>OW121854.1:80634608-83134608 GCA_933228895.1 Platycnemis pennipes | reverse complement strand
AAGACATTCTTTACACAATTTCCTCTCCTTAATATTTTATTTAATATTATTCTTCACACGTTTCAAACGTACACTCTATCGATAACACCTTTTCAGAAGTCTTTCAACACATCGTTCTTGAAGGCTACTGAAATGAATGTTGGATATAAGGGTAAAAAATGTTCCCGTAGAAAAAACTATGTACTACGTGCATGTTCTAAGAGAGAGTGCTTAATTTTTTTTTCTTAACTTTCCTAGTAGTAAATCATTTTGCATATTTCTTTACTCGCATATCATCAATAGATTCTACAGGAAGGCTAGCGGCTGAGCTTAAAACTACCGAGTGCGTCCACCGGGTTGCGGATGGTGGGTCGACCTCTAGATATAGAGGTTATGTGCGAGATAAGCGAGTTAAATCGTAAAATAAGCAGTCGTGAACAAAAAGCGACAGAAATCCGAGGGTGTTTTGGTTTATCCCTGGGAAGATAGGCCTTTAAATAATACAAAACCTCTGAAGATGCCGTGACTTGGCGACTGGAGGCCGCCAACAATTACGACTACAAAAGTAAGGTACCTACTTGAATGCTGGTGGGAAAAAATGTTGGTTAAGGGGAAATAATTTGATGATTAAATATTTACCGTGGTAATAGTAGTTGTGACAGAAATTAATCAGTGTGCTTGCCAAAAACGAGTGAAAGAGTACCCACAGTGGCTAAAATATTAAAAATATATCTCTCACAGTTGTCCACGCGATCCGTGCGATTTTTAATACACATCCAAAAGTTAACATACCATATTTTTATGATTAAAACTTAAAATTTATTTTTATTAAATAAATTATATTTCAAATTTATTATGATATAGACATATGTGAATATAATTGTATATCTGTGACATAGGGGTGCTGCCATGGGAATTTAAGATATCAACACTTTCCTCGACACGCAAGTTTCTACCGATGACTCCATGCATTCGTCTTTCACGACAAGACCAATTTTAAATATGAATTGACGTAAAACTTTGACCGAACTCAAACCCAAGCTCTCGGAAGGCAGCATTATACCCACAAAACTAAACCTAAAAGTCAGGGCAGGGACAGTCTACAGGCCATATTTAGTTCGTGCAATTCCTCAAAGTGCTGAGACCACTTTGGATGCTGGGACGTTCACAGAAGGGTGCTAAACTCTTCACCACACCCGAACTCGACTCCTCAAAGTGATTATCATGCTTTCGCGTTTCACGCAAAGCGAAGCGTGAACGAGGAGCCGGAGTTGAATTGCTAGCCCGGAAGGTTGTCTTCGCAATACAGACTGCAGAACTTTGAGTGGCGCTGTTTCATCAACAGTGTGTGATTTGTATCACCCTTGCGTCATTAAAAACCACCACTGTGTCAGCCGTTTGATCTCAGGCGTGGTGAGAGAGAGATTTGTGAGAAGTGAGGTATATGTATGATAATTTGATGATTCTAGAGACTGTTAGAAAGACAGTACACCCATTTAATTAAACGCTTAAATTAATGATTAGAGCACAATTCGAGTAGAGAGTTTGTTTAAGCCCACGTTAGGCTTCTTGATTTTTGCCTTTAAAAAATAACATTTAATGAATAGAACACTCTGAATTTATATAAAAATCTCAGAAATTACAGAGGAGAAATAGAAGAGAAATTATAGAAGATAAATAACACTTTGTCATTCATACTCTTCTAAACATTTGTCCAATAAGTAATAAATAATAATTACTATATTGATTGTTTGGTGAATCTATGCATTAGAAAAAAGGGAAGAGTTTACATTTCCACTTTAATATTTGGAAATAATTGGTCAGAGGAAGAATAAGCATGTAAGATAGCATCTAGTAGAAGATTTTTCCATCTAACGTTACTACTAGTAACGTCTAGTAATGCAACAGCTATATCTCCTTATCATTGGCGACATAAGATTATTCGATGGCCTCGCATAGAACCGAGTGGGTCTCCAGACAGCAGGAGACCCACACTTTGTACCAGCGAACAATTTCTGACTTCTGACATATTTGATGTATCATTCTGCCCACACAGGTCACATTTTATATCAATCTCGTTCGGACGCTGACCTCAAACGCCCAAATATCTCAAGCAATTTTCTTCCTTAGAGTCCCCCGGTAGCCACCATTTTTCATGCTGTCCCACGCGACACTCACCCTGAAACAGAAGATTCAAGTCTGGCCATCCGAATCATTGGGATCTTTTATGATATAAGTCATGAAATACGATGATTTTAGATTTTCCTCATTTCGGAAGGGTCACAACCTGGGGTTTCAGGATGAAAGACGTTGAGATGAGATGAAAAATGATTGATACTGGGGAAAGAAATCTTAGAGCAGAGGTTGTGTTTGCGTTTCCCCTCCCCCTTCCCTCCCCCTTCCCTCACCCTTCCCTCACCCTTCCCTCCCCCTTCCCTCCCCCTTCCCTCCCCCTTCCCTCCCCCTTCCCTCCCCCTTCCCTCCCCCTTCCCTCCCCCTTCCCTCCCCCTTCCCTTCTTTTTCATTATATTGATTACATTTACGGAGTGGGAGTACGGTCAAATTTTGGAGATGGAAAGAGTGTATCAGAACCTTTGTTATATAAACATAATGACCAGTCATTAATGCTAAGACGGATTACACGCAGCCTTTCTCTCGAATCTCTTCTCAGCTAGCTTCTTCATTGTCTTTTGAATAATAAATGTGAAACATGATTATTCTCATACACATACCTACTTGTTTCTTCCTCCTCCCTTAACAAATCTTGTACGAGGGCTTCCTTTTTATAAACACCTCATCCACTTTTTCCTGAACGATCGTCCTCATCAGATAGTCATGTTTCAAGATAAGTTCATTTCAACATGGAACACGAGCCAAATCCTCTAAAATAAACTCTACCACAACCCCGGTTTCACTGTTATACAGCATCATCAGTTTGGTGCTGGTGATGCTGTAACATAGTGCATTCCGGATTTTATTTAAGTTTTTTGTTGCATACTCGGCTTGTGTTTTCTCTCCATATTATCATACATTGCTTCTACTCTATATCACCGGAATCTTCAGAATAAGTTCATTTCGTCTGTTTTAAAAAGTTTTCTAACTTCTCTGTTCACCCACTGTTCTTTGTACTTATTTGTTTGCACTCTAGCGATCCATTTGATCTTCATTATTTTTTTGCTACTCTACAATTTGGATACTTCTTGCGTTCACTTTTTAGCCGTTGTTATCATCCATATCCCAGTGCCATAATGCAGCATTCCTCCATATATATAAATATATATTAGTTCTAATAGTTTATTGAACATTAAATTTGTCCGAGCAACAACTTAAGAATGGCTGAGTGGATTGGAATGAAAGAGTGGTCCGATGAAAAATCAACCAAACTAATCAAATTTTGAGGTATGATGACTTAATGGAGATGTTTGTCAAGGGAAATGAAAGCGGGGAGAAAGGCAAACATCTAGAATGAAAACATTGGTATACTAGCGTAACCTCATAATGATGTTCCATCTATGTCCCCCTATTATATAATGTACCCGAAGTAAGATTTATGGATTTTTGAACTGAAAATCAGTGGCCAACTAGCGTTACTTCTAGTGGAGCAAATTGTGAATGACATAAAAAATTAATCAAATACAATTAAAAGACTTGGCGAGAGGAGAACGGAAATGAGAGCTGCGTCAAAGCAATCTCATTATGGGTGACAGGTGATGATGATTATGAGTGCAATGGAACGCAGCAGTCTATTTTACACATTGAGAAAACTTTATATATTTCAATCATAATTACTTAATTCTTTCTTGACCGTTTTTGTCGCGAAGGTGGCATCGCCTATCCGTAGTCACCAGAATTCGGTAACTAAGTACAGTATTTTGTTGCGGAAGAATAAAGTTTAGGTAAAATATACAAAGATTTCTTATTGTGTGATCATGGATTTTGATAAAAGTCATCCTAAATTCATAGATTTCTACCTATATTTATTTCATTTGCTGATATACCCTGTTTTAGAAAGTTCAATATCGTTTGACCATCTACTCAATCTTCGAACTTCCATTCACCTTGTCTTTATTCTCTTTTTTCTCTTATCCGATGCTCTTCAGCCCAAAAATTTCCTTTCCAAGAGGGGTTTATCGCGCGGTTTCTCCTTCTCCAGCTATTTTCCCATCCCCTGTTGAGCTTGCGTTCCCTTGTCCATTCAGTAAAACCCTTCTCCTCGTATACCATCGTACTCTTATCACTTTAAGACCACTATATCCTACATTATCCTTCGAGAGCCTGTCACTTGACCCCAGCTCTTGGGACTCACTTCTTTTTACCAACGTTCTTTCCGTGAGAACCCCTTCCTCTCTGCTTTCCTCAACATCTCTCAAAGGCGTTCGTTCCATGAAGGTCAATACTTCCAAAGGAGCAGAAATATCGTTGGTGGGGATATTTCACCAGTAATGTGGTTGGTGGGAATTTCGGAAGTGTTTACCTTCCCCTAATCTAATAATCTGTATAACCTGTCTAATAACTAAAATCAAATTATGGAAATTGAAAAATAACATTTTTAATTAAAAATGGATAATTTTCTTTTCGTTAACGAAGAAAAAGCATGCTTCCACTTACTATATTTAATGGTAATTATTTAAAATAGTAACAAGAATAGAAAATTAATTGTGGTAGCAAATGGCAGCAAGTAACAGGACACGATGTTTTCTAAGTCAATTACACCTGTTAAATATTTCAGGGAGTAGTTTGCTTTGAATGTCGTTTTTATTTCTAACGTGTGCAATTCCATGCTAAATACAAGCAAGATACATCGATTAGTTTCAACATTTAGAGAATTATATTGGTAGTTACTTTTTACGATAGATACCGTTTATAACGCCCACTATTAAGGTTTATTGACGGCAGTGGTTAACACTTTCTTTGAACTGGAACTGAACTGATTATATTCGGGTTACTTTGAAGACTAGAGTACTTGTTGCTGCATTGTAATCACGAAATATTCAATGGAAAAAACTTCGTTTGATAACTCATTTCCTCACAAGGAAGTTCAACCAAAAAAAGCGAAAGGCGCGGATTGGGAATTTCTTATATATTTAATCGTAAAATTAGTTATTTATATATTTAATCGTAAAATTAGTTATGCTTATTGGTCGCAGTATCACCTGCTGTCAAATATCCAAAGTTATGACTCAAAGCACTTTGGTAAAACAGAATTCGTGGCTTGATATTGTTATGCAACTCCTAAAGTCAATTGAAAAATAACTGTTTTTCATTAATACTGCATTACACAGTTTGGATGAAAGTTTCTATGGGGAAAATTAGTTTATGTACCGCAATAGCTCTTCGAAAAAGCTGCTCTGAATTTTTTACTATCCAATTCCAAAGTAAAAACATTTTTCGCACGGATCCTTATATAGGAGCAGATATTTCTCTTGTTTTAGGTATTAGATATTCAAACCCACATGTATATCTTAAAATATGGGTATTTTTGCATTGATCCACATATATACGCCAAAGTCTAAATATTCAAAAAATATTTTTTTTACTTTTTAAGTTTTAGAAAGTTTAAATTAGTGGAATGCAGATGGTTAAATTAATTAAGCGTGGGTTACTTAGGACTCATTTGCAAATTATTAATAAAGGAATCAATTTTCTCCCTTCCATTCCAAAATTTTTCGCCTTTTCCTAAATCGCTCATGAAAGTTTAAAGTAAGACACGAATTTATATCGTTCTGACAAAAAAATGCGTGCTCTTTGAGTGGTATGAAATAAAGAAGTTATTTTGTGTGTCGTATCCGACGTTATACTTGGGGTCGGGTATGATGACAGTAATAAAGGCGAAGCTGATGAGATGTTCTGTGTGCCTTCCTTCTGCAGGGTGGTAATAAGACCACGGGGATGTCATGAGGATAATTTGTGCTTCCTTTGGGGCAAGAAAATAAAAAACGACATCCCAAAATGAAACAAGAATCATCTCCTGCTCTTCGAGATTTTATGCCTGCAGGCATGAGTGCATATAACATTCGTAATTGTAATTTCGCTGAAAAGCCTTTTGTATGTACTAATGCTTTATCACTGTTATGACTTATCACTTCAGTTAAAGTTATGTTCATAAATTGAAAACTTATGACTACATTCCTCTGAAGGCTTTTGCATCTTATTTCGAGCGTCTCTTTTTAAGTTTGCTTTCTATGGATTTTGTTGCAATAAAGACAGAATATGTTGCTGTAAACTGAATGGTAATAACGGAGTATTTTGATATTTAACCAAACATATAATCGCAATTTATTTCAAATTAATAGCATTTATGTCAACTTTCATATGAACAATCACATTACCGAAAAACATTCATTGCTATGGATAATCTCCTGTAAACCTTCGGATCGAAAAACGTTCGTGAACATTGTTGATTCAACACTAGTAAAGAAATATATTAGGATGGAATAAAAGAGTATCTTTCAGCCTTCATTCCCAATTTATATGATATAATATTTGAAAGGACATTGTATTAGCTGTTAATGGAGAGGTGGTAAAGTAAAATATTTTCGTAACTGATTTACTAACCCTGTTGAAACTTTGTGATAACTAAAATTGATGCTTGATGGTAAAAGATGTATTTTCATTAACTTAAATATGATTACATAATTTCTAAGCTGATATTTTTATTGTTATTGCATGGATGAGCTCATTGTAGCCACACATAAGGAGTGTAGACGCAACCTTGACGTTTATTTTACATTTATTTTTCTCCTCTTATTAAATCTCAAAGTAACATTGATTTAAACAAATTCTGCCAAGGATATTTTAAAGGCAGGTAAACTTATTTTGCAGGCATTGCATCCTTACTTTATTCATGGTAATTACGACCAGCATACACAGATGCAAGGTGATTCAAACAAGCTTAAATGCTGGCCTAATAATGATTCCATGAAGCTGAGTAACAAAACTAAGTTTGTCCTTTTAGCCTGATAAGTCTGAAATTTGAGCAAAATAAACTTTTCTTTAGATGCAATAAGTGTTTAAATGATAATATCCAAGTCTTTGATGATGTTGATGATGTCAAAATTGAGAAAATCAGTGCCATTTATAATATATTTAGAGACATTCAAATATTTAGGAATACACATCAATAAACATTGTAAATGGAAAAGCCACAAAAATAAATTAAATTTTGTACTAATCTCCATCACCAGATAATTTCATCTATTGAGGTATACTTGCCCATTATCAGTGCTGAAGCTTGATTATTATGCTCCAGTAAACTCCAGGTTAATATCGTGATTGGTAGGAAATAAGCCTAAACAAATAGTAAATCTCTGATGCTGTCCCAGGAAAGTGTGTAGATGGTTGCGAATCAAGCATCAACAATGGCACATTCCTTCCCCATATTAAAGTAAATGAATATTTTACCCCTTAGGCGTACGCTAATTTATAAGGATTTGAGATTTTTTATAACCGAGGTGAATAGAAGGGAAAGACCAAATCAGCAAAATGAGCAAATCATAATAGGTATATATTAATACAGCTAAACCAAAACATGAACATTTTTCCGAACGTTTCTTTGTCTTAACTCCAAATTATTTGTCTCCCTACCATTTCATATGGATATTGTTGGTAAAGGTGGAAATTTCCTAACACTTGTAAAGAGGTGGTTGCTCGAGAAGAAATAGGTTGAGTTTTTTGTTTAAAAGGAACAGGAAAATGTTTTTTCGTTCAAGTGGCGTGATGATAATTGAAATATTTTTAATTCTTCTTTGCTATGTTCCATTTGATCAATCATTACTTATTTTCATTACTATTGTATACACCGTACGTTTTCATAGTAAGAAGTATGATTTGGAGAGCAGCGTCTGATTCTTGTTTCTACCTTTTTTGATGTTTTGACGACTTAGATTTTTGATGTTATTAAGAAGAGGCAGTTCCCCAAACAGGATGCAGTCCTAAGGGGAAACTATATATCCCTTGTATAATACTTGTATTGTTTGATATTCTGATAAAATTTTATTTAAATATTTTTTCTCTGTATGCATGTTCATACAAGGAATAAATATATAAGAAATACTGTTATGCATGGGCTACTTTCAGATCATAAAATATTATAAATAGTTTAAACATAGAGTTTTCCTTGAATACGTGGTATTTCATAATTTGTTTATATGTTGTATAATTGGCACGAAATAGAAACGTACCAAATATTTCTGGGATTTTTAGGAACTTATGTTGATTGTTTTTTTCCTGATTTCTCCCTGACTCTTAGCAGTGATAAAAACTAACCACGGGAGAAACCTTTTATCTCAATTTATTTAAGAGGTGCTGATTGCACTTTCCTTGTAAAGTGCTCAGCGAGAGTTGTTCCCGAAACTTTTCCATTAGCACCATCTCAACTAATCAATTGAACATCGTAATCAAGTTAAGGATATGCCTAATCCATTTTCCGGCATTGTGTCTTTCCCATCAGGATTAATTCTTAGTTTGAAAGTAAAAAGAAGAGACGGGACTCCAGTGCCAGAAGTTTACACGCTTGTACAACCCAGGAAGTGACGGCGACGCATGTACTATGCCGGAAAAAAAGGATAAGGTCTAACATCGTAAATATTAAACACCTTGCCTCTTGGTGTGAGCACTTTCTTGGTTACTACCTTCACTCCACCATCTTCGGTAATCGTCGGGAGTAACGGAGCGTTCAAACGTACCGAAAAGAGAGTCTGCTTTACGAAAATGGAACACCATTGCCGTGGAAAGTGAAAGAAACTTTTGCGAAGTTTTCGAAAGCGTTTTACAGGTCAAAACCTTCCACTTAAGAAAAGCCCATCATTCTTACCCCGATGTCTTGCGTTGTGTCGCTGCGAAGGAAATTAGGAGAACGAGGCACGTAGGTTTCGAGGAAAACTGTTTCATATGGTTCCTGGGCTTGAGAGTACATTCATACCACCGCCACTCGCCCCTCGCAATAACTTAACCTTCCGCAAAACGGGGATTCTCCCGTTCCGCCTCGTTGCTATTAATCACTACCTCTCGTCTTCCTGAACGAACCAACACGCCGCACTGTGGTCTGAAATCGGATATAGCCGGACAAAAGTCCAAAATTGCTTCTTTTGAGGTACACACTTGAAACTTGTCATAAACGCTCAGAATTGATCACTGATCATGGAACAATAAGCCATTTTTGGATGATCTCATCCGTTTTTGAGGTACAGAGGCCCAAACTTGGCCAAGTTTCCAAAAACACACCCGATCTTGCTTTTCTTCAAAAATATTTGAAGTTAAGCTGCTGGTGGAGTTTTGGAAGGATTGTTATGAAGTAAAAAACATTATATTCCGGTAATATGGTACTTTATCTATATTATCTGTTAGTTTCGAAGATTTTGGTTAATATTAGTGTGGTATTACGTCGCAAAATGGCGGACGCTTTTTCCGGGTAAAATTTGACATAAAGTAGACAATATCTTTAGTTTAAGAAAATTGCCACCGCAAAAACTTTCATGAAAGTATTTAATAAAGATATTTTAAGAATGTAAAGCAAAAATCTTGGAAAAAAGTTTGCGGCTGCGAAAATGAACGCAATTTTTCGATCGCGCTTCACGGCACGGCTCCGCGACGCGGGGCCTAGAGACTCGGTGACTCCGTTGGATATTTCAAGTTGTTTGGAACTAATTATTGAAAATTGTCATTTTAACCATGGTATACAGTCTCTATTGACCTGAAATACTATATTGAAGATATTACGAGGATATTGGATTGATCGAATTGATCACTGAACGCGTGACTCTGGTAAACACGACATTGAAATTTAATTTTGCTATTGTAAGTTTTACCTTTGCACATCCCATCAGAACATAAATCTTAGAAAGGAAAGAAAATTTTCCTATTGGTGGCTATTGCTGAGAAGTTGGGTTCATTTTATACAATTGCCAGTTAAATCAGTGGCCAGCTCTGGAGAATCAAAGAAACGTCTTGCCGTGTTACCGTCATTCGTGTTTCCTGATCCAGGCCTTGGCACATCCATTATCAACCCCATCCTTTCTCTAAATGCCTTCTGAATGCTAATCTTTTTTTCTGTTAGCTGTGTTCTTAGGTTGCCGCGGGCCTATTAAGAGATTTATCATTATTTATTTATTTATCATTAAAGATATTTATTTTACCTTAAATACAGTTTCCAGCTTGTTTGGATTATTTCTCACCTGCCACTGTTTTAACTCCAGTCGATACGATATGTGCAATACGCATTTGAAAAACCGAGTATAGCAGTGTAGGGTAGACAGACCAAAGGAATATTTAGTAACATCTGCTGGTCGATCTTTCATTGCCCTTAAATCATTCATCTGGGAAGCTTTCGCTCCGCAGATGTAGCACCTCATAGTAGCACAATCAGTCAATGCATTGCATACCTAAAAAATGTTTTTATAGATTTGTTTAACAATATCCACCACCATTTACTTGTCCATCAATTTAAAAATAGGAAAAATCCTTACCTTTCTATCTATCATGGTCAGAAGCAAGCTGAAATTAACAGAATAATTTCCCCAATTCCAATTTTTTAAGCCGTCTATCTGCTTTTGTACATAATTCCTTTCCGCCATAGCAACTTCCTTGGTTTCTTTTAGCCACTGAAGGCGAATGGGCCGGCAAAATATGGTTGACGACGGGCGAGGATTTTTCCAGATAATCTCACCTAAAATAGTTCATATATTATTGGTACTCAACTGTACTGCTATCAGATTGGCCACAGATAAACAAGGTATGAAACAAGAAATGCCTTAAGCTCGTACCAGTTGCGTCATTCAGCAAACGAAGTGGCACCATGGCGCTCATAAATAAATATTCATCTGAAGTATCTGCTTCTTCCCACAACTGTTTATATTGCGAAATGCCCGAACTCCCATCAAATCCATATTTGCAAATTAATGTGCAATTTACTTTGTTGCCGGATGCTAGAGTCGTGGAAACGCATGTCAGTATCCGCGATTCGTATGGTTCAATAGATCTTGTAAACTCACTTCGCTAATGTTTTCTGTTATGTGTATCCCTTCGGGGTATGCAGCGCTTTTTGCATTTAACACTCGCACATAGCTAGGGTACAGGTTGTACCCGTAACTAAGAGCGGAGCAATTACACTGATTCTTTGTCAGCTCAGTGGTGATCATCAGAGATAGAGCCTCCTCTGGCGACATCTCCGACTGCATCTCATCTTTTTTCCTCCACCTAGTGAGAATTCTTTTTGCTCTAGTGGGAGTGGTAGTCGTTACTTCCGTGAGAAGTTGAGCGGTAGCACTATCTCCTTCCTCTCTGCCAAGAGGCTGCCAATGCGAGCTCGGCAGCAGAGGAAGAACTTTCAATATTTTGGACTTTTCTTCTTTTTGACCTGCCTGAGGAAGTCCTAAAACCTTTTTTTGGTCCTAATGAACCTAATGAATCAATAATGTTAAGATATAAATTCCATGTAAAAACCTTCGTCCATGATATTGGGCAAAAGAAATAAATCAGAAAATACATTCCGGTCATTGTAGAAGTACCTGGTAGGTACTCACGGACTGCTTCCGGGAAAATAATTGGCTCTTTGAGCCATGCATTATTGCGAGCTAAAAATTGCTCGTTTTTTCGAAAACATTCTTCCCACTTTTTCTGGTAATATACCAAGAACCTTCATAGAAATTCACGGAGACTATCTAGGGCATCGAAATGATTCTCTAAATTCAAAGTCCGAGATAACAAATCCAGCAAGAATATTTTTTTATCGTGCAATGATTTTCCTTTCATCTCAATTATCTTGTTGTGTAACTCCTAACGTGTGATCTGATATGATGACATTTCAGAGCTGGACAACACAAAGAATCTGTGTATGGATCCGACAGATAAAATTATGTAATGAAAGTCGCACGATGAATACCTTTCACGATTATATTTTCCATAATATAAGATCGGCGAAAAAACGCCTTGAGCTTTATAAAAAGGAACATTATAAGCGTCGGAGTGAAATGCTTAGAATAAATAGCGATACTGAAAATTATATTCAAAATACTAACCTTGAAAAAGAAAGACTATATAGTAAACCAGAAACACCGCTGACCAACACAGGAAATAAACAGCGAAACTAATTCAATGATATATATGTATATTCCATGTACGTGTATATGATATATATTCAATGACGAATCAATTCACTAGACACACAGATTTCAGCAAATCACTAAATCACTACAGGTACAACACTCATCCACCGAATCCAAATAAGAACTGCCAGCTAAAATGCGTTTGTGAAGGGAAAAGGAAAAACCCCTTCGGAAATACCCGTTAAATACCGTCAAAGGCTGCGCGGTGTCATAAAAAGCCCCTTTTCGCACGTTCCTCCTCGGCAAGTATGAAAAGGGTAAGGAGTAGAAAAAGAATCTCTGACTGTTGCCTTTCCTGGTAAATGTGTGGGTACCCTTCGCGTGAAAACTTAAATCCTACACCAAAAGATATTCCAACATGCGGCAAGAATCCGTAAAGTATCCAAACCAGAGCATGTATACCAGAGTCACGCGTTCAGTGATCAATTCGATCAATCCAATATCCTCGTAATATCTTCAATATAGTATTTCAGGTCAATAGAGACTGTATACCATGGTTAAAATGACAATTTTCAATAATTAGTTCCAAACAACTTGAAATATCCAACGGAGTCACCGAGTCTCTAGGCCCCGCGTCGCGGAGCCGTGCCGTGAAGCGCGATCGAAAAATTGCGTTCATTTTCGCAGCCGCAAACTTTTTTCCAAGATTTTTGCTTTACATTCTTAAAATATCTTTATTAAATACTTTGATGAAAGTTTTTGCGGTGGCAATTTTCTTAAACTAAAGATATTGTCTACTTTATGTCAAATTTTACCCGGAAAAAGCGTCCGCCATTTTGCGACGTAATACCACACTAATATTAACCAAAATCTTCGAAACTAACAGATAATATAGATAAAGTACCATATTACCGGAATATAATGTTTTTTACTTCATAACAATCCTTCCAAAACTCCACCAGCAGCTTAACTTCAAATATTTTTGAAGAAAAGCAAGATCGGGTGTGTTTTTGGAAACTTGGCCAAGTTTGGGCCTCTGTACCTCAAAAACGGATGAGATCATCCAAAAATGGCTTATTTTTCCATGATCAGTGATCAATTCTGAGCGTTTATGACAAGTTTCAAGTGTGTACCTCAAAAGAAGCAATTTTGGACTTTTGTCCGGCTATATCCGATTTCAGACCACAGTGCGCCGCCTCAATCCTCTTCTCTCCTTCTGGGTGATAGAGATGGTTTCCGTCCCACCCTGAAACCACCTTCTCCTTCCCTTCACAATGCATGGCCTAACTACGGCTCGCCCAGCCAAACAAGCACCAAGGGTCCTTTAAAGGGAAACCGAGCGGATAGAATGCGGAGCGTTTGGACGTGCGCGTGTTGGTGGAGAAGTTGGCACTGTGAACCTGGCGTGGTTCTGACGATTTCAATCCGAACTCAATGGTTTCGCCTCCTAGATCCCCTCCTTCTGCATCCATCGTAAGAGAAAGAGCAGCTACGGTTGTAAAAAGGTGACGCGGATGGATTGATTACCGACAAGCTCACCTTATAGAAGTTAACAGTGATACTACATGTCCAGCTGCGTCCAAATTCTTTATTTTCCTAGAATATTTAGGCTGGAAGTCACTATCTAATAGGTTTCTTCATCAAGGTAAAGAGAATTCATTAATCGCGATTCGCACCCCATCAAGAATGCATTCATAATACGTAAAATTTAGATTGAGAAATCCCAGTATGCAAGTAAATTTAATGGTAAATTTAACCTCGACTGAAAAAGCACATAAATGGGGGACTGCGATGGCCTTGTGGCTGACGACACCGTTTTTATTGAAAGGCACCAGAAATATCCATCGATTGAACTAACAATTGTATTTCATGTACATCTATGTAATACCCTACAAATCACCGTTAAGGTATGTGGCAGGGGGTATTTCAGAGTCCCTAAGTTCTGTTAAATGTCCAGTATCTTTAGTCAACATTCTTAGAGCTTGGAAGGTTTCCTACGTTGTTATTGATACAAATGGTCAATTCTTAGCTCTCAAGCTTCATGCTCCTAGGGCTCTCTGCTACCCTAAAGCATGGTGGGAAATTCTAGCGAAGCATAGTACAAATAATAACAGTGTTTAAAATGGATAAATTATTTTAACTGTGGTAAATAAAAGTAAATCAGTATAAATTAACTGCATGCCTAAATTGTTCTCAATTACTTGTTTATAACCTTCTACGGAGTGCATTGACTACTTAGCGGCGTCCGCAGCAGCACCTATATGCAAGGAACTGAAAAAGTTTGCGTACTTTTCACGTAACACGATGAATTGATCGACGTATAATAGCTGAACCTAGCGTTTTCGTGGCGTTGAGACTTTTCAATTTTTAACTAACGAGGAAAAGTATTCAACGTCATTTGAAAAGGAACGGCTTTTACGGCAACGGCAATTACGTACTCCAAGGAGTTGTGAGTTTATGATCAAGGTAACACAAAATAGGAAACTAATTTCTTGTAGAGTGGCAAACAATCAAAGTATACTTTAAAAAACCTAGGTCTGAAAAATTTTCTGAATATATTTAAGACTTATTAAAATTCCCATTGTACAAACATTGGTTTTTAGCTCATCACTAACTGAAGGTGCCCGTTGAAATTTAACTGGAGCGAGAAAGATAATAAGTCCAAATTGTGTTAAGGAAAGTTGACATTTTTCAAGAGGGGGCGAAATATTTGCGGAAGGGAGGAAATTGGGGGAGAAACATTTGCTATGGAGTAAGCACCAAGTCGGCATCGGAGCCATGATTATAATTTAAACCAATGTTTACATATAATTTCTGCCTGGGCATTTACAAAACTAAGAATATTATTAGGTAACTTTCAGGCCAGATGAGATAAAGGGAAATAGAAGTGGAGGTGCATACGAATGTCTCTCTATTGTTGACAGTGAGGTCAGATTCGGGATTTTGGGAATGTTAGGACTCAAATTTCCTGTAAAAAATTTTAATCTGGCCTTTCAAATATGTTATGTTTGTCTCCATTCTCCGACTTTATGACGTAAATGAACTTCCTACAGATACGTATCAATGACTTTTATTCCAGTTAGATTAAATTCTATTCTTATAACCTTATTCTTATAACAGATTTAGAAGAATAGAAATGTCAGGCCTCGTTTGAGGTGCATAGAACAAGTTGTAAAGGATGTAAAAGAGAGGAGCTATGCCAACATGAAGAGGATTACCAATTTAGACGAAAAATGGAAATGTCAGGCCTGGTATGAGATGGATAGAATAAATTGTTAAGGATGTAAAATAGAGGAGCTACGCCAATATGAAGAGGATTACAGATAGAAAAATAGAGTGGAGAGCTACGTCAAACCAATCATAGGATTGTTGACCGAAGATGATGATGAAATCAGGTACTTGTCGCTCGGTTACCCATGTTCACTCCTTTTACGGGATGTATGATGTATCACTAAATTACAATTTTTTTCATCTTGCTACTCCTATTTTTAGTTAGACTTCAATTAAGTTTCTTATCACGATCTTTTGTCTCAAAATACAACAATTTTGAAAGCGGTCCACTTCGGTATACGGTATAAATCTATAAAATATTCACTTTTTGAACCCCATAGAAACGGTAATTTAAATATTTTTAATTTTACCGAATGCACACCTACTTAATCTGGGTGTAGCACAAAGCATAAAGTTATCCCTAATGACTTTTCCGGATGAAATAGCCGATGAGATTCAAAAATCAGCTGCGATATATTTTTTAATAACTTTCAAGGTCCTCAAGAAAATAGCAACGCAGTTTACGACATCTCTTTTGGACGAAATTTTTAGCACCATTACATATTAACAAACTTCATATGAACAATTCATAAATCACAATTTGAACACCACTTAAGCATTCATTTAAATACTCCTAATTTGGACCGCATGTAAACCTAAATCTGTGAGTAGCGCTAGCAGTCAGCACGTATCCCTGTGCGCAAAACTAATGCTGACGCAAAAATATTACTTAACGAATAGCCTACAATGCCTTCAGTACCTTCCTTTATCCTCTCGAAAAGTACAATGCCGTTTGCGGCATTCCTCTACGACAAACTGTTTAAGGAGGTTCCACCGTGACTCCGCGATTCAAAAACCGGTAAAAGAGTTATGTTATTTAATGAATAAATACCGATCCAGAAAAACTTCTATATGTAAAATCATCTAAGCGGCGATAACGCATACACAATAATTGTATGAGTGTGCAATTATGTACCACGTTTTAGCTGCAATCTATTTTTTTATAAGCTCTTTTAACTCATTTTTCCTTAGGAATATGACTGACGTGTTGTTGCCACGTATAATTTATAAAGAGAGAATACATGCTCAAACCCGCTAATACGTATTCTAAATAGGTTAAATATGTTCTTGCTTACTTTTAAACTATACTTTTGCAAATAAAAATCTTTATTTCGAATTTGATTAATATTGATATTTTTGAATACTTTGGCAACAATGACGCTGCTACCATTTGGAAGCATTGGCATTAATTACGCCATGTCAATAACCAATGAAATATTTAAATTACATTAAAAATATAAGTAGGACCTTGGTAAGGTATATTGCTTAATTAAGTTAGTAAATATGCTTGTAAGCACGTTCCGTCACAAGTAACGTTGCCAATGATAACAACAGACCGTAGCGCCATTTCATGTAACTAGGGATTTTCTGCTTTTTTCGAGCAAGCATATGTTAATATCAATTAAACAAGTGTGGTAAGGTGAGAACTTATTTGAAATGCTAAATTCTACATAAAATTGCGCATCTTATATTAGTTTTTCGTCAAAATGATATTTCTCTTCACATTATTAATCTGCAAATTTAACTCCTAGAGCCATGCTATGCCGTATAACCACGTATAAAATAGCTGATTTTCAACGTCTTTTTTTCATTTTTCATTTTAATTTTTTTGTCATTATTCGGTGGAGCCTCCTTAAGGAGACTCCACCCAATTATGAAGTAGATGTCATTTTTGTGAAAATTTCAGGCCACAATTTTTTGGCCCCGCTATCCATCGGCAATAAAATAATGAGGCCTTTCCATCATATATTTGAAGAAAAAAGACGCTAAAATCAGCCATTTTATGCGTGGTTATACGGCAGAGCATGGCTCTTGCAGTAAAATTTGCAGATTAATAATGTAAAGAGAAATGTCGTTTTGAAGAAAAACTAATATAAGATCCGCAATTTTATGTACAATTTAGCATTGTAAATACGTGTAAATAAAAAAAAGGTTTTCACTAAAAATTTGAGAGATAAATGTAATTTGTTTTCATAACATACAGATTAGATGACCAGGAGAGGCGTAGATGAAATGATTGAGGTTTGCAGATAGCCTAGAACTAGTTAGTGACTCAGCCAAAAATATCATCGCTGCTATATATCATGACAAAAGTAGTGACAGAGTGAATAAACCAAATGAAAACTCTACACGTGAACTAGGAAAGAGACAAGTTTTAACAAGCATTAATATAGCTTTAACAGTATCAGGTATGAAATTCGACGAAAAACAATCATACTTGCAGGAGATTCGTTGGAGGAAAACTGAATGGAACTCTTGTTAATTAGGTATGGATATGGAAAGGTTAGACATGTTTTAGGTGTGGTTCGTGGTTTTATGGCTGCAAGACATAAACCTCAAGAGAAAGAGAAACAAGGGACCGGTGTGTATGGTGTATCATCAGAAAGAAGGATGCAATCGAAAAAATTGAGGAAAAGAAGTTGATTAATGACTTTCTTCGTATAACTGGGGGTAAGAAAATTGCTGCAGGAAATAAGAAAGAGTAGCCTAATAATGAAATTTGATGGCTTATTGAGGACCATGATAAAGTGGCATGCTTTCGAGCAAAGGGCAAGAGAGGAAGAGAATAAGATTTATAAGCTGTATGATGGGAGATACGGCATTTTCCTAACAAGTGAGGGAAATGTTTATGAAAAAAAATAAATCTTCAAAAGGCTGGTGGAACAACACTTTTCTTGCCTAAAAGGAATTTTTAAATGGCTAGCTAATGTGCTGGTATTATTGTGCTTATGATAATGATGAGGCAAAAACTCAATCCGCATGCCCGAAACACCCATTTATTTATCAGAATTTTCAGCTAGGCAGTAAAAAAATGCATCATCAAAACAATATTAATTTTTTGATTTAGAAAGCTTCCTTGGATTATTTATGGAATGTCCACTAACTTTCCGGTGCAGAAATGTTCTATTGACTTAGCATTACCGTCTTTTTTGGATGAGGGTGAGTGGCTATCTCTTGCGGTTATTTTTGTTCCACCCTTTGTGTTTCGCTAGCCGTACTCGACGAAGAAGGCAACGATCTTTTTGGGCAGCCTCGAGGTCATAATTATGCCCAGGAAAAGAGGGAAGTGTAAACGCGCGATACAAAGGATATTTTTGTTTCCCTCCCCACAAACCCCAGTAAACTCCGCATCCCCATACATCATACTGCTTTCTCAGCTCTTATCCGCTCAGCGCTCGCGCATAAGCTGCCAGCAGCGCTGGCTTTTGCAGCGATGACGAAGCTGTGCCGTAAAACCGAACGCGAGCGCGCTAAAAGCGAGCGAGCGACACTTCCCACGGTCGTTGGATAATATGGTGCCGTGTTTCAGGCGATGTTCCCTTTCTCTTCCTTTTTATTCACCATTCACCCGTTCACTACACTCCACAGGGCTTTGAGGAAACGAAAACAAAAGTTTCCAACTCGTAGATATTTTCCCTGGCAAAGGTGGGCAGCCTTACATAGGCACTACCAGGATGTGAAAATCGCTGAGCCAGCATCGCGCGTATTCACCTTCAATGCTGCTATTCCTGGAGATATGAGTGTATAGCCGAGGTCATTTGGTCTCTCAAGGTTGAGTGACTCTTTGGTCATAATCAGGGTTATGTAGAGTATTGCTTCTGAACCAAGGGTGCACGTAACTCAGGGGTTACAAGAAGCTCCTTCATATACAGTGAGATATTACGATACATATTTATCGCTTGATATAAGATATTTTACGGCATAAATGGTACGAGAGGCGTGAGATGGACTTCATGTACTAGTAAATATGTCATGAAGTTTGATAAAACTGGTGAGGTTGCCAGATGCACATACAGGTAGTAATGTACTGTAGTAAGTAAGTAATGTAGTAAGGTACTGTAGTTTAATCAGTTGACCAAGTGCGTACAAAATTACCAGATACCTCAGAAACGCAGTGTAAAAGGCACAGAATGAATGTGAACCACAAGCAAACGAAAGTGATTACAGCATTCAGAACAAAAAGACATCAGCAGCTGGATAATTTAACAAAATAAAGCTACTTGGGTAGTATACCGAGGGAAAAAGGGCACCTATGGTAGCATGGATGTGAGAAGGAGAACCTCGCTAGTAAAAGAGGCATTTTTACGTAGAGAAGGAGTAATGACAGGATTATTTAGTAGGGACTGAAATAAATGGATAAGGTAAGGTGGGTGTGAAGGAAGATAAACGAGTGGGTGCTAGAAATGATGTAGGAGAAATGGAAGTGTTTTGAGGTAATTAGAAGATAGAAGCCGATACAGCATGTAATGAGAGATGAAGGTGTGTTGAAGGGCGTGATAATGGAGAGAATGGTGGAAAGTTACGGCAGAGGTTAGAGGAGAATGAATAGTTGGTTTGTAGAAATGCCGAGCAGAATAATGAGATTACTTTTAAGATAGGGGCCATGGTAGAAATAGTTCGATCATACCGGTACCTATATAATTATAATCCTTTAAATAACCTCAATTATAAACATTAGATATGATAGGTATATATAATTATGATAGATATATAGATGATTAGATATCATTTCCAGAGCGAATCAGATACTATCATTTAGTAGAAAACAGCACCTTATTTTATATCGAATTTTATGCTTCCTGAAAAAACGCAGCACAGAAAAAGCGCAGCGTTGCCGGCGGAGTGTCCTACTCTGAGCTCGCACGTGTTTTCGGCTATTTTCAGCTAAATGATAATATCTTATTCGCTCTGGAAATTTAAAGAAAAAGATGACAGTTTTTGTCTCCTGGTGCCATGATGCATAGTTGCCGAGAAAAAGTGCGGTCATAAATGGAATAGCATACCAATAAGAACCATAGTTAAAACTTTGAAACTTCGCAAGACGTAATAATAAAGATATAATTCACTTTGTATTAAAAATTTGTTTTACCCAAACGCTTTGCTTGGAAGTTATTAGACGTCAAATTGGCGCATGGCGCCGTAGCCCTATAAAAATGGGCCCTTTTTTTACTCTAACGTAAGAAACAGATCCAACATTTGTTTTCAAAAATTATGTTTTCAAAAATCAATGTCAGTCAACAACAAAAATATTTAAATTACTATGCAAATGACGTGAAAATCCGATGAATGGTTTCGGAGTTATTTAGGTTTAAACTCAAGTCTGCAAGATTTTGGCGCGGACAAAATAGAACTTGGAAAAAATATTGATTCCAAAGTTTTTTGATCCATGCATTCCACTACACCTAATATTGGTAGCCAGTAAAAAGATATGAACCTTGGTTTTGTGAATTTTATCAGTTGAAATCGTATTGCTTTCAATCCTGCTGCTTCACGAGCCTGGGTCATGATACATTTCACATTAATTGAAGTCTACTGCGCACAACGTTGGCCCTCATGAAGTAAGTGCCGTTACGTGATGATTGGCCGCCTAAGTAGTAGGAGATTGGCGGAATCAGGCCGAGGTCATCCGCGAAGCTCTATTCCCTTTCACTTTTGCGCACTCTAGCTGAGCTAGGCCGACGTCACACCTCTGCCCGGGAGAACATACACCCCCATCCACTCATCTGCAGCATGAGGCGACTATGATTAGGTCATACATCCACCCGGGAACATGAGCATGAGAGCACAGCCCGAGGATACCATACCACCCAACTGCAACGTGTTAAAAAAAAAAGGTCAGACCCGGTGAAGGGAATTGTTCAGGTAATACGAGTCATATGATCTATAATAATAAAGACAATTTTTTCAACTTTTACACCAAAATTAATTGGCCATTTATTTTTTTTAGTTTCAAATTCTCCCCCCAAGCATCTTCATTAAACAATATTATTTCATTTTTGCTCAATTTGAAGTACTTGGGGAGGAATATCCCCCTCTTCACCCCACCGAATAAGATCTCCGCCAGCAGGCCACCAAAGCGACTACCCGACTCCCGGATTTCTTCCACGCAATACTCCTCCCCCTCCACCAGGTCCTCCTTCCTGAGGTACCTAGCCCTCTCCTGGGCGAGGAGTAACTTGCTCCGGATTGACGTCCTAGGAGTCACGATGTCGGCGGCGAACCTACTAGCAACGTTGGTCGTAGTTGCGGTGGCGGCAGAGACGGTGTTGTTAACGGAACTCATCCTAGAAAAGAATTAAAAATAGTTGTTTTACATATTTAAATTATCATTTATTGAATAAAGTTACATATCATAAAAAGTATCACTACCTTAATTAGTATCTGAACTGCCAAATCCACTCACACCTCGACTAGTTGGTGAAAAGTGGTCATTGGTCGCAACAAAAATGACGTCTGTAGCAATATGTTCAAATATAATTTGACATATCCGATCCCCCCTGTTTACTATAAAATCCTCGTTGCTATGATTATAAAGGAGTACTTTAATTTCCCCTCTATAATTTCCATCGACTACCCCAGCGCCCACCTCAATTCCAAATTTTAATGATAAACCCGACCGAGACGCTAATCTTCCATAAAACCCCTTTGGGATCTCAAGAGATAATCCAGTTCTCACAAGACAACGCCCCCTTTTAGGAATAACATCATCCTGCATAGCAGCAATATCATATCCAGCCGAACAGTCATAACTAGATTCAGGAATGATTGCAAGCGGATGTAATTTCTTGATAGCAACAAGCATTCTACAGCGTTAGAATGAAAAAGAATAATTTAAGATAAATATGCTACATATGAATACTTTGATGTAAAAAGTACATTTAAAAAAACTTAACCTGTGATGAAGGTGTGCGATGGCGTAGGATACGATACGGTGCAGGAGACGAGATGGCGTAGGATACGAGCTGGTGCAGGATACGAGCTGGTGCAGGATACGAGACGGTGCAGGATACGATACGGTGCAGGAGACGAGATGGCGCAGGAGATGAGACGGTGCAGGAGACGAGATGTCACAGGATACGAGACGGTGCAGGAGACGAGACGGCGCAGGAGACGAGATGGCGCAGGAGACGAGACGGTGCAGGAGACGAGATGGCGCAGGAGACGAGACGGTGCAGGAGATGAGATGTCACAGGATACGAGACGGTGCAGGAGACGAGATGGCGTAGGAGACGAGACGAGTCGATCTGCAGATGCGAGTGAATATCTCCCAACAAAACGAGCTCTTATATACTGAATTAAGTGAAAGAAACCTTTGATTCACCAAGGAAGGTTAGTTTACTTACCAGCATTATCCTTCAGAATCTGAATCTAGAAAGGTGTCCGAGGAAAAATAAGAACCCACTCGTTTCCGCTTCAAGGCACGGTGATACTCTAGATAATTAGAATAATTCTTGCGCCTTTTATGAGTATTGAAGGCGAACGTATACGATTCCCTTGAGTCAGAGGACGAATCATCTTCTGACGACGAACTTTCATGTCTGGTAAATGTAGATGAACAGTCCGACTTATCAATCAATGCAAACAGAGGCGTCCTAACACAGTTAGAGCACCAATAATCACTCCGCTGAATCACAGATTCCGTCTCGATTACATTTAAAACCGTGTGATGTATATATAGATATACGCTAAAGGGTTTAAACGGTCTAATTGATGATGCACACTTCAAACAAAATGTAGCTGCCGTATACTTTGAACTAAAACTATAGTGCATCAACACCATGTGAAATGGGCTTCCTATATAAGACTGCATATCATAAAGAAAATCAAAAGGTCTATCCAGCAAAATTTGATATGCGTATGGTGTTAGACGCGTATTAAAATTAAACTCAATATTATTAATCTCCAATTCATAATCTAACATGGAATCATCTGACAAAGCCCCCAAACACCGTTTCCATAGGATTTTCCTATTACATTCTATATAATATACTAAATCGGTACACACTGTCTGCGGAAGACTGAGTTTATATGTATCCGTTTTTCTTTCCAAGCATGATGCCACGACTCTCAGACATAGAGTATAAAGGGGTGGTAAACCGATGAAACTAAAATATTTCTGAATATTATGTAGAGCATATGCAGAAGCATTTACTTCAGTAAACTGTGATCGGTTTAAACGTATAAAACGAGTCATAGTAGAGCTTTCAAAGCACATGGGAAAATGAAGTATAGGATTGAGTACATTTGATGTATTTATATGAACAAGGAAATGGATACCGACTTCATTGTAAGGTTTTTTTAGTTCAATACAACACACCTCGTTGCGTGCGGCCGGTGATGGAGTGAAAGGATGGCTAACAGTCATCCGACTAAGGTTCACCTTCATCATTATAGCAATTGCATTTGAGTTCTCCCCCCACACCACGACCTACATACGTATATCTAGGATGACTCATATAGAGGTTACTATAGAGGTCGTGTTCACCTTAGATACTCGCTTCGTCAGCGCATATTTTTTTCCCCCACCTTCGACTTCTACTGAAGCGAGAAGTGAAAGGCATTAGACCTAGATCTTTCTGCTAGGCAAGACCGCACACACCTCGGTTAGTTCATAGTCGTCGTTCATGGGAACAAGTTCCAATCGCTACCCGTACGCGAGATACACTGAGTAAACTAATTTATCTATAAAACTCTACGGTGGAGAGAACATTTTCCATTTCCCATCGAGATTTCGAGAGATTCGGAAGAATTCCACAGAAGCTTTCATCATCTTCATCACCATCTACAGACATTCACAGTGAGTAAAAAACATTTTTTGTTTCGATTTTAATCTTTTAAAATATATTTGGATAGACTTATTCGCGGTATCGATTATCTTTACAGCACCCACTTTTCCGCTACCTTACAAAAAACATGCATTCAATCGCAGAAATTTTAAATAATTTCAATTCACGTAAATACACCTCACAGGAACTAGAACAGGCAATCATGAACATTCATCAACGTGTTGTTTTTGATAATGATGTTATAAATGATATGGAAACCTTCACACGGATGAAAGAGGCGCTAGACGAGGTAAAGGGTAGAAAATTTTGTAATTATTGCGAAGTGTACTACAACACAGATGAGGCTTTACAACACGAAAATACGAATTTGCACAGACAGAAGGTGACGAACCAACTAGGTCGAGGCTTTATTGAGGTGGAATCTGCTATCCGATCTAGACTTCAAACGTTCTGGATCACTCCAGAGGAGGATAAAGGTGGGGACGTAATTTCTTTCCTCGACGACATTAAAGAACAGGTAGCCGAGAAATTACTAGAACAGGTAATTGCAAAAAAATCGATTAAATTTAATCTTATTTTAATTTGTAAATTTCATAAAGGTGAGAGAGAGGAAATGGATGCATCTTTCAAGACAAACAATAGACGTCTCTTATCTGCGGATAATATGGGGGAAGTATTGAACGAGGCTTTTTCAAAATTGCTCAAGGAGAAGTCGGAATTCCAAGCAAAGGGGTCCGGATGGAGCCTTGCTAATGTAATCGGATTAGAATTGCGAATTAATAAATATACTCCTTTTCGGGGATCCACATACATTAAACTTCCGGCCAAAATAGCTAATACACTATCTGTAATCAACGTACAAAATGAAGATATATATTGCTTCAAATATGCGGTTTGGGCAAAAAACGTAGCTCTAAAACCTCAACGGGTTTGCAAGTATAATACGCAAGCGTTTCGTACGGGTTATAATTGGAACTGTATAGAATACCCCGTAGAATTGAAAGATATCCCCAAATTTGAGCGAGCAAACAATATTTCGATAAACGTTTTTGGTCTAACAGACAAAAATGAGATTTACCCGATGAAAGTTGTCGATCTAGAGCTAGAAGATCATAGAGATTTGCTTTTTGTTACAAACGATGAAACTTCACACTTTTGCTGGATCAAAAATTTTAATAGATTGATTCGCTCGCAAATTACAAGACATGAGCACCGAATCCACATTTGCAAACGTTGCCTCACGCACTACTACGATGAGACCAAACTAGAAGAACATCGGGAGTTATGCAAAGGGAGTGGAACACCAACTAAAATTGTAATGCCGGACGAGAGTGATAGCATTTTAAAATTCACTCACGTTAATTATTCCCTTCGAGTAGATTACGTCATATACGTTGACTTTGAATGCCTTCTCGAAAATGTGAGCACTTGTGAACCCTCTTCACATACATCCTACACGAACGTGATACAAAAACACACACCATTTAGTTTCTGCTATATGGTAATCACACCTGACGGATGTCAAAGGCCTCAGTTATATCGAGGACCGAACGCAGCGCGTGTGTTTATTGAGCGAATGAAAGAAGAGGCGGATAAAATACGTGCTTTGTATAAAGATACCGTCCCCATGAACCCCCTCACTCCCGAAGAGGAGAGCGTGTTTCAGGAGACAGTGGATTGTCACATTTGCGGGAAACAACTTAACGAGGATCGCGTGAGAGATCACGATCACTTGACAGGACGATTTAGGGGTGCAGCGCATCAGTTTTGTAACATGCAGTATAGAATGCCGAATTTCTTACCAGTCTTCATCCACAATCTTTCATCATACGATGGTCATTTCATTGTCCGCGAGTTAGATTATGACGAGAGGAGAATATTCGTAATACCAAATTCTGAGGAAAAGTACATTACATTCGCAAAGTCTATCGATGACAATTTTAACATTCGGTTTATCGATACGTATCGGTTCATGTCTGCTTCTCTGGCGTCCTTGGTCTCAAATCTGAAGACTTTTAAATGCACCCAGCAAACATTCAACGAGATGACACATTTGGTTACACGAAAGGGTGTTTATCCATACGACTACACTGATTCACTGGAACGATTAGATGAAACCTCACTTCCGGATAGAGAAAAATTTCATAATCGGCTCACAGGCGACGATATTTCAGAGGAAGATTACGCTCACGCTTCCAACGTTTGGGCATCATTCGAATGCAAAACATTGGGGGATTATAGTGATGTCTATCTTATAAGTGACGTCACACTTCTAGCCGACGTCTTCGAGAATTTCAGAGACGTTTGTTTTGATGCATACAAGCTTGACCCTGCGTGGTATTACACTGCTCCGGGGTTAGCTTTTGATGCTATGCTGAAGCATACAGAAATTGAGTTGGAACTTTTAACAGATTACGACATGCTCCTGATGTTTGAGGCAGGTATTCGCGGGGGAATATCACAATGCTGCAAAAGATATTGCGAGGCAAATAATAAATATTTGGAAAATTATGATCCCGAAGCTGAGTCTAACTTTATTACCTATCTTGATGCGAATAATCTCTATGGTTGGGCGCTCTCCCAGCCACTCCCATATGCAAATTTTCGATGGCTCTCCCCTATGGAAATTTCAAATTTTGAGGTCGCTAAAATATCAAATGAAAACGAAAAGGGATATATTTTGGAAGTTGATCTCGAGTATCCGCAGTCTCTTCACGATAGTCATTCCGATTTCCCGCTTTGTCCGGAAAACCGAGTCCCACCCGGTGGAAAACATAAAAAGTTAATTACCACGCTCGAGGGTCGGACTAAATACGTTATTCACTATATCAACCTCAAGCAGGCTCTTTCCCTTGGACTTGTTATGAAAAAGGTACATAGAATCATCGAATTTAGTCAATCCCCTTGGTTAAAGACATATATTGACTTGAACACTAATCGAAGGCAATTAGCCACTAATGACTTCCAAAAAGACTTCTACAAGCTCATGAATAATTCCGTATTTGGCAAGACGATGGAGAATGTGCGAAAAAGAATTAATATGCAATTAGTGACTGACGAAAAAAAATTACAAAAGTTAATCAATAAATCGACATTTTTGGACAGAACGATTTTCAACGAGTCTCTGGTGGCCGTTCACATGCGAAAGGCGACTATCAAAATGAACAAACCGATATACATAGGTTTCTGTGTTTTAGACCTCAGCAAGACATTAATGTATGACTTTCACTATCAGACAATGTTGCCAAAATACGGTAAGAACATCTCCCTTTCCTACAGCGATACCGATTCGTTTATTTACCAAATTTACACAAATGACATTAATGAGGACATATTAAGCAACCTGGATGCGTTTGATACATCAAATTACCCAAAGTCTCACCCTTGCTACTCTGAGAAGAACAAAAGGGTCATTGGGAAATTTAAAGACGAATGTAATTCTTTAATTATGACTCATTTCGTAGGCCTGAGAAGCAAACTATATTCCTTCAAGGTCGAGGGTGGAAAGGAAAAAAAGAAAGCCAAGGGTATAACCAAATCTGTCAAAGATAAATGTCTAAAATTCAACGACTACGTTCGTTGCCTGCATGAAAATTCCACAGAATTCAGAAGGATGACAGTCATTCGAAGTAATAAGCATGAATTGTACACGGTACAAATGAACAAAGTCACGCTAAACGCAAGCGATGACAAAAGATACATTTGCGAGGATGGGATTAATACTATGGCTTGGGGTCATTACAAAATTCCGCGAAAGAGAACGCATAGCGAGGCGTTTGGTAATGAAGATTTTTGATACTTATAAACACCCATTAGGCGCTATAATAGGATCAGTACCAATCATGACATTGGTCTGGAAACATCCTTTCACTTGCATCTGCGCAGGCCCTTCGGGGTGTGGAAAAACGACGTTCGTGACGAAATTCTTGAAAAATTTACCTTACATGATCGATAGTTCAATACATCAGATTGTGTGGTGCTGCAGTCGCGGAAGTGAACCAAGAATACGTACGAGTACACCAATTCAATTTCGAACCGAAATACCCCCTTTCGAAGAATTCGTAGGCGTGCCAACATTGTACGTGCTAGATGATCTAATGAGTGAGGGAGCGTACAGTAAAGACGTATGCAAATTGTTCACAAGAGGAAGCCATCATTTTAACATTTCCGTGTTCTTAATCACGCAAAACATATTCTATCAGAGCCCGCAAGCGAGAAATATATCCCTAAATTCCAAGTATATAGTAGCATTTAAAAATCCTAGAGATCGACTACAATTCGGTCACTTGGCTCGGCAGGTCTATCCTGAAAAATCGCAGGAATTGGAAAGGGTATATAAAGAGGTGACGCAAGAACCATTCGGCTATTTGGTCCTAGACCTCGGACAGGACACGGACGAAAGGTTTAGATTCCGTACTAAAATCTTTCCTGAAGATAGGGTCACAGTAATCTACATGCCCGTGCATGATGAAAAGATTGGAGAACAATAATCATTTACTTCATGTGCTAAAATCTGCCAAACCAAAGTTGCGATCAGCTATAGTAAAAGCATCGGATGCGGAGTTGATTAAAGCCATCTCCGAATGTTGTTTGAATACGCTTGAACGTAGACATAAGATAAATAATAGGCTAAAGCGAAAACTATTCAAGCATCGATATACTTTGAGAAACTTGGCTTCGCGTGGTATTAGCATTAAAAAAAAGCGCGCGCTTCTCGTACAGAAAGGAGGCTTTCTGCCAATGCTACTCGGATCCATATTGAGTGGTGTCATTGGTAGCCTCATTGGCGGAAAATGAGTTTGCGTAAAATGCTCGTAGTCGACCCTGAGGCTTTTGAGCGAGGTCAAATGAAGAGGAGATTAAATGCATTAGATGTTGAAATGAAAGCCGTCTTGGTGAAAAGAGGTGTGAAGGACATAGACAAATGGCACATGTACAAGCGTGTGCTAGATAAATATCTGAACGCAGTTTCCGAGATTAAATCGCCCATTCATATTCCGATAGTGAAATCCTTGGGTCAGAGCCAGTCACATAGAAGGTCACAGGACAGTGAGGAGGAGGAGACCCACGCACTGAGGAAATCGCTTGCCGATGTGAAACGAGCGAATGCTGATTTGGATAAGACATGGGAACGTATAGAGGGAAGACTAGACGCGGTGGGAAATCTATCGAAACAGCTAAAGAGAAGAAAAAGAAAGAGGTCAGAACGAAGCGAAAAAGAAAAGTCACCAAGAGCAACACCAAGGCGAAGCAGTCGACCAAGGAAACCGAAAAAATTCGGAGACGAGTGGATAACGATATAATCGAGAAGGTGTACAATGATCCAGAACACTCTGCGGGTTTTTCCACTGTCGAGAAATTAAATCGAGCGACTGGAATTTCGAGAGGAGGTAGTCGAGGCGTTTAATAATATTTTTCACGAAAGAAAACCGCTAAAAATTCAAAGCGATAAGGGTGGTGAATTTGTGAATAGTAAATTTAAAAATTTCCTGTCGAAACGTGGTGTAAAGTTTTACACAACAAACAATCCAGACATAAAGGCCAGTCTCGTTGAACGTTTCAATCGAACTCTAAAATCAAAAATGTACAAGTATTTTACGAGATATTCAACGTACAATTACGTGGATATATTATCCAAATTGGTGAATAGTTATAATAATAGCGTACATTCCAGCTTAGGAGTTAAGCCTGTTGAGGTGAATGAGAGAAATGCATTCTCAATCGCTAGTCGCACAAGGAAACCTCTTATTAGCAAAAATGTTAAATTTAAAGGGGGTGATTACGTCAGAATCAGTAAGGAGCGACGCCCATTTGCAAAAGGATATACGCCCAATTATACCAACGAAATATTTCAAGTTGAGGGTGTGAATCGGTCGAGGGAGATACCAACGTACAAGTTGAAAGATCTGAACGGTGAGGATATAAAGGGTAGTTTCTATGAGCAAGAGTTAGTGAGGGTTAACCTTTCCCCCGATACGGAATACAAGATTGAAAAAATTTTAAAGCGTAGGGGGCGGGCTGGCGATTTAGAATATTTTGTAAAGTGGCAAGGATACCCAAAATCATTTAATTCTTGGATCTCCGCTTCTTCGGTGCGTAAATATGAACGAGTTTTACATTACGTTGCCTAGTGATAGTTCAAAAACATATTTTCCTCACAACACGATCTCACATTTCCGTACGAGATTATCGCACCGTCTCGATTTGGTAAATGGTGAATGGATGGTGGGTTTGGCCGAGATTTCTATTCCTCCAATCGAGGGAGTAAAGGATAACGATAAGCAGAGCGTTTTGAGAGAAATCACAAATTATTCTTCAACCAAGGACAACAGGACTCGGAACGAGCAGGGTTTGGTCCGGGGTGAAATCGGTGGGCCTGAGGATAAAGATATTGTTAGAGTAAAGTTGAAGGATGGTTCGTTTTTCATCGTTCCAAATGGTAGGTACGAGAGCATAGCTTTTGCCTTCGAACCATCATTTTTTGAGATTAGCGGAGAGAAAAGGCTTGACATAGCGAATGATGTAGTGATATACGCAGATAAAATGACAGTGAATGATAAAAAGAGTGGTATAAATGAGAGATTATCACCAAACTCCGTGCAGATTATTACGGATGATGTTAAGTATACGTTAAAGCCAGGAACATATAATTCGTTCAAGGAATTATTCGATAAATCGATTAAAGATTTCAACGGTGAACAGCAGGCTAAAATAAAACATGATATTCTGATATTATCAAGTATTCTTCTCCGTTTCTATCAGTGGGATTCATCTTCATCAACACTTGCGGAGGATTTCGTAAAGAATTTCAAGAACATTAAATCTGAATACCGTAAATTGCGAAGCGGTAGAACGAAAAGAGAAATCTTGTCTCCTTCCAAAAACGTTTACGTTTACACAGATATAATTAAACCTCAACTGGTAGGTGATTCGCTCAGTCGATGCTTGCGTATATTAAACACTCAAGACTTACACTGGGCATTCAATCCCATTTTCTATCACCCAGTCGAAAAGAATAACATTGAAAGCATTGAAATTCTTTTGACAAACAAACTCGGAGATCCAATTCCATTTCGTAGTGGTGAGCAATCTTCCATCGTCGTATTGCATTTTATAAAAAAGGCGTAATATAAGTTTATTGATCATTGAGCGTCGAGATGGCTCCAGTGGCGGATCGATATTTGGCTTACTACCTAAAGCAGTCAGGTGGGGAGATTGGACCAATATATCGAGCATCGTATCGTGTGCAAAAGGGGCGGGGTATAGGAAATTTTCTTGCTGGCTTGTGGCGTTTTGCCAGACCTCTTTTTTACAGCGGGTTGAAGACGGTTGGTAAGGAGGCGGTTAGTGCCGGGGCGGCAGCCTTGAGCGATCTAGGAACAAAGCCTTTTAAAGAGATATTGAGAGGAAGATTAAACGAGGCGGGGCAGAACTTGAAGCGTAAAGCGGAGGAGAAAATAAAAAACATGAGTGGGGGTGGGGTGAGACTGGTTAAGCGTCCACGATTGAATAAAATAAAAACTAGCGTCAGGAAAAATAAAGGACATTCGCAGAGAAGGCGAAGAGGGAAGAAGGTCGTGCATAGTGATATTTTTTCCAACTAAGTCATGGCTGAGCATATGCTAACCTCCTTGGACTTATTCCAACCCAATCCACCCATTCAGACTAACATTTTATCAAAGCGACTAGTTTCCTATAAACCTATATCATCGCTGGATAATAGATCGGTGATTGAATTCGTGATTAAAGATTCCGGTGATGCCTACAAGGATTTGAATAGTATATTCCTCAGGTTGAGAGTGAAAGTGTGTAAGGCGGACTTGACAGATTTTACGTCTAGTGATGCTAATCAACCTGGCGTTGTGAACAATATTCTCCACTCCCTCTTTGAACAGTGTAACGTTTATTTCAATGGGACGTTGGTCACTCCTTCGGAGGATAATTATCATTACAGGAGCTATATTGAGAATGCGTTAAATTATGGCGTCGATGCTAGCAAAACACATTTGAGGAACGTAGGTTGGGAAGTGGATACGGGGGATGATATTAATAAAACTAATAACAGCAATGCAGGTTACATAAAGCGAAAGTCGTGGTTCGAGAACAGTGCCGAAGTTGAGCTATATGGTAAATTACATGTGGACGTGTTCAATCAGTCACAATTGTTGTTAGATCGAGTCGATATAGGAATCAGGTTGATGATATCAAACCCTGCATTTCATCTGATGGGTGAAGTGGTAGGAGTAATGAGAATACTAGATGCGACTCTTTACGTTCGACATTTTGACATCAACCCTTCAATATTAGTAGCACACAGTAACATGCTGGAAAAAAATAATGCTAGATATCACTACAAACGTACGGAAATGAAATCTTTCACGATTCCTTCCGGTGGAAGAACTCTGAGCATTGATAATGCGATTGTTGGTCGAATACCCAACACTATAATATTTGCTATGGTTGATAATGACTCGTACGCTGGTAGGGTTGAGAAAAATCCATTTGCTCTCTCTCACTATTCCCTGGAAACTTTTTCACTCTTTGTAAACGGTGTTCAGATTCCTTCCGAGGGACTGGAATGTAATTTCAGCAGTAAAAAGTATTGGGCGCGGGCATATGATACCATATTTTCAGGTAGTGGAATAAAGCATTATGATAGGGGTAATCAAATCACGTACGACATGTTTGGACATGGATATTTCATGCTAGTGTTCGATCTTACACCTGACGATTCGGGAAACGAAGATTATGTAAGTCTCGGAGATCGTGGTGTGGTGCGAATAGAGGCGAAATTCGAGAAAGAATTGACAAACACAGTAACGTGCTTGGTATTTGCAGAATACGATGCCTCGCTAGAAATTGATAAAAACAGGAACATTATCACAAATTATTAGTCTAGCAATGGATAGTGTACAGATTGATAGGTTATTGAATCCGCTAAAAATATTCCGCGGAGTCTACGCTTCCGATAAATTACCCCACTCTCCTATAAATGGCATATACGTAGTGAACTTAGATCCTTCATACTTACCTGGGTCTCATTGGGTGGCGATATATATTCTCAATGGTATAGCAGAGTATTTTGACTCATATGGATTGATGCCTTTCGTTCCGGATATTATAAATTTTTTGAAACCTTTCGCTTGCACTCACAATCGGGTTCAGATTCAAAGTTTTCATTCTGACATTTGCGGAGAATACTGTTGTCTTTATGCAGTTAGTAAGTCGTTAGGATACACCCTACACAAATTCCTCACACAATTTCATCATACCATCCCTCACCTCAACGACTGCCGCGCTCTGAAGCTGTTTCACTTAACCTTCAACGAGTTGAGGAGTGAAAGGAGGTGTCATCCTGCGGCTCAGCATTGCTGCTCGAGAATAAATATCATGCTTCGGGGGGGAGAAACGTCATTGATGAGATAGACTCTCCGGAATGCATATCGTCACTTCTGTGTGTTTCTCTAAGGGTGGGGTGATAGAGCTGGCTGCAGTGAATATTGACTCAAATCGTCTGTTTTGGGGGAGTTTTAAGAAGAATGGGAGGCTTATAGCTGGTGGAAAAAAGCTGCGGTTACATGACCCGCTAAACTGTGAGGAGACCACCTTCGATCATGGATTCATCTCTCATGTGGAGCTTCTACCCGCCTTGGAGGCCATCATTGAAGGAGCAACCTCTCTGTATGCATATAGCGAAGCCGAGTGTGAGTTCCTCTCCGACCTAACAGACCGTACCTTCATCTCCTTAAAGAAAGAACTCCGTTGTCCAGCACCTGAAAAATGTTCCTTCCCCACCTTTTCCTGTCTGAACCCATGCCATAAGTTGCGTAACAGCACGTGCGCACTCCGAGATGCTCATTCCCTCGCTCAATGGATGCAATATAACCGCCTCAAAGCAGAAGTTGAGCCTTGCTCCAACGACTGTTCCCCCACCCCTCCTCCACCTCATCCCTCTTAAGTAAGATAATATCTCGTCGATCGTCAGTCATCATGCTGTCGCCATCGCAGAAAGAGTCCCCGCCCATTAAGAGGAAGAGACCGTCTGGACATCATCCCGTTCCTCGATCATCTTGTGATAGCAATAATTTACTGCTTCAAACAGTGTATTATCTGAATGGTGTAAATTCAAAAAGTGTTTGTGTGGGCTACGATCCCAGCAGAGACTTTGAACCAGTAGTGCAATTTAATCAAGCAAATAAGAAAAGTGTTATTGTTTCACACAGTGAATGGACTAATGTTATAAATTTAGAAAAATCAGTGAGTAATTATCTATATATTGGTTTAAAAGATCAGCTCTCTTCAAAGTGCTTGTCCTACGCAAATTACTTTGGGAAGCGGCATTTGTCCATAAAAAATATTTTATCAAAGAGTTCATTTAATCTTAATGTTGATGAATGGGAAAAGCTGTTAAAACTCTCCACTCTGATAAATCTATTTCTTCGGAGACTTTCGGACAGCCGTGATAAGGTTAGACAATTTCTCGCTACCGGGTTATCTAACGAAATCACTGAATATGATCTGGAAAGATTGGAATTTGAGATGGTGCTCATGTTGAATGATGTGTCTGGTAATCAAAAGGTATAACTTGGTTGTACTTTGATTACATGAGTGTGTGCGTTGCAAAGTGTTTCTGACCTCTGGCACGAGGTAAAATTCTGCAAGTCAGAAACTCTTGTAATCTCTTGAACCTCTGGCGTTAGATGAAAAAAATCTCGCAAGTTTGAGAGATTAAGTCATGAGTGCTATATCGAATTCCAAGGATTCACCACAAATGATGGTTACATAGTCAAGGAATTAACTATCATTAATGTGTAAACGAAATGTTGTAATGTGTGGCTTTTCAAATCGCCGGCAAGATTTCTGTACGCGAAAGACTCGTTTCGGTTAAAGAACAATTATCATGGTCTGAATGAATACTCTGGAGATGTAGATTATTCAGAACTGGAGAGTATATTATTTAAATACACAAATAAATATCAGTTTTTATTCACAAAAGATGTTAAAAAGTCGTTCTTGACTAGTCTTCTTCCCAAAGGTATTTGCATGGATACTTTGAAGTTATATTCTCAAAAAAATGTGCTATAAATACAATTGTTACAAGCTAGTTTATTTCTGTGTTAATAATGAAATATGTTAAAAAAAATGAAATAAATTTTTGTAAAACCTATATGCAATGCGTTTCATTTATTGAATAACCCTTCCTCTTGAGGATATAATAAATGAAAATAATAATTTAGTTTACTTGATGGGTAATTTGAAATTTAGATTTTATCTGCTCAAATAGTGGAGATCGTTATTAAGTTAAATTTTCTAATTAGCAGAAGACGTCATTCTATAGACATTGAATTCAGAATCTCTACAGTGAAAAGATTTTTTCTTAAATGATTAAATAGTTCGTATTGATGTTTTAACTGTTTTCTGTGTTAATTTCCAACTAAAAAGTGAATTATCCAGATTGAATGTTATGACTCTGAATTGATATAATCTAATAGTCCACCTGGACACGTTGTATTAATGATTCTGGAGCGGGATGCTTCCAAAAAGCGTTTGTGGGAAAGTTATTTTGTGTTCCCGCCGCCACGACAAGGACAGTTCCGTCCCCGACCGCTTGATGTCGTGGGGCTTCGGGGAGAGAGGGCGAGAAAGCGATGGTTCGCGGAGCGAGCTCTTCGGAGAGCGAGCGAACTCGCTAGAGAGAGATGATGTGGCTCTCGCCTTCGAAGCGGAACGCTGATTCTCGCGTCTTATTAACTCGCGTGAAAGATTTTGAGGTTGGTGGAGATCTGTTTATCGTCTCTTAATCAATATATTTTTGATGGTGGAATCATATTGGTATATTTAATAGTATTATAATCTTAGAATTGGTATACTGCGACGTCATTTATCCCTTTCTTATGTTAGTTCATTAATTTCCCAATTACTTGTCTCTGGGACTTTCCTCACATATTTCCCCCCATCAAGGAGAGTTGAGTCAGGAGGTAAAGTATACGGATCTTAGTTCGAAGCTGTCACATTGGTAATGATAACAATCCCCCCCCCCCCCCCCCCCCCCCCTTTTGCTTACATAAAATTCGAATATCATGGTATTCGATATATCTTGGTATTAATCTGCTTTGTGAATAAAGCGAATTTTAGGACTTCAGCATAATACCATTCTGAAGTTCATCTATTAGTTAGATTTAAGATAAAAAATTCCGATAGCTTTTGGGGGCTATCGAAAATATATTCACCTGAGGTCAGCGATCCCGAGATGGAAGTTCTCTTGTTGAAAGCTAAGTGATGATGCCTGTTGGACCATATTTGAGAGCTAATCTTTCAAATGCTGGTATAGAGTAGCTCGCAGTACAGGCTTATATACTTCTAAGAAGGGTTGATGGTGGGAGTTAGGCGCCGTGGAGGGGGCATTATGTAAAAGGGTGTTGTCTAGTGAACTAAATTTCTCATTTACGTAACCGTATTCGAACATTTCCCCGGGCAGAGCTGATTTCATGCTCATGGATGTATGACCTATTGCTGCAGATGAGTTCATGGGGGTGTATGTTCTCCCGGGCAGAGGTGTGACGTCGGCCTAGCTCAGCTAGAGTGCGCAAAAGTGAAAGGGAATAGAGCTTCGCGGATGACCTCGGCCTGATTCCGCCAATCTCCTACTACTCGCCTACCAAGCTCATGTGAAGTGGTTTGCGAGGAACACCGGAGATGCTATCATAATATATGGGAAATTGGCGCTTGATGGCTGTTAGAACCAGACTGCGCGAGGTGACATGGAGCAAATCATGCGGCAATATTTACTCTCGAAATGGACTTGTCTACAGTAGGAATAGCTTGGAATGAGATTGTATTCACAGAAATGTACTATGGACGCACAGTATTGCAGAATATATTATAGAATCCAAGAGAAACTAATACTTTAATTATTGATTTCAAAAGCTTTGTTAACACCATCAGCCGGTTTTCTTAATATTTTATAATTTATAAAACTCACGAATGTTTTCTAGTTATTTGAATTCTTGGATGTTCCTCTTGGATTAGATTATTATCACCCCTTCTACAAGTAACGCATTTTTCTCCTCTATCCTATGTATCTATTTAATGGAATTCTTCAAATGATTTGTTAGGGAATATTTTAAAAAGAAATTAGGAAAAATGAGAGTGCGCCCCAGTGCTTAATCCGTCATTACCAAGGAAATATACTATAATACCTTTCATTCTCAGAAAAATTATTATGTCAATAGTTCTGCGTATTTCGCCGTTTATTCTTAAATAAACAGTGCTCAACTAGAAGGTTGATTTTTGATTGGTGAAGGCAGAGCTCACCCCGCACTACTTAAGCCGTTGCATAAAATTCTCACATTCAGTGTAGGAGATCAATTCCTTTTCCTGGGCGACCTGGGATTTCCTGAGAAGTTCTAACACAAAAGAAATATACTCGGGAGATTATTTTTAGTTGGTGGTGGTCACAATGCTTCTGCCCTGGGTTTGAACCTCCCGGTTTTTAGCTCAGGTACAATGAACTATACATAGTAGAGCACCACGACCCCCGCCGGTTATATTATTTCCCCACCCGGTGTTACTCGCGCGTGATTTCCGACCGAGGTTACTCGCGTGGGGTGCTCCTGACACCCCAATGTTAATTTTCGTTTAACAATGGTTACACAACATTTAATTTGTAAAAATCATATATATTATTTAAATGTATGTTTTTAATTGTAGTTTTCTTTCTGAGAGGAGGTGTTGATCGTTTAACTTGTAATCTCTAACCATTGGCGGATCTAGGGTGGGGGAGAGTGGGAAAATCCCCCACCAAAAATCCAACAGAAATAGTTTTTTGCAGGGGCTAAGTTCTGAGGGTTGTTGGGGCTTAGCAGAATCTAAGTTGCTTAGAGTAATGAGGAGCATCTCGAGTGGTACACCGTATCGCAGTGTTCATTGTAGCTGACGTTACAATACTAACCGAGCGTCATTCTCAGGGAAGAGATGACTCACCTTTTCCCTGAGGACGATGCTCGATTAGTGTTGACTATGTACCACCCTAGAAGCTCCTTGTCCACACATCCATTGGGAAACTTAGATTATACATAATTTTCTGAGTGATAATTTGGTGGGGGGGGGGGGGGGACGATGCCTCCCAAAATTTATGTCCGGATCCGATTCTTTCTTTTACGTACGATAAATTACTTTCTCAGAGTCCAGAGTCTTGAATATGAACTACTGTGAATACTGTTATCATTTCATAGGCACCGTAGTCTGTTGTCTCTGCGTGCTCACAAATTTTGCCGTAACTTATCAAAATAACATTCCAGATCATTTTCATTTCCGATCTTCTCCATATAAATGGCTTCGTCAATTCCCTCGCGCTTTCTCGTAGGAATTTGGATCTAAACATCTTGCTTCTTGGGTTGACGTTATTGTATATAACAAAATAGTTAATACCTGCCACGTTTATTAAGTGGAAAAAATTACCATTGGCCATCTAGTAGTATTTCTTGAAATATTACGTGCTACGCACATCTCATCCACTGTGTAAACACCGCCCTTAGTAACGTTACCTATAGAAAGATATTATTTCTGGTTTCTTCTTGTCACCTGTCGACCTGTACTATGCGTTGTTGACAACAAAATTACATTTTTACCTTTTTTGGGGACGTAAGATAAGATAGTCATGATCTTTCTAAATCCAAAGAGAATACTATTCTCCTCCCTCTGTTTTGTGCACACCATCTTAGGTGGCAATTTCCTTTTTTTCAGTGTTCCCACCAGTGTCAATTTGCTTTGTATCAAATCTTCTGCCAGGGGAACACTTGCAAACCAATTGTCAGCTGTGAAGTTTCTCCACGTCCCTATAATTGGTTCCACTAAGCGCTTTACCACGTTTTTAGGAGTATTATCTACTTTGTCGGGTCCTTCAGGTTGACTCCCTGCATATAGCTCCAAATTGTAAATATAGAATACATTAGCATCAACCAATGAAAATATTTCTATACCATATCTTGCAGGCTTATTTGGGAGATATTGCCTGAATGAATATCTTCCCCTAAAGCCGACTAATTTCTCGTCTACCGTTGTGTACTCCGATATGGCATAGTTATTCTGAAACTTTCTCACTAGCATTTCAAAAAGTGGACGAATCGAGGCTAATTTGTATATCATTTTTCTTTCTGCCATACTGTTTATATCATCAAATCTGAGCCACTGCAAAAGTAAACGGAATCTTTGATAATTCATGGACACGTAAAATATGTCAACACCCAAGCCATCTCGATCCTATAAATCCTTTATATTTTTTCTCCCAGATTTATTTGTTCCCGCGAAGAGCAGACGCCCTATGAAACATTCAATTTCTCCCTCATCAGTGGGCCTGGCATCTCCCGCACGCGAATAATTCACACCTACTTTTTGAATTTGAATATTTTTGCATAACGATATTCCTAACCTGAAGTTATACCATGCTAAGTTGTAAACCTTAAAAATCATGTTTCTGAAATATTTTTGGCAGTAAGAAAATCACAATTAGACTTTCAATATTAGGTACGTACTTACTGGGTGATATACTACACTCGTAATGAAGTTATGCATATGGAGAAAAATAGAAGATATATAGAAGAAAATATGGAGATAAGAAAAATAATATTTTCGGAGTTGTACGCAATCGAATCGAGCTGAAAATCTGAAAATTGCGATATAATATTCTGACCATCAAAACATGAATATAATAACTATTTCATCAATATTATTCGATGGTAGGATAAAACCAAGAAAAACCTACCTCACATAAAACACATGCTGAGGAGTCTACGGCGCGGAATCAATTGGGGTGTTCAGGACACGCCGCGCGTGTAACGCCGTGAGCGAGAATATACCGAAAGATTTGAGAGGCGTCCTCCAGCAGATAAAGGTGAAATACGAAAACGCATGTTATATTGTAACATAAATTTCACAGTTACAAAGTTGCAACCAAAAACAGTGAGGTATAGTAAGCATTGGTTGTAGGAGATTGACTGGCTTAAACATCATCCTCTTTTGAGGCTATTAGGCAGGTTGTTTACAATGTATACCTGTGCATGTTGGTGTTAAAAGAAAGATAACATATCACATTCCAGCTATTGAAGAGGAGAGGTCAATGAAATAAAGACTAAAAAAAATTTACATTGAAAAACAGGGTGGGGTGTTCAGGACACCCCGCGCGAGTAACGCCGGGTTAACACTAATTTAGTATTTAATTCGAGTTTCAATAGTTACAAGTGTTTGAGTTCCGAATACAAATTGAAATATTTGAAAATCGTTCATATTTTCTCTCCACACTTGATTTTCAAATCATCATCATCGGTCAACAATCCTAGAATTGGTTTGACGCAGCCCCCCACTCGATCGACCATCCTCATTATATCAACGTAATTCCTCTCTTTTTCCTCCTTCTATACTTGCTCCACATATCTCATACGAGGACTGCCTTTTCCATTCTTCCCGTTTACTTTTCCCTCGACGATTGTCTTCATTAGGCCATCTTGTCTTTAGATACGGCTGATAGATTTGTCCCGTGACCTTAGTAGGGTTTTCAGTAGTCATAGCTTTCCTTTCATGCTTCCAAAGTGGGGGTTAAAATAATCTTTTTATATGCTATCGGTAAAGATACTGATTGTTTTCTGAATTCCTTTTTTATCTATGTTTCAGCTACGTTTTTTATTAGTAAAATATATGCTGCATGCTATTTCGCTATAAATATGTATCATTGGAACTTCGTTGATCAAATACATAAAGTGGAGGTTAATATAAGCTGTTTTTAAGATATCGATGAAGATGTTGTTTGCTTTCTAAATACCTACTTTTGTATATACGTTTAAGGTAAATTTGTAAGAGGAAAATATATGCTACCTATGCACTAACTATGTCGCTCGGAATATACATCATTAGAAGTGATTTAATGAATAACCTTCAATCTTCTTAGAGATATGATGGGGTGATTTTGGATACCTGTGATTTATTTCAAAATAGGCATTTCTTACATCTCATGAATGAGAATAAAATGCATGAGAAACTGCTACAGGATTTTTTTCTCACGTAAAATTTAACTGAATAACTTATCACCATCATAACTTATTTTTTTATTAGAAAAGCATTTTAATATACCTACCAGGATGAAATTACTTTAATTAAAAATGCAGGAGAGAAGACATTAAATCATCTTTACAAAACCATCTGCGACATGTACTCAATCGGAGAAATTCCAAGGGTCTTCGAGAATATTATCATAATTCCTATTTCCAAGAAGAAGAGAGCAAAGATATGCGAAAATGTTAGGACTTCGATGCATGTGCCTAAGGGCACATGCATCGAAGATACTGACCAGGATCGTCTACAGAAGAATATAACGAAAAGCTGAGGAGCTTCTGGATGCGGATCAATTTGGATTCAGGAAAAGTAAGGGCACAAGAGAAGCAATACTGGCCATTAGGCTGCTCATAGAGAAGAGATTGGAGAAGAACAAGCCGACGTGCATTTCATTTCTGGATTTGGAGAAGGCTTTTAACAACGTGGATTGGGATTTAATGCTTGGAATTCTGAAGGGAATTGGAGTGTCCTACAATGATCGAAGAATTATTCACAGTCTGTACAAAAACCAAGTAGCTGTGATTAAATCTGGACCCAGCTGTGAAGAAAAGTATAAGTAAAGAGTGAGAAACTCTGTTCACTGTCTCCCATAATATTTAATGTTTAAATCGAGAGAAACATCAATGAAATCAAAGACATCTCTTCTGGAGTGACTATCTACAGTTAAAAATAAGCATGCTGCGATTCACTGATGGCATAGCACTCATAGCAGAGACAGAGAGGGATCTGAATACGATTCTTGTAACCATGGAAAGAACCATGGCCAGATATCAAATGAAGATAAATAAGAAGTAGACTAGGGTATTGGTGTTCAGCAAGAAAAAAGAGGCTAAATCCAATGTCAAACTAGGAAAGCGAAAAAGTGATGAAGTGAAAGAGTTCTGTTACCTAGGAAGCCGAGTAACCAACGATGGACGAAGCAGGAAAGAAATAGTGAGTAGAATAGCCCAGCCAAAGAAGGCATTCTATCTAAAGAAGAATCTACTTACAGCTGGAAATACAACCGTAGAAGTAAGGAAACTTCATCAGAACATATATCTGGAACATGTTTCTTTATGGCAGTGAAGCATGGACGATGACAGCAGCGGAGAAGAAAAGGTTAGAAGCATTCGAAATGTGGTTCTACCGAAGAAAGATGAAGATTAAATGGTTCAACCGATTGACGAATGAAGATGTCCTAAGAAGAGTGGGAGAAAAGAGAAGTTTTCTGAATACCCTAAGAAGAAGACGGGATAACTTAATCGGCCATATCTAGAAACACGATGGTCTGAATAAGACTATCATCGAGGAAAACGTGAACGGGAATATTGAAAAAGGCAGGCCTCGAATAAGGTTCATGGAACAGGTTCTGAAGGATGTAAAAGAGAAGAATTACGTCACAATGAAGAGATTGGTCGATAGAAGTATCTTGTTGAAACTGCGTCAAACCAATCCTAGGATTGTTGACCATTGATGATGAAGAAATTACTTTATTTGTGAATAACTGAGTAACTGACAAATTCTTTCATGGCAGCCGTGATAGTAAAACGTATTGAATTTGGTATTTGAATATTTTAATTTTTTGAAAATCGTAACCATGGTTTAAAATGTATGAATTAATTCTGTTTAAACTTATTTACTTTATTGCTATTCTTCTAGTTGATCATAACTCTATTTATAAAGTTGTGATATATCCATCTTAAAATCTCTCAAAATGTTCCTTATAGTGTCCTTTTAATTTCTAATGCCATCATCGCTTCTAAAGAATAGATATTATTAATTCTTAACAAGATAATTTGATCCCTGGATTTTTGAAGCATGAAAACCAACTCAGGTATAAATATTTGATAATGAACCCCTTTTCGAATCCTTCGACATCTTCGTAACAATCTTACTCAATTCCTTTAGAATTTCGTCCAAAAAAATCCCTCCTGGCTTATTTCTCCCAAATTTCTCGTCAATGAGGAGAAAAATAATATTTTAAATTTATTTTACAATTTCCATGAGCTAATGAATTTTCTCCCCTCAGCTCGGTCAATTTCAGTGCTCTTGAAAACTTTTCCTCTAATTTTCAGGATGAATTTCGTTAATTAGTCAAATAAGTCAACTCAATATTCTACTGCAAGGAGTGGAGAAGGTGTCATGAGATAAGGGGAAATTAAGTTGTGAGGTAAAGCGTCCTAAGATGACAGGGTGACGGGACATCCCAATTGGATTCCCACAGGGGAAGAATTAGGGGGATTTAATTTCACCCCCGACTCGCGAGACGAAGTAGTTACCTATTGAAAATGGTTCAAGAATGGGGTTGAATATTTCGCGAGAATTTCTCGGAGACGTGACTTGTTTAACTTTAAAGGGAAAGGTTTGAGCCTGTACGTATACTGGCTAAACTGATGGATACTCATTCCTCGGTCCAGGGTCTGATTGAAGATAGTGGGCGATTTTTTAAATGATATACCTATCTCAACTAAAAAGTACTGTGTGGAGAACTCTCCAAGCTCAGTACTTCGTACATCTGATGGGACGATAATCTTCATGCCATGTGCCAGGAGGATAATTTTAAAAATTAGTGAGTTACACTAGTCAGCCAGAGAGCCAATTGCTTACAAAAATATTTTATACATTAAAAAGACTATTCAAAAGAGAGAGAATAAAGATTAATTATTAAAAAACAAAGGTAGTGAGATTTTTTAAAACAACTACGGCTAAGGTTATAAAAATTTAGGCGGTCAGACACTAGAAAAGGTGGATCAATTAACCTAAAACTCCTAAAAAAGAGTGTGTTGGGGGAAAAGAGGTATAGCAGCATTGAAGTGTGCAAGAGAATAGTATTGGCAAAGGAGGATTTTACTCATAGGCGTGAATTAATTACAAGGACGTTCAATATGTAAGTAAAGAAAAGACCGGTGAAAATCCTAATGTGAGGCATGGCACAGTACTACCGAGAAACATTAGCTTTAAGGAAAGAAGATGAAAATAGATTTTGAGCTTTAGAGATGTGGGAACGAGAAAGGGTGGAAAAATTTAATGGATGAAAAGGAGGGCAAACTATAGCGAGATTAAGTATGTAGGAGAGGAATGAAATTTGTTTGAAGAAGTTGGAAGACTTGAGCAAGCTGGGTAGGGAGAGGAGAAGATAGTAGTTTGGATAAAATAATGGAAGTCCATAAGATAAGAGAGCCATGAGGAAGGAGGGATATCATGTAAAATGCAGGGAATCATGGGAATAAATAAATATCCATTTAGACCTACTTTCACCGGCAGAAAAGTAAACTAATGATAATAGAACTTCATATCATAAAAAGATATAGCAATTACGGAGAATCGGGTCGGTGTAGTGGCTAGACTACTGGCCTCCCATCCCGAGGGCCTGGGTTCGATTCCCGGCAGTGGTGGATTTTTAAGTGGAAAACCGGTCCCCACTTGAGTGCCTAGTGGACGGCATTTTACGTTCAGTACTCCATCCGTCGGACAGGATGTTAAGCTGTGGCCCCCTTGGCGCCATTCGTTAAGAGTAGGCTAATGCCGACGCCGAGTTTCTCTCCACTCTTCCTCCGTTCCCTGAAAACTCCTACCATTACCCAATTACCCATATAGTCTAAATGGCACAAATTACCTCAGCTGTCAGTCGCCTCCCCTGAATAACCAGTCCAACCAACCAATTAGAATGCGCTATTTTTCACAATTTTTCTCGTTCACTTCTTCTCCAAAAAAATCTTTATTTATCGTTGGGCGACGAATTATTTTTAGATATTCTCCTGAACGGGAATGAGTTTTTATTAACAGCTAATTTATTCGGTGAGTTGATAATTGACTTAAAACTATAGACTTGGTAGCATACCTCGTGGGATAGTATTGTTGTATTGTTCCTCATTTCAGCCATGTTTTCCATATTTTTACTCTAATGGTTGAAATAATTAAATTTAAAGATGAGATAACCTTCATCATGTTCTAACTAGGCATTTAAATGAGCGTGATGCCATTTTTTCAATAATAATAGCTAAGCAGCCGTTCAGAAACAATACACAAAATGAAGATAGAACCCTTGCAGTTGAATTTAGAACTATTGCGTAGATAAATAATTCTTGTTTACAAAACGGAACGGAATTAACTTCTAGTAGTACCAATTCTTTCCATTGCTGTTTTTCTTTCTCCCTAATAGTAGGTGTTCGAAAATGTCACAATGATTATAACATACGACTTTTAGTAAAATGTAAATAAAATATCTGGGAAATTGAATGAGAATTTCTAGAACAGGCTTGTCAACAGGGAAAGAAACTATGAGTCTAAGTGTTATCGGACCGATGGACACAGAAGGTACTACTTTACCTTTAATTTACGATTCTTAATGCAATAATCAGAGTGATCAATGGGAATAGGTCCTCATGTGCCAAGAAAATCCAGTAGAGAGGACACTCGTGTGTGCTTGAGCGTTCCGATCGAATTTTGGTTCACAGCTCGTAATGTCTCTTTGGAATGAGATATTTAATAGGCTTATAGGCTAAAGACGAGATCATGTGCTAAAAAAATAAGCTTGTAAAAATAATTTTACTATAAACGCAAGTAAGCTACTCACCTTGTTACTCTTATAAATATACCCTAAATGTTGTACCGTATTCGATGGTAGTTTCCTCTCACTGTATTTTTCAAATAATCCCCAACTCTTGTATAAATTTGTATTCAAAACTTTCTACCTTTCATCTTTCATAGAATATCTTTCTCTTTTCGCCCTCATCTACGCTCACCCAGCTTTCTCCCCTGCATTGTAATCTCTCACATTCCATTTCCATAAAAAAAAAATACATTCAATTTTGCACACAAACACTGCCGTAAGAGTGAACGTAAAAATAATTTTCCACATGTCAGAAGAGTATCATTAAGCTACATAATCATTCTCTCCTTTGACTACATCAATGGAAAAAAGGTCCTTGCGTACCTACTTCGAGGAAAACCTCTTTAGGGTGTTTCTGTGGAAAATGCCTCGTTGATACTTTTCTATTTTTCCTATGCGTCACTCTGTTTTTATCAGTGGCTTTATTATCCCAAGTGCAAAGACATGGTTTTAATGAAAAGAGAAAGCAAGAAGAAGAATGCTCACAGAGAAAATAAAGTGATGGAAACGTGACAAAAATGTCACTTAAATCTCAAAATTCAACTTGATTCCTTTTTCATTCTTGTTTCCTGACTAAATTCCGTTCACAACCTCAACTAAGTTTACGAATAGGTTAATAAAATAAATGGAAAAATTTTGATGGTAAATGGGAAAAAGGGAATAATTGACCAAATAAATGAAAAAAAGGAAAAGAGATGGTAAATAAGCTGAAAATAAACCCATTTTGATATTTACCTATTCTTATTTTGCTTTTTCGTCATAGGCTTTCAGCATTTTTTATTCGTTCCCAAATAACGCTAGTGATAATTATTGTAAATTGTTGTACTATTTGAATCGCTAAAATAATCGTGGTAACTGATTATTTTTCTTTTGAGAACAAATTTTCTTATAGGTGATGTTTTTTTGACCAAAAGTGCGAGGGGTCTTGACTAAAAGTTAAAATTGGGAAATGCACTGTGCGTTCATTACAAATGTACTTGAATACTTATAAAAAATTAGGCTTGTAAAAATAAATAAATTATATACGCAATTATGCAGCTCGCCTTGTTACGCTTTTAAATATACCGTAAATGTTGTACCCTAATTTATGTTAGTTTCAAAATAATTAATTTTGAATTCTTTGACCAACTTTATTTTCTGCCCTATCATATTTTATACTTTGTCATTCATTTTTCTTCACGTCGAATTTGCAATGTCCTTTCTTTTCCATACAGACCCTTGCTCCAACTCAAATCTAAAATTTCTCCTAAATCCTCACATCTTCTTTCCCTAGGCTTGAATTTTACTACGTAAATTTCTCGATAAATAGCACCAACTTGGGAATCCGAAAAAACTCTTGCCTTTGCTTGTAAACTTAATTGTGAAGGGATAATTGAGACGAAAGATTGAATAGAACCGTTAGAAAAGACTTCTTGCTGATGATTGTAATTTGATTTCTGTGAGGAGAATGAGAAATGAACCTAAATTTGGCAGTTGGTCGTGAATGCATGATCCCGCGCTCTTTGCAGTGAAAATGAGAGGAGCTCTATTCAAATGCGATTAATCTTTAGTTCTTGCCAATACACCTTACTTGTATGAGTAAAAAAAGGTATCCTTCAATAATGTTTTGCATTCAATAGGAAATGGACTCCATTACTCATTCGCATTGTGCGTAGCTCATTTCCTCGATTTATATTTTAGTGATATTTTTAACTGCATATCAATAATATATTCTTAGTAGACACACAAAGGTTTTTATTCCACTCCATTTTAAATTACATTCAAAGATGGTTTATTTCTACTTTTTTATTGAAGTTCTACAATAGCATTAACACAGTAGAACGTTTGAGGCTTAAATTTCAGGAACCACGAGATTCGAAAAGAAATGTCACTATGTAGATTCCACACACTATTAATTTCAACCATGGTGTCAGCATGTAAATGTTGATGTTTATAATAGCATTTACATGTTGAAGCCATGGTTGATGTCAATAAATTGTGTTTGGAATGTACATAGCGACGTTTCTTTTCCAATTTTACGATGGAGTTCACAAAAAAAGTCATTAAAAGTAGTTTCGTGATCTTCTTCCCCTTGCCATTAAAAAGGTGAATGTGATATATACTATACACAGAAGTAAAAGAAGCTTAAAATACTGTTTTAATGGTTTTTTTATTTTGCTAAACGTTTAGAGACTGCATTGTGGAAAGCGTTGAAAAAATTCCTGCTGTAGTTTCGGATTATTGTGAAGCTCTAATATTTTCAATAACCTATTCAATCTAATGAAATATTTATTAATTTTTAATTACATTGAATCGTTTTCAATTATTTGTTGTCAATAAAGGATCATGGTGCAAAATATTCTCACGTGCAATGAATGAAGACCTCTTATTGCGGGTGCAAACGCATTGTATTTTAGTGACAAATGTCCATGGTATTTCTTTCATTTTACTTGGAGCAACTTTAATCTTGTGGTGAGCAAGTTAAAGCATGTGTGATTGCATAAATGACTATTGCTGGTTCATTTTATTATTTCGGATGAAACAGTTGTTTCTATTTGCCCTATAATACGTAAACTTGAAGCAAGTGATTATTTATAGGCAAAATAATGGAAACTCCTTTCTACAGTGAGGATGCCCGTCATGATTAAATCTAAACAAAACATACTTGTTCATCAAAATAGCATTTCAGTTATCCCGGAAATCTTTAATGCCCCATATTATCGTTCTCTACATAATCGTCTGGTGAAGTTAGCAGAAATAATTGAAGGATACTTAATTAGAGCGATAAGAGAAAGGGAACAAGCGGATGCGTAATAATTAAATGAGATGGATGCTTCAAGAATTCCGGCTAATTCACTTAGCTCTAACATGTTCTACACATTTTCTTTTACTCATTCACCATTGGATTTTTTATAAAGTAGTTACAATAGGAGACAGACAACCTAGGCACGAGATTATCTGGCAATATCATATATAGACTATTTCACTGTTCCAACTAATATCTAGTACACGTCTGATTAAAACTTGATAAATATTGACGAATTGCTGTTCTTTTATATGGCTTCCTTCTATTTCTATGTACCCATGCACGGTTTTGAAAATTTCCATAATTTTTTATGTTAAAGAAAAACTTGGGACGCTAATAAAGATGCTCAGTTCTTATCTGAGGGCGTAGTAAACGAAATATTGACTTGGCAACTGATTTCAGAACAAATTTTTCAGTGAAAAAAATATTTGTATATTTATAAACAATTCAAACTTTCGGCACTTCTTGCGCACTAATTTTATTGCTTGTTCAATATTATTGTTGGACCAAAAAAAATGTATTACTTCGCAACCAGTGGCCAACCCTTTCCTTACCCTTCAGTTTTGTCAATATAATTATAATTAATGAGGGGTTAGGAAGTAGAGGGAACTATCTTGTCACAAACTCTCCCCGAGCAAACAAAATGTATTATTATTAGCAATTCGTAGTATTAATCACTTGTAGTAGTCATTAAATTTTTCCTCTGAACCTCAAGTCCATCGAATTTCTCAGCCTTCAAACACACAAGTACTACTTAGAAATTAACGCACAACTTGGCATGAAATTAATTTTTTCCCCATAACAGGAATTATTTGTGGTTTTCTTAGTTATAAAATCCTTTTCCCTCGTTCAAAATTAAAGGACAAAATTTTGCACTAAATTGAATATTTTGCATCACTTAGACACATCATCATCATTGGTCAACAGCCCTAGAATTGGTTTGACGCAGCTTTCCACTCAATTCTTCTGTCAGCCAACCTTTTCATTGTGACGTAATTGTTCTCTTTTACATCTTTCAATACCTGTTTCATGTATCTCATGCGAGGCCTGCCTTTTTAAATCTTCCCATTCACTTTTTCTCCAACAAGAGTCTTCATCAGGCCTTCGTGTCTCAAGATATGGCCGATTAAGTTGTCTCTTCTTCTTTTTAGCGTTGTCAGCAGGCTTCTCTCTTCCCCCACTCTTCTTAGGACTTACTCATTACTTACTCGATCCATTCAATCCATTCTATCCATTCAATCTTTATCATTCTTCGGTAGCACCACATTTCGAATGATTCTACCCTTCTCTTCTCCGCCACTTTCATCGTCCATGCTTCACTGCCGTAAAGAAACATGCTCCAGATGTATATTCTGATGAATTGTTTCCTTCAAAGGTTAAAGAAATTTCACATTTATGCATTAAACAGCTTTTTCCTGAATTCTGTAATTATATTTTACTTCCTATTACCTGTTATTTACTATTAACTTCCTTTTCCAACAAATTGAAATTAAAACATAATATTACTTTATCTTTGTATCGGCTCCATATGCCTGATCAATTGAAATTTCCCTCTGTATGGTCTTAAATGAAATATTTGCTCTAGTTATTGCATTGTGCTGCTGAATTATCTTGCAAATATAGTTATTATCTAGCACTTAAATTGCACATTAATGTCTTTTGAGTGTGCAAATATCGAAGTACTTTTCCAATTCACATTTCGCAAAAATTATTTATTTATTTATACATTAGCTATTTTTTTAACTTGTGCAATTAATATTGGAAAGAGGTGTTGTGAAAAGAGGAAATGTTCGGTACAATTTTGCCCAAGGTGAAGACGACCAATCATTATCACAACTAGTACACAATACATTTAAAAATGGTCCATACTTCTTGACTTAAATGAAGATTGTATGAAATGGCGAAGATAGTGGCGAAATAAATGAGCATATTTATTTATGGTCTCGACTCAGTCCTGATTAGATTATTATCGCAGGTTTTCCTATCGTGGGAGTCTTAACGCCATTCCTTTCAATTTTCATTCTTTCCAATTGTCCCATTCCCTTCCACGGGAAAAAAGCAGATTTTCCTTCCGCTTTTAAACCCAATCAGACGGACCCTTTCCTTTTTCCCCCTCGGGAATAATGTGACTCATTTATTTTTGGCCGACTATAAGGGTAATTTTTTTCCGGAGAAATCCAATTACATCTTGCCGGGAAAACCATGGCAATGCGGGGTCCCGTCCAGTTCTCTTCTCTCATGCTTAGCCCGTGATCTTCTCAGTCGCTTCCATCCGACGCCTTCCCTGCGACAAAACCCATTTGGGGATAGCCCAAACGTAAACACCTCCCTTCCCCACGCTTTCAATGTCTCTCACTCCCATTCCCTACATCCTTCTACATCTTAAACCACCCTTACCGTCAATTTTTTTTCATTTCCTTCTACTCCAACATCAATTCTCTCGTCTCATTATTATCTCACGCTCTCCTTTCCCCTGTCCTACTCTACGTCATTCGTTTTTTTCTTGTCCCGAGGAGAAAATTCGTTAGTTCGGGATTCACAGCTTATTATCTCAGCTTGCAAATGTCTCACATCATCACTGCTCCCCTGTTACAAAACTGGACGAAGAACGCGCATTTTTTTTGCACATTTCGATATTTTGTCGGCAATTTTTTCTTGTAAGAGGATTCTGAGTATTATCAGGCATTGGCAAATAACGGAAGTTAAATTAAATGCAGGAAACAATGGTGCTAGAATGGAAAAGTTAAAATTTACTATGGATTTTGCTGAAAAGTATAGCACAACTTTATAAAATGCAGAAGCATATTGTGGTCAATAGGACTTTAAGAATTACCACTATGCTAAGTTATAAGAATCAATAGAGGTTTTGCCATGCATACTGTCATTCCTTAAATAGCTCTGAGTTGTACCAATGGACTATTAGCCGCACATGTGGTATCTCCAAGGAAATTATATAATTTTTTATAAAAATATAGGTTTTAAAACACAATCCCGAAGTTATTTCTTCAAAGTTATAGACTCAAATTATAATTGAAGATCTATAAAAAATAAGTTATATATTATAAGTTATACATAATATTAGTCCACAATATTATCGCAGAGATTTTTCTTAAAGGTTATGGACCTACATTTTTATTGAAGTTATTTATAAAATCCTGCATCTGTATACAACTATTATAAAATTTACAAGTTCTGTAAAAAACGCATGGGATTTGCTGATTAGCGTGGAAATCTTTCAGTGGGGAGCCTGTAAATTGTAATTTACCCCACATCGTTCTGTAACTTCTAAACATGCTGAAACGAGGAAATTATAATCTGAAGGCAATTCGTTTGCCATATTTTGTAATGGCTTCTTGTGCATTCTGTGGAGCTTTTGAACTCGAAATATTAAAAAAATAGTTGTCATTTATTTTTTTGTGTGTGACTATGATAAATTAATGCGATGCATGTTTAGCTTCCTGAAGTGTAACTGGTGAAAAAAGATATTTTTTCATTGATTCATTAAGAAATCCCGTTTTTAGTGTCATAGTTAAATAGCAGGTTAGTGAATTATTGATTTTTCATGTGAGATTACGTTTTAAGGTGACATGTTTCCATAATTCAAACGTGATAGCTTTCTCATTATCCTTTAATTTCAACCCGATATTATAGCTGGATTTCACATTTCCCAATGCTTTTGCCTCTGGGCTTTTTGCCATTTCACCTTTGAACCGGTGTTCATTCTGCTCTTCGTCGCGTAAAATCTTGATTTTAGCTACGGTAGTTGGTTTCCGATGACATTTAAGCGTAAATTCTTGTTGATTGAGTGGATTTGGCTGGTTAATTCTCCCGCGTTGTAATTGAGAAACGAAGAAATCGGGTTATCATACCGTTGCTCTTTAGATGGATTCGGTGATTGAAGCCATGGGCACCATTGGGATGGAAAAGTCCATATGTCACTTAAAAGCCTTTAATTGGGGAAAGCTGCCACATTAGTGTGCTATTCCTTTATTTGAATTTTAAATGGGATAAAATGCAATGAATTTTTTTCATTTTCAGTGTTTTGTTTTCCAATTCCTGCTCACTTCTCCCATATGGCCCCCATTGGCTAACAGATTTTAGTTTCATTTTGTACTCCTAATGATTACCGAGTTAAGGTTAGTGAAAAGGAAAAAATTATGACCCGTATAAAGTAAAGCTAAGATTTTACTATGCGTTATTTCGAAGATTAAACATATGACATAGAGGAAAGCATACCTAAGACTGATGAGGGACTACAAATATTTTGCGTCATGAATAAGATAAACAGAATATAGTATTACAGTAAAACAGTACATTCTCCAATAGCCGTGCCAATTTCTCATCGATGAAAATTTTCTCTCTAATTTTATGCTTCCGGTATGTGGAAGGCATGAGATGAATTTTGTTTTGAGATTTTAGATTTCAGTAAGAGAGACCATATGGTCATATTTTTAGTATTAAAAACCCATGCTGAGCTTCCTTGAATAGAGTGGTATGTGTATAGAGAATCTCTAATTTAAATCACCTTTAAATGTAAATTTCCCTATAAAATCTTTGTTTATTCATGAAGGTAGAAAATGGGTGAAATGACGCTCTATAATGCAGGTACAAAACTGTTTTAAACGTTGACTAAAAAGCATTACTCAATCTTTTATCACCCTCTCTTTAACCTCGTTGCCCTTTAACGGAATGTTTGATACGTGATGGGTGCACACCTGAAAATGACTTATTGTTTGGTAGCACATGGGAAGGGGATGAAATACGAATCCTTTACTTTTGACTCTTGCAAGATTACTTGTCGCTAATGATCCCTCAAGGTGGTTTGTTGGAGCCGAAAATAAATAATTTATAAAAAGCATGTTATGTCTTACATTGTAGAAATATGACGCTTTTCTTTGGGCGCAACTTGCAAAGGACCTTTTGATAAAAAAAATCAATATTTTGTAAAATACACGAATATCAATTCCACCATTAATTCCTTGCATTATATTATCCTAATATTTTAATTAAAGTACAAGGAATGCTTCGCTTCTCAATACATTAAATAATTTATTGTAAAACAATTGGTACTATATATGAAGTGAAGACAAGTAAATATTCCGTATTGATCGAAAGAAAAACATTCAGTTTATTTACATTCATTTGGTCTCCCTCTCTTTTATATATTTTCTTGCTATATTGTTCTAAATTTGGGAAATATTCCACAGCTGAGTGCAGAATAATATTTTACCTTGCATATTTTGTTTCAATGAATGCTAATCACGTTCTATGTTCATGTCTTGAGTTCAGTACTTTCCACGTGATTTCTCCAGGAGTTCTCTAAGAACTTAGAATTAGCAGTGCAATGTTTTCAAAATTTGTATTTCTAGTTTTATAGTCCACAGGGATTTCGTTGTTTCCTTTATATTTTATTCTCTGTACAATCAGAATCATGCGTAATTCTTACCCTTGGCTACTAAAGATATATTCAATTTCAGCTTTATGATTATGCACTTCGCTTTTTAAATCCGTGGTATCCAGTTCTAATCATCTCCATAGAAATATTGAAAATTCATCCTTCAGTCAAAAAATAAAATTATAGAGATATTTTCATCACATCAAGATTTTTGAGTTTTTTAACAAAGCTAGGTAGAAAAATAATCACTACATTGCTCTTGAGTTAAAATCAGAGTTATAACATTCAAAATTAAAACTAAAACAATACTTTTATTACTGGCATGTTATTGTTTTCTTTGAATTGCTCACGATAGACCCGCACCAAAAATGTTCAATTCAATTAGGTTTAGGTTGGTAGAGCCGATTCATCTCTTGTTATCCAACCTAAACCTATTATAATAATGGCTATATAATATATTTTTTCATAATGGTATTATATATTGAGCAACACTCAATTGAACAATATTGCCGGAGTAAAGTATGTTTATGAGAATTTCCCTTCAAATGTGAGTTTAGATTTTCATGAAATATAGCATCCACTCTCGCTGCTATTTTACTCCTGGAGCACTCTGTACTCATCTCTCAGTTTGAGGAGAAACATTTGTAGTAGCAAGTCCGCTCTTTATGGACTTTGAAACTAGAATGTTCCATTTGCAGGCTGGATAGGCATTTCCAAGTGATATGGAGTCCTTCGTCACGGTTGCATTAAACCGCTAAGGAATAGCTTGTTTGATGAACTTCTGACTGACTTTTACGACGCATTTCGGAGAAAGGTCATGTTTTCCCCTTAATGCAATTAACGAATGTTTCCAAGATGCCTCACTGTGATACCTTCATTTTGACACATAAAATTGCACTTAGAAATTATGCGTATCGCATATGTAAAGTATGTTTCAATCGGGCTATCAGAGAACAGAGATTAGAGCAATTTCAAGATATTTTAAGAAGCTATTTCCAAAACATCACGTAGTTGCTAATTAATAAACAAAAGATAATCCAAATCCAACAACACAATGGATGTTAGTTATTAGTTGTCCCTTTTATATACTATGAGCTCTTTCTTCTCTAAAGTCAAATATTTTACAACTCTCTTTTGGAACATAAGAAGGGTTTTTAACGTAACTTTACCTTATTTCGGTTATTATCGTTTAGTTTAATGTGTCTGGTGAATTGATAATAGTTAACACATTTTTAATGAAATAATATTTATTTATAAGTTGATGTACCCAAAATATGTAGTTATTGTCATAAGGAATACTCTCAAACCCTCGAGTTTTTGTTTAAGGTTGACAGTATATGCACTATTTGATGAAAATATATAATATTTGTTCTCTTTTGATGTTAATAGACTGTTTGATTCCTCTGAGTAAAAACTATCCCCACAGAATCTTTTGTGAAAATATTTTTGTGGTTATGTAACAGTATTCCTTAAATGATACCCCATATTTTATCTATAATTATAGATATGTCCGTATTGTATATATTATATATATTGTCCGTATAATTATAGCTATATTATACGGACAAATTCACCTTCCAGCAATTTACCTGAATGAAAATACTAAGAGTTTTTAAATTGTCGGGAGTGACATGGAATTATTTTTTATCCAGTAAAAATATCAACAGACAAAAGAAGACTAGTTTCAATGACACCACAATAAAAATACCTGCGGTGCACTGAAAATCTTTTTTCATTAACTATTGAAACTGCAGTATACTGCAGTGAACTATATTAGAATTCTCTTTTTTCCCAAAGGCGATTACTTTCAAAAATATTATTTTGGCCTTGGAACTTAAAATATTTCACCTGGCTGAAGAATGGTTAGGTACATTAGTGTAGAATAGGCTGAAAATGCTTTGTTTTTCGGGAAGCTCCCGCACTGACCATTTTCAAGGTAAGGACAGGTGGAAGGGATTGTTTTCCCTGAGCCTTTCTCTGGCCGTCTCTGGGTTACAGCCACGCCCACATCTCACGTAGAGGTCCACCCGAAAGCCAGGAATCCTCTCGCTCCAATTTTTCATCGGGTCCGTACCCGGACCTTTCAGTACCGTACCTCTCCCGCACAATCCCCTCAACGAGATGTCTTCCCTCCCTGTGTGCTCCATGGAATGGATCTCTCTCTCTCGACGAGCAAAGGAATCCCATGCACTCCACCTCAGGTTTCGTCGAATGACAGGTGACGTCTGCCACACGATATCAACGTTATGAGTTCCTTTTCTTTATTTTTGGACCCTTTTCGCCAACGGCACCCTAACGCACTGAATTTGTTTGGGCCGTAACTCAGTACTCTTACCCCGTGGGGAATATCAGGACAAACCATAACCGTCTGATTGGCCCATCAAAACAAGTGGATTAAAATAGAATGTAAGCTCGCCAGTAAGTATATGTAAACTTCAATGAAAATATATCATTTTTCAGAATATATCACCATTTTATGTGATATAATTTATAACTTTTAAAACAATTATGCATCAAAATATGGCTATCATAAAATCTACATAATTTCCTTGGTACTATACAATTAGCTTAATCTTCCTTACGCATGGGCGCTGAGCAGTCTCCCTTATTTTACCGGTATATTTTACGGATATTCACGCTTCAAGTGTCTGAACGGTTACTGAGCAGATGTTGATACTTATACATTTGAGCACTAATTAGTTTAAAGGGGCTCAATTAACTCTGTTTCATTTTCCTTTCCAATTGCCTGCAATCATCTTTTTTTTACGTAAATTAATATATTGTAGAACACACAAAATTGTGAAAACCTATTGACTTCGGAAGAACTAGAATTATCACCAAGGTAGAAGAATTCAAACGCCGGCTATTCCGAGAGAACGTTAAGAGAATACAGAACAATGAAAATTTCAATAGGGATGGTTGCCTCAAAATCAGCCATACATGGGACCCAGTCATTAATTAAAATTCCTCACAGTACTAGTTTTACTAATTAAAATTCCTCGCGTTACTAATTTTACTCTCTCCTTCCTTCCACGTCTTCTACTTGAAATAAATACAGAGCAAATTTGACGTCGGACATCATTCCCTTCAAAGAAGTGACCAACACAGGTCACGAAACTTCAGGCAGTCCCCAGATGCCCCGCGACAAAATCCCAAAAAAATTATTTTGCTTGTCGTTGACCTTGAGGATAGCTGTATATAATATCATTCATATATAGTATCACAATTATGGTTAGAATACTATTCTTAGATAAATTTAGTGCAGCTATCCTGCTGGTTGGTATACTTTTTCATATTAATAAAATTAACATGCTTTGCGTCCTTCATTACTTGCTCAAAGCATCCCGTAGGCGCTTTAATTTTTTTATCAATTACAGGCATTATCGGTTCATTGCCAGTGCCCATATCTCACGTTTTTTTCCCGTACGTTTGTTCCATTATTTTAAAGAGAGTTTTTACTAAACTTCTTTTTTCTTCCACTCTTCTCAGCATCTCCCCTTTGTTACTCTATATTGTTACTCTTAATCCATTTTTTCCCATTCCCTTTTCTAAAACACCGGTGTTTTCTTTGATCACCCACAAATAATGAGGAGCAATGTGTAAATAATTTGATTTACCATGCAAAATCAAGCAGTGCGATGAAAAATAAGTGGACACTACAAACGTCATTCGTTATCATTTTGTGGCGTCAAGTTTTTAACTCCTATTGTTTATCAGGAGATTAATTTGTGGTCAATTTTTGTAACATAAATCATTTTTTCATAATTCATTTTCGTTGAAACAAAATTTCAGTGAACATTATTTCTCTCCAAAGCCGCAAACAAATCAAATTATTTTTGGGCCATGCAATGCTTTTTTTTATCAACACAGATTTTTGTCACATTTTTTATTTACCAATTCAGTTCGTACATATTTGGGGCCAAAATGCGTACCTAAGTAGACAAAATGTATGCCTGTCTATGAAGGTGACCCAGGATTAAGTTGTCCCTCCATTTTTAGCTGTATTTTTCTGATCTCTTTCAATGTGAAAAATAATTTAGTTCTTCCACATCGCTTTTGGAGTGTTTTAACACCCAACACTTTTATCTCTTTTGCTTCCATAGCCTCGGCTTCTTTTACCGACGGTAATGTATATTTAAACGCAATAAGCTCAGAATGCGTTGAATACATTATTGATAGGATAATATTTATCATGCATTCATTACCCTTCTTGTGTGGGTGTTTTCCTGCAGTGGGTTTTTGCGTAAAAGTTGTAAGCATAATAATCCTCACGTTTTTCCCACATTATAAATTCTTTCACACACTATTAGATATGTAATTATATGATATATTGTGTATGTATATTTCTTTTGTGTTAACACTAGAATGCCGGACATATTGGACCCCCGAGAATGCCGGGAGGGTGTCATTTTGACACCCATCTGTTTATGTGTTAATAGCGGTGTTTTTGTGCGGATTATTTTATGTTCTGTGGTTGCCAGTTAAAATGTGGCAACTTCGGTATTTTTTGGCGTTTTTTTTACGAATTAAAATATTTTTTTTTAAATTCAGGTCGATTTTAGAAAAAAAATTCCCTGCAAAATTTTCTTTCGACCACACCATTTATCAAAGATTTTGCTGAAACGCAGGATGGCACACAAAGTGGTTAGCAAATGATAATTTTTTACAATCATTTATTGTTTACGTAAAATCATGTATAATTTATATTCAAGTAAACCACAAATTTTTGTAAAGGAAAACACAATGAAATCTAAGGTCCCTTTCTTACAGGGTTACAACAAACATCGTTTGCCAATTGCTTCACGTTTATGGCACTTTCACTCTGTTTTAGCCGTACGCGTGCCTAATATTTTTTTATTACACAGCTCACAAAATCCAATAGTTCTGTTTTATTGCATTTTATACTTATTTGACAGTTCCTAGTAAGTTTTGGCTCTCGCACTCCATCACACTCATCAGAGGTTTGGCAAACATTTCTTGATGCAGTGTTAGGACTTCCAAGCTCCCCCGCTAACTCTGCAAAAACCCTTTTGGGATATCTTCTGTAGATTCATTTTCTTATAAAATATCCAGGCATTTATACCGGGCAAGTCAAGAGTATTCTGAAAACAATGGACTGGCCAACGTCTGGTTCCGGTTCTAACCGAAAATTTCTGCCACATCTGATCGATGATATCCACTCCATACTTGGTCTCATTGTTACACTTTACAGTTTCTGGCGTTTTCTTCGAGTTTTCACCAATTTCAGTGTCATGGTGAGGAGAGCTTAGAACAACAGCACATTTTCTAGGTTTGCACTCATAAACGGTAAGTGTTGCGTCACCGTTTTTGTATAATTTAGTTGAGTACAACTCTCCCCAAAAAGCTGTTATTTCAGGAAATATTTCTCACCTTACCTTATTTACGGCTCCCATTAGACTTATACCTTACCTAATGCAAGCCAGTATTTTTGCCCATGTTTATTAGGCTTCGATGCCATGTATTGCGTAAAGGAGCACCTAGCTTTGCTTGGAAACAGATGTTAGTCAATAGTTAGTCAATGCAACACAGTTATCAATAATTTTCTTCCACATATCTGAAAAAAATTCAAATTTGTCTGTCTGCAACCATGCAGAATGACTTGACTTTTCGCCAAAGCGAAGATAGCGTAAAATTTCACAAAAGCTCAACATCTTGATCAGACCGTTTCTCGGACACGACTTCAGAATGTTATTTAGTACTGCCGTTATTTGATCCGGCCTAATACCTCTACGTAGCGTCATAACCAAGACGCAAACTATGTCAATGCAACCGCCTCGATGCAAGAAGTCACGACCGGTCACGATACTCCATTGAGCCAGACACCAAGCTATAGACGCTCGACAGTTGTCATATGTATTGTCGCGTCAGTACATTGTTCACGGCAACAGTGCTTCTTTATGGCAGATAAATACATCTCTGTGTCACCGCGGACTAATGAGCTGGATTGAAGGTGAATCATTTGCAAAAAAAGCAGTGAAAATAGACTTACCTGACGCGCTACTAAATTTTCGAAAAATAGGTAAACAGAGTATTTTTATCGAAAATATGTGGAATTAGGCAAATAAAACTTGACGTACTGTTCGAAAATACCCGTTTGACTATTAGTAATCAAATCGCTTCCGAAGATACGCCTAAAACGAAAGAAGAAATGCTAACATTTACTGGGTGTCAAAATGACACCCTCCGGCATTTGCGGTAAATTTTAATTTTTCAGATGAAAAAAAGCTAGAAGGCTATATATCACACAGTAGTCTTGTTAAGCTCTTAAAATGAGTAAAAGTCACGAAAGATTTTTTCTTCAATACAGTTTCATGGGCAGCTATGCAAACAAATGTAGGTGTAGGGTGTCAAAATGACACCCTTCGGCATTCTGGTGTTAATTTATCATTCTTTAATTCCTATAAGTGTATTCTTTACTGATTTTTTTTTAACCTCAGATTGTAATTGTTTTAGGTATTGACCACTATTTCTTTTATATATTTATTTTGACGAGGGGTTAGATGGCAGAAGGGACAGTTTTGTCTCAATCTCGCCCCAATAAAGACCTTTTATTATTATTATTATTATACTCTTTAAGCCACCTTAATCTCATTAATTGAGTATATAGTGAATAAATTATACTCTGATTAAATTACTTCATTATGTTTTATTTTTATGTTATTTCCTGACGATAAGAGACACTCATCCAACATTATATTAGAATTCTAATATATACTTAATCATAAAATTTGATAAGTATAATAACAAAATCTGCAAATAAATGATGATTAATTAGCATGTGATATATGAAGCAGGCAAGAGTTTGAATGAAGTGGTTTAAAAGCTGATTTAATTTTATATTTCTAAAATCGACTATCTCGCTGTTCAAGATTTCATTTTATCCCTTTGATTAATTATTATTATAACACGTAATTTTTTGGAATACGGTTTTAAAGAGTTAGGGTTTTCAATTTCTATATAATTTTTATGTTGACTGTTTTTTTCTGCTGGTGGTAAAAAATATTTTAACTCACCAAACTTCATGCATTAATTGAATTTGTACGTTCAGACTAAATCGCCATGGAATCATTCGTTTGTAGTTACATGCTGTTTTAAGTCTTTGGAAGCACTTAACAGAGCAGCGCAAAACATTTATCATAATACTGTCCGTATTAATTCGTAGAATTAGGTAGGTAGGTATGAGTAAACTCTGGTATGTATATGAAGGTGGTATGAGTGTATTAGGGCGCGTTTGGTGTCAACTTTGAAATGACACCATCTGCCGCATTACCCTCGATATGACTTGCAGAGTAGTCAGTAGAAATATTTTTACTAACGGATAAGTTTAAACATTTTTAGGGGTTCATTGATTTGTAACCATATACTCAAAATTATAGAGCCCATTTTTTACAGAGAACAAACACCATTTCACCCTCGCCGCCCACTCTTGTCCGCAAGTGAATATGTAGGAAGGATGCTCACATCCTCATCCCTTTCTAACACATCCCTCTTCAAATGCCTCCCTTACCGCTTTCTTCCTCCCTTTGCGACGCCCCCTTGCCGAATTTTCTCTTGGACACCGTTTGCACTCCCTTTGCATGAGCGGGGAAAAGTGAGAGTTTGGTCCAGTCCTTTAATCCTGCTTCGATAAATCTCAATGCATTAAACATCTTCATCTCCCAAATGTAGTAATGAGGGCCAGGAAGGGTTTCGAGTTTTTGTAAGCGTAGGAAAAGGGAAGGGGATAATCTAGGAAAGTCCAGGGAGTGGATAGCGTTTAAATACGATGTTATCCTTTCCTCCTTTTGGATTTGTTGGCGAGGGGGAAATCAACATAAAATGCCTTTGGCAATAGCAGTAAAGCCTCATTGTCCATTCACAAAGGGCTCCGTCTCCATCTCTTAGCCGCTGTTCCCGGTTTTGAAGTAATTAGTGTGCACCGTCTTTTACTTGCTGATTCCAAATGATAACATGGAGGTAACAGGAGTGACCGCGATAGGACTTCGCTCGTTTACTTTATTGGTTGTTGGGAAAACGCTATATACTCCATGATAATTGGCCTAATAGTGTGTTTACATAGTTCCATAGTTACTTTACCCTCAAGAAGTATAACTCGATAATATAATCACACCCCACACACCCATTACACGTAACGTATTGCAATAGATAAAGAAAATAGTCCAGAGATACTATGTATAGCAAGATAGTGGAAAAAGTTGTATTTTTACTATGCATATTCTTACTATTTTATTAATAGTTCTTTGTGTTTTGAATAAAAAGGGTAATTAGTAGTGTGTGCGCCGGTTGGAGTTGATAGTGTAAAATCTCTTTCCTATGTTTGCATGTCTGCAAACAATTTATGCTTGGTGTCATCTCACCTCCTGACTAACACTTTCAATATCTTATATTCAAGCATTCTTATTGACCACTATTTATGCAGTAATGGAATATTATCGACCACTTTATTTATGTAGTAACACATTTATATCACTTTCCTGCTCTTTAGCAGGGATATCAGTAGATGTACTCTAGGGCTTCTATCTCACGGCTCTTTTAGGTGCTTTACTTAGTTTCTAATGTCGTTCAAACATTTCAAATCAGGGTACTAGAAAATGCATTTCCTGAGTGCCACTAGAAGCCATATATTTACCGCTGAAGTGTGCTTTAGTTAGACTTATTTAACTCGATTCACTATGTAATGAATTTAACTTGAAATTTAATTATCATTTTTATTATTTAATGGAAATTACACTTCGGTCATTTTAAGATTATACTCCTTACTATATTTAATTTCAGCATGGTTGATCTAATGCTTTTTAGAGATATCAATATTATTTTTGCATATTACACACTAGGTCACAGCTGTGAGATATAAACGCTCTCAGTTTTCACTTCATCTTGTTGACCTGCGCACATTTTCTCGAAAAAAGGAGAAAAAGAAACAATATCTCATCAAGTAGGGGGACTTTAGAACTTTACAGATTCATTTCAGGGGCGATTTTGAAATAATAATTTTGTACTCTAGTTTAATAATGAAAACAACCTTCTGGGTACTAGGACCTCCATGCTAAGCTCTTCCTATTGCTGCGTGAAATTTTCTGTACGTGGATAGGAATTTACCGCAGAATACACTGCCTTCCTTTGCATAGTTATTTTTTTTTGCAAAATTTAAATCTTGCTCATTTGATATTAACTGCATGAAGGATACTCCTGGTGATGCCACATCAGATCAAAATAACATTATTACTTTTGCTTTTTTCACTTGAACACTTTCCCGCAGTCCGTTTGATAAATCCCAACCTCTGTAGCACTGTGCGGCTATTATTTCGAATATGAATATCTCATATCAAAAATATTTACGGCATGATACTGATATAGTCAGTGAATTTGGTAAAAATTATCATAGGAAACATAATTTTCACTAAGCAAGTGCTCATAGGCTTGCTTCTCATGAAAGTTCATTCCTAGCCTACCCCTGAAAATCCTTTAGAATAAACGACGCTCATTCGAGTCCCGCTGGGATAAAACTTTTTAACACCAATATTATTATATTTAATTGGAAGGGTAACATCTATCTTATGATTACCGAGCTAGGTGCATGCTTTCAGAACAAAGGGCTCATTTAAGATTGGAATATAGATCCATGAATCTATCACTTTTGTGAAAATATAAAGTTTATTACTCTAATGTGTTGGAGGTTCAGGAAAATCCTTTTTGTGAATGCAGGCATAATATTATTTATTCAAAGTTGTTGGTGGAGAAATATAATTTTAGCACTTCTCAAATTCTATCGAAGACGATGTTTGGTATTTCAAGACTGACTGATAATCCGCGGAGTAAATGGAGGATAATTTATTTTGGGGCAGTAAGTCTATTGCAGAGTTGCGTCCCCCGCTTAAATAGGTAGATTTGGTAAAGCCATGGTCCTTATGTTACTGGTCGCTCAACTTTAAAAGTTTTGCATTCAAACTGCTAGGGGGCGCTGTTGCCGCAATCCTCCGGCCCCAAAGAGTTCATTCTTTTAACAAGTGGTAGCGTTAGGAACCGAAGAGTTTGCTTCCTCTTGAAAATTAACATCGTGAATGATAGCTGGACGCGAGCATGAGATGTCTTTTTCGCAATTTCAGTGATAAGGAGGTTTTATGGAGGCAATATTTTTGACAGTACGATACTGTGCGTAGTGGAAAAAATTGATGATTCAGAACAAAAGGTACATAGACAAGTCAGCGATGGTTTAGGAGTAGTGACGGAAAGTAAATATCGTGCCATTGCTCGTTGTGGTATCCCATTTACTTCTCCGTGAACGCCATGGTTTACGACAACAGGTCGTGATTTGTGTATGTGTGTAAGTCGGGATACAAGGCTACCAGGAAAGAAAATTCCAGACTGGGAATTAAAAATGCCTATTTGTTTTAGGCGGCGGTAAGTACACTGAATGCTGCACAGCATTTTTGGAAAAGTTGTTTCTTGTGCATGAATATAAGCTGGGATAACGGTGGAGATGAATATAGGGACCTTGGGTAAAGCATTAATTTTCTCAGAAAGTTATTAAATAAATATTGTTTTCCTATAAGCTTACCAAGGTGAGTGGATGATTAATATTAAAATCCCTTGGATTCTTTTATGCTACAATAGTATTATTACTATTACTCCGTTCCACTTATCAATTTAAAATAATCCGGTAAAATATTTTGTCTTAATGGATTTTGCAAAAAAACTTTTATTTGTTTTCCTCCATTGAGGCACATGTCGAAAATTTCATGTACCCCTTATGTGATGTACCCCTGATGTGATATACCCCTTATATCATGAAATCAGTTGAACAGTATTTAATTCAGTTCAGGAGACGTTTGTTCAGTATTTTACCTGAACCCAATCATTTATTCGTTGCAAGCTTCATTTGAAGAGATAAAAATCATTTGGTAAACTGTTTCAACGCAGGGTGATCTGGACGGCTGTTATTCATAAGAGGTAATTTATGTCTTGTGGACCTGCTAGTTCTCGTAATGAATGATCTGAAATGAAGTTTGTTTTAAATATGGCGAGGTTAGTCGATGGAAGAACGAAGAGGAAATCTACGTAAGACCAATAATTCGATTGATTACTAGCGATAATGGTAAATATAATTTCGGAAATTCTGTTGAAAAATGAGCTTATCCACTCAAAAGAGAGTTTGAAAAAATCACGCATCCTCATCTTTCATCCCTTTTTCCTCGATCAGGAGACAGAGGCAAACAAACTACTTACGCTTATGAAAAACATCTAATTTTCGGAAAGGATACTCCGGTACGATTCCTTCGGGGATATTTATTTTCCCCCTGGTATCCAATCCATAGCCATCTTATTTATTGTAGTATCAACCACACACTACGGCAAATTGTGTTTTGATACGTTTTCCTCGAATTTTGGAGAAGATCGACTTTTTACTAGACAGAGTGAGGTAGTTTATCGCCTCAAAATGAAAGTGATATGGAACGATCCATAACCTTCCCCTTCGCGGAGTTAAGTGATTTGTATTGGAAAACACGATCACAAGCTGTAAATGGCATTGAATTTTTTTATAACAAATGATTAGTTTCATCTGATACGGAACATTTGTAGTAATGTAACAGTACCTGCAAGATCATCAAAAACTTGGTGTTACCTTAATGGCTTTTGAATCCAATAGAATCAGAGATAATTAAGATAATTTATCCCTTATCTACATCTCCATTGTTATTTATTATACAAAGCTCTTTACCATTAAATTTGATCTAAGGCTGAATTTAAAACCATTATCTGTAATATACTTGTAAACTAGGTAATTAGTTAACAAATTAACACAAGGTTATAAATATATTATGCTTTGGTGTAATTTTTTGAAGAAAACATGGGGAAAATTGTAATGAGCCCACAACTTTACATAGACAGAACCTGATTAATAATGATTTGGGATGGAACGATAAAAGCTGAGACTCGATGAAAAAAAATGATGCTGTAACAGATTTGTTATGAAAAACTAAGGAAATATAAGTTGAAAGTAGTAAAGTGACTATTTTGTTTCCAAATTATACACCGATATATGAAAGTAGTAGGAATTAATATTGAAATTATATATTAACTCTAACGAAATATTCTGAACTTCATCCGCTAGAGATTCGGTAATGGCTGGAAATTAAGCATATGCAGTCACCAAAGTCACAATGAATTATAAAGGAACTATACGGAATCACCCAGGCTCTCCCGTATTTTGACAGTACCATACGAGTGGAAGAGCGTGCAGAACCTTAAAACTGCTAAAAATTAATACGAATCCAAGTGAATTTCAATGGGAGAACCTGGTTCTCCCAATTATTACTTGCAATGGCGATAAAAATTTGTATACTTGTTTTAGTTTAGTATCCTTATTTTGTGATCTGAAAAATTTTAAAACAGTGTAATAATTACAATGCATGTTACTTTACTGGATACTACTATAACTTTCTACTAATTTTGAGAATGCAGAAATAAAGTGAAATGATCAACTGTTATACTTGAGGAAGAGATTGAATTCCCGCGAGTTTATTCTGGCTTAATATTTCAAGGGAAACACTATTATTATTAACGTGATTCATTCCTGTTGTTCTCCTTTCATTTTCCAACCACTTAAAAACGCCCGAGTGATGTAAAATTTACACCAACCCCTTTAATATTTTGCTTAATCCTCTATCCGGTTTGGTTCCCGGCAACTAAGTACCGGCAGGTTAACTGTGCAAATGCTTACGGCAGCAGACTGGAAATCAACTCTCTCGTTCACGTAACCTAGCTGCTCACTCATTGAGAGTGGATTGGTGACATCCTTTCTTTAGGCTAGGCGTTTGAGGAAAAGCAAGGAGGACGGTCCCCTTTACTCGTTTCCGGACGGGTGGCAGCAAGCAGCAAAACAAGCCGTGCGTACTGATTTCAAAGACAAAGAGGTACGACAGCCTGCTTCAAATCGTAGGTACTTCGTGAAGCGGCTGACCCTTTCGGTGAAACCGTGGCTCACTGTCTCAACTACATCACTACAAAAATAAAGAACGCATTCGTTTCGAGACATTGTCTGCATCTATATGCAGAGTATTTACATCAAGCCAAAGCAAACGTGTGTGGCAAGGATTAAACTGACATCAGCTATGCATTAATGTCAAGGAAATAAATCTTCGGCTAGTAACTACATTTTAGGCACTGTTGCTTTACTAATCTTGTATAATAAAACGATGTCACGACAAAAATATAAAGGCATTATACTTCAGCTGCTAATGATAGGTTATCACCCTAAATTATGAATTTGATGCATGCACTGATATTCAATACTACTTGACAACAAAACAAATAGAAAAATGGTGTACATTTAGTCTCATGCAAACATGTAAAAGGGCATAAATCTGCATTTAATGTCAAACCATTCCGCCTACCAGGTAGTCCTGATTTAACCACCTTTATCCTTAATTTAAGCGATGAAAACGGTCTTTCTACATTGCTTTCCTTCTCAATAATTTTAGCTTCACTAGTTGCATGAGCTGCCAAAGACGATGGCTATTGAAATAACACCGTAATGCCTTCGTCCAGGTTACGATATTTCCATACCGCAAAATATTTTTAAATATTAGTATGTTTTATATACTATTTCATGATAGTATTAGCTTTTAACGATTTCCCTTTTTTATGTTTCATGCATAGTATTTGGGCACTGATGAAAATGATTTTATTTTCGAAAATAAAATAATACTATCATTGTGAAAGAAAATTCAACCTGTGCAAAAATTAAAAAAAAAAGATTCGTTAAGCAAAACTCATATGTATATGAACTAGAATGAGTATGAATCTCGACAATGTTTAGTGATTAATTTCTACTATCACATCGAAAGCATAGCCATGATCGTAGTCAGAAGAATGAGGTTGCCATTAGCAGTGCACTTTCACGCCTGCATATCCAAGTGCCTCTTATTCACTCCAAACAACACCTCGAACGCAAACAACTTCGCCTGAATATTATAGTTTCCTTGAGAGTTTAGCCTCGGAAAGCAATTCCCATCGTCCTTGTGACCGCGGGTTATTCTACCTTCAAGCAAGTTCTTGGCTTTTCTGAGGGTAAATATTTGAACCTTCTGGTGAGCGCTGCTTTGATAAGTAGCTTGCCTGAGGAACGTAAATATGACTTAAATTAATAAGGGGCTTACGAAGGCCTTTGGAGAAAACGTAATTGACTATATTATGGGAATGATAAATGGCGGTTCACTTGGAGGATGATTGTAGATGGTCCCTCGTCATTTATCCCCCTGCACCTCATCTATCCGCACCTAAATTGTCAAACTACGGACCACCGAAGGGGAGACTGGGTGGGGGTAGTAGACCATCAGCTGTGAAAATTACTTTTTAGGTGAAAGAAATTAAGAAAAAATGGGGAAATAACTATAAAGTTTGCTTTCGCAACTCTTTTCAAGAGTTAGAAATTATGAGTGACTTAGTTTCGCTAAGTGCATGAGAAGAAAGCGTAATTTTTTTATCCCTCGGTCCAAGAAATACAATATAATCAATATCTCACTACTATTGCACATCTACTGCTTACTTCAAAAAATCTCTACAGCTATTTAAAGTGGTGTACAGAATCTACCTGCAGAGGTGGTATTACTTGACACCGTTATACTGAGTAGTATCTGACTACTGCCCCGAAGTATACCGAGCGAATCTGTAGGTGTACCATTCTGAACTCGTAATAGAGATTTTATGACGCATGAAGTAGAAGTGTCACTGCAGTTGAATTTCTCAGTATGACCCTTAATCTCCCATGCATGGTTTATATTATTGTCCTGCTGACATAGTGAAGAAATATATATAACCTATTTTTTTTTAATGTTCGAGTAATCTTGAGGATAACCCTCTAGACTCTATGGTTTCCCAACCAAGCACTTCCAATAGCAGAGGGACACTTTTTGAACCTTAGCAAGGTTGCTAAAGAGACTAGATAAAGACCAAAATATATGACACAAAAGCTGATTACAAGCGAAAAGAAGAATAAAAAAATCCCTGGTAATCATTTACAGTTTTTTGACGGGTCTCATTTTAAGTTTAAAACCACACAATACGCTACCTTGTTACTTTCTTGAGAATTTTTAAGTCTTATCTCTCTTTTATTTTCTTTGTTCTAATTGATCCAAAAATGCATCAGTTTTCAATGCAAATTCCACTAGATGTATAAAGACGTATTTTTGGTTAAGTTTTGTTTGAAATGTTTGTTTTATACGCGTTCGAATAAAATTATCCAGAAAGCACAGCGTTGTATATTTTATAGCTTGTTTATTTTCTACCAACTATGACTTTAAGTTCCCCAGGGAGATGTTAACGTCCCACCAATGCAAGTTTTGTCCCGCGCAAAAAGGTCTTAATGAAATAAGTCCAGGAAAGTTTTCTATAATATTGCAATACACTGTGATGGAACCGAATGCCGTTTATCACACTCAAGGGTATCGTAATGGCTTCATGTTTGTCGAATTTTTCAATGATTTTTAAAAATTAAGTTGGAACTGAAAGTTATTATTTTTCTCTTGCGATATTTGGGATAGTGTGCAATGCACACTGTGCAGACGAAGGTCTGGTGCTTTCCCGGCGTATCTGCGGTCTGAAGGTTTCTCGCGTCCTCCACCGGGTCATTGCGTCCATGTCCGCCGACGTTTCGATTCCCACTTCGGTCATCGTCTTCAGGGCTTCTGAATGCCTGGAAGAAATTCGGAAGCCCTAAAGCAGATGACCGAGTCAGGAATCGAAACGTCGGTAGACATGGACGCAATAGCCCAGTAGAGGACCTAAGAATCCTTTATGCAGTGTGCATACGATTTGTTTACTTACTTAATAAATAACTGTAGTTTGATAAGAGAAAATTATGAGCTATAGCGTAAACTACGAGTGAACGTTCCAGAAAAGCCTAAAATATTATATTTATTCTGATGATTTCGCTCTTTTATTGCCAAAAATATTAATTCTATCAATGGAATCGATCTTCAAAATAGGCAAAATTTCGATTATGTGAAGGTAAAAATGAGAGATTTAGGTCAGTATAGATTGAGGTATTTGTCAAAGACATCAGATCAAAAAAGTATGTTTCAATATATAGAGAGATGAGTGTAAATTTATAATTATTTTGATGCACTTGAGAATTGTAATTAACCGTGCATTACCGGAGCAGTTTCAATAATTTGAGAAGTTCAGTTACCATAAAGATGTACAAATAATTAACTTAATGTGAGAAATGATTGGATGAAATAATTAGGATATTTATAGTACGGAATAAAGGAATAAATTTCAGGTTAAGTGTAAAATTATGGCTATATTAAAATTGGTATCATGTGCGGCATTTCTTATATGTTACGTATGAATGATTTGTACATATTTAAATATATATAATCACGGCACTGGTGACGTTTAGCGTTTTTGCATTACACATATAGACAATGCGTGAGGGCGAGATACTGGCATTTATGTAAATCTGAGGGGACAGAAGGAGAGCTTTTAATACGAATTAATGAAATAATTTAATGAATATTCTTTCTTTTCAGGTATGTTTCAAAGTGATGACTACCATCCTTGTCCACCTTCTAACGGTAAGCTCATGAAATCAATATTTTATAGAGCTCTGCATTAAGATACAATCCAACCCAATTTAAGTGAATTTCGATGAGTTTTATAATGGCTGACAAGTATCAGAGACTCCAGAAATGACATTGTTTGACATGAATTTCGCAACTGGGAGAATATTTTTTACCCCTTGCAATCACATTCTTCATTAGGGCCAAGCCATTTGAATTGTAATGAATTCTAGTTTTGTGTATACCGGCATATTTTACTTTTATTTCTAAAAGACTTCGAAATCAATCGTAATTTTCACTGGTAGATTAACAGAAGTTCGTGTAAATAAAAGAAGTAAAAGGCGTAAAACTTTAAAATTGCATTTAAAAATTTATTTCTCGAATTTACTTATAATTAAGTTACAGTTTGAAATCATTATTACTTCAAAATCACGAAAAACAGAAGTAAAAAGCTTTTTTAACTAGTCAAAAGGATAGCTACATTTATATCAACGTTGCGTAAAACTCTCCCTACCTGACGCAAATTTTTTCTAAAAATACCATGGGTAAACCAAATGTTACGAGTTCAAGTCCTTTCATTTATCTGTTAAATAGTTCAGAAGTTTTATTAAATATTCCTTTGTCATTTTTACCAAAACCATCTTGGTTAATTCCAATCGGCTTGGTAAAACATTATTCTTTATTCTCGAATCATCTTTCAATTTAAGAAGCATATTCAGGCAGTAAAATAACCTATAATATATTGGTTTTCCCTTTACGATTGATTTTTCAATAACCCTGTACGTTTGACATTTTCATCTAAAATAGATATTACTCCTTTAAAATTTTGAAATAATTTTAGCGTTCTGGTTCACCATCTATAATATTAAAGTTTTGGATCTATATTTGCGGCGTTAAAGTTTATTTCTCCGTGGCAACATAGGGGCATAGCCTGGCTTTAAAATAGTCCTTGAGGGTTCATTTCTTTATCTGAGTTCATCTCCTTTAACCTCGTTAAAACGGACGCTTTAGGAGACCCATAAAAGCATAAATCAGGGTATCAAAATTAGAGCGTATCTAATTAACCCTATTAAGTAATGTAATAATGGAACCAATTGGCATTTTTATCTTTTTCTGGAGTTGGTTAAGCCCAAAATTAAAGTATGATTATGAGTGTATATTTACATTGTTTTGGGGTATTTTTATATTGAAAACTGATATACTACTTTTTTAGGGGTATCTCACATTTACGTCAATTACTGTAGCTTAATACACAAAAATACCAATAAAAAGCGTATACTCTCGTGAGGTACGAAATTAAATTCTAGGGACGGGGCTGCAAAAGAAGAAAACTGTATTAGAGCGGTAAACGGAGATCATATGTGGTATGAAATTGAGCAGAACATTATTTTTTATTAGCTATCTGTACCGGTGAAGACAGGGCTAAATGGCAATTTAACTCTCCTTTCAATCCCTTTATTTCACATAATATCCCACTTCATCCCCTCACACTTCCTATCTCCAAATTATCTATCCAAACTACACGCTCTTCTCTTCCCCCTACACCGCCTAGCCAAAACTCTTCCATAATTCACATCCTTCAAAAACACCTTCTGCTACATACAAAGCTTCAGTATTTTCCTAATTTCTTCTAAAATTTCCCTCTTCCTTAACTCTCTTTATCACTTCATCTTTCGACATTCTTTCTAGCTTTTAGCCTTCCTTTCTTTTTCTCCATGCCTACATCTCTGAATCCTTAAGTCCATTTTCATCTTCTTTCCTTAAAAAACTATATCTCCACGCCAAACTGCCTCGACTCACGTGAAACTTTTCACAAGTCTTTTCTTTATGTCCCTACTCAATGAAATTTCTCATCAGCTCTCAACTAAAAGTAAAAGCATTCACCAACGTAATTCTTATCCTGAATTCAAAGCTTCTGTACTCCTTTACTGCAGCATGCTATGAAAGTAGTTCCACCCGTAATAGCTTCGGAACTTCAACTTTTTAATTCAAAATGCAATCTGCTGATATTATACTCACATTCTAGCAAGATATGTTCAGCTTGTTCAATATATATGCTGAAGCTCCATAAATTATTTGATGGGAGGAAAGAAGGGGTATTGAAGAGAGAAGAAGTAAAATATTTTAATGTGACATGCAGGTACTTCATAGGTTGATAAAGGTTTTGTAGGAAAGGATGAAGATACATTTTGGAAATACAAAGGTGATGCCCGTTAACTGTGAAAATTATACGAGTGTGAAATTAAATGAAGACAGTAGAAAAAATGAAAAGTAACAGGTACATACTTCGAAATCATGATAACAGATAACTGGAGAAGTGTTGGTGAAATAAAAGGGAGGATAGCAATTGCAAAATAGGCCTTCAGCCAGAAGAAAAACTTACCTTGCACCAAAAGCCTGGGTGTGAAGTTAAGAAAGAGGCTAGCTAAGTGTTAAGACCTCTTTACACGATACAATTTTTTGTATAATTTCTGGTACAAACGCTTGTATGAACTGAACGAAATTGTATGTATGTCTGAAAGGAATTAGAACAGGTTCTATTTCCCGTTCAGTCATACAGACAATCGCACAAGCGTTCCTACAGTTTGCCGCTTTACGCGGTACAATTTTCTCATACAAGTGTTTGAACAAGAAATTGTACAAAAACTGTAACGGGTTAAGCGGCCTTTACACATTGACCGTTTTCGTGATGGATGTGAATCATCGGTAATAGGTAAGAGGGTAAGAAACAGAATAGAGGCTTTTGAAATGTAGGTATGGAGAAAGATGGAAAACGTAAAATGGCTGGATAAGTAGAGAAATGAGGAGGCATTAAATAAAATTGAGGGAGAAAGATCGCTCTAAAGAAAATAATAAAAAGGAAAGGCAAATTGTAGGTCCATGTGATTAGAGGGAGAAACAAAGAAGCAGTGGCATTAAAAAGTTTCGTTTGAGGGAGAGAGGAAAAGAGAGGAAGAAGAAAAATTAAATTGGTGAATGAGGGGAAGATCACCAATTACAGTATGACTTAAGAAAAGGTTCGGGACAGAAGTGGATGGAGACAATAGTGATGTACGAGAGCTTCCAACAGGCAGAGCCCCAGATGTTGATAGGAAGATACTTTTAAACAATTGCGCATAGAGGTGCATGCTCTTTTCTGCCTCTGTGTACCAAATGCCAAGTAGGCAGCATTTACCCTCCTTTTGTGCACCGGTGAATATTCCGAGGTTCCCTTAACTTTTGTAAAGTTTCCCCCCCAGGCCATTGGGATCGCGTCCTTTACTGGAAACAATTTACGGCGGAGTGAAATGCCAATTCGTATCCTTTCACTCTTTTCCTCCGTCCCTTCCAATTTCACCCTCCGAATCCGACGCTAAACTCCTTAAAAGATCCTCCACCTCCCTCCCCCATCCAAAACCATTCAATAGCACCGAAATGTCGATTGACGTACGGAAGCGATCAACCAATCGCTGCTGGCCCGACCACCACCTCCCCCCTCCAATCCCTCCATCCACCCAGAAAGCTTTGCCACCTCGTTGATTTCTCAAGACCCCTTCTCGGCGATGCCTGCAGGGTAAAAGGGCTTGCAGCGGGTTGGAGCTGAGGGATTGTGTTTAGTGGGGGATATGCCGGTGGAGGGGAATATGGCGGTCCGATGGATTCGGCTGGTGGCCTTGGGGGCGAGGGAAATTGGTAGTCAACGAGAATGCTGGGCACGGTTAGGCTTGGGAGTGTGCCATACATTCAATAGTGAGTGTATGAGTACCCAAATTAATACATGAGTACGTGAGGAATTAATATACATCGTACACATATAGATAAATGTTACGCGTAAATTTAATAATGCATGCGTTATAATTCAAAGTTAATAAATTCCTATACCTATACCACACATTTCGTTTTTAATTTGCCTTCTGGATGTAAGATCATTTTAAATCATAAATAAAAATAGTCATAACAACAATATACTATAAAACAACTTAACTATTCGATTTTCCGCCAAAATATATAAATCACGCCGAATATTACTTGTTTTACAGAAACTTGATTGAAATGCGGAAGTATAGAAAAAAATTTCTTTAACACGGTAGAAATATTTTACATTTTATATTGTTCTCTTTGGTGAAAGTTTCACTCTCTTCTGTTCTGGATTTCGGGATGAGCTACTATTATTCTCAGAATTTCATCGCCCGAGCATTTACTTAATATCACCTACAATTCCTTAGTATTGCATCAATCATTAATTTATATTTGCCCTTCCTTAGCGCTGGCTTGCCCTCCTCGTTGCGAATTCCCTTTTGCACTACGAATTTATTGTCAAAAAGACGATGCTAAAAAGAGTGGACTTATACAGATAAGTCATATCATGATATAGCGTCTTCAATATTATGTCAAGAGGTTCTCTCTATAAAAATTTTCCTGAATAAGACATGCCCATTGGGTATTTCACGTAGAACTAAATTAACAACCACTATCTTGCATGATTCGAAAAATACCAGTCCGTTTATTCACTTCTTACATGCAACTGAGAGGAGTTATGCAATTACTTTCTAGAAAATTTAGATATGCATCCACGAGACACGTGTTAATAAATTCTTAGTATATCTAAAATAAGTTATTGATATTGATTGCTCAGGCATTTTATGAATGCCTGAGTATAATTATATGAATCATTTAGATTTTATTTCCAAAAGCATTGATGAGTCTTTATCTTTGAAACATGGATATGTTGAAACATATGAGCACATGAATACTTTGGTGAGTGCAGAAGTACCCGGATGAATACATAGGCAAATCTTTAAGCACTTCAGTGATCTGCTTGGTTGAATACATCTGAATACCAGAACACGAATCCCTAAGGCTCGAATTGGAATATCGGCAATGACAGAGATTTCTGATCAGTGAACCCTTGCGTAATGCTACAAGGAGAGCAATATTGAGTTCAGTACTCCGTCTGTCATATTGGACGCTATGCCATAGTCCCCTTGGTGCCTTTTATTAATAGCAGTCTAATGTTGACGCACGATTTCTCTTCATCCTTTTCCTTCCATCACCATCGCTGTACCTTTACTACCGAATCGAAACATTTATAAGATAAGGACAAAGATTAAACCGCAGAAGAATACCTTCTGTTGTTTTCTTTCAATCGTGTTCTCATATTCAGGCGTATTCAAGCGGGTGTTTGACTATTCCCCCAGGTACTCTAGTCATTCCACTTGTATTCATTCTCTTTCAGAGGTTTTATTCTTCTCTTCTTCTCTTCATAGAGTTATCCAAGTGCTCACACCCATATACTCATGTATTCATCAGCTACATATTTGTTCAACGGGGAAGTGAAATGCCTATGAATAAGGTACATACGGTGAACTCCTAAATAGAAGACGCCCGATGGAATGGAGGTTGGATTTTTTACGGTGAACTACTCTCCACCAAATGAATTTGCTTGGAGCGCCGATATTTGGCCAGTAATGATTTATTGGTATATCGACGTTGGAGAAAAACCAGTAGAATTTCTGGGAGGGAATATCCCAGTTCCCAGCATCTCACACGAGGGAGTTGAAGTGTACCATTCATAAAAGCTCCATTGTAACCAATATGCACGAGCACGCATTAAACGCGACATGCCGAATATTTTTTAAAGCATTTTTTTCTGACGGACGACCAATATAGCTGGAAGAAAAAGCGTTGAATTAAGGAAAATTTCATCAGATAATATATCTGAAGCATGCATCTTTAAAGTATAATGCATGGATGATATCAACAGCAATGAAGTCAAGCCTGAAAGTATTCAAAATGGGGTGCTCCAGGAGAATAGTTAAGATAAAATAGATAGACCAAGTTATGAATGAGGAGGGCCTGTGAAGAGTGGGTGAAAAGAGACGTCTGCGAGAGCCTTAAAAAGAAGGCGGGATAACTTAGTCTCCCATATATTGAGACATGATGCCCTGGTGTAGACGATAGTTGAAAGAATTTTACCGCTGAGGAAGAGCAAAGAAATTATTTCGCAAGAAATATGCGGCGCTAGTAGTTAGAGATGTGAAAGAGAAGAATTGTTTAAATGGGCTATATGATAGGAGAATCGACTGGAGAGCTCATCAGAACCCAATTCTACAATCGTTGACCTAGGATCGGTAAGTTGATATATTTTCCGATTCCTTAATGGGCAATAAATATTTTATAGTATACGAAACATCGAAATATTGAGACATTTTACCTTTCTTTAAGATATTTTACTAATGTTCTTAAGGTTGATTTGCAAACAATTAATTTTTTAATTTTGAAGTGCATACGTGAATGAAGTAGGTAAAGAGGGTTTAAAATAAAAAGAACGAAGGAGTTATGGGGTCGGTAGAAGAGAAAAAAAGAAGCTTGGATTAGGAAGAATAATTGGTTGGTATGGATAGTAAGGGTGTAGGCTGTTCTGAAGTACGTGATAGAGGAAGAATATTTGGCTGGCGATTTATGAAAAAGAGATGAACAGGCAGTTGGGATAGAATGATGAGAAGTTGGAAAGATGTGTAGCTAAAACAGGGCATAGAAAGGGGTAGGGGAATGAGTATCATATCATACCTTTACCGATATGACACCAATAATATGTTCATATTCACAGCGTAGTATCTCAATTTTTAGCTTTAGGAATGACTATCATATCTTACCTTTACCAATATGATACCAATAATATGTTCATATTCATTGCGTATTATCTCAATTTTTAGCTCTTATTTGTCCTTACCGGAGGTCTGGAGGTCTGTAGCTGAGAGTTCAAACGAAACAGTTTCAAAATTGATAGCCTCGGATGTTGGTCAATTTTTCATTGTAAGTACTCACTGCGATACCCAATCATGTCAATCATATCTTGTGGAGTAATGGTTTGATAAAGATAGTCATCAGGGTGAAAGTGAATTAGAAAAACGGCAAAGGAATCCCTCGTATGAAATATACAAAGCGATAAGTGAAGATGGTCAATTAAAAGACTTGTATGAGTGTTGGTGGTGGTGGAAGGTGGTATGAATAGTTTAGTCAATGAGCTGATGGACTGAAAAGCTTTGTTAATTGATAATTATGATCATGACGAACGATTTATTTATAATTATGCTCAACTATTTTACATACAACTTAGCAACACAAGCAATATTCTATATTTTATGAGTGCCCCAGATTGCATCTCATAAAATGCTTCTCATATTTTTGGCTCAGTTCTTCAAAATCTAAGTAGTATGCCGTATGATGATCCATTTACTCTCCTCTTCCTCTTCCGGTGATAAATTGATCTGAGAATGGTGGCAACGGGATCAATCTGGGGCAATGAAGAGCCCCTAATGGGGGCGCACTTTGGCGCTTATATCCACAGAAACCTCTATTACGTCAACAAAACTCGAGGCACCAGCTTTCCTTAGTTACGAATGGCCGTAAACGGAATCCTCATTCTCTCTCTTTCCTGGTTTTAATTACGAAATAAAGCGCTCATCGTCATTATTCTCCCTTGGGCGTGGAACCAGCGGATATATAGACCGTAACGGGGGTTGTCCGGGTGAAATACGAGGCAGGGAGGTCAATTGATGGGTTCCGTTAAGCAATGTTGGAACTTGGTCCCTCGGTCGTGAGGTGATGGGGAATCAGCAGTGAGTTACAAAGAAGACCAGATGTGCCAAACGAGATTGCGGGGAGAAAGTCAGAAGGTGTCATATGATATCCCTGAAAGATTTGAAGTAATTGATAATGCAGCCTTGCAAATTAATCAATGTCGACCATAAAGTCATTCCTAGTTGTATTCATCATCATCATTAAGGGCCAACAATTATATGATTGGTTTGACGCAGCTCTCCACCCAATTCTTCTATCGGCTTACCTTTTTATATGAACATACCTTCTCCCTTTTACGTCCTTCAAAACCTGTTTTGTATATCTCATAGGAGGCCTGACCTTTCCAATCTTTCCGTTCCATCCGGATATTTTACTCGGGAGGGTTCTTCACGTATTGATAAGAAAGAAAAGAGTGGAGTGGCTGCGACTCCACGAGATATAATGTGGTAGTTTCCCCTTGCCTTCCACATCGCAGTACTACAGCCACTAAAGTAAATGTTATCACGCCTGTAGTGAAATGAGTGTCGCTATACCGGCCACTGTGGTCCCCACCTTCACTCATATGAAGAAGAGCTGCTGTCCTCTCCTCCAGGCGATAGGAAGCGTGATTGTAGGCGTCTCCCGCCGCCAAGTCACGGCATTTTCATAGGTTTCTGTATCATTTTAAGTGCCCATCTTACCCAGTGATTGACCAATACCACCTCGGAGTGCCGTCACTTTTTGTCTACGACTGCATATTTGACGAGTAAGCGCGCTCATTTCGCAGCAAACCTCTTTGTCTAGAGGTCTACCAACCATCCGCAACCCGGTGGACGCACTCTGCGGCTTTAAGCTCAGCCCCGAGCGCCGAGCTCAGCGAGAGAATTCATATATACTGATTACCCTGGCATGTCAACTCGAGGGTGTATGGTGGAGAGTGAATTATTTCCGGTTATTAACCGTGAAAATGGACTTATGTATGCATATGGCACAGAGGAAGTGGTTGCCATTAATATAATGTGGAACAGGCACTAAGAATTTCACTTATTACCAACATGCAACATGAAATATATATTAGATAAGCTTAGAATATATATAAAACATTTAACGGTTCAGTCATGCATGTAAAGAGGCTTGAAATCCATATTACTACTGTGCATAGGTATTTATTCTGGAGGAAGCCCTCTTCATCAGTGATATTTTTTTGTGTTTTCGTTGTCCTTCTCTCTGAGTCTTGCAGTATCCAACGTTGCTTCTGCAGCTCAAAACAAAATTAAATTACTCATATTTGGAAAATAATCTTCCATTGACTACTTTCTTGGCATTGGCTACTACATTGGCTAAGGAAACGAACTGTATAAAATTTGGTTGGTGAGATGGCATCAGCAATAACTTCCCATTCTTATGTTCCGGGTAAAATTCCACTGATGGAAAAGTATTTTCAACGGCATTCAGAGCTTATTTGTGTTCTATATGAGAGTCCCTTGAAGTTCAGTGCATACTTCATCATAATAATAGCAGGGAGGTTAACAGGAGGATTATACATAGAAATAAAACAAAACTTTGTTCTATCTGTACAAATATTACTAAATACTGCTCGACCGATATCTATTACTATTTGAGTGGAGTATAAAAAAGTGTTCTTTTATTTTTTAAACACATAATATATCGGCACAACCGGCGTTGTCGCACAGCAATTGTCACCAACCCTGATTAACTCTTTTACAAAGACAAGACTTTTACAGCGACTTTTTTTCATTCGCCTTGATCGGAAATTCAAATTCAAGTCGACGTGGATTCTTTTTTTCTACCAAGGAATCCAGCCATCAAACATATCGTAGGGTAAATCCGTAAAGGTTTTTCGCGACAAGTTTGGAGTATTTTAATTTAACAAATTAAATAATTCATGTTAGGTGAGGAAGATGAAGGATATCTATCAATCGTTAATAATATTACATAGATTACGGAAAAATAAATATAAAACCTGTAATCCATGATGATGTAAAACAAAAGATGGAAGGTTTTCCCTGCGAAATAGCTGCAGGAAATCTTCTCGGGTTTTCCACCGGATCAGTTTGTCCATGGCCGACGTTTCGATGCTCGACTCGAGGGCACCGTCATCAGAGCAGATGATTGTCAAACTGAGGTTTTGGCCGTTATATACGCCTTATATATGACGGTGCCCGAATGGAGCTCGAAACGTCGGTCAAGGATATCCTGACCCGATGGAAAATCCGAGAAGATTTTCTGCAATGTAATACATTATTAAATATAATCTGTGAATTTAGTTAAATGAAATTCTCTCCTATTATTAACTGGATAAAGCATTCAATATAACTTCGAGTAACAAAAATCATCTCCGAAGTGGATTCAAACCCGAGACCACAGAAATTGTTATTTGGCATTATATAACTCTTTCGTCGTCAAGGGTGGTCTTGTAAAAATATTTATCCTCCGTTGAATGGCACAGTTTTGGAATAAATCCCTTATTTAGCGATGTGTGGAGAATAACAATTCATTATTAATATCCTGAACTTAATATTTGTAGTATCTAAGGCAAGTTTAACCGTTCGTTTCCTTCCAAAACATTTTATTTATGTAATGAATTTCTGGGGAGGAAAATATGAGTCAGGATTTCAATTTGAAAGACGACTAGACTCATGCAGAAACAGGGAGAAATAACGCCAAAAAGTGATAGAAAAGACTGGTAAACGAAGATCTATCATTACCGAGTGAAAATCACCAATAGCAATAACATATTTCTAATCTTATTACAGTGTCTTAACCCTCCTGTTCTCCTTGGGTCAATATGACCCGAAACGAAATTTTCTGCAATATAATTTCTTTGTACCTTGACTTTAGGGATTCTTATTTTATGACTTTGTTTCTAGTAGTATTACTTATGTCCTGACATATAAAAGCCAACTATATATTACTTATTTTTTTCGCAAAACTAAAATGTTACACTTATGATCTATGGGTCAATATGACTCGCTAGCGCTGCGAGTACTCGCCTTCTTGCGTGGAAGTCCAATCGAAACGATTCCACTCGTGACTTAACCTGATTTTTTTTCCCTTCCCCGACTCCGGATGAATACAGCAGGAAATGAATATTTGCGGAGATGGAAGCGACGCCTTTGCTTGCGGTTCCTTGTTTGCACATGCTGAAATGAGCAACATTCATATCCTTACCGTTCCTCTGTAAACACTCCGTACGCAGTAAAAACATAAAAATTTTTATTAGAAGTTGGGGCTTTGTTCAGCACTTCGTTCTCGTCCAGTAGAATGCGAACGTTCACACTATCTACTAAGCAATGTTTTCTACCAATTACGGTCAATTTGGAAGCATTTTTTTTCATTATTCACAATCCTCTTTCAACTAGCGTATCCCTCTAAATTCAATTTCCTCCATCTGTATCATCTATCCATGAGCAATTGTTTCGTATAAAAACGGTGGTTATTCATGCAGCTGCTGTTCATTTACGGATAAACGGCTAGTGCTGTCACTGTCAATATGATTATTTACGCTTCGATACTAAAGTTCCAAATGTGAACCCTCTAAATTTGGGTGTAAAATTAGTAATGAACGAATGCTTGCTATTACTTCATAATTGAGATAGTTATTTTTAGGGAGCGGAGACAAAATGTGATATTATCGCACTTTAAAAGAAATATGCCAAAATGTCCCAGGATTAATGTCCTACCTGATGGACAAAGAACTGGACTTGAAGTACTCTCTACACAGGAATTAGGTTACAATAGGTAGGTACCTACATGGGAAAACTCGGCCATAATATTATTAAGTTCTTTCATTGCATCTTTATATCAATTATAGCAAATACCAGGTTTTAAATTGATACATTTTGATCAAATATTTGTTGTACTAGCTGCCAGCCAATCTTAAACTAGATATGTTTGGTATTCATGCCCTTGTATAATCTCGACTTTTGTTTCGACGTAAAATAATGAATCATCTTATATCGCTTTCAGACCCAGTCCAGCTTGTTGCATGCAATTCTGAATCCCATCCATTTCTATTTACACTTACATTGCTTGTCAGTATCCAAGATAAAATTATGTCTCTTAGAACTGGTGAATAGGTGTGGTACATTATTTTTTATGGAACGCAGGCAAACCTCATATTATACCACTCTTAAAGAAGGATGTCATACGGTCCAAAAGTTAATATCTGACCTGATGAATGAAGATATGGACCTAGAGGGCTCTCTACACGGGAATTAAGTGAAGATAGGTTCATGCATCGGAAAACTCCACCATAGCCCGGATTGGTCATTACTCTAGCCACCGTGCTTATCCGATCACCTTTGCACCATTCTTTTCCATCTTATTATATCCTATGCAGAAAGTCCTCGACGAATGAAGGAGTTACTGACGAGTTGAAAACGATTTTGACAGCTTGTACGCAAGCTAAATTTGTTCATCAGTCTAGAAATGTCAGCACATTCATCCAACTTTGTAGTTAGCCTTTGCAATTAAGCTCCCTAACTTTATTTCTACGTAAATGCTCTAACCAGAGCCTTCCTGCATATCACACCGCCAGTTGCAACGATTCAACGAGTAGGTATATTCAATACGCACACCACATGTTACGAATTGTATTCATGCGCCAAAAATATTTTAACCGAAAGCTCGTGTGCTAAAGACATACTGTACAAACCTGTCTCGTCCATTCCCATTCTGTAGCATTTTAATCTTTTGTTTATCGCCGTAAACTATTGAAGTTTCAACTATTCCATGTGTCACAAGAAGTAGTAGTGGGCTCAATTCAATTTATAATTTAAAAATAGCATTTATTAATTAAGTATTTAGGTTATTCCTCATAGCATAGCAAACGAATTGTTTTGCATAGACGGATATTGATTGTGCAAGCATGATGAAATACACTACTTTAACAAATCAAAATTTGAATTACTTAATTTGATTAATTTTTTGATTAATTTTGTTGATGAATGCATTAACTTCTCCGATAAATTCCGTCTTTTGGGGGGAAAGTAGGAGAAAATTAGCTAAGCAATAGATTTTCCGCAATCTGAAAACACGAGTCAAATCAAACGGACTGTGCAGGGAAGCTTCTCATGCGTCTATTCAGGAATCATTTTTTTAAATTTTAACTCATAATTGTGGAGTTCCTTGACTTTTTTAAAACCTGTAATACAGTCGAAAAAGACGAATTTTTATGCATGAATAGATCATATAATGGGAGCGTAACTAATTTTTATGTAGTTTTACAATGACAATCTGCTAATAATTAACGTTTGTGGTTTAATCTTAATTTCAGATAATAGAGTTAAGAAAAAGTTAAAAGAAGGGTTAGATTCGTTTCCTTTGAATGTTAAATTATTCTTTAAACACTTTTATGTCGCCAATATGAAAAGGGACCCTGAGGAAGTTTCCAACAGCGGAGACTAAGCGGTCGGTCATTTTTACAATGTGATGCGGGTTTACCCCAAAAACAACGACGCCGAATATGAAGAGGGGTTGCTTTTTTCTTGTACTAATTTGCCAGAAATGTTATCTTGGACAAAATGGGACAGAAAATAATATCCGTGGGTGTTCCTCGTTTTCATTATCCTTTTGCCATACATTTATCACCAGAATTTTGCACTCGGCATTTAAAGCTATGATCGCTTCGTTATCATTCTCCCTAGCGCTATTGCGTCAAGGCAAGTCTACCAAACCCAGGTCCACGAGAGTAAAAGACTTTAATTGGATTTGGAGGCAAGAAAGGTTGATCATTATTATCACGCAGAGAATAAGAGAGTTTTCTGGAGGGACTAGAATTTTCAGAGGGTATCCAGGTCACGAGGACGGGGGTCATATCTGCCCTAAGGGTCTTAGCTCCTTATCCGTATGGATGGAAACTCGTACTTGATGCTTGTTCCTTCCCATCCACCACTACCCCGAACATTCTGGTTACTCCCTGGAGGATGCCAGGGTCAACACGACCATGAATAATGCTGGATATATTATTACTCTCTCCCACCCCCCCCCCCCCCCCAAACCCCAGTCTTCGACCTCATTACGGTGTTAGCCGTAAATTATGGCACCACTCTTGTCGCCCGTATGTCCCCAAAATGGGGAGAGAGGGGTTTCATGGGGGACGGAGAACAAGGTCCCTATCGCCGATTTCTCGTGGTCTACCGAACGACCCAAGTCGTAAGAACCCGATCGATCTCATCTGTGGCGACCCAGATGCTTCCTTCTTCATGCTGTTTCGGTAGATGATTTGGGATGAATATCGGACTTTTTTTTGTGTGTGGGTAGTGATGGCAATTAATTTTCTCTACCTCTATTTATGTACTAACTCCACTACAAAACATCTCTAGAGTGTTGGCAGGGGGTGAAATGCCATTGAACAAACACAAATTTCATGAAGCATTTCATGTACAAATTTCACTAATAAATGCGGGGTAATTTATTCACTTAAATATTCCCGCGGCACCCATTTTCCTAATGTGAACCCATTATCCATTAGCCATTCCTTTGCATTAGAATATACGTAGCTTATGTTATGCTGTTCATTTACAACTACATCAGTGATTCATTAACTAGCAATATGGTTGTTTACTCCTCGATATTGCATTGCCGGTCCTTTTGCCATATATGAATGTAAAGTTTCAGGTAAAAAATGTGTTTTATGCTGTTTCCACCTCTACTACACTTTTTTCACATATCACTTAATCTTCAAGATGGTATTCCTTAGACGTGCGCCTACCAGAGATTTGAAGCCGCTGCTCCGAGAAAGTTTTCAGTGTAGCAGCAAATGAAAGCTACTTACTTTTCTTTATTTCGCATAAATTATGTTTTTGCACCGGGTGATCTTAATTATGCAATTAGTCATTTATTCTAGTCCTAATAAGAATCAAAATCAGTTACAGTATTTCTGCACAGATAACAACGGAAATAGAACGGCCCAATCTCCTGTGGAGTATAACATGTATACCCCTAGTGTGATATACATTCATCAAAAGGTGAGGTCCGTTTGTACTGTTAATTTCAAGTTATCAATGCATTAAACTTCTGGTTCTAGCGTCCAGCGCCAGGTTTTATTTCTTTCCCCACCCTTATCTCACAATATCATCATCATCATCATAAGTCATCAATCCTCAGATTGGTTTGGGTAGCTCTCCACTGAGTTCTTCTATCTGCTAATCTCTTCATATTTACGCATTTCTTCTCTTTCACATCCTTTATCACTTGTGCCATATATATCGCACGAGGCCTTCCTTTGCCATTCTTCCCTTCCAATTTTCCCTCGACGATTATCATCATCAGGCCATCATGTCTCATGATGTGGCCGATCAAGTTGTCTCGCCTTCTTCTAAGGGTATTCAGAAGACTTCTCTTTTCTCCCACTCTTCTCAGAACTTACTCGTTACTTACTTGGTTGATCCATTTAATCTTCATTATTCTTCTGTAGCACCACATTTCAAATGCTTCCACCCTTTTCTTTTCCGCTGCTGTCATTGTCCATGCTTCGCTGCCATAAAGAAACACACTCCCGATGTACGTTCTGATGAATTGCTTCCTGAACGCTTGCATTTCCGGCGGAAAATACATTCTTTTTTTGATAGAACGCCCTCTTCGCCTGGGCTGTTCAGCTGACTATTTCTTTCTTGTTTCGTCCGTCGCTGGTTACTCGGCTTCTAAGGTAACAGAACTCTTTCACCTCCTCCAGCTATTGCTTTCCTTGTTTGACGTTAATTTTGGACTCTCTTTTTCTCTTGCTACACACCAGTATATTAGTATTCTTCTTATTGATGTTCAGCTGATGTCTGGCCATTGTCTTTTCCATGGCCATCTCAGATCCCTCTCCGTCTCTGCTATAAGTGCTATGTCATCACCAAATTTCAGCATGCTAATTTTTTCTCCATGGATATTCACCCCAGAAGACTTCTCTTTGATTTCATTGATGGTTCTCTCGATGTAAACATTAAAAATTACTGGAGACAGTGCACAGCCTTGTCTCACTCCTTTTCTTATTTTTGCTACTTCACAGCTGGGTCCAGATTTAATAACAGCTACTTAGCTTTGATGCAAAACTGTGGATAATTCTTCGATCATTGTTGAAAACGCCAATTCCTTTTAGAATTCCATACATTGAATTCCAATCCGCGTTGTCAAAAGCCGTCTCTATGTCCACAAATGCAACGAACGTTGGTTTATCCTTCTCCATTTTCTTCTCTATGAGTAGCCTAAAGGCCAATATTGCCTCTCTTGTACCCTTAATTATGTTTGAATCCAATTAGATCTTCATCCACGATCACCTACGCTTTTCGTTTAATTCTTCTGTAGATGATCCTTGTCAATATCTTTGATGCATGTGTTGCCATGCTTATAGTTCTAAAATATTCGCATTTCTCCGCTCTCTTATTTTTGGAAATAGCAATGATGATTTTTTTCTAGAAGTCCTTGGGTATTTCACTTGTTGAGTACATGTCACAGGTGGTCTTGTAAAAATGGATTAATGTCCTTTCTCCTGCATTTTTTATTCGTTCTGCAGTAATATCATCAATTCCAAAAGCCTTATTCTTGCGAAGGTCCTTTATGCAGCGTCAAATTACGATCTTAATATTGATGCTCCCATATCGTCTTCTTCGATCACTTTCGTGCTGAGATTTTTTCCATTCTATAACTCTCCCAGATATTCTTTCCATCTCTTCACTTTATCATCATTTTCGGTCACAAGTTCTCCATTCTTGTCCCTTATGGCATTGCATCTTATGCTTCGTTCTTTGAAGTGGTTCCTCACGATCCTATAGGCAGTTTCCACCTTTCCAAGAGCAAGGTTGTTTTGTACATCCACGCATAGGCTCTTTATCCATATTTCTCTAGCTTTCCTGGCTTTGCGACTTATATCGTTCCTTATTCTTTTGTACCAAAGCTGCCATTCTTCAGTTTCCACATTCTTGAGCTTACTTCTTTCTTCAATCAGGTCTAAGACATCTTCCGTGATCCATGGATTATTCTTGGCTCTTCATAAAACCCGGTAGGCCACCATAAAATTGTCTGGCAGGGGATGAATTCACACTAAACATGCGTCACATATGAAGCTTAAAAATTAGTGTTCACTATAGCCTACACTCAGCAATGTAAAAAATAAAATATAAAAGCAAGCGTGCACATCCATGCTGTTAGTTGTGGTGATGATACTCCGCATATCATCACCACAACTGCCTCGTTGGCTCAGGGGACCCGTTCGCGCCTATCATGCGTTTCCGTGCCGGAGAATATTTTTTAGGATTTTTCCTGAACATTTTCTCGAAGGTTCTCCATAAGTCTTGTGTGGTTTTCCAGACCGTTCCTCCATCCTCGCCACACATAAAAATCACTTATCCTGCCGCTTATGACAGTCCTGTACTAAGATACGATCAATAAACATTAATCCTAAACGTGATTTCATTGTGCGCTGCGGAGAACATAGCCAGATTTCAACTGAAAAGTTATCCAACAATCGAACCACGGACCTACCACTTTGCGGGAAAACGTGCAGAATACTGCACTAACGAGACGAAGCGTAGTGTTAGTGAAATCGGTAGACTTTGCCATGCCCCGTTGCCAATATGGTATCCGAAAGATGGCTCGTTTAGGTTACAATTCACCAACCAGGGCGGGAAGTTGAAGGGACAAAAGGAGAGGAACGTAAGGAAGCACAGCAGTCATGTGAATGAAATAACTGAACAATACGTTCGAAGGCACGCAGAGCCGATGAAGAAATGGACGAATCGGCCTATAATCAATCATACCAGCATGAAAAAATCGTCAACAAGCGTGTTCAAAAATACTAAGGATAGTAATTGGGAAAGGACAAGAACGCATAATTGAAAAAACACACAATGGTGTGGATGATGGATTATTTTCATAGGAAAAATTTCGCCTGGTCCGGCTATCGAACTATAGACCTTTATTCAGTTGAAATCTGGCATCTTTCTATCTTCTCGACCAATATGCGTTCGTTCACTTATGTGCTCTTTTCCTTTTTCAGTTACTATCCTTAGTATATACACATATGCATATACTATTCAACCTATTTACAGCTGCTCATATTCTTAGTTGCACGAGAGAAGGGCATTTTGAATCGAATGGTACGGAAATAAGAATCTCTGCTTTTTTGATCATCTCCCAGCCTATAATAAGTTAAAGTTGGTGGAATATTTTTAACGTAAACTGTGAAAATACTGTCTTGGAATTTTGTCGACAAATTATGTCTAAATTTCAAGCTATAATGATTCCCATTTTAGTTCATCTGTTAGACTGGTTACGTTAACATAATTACACCGTCCCTTTACAAATCTTACCGATCTTCACTGTACACATTTCTGTTCGTAAATTAAGCCTATTTCGTATTTCGATCCAATATACTGGCAACGTTTTCCAAATAAGTCTCACGAGGGATAATTATCTATTTTTTCGTACATGATCGTCACATTTGCCCAGTACTCTTTTGATGAATCCCAGTTTACGATTGGCATGACCCATTATTTCACGTGTGTTTACACCGAGAAAGATCAAATGTCAGTCGTATCCCATGATATATAATGGATTCCACGTTTGGTAATTTATTATTCATTATGTAGCAAACCTTATTTCTTATGAGTCAAATAAGTAACTGTCACAAATAATTTCTAGAAGAGAACACTTACTCATTGAAGTACGTGTATCTGAGGTTGCTATTTTCTGCACTTATAAGTGCAATTTAGTTTAGTAGGGGAAACTCTTTAATTATATTCCCAAAGGAATATGCAACCAAATTTAAGTATTTACGTAGGAATGCAATGCAAGTTAATGGGTTAGCCATGTAGTAAAAGGAATAAGTTAATGATTCCACTTGCATGCATGTATCCGCTTGCAGGGTTCAAGCTAGCAAAATTTATTTGTGTTTACTAGGTGTTTTCCTTGTTTTTACTTTATTTCTCAGCTTAAAGAACTTGTATCGATTAATACTGGGTTAGAGGTCCACGTTTTTACACCTCAGTTGCAAAAGGAAAACATAGTAAACATGTGTTAAGTGAGGAGGTGGTTTTGATAGTTGCTAAAAAAAAGAAAATTATAATTATATTCGTGAGACATATTTTTAAGATCATTTTGTCAAAGATTGGTGTCAACTGTGTGAAAGAAAATGTAAAACATTCTCGTATCCAAGGCAATCTTAATTATTTTTCTTGGAAAGTTAAGGACACTTCCATCAGATTGAATTACTTGTGGAACACCCGTGAAGCCATGTAATCACATCCGAGTTTTCAAGTTTATTCAACCAACTTTCAGCCAGCAAATTGGTTTTTTTTAAGGATTGACTCAAATAATAAGAATGAAACATAGACAGAAATCCCTTTTGATTTCAAATTTCACTCGCTGTGTCTATCCATTCCATGGCTTGATAGTTAATGAGTTTTATTATTCTTCCCGCATGTTTGTCTTTTAAAAATTTCAATTTTTCATTAACAAGCATCAAGAAAATAATACCTAGAGCAGCAATTGACAGAGGTGTAATTATAATGTACATACACTACCTTTTTCTCAAACCATTATTTTACTTATATGAGCACTTATAAATAAGCCACAAGAAAATGAAAAGCTCCCTCCCACGGTTATCCACCATATGCGCGAATGTAATTTCGCCATGCATTCTTCAATGAATATACTTACATATACATTTCCAAGTGTGTAAGTCTCGTCCGTGAAGAATAATTACAAAATTAATTATACACATTCCAATAATGTGTTAAATATTATACATTTATATAAAAACATTTACAGAGATGCGAGTTGCTCATTAAAGATTTTGTAAAGATAACTTGTTCTCTCTGAGACTTCCTCTGTCTTGTTTATAAGACTTACAGTCAAAATTGTAATATTGAAATAGTATTTCAAATTTATGTATAGTCGTAAGACGCCCCTTCAATTTTGATTTAATGAATAACTCTAATAATAACAACAAGTTTTTTTTTTGGGCTGAGAATTAAACAAAACCGTCCCTTTTGCCATCCAACCCCTAGTGGCTGAAAAAGTTTCTTAATATTCTTTGAAAACATCCTAATATAAAGCAACAACTTCAAGTTTACCCAATAAACTCAATGAATGAGCACCAAATTCATGAAAATATTTCCCCTGTGGACATATCAATTGGTAGGTACCACTCCCCAAATCCCCAACATATTGATCTCAAGATACGGATACTTCACTCTCTCCCTACGATGCTCTTATGAATATTGGCATCTGGTTTGGGTTTCACACCCCAAATTTCTTGCCCCTCTATCTTGGATACATATATTTTCGGGCAAAAAAAATCCATCAAAGATAGAGGGAAATATGAAACCGGTACTGTAAACGGCATTTCTCGCAGTAAAGTATCGAACAGGTAGTGGAAGGAAGAGAGATTCCTCTCCCCCCACCACTGTCTCTCTTTCCCTCTTTTTTCTTTATTTTATGTAATGGACAGAATCCGATCCTTCTAAAAGCGTGGAAATTTCGTGCCTGCGTGGGAGGGGTGGAATGTAGAACGCGAGACGGGGTGGAGATGGGGGAAGTGGAGTCGTGTCGTTGGGCGGGGTCCGTCTACTTGTCCTCTGCAGCCGCCTCGCGTTGAAGAGAGAAAAAAAAGTGAGAGAGAGAGAGTTTCGGACGGAACCAATCGCTCAAATAGCGTCGATGGACGCCCGTTCGTTCACCCTCTCCAACACCCACCCCCACCTTTCGCGAATTTCGAGCTCGTGCGACGCACAACCCCTCTCGACCAACTTTTCTGTTGGATCTTCCAGCCTCCTTTGTGCTCATCTTCCGGGAGACTGGTTGCGAATGGGGGAGTCATTTTCACGACCGAGCGATCCAGAAGGGGATGAAAAAAAAACCATTGTCGCTTCCTTGGGGAGGTACTAATTGAAACTCAAAGGGAAGTGGTAATTGTCTACAAAGATTGCGTGCAAAAAGGAATTGGCTAAGTTCGTCTCGCAAGACATATGCGGCTCTTTAGGTGAGTATTGCCGATTTCTCTTCACTTTAATTAAGTTTGAGAGCCAAAATATTAGAGCTTGGGTAAAATAATATCCGCAGAGAACAAGGAATACTTACGTTAACCGAGGAGCGAACCTAGAATAGAAGGGTTCACAATACTTCGGAATACGTATGATTTATAGTAGTGAAAATGTAAATAGGTCACTGCAAGTTTGATTCTCAAAGATCAAATAATTTCCCATCAACAGGAGTTTGAAATTTTTATTTGAATTTCGCGCCGGAAACGAATTTTTCAGCCTACGCATTGTTGACGACGTGAAATGTATATAATACTGCTGTTGCTTGCCTAGGAAATTCATTTTTAGTTTTGGTTTTAAGCGTCTGTGTTGGATTGATGGTTTCTGGCGTCACTTTATGGAATTTACTTGTATTCATTATGAATGACATAATGCACTTTGTATTTCCACATTTATTTATCTCACACTACTACGACCATTAAGGTATACCTCAAAGACTACGACCATGGTTTCAACGATTAACGTCACCATCAGGTACATATTACAGAAATGTTGTCACTTATATACAGTTGAGGTTGGTGGAACCACCTCCTCCACATACCTCAACTGTATATATAAGTGACAACATTTCTGTAATCAGTACCTGATGACGTCGTATCGTCAAAACCATGGTCATAGCTGTGTGAGATAAATAAATGTGGAAATACAAAGTTTATTTGGTCATTTATAATGAGTCTGTATTGGTTAGAGTTGGTAGTGTGCCAGTCAGTGCTAAGATAAGTGCTCTTAAAACGTACGTGCACTGATGTATGCAGGGTTTTAAATATGCATTGCATAAAATACTCTATAAACTATGTTTTACTGACAGCCGTTAATTTTCTGAAATATATCGAAAAATTTCCACGAAACTTCAAAATCACCATCGATAATTTGTTTACTCACGTGAGCAGCCTCCTCAAGGCGGTCGTTCTGCCTCATCCTTCTCTCTTCATGCAATTCTCACGTCACGTTGAACCCAACCAATAGAAATGAATTTTCTGGAGTGGGAGTGATTACAGCTGCGTATCGAGCTTTACGGCTATGTGTACCTACCAATATCTTCCGCATGAATGGATATAAGCTTTAAAGTTTGGAATGAGTGTGTTTTATGCATTTTCTGTTGTTTCAATGGCTTAAAAACCGATTTATAAATGTGAACGAGCAATACTTTTCTCTGATATACGGTTACGGAAAAAGTCATTGGTACCTTAAGCCTGAATCATACGATCACTTTTACGTACTAGTTCAGGGACAAGGAAAATAATTGCTAAAATGACAACTGAAAAGTTAACATCCAAATGGTTATTTTTAGGGATAGCTGAAATGATAGAAACTCCCATCCCTTATTTCATCCTTTGAGCACGTCATTTTTTTCCGTCTCTGTTGGCGTACATAAACCCGTAAAGCAGCCAATTAGATCGCACATCAGAAAACTAGGATGCAAATGCAACACTTTTCTCCAACTGATTAAAACCAATAAGAGTAACCTATTATGGGAAGTTGTTTTGCCTTGATGAAAGAATAATTAATATTTTTGCTATTTTAATTTTATTTTTAAATTATAAATTTTGCTCGGTTTGGCTCTTCCGTGTCAAAAGTCTGCCGACCCCTGGCGTACACCCGACTAACTATAAGCCTTTTAAGTTCTACGATAATATATTCACCACTTAGATGGAAAGGCACGAAAATAGAATGACAATAAAAAAAGTCTCAGTAGAAAACACTTCGCTTCCCAGGCAAAAACTACTTAATGCTTGAACGTGTTCGAAAATATGCTTCCTAATTAAATTGAACACCTCGTCCGTATTTTTGTTTAAATATGAACAAGCTCAGCTGAATCTTCAACTAAGATATTGAAACGGGCAGCTGTTCCAAAAAAAACAGCCAAGATTACTTGCTTAACTTTTTCTTCCGAAACATCATCGCATGTGACATTTATGTGCTTAACATCGTATTTTAAATTATAATTAAATTTCATTTCAGCGTTTTGTACTTTAATTGCAGAGTATTGGATTCATCACAACACCTTGAGCCATTCACCATGCTGTTGATCGATTTAGCCACTCTTTATCCGAGGAAAAATTTGCAATAAACCTTGTAGTTAGTAATAACTCTATTACAGTCTCTCCCTCCAACACGAAAATAGGATTTTTGCTCATATGCGATGATTTAAGGGTGAAGGTAGTTCATGAATAATTGTACATAAAAGTCAAATTATAGTTTTGCTCATAATAGCACAGGTGAACTTATCGTAGGTATGGCAGGAACAGTATTTTTTATTTAAAGAGAAAAGACTCAGCATCCTATTTTGCAAAAAAATAATATATAATATTAAAAATAATTTGTATTATTTAAATGCCTCGAAAAATAGGTATACAAAGAGGCTTTTTATATAGTTCTTTTGGGTATAGTACCTACTGATTCTATATTGATATGGTGCTCAAGAAGATGTCAACATTTATTTCCGTACACCTTTTAAATACTTCTGGTTGCTCTGTTGTTAATTTAGGATTAAAAATGTCAATGATTTAGATCTCTTATTTGAAAAGAGTTACTTTTCTCATTGATAACTAAATCTTAATTACATTAAGTTAATTCAATTTGAATCTCGTACCTATATGCAATAATTCAGTTGTGTTTAAGGGTTACAGATTTAACACATAATGCAAAATTTGTCGACGTTTTTAAGGATTGGAAATTGGATTACTGTTTTTGCCCAGTCACAACACAAAAAAATGAAAGAATAGGATACACATTTATTCAACTTTACTTCCAAAAATTTCCTTGCCAGGTACTGAAAAAAGTAATCCCTTGGCAATAGGAAAGCTAGGAAAACTTACCAAAAGCTCACTTTAAAATGCTTTCACGCCAGCATCTATATGTTGTTTATCCTGTTTAAAAATAAAGGAGATATAATTTAATATAATATATTACGCGATATACTCATATAAAATGTCTACGTAATTAATGCAAATAAGATGAGATTCCTGCGGAATTCCTTGGTGAAAACATTTAAAGGCCTGAGAACAGTAGGGATGGAGACGAATAAGATTGGACGAGACTGAGGAAAACATTACGAAGAAGGTAAGGGGAAAGAGGAAAAAAGGGGCCATTGAGGCGTTTCGGCGAGAGAAACGACCCTGACTGTTTACCCTGCGTGGCCGCGTTGACTGGAATCAAGGGTGGGGGGAAGGGCAGGGTGAGGGAGGAAGATGGGATGGGGAAATCGTTGGGAGGCGTTGGGAGGGTGAAATGGGCGAAGAAAGCAAACAAACGCCACGGGTATACTCGGGCAAACCTCCCTCTGTTTCCCCTTCCTTCCCTCTTCCACCCACTGGGGCATCTCCACCCCGACAACCCACCGTGTCCCACCCGTGAGAACATCAAAAGCCGTCCGAACCCCTGCCGAAGAACGAGAGTCCATGTCTCCCAGTGCCGAGCCCTGGCTCACTCGGGTGAGGGATTAAGGGTGTTTTAAGGACGGGAAACCTGGTCCCTATTCATTGCTTTTCTAAAGTAATATGCAAACAGCAGTTCACCATTATTGCCTATTCGTCGCTAGCTATATGAAGAGACGATAGGCGTGCCAAGCCAATAAATTAACTATGCATCGAGTGTTTCTAGCGTTCATGTGATATGCATGATGTTGGTTCACAAAAAAAAAACACATAAGGCAAACGTTTACTCTTGCGTTGAAAAAAAATAATTTATTGCTATGATTTATGGAATTCCGTGAATATTTGTTTAGAGAAAAAGTAAAATATGTGGAATTTACCTATTTCATTATTTTCTGTTACTCTGGTGTTTATCTTGTTACTTTATCAGTTAATGGATCCTTTCTGTAATAACTATAAAGCTGGTATCAGTTGTAACATTTGTAAGTCAATGGCTGTTGGATAACGATTCACAATTATAATAAATAATGAAGCCTGGAAGAAAGGAATGACTTTCCAGATAATCTACACCTACGCGATACCTTCAAGCCATCGCAAGAGAGTTTGGCTGGGGAAAAAGATTTTAATTTCACAGTTAATTCGCTATGAGACACCTGCCAAAAGCTTTATTGAAAAAATTATCTTTTATTGCCACTGTCAGTAAAATCGAACAATCGAAGCAAATGGTGCGGTGAAATACGACCATTGTGGGGCTCGAACCCGTGACCCTGAGATGAAGAGTTTCAAACTCTACCTCCTGAGCTAGTCAAGCAACTTAAAAATTAATGACAGTCGGCACACTCAGCAAAAACAGGTAATTTCGATGTTTTCCACAAATAGAGTTGTGGATCTAGCCCACAACTCCTTTTGCTGGCTTGCGGCACGTAACTTCATGACTTTTTAGGTCTTCTCGTTCCCTTGCATTATGGTGCATCACCTCTCTTAAATTACTTTTAATTGTCCCATGTATCTTATCTAGTAGTGTTCCTCACGGAGTTCATCTGCTTCTGCTAATGTATTCTTTCTGAGTCCATTATATCTCAAGGTCTGCCAATCAAATCTATTCCCCATCGTACTGGAGCTCTGAGTGAGACTTTTTCCTACATGTATACTTCATTTTTAATGCCATCGATCAATACCATCTCTTTAGCATCCCATCGCCGATACTAGATATGTAAATCTACATAATACCCTACAAGCTACCATTAAAGTGTGTGGCAGGGGGTGAATTCTCACCAAACATGCACGGCATATCATGCATAAAAAAAGTATAAATAAACTGTTATAAAATTCACTATTTAAAAACAGATAAGAATAGCAAAGCAAATATGCAAAAACATGCTGTTACTTGGGTTAGCTTAAAGTCCTCATACCAACATACAGCTACCAATGCTATCCATTACTACACTCGTATTGGATATATTTACCGTTATTCATATCCCTAATTGTGCGAGGAAAAAAGAACATTTTTGAATCCGTCAGTTCGGCAATCAATTTCTCTAATTTTGTGATTATGGTCCAGTCTACCATGGTAAGTTGGGGTTCGCAAAATATTTTTAACATCACCGAAAATATGGTCTTGGAATTTATTTAAGTGATTAAGTCTAAATTTCAACCTGCGATTTGACAATGATTTCCAATTTAATTCATTTAATAGACTGATTACGCTAATATAATTATCGCACCTTCCCCTGACAAATCTTGCCGATCTTCGCTGCACACGTTCAAGTTTGTTATTTAGGCCAATTTCGTCGATATCCCATACTCGGGCAGCATATTCCAAATAAGGTCTAACAAGGGAGGATTAGCTGATTTCTCGTACATGATCGTCACATTTTCCCATTGCTCTTTTGATGAATCCCAGTTTACGATTAGCTTGATCGATTATTTTACGTATGTGTTTACCCCGGGAAAGGTCATGTGTCAGTCTTATTCCAAGATATTTAATGGATTCCACGTTTGTTAATTTATTATTACTTATTTTGTAAGTGCTAGGAGGAGAACTATTCTTTATCCAAAATTCATTACTAACCTTTTTTTTTAATTTAATTCTAACTGCCATGTATCACACCAATTTTCTAAAGTGTATTATTTAATTGTAAAAATGTAAATATGTAAAGCTAGTGCTCTCCTCATTTCAGCCTTTCCATGATTGGGCAGAAAAAGTAACAAGAATTTGAATCGTATCCAAGTAGTGAATAAAAGCCGAAGGGGTGATGATGTGAGATTTATAGAGGGAAAGAGAGGAAGTAAGAATCCGTAGAACTGGCAGTGCGTTTTCCTATCCATTCGCCATTTTATCGAGGCATTACATTTGAATCGAAGTTTGTTTAGGCTAGTATAAGATGTAGCCATTTTATGTCTAGTGATACAGAAAGTACCTTAAAATAGTAAATAAATAGCAATTGTAAAAAAGTAACAAAAGTTTTGATACATACCAGGACCATTTTCATAAATTCACATCCACTGTTGGCGTAATTAAATTATCCAAGGAAAATTATAAAGGTAGTGGAAAAACATTACTTGAACACAACTAAACAGTATACTAATATAACTGGTAAATAGTAGGAGAAAAGAGACCAAAACTAACGTTAAAATGGAAAACAAAACCTTAGGAGTTGAAAATGTATTGCTATTCAGTAGTAGACTAGCCAGCGATGGTATTATCAAAGAAGAAATAATACAATAGTCCAGGTGAAAAAGTCATTCTACCAAAAGAAGAATCCTCCTTCACCTGGGAATACAAGATGGAAATTTAGGAAACAATTAATCAGAATAAGTATTTGGAGTAATCTTCTTTACGAAAGTGAAGCATGGACGATGATAGCAGCCTAGAAGTCAAGGGTCAAGCATTCGAAATGTGGTGCTCCAGAAGAATGATGAAGACCAGATGTATCGACCGTGTCAGTAATGAAGAAGTCATTAAGGAAAATGGAAAAAAATGGAAATCTACTGGGAACATGAAAAAGAACTAAATTGAGTGACTAAATTGTCCACGAGGAATGAAAGGACGACTTAATTGGCCATCTATTTAAACATGATGGCCTTATATGAGCAATTGACGAGGAAAAGTGAATATGATGAATGTGTAGAAGGTGAAGATGTATAGAATAGTCTTGCATGGGATATGTGGATTGTTTTTTGAACAATAAGAGGGAGGAAATGAATATTGAGTGAAGAGAGTGGTCAAATTAATCTTAAAATTTCTTTGAAGGCTTTTAGTACTTACAATTAATATCTTACCATTATTTTTTAGGAATTCCGTCTTTTTAGATCTTCTGATGGCAATTTATCCCTTCGTCTTCAATGATCGCCAAAATAATAGCATACTAAGAATTATTTACTAGTGATAATGACAACGTTGATGTTTAAAACAACAAGGAAAAAGACTCTCTTGTTGCAATTAACATATATTGAATAAAACGAAGTATTGAAATGTTATTTAAAATGCTATTATTTTGTACTTTAACATTTACTTAATTTTAAAGTTTTGATATTTCTCTTACAATGGAGTTTATATACTCGTAACTGTTAAATATGGCTGCTGAAGCTTTCAAAATCTATTGGAGTTAAAACCCCTATTAATCCAATAAATAGCAAGTAACAAGGAATATTTTGAAAAATCCTGCTATGCCGACGATGAAACAGTCCATCATCAAGATGTTAGCCATATGTAGACCGAAAAAATTAATAATCTAAGATGATCATTTTCTGTCAAAACGATAATACGCCATTTTAAGGGAGAGGGATAATACGCCATGTTTTCTCGTCCATAGTATTAGTTATGTTTTATTTAACATGTAACGATTCCCATTTCTATGTACAAGGTTTGCTCAACTCCGATATGTTTGGTAAGTATCTTGATTGACTCCATTTTATAAGCTGAATGGAACTCTAAAATCATATTCAAATGACATCTTATAGGGGTTGTTTTCATGAAAAAGGCTTATAAGAAATGGCAAAAAATTTTCACATACCGAAATAAATAATTCAGAAATTTATATGGCAACAGGTGTTAAATTAGTAAGCAATCCAGAATCATGACCGAAACGTTCAATTCACGAAATTTATTTCCATTGTTCCATGTTACATAAATGCATTACAGTGATATTTTATTAATGCAATACATACAAATATCATTTTCATAAATTCACATCTACTATTGGCTTAACTACTTATATCCGTATACTTATACCCCACGCTAAATCACGAGTGCTTTATGCCAAGATATTTTATTGATTGTTTATTAGCAAATTTGTTGTACCTAATATAATAATTGCTAGCGGGAGAATTAAAGTTCTGTTAAAAATATCCGTAGGCTGACTTTTTGTGAGCAGATTAAATGAACGAAAATCGGAGAAACGTGGAGACACAAGGTTGAGAGAGGTCAAAGATTCAAAGGGGGCAGGAAAAAAGCAGCAGAGGAGGGAGAGGAGAAAATGACGGTAGGAGGGTAAGAGACGGAAGGGTAGAAGGGGCAGAAGTGGCTTGCCCTTGGACAGGGGCGGGGTCGACGAACGTGAGAACGTGACCCATACCCCGGAGACGGACGGTGAGTGTTGCAAGATTTGCCGTTTGATGGGAAAGAGTGGGTTGGGTCTGCGGCATTAAAACCTGCGTGACTTTTGCCTCAAGAGGACGGACGGTCGAGAAAATATCGCGATAAAAATAATGAAGGGTGTGACGTGCATTTGGAAAAGATATGCGCTGGTACTAACTAGTGAACGACGCGTAGGTGTCATATTAAGGCAACACAAGGTATTTCAGGTGCATCCTTTACTTCTTTATCATGTATTTTCAACGCCCGTGTAAGATAGTGAAGGCTGTCAAATCCACATGGATCTCAACAGTTTGGCCTTTGTTCCACTTTCCATCATGCAAACCAGTTTCCACAAACAGACCTGTAGAGGTTCAGTTTTTTTCAGCATGTCACACGCATGTCGTTGAATGCGTTTATTGTAGACAATGTCTTTGTAGAAGGTAATTGGCTCTTTATTTACCTAGCAGGTTTTTATGCTCCACAAGTGATATGTGTCTCACCAGCTGAGAAAAAACACATTCCAACCTTTTTGATAAAAAAAGTTAAAAAATAATTCTTTAATGGACTTAATTAAATAAATATTGACTGGATCCAGTAAACAGTAGTAAATATTTACTTGCTTCCAATTGTAATGGAAACTGGAAATCAGTGAATAAAAGTGCATACAAATTATTGTACTTTTATACATATTTCCTGTTAATAAGCAGGTAAAAATCCTTTGCGAAGTTAGTTAGAAATTGAAAAAATTGAGCTTATTCTAAATGTTTACTTGCTGAGGAAATATAATTGGAATGAATATATTTCTAACCAACGCATGCATAAACGTCTTTTCTGCCATATTGATTTATGTGTGAACTCAATATTTATTTTCACATACAGCTGAAAAGATCTGTTACTTATATGATAATTACGCGGGATTGAAATGTATAATTGATAGACATGTAAATTTACGGATTGAGTAAAAAGATTTCACAGAAACTCGCTTTCCAAACCGCGAGACCATTACGTATGATTGGTTTACTAGAATAGAATTATATTGGACAAATTAAAAAGAGCATATGCAGTTCTATACCACAAATTCCGGAGCTTTCTCTTTGAATTTCATTTAATCTGATGTTTATTTTTCAAACATTTCCACCTTATTTCTTAAGTTAATATAAGCTTTCCCTTGCAAAAAACATCGATTATTTTCTTCCACCAATATTGGCCAAGTTCGTTGCAGTGAGTATTAATTTCCTCGCATACATTCTTGAAGAAAAAAATAGACGTTTCAGGCGTTATATGGTGGAATAACATAATTAAATAAGTTTGGCAATTTTCCACAAAAAAATCTTTACTTCGACCGGTTTCGATGTGATACATCATCATCAGGTGATGATGTATCACATCGAAACCGGTCAAAGTAAAGATTTTTTTGTGGAAAATTGCCAAACTTATTTAAATATTCTTGAAGAATTGGTTGATTCTATAGTTCTTCCACTATTGAGTGTGTGTATTAAAATATTTTTCAAATTGTATTTTCTTTCATCCTGTCGTTCAATATGCATAGCTGGGCAGAAAATCGTTAATCCGTAAATCGTTAATTAACGAAGTTAACATATTGCTTAATGATTTAACTTTTAAGTTAAATCCAAAAACTATTAACGGTCTTATTAACTTCCGTTAACTTTTATTTCCGTTCATTTAAGTCCGTTACTTTTGTTAAGAGCCATCTGGATAGCCCTGTAATAACTTTTTTAAGGAGTTGTGTTGAGAATGCAATGTAGAAAACTCAGCTTTTTTACTGCAATCAGACTTTTACTCAATCTTTTACAGACACAATTTACAAATTCTAGACTCACGTTTTCACCCTGAACAATAAACAACACATGAAGAGAACGCATCCATCTAAATACGTTCAATGTGAAGAAAAAGTAAAGGCAGGATCAACTCGCGGGAAAACGAAAACCAAGTCTAAGGTTTCTTCAAGAGCTGTGGATTCTTACGTTAATAGGACTGGCAATAGTTTTTTCACCATCTATTGGCAAAAAACTATGCCATCAAGATATTGATAAATCTTTTGGTATCGTAGCTACCGGTATCGGCGTATCCCAAGGTTTCTATTTCCACAATCAAATGCAAACAGCGTCAGGTCCAACATTACTGACGGAAACGGTATATTACTATGAAACTCCATACCTCATGTGCACAAGTCTACATTACCTAACTTATACTGTTTATTAAGTATTTGTGACCATGAAATTCTTATTACGTTCATTGACATTAAAAATACCTAAATGTTAAGTGCCATATAATTCAAAATTGCCTACATATTCATATAGATTTTTAACTTTAACGGACAATTTTAATTCGCGTTAAATTTTCATCAAGATAACGATTAAACGAAAAACGAAGTCAACTTTTTGAGCAGCTTTTAATGCATTAACGAAATTAACTTTTGGATTAACTTTGCCCAGCTATGTCGATATGTTTACATTTTCGAGCCATTCACTTTATCTAGTCAGGTGAAGTGGTCGTCTCTAATATCAGAAAAAAACTAATAAATCTTGCCTCTCTTTCCTCAATCACTGGTATCGCTTTCCCATTATATAGAATAAAATTGGAAACTCGTCTTTTCAGGCATTCCATAAACACATTAGGTAATTTGTGTAAAGGTGGAAGTATTGTATACCTTTCTATAGCTCAGTCAAATGTTATCTACTTAAATGAGAGTGAGTATTGAAATGAATCGCATTAATGGTTACATCTGCAGGGTGCGTCCCAAAATGGCTCAGCGATCAGCAGTTCAGCCTATGATGAAATGAGTTCTAGTAGATCGTGTCATGCCAAACGGTATTACTATTACGCGCTATAATTGACTTATACTTTAATAATTATTAAATAACAAACGCGCATGAGCCACAAATGAATTGATTCATACAATGATATAGATTGAAAACACACCCGAAAATTTAAATGTATTATCTGCCTAATAAAAACAGTCTGTTACTTCATTATTTCAACATTTCTAATATTTTATACAAATTCAGTGCAGCTACTTTTTTCATTGTTCTCAGAAAATATATTTTACCTTAAACTTGCCTGCTTGTGACAATATCAAACAGAATTCGTTTGCATTTTGCAACTTTACATTATAGCATTAATATCACAGGCTTAAAGGAAGCTGACAGTAATGCCCTGGCTAGTATCGCACTCGCTTGGTCTCAAATCCTGTTTAATTTGTTAGCTTGTTTTTGTCGGGGCGATGCATGATGTGCTTGTCATTTGTCTTTAAGAATGCGTATTTTCCCTAGACAGTTGGTTTTCTACTTGTTTTGCCGAATCAGTTTTTGATGTTCTTAAAATATTATTAATTGAAACACAGCAAAAAGATTTATCCTGAGGTAAATGTATGTTTAATGGCGTTTACTTTAATAACGAGCCGAGTGGTTAGTGCAAGTACTAAGAGATTCCAGTGCAGAAGTACGCCTACCCTCCCTTTTATTTTCGCTGCATGGATTCTACATGCAGGAGAGTAGGGCATTTGGCTCTGAAGAAGATATTCTGCGAGATATAGCTGCGCTTTTGCTATCGTTGCGGATGATATTCATTCGGTGGAGTGTGTTTTGTTGACAAGGGAACTGGCCGGATCCGTACAAGTGTTATTCTAACCAGCTGTTATTATACGGTATATACTTCCCCATCCCACTGTTGATTAAGTTGAAGCACAATAAACTGTCCTCACTCTGTATCGCTTTTGTTGCAGTACAGTCTTTAAAGAGGATTCATCGAGTACGTGGGTAAAATAAGGATTCATCCCTGTCCAATATAATACGACGCTGGGAGTAATTTAAAGTCAACAGTGATGAAACAAAGAGGTCTGGAAAGAAAAAAAATATATACCGAGGAAATAAAAGGCTTCGATGACAATGGAAGCTAAAAAAAAATCCCTTGGGATTCCAGCAAGAGAGCAGAAGTACGCCTGCTTTGTAGATAGAATGAAAACTCACGTCGTAGATTTCAAGGCGGATAACTCGTGAAATATAGGCCATAAATAGTCATTGAAGTCCGCAGGAGCGTTTAGTAAGGATGGCGGTAAAAACGGTTTATTTTAAATTTTTTGGTTTAACAATAAGTAAAAATCGCATTGTTACAGGTCTCGTGCACATTACCAGTGACGCATTTTAAGCACTATTATGGGTACCCCATAAATAGTTTCCCGAGTATCTTCTAAGGAGAAGTTTACTTTTCCTTTAGCAGTGAAAGTTTACTTAAATGAATCGTTTATTTTTCACAGTTCATCATCCCAGAATAAATTTTCGCGTTTATTTGCTTTAAATTGCATTGATTTTTTAATGTACAATTATCATTTAATAATCATATAATAATCATAACATCTTTAAGGCTCCCATAGTTTCGTCTTGAATAATTAATTAGTGTAATTGAACCTTTCCATTTAACTTCCATAATTTATATAAAAATGGCAACGAGTTCATTATGCACGATAGCATACAGATTTCTGTGGAAAATAGTTGGTAAGCGCGAAAATCGCGATATTTTTGATTCAAGTAGTACTTATCTTTAAGTCAGGTTCAATTCAGGCATTTGAATTGTGTTTCGATTAAGACAAGAATGCTACTAGTGAGTGAACTAAACCTAATGGTTTAAGAGTAATATTTTCTTCCATGAAGATGTTGAAATATATTCTGAGCAGTCGAATATTCTTAAAACCTTATTACTGCCAAGCACTAGAAGAAGAGCTTTTAAGCAGTTAGATAGGCATATAATTTGATAGAAAAATCGGTAGTACTGAAGGATATAAAATTTCCCAAATAAATGTAGATGTTATGCTTCTCGAAGGCTTTGAAGAAGATAATAGAAGATAGTGTTAGGCAAGCGTAAAAGAGTAAGGGGTGCGAATAGAACAGTGGCTGACAAAAAATATGAGGACCTAGGAGTTCAATACAAATAGGAGTGATTGTGAAGCGGGGTTAGTAGAAGGCCAGAAATGATATATAGTTCTGGGGAACTTCAGAAAAAATTTTCAAAAAAAGTAACACTGCAGGTATATTACGCATAAATAATTAAGTCAAACATATTTTTCTTCTACTCTGTAATATTTTCGTATCGCCAGAGAAAAGTTTGGGATCCCAGTAACGTAATGGAAACAGCGTTATAAAATTCACTCCATATGGCGATTTGGTCTTGGTCAAAGATTTTACAACGGAGGAGATAACTGAGTAAAGGAATTATTTGGTGTCTTTTTTGATTCGTATGTCGTGTCTAAAGTATTTGTAAGCACTTATTGCCATTTCCTAGTAAGGATAATTTCAATCATTTTGCCATAAGTCTCTTCAAAATTTTTTCTTCTCTTTTAAGTTATCTTTTGAGTCTTATTTCGTTTTTCCTAATATTATGTTTGACAAATGTTGTGTATTTATATAGCTTCAAATCGGGTTAAGATCCAAATTTCAACATTCATTCCAATTTGGTAAGGTTAAGTTTCAGAGGATTGGGACTGAATAATTTGTGGTTCCTAATTTAATTTCCAATATTGTCAAAACTCCATTATGTGAATTCATCTAGTTGCTTTAATTGCCGTTCTTCCAAAGAAAACAAATTTGTTTTAAAATGATGCTTGTGAATGCTTCATATACCTTGGTATAAACATCTTAATCTCATTGCAGCTCTTATGCTTAGAACTTAATTGATGTTTTTGGTCCCATTGTTTCAATGTGTGAAGGCAACATTCACCACTGTGAAAGTTATGCCATTATTTTTCTAGAATTAAAAATTATGCTCAAATATTTTATGCATCTAATCCGTCATTAACTGCATCAAAACATTCACTAGTTACTACATAATTTTTCTATGCGCTTCCTAACGCGTCCCGAAATTCATCTTGCTGAGGAAGGTTAATATTCAGCTATAGAAGATCGGAAATTTTCCAGAAAAACTTTAAACCGACCATTTTCGATGTACTACATCATCATCAGATGATGATCTCGTGATTCCTAGTTTACCCAAATCCTTGGTGCATCCTAAAGGAACGTTACTAGTGCTTGAAATGACATTTGTACTATTTTTTTCCTTACCGTTGATTTCAACCTCCTGGTATTAAGGTTGTTTGGGCGAACAGCTGTATCCTATGAATTGCTAAATAATTCACTGCGTTGTAATATATATTTCACGAATCCAAATAAAAATATTTCTAAAAGTAACTGCGGGAAGCTAGCTACATTTTTTTCCATTGCGCTCATTTAGCCAACCGGCTCTAAATTCAGAGCCTAAATTAGAATAAACTTCTTATTTTTAGCGTCAGGTGATGAAAAAAGTAGTTTTATCAAACCACATTAATGGAACAGAGAATCCATCCTGCTGATTCCATCATTATTGCTTTCTGAAATACCCGCACGAATATGTAGTTTGCGGAGCCCCTGAATCGCATTTCACCAGAGACGGACTTTGGGCCTCTAAAATTGGGTAATGCATGCAATATTGGTGTTTTAACGCAAATGTTGCTTAGATAGGCAATATGCAGAGCCACGTAAAGTCTAAGGCGAGCAGATATCATTACACGGAGTATAGGGATAAAATGTTTTTCCTTTCTCATGTATTTTTCCCTGTTGGATCTGATACTCATCAAAAAAATAAGAAAAAAAGATTATATTGGGCCTTGTAACATTTCTCTCTTTATGATATTCTATAGTATCAAGGCTTGTGTTCCTTACTTATTCCGTATTGGAAATAGAGAATGCCCTGAGCATTGATGTGGAAAAGAAAAAAATACAATATGTTTTAATGCTGTAATACAGTAACTAAAGCTCCCATTGTCATTGAAATCATTATAAGTCATATTTTTGGATATTCGTCTTTTTTGGGAGGAAATAAGAAGAAACCCAAGGATTTTGGAAAGCTTTAAAGGGTTTGAATCAAGATTTTACGATGGTTCTCTCGCAAATTTATTTAATCAACACCTCATAAAAAGTAAAAGAGATAATCAAGGATTCAAGCGATGAAGCAGTAACAAGCATAATTTGAAATAATATATTTGAATAGGCTCTCTTGGCCTTGATTGGAAATGTATATAGAGTCATAGAAAATATCCCTTACCTTTCGGTTTCGTGCCATCAAGAGACTTTCCGAAAAATGGAAAAAAAATTCTTGCAGCTAGTATCCCTCGATGGTGATTTAGTCGTTCAAAGACTTAGGCTGTAAAGCGACAAGCTATTCCCCAAACGGGTACGTTGGTGAGGATTAGTAAGCATGGTGAATACGTTGCCCTAGATTCTGATAATCCAACGAGAGACGTGAGGCGTGAATGTCTCCCTCATTGAGGGCATGCGGTGAAATAAGAGGCACAAAAACCTGCTCCAAAGACTCGAAATCACGAATCCTAATGCACCAATCCATTGAGGAGGGAAACGAGCTTTAATTACTGTGGACGTGACGAGATAGGGAGAGGGGAATTCAGATGGTGACCTCAAGGTGAAGAAGTAATGGAGGAGACGGAGGATAATCCACCGACTCTTTCCCTTCCCACCACTCCGCTCATTCACTCGTCCAAATCGTTTGGCATTCACCTCACGTACCGGCGCCCGAAACACTTCTTGCGCAGGCAAACCGGAGAACGTACGCGGTCTGTGAAAGAGATGGAGCCGGGGTTGGGTGTATTGGGATGAGAGTGGTACGACAGCTAGCCTGGTCGTGAGATTCACATTATTACCCATTCCTGTGTAACAAGGGCAATAGAGGGAACGGGAAAGACCGTGGATGTCAAGGCAAAGGGTTTTCCTCCATGAAACATTCAAGAGGGGCGTTCGGCCGGGAGTCTGAAGGACCAATGCAAGGACACGAGGGGTTGGGTGAGAGTGTATGGCGAAGTTTCGGTAGGGAAGGTTCCTCGGGAAGGGAGCCACGTAGGCCGACGGTAATCCAGTGAGATGCTCGAATTCTCGATTGAGTTTTCCCCCAAGCTTTCGTCCGCCTAAAAATGCATCTCGGATCTACTTTGCGTGGACAGCTAGCCTTCGCAAAGTTTCACTATCACAAATGGAGTAAATTTAGTGATTTCTCTTGCAATGAAACAATCCACACACTTTCGCGCAGCATGCGTAAAAAACTGACTCTCATTAATTACATTTCCGACTTGTGAACTAAAATTTCTATTTATTTTTTGCCCTTCTCGTCAAGTAATTTGGATTGATATCGTCGTGTACAAGAATGTAAATCGCATAATTCATGCTTATATTTTTATTTCCCTCGCATAATGCGTTTGAATTTCGAAGTTACTTTAGTAAAATATATATCTTTAGGCACAAGCAGTGGAAACTACTTTAATAGCATGGGAGAATACACCAGAAGTGAATATTTAACATTTTCCACAGTATAACCTGAACATAAAATAAAATGATATATCACAATAAAATATAATAATAGTTCTACTCGTTGTATGTACCTATCGTAATTTTATGATACATACTTGTTCACCAAATATCGTATAAAAATGAGCGATCCTCTCTAGAGTACTATCTAACCTTTTACACAAAATAATTAAACACGAACATATGCATTGTCTCACTATTTGGTTATTTTATACTGCCATATGGAGCCTCATGAATTTGATTCCTTTTTGAAAAACTTGATTTCCTAACGTGATACCATTATTCTCCGATTCATAGAATGCACTCATTTTGCTTATTATATACATTAAATATTTAGCTGAAAATTTCTATCGAAAAAGAATTATTAATCGCTTTTATTTGTAGCACAATGCTAAAAATTTGTCATGTATTTTGCAACTCATGTGGAAAAGTTTAAAAAATGTTCATATTGGTCCATTTTTAGCAATTAAATGATCAGATTGTGTTAAAGATAGATATCTCATTTTTATCGCTTCACATTATAATGTACAGTGCAGCGTAAAGTACGAAATAAAATGCATAAAAATACATCATAATAGAAAAAACAATTAAATATAACAGAAATATAAATGCAGGTTACAAGTCACTATGCTAATAAAAGACACATTATACTAGATTGTTTAATTTACTGAATTTTCCTAATTAGGTTCACTCTCCACGGTGTTAATTAGTGAGCACAAGTTAAGCCTAAATACATATTGCAATGAAGATGCATTTATGACGTGGGATAGCGGTGAATTCCGCTGGTGCGTAGAGCTGATATAGAACGAATAACAGGGTGTCTCAGTGGAAAAGCGGGGTATCACATGGGATTCCAGCTCACCCCTAGCAGGTCTGGTGGTAATAAAGGCAGGAAAATATCAAGCTAGGTAATTTGGTTGCCCAGTTTTCAGTATTTTTTATAGAAGGCAGTCAGCAAAGTACTGTTAACGCTCATTTGTGGTAATCCAACCCAATTCCCGCCTGTTAGGCGAGATTTGCCAATTCCGCATGAGACCTGAAATATGTCTGACACCTGTGTTTACCAATCGCTGCAGCTTTAGTTTCATTTCCCTGTAGATATTACTAATATCCTGAGTTAGTCGTCTACCATTAGGAGCGTTTCAATAAGATGCTTTCTCATTGAACATTGTTGTGTACGCAATTTTTTAAAAACTTATTTCAACAATATGTGTTAATTCAACCCAGTATTGATTCAAATACTTAGACGTGAATGTTACCAGCATGTGTTGGCGTCAATAAGGGTACAATTTTCTTAATGTTGCCCTTAATTATCATTCCAACACGGTAAAATTATTGAACTTTGGAGTCACCAATTAAATCCTTTTTTGCTTTAAGTACCTCGTTTACCCGTATTGTCATTATACGTTAGCACCAAATATATATGTCTAGCATCTATATCCTATGGTTAGTAGTATTTGTTAACGCTAAAGTATGCAACGCAGAACGATTTTTACAATTTTTAACGTGAGCTGGTTGTAGAGAGAACGGGGTAGTTATACGGAATGCTCGTTCTTCATATTTCCCACCATGCACTCGGCCTAGAATAGGGTTGGATAGTAGGATGCCCCTTTGGGAGGTGGAAGACAACTCATTTCACCCGATCCAAATTAACGAGGAGGTTTCTCGACCGCTCGCCTCGCTGTGAGACGTGAACAAGAGTGATGAAGCTTTTTAAATCCGGCTTTTGGGCTTTGCGAGCTCCCTTAGCCAAAGGGTGGGTGGTATTTTTTTTCTATTTGGTAAAGGGCAAAAATTGGACGCATTATGGGCGATGATGGTAAGAGTTACGGAATGAGTAATTGCACATGGTATTGCTCGTCTATAACGGTATTAATAACAGGCTATTTTCTCCCGGCATGGTACGTTACACAATTCTGTATTAGCTTCCAACTTTGCACTTTTTTATGTTGTTTCCTCACTGCAGTTATTAAGTAAATAAAAATCGTTTTAACGTAAAGTGGAACGAAGGAACCCGGTCTCTTAAAATTAAAAAAAATACCTTTGTGAACCTTTTTATGTTGTCATCTAGTTTTTTACAATTCTGAGGATCCCTTGTAAAATAGTCATTGGACTGAAATTAATTACAATTTTTCATCGTAAATGTAGATAATCAGTCGAAACCTATGATGTGGCTGTTTACAAATTATTTTACGTTTTTCTTTCAAACGCATCTTAGCTCTGTTTTCAGTTTTCTAAATACAAAATAACTGGTTTCTGCACCCTTGGATGGTGAAGGAGAATAAAATATAATATGTGCGTCATTTTACTGCGCAGTCTGGAGCTAAAAGTAATAAATTTAATTCTGCGGCAAATTCATTGCTTTTATGAATGAAGATTTATTTACATATATATTCAAATCGATGATTACTTGATAAAAATACAGTTTTCACCCTGTAAATCGATTGATTTATACTTGCTAGTGTAGCTATCATTTATCACAACAAATAACCAAGAGGCTATCATTTATCACAAAGATAACCCAACTCAATTTTGAGGTGCTTAAACCAAAACCTACGTGGGATACGAACGAAAGACGAAAGAAAAATACTGGCAATATTCCACATGAATAAAGACATTTACTTTTGACCGGTTTCGGTGTACAACACCATCTTCAGGTGAAGTCACCTGAAGATGGTGTTGTGCACCGAAACCGGTCAAAAGTAAATGTCTTTAGGTGTCTTTAGGTGACTTCACTTGAAGATGGTGTTCAAAAGTAAATGTCTTTATTCTTGTGGAAAATTGCCAGTATTTTTCTTTCGCTATGATATTCCACCAAATCAAGCCTGAAACACTTACCTTTATGTGGGATACGAACTCAAAATCTTTTCATTACCAATCCATAAGTTTACCAGCATTTCCAATTTGGCAGACAAGACAAAATCTTCTCGTTCCCGGTGAGTCCGCGTTTATGGTTTCAACTTTCTATTATAAAAATGTGTACATAGACATGTAAAAAATAGATAATTGTCCATAAGTACTGGCTCAAACTGTGGAAGCATTACTTTCATTGCTCCAAACCTAAGGTCTCACATCACACCGTGACCTCCTTTATCAAACTTCCCCAAAGGGATAGAAATGAAACGGTGTTATAATGAGGACAAAGGGAATAAAAAAACTACCGCAGCGTACGTTAACAAATGCTTAACAACGCCGTGCGCAAGCAAGGAGTGCTCTCCGGACCCCAAGCCAGCTAACGATTTCCGCTTTCCCCCTTTGTATGGTTGTGCTTAAAGCCGTAACCCTCCAGGCTTTCCAACTGACGGGGGTTAGGACGCACTGAAGGAGTCATTGCAGCTCATTTGAGAGGCCAAGTTCGCCATCATGGTCTGTACGGACATACTAACTTGCTACTCGCCATCACCGACCGGAAGTTGTTTTTGCACGTAGTAAAAAAGTAGTGAGATTAACAAGTTTGTGCAATTTAACAATTCATCAAATAAAAAATTGAAAGTGAATAAGCGGTCAACCAAAATTCATACATGTAGTTTAAACGTGTTAAATTCAAACCAGTTTTTCTTTAGTTTTAGAAATAAATCCAAGAGGGAATAGTGTGATTCAATACTTCACTTAAAATACTTAGGAGGAATAACATATATAAATGCACGGGAGACAGCATTGTAACCGAGTTGATAAGCAAGTTATTTTTTTACGCGGTAAAACTTGAAATAAAAAAATTAAAAATCGAACAGGTTTTTATTTAATTGTTAGATAAGCAGTACGACATACGCAAAAATGCTAAAAATATTGAAATATTAATTTTATAGGTATAGGTTGGATCAGACCCAACATTAAGTAATAGAAATAACTCCCAGAGATTTCAAATGCATTAATTTGTCTCTTGAATAACGTTAGGAAAATTAATTGACGCCAAAGTGATGAATTTCCAGTACCATTTCACTATAGCAATTATTCAATAGCAGTTATTACTGTCTAGCAGCCCGTGAACATCTTGTTCCTTTAAAGCTCTATAACTTCCACAAAAAAATACAATTTGGTATCTCAAAAACTAGAGCACCTGGACGGAAATCTGGGGGTTCGGGATCGATTCCCGGTCAAGGCAAATGATTTTTTCTCTGTGGAATATCTGTTATCGTGCAATTTCAGCGGGTAACGCCGCTAAAGTTGTCACGGCTAATACGTGATCTTTCAAATCGTTAAAAGTACGATTTCATTGTAAATTAGCTTTAAATACACACGCAGTCTTCATTAAAAGGGTGTATGAAAATCAATTTTTTTTTTGCCGAAGAGGAGAGGTCTTGCTCTATCAAGCAACCATAATTCACCCATATGGTTGCATGTTAATCCTTCCTCCAGTACTCATTATTTTCTTTGGCAATCCTCCATTATCTCAAATTTACGGCTGTCAACTGAAGTCAGTATTGCAAGGGTGTATGAAAATCAATTTTTTTTTGCCGAAGAGGAGAGGTCTTGCTCTATCAAGCAACCATAATTCACCCATATGGTTGCATGTTAATCCTTCCTCCAGTACTCATTATTTTCTTTGGCAATCCTCCATTATCTCAAATTTACGGCTGTCAACTGAAGTCAGTATTGCAAGGGTGTATGAAAATCAATTTTTTTTTGCCGAAGAGGAGAGGTCTTGCTCTATCAAGCAACCATAATTCACCCATATGGTTGCATGTTAATCCTTCCTCCAGTACTCATTATTTTCTTTGGCAATCCTCCATTATCTCAAATTTACGGCTGTCAACTGAAGTCAGTATTGCATCTGTTTTCATAGTTTCATGCAACATTTTTTTTAATTCTGCAAGGTATTAATGGTTCCTATTACGAGTATTCCTTAAAGCCTAAAAATACTTAAGATATATAGATAATACTTATAGCAGGAATACTACCACAATAAAATTAAAATGTATTAGCAAATCATTCCTACCCGGTAATTATTAAAAAAAGACGAAAAAAAGTTTCGCCTTTATTAAGAATATTTTGCCTTTGATGAAGGATATATAAAAACAACAGCATAAAAATCGTTGTAATCGGATTACATTTACTTTTTTGTTTAATATTTTCAAAAATGTTTAAGTCTTTAGGTAGGAATTAAAATCTCGTTAAATAAAATATCGAGGAGGACGTATCCATAGGGCGATTTTTAATTGTCTACGGTTGACATCTGGTGGGTTGAAAAAGTAAATACCCGGCTTCCTTGTTCCGGTACCTGCATCAGATATTGGTTTTTCACTTTTAGTCTCAGCTCTCAACCGACCACGACAACCATATCCACTAACTCTAGCCTTAACATCTATTGCTTCCGGTGGCTGATTCTGCTTTAAATCTGTTGCATCCAATAGCAGATGTTCCTGTGTCCCACGAATGAAAAAACGAAAGTATTTCAGCCATTTGCAATGACGAATACGAAATGCCGAATCGAATTCACTCAACTTGGCGGTAGTTATGAATATTCATACGTTCGCTAAACTGGTGTGACGTGTGTTTTCATGCATTTAGGCAATCATAATCTCACGCTCGTTTCAATCGAAATGTGTCCATCACTGGCATCTATTTTTCCTGCGCGTTTGCAGCATGGTGGGTTAATGAAGTTATTTCAGGTTCCTTTATTGCTAATGCGTCACGCCATATGAGCATTATTCCATTACCACCATCATTAATGCTCATGTGATCATGTTCATGTATGATTTTGAATACGGGAGTTAAACCACCTAGATTGCCAAGGTAGTAGATAGCCAACAAAGTTATTTAGAGGTAGCGGGTTCCAATTTCATCCAAGGGAGTTTTGCTAATTCTTGGACTTAAAATATCTCAGACTAGATGGTGTAGTATAATTGAGACAATAGAGCCCTGAAAACGCTTCTCTATCCTCGTCTCTCGATAATAAACCATAATGCCTTTTTTCCTATCATGTGCAGTATGGTAGTATTGCGTTGTTTATCCTTCTCGGCAGTGAAGCAATGCTCAAAAAATTAGGTTGAAATGTTTTTAGTTTCTCAACAAATAGCGCTAGCAAAATGTCCGATATTTTACTATGCTGTGGATATGATAGACAGTGAACGATAGCTGGGATCGTTAGTGCATATTTCCAGATATGCACTAAAAAATTGGTATTTGAATACATAATGTATTGTAGGAATTGGAGGGATCGTTGTGTGAAAACTTGCATGAATTGACATTTTTTCCATCTCGATTTCCAGCTTCAGGGCTTATAACGTAGCACTCTCGGACATACACACTTGTGAGACCTCACAGGATAAATGTAGATTCAACGATTTTTTTCCAAGTCACACACTTGAATCCTTATCCATTATATCTTAAAAGGCATTTTCCTGTAAACTATTATCTCTACTGCTATGCATAACTAAATCTTACGTTAACGTATCTATTATGTATCGAGAATCACGGAAATTAGCCCACTGTATGATATTCCTTCAAATATTAAAATTAATTCATCCTCTTATACAGTATCTTCTTTGAAAACTGAGTCCACCTATCAAATGTCATCCTTTGTGGAACGTGAAGTTGAATGAGACATTGTCCCTTTTATATCCTTATTATCAATAAATGACTTCTTACTGTCCACGAGCAATAATTTATTAGATCATGATGCAGCGAGATTAATTATTAAATAATAAAGACAATCAATCATTGCCAAGCAATTTTACAAAAGTATTTATTGATCTGTACTATTAATTCTTACCAGAAAGAGGTAATTTTTCAGAGTATCTCACAATTAATTTTTTTTAATTGGGATTAAATATCCTGGATAGCATGGTTCCTCCATTGACTATGCAAGTGGATGTTCCGCGGAACAAATCTCGGAACATGAAAAATTTTCTTCACGCAATTTAAACACCTTTATTTTCTGTTTTAACTCGACTTATAGAGCCTAGCTATCTTGTGGCTACACACTCTTTTGGGTGACGAGATGTTGCAGCCCCTAGGTTCAGAAATGACAGAATTTACTCGTTATCCTATGGTGCCATCATGGAGCGTGGGATAAAAGCAGCGGCGGGATATAAAAATGAAAGGAATTTTGTCGTCGATCCCATACGAATGCTCGCGAGTTTATCTGTTTGGAGGATATTTCGTGGATCAGTATTCTGATCCCGTGGCTCGGATGACGTGAGGAAGGAGAGGGAGAGAGAGAGAGAGAGATGTCCGATTTAGAGAAGGAGGGCGTTTCAACTTGAAGCCGACGATTGACAGGAGAAGAGAGTGAACTGCTCAAAGCGCCACCGCAAAGGAAATCTCTTGAAACCACAGAAACTTGGCCCAAATCCTCCCGAAGTTGAGTGCGTGGGATGTTTGTGACCGCCTTTTCCAGTCTTTCACTGATTTGTCGGTCAGGAAAGTCCACGAACATCGAGCGGAATGGAACATGAGAAGCACCACGTACCGAAAAAGCACTAAGATTCGAAAAAACCCTAGCTCAGACTTTTAAATATTTAGTAGGACCTAAGAGCATGCATACTTCCCAGCAAGTCAAGAACCTGTTTTTACGTCTTCCATTTCCGAAGTACTGATTTAGCTGGCAAAAAATAATATGCGCATTCTGGGATACAGTTTTTACTAACGCAGATATTAGATTTGCATATTCAGTTAACGGCAAGCATCGTGGCCAAGCAACAAAAAATCAGAACGATCATATATATTCTCCCGTTATCATTCCTTTGATTATAGGTAATGGGGTGCATAAGGTACTTATGTGAAATACATAGTTCTGCAGCGATTCACGACTTAAAATCAATCTATGCTAATAACTCTATCACTCCAAATCAGAGTAATCTACTCAAGTAGTTTAAAGTTTTGTACTGGTTTCTTATATTTCATAGTAGTAAAAAAAATTTCTCCCGAAATTTACCTAATTATCAATAAAAATATCCCTATCGCAATTTACAGAGAGATTAATAAAGAGCTTATCCCAACTACATGACTATTTAACCCATTAAAAACCTTATATATTTAATGAAGATAGACAAATTTTTAATTAATAAGAAGTGTGAAAATAAATACTGATTGCATATACTCGTGGTAATTAAGAAAGCAACATGTATGCAACTGCCAACAATGACCTGTAAGGCTTTTGCAATTATATTAGACTTTTTTAAAGCATCACTCAATATATTTACCAGCGTCGGCATGTGGCTGTTGGTAACATACATTTAAACCACGGCTGGAAATCCAAATTTTCTTCCAAGAGCACATTTTTTGATGGAATTCCATTGATATGAGATTGCGATGCACTTAGATATTTTTGATTATCTTAAATAGGTATCGAATGGTTTCTCAATGTTCAAAAAGAAAACATCCTCGAAGTATACGAAAGTGAATTAAAAAACAATGAAATAAAAATTTGAGTGATTGTTTGTCCTGAAAACACTATGAATACTTTAGAGTACTTTTTCTTGCAGAATTCAATTAATTTTCTGAATAGAAAACCCCTTTTGGCCCATATTTCACTCATTTCGTACAATAAAAAGTAAGTATGCTATTCAAACTGTGATAGATGTTAGGAACTTATTTTCTTAATTCTAATGGAAAAATAACATACTCAGGGTCCCTCGGATTCCATTACCCCGACATGATAATCTCATCACTTCCAATTCACTTGCTTTTCTGATATCCTGAGGCCCTTTATGATCTTTTCTCAATTCCATTACTAAACCTCTCGCTTTAATGCTGTGTTGCTATATGCGAATATAGGTCTTAGGCATAAGGAGCCGAATACGATTATGTTCAAAAAGCTCACATGAGATAAAGGTACTCGAATTGGGCATAGATTCTGAATACGTCTGGCCTTGTTCTCCAGTTTAATTTTGAAACTAAATTATAAATACTTTAGGTACTTTATCTGGCTAAATGAAAAAATAGAAGACAAAACGTTAAATATTGAAGGGATACAAATATTTTGGTAGAATATTTAAAAAATGGAAATTAGGTGTTTATAAAACATTTTATCTAAAAACAAAGAGCACATTTTATTTTAACTGACGAAGGTTCCTAATAAAATTTACTATCGAATCATTCATAGATAATTGATCTTCATTATTGTCAGACCTTTGCATAAATATCAACGCTCTAAAAATCAGTATCAATCCCGAGTAGGTAGATTGGTTGTTAGACATGTACTGTGGCCAATAAATTGGCGTGTATAGGTAAAAAATATAAAAAATCACAACTAGGATCAAAGAATTAGCAATATCTAAAGCTAATACCAAATTTAAATCAAGCATGTTGAGATTTTTCAATTTTATCTACAGTCAAGTAGCCTAACTACCAAAAGACCTTAACTTTTCAACATCTAATTTAATCAGCTAACCTCTTGAGTTAGTTTTTAATACATGGGTATATGATATTTTTCCAAGCTAAAATCATACAGGTGACATATTGAATGAAGCGTTAACCTAACTGCACGTCAAAGCTACGTATAATTCCCTGTAAGCGTTAGAGGTGGGATGACGGAGAATGGAAAACAAAGCGTTGCCCAAACTAATAAGAAAGTTCCTTCTGCTCTAAAACAAAGCTATTGGAAACGTAGTTGGGAAGACCGAAATTTTGGAAAGCAAACCAAGAATAATTGAAGCTTCCCAACGTTCTTCATGGAGTATAAAACTCTCAATTAACGATTCCTTTATGCTTTAACAAGCAGCCGATTTAAATCAAGGCGGAACTTGAGGAAGGGAAAGGTAATTCTTGAGTGAGCCAGGAAAGCGCTGATTTCTACTCGGCTAATTAAAATTGAAGATTATATTTGTCTCACCTCTGCTATACAAGAACATCGCAATTTAAATCCATGGTTTAAATTTGAACTTTATGCGGATGAAAAGTAATTTAGGATATTATTAAAAGAACGGATTCCGATTACCCACGAAGGAGATAGTTACCCAGAAATTTCTCAACTTTTTAAGCCTATGCGTGTGCTATTAATAAATTTTTAATTCAAATTATGAAGTTGTTATTCGGACGCTAAATGAGTGAATAATCAGTTGTAATTGCTGAATATGTATGCATATTAGACGAGTGAATGTTCTTTCAGCCTAGAGATTTAGAGATCTGTGGAACTTTTATTCCAACATTCGAGTCAGGTCTCAAACTTAGAGGAAGAGGGTGAATCACCTTCCTCATAAACTGTTAATTTTTCTCAGAAACTTATGTTATTAAAAGTGGGGTTTGAATTGCTGTTAAAAGAAGCATGCTTCATAATTTCCAATAAGAAACCAAGACTCTACGTGCACTGAATATCTTCAAAGATTTCACTACGAAGAGAATCTTGTAACCGAATATTTTCGTTTACTTCTCGTTTTCACTTCCCCAGCAACAAATCGTGTGTATCCAATGAACGTGATCCTTCTTTTCAACATTTGGCGTTTTTTTATCACGGTATTATTTGCTTATAATTCTATGGTCTACAGTATTGCATGCAGCATAAATTAGAGAGATAGTAATACAGAGAGTTTAAAATTTTCATTTTTTTTCCGCGCACAATTATGGAGAGTAATGGATTATAACAAATGCACATGGGGAATCAGAGTAGGTTTTGCATATGTTGATGTATAAATTATATTTTTATGTTTTTTAAACGTGTTTTAGATGAATATAGGCTCTAAGTATTTAGATACATCATCCACATGGGACTCGATATAGAACTACAGCATTCAAATCATTTAAAATTAAAAAAAATAGTCATGGAATTCATGGAACAATTAGTCATGGAAGTTTTAATATCACGTTCAAAGTTCAAATCGTTCCCTAAAATATATTTCCATTCTCAGAAACATTTAAAATTCTCAAAACATAAACCCAATTAGGTAAAGCAACGGGGATTAATTTTTAGAGATTCTATTGACATTTGATGCACTTAATAGTAGAGGCCTTTACGTTGTAGAAATCCATCTTACTGATTTGTGAATAAAAAAACTTTGCTGTAAGGAAGTGCTGCAAAAAGTGAAGACACCCACACACATTTGTGACGAACTCATATCATTATTAACAGTGTGTATTAATCAAAATTATTTCTTGTTTAACGGGAATGTGTATGAGCAATTGGAAGGTTTAGCGATGGGCTCCCCCTTATCACCCCTACTAGCCGAAATTTTTTTAAACAAACTAGAAGATAAACTTTTTCAAAGTGAAAACCCCCTCATGAAAAATGTACACTATTGGTTTCGTTATGTCGATGACATTCTATGTTTATGGACAGGAACGAAAAGACAACTGGGAAATTTCTTGAAGTTGATCAATTCTTTGCACCCCAACATCAAATTCACGATGGAATTACCAGAGGGACATTCATTAAATTTTCTGGACCTTAATATTTCAATCACAAACGGGAAACACAAGTTCACTATTTATCGTAAACCCACGTGCACCGATCAGGTCATCCACTCATCCTCTAAACATTCCATTAATCAAAAATTAGCAGCCTTTCACTGCATGCTGCACAGAGCATTAGCCGTACCATTAGAGCCAATAGCTTTCATGTCAGAAATAATCACAATTAAAAAAATTGCAGTCGCCAACGGTTACGCTGAAAAATTAATCGACGATTTACTGGCAGGCAAAAGGAAAAAAATTTTAATTAAGGATTTTTACTCCTCAACCACAAATGACAAAGGATCGTGGCGACGTCTGAAGTATGTAGGACAACCCTCTATTAAAATAGGAAATTTTCTCAAAGAAATGAACATTCATCCGGCTTATTACAATAACAGGAATCTAAAAAGCTTGCTTCCACCCATCAAAGACTCCATAAACCCAGCCCTCCATAGTGGTGTTTACCAACTGAAATGCAGTGATTGTGACGCCAAATACGTGGGACAAACGGGGAGAAACCTAGCCATTAGAGGCGAAGAACACAAACGAGACTACATCAAGAAAACGGGGATGTCCCAGTTTGCCTCCCACCTCCTTGAAGAAGGACATCAGGCGGATTTCACCCCGGAATTGCTGCACCGTGTGAAGAAAGGGTCACAAATGGACATCAGGGAGCAACTGGAAATTTTAAGAATAGTCAAGAAGAAAGAGCCCATCACTAATGACCACCTTTTCCCATTCCACTCCCCCCTCCTGGACATCCCAATTTTGCACCCGAAAAATCCCCATGACGCTAACCCACGCCGCCTTCCCTAAGTACGCTTCCTTTCCCTCTCCTCTCCCCCCCCCCCCTTCCTAGGGCTTTCCATATTCCCTCACTTCCACTACTCCACCCCCTTTCCCCTCCCCACCCCTTCCACTCTTCCCCCTTTTGGTATATAACCCACAACGACGCTACTTGTACTGCTAGTCCTATGAATATGATACAGTGTATCGAAACTAGTCAGGAAATTAAAGTTCCAAATTGTAGAAACAGCAAAGTTTTTTTATTCACAAATCACTATTGACATTTATCTACCTCTTCAGAAAATTATGGAAATGCTTTTAAAAAAACTCGAGATTTTACCAAATATATCTCAGTATTTATGCTTTCTCCGGTGAGTTATTGATTGAATCCTTTGAGCTGACTAATTTATTCTAAGATGTAAGCTGCGCAAGGATTCATGAGTATTAAAACTTCTTCCGTAGAAATTTTCGGCATTGGAATAAGTCATCTGCACCTACTTCAAAGGAGAGCGATATTTCAGGATAAGGTGACGTTCTTGGCAATTATAAATTGTAAACAAGTCCCGCATTGATTTACATCCCCTTTTTGTCTGGATCATGGACGACCTAAAGAGATGTGGAAGGCGTATGATTACAAATGAATGTAAATTGGGTTTCAAGATGAAGAACACCATGATATAATCTTCTTAGAAAGAACCAAAATTTCCTCAAAGTCTTAAAATGGGTTTCATTTGTGTGCCATATCAATGCTGTTATTCTGCAGTTGAGAAATATGTTATCACCATGTTATAAAGCCAAATGTGGTTGAAGCTGAGGCATATTACAGTATATTAATTTTGATAATTTTAAATATCGGATGTTGATATCAGCATATTAAAATTTCAATATCCAATTTCAAGTGCCGAATATTGTAATTATATATTAGTCATAAAATATGGAAATACATCCCAGACTTCAAACTATGGGATACTTGATTTTTAGCGAATCATTGATTGCAAAACTTTAAATTCAGAAAAGCATGAAAAGTCTTAAATTTTCAGAATATGAGCTACTTTTATATGCCTGGTTGTACTGGGTTCGACTGCATGGACTTTTACGTATTCCCAGAAGAATATACTATAAAATCTGGTTTTCAGCAAGCAGCATTGTTTTCATTCCGAAAGATAGATTTAAGGGTTTTATACTTAATATTTCACTCGCAAACAGAATGTTGGTTTCGTTTGAGTCACGTGACACCTTTATATACGACAAAGGGACTTTGGTGGCGTCGGACTCATACGCTTTAATTTCTATTCTCTTTGCTTTACCCCGGCTGGGATCCCCTTCTTTTCTTCGAAAACTAAATAGGCATGGTGGTTTCATTTCTGCACACGTAAAACCTCACAAAACTAGAGTATGTAGAAATCATTCACTCGATATTTATATATAAATATATGCATATATAAATATCGAGTTATTGACTTGCCGATGTTCAATATCGGATATTGATGATTTAATAACAACCTCTAGCTACGGATAGTTTTGTTATGAATATTGGCCTAATATGCCATCCAACTCTAGTTGAGGCCACGATTTATGAACGCTTGTCAAAAACAAAGAATGAGATTGCCACAATCGCTTTCATTTTTCTCTCCGCAAATTGGGTTAGCGGCGCTCGCGATAACTCGCCAATTTTTTAAAATAATGCCTTGCCCATGAAAGAGTTTGACTGACAAAGATGTATGAGTTGAATAACTGGATTAAGCGATATTAGTGAGCTCTTTATGGCTCTAAATAAAAATCACGAAAACTTCTTTGGATATATCGCCATACAAATTGCGAAAACAGCTTCAGGGAAGCGCAGATAAGGGCGAAGTATAAAAAGAAAGCCAATTTGGAGCAGTTGGTGCGCAAGAGATACCAATTGAGTGGGAATATTTGGAAAAAAACTTTGCGACACCGCTTGCAAAGGGATCAGAGAGAAATATTTCAGATGATGCATCTTAATTTTTTTTTTAGAAAGCTCGACTGTAGAGATTGAGAGATGGTGGACAAGATTAAGCACTTTGATGGACGCAAAAGAGGACATCAGGCAAGTTAGAAGAAAGTCTGAGGAATAAAAATAAGGAATTTGGAAAGTCTAGTTTTTCAAGCAAAAAAACTAGAGATATGAAAGTTTATGGTGGAAAAATTGCTAGAGAGCCATAAGCAATTCAAAGAGAAGGAAGAAGAAAGCTAGCGGGTGAGAAACATTAAAGGGAACTTTGGACTCAAGAGTAGTCAGAAATTGGTAAGCTGATCGCCTTGCGCATTCATAGAATTTTGTGCGATCTTCCAGAAAAGAAGGTTTCATTAGATTTTTGCTTGCATATTTTAAATACCAGCGTAATGACTGCACCATTACATCTGCCTAGCCGTACCAAATGCAGACATTTACTAAATAATGACTTTATTTTACCATTTAGTTCAACATGGCTAATATCTACATTGAATACAACTAGGTTACTTTAATCTTTTACCATAAGGTTAAATAAAGACCTATTCGATTTTCCCTTTCATTGTGTTTCAAGATGATTTCCGTTTATTCCCAGACACATCAGTTCCCAAAAGATACCATTAGCGCCTCCTGAATCTCCCCATGCCTAAAGGTTTTACATGGTTTGAAACTATTAAATCATTAATTTTAAAAGTGTCAGAGCCGTACCTTCATGTGAAAAAAGATTTTATAGGGATTGGGAGATATGGCTGTGGTAAAAACAGTGCTCCATTTCCACTGGCAATGGGCGTAAACAAACATGCATTCCAAAAAGCCTACTTTTTAACTTTTATTAAATCATCGGGCAGCTAAATTGGTCACATTATGAGACTAGCTGGCCTGATGAAGACAATCGTTGAAGAACTGGTGAACGGGAAGACCTACAAAGCAAGATTTCGTATGAGATATATGGAACAAGTGATTAATGATGTGAAAGAGAAGAAATACGTAAATGTGAAGAGATTAGCCGAAGGAGAAGGCAGTGCAGAACTGCATCAAACCAATCCCAGGATTGCTGACTAATGATGATAATCACACCACGTATCATAGAGTTTTGTGATTAAGGTATCATTGATTAAGAAAGAGTCAACGTTGTGCTTTCAGATGCACAAGAATTTTTTCATGTTTTTCAGGGGTTTGGGACATGTGGTTAGTGTAAAAGCAGTGATCAACTCCCACGGGCAATGGGTAATAATGCTATTTCTTTCGATTATTATCTCAGTAACATCAATAAAAATCACAAATTGTGGAACTGACACTTTGCAGCATGGACAAAAGTTGATGAATATAATCATGAGCAATTTTGGTTTCTCCTAAATTATATTTAGTTAAAAAGTTGTCATGGATTTTGGGAGAACGTGGTCAATGGTAGGGAAAGTAACAATGTTGAATGCACTGGAATAGTTCTGTTTTCAAAATGTGATTTTTACCCACCCTTTCAACCTTAAAGTATGTGTTTTATATTGATAGAACTTGGGTTCTGAATATTTTCCCCTACAACCTTTATAGCAAGTGGGCAGTCATTCAAAGGCGTAAGGTAGACTAGAGCGGTTGAAGGCTCACAGAGCCTTGCACTACCATATCGCACTACCATTTTACTAAAGCTTTCCAATTACTATTTACCTACGCAACCTGTCATGGCTTAAGATATCTTCTAGGAGGAAATACTTACTTGGCTCTTTTCTTTGTGCCCTATTTCACAGTAAAAGCCCGGACTACCTACATTCTATGTTTAAACCTAGGTCAGTCTCTGTTTTTAGACCCTCCAGGACTGAACCCTCCAACCTGATGCGCCCAATACCTCGAACTAACGCATATCTTAAATCATTCCTCATATCTGGCTCAAACCTCTAGAAATCATTGCCTTTGCCCATAAAAAACTCTGCCTCTCTACCAATCTTTAAGGGAAAACTTTTCGAATATTGTTTCAATGAAGACTTATAAATCATAAATGTAATTAAACCTGTGCATAAATTGTCAACAATTATTGTTTCCATGAGGACTTTAAATGTAATCTAACTATTGTATTATTTTGTATAAAATTTATGACATTATTGTAACTCAGTCTTTTCTGACGATATTGTTATTGTTTATAGTTTTGACTTATTATTTGATGACTTGTTGGCTAGCTGTTTCTGTTGTGTTGTTTTTGTTGCAAACTTTATCAATGGTTTCTTTATGTACTGCTCTTATGGGGAAACCCAGAGCATGAAATAAATTCAATTCAAATTCAAAAATTACTAAGGTTTTTACCTAGGGTGCCTTTAGGTTGGGTAATCTAAGATAATATTTTTCAAGCATATATTTTACATTTTACATGCAGATAGTATTTTTACTAATGTTGTGTCCCATTCTGTTTTATGTTGAATTCCAGTAGTCAGTTTATCTCATCTCTACTCTAGGTATTCAAAAATATCAGATATTTTTCCTGAGTTATCACATTCATTACCAAAATTTATGAAGATTCATGCATTTATATAGAATATTTCCACATAAAATCTGTCCCAGATCAGAACTAAATGGCCACAAACTTTGGTATAATATCATTTGAGACTGATGTTATCACAAAAATAAATTTCCATTAACATCGTCGCTTTCAGAAATCTAGTGAATTCACCATGGGATCCATGGTGGATCACCGAGTGAAATAGAATAAATATTGCATTATCATTTTTTAAGTTAACTGTCAAATGTTCTAGCATTTTTATAATCTTCACTCGTTCAGGCTAATTTTTGATCAATACTTAGGCATTACCAGCTGTTCCAATCTCTCAGGGCTTTCCATATAATAAGTATTTTTCAAAAAATATTTGGTGAATTCCTTATTGTAATACTCTCTTCCCCCCTTCAGCCCCAGCTAAAACGCTCTCATATTCACATTAGCCACGGCCATTTTGGTATCTTTCATACATGCCCGTTGTTAATGCTGCATGCTTTGATTTGTTGCACATTTCCTGGTTTGTTTATTCTCGTTGAAGAGTATTTCATCCCTGCTCCGTACTCCATACCCCAAATGCCCTATAATAGACATTCATCCTCTTTTCACAACCGAGTTTTATATAAAAACGTTGATCTGCTCCGTACGAGGATTAACAATATTACTCTCCGAAGTTCTTCATCCATAAACAAGCTATTTGACAGCGCAACTAGATTTGCTTTCATGCTACGTTTTGAATGAATTTTGATAAATTAAGCGACATACAGCACTTCATAGAAAGAGGAATTTCCTCTAATCCTACGTCCCCGTATAGTGGCCGTATTTGTCCTTCAGTGAGGTGACGAGCTCAAACAAAGGTAGATATACCTTTTATTAGGTTTTGGTGGTCGTTGTAACATTGGTTATGTGGTGGTATCTAGGTCTGGGTTTGAATCCTATTAGTGAATGTAATTTTTCCGTTTTACACTGATACCTAAATTTGCCGAGTAAGCTTCAATTTCAGTATCTATCCGTGGGATTAGGAGTTTAAATGTCCACACGTAGGCCTTTTCACGTGCCAGGACTCACGGTTTTGATGGATCATGTGAAATTTATAAACAAGTGGCCCAAAAAGAGGTGTTAAAACGTTTTAAAAAATTGGATTTTTGCAAGTATCACCTGTTTAAGAATTATAATGGCTTGTCCTTGAAACTAATCAATTTTATTCACACATTCATTTACGTGAAAAAAGTTTAAAGACTTGCGGTCGATACATCGGCAATAATTAATTCTGTGGCTGCTTTTTTCCATTTTTCCAGAGATAATCCACTCATTACCCATTTTCCTCGGTTCCCTTTTTTGATTTCACCACAATCTAAGAATGATACTTGAATAATACAAATTCTCCCGTTTTATTTGGATATCTCTGGCATAAAAACTGAAGATGAGGTTCCAGTGAGGATTTGTAGTGGGTGATGACATAAAAAAGTGTCACAATTCCAAACCAAATATTAGAATAAAAATTGTGAAAGGAAAGTTTGATAGTAAAAGTCTAAGATGGTCACAGGCGCAGGATCGCAAATCATATAAATTCCTTGAAATGAGCTGGTGAGTTAAATAGTTGATTTTCAACCTTTTATCAACTGAAAATAATGAAACGCCATTGGTCTCCATAAGTTCCACTAAGTTCCACCTGAAGTGTGTTATTGCAAGACTCGTGTTCCGAAACTTATATGTCATCGTTGGGTAATTTAAAGGGTCACAAGTTTAGTCTCCTGAGCAGGTGGAAGCTGAAGAAATGAAGGCGTATTTGTGCTCAAAAAGTAATGTTTCCCCTTTACATTTTCATTGTTATATGCAAATTTAATTGTCAATTTCATTTAAAGTACTGTGTACATTACTAATTTTATTAACTGTTTAAATGTGGTGACTAAGGGTTTAAATTGTTGCTTATTAGTCATTTCTCCATTTCTTTTTTTATCTTTTTTTGTTAATAAAGGGACGCTAAAGTCTTCAGGAGCTTTTCTCAAAGAGATCTATTAGCATAAGGGGATTGGTATGATCTTTCCATTAAATAATATATTAGTATAAATGAAAATGAAATAAATAATAAATAACTATATCTTCATCTTCGCAACGGTTTGAACGTAAACATATACATTTTTCTACACACAAAACTAAAAATTCTGTCGAAAATGATACATTGGGTGTTTGAGGTAGATTTTTGAACAAAATAAAGAGGTGAAATTAAAAATAATTAGATGAGGTGAATAACCTCCATTATTGATGTAAACTTATAGCAGCAAAACGTTTCAGGACAAAACAACCTCCCACCACAGTTTGAGAAAATGAAATGTGCCAAAAATGGCAAATCGGGCGTTATGGTGTCAAATACATTTCTTTATCAGAATTAAAGAGTAGCCGTCAAGGAAAAAGGTAAACTTTAACGGATCCTAAATCGTACTTAATTGTGATATTTTAGTGCTTTCATCAACGGGACCCCGTAGTACCGCGTAAGAAAGACACTTTATTGTAGGGAGGATGTGACCAGTTTTCGTCACTGGTGGGGATTGACCATTTCTGTGGTCAATCATTTACCTTTCATTTAGCAATCCCATGGTGCTGTACGTGGTGTTCTTCAGTACCCATCTCCTATGAATAGATATACAACTATAGATAAATAAACCCTAATCAATTTTATGTTAGGGATTAGATTACAGTTGGCCAGAGGAAAAATCATTTATTTAGCAAGAGGGCAAATTTTGAATATGAACGAATGAATAAAAATAGCTAAGCGTTCGTATTAGACATGAGTCACATGTAATTTTGATTTTGAAGTTTGCATTCCCCTAAACTTTTGCACAATATTTTTACCTGCTTGAATATGGATTCCTATTTATACGCTCGTCAGAATATTGAGTAGGGTTCATGATGTAATAACGGGTAGTAGTAACGTCACTTCGTGAAAATATTGGGTATCCATGACAAAAAAATTTAATCACAAAATGTTTTCATACCGGATTAAACTAGGAAATTGACCATGTTAAAACAAAATAGTGCCATCACCAAGGTTCCGCTATTAAGTGCAAGTGAGTCTTTATACAACTGAATCTTCGTGATGGGGGATGGTAAAGAGGGTAGGGGAATAAATTCAGGAACCAGTCAACTTAGACGGAATGGGTCATTATGAAATTGAATTATTCTATATTATAAACCAGCTTTGTAAGGACCATATATACTTTAAACTCAATCAACACAGTTAAACATTTTACTGCACAAGTGTATTTGGCATAATTGTTTTCATCTTCTATTATGCAAATACTGGTATTCATCTTTCATCTGTCACAATAAATATATTATGCACTTATACAATGTATATTGTTTTAATGGGATCCTCCTTCCAGTTTTACGCGACTCAAAACTGCAACCCATTCTATCCACTTTGGATGAACTTTGTATGTCTTCACACAATTTATTTAATACCCCACCCCACATCCCTTGCCTTCTTGTGAATAAAGACATGCTTGGGTGTACATACATGATGCGCCACCTCTATAATATCTACCTTTAATGCGTTAAAATCACGGTCGGTATACTAGTTTAATGCAGCGTAAAAAGTGGTAATGTTTTGTTTTATATATCACGACTAAGTGATTTTATCTCGAATGCATACTGCATAATTTTATTTTGAGTGGAAGATGATTTTTATAGGCCATTTTAAATAAACTAATTTCAGTTCTGAGAATCGAACTCAGTTCTTTATAGGTACTCAAACTTTGGCACTGAACGATGCGGATAAACCTTTTCATATGATCCAACACTCTGTTTCAATTTGTGACCGTCCATGTGCAGTTGCTATTGTTTCTTTTAATTGTTTGGCTATGTTTCTTTCGAAGCGTTTTCTTCAAACTCCTTCGAGAATATTACCAGAGTGATGAAGGAAGAATTATTTCTCAGAAATGACAAATAAACCGCTGCAGCATTGGAATGCAATGACGGCGATGAATGGTATCACTTCATTGGTTTCAGTTCCCTCAGTTATTCCTTGAAACTCTCTACTCATCAGACATTGGTAATTGGATGTGGGACTCTAACGAAAAGCTTGTATCCTGTTTATTTCCGTTTTATATAATGAAAATGAAACTCGACGCATTTGTTACACACACCTGAGCCATATACATACACGATAACCTTTAGAGTGCGCAAAATGTTGTTCTAATTTCAGTCCCGGATGAAAGTGTAATGAAGACAATCGCCACGGTAAAAGTGAACGAGAAGAATGGAAAAGATAGGCCCCGAATGTGATGTGTGGAACAGGTTAAAAGGATATAAAAGAGAAGAATTACATTGATAGGAAGAGGTTGACGAATAGAAGAATCAAGTTGAGTGCTGCGTCAAACCAATCCTAGGATTGCTGACCGATGATGATGATAAAATGCCGTGTGCAACGGCCTTGAAGAGGAGGGAGATTGTCTATTGAAGGGAAAAACAAGACGTAAGGGAGGAAGGTGGAGAAGTAGTCGAAGTGGTGGGCGAGTTTGAACGAGATTGGGAAACCTAGAAAGAGCAATTCGCCTCAGACGCTCGGGGGGAAAATCGGTGTTTCTGGGGATAGACATCCCTCGGCTGCGAGCGGCTCGAATTCCCTTGATCCACTCCATTACACCGAAAGTCTACGGGTGGACGAACCCGCTATAGTCTGTATTTTATATCTTGGCAGTGACGTCACGCCACTGAGTTGCCAGATTGTTTTGGATGCTCTCTACTTCGTTTTCTCTCGCACAGTTTTGTGAACAATTGACTAACGTTTTCCGGTGTAAAATTAAAGTTTTTATTTAATTAAATATTCTACCAGCATATTTTTTACGAAGTGAAGTTATTTTCCGTTAGTTTCCCGTGAATACTTTGTCCAGAATTCAAGGCGTCCTCAATCTCTTATTTATTAAAGCGTATTCGCCACGAGTTGTGCAAGTGATTGCTCTTGGGACATCGGAGTCAGCATACCTCACTGAAAAGTTCAATTTCAGTGAATCAAGTGAAAAAGTGTGTTGCATTTAAGTTATTAGATTTGAGTGAGTTATACCAATGAACTTAGTAACCTCGGCAGTGTCATTGATGGCGAAATTCGTACAAAAATAGCTAAATGTGAGCTCTGCTCTCGTGTGGTGTGTACTTTGTTTTTTTCGAAGTTTTCTGCGGAGTTCAGCATTTATGAGCAATAATTTGTGTATTAGAGTCATATGTAATACCTCCGCTGTTTAATTCGAGTGGTATTGATGTTAAAATTAGAATTTTTCTATGTCGATGTGTAAAGCAGATCCATGAGCTCGTGACGTGCTTTCATATTTTTCTATTTTCCTCTGACAAAGGCCTAGAAAATAACAAATAATGTGTGATAAATGTTTGTGATGCTGATTTAAATTACGAAAAATGGTAGGAAGTGGATTTGTTGGGATTTAGCATGAAGAACTGTAAAATTTGTTTCGGTGTCGTACGAATTCGTGCTCGGCGTGACGACAGGTATATCTCTGATATTAAAGTACAGCTGATGCAGCCAAAGTTACAAAGATAGTATGATAAGTCTTCGTGCACTGCATTATAAGTGAAAAAGCATAAACCATGGTGTTTTCATGAGATAAGTGCTGTTGGAAAAACATTTACCGTGTCAATCAAATTCTCATTGTTGTAATGACGTAAATGTTTTGGTGATTTTGTGGTATTGCATTTATTTTTCTAAATAAAATGATAATGTGTCATAAGTAAATTTTTAAGCCGTATCGTAAGGAATGAGTAGTTCCTATGTGGTTGATGGCCATGATGAATAGAATGCCTTGAGTGTGAACGTGATTTTCTGAGGAATAACTGTGTTAATACAAAGTAGAGACCTTGACTTTAGTTCAGCGTAGAATTTCTGAGCAAATTAATTTAAAATGTAGAATCAGCTTGGTGAGTGAGGGAATCATATGATTACAAGATGCATAGACTAAGGCAAACTAAAGAGATGGATGTAGGTGCACAAAGATTTATCGTTATGGTTAAACACATTTATTTCAGTATATTTTAATGTCTTGGGCAAGTTATCAGATTCATAGGGATCAAAGTTTGAACCCAGTATCAGTGTGTTTTTCAGTGTTAACTTCCTGAATCAGTTTTTCAATGCTAATAAACTTGTCATAGGCAGTCTCGTGGGATAATAGCTTTGATCTGCTTGCTTTCCTCAGTAAGCTTGCTGTCGCTTCTGCACCTGCATAACCATTTGTAAGGAGAGACAGAAGAATAGTCAGGTCGAGGGTTGAGGTTCTGGTAATACGAGTACGTAGTTGTGTATTTGGTAAGAATTCCTTCAAGACGTGGGACAATTACATTATTGTCTACCGTTGCCGTTAAAATTTTATGCTGTAAACCATCAATAATGCATTAGAGTGCCATGGAAAATTATTCCCTTTCAAACGACTTGAAGTTCCCGCTGGGTAATTCGCTGAAGCGACAGTAAATTGTTTTGTACCTCGTAAGTTGGCAAAAATACTTGGCAACGTGTGTGATTTTTAGCCTCTCTCATTGGGGGAAAATCGATGTGTCGTCATCAATTTCGATGGCGTCACTGCCATCTAAGGCCGCACAGACTTTAGCACCGGTTGCTCGCGTTTAATTTCTTCTCCCACCCCACACAACGCTCCGGGCCCATACTATCTGGCAACCCTGCCCAATTCCACCTGTCACCTTGCCCTGCACTACCCCATGAGATCCATTCCAACCACTTGCTTTCATTTTGTCCCCGCCATTTACCCCTCTTCCTCGTCTAATAAAAACTCAGTTCCATCACTTGTTCTGAATCAATTGAATATCAGCACACTTTTAGTACGCTATTGAGCAGTTGTTTATGCGCTAAATAGTATTGATGTTATCCGTGCCACGACGTCAATCCGAGTATGTGCTCCTCATTCAGTAAACTGTAAGAGTAGATATTTGGAAAGCCATACCTTGCACGAGCATGGAAATTGGTAAATTATGATATGTCATAGACTAGCATAGCGTGGGGAACTTTATATTATTCTGATGGTCCCGGGTTCGACTTTACACAATTTTTAAATATCTCAAAATAACACCTGTTAAATCGGTTGCTTAGTAATTGGTATTATTTTCTATTTGATGTAAAATTATTATTTACTATCCTGAAATTAACTGAAAAAAATGAAAATACATAAAAAATCTATTTTTGTATCACGTTATGTAATGCTCAGGTTAAAATTACGGCAATTTCCATAAACTATAACGCTATTTGTATTTTTTCTGTTTGAGAGACCTTCAAAATGATGGCCAAAGGCATTGCTGAAGTTGGCTCATAAGATTATGTGGGGAAAATATCCCTATTCAAGCAGGTTAGAAGATACTGGAGGCGGAACCGCAGGTGATTCCTAAAGCAAGCTCTACTTTTTCGGCATGCACGGGCTCACGGAATTTCAGCTCGCGCTACTGAGACATAAGTTGTCAATGCACACGTTAGAGCTAAAACTAGTACAGTAATTAGTGAAAATCGTTGTAAAAGTATGACAAATAAACAGCAAAAAGTGCTCCATTAGGGTAAAAATCCGAAAAATATATTTACAATAGTCTAAGGCAATTTGTAGTTAAAAGGAACCGAATAAATTCCTGGTGGGATAAAATTTTTTAATTAGCCTTATGAGGACTGTGTGGATGCCACTGTGATGAATTTTGGGCAAGACAATAGGGTTGAGTGGTGGTCGCACCTAAAAACCCGGCATAGCGGTTAGCGTGCTCCAAATAGAAGGTGTCAAAAAGTCCCAATTTAACATCCCATCTGATGGCGGGTGTACTGAACTTGAAGAACTCTCTGCACCCTGTAGGCTCCGGATAATCGCTGAAAAATCTCTACACCCACTGGGCTCATAGAACCTCCTGGATCCTATGATGAATGAACGTGGAAAACGTGCCGACTGACCACAAAAATAGAATTTTTGATAAATATTGGAAAATAATAGCGAAGCGAGTGGATCTAGAGGGGAGGTATGCCACTACGTATTTGTGGAATCGCAGCCCCTTTAGTATATATGCGTTTAAGATCCATGAGCCTAAAAGTTCGGAAAAAATATTTTAGCCGTTCCAATTCTCAAAACACAGTGATCTTTAGTTAGTAGCAGTGATACGATGCATGCTCCTCAATACTTACCACTCAACCATTGGCATCACAGTGGTAAAGAGTAAACTTAAACCAATTACATAAAAGGGAGGGCATAAAACCCTTTCTATGCACTCTTGTTTCTCTCTGCCTTGTAAGGTTACAGTTTTGAGAAATGTTTCTTGCACCAATAGAGAGCTCAGTAAAAGATTAGCTCAAAATATCGCATGTACTTTTCAAGGAGTAAGTCTGGTCTAGTAACCATACTAACATAATTACCAAGAGATTTTAATGGATATTTTGCATTCATGCACACCTTTTCTGATTGGCTGGACTAGATTGAAGACTCCCACAACTGCGATTGCTATATCCTGTGGGTAACCATGAGGATATGTGGCAGAGGTTAAAGATGCGCTATCATGCATGTAGTTGAAGAGAATCGTTATACTTTTTGAACCACGAGAAAATTTTGACTCAACCTGAGTTCGTATTTAGCTCTCAATGTCCTTTGAAGGACTAAGTACTTAGATACATACTAAACCTGGCCTTTGCTTCCATCCTATCCCTTAAACCACCCTCGATTCCCTGACAAAACCGCCTTCCTTCGTCTTCCTGGATATCTTCCGCGGTCCTCACCCGTCCATCAAACTTAAGAACCCCTCCCCATCTCATTCTAAACATAACTTTCTTGTACATGGTTACAAAAACGTGGCAGGGAAAGCAAGGAGGGAGATTATTAGTTTCTCAATGTGCACAGAACACCATGAAAGCCGCAAGTCAAGGGGCCTTTGCGTAGTTGGTGAAGTGCGTGGGTTAGGCGGTGGGGAGCAGATCTGAGGGAATTCCTCGTTGCCAAGGCTACCATCTTTCTAATTACACATCCCCAAACAAGTTGGAAAATGTTTCAGGCCTCAAAAGAAACGTAGTCTTTGGGCATCCCACGCTCTTTAGAGAGAGCCCATTACCCATCAATACGCGCGATCGGGTATTTCCTTCGATATTTAACCGGCTTTTCCGCCGGAAGTTGCCGAGCTTTGGTTTCTTTGACGGTGTTTCCGACCGTAAAGTAAAACTCAATTTAAGAATAAATCTCTTCGACGAAAGCTACGGAAAGGATAACGCTGGAATCGAAGAGAAAACGAGGTGGGCAATCACAGCGGAATTGGCGTTCTTCTCTGTACGGATTCGCAAGGCAACGTTTCAATTTGTGACTTTCTGCAGCTAAAACCTAGAAATCTGAGACGATTCACTCACGGCATTTATGTCATTGATGATGTTATTTTTTATAGGTTATGAAATAAATAGATAATATTTATTAATGATTCTACCGCTTGTTATGAGGTGGCAGACCGGTTGATCAAGGTACAGGTGCATCTGAATAGAAAGGTTTAGAGTAGGTCTTTCACAGACAGCCTCACGTAAGCCATGCTCTCTGAGTAAATATGTACCTATGCCTATGTTTTGACTTATCCACAGATTTCAACGCTAAGTTATAAAAAATATTTAGGATATTTTGTGGCTTCTTCTTGCAATATTTGCTTCTATCCGAAGTACCATCATTTTCGACAAGCACTGGGCATATATTCGTAAAGGTATCCGATTATGCATTGCGAAGATGCAAGATTCTTAAAAAATACTACAATTCTGCAGTGTGATGTTGATAATGGCATACTAAAAATAGCTCATCATCAACAAGGTTTCTCCGGTCACTGGTCTTTTATCAATTATTTTGCTCACTATACGTAGACAAACGACATTTTTAACTTGTTTTTCATGCTATTCATCCCTTTAATTTTATCTTTTAACTACGATAAAACCTTTAAGGAGGTATATTTTTACAAAACGGGCCAGATAAGCGAGTGATACGTCACTTTACGAGCATTATCATTCTAAATCACCAGAGTTTTTGTGGGGAATGATAGTTACCATCATTAATATATGTATTATAAGATAGGCTTAGTGCGATTTGAGCATTAACCTCCCATGTATATCCTTCATTTTGGTAGAACAATGATGCTATTTATTATAATTTTACTTACCTTTGATGGGGCCATTGCCAGCAAAAGCCATTGTTCTTTTAAATTATCTTTATCAGCTGTACACAGTTTGCTTTATTACTCTCAGTTAGCAGTAAGCGTCACATTATATATATGCTATCTTATAAAAACATAATGATCCTCAGAGTGCTTATATTTTATCTCATAAAAACACAAGAAGCCTCAGGGTATGTATGTTTTATCTCATAAATACATAAAAAGCCTCAGAGTATATATAATTTACCACATAAAAATATAAGAAGCCTCAGAGTATGTATATTTTATCTCATAAAAATATAATAAGCCGCCAAGAGGCAATTTCAATGACACTGAGGATAGCATATGGAAATGGATAGGGAACGCATAAAATTAAAAATACAAATTTGGTGGGAAAGATGGAGAATATCAAAATTTCCCCAGAAAAATATTCAGATAAGCGGGGATTACAACCAGGGACACTTTTTGGGCAAATGTGCTAAACAGTATGCAACTCGGGCTCAAATTATAAATCAAAATGACACGTCTACTTAGAATATCAGTCGAATTTTGTTACGGAAACATATACTCCTATAAATGAAAGTAATGACATCCGGAAGAATATTTTATTTCAAACTTTGAGCACAATTTTTCACTTAACAATGTACTTCTATTGGAAAAAATGACCGTTTTACACATTTTTTAACGTTTTCTCTCAACTTCAATTTAATACGAAAGTACACTCTACGGAACATGTTTTACTCTTTATTCAACTATTTATATTTATTTACAATGGGTACAATTATCGTTTAAAGAATGTGCATATTCTAAAATTCATTTTGTTCTATTGACTGCGATATAATAGCGGCTAAACTTTGAATCCAAAACGTATCTATTTTTATAGCTATTTGTTCGTCAAATAAAAACTATCGAGTTAGACTTACCCGATTTTCGAGATGAATTTTTGTTTGGGAAGTGATTGATCCAGATGACAAATTTTGCTAAATCTGTTGGTAGATTTTGTTGCTAACGTACCTACTTGGTTGGCGTGTTAAGACAGTATACAAGAACATATGGACCATTTTATAAGAAGGACACAACTGTTGTATATATATATGAATAGTATCAGCCATCTAAAAACACAAATATCCTAATGCTACCGTGAATGTATCAGCATTGCCAGATGACAGGAGATACGGGTCCAAGCCAAAGTGCTTGTAACTCATTACTGAGTGGAATTCACTGACTTGCTCCCTGTGTAATCATGGAGACGACTATTATGACTCGTGGGGGAGGAAAACAGAGTTGGCAGGTACGGTAGGTACCTTGCGAATAAAGCAAGGAAATGCTAGTTACTCATGTTTGTAGTCCGCTGATTGCACCGTCAAGCATTTCCCACCACGATATCCCCTTGTCCTTACGCTTGCTCGCCCGAAGTGCCATCCTGGAAGCATTTGAGACACCCTATCGGCCACAGACAACGTGAAGGCGTGAATGTTGATTTTTTCCACCCTGTTGAGGATGGCGCTGCCTATATATTTATACAATGGGGAAACACATTATGTGAGAGCAGCGCCTAATGTGGACTTGCTTAGGTGTCCGGGGGAGTTCTTGCGTGGGCGTGAATCCGGCGGTGTGGGCAGAAACGCCGGTAACTGTTTGCTCTTCCCGCTTTTACCTCTTCTCCCACGCGTGCGCCCTCTGTCGCTTCGTGAATAAGTGATTAGGTATTCTCAGTAAGGGACCTCAACTGAGATCGTTGATGCATTTCGGATGCGTGAGTAACCGAGTAGACATAGGAATATTTCTGGGAATAGAGGAAACGTGGAGAGAAGTTAGGCAATAGTCTGCTATTAACAAAAGATGGCAAGTTGTCCACAGTTTAGCGTGCTACATGAGGTATGAGTTAGGTACTGCGTTTCCCACAAAACGTATACATAGGGACCAGTGTACCTGTTAAAAACCTGTTTTCGTCCAGGATTCAAGCCTAGGCCCTCAGGGTGGAAGCTGAGTACTAAAGCCAGCACGTCATTTCAATAATCGCGTAGTGAATTATCATGGGTATTATATTCCCCTCGATTTATTACCTCGTTGCCGATACACGTCCTGATTGAATAAGGGTTTATTCATGATGAGCATCTTTTTGAGAGGAATATATAATTGGAGTATCCTTCTCAAAAATATCGGCCTTCTCAGCTTCATGATCTGTATGTAATGATAATAATAAGCATTTATTCCACGCCAAAGAGATACAAAAATATAATAAAGTAAACAGAAGAGAGAGTGAAATTAGGCACCCCTGTAGGAAAGTTCCTGTGTTGGGGTGGCCATTCCTTGGAAATGACGTTTTTCGGCAATTACATGAAAATCAATAAAATGAAGTGCAAAGGCATCTTCAGCTAAACACATATTGTGTCCTTACACAATCTGAAAATATAATAATCTTATCCCATATATTGTAAGATTTATTTACAGTTACATATGTCACTGTTAATTACAATTTCAACAAATAGAATTCAATGCATATAGAGCAAATCTACATAGCTATATGGAAACTATGAACATATTCAATTTATATCCACTGTCAATACCACCCATTTTATTCTTTGCTCAACAGCAGTGGAACTCTTCCAGTTCACTGATTCAAATCCGTGTAAATTTTTACAGTGAGACATTTCACTTTGAAGCACCACAAAATATCACTTTTGACTAATCAGTGTGATACTTATCATAACTTAAGTATGCCTCAAATTATGCGCTATTCATATCAAGTCATTCTGTCAAGCATAAATATTCAGTACATATGACTGTGATGAGTTATTTTCCTCACGTTGTCACACGTATTCGTGGACAATGTATTCTGTAGGATGCTTATCGTACACAGAATTTTACTTCCATTTAGTGTTTTATAATAGCATAATTATTTATATTTTCCAATTTCTTTAACACAAATGAAAATTTAGTTTTAATATTTCGCCCTTTATTAAATATGGTATTTCCTCAGAATGCTTTAACCAAGATTTAAATTAATTGAGGCGCTCGGGGCTAGATAATGGTAAGCCACATTTAGGAAATTTTACAGGAGTGACATCTGAAGGATCGAAAAATTCCATAAATTAGGTGTTGTGACTTGGTGCAATACATAACAACAAGGTGTGGGCTGCCATCTCTTGGTTTCTTCAAATATTACTCCGCCAGTAGCTTCCCATCGTCTAGCAGATAAGAAAGGCGTACAGATCTCAATATTTCTCAGTATGTGGCTTGCCATTACCTAGCCCCGAGCGCCTCAATTATACGTTAACCTTTTACATAGCCTTTACTATATTCTGTTCTATACTCCGGACCTCGTCTTTTGCATTAACACCGATGGACTTATCATGTCCTTTATACGGCAATATTGATCCGTAGGAGATGAAGAAAAAGGATTAGAAAAAATGCTAATCGATTTCTGACGTGTAAATTGAGGCATAAAATACCAGTTCATCATATAATCAGGAAGCATTTTGACAATTTCGTAAGTTTCTTTGCTTACAAACAGTAGTATTACCCATCATCTTCTTTCAGATAAGCCACATGGGATATCGTCTGTGAAACCTGGTTATCCAATGTTAACTGTCCGAGAATTTATGGTGAAGGTAGTAGAGAACTATGAGGGAGAGCTAGTACTGCATCCCCCATGGTTATCCCCGGTTATTTAAAAGTAGCTTACGTCTGAAAGTACCTCCGAAGACTAAAAAAGTGTGTGGCAGGGATTGGTAGGTGTCCATTTTGCAGAAAAAGCTTGGAAATAATTATAAAGTGTGAACTTTATTCTCTGCGGTCACGTGTAACGATTGAGGAAACAAATTTTTGTTTCCTCACACGTTAATCAGTCTCTAGGAGCCTGCACTCCCCATTTCTCTTTTCCAATATCAGCTTTAAGTCTCATATTTTGCCATTAAACCCAGTAGCTTGGATCTATCGAAATATTGCTGTCACTTAGTACTGTGCACACGAGAATTGTATCGTTAGGGAGATATTTTCGAAAAAAAATATAGCTAATGTCAGGGATTCCAAGTAGTGGCACAAAAGCATGGCTAGGAAAGACTATCCTCAGGAGTAAGGTGCAATCTGTGTCAGTGATCCTGAATCTCCCTCACCTATTTCTTCAATTCCTATCCTTATACCTTTCTTCCCGGTCTGAAGTGCCTATTAAAGCGGAAACAGACTTTAAAACACCCATGATCTCTATATGTGGAACTTGTTCATTCGGAAAGAATGATAGTTGAAGTTTTGAGACGTTTTACATGTGGCCTTGTAAGCGCCTTGGGGCGAGGGCTGGTAAATCAAGAGAAGAGTAATGAATTTTTGAAGACATGAAAAAGTATTAGAGAGAAATTCGAAGGAAAATGTGAACGCAGGTAAAATTGATGGGCAATGTATTTCTGAAAGCAATGATTATGGACGAAATGATGGGTAACAGGGATAGGCAAAGGATATAAAGAGGGAATGAGAATAGTAAAAGGATAGATAGGAGGTGTGGTGTGTTAAATTAGAATGCATTAAAGGATAATGTTGATGTTAGATGGTGTGAATACGTATAGGGATTGAGGGATTTGAGCTTTCATAATAATTCAAGAACTTACCATTTCCGCTAGATTATGGTAAATATTATCCTAATTTCATTTTGCTCTATATAGTGCAAACATTGCAATTGGGACGACAATTCTGGATAGCATGGTGATCTGCACTTCGACACGTCAAGCCAACAGCCTCTGCCAAAATTCCCGGTCTAGGAAAATTTTTTTCTTTGGCAATTTTAGACATATCAATTTATTAAAGTTCAAAGTAGGAAAAGCTGTCGGCTATTGATTGTATACTTTTCAATACGACATGTAACACAGAGCTCAGACTCATATATTTTGCTGTGGTTGACAGGTACATTAATCATCAGGACTTCGCGAAATACTGTCGCGGACTAGCAGTAGGAAAGGGGGATCTCGGGCTGACAGCGATTTACCTCTTGATTAGTGCTGTTCACACAATTGCCTGATGAAAACTAGTGAAAAGTGAATGGGAAGATTGGAAAAGGCAGGCCTCGTATGAGATACATGGAACAGGTAGTGAGGGATGTAAAAGAGAAGAATTACGTCACAATGAAAAGGTTGGACGATAGAAGGATTGAGTGGAAAGCTACGTCAAACCAATCCTAGGATTGTTGACCAATGATGATAGTGCTGTTCAAATACATGAATGTTGTTATTGACTTTATATCATATGAATACCTCGAAAATCATTTGCTATTATATATGATTTCGCTAAACGCTTATCAATTGGGTGAGGAATTGAGTGGAAGCCTTCTCCCGATACCTTAAAATGATTTGGCTTAGCGGTCATTATCCCTCGAAAAGTTCACATACGAAGCATTAATACAGCGTGGGGTGGATGCCTCTCTTCCGAAAAGCATTAGCTTTACCGGGATAAGCCAATACTCAGAAGACATTTTCCGTCATACTCAAGCTGGTTAAATTTTGATCCACATGATTGAAGGAGAAAGTCATTTATCAAAACGTACCCTTATTCCCCTCCGGAGCTCTCCTTATTCCCTCTTCTTCAACGCCTTCCGCTTTTCGTAGTTTATCCACGAAACTTAGGCGATAAATCTTCGGGCGTTATACCTCTGAGGCGAAGCCGGAAATGGTTAATGAGTAGAGATCAGAAAGTTGTTTTGCTGCTAAGCCTCCGTTATAGATCATCACCGTTGAAGAAACGTGTTTCTCTTACTATTGATAGTTGAGGGACAGTTGCCTGACAAGCGACAACTTGATAGTCCAAAAATTATTTTTCTAGTTGAAGTTTGACATCTGTCAAGTCAGAATCTATAAGTCAGCTGAAAGCTGGAATGTGAAGCATAAATATCAACAGCTTCCTTGTAGTTTGACTTGAAGGGGATCAACATTGCTCCTTTTTTAACGTTTTTTGTCCCAGAATTTTGTTGATCCAACTTAGCCCACAAAATCTAGTGGGTAAGAGCATGGAGCGAAATCAGCTTATTCTTGCAGTACAGCATTTAAAATTTAAAACTTTTTTTAGTCACTGTGTAACATTCGGAATTTTCTCAGTTGCGCACTTTTCAGCATGTTTTATGCTTTTTTGTGGATAAATTAATTCCCATTGGGAGTAATTGCTTGGTTCTCAATGGTACTGCAATTTAAATATTAATGCTGTGCAATGCAGGTACGATGAAGTTCATCGTATACCGGGGAAATCATCGCAAGTACTTACAGCTATGCGACACTGAATATGTAATCAGTTGCCGAGGTGGGCCATTTAATCTCGTGAAGTGCCAATAAGAGGCTGAAGTTTAGCATTCTGGTGGAAAACTCAAGCGTTAACGTTTAATTGGCATTAACTCAATTGCTCTTACCCTCATGAGGAGGATGCTGTTTGCAGATTACACAGTTCAAAAAGATAGTTGAGCAGTCTATAATTAACTAACTTTTTCAAATAACTAAAGAATTTCCTCAAAACTGTTATCCTTACTCCTGAGTGCTCTTTGTCTTACCGTGAATAATTAAGTGGTGATGTCAAAACATAATGATTCTTTTTATTCTATTCTTACCAAAAGGCACTACTTATTTAACTCACTTTTTTAACCTTTGTACATTATCAGCTAATTTACCAATTAAAGCTTTTTTTAACTTCATAAAAATGATCTAACTACAATAGGACTAATTTCATGTGCTCCGTTTTCTCAAATTGAGCTGTCTAGGCCTGTTATCCTTAACCTTTTGTGTTTCGCCTTCACGCCCGTCTTCCACCCATCCTCGTGAAAGGTAATTATCACCAAGGGCCTACAAAAAGTCGTCTTTTTGAACTTTTTTCAAGTATATAGTTAGACATTCACAATATCCTCGCAGAAGTTAAGCGAAGAGAGTATATTTAGCTGAATGTATTTCCAACGAATACATTTTCATATCCAACCGGTAGGTAAAAGTGATCAAGGCCATATTCATTAGTCATATCCTTTATAGATTTTCTTTGCTGTGTTCATCTTCCCAAATGCCGTGAAATACGGCTATGCGAAAGAACTTTTATCAATAAAACATTAATTTTAAATTTCTAAAGTTTATTTCTAACTAGTTTCCAGTCAAGTTCTCTACTAAGAATGTATGCTCAGAAAAATTTTTCCTTGCATAAACAACTCATACTTTTGTGTCATGACTACATAACTCACAAATTTAATTAAACGTAACTGATATTCCGTCCTTGCTATGGACCTTGATCGTTCAGACTGCCGAAGAGATCCATTTAAGTATCCATTCTTTGTTCACACCCTACGCAACTAAAATAATACAGGGTGACACAACTCTTGGTTAACTACCTCCGTTGATCTCCTTCCGTCCACACTTCTTTTCCTCCTCTTCCAGTCTTTAACATTTAGTGCACACTAGTCTTAAAATAGTTCCATCAAATTTCGCAGGAACTTGAGAGGATGCATCTTCGTGAAGAATGAATTATAATTGTATCCAGATTATTGTCATCACATAAAAAGTATTTGGGTTTGAATTTTTGCCTTGACAGGGAATATTCAGCAGCTTAACTGTTTCTTGCTTGTGTGCTTCATGGAGAGGAATTCCAGTTCATAACACTGTCCTTTCAACTGAACGCTAACCCGAGGACTGTTATACATTCAGCATTGAGAGTAGGCAAATACCGGCATCAGGTTCCCCTCCGCAATTACCTTAATTAAATTGACTTCTCTCTAATCTTCTGGTAAAACTTCGGACTAAAGTTCGGGTTTTACTCAACGGCAGAGGTGTCGTAGTCCATTTCTTTCTTCCGCAGAGAATGGTACTGAATTCCTTGTCAAGGTTGTTCAGCTTTTGCCAAAACATGCCAGTGGCTACATTGTTGATTTTTATATAAACAACATTGAGGGAATAGGAGTATTTCTCGCGCAACAATATCCAAGCTAAAGCAAATATAATGCTTAAAAGGCATTACATAATTCCTTGATTAGGTAGCACTAGAGACTAGATGTTTGTCCGCAAGGTTAATGTAACTTAAAAAATCCAAATGCAATGAACTTTAATTCAATACTTCAGACACATTTATACCTCCATATAACTTTAACAGAATTGGCAAATTATATGAGATCGAAATTCGCTTCTCCCACGCATAATATCCAAATTCACTGCAAACAAACTATGCTTCTTTCAATCACATTACGCACAGTTATTCATTATTAATTAATTTTTTCAGCTAAAAATCAACTAAGAGAATGAAGACCTACCACGCCCAGCCACGTGCACTTGCGGTGGATAGCAGAATAAAAATTAAATGCAGATTTAGCTAAAATCTTGCGTAAATATTTGCTCCAAAAAATAGCTTCCCTGAAATGCGTAATATAATATCTTAAACAAACACTCTCATAAGTTGTACGAGTTTTCTCATTGAATACGAGTATATCCCATTCCATTTTGCCCCTATTACAGAAGGCTCATATCACCTACTTACTCTCGTGTTCCTTCTTTCCGTCCCTCATATCACATCTAACTACCGCCAATTTCGCTCTCAAACCCTCCCCAGGTCCAACACGCATTGTCTCCCTCTCCTTTACGCGAACATACCCTCGCTCTAATCCAATTTTCGGCTATTTCGCCGGCAGGCAGATCCCCTAGCATCTCCACAACTCCACCTCCCCCTCGCTTATCTTCCCTCTCTCACTCTCTCTCTCTCTCATCCTGTTCATACCTCTCCATTCCTCCGAGCAATCTTCTCCTATTACACCTCCTCCACATTGCAGCACCGCACATTCCTTCTCCCATTCCCCCAGGGCCGTTATCGCCCATTCTTTTCCATGCCCCTGACGGGACCTAATTCCATCCTCTTTTTCTCCCTCGCAAAGATCCAGTCTTGACGTTATATTCCCATCGAAAATTTGAAAAAAAACAGAACAAATCCTTCTCTTAACTCTGAAACTCTGGAGGTGTTTTCGGGAACATTCAATTTAAGAATGATTTCTGCCGGAAGCAATTCGATTACCGAATAATTTTATGCCAATAGATATTGCGGCATAAATTTCACTGAGGTTCACTGTAAATCCAGATATCCCCTGATCAAAGGTAGTTGTTTCAGGCTTGATTTGGTAGATTATCGTAACGAAAGAAAAAGACTGGCAATTTTCTACAAGAATAAGGATTTTACTCGACCGGTTTCGGTGAACAACAACATCATCAGGCACCTGATGATGGTGTTGTACACCGAAACCGGTCGAGTAAAATCCTTATCCTTGTGGAAAATTTCCAGTCTTTTTCTCTCATCCCTTGATCAGTTAGGTGGCTCTATGTGATAAGGTACATCATTGGATTAGAAACAGCTCAGGAAGAAATAGAAGAAGTCGTGGGCTTTAATTGACCCAAGGTATGAGGTCATACTCCATCGCCTATCTTTGAATATAATCCAAAGATAAACTCAACATCTGTGCCATAAGTGGGATGCGAACTCAAGATATTCAGGCTGCGAGGACAGTGCCTAACCGATCCGGTTTCCACCACCAGTATAAGTGAACTGTATTTACCAGATCTTCATAAATGAGACATTTTTTTTAACTTTAAAATACCAGGTATGAGTATCGATTCAAAATCCCCTTAGGATAGATTAATAGGTGACCTAGCGGAATAAGATCTTATGCTGCAAGTAACCCATATTCTTAAACTTAGAAACATACACTTACTCAAGAGGACATTTTTGGGCCCTTAACCATTCAGCTTGCATAGTACTGACCTATCTATCACAGTTGGCTCAGTCTCCGGGGAATAATATTACACTTCCGCATTGTTAAACTACTTATTTATTTTCAATTCCTGAAGAATTTTTCAAGTACAGGTATTGCTCTACTTTGTATTACAAGTATTATTGTCAGTGTACTAATTCTAAATGTATTACTGCACTAAGACTCTACTTAGAGCTGCAAATGCAAGCGTGGATGTTAGTAAACATTTCATTAGAGCATACGTCGGGAGCCTTTTACTACATTTCAGCAAAGCACGGACGATAACAGCAGAAGAGGAGTCAAGGCTGGAAGCATTTGAAATATGCTGCAACCGAAGAACGATGAAAATAAAATTGATCAACCGAGTGACTAACGAAGAAGTCTTAAGAAGAGTGGGAGAAAAGAGATGTCTACTGAGAACCCTAAAAAGAAGATGGGACATCTTAATCGGCTGCAAATGTCTAAAGAATAAACTCTTCAAGGGAAAAGTAAATCGGAAGAATAGAAAATTCATGCCTTGTATGAGATACATGGAGCAAGTTGTGAAAAATGTAAAAGAGATAATTTACGTCAATATGAAGAGGTTGGCCGATGGAAGAATCGAGTAGTGGGCTGCGTTAAACCAATCCTAGGGTTGTTGGCCGATGATTATGATGATGAAATATTACTGTACAAACAACATACTTATGTTTGTGTATTTATGAAGGTCTTAGTCAATAGAAGAATCAAGATGACCTGCTTAGTGTCGCAGAAAGAGCACTAGCTTCACAGCCCTAGGTCCCGCGTTCATATTCCGGCAATGACAGATATATTTTGTGGGGTACATTTCCCTGCTTAAGGTCTGTGTTCGTCTTCAATTTTATTATTTCGTCCTTATGCAGGAATATTAAACCGTTAATCTATTGGGGCCATTTTATAGAACAGGCTATTACCGACGTTAAATTTTCCCAGAAAGTTCCCTAAGCTTAACTTCTATTACTCATGAAATTGGTGGTTTCAGGCGTAACTTGGTGGAATCTCATCGTTAATTAAAACACAGTGACTTCGTGGATCCACAATATTTAAAAAACTTTATTGACGACCCGGGTTTCAACGTCAAAGCGTCATCTTCAGGTACAAAACATTCAGAGATCTCCGTATATATAGCACTCAGTAGTCAAAGGGTGGGGCGAGATTCCAAGGAGAGGTGGGAGGTTGGCCCGTGGGAGAGGATGAGTCAGGGTGGATTTGGCGGTTCGCTGGGATAGGGAAACCCTGTGGAGAGCACTCTGGAATAAGGAAAGGAGGTCGAGAGGGGGGAGGACATAGGACAAACAGGTAGGAATTTTAAAGAGCGAGTAAAAGAACATGAAGCTTGCTTTAGGAACAAAAACGCATCGTCACTTTTCGCAAAACATTTATTAGAACATAAACACAAAAGGGATTTCGTTCCCGAAATTTTACACCTCGAGAAGAAAGGAAGAAGACTGGACTCATTGAAACAGTTAGAAATTTTGAATAGTGCGTCAAATTGTGAAGTGGTTAACGAATTTTTGTATGCCTCCCACTCCCCTCTTTATGACCTTCCTATCCTCCACGCCTGACAACCCCCCCCCAATCCCCCCCCCTCTCGACCTCCTTTCCTTATTCCAGAGTGCTCTCCACAGGGTTTACCTATCCCAGCGAACCGCCAAATCCACCCTGACTCATCCTTTCCCACGGGCCAACCTCCCACCTCTCCTTGGAATCCCGCCCCACCCCTTGACTACTGAGTGCTATATATACGGAGATCTCTGAATGTTTTGTACCTGAAGATGACGCTTTGACGTTGAAACCCGGGTCGTCAATAAAGTTTTTTAAATATTGTGGATCCACGAAGTCACTGTGTTTTAATTAATTCTATTACTCACTTATCCTAAATTATGCAAATGAGCTCAGCTATTGGTTACCTCTACAGAAGAAATAATAGTATCTTCTACTTCTGGAGAATTGTGTTAAGAGTTATGGCTAACGAATATTCTGTTTGATGGCTGATGATCATTTGTTTTTATAGGCCTTCCCAGAGTTTTTTTTTAGAATATTCCTTATTTTAAATGCAATAGACTTAATTTAATTACCAATCTAGGAGCTTCTTAGATTAGTTTAAAAGTAGAATTATATAATAATTTATAACACGATGTACTTATTTTATTCGGGATCTGGGAATTTGCAAATGTATCTAATTGCTCTTGGTTTTTTCGGGAAAATGGATTCATGCACATACCCATGCATATTTGGATTTTCTTAGAAATTTGGAAAGTATATATAGGCTTTATTAATATCTGGGTGAGGAACCGAACGGCAGTATTTATATTTCAAATTGCACGGCTATACTCATTATGAAATGGAGAGGATATGGTCATTTCGAGATATTTTTGATTTTTCACACTCTTTTTAGTGGGTTGGCGTATTTTTATCCTATCTAACATATGCTTTACATGAAAATGAGGCTTCACCATACCATCGTAATATTTGTTTATAAATCGTCTAGAGGAGTCTGTCGTTACCAGACTTAGCACAACTCTGCAATGCTTAAAAAAATTAATATAACCATCTTAATAATTTTTCGGAAATCAGGGATCGAGCTAAACGTGTATCCTATCATATGAAAAAGTGAAATGTTATAAGAGAAATTAGCAGGTCATCTTGATCATCACAAAATGTAGAATTAAATCAAAGAATTGAGTAGATAAAGACACTTGTCAATAGCTTAAAGACAAAGGAATCTGAGTCTAGCTTTTATCTCATTGTATATATTTTCATTACTTGGAATTTTAAACGTTGAAGACATTAATTTGAAAATTCCATTTGATTAGCTGCAGTCAAAGAATAAAAAAAATTTTAGGCCAGCCGTAGCCCTATGATTCATGGACTATTTTATCATATAAAGGTATATTTTCATAACTTACGGCTGACCTTGTATTATGTTTGACTTATGCCGTTACAAGTCAGTAATTATTTTACTTGTAATTGTGATAACATTTTTATGTTACGATAAATTTTGGTAACATCCCAACCATTGTTTGCTACGGCATTGATGACTAAAGTTGGAAAAATAAATAACATCCTAATAAATTGAGACATTCCCTCTTCCAAAGAGCCTCAAGATAGTTTTCTAATAAAATATCAAATCAAAATCCGAATAAATCAAATATTTGATTTTGTGTTAATTTAATTAAATACTTAAATATGTTAAGGTAAATTATTTTTCCATGAAAAAACAGATGAAACATGTTAAAAAGGTAAATTATGAGGAGCAGTTATCCTGATCATAGTAAAAATTGAAACGGAAGCCTTGAGCTGAGATCACTCCAATGAAATTATCAATTTCTAGCCTGTAGAGTATGGTGACTGAAAATCAAGATCTGGTAGCAAATATTGACTGATGATCTAACAAGGTTCACACTCCAAATTACTCATATTTACTCCTCATTTTTAAGGGCACATTGAAATGAGTGAGTAGAAAATGGAAGGCAAAAGTTAAATAAGCCAAATTATGAAAGGTTTTTATTTAAAATGAAATCACAGACTTTGGCTCAGGTCTTCACACGTAATAGACTTTTAGCGTCTGGTGGAAGCTGTCCTAATGAAGATTAGTTTAAGGATTAATGTCCACATCTTTTACCCGTAATATCCATTAAAACACTTCAGCGCTTGATTAAGTATCTCAAATACCACTCCATTTCCATTATTTATTCACGTAGAGATAATATTTGTGTATTGCTCATGTTGGTGTATTAAGATCCAAAACGTCATAGTAAGTTTATTTGATTAACTGGAATAGTTAATAGGTATTTAATTTAATAGATACCATATTTAGCGTTTCCATGAGTAATTGTATCATAAAACCTGTAACCGTGATTAATTTTTTTGAAGATTGGAGATTTAAAATTTTACAAGCCGTCCTCAACCAATCTTCCAATATTTCAAATCGATATAAAAATATATGTGTTTGAATATTCTTAAGGATTTTACGGACGGATATTGAGGCTTTTATTTAACATTGCTCTAATGCTATTCCTTAATATGCTCTATACATTCACTTTTCAAAAGCAATAGAAATTGTTACATATCCATTGTCACAAGAATTGCCCTCAGACTAGGTTAAGTTTGTCATATTTTAAGAATCTGAGCATATTTACTTCCCATAGCTGCTTTCCTGATTAAATTGGTGTTTTTACATGCGATTAGAATTTGAGTACTTCGTAATAAAGAAGAAGTTTAGAAAGTCTATATTAAGAAGATGAGTCTCAAGAACAGATGATAGATTTGAATTTAGACCCTAGAATAAATAGGTTACTTGTAATTTTGATATTAAAACATTAATCATGTCATTGTCATCATTTTTATTGAATGCATTGAATTATTATATGGAACTGCAGTTAACAGAGTGCACCTAGTTTATCTTGCGGTTAGATGATCAATCAATAATTTTCTCAGCAATTCATTAATTTCAAGCAATATGTAGTATCATTTTAGTATCGGGAAACTCGCTGACATATATTTTGAAAAACATAGAATGTAGAAAAGGGAATATTAATTGAAAACTGTTACAGAATAGGAGGCATACATAGATAAAATTTGGGATTTAAGACAGCCACGACAGCCAAAACACTATGGGCCTGGCAGTTAACATGCCACAGTTTAATGTACCATGCTGGCTTTGTATTTTAGATATATTTTATACCATTGTCAGGAATCTGGCTTCACAGCTGAAGAATGCGTTGATATAGCTGTTTAAGAACTGGATTCCCATCCCGAGGATCTGGGAGTAAATTCCGGATGTCACATTTTTAGAATCCCCTTATTACAGTAAGCAGAACGCTTGCGTGTGAGCTGATCGTCCGCTGTAATGTGCATAAAACCATGGTCCAATTGGAACATTTTGTAAATACTGACGCTATGGTATCTTTTTTACGCAATCCACTTGCTAAAATCCCACATTTTTACCATATTTTTACCAAAAACCTTTATGCAATAAAATAATTTTTGCCGGTCTCTAATAAACGCAACATGAATAAAGAATAGAAAGGCATGCGTATGATTAGCGGAATATATTTACGCAAAAATTCTTGATTTATGAGAATAATTTCTTTTATATAGTAAGTAAGAAAAGGAAGTAAAAAAATATTTTCATCAGGTTACCAGAAGCGTAATTTTTTGGCTATGGTAAGTCTAATTGATACAAAAATTTATGTTGGAATTATTAAATGCAATATTTCATCCTAAATCTGGCAGCAATATTTAATTCATGGTTGGCATAATTTTTATTTAAGCACAACTGATCCACCCTGTTCTATTTCCTGTGAACGTCCTGAATTCAGGTTTTCAAATCTCTACTTCTGGGGATCCTCGAATGAAAAATAGACGGGTTAGGCTTGTGTTGGATCTTCCTCATATTCTCTGATGCACAAAGTGCCGTCTTCCTCCCTTTTTCTCTCTTCCATGAAGTTGAAGCAATGCTTTCTCCCTCTCTGAGTCCCCATAACCGTTCTCTAAAGCACCAATACAATCTCCCTGCTTTCCTGTGATGATTCCTGAAATGTAAAACAAAGGAATTTCCCCGCGCCCATTCTCCCTTTCCAGAGATATTTTCTCTTACTTAATCCAACCAAATCGCGGATCTCTCAAACGATGAACTTGTTCACCGGTTCTCGCGAACGGCGTTGAGAATTCACGTCGTAGGGGGCCGGAGAAAGTCTGCTGGGACTTGGTCAATTGTCAGATGGTCTGGCGTGTAATTAGTGTGTCCCTAGTTTCTGTTACGTCTTCATCTAGATTTAGAACTTGTTCTCTATCAATAAACCTATCAAAGTAAGGGGAATGGTCCCCAAGGGAACAGGATTCAAAATTAGATAATCTCTTCCGTACGAGCCAAATAATATCTTTATCTGATTTTTTGTCTATTTTTCTTTGACGAGTCATTTCGGAGAGATCAATTTAGAGAAAAGCTTTCTAAACCTTATGGCTCATAATAAGCAATTAAGTTTTCCTATACTTTTAGATTTTTAAGATTCTTAAGTTATATAGTTCTTAAGATTTTTCAGCAACAGAAAACCACATTATCTGCGTATCTTATCATATTTTTTCCTCAAATCTATAATAAAACATGATGTAATTATACAAATGCTTTGTCTAATTCTTTTTAGCATTCTTTCTGAGAACATTAAATCAATCCCTATTGTTTGACATGCAAAGTTATTTCCTTTTATGATTCCAGTAAGTGATCATGTTATAAACTTTGATTGAAAGGGTTTTTCTCCTACGATTGAGCACCTTAATTCTGGTGAAGCTTCAAATCCATACCTTAAATTAAAACTTTTAATAGAAGGTTTCATTCTATATGCTTTTTGTTAAGTATCCTCGTATTGATTGCCAGTCCACCTGTTGGATATGTTTGGTATCACTTTTAATTACCCTTTTTGGTAATATGATTTACACAGAGCAGAATTATTTTTCAACATTTGAATGTAATTTTCATTTTAAAAAATAATAAAAAATGTTTTTTGCTCAATTGCTTAAAATAAATACCTTAGCAAAAAACTACATTAAAATGTTTTCAGATGAGTATTTAAGCTATATTTTGTTGCAATATTCCGGAATATGATTAAACGTTTAATGACTTGAAAATACACTGGTCAAAGAGAATACTACGCAATTTAAATATCATAGATATTTAATAGTCGAAATGTATAGCAAGAATATTAATGGTACCCTTTTTCAATATTCTCAACTATTTTTCTATTTTTTTTAAATCTTTTCCCACCGTGTTATAGTCACACAATAATTTATTACTAATATTTAAATTCTTTTAGATCCGTATTTTTACCTTTAGCATTTGGTATTATTTCTCTTTTAAGTGACAAAACTCCCTCCAGCGTTCATGCGTAATGTCCCATTTTTATTTCGATTCGCAAATTAAAACGCTCTTTTCCATCTTGTCTTCTTATTACTCGTGAGAACATCATGCGTAATAAACTGTGGTGGATGGAAAATCGCTATATTAATAAATATATATTAATAAATACGGAGAAATCTGATGTAAATTCCGTATATTGGAAGGACGTTCAGTTTAACCGTCAATCAATTTAATCGGGCAGGCAATTCGTAGAGGATAATTCTCCCTTTCGAAAAGGAGAGAGCAATTATCGATGTAATTACACATGAAGAACGTAATCCAGCCACTTCGTGAGATAATAGTATCCAGTAGACCAATATTCGTTTAAGTAGTTGATTGATTTGCTAACGTACCTCAGCGTAGCAAGAATAGAGAGTTTCTTTTGTTAAAAATGGCATTTATAACTTTAAAAATTACAGCAAGTTTGGATGCATAAATGAGCATAAATAAACGCTATATAACTTATGTCTCATATCACTCATAATTGTTTTTTTTCTTAAAATTTTTATAGCAATACATAGTGGGTCTGGTGTATTAGGAATATATCAGATTTAAAATTTACTAAAAACTTCTTTTTCGAAATATAAATGCAAATTTTTCCATTAAATAAAATTTCATCAAATGTTTACAGCAACTCTTTAGATAGAAAAGATTAATGAGTCACTCTGTTTTAAAAATCTCCAAAATGTCAACTCTTGATTCATAACATTTTAATATAAATGTTCTTTGTGCCATCACGGTGTTTTAAAACGCTTATCTAGGAGTATAAATGCTTACGTTTTGTTATTCAAATTATGTTACACAATAAATGTCCGAGATAACATAAATGTTGATGAAAATTTTGGATATTAATAACGTATCATTCACGATAATGGAAACATAAAAAGAAAGGAAATGTTTCTGGTTTTCGGTCACATGCTGTGCATTTTGACAATTCTTTATTCTTTTGCCACGTTGTTGGTCGGAAATATACATTTGTATTCGGAGTTATAATTATGTTTGTCTCTTTGCTAAAAGAGTTGTAAGAATACAAGTTGACAACTTATTGTGTTGTAACTTGTACTCTCATACAACAGACATTTCTGACAAAACTAAAGTTTGTGCCCCTTATTGTTTGTAATTGAACCATAGCGGGAGGCTGTAAAATATCTTAAAATAATTTCAACTGGTTCAGTTTATAATTTTGCATTAATATCATAATAATATACTTTAATTATAACTCCTTATTCAATTGTATGCATTCCAAAAAATTCAATATGAAGGAAAATATGTTAAATTTTACAATATAAACATATTCACACGTATTCACCGAATCACTACACGCTATAATTTTCTCCGCATTATTCATTTGGTAGTTTAAGTTAAGTTTTAAATATATATGTTTTACTTTCCATTTACACTATTTCATGTTGTTGTAGCGTGTCAATAAGTATTTAAGGTATTCTACAGCAGAGGATTAAACACTCTAGGTGCACTCTTCCAGCAAAGGAAGGAGTCGTATAAGTTATTCCTACTTTATGGGGATGTCTTTGGACTCATATCTTCTCGTGTGAAATTAATTACTAGATAATAGGATGAAATCTACTTAAATATTTTCCCTAAAACCATTCTTAGTTTCTGAATGATTACTAAAATACAATCCAAAAACTTTATCTATTAATGTCTATGCGTTTGGTATTATTATTGAAATATATGTATTATATTTTCTTCTTCATTTCTCATTTTATTACTTGTAAATAACCTCCAAACTGCAATATTCGAGGTAGTATGGTCCGTGGCATTCACAGAAATATAACCAAATGGCAAGAGTTTAAATAAGGAATGAAAGTGAAATTATAGGTAAATTGTTTGCCATGTCTGATTCCGCTAACTCCTACCGAATATGAATAAAAATCAGTATTATGAATTGGTAAGGGCGCTCTTCTTTTTTACATGATATTATTAATATTACTGAACATTTATATACCATTCGTCTTTGTCCACCCCTAGTACACTCTTCACCCTCATTAGCGGAATTAGGTGAACAAGAGAATGCTTATATCACGTGAAAACCTATTTATAGTATAACATTGTCAAAGCTAAATAATTGATAAAACTACTGAACAAAATATACTCATACTTTTTGAAATAATATAAACTTTTGGACTCATTATTGTAGTGAACAATATAAAAATAGCTCTCATATCCTTGATACAACTAGGCGAACAGTTGGAAGCTACCTAAATATTCCCCGTGAAGTTTCTCACCCTCCCTGAGGTCAAAACTGAGCAACTCGTTGTTTCACCTAGGTACCTTCAGTCTTGGTCACTTTTTTGTAGCAGCAATGCTATCAATCTTGGCTAATGTATAGCGTGTTAATCGATATTCGTCACCTCTTTTCTCGCACAGCGAAGCATCGTTTCCAGTTCATTCTCTTCCTTTTTCCGACTCCGCTACTTACTTCCGGTGAATGCTCTCTTATTAGACCCGTCCAGCCTCCCATGACAAGAGTGAGCAGTCAACTGTATTTCAGTTCAATTTTATTCAATAGGAGCTCTGAAATACCTTTCAGCGAAAAGCTAAGTAATTCAAAAGTGAAAACTCTTTCCATATTCTTTTTGTGTTCAAATTTCATCTTCTATGAACGAGAAAAAGAAACGCCTCCTTCTCATATTCACCTATTCCTTCGCTAATAAATAGTAGAAGTGGATGGCTAAGGCTTCCCTAATTTTTTTCCACATGAAAGGGCTATCTACGTATAATGGAAGACGGATAGGTCACGGGATGATATTCATGACTAAGACACATATACTAGAGAGCTAATTCTTTCAAATATTGTTAATATTTTTAGTAAGTTCTACAGAATTGATCTAAAATATAATTAACTCTCCGCATAAACTTCATCTCAAAAGTGGTGCTTATCTTTAATGCAATAAACTTCCAAACCTGGGTAGTATAGAGCGTCTAAACACATTTTTAATTAATTACCAGTTTATTTAGGTGAAGACTGGAAATATCTTGTTATTACGAAATTACCGATAAAGTAATGATGGGTTGAATGCATTGATATCATTATTGCGTTATTTATTTGTCGTGAAAATATCGGCGTCTTAGTATTTAAAATCAGACTCAATGATAAAAAAAAACCAGCAAATTTCCTGGCTATTATCCCAAAATAAATGTAGAGTGTACATCCTGTAGGTTATACTGTATTCTTGTGCAGTAAGTTGTTTGGTTTGCCGAAGTTGTAGGATGTATAGGCAGTTTATAGGTGGTATAGGTTAACATTATTATTAAAGCCGTGTTTATTTCCTTTTCAAACTCATTTTTAGGTACTAATAGCAGAGCAATTAAGTGTTGATCACGTGTTACGTTTTTTTAAGTGTTTCAATCGCTATCTTTTGGCTTTACACGTTAAAATAAAAAATGCAGTCCATTTCGGTCACATCTTAGTTTTTTCATGGTGGCTTCTGTTTTTTAACCCTTTCGCTACGAACGACGTTTTAACAAGACGTACATTTATCTACGTAAGCGAACGACTGACGTGTTAAAAAGGCGTTGCCGCTAAGCTAGCCCCAAGCAGTTCTAAAAGGTGTGTGTTATAAAGGCCTTCTTCTCGGGACACCTTAGATACCCTTTCTCGGTCCGCGAGAGAGGGTTATCCCGACCCTTTGTCGCAGTGCGCGTCCCACTCCCAAAAGTGGTCCGCGGTCAATTGATTGTTGGTGCAGTGGAATAACAAACATAGATGTTATTGTGTAATTGGCAAATTGAGCATTATAAGTACATTCCTTATGTTTAGTTCTACAACTACACATTTTAAACGGAGCTCTACCGTTATTTTTAAGGTGGTTCGTGAGTGAAGGTATCTGCGAACAAATATTTGTTAGTTATTTAGTTGGTTTAGAGTGATTTTTCATGGTTTTATTTAGTTATTGAGCTATAGTGTTTTTAGGTTCAACAACTAAATGTTATTTTTTCATATGAGTTGATGGCCATATTTTTCGTGAGTTTCAATATTTATTTTTCCCTGTAGTTACATATTTTAATATAATCATGATAGCTGACTATTTCACTTTCTTTCGTTGGTCAATGGTTTCCTCTTAAAGTATACATTGATTCCTGGCAGTCCTTCGAATCTCGAGGCACACAAATGTTGAAGTTATAACATTTGCTTCGAATAATTTCTTATTCCTAAAATTGGGTGATTTTTCATTGAAAATAACCATTCTGGGTTTCAGGGTACTATGTTTAAAGATTACGGATTAAAGATTAAATTATACAGATTACAGATTAAAAATGTACGAAACCTGATATATCCTAATACGGTAGATTAGATCATGAACACAAAAGTAGTGTAATTGACTGTATAACGGGAATGTAACAATAACAGACCATATTAGCAGTAATTGAGAATGTATATTTAGGCTTTTTTTTACAAATTATTGAGAGTTTTTGATAGCCTGTATTGCTAATTTATTATTTATTCTCTAATTTATTAGTCTTAACTACTAAACAGTACTAACATCACGACTATAATGCTTCCTTATTAACTGTATTATTTGTTTAAACTGACGTAGATGACCGATCCAGTATCCTAAAAATGTACAATGTATTGTAAAACATAACATATTTCTCTTAGTTCTACGCCATAAAAAAGAAAATTCTCAAGTAATTTTTAATAGATAATTTTCCATTCCGATCACAATTCCGTTAATACTCACAGTACCGTTCCGTTAAGAAATTTTATTCGCTCGGCAGGACTCAAGAAATGGACTTCTGAGCGTGTATATTGCGAGTATGAAACAAATATTTATTTAGGAAATGCATTGAAACAAAACAATTTTTGACCACGGACACATGCCGGGAGAGCAGCTGCCAATGCGAGGAAGGGTCGAAGCGTCCTCCACCCATCGGCCGAGAAATGGGGTCAGCTGAAATATTTCGTTATTTAGGTACTTGTTATTATCACCTGATCTAAGGAATAATAGAACCTTTCTCGGGGGTAAGCTGCACGGTAGTGCTCCCAGTGGGAGTATTGTTATCTATGCACCGCCAAAGTTTCTCTTGAAACGCATATTCCAGGTTAATGTTTTCTAAGAAAAGCTCATTTTATCCTCAACTGCATGCTCAGGACGAAGTCTTTGTTGGGGGTTAACTTGCATCGCTGAAGCTTCTTCTTTTTATTTTCCATGCTGATAATCTTGCTATTCTCAGAAGAACATTTTTTCTCTTCGGTCGTATTCAAGCTTATGGGTAAATGTTCTTTTGTTCTTTACGAGCAATCCCCCTCTTCTACGGGGACTTTCCTTGAAATTACGATTCATTATAATGAGTGTTTTCTTAGAATAATGATTGCTTCACGAAATAACTAGCAAGAGATTATTCGAGTTATCTTCAGTTCTACTTTCGTGGTCAATGCGTTCGGAGTGTTTCACTACCGGTCTGTGCTTGCTCAGTGCTCTGTCCTCTATAGTGTGTTGAAAGAATCTGGACACGACTGATTTCAACTGCTGAAACAATGTCAAAGATTACGATGGATGACTCGATTCTGGAAATACTGAGGAGGAGTGACAGCGAAGATGACGATTTATTTAGTGATTCTGAGGATAAAATTCACCAGGACACACTAATTTAAATGGTGTGAGTGACTTAGTGTCCGAATATTGGCCATCTACGGTCGGTCAAAAGCCCGGATAAAAAAGAAGGATGGGAAATTTTTACAGAATCAATATATTCGCACGATATTAATGTGATATGAGCGTACATTTCCAAAAATAAGAGTTCCGTAGCCCTCCATCTCATGAAGATGAGATGGTAAAGATTTCGAAGTACCGTTTCTTTGATTCGCGCTCTGATGATATCAATAGCCTGAATAGGGCTATTATAAATTCATAATAATTTTATCGTTTAAAGGTGGTCAAAATAAGTTATGAGTGTGACATTAAACGACAAACATATTTGCTTAACCATTGATATGATGTTTTTGCTAGAGAGCTTAATATTAATGGTAGAATTTCGTTAAAAACTATAAAGGCTCTATAAAATTAAAATAATTGATTTCCGATAAGATAAATAACGAAGCTGCAACAAAAATGTTTTAAAAATACCATTTCCTAAACAAATAGTTGACTGCGACGGCATGCTGTTAAGGGGTCTCCAAGCGGCAAAGGTGAAGAATATCTTGGCCCGGTGCCCGAGAAAAAGGTTTGACACCCCTCTGGGCCCCAACTCAAGTTAGGGAGGTACCTGAGAGGATCCTAGCATAGCGAAAGTTCCGTACTGGTAATGCAAAGAATACTTTATGGCATTTGTGAGGGAAGTAGGATTTTCTTACATGTGGCCCCGTCGCGAAAGGGTTAACCCTTTATATTTTGACCGTGTTTTGAAGAAAGAATTTCGATGATTTTTTTCATTTTCCTCACTATTGATTTATACACATGTTACCTTATTTTCCTGACTAGCCTTTCCAAAACGAATAATATTTTGAATTGATATTTTGAGACTTGGTTCTGTGGGTTCTTACGAGTTCATCAACAACCCAGGATCATCAAATTCAGGTCAGTAAATCATCCGGGACTCCGTGTGTTCTTCTGACCTGAAGACTCCACCATGATGGGTGTAGAACCTGTTTTCACCCATAAACAAGCCAATGCGGAGAAACGCCTAGAAGCACTCTTAATTGATTATAAAACTTAAAATATTATTCTTTCAAAATTTAATGACTCGAATAATAATAACGGATAATACTTTCGATTGATCTAATTCATTTTTACGATCTTTTCAGTATTGAATTTTCTTCAGTTATTTGAATCGGAAATTAAATAATGATAATGTATCCAAAGGACGAAAAAGTCATTTATTTTTTATATGTCATTGCCCATTTTTATAATTACATTTTTTTCAGGAAAATTCTCAACGAACATAAATATCTAAGGATACAAGGCTAGAGTATTTGGGCATGTAATCCACGTCACTACATAATTTTATATTTTAAATGGACTAAGTAGAATTAATATTTTGTTTATTTAGTTGTGTAATTTATTGATAACTACCGAACAAACTTTTTACTGAAACATTTAATCTCTATCTCTCAGTAGATATTAGAGTATAAATATAAAGATAAGATTATTTGGGCATGTAATCCATGTCACTACATAATTTTATATTTTAAATGGATAAGTAGCATTGATATTTTGTTTATTTAGTTGTTTAATTTATTGATATTTACCGAACAAGACTTTTTATTAAAACATTTAATCTCTATCTCTAACTGTAATTAATTACATTAGAATAGTGGCATATCTTGTTTTAATTATCGTGGCATTCTTTCACCAAGTGAGAAAATCAACCCTGTTATCATATATTTTCTATCAGTTTTGGATCAGTTGATAAAATAAGGAGAAAGCCAAAAATTCATTTTAAGTTCACATAAACTCTATGGATCGAATGGAAAAAATTATTATTCACGTAAATAAATCCAGTAATTTAATAGATGAGTTTTTTTCACAAATTCCTTAAATTATGCTATTTGAATGTGTTTTGTACAAAATTATTTGATGAAAAAATCTTCAGATGGTATTGGCAGGATTCATAAAAAAACAGTCATCATTATATATCGTGCCTGAGGTACGTTAAAGGTATCTCAGGCACGGCATTTAGTTTATGGACACTCTGGAATAGTGCATATCAGCGGGTAACAGGTTTTTCACGGTCAAAACGCAATACTTTAATCTGTAGGTACATCAAATCAGATGTTAACATACAACAAATGTTTTGTTGTGTGGGAATGGATTTACTGTGGGGGGTAAATAATTAATTTTATTGGCTGTTTTTTATTAACTACTCAATCAAAATTTCAAAAATACGACAATATACCATCACATCCTTAAAAAAATAAGCTTTGAAGTAGATAATGAATTGAAGATCTACACTTTTTGTACCTAATGGGGAACATTTCATTTACTTTTGATGAATTTGATAGAGTTTCTCGATGAGTGAACGTTTATGTCTGTATATTGCTCCATAAAATATGCGAGGAAGAAAGTTGTAGTAATTAGAGAACGCTGAAAGAGGTATTTTCTAAATAATATTTTGGAGAAGCCATTCTGTACAGAGCTTTTACAGTCCGCTTTCAGAGCTTGGTTTATGACGCGATTGATGTAAGCTACCGTGACATGCAATTTAGGTGATTGGGACTTCAGCACAATTCGTTGTTTCAAATTTCTCGTTAATCTCGCATGTCATTGTTCCTATTTGCGCTAATTGAAAATTGATCAGTGTAAGTGGATTAATAAAGTCCTCTGCGCTGTGTTTTAATCACATTTTGATCCGTAAATCTTCATAAAGTAGCTAAAGTTTAATATTTTTTTACGTTAGAGCGTTTCGTTTATTCATTATGAGACTTTTATTCAGGGGTCACTAGACAAAGTCTAGTGACCCCTGATTATTGTAATTTATCAATTTATCAGATGTGTCTCATTACGAACGTTTATACCAGTGTTTTAATAAAACTATTTTGCATTCCTATATGACTACGTTTGAGTTTAAATACTTACTCTATTGAGTAAAATTACTTCTCAATGGTATTCATATTGAGTAATGTTTTTAAAGGTGTATTTCCACCATTACTGACTATTGAAGATCAAAATCTGCTAGAGGTGATGAATGTAATAAATTGTTACATGAGTTTAGTGGGTGAGTATTTTATGTTCTGAATTCCCTCGATCGGATGGGCGTTTAACCACGGACTCAAGGCACAAATTTTCATGATAGGTAATATCCAAGAGTTGGGTGCCCTCCAACATTCCAAATATTTTATCTAAATAAATTACTAATTTAACCTGCCAAATAGATATGACCATATCATACCTATGGCATATATCCGTATTCCTATCTTAAATGGAACAATATTCTTTGCATAAATCGTAATTCTATATTCCTACATTAAATTACCTCATGTGCTTTTACGATGATTGATGTAGCATACTTATTTAATTTCCCGCATAGGGTTTCCCCAATCGGCTGCATTTACTCCTTATTTTTTTCTTAAATCTCTCTTAACTCAAATTTTCCATCGTTTGGCCTGGTCAATATTGAATAATTCCCGCTGTTAAATGTTGTATAATCGCTCGCCCATTTATTTTTAAAACACATGATGCGTCGTATTATTTTACTACATTATGTTGTACATACCAGATAAAATGGGATATTATCATATGGTTTAAAAGACTTTCCAAAGATTTATTTTCGTAAAATTAATTCTCTTCTGAATTTTTGCAACCTACACCGATTGAGTATAGTAAAAAGCTGAGACTGAATTAAAAAAATACAATTTTGCATGTAATTTCCCTCCAAATTTTCTAATCCTAATTGGAGGTGTATAGAACCTTTTGAAGTGATAAGCTAAACGAAATGTATCCCATATACTTCGAGATGGATTGGAGTTTATTTTGATTTGTAAGAAATAAGATGGACAATTATAAAATTTATCCTGTGGTACTTGTACTTGTCTTCGCAAATTATTTATTTCCGTCCGACATTTTAATGGAAGTCAAACTCTTAAAAGCTAACTTTCTTATTTAAATTTTATACAGAAAATAAATCCTTGATTCTGTTTCCTCTTTTTTTTAGTGACACCGTATAGAGATCAGATGACACTGGTAAATTATTATTTTGCCCTTCACCCAACAAATTAGATTAAACGTTACCTCGGATGAATATTAATCATAATAAAGGGAGTTAAATGCTTACCTTAGAGGCAACAGTTAGACTGAAAACTGAAGTGGATGTATAAAAAAAAGTAGTATGCATAGAAACTATAACACATATGTATGTTTCGTAGTATAAATACTTTTTTAGGAATAAATACGTTCATTTCAGAATTTTGTTTGAAAATTATTTTAACCAATACCGTTAAAACTATAAAATAAACGTATAGAAATTCTTGAAATTGCGCAAAGTCATTGACAGTGAATGGAGTTTTTCTACGATACGTACTTCCCTAAACAATTGAGTTAAAATCACCGAACTTAATTACCTTAAGCTTGCGCCGCGGACACACATCTTTTGAAGCTTAGATATGAATATTTAGTATGAGGATAAAGATTTAATTTCTTTAATTCCTATCATATATATTAATTATTTTCTCACTCCATTATCTACTTGTATACCAGAAGAGAAACTATGACACGGCCGAGTCACATATTTACCGTGCCCATGAGAAGATGTGATATGTGCCAAAATAAAAAATAAAATGTCAAAATATTCTTCCAGTATTATTTTTAAAAAGATATTCATTTAATTTATAGAAATACTTCCATAAATATTACGTGCATACACTACATTAATTTTCAAACTGGATATAGGTTTAAGGTACCCCCTTTTATTTATGATTTACTTCTGGTTTGATTAGTGATTATTGATATTTGACGTGGATTTTGGGATGTTCATTATTGTTCCAGTTTTAGAGGCATGTTGTGCGTACGAAACTACATTTAAAGATTTTAATGAAAACTTAACTGGAATTATGAGGACGGAGCACACGGAGGAGAATCGTACTTGTATTGAAAAAGATGCACGATGCATCTTTCTGATATTTTTTTGCCAGGGATATTTTGTTATTTTCTTTACCAATATTAGTGCAATAATGCGGCCAAGTAGTATCGTTCTATGTGTGTCATATACAATATAGGACAGATAATTATTAATTTTTAGGCATCAGGCACATAGGATTTTTTAACTATTTTTACAGACGTTTTCTCACGGTTTTCCCATTTATTTGTTACTTTGTGAATGAATAAATTCAATAGTCAGCCAATTCAAATCCGTATAGATGTATTTACAAATAAATTATTTTCCACTATTTTTTTTAAATATCAAAAGGTGACATATTTTGGACTCTTTTTATTCTTACAATTGTTTTCCTTTCTATTTTTTCAGTTCTTCGTCAGTGAAGTGAAATAAAACCGTCAATCTTTATCTGAAATTATAAGCCTTCTCTCTACTGCGTGATTTGACTACCCTCACATAGCATAGCCTTGCATTTATTTCCAATTTCTTTAATGTTTTTGGAAACTTGATGATGTAAAATCATGTATGCATTTCTCATTCCCTAGATTTCTTCTAATGGCATGGAAAATATACTTCCTCTGAGATAAACGAAATGTGAAAAGAAATATCTTGATCGACCTAAGAAATTTCTTTTTCATTTAAAATAAATCAGTAATTGCGATGATAAAATATGGCTTCCAGTATGGATACTACAGCAGATATAGAGAAATATTTGATGATCAATTCACATTTACACCTTGACATTGGACCGATTTTGTATGCATTTTTTGTGATTATCAACTTCAAAGAGCAAGTTCCGTGGGACTTTAATTTGAGATAGAGTCACTTTGTTTCACACTGCAGGCTTAATGCAATTTCGTCACCAACGTTTAAGTGGTCAATTGGCAAATAATAATCTAGGGAAGGATTATAGTATAGAAATACCCTAGGATAAGAATTGTCGTATTTAGGGAGAATAATTATTTTAACATTTGCAGCTGTAAAATTTCACTGCCCTCCCTCTTCAAACAGCTGAAGTTTGATGATATTTTTAATCCTTTTGCAGAAATCATTCTTATTTTATGAACGTGATTATTCAGTGCTTGATGACTGAGGTAGCCCTAGTCAGTAAAGTGCATGCTTGTTGACCTAAGGGTTATGGATTAGCACCCCACTTTGAACATGCACGTTTTTATTGAAGTTAAAGAATATAGGATAAAAAATGCGAGAAAAATCTTAGCAAGTGCCTAAAATTAGATTGTAGACTACTGCAACAGTTCAATGCCTCCTCTATTTCTTGATTTTTTATTTGGGTTAGTGTTTGATTATTCCTAGCCTGAAAATAATATAGTGTTCCGTGTTCATTTCGACGTGCCTCGTGATCTCTTTCCTAATGGCAATGACTTTAGCGATTCCTACACGTAATCAATAAGAAATTATTATGATATAATTGTACCAATGTCTTCTCCACATTTCTGGTTTATTGGTAGTATTTTTATTTGTTCTCTAGTACGTCCACTTGACGCAATATACATATATTATATCTTTAAAGAATAGAGTAAAACATACATTACTAATTAAAATAAGGGATAGAGTATAATCATTGTCTAATACTGTAAATTTTGCGCGTAAACGGGAATATTTGTGCTTCATGCTTTCTATATGTATACGGTATGGATATCTTTTGAGATAGTAGGCTGTGTAGCAGATGAAGCCATCGGTTTCTGAAATCGAAAAAAGTAGTCAATTGTCAAATCAAAGAGTGTAGTTTCGGACACTGTTTACTCGTTGGTATTGCAAGTCAGCTATGAAATAATCTCATATGCCACCCCACATACCCTCACGGTACATATAGAGTTCACTCTAACTGTCTCTAGATGCAGATACTGTAGCAGTTGTTGGTCGTTTCTCAGATCTGCAAAATCTTCAAAACTCCTGGTTTAGATAGGAGAAGATTTATTTGCTACTAAAAGCTTTCTACGTAGTGGATTTTTTTATAAAAGAAATAATTATATGCATTATTTATTTAAAACATATTTTTCATAATATTTTCCATTTTTCCTCTCAGTTTAAAAAAATGATCAATTTTGCGAAATTTTTGAGTAATTTGCCAATGTTTTGACCAGCCAATATTTATAGGCCGTATTAAAATTCTTTAATCCATTCAAATGCATTATTCATGAAATATTTTTTAAAATATCGTTCGCTATAAGGAAATGCGCAAAAATCACTTGTGACAGGAATGTTCAAATGCTATTTGATAACATTAGCGATTAATTCAGCATTTCTCATCTTACTTTTATTGGTATTTGTTCTATCAGTGGCCCATAACGTTGAAGCCGAGAATAAATGGCTTTATTTAACTATTATATGCTAATTTGATGCAAACATGTGACATATTTTGCCACCCTTGAGCTTGTTTAGCGTTGATGCCTATTAATTCTAGTATTTTGCCAAATATTTACTACTTCGTCATATTTCATGAGTATCCATAATGCAAAAATCTCACTATTAAATATAGAGACATGAGGATGCTCAGTACAAGATGATATGATGCACCTACAATCGAAAACTAATCTCATGAGCATCCAAAAGGAAAATTCAAACACCATCATTGAATATTGAAGAGATAATTAATCATATCCCAACAGTACTTGGAACCTCATGCACTCTTACAAATTTAGAATAGTAGTTTATCATTCCATCAAAGAAATATGACCGTTCCTATAGTATATGCTGGACAAAAATTAAGTGTTGTATATGATAAAATAAAATGCTTTATTTTTTCACTCATTAATAATTATAACGGCAAAATAGCTCTCATTGTTACAGGTTAAGATCTCTTTCAACTAATGGAATATCCCCTTGCCGTACTTATACTCTTTACTTATTTATTTGGGGTAGGTTACCAACAGCAAGTTAATTTGTTTCGTTTTAGACAGATGGGTAGACTTTGTGCAGTGGTATTTATCTTTTAGTGTTTAGAGGAAGAGTGTGGCAATAGGTACCTTGTGCCAGAATTTGTTTACCCTCAGTAAAATTCAGGGAGGGGCCAATTTGTTTACGTTCAACTGGTAGATAAACGTAAGAGCCATTTTGATGAGGTAACAATTACCCAAGACATTTTTGCCATTTAGGATGGATGGATACTTGAAAACAGGTAGCAAGAATGTGAAGAATATTTTCGTTTGAACATTAGAAAAAAATCGGCATCGGTTTTAGACCGCTTATTTTGAAAGGGATCTGTGCTTAAATGTTCCAGCCTGAAGATGGCAGACTGAGCTTGAATATGTACCCACACAGTCTTTAAATGGGTACTCTTACACCATTTAAACATCCCTGCCTCTGTTGGGATTCAAACCCCGACCTTCCGAGTGAATGACCAGAACTCTACCCATAATAATAACTAAATTTTTTTTTTCAATATAAAATATTTTTATTTTAGTTCTAGGAAAAATGTCCTCTAAGAACAAAAACATTATTTAACAATATGAAATAAATTACAAATATCGAGCAAAAACAGTTACGTTGTGAGAACAAGTAACATACACATTCATAACACACATACACACACGTAACATACATGAGATGAGTACATAGTACATATTAAATACATAACGTTTAGCAAACAAACAATTTAGTTCATTGTGAGAACAAAATCACAAACATGAAAATCAGAAAAATGCAATAATTTCCATGAAGATGACAGTAAAAAATTATTCAACGTAACATTATAATAGTAAGAATTTAATGAGTAGGTACAAATCACAATTTATTTATAGCAGTGCAGTTAAGGTCCTGCTAAGCCAAAGTGGCTTGTCAGCAGGTGCCTTTAGTGAAAATATATTTTTTTTATTGCTGTGTAGCGTTTTGGACAACAAAGAACTTAACAGTATTAGCCAATGAGCCATTCTTTTAGTGATTTTTTAAGAATAGATATGCTATTAATATCATGCATTGACATAGGTAAGTTGTTTAACAACACAGGGACTACATGTGCCAAAGTTCTCTTGCCATGGAGGTTAAAATACTTAGGTACAGACAACTTATTTATTCGCCGCAGTTGCATGTCAGTATTAATCACACGTCGCTTTATAAATTTGCTGTCAAAGAAGTTGTCACAAATTAACACATATTTATACAATTCTTTTAATGGTAACAGACTTTGATTCTTATATACTTCTCTCACATTGTTTTCCTTGACCATCATATGCGCAACAATTTTATTTTGTAAAGTCATAACCTTATTCAGCAAGGTGGAGTTTGTGCTACCCCAAATCGTCAAACCATAACGTATTACCATCCATCAAATATTGATCCATCAAATCAAATCCATCAAATATTGATCAATCGTGGCAATATTATGGTTAAATATTATATTTTAGACGAGTTCTGTTCTACAGTGAATAAAATATTCATTATACACATTTAAAATATTTATCTCCAGGCATTTAACATAGGTTTTTCAGTTCCTGCAGTTTATCATCCAGAATTTGCTCAATGACTTTGCTATTATCTAATTTATCAATAAGTGATATGCACAATTTACCATTTTACTGAATTTTGTGAAACACATACTTTAGTAAAGCGACCAGTGCATAAACCAAGTGAGTGCCTGGAAAATTATTAACTGATTTTTTTAATTACGTGCTTTGGTTAATGTTTCCAAATTTAATAATATATGGCACACATAAATTAATTAGCAGGATATTTACGAAGGCTAAAGTGAATATGGTACTAGAGTAAGAAAAATATTCTAAAAGAACGAGAAAAAGTGTAGCATCAGATGACTGCAAATTAGATACCAGGAAAATCATGTGCAGCCCGGCAAAAAACTCAGTTCACACCGGAGCAACCATTGCGCCATCATGCCTTCGTTGCAAGCAGGGAAACCTACGAAATTTGGTCACTAATGAATTCCACCTCATTGTGGGGAGAAAAATTGAGGGGTCACTCGTGTCCTTTCATTATTAGAAGCCGCAACCTCACGTCACCGAAGAATATCCGGCTTGGTGGCTTCATTAAAAATTACCGAGAGCGTATGGTGTGCTAGGTTAAGTAATTGAATTATCTAATTAGCGCCAATTGTCACGCTGCTACGCATGCGCAACAAATGTTCTAATTTCAGCTTTAATGTGTTTCGCTTGGGCTTCAAACACTAATCCTTTGGATCGCTGCTGAATTCACTCGCTTTAATGTTCCATTATCTTTTGGGCATAATTCTTAAGCTTGATCTATTTGATCATATGGTACAAGAGATGTGGATTTGTTTTAGACTGAACTGATAGACTGAATTTTTCATAACATTTGCTTGTAATTAGAGCATCGTACGTTAAAAAAGTGATAATTATTGATTCTTTATTCATAATTAGATCTCTTTGATACATTTTACTTTCTTCATAAGAGAAAAATGGAATTTTTCATAAACTATTGCCAACTTCACGCTATTTTTTTCTTCCCTCTTACATACGTAGCATTCTATTGTATTCTCTTTCATGACCTAAATCATCCCTTGGCTTTAGGTTTCTTTACCAGTCCCCACTCATTCTTTACAAGCTGACCTTTCTGAGACGTCTTTATTTTGTCTTGGACCATAATCAACATTTCTTTCTTCAACTTTCCTTCCGACCTACGTTTACTTATTATGTTACAACTCTGATCTCAAACTCCTCCATTCTGTCATCAACACCCTTCTGCAGAGTTAATTGCTTTTAGCCTCATTAAGGTGGGTCCCTTTATGGAATTTTTTCCACTCATTTATATGCAGGGTTCTGGTCAAGCGTACCCTATTCGTGGCAGCATTTGTTTTTACGTAATTCTCAGCTGAATATTTTCATTGCTGCGGAAATCTTCGTCCAAAATAGAAAAATGTAGCTGTATTTCTTCTCCTCTCTCCTAGTATTATGCTCCTCTTGGACGTATTGATGTTTTTGATTCAAATAATCTTACATTTCTCACGCCTAGTTCCCAGTTCAATGAACGACTCATCGGCTCGTGAATCCTGTGAATTGTTCAGCTCACCATTTTCTTTCCTGTTAGTATTTTACAAAACAATTCACAAGGTTGAAATATAGAGCTTTCTTATTATTAGTTGAAATTTTTGATTTTTTCTCGTGTTTAGTCTTTATTCCAAGGTTATCACAATTGATACATTACGGTAGACCTTTAGCATGACGCTGCGGCCATTGGCAGGCGTTACGCCAACACACCAAGCCATTTTTCTTTCTTAATTGAAATATTACATTTGAGAAACTATTTAAATTTGTAGAGGAGGGTAGTATCTACTATATGTAAAACATGAGCAGAATCCATGGCAAAGGTACATCGTCCACATGTGATTTGAAAATTTAAAATTGTTAATAACATTGTAAAATTGTTTTTAATTTGCAATATAATCCCTTATTATATTTTAACAATTTAAGTCTTTTAAAAGAAGCCCTTTTGCACGTATTTTGCTTTAAAAGTGTCGGAGATATACGGTGAAATGTGTAGTAACCTTTGCAACACTGCAATGTCTCGCAAACGGCTGCATGTTTTAAAAAACGGCTTTGGGATTTTCTTTTTACTGTCAAATGACAATGGTATACGAAGGTGAAAATTGGTTACCCTAGCGGTCATTTTTACCGATTTTCTGGTTGAATTGATTCTGATTGACCTATTTATATTTCTTTACGATCTATGAGTGAGCACACAATATACTCGCTCTCCAGGTGACTGAATTCATTTGGCTATATATATTTTTCTTTCCCAACAAATATGTTGCTAGCTTCTTTGAATCACTGGCGCAGTTCCGTTCACCCCACTCCGTCCATGCGCGAACGAACGCTGCGCCATTGAGGGCATCCATTCATCAAAGAAATCACGGTCCAAGAGTTGTGAAAATCGAATGAGACGTTCAGCTCCATGTGACGGGCGAGCCCAACTTCAATATAGCCGTTTCCTCTCCAGTCTCCTCCAGATCTGAATTCCCGACCCAGATGAACGCGATAGATTGCGTATGAACCGACGAAAAATAAATTCTCTTGGCGTGAAGTCATAAAAAGCCCTATGCACGTCATTGAAATCGGATTTTCATCGAAGAGAGATTTGCGCCAATATGAGGCGTGACCTAAAAATTCATATTACAAAATAAGCCCGGCGAAGGATGATGGAATTGGTCTAGCATCAACTCAATCAGGACCGGACGTATAGGAGTATTGTCGCATGCTCCTCGTAGTAGTCTGAAGTGGGAAATTAACGAGTGGCAGCCGTTCCCAAATCAGGTTAAACACTTTGATTCCGAGAAATTTGATTTCAACTGAATGGTTTATTTTCATCGTAAATATTGATGCTACGTTCAACACGGATAGCTTTTTCCATCAAAATCTATAGGTACGAATGCTTATAGTCATTTCTTGGTACACCTCGCTATTATTTATTTCCTATCTTATCATCTAATTTTTTCCTGCCTAATCCGCGTTGTTTTTAGATTAAATGCGAATGTTTTAGTCCAAATTTGTAGCTTTCACTCATAACTGTTTTATGTAGCATCTATTTTACATTCTATCTTTCCGCTTTTCTAATTGTCTGCTCAATTTTAAGCTTAACCATAATGTAGCAATTAGTATAAAGTCTCATTTGTCATTTTTCAAATGTTTATGACCAGCTTAAATTAATCTCCTGCACTAAAGCATGCTACATAGTCCACTTTATCAAATTATCTCCATTTTCCTAGTATAGTACATACAACTAACAAGCAAGTTTTACTCATCTCATTTCCCGTTTTTGGCTTAAATCATTCATCGTGTAGTTGTTGGTAATCTGCCAATTACTCATATATTAAGATATGGATTTTTGACTACCAGGATCATTAGTAGTTGATGTCGTTAGGGTGGTGCCTATAAATGAATTTGTTTGTTTTCAATTACGCGATTCATTAATCGAGGAATAGTATGAGTGTTTGGCGTTTTGACGTATTAAATTTTAGGATCAATGAATGAATAAAGCATTTATTAAATAAAAGCAACAATATAGATTTTCTATGATGATGTAAATTTTAGACGAAATACCTGGTAGGAAAGAGTATTTACAATTTAAACCCCTTAGATGGCAGCTGGTAATTTTAATCTTAAATACAAGTTACGAACTTAACACGGACTTCTTTCTACATGCGCACGCTTAAAGAGTATGCATCGTTTCGCGATCATTCACCATTAGAGCAGCAATGTACCCATTATTTTGCTTAGACTCTTTACAACTTTACAACAAAACTTACAACCTTTTTCTAGCCAGGTACAAATTTCATCCATGTGGCTTGAAAGGAAATGTCTAAATTACAGGTCAAAAACGACACACGATCAATTGGACATTGTATATCCAGCACATAAGACTCCATCTTATCACATATATTTTTTTAATACATTCAATTTCGGCCGGAAATAATTTTAAAGCCAATTAAAGATACAATCGGCTCAAGAACGCCATCTTTTATTATGTTTATGAAGACTAGAAATCATATTTTCCCTTAAGTTTGTCGGCATATGGCAGAGTTACATGAAAATAATGCAATTGTTATGAAATGGATTAATAAATAAAACTAAAGCCGATAGAATGTCCTTGAGAACAATAATGTGAGTTGTAAAAGAATGACACTCTGTTAGGTTCACTTTATATTTAAATAGGCACGACCCAATTTCATAGCGTAGTTACATTATGAAACCCGGGTCGTGCCTTTTTAAATATGAAGTGAACCCATGAAAGTTTCCTCCTTTTATCTTACATTATGGTAAGGTGTCACATAGTTAAGCCTAACGTTATCAGCTATAAATTGAGTTGTGATCTGTTACCAAAATATATTTGATCTCAATAATGGACAAGAAAATTTGTGAGCATATCTTTTTCAAAGTTTCACAAATGCCTTATTAATAATTGAAAACAGGAAGTTTCAAGGGAGATGTGTAAGATTTTATCAAATCAATAACAAAACAAAATTTGTAATCACGTAGGATTCACGTGGTGCAGCGGTGTTTACTATCATTAGTTGCTCCGTTCTCTGTTGTAGGAAAGAAAGGGATCTTCAGGTTGTACAGTTTCTTCAATAAAGTAAAAAATACTTTTGAAATACAGTAAGCATGATCTTTCCTGTGCCTCGGTGGCGGGAGGGTGAATCCCTTACTGGTTCGACCCTGGGAGGATTCCGTCAGGGGAGGATTTTAGGACGTTTAGCATGAACATTTATGCTGTGAAATTGTTACTGGTAAAAGTACCCGACGTAAAAGACAAACTTTGTTGTTTTTGAATATCATGTAAGCGCTTAGCTTAAATAAAAGGACTTGGTCCGAAAAAGACACGGTAAGGGAACAAGTCGGGCGTTCTGTTTTAACTCTTTTATTCACGTACACCACAAATACATGTTGGCTATCGGTCACCCCGCAAGAGACTTCCAGAGTCTCTCCTGCCCTCACACCGCGCCCAATTCCCGCGTCACCCCGTGACCCCCTCAAGGGCTTCCTATTGGCCGGCTATGGCAGCAGCTTTCCACCTTAACCGTGCGACTTACCACGGAGCAAGATCCCACGGCAAGGCGCCGTAAAGTGTTAGAGGAGCTACACCTAAATGTGATTCCACATCCGGCGGCTACCATTACCGCCGCAACCAGGACCGGGGCGAAGTGAGCGTTGACTGCTGCGAATGAGAAAATTAATTGAAGAATTAAATTCAAATATTACATATTGAGTAAGATTTTATCTTGAAAGGCAAGCACCTCGTACGTTGGATTAAATAATCTCATTAGTATTTCTATTCAGTCAACAATTTCTTGGCTAATATTGAAGTGGAGAGGTGGTATGGAAATAAAAAGACGTGAATCAAACACCGAGGGAGTGATCATCATGTGAAATACACCTTTGCAGATTTTTTAACCGAAGCGCACATTTTCTCCTTTCATTCACTGAGACCCGGTGCACGGCTACAGAAGATGTAGTAGTGAGGTAATCGGTGAGAGACCCTTGGGTCGATTCATTCTCCAGGCAAAAGGGTAAAGCATATACCCTTTTCTCTTTCCCCCTCTATCTCATTCATCTCGTTTCGTCGCACGGAGGATGAAGAATGAGCCGTAAAAGAGAGTGAATGCCGAGAGGTCGGAGATGGGCGGGAAAAAGAGGCATTCACGCCGTTTAGGACGTGAAGCGAGAATAAAAATCGATGCGGACAATTTGTCGGGACATTACACCGAGAGCGCGGGAAGGAGTCGGAAGGGGGAAAGAAAGGAAGGGCGGAGTCGATGTCGCGTAATTCTCTCACCTAATGGGCTCGAATTCCTCCTCTCGCGTTCTCGGTGGAGGAGTCTCGTGAGTGTAAGCAGCGGAAATCAATATAGTTCCTGCCTTTCGTCGCCCCTTGGTGCTCCTGTATTTTTTTTCATTTCTCGTGTTTAAAAAATGTTTTCTCATGCGCGTCACTGTAAAAATGCCAGAAACGTTAAGGAGGGTGGGGTATTTGGATTCTGTAGGTACAGAATTAATGAAATTTGGAGAATTCTATTTTCACATGAGAAAATGCTTGGAATATTTTCGCATTGCATGCACAGAGACTAGCTGCAAACGGTGCATCGCCAAAAAAAATACCCTACATTTCACTCATGCGTGTAACCAGAGGTGTTCTAGAGCAGAGTGTATGTTGTGAGAATCATATTTTAAAATTTGCTTTCAGGTGCCAGGACTTTTGAAAAATAAATTAGTAAATATGTTTTCAATTATTTTTGCCCCTCTAAAATACTTGATTCGCTTGAAGTTAAGAATATTTGAAGATTAGGCAAGGATGATCACTATGTCCGTTTGATGTTACTGTGTGTTACATAATAGAAAATCAATATGGATTATTGGGCAGAGAATGGGTGTTCATGAAATCAACATCTAATGCTATACAGACGGGGCAATATCCATCCAGAGCAGGTGTATGACTAAGCGACTTGTAGGGAACATAATGCATGGGATAATAGACAGAAAGACAAAATGAGGAAAACCAAGGAAAAAACATAAAGATCAGGTAAAATGGGAAATAAAGCATAATAGCTGCCTGTGCTAAAAGGACTTATCATTAGAGTGGGTACAATAGAAGGTGAAGAAGAAAGGTCGATCCATTTAATCTTCAGAAGAATGCTGAAGATTAAATGGATCGACCGAGTAAGTAACGAGGAGGTGCTAAGAAGAGTAGGAGAAAAGAGAAGTCTGTTAACATCTCTAAAAAGAAGAAGGGACAACTTAATCGGCCATATCTTGAGACACGATGGCCTGATGAAGACTATCGTCCAGGAAAAAGTGAACGGGAAGATGGGAAAAGGCAGGCCTCGAATGATATATATGGAATAGGTTGTGAAGGATGTAAACGAGAATAATTACTCACAATGAAAAGATTGGCCGATAGAAGAATCGAGTGGAAAGCTGCGTCAAACCAATCCTAGGATTGTTGACCAATGATGATGACACTAGAAAGTTACAGTCTTAGGATTGCACGGTGATGGTTTCTTGATGAAAGAGGACTTAATTGTAGAGCTGTATGAAACCAATCTTGGGGCTGATGTCTAATGATGATGATGATTATGATATGAGAAAGAAGATGAAACTCCAGGTTAAATGGCGAGAATGGACGTTTGCATTTAACCAAGCTTGGCATCAGACTCTGATGATGGTGAATCCAATTGAACGGGGTGAGTGCCATGGAGGCTCGTTCTCCTCCGCAAAATGCAATTAAGTTCCTCATGCATTTCCTTTGTGCCTAGCACCAAATTGTCCATTAGGAGAGAGTGCCAGGTTTGCATTTCGTGATGGCCGGAGCACCAAAGCACGTCGCAGATGTGATGCCTCGCTCATTTGACCACGTAATGTAAACGGCTTGCGAGATCGGAAATTCATAAGGAAAACAGTGAATATAAATTACTGCTTAAATCATTAATTATATTTCTGTGAAACTGAATTTGGATGGAAAATAAACCTGCTGTTTCCAAGTCAAATAATCCACCTATATTTAGTATACTGCCCTTATTTAGCAGCAAATTTCTTCTGCCTCTAATCCTTGGATCCAAACTGCTTCATCATGGTCTCACTCGCAATTACCACATACATCTATTTGCTCATTTCACGTACCTCAAAAAAATTCTCATTAGAAATACAGTGAAATTCGATCCATGAAAACAGGTAAGAAGAATGAAGCAATAATAACTCCTTAGTGACTAAAGTCTTGTGTTCGTGTGATTATAGCTTTAATGTAGACACTCCATTCTCGTCAAATGATTCAATAATGAGGTACCAAACAGATCGTTTAAAAATGCATGCTTATGTTCATGCTATTGCGTTATTTTATGAACGTGCATTGTTAAGTCAGTACTCCACGTAAGACTCCCGATATCTTAGTAAAAACTAAAGCTGTTCTCCTGCAATAACCGTGAACATAAACTCGTCCAATCACACTCACACTCATACTCGTCACACGGACCCAATGAAGTGGTCGTCTTGGTAGCCAGAAGTTCCTCCGTAGATGTTTTGTAGCGTTTTCATAAAAATAGTGCCACAAAATACCATAATTTTCGGTGTTTCTCTCCCTGGCATCTTTCCGTATCCCTAACTATTCCCTGTTTTATTCCATCAATGCATTTGCAATTTTTTACCCAACAATTTAATTGCGTGGAATATACAAAGTAGATTTTCTTTTCCAAAGTGGATTTTCATTTGCACAAATATAATTTTTGACCAAATAAGAGTGCATCATCGAGAGTCAATGCGTCTTTACCATTATTTCCTCTTCTAAAACATGAAAGTGAACAAAACTTGAACTCGATGTAGTCCAAATTTTTTAAATGACACTGTCTTATTTTCAATAGCAGTAGTAACTTGATAAGATATTAAAGATGCAATGCTGTCATAATTCACTTGGAAACGTTATTAATTATCAAGAAGTTGCGGTGAGTTTTAGAAAAGAACCCCAGAAAATTTTTAATTCAACTATTTTCCAAAGTAGCTCTTGGCTGTATGGTGTATTGGGAACATTTATACTTTCTTCATTACTATGCACATTCCTTCTCTATTTCACAGTCAGATTTGACATGGATGAAATTTTGCCTTACTTGAGTTGCTATTTTATTTGCTTTCCTTCTATGATTTGGGATTAGGCAAGAACTGGAATAATTACTCCACAGTAAATTTATGATCCGTAATAATCCTATGAGCCACACACATAAAATTGTTGAGCATAAAAACAATATTTTCGCTCTTCATGTTTATTGTATAAAATTTATGTGGAAGGATTAGGGGCCCTCACTAAATTGCTGATTCAGTAATTTCATGAATATTTCACGCTTATGTTCCTGTGTAAATAGCAGTTTAGATCTAGGAAAAAAATAGAAGTTTTACAAATTTCGCTTTTTCAATATCATAAATAAAATTCGAAATGCATAAGAGATCATTTAGTTTCTTTGATGTGGCCAACCGAGATTAGCTTTGCAATTCCTTTTAACAGTCCTTTTTTGTTAATAATGCTATATTTTGGACGGTTAATCCACAAGAACGACATACCTGTAGTTGATCGAGAGATTTATTTACATGCAAGAATCATTTCTCTCCTAAATTACAGTATTAAACTTCTTCTATTAGCTCATAAGCTTTTACTTGGTCTGGGCTATATGAACTTTAGTTTTCATAGCTGTATAGATCGGTATCCTTGTTGCTCCTTTCATTATTTATCGTGAGGCCGTTTATTTTTAACTTCATCTTATCCCGCCAACAGATACCTCTGTCTCCGGCGTCCGTAAAATGAGATCTCTTAAAGTAGAGGCGCTAAGTGACAGAGCAGAAGCGTGTCGCCCCCAACGTTCTCAACTTTCTACTTGAAAATATTTATACTCACCACCTAACACTTCCTTAAAGCAACCTTCTTACACATACTGACTACATGCAAGTGATACCAGCGGCAAATTCCTGTTGAATTCCAACAGGAAGAAAACAAAATGTGTCATATTAAAGGTATTTCAGCCTGGGATTTAAATTAATCTTAAAAGTAGCTAGGCATTTATGCATACTTAATATTAGTTTCAAAAAATATTACAGGTGATGAGCTGCGAATAAACTTAGGTACATCATTTTTCATTAGCAGAAGTATTTCGCCGATATTGTGTGATATTGGGTAAGTTGTGGATTCAAATACTTTTTTAATTCGATCAGTTTCACCGGATTTTGAAGTTAATCAATTTCCCACAATCTCGTACTTTGTGCTTATTAACTACAAATCCCTAAAAACCATATATTCATACCGAAGTTTTTAATTTTAAAATGTATTTTAGCATTATATTTTAGTGAATGCATTTATCATGCAATATTAAATTACAATACCAATTTTAACCCTTGTGTTTCTGTGATTGGCTTGGATACCGTAGAGATACCATATTGGAACCAAAATCATGAATTTTTCCCGAACTGATACGAAAACCGAACAAAGTAATGGTTCAGTATCCATGATTGTGTTATTTCTTGCACTATTAATTCCCATAGTGTGCCCTTTTTAACCTATCTTCGTATCTTTTTTTAAATCTCGTTAAAACCTCATTATCATCAAAATTTATACCATCAATACCTTCCGGCGTAACTTGGTGGAACCACTGCGTAATAAAATAATACAAATAGCTTTGTTCGTACACAGTATACACTGGCTGTACTCCTAATTATGCCATAATTGGCGAAATATGGTCGGAAATAATTATACTGTGGAGCGAACAGAGTTATTAGTATTTTGTAACTTCATAACATCCTAAACATTTTTTTATCCCTCTTCTCCACTCATCCATAATTATTTCTCTACTAAGAAGTCCGTTTATTCCTAAAAAAAACACCCTTTATCCACTATCCATCAACTAGGAGTTGAGTAATTTTACACTTCGTTGTCGGTTGCACGGAGCACTTCAGGAAAAAATATTTTTGAATAAGTACACCGAGATAAACTACTTGTTGGTGAAAATAAATGTTATTTTACACTGCAGAAATAAAAAATGTGAGACTTTCCGAGCCAATTTTCCTTTTATGTCAATGAAGAATACGCTTGCCGAAGTTCACGAGTCAGAACACCTACCTTGACTAATTTCTTTGAAGGAACTTAACATGGAATCATTCCCACATATCTACAGTTACACCTTAGTGGTATTGTAGGCAAATCGGGAGATTGCCTTGAGGACTTGACTTGAGAAGCTTGAGGACGAAATTTAAATATTTGCTCAAGGTAGTTTTCGTCCGCTTGGGTTAACATGGTACCCTGGTCCTTTTTGACAGATCGACGAGTCACGCCTGCCGATGCGATAAAGCCAAAGAATTTAGTGTAGCTGAAGACAAAGTATTCATGAGCCTCTTACACTACTACTAGTGATTATAAATTTTCACATGAAATAATGTTGTTGGAACCAATGGAGTCGATACTTGCCTCCTGGATTTCCCGAGCAGTGCAAACTGCCTCTACGCCAACAGACCATCCTGATTGCACTTTTTTGACCCTGGGTAGTGTAAGGACCATTTTACACGGAAAATAACCATGCAAGTGATATCATGCAGATACGATATTATTTGTATGTGTTAAGTGGAAAATTCCTATCATTAAAATTTATTTCTTTGGTCATGTGATCAAAAGTTTACCATATTTTAATTTCATCGGAGGTTTCCGTGAATTATCGCCTAATTTGAACCCGCTTCCATTTTTTTCTATGAGTGGGCAGAAAATAATGCAAAGTAATCAAGTGAAGACGAAATCAGCTTAAATGTAATTTTTGTACCGTGCTCATGAAATAAATAATCTTATATGATTCTTATAATATCCATGTAATCCTTATAGTATCCATGTAATCTTATAATATCCATGTAATCTTATATAATTCTTATAATATCCATGTATCCTTAGGTAATATTCTTTAATTAAGAATGTTTTGGGGTGAGCCTGAGTTTATTTTAATTTAGGCATTCGATCCATTGATTATTCTTGTGGAAAATATAAATCAATAAAAATTTTGAACATAAAATGAAACCTAGAACTGAGAAAAATGCATTGAGATATTTCCAAAGGAGTTTTCCCGTTATCCCTCGTGGCATTCGTGAAGATTTTGCTTTACTGTTGTTTTTTATCACAGCTACTCTGAACTGGGGAAAATTAAAATAAATATCATGTGTCTAAAATTTAAATAGTTCACTTTCTTTTTCCGATAGACTCTTCTACGCACTTCAGGCATAATGTGCTGTTGAAATGTATTGTTTTTTTCTAGTAGTAATCTTTTAGGCTAAAATAGTAGGTACTACTTACTTTTTTGTAATTAATTTCACTGTAGCGTACGAGACTCGTGACCGTATCTTAGTTTTTTTTTCTGTGGCATTTCTATGATAGCGTTTGCTAATTTTTTTCGGTGGAATTCCGATACCTATGCAAATCATTATTTGGATTCAATAAATACCCCCAGAAAATGAGAATACTGTTGGCTTTGTGCAGAAATCAAACATTGGAGCTATGAACTTTCGGGAGGTATTTATAATTACGAACTTTGCCGAAGGCCCTTGTTCTGAGTGAATAATCGGTGTCCGTAAGCCAATTACTTCCATCAACCCCCGTCCACACTCGTGTGGGTGGCAGGTGAGACCGTTTCAGATTCAACCCCTCCTTAATGGGGGGGGGGGGGGGGTGTCCAGGAATGGGGAGCGGATTAGCACTTGACTTGGAAAATTGTGTTCTCAGGGGTGATCCACTTGAAGCCCAAAGGGAGGATCAACTCAGATGGAAAATAAATTCCCCTTCACTACAATAATGGGCGTGGATTACGGATGGTTGAGCGCGACACGAAGACCTGTAAATATTTGCCCTCCTTCTACACTCCCCCTTCCTGTCTAAAGAGGGATTGAGGTGTTTATGTTGCAAACGTATTGCCTCAATGAAAGCTACTGAAGAGCAATTTGTGAAAAAAAATCCTGATTAATGCAAGAGTGATTTGGAATTGGTAGTATTTAAAAATAAATTTTCACTTATAAATTATTACCTCATCATTCCACTGAATGATGAGTTAATGAAATCAACGTCTCTACAGCTGTAAGCAATAAGAAATGAAGAAAAATATACCCAAAAGAATACAAAACATTACAGCGAGCAAAAGGGGCAGAGGAAAATAAAGAGGGAGAGCGGGAAGGGTGGAGTATATACTAAGTAAGGGAGCTCTCAATCACATGTACAAAATCAAGCATGCAAAGAAATTTAAATGGCAGTAAACGAAACATTCGCACACCTATTCACGATGCAAGAAACAACCGCCACACTCAAAATTAAGGGAATCAAGGTAAAAATAAAAACGAACAGTGACTCACACAATCACTCACTCACTCAGGTTTGCATACAAAATATAGTCACCTTCGTGAGTTCAATCACAAAAACAAGCAGGGTTTACGAGGATTTCTCCAAGGCCAGTGACCCTTCATACACGCAAAATAAAAAGAAAAGTAAGTTTGGGAGATAGTATATTGAATAGAATGAAAAGGATAACTAAATAACTAAAGTAAGTAAATAAACGTTTTTCTCATCATTCCAGTTAAAGAAGGGTGAGGTGCTTCTGTGGCAAACCATTTAGCCAATGAATCTTTGTAATCAATGATGAGTGGATTGGCATTGGTATTAAGTAAAAAAACAATTATTAGGACAGTATCAAACGTTTTGCAGTCAAATAAAATTATTTATTTGAAACTTATTTTTAAAATAACTATTACAACGGAGTTTCATTGTACTTGAGCGTTCTCTAATCATAATTTTTTAATCAATGGAAACCACATTTGGCACAATTAGAATTCATCTTTATCCTTTCCCGTTCTCTTGCTCCAAGCTTTTCCTCTACAATCCTTCAATCTATGACCATCCATCTATTGCTGATAGCCGTCGGTCTATCAGCAATAGCCACTGAGTCCAGTCTTAACGTGTACACTCAGTAAGAGGTTACAACTCACTGAGTATTTTGTTTATTTTAAAAATCCTTCATGCATTCTAGAGTCGTTTTTTGCTAGAAAATAAATTGGAATGGATAGCGAAGAAATTCAGTGGCTTATATTTAAAAACAATTTTATAGTAAAAATGCATTTGTTTCAATATTAGCATGGTAAACTGACTTCTAAATTTTGAATATTGTTTACGAGAAGTGCCTAAAAAAAGAAGAAAATGGGACCCATAAGCATGTTTGCAATATTCCATAATCATATTACAATAACAAATCAATATTCTATCAACCTATCCTAGGAACGTACAAGAATTAGTGATACTATTAATATTGCTTGGCAACTAATAGAATAGCTTTAGTTCAATTAATATTGGAACCAATATTGGATGTAAATTCCTGATTGTAATATATACCAGTGAATTTCCCAGTACACACCCTTGCGATGGCTCTTAGGGAGTTGCGTTTATGTAGATGTATACTCAGAGAGAAATATAATTGCACTATATACCTTAGTAGAAGAGATCTGTAAGGCCTAATTAAAATTTATAAAGCAGATGGCATCGTTAATATTCCTAAGAAGCTAACACACGACCGTTTTGAACAGTTCTCGATTCTTCAAATCGACACTTGGCTTGATAAACACGGTTCTTGATAAAATCTAATGAAATGTCAAAGATTCGCGTTACTTAACTCTGCAAAAAATAAAATATTTCGCTGCCATGTGTGTCCAATAAGAAAAATTATGAATAAAGGAATAATATACATTTATGGGTAATTTTGAGGACATTGTCCCAAAGAATCGGGTTGGTGAACGATCTTTCCTGGAGATGTAACGATAGGAGGCCTGTATGGAGAGTATATAGCAAGTTAAATGCGATTGTTTCGATAAATATATACGTCATTTTTTCGGCAAACGAGCACACTTCGGAAATAGTGAGTAACTATTTAATATGGAAGAGCTGCATCACACAACAAATTAGAAAACTTTACTCATTTGCCATTGGATTTAAGTGTACCTACATGCTTTCGTTACATAATTTTTGACTGCAATAACACCATGACATGTCACTGGATGGAAGCCGTCACAAAAGGCAAACATGTGATACTATAATTTCTCACATATCATATGAATACACAAGTATATTTCTTTAGAGCTTACATTTTAGTGCGGAATTGTAATATCAGGTATGTGGGAGGATAGTTTTTCAGAAAATCACAAGAATCGGCTAATATTCTGCACTCCTAACAAGTATGTTGAGGGAGGAAACAAGGGTGTATCAGAGGAAAAGTTGCTGCAGGAGATTTTCTTTAGAAAATGTGTCAATGAGAGAAAAGTACATTTTTTCAGGCAAGGTTAGCCGAAAAAAAGAAAATTATGGAAAACCTCGCGATTCCTCGGCATCACACTCAATGTGCAACCTTAATGACTTTAGTAGGACGTGATAGAACAACAACCATTAAGCAATCGTAAATACCGTTTACGATTGACGAGTTTATGTTTTCCTACTGATTTTTGGCACTCCAAAAAAAAGATGTCCTAGCAATTGCGGTAAGTCGGGTATATTCTTCTCATCAGCAGTCACATTATATCATGCAAAAAAAAATACTTCGGTATCAAATTATATGATTCATGTTTCCAGCCTTGGCTTGAGTTTTATCACTTCTACCAATACTGCCGCGTCCACTTACGCCATAGGTATATGTTACTCAAGAAACATACGTGTTCAACTTGTTTGAGCCAGTGCTCTCCTACTTTAGTATGAACCTTAACCTACTTTTCTTCAGGAATATCATATATGAAGTGAAATAAAAGAAATTGATATCAAACCCTTATATCCGTTTTCTTTGTTTAAAATATTCTCTTGGCTTTTAACACTATAGTTATAACACGATGCGCTCTAATTCCAACTAAAAAAGTTATTTTAATATTTTTCCAATGGCGGAATAATGCTTGTCCTTTGCTTGCTGATTTTTCTTATGTCGAAAGTCAGTGAAAATAGTAGCATGTGGATTCTTCTCAGGATTTACACCGGATTTGTAATTAAATTGTCGATAGCTCATTTGCTACCCCTGCCATCATCTTCATGGGCGTATGACTCTTACTTAAGGCCGCATATGTTCATCAACGGCCATAAGGAAGATGCCGGAGTCAGCTTTCAGAACGTGTGTATCTGAAATATCAATCCGGCGGAAATCACGAGAATTGACTGGTATACATTTGCCGGGGAAACTAAAAATTCTTCGTTAAAAATTAATCGCTCTTGGGTAGCCAATTTCAAATGAATGAATATTTCAGAAATATTTTGCTGCACCATCGCCAATTTTACGGTGCCAAATTTACAAATTTAATGTTGCTATTTATCGGTGCAAAACTCGGCATTCCGACAGTAAGATATTTTTATTCTGGATGAACCTGGACTCCTAAAGCCTATTTTTTTACAAATGCCTCAAATGCAAAGAATTGAATGGGATTGGTTTTTAGGGTGCGTCGACGAATAAGGTAACATTGCACCACCTCTTAAACTTTAAAATATTAGCAAGTCCGTATACAGTTTAAAATTTTCGGAATTTTGTTTTGTAAACTATATTTTATTAAAAAGATTGTGTATTTTAAGAATTGTAAATTTTTTTATGACAGGCTCGTCATCGCCTAGTATTTTGAGTAGTTGACCATAGATATTCATCTTCATACGGGTATTTTGATACCTAACGCTCTCCTCAAACGCAAAGGATATTTTCTTAGTTAGTTATGCACATATTCCAAATTTCCTAATATATTTATGCAATGAACACACATATGTGTTAAGGTGAGTAATAAGGGCCCGGTTTTTTAAAATCATTTTTGTTGGAATTTCAGGCTAACCTTGGAAAAAATAGATTTTTGAAGATATATTTACATCGCCAAAAAAGGAATTATTCTTGCGCAAAGTGTATTCAAAGTGTGTACTATAATATCAGGTACACGTCACTACACTAAGCTTTCTAAAAATAAGTTTTACTTGTTTATACCACATAAGGACAGCCTGCTGTTGCTTGCAGAGAAATAGTGTAAAAGTATATTTTTGTAGCGGTCACTCAACGCATACATGTCTGCCTAAACTCAAGGGGAGAAATTTTTCCTACTAAACTGGAGAATGGATTTCGGCTAACGAAGTTTGGAATTATCTATACTCTAATTTTTGTTAGAATCTAGAATGGTGTAGAATAACATCGTACGTTTGTTGATCTAAAATGGAATGTACCACTTGCCATTTTGAAGAGTCAAATAAATGCATTTCCACTGATGCATACTCTCTGATGCATTCATACCTCAATGTATATTGTTTAGCGCCTTATTATATTACTTGCATTATTTTATCAACTTATTTCACTTTTTCGTTCCACACCTCACAGCCTCTCATAACCCTTCCACCCCCTCACCCCTTCTCTCTAGAAGTTACACCGCCATTACTTTAGGAGTTTCATGTCTTCCCATTCCCCCAACAAATGCTTTATACAAGCGCGCACTTGTGAACACCTTTCCTTGCCTGACGATAATGAAACAAAATCCATCAAAGTCTGGGTCTCATTAGAGTTCTTTTGCTTGTGGACATATATTCTTCTTTTTTTACCAAATAAACGCATGCCTAAGAAGTATCTGCCTTTCTCTCACCTCCAGAGTTGCAGTATTCAAAAAAGTAACGTATTCTTTTCACCCATCTGTCGAAATAGACTAGTTGTAGCACTATATACCCCTGTTTATGTTTCCCTCGTTTGTTTACCTTGTCATTATCCGGTTGTGAGACACTAAATATCTTCGAACACAGAGCCTAGGCTAATTCAAATACCGGACCTGCGGCCAAGCAATATTATAAACTCGTAGGTTCAGGCTTCACTTTGTGAAAATCCATTCTAATGAATTTAAAAAGATATGGTACTTTTTTCACCGTTTTTATTCCAAGTCAACCGGTTTTGTCTCATAGGCAACATCATCAGGTCCACTTGGAATAAAAAACTGTGATAAAAGTGCCATATCTTTTTGAATTCATTAGACTGAGCGATAATTAGGGAGGTGATATGTATCAGGAATGTATGATGGGTGCTATGTAACCATTCAGGGGAAATTGACAGGGCGGGCGTCTTCGGACAGCGGAATGCTGCGTCAACATGGGAAACGAACGAGGGAAACGGATTGATTTCAATCAACCGGAATATGAGTCAGGGAAAATTAATGACGTGAGAAGATGAGGACTGCATCCTGTCAGAAGGAACGGAAGAGATGGAACGATATGGTGTGGCATCATGGATCTCAGAAGAGGGAATCACTATCAGCACGTTCAGTAGTTCATTTGTTTGTCATTCAAATGTCACTTTTGGCAGGAAATGGAGTTGAATTCAATTATAGCTGAACATCGATCCGGGGATAATTTTCATCAGTTTCAACACTTGTTTGGCCAAAATTGGTTTTCCCCGAATACGAGCATCCTCAATTTTGTTGCCATACATTATTCATCCCTGATGAAATAGGGACCACCCAAGTATTTTTTTAAACTGTGAATGAATTTCTAACGTTTCTTATTTAGCAATTATTAACTCATCCTTTATTAGGTTATATTCTCCTACGCGCTTATTTTGAGAAAAATTAGTACGTGGCAATTATATTAGCTTCTCATCCTTTGGTACAGGACTCTTTTTAAGTTTGTATGGCAAAAATATTAAGAGATTCGCGGTAGACTTTGATTAATAGATATGCAAAAGAAATTGGTCATATTTCAAATGAGGAACAAATGATGAAAACCATAGGTATGTTAGTACCATCCTAGTTATGTCGTTATATGTAATCGGCCATTGTCATTCTTCTCTTCATTTAACATAATAGTTTTTTTTTGCATTCATCATGCGACTTCACAGTTCATAATTCATCTTAATGCAAGGTTACCCACAAACCTTAGCGTATGTACCTTCTTGGTAACACACGTGGAAAGAGAGGACTCAATGGACAGAAAAATCCCTTGAAATGACCAATGAAGTGGTCGGGAGAGGGAAATTGCGTGGGGAACAATGATCAGAGAGTGTCTATCACGCGGGTACAGAAAGAATCTCACTTAATCAGAACCGAGGTAAACAGTCATCAACTGAGGATAAGGGTGACGATTCTACTCGATGCTGTTCGAATAGATATCTATATAGTTATGCATTAGCGTCAAGTTGTGCACTAATACCACCTTTTCAGAGTGGATCGTATCCATTTTGAGTTCTAGAAGATATTTCGTGACCTATCCAGTGAGTCACATGGGATAATTGATGGAAGATGTACAGTCATTTGCAAAAGTCTGTGGGCAACTTCCGCCTCGCCACTAGCGGCCAAGATTAGATCCACCAACTATGTTGGCACTAACTGTATAGTAGAGAAAATTTGTGCTAAGGTAACGGTAATACACGATATGTAAAAATGGCGGATTTTAATGCCTGGGTCAAAAAAAATGATCGGTAACGAATAATAATGACGCATAGGTCCAAGGTTACGGTATAATTAAGGCCCTACCACTTTTATTATGCAAAATAAATCTCGACGAATGCGTGCGACTGCTTAATACTCTGATTACGCCTGTGATATTGCCGCGAAGTGTCGTGCCGTAACACGTTATAAGATTCATTTTTCTCACTTAATAGTTCATTTTCAGTCCGTTTCTCTTTCTCATATGATATAGTTTCAACGGCAAGCTTGCTGAATGAAACTCCGAGCGTGCCCAGTATGAAATAAAGACATTTGTCGTCGTTGAAAGTTACTTGGCCTAGTCAAGGCATACGCATTCATTACGTAATTTATGCTCCATTGCATGAATAATTAAATAATGACACTGCTACATAAAAAAAGATGTCTTACTCGCTACGTGGATTCCATTTCACTATCCAAGACATCTCGCGCAATTAATTTGATGCAGTCCAATCAGTTCACCAATATAATTTAACACGTATTCGTTGTAGGTTAAATAATCATTTGAATGTATGCGGTTCATAGAATTTATTAAAGAAACCACTCTCATACACAATACGATAACAAATAATTTGCGGTCATAAGTATTTATGGACATTTTCAGTCATTTATCTTCCGATGAGTCTTGCTTCAATCAGGGTCCACCACCAACACAAGGTATCACCGTAGTCGGTTATTTTACCAGCAGCGCACCGAATATTCTTCTGTCAATCCTCATTATCACTACACCAGAACGTTTTCACTAATCATTTAGCGAGTATTCCTCCAAATATTTTACAAAATAGGATTAATGCCATACCTATGTATTCCTTGGGACCGGACCGCCATTCCAATGTTCACAGATATCAAGGTAATGTTTATTTACGTCTTGTTGCTGTTGACGACGAAATAAATACACAAAATTTATGGAATTAGAGAACTACTCGCTGTTGCAATGCATTTTATGCCTTTAATTTTCATTTAACGTATTCGTGCTTGAACGTTCGTAGGGAAACCATCTCTGTAGGAGTCATATGCGCTTCTGAGGTGGGTTTTATGTTAATAATGTGTCGTTTGGACTCCCATAGCATGTTTTGAGTTATTTTGTGCTTCAGTTTTTTGCAATTGTTTTTCGGATGGCTTTTGTTTCACTTGACCACGTCATCGACTCACCGATCATTGTTGAATTCGAGCGACTGAATTACCAGTGCCGAGGGAAATCGAACTGGGGATGGAAGAACAACCTGTTGATTGTTATCATTTGTAGTCAATAAGCAAAATAGCCATTTGAACAATTTCTTCAAGGAATTTTTTAAAAATGTTTTCACTTTGGATAAGAAAAGCATATTTACTCGCTCTTAATCCAGCTCTCGTGGATTATTATCTGTATCTTTGTCATCACGCATGAAAAGGTTCCATTAAATCCTTGAAGTGGCTAGTAATACTTTCAATCATTTAACGTAATTGTAATTAAAATTTCTAATTTCGCGTATTTTAAAGTTCTTTGTAGACTCAAGTGAAAAAATGCAATCAGGAGGTAATTTATCTCCAAGAAAGTAAAGGAATAAGAAGGGTTCAAAGTATGCCATGATAATTTTTATCTAAACTTTATATAGAAATGAATTCTAGGTGAGTGTAGAATTGAAAAACTGCATTCTAACACACATGGCATAGAAGAGGCATACTACGTCGAGCTAAGCGCAAGTACTATATGGTTAAATATTTGACGAAAATATCAATAGATAGTTTGATATTGATAATTTTCCTATATTCTGGAAATACTTTTTGGATATTGATATTTTTATTGCTTTCCTCATTCCATGCTTTCTCAGTATCGCAATGCAATATTTATATACCCAGTGGTTTATTTGTCTGTGTGAAGTACGTGCTCTATATCCAGTCGTCCGTATCATATACTTCCTCCAAACGTTCTTCTTAACTAGTTTGACTCTGTTGTTGACTCGTCCATAAATTTATCTACAATTTTTCTGGAGAATACGAATTTTTTCATCATCATGCCCACAAATATCCTTTCTCTGTACTTCACTATTTGATAAAATTTTCCTCCTCATGCGAACGTCACTCTGTTCAAACAATCTAATAACAGCGTAGCAAAATGCAGTCAAATGAACTTACGACCTCTATTTTCGTAAATGATCTAGCGATATTTCGCAGTTCTATGAAACGTTCTGCAGCAAAGAGGCATAGTCAAATAGCTCTCCGCAGCTGGTCGCATGTTTTAATTTTATTTTCAAACCACAATTAAATGAGATTTTGCCTATAGTTATTGAAGTCTATTTCAATTTCCACAAATAACTAGAAAATATTAATCTATTCGACGCTGACTAAGACAATGTCCAAGTGAACGCCACCTACAACGTCTTGTTTACGGGTATCATTTTCTCGGTCAGTGTCCTTAAGCTGAGTATTGTCTCACTAGCTCCGAGATTTTCCTTGAATCCGACTTGGTTTTCCGAAAGGTTCCCTTATATCTTTCCATCCATTCTTTATCTAACTATCCGAGTAGGTATTTTCTGTGTGTGTGATACCAGGCGGAATGTTATTAGTTCTTCGCATTTCTCTATCCTTGGTTTCTTCTGAATTATGATCATGTCCCTTTTTTAATAGTTACTATCTCTGATTATTCCAAAGAGTATTCCTTTGCCTTGACTCCGAGTAACTGGATGATTTCTCCGTTTGTTTTAACCCCTCCTGGCCACTAGTTTTATAGGTTTTTAACGGATCTATCGAATTCGCTTCTCAGTATCTCGGAGCCCCGTTCGTCTTCTTCTGCCTTGATTTCTTGAGTGTTTTGGGCGCGTGATGGGGCTCTTCGATGTATTATTTTCATCACTTCCCTATGTTTTCCTGCAGTGGGTTTTTTCGTTGATGGATATTTGCTCCAATCCTCACGTTTTTTCCCAAATGTGAATCTTTTACACTACATTTTTCTTTTCTTCTATTATAATTTCCCTTACCCATGGACTACGCCTTGTCGTGGTGGGATTGGGGCTTGCGTGTTCCCGTGACCCCTAGAGCTACACTGGCGGGAGTAACTAATATTGCTCCTGGTAGGGTCACCCATGCCAGACAGGTCGAAGGGTAGGAGCCTGACGAAAGGTAGTCCACGTACCGTACTCGCAGCGTCTTTTCCTCAATGAGGCGGCTGTGAGAAGACGTCTGACCCCAGTGGGGCGGCCTAACAAGTGATTATTATTATTATTATTATAAGTATTCTACCGGTGAAGGTAGGTTTAAATGGAAATTTAATTCTTCCCACCCCCTAAATTTCACACGATGTCCCTCTTCAGCCCCTCATACTTCCTGCCACCTTTCATTCCATCCAAGCTACCCGTTCTTCTTCTCCCTCTTCCCCGCTTACCCAACGCTCTTCCCTCAATCACCTTCTTCAAAACACCATCCCCTTTTATTACCTTTTCCATCCACACCTTCTGCCTTCTCCTAATTGCATCTATCAAATTTCTTTCCTCTCCTACCAATTCTAGCACTTCATCGTTCGTCTTCCTTTCGACCCACTTTATCTTCTCCATCCTTCTCCACACCCACATTTCAAAAGCCCTAAGTCTATTTTCATCTTCTTTTCGCAAAGCCCACGTTTCCGCCCCATATAGTGCAACGCTCCATATTAAACTTTTCACTAGTCTTTTCTTCACTTCCCTACTCAAGGCCCCTGTCATTAGCTCACGCCTACGCGTAAAGGCTTCTTTTGCCAATGCAATTCTCCTTCTAACCTCATTGCTGCTATACCCTTTTTCTTCCAACACACTACCTAGATAGCTAAATTGCTCTACCTGCTCTAGCTTCTGACCTACCACTTTTATCGCTAAGTGATGGTGTCACGTTAAAAACACTATTGAGGCAGGCAACTGGAAACCACCTCAATTAAACTCTCCCAAGATCACAATGGACTTGAGCAATAGAGAATTGAATCCTGGCAACTACGGGGCCCGGGACTAAATTAGTGTAACGGGTGTCGTGCCCGGCAGCAGGGTAAGCAAGGACTCTGCGGTCGTCATCTCACGAAATCCTTGCACGAAGAGAAAGACAGCAGCAGCGGCGGCGAAGAATAAACCAGAGAAGAGAGGACCAATGCTAAGGATCGGGACATGGAACGTTAGGACTATGTTAAGGGCAGGAAAACTAGAGAACATTAAGCGTGAAATGGAGAGGGGAAAGATCGATTTGTTGGGACTAAGCGAAGTAAGATGGAGAGACCAGGGGGACTTCTGGAGTGAAAAGCACTGGGTTACATACAGTGGAGGGGAAGAGAGCCAGTGGGGAGTAGCAGTCGTATTGAATGCAACATTAGGAAAAAGGGTGTTGAATGTGGAACAGGTAAGCGATAGAATACTAGCTATCGAAATCAAAGCTAAGCCGGAAAATGTAGTCTTAGTACAGGTCGTACAGGTTTACATGCCGACAGGGGGGCATAGAGAAGAGGAAGTTGACGAAGTATATGACCAGTTGGAAGAATTAATGGGGAAAGTAAAGGGCAGGAAGAATCTAATAGTTATGGGAGATTGGAACGCTGTAGTAGGGGAAGGGAGGGACGGAAGTGAAGTAGGGGAGTATGGTCTGGGTGTAAGGAATGACCGGGGCGAGAAAGCAGTGGAGTTCTGTAGGAGGAATAATTTAGTGATTACAAATACGTGGTTTAAACACCACCCTAGGCGTAGGTACACGTGCAAAATGCCGGGGGATACTGGAAGGTACCTAGACTACATCATGATTAGGCAAAGATTCAGGAACGGCGTAAAGAATTCGCACAGTTTTCAAGGTGCTGATGCCGACTCCGACCATAACTTGGTGGTGATGAGATGTGAGATGAGACTAAAAAGGTTGAAAGTAGGAAGGAAAATAAAAAAGTGGGATGTAGGAGCACTGATTGGAGGGAAGAGGAGGGAATACCAGGAGATTGTGGATAGATGCATGAGGGAAGAGGAGGGAAGAGGAACAATAGATGAAATATGGGAAATGATAAAGACGGGCATAAAAGAAGCAGCTGAAAAAACAATAGGAACAGTAGATGCTAGGAGGACCAAGAAACCATGGGTAACAACGGAAATGATGGAAAGGATAGACGAAAGAAGGAAATGGAAAAATGTAAATACAGAGCTAGGCAAAAGGCGTATAAGGAGATTAACAACAGGCTTAGGAGAGAAACAAAGAGAGCAAGAGAAAAGTGGTGGAGTCGGCAATGTGAGGAGCTGGAGAGACTCCAGAGAGAAGGAGAAATAGGCAGTCTGTACTCAAAGGTAAGAATGTTATCGGGAATCAAGAAATGGTAAACGGTCCCGTGCATCAAAGACAGAAAGGGAAATTTAGCAATGGAGCCAGAGGAGATCCAACGTCGTTGGAGGGAATATGTTGAGGAACTGTATGATAGCGAAAATAGGCCTAGCAACTTGGACATAGAAGAGGAAAAGGACGTAGATCAGGATGACGTGGGCCCCGGAATACTGGACAGTGAGATAGAGAAGGCACTGCGAGAAATGAAGGCAGGTAAAGCGGTGGGGGTTGATAGCATCCCAGCTGAGCTTCTGAAAATCCTAGGAAAAGGGGGAAGGGACAGATTTTATGAACTTGTTCGTAGAATATACGAGAAGGGGGCTTGGCCGGAGGATTTTGTAAAAACCGTGCTGATACCTATACCGAAAAAGAGGGTGACAAAATAATGTGACGACTATAGAACGATAAGTTTTATTTCTCATGCGGCAAAGGTAGTGCTTAGAATCATCAATAGGAGAATGGAAAAGAGAGCAAATGAATTCCTAGGCGAGGATCAGTTTGGATTTCGGAAGGGGAGGGCCACTCGAGATGCGATTGCAGTGATGAGAATACTAGTGGAAAGGAATCTAGAATACAATCAGGACGTATTCGCGTGCTTTGTTGATTTTGAAAAGGCGTTCGACAGAGTGAGGTGGGACAAGTTCATGGAAATATTGCGGAAGATAGGAGTAGACTGGAGAGACAGGAGACTGATCCGGAATTTATATATGGCGCAGAAGGCGCAAGTGAGAGTAGCAGATGGAGAATCGGATTGGGCAACAATAGGGAGGGGAGTTATGCTGGCTCTACACGCTAGGATGAGCGGCCCGGATCAGCCGACATAACGGCTGATCCCACCGTGTAGAGGCGCCAACATTGCTCAGCCAAGGGGTTGGCTCAGCAAGCCTCGGGACCCCAGCTTAAGTAATACGCTTTCTTTTTGTTCGGGTTAAACAACTCGTGTGACGCGAAAACGCGGTTGCTATTTAAAACTTGGATAAATAAGATTCTCAATCCAATGGAAGGAAACGGGGAAAAAGTTTCGGAAAGTACCGAAGGTAATAGAAAGTGATAATATACCAGTAGAATTAACTCATTCTCTCAATAATTTTCTATGCCAGTGATGTTGAGTGTTTACAATGTCATTTTTAAACTTCGGCACCAGATGGCGAAGCGTCGATTTAAGTGCTTCGTGTAGAAAGGAAGGTGGCTCAACGTTCAGGCTGAGCCAAATACGCTGAGCGCAGGCGGACGTGTAGAAGAGGCATTAGGCAGGGCTGTCCTTTATCGCCGGTACTTTTCAACATATACTCGGAGGAAATGGTGAGAAAGGCTTGGGATGAACTGGAGGCAGGAGTAAAGGTCGGGGGGAAATCGATAAAATCAGTGAGGTATGCGGATGACCAAGCGCTAGTATTCCAGTCTGACCGTGGCTTGCAAAAAATGCTGGATGCGTTGCAGGGACAGTGCGAAAGATACGGGATGAAGATAAACCAGAAGAAAACGAAAGTAATGAAACCGAACTGTTAATTAACCGAACAAACTGAAAATATAGTTATAGGTGTTGGAATTAATGGCAATAAAATATTTTGCTTACTAAATTGAGCCTAGGCGTTGAAAAGCATTTTAAACCAAAGAGGAGGACTCGTTTGGCAAGAAAAATTCCAATTGTACGAAAGAGGAGTTCAAGGAATTCATTTTATGAATTATGGGTGCAAAGCAAACATTAGATACAGAAATATCACCTTAATGTCATAATTTCACAGGCTAATTGGTTCACAAACATATACCAAGTAAATTGATGATGGATAATGCAGATCAAAGTTGGTAAAACACGAAGGTTAGGATATTATTTAAGTGACAAATAATATGCCACACACACATGCACTCAAATGCGTTCAGGCACAACTGTGTCTAAAGATGATACAAGTATATTAAAAAACCTGCGTCCCAAGGCAAGTAATATTGTAAAAATAAGTTAGAGAGACGGATGGGAGCACGACGCACAGTGGGGCCAAATCGCATTTTGCCGGACAAAAGTCCAAAACTGCTTTTTATGAGATAACGTCTTGAAATTTGGCACATATACACAAAAATGATTGCTGATTATGGAACGGTAAGTCATTTTTATAGGAATTACCCGTTACTTAGATACAGAGGCTCAAACACGACCAAATTTCGAAAAAAGCGCCCGCTCTCATTTTTCTTCGAAAATCTTAAAAGTTGAGCAGATATAGGAGTAAATAAAGGATTTTTATGAAATAAAAAACATTTCCATTTGTGAACAGGGTACTTTGCCTATACTATGCATACGTTTCAGACATTTTGTCCCATATTTGAGTGCTATTACGTCACAAAATGCGGACCCTTTTTTTAGACAAAATTTTACATAAAGTAGACAATATAATCCTTATTCGGAAAATGGTCTCTTGGATACTTCATCAGAGTATAAATTGAACATATTTATAGGTTACTCCGTAAAAATATTTGAAAAAAGTTTGCGACGCCGAGAATAAACTCGATTTTTCGATCGCGCGTTGCGGCCCAACTCCGCGCAGCGGGACCTGGAAATACCGAGACTCCGTTGGATTGTTCATGTTGTGTGGATAATAACTTCTCGAATATAACTTTTTCAGGCTTTGCATGCTGTCACTGATTTCTAAAGATTCTATATTGGAGATTTTTCGAGGATATTGGTTCTAGAGAATGGATTAGTGCACTCGTAACTGCGGTAATTTTTTAATTTGGATAATTTTCGGAATCATGCTGAAAATTATGAACGTCTTTCAGCTCTTGAGCAAGAATGCCGGCTCTCGGGGAACCATGCATGTTCTCCATAAAAAGGCAACATTTGGGATTCCCTTCTTTCTCTTTACCCTCTCCTCCTCCACCCCGAACTACATCCTTCGCCTTTACTACCCGAGGAGGGTGGCGCAAAACGGAACGTTTATGACAATGTGCAGTCTTAAAAAAAATAATGCCTGCTTGGCAAATTACGACTTGTTGTTGCTCTTTGTTATCTGACTCTTTGATGCGTCAGAAATAATATTAGTGGATACTCTCCTATAAGTAAGTTGAAACTGACAATATAAGAAAATTGATATTTAATTTTAACGATTACCTAAGGGGAATCATTTTCACAATATCATTCTTTATAGCTTCTTACAATGAAATTCAATATCCTGTTTAAAATCAGCATGATTTCATGAGTGTTTACAAAAAGCTCTGTTGTGCGCATTATCATCTGTTTGTATAGAGTGAGATACTGGATCATTAGGTTTGAGGGATGGATTAATTTAAACTTGAGTTTACTGTGGTTTTACATTTTTATTTCGCAATGCTGATCACACAGTGTAATAATGTCAAATTGCAATGCTCTCGACGAAAAGTAAAGTAATATAGATGAAACACAATTAGATTAATCAATAATATATTAAATAAAACTGGAAAACTGATGTTGTTTTGCATAGAATTTGCTGCTGGTTTAAAAAGAGAAAGTAATTTGAAAAGAGGATGGCAATAAACGAGAATGACTTAAATTCATTTTGATATTGTCAGTACCGATAAAATCAATTCAGTAATATAAATGAAATGCCATTACTTGTAAGATACTGAAAAGAACATAAATATCATTATCCCAAATGATTTTCACCCTCAGAGCATACTTAGTTTTAACTCACCGAGTCCTCTTCAGGTAGTGACAAATTTCTGAAAGCACACACCATGTTTATATTTGGGAATGGTTAAGAAGGCGAAGAAACAGTTAGAGGAGATGGGTTGTTCGTACGTGTACCGATACGCTCCTTGAGAGAGAGATAAGGGTGAGAAGAGGTCTGTTTGCGCCAATGAAGGGAAAAACGCAAGAAGGGAATACCCGGAGAGAATGAAAGGAGGGTCGACAGAGGAAGTTAGGTCGGCGGTGTTCAAATGAGGGGTGGGTAAGGAAGCGGTTAAGGAAAGGGTGGTTGATAGCGGGCTCCTGACAATGCGATCGCCTTTTCACTATCCTTTCCTTAACCACTCATCCATCCCCACGAATTCGTCACTACAATTCGTCCTTTGACCAAACTTTCTTTGCCGATTGTTCGTTTCAAGAAAAATTCTTAGTCCTCGGACGAGTCGTAACCATCATCTCAGTTTGATTCTATGCTTCTTCTTTGTTTTCTATTAGTAATAGTTCTCGTAATTCCTTCGGAAGCCTCCTATCAGTCTTCGCAGTCAATGATATGGTGGAGAAAAGCAACGGATCGAACGTGATCAAGTATTTTGAATAGGTCCTCAATGGTGGCCTTCCTGGAGTGTTTCCGCGTGAATCTTTCTCGAAATTTCATGGCGTCCTTATTGCGGGCCTCCATCGCCTCTTCAGATAGCTGGCCTAAGGGAAGAATTGCCCCTTTCAAAAAATCCGCGCCATGTATGAGTACTTTATGGACCGTGGTCGGCATATAGGACAATGAATAACATCCCGAAATCCAATTTTATAAATCGTCAATCTGCCTTTGCAAATAATTATTTTCTGTCTTGGCTATTTCCTTCGTCTCTTTGAGTTACTGAAGGCGAATGGGCCGGCAAAATCTGATGGACGACGGCCACGGATTTGCCCAGATAATCACAGCTAAAACAGGGAAAGTATTAATATTGCCCGTTTGTTCTATATGCGGATTAGCCAAAAATAAAATAGATACGCTCGAATCTCTTACCTGAAGAATCATTTACCAAAGTAAGAGGAACTAGGGATCTCATGAATAAAAATTCATTTAACGAATCTGCTCTTTCCCACAGTTGTTCATATTGGGCGTGGCCCGAACTTCCATCAAATCCGTACTTGCATATTAAAGTGGAATTAACTTTATCGATGGAGGTTTGCGATGTAGATACGCACTGCAGTACCCGTGAGACCATGTGATTTAATAAATACTGAAGATTCACTTGGCACATGTTTTCAGTTATACTTATTCCATCGGAGTAATCCGAATCGGGGATACAACTCGTGTCCGTGACTAAGAACGGAGCTTCTAAGTGTATTATACTGACTATAAGTCAGCCCCCTAGTGATCAGTAAGAACAAAACCTCCTCAGGTGACATCTCCGTCACCACATCAGGACTTTTCCTACATTTGAAAGCACTCTCCTTGCCTTGCCTTGCGTGGTTGTAATTGAAAATGATTCCGAAAATTATTCAAATGACAAATTTACCTCAGTTACGAGTGAACTGAATGGAGTGCACTGAAGAACATATGGACAATACAAACTGATCCATTCTTTCGAACCAATATCCTCGAAAAATCTTCAGTATAGAATCTTTAGAATTCAGTGACAGCATGCAAAGCCTGAAAAAGTTATATTCGAGAACTTATTATCCACACAACATGAACAATCCAACGGAGTCTCGTATTCCCAGGTCCCGCTGCGCGGAGTCGGGCCGCGACGCGCGATCGAAAAATCGAGTTTATTCTCGGCGTCGCAAACGTTTTTCAAATATTTTTACGGAGTAACCTATAAATATGTTCAATTTATACTCTGATGAAGTATCCCAGAGACCATTTTCCGAATAAGGATTATATTGTATACTTTATGTAAAATTTTGTCTAAAAAAATGGTCCGCCATTTTGTGACGTAATAGCACTCAAATATGGGACAAAATGTCTGAAACGTATGCATAGTATAGGCAAAGTACCCTGTTCACAAATGGAAATGTTTTTTATTTCATAAAAATCCTTTATTTACTCCTATATCTGCTCAACTTTTAAGATTTTCGAAGAAAAATGAGAGCGGGCGCTTTTTTCGAAATTTGGTCGTGTTTGAGCCTCTGTATCTAAGTAACGGGTAATTCCTATAAAAATGACTTACCGTTCCATAATCAGCAATCATTTTTGTGTATATGTGCCAAATTTCAAGACGTTATCTCATAAAAAGCAGTTTTTGACTTTAGTCCGGCAACATGCGATTTGGCCCTACTGTGCGACGGTTCAAAGATTCATTTTCTTCGAACACGATTTGGGCAGTAATAGAGAAAATCAAAAATAAATGTGGAAATTAGAATATATATTGCAACGTTAATTAGGAGAGTCTGAATTGATTTAACAAGTTCATGTTTTAACTTTACCATCTCATGCATGCTTCGGAAAATGTTAACTAAATAATTCAGTTCCATAAATTCCTGATTGATAAACATTACTTTTCATATAATAAAACTTCACCTACACGTGTCTCATGGAACCATGTCTAATGTATACTACAAATCAATAGCACTATAATTCTCTGCTAAATGTAGGCAGTTTGTGCAGACTAGTATTTTCGCATGTCTGATTCATTCGAGTATATAATACCTTCTGACTTGAAACTAATGCCAGGCAGAGATCTCGCATGTCACTGAATCTCGCGGTTTCATAAACAGTTATGTAGATTTTTTATTTTCATTACTAATGCAGCATCCACCTCTTTTTATTCGGCGAGCATCGGGTGTCATTGCCGATAAAATGGCCGGAAATTCTAGACGTTTTTTCATTTTGGATAACCAAGATCATCAATGATGATACCAATCCGTAGGATCTTGCGCTTGAAGCAGGAGGAGGGACGCCAAAAAGACGATAGCCTCCAGATTACATTTACATGTGCATCCGCTCGCGTCCTCCGCGCTAGGTTTCTCTTGATGTTCTCAGACAGTACCCCTCTCACTTACTACTGTATTACACTTATTCTACAGTATTTAGTAGAGAGTTGCGTCAATTTCAAGATTTCTAACGGATGATGGGCAAGTAAATGATACTGACGCATCATTTGACTTCCATCTGATCTGACTGACCATTACAAAATTTTACGCGAAATTGACAATTTTAATTACAATTACGTTAAATGATTGAAAGTATTACTAGCCACTTCAAGGATTTAATGGAAACTTTTCATGCGTGATGACAAAGATACAGATAATAATCCACGAGAGCTGGATTAAGAGCGAGTAAATATGCTTTTCTTACCCAAAGTGAAAACATTTTTAAAAAATTCCTTGAAGAAATTGTTCAAATGGCTATTTTGCTTATTGACTACAAATGATAACAATCAACAGGTTGTTTTTCCATCCCCAGTTCGATTTCCCTCGGCACTGGTAATTCATACCCCGTTTCCACTACTAGCGTATGTACGCGCGTACCAACCAGCGATGCGTTCCCACGACACTCGTGTAACTCAGTGCTGCCCTCCCTTGGCATCTGAATGAACAAGTTGCTGGTATAAGTAGTTTACAAATAAATTCTGAACTCCAGCACATTCTTCATGTTTTTGCCGTTTTAAAAATTATGAGACATTCATTCTCACTTGTTCATCAATGTACAGCCGACAAATATCCATTTTGTCCAACTTTATAGAATATCGTGATTCATTTTTCCTAGTTTCCGTCCCGCCGCCAGCGCCTAACCAGTGAAAAATGGCATGGTTCGGAACTACGAAATACGATGGTCTTTACGCGCGTTCCCACGGTGTTTTTTGGTCACACGCGTATGGACGCGCGTACTTACGCTAGTAGTGGAAACGGGGTATCGATCGCTCGAATTCAACAATGATCGGTGAGTCGATGACGTGGTCAAGTGAAACAAAAGCCATCCGAAAAACAATTGCAAAAAACTGAAGCACAAAATAACTCAAAACATGCTATGGGAGTCCAAACGACACATTATTAACATAAATCCCACCTCAGAAGCGCCTATGACTCCTACAGAGATGGTTTCCCTACGAACGTTCAAGCACGAATACGTTAAATGAAAATTAAAGGCATAAAATGCATTGCAGCAACGAGTAGTTCTCTAATTCCATAAATTTTGTGTATTTATTTCGTCATCAACAACAACAAGACGTAAATAAACATTACCTTGATATCTGTGAACATTGGAATGGCGGTCCGGTCCCAAGGAATACATAGGTATGGCATTAATCCTATTTTGTAAAATATTTGGAGGAATACTCGCTAAATGATTAGTGAAAACGTTCTGGTGTAGTGATAATGAGGATTGACAGAAGAATATTCGGTGCGCTGCTGGTAAAATAACCGACTACGGTGATACCTTGTGTTGGTGGTGGACCCTGATTGAAGCAAGACTCATCGGAAGATAAATGACTGAAAATGTCCATAAATACTTATGACCGCAAATTATTTGTTATCGTATTGTGTATGAGAGTGGTTTCTTTAATAAATTCTATGAACCGCATACATTCAAATGATTATTTAACCTACAACGAATACGTGTTAAATTATATTGGTGAACTGATTGGACTGCATCAAATTAATTGCGCGAGATGTCTTGGATAGTGAAATGGAATCCACGTAGCGAGTAAGACATCTTTTTTTATGTAGCAGTGTCATTATTTAATTATTCATGCAATGGAGCATAAATTACGTAATGAATGCGTATGCCTTGACTAGGCCAAGTAACTTTCAACGACGACAAATGTCTTTATTTCATACTGGGCACGCTCGGAGTTTCATTCAACAAGCTTGCCGTTGAAACTATATCATATGAGAAAGAGAAACAGACTGAAAATGAACTATTAAGTGAGAAAAATGAATCTTATAACGTGTTACGGCACGACACTTCGCGGCAATATCACAGGCGTAATCAGAGTATTAAGCAGTCGCACGCATTCGTCGAGATTTATTTTGCATAATAAAAGTGGTAGGGCCTTAATTATAGCGCAACATTGATCCTATGCGTCATTATTATTCGTTACCGATCATTTTTTTTGAGGACCCAGGCATTAAAATCCGCCATTTTTACCTATCTTGTATTGCCGTTACCTTAGCACAAATTTTCTCTACTATACAGTTAGTGCCAACATAGTTGGTGGATCTAATCTTGGCCGCTAGTGGCGCGGTGGAGGTTGCCCACAGACTTTTGCAAATAACTGTACGTAGTTCTGAGCATGTAAAATTAATAATACTTATAAAATCGAGACCTCTGTCTGAACCTTGTTGCCATTCTCACAAATACACCTATCCACCTTACGGTAATGTTTTGAATTAGCAGAGAAAATACCATAAACTGAAGAAATTCCACTACAGGTCATGGTATTAGGTCAAAGAGAAAACGCCAAGGCAGTTGTGGAACATGGTGAGCAAAAATTAGAAGATTTAACAGAGTATTGCTGTCAGTGAAGATTAATGACTACCAATGGGCGAAGCAACGAGAGAACAGTAGAATAGCCCAGAAGAAGTGGGCATTCTGTAGTAGGAGAAATCTACTTGCAGCTGAAAATACTAGCATAAGAGTAAGGGAAAAATTCTTAACGGTCAGGCGTGATATTGTGAAATAGTGATGTTTTTAGAAGAACTTGGTAAATTTCACACAAACACTTTTATCCGACTCAGGATTCAGCCTTGAAAATGACTGCAGGGCGGTCAATGCTTGGTTTTGATTAATTATTTTAGGTGGAATTTACGAATTTCTACCTTCATGATGACTAAATGGATAAGTTAAGGATGTGAAAAACAATAGTTATGCAAATGGGAATACGTTAGCTGGAAGGGGAATCAAGTAAAGATATATAAAATCAATGTTGTTTGACGGGTCATTATCATTATTGAAATAAGCGTATAATACAATGTTTTTTGCTCTATTTGCAAAAATATCCTAATTTTCTTCATAAGTGGTTGGTAGATAAATATTCAATTGTAAAATGTATCCTTATTAAAAATTCCCAGAATTTTAGAGATGGTTACCTTGTTACGCAATTTATGTATCCTAGATATGTTTTACGTCTCTCACTGTTTTTACCATCAGCGTCTCACTTAGTACCTAGGATGTAGGCTGTAGTTTCCCCAAGCTGAAACTTTATAAAGAGATTTGGAACATATACAGCTAAAAAAATGATATATAGCACTAATCGGGAGATTACGGGCCTTGAATTTCTAATAGTATTTTTGTACTTGGTTATTAGGGAAATGAAGAGGAAACTATTTAAGAGTATTCAATAACAAGTCAAATTTAGTAAATCCTTGTGGGAGAAATAGAGTTAAAAATTGCTTGGAAAAAATTGTTGGTACCGAAATATCAGCTTTTATTACGCCCTGGTATTAGAAAGAGTCTTTACCTTAGCTTTTTTCTAAAATCATATTTCTTGCATTAATATTTTATTGAACATTTTTGATGAATTTATTTTACTTGTTTCCTATTTTAGTGTATTTAAAAAAATGTTTTCGTATTTCTCCTGATAAAATGTGAACTATCATCTTTTAATCAAAAGCGGAAGGATGAGAAAAGATACGGAGGCCAATCATTTTTTTTTAATTTCCGGTCGCAGTGAACTGGCATTTGAAAAACATGTCGACCGTGGATTTGGGAGATCATACATATTTGGCAGCTTGAGTTGTTTTACTTTACCTTTTACATGTAGTCAAGAGTGTCAAGCGTGATTCCGGTCCCTTTAGATTTGTATTATTTGCAATAAACGCGCTTTCAAATATATAGAATATGATCCACGACGGCTTTCATGGTAATATTTAGTTGCACGTGAAACAGCAAAATTGTGAAAGATTCCAATTTTATAGGGCAGACCATCAAATTCTAATGAACATGGATAACTAGTCAATTGATAAAAAATAAAATCGCGGAATATGCCATGCTTATATCGTGCTAAGTGTGCCGTTGACGATTATAACTAATTGGGTTGAACAGTAAATGTTCTAATTGAAATTTATGGGATGAGTATGATGCAATAAGGGATTATACCTTGAATTATGGAAACTGTTTTATAAATACGAATGTATATTTTTACTAAAAAAAATATTTACCAGCTAACTACGATGGCAATTAAAACATTTTTGTAAAGGCATTCCCAACATGCATCCAATAAACGCATTTGATTCATCATCATCCAAAAACCCTTAGATTGGTTTTACGCAGCTATACACTCAATTATCCTATCAGATAATAAATTTGTTTCCATTTCCCCGTTATTTGTGTTACCATCGCCGAGTAAGATTGGTATATGTTAACTCTATGGAACCTTTTTCGCACATCTTGTAGAGCAGTGTTCGTGAAGGTAGAAAGCATTGCTAAAAACGTATCTTGAGGTAAAGCGGATCAATAAATAACTTCAACAGGGTAAAATTGGAGAAAAACCTCGTATATAAGATAAGGGGGGAAATTCCTAGCACAAACCGAAAGATATTTTCAAGAAGAATTACAAGGTAATGAGCTTGGTTGAGATCGGGAAGGATGATGGTCTGCACTTATTATCTAACCTTAGGCTAATCTTAGGATTGAATTACTGATGATTTATAGAAATGAGCTCAGTGGCTTCCGCGGTGTAATGGCAGACTCACAATTCTCGACCTTTACGAATTTAATACCACTCCAGACATCTGCAATCTTGGAGTTAGGTTTCTAAAGAAGTTAAGTGCTTAGGTAATTATACCAATTGGTTTCACTGATAGTGCCCAAAGAGAGCAAGATGGTATGCCTCTTCGGAGCAGCTGGCAGATTTTGATAATTTCTGCCCACCAGGCATATTACGGGGCAATTTATGAGTGAACCGACAAAATGGAGTCAAGGAGCTGTTTAATAACCAATTCTCAACTTTCTCTGGATAATATTTCCCCAAGGTAGCCAATTTAACGCATAATTATTGCATGATTGGTTTTATTAATTCCCTTTTCTTCTTTCTCAGGTAAGGACGCAACCTTACAGTGAAGTGAATGTGTGAACTCGTAAGTAATATCCCAAATATCTTTTAAAAATTAGGTTTATGCGTATTTTTTTCCCTAAGATAAAATTTTGTTTTAAAAAAGAACCCAATATATATAATATAAATTCAAACAGAAGTTGAAAGAAAGAGATAGTAAACATACATAAAACTGTTTTATGTATGTTTACTATCTCTTTCTTTCACCTTCTGTTTGAATTTATATTCGTGTATTTGCGCCTATGGCGTTGTGTATGAATGGTGTTTTGTGTATAAATATATATATATATATATATTTGCTTGCCATTTCTTGTAACATCATTATGTATACCTTTTAACATTCCAAGTGTTTATTTCTACGATCCCTTGCTAAGATTTCCCTCCTCCACTTTATACTTCTCTATGCTACGAAATAGTCACTTCAACTTAGTTGCAATTTTTGACATTACTGCCCATATCCCTGTGGCCGTAAATCAATTTATTGTTTTTAATATAGTTTGTCGTACCTACTCTGCAATATTCAATGGTCACGTACTACACGGTTGAAAAACTTTTAATGATATGATTAAAACGCTAACAACGCTAACAGATTTTTTATGCCCTAACAGCAGTACTTGTTCATTTATATTATTTAAAAGTTTGCAAAGAATACAAAAATAGACCGATTACTTATTTCGCAGAAAAAGATTGCATAGTAACATTGTACTCACATAGTTAAAATTTCATTCTTGGATACGATAACCCAAATTTTGTCAATAGAATATTTCACTTGATGCAAATGTGTATCAGCTGAGATTCAGATAATGTACTAGACTGCGTCGAGACAATTTTACCATGAGAAATATGCCAAAGTGTTAATGCTTGCAAATACGATAGCCTTGATCTCTGCGATTTTTTTTTGTTTTCTTCCGCGTCAGTTGGCTTGTGGACAACAGTTTCGCAGGCTCTCCTGCCAGCGTCTTCAGGTCGAAGGTACTTAAAATAAATTGCAGAGATCAAACCACCACCGCAGAAACCTTCGTTCTAACGATAGTCTTATTGTTAATACCAACGGGACAACTTGAAAATCTGAATATTGAATTGATCAGGATGCGCCGTTCGGAGAAGTGGATGGAGATACAGAGCATGGACAGAAATTGGATAACAACGTTAGATTTTATGCAAATTACTTTTGATTTGAAACCCTAAGTTGATTCCTATAGGGTAACCTTGTGGCTAATATTATCGAAATTGAAGTCATAAACGTATACAGTGGATCAAACGGGAGCTAAACAATTAGCTATGAAATGAAACTGCTGTATTTAGTACATATTAGAATATTATTTTGTGTTCTTGGCCGGATAATGAAAAAACACTGTGGCTGTTATTTTTACATAAAATAGTATAACAATTATAATTATTATTCCATGGGCTCTCAACCATGGGAAAATTGTAATTTTTTTTATACTGAGAATAATACCTTTAGATACATTAATTTTTATGTAAGTAATTGAAAATAAGGAACTGCGTGGATAAATCAAGGTAAAATTTGCTAGTATAAAATAAATAAAAATAAAGAAAATAAATGCCATAAATAACGTCAGAATGGTTCTAATAAAAGAAAAAAATTGAAGCATGAATTGAAGACAATTGTAATATATTAATACAGTATATGCACTTCCAATATCTTACTTGCAATTATGAAAGCTAAGAATCAAAAATTTCTGGAATACGTAAATTATTTATTTATTATTCTATAAATTTTTAACTGAATATGGCTTTGTTTTATTCTTCATTGTCATATTTATTATTTGCTTAAAATATTTTTGGGGCATTAAGCGTTTAAAGCCTTTGGCGGTGAGCTTGAATAGTGGGAATTTAAGTGCACAATAAATTTATATAACGTGTTAATCCCATGCCAGCGGTGACGTTGGCTATGGGACTGAATTCTCCGGCATATAGTGACGGAAATTAGTTTGCGGCACATAACAGAAAATCCTTATGATTTACACCCCTGGGCCCCATCCCTGGGGCCATTCTCTCACCTTTATTCCTTCTAAATTACATCAAATCCTTTTTCTTATAGCTTTAATTGGTCATTTCTCCCCGAATTTGCCCTAGATTCTAGTGAACCAATAATTAACCCATGCTATTGCTTCATCTTCCAGAAACAAATGAATAATCATTTACAAATGTGTCATAGTTGCATTAACGAAAAATACAACGTACTTGATGGTGAGAACGTGACGCAATAAGAAAACAAGCTGCGATGTTATTTACAACGAATTACAAACAGTTACACCTATTCTCCCAATATTTATCATGATTTAGAATTAGAAGCAGATATAATGCAATTGGCAATAACAACATTGCTCTTTTATTGACACCAATCTTTCAACGATTAAAATCGGATTAAATGGCTATTTTATTCGCTTCACATTTTAATATGAGTGACTTAATCTCAATAGAAAAAATGTTCCTTAAATCAAGCAACACAGTAATTCAACGAGTGACAGTGTTTGAAACATTTGCACATAATTGTATGTTATGATCAGATTTCTATCTCAGTTAGGCATAAGTCATGACTAAAATATATTAAATTTGGTTTACTTTTCTCTTTAAGCCACAGTCGATTTTGCTTTCCATCCTTCTGTTTCTCCAGGTTCTTAACTTTAAATTCCTCTCGCGTAAGGTTTCCATTTTTAGTCACAGAAAATCGCATCGTTTCAAGGAAAAAGGATATGCAAGTATGACATGCAACTCCACTCTCCTATCTTAATGACCAACTGCCAGTCGCGCTCGATGCATTTTTTCCTCTCAACTCCTGCAAGTATCGATGCTTAGCCTCACGATGACATAAATTCCTTAGCACCCCACCCGTAAAACACCGACACATTATACCATATGCAATGTGTACAAAAATGATAAAAGGCGAGGGGTTTTTTCCATATCTTCCAAGAAACTTTATATTGCTTCCAGAGTAGTTCTGTAGTACATATACGCAGTTACAAAAACGATATCATGCAACTCAAAGGATTGCCTTTTTTCTTGCTTTTAAATAGCTTAATGTTTGCTCCTTTCCCAAATAATTAAAATACATTAGGTTTTTTCTAATACCACTGCTACACGTCTGTATATAGGAATGATGAAGTATTATTGTGATCATATATACAAATGTTTTCAGTTTTCTCATGTACTTACTATCCTTACCTTACGTTAGCAATTTTTAAAAAAAGAACCCGCTCCCCTGTTCATTATCTGTAATTTTAAGTCTGTATCCGTTTGAATATGTGTTACATCCAGGAAGGAAAGGTACAAGGATGGGAATGAAAGGAAAAGGAGGGAGTCTAGGCGTCGAAATTTGATTGATCTTAACGACATGACCCCATCCGTCAAATGAAACATACCGTTCCATCTGACGGATGAAGCACTGTACTCGAATGTTCTCCACAAAACACACAAAACAAATACGGCCCGGGTTTGAATCGCAGCTACTTCCGGTGTGAGCCTAGTGTTCTAACCACTGCACCAACTATACTCCTCATTTTTTGACATTTTTGTGAGATAGTTTAAAAACGCATTTTCATAATTCAAAGGGTGCCAGAATTTTAAAAAATGAAAAAAACACTGTCTTACAAGAATCGTACTGGGTAACATAGGTTTAGCTTCTCACTTTTGAAGATTGTATCGGTGACAAGCAGTGTTCAAAATGTGATTTTTTAACATTATTTTCTTCTAATGATTTGAATTTTATTTTCCATGTTGTCACCACAAATATTAATGTTTATTAATTAATAAACCTTAATTGGCATTGCAAAAGTTAAAAATAAAATAACACAGAAATGCAGGTTACCGTTAAAACACTAGATGTTTTAATTTCGTTTTTAAGAATTTAAATACTCAGCAGAAAAAATTTAAATCACACAAAGCTGTCACATACAAGGTTATGCCTTAAAAATATCATCACTCACCGACAATGATTTCTCAGGCTGTTGGTTGAAACGTTTTACGCACATGCATTTATTCGTTTGCTGTATTTTAAACAACCTGTGATATTTGTTAAGTTTCATTGTATACCACGTATTTGCCAGAATCACTGAAATTAATCAAATTTATGCCTTCTCTCTCTCTCTCTCCGTAGAATTTGAGTTAAAATTGCCAACAAGACAAGAGACAACCGCTTTGAAATTGCGTAATGTCAGAAAAAAGCTTCCAATGAAAACACATCAGAGTCAATTTTTTGCATCTATGATTTCATACAAAAGAGCAGATTAACTTTATGTAAGCTACAAGACATATCCTAACACCTAAGATGACATAAACAGTATGGGATTGTAAATGCTCCGAGATATCTCTATTTTTTCCTCTTCCGGATATGACTTCGGAAATTTATCCCTGAAGTTGGAGACAGGCGGGAAATTGCAGATTCCGTCTTCTACAGTACAGTTGACTTATTTCTGAGCGAAATATCCGGCACGTACTTCCTTCCTGGCCTTATATCTCCTCCTTTGAAGCTGGCGAGGAAATCAATACTTGACGTCGTGGACTGAAGCAAGCCTCTGATAATTTAAACTCGTCGATGCGATTCACTCCTTTTCCCACTAGGCATGAGAATACTTTTTCCCACCAGGCGTAACAAAACTATTTATAAAATATTTTTATAATCATTCTCAATATACTACAGGTTTCGTGTGATGAGTACTCATCACAAATAACAACGGTGCAATGCTGGTTTTTGAAACGGCAATAATCTACTGATTATTTATTGGTTTTAAAAAAATATTTTTGTAAAGATTATAAAAAAATAATGTAATGTAAATTTAGAATTAGCATGTCCCATAGCCATTAAAGGCACAGTAGTTAATCAATTTCTCCAAGTAGATTCGTTTCGGACACTGCTGGCCAAATTCACAAATATACCTAACTTTCATAATGGGTCATTCCACCTCAATTCAACAAACGTTTGTCCCTTAGGGTCTCAGATTTTGATAAAAATTGGTGTATGGGAACAAAATCAACTCAAACTGAATACTCTCAAACAGTTTTGTGAAAAAAATTTTTTTGAGCGAATTATGCATGTTTTAATTTTTTCGCATTTTTAGCTAAAATCCGAGCCTTAAATCCTATTATCACTTATATCTCCGCTTGTAATTGTCATACAGCAATGATTAATATCTCTTTTTAAAGCTAAGTCTTTATTGAATGCAAATATACGAAGGAAAAATTATTTTCTCCTAAACCCTTTTGTTGTTAGTTACTAATGTTTAAAAAATTGTTAATAAACTTTTCTCAAATACTCCATCTCAGAATCGGCCGAAACTTTTTTTCCGTAATCTAAACATACCCAGCTAACTACTCCAAAAATAAAATTTAGTGGCAATTAATAAATGCGTTTTTTATAAATATTTAAACATTTACAATTTTCTCACGCGCGGCCCGTCAGCACCCCCCCCCCCTTGGAATACATGCAGCGGACACGCGATGCAAGCCTAAAAATTCCATAATTGCTCAAGGTCGTGGCTATATGAGATAAAAATATATTATAAACTATAAATGTTAACAACAATTGTTATTTGTTATGTTAAATGGATGTTTGCAGATAAATTTACTATTGAGCCCCACTTAAGTTTTGAGGCGGATTAACTTTTATTTGAGCTAAAAATCTGTGACAATTAATAAGAAAAAACTTTTTAAGAATCTTCAAATATAATTTCATTGATGAAATGAAATGAAAATAAATTACAGTAATGGAATTTTTGCGTCTTTTGTTCTGGCAGAAAAATTTCTTCGTTTTTGCTATCTCACTCTTTTTATCTCTATTGACAAATTTCCTGCAAACTCCGATTTTAGTGTCCAAATATTTTTTATCCATGCAAAAACATTTCATTTTCAATTCCAGTCGAGAGCCTGCAGCTGTGGCTTTTCGTGCATTGAGACGTATTCCGTAAACGTTACTCTCTCTAAAAAGAAATATTTATTTTTAATTATATTTTATTTATAAACACCTACGGATAGGGCAAGAGGGTAAAAACCTTTCCACTTCCTTTCAAAACCCTATTCTTAAGACTCTTTTGGTGGCCAATTCTGCCCATTGTGGTATGTGCCTAAAAGCTTGAAGGAAGGCCATCTAGCTGCACATGTTTTGTTGACAGCCGCGTTTATTCACCGACCAAGTCTCAGTTTATTTTGGTCTGCCACCACGTGTGCATCACTTTATTCAAGAGCTGTCTGCCTTCTCTTTTTTCTCGTACATAGTTTTTTATACTAATTGTCAAAATTGTGTAAAAATTTGCTCCATCGGCGCAGTGAGAGGAGAAAAGTGTTCGCGAGACAGTGTCTTTAAATGTATCGAAGAGATCTGCAGCTCATCGAGGATAGAAGTGGTGTCAAAGTGGAAACCGTGTGCGTTAACAATGAGAAAAAGTTTATTGTTTTCTATCCAAAGCGTCAAAAACAGTGTTGTAATCCACTGAAACTGCATTGCATTATCCTTAGTGCTAATTTATATACAATTACGGCCAAATATTACAAATCGAAAATTTTCAGCACTAGAGCGATGTCTTTGGTCGAGGGCAGAAAAGTGTGTCGTCAGTGCAGAGTGCTTCTGAATAAGGGAGTCGAGAAAGGTGACACACCAAGGTCTTCCATCAGTCATCAAGAAGACGTTCCTGAGTAGCTTGTGGCTGCAGAAGCAGTACTGTCACAACCGGGGCCTTCTGGTTTGCAATTTGTGGAGGCTCATGTATCCCTACCTACAAACAACTCCAGCAATGACAGTGACTCACAAGGAGAGAGCGATGGTACACCTTATTCACCTTGTGAATCTGTGCTATCAAAATTCAACCTGAGTTTATCCGAAATCAGTACTTCACCAGTAAATAGAAAAAAATTGAGAAGTAGAAAATACTCTAAAGAAAAAATTCATAACATTACTTCTGTTTATCGAAGAGCAATGGGGAAAGTATGGAGAAAAGCAAAAACATCCTTCGGCCCATAAGAGTTAGTAGGGTGTGAAATGCTAAGTCGAGTCAAGGAAAAATTTGCTGAAGCTAATTCCTACAGTGAAAAAATTTAAGTCCTGTCTACAGTGCCTAAAAGCTGGAGTGTGGCAAAAATTCAAGAGAAATTTGGATCGACTCAATAATTAGCTCGAAAAGTGAAAGAACAAATAACAATTGTTGTTAACATTTATAGTTTATAATATATTTTTATCTCATATAGCCACGACCTTGAGCAATTAGGGAATTTTTAGGCTTGCATCGCGTGTCCGCTGCATGTAGTCCAAGGGGGGGGGGGTGCCGACGGGCCGCGCGTGAGAAAATTGTAAATGTTTAAATATTTATAAAAAACGCATTTATGAATTGCCACTAAATTTTATTTTTGGAGTAGTTAGCTGGGTATGTATAGATTACGGAAAAAAAGTTTCGGCCGATTCTGAGATGGAGTATTTGAGAAACGTTTATTAACAAATTTTTAAACATTAGTAACTAACAACAAAAGGGTTTAGGAGAAAATAATTTTTTCTTCGTATATTTGCATTCAATAAAGACTTAGCTTTAAAAAGAGATATTAATCATTGCTGTATGACAATTACAAGCGGAGATATAAGTGATAATAGGATTTAAGGCTCGGATTTTAGCTAAAAATGCGAAAAAATTAAAACATGCATAATTCGCTCAAAAAAATTTTTTTCACAAAACTGTTTGAGAGTATTCAGTTTGAGTTGATTTTGTTCCCATACACCAATTGTTGTCAAAATCTGAGACCCTAAGGGACAAACGTTTGTTGAATTGAGGTGGAATGACCCTAATGTTAATCTCTCCTTACGCTTAACTCGTTGTCCATTGAAAATCCTACCAAACATTACATTAGTGTCACTTTACGGTACTCGTTTTACCAAATATTGCATTTACATTTTCCCGCGGTAATTAATAAATCGGCTCCCCCCATCACCAGTCACATCTGTACCTCCGATTTTTCCAAAGATTTCTTTACTTTTCTCTATTCTTGCAGAACCTTTTCTTTCACCATTTTCCCCATCCAGCTTCTTTCCTTATTTGCCTTTTTGAATCCATACTTAAAACATACTGCCATGAGCTTGTTTTATTGAAACTTAAAAACTTATTTTGAAATCCCTACATTCGGTTGCTCTCATAGGCAAAGGCGTATTTTGGTAGGAAGGTAGTAATGAAATAGGCCTAAGAAGATCGCAATTAAGTAACATTGAGCTATTTTAGTATACATCATAGGTCCATTACGCCATAGTCAACATAACTAAATAAATAAGTATGCCGATCAGCTGCAATTTGTAAACGATTAAAAATTAAATATCAGAAAGATTAAAGTTATGAGATTGCCCAAGTTTATTTAAAGTGCTAGAAAATGGGTTATTAGACATAATAAAGGGATTGGACTTGAAACAGCAAAATAAGGCGAAGTGATTAGTTATTTTTACAAGAGTCAGAGTTCTCAGAAGTGGTCAGTTATATTTGCGAGTTTCAAGCTGTGTTCTAAGTTTTTTATTTTATAAACTAAGAGCAATAACGTACCATTGGCAAAGACTTAAATGGTGGATAGGCTTGATGGATAGATAGGAAGATGGTGTGAAATGAGATAGGATTGCTGCGTCTGCTGAGAAAGCAAAATAGGCTATTCATGGTTTAAGAAATTGTGGAAATTGTTATCAGGATAGGAAAAAATTGAAAAAGTAGTTGGAGTATACCTACTAAGAGGAGTAAATATCGGTAAACAGATAATATTAGGTTTTTAATATGATGGCTAAAGTCAGAAGAGATGGAGAAAAATACTTAAAATCTGAATTCAATAAAGGCAGAATTGTGTGAATGTTTTAATAGGGATTTCCGAATGATACTATGATTGCCAAAAGGTGAGTTTAAGAAATAGCGGAAAACAGCGGTGGAGCGTTGTAAGAAAAGACCTAAAATATTGGCTTAGCCCTGAAAATAAGTAGAGAGAGCTTCTGAATTGTTGGAGATGATGCCCAAGTTAAAACTATTTTGAAATCCTAGAATAAAGAATATGTAGGCTCAGGATGTCCTGATGACGATGTAAAGTAGATGATATTAATATTCAAAAACACATTTCAAGAAGAAAAAGTGCACAGATTGAAAGGAAGTCAAGAAATAGCCTAGATGTTCAGGGAAGAGAAGAAATGGACTACCGATAAATAGAGTATTTTCTGAAGAACAAGGAATATTTATCAAGCTGCTCTCTTTACATTACATCAATTGACATGCACTTTTGAAAGACCTTAGGATCTGAAAAGCTTAGTGCATACATCATTCTTTACATCCTCCACAATTTATGATTTTCTTCCATTCTCTTCTGCTAATACTATAGTAGTTCCGCAGTGATTTCATACTCAGGGAAACAAACGGTGATTTTCGATCAGGGCGCTAGAAATTCTCTCCAGGATATTGATTCCAGTCCATTCTGTTCGTAGAGAAGTCATGAAATATTTCGCTTCATTCCCTATGCGACAAGCGGAAATGATTGAATTCTCTTGATTTTTCTCTTGATTGAATTCTCTTGATTCTTCTTCTCACAAACGCATTCTGAAGTGGAACGATAAAAATCATCGAGTCAAACGTCTCATTCTCCTTCGAAGGAGACATACCTCTTATGAGCTCTGTTCTCTAAATACTCAAGTGCTGGAAAGGGTTACACTAATATTATATGCATTCCTTGTATTTTATGTTCCGCCTTTGCTTCAGAATTGATACAAGTTCAACTGTAACTATCCCAAAGGAATTTCTGGATAAGTTCCTGCTACTACTAGAATACAAAACGGTACGATCTTCTCTCTGAAAAAAAATTTCATTTTTCATTCAGTTCCTTCCTAGCCGTTATCTCAAAAATCCTATTTTTATGAAAATGTCTATGAAAGAAAATGCATTGGAGCAATATAATTTTTACGTATAATCTTTTCTTTATATGCATTTTCAAATCCATTCTAATCTTTGAATATTTATTGAAGACATTAATATAAATATTTTTACAGATATTTCAGAGGACTGCATAAAATATATTTAGCAAGAGTAAATATGTAGATGATTGCAAAGCATTTTCATCATCTCAATTCTCTATATTGACTAGCTATATTATACTATTAGCCATACACATATTGACTTAGCAGTATGATTAATGTCGTTTTTTTCTTGTTTGACTAAAAACATCATTAGCTTGGTTTTATACAAGAACTTAACTTTACATGGTGTAAATATTTGCTTATTTTTGTGGAAATGTTATTAAAGGTTTATTTTTATGTGATGAGCTTCCACAAAGTTACGCCCAAACGAGTAGAAACAAAAAACACTATTATGTAGGGTGAAGTCGTAAAATGATATTTTTTCATAACGTGATCTATAAATCCAAATGTGATTTTGATGTATCATACTCATTGTATCTAGAATTCCTTGATATGATAATGGGATATTACCATTTTATAAAATCATCGATAAATTAATGGGATACTGTTAGCGATTTCTTACAAATAACTAATCAAAATCATCCAGGATATCTTCTTTCTCAGAAATCTTTCTAATTTTTTTCTAACAGAAACACTCGCATACATTCCTTGTTGAGTGAAGCAGGTTGTAAAACTTATGCCAAACACATTGCAAAGGTCCTTTCTCAAGTTATAAAAGGTACTACATCGATTTTGGTTACTGCTAGGCTTGGAAATGGAAACCCTATGTAATCTAAGCATAAGACGCAATGTAGTGTGAGTCTCAGAATATAATGCATTCTGAGTAACTTCAATATTTTATAAGGCTAAAATTTTAGTTTAAAGATTGGTACATAAGTGCAAGAAATGTATAATACTGAAATAGTAGAGTGACATATTACTATTCCCTACCAAACAAAAGGTGAAAGTCAAGTGCTCTACCAGTCACCACAAAGGGCGCCGCGGAGTCATAAAACTTCCGTTTTCCAAACCGTCTGTCTGAGCTGCAAGAGAGAACGGTGGGGGGATGCGGAAAAATAGTCGTATGCACGAAACTAAATTCTGGCGGGTGCCTTGAAGAAAGTAGACACCTATAATGGACTCCACTTGTTACCCACAGAAGCTAAACATATCCATCCGCAGACTTAAATGTCAACGCACAATCTCAGGGTTTGGTCCTTGAATGTATCCGAAGATATGTAACTTGGGCTTTCGAGCAGCGGCAAAAAGAATACATTCCCCTCTCAAACCATTATCATTGAACTGTTGGTGGTTCTTTACAATCCTTGCAGTTAGAAAATAGTCATAAATATGTCCTCGGCTCCACAGCGCATGGTCAAACTCACCTTGTCACTGTATTCCGATTTACCAGCGCCCAAAGCCAGACACCCCGCGCGATCGAAAAATGGAGTTCATTTCTGGCGTCGTAAAAGGTCGCAGAAGTTCTCAAATAATTCACACTTCTAAATCGGCAATTAATATTGTATATGGATTACTAATGGTAGTGCGTATTGTACTAATATGGAAATATTAACAATTTATCTACCCAAGAGCAAAAGTTAGTGGATAATAGGATCTTCTATTTTGCCCTATAACCCGAGAAATGATCCCCGTAAATCAGTTACTATTGTTTTATATCAAAAACCAAGGTTTTTTCCGTGAAATAGTTTCACCTTTAATCCCATGAAAATAACGAAAGGAACTGAATCCTCTTAATTTCGGAGATTTTCTGCGAAAAATGGATACCGACGTTCATATTATACTTTGTTCATATTTAAGCCCACGCATATTGCCAATGAGAAATAATAATGGAAAAAGAAAGTAGATAGCACATTTATCAACTAAGTAAGATTTTGTATCAAAAAAATTTCAACTTCCATGCTGTAAAAACCATTTTTTGGAATCTTTGCGAGATTTTTTCGATTTCAGCCAACTGTGTGGTGTTTTGACGTGCCTTTGCCTTAATAGCTTTTGATATTTAGGGGTTATATGAAGCTGCACCACTTGCACTGCCCACTTATATTCAATGTACCATCTATTACACAAGATGTGTTTCGACGACTAAGGTGCTATCATCAGATCTAGACGTGATTATGGCACCTTTTGCATCAAATATAAGAGGACGGTATAACTTGTGCAATTGCATTTGACCCCTTAATTGCTGTTCCATCACATTACACTTGATACGGCGAATACGACGCCATCATTTAAAAGGATATGTTTAGAGTTTAACAGCGTAAAATTTATTTAGATTATAAAGCATCAGTAAAAGGCTTAAAGGCCTTTTTTATCTGAGTCCTCAAAGGCGTTTTAAACCCCTTTTTGCCGTAATAAAAAACAGTGGATTTCTTTGAAGAGCACCATTACTCAAAAGGTATTCTCTCACTCTGTAACCTCACATGTAACTCGGATAATTATTTATTTCCATACTCTCCTAACTGTCTTGCAAGCTTTATAGTTGAACTAGGCGTACTTAGCGAAAGAGATGCCAAAATATACCCTTAAATAATATAGGTTTTGGGTGTCAAGGTGGTTGGAGTAAAGGAGCCAAAAAGATCACATCTAGGAAAGGTGTATTCAACCTGGACTGAGTTGCCTCCGTTATCCGTAAATTATTTCTGAAGCAGCAAGTTAACCTCACGGAGTTGAGGCGGAAAAGTATAGCCATGCATAGCTCATGAGTTTACATTCTGTCTCGATACAAAAGCCCCACTTTCTCTCACTCGCCACATGTTTCTCGCTCGTGGTTGGATTCCTTTCATGGTATCCCTTAGTTGCTTTTTATAGTCCCCCGAAGAATGAAATTCATCGGCACGAAAGTTTTAGGCAATCTCTGGAAAAATGGCTGGCTTTCTTGCATAGAATAACGCTCCACATTTCTTCCCTGCGGAGGAAATCCGTTAAACGATCCTCCTTGCATTTTTCACAGGCATCTTGAGAACGCTAGTTGAGTTGAGTAATTGATCAATTAACCAATCAATATATTTTGAACCTCTCATGTATTTCAATCAGCACAAAACTTCGGAAATGAAAAAGCAATTATCGTAAAAAAATTTTAACACATAATTATTAAACAGTAATTATACGATAAGTTTGAAGTGATAGTCGCTTACTAATTTTTTTCTTACCTCTATAGACGCGTTTCACGTAATCAAACCTTAGGCTGCATACATACAAAACGCTATGTTTGAATATCGGTGGATAATGGTTTAATTTCTGCGTATTTTACGTTGAGGTGGAAAGCTTGAAGCAATGAAAAAAGTTCCTCATTATCCCCTTCAAAGACGTAAAAAGTAAGTTTTAAATATTTCAATAGAAGGATTAAGAACGTCAAAAAGAAAGAGAGCTTAATAAGATACCTTTCGTGAGTTTTTACGTACACGATCCAGTAACTTTTCCTTACTTTTGGCTTTCTGTTTCTCTGTTGTGTATTAAGTATACTCATCACCAGTTATGTCATACTGTTTTACTAAGTTTCCGCAGTAGAAGTCCCTCCATTTCGATAAGAAATTGTTTGATAAAAGGAAATATTTATTGTATTGAAAACCTCAGTCACCATTATTTTCAGGTCTGTTCCATAGGCTTCTATGACGAAATGGCGTAGTAAAATGAAGCGGAATTGTTTTAAACTCACAAATATAAATTTTAAATGTTACACATATGAAAAAAAGCAATTACGTCATTATCCAATAATTTGAAAATTCTAGAAGCTGAAAAGGGAAAGTGGTCGTTTAAAAGCAAGGTAGGTGTGGATAGGAAGTTTATTGAAAAAATAGGAAAAGGCTAATTGAGGGGATCGAAGAGGTGATAAGAGGCTACGCTGCGTTGAACGGCATTTTAAAGGGAAGAATGTCGAGTTTCGGAAGTAAAGGAAAGGGAAGGATGGTCATGTTGGAACGAGAAGAAAATTTAGGAAGGATGTGGTTTTAAATAATGGCATCGTTTGAAAACTGGAAATCGTAGAAAGGATTTTTCACCCATGTAAATATCTATCTATATAAACTGGTGGATCCAGTAGAAAAAAATAGTATTTTTAAGTTCCTAAACCTGAATTAAGGCCTTCACATTATCATTTCTTGTGTGATTCTTAGTGGCACAGGAAAATAATTAATTCAAGCTAAAAAGTTGAAAGAGGATATAGCATTTAACCAACTTTCAGTTTCATAAATACCTACGTGGGCAGCATTCTTCCGTCACTTTTATTAAATTGATTTATGAGTACTCTCAGACATAGTTATGAAGCCCTTTTTTTCTATTCTTCTCTTAGCTCTTTCAGGCAGATTAATAAATATCTGCATTTTTCTCAATTAATTAGGAACATTTCTTGAAATATTCTGCTATATTAATTTTATGCCAAAAATTATCTTGTGTGATCATTTAAATTTTTATTTTAGTTATTAAATTCCATTCTCTTTCGTGATTATATTAAGCCACTAGCCTTTGTTTCATTTTTGGTAACATTAATTGAGAGCCTTGCTTGGAAAACTTTATTTCAACGCAAACCATAAAACATGCTCCAGTTTGAAGGTTAAATTAAAATGTGGTATGGTCGTTTTCTTTAGGTTTTGGAGTAATATCAGAAAATGCTATTTCCAGGTAATTAAGCAGACGGAATTTTCTAATTTAACGCATTTAAAAAAAAATATATTTCTCCACAATTAATTGGAAGGTGTTAAAGGAAGGTCACAACGTGCTGGAAGGTTATGGGCTTAAAGTATTTGTATATCTTCAAAAATGTGTCAATTTGGTCGGATTTTTGTAGAATTCCAACGCAAGGTGCGATTATTTGGAGAAAATATTATCATGGCAACATCAAAGCAAAACCTTCTCGTTTATAATTCTTAGCAGGCAAATCAAATATTGGCAAATGAGAAGTTTTACAAAAAAAGTCTCGTAATTGACGCATAGGACTTTTAACAGAGAAAAATTATCCACAAAAGATTATAAATGTAACTTAGTAGATCAGGATTTTTCTCAGTTGAAGAAATATCCATGTAAAGCATTAATTAAAATAGGTTTTTCTACAAATTTTCTCCTGCCTAAGCCGTATTTCTTTCAAGCGTTCGAGCTCTATGTCTTCGATAATAAGTTTATTTTCAAGTGTTGCATTTAACTTTGGCTTGCTATGAATATCAAATATTATCATGGTAGAATTTTTAAGCACCTCATGTTGAGCCCTAAATTCTTGGATTTATAGGCCACGTTAAATTCAGGATGTTAAAAGCAGCAGCGAAGACTTATTAAACAGTAGATTGATCCTTTACTTTGGTGTAACTTGCTTGACCGCAGGGATTTGAGGCAGTTGTTGAGGTGGACGAAGAAGTTTAGAAGCATGAAGACCAAGCATTCCGTAATTATCCCATTACCCCTTGGGATGTGAGGAAACTTTCATTAACTCCTTGTAATTGAGTTCTCAAATGGATGCCGTGAAAATTTGTGCCAATTTTATGCACTATTCACTTTTTAAATAATTTATTTTAACTTGGTAAATGTCTTCAAAAATAGGATCATATTTTCCTCAACATTCTAGTGCCAGATAGGTTGGCATAATCAATATAATGATATTATAATGAGATATTATTCATGAATGCATAAACTGTCCTTGCTGTTGTTTCCACATTAATAAAGCGCCAATTTGATAACATAAAGTTTGAAATTATGATTACATTCCAGGGTTTAACCGTTATTGTTCATTTCACCTTAAGCTAAAGCTAGAGGGGGATTAGTAGGTACAGCAGGTAGGATGGCTAAAACCTAATCACCCGTGGAAAAAATGAGGTATTGTTAATATTTTATGCATTTTTGAAAAATACATATCTATTTAACTTTTTGAAAAAGAGAATTAGATAGTTGATTTTATCTTTTTAAATAAAGTAATACGGATGTTTTTTTAACACTTTGGAATTAATGTAAACTTTATGATTATGGAAAGAGTAAACTAGGATACAAAGCTGTATATCATATTGTCTTTCTCTGTAGTATGGCTATAACTGTCATTGGATTAATAAAAAGAGTCGTTTTCCATCAGCGCCTATGAAACTTGGGATAAAGAACATTATATCATTTGGTGAAGCGATTAATCTTATTCCAAAAGCTTGGCCGCTTATTGCTTCTATGCAAATCCATCGGTTGGTAGCATAAATGTTTTAATACGAGTCGCTGTCATTGATATCCTAGGATTGACATTAAATTCACTTAAAATTCAGCTTCACTTAGCTATATGGAAAAGATAGGATGACAAAAGTAAAATCTGAGCCAAACTTATTTCACTTTTCATTGAGCCTATTAAGTCACCTATGTTGATGCGGATTTTGCATATTCTCGAAAATTATATTTGCTTAGTTTCATGGACGTTTTAGTTTTCCATTATTCCATTAGTTCTACCACAAATTCAGATCTTCATGTTACTGGCAACTGATTTCTGCAAGTGAATAACTTTTTATAATGTTCTCTATTATCTAAATAGAACTGGAGCGTTATAACAAGTGAGTTTTCGGTAACGTTGACCCCTACCGGTGAATGGAAATAGATATTGGGATATCTAACGTTGTTGGATCATAGCAATTGTATCTCAATTAATTATTGACAGACTTTAGGTATGTAGGCTTAGTGAACTCTACTCCTCAATTAAATTCCTTACAACATATCGCTAAGTAAGTACCTACCTCGAGAGAATGGAATTTGCTGGAATACTTCGGAGTAATTCCACTCAGTTAAAACGGATTCCGATTACACACTCGTTCCCCATGCTCACTTCACCCACGACTTAGGTTGAGCGAATACAATTACGTAGGTCCTTTCTACGAATACTTTGATGTTCAGATAGCTCTGACTTGAAACTATGTGAACAACAATGGTCAGGTTTCCAAGCGAAACTTCTCGTCTGCCTGAGAAAAAGTAACTCCAATCACTGAAACTTTATGAACGTACCTTATGTAGGAGCTGTCTTTCTCCTGGTATATTACACTCGTTACAATTTATGATGGATTTTGAAATATGACTTGTAATACTGAAACTAGCAAAGCTTCAGTAATATAAAAAGTACCGCAATAGAAAGTCTACCCGCATTATAAATTACTTTGGATGTATGTGTAATTATCCCCTGGCGGTGAATACGGTGTCTACATTGAAATGAGAGACTAGGTTACATTTACTTCCAATCAGTATTACATTCATTTTTACTGTGGGAGCTGTGGGATACACGAGGCAGCAGTTACAAAATTGAACTGCAAATATTTGAGATATTTCATTCCTCTACTCAATTCTTTACACCGAATCGGTTGTGAAAAGCAATAGTGCAGATTCATAGGTTACATTAACTTCCAATCAGTATTACATTCATTTTTACTGTGGGATACACGAGGCAGCAGTTACAAAAATGAACTGCAAATATTTGAGATATTTCATTCCTCTACTCAGTTCTTTACACCGAATCGGTTGTGAAAAGCAATAGTACAGATTCATAGGGATATAATTTCACGATTGAACTCGCTTACAGTCAAGTCCATGGCCAATTGCCATCCGCACGTATCACTTTCATTAAAACAGTTTTAAAAGAATGAAAATAAAATCTCGGCTCTTGAAATTCAGGCGTGGAGAAGGAGAATGGTAGAAAATAAATACTAACCAGAAAGTACTACGGGTATGAGAGAAGATAAAAGAGTGTTAATTGATGGAACTAGTAGGGGACAGAGTGAGTGGGTGCAATGGTTAGTTCGGGGTGAAGGTGTTTTGTTGTGTATGTTTGATGGTAGACAGTTGGTTGGTTTGTGGTTTATCGAAGAAAGTGACGGACAGCTTAGTTTTATTTCTGCAAGTTAGGGAAGGTGGTTTTTCAGATGGGGGTGTAATTTTTTTAAGGGACAGAGGAATAGTGGTGATACTGTAGTTGGCATAAGCCTCAAGATGAAAGGCGCCCTAAGTGAAGTGTTCTTGGTTTAGCATACCATCCGACGGACAGAGTGCTGAACCTGAGTTGCTCTCTACATATAACCCAAGTGGGGAACCGTTATATGAATGAAAAATGCCCACTCCAGCCGAGACTCGAGCCAATGCCCATGATATATGAATCCAGTACTCTAGCTTCCACACCCACCCAAATCCCATGGTGGACTTTTATATACGTGGAATAGGAGTAGGAGAAGGACCGGCAGTTTGGATTGGATGAGAAACGATCAAAAGTGTGTTGAACTGAAGTATAGTCTTATGTGAAAAAAGGCGTAATGTAAAATCTAATCCCACTATTACTGAAAGAGCACTATTAAATATATTAAAAATATTATAAAACCAAAGATTACTACAAGAAATTATTTTATGCTTGTTTTTTAGTTTTTCTGTGGAAGGAGAAGAGATCAGTATTTTGGCCAGATAAGATATTTTCTCCAGCAAATGGCAATGCTTGTTTATTCTCAGACTTTAACTTAAAAAAAATTGAATTACATTTTGACATTGATCACCGTTAGGAAGATACAGACATATTTAATATTTTTTTTCCTTTTTTAATCCAAGTTTTTGTAGCCATTGAACTATTCTAATCGCAAAATAAATCTATTCTGAATTAAATACATTAAGTTGGTTTTATCCTTGCTTTCCTCTCCTAAATTATGGTCTTCCTTGCTTAAGATCCTTTATTCTTCGGTAAAATAAATTCCCGTATCTCACGCCAGCCACAGTCGTTGAAGCTTTTTCGTTCAGGAAAAGTCTAATAAGCAGGGACTTTGAATGCAATTTCCATGGCTTCATTGCTCCTAACCTAGCCCTTTTACTGCCAGCCCCTTTAAAGTAGACTGTGCGAAAAATGCCAAGCCCATTATGCCCAGCCAATGGGCAAGCTCATTAAGATATATTATAAGCACTTAATATTAATATATGAATTTTTTACTTTTTTTTATTTTGATCATACACTTTCACTTTTTAAGAGGATGAAAAAATTATTCATGCTGTCTCTGATTTGAATGAATTGTAACCATTACAAATACATGTTGATGTAATGTAGGTGGGCCGATATATCGGCCCCTTGGCAGTTTTCGCACAACCATAGAGGGCCGATATATCGGCCCACTGGCAGTAAAAGGGCTAGACATGGAACTAGGTCGTTCTCCGAAGAATTCTGTTTTTATTTAAGATTCTTTCCTAAAATTCTCAAGGTTTTGTATCCTAAATGTGGGTAAATTCAACGGATCATATTAGTACGGATTGGAGATGTGAGAATTAAATTCTGCCCATAATATTTAAGCATTATTTCATTTCATTTTGCTAATAATTTCTTTCTATGCTTCTCTTATTCTCTAAAAGTTTATACATAAAAATGTACTACGATTGTATCCATTCTATGAGATATATTTCCTCATATTTATTTTAACTTTTTATTACAATGAATAGTTATAGATCCTATTTCCATGCTGCAAAGTTTGTCTTTAATGATTTTGTTTTAATATCACCCCAGAGCCGTCATGCGTAGTCAACGCAATATTCAGAATTGCAGCAATTGCTTTTTTCATTTTCAAACTTTCCAAACTTGCACGAAAACTATTATACCTGTTAGAATTTGGATTGCATGAACTGAAGGTGATTTTCCACTTACTGTAGGCACTATAAATTTTATTGTGTAAAAGGAAGTAAAATTTTTAGGTTTTCCCTCACGTGGGCGTACAATTTAGTCATATATGTTGGAACCAAGTATTTTAAACCCTTCATTTATCCAAAGGATAAGTAGATAATGGCTAAGTAATTTTTCAAATAGACATCAGATATATCTGGTATTCATTTGGGATAAATAACGATAGTTTACAGACAACATTGATGCAAGAGATTAAAATTAATATGATTAATGCATATTTTACTAAATGTGGATAATTGTGCACAACCTGAGGATAAGTAGAGCAGGGAAACCAGTGAGATTATAGTTTATTCCTTACGGATACTCTCATTTAATTAGACTGATTTTTTTCCCTTTCTCGGCCAGTAACTTAACGGAACCTTTTAGTATCACACCTACAGTCAATCTCAGTATTAATATGTGTAAGAATAATTGGTAAATCATTCTTAAGCCTAAGATAGCATTTTCAGATACAGCCAATTCTCATAATGTTTTACTACTGCTCGTCTAGTTAAAACTTGAACAATAATGTTTTAATCGATGAAACAACTTCGGCCGTCACCTTGTGGAATTTTTCCATGATTGAAAATAAGAATCAACTTTGTAATTTTCCACACGTTTTTTATTAACCAACCGGTTTCAACACTCACGTGTCATCATCAGGGACCCTGATGATGACACGTGAGTGTTGAAACCGGTTGGTTAATAAAAAACGTGTGGAAAATTACAAAGTTCATTCTTATTTTCAATAATGTTTTAGTTGTTCAAAAATATAGATTACTTTAGTTTATTCTTTTTTTCCATTTTATGCATTTACTTTTACTCTTGTAACCACTATCTGAACTCTACAGTACTTACTCGTCGTAAATATATGAAATCTTGTGCTAGTGTTCCTTCGTTTCCATGTTGAAAATATAATATCTCACGTTTTTTTGTATTTTCACTCACAATGAGAAAATAAATAAACAGGTAATTACCAATCATTGGAAATTCCTAAAAAAATATGCTGCAGGGACTTAAAGGCGTAAGAAGCAACTTAGTAAGCTAGAAATGATGAGCTATTAATGAAAATTAGTAATTTTTTGCCATTTGGCTTCATTTTATTACGAAACCCATGGATTTCACTCATATGCTGCTAGAGCTCCTCTGAACCCCCTTTTCCTTGGCTTCATGGCCATGATTTTGACTGCAGATTGTGGAATACTATTTGTTTGCGCAGGTAAATGCTCCGTCAATTGCCAAGCATGAAATCAGAGACAGGATATCTATTAAATTTCAACAGTAGAAAGCCTGCATCTTCCTCTAAATGCTTTAGAAAAACACGTGAACCATTCTTATACATCCATAACTGGATTGATAGCCCCTTGAGTTAACCCCTCTGTGGTAGAAGATTGTTGATGGAAAGAGTGATTAGTAGTGCTTTCATAATTCTCTCTCCAATAATTATGATGTCATGACCGGCTCTAATTGTCACCCTCTTTCAACACATATATTAGTTCTAAGCGTTCAAGGTCAAAGATTATTATAAGTTTAACTAAAAAGTAGTGGGAAGACACAGCTCACTCTTTCATACTTCAGTGCTGCATTATATCTTATTAGTATTCTGCATTACGTGTTATTATGTAGATAACAGAATTTTAATTTAAAATTATTCTCGTTTGAAACTAAACGCTTCACTATTTAAAATGCAACACAATTTTCTGGATCGGTTGCATGTTACAGTAACTGCGACTTATCTCCTAATAAAATTAGTCACTGGTGTCATTTGAAACCCCCCATTTTTCATTTTGTTGACAAGGAGCGCAAATATGACTTTTTTGAACAGTTTGAAATTGTGAATTTGCCTGAGAAATTGTTTAATGACCACACGTTCCCCTTCCATTCATCTCTCCTTTACATCACTTTTCCATCCTCCCCCACCACTCCCCGCAACTCCCAATCCTGATCTCTTCATCTTCCTCCCCCATCCCCCTCCACCCCTTATGCTCAATTTTCTACATAAACACTCCCAAGGTCATTTATCGGCCTCGGCCTTAACCCCCCCACCTATTTCCAATACCTTTGTCTGTTGTTCCTTACCACCCTCTACCATCCTCTTCAATATCCCTCCTCCCCCCCTTCCAGCTGGGGACTGTATAAGTGTTCGCCAACAAAAAGTTTGTACCTGATGATGACACGAGGTGCTGAAACCTAGGTCAAAGTCTTAGAATGAAAGTGTGGAATCTAACCAAGTACCTCTTTCATTAATCATTGATGTAATACTTGCCACACTGACCACACTGAGAACCAGGATAAATAATTACATTAGTAGTATAAATTTGAATGATTTTAATGGATAGTTTTTGATTTCCTACTCACTGTAACCATTTTTTTAAATGTAGAAATGTATGTTTTCAATAGAAAAATCCTGACGGTATATTTCACAATAGAGCCTTCAATGTTTGAGGTTTTCCGAAAGCATAAAAATCAGTTTTCTAAAGTAATATTTCTGATTTGAAAAGAAACTTCGCTTTGTACGTTGAACACAAACGTTTTACTAGCTTCGGCCATGGTTTCTAAAAGTATATATGTCACTATCAATGGCATGTAAATTGTCGAAACCAGAGTCGAAGCCAATAAAACGTGTGTGTGGAATGTAAAAAGCAAATTATCTTTTCCAATCTCGTGGTTCCACAAAGTTAAGCCTCAAACGTTGAACTGAGTAACAGTATTTTTGATATATGGAACGTAGCATTCTTCAAACACGAGTCATTTTTTCCCAAGGGATTAAAGAGAAAAAAATTGAAGCGTTTAAAATCTCATTTTTTTAGAACTATAATCTTGAACAGAATTCATATTATGTAAATAGTTAAGTGTGCCCATGAATTAAATCAGGAAGGAGAGCAAGATCCTGAAATGGTGAGTACTCACCTGAATAGCTATGTGCTCCCCAAAAACAAGAAAAACTTTATCACCGTTTGGTATTTACTTTTTGCCGGGGACGAATTGCCGCACTCACCATGGAATCAAAGATCCACTGTTAGGACGTAATTTAAACTCCTTTGATTTTTTAATCTAACGGTGAATAATGGATATTTTATGCATTGCAACTGTTGTGGGGATACACGCACTGATAAAATACTTTCTACCCCGTTATGATGTTCTTTAGTTGCATTTCCCCAGAGCAAAGCAAAAATCACAACTTCAGAGTGCAAGGATAATAATGGCTGCAAAAAATATCTCTTTTCAAGTTCTGCCTCTTTTTTGCAGTACTCGGTCCATTAAAAACAGCTACTAGCAAGACTTAAACGTGAATACGAGAGCAACTTTGCGGTAATAGCTTCTCTATCGTAATTTTTTGGCTCCCAAGTGAAAACAGCATGCATACATTGCTCGATGGATTTTTCCTACCCAGAAATTCACGTTAAGATGCACCTTTTCATAATTCATACCCATTATATTTGCCTATTGCTTAACGCTCAGAGCAGGAGCCAGATTTTCCTCGTTCATTTCCATCTGCTGACATATCCAACTTTTTTAATCAAATGTTCAAAAGCCAGATTTGGGGAAACAACGACGAAAATGATGCCTTCTAAAATATAAAAACACCTCTCCCGGTAATCCATGTGATCCCAAAATTTTGCTTCTTTTTTAAGTTACTAACCCATTTTGGGTGCTCGTCAACTCTGAAAAAAACCGAAAATCTATAGCATCAATATTCATTTTAGGGATAAATAAAAATATATACGTAGCTTTTATTAAAAAATTTGATAATATTGGGAAATATATCGGAAAATAACTTTTTAAAATCAGCAAGCGATAATCATGTGTGTTTTTGTGAAACCAATTCTAGTTATTGATAAATCACTTTGGGTAAAATTTGGAAATTGTTTATATTTAGGATTTTCCCAGTTACGCAACCTTTCCTTTGATAACTTATTTTTTTAATCAGAGCTAATTTTTCACGTTTGGTTGTTTACTCTACCTATTTAAAATTTTACTACAAGATAAATTCAAAGGTTTTCTATCCTATAACTAAAGGAAATAAAGCGTTTATCTTTCACAAATAATTTCTATATTGAAGAAAGGATTCTTCCAATTCAATATGCGAAATTATTTAGTACTCATTTCATATTGAATATCATTTTGTTTTACGGTTTTGTTAAATAGTCTTCATTTCCCTGAATCATTTCATTACTCTATGTTATCAAAAATCTTTTGAATAGAATGGAGAAATTCAAGTATTAACAGTTGGTTTCATATTATAAAATACAGCCTCATCAGTTTAAGTGGGCACACATATCTATAGAGGTCATTTGCCATCATGTTTCTCACCAACGTTTCAAATCTGTGAAGAGAATCATCAGTTCCTACATTTGCTCGTGGAAGCATGGATTTCATTACCTGATTCCATTGCAAACTATGATCTCCGTATCTGGCCGCATATTTCCAAAGCAACGCATTACGAATATGAAAGCGAATAACTACGCGACACTACGACCGCATCTCTATAGTCATGTCATTATTGTAGGCCACCGGAGCACTACTTCAATAACACTCCTAAGTACCTACTTCCCCGTTGCACTTATAACCATTAAGAACACTCTGCTTCTCTAAAGTCTGTTTTCTGACCTCTTCTTTTGGGTAGAATACACTGTGCTTTTCATTCCAGCATTAGAGCAGAAAATTGCCTCTTAGTTTTGCAAGCAACGTTTAAAATTGCAATATCCTATAGATGACACAAATAGCAAGATTTTACGGAAGACCATCTTGACAATGAACAAATCTAGTTTATAAAGTAGCGCAATATATGCACTTCATTGCATCATCCGTGACAAATGTGGGAGGGAATATGCACGTTTTTTGTGGCTCGATGTTTGCTTTAAACCATTACATCTCTGACTTCGACATAATAAAACGTTGAGTAAATGTTCACTGATTTCCTTTCATCAAATACCATGTAGGGCACAAGAATAGCAATATTATAGTTAAAGATAATTGTGTAATAATAGAAATGCCATCTTAAAAGAGGACTTAATATTTGTAAATAAAGTTGTACAAATTGAGTCATAAGACGAAACGTCGTGGTATATGAATGCTAAAAATGGTCAAATGCATCAAAACTCGTACGCCATAGTAAAGTAGATCACGTAAAATCAATTATCTAAATTTCCATATGTTCATTTTTTGTAGCCAATTTACAACCCTGGAGTGCACTTGACGTTTTCTACACTTCAAAATGTTTTTGATCCGATGAAGCGCTCGCCGATTTTGCATATTTGACCAGTTTTTAAATGTTCACTATTCAATCACATCATTTCACCCAAAAATGTCTTTTGTGCCCAGTTAAAGTTTGATGCTCTGTTCTTTGTAAGAGATATAATGCTGTTGACACATTGAAGTAAAACAGAAGGATGCGGGTTACTCAACGATATAAAAGCATTCATTAAAACTAAGATTGGAAAAGGGATGAAAATCGGAATGAGCTCCGTGGCTGTGAACGCATTAAGCTCAATTATAAATATGATGTCGGTACATAAGTTTTAAACGGAGCAGGTTTGCTCTCTTAACGAAATGAGCCAAGGGGAGCATGGCTTAACGTTCCATCCGACGGACGGAATAATGAACTCGAAGTGCTCCTCATGCACTCGAGTTTCGGCAGGTTTACCAAAAGAAGCAACCATTTATGGTATTCAAACCCCGTCCCTTACGATGAGAGGTCAATAACTCCTCTATGCTCTGTCAATAACTCCACAGTATCTTCTCTGTGGTGTAAAGTCCCCACACTTAAACACACTTCAGACTGGTAGATTAGGCAATATAGGAATGTAAGGTTAAGGAGAAGGGTGAAGTGAGACATGGCGTCCACATGACCCTGATATTAAAGAAATGTAGAAAGTACTAAACATGAACCACTCTAGGTCACATTAGCAATCAAGGCATCAGTCGGGATTCAAACCCATGCCCTAGGAGTGAGAGGCCAGCACCCTAACCATTACTTAACTACCCCAAGCATACTGTCGTGACTGGTTTCGAGACCCCTTCCCATACATACCTGAAGTGGTTCGTGGGTTAGCGTGCAGATATGAGTGAAATTGACCCATAACTACTCCTATTCCCTTCCTGCACCTTCCATTGAAAACATTTCTTCCACTAGCTTTATTCCTCGATACGACTTCCTTTGTACCTCCCGAAGGCAACCTTCCCTTCCGCGAAAAATACTCAATCCCAAATTCCCTGCCCCCTATCTATAAGATCCTTCACACTCTACGTCACACCTAACCAATTCTGCCTTCTACACAAACCATCCCTTCCACCCTCCTCATCTCTCACACCATTTCCGGAGAAGAACCCATCTCCTCTTCCCAATATTTTTTTTTCTCTGCCTCCTATCCTCCACACCTTTTCCTCTCTGTTTTATCTCGGGCGATTTTGCCTCAATAAAAAATGCGTATCGGTCTCGATGGCTCATCTCCTCGCCTGTGAGGGAGGCCGGAAGGGATTGTGGGTGGGAAGGGGAGGGCTGGATGCAATATTCGAATACAGAGAAGGGGAGGAAGGGAGAACAAGCTTCGAAGATTTCTCATGAATATTATATCCTCTGGTTTCGCCACCCTGACTAACAGCAAAAGGGAGGTGTCCTCGTTGGCATCGCTCACGTCTTTGTCCTGCGTTTATTCTGTAAGAATCGTGGTGTAGATCAGTTATGTGTGTAAAACACAGCACAATAATATTCTTCTATACCTGAGGATGAATTTTGCCTTTTCAGAAGTAAACTTGTAAGTGTTTCTAACCAATTTTACCGAGATCCTTTCATTTTTACCCTCAAAACAAGAACTTTAAAGCTTTTATAAGATTGTTGGATTCAATGCGTTATATTTTTGCCAACTTTTCTTGATAAATTACATCTATGTAATCGAAACACTATCGGTGCAATGAAATTTGACAATTTATGATTTTTACCGGATTTCTGATTTTTATTTCTCCCTAGCACCTTTGTGCTAGTATCATTGATCATACCTTCAGCCTACAACAATTCTCTCTTCTGAAAACTCCCTCTTTTTATTGGATTTCTTCAATACAATTATCTAAGGATACTGTACTTTTTGAATTCTGTTGCATTAAACTGATTGCATTTTACGTCGGAACCGCTTAAAAGGCTCTCGTATCTTATGGAACAAAAATGTCTATTACTCTGATCATGTTTTGTATTGGTAAGTATTTATTCCTACACATTATGCATTTTATTCTATGAAAGCGGTGATGTTGTCGGGCCATAGTCAATACCTAAGTATTATTCCGTAAAAAAACAATATTGATTGGGTCTTATTTCAATGGAATTTACAAGCTTCCTAGTGCAACGGAGTGTTACATATATTATAATGAGTGGAAATTTGGGATGAAAAAGTTTTAGTGTTGGTACTTTCAATTGCATAAATAATTAGTAAAATGTGAAAATATATGTATTTAAGAGTCATTACTTTCGCCATTTAATTGATATAAAATATCTAGAGTCCTAAATAAAACAAGATACTCTAACATTTATTTAAATTTCAAATATTTGGAGAGTGGATGTAAACTTCATTTTGAATGACACAAAGCGTACGTCATCGAGATTCAAAGAGTGAAATTGTGTCACAATTGTTGTTGCATCCTCAATCTTTTTAAATTGGACTAAGGAGCTCCCCTTCCTCGCCACACACAATTAAAAAACTTTTAGCAGAATTTTTAATAGAACATTTAGAATTTATTTCTCATTATTTTTTTCGTAGACTCATAATCATAATGCTAGAGTGAATTTCAAAACTTCCTTTAGTCATCAGGGTCAAGGATTCCAAAAACGAATATTTTACCAAATATCAGAGCTTTCATGATTTCATTTAGAAAACTGATAAGATTTAGATGTTAATAGCATTTATTTTCTTGTGCGTTATTTCCAGCGATTTATGTTAATGTATTATAATTTATTTTTCCAATATCCGTAATCCTAAATGCTCTCCAAAGGAATTTAACATGCATTCCTCCAGTGAAATGCTAAAGTTATTATAGTTGGACCCGGAGTTAGTAGGTTTAGGTAAAATACTCCATATGCTACGGATGGATGCCATATAATGATCAAAAACTTTTAAATAGCTGCGACTTATCGTTATATAAATTATAGTACGTTGCATATAGGCAAAGGCCTAGTTGATACACCGGTTCCCGTCAGATCACGGAAGTTAAGCAACGTGGGCCCGGACGGAGGTTGGATGGGTAGCCCCCTCCATACCTCTACCGTGGTGCTCTTGTCCCCTGTCTGCAAGTGGCAGGCAGGTTAAATGTGGGTTGGCACAATGGATCTAAAGAGGTCTAAGTGCCAGGGGGGGTCCAGAAGGCCTCCGCTCACCCCTCCATTTTACATTTTACCTTGCATATAAATATTTTAAAAAACGTGACAGATTTTGCATAACTAAATATATTTATCAACTTCATCTAAGTGAGGTACTACGTACCTATGAGTTACGATGAAAAATTAAATCTAAAAATTTCCTTGAACTACAGAGAAAGTTTGAGGAATTCAATCAAGGCGTTCATCGAGCTCGATCCGATTTTTCCAATTCCATGCAGAGAATGTTCTGCCAATGTTCTACCTCAGCGCAGCGTTTAGAATTTGGGAGAATTTCCAACGCGGTTTGACTTAATCACCCCAAACGTAACCACCAGCTAGTTTTCCCCTCACGCTTAATTCGTTTTCGAGCCCAGACAAATAAGTGCCTGGTGGCAGGCTTCTGGGCTAAATAGTGGAACAAAGGCACTGCGAGGTCTATTCTACCTTGATGTGTTGAAGGGGAGAAATGTTGGGATGTTTAGGCCTCGTTAAATTTTCGTATCCTCCGTTTCTCTCGGGGATGATTATGTGGGACCCCTGCTCTCTTACCCTCTCCCCCAACCCCCATCCCGCCTCCATTATCCCTTCTGGCATCCTTCCGCCCCTGCTTTCTGTCGGGTGAGGGAAAGTTCTGAAAGCGGTAGAAGTTGCGGTCGCGCTCCCAACAGTGTGTCTCGAACCTCAGTAAGTGAAGGGAGGCCGGCACGCAGTGATGAAAGTGTTGTACGATTCTTGTACCATATTTTACGTATTGGTAGCATGCACCACTAGAGTCGACAACAGAAAAGTACTGGTGAAGAGCCATTGATAGTACTGTTCAATCACATATGGGTTTTGCGTCTTTAAACTCTCCTCCAGCAGAGTCCATTAAATTATATGCTGTTTAGGGGAGGCGACTGACATCTGAGGTCATTTGCGCCATACAGGACATGTGGGTAAGTGGATAATGGTAGCAGTTTTCAGGGAACGGGGGAAGGAGAGAAACCTGGCGTCAGAATTAACGAAAGGTGCGAAGGGGACCACGGCTTAGCGTCCCATCCGACGGACGGAGTACTGTACCTGAAATGCCCTCCACTAGGCACTCAAGTTGGAACCAGTTTACCACAGACAAATCCGCCACTGCCGGCTCTCTGGATGGGAAGACAGTACTCTAGCCACCGCACCAACCCAATCCCCCCATTAAATTCCATCTTTCACTTATTATTTCTTACGTTCCTTCGCTTATATTCCTCTCTCCTGAAATTAGTCGGCTTGCTAAATTATTTCAATGATTTTGGGTAGCAACGAACAGCCTTAACGGAGTAACCCGCTTATCTCGCTATTACTAGATTACCATTTATCTTTCAACTGTTTTTTCAACCTATTGAGAATCTTAACTTTGGTATAAAGGAGAAGAGTAGAATGCGGTTGAACTGCAGGAGATGAGCTGTGTAAAAGTGCTACTGTGTACTAAAGCAATGCTAATGGACGGTTATATGGCAGGAAATTTTTGCAGGAAATGTAAAAGCTAAAAGAAGATGAGGACGGGATAGATCCGCGATCCAAATATACCGGAGAATGCATTTGCATTATATCCTATGGGTGATGATGAGGCCAGTACGGGTGATTCGGAAGGATTAGGCCAGATATCTTTGACACAAAACATTGCTTTTTCTGTTACCACATGAGGGGACTGAATGACTCTCATAGCAAAAAAGAAATGAAATTGTACTCAACTTGCTCCTCAGCGGCGTCAGTAAATCTTCCTAAGTTTGAAAAATGGATGTAATAACGCATGGGATTCCCCACACAATTTATTTTACCGCTGAAACTTGTTATAATTTAATCTATAAAAACTATGTGTTTGACACTCTGTTTAATGGAACTTCCCCTTTTTATTTTACGAAGTTCATGTGCATTCCATTGCTCATCTTACCACCGTAGTTATACCACATTAAAAAAAAATATCCGTGAGATTGGTGAGTATTAAGCCCAGTAGTGTGTGCCTACCTATATGGCCGATCCCGTTTCTCAAATTAGCCGTGATGCCGCCTCTAATACATTCCCATCAAATTGGGTAGATAAGAATGCTGGTAAAAGGTATAAGAGATAAGTACTAAAGGAAGCGATGGAAGACTAAATATTACATGCGCGAAGAATAGGTGATTTTTGAGGTAGCGGAAAAGATTGAGGAGTTGGAGCATAATACGTTTTCAAAATAGGGAGAACTAAGTTAAGTAGTTACGATGCACGTGTGTTTTTGTTCACAACTTCTAAGAAGGATAGGGATTGCAAGGCCATGAAGAAGTCATTCTGGTCCATCATTTACTTCTGGTGAAAAATCTACTTGTTAAAACTTCTATTGAAATTGCATAGGTATGATTCTTTCTTATGAAGGAAATTTAAACATTTTTCATTAAGATACAGCAGTCTTTCTTTAGTTTCAAGCCACCATAACTTACGTTCACGACTATTATAACCTCAAAGGGACTGCAATATAACCTTACCACACCGCGACATGTTGTAGGGGATGAGGTTGAATGCACTCACTGCCCCGACCTCACCTAATCCGGCTCCTGGGTAATGTTCCATGTTGAGGCTCCGCGCAACTACTCCACTAGAACGACTCCTGGTAAGGATATCTCTTTGTCCGATCAATCCAATGTGTCCACCTGCATCACGCGCAAGAGACCAAAATGGTTTAAAATATCATGATTTTCTACTCCATGCGAAAATGAAAAGTTCTTCCAGATATTATTTCCGGATAATTTTACTATGTTTCAGTTATTTTCTCGCGACTATTACGGCATTTTGATGTGTTTACTTGCACCACGCACAAGAGACCAAAATGGTTTAAAACGTCCTGATTTTCTACTCCATACGAAAATGAAAAGTTTTCCAGATATTTTTTCCGGATAATTTTGCTATGTTTCAGTTATTTTCTCACTACTATTACAACATTTTGATGAAAATAGTTAAATGATGAGTAAAGGCAAACACGACTATGTTGCTAAACTTCTTTGGTTTACTAAATTGGGCGCAAATAATGCTTGAAAATACCTTGTATACAAATTTAAGTATGATCGATAAATGGCCAAAGATTAAAAAATGATAAAATTAGACACAAAATCAGGCGACAGAGGAAGTCAGGTGTGTTGAACCTCCCTAGCAACCAAATTGTTATTTGGCTAATTTGTGCAGAGATGGTGTATTTGACTTGATATCCCAGCAATTTTATTCACTCTAGCTTAGGAATTTAGATGTAATTTTAGCAAATGGAAATTATAAAAGAGATTTCTACTACTATTTTTACTACTATTCAAAATATTTCAAGTAGACAGTAAAATATAAGAAATATGTCCTTTTTATTAGATAAATAAAGTCAAAATTTTGTCCAAAGGAAGGCGTAAGAAAAGAGAAGTCAGCTGAAAACTATGAAGGAAAAAATAGGAAACTCGGCCTTTATCGTAAGATATGTTGCCCTACTGATGGCAAATGTTGAGGCAGAAGTGAATGAAAGAAATGGAAAAGGAAGGCATTTACATAAGATACGTGAATCAAATTGTTAAGGACTGAAAGAGAATAATTACATAAATATGGAAAGGTTTTCTGGCAAGAAAATTGAGTGGTGAGCTGCGTGAAATCAAATATGAGGATTGTATGCCCATGATGATTACAAGAAAGGTAATGTTTTGAATAGATGGGGGAATGATAAGGATGCGTGTCGGTTTTTCAAGTGGAATAAAAAAATACGACTTTGAAATGCTAAAATTCACCGATAATATAAATATTTCCTATTTCGGCAAAAATAATTTTTACCTACTTGAGTACTAACTATCTAGTAACAAACTAACTGAGGCAATAAAACAGATCTAAAAATACAAAAATGTTCTCAAGGACCACTCCAATCAATTGAGAGAGTATACTTGAGGGTCCGGGGTATGTATTCAAATGGAACTTTAAGATCAACCATAAAAAACAAGATTGCGTTAATAACTACTTCCTAGTTCGCGTTAAAAAGCCTGATTAATTGAAAATGGAACATTTGAGTACCATTTCAATAAAATAATTTCAATAAGGAGTTAGCGATTAACTTATTAATTTACTTTGAAAATGTGAAATAAAATGTCCATAACAGCTAAATATTTGGAGAAGCAGCTAGTGGTCCAGACTAATGCAGCAAACGTAGGATATGAACACGAAAAAACTCCTATCAATCTTATTTGATGACTTTAACAAGTTTCAGGACGCAATGGAATGAAAATAACTCAAGTAAGCTTTTTCATAAATTAATGGATATAATATTTGGCTTTGTAGTATCAATGCCATTGAAAGAATTTATGTGAAGGAAAGTTGTTCATTCTCCATTTAAAAGCATCATTGATACTGGATAAGGGTAAAAACATTGAATCATTACATTTTCTTATGTTCACAGAATTAGCATTAGATTGTTTCATTTTTCTTTCTCAATTAATGCTTTTCTAAAGCATTTTGATCAAATAATGCTTCAATAATTCATTTTGGTGCATTTTTTTCAAAATATTATCCGCATAAGGTAAATAAAACTACTGGTATTCCATTTCTCAAAATCTTTCCTATAAAAGATCAGATAAAGGGATAAATTGTATCGTTGAGGAAAACTCTAGCCTCACAGAATATGGAATTAATCCATTAAAGACGCAAATCTAGCGCGTATTTATCTCCTTTGCTATCTTCCCAGGCCAAATATATACTTAATTTCAAAATAGAAGTAATTTACAATGGGGCTGAAACAATTAAAACTTAAAATATTTAAGCATAAAAAGCTTTAATCCTAACGAGTAAAAACATTGAAAAAGTTATTTTAGAATAAGAAATTTTTCGCTTAGAATATCTTGGTATTTATATAATAAACGTGAAATTGTGGATTTTAGGGCTTACTCATAGGCAAAAAATGTGCTGGGGCATGCCATTATTTCCGGCACATAATATATCAACCACGCTATCACTCTAGATTAAATTTTCTAGCGTAAAAGCTGGAGTTGCTGATTCCAATGGAATTTGTGCTTTTTATGAATTAAATTTAAATCTGTTAAATTAATGTTACTGGTAATAAATAATAGGGATCATTAACGTTTATTTGCACAAAGCATTTGTCAAATCACATGAACAAGGTCTTCATTGAGTATCTCAATCCAAATTAAAAATTCTGATTGAGAAATTAAAGGACCATTCGTTGATTAGCATACTTCTCCTTTCCTGCTTTTCCATAACAATAGGCCTAAGTGCAAAGCAGTTAAAAATAATGTTGTAAAAAATTCTCCAGGATTTGCAGACAGCGGATAAGATGTTTCTGAATTCAAAGGTTTGTGAGGATATATAAAGTAATGAACTAGGACACACGATCTACAACTAAGGATTAAAACATCATAGCAGTGGCTCTTCCTTACCAGAAAACATGAAATAATTGAAAAGAACTTAGTAAGCGAATGCCTTTTGGATGAATTGCGTAAGAGTCAAATAATATATGTACCGGAAGAAGTGTCGAAAAAGGTGTTTGGACCGACCACGGGTTTGGTAGTGAAGTAAAACCTACCTAAACCTTGCAAGGCAGATAATGGTGAGGATTTAAAATAAAAATATTATTTGTGGATTAGAACACCGCCGTCAATGTTTATGGAAGAAAACAAATAAGCTACCACCCGTGCAGTTAATTTCCCTGCCGATTGAATCCATATATTTCTCTCCAAGTGAAAAAAAATAGCAGCCAGACTGTAGGAAAACAAGATTCCTTCCGTATGCGTCGGTACCCTTGCAGTTTGAACGTGCCTATTATCCCCTCACGCCCGCAATAGGAACAGCCGGGCATTTTTCATGGGGAGGGACGTCTGACGAGGGAGAATCCAATCCGAAAGGGACGCGGCCGAATGATGAATGGGGGGGAAGTGGGGTATAGGAAGAGTCCGTGGGGTTGTTTCTCGATGCGTCAGGGATCGAGATGGGATTTTCGGTGAGAGGGACTTTTGTTTGCATTCAGCCCACACGCGGGCGAGCGCCGTTCGGTTTTGCAATCCGCGGCGTAGAGTCAGGGAATGATAGAAGAGACAGAGAAAGAGAGAGAGAGAGAAAGAGAGAGAGAGAGAAAGGACGAAAGGAAGGTGGGGATGGGGAAGTAGGTAGAAAGAGAGCCACACTCCAAACCTTTAAGGGGAACAACCAATTTGGATACGACAAGGGAAAGCCCGAAACCCTTTTCAACAAGTTTCTCCTATCTCTTCTCTATCATCCCCATTCTGTGAGATCCTTTATTTACACTCAGTGCGAGCCGTGCATAACAGATAGCGGGGGTGGGAGGATGGATGCCTACCCCCTCTCGTAATACAGTCCCGAAACCTTTCCATTCAACGCAAGTTTGGAACTGCCTCGTGATTCATAATGACATATGGCAAGCTGGATAAAGATGGATGTTCCGCGAATGGGGGACGAGAGCGTGTGTACACGAGTCGCGCTGATTGTGTTTTTCACGGTCATTGGAAAGGGTTCAATTGTACAAACACGCGTGTTTTCAAACGAGCGAGACGCGAAATTAATTTTTATACACGGAAAATTCCTCGACTGTACGCTATAGAATATACAGGTGGGCTTACGGGTGGTCTCGAATGAATAGTGCATTCAATATACATGGAGGGACACGAAACACGTTCTTCCACGCTATTCATACACTTTTTTAAAACTACCATACTGCCAATCTCTTGCGTTGTCCTGCTATTAGTTCATATTAGATTAGGGCGGAAGGGAACACTTGAGAAGTATTGCATTATGCGGATGTGAAGCCTTGGGTGTGGGCATTCAAGAAAGAAAAGACTAAACCTATAGATATATGTTGCTACCGGGGAATACTGAAGATAATAATGGAAGAAATAATAACAAATAAGAGGATCTTTGAGTGAAGGGAAACAAGGAAAGATATATATGGCGTAAAGTAAACGAGATATGATGTTCTAATTGGACAAATTCTACGACATAATCACATTATTGAGACCTTAGAACATGCACCGTGGAATGCAGATACGGATTCAGGAGGGAAGCCACTGACAAAATAATGTATTGTATTGTATAACACTTTTAGCAAAAGAATATATCGTACGATATAAAGTTCTCAACCTACCAATAATGTAAGAAAAAGTGTAGAAAGGAAGTGGGCTGCTAGAAACCATCTACCGAGTTGAGAACCAGGATTTACTGATTATAATAATATTAATACATTTTACTCCACATTTTTTAAATTGCAATGTATATATTAATAAAAACAATTAAAGTGGAATCATTAGAAATCTTCTGTTTTTGGCATAACCCACATATTGCATAAATAGAGGAAGTCATGAATTCTCGTATTAATTGGTTTAGCATTTCCCAGGAAGTTAACCTACCAACACAAATTAAATAATCAAACAAAAGAAAACAAATTATAAGTGTGTTCACAAAAAAGTGAAGGATGAAAAATTCAAAATATATAGATACAAGAAACAATGCAACGATTTGCAACACAAGAATGCACACATAATTACATATTCAGATTTACAAAAGTCAATGTAATGCAGTTTCTACTCTATAAATAAATTATCAATTATGCTTATGGAATTTTAAATTAAGCGACGTAATACGTATTACAACAGTACAATTAAAGATACCCCATGAGATTCTGTTTTAGGCTAGCAATCGCTACTGAATCACTAACTTAAAAAACAGCTCTTGAAGTTTTTAACTTGTCCTAAAAACTAAGCATTGAGCCACAATGTGTATTTATTCAATCCAAAAATTCTTGGATTTTAATATTTATACCAACGATGCATCAGAAATTATTGGCCAACAACCTCTTACCTTTGAAAAATCGACCTTTGATCCACGGAACGACAAATTAAAGAAAATAAATCTTTCCAAAATGTTTAAATTCAATGGATTCTCAGTTTCCATAATAAGAACTCTCATTGGTTGTTAACTTGGTATTTGTCGACGTTTGCCAAAAGTAATGGTGACAATATTTTTGCTGAAAACTAATCCTGTGCCGAAAGCCATGCAGCATAAAAATTGTCGGTCAAATGCTGAATATTCTGAATGTGGCCACATAATCTTTGGCAATGACTCTCGTTGTCATTCGGAAATCAGTCGGGCCTTACAGGAGGATTTGATTAATCCTGCAACGAAAAAATACGTGCTACCATAAAAGCAGGAAAAAAGACATTTCTCCGTGTTTTTTTCGCTTTTGGACTTCATAAAGTTCATTTTAGAACAGATTTAAATAATCAAAAGATTTTATTCCCAAGACGGCAGTGTATGTTATATACATTTCAGTTTTAGTAATGAAGTACGAACATTCTGGGTTTTCAGTTACTCCTTCCATATGCCATTCTGTTGCGAGCGTCCACATAATACACCAAATGACATATTTAAATCATAATTTAGCTTTTATTTGAAACTTAATCCCTTTTATTCTAGTAACTACTCTTAAATTTTCATTATTTTTTATGGAATGAAAATCAATTGCCTATACTCATCGCATATTCATGGTTGGTTATTTAGGGGAGGCGACCGACAGCTGAGGTCATTTGCGCCATATAGGATAGGTGGATAATTGGGTAAGGGTAGGAGTTTCCAGGGAACGGAGGAAGGGTGGAGAGAAACCCGGCGTCGGCATTAGCCTACTCTTAACGAAAGGCGCCAAGAGGACCACGGCTTAACGTCCCATCCGACGGACGGAGTACTGTACTTGAAATGCCCTCCACTAGGCACTCAAGTGGGGACCGGTTTTCCACTGAAAAATCCGCCACTGCCGGGAATCGAACCCGAGCCCTCGGGATGGGAGGCCAGTACTCTAGCCACCACACCAACCCGATCCCCTCGCATATTCATTTACTGCAAATTGAGACGGTAATGCGAGTTTAAAGAGGCAATGTATGTAGTATTGGTGTGTTCACGAAGGACAAAATAGGAGTTTGATAAGTAATCTTTTGCACATTTATCGTAGTGTGTACCAAATATGCATGCAAATTTGCCTAACTAGGCTTAAATGTATTTACAATATGGAAACTAAGAAAACATACGTTACTTTCAGAATTACTATCTGGAAGACTTGATTATAAAATTTGATAACATGAATTTGAGTATGTTCATCTCCCCCTCTATAACAGGTGGTGGTAGCTAGTAGTCTAGTAATAGTTGACTTCCACTGTAAATGTCAAATGATAGCCACCGAATCATGAAAATCATCATTTTAATTTGAGGCTTAAAATTCTTCAGCCAATAAGTGTTTTACCAAAAGTAAAACGTGCCCAGATAATGCAATTTATAGGAGCCATCATCAAGTCGGAATTCATTAAACGTGATTCTTATCCCAGACTGATTCTGTCAGTATGATCCTGAATTCCATAAAATGTCATTATGTCACTTGACACAATCAATGTCATTTTGGTTTGTAATCACCAGCGTGTGCGATGATGCATATATAAGTCATTCTAAGGGATGGTAAAAAGTCATGGAATCTTTTACAGACTCCGTTTTCAATTATCAGTGCAAGTAAGAAATTAAATGCCGTTATCAGTGAAACGACGTTCATCAAGGAGCGCAACGTGTCCGAAACCGTTAATTAGTCTGTTAGTATAGTTCCCAACGAGGATGGATATTGGTGCCAATTAATATAGCACGCAAAAAAAAACAGAGTTTGGCATAATTTTGGAGACAGTCACTGATTGTGTGCGAGGAAATTACGAAGTATTCAATAAACCATTCTTTGAACAAATCAATTTTTTGACATTTCCCCACAAAACTCATCCATGAATACATCCCAGGATTGATAATAAACCAGAAAAGTAACTGACACAGCCTGACTTTAATATACCATCCTAGTTACAAGCAGGAGTTTGAATAAATGTTAAAACAGTGGCTTTAGATCCTATTTCATACCACAGTGTATTCTCGGTAACAATATCTCAATCAGAAATATGTGGATGGAACACCTTGTCATCATAAATGAACGTATTATAAGACCGATTAGTTTCATCCCTTGTGGTATCATCAGATACAAACTGACTGGTTAATGATAATATTTATTTATGAAAAGTTAGTGTGGAATCTCAATGCTCTCCTTAATACTGGCTTTCGGGCTGTTTCTATTCAGGTGTGAAATGACGATGCATCGTCAGCAAAATGGTGGAAGAAACTGTTGTCCCTAAAAGGCGTTATAACGAGGAGGAAAGCCCGAAAATGACAGTCTTCGTGAAAACATGAGACTCAGTTCACTTATTTCCATTCGGCAAAATATCCACAAAGCTACGCCAGGAAACGCTATATTCTCATAAGTGGTGTCCGTAGTAGGTACCATCTTTTCCATAATACTTGTGTAAAAGCATTTATTCATATTTACTAAAACTGTAAGGAGAAAAATTAGGCATGATTATCAGTTGCTATATTGTTACAGATCCAGATACAGTTACCCTGCAGATACGTTACAGATTTTGTTTTATCCCCACGGCTTAAATATTGAGCGCCATAGTCTTTTACCTACTCCCTATCACGGAATAATAATACATTTCCGTAAGGCAGAAGTTGCATAACTCAGGTCTATGAATAAGATGAAAATGTTTTCCGTGCAATTATAAGCAAAATAAAGTAATTCGTGTCTTGTAATTTTATTATCATAGGCCCGAGTTCCAAGAAAAATAAAGCAGAATGTCACGCGAATAGACTACATCCACCGGACAATGACGAAGTGGCTAACAACAAAATCTACTAACCGTATAAGCTAACCTAACTGCAACACTGCAAGTAGGAGTATGGATGATTACAAAAATACTCTAATGCAGGTTGCACGTTCAATCCTATTCGCTGTTAACATTTTTTTTCAATAATTGTGCTGAAAATTTTATCTTACTAAATTTTCAGCACTTAATTTTTAATAATCACTTTATGCTTCTATCATTTAAACTAGATTTCTAAATGCACCACTCAAAAATGCCTCACAGAGTTCACGCAATGCTTCCATAATTTTAGTCTATAATGAAACATTTTCCAATCACTTTCAATAATGCAGAATAAAAGCAGAATTTTATTATTTTTTTTGTTTGATTTACTGACATGCAAGTTGTAATGAAAATTATAGTACTAAACTTTATTTTTTAAGTGCTTTCTGGAACTTAAGACTTTCAAGGCTGTCACTGTACGTATCCTTGCAGTTGTGTCCATGATGGGGAAGAGGCATATCGGTAAAAAATATTGTCCATTAGTTTTAAAAATAAGGAATGGCAAGGAAACACCTCGTGTGTGATCTCAGCAGCATTTTGTGAGGGTTGTGAAAGAGTAATTATTTCAGTACCTAATGATTATTTTCATTAATTCCTAAAAGCCGGAAGGGCAACCAAATGGCCCATATTATTGTGACATATAGAAGTATATTGAAACAATCATGAAGGGAATACTGCAGAGGATGTTAAGTCTCTTGTAAGCAGTAAGACGAAGTAAGGTCTCTTTTGGAGCAGTTTATGTATCACAGAAAATCGTTATTTTTAAAATATTTGCTGAAAGTGAATCGTTATTAGACCGTTGCAATTACTAAGTTGTAATTCGGGAATGCAGTATTGAAATGAAATCTTTAAAAGTTTAGAATGCCATAGTCAAGACTTCAAATTTTGGTGGAGAACGAGTCCACGGATGTGGGGTTCCAAATTGATTTTTTTTCACCGAGAGCGGAAGGATGCAGATAGTGGACGAAAACAAAAAAATATACCGGTCCAGGACCGGAATACATTCACGCCAATCTCTGCGCACCTCTTCGACCCTGATTTGTTACTCTCTCTCTCTCTCCCCTTCCTCGCTGGTGACGGTGCCACTTCCACCGTGGGTGTTCAACTATCCGCATTCGGTGAGAAACGATCGGCTTTCGGATATAAAACTTCATCCGGATCACCTTTTTCCCAAGTCCAGTTTCCGCATATTTTTTCAACCTCGCGTTGCTGCTGAGGACCCTGCATCCATATTTATCATGTTCGTTTGGAGTAGGTAGTGTGGAGTAGGTGGTAGGGAATAGGTAGCCAGCTACCAATGCTATAACCAAAGGGTAAATTTATACTTAAGGGTTCACCACATACCCATGGCTGTTTATTTAGTAATCTAGTTTTCATTTATAAATTAATGCAATTGCAAAGGTGTACGAAACTAACTGATTGAGGTCAAGGGAGTCAACTATTTCAATTACAGCTTCCAATTCTTTCCGCAATGCTCAGTTCGTACCATCGCGATGATTAAATGCTACGGCAAACTACGGAGCTCAGCTCGGGAATATAACCATCGACTCTCCGATCAGGAATTCAAGGTTTTAGGTGTCTGTCACGTGACAGTGCCAAAATTTATTCTGGCCTGTCACGCCAAACGACTTGCAACATGGGCAGGGAACCTGCGGCTTTCCGTGGGGTCTTTTGCACAATCATCATGCAGGGTAGTAGGGAAACGCCGTAACGCGCAAACCATCCTTGAGTGCATGCACATTGCACAATCAGTTAAATCGGTAGGAGAGTTTCTGATAATATTTTGCGTTGAATTTATTTGAAGCCCCGAAAATATATCAGTCCTTGGTATTTCGCGGAATGATGTAGGTTTAGGTTGAAGTAAGTTTAGCATTGTTCTTGACCTCCTCTCTTCTACCGTTTATCATTACCACTGTTTTATTCTGGTCAATCTCAGTTGATATTAGAGCAATGCCTTTTAATTTTAATGAGAATCATATTTAAATATAATTAATATCCTGCAGTGAAATTTTCAATTCCCATACTGCATTATACTTTCAACATTGAAGTTTCCATACCAATCCGTCAGTGGCGTTAGCAGATGTAAGGCTTTTGAATGGCCGTAGTATGAAATTTATGATAACCTTTTAAGAAAACCTGTTCTTAGTTAAATAGTTAAATATAAGAACGTAGTAGAATCATTGCACTTTGGTGAAAGCATTGGAAATGTTCAACATATTATGCAGTGGGAAAGGTTTGGTAGGTGGAAGAAAGGAGGACTGAGAATGTGTCTGGAAATCGTAGGAGAGGAAAAGGAAAGAGTTTTGGGGAAGCGTAGAGGAGGAAGCAGATAAACGGATATCTTGGGTAGAATGATGGTAGGTAAGACGTATGACGGCCTTAAGAGAGATATCGTATGGAATTTAGGATGGGTAGTTCGGTTGGAATTAAGCGTGATGAAAAACACTTGGTATATTTCCATAATCGTTTGAAGCCAACCGATTTCCACGTCTCACAGCGTGCAATTGTGTTATAGTACCAAGCGTTTTCCATCACGCTTAGTTTGTACACCTTCCTCCAAGAGACGCCTAACTCCATTTACATAATTGAAGTAAATGATGCGATATTTTCAAATGATACCACGCAAAAGATAGGTAGTATGCGAAAACTACTATAACCACCCTAGTCGTACGTAACTTGCAGTCAATAATAATAGTAATAAGTATGAGATAGAGACTTGTGTTCGCGAATTTTATACAAAAAAATGAACGAAATACCAAGATGTGTTCTGCGAACTTCGGCAAATTCACGGGGGTTACTGTGAAGATGGTAGAACATCAAGTGCATGCGATGGTGCAGAACTCGAGCAGATGGAATCCCAGCAGGCATTGCAGAAGGTCGTCTTGCTAAGTTCCCCCCAACTACTCTCCAGGCGCACAACCCAACAGAAGGGTAAACACAGATCCAGAGATGACGGATGTGGTTACCCAAATTTAAAACCCCTCTCGGTTTTCCTGCCATTATGTCAGCAATAAGACTCGATGCGCAACGGAGACTCGTGGATAGATGTAACATAATTAACGGAAAATAATAATAGTTGTTAAAAAAGGAGGTAACATCTCGTTCTATTTTTTTCTTCCGTGTAAAAAACTTCTGCTGTACTCAACAATAAGCAGAAGTTACCGTTGAAATTCACAGGGAGGGAGAGAATTAACTAGTATGTTTAGACTGGAGAAGTAGTTCCCATAAATATTTGGAAGCTAAACTCAGGTCCTGGAGACGCCTCTATAGGTAAATGAAGTGGAGCTACAAACATAAGTTCTAGCGTTGAATATTCAGTGTGCCAAACTTACTCTAAAATTTAAATTAAATGAGCTAAAATATAAGGAGTTAGAACATCATAGTTGAGATATCTCTTAGTTATCACCTTAAAATCATTACATGAATGTAATTACATAAAAGAATTTATTTAGCGTGGTTCTTAAACGCTATATTGGCAGCTACCAATGTGGAGTCAACAGAGATATAAGTGCAAGCAACGCCGGAAAACGAGCCACAATATCATACTAATGTTGACTTATTTATAATTAAAGGTAGAATGGCGGGTTGTAAGATGTTGTAAGAATTATATGTGTTTGAGATTTATTTTTAAATGAACAGTGAAGTAAAGCTCGGTTAACAACAAATTATTGAACTTTGTAAATGATGAATGTTTTACATTTTCAACATCATGAAATACAATTTAAAATAATTTAAACCCTAAATCACCATGAAAAATCAAATCTGGACCTGCATAAAATGAAAACAGATTTTTCGGGTTTTCAAGGCTGATATAAACATAATGAAGTTTACGTTATCTCTATGGTACCAGCAAGTAGATAGAGACACACATATTCTGCCACAGATAAACACAACCCAATGTTTGGATTTGATTCTGAAATCAGTAATTCTTTCATGCGTGACTCCTTAAACTATAAGTGATCGATGCGATGAAATCCATTTTAGGAGAAATTCTGGCTTTTCTGTGGGTTTACTCGGGAAAGGAAAATATCCCCAATCATTGGGAAAGGGTCAAAATTGGGGGTGAGTTCCCCATTCACCTTACTTGACCCACAATGATGCGCAGATAGAAAGGCAGAAGAAGCCGAGGATCCGATGGGACATCCGCGTATTGTACCGGAGATTGCGTGCAGGGGTAGGGTTGCCGAATAGGGAGAGGGAAAGAGGCTTGGATAAGGCTGCCAACTCCCAAAGAGGTTTAAATACAGAAAACATCTGCACAAGTATAAGACTTATTGGTTCTCTGATGATGTCACAAATACATATATCAAAAATATCCGCGTACTATTGCGGGATACAATTCCTCAAATCGAACAGTAATAGAATACAGCTAAAATACCGGGGATAAATTATAATGGGTATTGTAAGTGTAGTATGAAATGATTATTTTCAATATGGCCCTGTTTTTAACATTACTAATCATATTCAATCTAGGAAATAAAAATTAATAAATATATTTACACGATTTCCTCACTAGCCAATACTCATAACATTAAAAAGTATAGAAAATTAGTATCAATTAGTGGAGTTTGAAACAGTTTAGTATCAGTTCTCAGTAAGACGCGTAGGCTCGAACTTGAATTTTTCCGTAAGTACTTGAAAGTAATTTTCATTATTCTCTTTTGATTTTTAAAAGCATGTCTGGTGATGATTTACTCCTGCCATACCCTCTTTTGGTGGCTTAAAGGGGATGATGTAAATGAAATTTCATTCCAGTGCTTCCATGACTAGGACATTCCGAAAGCTTCTGAGGTCTATAGCAAATATTCCACACAGAAAAAATCATTCGCCTTGACCGCCTTGACCCGGACCCTCTGATCAGGGGGTCCGGGTCTTTTTGATTTTTTCTCTGTGGAATATTTGCTGTAGTGCAATTTCAGCGGGTAACGCCGCTGTTTTCACGGCTAGTACGTGATCTTTGAATTCTTCTGAGATCTTTATGGAACGGGAATAATTGCAACGAACAGAGAATAATATTGATATCCAATAAATTTGCAGTTTGATTGAAATAATTGCCTCCTGCCTAATTTTATTAATTTACGCCTAACTAATATTGAACGCAATATAATCTCCCAAACAGAATCATAAGAATTAGACAAATTAAGTTCGTACACACGTATTATCACAATTTAGAATAACAGCATAGATTGAAAACTATTTTGTAATACCTTTGACACTTATTAAAACTGCACGTTCTTTTGTGGATACTCATTGAAAAATTAGTCCAACTGGCGGAGTTCCGCACGATATTTCACGAGTTGGATTGAATCAGGGCCGTAATTTAAAAATCCCTGCGATGCATAATCGCATTTCCAAGTGAAAAAGGGAAGCCTCAGCCCGGAAGATTAGATTTTTTTCAAAATTGCATCCTATACCAGGAGACTCCTTTCAAATCCGGGAGGGTTGGCAACCCTTCTCCGTGGAATTGAGTCCGGCCTTTCCGCAACATGATCCCGAACGATGATTTTTCGGTCCTCTCTCCACTGCGGAGATGGCGCTCCCTGTCGTCTGGATCCGAAATCAAATCACGCAAAATGATGTAGCCGTGGGATGACTCCTCTCCCTCTGCGCCTCCCCTATCGCAACATGATAAGCTCGTATGCATTATCACCGCACCCCACCTCATCCATCAAGAGCGTTTAATGGGAATGTCCTCTCCCGCACAATCCACGCTGTCAACAATACGATCCTCCAGAGGACGCTGGTGGCACGATTTGACCAGAGATGACCAGAGGGTCAAGGATCGGGGTAGTGTACTGGTTGGAGGACTGCCCTCTCACCTTGATGACCCGGGTTCGAATTACGGCAGTTGAATAAACTTTACGTTGGTAAATTAGCCCCAAATATAGTGTGTTATGGAGAGCCGTCAACTTTAATACTATTTCCGTCATAGGGGATGTTAACCCTTGGTCTCCTTGGGGACTTTTTATTTTTTTTATTTTAAAGAAAGAAATGGACGATGAGAGCAGCGGAGAAGAAAAGGGTGGAAGCATTCAAAATGTGGTGGTACAGAAGAATGCTGAAGATTAAATGGATCGACCGAGTAAGTAACGAGGAATTCCTAAGAAGAGTAGGAGAAAAGAGCAGTCCGTTAAAAACTCTAAACAGAAGATGGGACAACTTTATCGGCCGTATCTTGAGACACGATGGCCTGATGAAGACTATCGTCGAGGGAAAAGTGAACGGGAAGATTGGAAATGGCAGGCCTCGTATGGGATACATGAAAGAGGTTGTGAAGGATTTAAAAGAGAAGAACGACGTCGCAATGAAAAGGTTGGCCGATAGAGGAATTGAGTGGAAAGCTGCGCCAATCCAATCGTATGATTGTTGACCAATGATCATGATGATGATGATGAAAGAAAGAAAACCACATACAGCAATGTTGCCATTTTATAGTGGCCAATAATTATCAAAGATCCCCCAACAATGACTTTCCTTAAAAGCAGGCTGAAGCCGACTCCGAGTTTCTCTGTTTTTCAATACCCTTCCTTTCCCATCTTCGTACCTGTCCTTCCGGTAAGAGACGCCGATAAGTGGGAATTACGAGCAATTTTGACTGATGCTCACTCACAATGCACTCTCAATACAAATTATTTACCACCTTATGATGCTACTAGGTAGTGAAACATGTTGTGATTTGTGAATAGATCATTTACACATCGTTAGTGGCATTGCAAAGTGCATAATTTCAACCCAAACATGGAGTTCCTCAAAGTATCGTCCTTTACAATCAACTACACTCTCAATACCCTAATTATAGATGCGTCTTAGCGGTATATTTTTCATACCGCGGTGCTGCGGGGAGTGATTTTTAAGTGAAGCTGTAGTTTTTCTTGAAATACAGTAAAATTTGGAGGTGCTCCAATTGGGAGATTTGTCACGTCTATTAACATATTTCCAAAAAGAAAACAATATCTGGAATCTTGGTGGAATTCAGGTTGATCCGTTAACAACAGGCATCGGATTGGTGTGGTGGCTAGAGTACTGGCCTGCTATCCCGAAAGCCCGGGTTCGATTACCTGCCGTGGTGGATTTTTTGGTGGCAAACCGGTCCCAATTTTAGTTCTTATTGGAGGGCATTTAAGATTCATTATTCCGTCCGTGGGATGGGACGTTAGGCCAAGGTCCTCTTGGCACCTGTCGTTATGAGTAAGCTAATTACACCGCCGGGTTTCTCTCCACATTACTCCATTACCTGAAATGTTCCTACCATTACCCATTTATCCACCTATAGTTTAGGAATTCATATTTTTACTTTATTACGAGTCTTCTAGAAAAGTGGAATAAATCAGTTCTTCTTGAAAGCATGTTGAACTAACAAGAACTTCAGTATATATTTCATGTTCCGAAGAGCAATCAAATTTACGTCTGCCCTAAATGCATATAGCCAAATATAAGTTTGTAACGTATTCCCTTCAGTTGTAAGACCCACCTTGTTTAGCTCCTTGCCTCAGCTAACTGTGGACAGGATGAATTACACATCCATAAGTAAATTACATCAACATCTGTCTGTATCAGTTTAAACAAGAAACCCCTATTTATTTTGTAACAACCTTTACTGGATTGTCTTTTTAACAGTAATGCAAAGAACTTATACATGGGCTTAGGCGGCCCTGTGTTTAAACAAACTGAATAAAGTTTACCACTACACTTGATTTTCTGCAATATCGTGCGCATGCACTTGCGTTACGTGTCTGACCTTCATTGGTCCTGTCCCGCGAAGGTAGTGTTTCTCCAGGGGAACGTCGGGTAGTTCTGAAAAATGTCTCCTTCCGTTTCACTCTCATTAACCTACTTCTCACTCGTATTCGCATCCACCGGAGTCCGTGCGGAAGTCAGGTTAGCATCACACTCCCCCTAAGCCAGCACACACGCGCAAGGGTTATGCTTTTTGTGCTTAAATAATGTTTCATGAAACATAGCTTGAAAAATAATTAAAGCGATTTTTCAAGCGCCAAATGTCAACTATTGTAAAAACATGCCGTGACAAGGGGATTAGAAGTCGCGATCGTAATCCATGCGTCTTAAAAGCATACGGTTTAGGGAGATTGATTTAGGATTCAGCATCGGAAGGATTTAGTGCGCGGATGATTGTGTCGAGTCAATGCCGTCGGCACCCATGTTGCTTCCGCTGATTGCGAGTTGGTCCCAGAACGGGGGGAGGAGGACCTTTCACTTTCACCCTAATTCTCATGATGATGATGAACAAGTCAGAGTACCCGTTAAGAGGAATCAGGGCGCTAAACCGACGAAGTGAGATTCAAAGCTGATGGGAGGGGGTGGGCGATAATTTCGGGAAGTCAGTTCGGAAGAGGAAATTTATTGACGCGTCATTAGTTTAGTAATCTCCGCATAATCTTATTCCCATCTCATCTCATAAATGTTTTCAAGCCCATACCCGCACTCAACGGCACTTCAGGCATGGGGGAAACAGGCAAGTATAAGAATGGGAATGGTTGAGTTAGGAGGAGGAGTGGAGATAAATTCGGCTTCAGCATTAGCCTACTCTTAGCAAAAGGTGCTAAGGAGATAACAGTTTAACGTCCTATCCAACGGTTGGAGTACTAAAATCGACTACTCTCCATTGTTATTTTTATTTTTCCATTATGATTTGAATTATCAAATTTAAAAGTAAAATAATATCCTTCGTTTGTGTTCGGTATGAAGGAGAAGAATCCTTTCAATATTCACCTCACGCCTTCACATTAATTCCCTGAATTCTCGTGCGTTCAACTCCGTAGCCCTCTTCTAGCTTGGAAATGGATCATTCATATAATTTACTATGGCTTTAATTTATCGCAATGAACATTTTTAAATGTACAATTAATCAGTTTGAATAGTATAATCGTCCTGAAATTTTGCGTCTTTTGATTTGTCCTTTCATATTTATTTATTAATGTTACGTCGAAATAGTGTTAATTGTGCATTGTCTTTTGAACTTTTTACAGTAATATTTGAATTGAAATTTGAATGAATCAGAGAAATATTTAGAATATTAACTCAATTTCTAGAATTTCGGTTTCGTATCTATTTTAGCTTACACATTATTACGATCGTTTTATTCATTACCTTCAATTGCATGCAATTTATTTTGGTGGCCATTTTTAAGAAAGCTATGATTTTTACGCTTGACTAGTGAGCGTGTAGTTGCGATTTAAATAGCTTAGGTAAAGTTTTCATCAGTACGTGCCTATCGAAGCAGAATTTTTGAATAATTCAAAGATTGGCACGTTGCACGTGATGGGCGAAGCATTTGGCATCCTTGATGTCATTCTGCAGAGGGGTGAGTGAAAAAAGAAGCCACTTACATCTACGATTATTTGAGGTTTCTAACGAACGAAGTTATCCCACATGGGATTGCAGGATTTCCGGGTTGGTTCCACGAACAATGAAGCTACATCAACACTCAATGCCAATTCAATCAGCTCAACAAACCCAACTAAATGGCGCGCAGATTTAGTCAGAGAATTTAAACGTATATTCCAGGTCGAGCACGGGTTTCGAGCAATAGTTTGCACTCGGACCCTAATAGGCCGGTTGATAGAACTACGGGTAGCTAGGATTTTATTTGAAACGGTAAAAAATAAGACGACATTCAGAAGACAAAAAGAAACTTTCCTTTCACCAGAAAAGGAAAATTTTCTCGGCCTGCCTTCCCATTTCGAGACAAAATTTTCGAAATCACAGGAGGATATTGCTATTTAAAGAACAGGATAGCCCTGTTCTTTAAATAGCAATATCTTCAATGTGGACTAAAATTCAAACAGAAGGTTCTAATGAAAAATTGCACGACACGATATTGAAAATGCATAATTTAAGTCGTAAGAAAATTTGTTAAAGGAATTGTAAAAATATAAATGTCAACAAACTGATTATATTTCTTGGTTTGACGTTTTTCATAGAGCCAGTGATCATAGAAGAATTTGTATCGCCGTTGAAATTAGCTATATGTGTGCAGAAGAATGCAAGGAAAAATACGCTAGCTTATGCATAAAATGTCTTTAAAGTTGTTTGGCTTGCAGAGATAAAACACGTGTACGTTGCTCCAATGAGACGTCAATCTCATTCTAGGCATTCCTGCTAGCCAGTTGTAGCAATTTGCACGCCTACCGAATTCGAAATAGAACGAAAATCGCATTACCACTATATCTGCAAGCGATGGTGTGAGACAGGCGCGATGAATGCTAAACAAAAGTACGCAACTCACTTAGAAGCAGCACTGAATATGATTCTAAAGCAGTGGAGGAAAAAAATTATAGGAGGAAGGGAAAGTGAAGTGGAGGAAAAACAGTAGTAAACAAATCGGCTTGAAAGAAAAAATAAAGCCCCTACTCACAAATATGTGCTCAAAATATTACTCCATAAAAACACAGAGACTATTTTGCCCACATCCTGTGCCATAGTATAAAGTAAACTAATGTGGTGCTATTACGTAGCAATGGCAAAGTGGTGGAAAGTAGTACAGAAAATTGAAATAATTTTAATAGGTTCCTTGAACTTGATTCTTACTAACAACAAATATAACACAAATCATATTTACTGCTCGACAAACCAATTTTAGAGGTCACTTCAATCGCTATAAAAATGAGCGTCTTTATCGTAAAATGGACCCTCTTACAACTTTTGTTACCAATTAAAATTAGCAAATTTCCCAATCTGCAAGAGTTGATAACAAGCATTCACTAAAGTAGGCACCACAAATTGCAACACTTTGAGAGAAAGTATGTAGAAAAATATTTTAATTAAGATAGTAAGTGTGTAAACAAGCAAAACCCACTCAGTGACATCTTTTTCAGTCACTAATATTTGCTAATTTACTAATTCTCCACCTTAAAAAAATATTTTTTCGAAAATTAGGTCAATATTACTTCTCTTAAATATGGTTTTAAAATGTGGAAATGCACTCACAGCAGAGACAGAGAGGAAGCTTAATAAGATTCTAATAACCATGAAAAGGACAATGGTCCGATATCAGCTGGAGATCAATAGGAAAACGACTTTAGTATGTAGCAGGAGAGATGAAACCAATGTCAGCGTTAAACTAGGAAATAATAACTTCGAGGAGGTGAAAGATTTCTGTTACTGTAACTAACGATGGACGAAGCAAGACAGAAATAGTCAGTATAATACCCCAGGAAAATAGGGAATAATGCCAAAAGAAGAATCTACTTACAGTTGTAAAATAGAACGTAGAATTAAGGAAACAATTCATCAGAACGTACATCTGAAGCATATTTCATAATGGGAGTGAAGCAATGGAGAAGAAAAGGGGGGAAGCATTTGATTTATCACCAGACATATTTTACGTATGTACATGCACTATCATATAAATTTTAAGTGCAACGTACTGATGTATCATTACTCAAGCGTGTGCAAATAAACTAATGGTAAATAAGTTACATTGCAAATGTTGCCAATGGTTTTAGCATTTCTTAGAATACATTATACCTATCAATGGATTATACCTTTTCAGCTGATAAAACTCCTTGCATTCTCAAAATGTTTTCTCACCCCTCCCACCCTCAGACGACACACGTATACATAATGTTTAATCACTGTGGAGAATTAACATTATTTTCATAGTGTATTGAAAATGTGAATCAAATTTAATTAATAACAAAACTTTGCAGCCACATGGTTGATTGAGTTTTTTTCCGGTTCGGGTAGGCTTTCATGGAGTGTTAAATGCCTAGAAATGAGTTCAAAAATTGTATGACAATCGCTTATATGGCGTTGCCTCAGCAATGTACAGCAATGTGTCAATTACAATCCTATATCAATGCTATACCACATGCTACAGGGTACAACCACGTTTTTACCAGTTTAATGAAGGAATTTCCATATATCTGCTTTTAGCGATCAGTATTTTACGATAGCATCATGTGATTCTCATCCACTGCTCGGTGCTATAAAAAACAAAGCACAGACAGTAAGGCTGCCAGGGATGAACCTTGCTCTTACGCATATTACGCATCTTATGGATGAACTCATTACAGTTCCTGGCGTGACCTTCTATCAGTAATGACTCTGCTATTGCCTAAATAAAAAGGTTAAAATCTCAAGTAGGCACATGCTTGCAACCACGTGTAATGTACAATCATGACTCTGGATAATTTTCACGGAGAAAATGTGTGTGCTAATAACCATGCAAAATGCATACCTAATATTTTTCATCAATTTTCAGGGAACAAAATATGAATTTCACTCAAAACATACGGTATCAGACAGTATGATTTCATCATTCGGCTCCTTGTTTTCATCCTTCCAGGTGTCTAGTCTGCTAGTTAAGTACCAGGGGATAAGATATTAATCCCTTTTCTGTCATTAGTTGGTTGGGTTGGTTATTCAGGAGAGGCGCCCGGCAGCTGAGGTCGTTTGCGCCAGTTTAGGATAGGTGGGTAATTGAGTATTGGTAGGAGTTCAGAAGGGTGGAAAGAAACCCGGCGTCGGCATTAGCATACTCTTAACGAAAGGCACCAAGGGGACCACGGCTTAACATCCCATCCAACGGACGAAGTAATGAACTTGTACTGCCCTCCACTAGGCACTCAAGTAGAGACCGGTTTTCCACAACCCGGGAATCGAGTCCGGGCCCTCGGGATGTGAGACCAGCACTCTAGCCCCCACACCAAACCAATCCCCGTTTTATCATTAAAGAATAAGTTTCGTACATGCAAGGGTTTAGTGAGCGTAAAATGATTAATCACTTCTGTTCTTGCTAATCGGTTAATTCGCAAAAAGATGTGAAGGAAAGGAAGACTGATATTATTTAATTGCTTAGATTTCTGTGCCAGAGACATTGATGGAGGCGGAGGAAAGGTTTTTTTACACATGTGTTTATAGAAAAGGCAAGATATAGCAACCGTAGGTCGTCCTGAACTCATTTCTCAAGCTCCCATTCACTTTGCTGCATTACTTCCCCCGCACTTACCTTCAAGGGTACGACTGCTCTCAAAGCAAAGAGAGCAAGGTACTTTTATGACGAGGACACTCCTCCTTTTCCACCACTCCGGGTAAAGAGCGAAACTGAGGAATCCTTGCAGCTCCTTCCAGGAATCCCAGTTATCTCTCACCAAGCTCTCGTAATCACAGCGAGATAATGACGAGGAGAGCAGATTGCCTCTGGCGCTGTGGCATCAGTTAAGAAGCCCTCCTTATTACACTCCACGCAGTTATAATGATACATCGTTGCGTTGCTTATTCATAAAAGCGTAGAATATTTGCAATCACGTGGCGATGTGAATTGAAATAAAACTTACTCTTCATTTCTCATTAGACTTTTTCGCCCAACCGTCGCTTCACCTTTCCTGCTTACATATCACGAGAAATATATCGAGTAAACGATTTGTTTTTAAATGAAATTTATGCTAAGTACTCTCCCTTTCGTTTCAAACCGGTTCAAATGATGTTTTATGCATAAATATATGCTCAATTTTTCAGGCAGAATTGTTACCGGAGCTCCGGATATTAATTCATTACTGATAATCAAGAAGAGATAAAGAATTTCTAAATAGGTAATTAAGATGCGATGAGAATTTGTTATTAAACATTACATTGAAATATCTTTTACGGTGTATGATATATTAATGCTTAACCAGTGATTTATTAATTAATAATTTTGTTCACTTTATTTGAACTCATTTGCTATGCTTACTTCAATTTGCTATCGCGTTCTATTGCTGAACAATATAACAGAACTCTCGGAGGCTTGGAACGAGACAATTTATTGTAATGAAATTTTTCATTAGTCTTAGAGCTTGTAGATTAATATTTTTTGAAAGAGTAATTTCGAATATGAAAAAAATACCAATATGGTAGGTTAATGATGAATATATATAGCCAAATATTTGGAAATGAAGAACTGTACGATGCCATTTTTCCTTACACAATGGCCAATAATAATAAACGTGGTGTGATAATGACACCGGGGATATAAATCAACAAATAGCCAATGTGTAAAATAGCTCAAGCATAGATGAGGCAATGTAAAACATGCTGGTGTCATTGCATTCAGCACATACTGTCATGTTTAGCATGGGACCTTTGTGCCGCATTTTTCTGCAAATTTTGCAGTGCAGGTTTTGCAATGAAATTGCTTAGAATCGATAAGCTATATTGCGTATGAATACGTTTACCGGATGAATTCATTTAGCTCCATTGTATGAGTTGTAATACTGTTTCCATCGATAGGGTTACGGGTGTGGTGGTAACTTATACTTAGTGTTGGTTCTTTCTACTCCCTGCTTGCTTGCAGAGAAGTATGCAGAGGAAGGTTTAATTAATGAATCTATAAATACTCTTCTGCTACTAAGGGTGTGTTTTGATTGAGGGTTCCTGTTCTGTTTTGAAATTCATACACCTTGCATTACACTGCTTAACTCTTTAGATCAGCGTACTCGTGTTTGCTAATCCTGTCCCAAAACACGTAAGTATATGTTTAACTATAGTAATTTTATTCCTTTTTATCACTTCTTCATCTACATTATACCGTATCTATAACTGTCCTTCAGCATTTCATTGTCCCTATTTTCCTTCTCAATCCACCTATTGTATTTTCTTCTAGTTTCTGCCAGAAATTTTTATTCTTTTATATCATGAATCATGTAAACGTTATAATTTGTTTTCTTCTGGCAAATAAATAGATATTTTTGGTCGTAAAATACCTCTATTTGAACGCTTTCAGTCATTGTGTGTATTTATGAAACATTTTATGTGCACCTTTGCCCTTTATATCAACCCTCATCTGCGCATCTTCATATTCCACTTTCGTTCTCCCTTCGCCCCAATTTCATACTTCTTGAAAACATTTTACCCTACCATCAATCAATCAATCAATCATCCGTATACTCACATTATCTCTTAATTCCCTTCTCCCACCCCTCATCCTGTCTATGAAATGCGTAACAGTACTGGAGTACTTTTCTCATTCTTCCTTTTTATATCCTCCATCCATCTCCTTTTCGTACCTTAAATGCCCTCAGCCCGTTTTTTTTATTCTTAATTCATAAATCCCACTTTTCGGCTCCATAACTCAGCGCTTACGTCAAGCTTATCTCTAGTCTCTTCTTCACTTCTTTAAATGTGGTATCTTTATTCAATTCTCGTCCTAATACAAGAAATAGTCATATATTTTTTGAGAAAAGTTGTAAGAGAAAAGAGTCATATAAAGTGTGAATAAAGATGGGATAAAAACACGATGACATTATGAAGGCATCTGTTGAGGAAAAAATGAATTTGATGAAAAATAAAGGAGGAACTCATTATTTTTCTATTCTTATCACGCCATAATATTTAATATGCCCTTGTCAAACCATATTTGATTACTTGAACTGGAGTAGTTAAATAATGTTGATTCCATCAAACATGGATATTTGAAAATTTCGCTTCACCTCTAATTCTGTAGTTTTTGACCATCTGAGACACTTATTACCAAGCTCATAGTCTGCTCTATAGTCATTTAATGATTCATGTTTCAGATTGCATCGTTGATAAACCTCTGCATATAATGCCATGACTTAGTATCGCCCTATTAGCAGCCAACATAATCACTGTGGTACATAATAATCATTCGGCGATAAAAATCATCGTGCGGCCATGACGTCATCTTTACTATCTCCAAAAAATACTATCATTAGATTTGAGTTTTTCGCGTGACATTAGGCAAGTATGCACGCTTAAAGTCAAATTCATGACGAATGACCAAGTAAATAAACCTTACTATCTAATATTTGAAGAAAACGTGGATATTATCCAATGTGGTTCATAGCTGGAAAATCTGGTTCTTTTACCTTATCTTCTTAAAATCTCCTTCCAGTGTTAGCTGTGGCCCCACGCAACTGCCCTGCGTCACTGTTGTGGAATGAAGACAAATAAATCCGTCCAACTTATTGCCTCGCTCAATCTTCCCTCTTATCTCCGAGGAGTTTTATCTTTTTTAAGCCCTTTTGGAGGAATCCCACCAACCACCGGGGAAAGAAAGGACGTTCAAAGTAAGAAGGGTGGTGGGGGGTCGGGAAACCTTCCTTAAAAAGTCTCAGGTCATCTTCCACTCTCGCACTCCTAAGGGTCTCTCCTCTCTGGAGACTGTGATCCATGTTGAGTGGGCTATTTAGCAAAAGTTGTCTTCTCCTTACGAAAGCTCGTTTTGCTAGGGCAATACTTCGTCTGAAATCTATGCTGCATCTTTTGTCGTTTTCATTTAAATATCAAAATTTATTATCTAAGACGTATTTCATGGCAGAAGACCCCTCAAGGATTTTGGCAGAGGGAGACACAAAAACGTTGGTATTAAAGGTCTGATGGATTCCCCGAGAAAATTTCATGCAATAATTTATCGAATTTCTGCGTTGCTCTTTTTCTGGATTTTTATTGGGGTTACGTTGGTGATTTATAGGATTCGTTACCGAGAATATCAGTAGCTATGATACAAAGAACGCTTACAGAGCAAAAATGCCTCTATCCAACCCCGAGCACGGAGTACCAGTCAGCATGTAGGTGCATTCGGGGATGCAATGGACATTCCACGGTGGAGCATTGAATCTGGAAATTGTTTCGAGGATGAGGGTGAGCGTTCGGAAATGGAATCCCCATACTCATTTTGGCAAGCGCTTAGGGAAGCCTCTCATTCGATTCTAGGGGAACAACGCCCGTGGAATGCCTTCTGGACCAAATGGGGTCAGAATAGCACTTCACCATTCACGGAATCTGGGCTCAAATCCTACTTGAGCAACATAAGTGGCCAAGATACCTGAGAAATGAAGACCTCGGCTTTATTTCCACCTGTTTTATCCCAGAAACGTACTATCACCCTTTACCCCCTACACAAATTATCGCGTATTTCAATATTTTTGTGGGAAAGGTTGATTTCGGCATATGATAGATTTCGGAAAATTTATTTAGCAAAAATATATTGGCAAGTATTTAAATTGAGGCTAGCAGTGTAAATAATGGACATTGAAGCATATAAGATGGAGAGTTGCATTAGAGTTGAATAGAGGCAAAACGTGAGCATTGTGGAATGGTAAAGAAAACATATTTTAGGTATGTGGGTGTGTAGGTGAATGGAGGTGGTAAGTGAGTGGATAGGAATACCATCTAGGAAGGACTGGAATTTGTTATGGGGGGATAGGTTTAATGGATTGGAGCACTCCTTAATAAGGTAGAGTTATGCCATGGTACAGGCAAGAAAGTTACGGTGTTTTGAAGGACATGATAGTGTGGCTAATATTGGATAAGTGGAGAGGTAGGTGTTGATTGGACCTAAGAGAATAGAAGTTTGATGAGAAGAGGTATGTGTTAGCTGCAGAAGAACGTATTGTAACAGAATTATGAACCTATTTTATAGATAGAAATAGATACCTACTTAAGAGGAATCTCTTAATAGATCCTCTAAATATTTCGCAGGCGGTAACGTTACTCATATAAAAACCACTTGGAGAGCAATTTAGCAAGGCTTAATATGATACTGTTATCCCACTACATAGCAACAGGTTTTATAAGTGCGAATTATTATTTTATAATGTATATCTGTTAGCATAGTTGCTATACATTTAAAACTAAAATTTATTTTATTACTACACCTTTTTTCCTGTATCTAAATTACCTTGAAACGGTAAATTCTGTCAACAGTTACCATGAGAGTTAATCGATTTGTGAGTACGGAAAAAGCAGAAGGACCGTAAATCCTATACAATTCATCCTAACACATTTCCCACTGAGCGAATCCGCTATGAGGTATTGACGCCGACTAATGAAGTTCTTTTTGGAGAGCTCGATATTTTGGTTTCTTATTCTAGACTTCGTGAGCCAGAAGTGTATTACTCATAGGATGAACAGAGTTTAATATTGCACAATGAAGCAGCTAGCTGCCTCCTTTATGGTTAGATTTTCATCCCAGTAACTTGGAATGAAAATATTAATGCACAACAAGTACAAAAACTTAATTACCTCATAAAATTACTCTACGCTACATTAATGATCTTCATGGTATCTTGTGGTCCGTCAAATCACAGTTTCTATATTACTTTAAATCAGTTCAGGCAGTGTACCAGAGTAAAAGTGGGTGATCGAGTATTGCTCAGGTGAAATATCTTCAATTGCCATTTGAAAATATTTTTCAATCAAAGTTACATGTGAGCGTTCGTAAATTAATACATATTACAGCAGAGTTTCACGTATGTGCAAGTTATAAATGAATATGGTCAAAATCTTAAAAATATGCAGTCGTTGAATTAAAAATAAAAACCTTGCACACCGCGTACTTATACTAGGAAAATCGTAGGGAAGTGACATTAATCACACTCCCGTAACTCTATAGTAATATTCTCGCCACACAGATCCTCTGTATTATAGGGACAAACTTTGGAGAGAAATGCCTTTAAATGGAGTGTCTCATTTAGAGCGGCGTAAATTTTAATTCACACATGCATTCTTCATACTCATGAAAAGTAAGCTATGGTAAGACTTAAATGCCATGGGTGGAAAAAGTTTGTACGAATTTCTGGCTCTGGCTCATACGTTGCACATTGGAATCATTTTTGTTATACTTCGTATATTATTCATCGCTTTCACTTGAATATATATACGCCAAACGACGTGGGAGATAACGGTTGAAACCGTTTAAATTCTGCCCTCTTAATTTAGGTTCATTTTTATATAATTCCTGGCACCAGTATTTGTTGAGTTTAGCGCCATTATCTTTTGAATATTACGTTGCATCTAAATTTTACACTTCATTTACAATTATTCTCAAAAATTATGCTCCCATTTTATTCAGTCAGTTAAAAGGTTATTCAAATCCACTGTATAAAGTTAATTATTTGAGGTGGGAGAATATTAAATTTAATAAAAATCTACTGAAAAAAATCATTAAGGTAGGTATAATACTAAAGATTGTTCAGGAGTTCAAGTGAATTGATTAAATTGATGATGCTGATAAAGAAAACTTTTTGCAGTTGAAAACTGATAGTTGGTCAGGTGCAACACATTCAAGGAGAAATAATTAAATTAATTTTAGCACTAAATGAAAGAACAAACTTTTAAAAAGAGCATACCTTTGTAATATTTTGTTACTGATTTTGATTATAACACGATGATCTGGTGAAGACAATCGTCGAGGAAAAAGTGAACGAGAAGAATGGAAAAGGCAGTCCTCGTATGAGACAGAATCTATATAGAACAGGTCGTGAGTGAAGTGAAAGAGAGGAATTACGTTAATATGAAGAGGTTGGCCTATAGAAGAATCAAGTGGAGAACTGCGTCAAACTAATCCCATGATGATATTATACGAGTATGGTTAAGTTTGACTGAGAGTGGCCAAAAAGCCCATAGAAAAGTTGACGCTCGAAAAGTAATGTTGCAGGAGAAAAGAGATTTTCCACACTTAAGCTAACCAGGTTATGAAAATTAAATAAATTGGGAAATTATCTAATGCTTTTTGGAGAAGCAACTGCATATTTTTAAAAAGAAATACCAGAGAATTTGTAAACTTAACAATAAGATGAGTCATATATACGGCATAATTTTATGCTGTTGTCTTTGGATTTAATGATTCTACAGTTAAGTAACAGGCTTGACATTTGGAGTATGGTTTAATGTCTTTTAGATACCTTGAATACAATGTTATTTCCTTGAGAATTTCCAGTATTGTTTTAAACAACCTTTAGTTTTGATATTTTATTGTTATTGTGAATATACGTGTTTCCCGTAAAAAATGCTTAGATTAGTTTCTTTGAAGTGTCACTGAACTATTTTCGTGGAGTATTTTTGGGTGGTGATGTTGTTAATATTGTCCAAAAAATATCCTTCCTGTGCTTTTAATACTCTTTCTTCCTCTCACTTCTCCTCCTCCTTTATAAGAATAAAAAAGTAAGCAAGTGCATTGAGGCACACATCAGCACATGCATGAAATAAAAAATTTGCCACTCTCCCAGCAAAAATCTATAACCACCTCTCTCGAGGAGCAGCTTGAGCTAGATTAAATAAATCATAGCAGCAAAGCCGAATATAATGCAATGTATGCATTGAATGAATAATCCCCGTGTTCTGCGAGAGCCCTCCGTTGGTAGGGAAATGAAATATTTAAGGTGGAATGAAACCGTCGTCCTTTACCTATTGTGGAAGCAGTTTTATTACGCCGCATACGGACGTTGAATATTTTAATCCCCTTGAAGCGTTCGCACTGAGATATGGAGCCGTGGATGGCTCATTTTATAATTTATTTTCGCATGTGAGTGCACTCACTTCCGTATTTTGCATTCTTTATTATATTGTTTCTCATATCTAACAATAGCAGACAGCGTTCTCTTGCTTTTTAATTCAACTTTTGACCATGGCATGGATGTGAAATTTCTTTGTCTACTTACAATTATGGAGTAATTTTCATCGCAAGTGTTGCATACAGTCAACCATCATGGAAATCTAGCCATTTTTTAATATCAAGTGTCAGAGATTTTAAACCAACTGTATTGCAGTTTTTCATCCTGGTGCCTAACCTCGGTAATATTTTATAGAAAAAATGTTCATTTAGGCCCCAAGTAAACGAAGAATCAAGACAAATTTTGAAGTATCAATGAAAGATAAAATAAAATGGAGGTTACTAAATTCTATGGGAATTTGTTCTAATGGGATCTTATGTGCATATTTATAGGCTATGTGTAGTTAACACGGATTTGCAGAAGAAAATATAGTGCAAATTAAAATATCCATATGGACTGAAAGGGTTAGAAGAAAATCCACAAGTTGTTTTGTCGGATAAATAGATCGAAAACAATTAGAGCTGAACATTATCAATGAAAACATTTAAGTTTAGTCTCATTCATATGCAAGCTACGTTTGGGATTCAGAGTAATGAAATTCCTACTCACTACTATGTGTATCTTGAGTTTTACGAGAAATAAAATATAATTATATGTGAGGACTAACTAAGGCAGAACTTGCAAGGAAATAGCATGAAGTACCTACTTGACGGAAGGAGACTAAATGAATAGAGCAATGCGAGGAATGTTGAATATTTCAAGGAGGGAAAAATGAGGGGTCTATATGCAAGGGCAGATATTACCATTTTACAATGAAAGTTATTAAAACTTTGCGAGGTAATCATTCTGTAAAAATTTGGATAGGGTCCCATTTATTTAGTTGGTAGAAAATGTTTTCGCTAGAGCGAAAGGGTTAACAACTGTACAACCAATATACATATATCTATAAACAGAGGAAGTATTTTGTGATAAAACTTATAGGTCCGCAAGGATAGATATTAAAAAAAAGAGTAGTAAAAGTCAAGGATAGCCTTTGCTCATAGGTTTTAAATGGAGATATACAGTTTTCCTGGCTGTATTGTAAATGGGTGGGGAAAAAGAAAAGTGCTGCAGGCAGAGAGAAACTAAGCAGATTGGACATTTAATTAAGCAAGATGAGCCTCTGAATGTGATTACAGTAAGGAAAAAGGTAGAGTGGTGAAAGCGGGGGAATAAGCAAATAGAAATTTTGGATGGGAATAAGATACAAAGAGGTTATGCTAATCTGAAGATGGGAATAGTCCAGGGAAGCGATCATTCTATTAGGTTATAGGAGAATTAAAACGGAGCATGAGTATTCCATGTCAAACGAAGTGGTATAATCATTCACACATCACTGCCCTCAGTCGAGTGGCACATAATATAAATTATTACACGGACCATGTGTTCCAGATACAATTAATTTTTAATGAGACGAATAGCGTTAGCTTTCAGAATCCATTTCATAATTAGTGGATTGATGATTCTCACTTTATTACAAATGATTGTCAGTGATTACATCAGCAATGTTTTATTCATAAAATGAACAGTTCTGGGAGATTTCGTGGAACCTATCGGACGATAAAGAAAGAAAACAAACAGCCATATCTGCCCAATGTTTTATTTGGAGTATGATACACAACGCGTATCAACACTCTATGTAATTTTCAAGTGCATGAATATGGTCGTCGTAATCGGGTATATATACCCTCCGAGGGGGAGGAAAGTGGAAGAGGAAGTTTAATTTACTTAGGAGGTGGGGAAAGAGATTATAATAAGTAGGTATATTCCCCTTTTTATATCGCTGCTTTAGGTGATAATATTTTATTTTAATTTTTCCCATTAAATGTGATTTAATACCGATGCGTCAATATTTTAAGCAATACGATATCTCAAACACGCATGCAGTATTGGAGATATCATATTAATATTCCATTTCCAAAGCTATAATTTGAATTAAGTTGCTCCTATTGCTTAGGCCTTATACCACTGTTGAAGCTTAACTTATTACTAAGGTAAAAAATGATATCCGAGACCAAAGATGGGATTTGAACCCGCAACCTTGAAGACAGGGCAGTGGGCCACCTACCAAGCGTACTTTGCTTGCACCTACCTGCCAAGAAACTCCTATTAATTTCAAATTCCTTTAAATAAGACTGTCACATGATCTTTCCTGGGGTAAACACATAGGTGAAATAATGGGTCAAGCGAATCGTAAACTGGGATTGGTCAAAAGAGTACTGGGTAAATGTAACGATCATGTACGAGAAATCAGCTACTTTTCCCTTGTCAGACCTCATTTGGAATATGCTGCCAGTGTATGGGATCCCTGCGAAACCGGTCTAAGTAACGAACTTGAACCTGTGCAGCGAAGATCGGCAAGATTTGTCAGGGGTCGGTATGGTAACCTTATTAGCGTAACCAGCCTATTAAATTGGGAATCATTGTCAGATCGCAGGTTGAAATTTAGACTTAATCTCTTAAATAAATTCCAAGACCATATTTTCAATGATGATGTTAAAAATATATTGCGGGCCCCAACTTACTATGGTAGACTGGATCATAATCACAAAATTAGAGAAATTGATTGCCGAACTGAGAGATTCAAAATGTCCTTTTTTCCTCGTACTATTAGGGATATGAATAACGGTAAATGTATCCAGTATGAGTGTAGCAATGGATTACATTGGTAGCTGCATGTTGGTATAAAGACTTGAAGCTTACGCAGCTAACAGCATGTTTTTGCGTGTATGCTCTGCTATTTTAATTTTTAATTACAACTTTTATACATGATATGTAGTGCATGTTTGGTGAGAGTTCATCCCTTGCCACAGACCTTTATGATGGCTTGCAGGGTATTATGTAGATGTAGATTAAGACGCTAAAGCACGCGCTGAGCCTTGATTATCCTTACCTTCTGCCTACATGCATACTTCTATATCTGATGTCACTCTCCTTAAGCGTCATTGACCCGGAGGATCACGGGCGCCCGCTGCACATTTTTTTCAGACTCTAGATCCAAACATTCTCCTCAGTACTTTCCCCTTACTACGAAGAAGCATGCTTTTGGTCTCCTCTCTCATAATCCTTGCTTTCGCTCCATAGGTTGCAGTGAGTGTCATGAATGTTTTTTTTCTCTAATCTCTCGACGTGCTATATAACGGCGAACGCTTTCCGATATGAGAGTGCGGTTTTACATAGCTGGCGTATATTCATTCGGTCAAATAACCGAGGAGAATTACATTCAACGGAGCTGATATTGCGCCTTCTTCTCCATTGAAATCGACTTTCTAGCCAGGTCTCGAATTCCGAAGGCTTCAGCGACATGCATGCATAATCCCTTCCTTTCTCGTCCGTATAATAACTGGATTCCATCTCCCTTTCAAACCGCCAATTCCCTTTCTTTTCCTTTCCTTTCATGCTCCGGAGGTCGGGAATCAAATTTCAACACCGCCAGTGAGCCCGGAATCTGTAAAGAACTGATGGCTCCCCGTCATTTACATCAAAATCTCCCCCGGAGGCTGTGAGTGATGAGGATTCCTCAAATGTAGACACAAACTCGGTCCATTGAAGACAAACGGTAAAGCCGGTTTATTAGCCCACTTCCTTTCATTTTAGATTCTGGCAGCCTCCTCCCTTTCGAAGCATTTTTTCCGTTCCTTAATTTCTCGTCTTAGACGCCTCCGTACCCTGTCATTGGGTGTTCCCTTGTGTGTTCAAATGGCAAATCAAGCAATCGGTCTGAACCTCGAATAGAATTTGGATGAAATAACAGCTGTTGGCCATATGCATCCTGAGTGTCAATGTAAATAAAATGAAGACACCATACTGTGTGTATTAAGGCCTGGTTAAACGATACATTAACCCGTACGAGTTAATGTGTAAATGAAATAACGCGAGAATGAACGCGAAAATGCACCGTGTAACCACACCAAAATGTACAAATGAATGAATGCGTGAACAGAAAATTGAACCTGTTCTATTTGATTCATGCATTCGAACAAGTTGAGCAGAAACCATTCACGCAAATGTACATGAACCCGTACGTGTTAATGTATCGTGTAACCAGGCGTTTAGAAGCTCATAGTACAGTGCCAATGATAAACTCGGAGACATGGTGAATGAATGTTGTTGTCTGGTAGGCAGTAGAAGATAGAAGAGGTTTATGCAGTACGACGCTTCACATTTTGCCATTTCAGTGATTTTTTTGCGCAGTATAAAATAATATATTCGCTAATCCAACATTTAAATCCGCTTTTTCGATACATTTTGCTTGAAAAAGTTTGCATGTATTATATCATATATTTGTACTTATTACATATTTGAATGGATTCAAATGGTATTAATATGCATTTGCTAATTTCATTTATCTGAAATTTCATCTTGTATCAATGCATTTACCGTAAAATACCATTTCTCATGTGATAATATCCTATTAGAGAGAGCCTACGAAAATGGTGTATTTAATTTAGCATATTTATAAACTCGATCAATTGAGCGTCTACTATGGAAGCTGTGATTTGTTTTCTATTGCCTCACTAACAATAGGTCTTCAGTAACTATAGTTCTTAATTTAGGCCAGTTGGGAACAAAATTGTCCCTACTGCTATGTGTCTCAGAAGGAATTGTCGGCATCGGCTTGTGTAGAAATTTTCGCGGAGATATAGAAAAAATCATGATAGAGATATCTAAGGTACAGTTTTATGACCATCAAGACCTAAATTCACAATAGACAGTAATTATATAATCTATGGTAATATGTATAAATCTACGTCTCCGTCTACATTTGCACACCGCTTTTCAAATGACGAGTGGAAGAAAAATGTCACGAGATCACGTGATGTAAACAAAATAAGGGTTTTTATGTGATAATACGACCAGGTTGTTATTGAAAACACCCTTATTGATCATATTAGTGGTGACACTAAAGTCCGAATGAGTGTGGGCTTTCCCAAAACAATATACTCGAATCGAGAATTCTAATCGAAGGAGTTGTATATACCCTTCTGGCATTGACTCAGATATTCATATCAACGCTTATAATCCTATTTGGGTCGAGTTCCATGTAAAATCGACAAAAATTGGAATGATATATGTGGGAGGGAACCCATTTTCTCTCCGCGAGGAATACGAAATGTGATACGAAAGGCACCAACATTTAATCCCAGTCAGAATCTGCGGAAATTTACCTCAGAAGTTCAAAATAAGCATGAAATGAAAAAGCTGCAAAAGTAAAAAAGCATGTGCCGCAGCTGCATTGGACTTAGTTAATCATTTTTATTAGGTAAGCATTTATAAGAAAAGTTTAGAGAGGAACTTAATTTAGAGCGTGGCTTTGAATGCATTCGAGCGATACGTGAACTCATGCGTGTGAATCCTGAGTAACGAACCAACAGTTATCCCGAGCGATTCAAGCATTATCTCCCTGGACTCCAGAGAAAGATGACTGGAAAAGTAAGAATGTTGAGAAATGCAGGAGGGTATGAGGAGGATAATTTTAAAAAAGCTTTGGGGGGGAAAGAAGGTGAAAATATAAGTGGGGAGCTTTTTGGCGAAGTAATTAGTTAGAAATAAGGTGGAAACCAAGTAGATTTATCCAGAGTAATTGTGCTCAACAGAATACTTATAACCCCAGAAACGCTGGAAAATTGAGGAAAAGGAAGAAAAAGCATGGTTTCCTGACTTATGAGTAACTGTAGGTGAAGTGATTATTTAGCATGAGTAACACGACAACGGTGGTGAAGTGGTTATTTGTTATGATCAATGAGTAATTTCCAGTTCAACCCTCGTCACGGGTTTAATGAAATTCCAAGCACCATGGTGCAAATCCAAATGTAATTTCTCGCAGCCATCTGAGTCTGACGCGCCATTGTTACGGGCTACAGAGGCAGCATCGCTAATGAAGGCGATTATCCTTCTTCCTAAGCCTTGTTTTCCCTTAACATCAGCTGTTACCACCGGACGCACCCGCTATCCATTTAACGCTGTGAATCCAACCCCATTTCGTAGCTCGTTCGCCCGAAACGTCCCTGACCCCCGAGAACCCCTCCCCTGTTTCCCCCCGTGTGTCCCTCCTTGTCAGCATCTCTCCTGTATCCTAAGGGTTTCCCTCTGCGCACAAGTAAAAAAAATCTTGCCGCCACGGCACCGTTAAGGGTTCGCCGCGAGGGATCGATAAATTCAATGTTCCCTTGCTCCTTATTTGAGAGGTTTGAGGGGATTTCTCTCGGTTCAATTCTACGGGAAGCCGATTTTCCCATGTGCTATCGTTCCAAAGGTATACCATGCAGCCGGACGGTATGAATATTAAACTTGCTGCACACACATTCTAGAGACACGTAGTGACCCATATTCTTCACTTTTATCGGGATTTAACCCTTTCTGGACGCCATAAGCTAACTCAGATGTAAATGGAGCGTACACATGGCAGTAGATCAACTCTGATGAGGCAACAATATAATTTTATTTTCAACTTAGCAGCAGCATAAACCAAATAAAAAACAAAAATGTCTGAGAAAATTTGATGACTAAATACATTAACTTTTCCTTGAGTGCTTTGCTAAAATTGCGTAGCATAGCGGCCTTATATTTTATTTTATTTGGAGACGATAGCATTTATTAAAAGTGAGGGAAAAGTCCCGCTAAGGAAACTTAAGCCTTATTATTGCAACCATAATAACAGAATCGCGGTATTATTTATTAGCAGAATATAACAGGTACATTATAATCCATGAATTGGTTGATAGTATAACGTTACTTATCAACCAGTGTGCATCTCTTTGTGATAACGTGGGAAACAACAAAATGACCATCTATCGCGTAAAAAGTTTCTTTTTGTGGCTACTTTGAATGGGCGTTGAGAATTACCGCTTCGATGAACTCCATATTTTGGGCATTAAAATGAAAAGAAAAGCTTTCCCTCATTTCATCCTGCCCATGGATGCAAAATAAATGGTTTTTAAATGAGCCACGAGAAATTTTCTTGTTTAACCAAGCATTTGCATGTCCAATCTCTACCGTAATTTATTTATCATCTCAAAGAGAACCTTTTCGTGCCAGTAGCCGCTTCAAATCTCCAGATTGACCCATGCGACTCACAACATTTTTATTTCCTCACATTGAGCCTAAAAATATCCCTAATGTGGCTTATTTACAGTAATTCGCGTTCTTAAGTGAAATTGTCATCATTTTTGAACCTGCTTTTATTTATTCCACCACAAAAAATCTCAATTTTCTACTCATTAACTCTAGAATAAATCCATTGTTCACCTCTAATTTTGGCTAACCAAATATGCGAAAGTAAATTTAAATGATGAATTTAATTTCCTCACTAATAAATGTAATTCAAATAGGAATTCATTTTAGTAAACTTTTCATTTCCAATTTAGACTAAAACTCAAAGAAGAGGTTGCTAATATTAGTGATTTTCAAAACTCAGGCAATTAAATGCGCAACGAAATCAAAATATGTAACATAGCCAATAAATAGTCATTAGTATAGTCATTGTGTACTGAGGACTGGACTGCTTGTTTATTTCTTAACATTATATCATTAAATGAATTATCGGCTTACTGGTAATCTGCGATGTTCGATATTGATCTCTTTTGCATAATTTACCATTAATAATTTTATCGTTCACTGATTATTAGTTCAGCATAACGATTACTATAAACAGCACATAAATATGATACTGGCTTGAAAAAATGCTTAAATCTATGATATAAATAGACGCTATTTTAAATTATCTCGGAAACGGGTAATTATTGCACGCTATTTCGACTTCATAATAAAATGATGAACCTCATTTGAATAAATTGAGCATTAATGGAAATTTAGTTGATCTTCTGATTCCGCATTTCTATCCGTGTATCTCTTTATTTCTTACCTAATCTTTCACCATCTATGTCTTCTGAGTCTGTTCCTGTCCCACTTGAAGCTTTTCCGGAGTAAGGAGAGAGGTACAATTATGTGAACGGAAGGGTGAGGTAGAAGGGCGGTGTGAAAACTTAAGATTCTCTTAATGAAAAATTAAGATTCTCTTAATGAAAGGCGCGAAGGGAATCGTTTAAGATCCGAGGGATGGAGAATTTATCTCGAAGAGCTCTCCAAAAAACACATATTTGATGTCAATGAAACGAATGAATAAATGAAATAATAAATTAGCACTTTTCGTGAGAAACGGATACTCTAAGCACTACTCCAACAGATCTGCTCTTTTATCGCTACTCAATAGTTAAGGCCTCGTTGAAGTTTACTCTGAAGCATAATTTCCTCAGCTCTCTCCAAATTTTTACATATAGTAATTCTTATAACCTATCGTAAGGGTGTATATTTTTCAAAACCAGATTTTATGGCTAAAAACCCTTCTCCCTTTTTGGTATATTTTGGTCCTAAATTATTTCAGGCAGTGATTCACGAGCACTAAAAACTATTTCAGCAGAGAGATAGAGCATGTATCTCATATGAGGTCCGTATTAGCACTGAGCAATGACACTACAGTTACTGTAACCCAGGCTTTTAAAATGGGAGATTCTAGCCACCATGCCAACACGATTCACATTAGCTCTGATGAGTACAGCTAATGCCTTACTCAAGTTCACAGTATGGGAATCCAGAGAACGGAAGGGTATTTATTTCTGCAAGAGTCGAATGAATGTTGCTATTTCTTTTAACTATGCAGGAAATTGAGTTTTTTGTTTAAATCTACATTAATATTCACCAAATAGTGGCTGTTACGATTTGGGTTGTTCCTTTACAGTTCATACTCGGTGTTTTACCAACATTTTTCGCATCCCTCACGCTCTTAAAATAAGGACTTCAGATCAAATAATAAAAAAAAAGATTTATCAGAAATTAAATAATGTAAGATATCTTCTAACCACTAATATTGCCTACAGTTATATTAGTGATTGCAGTGATGTAGTTACCGCGTATTTGTCGATGCAACCAATTTGAAGCTGCTTATATTTTCAGCAGATCAGAGGTTAATCACACAACTCGATTCCATGTTTTAATTGTCTTAAGATAGTAAGTTAGATAAGTCAGTTACCTAACTAGCACGGCAAACTTGGATTCCGGAAATAATTTTTCACCACGGATCATTCTGAATCCTCCGTTTCTTCTACCCAAATGAATTCCAAAACACTTTTTGGAAAATATCGTGGAGAATGTTTTATGTGACAGAACCATATTAGGTACATGTTTTTTGTAGTATAATGGATAGTTTTACCTTGCTCTGCCATTTTGTTTCCATTTTGACAGTAAAATTCTCCTTCCCCTTGATTTTCTCTAGCCATCAGTGATCCAAATTTGTGGTGTTTAGAAATTGATTTATTATTTCTTCTTAATCTTTTATATATCACTAACATACGCAAATGCGCTTCTTTATTGCATTACAATTTAATAATGCATTTACATACTTTAAATATAATTTTGTATACTAATCATCGTCAATATTGAATTTCTTCTTGGCAGGTTTCTTTTTTATAAACATCTACTAGAGATCAATTCTGAGTTATTATAATACGAATAAATTTGCACTCCTGTCAAATCCCTGCAGGAGCACCTGATTACTTAATAAAACGGAATACTTAATATACCCTATTTTTACATATCATAATGCTCAAAAGTAGCATAAATTGTTGTAAAAAGAAGCTGATGGGATATCCTACCTGCTTCGTTGCATTCCATTTCCGTATACAAATGAAGTGAGAATCGTGGTTTTTCGTTGGGAATGAGACGCTTGAAACCAGCCCCATAACACTTGGAAGATTTTTTTTCAAACCTGCCTTCACAGAATCGATTCGCGGAACGGAATAATTAATAAATATGGCCCTTCCGACCGTTATGTCTCAGTACTATTGCTCCGTCCTCATTACTTCCCGATTCGTCTCAGATTTCTCGATGATTTCCTTCGCCGTTCTACCCAGTTGCCGCTTCGAAACACTCTCAGAAGAGTTTTCAATAATATGCCATAGTACATTCTGCCCTTCCGGGTACGTAAAAATAATGACTTTCTTTTAAAACAAAATGGGTATAGTTTTCAAAAAATACGTATGGTGAACTCATGTGGGGACGATAATTTTTGCCAAGTACAAAAACATCATTCTTTTTACTGTAGCCTCAGGACCACAGGACATGTCCGTATGTTTTTCTAACATGCCCTTATTTCTGGATGTTTACACGTACCGCGAGCATGCACGAAACATTCGCCTATAAAATCCAAGTGACGCACCCAAGCCATCCCGCTCTTTATGAAGAGGATTTTTCGTCGGCGAGAGCTGAAAAAAAAGTACCCGTGACCTTACAAATTATTGTTTTCCTTCTCGTGAAATAGTCCATTTCCCCGTTTCTCCGGCGTATTTTAAGTGAATTTGTGGCCGATCTGTTTTTCAATTACCTGAGGAACATTGTGAATACCGGCGTATTTTGCTGTGGAAGTCAAATTTTATGTACATAGATATCCCAAATTATTATTTTTTCAGCACCGTCCATCCAATTGACTATGCTTGCTTGTCAAACTGCAGTCTCATTTATTTGAGAATATATATTGGCAGCTGGAATTGAAACACGGGTGTCAACTAAAAATAGCAGCGAAATTCAAAATCTTACAAAAGCAAATGAAAAATAATTTGAATAAAAACAATGAGACTTTCTCAGGCTCTTTCAAGGCTCAAGATTTGCTACCTTTGCTGGGTAAAACCGATAGGAGAAATTTTGAGCATGTCGACTTTCTTGCTTTAGCAAAGACAAATTTATAATTTACTTCTTATTGCAAAACACTAGACTTTTCTAGCTTGAGAAAATTTAGTAATCGCTCTTGAATAATACTTGAATACTTTTGAATGACAATATTCAGGTCCAAATATTCTTTGAAGTTACCCAGCCCTAGGTATAGCAAAAGCTTTAAACGAAGGAAAACATCATGGCCCATGAAGGGACTCCAACCCGCAATCACAGGGTTGCATGGAACAAGTTTGTGAGGTAGTTTGAGTACTGGCTGATCATCCCAAAGGTATGGGTTTACATCCGGACAGTGGCAGTTCTTTTTCAGTGTTATTTTACTATACATATGAGTGCTGTGTGAAGATGACTTTAGGTTCAAGAATTCCTTATCGAATTGCACTTTGAACCGTAAACACCTTGGCTCCCTTCTTTACGTCTATGGCTTCGTCGGAGGTGTCTCCATTCTTCCATCGTATGTTCCTACATCAACCTTATTACTCACAATTCCTAAAAAGAATGCAAAAAAACCTTAACTGTGAGATATTTCTATTGAATTTAAAAAAAATGCAGAACACCTATTTAGATTTATTTTCTGGGGTAATATATTTACTTCTTCTCCATATCTAAAACCAACCAGTGGCTCATTTACCTAACGACTGCACTTGAAGGGTGAGTACGGAAAATGGCACCATTGGAAACGATGGCTTCTTGACATATTCCCGTTACGGAAAGCGAATAACATAACATAAAATTCAACCCCACCGCGGACTAAAGAGGACGAACTGGTTAAGCTTTTGCCAGATCGTTTCATTCCGAGGGTGAGTCTCGATATATTATGGCCGGATTTCCTATATCACGGAGAGAACAAAACAAAACGGATACAGAATAACTGATTGAATGAATGGCACACTACAAAATTAATATATATTCGAATTAACCTGCTGATTTAGTAACAAACATTAATGCATAATAAAAGTTTTATAACCTTCTTTCAACTATTAGAACACGTAAAGGGTAACCTTGAGAACGTGTTTATTTAACACGTAAAGGACCATGCACCATGTGCCGCTTGACCAACTCGTGAAGTGCTGGATACTCGCTGGGTGATGGTAACTTGGCAGAAACCACTTGATCCACCTTATAAATAAACTCTACCCTGCGCGTAAATGAATACGTAAACAAACATACATAGCAAAGTGTACGAATTTGCATAGCAACTCTTTTCCCATGTTAAAATATAATGAAAACACTCTTTTCAACACTTAAATTTTCACATTTTCCGATTCGTTGACAAATATTTAAATACGTCTGTTCTATGTGCCCATATTTCTTATTTAAAACGACACCACTCCCGCATTGATCAGATAAGTATCTTTGGAGTTTACCTCAAATTGATGCACCGAGGTCGAGCGTTAAAACATCCTGGGATGTTTGCAACCCGCACTCAAATATACTTTTTATATTTTTTGGGCGGGAAGGAGGTACAAAGGAAGTCTAAATCTACTGATTCGTTGTGCGCGGACACGATATGCATTGAACGCACTTTTCTCCACCTCCAGAGCTCTCAGCCACCGTGAGAAAACAATAATACCGACTGGACTGACGGACTGACGGACACCGCTACAAACTTAATTATACTAATAGGTATAGATTCTAGCCACGATGGTAACACGGTTCACCATTGCTCTGATGAGTACAGCTAATGCCTCAGACAAGTTCACAGTATTGGAATCCAGAGAAGTAAGGAGTATTTCTTTCTGCATGAGTAGATGGCATGCTGCAATTTCTTTTAGCTTTGATGGAAGTGGGGTTTTTTCTTTAATACTATATGTATATTCACCAACCATTTAACATAGGGACTTACTAAAAAAAAAAGACTAAAAAAAAGTAGATGGGTCTTTTACAGTTCATACTCAGCGTTTCACCTATGTAATTCAGCGCATCCCTTATGCTTTCATAATATGTATGCATCTCAAATAATGAAATGTATGATATCTTCTAACTACTAATATTGCCTAAAATAATATCAGAAATTGCAGTGATCTGGCTGCCGCGTGTTTGTTGATGTAACCAATTTAAAACTGTGTTTATATTTCCAGCAGGTTCAGCTTAGAGGATAATCACTCACCTCAATCCCATGTTTTGCATGATTTGATATGAAATTACGCAGTTAGTTGGAAGACAGGTATCTAATTAGCTTCATGACTTCGGCTACCGAAAATAATTTTTCACTACGGTTCATTATGGAACCTCCGTTTTTTCTACCCAATTGAATTCCAAAACACGTTTTTTGAAAATATTTTGGAGCACGTTTAATGTAAGCGAATAATATAAGTTACTTTTTGTAATATAATCGATAGTTTTACCTGACTCTGCCATTTTGTTTCTATTTTGACAGTAAAATTCTCCTCCCCCTTGATTTCCTCTAGCCTTTCATCAGTGATCCAACTTTGTGGTGTTTAGCAATTGATTTATTATTCCTTCTTAATCTGCTATATATAACTAGCATACGCAAATGCGCTTTTTTATTGCGTTACAATTTAATAGCAAATTTTCCACAGAGAAAAAAATCATTTGCCTTGACCGGGACTCGAACCCGGACCCCCCGATTTCCGGCCAGGTGCTCTACCAGTTGATTTAATTTCCTCAGAGAAATAGGATGCCTTGGTAACTCAGGGAAATCAGGGGGTCCGGGTTCGAGTCCCGGTCAAGGTGAATGATTTTTTCTCTGTGGAAAATTTGCTATTCTGCAATATCAGCGGGTAACGCCGTTAAAGTTTTCACGGCTAGTTCGTGGACCTTTGAATTTCGTTACAATTTAATATTTTGCATGCTTTAAATGTTATTTTGTTTGCTAATCATTCTCAATATTGAACTTCTTCTTTGCAGATTTCTTTGTTATAAACATCTACTAGAGATCCATTCTGAGTTATTCTAATACGCCCTGATAGAAATTTCCCTACAAATTTTCCCTACAATTTTCCCTAGAAAAGTGTAAGGTTTTCCCTAGAAAATTGAACCCCCTTTTTCCCTAGAAAATATTTCTAGGGAATAATTTTCCCTAGAAAATATTTCCCTTGAAAATATTTCCCTAGAAAATTGAACCCCCATTTTCCCTAGAAAATATTTCTAGGGAAAATATTTCCCTAGCAATTAGGTACCGTGGAAAGTTTTCCTTACGTAAATATTCCACTCAATAAACAATAATGCACATGATTATCCAAAAAACATAAAACATAAGCATAAATATAGGGAAGACTTGATAAAAATCCGTGGAATGGAGGGCATATATCACAATGAATGATTGAAAAGAAATCAATGTTACCAATGTTTATTCCTTTTTTAGCAGCATGTTTACATTTTTCATTAGCATACACGTTTATTCTTTTGCCTTTAGCTGGATGAAATCTTATTCTTTTCTTTAATTCATTTATGAATGCACCTGAAAATATAGAGGTGGTCAAGGATTATGGTTATAAAATTGAACTAATTATGATCATAATTACACAATACTGAACCCATGCGTGCGAAAACGCAGTCTCCGTTGCCATTTCAATTCTGTTGACAACAATGTAATAAACAAAGATAGAATTTTTAATGACCGAATTTGCCAATTTCAATGATTAACATAAAATTATGGAATGCTCATGATTATAAGAAATGTCTTCATTAACTTACCGAAAATGTTCCCTACCTCGAATAAAAAGGTGTTCTTCCGAAATTATCACTGTTGATACTGCTGATTCGCTTGGCTTCAAGCACTGCACGATGCGGGTTAGCATATATTTGTTTGGTTACAAATGTTATTAATTGTGATTTGTGACTGTTAACTCTGTGATAAATGTATACACAACATAGAAATGGTGAAATGTAATCACTAAATTGATAAAGTGAAAGGGAATCATTCAAATAATATGGGAAATTTCTCCTTAATAACGTTTTCCCTAAGCCTGAAGATTTTCCCTAGAGCAGCGTATTTTCTAGGGAAATAATTTCCCAAAGCCTAAATTTTCTAAGGAAAAAAGTTCTAGGGAAAAAATTTCCCTAGAGCAGCGTTTTTTTCTAGGGAAATAATTTCCCAAAGCCTAAATTTTCTAAGGAAAAAAGTTCTAGGGAAAAAATTTCCCTAGACTATGAGAGATTTCCCTAGAAAACACATTTTTTCTAGGGAAATTTCAAATTTTCCCTTACTTTTCCCTACGTTCTAGGGAAAACTTGTAGGGAAATTTCCAACAGGGCGAATGAATTTGCACTCCTGTGAAATCCCTGCAGAAGCACCTGATTACTTAATAAAATGGAATACTCAATAAATCCTTTTTTTACTTATCATATTGTTCGAAAGTACCAACAAATGTTGCAAAAACAAGCTGATCCACCGTACAATACTTCGTTGCTTTCCATGTCTATACTTGAATGAAGTGAATATCATGGTTTTTCATTGGGAATGAGAATCTAGAAACCAGCGCCATCACATTTGGCTGCGTTGTTTGCGACCCTGCCTTCACAGACTGGATTCGCGGAACGAAAGAATTAATAAATATGGCCCCTCCGATCGTTAGGTCTCCGCACTATTCCTCCGTCCTCATTACTTCCCGATTCGTCTCAATATTCCTTGACGATTTCTTCCACCGCGCTAACCATTTCCCGCTTCGAAACGCTCTCAAAGGAGTTTTAAACGAGATGCCGCAGTGCCTTCTACCTTTCCGGGGACGCAAAAAGTGTGACTTTTTTTTCGAAAAAACATGTATAGTTGGCGTGCATGAAAATGAATACGTATGGTGAACTCATACGGGAACCATAATTTTCGCCAAGGACAAAATCGTTCTTTTTATTGTATTCTCGGGACCACAGGACGCGTCCACATGTTTATCTATCTTTTGCCTTTATTTCTGTGTGTTTCCACCGTACCACGAGCATGAATGAAAGCATTCGCCCATACGTTCCAAGTGACGCGTCCAAGCCATTCCTGCTCTTTATGAAGAGGATTTTTCGTCGGCGAGGGACTAAAAAATACCCCGTGTCTTTGAAAATGTTTGTTTCCGTAAAATAGTCCGTTTCCTCGTTTCTCCGTTGTATTTCAAGTGAATTTGATGCCAATATGTTTTTCAATTACGTAAGGAACATTGTGAACACCCGCGTATTTTGTTCTGGCAATAAAATTTTGTGTACCTAGATACTCCAAATTGTTAGTTTTTCAGCACCGTCCAGCCGATTGAATGTGCTATATTGGCAACTGTGATTCGTTAGCCCAACCTTCACATTGTAGCCGTACACTTGGCTTTTAAATAATTGAATACAAAAATTCAAGGTATATTTTTATTTATTTGAGCATATATTGAAAGATGTAAAAGAAACTCTGGTGTCAGCAAAAAATAGGAGCTAAAGTAAAAACCTAAGGATTGTTTGTTTTGCTATGTAAAACAAAATCATGCCTAACGATAGCTAATTCAAAATAATTTTGATAAAAATAGTGACGCTTTCTCAGCCTCTATCAATGCTCTAGGTTATTACCTTTGCTGGATAAAACCAAATGGAGAAATTTTGAGCGAGTCAACTTTCTGGCTTTAGCAAAGATAAAATTTCAATGTACGTACACGTTAGTACGAAACACTTGACTTTCCTAGCTTGTGAAAATATAGTAATGGCTCCCAAATACTATTTTAAAGCTTGTGGTAGACAAGATTCAGGTCCAGTTATGACTTTGAAGTTTGCCAACCCTTGGTCTAGCCAAAAGCATTAAACTAAGGAATGCATCATTGCCCAAGAAGGGACTCAAACCCGCGATTGTTGAGTCACGGAGATTAGGCCTATGAGGTGATTTGAACAGTGGCTGATCATCCCAAATATTTGGTTTTCCATCCTAACAGTGGCAGTGACTTTGCATTGGTATTTTTGTGTATATGTGAGTGCTTTGTGGAGAGCACTTAAAATTCAAGAATCCGTCCTTCAGATGAGACGCTTAACCGGTGATACCTTGTCGTCTTTCGCTGAGAGTAGGGCGATGGCTTCGCAGGAGTTCTCTCCACAATTCCACCTTATGTTCCTACATCAACCAAATTACTCACACGTCCAAAAAGTGATGCATGGACCTTTACTCTAGTCTCCTCTTCTGAATTTAAAAAAAATTCAAGACGCCTATTTGGATTCATTATCTGAGGCAATATGTTTACTTCTTCTCCATATGTAAAACCTCACCGTAGCTAATTTGCTTACAACTGCATTTGAAGGGTAAGGATGGAAAATGACACGATTGGAAGCGATGGCCCCTCGACATATTCCGGTTATGGAGAGCGAAGGACATATGTCACCGACGAAAATTCAACCCCGCCGCGGGCTAAAGAGGACTAACTGGTTAAGCTTTTGCCAGACCAATTCATCCCGAGGGGGAGTCTCGACAAATTATGACCGGATTTCCTAACTCACGCTATTTGCATATCCGATGAGAATATAGGATGCATTATTCATTTGAAGGACACGCTTAAACTCCCGGGAATTTTTTTATGGGACAAATTCCCGAAAACGAGTAAAAATTTTCACCCGATGCTTTTTTTTAGCGGATGGGAACCCTTTTTGCCCGGAAGCAGACAGCGTGAGCGGATGGCATCCTACTTGAATATTCGTTCAAAAAATCATCGCAAAATGCCAAAAGCGGAACTAACGTACAGGCGACTAATTTTAAGAAAATTTAAAAATAAATGGGAAAACAAGCTTGTGGTGTCAAAACGTCTGCAAACTCCGATTATTTAATTTTCGAACTCGATTATTGTGTGAACGCGGCACTAAACTTCCGTGTTTTAAGAGATGGCAATTTCTTTATTTTCCCATTAATAGATCCCAAAAAACGACAAGAAACTCGAGGTGAGAATCACTATTTCCCACCTGCATACAACGGTAATTTAAAATTGTCGTTTTTAGTTTTTTTACCGTTACCGACGGGTAAGGGGAACATAAGGCTCAAGCAGTTGGAAATAATTGTACAGGGCAACTTTTGAGTGCCACCAAAACTTCTTTCATCAGTCTTAATCTTATAGGAAGTGTCCATTCATTTTATTGGTATACGAGCTTGGGTTAAGTGACTTGGAACGATTGACTTGAACATTATGCGACACATAGGGTGGGTGACACTCAAAGAGTCCTGAAGGATGATTGCACGAGTAGGGCATCGAAAGGTCAGTCAGCATGGAAGACCCCACCCGGTGCGAATCCCGAGAGAAATGTCTACATATTCTTCTCGGAGTTGTCTTCACGGTAACTTCATCCACCCATTACTGTCATTTATTGTACGTAGAATGGCAATTTAACTATTTCTATTTGAATATCCTTGTCTTTCATTTTATTTTTATGATGTGACATAACATTGCACGCAGGAGTTTATTATATATACGCCCATTTTCAAGTTTTCATGCAAAGATACTTGCTTCAGTTTCTTGCAGTATTTTTAGCCTGTATTTCAACCTACGATTAAAAAATGGTTCACAACCTTTTCTTTAAAATAATCATTTTAAAACAGTTTAATTAGGCATTGTTCATTGACTTAATTAAGTTAAAATGTTGGTTGCATTACATTTATTCCGTCTTACTTTATCGTATTCGTTTAAAAGAAATATTCCGATTACGAAGTAGCCGTGTAAATCTATTTTCATTTAGTTCCTACCTTATAATAATAACAGGTGTGACTTTGTGATATCCCTTATGGTTATTAAAAGGCTATGCGTAGTTTTCCCTTTATATTTAAGCATACCTTTCTATTTCATATGCATGAACCTTTCATTTTTTATGATATTCAATACCTTGATCATGGTCCTTCGTTTCCCATACCGTAGTCAGTCTTGTTTAAGAGCGGTGTGAAATTAAAACTTAGTTTTGAATTTCGTCGTCAAGTATTGGTATACTTTTTGGAGTATGCCACTCTGAGTCACCATCATATCATCTGAGGCTGGTTTATGTCCACATTTTGATAATATTATTGAAATATTGATCCGCCTTGAGTTTTGAGCGTGAAAAATCGACTCAGGACCGTGGATAATACGTTAAATGTATACATTTAATAAATGGCTTGTGAAGCACACGTAGTATTATGAACCCACCTTTGTTCAGATACACCTTTTTGCCACGGAACAGTCATGCGGTGAGGGAGGTATTGACCCGTCGCGTCACTTGCCTCCCAAATTCTCTGTTCTCTGGAGAATTCAACCCTCCCTCTCACCCCCCATTACTCTCACATCGTCCCTACCGAAGGAAATGGGCGGGGACAGTGGGTGTGGGCATTGTCCCATCCCCGGAGAAATCTTTGTTGTGCGTATCTCGCTGGAGAGGGAAGGGCAGCCGAGAGGTCCAGTCCAGAGGAAGGGGAACTCGTTCGAGAATCGACGCCTCGAGCGGCTGGCACCTCTGCGTGATCGATGCTCCGGCAAACAGCGCCGGCGGAGCAAGATGCTGTGAGTGACGTAACATCAGCTTCGTTTTTTCACTCACCTCCGCATAAGGTTGCCACCTCTCCCAGAAATCCGGGAGGCTTCCGGAATTTGGCATAATTTAGGTACATATCACGAGGCAGGAGACAGAAATATCCAGGAATCTACAGACTGAGTGCGCCCCAAAACCAAGAACAATTTTGCTGCTGAATTCCAGCCGTCATCGAATCCAATGTAAAGGATATTTCTCGCGAGGGCGTATACTTTCTTAAATAAATATTTTTGATATTTCTCTCCTCTTGAATGAAGATGCACGCACGCGTTTAAGTACGCTAACAATTTAAAAAAATCTTGAAACTGAATGAATAGATGCACAATTGAAATATGATAAATTATTGATTGTTTATCAACTCTTGCTTTGATTCTTGTTGTATTTGTGTGAGAAAAATGTATGCTACCCCTTAAACACGCTTTGTATCGTAATTAAACCGATTAGAATTAATAATTTAGGGAAGCATCAATAGCAATGGTGATTTCGGAATTCTTTCGCACCCTCTGTAGCTACAGTTTCTAGAATGTTGGGTGTGTTATAAAGGTCATACACCGTGGATTTTGATCATTAAATAAGTGATTCACTAAATTGATGCATATTTCAACAAGTAATATTTCAATAATGACCGTTTAATGGTATTTAAAATTGTCCAGTGGAAACCCGCAGTCCCGGTACTTTGCTATATTTCTATAGATTCATTCAAAAAATAAGCGAAATTGTTCACTCTTTCGAAGCTGCTACCTAAGACATTGGGAAACTCCCATACTACGTTAAAACGTTCTCGCGTTTACCGATATTTGTCTCTCCATCACGAGACGTTTCACCTTCAGTGGACGGTCACAATTGTCTCAATGGAGAAACATTTTATTTTTGTTAAAGAGAAACGAGTGATACAGTATTCAGTGCCCTAATTAAACCATTCAACCGAATTAAAGTGATAATAAAAATAAACGAGTATCATTAGACTTCTCTATTCATTGCCAACGCATGGAAAATACACCATGGTGAATTGATTTCATGTGATTATAAGGAGTTTACTTACTTTCCTTGAATATTGACCATGCCGTAGATTCATCTACAACAACATTATTCTCCCGGAATCTCTTGGACGTCTCACCAGCTAAATTATTAATCTCTCAAAATGGACCACTCATGAAGGTGGCATTTCTACCTCTACGCGCTGCAAAAGTTTGCTTGAGACTTACTGAAGCAATCCCATCATTATTATCTAATCTTTTCACACGCCTCGCACAAAGTATGCAGGGATAATTGTTAGTTTTCTTGTCCGATTAAGTTCATTTTATATCAAGTTATACGCAAAGTAAGCTTAAAACGAGCAATTTTCGCTATAATTTAATTGAAATAATTGATTACTGATGGTTTTTTTTGGTCATTTTTATATCCATTACTTGATCACAGCATCCTTATTAGCGTGGAGCAGGACTATTAATGGAAATTTGTGTTAGTCGCTACATACTGATGCGAATTAAATTTGTTTTAAATACATTTTCAGAGTATTACAATGAATGTAGTGCAATTTTTCGACTCTTCGCATTTACTAGGGTATTTTTTTTCAAGTTCAGTAAATATAAAATCGTATTTAGCATTTTAAATTTCAAGTTTCAATTATATTGTAGGTTAATTTCACGTAGCATATTTTGCATACCCCTGAAATGGTCACACTTCAAACAAAATTATTGGCCATGTGGGAGAAAATATCATTTCTATTATAAGGTATTGGTCAAAAGAGTATTTCTCCTTGAGTGAAAAGGAACGGGGAGAGAGTCAGGGGGCGCTGCAACGCGCTGTGCCCTTCACACAAACTTGTGACGAGGGTTTCCTCTCTCGAACTACTCCTGGCGAAAAAGGCTCATGCAGATATAACCGATTTATTGCATGCCACGTTCACCCAGAAATGACGCCACTCCTCCCTTACCATCCCAGATATTGTAGACTTCAGGCCCTGGTAAGGTACCAATGCCTATACTTTTATCTCTGAAGGAACCAAAGCTTTCGTCGCAGAAGTTGCATCCAAATTCTCATTCCCGACATGGCTAGAACGTAAGGAAACGCAATATTCGCTAAAAAAGGCAAACGGCCTCGGTTAAATGCATTTATATACTAATTGTAATTTATGCTGTAAACGCTCCAATTGTATCAATAAATAACGGGATAATGGTGAGCTTTCAAATAATATTTTTAATGAATTAGTTGAGTTTACCGCATATTTGTAATTTTTCATAAACTCAACCGGTGGCAGTAATAAATAACCTTCAACATTACGAGGAGTGGGGTGTGAATTTAACTTGGAAAAACAACAGATAAGAATCAAAAAAGGTTTGATAGAATATATCCCCACGTTTATAACAGTACCTACTGTGCACATGTTAAGATTTAACTTCCACAAAATATATTTTCCCTCATTCCCCCTCCCTCTCGTCTTTGAAGTGTAATTATTATTTTTGTTAGCTACCAAGTGGTGCAAAATTTTCATTTTTAATTAGATTTATATTTAACCTGGGCAAAAATAATTTTCCATTTGAAATTTTGAAATTATTTCTATCAGTTCACGAAGCATATGCAATGCAGCGGTATTGATGATTTATGTGCATCAACGCCTAGCATTATTTGGGTGCTATCAGGAGTATCACACGAAACCTTAGAATGTTATTTTTAGCTTTTGAAGCATTTATAACTGCATTTATAACTTGTGAAAGATGTTTATTTAGTAGTATTGAGCAATAGATTAGGCAAGAAATATAATTATTTGTTTCACTATAAATAACGAAGCAAATACCAATAAATGTAAATTTATTGCTACTATAACTTACTTAAGATAGGAGTAAAGGCGTCACTTTGTGCAATTTCGTAATATTCATAGCAACGAATAAATTAAACCTAATTTTATTAATTAATTTTTGTCTTTCTCAAGGTTCTAATAGTATTGTGCCAAGTTAAGATTTAACTCCCACAAAATATATTTTCCCACAGCTTCCTTTAGAATAACAACAATTGTCGAAACCTTGGTCGATTTATTAAAAGTTTTGTGGAATTGGCTTGGAATGTTTTATTTTATTCGTTACTATGGATGACTTAATTATTTAGACACATTAGCGGACTAATTGATGCAAAACTACTGAGCATACTTTCCTTCTTAACCACAAGGACATTGTTTACTAGAAAGTATCAGGAGCCATGGAACTTTGCCTACCAATCATCAAGCTCTCATATTTAAGATTAATACGATTATAAAGGCGAAAACACTCTTGTGTTAAATGTGGGGAAGTATTTGTTGCGCAGATCAAGAGTGTATTAGCCCCATTAATGCGATGTTAGATTATTATCTGAACTTCAAATGATTAACACTAGAACAAATGCATGGTGCAATCGAAAGCGAAACACCATTTATCGGAAGCACATCAAGGCAATGTTAACTAATTACTAGCGAGGGAAAAAATATAAGCTAATGACACGCTCGGAAGAATGTAATTGGAAAGAAAAAAAAGATATAATAATGGCAGCAATGTAATCGTAGAATAACTATGAGAATAACTTGCTGTGAAATTATTTTAATGTTGAAGACAATATCCATTTCTACTTTTCAGACCGTATGCTTTCAATTTTTTAGTCCTCTACTTTCAAGCTGGCTTACTGAGTGCCGAACTTTTTTCCAGTTACATTTTGAGTATTAGTTGACACAGGAACACCTTTTTCCTTCAGCACTGGATAGCAGTGATAGAGAAAATCATTTTCAAAGTTCATTTTCACATCTGATACACCTAAAGTCCATTAAAAATTACTGACAATACACCTGAAAACACTTAACAAATTTAATGTATTGCCTCAATATTTTCTCCTTATCAATCAATAAGTTCCATTTTGTAACTCCCAGTGCTGTGACCTTTTTATATAACATGCAGTTTGATAGCAAGCGAAGCGTGAGGAAATCAGGAGCAGGAAGGTGATGGAGGGGTAGGACAGATGTGCTTGAATTGAGATGTAGATGGTATCTCTATGGCTTTGTTGGTGGAAACGAGAGATTCTGTTCGGGAATGGCATTACAAACTATTCCCGGACAGCGGCCACTATTGAGTTCCGGAGAGTGTAGGTGACAATAGAATGGCTGTGAATGCTTTTCGGTTTGGCTGTTGAGCATCGCCTGCTGGTAGCAGTTGAACATCTCTAGTCTTGCATAGAGCAGTGGGCATTGTGATGGATACCAGGCATAACCAAGGATGTGCTTTGTAGGGTTTAGAAGCTGTTAGAGCATTTGGCCGGGACGTATACCCCTTGCTGGTATATTGCTTAGGTCTGGGAGCAGAACAGAATGATAGCAATAAAGATTTGGTAGATAGTAGAACACTTTATTGATCCTTACAACCAGGGTTAAATAGGTATAAATATTATCCTTTAATAATAATAATAATATTAAATAAATATATTTGCAATTGGATTAAAATCCGGTGGAAAAGGGTTGGGTAGTTGATTAATACATGATATTACAATATACTCATCAAGAACACACTATGCAATGAAATTAACACAATTGAATACGGAAGTGAATAGCAGTAGGTACCTTCATATCAACATGAACACAGACATGGAAGCAGAAGGCCGAAACCCATCCCATTCCTCAATGGCACATGCAAAAAGAAGAACTTTCCTTTGTCTGTGCCAAGGTTCAACGGTCTCATTTTATACTTATGGTCATGAGGGCAGTAGTGCCGTAGGCCGTAGTGCCATGAGGGCCGTTTTGCTTGCAATGAGGAGTAGGAATCAAAGCCACAGTAGACTCCGAAAAAGTTTTTTAACCTTGCGTCCGAGCGTCTAGCAGAGAGCGACTCTTAACGAGGTCATCAATCATGATAGAAACACTAGCAAAGCGCCCGTGGTTGTTTTTACATATCTAGTCACCTTCCTTTGTACATTTTCTAATTGTTGAGTCAAATAACCTTGATGTGGATCCCAAATTGAGCAGCCATATTCTAGCCGTGAACGTACGATCGTTAAATAGGCCGAATTACGTACATCTACATCTACATATACATCTACATAATATTCTGCAAGCCTCCATAAAGGTGTGTTTGGTGAACTCTCACCAAACATGCACTACATATCATGCATGAAATTTGTAATTAAAATAACAAAGCATACATGCAAAAACATGCTGTTAGTCGGGTTAGCTTTAAGTCCTTATACCAACATGCAGCTACCAATGTTATCAATTGCTACACTCGTACTAAATGCATTTACCGTTATTCATATCCCTAATAGTACGAGGATAAGTACATCTTGTGTGGCAAACTTAGGTTTCCTCATAACGAAGTGATAATTTCTTGTGGCCTTCGCAGTAAGATATATACATAGTTATCAGCATGAGATTATTTCAAGTCCACTCAATACTAGAACAAAAGCTAAAGTAACTGGTATAATTATCACTATTCAATAATATTGATGACCGATTTGACTCAGCTATCTGCTCGATTCGTTTATCCCCATATTTTAACTTTACACTTGCACATCCTTTACTACGTGATCCATATATTTCATACAAATCTTCCCTGGCCATTTTTCCCTTTGATTATTGTCCTCATCAAACTATAATATCTGAAGTTGTGGACTACAATTTTGCTCACTCTTGATGGTTCCACAAGAATTTTCTCTACTTATCTTCCTGGCGAGTCGTCCTTTGTTGCTATCCCACCATTTTATTTACCATCCGTCTACCATTAATCTTCAATTAATGATTGATATTTTTTGAGATTCTTTGTTTCAGATACTATAGCTTTGCTCAAATCTATTGAGTAGTTACTATAAAGTAACATTTTCTGGCAATAATATTATTAACAATTTTGGAATGCATGTGTACATGCATTTAAATCTCAAAGTAGTGGAGCAATACTGCTTAAATTATACCTAAGGAATTATATTTTATTGAGTAATCGTAAAAATTTCAACTATTAGTAATGGAAATATAATACATGATTTTAGAACTTTAGTCAGGGCTGTGTGATATTATACCAGTCAAGAATTTGGTACTTACAGTAATACGAAGGGAACTGGTAGATATTGAGTTATATCTAAACAGATTATTCTAGATAGCAATCACGTAAAAAAGGAAATTTCATCCCCATCTTTGACCCTGTAGGTGTTAGATAGATAGATAAGCGTATTTATTGGGGCGATATTGAGACTAAAAAGTCCCTTCTTCCATCCTACCCCTCGTCAATGCAAGAAATATAGCATATATATATGCATATAAACGTTGTTCTAAATACTAAAAAAATAATTATGCTTGAGATATAGGACAGAGTCTGGAAGAGGGATGCTTTTAGAGGAAGGCGTAGAGAATCTAACTCAACCCCATTGTCCGTTGCTGAGAAGGAGAGAGAGGGAGAAGGGGAGAGGACCCGAGAGGAACCGGCGAAAGGGATATATTTTCTGGAGTCCATCGATCCGTCGACATGGCCATATCCTTACTCTCGGTGGGAGTAGAGGGCCCCTTGCCATGAATGAAAAATCAGGACCCAAACCGTTTCGGGTACGGCACCACGAAGAACAGCGTAGAGGCGTGACCACGGCGGAAACGGAGCCAGACACCGCTCACCGCATTTCTCTTTCTTATAAATCGCATCGAGGGATCTCACGTGGGGGCGTAACGGCTGCTCTAGGAAAGTGCGTGTTCTTTCTCATCCGAGCTCCCAACCCCCCTCCCTCTAAACCTCCCCCTACCCATTGTCGTGTCCGCTATTGCTTCCGGCGTGCGAAGATCTTTGGGCACTTCCGGCATTGAGAAAAAAAATCGCGTTCTGGGAACATCAATCCTCTTAAAGAGATGAAAAACAGGTGCCGTTTGGCTAATGCAGGAAAATATCTGAGTGGTAGGATTAGGTTTTAAGGTGATCCAACCGCAAAGGTCATGTCTCATATTATGACCTAAATTAAAATTAATCACAACCTTAAGACAAAATGAATACCCTTGTATGAGGTGGGATTCAAACCCACAGCATTTAGAATACTAATCCGGAGACTTACCTACCTGGCTAACTTTGTGACCTAATTTAATAGTAACTTGAAAAATGGGTAACTTCCACAGAGAGCCCATTTTTCCAAGTTGCCCATTTTTAAGTTACTATTATGCTACGTTGCCACTCAATAACGCCTGAATCCTCAGAATTTGTACCTCATTTAATATTAATCACAATCTTAAGACAAAATGAATACCCTTGTATGAGGAGGGATTCCAACCCACCGCATTTAGAATATAAGCCGGAGACTTACCTACCTGGATAACTTGGCATACATCATGAAACATCCCAATTCAACATCTGAGCAGTAATTACTCCACCAATTTCTGGATTTGGATTCAAAAATCTTTTCTTGGTAAAGTAAGGAAAAATGCAAGGAATGCAGCGTCTGACGTCATTTATAGCACGTCTAAAATAATCGAAAATATTTTTATGATAATTTTATTATTAGCTACCTTAAAGTCCATATATTTATTGCTGCTTTGATGATTTTCACTCCCTACCACACACCTTCGAGGAGACCTGGAAATTATTTAGTAGATTCGAAGAACGTTTTAGCGCTATAATTAATTTCGCATCTATTTCCTGATGCTGATAGGGTCATAATCTTCTCCCCTAAGGCGTTGAAAGATTCAATCCGACGGCACCAGCTGGTTAAGTAGCATTGTTTTCTTTGTGGAGATTTTTTTAAAACCGGGGAGTCTGGACTGGTCATTTGTAAGAATAACACCTTCGCATCTAAGAGACGCACAAAATCACAAGAACTTAGAAAAGGTATTCATCTCTGCTCTGTATATCTGTTGCTATATATCCTTCCTTTTTCTTAATGCTAAAGTTTAACCCATAAAAATATTTGTATTGAAAACGTGGGTTGATATTTGGGACGAATTAATTTTATATTTGTTAATGTCAGTTGCAGCTGCGTAAACTATTTCGCATCGCAGCAAATTTCAGCCTACCTAAAATCATGACAGCTATCATTTTCATACTAATTTTCAAGTTATGATCTGTAAACTAATATTTTCAGTCCTGTAATTTTTATTTAGATAAAAATCTTGTAAATATACTATAACGTTTTCCTTGTGCTTAGGTTATGTCGTAATTTCAAGTTTTACTAAATCCTAAGAATAATCCTATGGCAAAAAAAAGGCTTGACCTTGTTGGCAAAACCCACTCCCCTTCAGTAACTAATTTAGCTTATAACAGGCATCACCACCGCGATTAGCTCAAAACAACAAAAAATGCATAATGGGAATTCCTAAGAATTATAATCAAAAATAATTTCACTAAACCCTTTTTAAAATACACAAGGATCGTTACTTTCGCTTTAGGTACGTGCTTGCACGCTCCCGTGAGCTTTTGAACTGAAATGGTGACTGCAGCGGAAACTGCGCATGAGGAGCCCTCAAACGCCAGATAGTCGAAGGTCAAGAGGAAAGTAGATTGCAGTCCTCACATTGTATTTTTTTCCTCGCGTCGCTTCTGTGAGTCGGTTGAAAAGAAGCATCAGACCGGGTAGGGCAGCCAAGGCATTGGTTGTGGGATCGTTCCAGACAGCGGAGTCCAAGGGCAGGGGAAATCCTAGCGTAGTGAGAGAAATAAGGGCAACAAAAGATATGGGGCCCAGGAGAAGATATGCTGTAGTTGAAAAGGCACATGCGAACGATGATTAAAAGGGGCATTCACATCCGTATGTTTTGCATTCAAATTTACTCAGAAGGGGGACTTATCAGTGTAGCAGTTGTATTAGTATTTCCATGTAGTTTAAGATGCCCAAACACCTAAGGTCTTAGAATCACTCTTAATCCCAAGATAAAAAAAACTTCCATGCTCTGGTCAGGAGTCTAACCCGCGACATTTCCATTGCAAAATCACCGTTTTCAAACTGGTTACCAGATTTGACCATAGTAACCATATTTTACATGAAATTAAATTACTAATGCCTCGGAACTTTGATGAGTTTTGGTACCGTGTGTTCAATTACATGTTTATAATACGACAATATATTAATTATTCTGCCTTCCTATAAGAAAGAAAGCACTATTTCATCACTGTTTTTCATAGTCTTCTATTTAACGTTAAATGGATGTATCTAATGAAATATTATATTTTATTTGAAAGCCTCAAGACACCTGGTAACATTTCAATGGAGACCATACCAATTATTGAAATCAGATTGTAATTTAAAAAGGAGTCTTAGACAGGGAAAAGTAGTATTTCGCACTTCTATGTGAATCACTTAGTGTTTGTATGTGAATTTAATGCATGCATACACTTTACAGTGTCATTTATAACCGTTGAGCAACTAATATTGTTGCAAGTAACATAATTAGAGATTTTTCTGTGTGAATACAGTGTGAACACAGAAAGTAAAGCCGATTCATTCTCAAGGTACCTTCTATGTATCATAGGCATTAAAGCAAGGCATTTCCGATACCTAATAAATAACATGTTTGTGGCTGCATACCAAGTGAAGTTGAGAAAATACCAGCAGCAATTATAAGTTACTGTACCCTTATAGTTACTATAAGTAAGTAAGTGATAAGTTACTGTAAGAAAGTAAGCGATGTATATGTAACAATATGCATTTTGTGATACGCAATTGACTTATTGTTTGAATATCTCTGGTAGTCCTACAAATAAGCAAGAAATTAACATTTAAAATAATTCACGTAGGATTAATGTAAGAGTAAACGTAAATTTTATGGTGCAGGAAATGAAAGGAACTCTCTATCTTTCGTTACTTACGAATATTGATGGACCTCACTGGCTTCAAAACTGCCATGTAAAGATATTCAGAGAATTAATGTAGGTACCGGTGAAATTTGCAAGGAATAAGGATACAAATAATTCCCTAAAATCTATCCAAAGGACATGTAGGTACTGTATGTCGATGGGGTTAATTTAATAAATACCAAGTGTTGAGAGTCGAGTAATTAACTAGTCAGCCATAAGTGATTGATGCTAGAGTAAGTGATTGATGAGTTAGGCAAACGATTGAGCCGTGGGTCTTGTTGCTGTTCTATTTTCAACTTAACAAGTAAAAATCCTGATCAATGACTAAAAATAATCTGTATGAAACAAAGATATTATCTTCGAGGAATCGATTGAGGAATCCCTTTTAAAGCCTGGCTTTACAATGATGAAATTGTGGTACATATTTTATTTTAATCAATCAGTTATGCACAGTGATGTTAATTGCTAAAATATTTATTGCTATAAAAGTTGTTTGCTTTGTCCATTTTTCATTTCTGTAGGTTTTGCTCTCCGTTCAAAATATTTGGAGCCAAAAATCGAAGATGGCGTGGACGCTATCGTGGCACAAGAATTGTCATGCATGCCGCATAACTGTCATGGATTTTATTGATCCTAAAACATCATTTATCCCTCTCAATATTCTGCTACTATAACTGCTCTCTATATTCTGGTGAGAAAAAAATCGACAAGGCATCATCAATGTTGAAGCGGTTTTGTTTCACCTTAATTGCCGTTTGTTAAATGTCAAGTTTTATGGATTAATTCATTTTAAATGCTACAGCTTTGGGCTAAAAGAGATGTATGCGTTTCAGTTTAAAACTCAGAAGACAGCTGTAAAAAGATGGTATCCCGGAGATTATTTGCGATGTCCTCAGTTCAATGGCCTCCGAAGCACTCTTAACATCCCCGGAGTAATTTTGAGAGCCATTTCTGACACTTATTTCGCCGATGCTGTCGCGCTCAGTTGTTGAATTTTGGATTATCTCGGTAAAAGGTTGGGAATGTACCCACGCATAAAGATCAATAATTCACGCTGATGGCCCTTTTAACTTACTAAAGAAATAATGCCGATGTTTTATTAATTTTTCGATTCACATGAACCTTTCCGCCCTAAACATAATCTTATTTCAATGATTAAAGCTGTAAATGTTTTATATATTCCAAATGCATCGGCAAGAGACACTTAATTGATTCCACTTGAGCTCTATCTTAAGACTATGGCTTGAATTGAAAATATAGGCATGCAATAAGCCTTATGGCATGCCTATATTTTTCACAGTGGTTAGGGGGAGAAAGTTTTGCACGTTTAGAACACTTTTATTGAAGGTTATCTTTTATTGGTAGGTCTAATTGACCTACCAAAAATTATTCTGAGTTCTCATTTGGATTAATGGTTCAGGACATCTTTACCTATTTCGCGTGAATACCGTAAACCACGAATCATTGTTTTCTTCATTTAAGTCTATTTCCACATACATAATTGTATCTTCAAATATATTTTATTTTTGTTTCTTATTCCTTAAATGTTTCGCACAAATCTGTCATTCAGTCAGATACAGTAACGTAAAAATGAAAGGTTAGTGTACAGGATTGGTTCTGTCCACTGGTTTATTTTAACAAACCCGGATTTCGATTGGCTCTGGTATCATCAGCAGCTATACCTTGTGAGGATAAATTAAAGTACTGAACCACATGTTTTTTCATAAGATAAACCACTGGGTAGTACCAATCCTGTTTTTCTTTCAATGCTGTTGGACCATGTAACGCCTGATCTGCGAAATTTGCTATATGACTGGATTATGGTAGTCATGTTTTCTTCATTTTTGGTGTAATTACTCACTATTTGTCATTTTTCTGTGACATTTGCCATTCTGCTGTATGAAAAAGTTGGATTTCATTAGACATTAAGCAACTATATTGTCTGCATATATTCCTGCTACGTGACGGCCGAGTTTATACATTTCATTTTTCCATATTCCGTTTTAAACAATTTCAAATTTTAAGGGTGACCGAGCATCAGGATAGTGAATATATATTCCTTTTTTACAGGTCTAAATTTTCCTTCTTGTGCATTTATGGAAGTAATGCTTGCTTCAAAACTACATAAATTTGCACAATTTACAGGAAAATGTAACTGCTTGGACTTACCCCGTGCATCTCCCAAATTAGTCTTTCTATCCTCCAGAAGTGTTAGACTCTATTCCTGAAGCAACATTTTGACAACCACCCTGCACTCCTCTCTTATGGGATAAATCCACAATTCTGGATCCACAATTCACAATCCACAAGCTTCTGGAGCCGCTTATTAAATGGCAGAAATCGACATGAAGGTAGCACATCGTCGTGCCATCTGAAATGTAGATTCTGATCAGGGCAGCACTCCGAGGGCCCTTTATTATTAACTACTCATGATAAATACGATAAGCAGTTACCATCACTAAACTACAGCATCATACAGCATGCTTCATAGATGCTGAATTACTTGTAAAAACTAAGCAATCGCATCGTGCAAGGCTTAAAATCAAGAGATTATTTATTAAGATTATACATTATTATTTTCCCCTCCTGTTCTATATGAATCAATGATTATAAATACTCCACAGGTACTATTTTTTTATGTTTAGCGTTTTTATATATAACTTACATGAAAACACTTACTCAAAGAATTTTTTACAACGCAACTATCCAATTTTATTTGAAGTAGTAAAATAGAGTATTTATCTGTTACGTATGCTAATTAATTGATGAGCCAGTGTGAAGATTCCATAAACAGGCAAACAGTAGAAAGATAGGTGAGGGAAACTCCGTACCTATTCCTGGGTACACGATACAATCAATTAGTTTGAAAATTATAATGTGGACTCGAGCTGATCGTTTACACAAAAATAATGAGAGTGATTGTCTCTCTTAAAATTTATGCTTGAGTACACAAAAGCTAACGTAAGAATAAAACATGTGTTATAAACTAAAATCAGAAGTAATTTTACAAATATATGAAAACAATTTCGAAGAAAAAAACTTCAGAACTGCCACGATGACAATATAATCCCAAATTATATGAATCAGTAGCATTCGTGTTTTTCTCCAAATCCAATTACGTAATCTGTTTCACTTGCATTATATAGTATCTCGATTAATTGGGTATGCCTAGATTTTCACCGTGATTTCCTCACCTGTTTATTACTTTTGTCCCGTTCAGTTGCCATTTTTGTTTACTGCAGTTTATTCATATTTTTAACTTTTAACTACCCCATTGCTTCCGAAAATATGTGAACGAGTAATCGTTATAGTTGCCAATCATGGTCAGATTAATTTTTCTTTTAAATATCCTGGCTCCGTTTACGAATAATTACAAATTAAAGCAACCAAAATTGCCTCATAGCCTAGTGCTTAAGATTTCATCAGTTTCAATAGACGTTCAATTCAGTAATATATATTTACCAAATATATTTCTGAATTAGTATCATTAGTTTTATAACCAGGCTTTGGAAAAGGAACGTTTTCCTTCACTCCTATTAATCAAAGAAATTTATGATTAGATGATAATAAAAGTGGTGGTTGGCACATTAACTCTTGTCACTGTAGCTACGCCTTAGACTGTAGATATACCTTACCCTTAAACTATTCCTGAGTCGGGGAATGATTTATGCCATATTTTTCACCAAATGCCATTATTTATTAATTTAGGTGGATAAGCAAAAAAATTCTTGCTTAATTTCAAATCAATTTTTCAAGTTAAAAAGTTGATTATCTTCTAAGAATATAATGATTCAAAGCTTACTTTAGGTAGTATAAGGTTCTTAAAGAGAGGTTTTAAAGTATTTTAATATCAGGATTCTCACAACGCAGCTACGGCTAAAATTTTCCTGATTTTAGAACAGAAAGGTGAAATTATTTTACTCACGTTCCTTAAAAAAGGTTTTGTCTAGTTCTATGGAAAATTATAAAACCTTTATCATTTCTTTTCAGATGATAAAAATGATGGTGACCGTGGTGATTGTCTTCACAGTGTGCTGGCTTCCTATCAACGTTCTTTTGGTAAGTGCTTAGAATTAATCATACCAATTAGTATTCCATACTGTTGTTACAATAGTAACATCATAATCAGGTAAAAGATTCATTTACTATCGTGAGAATATTTACATGATTGATACTTTCCTCAACCCCATTTTTCTCAAGTTTCTCTTGATGGAAAAAATCAATTCTAAGGTTAAATGTATCAGTTACGTCATCATCTATCTCCTTTTTCCCAGATATTGTATGTTAAAAATACTATGTCTCAATTCGTTTTGTTTTGTGAAGACCGTGTGAAATGTAAATTAACTCTGACTCATTTTTATTTGAAAGCATCCCGTACCTCATTCCCCAGCCTGGCACTGGCTTATAATGTCTTAAAGGATTGCGTCATTTCTGTTCTCCAAATTTCAATGGCCATTGGATTTTTTTCTTCGAAGAATTTTGGGAAGCAAATTTGGGGAATTAAATTTTTTTATTTATATTATTAAATGTATACTATTTTAATACAGCCGGCATTCCAGGTCAAATGTATGGCGATAAAAATTTAGGACTTAATATTCTTGCTGCTTCAACAATGATTTCGGTGTGGGGGAACGGTATTAATATGACCATTTGTTTTTTTTTCATCGCGTTCAGTTTTCTTGATTGAAACACATTAGTTATTTAGTTACCTATCGGAAATGCTAAAAATCTCAATCAATCCCTCAGGTTGTTTTTTTTTGTATTTGTGAGCTATTTTTATTTTATATTTTCAAATAAAAACTTCTATTTTTTGCTACAGATCACTCTTATTATTCCTACGTGCATCATAATTTTTTTAATGGAAAGTAGAGTGAAATGTTGGTTCCCATCCAGATTCAGTCTGAAGAAGAGCAGTGTAAGAAGGAATGAATAATAACTCAAATTAATATTTAGCCAACAGTTGAAATAAATATATTTAGTAATATTCAACGCAAATGTGTATTGATACCAACCGCTTTCAAATTTTGACTCCAATGTATTGGAGTTTTAAGGTAAGCGGGTAATGTCTTTTGGAAATTTTCGAAATGATGTGTATGCTAAATTTGGTACAATTAGACTTTTAAATGATATTGTATCCACTTCGCCAACACGGTCGCCACTCTACAATGAATCCCTCTACCCTCCCAAACCCACTTTTCTACATTCTCCATCCGTTGACTTTTCCCACACCTTTGGTTTGAGGTTTCTTTGAGAGGACATGGACCTTGCCATACTGGAAGAGTCATCCCCTTTATGATGACATGAAAGCGTGAAAATTGGTCGGGAACATAACATATATTTCGGGAATAGTACAAAGGTTATTTGTTTCCATCATATTTTTTCCATCACTCCCACAATGTTCGCTTGCACTCCACCTAAGCTATTATTCAGTAGTGCAATGTATTTTATGATTGAATCGCGCGTACTTAATGAAACTATAGTTGTATCGTATACTTTATCATCATTACATGAACACATTAAATTATTCATTAATGCAAATATTTTCAACTGCAATGTACAAGTTGAGCAATATTTTATATTTATTCCGCACAGCATATAGGTCTAAAATGAAGACAAAAATTATTTTCGATGTGTGACCGGGTGAAAAAGAATTTCTGCTATTTTAGCATTTAAAGTTATTTAGCAATGGCAATGAAATAAGTATAGTACCATTTAATTTTGAAGAATAGGATTGAAGATTAGCCAGAATCAAAGAAGATTGGTTATTCATCATTGTCAAATTATATTATTCCACCACATCACGCCTGAAACAATTCCTTTTATTAGTAGCCAAAATTATTGATTAACAAACATGCATACATAGAAACGGAATTAATCTGATTGCTCAGAATACCTTGGAGTTCAAAGACTGGAAATCATTAGATTTATCTCCACAACTTTCCAGCAGTAAGCTGCACAATTAATTGTTGGTTTGGATAGTATTATCAATAGTTCTCTCGTCGTTTTAGACGAAGGTGCACAAAATTGCAAAAGTAAGCTTTACTACTATATTACTCTTTTTAAGTCCAAGAAGTTTATCTCAAATTTATTAGTAACTAGTGTTACTGTATCCGAAGGATAAAAGTAATAATGATTCCCACTGTACCATATATTCTCCCATTTGTACATTTATCAAATATCTATCTACTCATCTTTTTTTACTATTGTGCTTCCATGCATTACTTCGTTGCAAGCTTAATTTCTCGCGAAACTCCTTTCCCGCTGCTGAAAAAATCCTGAAAAAACTCTTATGTGCTCATGATTTACTCTGCCTTTTCCATTATCTCGTTCTCCCCATGTTTTTATTGTGTGAGTGATTCGCTGTTCCATTCTCGAATGTTATCTTAACAGGGCTTTAACACTGAGTGAGGCCATTTCGATGCCTGGCCAACAACGGAATTTCGATCAAAATCATTTTATCGGCGACGTATTCTTCACTTCATTGCACTTTTTTTGGATATTTCTATAGGTATCCATCGATCACCAGTAGAATTTCTCATATTGGAATACTAGAGACCAGAAAACCAAATTTGAATGCAGCATTTACTGTTTGAACGAGACCAGAGATTTACACGTTGTCTGCTGATATTGTTTTGCAATGAAACCATGATATAGTTTTGTTTTAAGCCTGGAAATACGAGAATTTTTTTCGTCGATCCCTATTCATCCAAATTGTAAGAGTTAAAACCACCAAGGCTTGAAAATTTTTTTAGCTCCAACATCTTCCTCTTCTTTCTGTAATAATCCTTGGATGCATTCATATAATTTCCGTCCAGTAAAAAGTAGATTAGGAATTAATCCATTTGCATTAGTATTCTCTTTTTTCGTTCCTAGTTAGTTCGATTGACTCACTCACTTCCTATGATCTTTTTTCCCTGCATTTGGACTAAATTCACCCTAGTCGCGCTCTGCTTTACAACTATTGAATCAAATGAATTCACAAAACATCAAGCGTTAGTCAGCTATTTCTCTATTCGACTCCTTTTATTTTTAATTTCTACCCTTAAATTCTCCAAACAAAACAAATTTCCTCAAACGTATTTACCACCGTTTCCCTTCTCCCTCAGTTTCACAGAAGATTCACAGTAGGTAAAAATGTTGGTGTGGAATTGTAAGTACTAGACTCTTTTCACCAGGACCCGAGTTCGTATTCCGGCGCAGCCAATTCATCCATTATGATCCACTACCATTTCTATGAGTATCTGGAAACCAATCAAGTTTAATAACTTGTTCTTCCAAAGCTATGTAAGGTTCTTGCGTCATTCATACCAACAGAGAAATGTGGTCAGGGAAACAACTACATTTTATTAAAAGTATAATTTCAATGTTATGTTAATGTGAAGGAGTGGAGCACTCTCTGAATTATTATTTGACACCAAGAATACTTGACACTCACGTGGTATCAAGGGTAAATGAATTTGATCATATTAAATATGATTCATGAAATAAATTTCATGAAACATATCTGATTGGACTAAATGTAGGTAGTGGCAGCGAGATTTGTAAAACGTGTTTTAATCGGTTTTGGCAGTGTGTCAGAAGTGTTGAGATAATTGGCTTGAGATTCGCCATCTTGGGCTGAAGTTCGGTCAACAATCCTAGGATTGGTTTGACGCAGCCCCCCACTCGATTTTTCTATTGGCCAACCTCTTCATATTGACGTAGCTCCTCTCTTTTATATCCTTCACAACTTGCTCCATATACTTCATACGAGGCCTGCCTTTTTGCATTCTTCCCGTTCACTTTTCCCTCGACAATTTTCTTCATCAAGTCATCGTGTCTTAAGTTGTGGCCACTTAAGTTGTCCCGTCTTCTTTACAATGTTTTCAGTAGACATCTCTGCTCTCCCAATCTTCCTAATACTTCTTCGTTTGTCACTCGATCGATCCATTTTATCTTCATCATTCTTCGGTAGCACCACATTTCAAAAGCTTCCAGTCTGGACTTCTCTGCTTCTGTTATTGTCCATGCTTCGTAGCCATATAATAAAAAGCTGCAGATGTATGTTCTAATGAAATGTTTCCTCACTTCCACGCTTGTATTTGCAGCTATAAGCAGAATCATCTTCTGTTAAAATGCCCTTTTCGCTTGGGCATTTTTATTGGTAATTTCTCTTTTACTTCGTCCATCGCTGGTTACTCGGCTTCCCAGGCAGCAGAACTCTTCCACCTCCTCGATTTTTTGTTTTCCTAGTTTAACATTGGCCCTACCTTCCTTTCTCCTACTGCATACCAGTACCTTAGATTTCTCTTTATTGATCTTTAGATGATATCTGGTCATGTTCTTTTCATACTTCCTAGTGTATTCTTTAAATCTCCTTCTGTTTCTGCCATGACTGCTATGTCATCGGCAAATTGTAGCATGCTGATTTTCTCCCCGAGGATATTCACTACCGGAGACTTTTCTTTGACTTCTTGGATGGCTTTCTCGATGTAGACATTAAATAATACAGAAGACAACCTTGCCTCACTCCTTTCTTTATGCTTGCTTCTGTACTGCTTGGTCTTGATTTTATTATGGCCACCTGGTTTTTATACAAGCTGTGGATAACTTTTCGGTCATTGTATGATACTCCAAATTCTTCCAGAACCTTTAGCATCATATTCCAATCCACGTTGTCTGATGCCTTCTCCAAATTGACGAATGCAACAAACGCTGATAGATTCTTCTCAATTCTCTTCTATATAAGTATCCTGAGGGCCAAAATCGCTTATATTGTGACCTTGTTTTTTCTGAACCCGAATTGGTCCTCATCCAGGAACTCCCCCGCTTTTGGTTCTATTTTTCTTTAGATGATTCTAGTCAATGTCTTCGAGGCATGTGTCGTCAGGTTTATGGTCTTAAAATGTTCACAGTTCTCAGCTCTCTTCTTTTTGGCAATACGGATGATGATGTTCTTCTCAAAGTCCGTGGGTATCTCTCCTGTTGAGTATATATCGCATATGGTTTTTTACAGGTGAGTAAATGTCTTCTCTCCGGCGTTTTTTATTAGTTCGGCAGGAATATCATCTATTCCCGAAGCTCTATTTATCCTCAGATTCCTTACAGCTGCATCGAATTCCGATCCTAAGATTGGGGCTCCCGATTCATCCTTATCGACTTCATTTTCCTCTTCGATTACTCCCTCTCTAAGAAGGCTTTTTTTGCTGCTTCCTGTAGCCCGCTTTTTATTTTCTCCCATCTCTTTTCTACTGATTTCACAGTCCAATCCCCTTCTATTTTCTTTCCCACTCTCTTCTGGAAGGCTAGCCGTTGTTGAGGTTCCTTTTTTTTCTCTACTTGCCATAGGTTCTCCATTGATTTCTTCAATTCCTTGAGTTTCAAGTGGCCATTCATTATCGCTAAGTTGTGGTCACTGTTGATATCTGCACCCGGGTATCTTTTGCAGTTCTTCACCTGGTTTCTGAGCCTCTGCTTCACTAAAATGTAGTTAATTTGAAATCTTCTTCTGTCTCCGGGCATTTTCCATGCATATCTTCTCCGTTGTTGGTTTTAAACAATGTCTTTGCCACCACCAACTTGTGTTATATGCAGAATTCTACAAGTCTTTCTCCTATCTCATTTCGATTTCCCAAGCCATATTTTTCTGTTACTCTTCCATTGTTACCTTCACCAACGACAGCGTTTCAATCTCCTAAAATAATTAAGTTTTCTTCTCCTTTTACGTGCTCTATTACCTCCTTGATGTCCTCATAGACGTCTTCCACTTCTTCATCTTCGTAGTCCAACGCAGGCACGTAAACTTGTACCACAATGGTATCTGTAGGCTTTGGCTCAATCTTCACCATCATAATCCTCTCACTGTACTGCAGGAAGCTCTTCACGGGCAGTCCTGCACTCTTCCTGAGCATTATGCCTACTCCAGTGTTACCATTTTTTTTGATCCAGTGTGAATAATTCTATAACTTCCACTCCAAAAGTCTCCTTAATCGGGCCATCTCATTTCACTGATTCCTAATATGTTGAGGCCCATTCTTCGCATTTCTACCTTAATGTTCTCCAATCTCCCGCAGGCCCGAAGTGATCGCACATTCCACGTTCCTACCCTAAAATGATTATCAAACTTGAATGATGTACTCCCTCGGGTATTCCCCACCCGGAGATCCGAATGGGGGATGATGGGTGTTTTCAAGTCTGTTTCCGCACTAACAGGCGCTTCAGACCGGGAGGAAAGGTATAAGGATAGGGATGGAAGGGTTGGAACTGGTCTTCAGGTCCCAATGTCCGAATGATGGACTATTTTACCTCCGGAATATTTTACTCGAGAGGGTGCCATCACGTCTTGATAATAAAGGAAAGAGTGGAGTAGCTGCGACTCCTCGGGATAATAATGTGGTGGTTTTCCCTTGCCTTCCACATCGCAGTACTACAGCCGTTAGAGTAAATGTCACCATGCCTATAGTGAAATGAGTGTCGCTGTACCGACCATTTTGGTCTCCACCTTCACTGATGTGAAGAAGAGCTGCTGCCCTCTTCTCCGGGTGCTTGGAAGCATAATTGTTGGTGGCCTCTTGTTGCCAGGTCATGGCATCTTCACAGGTTTCTGTATCATTTAAAGGCCTCTCTTACCCAATGATAGACCAATACCACCTCGGAGTGCCGCCGCTTTTTGTCCACGACTGCTTATTCGACGAATTAACTCGCTTATCTCGCAGCTAACCTCTATATATAGAGGTCGACCCACCATTCGTCACCCGGTGGACGCACTCGGTGACTTTAAGCTCAGCCCCCAGAATTATTTATTAAATCTCTCAATAACTGAATTAATTATAGAATTAAAAAAATGTATATAGCATGCTAATTAAAAATAGCATGCCTGGTTTCAAAAGACGAATTATTACTCATTTACATTATTGTCAGGGATGACTATTCACGCTACACTCCCATTCAACAAGTAAAAAATAAACCATACCCTTTTCTGCGAGGCTTCAAACTCTCCAATAATTGTTTGAGGGAAATGCAGTAATTTTGTCTATCCTTTTCAACCTATGCCTTTTAAATATAATTTGGCCAACCACTTTTTCACTATTGCATTCCTACTTCATTAAGCATCGGTAAATATTGACGTTTTTATTTGTGGAGACAAAAGTAAATCTGAATAAAACTTCAGTTGAGTTGGCTTAAAAAAATATATTTGCGGAATATTACCTTATTATCAATAAAGTTATTATGGTAATGTCATATAATTTAAAAGCAAAATACATGACCAATATTTAGTATGGAGTACAAAGACGGAGTATTGCAATGTATTAGCCAGAATTAATAGGACTGGTCCTTGCAATGATACTGTAGATTAGATATCTAGTAATGGAGTAGATTCTTCCACTCAAAATATTTTGCTTATGACTAAAAATAGAATATCGCAGTTAAAAAAACAAATAATCTGTTAGTAATACCAGGGCATACTCCTTAAGGTGGTGAGGTAGGGGCAATACCGAAGATAAAGGTAGAGCTAAAATTGAAGCTCTGAAAATGAGGATTTATGGAAAAGAATAGTGAACATGATATATCCAGTAAAAACCACTGACTGCTTGGCAATCTTATCAAACATATCTTGAGAAATAATGTCCTCACAAAGATCATCTCGAAAAAACTGTGAATCGAAAGAATAGCAAAGAATGAGAGATGGGGTACGTGAACCAAATACTGAAGGATGCAAAAGAGAACCTTGAAATAATATGATGAAGGTAGCCGAAAGAAAAATTGATTGAATACCTAGTCTAAAAATAGGATTTATAGCTAATGGAAATGAGGGAGTTTCTCTTTTGTTTAATTATTTCTCACGAGCAGTAAAAATCGAAATTGCACTAATAATTAAGTGGAACTCCTCACCATCGAAGTGTCTTCGTCTGATGTAGAACTCGGAAGACACTATTTCGTTTCAAATAAGGGCATTCTCAACATCCTTACTGATAGCTACCGTTTTCCCAATAAGTAACATTTCTCTCATTTGCCTCTCCGCTACTTTTTTCAATTGCCTATTAAGGATTAAAGAATTTGACACGACTCCGTCGTAAGTTTTTACTAGGATGATTCGTTTCTCAAGCCTCACTGGTGTGAGTAAAAAAGCTATCCTCCTTTTCTCGGTCAATCATCTTTCGGAAGCAATCAACCAAAAAAGAAAGTCGTTATGTTTTCCTTCTCAGAGGAGGGTGGCATGAATTCCCAATTTTTTTAGAGCAGGAGGAGAGATTTTGTCGGAATTTTCACTTTTGATTCTTCTCTCGCCTGCTCCGTAACTTCTGAGAATATCAAACTCTCCACCGTCTTCATTGATGAGTAGGTACACGGTCCGATTCAGACGTTCTGCCTCAGCAGATCTGCTTTTGTTTTTCTTCAACTCCCTCCCCCCTCTGTACCTCTCTCTCTCTCTCTCTCACTTCCCCCCTCTGCGCTTCAATCGCACCCTTTCTTTTCACCCATAAATCTCAATTCACGTCCATATCCACGTCTCTCAGGAATTCCACCCCCGTTCTTTTCCCTCCCATACGTGCGTGAGAATTCATTCCTTCTTCCCACCCCCTAAAAAAACGCATGAATCTCTTCCCTTTCACATTTCGCTCTCTGCCTCGTTTATCGACGTTCCTCTCTACTCGTCTTATTGTTGTGATACTCCTACTTTCCCTCTCTTTCAACCCCTTACGCCCACCCTTAAGCGCCTCAAATGCAATCCTTTCTCTCTCCGACTCATCCTGATCGCTGGGTACTCTCCAACTTTTTGGCATGGATGAGAACGGGCGCAGATTGAAGGCCTCTGAGATGTGGATGCGGAGAATAATCTAGGGAGAACGATGAATGGGAGAGTGCTGTAAATGGTAGGGGAAATCGAGAGTGGGAAACAGAAGTAAATTACGTACGTTTTGGCCATTGCTGGAATGTTGAAGGGGACTATAGTGTGAACAATGCTGGGTACGCCCGAAAGAAGAAGGAAGACAATGGAAATCCTGGATGCTTAAAATCGTATAAAATATGAGAGGATTTAATTGAAAGCTCAATACAGGGGATATGGAGCCTATAGAAAGGATAAAGGGATAGTAGGTTGGAGCTACGAAGTGTTCAGAATTCTTATGATCATAATTAAGTCTTGTGATTAGTTGGTATATTACAGCAGTTGCATGCCAACGGGGGAAGAAAGGGGGTTGGGTTGGGGTTGGGGGGAACCCCGCTCCCCCAAAAACATTCCCGTAATTTACTTTATTTTTTATATTTTGCTCTAGCGTTTAGAATTTTGCTCATTTGGCTGAAAAATAGAGTTGAATTGTCTTAACGAAAAGAGAATTCTAATTAAATCATAGTTTTAGCTAGTAATAATCTATATATCATTTTATGATTATGTACATACATAAATATTAATGACCCCCCCCCCCCCCCCCCAGAAGGAAATCCTGTGTAGGTACGCCATTGCATTACAGGGGAAATGGATTATGCTGTTTCATAGATACTTTCATCATTTAGTTCAAGCAAGTTATGATGAATCATCTCAACTCGACTTTGTAGTTCATTTTCTACATGGTTTTCTCCGAGCACTATTTCATATGTTTTTCCTAGTTTTAACGATATTTTCCTATTTTTTTATAAAACCAGTAGCATTGTCGTTCCCATTTTCATTGATGTGCTCCAAGGCCTAGATTTTAGCGCGAGATATGTAGAAAGCACAAGATATGTAGAAATGTGCAAATATAACAAAGGAGCGCAAGAGGGTGGTTAATTTTCCAGGAAGAGATACAAGTGGACTTGTGATACAGTTAGGATGGGGGTTACCACAAATCGAGCTTTTTTCTTGTGTTCAAGGTGGTTAGACAGTACCGAACGTGGGCCATCTTGGCTGGAATGTACATACGTGCTACTCGTAATACTCGGGAACAAAGTGGTTTTTGCAAACTTAGGATAGTAGTGTTAATAATTAAAGGCATTTTTTTTTAATTCGTCGAATAAACATAGGATTGCACACAAAGACTCATACCAACGCCAAAGATATAAGCTATATTCGAGCTAGCTTTAGGTAACAAAATCGACTCCCAGGGGAGTCAAATTCACAATTACTCCCCTCAAATGGAGTATACAAAGTATGCGTGACAGGTAAAAAGCGAAATTTCTTTTCCATCCTCAAATGGACTTCAGAATAATAACTGATATCACTGCGATTTATTTCGCGGTGATTTCGTTTTTATTAATGTTTTATAGCATATTATATCCCCCTAACAATACATTGAAAACACAATGTTTTGTGCCGACTAGGCGTGGTCTAATCCTTCCCAAGCACCCCCATCCCTGATTCATTGCAAGCCATACTACCATGCCAATACCTTTCCCAGTACATTATAACCTCCTTGATTGTCTCCCCACCTTGAATAGCCCTTTCCCATTACTCTCTCACGCACACACATGCCTAACTTTCCCAATGCCTGGAAATTTAACTGCATTCCTAATAATTTAGTTCACATTGTAAACCAATAAATGGTGACATTACAAACTTAGAGTTTTTTTTTAAATATTAAATAGTAAAACTAGTATTAGAAATAATAATAATGCCATAAACCTACACCTGCTACATTAAGGTATTCAAAATATTTTCTCTCTCTCTCTCTGTCTCACCTTTCCTTTCTGTATTTCTTCATGCATATTTTAGGGCATTCTTTCTTTCCCTGCCTCTTCCAATATTTCACGTACCCTGCCTTCAATCACAGCCCTCATAACCCCATAGTCTTCAGTTGCCTTTTCTCCAGCAGTATTGTGCCTCTCAGCCTCCTCCTCATTTTCCACACACTTCCTTTCCTTCCCAACGGTGCTTAACGCTTCATAATTCGTCCTCCTTTCCTACAACAACATTTTTTTTTCTTCTCTACGCCCGCAGCTCAAAATTTCCCAATGCATCCATTTTATATATCCCCCAGTTTTTATTTTATGGACTCATTAAATGAAAATCCCTGGATAAAACTTTATTCTACATTCTTTTTCACATATTTTAAATGTTTCTCTTCTGCAATATTCTCTCTTAAATCTTAAATCGAATTTTATTAGTTATAAAAACACGTACCTGTAATTTACGATTATTCATTTAGTATCCTAAAAGTGAAGCGCTTAGAATGCGCTTTCTGATGATTTCATGACTGCTTGCAGGAAACATTCAAACTCATCATTAGCTTAATTACCGAATTGGTTAGGCCTTCTGTAATAACTCATGACCGATTTATAGCTGATGACTGATAGACTGATAGACTGATGAATAAATACGCTAATAAATTGTAAATTAGGCTTCTCATATTTTTTAAATAATACATTGGGACTGAAAATCGTCAAAACTAACTTTAAATATTCACTGTAGGCGCTGTAGGCTTATTTTATTTCCCCAACTTCCTTTTCCTGATTTATTGAGAAAATTTGATCTTGTTCATTGCCAACTATTAAAAAAAAATACCACCCAAGGGTAGGATAATCTGTCATCAATTTTTTTAATATGCTTACGCTCGCTGTATTTCACACCATAGATGATGCTTGTTTATTTTATCTGGATTTATTTTGGGTTCAGACGAAGGAATACCTAGTTCAAATGCCGGTACTGAAATGAATACTCTTCGTCTGTTGGTCCTAGGCCACGTAATGTTTTAGCACACATGGCCGTTTACTTTAGGAAAAACGGCTGAAGGTTGTCTGTACTTCCAAGTCAATCCAGTCACGTAAGCCGAGAGCAATCATCACGTGGACGTGAAGCCACATTCTTTCCGGGTGGTCAAAGCATCACGATCAAGCGTTCTCAATGGTTATAGCAACTCATGTTGATTCGAACGATTCAATTGCTATACGGTTTGACAGTTAATAAAAAGTCACGTTCATTACAGTATTTCTCATCCTTTCGCACAGGTATAAACCACTTGTGTAAATGGATATATTTACTATAATACGATTTCAGAGCTCTAATAATTCTCTGACATGAGGAGAACGGAGATGGAGCTGTTTAGGTTCCACCTCAAATTTACTCATCCAGTGAAACGAAAGGTGTACAGTAGAGAACCGGTTATTTTAAATTCCCCTGTTTTCCTTCAGTTTAAACAATGGATACTCATATTTTAGCTGTACATGCATTTTCATTGTATTTTTTCTTCTCTTTTATTTTATGTCTTTCATTGTCTTGGATCTTTTAAGTACTAAGTACCATGAAATGTGCAATGGGCCTTGCCTTATTGTTTTCAATCATTACAGAATCGCAATTTGCTTACCACACAGATTTTAGCATTTGCCATAGTGCATATCATAGGAAAATCAGGTAATTATTATTGTTTTTATCTTTGGAGAGTTTGTGTTACACTCACCAACACCACACTTTTAATCTTGGGGTTACCCTGTAATCATATGACCTGTTGCAGTGTTATTAATATTTCTGTACAATCATTAATTTAACATACATTTCCAACTTTAAGCATTTGATTCAAATATTTTTGTATTTAATAATAATAATCAATTAATAATTTATTACTCAGCAATAAAATGCTATCACAATTATTATGAATAAATACAGGTAGCCATGAGTCAATTGAGGTAGCCTTGAAGGAACATTTACCTTTAGTAAGGCTACCATCAAAAACATGTTTATCTTTTTAACGAATGAAAACTTTAAAAACAAAGAAAAACACACAATACCACCAAGATGAGCCTGATTAATAAAGTCACAGGTTTATTTTAAACAATTACATTGAGATATACTCTACACTTTCTTTAGTAAAATGCCAACAACTCACATTTTTAAAGAATGTATTTATGGTTGAGGGACAAGAACAAGATTTGGGAAATAAATTTAAAAGCTAATGACCTAAATACAAAAAAATTTACAAATACAAAATAACTAGATTTTCGACGTGGAGTAAATGTTACACTATTAATATGTTGTTGCCATTTTAAATTTTCCTCTAGGGTTACTCCTAGGTACTTGAAGTAAGACACCTGTTCAATGGGTAGATAAACCGCTATTGCAAGATTTTGATAGTTTAACTCCATTTAAAATTTAATCGACATTTTAAATCGCATCTATTCATGTTCAATAGTGCTTTCAGTGTAGGTATATTTTCTGGAACTTTTTAAATCTACTAGTTATATGTTTTCTGGTTTTTCGAAACTGAAATGCTAGATAATCCCACGTTAATCATCGCAGTTTAAAATACCAGAGAGAATTCCGCCCCCTTTTATCTCTCACATTCTCTCGCTCTGCCTTACCTCCTTCTCTCTCCAGATCTTTCTTTTGGCATTTTTCATTTCTCTTCCCTTTCCACTTCGTGACGCATGATTTTTATCAACCGCGAGGCGTTCCTTCTATTCTCTCGCTCCCACACCACCGTCTCCTCCCTCCATCTGCAGATTCTCTTTATTCTTCCTTCTATCTCTTTCTCTCACGCTATGCCTTTCATCTCCTTCGTCATTTCGCTCGAACGCATTTTCTCCTCTCCCTCACCCTCCCCCACCCCTTCTTTCATTCCATTCCGCCGCCCTCCCCTGAAACAGAATAAAATGGAGTCCGCTCCTCTTCGAAACGAGATGTTGTGCCTCAAATGGGGAAAATTCCCTCCCCCGCTTCGTGAATAAACTATTCTCCTCACGTCCTGAACATTCCTCCTTATAAACTCTACGATTGACTTCATCGAATACGCAAACCAGTCAGAACAAAAATGATTGTATTTGAATACTTGCTTCTATCTTCCTAGTAAGCTATTTATTACCATAACGAGTTTTAATTGTCACAATAATGAAGGGCTTCAGAGAAATGTGTTGGATTTATTCGCTTCATTTCATAGTTGAAATAAATTTTTAATTGAAATCCACTTTCTTACATTTAATGCAAATGGGTAAATCCTGCAAATTTGGAGGCAAGTTGGATTCATATTCGTCCTTTGTAGAATAAGCTTTCATGTAAATTTAAGAAAAAAATTAAACGTGTTTAGGCTTTTTTCAAGTGTAAAGAGTTTGATAAATTGGAAAAAGAGATACTCTATTCTTATCGCCCGGAAGCGATGGCAGAGTTAGCTATGAAAATATCTGTATCATCATCGTTACCTTGACCCAGTGGCACATCTAAGAGGACATCTCCTGAGACATTATAACGTTTTGTTTTAGTTAAAATTTATGCCCTAAAAGATCGTATGCATTTCCTCACTGGGTTGTACTAGCGAAAAGTACTTGCTCCCCACTTTTTTTTGATCCTGGAATCGTTTTAGGCCAAACGTTTTTGTCTATGGATGGCTTTCTAGGAATTAGATTCAATCATAAAATTGGTACACTCTGAAATAAGTTATTCTGTTCGGGAATTTCTTAATTACTTTTTTACTAAATTGGTGTCTTTGAATTGAATATTTTCTTTCTGAATTTTTTTAATCAAGTCAGTAAACGGATTTGGACGTGATTACGCGATAGAGGTTACTTTTTGTATTATATGTATCAATTACGATATAAAAACCATATAAAAACTCGTCTTTTATTGCCTGCAGCCCACCTAAAACCTATCAGCCCCTCTATTATGTGACACTACTTACCTTCTGGCTCAAAAAAGATGCAAGGCTTCGAATTGTGTCAATGTTGAAATATAACAGTGGGTAACATTTTTAACAGTGTTTTATTTTCTTCTTGCAATTATTTTGTATTAGAATTGCATTTCGAAGCGTTTCAAAAGGATTAAATAGCAGCTTTTAACCTAATATTAATCTAAATACCACTATAATGACGTAATAACTAAGTAATCGGTACATCATGCCTAGGGCAAGCACAATATAGATTCCGGAATTGGGATTTTAACCCAATTAGGAATAGTGCTCTTGAAGAAGCATTAATCAGGTTAAATTTATATATCTCAAATAGGTAACTTTTAAATTAAGTAGACTTCTAGCGTTGATGTATTAATGTTTTGACCCAGAGGATTTGTTAACACTTCGTTCTTCCATTCTCTGTAAAATGTACTATATCCTCTCCTGCTGTGCAATTATTAATAATTGGCAACCTAATTTAACCTAGCTTCAGTTATTCTTAGCTTCAGTAATTAATTAGTGAAGTAAAAGGAAACATTATTATTTATTAATTGTTTGACTATTTAATTGTGATATTTTCCTGCTCTGGCTACAATTCCTCAGCTTTATCGCTTCATACACAATTGTCAATATAGCTGTCGCACCATAAGCAATATGAGTTTATCGGTGTGGGATGTTGTAATTTCTGAATGTCTGAATATTTTGAATTTCTCGTTATTCCATGAAATAATTTCAGCCTTACACCGCAGCAACATTTGAGAAAACAGTATTCCTGCTGGTAAATATATTTCGTTTTGTAATTGAGATTAGCAAAATTTCATGCAAATTTGATACCAACCTTCTGTTTACTCATGTGTGCCTTTTTGTGTTATTATTTTTCAGAATTTCAAGTAAAAAATTATTTTTAATCCTCGTGGAATGGTGAGCCTTGGATTAATATATTGCTTTCCTTTCTTCCCTGCTTTCCTTTCTTCTCTGCATTCCTTTTGTTATGTTTGTGAAATTTAAGTCCTTTTTCTACTCGGAAGATCAACTGGAGGAATATATGAGATACGCTTCACAAAAGAAGCGTATTTCCTATTTTTTTGCAAAGCTCTGAGAGTTTAAAAATTTCCTCCGCTCTCGTACTGTTGCTTCTCGTTCAAATCCGAAGCCGGAATGCATCGCGGTTGACCTGCGTGACGTTCTGTTGGGAATAACCACTACGTAGGCTTTTAGATAATCCTAGATACATTCGGCCCTCTCGGATTCCCTAGTACCTACTTTCGTCTATTGGGAGTCGGAGGTGATGGTCAAAAAATAAAGCAGAACTATCACAAAGCTCTCGCGTGAAGTGCCTGACTCTCCGTTTGCGTAAAAGCACAGAGTTCGTGACTGCGGCAAGGCGTTTTGTCCCTAAGCACTTATCCTGGTAGAAGACTTGAGGAGACTTGTTGCAATAACAATACATTTACTTCACAGCAATGTTAGAGCAAATGGCATACTTTTGTGCAAACAATTGTCTAATCAAACAATGAAACTTTATTCAAGCATTTACTGAGCATTGACCAAATGCTGTATTTCCTGTCGAATGGGATTGTTCTCACTCTTCCTACATTATTTGTAAAAATATTTCGAAATATGTGTTTGTTTCTTTCTGGCGTATAATTTTCTCAGTCAATCTACCAGGTGAGTCCATTTAATTCCAATCTTTTGGTGTCTAACTCAGCCACTGTCCGCGGAGAGTCTTCTGCCATGATCGAAGTTAGTTTTCATTTGTTTATGATTCTAAAATACTGCTTAGTAATCGGTATTTACACATAATTTATATTTATTGCTTTGTTAGGCGTCTTTTTACTTGTTTTTTTGCCTTGCCTCTTAAAGTAATCGGAGTACAGGATTCCAAGCCGGACTTAAAGCATAAGCCGGTGTTGCGGTTCTTTTCTTTACACACATGATTTATGTGAATTGCCTCTTTGGTGAGTCTATCCCAATATCTTGGTTTCAACAGAGCATTTGAGTCTTATCAAAACAAGCAAAGGGGTTGTTTTAAAAGGGATTAAAAGACTTTTACTTTGTTTAGGAACGGGAATGAAAGGAAGATTTGATTCCCACCAACCTTAAGATAACCGCAATCACCCGTCGCCAGCCAATATTTGTACTTTTAACCTTTAGGAGCCGGATTTAAATGTCCAAAAATCGACCTTCACGGCCGGATTTAATTTTGGCTCTTTAATGTTTTCTTGTCATCGACTCGAAAAACGCCAATATCTCAACAACTACTAAAGATGAATTGTTCAAATAAAAAGCGTTATTTAGCTAAATGTATGATTTAAAAGTATTATTAATTTATTATGAGGTCATTTATTTACAAAAGTATTTAAAAAATCTCTTTTCTTGTACAAAGTTGAAACAAACAAAGTTAGAGTAATTATTTCCCCAGAGAAATTAAGTTCATAATGATTTTACTTGTTATATACATGTTACTATGTGGTATAATACATCTTATGTCAGATTTATATCCTTGTGTGATATTCTTGGAAACAGTTATAAGTGCATAGTCCAACCTCGCACACTCCGCACTTTGTAATTGTGCGCGTGTACAAACCCTTCTCGGAACACACACGGCACCTTAGGCGGTTCCCTTTCACTGGCCAGTGAGTATTCTCTCTCGCCTCCAAGCGACGCAGTTCTCTTCCACACGAGCTACTAGGCCTCCCCTCCGTGAACTGAGAGCGGGAAGGGCAGAAGCCCCTTCTTCTATCATTCCCCTTATCAGTGAAAGCCGAAACTGCCAATGCGTCATCTGGCCCCCGGAAGAAGTAAACAACACGTAACTATTGAGGATGGTAACGTTCAATAGATGAGAGAAGAGCTTCTTCGTCCACTTCCAGCTACGTCGGCTAGTATCTTAGCTCGTACCCATCCTATCCCCTTTGTCAACGTAGCCCATGTGCGCATTGTAGTCCTCAATGATGGCTGGCTTCAAAGCTTTCCCTTGGTCATCGCAGAAATTTCCCTCTCTTGGTGGATTGTGTATGTTTGTCAGCATGAACACCTCCCTTTTGTCCTTCCATACTATGGCAGTCAAGTCATTTCTAACGCGCACCCGTAAATCTCCTCGTTTTATTTTTGATGTCTGACAGTCAAAATTTCATGGCATGCCTTTGCGGTTTTGTCTTACCGTACCGCAACAGAAAATTTCTTTAGTCTTCAGGTCGTCAAAAAGAGCAGGAGAGGAAAAAAAGTTGTCCATGTACAATTTATGGCCAACCCCTTCCACTCTCCTTGTCAGCGCCCTCACTGTCGCGTGCGTTGCTGACATGTCCTGTGTCACAGTCAGTCGGTCCTTTCCTAATGCCTGGAAATTCATGTCGTTTGAGTAAATGAGAATGAATTGTCAGTCACCATTCAAAAATATTCTCGAGAAAAGTCGCCAGTACAAGCGCTGATTGCTCATTTGCCTGTAGGTTATCGGAAAATTTGGCAATGAGGCTCGTTTCCGCTTCAATGGCAGAAAATCAAGCTTTCGTATTATGAATTGATGACATTGCCGTCAACTTACGAAACTCAGATGATCGACATGGCGATAAGGCTCCATAGGAGGAGGGAAGGATATTCATCCGGTTTCGAGTGTCTTCTTGTGTATTTTTGACTCATTGCATTGCAGCGTCCCCGATACAATTTTACGTTGAAGAGGTCTTACCTTGGAAGGGCAGCGGTTGCTCTCCTCGACCAGATAATTTGGGCACTGCTTTTGGCCAGAAAATACCTGAATATCATAAAAAAAAGAAAACAGAGGCAACTTTATGCAGTAGGATAAAAGAGACTAAGACGAATGCTAAATTTTGGAAGCAAAAGACAAAAGATGTGAAAAAGTATTGCAGGAAACCGAATAACTCCCGATGTGGTTGCAAGGCTGCAAGCATTATGAATAGGCAGAAATAGACGGATAACAACTTTCATTTTTATGTCTATATCGATTTCTTTTATCCGAGGTTGTCGTGAAAAAACCCTCGTTGGTAGTGAGTGAAAGAGAGCCGTATGAAGTGCCCAAAATAGCCATAGCTAGAGGTATATTCAGTAATAAATACGACATAACCTAAATCCGGGGTTTTATGTGCCTGAGCAGGGTAATTGATTACTAACGAGAAGCAGTACCTCATCTCTTTTTATGTCCTCACTTTTCTGTCAAGGAAAGGGAAGACTTTCTGTCCATTGTGTAATATCATTAAGACAAGAAAAGAATTATGCATGTATTACTCCTTTGTAAATCTTACTTCAATTACCTTTTTGGTCAGCCGGCAGCAATTACAATTTGTACTGCTTAATACTATAACGCCAAGAAAATCAATTACGTGATTCAAGTATTTATAATCCTTTATATCTATAATACTTCAATTTACGCATTTAGTGTGAATGAAATGTAAATTACGAAAAATTCGTCAGCTGAGTCAAACATTAATCATTTTCCAATATTGGAGTCCGTAAATTGAACTGGAATCATCCTAAATTTCATTTAATGTACTCCCTCTTTAATTATGCATATTGATTGCCTATGATAATGCTCTGAATGAATGTTATTTTGAATATCAGACGTCAATTTTAGTCAGGAGAGAATTCTGTGCCTCTCTCTTTTTTTCTCCATTTAAAGCAAAATATGTAGACTATTCACCGCACGGCCTATAGGTATTTCTCGAAAACCTTTCTATTCGTCAAGAAAAAGGCATTGTCACCTGCTCTTTCCTCATTCCTCATCTCTTCATTCTCCACACACCTTCACATACCAGACCCTATTACAAAATTTCTTTCCCAGCATCCCAATCTCACTCGCCCACCTCTAAGGGTTCCATGTACCTCATATATTAAATTCCTCCTGACTTGATAGGTTACCAGAAGGGTAAATAATATTCAAGAGACTCAAAAAATACACCATCATTAAATTAGTATACACGTTAAGTGGAAATGTATAACAGAATAGTATAGATGCTGAAACCTTCGAAAGATGACAAAAACATTTTTTTTTAATTAAACAGCTTTAAATTAAAAATGGTGCTACATTTTACCAAAAATTTTCACGATTTGAGGTAATACCGTTTCTCCAAATTCGGAATGATACTTCGATATGACTCTGAGCTTTTTCATAAATGAATAAACATAAATTTGTGTACTTTTGCAGGATATATCATGTATATAAAAGTACAGTGAAAAAAGTAAGAACGGGAGCAGCATGTATTGTAGGTATTAATGTAGAAGAGTTTTTTCTAGTGATTTATTAAACATGTTCATGTTTGAACATTATTAACTCATGCACGCTTCGGGAAATATAAATTAATTAATATGTTTGAATAAATACATAACTAATCAATAATTATTACATTAAATTGCAGAGAAGCACATTAAATTTGACGGTATCAGGTGTAATGTGGAGCATTGGCATTTCAGGGATTAAATCAAGTGTTCTTTTTCACTATTTACTCATATGTAATATTCTACATGGGTTACGTATTAAATATAAGTAGACAGTACAGCTTTAATTTCATCTCACAAACATTTTAATTGTACCTCTAGCAGACATGGAGGTAATAATATTTTTGCATGCCTATACTTTAGTAAATGTATCTACATTTCATTTGCTTTGGATTTAAAGTAAATGCCTGGTGACAGTTTACCCCTTGCCATATCCCTTTTTGATTTTCTGCAGGGTATCATTTAGATGTAGATGAATGCTCTATTTCCATATTCAATATTATGGAGCTCTTCTCACTCAGCTTTAACTGGTAATGTTATAACACGTAATTCATGACAACCTTAAAGATAAGATATTCTACACCATTAGAAGTCCTTTCATTACGATCTTCGTCACCAGCAGTCAACATGCCTAAGTCTCCTTTCAATTCTCAACTCGATTCTTCTATCAGCAAACCCCTTCATATTTTATAAATCTTTTCAATTTAAATCAGTATTTTCTAATTCATACAAGTTCTCCCTTGCCATCCTTTTTTTCCTTTTCCCTCGGCGATGGTCTCCATTAGGCCATCATTTCTCATATTATCTTCGATTTGGCTTCCCTGTCTTTTTTTCCTAGTTTTCGCCAGTCAATTCCTATCTCCCATTTTCCCTACAAACTCATCGTTGATAATCTTGGTAATGAATCAATAAGAGTTTACTTAATTTTAATGGCATCCTGGAGACCTAGTTTATATAATTTCTTCGTTATTACTCAGTAAATCCATTATCTTCACTTTCCTTCAATTTCTTTCTCATAATTTATATCATTCCAGGTTTAAAAAGCCTAATATCCAAAGAGTATTTATTTCTGATCCACAGTATATAAATACAAATCTTCCGCAATAGAGTATGATGAATTTTGGCACTGTTTTTCGTTGCCACTGCTATAATTGCATAGTTTTATTTTTCTAACGACCAAATTTCCGCTTCCAGGAATTCTATTTTAACTTCCTTGCGCCTTGATAGGGGATTCAGACTATTCAAGGTGAAAGGTAAAATTGAGATGAACAATCTCCAACGGTGTTAAGGACGAATAATTTCCATGGCTTGAGGAGAGTTGGTTTAAATTCTGTACTCCATATTACATTTATATACTAAGGCAATCCGTACTGAGTTCACGCATGAGAGAAATTTCATTCAGTTCCTCATGAGAGAAATTTCATTCAGTTCCTCATGAGAGAAATTTCATTCAGTTCCTCATGAGAGAAATTTCATTCAGTTCCTCATGAGAGAAATTTCATTCAGTTCCTCATGAACGAATTTTTATTTTGAACGAGATTGACTTGTGTTTTCATTCCGAGAATGAAAGGAAACCTCATAAAGGAAATTTTTCCTATATTAATGAGGAAGTGCATGGTTGAAGTCTAAAATACCCCTACATGAGTTGGATTAATCCGGAAGAGAAGATCAAAATTCGCTTCAAGTATTCATTCATGAAAGGTTAATGCTTACGGTTGTGTAATTATAGTACATAACCATATTTACTTAGGTCTTATTACTGAGTGGAACTCTGTAGCAGAAAGATTTCATTCTTGTTTCTCCGAAGTGAGATTGTTTATTTTTAATTTACTTGTCAGTGTTTTATACCAAGAAAGGATGAACAGATAAACAACTGGGTTCAATTTAAATGCTGGAATATATAGGTCTAAAGTCCCTGAATGAGATTTTTTTCGTTAGTCGGATCAGGAACATCCCCTATTTCTTACAATAATTAAAATATTTCCTTGATGTAAATATTGTTATATTATTATTTTACTAATGCAATCTGTCTTGAATTCCTTCATTTAGGAAATAGAATCTAGGTTCACATAAATACATTTTTATTTTTGAAATTAATAGCCATTTTTTATCTTTTTTTACCTATCTGTCATTTTTATTTTATTCGTCAGGAAAGAGTTAGGCCATATACTTGTATCATCTGCCAATGTTGCACAGGTGGGTAAAAATGGAGAGATATTGTGAAAACTTATGTGTTTTTAAGCTGAAGCATTTTTTGTAAGTCTCTTGAATGCCATAAAGTGAGTTCATTAGCATTAGAGAGTTAGTTGCAGTATATTTTGAGCATTAGTTTAGAAAAAATAACGTTTTACATAATGTGGACATTGGAAAAATTCAACATTTGTAAAAAGTGTTCGTTTCCTGTGTCATGGCCAACTGGAAATATCTCCGCAATAATTTTTAACGTTTGTTGTGGAGTCAGAAGTTTTAAACCAGCCAGGTATCCTTCACTGGGTGATTTGGATTGGAATAAACCTAATGTTATTTACGCTCAACCTATCTCGTTGCCAATCCTGACGGTCGGTTTGTTTGATGAGGGCAGGTCTCTGTGAGTACTAAGGCAAGTGGAGTGTTAAATACACGCTCTCAAGATAGAGGATCCGATTCCCAGTTTCGCCGGATTTCCCCCGGACAATCTGGTTCTGGGGAAATCGCAGTTTGTGCACACCTGTGGGTTCTCAAGGATTCTCCCTACCAATTAGTGATGGTATTAATTACTCAACATTTGTTCCAGTACAAAATCGCACGAATACTTTAGTAATTGCTATCACTCACGCACTCAGTGATTCAACCCGAAGGTTGTTCTTGATAGGTGAGAGTAGAGCTCACCCTGTACTAAGTCAATGGCGTGTGAAATTCACATTCAGTGTAGGTTCAGTTGCTTTCCCTGGGCCACCTGCGATTTCCTACGAAATTCTGACACTCAGATAATCGAATCGTGGATTTTAGATGGGGGTGTCTTTCCCGGGATTTGAACCCGGGATCCTCCGGTCAGTAGCTCAGTGCTCTACCCACTAGGCTACCACGACCCCCCTTTCAACACTCAGCCTTCAGAAAATCAAGTTGGATCTGAACTTTTGCGTTAGCAGGCGAGTGTTCTTCGATCATTCTATTTAGTTATTTATGCAATGGGAGGCAAGAAACAGCTTAGAAGATTTGCAAATTGTTAGAATTGGTTGGTAGTTAAGTGGTTGCAAGAATTTTTCAGGGAAAGAAGAAAGGGTGGAGAAAAAAACAGTATTTAAATTAGTCAGCTCTTTTTCAATGGCGCCAGGGGTCAGCGGTTTTACGTTCCACCCGATAAACAAAGTAGGTATTGAACTTGAAGTGCTCTCCAAGATTCATGCGGATATGACTTAGGAGTCACAATAATTTCACCCGGTACACACTGGAACCTAGGCTTGTGCGATGACCGATTTTGGTCATCGATTTTCGATGAAAAAATTTCATCGAAATGCTTCGATGACGATGGCTGTCATCGATCATCGAATAGAGTGTACACGATCATCGATGACTATCGATGAATATCGATGATCGATGAATTACGATGATCGATGACTATCGATGATCGGTGCAGATGTCTCGGTTGGCTGTTTTGTGTGGCTATTAAGTGAACACTGAATTGGGTCAAACTTAATTGAGAAAGACAAGACCTATTTTATAAGAGGGAAACAAGCACCAAGTTACAAATTAAGCAACAACACTTTGTTGTGGTATAATACAATTCTCATATCCGCATTTTCATCGGTGAGTACAAGTCGGTCGTCCAACACAACGTTTCCTGCATCGCTGAAGAACCGCTCTGATGACGTTGAAGCGGCAGGAATACAGAGAGGTATTTCCTCGCGTACTTCTGAAGGCGGGGATACACAGTTCCCTCCTGTCCCTATACCAATGTAGGACGTCCGAAGATTTGGATAAAGCTGGGACCTCCTCGTAATTGTGGAGCTCCGACAGGAAGGGGTCGTCAGCAGAGGTAGCGTTTCTCGTGTCAGCAGCACATCACGACTCATCGACATCAATGATTCGCATTGACTCATCGAGTCATCGACATCGATGATTCGCATCGACTCATCGGCATCGGTGATTTTCATCCACTCATCGACATGGATGATTCTCATCGACTCATTGCAGTCGATGGTCGATGACATTCATCGTCATCGATTTCAGTCATCGAACCGCGATGAGTGAAATCATCGTCGATGACTTCGATTAATCGACTCATCGCACAAGCCTACAGGAACCTGTGAACTAGGCATTTTCCATTTGCCATCAAATTAATCTAAAACCATCTATGGCTCAAAAGCGCACCTGCTTCCAGCTATAGCGATGACTGCTACCTTTCATTAGAATGACGATCGTATTTCATTACAGTGAGGTTTTGTTGAATTAACATTGTGTTCATTATTGATTCTCACTAATTAATTTACTTTGTGATATTTATTGTAATATACACTCTATTGTATACGATTTGCACTTTAGGAAAATAGAGGGTCTATAAGATAGGTTGTTATAATTTCCACTGCTTATTCCAACATAGTATCGCAGAAGGTTCGTTTCTGAAGGCAACCAACAATGGACGGCTATTATCTGCAGAAATTAATCAATTTTGTATGCTTTTAAGCTAGATATATTGAAGGGCTTTAGAAAGGAAAGTACTCAAGTTTTTAGTGCACGTATCTGCAACAGGAAATCGTCTTTTCGCTACTAGTTGTAGGGTCAACGCAAGTAAAGAATGATGATGATAGACTAGAAGTCTAATTGTAAGTAATAATGTGGGTGTGGAGAGTAAAGAAGTTAGAGCGATGGACGGAAATGCCGAAGAATGAGCAAAGGTTGAAGATGGTTTGGAGAAGGTAAGATTCTTGCCAGAATTTAGAAGAAAGTGTAATAAATGTGTGGAACACATGCTTAATAATAATGGTACACCAAAGGTCCATAACGAAGGAATAATGCTGAGCCAGCAAGGTTGAGGAAGGAAGAGGAACAGCTTTAACGGTGAAAATCGTTTTATTCACAACTTTTACACACTACGATACATTTGAAAGGTCACGACACTGGTTTCAGCACTAAGCACCATCCTAAGGCGAAGTTACACCAGTGAACTAATTTCATTCAGTATTATTGGTATTCGAAGGGGGGCCAGAAATATGCCGATAAGAAAAGAGAAATAGCATATGGATGGATATGACAGAAAACATCAGAGCAAAGAAGTGAGAGCAAAGAAGCACTCTCTATTAAAACTCCCCATTACCCTCAGAAAGATCTGAACCAATACCAATGTCTGGGGAATACTTTTGCCAGCTGAATACCAAATTGGCCATTTTGGACATGCCTTGGGTAGGGAAGTAACCTAAATAGTTATTGGACGTAGATGCGATGAATCATTTCTTTCCGAAACTGAAGACAGGGAGAGTGAGTGGCTGTTACAAGCATCAGAGCCTGCTGAATTTCAAAAGGGTGGATCACTACGAGCGAGATAAAAGGACGCGAGAGTTTCCCCCAGTCGTATTAGACGACGACCGCTCATCAATCGTTGTTGCATGCACCACCGCCAGCGATTCCGACGCCCTAAGCCTCACTTTCGGCCCCGTCTTCGAACTGATTTCCCCCACCAAATCTTCTGAACCATTCGTCTCCCATATCCTCCCACCCTATCCCTATCGCTCTATCTCTAATGCCCTTTCCGAAACACCCTTTCCCTCTTCCCATCCCCCTATCTCGGGGAAGTCACGTGACATTCAAAATTGGCCTCTTTGCTGCCACAACCTTCTCCAAGATCGCACGGTGTGGGAAGTGGGAAGAGACACGCGGAAACCTTTCTCAAACCCACCACCCCCAGTATCAAACCTCGGCGTTGCAAAATCGTGAGAAAATCAGATGGATGTTCAACTGTCTGACAATAACCAAACATTAGGGCATGAGTTAATGTGGTTCTTTTAGGTACTAAATCATCCAACATTGCCTCGGTCTGATGTTCCCGTCACTGAAAATATGGCACTCTTTAGGCCGGGACGGGACTATTTTATTTTATTCTTTCTTTCCTTGGTTTTCCAAAGTTTCTTTTTCCGTTTCACCTCCCGCCTTTTCCATCTACCGTCTTCCATTTCGTATCACTTTTGTTTTGTGTGTGAGTGCGTGTACTGTGAGAGAGTACCAGTTCAGTTTTTCGGCAGTACTCTGGTCGAAGCAGTCAAGGCAGTCTCCTGAAAGTAGTTACCTGGGTGTGATCACCTGCAGAAGTGCAAATTTCGCGTCAGCAAGGATCAGCTGGTGGAGGGGTATGACAAGCGGACGGGAGTAAGTTTTTTCTTCCCTTCTTTTCTCCCTTTCTTCACCCGCTCTTCACCATTCTCTGCATTTTTTTCCTTGCTAATTTCCCACTTCCTTCCTTTTTTTTATTTCACTTAAGTACGTGTGCCTAAGGCCTGTCCCATCATATATGTGCAACAGAAAAGTTCCGAGTCGTGACATCAGCCCCGTATGCCTACAGACATATTCAGGGAAGTAGCAATTACAAATTCAGCCATTATATTAATGAAATACTTAAAAGTATGGACTATGGATTACCATACTTCAATGCTATGAAAATGTAATGCATTGCACTACACACGATAAGCCAATAAAGGTACGGGTATGGGTGAGATTAAGGTAATTATTTCCAAGTATTTTGAATATTATATTCTACCAAAAGAAGAGCCTCCTTACATTTGGAAATATAAGCGTACAAGTAAGGAAAAAATTCATCAGGACGTACATCTGGAGCGTGTTTCTTTATGGCAGTGAGGCATGAACGATGACAGCAGCGGAAAAGAAAAGAGTGGAAGCATTTGAAATATGGTGCTATCGAATAGTGATGAAGATAAAATGGATCAACCGAGTGACAAATGAAGAAGTCTTAAGAAGAGTGGGAGAAAGGAGAAGCCTGCTGAAAACTCTAAGGAGAAGACGGGATAACTTAATCGGCCATGTCTTAAGACACAATTGCCTGATGAAGACAGTCGTGGAAGGAGAAATGGGTGGAAAGAATAGCAAAGAAAGGCCTTGAGTGAGATATATGGAACAAGTGATGAGTTATGTGAAAGAGAAGAAATACGTAAAAATGAAGAGATTAGTCGATAGAAGAACTCAAAGGAGAGCTGCGTCAAATCAATCATAGGATTGATGGCTAATGATGAGGATGATTTAAGTTGCGTTTCAAAATGGGAATTAGTAGAGGAATTATTTTTTTGAAGCGGTGACCATAAAAGTGGCATCATTTGTGCCATTTGATGGAGGTGGATAGACAGGCAGGTGTTTTCTAGGGAACGAAGAAAGGATGGAGCGAATCCTGGCGTCAGCATTAACCTGCTATAAATGAAAAGCACCGAGGGGACCACGGCATTGCATTGTATCCGATGGACGGAATACTCAAATCGAAGTTCTCTCAACTCGGCACTCGAGTTTGGACCGGTATCAAGGCGATCAGTCAGCAATTCTAAGATTGGTTTGACGAAGCTCTCTAGTTGATTCTCCTAACGGTTAACCTCTGAATATTTGTATAGTTCTCTTTTACATCTTCCCTTACTTGTTATATAGTATATCTCATCAGAAACCTACCTTTTCCATTCTTTCCATTCACTTTTCCCTCGACGAATGTCCTCATCAGACCATCAGGTCTCATGACATGCCCAATTTAGTTCTCCCGTATTCTCCCTAGGATTTTCAAAATATTTCTCTTTCCTGCCACATTTCTCAGGACTTCTTGGTTCTTCAGGACAACGCGGTCGATCCATCTTCATCATTCCATCTTAGCGCCACTTTTATATTGCTTTCAACCCTGATTTATCTGCTGTTTTCATCGCCTTCGCCTCACTCCCATAAAGAATAGCGTTGAAGTTGTATATTCTAATGAAATTAATTCTTATTTCTACACTTGTATAGCCAGCATTAAGTGTAATCTTCCTTTGGTAAAATTCTATTTCCACCAGGACTATTTTACAGACTGTTTCCCTCTTGCTTCGCCCATCGCTGGTTACTCTTCTTCCCAGGTAACATCATCTATTCACTTCCTAATGCTTTTGTTTTCCTATTGTAACTTTGGTCTAGACCTTCTAGATTCCTAACCACCCAAAGTATTTAGTCACAACCGGGATTCAAACGCGAGACCACGGGTGGGAAGAAATTGCAGGGTATCGATCCCCCTATACATTTTTATCAATATGTATTCAACAACGGACGTTTTTATAGCAGGCAGTCAAAGGATTGAGAACGTAGTTATACTCTTCAAAAATTCAAATAAAATACTTTAGATGAAAATAAATATCGAGAAGACGAAAAATACGATATATGAAATGAAAATAATCCTGCTCAATTTTAAAGTAGGAGAAAATATGGCTAGAACAGGCGGATTAGTTTTGTTACAGTTGCGGTACACATATTGAACCAAGGAGGCAAGAAAGTACTGGATGAGACATCGCAGCTTATTTGAGGCCAGCCAGAATAGTTTTGTTACTCGCGACATTTGTGCATATGAAGTTGTTTTTGCCTGCCATAAAACTTAAAGGAGTGAGGTGAATAATGGAAGATATTTGTAATATTCATAAATTAACAGAAGTGAGTGCACAAAAAGGCAAACAAGCACTAAATATGTAGTTAAAGCAGGCTGTATTTATACCAGTTTTAGGAATGAAATTAACTTCCTCGATAATTTTAAGCATGTGTGAAAAAAGACGGTTAGTAAAGATTGTTTCATGGAGCGCACCTTTGTATGGATCTGAGACCGCACCTTTGTATGAGACGTACTCTAACGAAATATGGCGAGAAAAGGTTAGAAGGTTCAGAAATTATGAGAGTATAAGACTGTATAAGATATTATGGATGGGAAAAGCTACGTTTTCATATCGCGAAAATTTACCATTTCTTTAAATAACCGATGTTAGATTTGAATTTTCCCGAAAATAACAATGGACAAATAATATCAATGCATAGCTATGTCTTAGTTTACAAGATATTACCGTTTTTTAATGCTATCGGTGACAAAATTGGATAAATGAAAAAATGTACTTCTTTAAATAATATTGATGAATAAACTTTTTTCCACACATTTGTTTTTTCCACTAGACAGGTTTCAACTGTTAGTGGAGAAAAGCAAATTTGTGGAAAAATCAAGTTTAATCATTTATGTTACAATGAATCGTTTCCACCATGCCACGGCCGATAACACCAACTAGCTTTACCGGTCATTACTTAAATGTTTTGTGGAGAACACTACGAAATCAGTTTTTCATGCGTCGCATGGGATGATAAGCAGTGGAACCCTTTGTGTCATTTGTTGATAGCAGGTTCATACCGATGTTGGTTTAGCTCCACACTCCTTCCGTTCCATGATTATTTCCTGACTTCACCTAATTATCATTATAACTTAAAAATTTCCAGCGACCTCTCTTTCTTTTTAAATTTCCTAATTACCTCTAGCGCAATCCAGCCATGCCCGGGTCCTCATTTGTATACAGTGGAGAATATTTCGGAGAAAGATAATAAATACTCAATGCTGTGAAACAGCGTGATACGTTAATGCATAGTAATAATCCATTTCTATGAATATAGAGTCGTGGAAAAAAAACGCAAAAATATAATTAGTAGTTATCGGTAGAGCCTCCTTTTCATTCACTTGTACCTCTTGGAAAAGGTCGTTAATTGTTTAGGAATGGGTTAGGTTACTACGAAAAACAATAAAGAAACTGCTTTATCGGTGCGAGATTGAGATATAACTGTCGTTTTTACAATTGAACGTCATATCAAAAGTATTTACGCATATTTTGACTCATAACACCAAAAATAAAAATTTTAAGAAATAAAAGAACACTCACGATTAAAATTTGAAGGAAAATAAATAAAAGCTAATTATTTGAGAAAAAAGAGTAAAATTTTAATGAAAAAAACACATGCATTTGTAATTTTAATTAATTAATACTGTTTATCAATTTTTATTATCAAAGATATGATGGTGTGAGAAGGTATTTATGGTTTGTGAAAACTTGTTTATCACTGTGAGAAGAGCTTAAGAATTATTAAAGTCACATCCTTTTCAAAAATAATCAACCGCAGAAAAACGCCCACAGAAGAAGGGGATGTAAAAAATCTGCGAAATCATATCGATAGTGATTTACCACGGAAATTGGAGCGAAATAAACTTAAGAGTTCATAATAAAATGGGAAAGAGGTAACGTTGAGGGAAATCCAGTCTCAACTCAGGACACATAAGGGGTCCACGGTTTAACGTACCGTCCAACGGACGGTGCACAGAACTCAAAGTGCTCTCTAAGCAGAATCTAATTGGTGGCCGGTATATTAATTAAAAAATATCTCTTACCCGGGATTCAAATGCAGGACCTTGGGATGCGAAGCAAGTGTATTAGCCGCCACTTCAACCCGGCCCAACGTGATGTAAGTCGAAATGGCCGACAAAGTACCTTTTAATACTCAGTCGTAGGTCAAATATTTGTTGTCAATTAAATCAAATTAATCTGCAATATTCTGTTTATTAGTATAATTAAGTTTGTAACGGTGTCCGTCAGTCCAGTTGGTTTTATTGTGTTTTCTCGCGGTGGTTGAGAGCTCTGGAGGTGGAGAAAAGTGCGTTCAATGCAGAACGTGTCCGTAGTAGTTTTCCAACATATCAGTAGTTTTAGATTTCCTTTGTACCTCCTTCCCGCCCAAAAAATATAAAAAGTAAATTTTGTGTGCGTGTTGAAAACCTCCCCGGATGTTTTAACGCTTGACCTCGGTGCATCAATTTGAGGTCAAATCCGAAGATAATTATCTGATCGATGCGGAAGTGGTGAAATATGGGCACATGGAACAGACGTATTTAAATATTTGTCAACGAATCGGAAAATGTGAAAAAGAGTGTTTTCACTATCTTTTAACATGGGAAAAGAGTTGCTATGCAAATTAGTACACGTTGCTATGTATGTTTATTTAAGTGTTTTGCTAAATGTGCATTAAATAATTGACGACGTGAAAGAAGTTACAGAAAGCGGAATTAGTTTCATCTATTAAGGCATTAAGGCATTATCTATTGATTTTTAAGTATGTAGAATACTTATTTTGTTTATTTGATTATTTTTTATTATATTATACTGAGTGGTTTGAACAATTACTCCTTTCCCCAACAGGCCCTTGTTGCAAACCTCCCAGGCGCATTTTGCGAACCTCCCAGGATGTTTTCAATAACCGGCCCTATATAGAGCTCTTGAGGTAGGTTAACCAATAGATTGCCTGCAAATCAGGCCGCAAGTCTGCTAGTAATGAACTTAAAGTTACTTAGCAATTATTGTTGGCAAGTTGAATGAATACCAGCTTGGTTAGAATGTACAGAAGGCGGCATACGTTTCCTACCTTACAAATAAAAATGAAGCCAGAATGGAGGTTTTTGAGCAGAGTTAGGTCCCGTCTACGCCGCACTAAACATTGTGTTTTATGACTTCTTAGAGAGATACTGCGTATGTATTAAAAAAATGATAACAATGTACCCGTACCCTAATTCAATTGTAGTGTCGGTTAATCTTCCTGAGGACGTTTAAGCGTCACATTAATGTATCTGATTCCTTTGTGGTTGTGTATCTGATTCTAAATCTGCATCAGATTCCGTTGGGTTACATTAGCACCTCTGGTGAATAAATTTCAAATAAAATCCATTTTCTAATTGGATCGCGTGCGACGAGTGCTCCAAATTACGCACTCCTCCGATATGGTGGACGTGAAAAATTGGATCCCCACTTGGACCCATATCTACATGTCCAGGCCATCCCAAAACATATGGTGCTCTGGAAGTAGAAATACAAAAATGATGCCACTGGTAGGGAAAATATTTCAGGGACATAAGTGAACAGTAGTAGATCATAAGCTAGGGATGATTTGACCGTTGGCATCAGCGATCTTATTTTTTCAATGTTCAAGCCGAGGATGGAAGGCGATAAAAACAGCAGGAATCAGTTGAAAGAGTTGAGAGAAAACAAACTTAGTACGTGTATCCTAAAATGAAAGAAAGTAAGCTTTGAGAGTATAATACTCATTCATTCCCGGTATATTCTACCCAACTGAAGATTTGCATTATTCAATCAAAGAAAAAGTGTAAGGAAGTTAGCTGATTAATATTTTTTATCGTTGTTTTCGTAATTTAAAGAGCAAAAATATCGAGATAGTACATTAATGCTTGAGTTTTACATGGACCAGAAAAACCTGTAAAGACCTATGCTAACCTCTGTCAAAATGGCAACGGCCTAATTCATAAATCGAAGAATGAATTTTTTCGCATCGGCATTTCATTGGAATTGTAGCATTCAGAAAAAGTCCTCGTCCACGCAGGTTGTGCTCCTTCTCCTCTTTGCGCTGAAATCCCAAATATCTCAGAAATAAACACAACCTTTGTGAAAATATTTGCTATCCCTCTGGTTTTCATTGGACTCTATTATGTTTACGTTTTATTCACCTTCACCGTCGCGTCTGAAATGTTTACTGCCAAAGTGCTTCACTGCTGGAAACTTCAAGCCCTTTATCGGCAAATATTCCATGAGGAACTGCCGAAGCGATTTAAGGATACGGCCGTGACATATGAATATCTTCTTCAAAAAAACATGTTTTATTTTGCCTTCATGTGCCTAAAGAAATGGCGTCAGCCCCACTATTCTCTTTTTTGCGTCGTAAAGATCGAACCTAACGTTTCTTTCCTTTCCTTCCGAACCCAGCCGTCTCCAGATTTCACTCGGTTACCTACCGTCGCAGATGCGATTCAAAAAGAATTTTCTTCCCCCGCCCCCACTTCCTCTGCTTTTATTCCGGCCATAGAGCTCAACGCTCCTGATCTCATTATGATTCAGGAGCTCCTCCGACTTTGGACGCCATTTGGAAATGTCCTCCGAGACTGGAACGCCTCCCTGACAGGATTCGTCGCGCAGGGAATATTTAACAAGCACCGGAGTGCCTTTCGCTAGGGTCATCGGAGAGAAATCATGCAGCCCCTTTCCTCAGTCACGGTGGTTCTTCATCATTGGATTTTTTTTTTGGCATGAGTGGATTCATTGGATACATTACCCTCTGGAATATTTAAGATACGAGGATTCTAATTACCCTCTGAGTTCCATTTCAACGATATTGATTGCGGAGAGATGTGTTGTGTACCAAGTCTTGGAGTGCATATTTCGAATCGTGTGAATCTATTGTGTTCGTTTTGTTGGTAAAATTATATCTTCTCTCTGAAATTTCTCTCTCTCTCTTTTCAAATTATCTCTACACATTGTGGTAACTCCAAATATTTATTAATACCAACTGTTATTTCGGTAAATAATTTCCATTTGAAGGTAAAAATGAGAAGCAATTGCATGAGTGGTAATTATTTACCAAAACTATAATTTTTATCAATATAAGTCTGGAATTATTATTAAATGTACTGTTCAATATGGCATGGGTTCCATAAATAAGGCCTTCAACAGCTTCCCAATATTCCTTTCCGGTCTAGAATTGTTAGAAGTAGCAGTAAATTTTATTTTTTAGCCTCTCCAACGTCTATTGTTATATCGCATCATCCAGTTTAATATCAATTTATGCCAATACCAACACTATATCCATTCCTTGGGAGGAGCTATAAGCCATTGAGTCTTTGGCTCCTAGCGTTACCGACCTGGCTGATGCGGCCAATATATTCCATCGTTTATATACGATGCCATACGTAATTCAAAATAGGAACCATACTGTCAAAGAAAACTAAACTGAGACAGTATAATGCACTTTTAAAACAAGTCATTGTTGAACAATGACTTGTTTTTAAAGTGGTGTTATAAATGAAAATGTTTTAATTCTCATTAATTTATTGCCATTGCGAAAAAAATTGTCACCAAATTTGCTTATTCTCTTCAGAAATTACTTTCACCAAGATTTGGATGAGCACACTAGTGAAAATGGTTATATATAAGAAAAATGTGAATAAACTCTTTCACATTAAAAAAAGGAATGAAGGAGAAGGGGAATAGATTTCTCCTGAGGTTTGCCTTTTTCTTCAATAACTGTGCGTATCTCAGTGACCTCGTAGGAATTTGATTTTTTATTTGGAGGAGAGAGTCATTTTTCCTCTGTACTTTATCCATCAAAGTAACACTAAGTAGAGAATTCAAAGTAAACAAAAGCTTCCTTGTCCAGAAAAATTTCACGGTCTTTCGTCATAAGAGGGAAATTTTGTTTTTAAACTACGTAATGAAGTTTTCTTTTTCCCCCAGATTTTATTCCTGGCCTCTCGCCTTGGAAAGTAGTTACGCAAGACCATCAAGTGGAAAACTTCTTTATGTTTCCTTGAGATATTACTCTCTATACTCACCTCGTTATAAATAGGGTGCACTTCTCCCTTTCTTACTTAGTCAAAGTTTCCACTTTATGGACTAACAGTTAATCTCTGTACTCCAAAATTGTGTTTTCTTCTTGGGCGGTGCGAAGGATAATTATTGTTCCTCTGAGAACAGTTAATCTATTTTTCAAGAGACTCAATAGCTCTGAGAAAAGCGATTTTTTCCCAGCGGTGTGAGTGTTGTTATGAGGTTTTCTCATGTACTGTATCGAATGCATATGTATGATCAGAATTAGCTGTGTGAGCAGTGTGAATCACTAAACTTCTCCTCCACGATGGTGAGGAAAATCTTTTTTCACCTGTTTTGATGGTGTGAATTCAAATTCAATCCGGTGCGGATAACCACTACTTGCATCATGTATGTCCGTCACGGTTCAAGTTGAAAAACGACTTCATGGTACTAAATTTGCTCAGTAACAAAGGACTAAAAAACCATTTTTGTTAGTACTGAACTCATACCTATATCATCTTTTTACGTTTAGGACTTGTGCATTGACCTAAAGATCAAACTGATGTGAGCCTAGCCGCCTTCACATCCCCCAAGCCTGTGCCAACCTCTACTTCAACTCATTCCATTTCAATGAGTCAAAGTTTTGGAACTCATAATCCAATCAAAACAAATCCTCCTCGTCTGACGAATCACTTCAAGTCAAGTCAAATACTTTGTGTAAAAAAATTAAACAATTAAATGGTATTTATTCGGCTGATGTGTTCTAATTTCGGTATTTATTGTTCCGTTTTATTTAATTTCATTTTTGTATGATAATTCTTTGAGCGGGATTTAGAATTCCTGAATATGTTCATTTGCTCAAATGGGTTGTTTTGGATAATTAGTACAGCTTTTCATTTTCATTCCTTTTAAATTACTCCAGGGATAAATGACAGTATGGGTTCCCGTACTCTCCTCAATCGTTTTCCGCCTGAAGTACCCTTTAATTTCCTTCCACTGGCTTCAACGTCACCGTAATTTAAAACCCTTCCTACCAATGTGTCTACACGCTTTTTCTTTTCTTTACCTTCCTCTTTAGGTGACTGAGTCAACGCTATTGGTCTTTTAAACACTAAGAGAATGCCATACTAAACACAAGCGACCGGTGTACCTCAGCCACAACTCCCCTTCCATCTTTTCCTTTTTCGTGTCCTTTTATACCCTGACTTCCCACTCCCGCACGTAACTATGGCTATGCATAACCGCTCAAACATCTAACCATTCCACAATAATTAATTGTGCCGCAGAATTAGATGAAACACTGACAAATAAACCTGTGGAACCATGTCTTCTGTTTCAGGAATAGATACGAAAATTCCCTTTGAGTCAAGTATTTAGTTCACTTACAAGTGAACTTTATTTGATCATATGCATAATTTGTGTTTTTTAATAATAACTTATGGAAATTTTTTGCGATGAATTACGTAATAGTGATAAGGACTTTTTACCAGAATCTGACATAGCAAATTCATAGTATATTGAAACATATTGTTTGATAATAATCTAAGCTAAAAGAAAAATATTTTTTGGTAAGAAGCAGCAAAAAATAAACGCCCGCATGAACACGTTGTAAGTAAAAAACGAAGATGATAGGATTATTGTCGCTGGAGACATGAATGCTGATATTAATCACACATATATATGAAGGCTACATCGTCCGGGTTTCACCGCGTGGCAGTTGACCGGACGCCCCAGTCCCGTCCTCTTACAGCAGGCATCTTCACTTACGTGAAGGTGGCTGCAGCAATGCAGGTGAAATCTGTTTTGTCTAAAGAAATGGACAAACGTGGCAGGACACCCGGAAGACAAACCTCTTCAAAAATGGTTTGGATTAGATATTTGTGTTTAAAGTTGAATCCTCCAAGTCACTACGAAAAGCACCGTGCACCCAGCTTCAAATATAAAACAGATTTAGGGGGAGAAAAAAATGGGGGTATGACTCATTTGCAGTTTAATGTTGAGGAAGGAGTGGGGTGATTGTGACGGGTTCGGGGATGGGAACGTAGTTTATATTGTTGTACTATAATAAGGGATTTAATATTGTTACTAGGGATGGGTCGGTTCGGTTCTTCGGTTCTCGGTTCCACCGGTTCTTGAGCTTAGAACCGGAACCGGAACCGAGGCCAAAAATAATCGGTACCGAAATAATTGGCGCGAAAACCAGTTTGAAACCTACTCACACTCCGAAAGTGGAGGCTTCACATTAAAACCTGGTGAAATAGTGTACTTAGATGCTTCAAAGTCGCGAATTATTCTAATTCAGTCTCTGAAAATGATTATTGATTACCTTATCTTACCATTGAGCAATGCAAAGTAAGTGGTAAATTAAGAACCGGAACCGAGAATCGGAACCGAGAACCGAAGTTAAGAACCGAACCGAAAAAAAGTGGAACCGACCCATCCCTAATTGTTACCTTTCGTTTATATTAATTTGCTGTCATCCTGTTATGGAATTAATTTCATGACTGGATATGTATTAATTATGTACACTCATTTGTGTTCCTAAGGGTCGAAATTGTCGCGGAATAATATAATTCTATTCTATTCTATAGTTTCACAATTTTATCTCAGGTGGCCTTTTAAAATGGCTCAAAGGCGTTGAAACCTTTGTGAGGTTAATAAAAATCATTGGGAATAAGTGCAATAATGTTATTTGTTACTCAATATTCACACTTCTCAATCATTGACGGTGAGGCTTTGATTATTGCTTTTAATGCTGTTTTTTAATCATCCCTCCCCGCAGGTGATGGTGGACGGTGCATTGGGAGACTGGGACGGCCTTCCGTACCTGTGGTGGGCGTTCCATTGGCTCGCCATGTCTCATTCGTGCTACAACCCCATCATCTACTGCTGGATGAACGCCAAGTTCCGTGTTGGATTCTGCTGCGCCCTCTCTAGGGTCCCCTGCCTCCGTTGGCTTGCTCGCAGGATGACCCCGAGCACCAATACGTGCAGCAGCGCCTTCGGAGGCGCCACCATCACCCACGCGGGCGGTGGGAGGTCTATTGGCCCTCGAGGCCGACCAAGCACCAGCATGGGACCCTCCACGACCTCCTCCTTCATGATGTCCAAGGGAGGTAACGGGAGGTGTTCAGGGAGTCGGCCGAACTCCGGTCTCCTCGGCAGTTCCCTGGGAGTCGGTAGCGGCGGTCGAGGACAGAACAGGAGGTCTCTTCGCAACAGGGATTCCGAGCTCGACCTGGAGGTGGACGAGGCTTCTCTCCTGCACAGGGTGGACACCGGAACCTCTTACGTCAGCGTTCGCCGCGCCAACTCGGCCAAGAAGACCAACGGGGAGAGCGTGAACTTGACAGATAACGGGAGCAACGGTGTGGGGAGGGATTTGTCCTCCGGGAACCAGCACCACCTGAGGGGCAGGCACCATCACCACCACCACCACCACCATCAGAGGACGCACCAGGTGGATGTGGAGGTGGAGGACAAGATCTGAACGGTCCCTTGTGCAGACTACGCGTAACGTCCGGTTCTGGAAATGAGAGACCCCTGTGGCTTCTCTGGCCCTCCTATAGTTCCCTCTTTTGTCGCCGGTCGAAGCTAAGCGACATTTGACATGGCTCCAGTTGCGTATTTGAAAGATTTGGAAATCTTTTCGGATCCATTCCGGGAATGAGTGGAAAAGAAAAAGGCTCCTACGATCGGTTGGGGACTTTAATTCTCTCCGTTTGCTAACTGATTTCGGGGTCATTCATCACGGTTGGTAGGCTGTCTTCGTTGCGGAAGCAACTAAGCACTGCTCGCATCTCTTATATTTGTTAAACCAAGCAAACAAGAGCGTTTACATGATCATGGCATATCCGTAAGTGGCTGAATCGTGGCACAGATCTTGACAATGATCGTGCCTAATGCACGACAGAGCAGACCGCTGTCAGTCAGTTAGATCTTTGGCTGTCAAACCTTAATTTTATCAGCATTTCATTTTCAGTTGACCCTTGCTCGAAAGACTGCTATTGACTTCAGGAATATATATGTCTATTTTATTAGCAAATGGATACGTCCTGTGCTTATTTATCATTTTCATGAGCCATATAAGAATGTCCATCAGCCAAAGCATGCAGTTTTATTTTAGGACATGGGAAATATATATTACGAAGTTCATATTTTGCTGCTCACAATGTTTGTTTTACAACTGCAACTAATTGAGGGATCATCGGTACGTAATGGAGGCAAACGTCTCTCTCTGGCAAGGCATTGCCACTGTGATGAAATGGATGTTTGTTGTGGAACGTATTTGGTGTTTCGCCTCATTTTGTATCTTCTTCTCCAAGTAAATGTGAAACCTCCTTGAACAATAATTGAAAAGCGTGACTGTGATTCACGCACGAAATTATCAACTCCCAATGCTCATGAAAACATCCTCGACTAACAAGGGGAGTGTCCGAGTTTCGGGTCTGGGATTTTGACGAAATTTGCCAGGCAGGTAGTCCTGGATTAGTTATTTACGAATCACCCCACATATAGGGTTATATATCCAGTAACTTCGACAAAAAACGAGTTTGAAATATTTTATTGCCAATATAAAGCTAATAATTAGCGACATGTAAATAGGTGCAGTTTGGGTTAGAGGTAAAGTACTCGCATCTCAATTTCAAAGTCTCTGGTTCGAAACTCTCCGGCATTAGTTATTTTTTCATCGCAGTTTCGTTGCACGACTATCCCTGGTTTTACATATGTTTACCCGGGATGCATTTTAACTATTTTACGTACTTCTTACGTAATTTGCTAACCCGACGTACGTACAACATTTGTTCTAATTTGTCTGGTGCCGTGATTGTCCAGCGCTGTGCCTTTTTGGAAAAACTAATCGCAAGAGAAAAAAGAACTTTGAGAAAAAAGAAAAAACAGACGTTGACATTGTGATGCGAGTACTTTACCCCTAACCCAAACTGCACTGATTAAACATTGCTAATTATTAGCTTTATATTGGCAATAAAATATTTCAAACTCGTTTTTTGTCGAAGTTACTGCATATATAACCCTATATGTGGGACGATTCGTAAATAACTAATCAAGGACTACCTGCCTGACAAATTTCGTCAAAATCCTAGACCCGAAACTCGGACACTCCCCTTGTAAGTATATCCACTGTGAGAAGTGTTTAAATGTGTTTTTAGGTGTGAAATTAATTTATTTTTAGACCAAAGTATTTTAATGGCAACTAAACGGCGAATAGTACCGTGAATATATTGGCCTATTCAATGGAAGAACTGCCTTTATTTTCATTTTCAAAATGTTTGTGGCTTTTCTATGCGTGTTTCAACTTCTATGTTCCTTGTGAAAGTGGCTGTTTTCAATAAAAATATTTAAACACACATTTGCCAAAATAAATAGCTCTGGGCGAGTAGATGGGGATTAAATTCAGTGTTCCACTTAATGCTCTCTATTAGTCGGTTCACAGGGTGAAATGTGTGCATATTTTATCCACCGTGTACTTAAGAAAAAGTGTTCACATGGCTCTTCGTCAGATGGTATATTATTAAATGGCTCGCGTTTACTTCATTATATAAGAAGTCCATGGAAATAAACATAACCTAGCGGATTTTAGGGATTAAATCGTTGTGATCAGTCTCTTTCAGAGATTCAGCACCAGTACTACATAGCTGTATGCTGACTTCGATGTCCGTAGAGTGATTTTTATGTGGTAATACCCGGTGAGAAAAACATGAAGGCCCTATTTGTGACCTTCCTGCTGCAAAATTACTCAAATAACTCCAGTTTGGTGACGATAACTAGTGGAAATGTAAAGTGAGTAACATTCATGCGAGTGACTCATTCATTTTTGTATTTTTTTTAACGGTGATACGAGTAAATCTAAGGATTAAACCCTTAGTGACAGTGATCCCAAATTACTACCCAATGTGCTGGTCTCCATGTTGCTATGTGTGTGACGTCACATGTGTGAGTATTTATGATAGTTTTATTACTGTGGGAGCAAATGGTGTCATTGTCTACTCTACTCAAAGAAAGAAAAAAATCTGCTCTCTTTCACTAATCAAAGTGTCTTCTTACCTCTTCGTAACAGCACGCTGTTAGTGTGGACATCCGTGGTGTTTTCGATCACGCGAACTGACTCAGCCAAAGAGAAAGGTTCCAACGGAACAACAATTTAGGTGATTCGCTCGCTATTCAGTGATTCTTTGATATTTTTGTCCATAGTGCCGTTGTCGTAAATGTGGATCACTTTTCATTTCATACCCCAACAATTTATGTAAAAAAAACTCAAACCCTTGAGCTGGGTCTTCGCAAAACGTGAATAAATTGAATGTTTTCATAAAGCTTGCTGTAATTAATTTCTGCCTAAATATTGACACTTTTCTTCTCAGAATTTCACCTTCATTAAAGTTTTTTTTTAAACTACACATGGACAATGATACTAGGCCGTTATGGATAAACTTTTGGTATAGGAGGAAGAAAGTTTCCACGAATTTGTACTCTACTTCCAGTCAGGATCAAGTCGGCTCTGATTCGTCTAGCTCTCTATACAGCCATTTTAAGGGCTCATTTTGTGGATAATTAAGTGGCATTTTCTGGCTGAACCCTGAAGACGATGACGGACTTGGCTAACAAAACGTTGGTGCATATCAACGCTAGTCACCTGGTAAGAAACCTGGGAATTACTCTTCATCGGCTAACGCTAGCTAAATAAAATATCATTCCTGATTTTTCTATGTTGGACGTAACTTAATAGTTGAGCAGAAATAATTGAAATAAATAATATTGCTATTTTGTTTTTGAGGATGCAATTGAATGTTAGTGCCAGATAACATGGACTGCAGTATGGAAGAAAGGTCAAGGTAGGGAATTCTTTCGGTACGCAAAAGAGACAGAGAAAACTCGGCTTCTCTACTGGCATTCAGCAAACAAAAGGCTTCAGGAGGTCAACGATTTGACGTCTCATTCGGTTGACACGATACAGACAGTGCAGGCATACACGGATGGAAAGCCAATACTTCAGCGAAAATCTTACCGCGGAGGAAATTTTGCTCCCTTCGTTTAATACAACGAGTACTAGAATTCTATTCACATTCATGTAATTTCCCTTGTTCCTTTTTATGTCTTCAAATTCAACGCTAGAACTAATACGGGAGAAGGAATCCACTCAGCCCACGTATATTCTATAGGCTGAAATTACTGAGCTGCTTACTTATACTGAGAAAACCGCAGAAGCCATATTGAGGGTCCGAATATAGCTGGCAGGAAGGCAAGAGTACTGGAATCCCATACCGATAGCTTTGGGTTGAATGCCCATGATGGCTGCAATTTCGATTGTTAAATTTATACGTACTTGGTTTCCGTGTGGATAGAACTACTAGTTCATTAGGCATTCAGTAAAACTGCGGACTCGTTTGCACTATTTTTTAAGAGTAGACTAATTCAGGTTCTAAGTTTCTCTTCTCTCATCCGGCATTCTTTGAGTGTATTCTGCACAAAGACATCCATCAACCAACATTAAATGACACAAAGTACCCTAGCTATCAGTCACTTCCTCCAAATAACCACTCATACGTGCGAGTATGGAAAAAATGCCGTTCTGAGACATACTCAGAATTATCATTTACTGAAATCTTGTGAAGTTAATTGTTCTCCTGTGCCACTCATCAGAGGTAAGTAACTGTGATTTAACATGCATCAATCGTTCTTTAGTTACAGTAGTTACTCAAACTCTGACTGAATATTTTTACAGAAGTTAATGCATAAATACTCACTGTATGCTTTCGTAGAACTTGTGCTGAAGAGTCCACAATACCAGGTAGCAATATGTATTTCATAGGTGAGAGGGTAGGGGAAATCAAGGCAGAAATATTCTGCCACTACCTCACCGATGAAAAGATTTTTATTCCTCCAGAAAATATCACTGCAGGACAAAGTAAAATTTCACTACCGTCTCTCAGAGAATCTCTATTCCAATTAGCCACGAGATATTGTTGATTTTAAGGCACATGTGGAATAGTTCTTACTTTGATCTTTATTGACGGAGTAATGCTAGTTTCTTTCAACCAATTTCTATGCATAACCACATAAATCTATGATACTCGCAAGGATACTTAGGTTTGGGCATAAAGAAAATGTTTCGGATTTATTCATCAGGTAGGTCCATATAATAGTATAGTAAAAAATGCTGTAATAGGTGGGTAGCCATTTAATCTCATTTTGAAATCATATTCTTTCTTTCTGGCAGCATAGACCTCATGGTGAAAAGATCCATCGTTCACATAATCCAACATTTATTTCTTATCTATCCGATATTTCTTCTCACCCTCCATCTTTAACTTAAATCGGAATTGTGATAATTATATTATTTCTTAGTTGCATGGACTCATCGATCACCCTGATATTTTCTGGTTTGCCATCCAAATGGCAGATAAGCCGTTATTTCACGCCTCCTCCACTGTAATCCCCCACACTTTATTTTTAGTACTGTTCAATTTACCGTCACTCCCCTTTCAACTTTCTCATCTTTCCCTGAACACAATTGCCTCCGATTTCCCACGCCCTATATCCTGCGAGCTGACCCATTGACCTCTTTTAGGATCACCTTCTTTTGCCCCGGTCTCGGTCTTCAAATTCCATTCCGTCTTCCTCCTCTTGTCATCTTCCTTGTCCTTTGAACTCTCTTTTTCCTCTTCTTTCTCCCTCTCACCATTCTTCTTCTCCCCCTTCTTTTCTATCTTTTCTTCTGTTTTCTCTATCTTCTCTCCTTTCTTTTCCTCCTTTTTTTCCTTATTCTCTTCTTTTTTCTCAAACTTCTCTTCTTTCTTCTCCTCATTTTTTTCCTTCTTCTCTTCTGTTTTCTCGATTTCCTCTTCTTTCTTCACCTCCTTTTCTTTCTTCTCTTCTTTCTTCTCCTCTGCTTTCTCTATCTTCTCTTCTTTCTTCTCCTCCTTTTCTATCTTCTCTTCTTTCTTCTCCTCCTTCTCTTCTTCACTCACCTCCTCTTTCTTTTCCGCCTCCTCTTCCACCTCCTCACCGCTCCCGTACATGCTCTTACCCTGATAGAACCCTGTTCCGCAGCCGTAGAGGCGATTCAGCTTGGCCAGGTCTATCATGCTGTACCTGAACCTCTGGCCAATCTGGGCACTCGGCTGCAAGGGCACTATGGTGGGACTACCGTCTCTTGAGAACGCCACGGCGCGGTAGTGCATGACGCTGCCGTAGTCGTAGGGCATACCCTCGTACTGACTCTCCTGAGGCGACCGCGCTAGAAAGTTACCGGTCCTCCCTGGGCAAATTAAAAAAGGAAATAATGCAGTGAGAACTGTACCCTAAGGGGCTATCCATTTATCACATAACACTGATTTTCCATTCATTCCGCTCCCCCTAAAACTCTCCGTTACATTTTAAACCCCTCCCTCCTAAATTACGTGACGCTGACAATGGACCGTATATGGTTTGAGAACAATTAAATATACAGTCTTTAAAAATGAAACTTATTTATTCCAACATGCTTCAATTTATTCCCTTATAATTAGGTGCAATTTTTGTTTGAACCACATTGTTGTTCGCACAAATTATATTGTAACAATAGGTCTGATCCCTGCTCTTCCTCTGCCCCCAAAAGATTGTATTTAGTGTTCAAAAATCCTATGGGGTCATCATTTATGAAAACAGTATAACATACTTGTAATGCAAACATGAAGATCTTTCTTAGTTTTTTTAAACAATATTTTGCGAGATAACCAGAAAAAAAAATATATATACATGTTTGGTGATATAATGAATCACAGATTCAATAATAATGATATTCTATGCATATAATGTTTTGGACTGGCGCTACCATAATGTTTTACATTTTTCTCAAGCACAGCCCCTCTGTAATGCAATAGTGTAATATGACGGTGTTGTTTAGCGAAAGTGGGAAGAAAATATCTCGATCAGGGAGGTGGGAGTTTTAAAAAATTTTGGCCATTTTCGTAAAATCTCCCGGTACGAGAGAGTTGCAACTCTTCGTACTAATTTATTCGAGCAATAGCGGTAGGTGACGCCACTGGGCCTCCGGACAATCTTTAAGCGATTTCATGTCCCCGAGCAGTGGAGGCGCATGCGCATTGCGCTCGTCAACAACAAAACAGAGTAGAAACCAAATGAACGTGTTGTATCAGACCAAGGTCGATAGATATCGATCGTCTTACCCTTCCAGATAGTTATTCGTAACAATAATAGCAATCACTATATATGTGATCAATTTCCTGAGCTCTCCGTTCACGATTGGCGATTCACTGCAAATAGAAAATCAGGCTTGAAGAAACCTTGTAAATTCCGACTGTTGCTGCTCCGAAAAGTATCCCTGGAATCAGCAGCAGTGGAGAGTACGAAGCGGAACTTTACCGAAGTCAGAAGTCGAGAAGTATTCCTTCCTCAACATCATTCGTCAGAGGACTGTCTGGGCTTAGTCTGTCGGCGCTGACGATAAAGGTATGTAATGATTCCTCCATCTTGGGTAAACTTTGCTCATAAATTTTAGAGGAGAGACTCATTTAGTACAGGATCGTTATCAGTACACATGCCCCCTTATGGATGAAATGCGAGAGTTATATATATTCAAAATATATCCCAATTCCTTTCTTCAAAAGCTTAACCTTGTTATATCAGGCATACAACACAAATGCGCCTACGCTTGCACCTTACAAAACACTGCTTCAATTCATCGCTTATGTGGCATTAATGTACTGCTCATTAATTCCGTGTGCACCGAGAAGTATTCATGAAGCACTCCTTACCAAGCCTTCTGCCAAACTAGCAACATAATATTTTGTGAAGAAACACCGAGATAATACTTCACTGTTTGATATTTAGGTTCTCGGTTTCCTTCCACTCAACTCAAGATTTTCTCATAGGAAAAGCATGCTGTCAGCGTGAAAATTCTCAGCGTGGGTGAACCAAGAGTTCACTGCATGAATTTAAAATGAGCAAATGCATTTTCAAGCGAGAATTATTGTAGCGTGTGGACCTGGCCCACTTTTGAAAGCTTTTATCTGGATTGCGGCCAAAACATCTTGGTTCACTCATTACTGTGTTAGTCCAAAGCGAGGAAGATAGCACTTTATGCTTTTTTTTGCTGTTGCTTTCCTTCGTAAATGAGGTTTTGCAGTTTAATTTAAGGTAGGCTTGGTACAGCGAGAAGTTACAAAAAAAACGGAAAGGTTTCCGGAACAGTACTTGAAAAATTCCACACGGCTTAATCCTGGCCAAGGTTTTTCAAAGGAACCCAAGTTGTTATATGAATGTGTATGAGATAGGACTAGGTTGAAAGAATGCACAAATTAACATGGAAAAAAAATTGGCCAGATAACACCTGAAGATAAAAAGCAATGGTAATGGAATGCAGTAGAAGAAAGGTGGCCAAGGTCATTGTTATACTCGTACTTAAAGAGCTAAAGCTATGGGAAGCGAGAGAGTATTGCTATCTAGGGATGGCAAGCAATTGAAAAATCAATGATAAGAGTGATAGAACCATTCTAAGGATTGAATTGAAATTTCTCCCGGGATATATATCCAGTGGCGAACGCAGAATTTCCTTCTGGGAGGGTTTCATTGATATTTGTGTACATCATGATAAAATGATATTTAGATAGTTATTCACTAAAACAATACTTAAATTAACATTCCTTTTTTGCGAAGGCAATTAATCTAAATTTTTCAGTCCAATAAGCAAATTCTAATCGCTAGTGCATAATATACAAACTATAGTGAATTACGGGAATATTTTTTTGGGGTTTAATCCCCCACCTCCTCCCATCTGCGAGCCACTATATCTACCACTTAAGCCCATATTGCTCGTTCAATAGTTTTGCATTGCAGTCGAAGTGTTCAGGTCTACACGGGAGATATCCTGGAAGAAGTTCCAATCCGTCATTCTACCACAAAAGTCTTCATAAAAATCAGACCTAGTGTTGTTGACTGATGATGATGATGATCTGTCTTCTAAGGCCAGCATCACCAGATATATAGCATAATGAAGGAAACCAAGTACAGAAATTCGCAGTATAAATGACGGTAACAATGGGGTCGTTTACCACAATTTTTTTGTTGCCGAATCTGATAGAGTTTGTAAAATAAAAAGACCCGTATTTTTCCGTTTTCTGATCCGTCTATTATTTCTCGAATTATAGGCGTCGAAAAAGTGATGTTTTTAACCCTTTCGGAAAAGTGGGTGTGGTGCAACCTCTGACGTATAACGACTTCGTCCAATCACAACTGAGCCCGCGAAGCTACTTTGCCTTATCGCAAAGGGGAGGACACAGCTGACTTTGCCAATCGGATCAGTTACGACAGCATCTGTGCGAGCAGACCTTCCGAAAACCCCCCTCCACTCCCTCCTACCATAAGAGCAGTCAAGGACGAGAGGAAAATGACGTCAATGTTATCAGAGCAGCTTTTTCGGTGGGCGTCACCTTTTGCTTATTTTAATTTTTGATTTATGAGTGAATGGTTGTGGTTAGAAGATTAATTTTTTCACTAAATTTCTTTTTTTGTTTCCATCTAACAATTTCGTGTACAAAATTGCGATTTCGGTTCCGAGTAAACGCCCCCATTATCAACTTGCTACATCAGGTTAGCGCATCGTTAAAGGGTCAACCAGTATGAGCAGACTTGAGTTATGTACTAACAAAGTGAGAGTGGCTGAAAAAACATAATTGGGAGTAATTGAGGGAAAATTCTCATCTATTCTACTAGTAGAAAATGTGATTTACATTAATCAACATTTACACATAATGTGCTTAGAGCGTTTTTCCTCGGTTTTAGAGAAACTGCCTTAAAAAGCCAGAGAAGGAATCATTGAAATATAGAAGACCAAAATTAAAGATAAAAAATATCATGTTTCCATGGTAAAATAAGACAGAACTGATCAAAAGTATACAGAGTCCAATGTCTTAAGGAAATGGGGCAGTTTTGTTATTTGTGCAGTATTGTGGACGAATGTGTGCGAAAGATTAGGCGTGAGAGATTTCTTCGGATAAGGATCAGGGATTTCTCGACAGAAAATAATTTCTGTCAAGAACCTTGGGACATATGTGTAGAGAAAAGGTTAGTGAAGAGTTGGCATTAGTTGTACTGAATGGAGAACTTGTCCATGGCATATCAATTATACACCGTCTCATTGAACGGAAATAGAGAGAAAGATGAAGGGCTTTTGAGCTGTTATTGTCAAGATAATGGAAAAGGCACAATTTGGTGGGAAATGGGACGGTTGAAAAAGTGTTGAGCGATGTGACGGAGGGAGAAGGTTTCTGGTTGAAAAAAGGAAGAGGCATCACTAGGAGAGACGGCGATAGCAACTGAGAGAGTATTTGCGTATAGAGAAAGTTAGTAATAGTCTCAGTTCCAGGCGTGACTCTGAGGAATTTATCCATCATGAAGATAAGTAAAGAAGATACAGCAATTCCACATGTAATCTTTTCATTTTGCTACCCGGATTTCGACACAGTACGGCATCATCATGCAGGTGATGATGCTAATGTAAATGCCAGCGATTAAACCTGGGATTCACCTTTGTGAACGCATAAGTACAGTTAATCCCGAGCTTGGTTTTTTCTTGCCGTGGCCAAACCGGGTCGTACAATAAAAAGTTTGTGTGCGCAATTGCAGTATTTTCTTTTCTTATCTTCATATAGTAATGGTAATTAGAGGCACTGTGAGGCTTATCACTAAAACGATTGTATATTATAGGGTAGATAACTAAATAGAGGAGAGGAAGGTACATAGGGGATGTAACTTAGAAATATAGGATAAAGAATTTGCTGACAAGGAAAGCAGTGTAGAGGGAGCAATGAGATTTTTGAGAATTTAAACAAAAACACGAGCATCCCTAGTGGTTTATGGAGAATACTAGGTTTAATATTCATCAAATATTATTTTCGTAAAATTATGACATTTTGTGCATAAAATTAGTTAGATTATTAATGAAAACTGTTGGAGACGTATACAATGCATATTAGCAATGTGAAAGTATTTTTTTCACAGGTAGTAATTTTAAAACTACCTTAAGGTTCCAAATATTGTTAGTCAAATAATTGTAATTATTTATTTGAAGTAAAATAAATATATATATTTATCTATTTCTATTAGTAAACTTGAAAGCCATCTGGAAAGGCACAGCCCGTATACCACACTCTAAATTTCACGTCTTTTGCTAGGCAGGTTTGAAAGTTTTGGCCTAGGAGGCCAAGCCTATCAAGCTTTGATAGGTTTGACCCTCGCAATCTATTGAACTCTGAGTTTTTACATGGTAGTATTATGGTTGCATGTGGCGCGCAGAGAAACCTAATTTTTCAAAAGATTTCTCATTTCCTTTCCTAACTCCGGGTTGAATTAAGATTAAATAAGCCTTGCCAGCCTAATGCTAAGATTTATTTTCTTAACAATTCAGGAAGCTATTTCATGCCTATATAGTACTATATCTATTTTCCTCATAGGGTCAGTAGCACTGTGGTATTTTGGTTATGCATAAAGCGTAGCAAAAATAATGCTTTGATCTTGCTCTCAGTTACTCTTACATTTGCCATCGCCGTCTCTTCTAGTGATGCATGTATGTATGTTTCTTTACAACTTTTGTCATTCACAACCCATCTTGAAATTAAATTTCTGTTGTACGGTAATTAATGTACAAAATGTTTAGTAACTTTTATCGCATATTCCCACATAAACCAAGGTTGACTACTTGAAAGCGTAAAAAATGCCCAAATGGATAAATTCAATGGCCTGACAAAGCATAATTTTTATTTCAAACGTCTAATTTTTGCCATAATTCAACTATATTAACCTTCAACTGGTTTGCTAATCATGCGTTATTAATTTTCGTTTTGAATTCGTTGTAATGGTCTATTCCAATTATTCTTTCCCTTTTCGAATGTTTTTTTTTTATCATTCCCTCTCTATGCACCAAATAAATTTCCATTTAAAAATATTCATATTTTCTCTCTTTGTTTCTTCTCATCGATCTTACTTGTCTTTTAAATAACTCTCTCCTTCTCCTTCTCCTCCTGTCTCCTTCGCCCCTAAATATCGACTCCTTCTACGTACTCTGCCACGTTTTATTCCCTTTACACCTTTAAAATGCTAAGCCTGTCTTCCCTTAATTTCTTTCTGGTGATTCCGTTTTCTTCGTCATCCTCCGAAACACATTTAAAGCCCATCAATCTCTCCTTATCCATTCGTCCAAAGGGACAAGTTGCGTTACCATCCAGCGCCAGGCTATAATTCAGTGGCAGTGAACACACACTGAGGCACTGTTACTGCTACGTTTGCCATGGCAATAAACATGCGATTCGATCGATAATTAGCGCGACAAGTTGCATTCCTCGTAGTACGATACAGAATTGTGTTCACATCCTATCAGCTACGGCGAGGAGCTTGTTCCTTCATTCCGACAGCGTGTAAGGGGATTCCGTCTGATTATGAAGACAATCCACTCAGCACTCGCAGTTTTGAAAGTATAGGAATTAAAGGAAAAAAGTGCCAATTCATTCATATGAAATTCAAAACATGAAAATAATACAGGAATGCAAATTCTTTTAGTGACAATTCAAAGTTCACAATGAATTTTTGGTCATATTACATTTTCAGAGCTCAAAACAGAGCAAATCGTGAAAAATTCGAGATGAGTAGTTGCTTGAGTGCTGGATTCCAACCCGGATTTGAATCTGCAATATGGCAAAGATTTTACATAACTCTACCGGTCCATACTTTGTGCTGTGTGAGGAACACTTCGAGTTCATTACTCCGTCCGTCGGATGGGACGCTAAAATCATGGACCCCTTTGTGCCTTTCGTTTAGAGCAGGCTAATTACGACGCCAGGTGTCATGCCACCCCTCCTCCATTCATTGATAAATACCTACCCGTATCAAATTATATATCTATTCCAAATGTTGTAAGTAAACTTAGCTGCCGGCCACCTCCCCCAGAATAATTTGTACATCTCGAATGGCGAGTGGCATCCACATACTGGTATCACTACCGCGGTCCAAATTTGCACACACACAGGGTAAAACATGTTACCTACAACAAAGTAAGAACCGTAGAAAGAATCAGTCAAAACTTTGACTAGGAAAATCGCGTTGTTTGGTACAGAAATCCGATGCCTTTTTGAAAAGCGACGTGTCAAAATTAGACTCCTTTTGAAATTTCGACGAAGGGAAAGAATGAAGTATGTTGGATGGAGAGGAAAACGGATAATTAAGTGTTACAAATGCAAGGAGATTGCAGTACGTTGGTTGGATGAGTAACTATAGTGAATGGAGGGGGTGGCAGTGTAGAAGGCAGTGTGCTCCTCAAGTTTACTGATGCTGGTAAAAAACATATTGAAAGGAAGTGTGCCACGAATACCTACATTAATGCATTAGGAAAGGTCTGCGTTTGCAAATATTTCCCGTGAGAAAATTCTTCTTTTGAAAACGTTATTCTTATTTATTTTATGATATCATTAATATGTCATTTTGTTTGTCATTTTCGCCCAAAAATGACAAACAGCACTTTTTGTCTGGATTCCAGTCCATTTACTTAATTTTTTAAATGTGCCTAATCCTACACGTAATCTCACATCACCTTGTATGAATTGGTTTGTCCTTCTACTAGATAACAACGAAATATTTTAATTCCAGTTAATTGTATTTTAAAATCGGCCAAGACCTCAAAGAAAACAATAAATTGAAATAGGTGAACACAAGTTGTAAGAAATTTTCAAGATTAGCTCCCGTTAAAAATGAAGTCTTGAGTCTTATTTCAAGATATGACTGAAAGCGGATCGCAAGGAGAAGGTGATCCATAGTTCTTTTTACCATTTTCCCTCCAGATTCTCATAAATTGTTTACCGACTTCAGCCTCTGGTTCGTGGATGGCACTACTTTACTCTCATATATGATAATAGATAATACCACCAAATGTTAGGTTGGCGTGCACGATTGTCGAAGTGCTTTGGAAACTTTTATCTGCATTCTTTGGCCTTTCCACCCTATCGTTAACTTCTCTCTCAGATAGCTCAACGTATACCACTGCGAAGAAATCTCGAAGCCGACAAATTTCTGTTGGCTAAGAGGTTTCCCGGAACATGCTAATGAGTGGATATATGGTAGTGGATTGTCGAGCTGCCTTGTGGAGCCCCGAGTTTTGAAATACGAGCTGATAATATGTGCGCCGTGCAATCGTTCGTGCTCCTTTCCAAATTACCCACGTAAATCTATTATCTCTAACGCTCGGAGGAGTCAGCTTCCGTTGCTCTTCATGGCCGGAAAGACTTTCTTATCCCTTATTTTTAATGGCCCCTTTTTTCACTGGCATCTTTCCTCTCGAACTTACAAGACATTAGTAAATAGAACAATCACTTCTTAAGATTCCACAATTTTTTTTATTTTAACACCAACCTAGGTTTCGATTGGTTTATCAATGGAGAGTCAGTGAGCTCCTTTTATACCCGCAAAGTGTTCACGTGATCCATGGGTTTGGGCAACAATGGGAAATGGGGGGGGCAGAAGTAACTAGTTGTGACTTGGCCGGAGGAGGGAGGAGGGTTAAGGAGATGGGTCAAGTTAGGGAGGAGAGAAAAGGTAAGGTCAGGAAGGGAGAGTTGGAAGGGAACATATATTCATGTAACAGGTTTTGGTAGCAGATGTTATCTCCAACCGTTCCAGGAAGTTCAACTTGTGGCCTTTGCACTGGGTGTGGAGCACTTTGGGGATGAAGTCACTGGTGTGGTCTTCTTGAATGAGATGTTTAGCAAATTAATCCCCTTTTCTTAAGCAGTTATTCACATGGGTGTGAATAGCTCGTCCGATTTGACCAATGTAAGAGGCATCACAGTTATCGAAACGTAGGTCGGTGTTACAATAAAAAAAAAGTTGTGGAATCTTACAAAATGATTGTTTCATTTACTACTACCATGCGGTTCCACCAATTGAAGCCTCAGGGCTTCCTCTTTATTAGAAGACATTTGTTTTGTAAATTCGATTCCCTGCGTAAGATTGAAAAGAGCGAGGGGGAGTGGAATGGGAGATGAATCATAAGTTGCTCTTCTGACTATAAATGTGGCAATATAATTAGAAAGGTATTGAAAACGAGCGATAGAAGGACGTGAATATGAATTTAATTTATAATACACTATACATTTGCATAAAGTAAATTGACAGGTATCGAATAGCAAAACTTGAAGTCCACTGACCGAGATTACAACTTATTGTACAGCACTCAAACGCACTTCCAAAAAGCAAAATAACCATCTAAAATATTGTTATCAGTGATAACTTTGCCAAGAATTTTACAAAAAACTTTATATGCTTGCCATATTGTCTTGCTTCAAATTTCATCCCAATTTATTGCATCTATTCGTTAATGCTCTTTTTTTACTTTCTACTAAATATGCTTCAAGTCACTGAAGTAAATATTCATTAATCTATTAAAGAGCACTGCCATTTTTTCCATATTTTTTACGACACATTGTTGAAAAATGTTTATGGAAACGATTCAAACGGCTATTTTTTATGTCCACTAAATTTTAAATTATCAAAGAACATTCAATTTTGTTATTGAATATAAGAAAATATTGATTCATTATGGTATTTCAATGCAGCAAGGGAAGAATGCGTATCCTACATCTGATGTTTACATTTTATATCCATCCAAATTAATGCCTTTTGGTGGTATAGTATCGGCAAACTCAATTTTTAACTGGCTTACGAGTGTAAATAATAAATTTTATCCTTTGATCTTCATCTCTGCAACCTGATTTAATTTTTAAATTTTAAACATGACGCTAAATCAGTTTTTCAACGAATGAATGGAGCCTGTATTTTAGTCTTTAATCCTCAGATCAAAGCGTTCGCCGTGAACTTGTTTCTAGGGATAGAATTCCAAGTTTCATCAGGCAAAATTGAACTTGCCGTTTTATTTATAAACTGTTTATTTACGCACTCATCAAGAGAGTGTTCATTTCCTTTATACCCAAAAGTGTCGTAAATTTTGGTCGATCTTTGCATAATTCAGAGACACCAACTTTCACTGCCGTTGCAATTTGTGCTCAATATAAAATTCAATGAATTTCAAGTAAGGATATACTTAAACTTCGAGATAAAAACTAAGTATTTAATAGATATTCTTATTCGTATTTTCTCTTAAGGCCAGTCATTGCTACAGAATCAATAGCAAAATAAAATTCCTTTTCAATGGTTTATTTTAAACGTGAGTTGGGGAGGAGCATCCAAATGGAATATGAAATGGCTAAGGGTATGAGGTATTTTCTTGTAACGTACGGATTGATACGTTGCGTTCACTTTATGAAAGGGATAGTGATGATGGATCCCCAAGGTTTAATTTTAAAATTTCCTTTGAATTGCTTCTTGGAAAAAGAATGGCGAAATCAAGAAACGCAAAAACTTAAAGTAACAATGATGCTTTTCTTATTCAGAAAGGGGACAAGTGACAGGAAAAGTCAAAGGCAGTGTAATGTGTATAAAGTGTTATTATGCGATATTTAAAAAATAAATAAAAATGTGCTGAACTGAAGATTTAACTACAGTTAGTTGGTGAGTACCTACGGAGAGAAATGAATTTTACGCTACTTTATTTAAAATTCGTAAAACACGATAATTAATAAATAGCAATTCATTTTATGAATTACCTTAGTTAATTCTTTTGCTTTTTTACGAACACTGGTCATCATAACGGCTTTTAATATAAATCACCTTAATTTGACGCTGAGGTTTAACAATAATTATTGATCCCTTTCCCATTCGCCGACATGACACATTTCAAAGGCGTATTGATTATTTTGCTATTATTATTCCTTTCCCACCCTGAATTCATTTACATTTGTCCATTAATCGTATCCTCCTTTGCCTGAAGCCAGTATCGTTTTGTTCTTCAAAACTTAGTAAATGGTAATGAGATTTCTTCCTTCATTATCGAGATCATTTCATGTATGGGTGTGCTACTGATTGAAGTTTGACAGTTTATCGAATAAATTCTAAATGCTTCACTTCAACGGGAACCCCCTCATTCTCTAGACTACTTCGATTTAAAGTATCGCAAGAAAATATACTAATGCCGAATTCTAAAAACTTCAAAACTTGACAAAAAAAGTTACTTGAAAGTTTGTTTTGTTTGCCTAGTACCTAGGTATGTACATGAGGATGTACTAATGAACATCCTCCCGAATAAATACGATCAGAAATATTGTCTTCTAGGTTTTATTATGGTGATGCTACGATACTACAAAGTGCAATTTAACTTGTCTCCAATATAGTTTTTAGTGGATTACCTAAGTACTTAAACGTTTCACGGAAAGGTAGAGATCACTAGTAATCGCGTCAAGAGTCGCTAAATCCATTCCTTAGCCCGGGGGATCAGCGAGAGTAAGCTATTCCAGAACTAATTCTTACTGATAGCATAGTGACAGGTAAAAAGTGTGCTTCGCTCTCTTCACGTTCATCATCTGTGTTTTCGCGTCTGTATCTGCCATTACCGGTGCTTCAGACGGGGAGGAAAAGTACATTGATGGGAATGGAAGTAATAGGAATGGTGGAGAGAAAAACTGCGTCGGCATTAGCCAGCTCTCATCTAAAAGGCGGCATGGGTAACAGGACTTAACATCTCATCCGAGTGACTGAGTGCTGTACTGAAATTTTCTCCTCCAAACACTCTTGTAGGAGCCGGTTTACCAATGAAAAATGTCTTCCGATTCCGGGATTTGAACCCGTGGTCTCCATGTGAGAGGCCAGTACTCTAACCACTACAGCAACCCAGCCCCCTCCCCTTCATGTATTACTTGACGTTTTATAAGCACAATGGGGTCCTTTACCATATTTTTTTATTGCCGAATATGATAGAGTTTGTAAAATAAAAAGACCCGTTTTTTACGTTTTTTGATCCGTCAATTATTTCTCGAGTTATAGGCGTCGATAAACTGATGTTTTTAACCCTTTCGGAAAAGTGGGTGTGGTGCAACTTCTGACGTTAATCGACTTCCTTCAATCACAACTGAGCCCGCGAGGCTACTTCGCCTTATCGCAAAGGGGGGATACAGCTGACTCTGCCAATCGGAGCAGTTACGACAGCATCTGTGCGAGCAGACCTTCGGAGAACCCCCCTCCACTCCCTTCTCATCCCAGTCAAGGACGGGAGGAAAATGACGTCAATGTTATCGAGGCAGCTTTTTCGGTGGGCGTCACCTTTTGCTAATTTTAATTTTCGATTTATGAGTGAATGGTTGTGGTTAGAAGATTAACTTTTTCACTAAATTTCTTTTTTCGTTTCCATCTAACAATTTCGTGTACAAAATTGCGATTTCGGTTCCGAGTAAACGCCCCCATTATAGTTGCAAACAATATGACAGTAGTATTTTGAGATACATGTTGAATATTTCAAGTCGATATTGAACAGAAAACTTCGATTTTATATGGATGAAAGACAATAGGTGATAAGCGTTTGATTATCTTTTGACTGGAGATCCAGGCTTGAAATGCAGATTATGGGTTCGATGAGCACGCTAGCTAAAAACTCACTTCCCTCAACAGCAATGGACATAAATATCAAAAAAAGAACACTTTACTGACCCAGCACGCGTTCTCATTACCTGGTCTGATGTTCTGCCACATGATCTGCACGTGGTTGTCTCGATCCGGGCGGGTGTGCTCGTGCCAGAAGCCAAGGACGTGCAGGAACTCATGCTGGATGGTGCCAAACGAGCGACACCCCGTGGCGGAGAGGTACATGTCCGTCTTGATCCCGTAGTAACCAACTGGAGCAGCGCAGCTACGAATAGGAATTTCTCGTTCAGTTGTAAAAAGACAACTATTAGCAGTGGCGTCACGCGAATTAAATCTTTGGGTGCTCACACAGAGCTGGCAATGGATTAAAAAAAAAAACATTGCGTAATGCCCAGTTCACACGGTGCGTTTTTCCTTGAGTGCTAGCTTGCTGGATTTCGTGCGTGCTACCAAGCGGGCGACGAAGGTGGCCGCTAAGCTGGCTTCGTTGATGGTTGTCGGTTCACACGTAGCGAGCTATACTCCTTGCTCACTCTTCTTAGAGCCTCAGCACGAAGATTTTTACTGTGATAGTTCCGATTACGAACTGCATATTAACAAGTTTCGTCTCTATATGCTTCGATAAGCACCGCAACTTGATCCCTAGTCTATAGATTTGCCCTCATTTTAAAACACAATATCAGCCATACAATGCTATCAAGGGCAGAACTTTTATTTTGATCACGTAATGCAAAGCTGAACGATGAGTGGCCGGCAACAATAGCCATCAGCAAAACCAGCAAGGAAAATAGCACCGGACCTACTTTTTTTTAGTAACCTCGAAATCAAGCAAGCTAGCCATCAGGGCAGCCCGCAGCAGTCAGCGTTTCCAGCAAGCGAGCACGCATGGCATCCATCAGCACTCCACGCGAGAAATCCATCCCGGGAAAACGCACCGTATGAACTGGGCTTAAGTTGCTCCTCAGTCGGTTAGTATGTTAAAGGGAGCCCGGCTGCATTGAGTTCCCATTCTATTGAAGGCCTGTCAACATACTTTAAGTGCCGTATCAACTAATGCTTTCAAGTACGCCAGCTGTAATCACATTTATTTAATAACCAAATAATTATTTGTATGCCTGCATGGTTTACGGCGATGCCATGCGGTTGTTCGATGAACTACTCCAGGATAAGAGCCTTGAAATACCACTACAAACTACCTGAGCTATGCTGCTATATTTGGTATTTGAGAAGAAATATTAGAGATGGCATTAGCCATTAAAGGAGGTCCAGTGGCACCACAATCACACTCCAGTTGTGATCATATTGCAATCGTTATAATACCAGTTATAATTACTATCGTTTCATTCATCGTCTACAAATTTAAAGGCACTGTAACAGTCCTTAACCGGTAGGATTCCTTCAAGTTCACACCTGCATAGTACCCTGCAAGCCATCATAAAGGCGTGTGATAGTGGGTAAATCTTGGCCATACGTGCACTACTTATCATTCTTAAAAAGGATAAGTAGCTACATTTTAGTCTAATAATATCATTTTTTTAAATAAAGGGCAAAGCAAGCAGGCATAAATGTTGCTTTGGTTAGCTAAAGTCCTTTATATCAACATGAAGCTACCTTCGCTAGGATTTCTGATGAAGAAGACAGAAATCTCACATAAATATTAATCTGGAGTACACGGCCATGATTCCGATACAAAGGATCAACGTAATCTTTGATTTTTCTTTCCCAAATTTTCTTGGTTGTTCCCCCACACAGTTTGTCCCTCCGGATTATGTATTTTTATTCCACCTACTGTCCCCATTCTTTGGTTCCCCATCTCTTACATCCTAACATGTTATTATTTAACTCCCAAGAGAATCCTAACACTCAAATCACATAATTAGACTACCTAATTTATTCTGGCAAGTTTCTCTTCCAAACAATGCCAAGGACCTCATCACTAGCCTTCCTATCCTTCCGCCATACCTTCTTCATTTCTCTCTATACCCAAATTTTGCCCATACTGTCTAATCCCACCTTCCCGATGTCAGTTTTTTTCAATTATATTGCTACAAGCTGCCGTTCAATTTCTTTACTAATATTTCATGTGTACCGCCACACTTACGCAGGGCAAACTTTTAGCTTATCTGTTGCACAAATTTTAAATGAATAAATGCCCACAACTCTTTGCCTCAGGAAAAGGGCAGTTGCTATGCCTGCTGTGCATCTATGAAGATCGGGTTCAAAACCCGGTAGAAATTGGAGCCCCTATTTTGACCTCGGGTTGAGAGAACTTCAAGTTCTGAGCTTCGCACGTCCTTAAAACAATGAATCTTTCAGGGAATTTCGCTCAGAGATTAGTAACTCAAAATCTTAAGGTGCTGGCATCCCTTGAATCACCAAATTCTTTTCTTGCGTCCCTTTGCATAAATTATGAGTTTTAATTCAATCTTAGTAAGGGAAAACGGTCTTTCAGTAGGCACAATAAAAATATGATTGCGATTTAATAATGGTTTTAAATTAATGCATATGTTTGCCGCATAAAACCAGTCCACATTTCAGCTAAAAAATCGAATACATCTCATTTTGCCATCAAGCATGCAACAACAAGTAAAATGAAATTCATTATAGCTCATTTAGTTCGAAAATATTTTTCTGGAATATCAGTGTTCTCATTTAAAAAAATAAAAACGCAAAAAAATTATTTTTTTTACTTCTTATTTACAGTATCTGCCTTGTTTGCAAACATATGACGTTAATAAAAACATTCCACACTATCTTCTCCCTTTCTCATCACAGATGCGTACTCCCTTTGCCAAGTTCATGCCCATGACTACGCCTGGTTTCTCTCCATTTTTTCTTTCTCCCTTCTCATCTTCACCCTGACACCTTCCCTACCGATCTTAGGTACCCTAGAGAGCGGAAAATACGTAAAACCACTGATGATGAACTTTCGTTATGGTACAGAGCGCAGGTTAAAGCCCTTTGGGTCTCCCTAACCCCTCAAATACCCCCGTTCCATCACTACCCTTCCCTGATCCTCAACACTTTCACACTTCCCAGAACTTCCTCCGCCTTTTTCTCTCTTTCCGAAACACCTGACACTCTCCCTTCAATAAAGCCCTTTAATATCCCGCTCGATGAGAGCGTCTCTTTAATTCCAATACATCCGTCTTCATCGACATTTGTACTACCATTGCTCTTTTCCCAGCCGTTTCCAGCGATCCTTTTTCCGTGTTTCCTCTTCGTTTTCATTTACTTGGCGTTCTTCTCATTTAATATATATTCATCCTATTTTAGTAAGAGTATGCTCTTTAGAAATCAGTGAGTTACATGATGTAAAATCTGATATTAGAGAAAATATCATCATCATCATCATGGGTCAACAATCCTAGTATTGGTTTGACGCTGCCCACCACTTGATTTTTCTATCGGCCAACCTCTTCATATTATGGTATCTCCTCTCTTTATTTTTCAAATATAAAAATAAAGTTTTAAACAACGTATTAAATGCCTCTACATTTTGATTCATCGTAGTTACTGCATGTGAGAACCGGTACTAAATCCGACCCTCTCAAAATAGCGGACACCTTTCAATGGGTACGGTATCACTATGGCACGGTATCACTATGGGCGTTGTTTATCTGCTTATGCGTGGAGGTAAGTTGTTGCTTTGCAATAGCGTATGCATTTATCTCATTTGTTTAATGCAATGAACGATTGTATTTCGAGTTTTTATTCACGCAGTATGGATGGTAACGAGCAATCATCAAGGGTCAACAATCCTAGCATTGGTTTGACGCTGCCCACCACTCGATTTTTCTATCGGCCAACCTCTTCATATTAAGGTAGCTCCTCTCTTTCACGTCCTCTGTTCTATGTAACTCATCCGGAAGCCTGCCTTTTCCATTCTTCCCGCTCATTTTTCCTTCGACGATTGCCTTCATCAGGCCATCGTGTCTTAAGATATGGCCGATTATGTTGTCCCGTCTTCTTTTTATAGTTTTCAGCAGACTTCTCTTTTCTCCCACTCTTCTTAGGACTTCTTCATTTGTCACTCCGTCGATCTATTTTATCTTCATCATTCTTCTGTAGCACCATATTTCGAATTCTTTAGAAAATATGAGGAAGTTAATTGAAGGTCTTGGGATGAATCCAAGTGAATCCAGTCTGATATGAATTAGGATTGGATGAGAATCGAAAAAATGCCGGGGAGAGATAGAAGAAAATGGAATTGGTACGGCTACTCGTATCAAGAGTATGGGACATGTAACTTCATCGCAATATCCCATTGAAATTGCGCAGTATTTTTGAATATTTGCAGATTAGAGAGCAAATTGTTCATTGCATGCAAATGATGGTGAAGGAAGCGGATGACGGAAACAGAAATCAAGATTTTTAACAATTCACCGAAATGATTATATCCATTGATATAAAGCCAAACTCCAAGTTTTAATGGCTATAGTTACCTGATTTGGCATTATTATTACTATTTCATTTGGTATTTTATTAGTTAGGGCAAGTTTTGAAGCTGTACACTTACTCTGCTTTAATTTTTCGCCACATTACTCTCCCCATGACTAATTCCTCATCAGTATTTTTCTATTCACGAAGGAGCGAAAATAAGGTAACATTAAAAAAGCATAAAATAGCACCGCATAACTATAATGATAGTTTCATACCGGCTACGGTAGTATTGGATAGTGTCCCTAATCTTCTTTTATTACATTCATCTATTTTCTCCATGCATACATTATTTCTCATTTCAAAGCAACATATGCACTCCATCCCCGTAACTTCTGCATCATTATTTAAAATCATGTAAATACTAGGGTTATTTATCATTGTGCCCCACAGGTTTGCTATTTTGAATTCAACATCAATACTTCGCTCTTTCGACACAAAGCAATCTTATATCAGTTGCGGAGGTTTTAGGAGAAACCCCTTCGTCCTCATCAAGTCAAGACTCATCCATTTTGCAAGCAATCAATACTTGAATCCACGCGGAAAGTGATACGATTTATCATTTACTTTAAATTATTATGGTTCTCACGATGGTTGCAAAATGAAAGTCCGCCAAATAAATGATTCCCGAAATTTCAATTAGTAGCCGAGATATAGAAGAGTGGATATTGTGACCGTACCCACAAAAGCTTCTGTATAATGTCAACCTTAAAGATGCGTGATCTTGGGTACGAGATACATTTTCTTTATTTCATTTCATAGAAATATTCAAAGATATTTGTGTACGAATTGAACGCTCTCTGATTTCGCTCCATAGATACTCTCCATTACGAAAAGTGAGGATAATCAACTTTGTTTCGTGACAATTACGGATTCGAGAGAAGTAGTAATCGATGTATTTTACTAAAGCAAATATTCCACAGAGAAAAAAATCATTCGCCTTGACCGGGACTCGAACCCGGACTTCCGGATTTCCCGGCCAGTTGCTCTACCAGTTGAGCTACCAAGATGTCCTCTTTACCTGTGGATAGAGCACCTCGCCGGAAATCAGGGGGTCCGGGTTCGAGTCCTGGTCAAGGCGAATGATTTTTTCTCTGTGGAATATTTGCTATAGAGCAATTTCAGCGGGTAATGCCGCTAAAGTTTTCACGGCTAGTACGTGATCTTTGAATTCGTTATAAGATATACTTTAGTTTTTAAGTGATTCCACGGCTCTTGTTATTTCGCACCGTAGAAATATATCTCAAATCTAAGGCACACGATACCCACGCACGTGGTAGGAGTCATACCTGCAAACTTAGGGTTGTTTATTTGGGAATCCATATATTTAACTAATTAGCCGGCCCAGGTGGCGGCGAGGTAAAGTCCTCGCCTGCTAATCCTAGGGTCGCGGGTTCGAGCCCCGCCTGGGTGGGTTTATCTCCACCTATGGCATGGATGTTTGTGAAGCTCTGTTGGTTCAGCCCCTGGGAAACCTGGTGATAGGCAAATCGGGATGCCAGGGGTATATGAGCCAACAGAACCGTCCGGACGCAAAAAAAAAAATTATTTCCGTTTATTTGCGTATTTGAAATTTATTTTATTATCACAATGTTCTATTTTTTTTAATGTTATAAATGCCAAAAGTTGAAGCTAAGTAATAGAATTTGTGTGCTAACGTTCAATGACGCTCAAAGGGACAATGATACTAATGCAAAACAAGAATAACGACGATCTCGGAAAGGAATGGCGAGGTGGCTTAAGGGTTGGATTCCCATCCCGAAGTGCCCCGTTCGCATCCAGTCGATGACAATATTAGTACACTGGTACATACAACGGTCTTTCCTCCAGGGTTCTGCACTCCTTGTGTGGAATGGGACGATAAGGAGTGGATCCCTTGGTGCCCATCGTGAAGAACAGGCTAATTACCACACCGAAATTCTCTCCACCCATTCTTCGTGCGCTTCCTTTTCCATTCTTTTACCTTTCCTCCCGGTCTGAATCACATGTAAGTGCGGGGAAGAAGACGGAATTCGATATTTTTAAGTGATTAAATTTTCATTGGTAAAACAGACCCCTGCTTGAATGCTCTGTATAGAGCATTCGAGTTCAGTACTCCGTCCGTCAGAAAGGACATCAAATCGTGAACCTCTTGGCACCTTTCTTTAAGAGCAGCCAGGTTTCTCTTCACTCTTCCTCTTTTCCTTGGAAAGATCCCAATCCCCATCCAATAACTCACCTTCAGTGTCCTTAGCGTCTCATAAAATGGCAGAAATTATCATAGCAGTCGGAATCTGCCCCCAAATTAATTCTGTGACAATTAACTGTTGTAGAGATACAAGAGCAACTCCTTTCACATCCTTATTAATGTCAAAAGAAACTTCGACCCCATACTTTTCCAATCCAATTCCACCCTTCACGAAAATTAACGATCACATTCAACCTACGAACAGCAGACTCTTTTGAACTCCGAACTGAATGTAAATGCAGTGATCCTCGCGAGAGTTCTCCAAAATGAGCGGCGACTCCCGTAGCCGATGAGCACGTCGGAAGCCAATCAGCAGAGTGTGCGTTCTCGGCAGATAGAACGACTTCGAATGATGGACGGGTCAGTCATCGAAACTTTTTAGTGGGGGGAAGAAAATTGAACAACTCAGCAAGAGTGCACAGAAATTCTGAATCAATGGAAAATCAATCGGCACAGATAAAAAAAGTGAGCTTCTAAAAATAATTTGCGACATCAGACATTTTGTAAAAAAAAATATTTGAAATTTTTTACCGGGTTCAAGCAAGAAAAAAATGTAAAAAAACTGATTATACTCTTAATTTTTTTAGAAAAGCTTTTATCGAGGTTAAGGGGGAAGAACATCGTAATGTCCAGTGATGATAGGACGCGTCCCTTCTCACCCCAACCTTCCCCTCGTGGCATGAAAATTGAATGACGATGAGTGAATGAATGACAATCCATTAGAGAGAAAAGAAATTAGTGCTGAGCGGGGGAAAAAGAAATTGCTACACTCATCGTACATTCGAATTTGATTATGAATGACGAGGGATGCCGTAAATGCTATAAAACTGGAATGAAACTGGATTTAAAATCTGTTCAGGTTTCCTTTGGGTTAAAAGACTTATTTTGGCACCTTTATCATCAGATTTCTAGGATTTGTTTGACGCGACTGTACACTCGATTTTCGAATCGGCTTGCCTCCTCATAAATTAAAAAATAATTTTACTTCAACAGACTTTACTATTTGCTACATATATTTCATGCAAGGACTTCCTTCACCCATCCTTACCGTTCACTTTTGGCAGATGGCCGTCTTCATCAGACTGTCACGTCTCAAGAAATGGCCGTTTAAGTTGGCCTTCTACTCATTTAAGTATTCATCAGGCTTTTTTTTTCTTTCACTCCTCTCACGAATTCTTCGTAACTTGGTAGCCCAATTTATATTCATTGCTAGCTAAACCCGGCCACGCTTCGCTGTGGCCAAGTCTGATGTGAAATGAATGGGAAAGTAAATTAAAAGTAGAAAAAAGATGTTTTTCACGGAATATCATTTGTTATTGTAAAGCTATTGGATTTACTACATATTCTGTTTGTTCGTTTTCTGAATAAACATAAGTATCAGACTGTTTACCCACTCTGACTTATGCGACGCATAATTGCCTATGAGAGAAACAATCGTTATCTAAATTCAAACCACACACTTGTAAATATCGCCATTGCCCTTTATTGATAATAATAGTGAACGCAAGGTATATTGGAAATTGAAGTCGTTTGAACTCGAATGCCAGGTCGGTCGGAATGAATTGTATTCTAGGAAGTAGTAGGTCTTCACTTTTATGAGATCGAATCAGAATTGTTGCTTCGATTATATTGCTCATCAATTTTGTAACTTCTAATCGTGTGACATTGCATGACTTTCGCTGATTGATGTTCAGGAGTAAAATAATTGGCACTCCAATTTTTAAACTCCGAATGTGTGACGGTCATCCGGGAACATCGAGAGAATTAAGAAATTCCGTTGGAAAATTCACTACTTCATTTTGGTTCATCAAGGAGTCAATGGATTTGTGTGTCACTGTTATTTCAATCAGGTATGCAATTCATCCGCTGCTGTTGAGTGAGGTATAACTAGAAGCGTTTGCCTTAAGTCACCATGTAGTAACATTATTGCTCAATTCTCATTACTCATTATTTCGTAAGTTTTTCAATGTATACTCTAATACTTCCAGTGACTTCTTGTGAGCCATTGTTTACTCATCCTATACAATGATGTTGCATGCCTGAAGAACCTTTCCCATTCCTGATATTTTTGAAATGCTATCTTTAGGATTTTCTGTGCTTTGCATGATTAGTGACAGTTTAAGTGCTGAATGCGCGCTTCTCCCTCATTCCATTATCGTGGCAACAATGCCTGACGCAATTACTGGCCGTTTAGCCAGGTAACTAATTTTAGCCAGGATCAAGGAAATTAAGAAAGCTTTTCCAGTTCCACCTCGAGCGTCCGAAACGTTTTTTACTATAAAAACACTCGCGTATTCAAATGCAACGCTGAGTCAAAATTTCAAGTCAATCGGCCGACTACTTTTTGAGTTTTGCGAGCACAAACGTTCGCAGGCTGAATTTTTATGCATAAAGATTTTTCTGTCACAATATAATTTAAATATTTTGAGCCATGGCTTTTTGACAGTCATCGTAGCCCATGCCTCAATGTCATAAGCATGCTCCAAAAGTATTTACGTGGTGCTTCCTCTATTTCATACTTGTACTTCCAGCTGTATGAGGATCCCTTTTTGGTGGAACGTTCACTTTGCTTGGGCTATTCGCCTATTTTTATATTCTTGCTTCGTTCCTTCACTGGTCACTCGGATTCCCAGATAGCAATAACAACCGTATGCACATGAAGTCCGGGGCGAAGCGCGAGTTTGCGACGCTTGGAAGCCTATCCACTCAACGGTTCCCTCGCTTTGGTTCCTTACTTTAAGTCTTTGGAAGCTTGAAGCTGAGGTTTGGAGCGATGCTCGAGAGGTTATTAAGCCGGTGGTGGAGAAAAAAGTTTCGTTTGGGCTCGTAAGAGAATGAAAACCGCGTTGCTTTGGTCGGAGGAAGCGCTTTTACAGGGGGGACGCACGTGCTACGCTGATGTTTATGGAGGAGTCAGGTGAAGGGAAGGGAATGGAAACACGTGCTTTATTTAACATTTGCAATTCCAATGTGCACTCTGACTCTGACACTGCCTGGCGAGTATAAAAATTGGGCGCTATAAAGAGGAAGGAATTCGGAATCCGCGAGCAACATCTGCTCCTTCAAGAGTCTGCAACCACTGCGAGGGATCCACAAATGCTAAAACATGCGGTGACGATTGCGCTTAACAGCGTCGTCTCTTCACAATTGTGACTCATATGTCACGTTGGGGAATCTAACCTTAGTGAATATCTAACGTTAGACTCAGATGTGAGTATAATTTTAGTAGTTCAACAAGAAAAAATATTTTTTTATCCTTTAAAATACCTTTTTTTTCCGACTCAGTTAGTGTTCTGAGAACTTAACTGTTCGTCACTTAGAAAAACAATGCACTAATCAGTGGATAATCAATAAATCATCCCTAACAAAATAAGGCGTACCTCGCAGCATTTTTGTACACCATTTCAATCGTTGCTATTAGAGTGTTCATAAAGTATTTGTCCCTCTCTGTTTCCACTTTCTGTAACTAATCAGTTCTTAAGGTAAAAAAAAACATAAGCTGCATTCCCACTTTCGTGTGATGAACCCAAGAGATAAACTCAAATAACCTGCGATAGTGAAAACTAGCAATATAGCCTGATGTGAGCCTGAAAGGGGTCCATATTCCAAACGATAGCCTGCCTTACGGAATCGATTGATTTAGTGGCGTCGGACGTTATTGGCCGGAGAATAGATGGTGACCATCTTTTCACACCTACACTCCAGATTCAGGAAAGGTTTTCATCTACATCTACTGACTACCCATCAGACCAACAAGAGGGTGTGTGGCATGGGGAGAAAGTTACCAAACATGGACTACGATGTGCATTCACTAATATTTACACAGTGTGGAATTATGAACTACTGTAAACATAATGCGAGACACGCACCAAAATTTTACTTTTCATCTAATATACGAGGAAATATATTTTAAAAAAGCAACGAACATTAATTTTATGTAAAATATTGATTGATAAAGGCATTATTGGATCATAAAAAAGTACGACCCTAATCATAATCTTTTCTTCGGTCTGTTTATGTCATTTATTTCAATCTGCTAAGTGAAACTCTCACTAAGTGAAAGAGAAAACCTCTATTTGGTTGCATTTATGCCATTCTACGTAGCAGTAAGAAGAAGGCTTAGTAAGTAAGAAGAAATGCTCCTGTATATAGTGTTAGTGATCTAAAGATTACCTTCATCCTTATGCAATAAGACGCAACGACCAATCAGACACTTGACATTTATCTTCTCTTTGCATTTATTCATGGATTCTAGCCCATAATTCCCAAGCTCAATCCTTTTCCTATCTGTATGACCTTATTCCTTTCCCCATATTAATAAATTGTCTTCTTCCTGTAGCGTTAACTCTTCAGAAAATAGGTATACTTGATGAAATACTTCCTCCGCTTGCCATTCGTAAGCAAATAAACCTGTATCATTATTAAATTTATGGAATCTACCCTATTCTTTTACGGTATTTTTGTATATTTTAGAAGGGAACTCTTATCATTAAACTCACTTAATACTTAATATTATTTGAATTGTCTCTCCATTATGCGTTTTTATGGGAACACAGAAGTGGTGCTTCTATTTTAATGATTTTCCTTCTATTAATATTTCAATCATCCTACCCCTTTTCAGTATATGGCCCATGAATTTGATGTTTGTTCTCGTCATCACATGTATCAATTTTCTCTCTAAGCTCACTTATTCTGAGCCTTCAAGATTCGAATTCCTTCCCATTCAGATTAATTTCTGTGTCCTCCTTTATATTCACATCCTAGATAATTCCTGACTGGCTCTTTTAATCACTATCTAGAAATGGAAATATTTTTCATATCAGTCATTTGCTTAATGCCTTAGAGTAAAAGACCCTTGTTATGAATAAAGGCAATAGTGGTGGTTACTGTTTTCATATAGCGCACGGATAGATGTGAAATGTTAGGAGGACTGGATTTCAAAAATTAATATCTATTCATTGATTAAAAGAATCGCGATTGAAGTGACTACATCTTCTCCTACAATTCAGACTCTATATCTCTGGAGTAAGCCTAAAACTAAATGACCATGCTGTTTCAATGGATATAGATAGAAGAAATGGTAACTATTTTTGCACAGTGCAGGAATAGGTGACAGCGCAATGTTACAAGGGTTGAATTTCATAATATGTGCCTTCATCAAATAAAAGAATCACGGTTAAAGTGACACATTGTGGGCCAAGCATAGATATGGTTCTGATCCCTATAAATTTTTCCCTAAACATTTCGCCTTTAGCAAAAACGTACCCGTTCAAGTTCCTGACCAGCATGTAAGCGCCCGCTCCTGGACTCTCCACGATTCTGACGCACGTGACAGATTGGAGATCAGCAACGGCCGCTCGGATCCAGTTCTTCTCAGCCTCCGAAAACTCATTGCTCAACTGATAGTACAGGACTCCTCCGGGCCATAAAAGACTCCTATCAGCAACAAGGTTTTTCACACCAGCGTTCAGTCCCTGTTTTAGATCAAGAACATTCTGTTAAACATAGCTGAAGGAAAACAGGAAAACATCTCAAATATACATCTATTTCTTCACGCTTTAATAATTTTATCGTGGTTGATGCCGTTAGATACGGTTTCATGCCACCGAAACATGGTAAAGTCAAAATCATGCACGGCCCTCACCATAAAAAACTTATTGGATGCATAATTAAAGCCAACACCTCTCAAAGCTATCACATGTACTGAAAAGAATGCAGTATGAGTGTTAAAATTTGTTTCATTCGTTAAACACCAATAATTCAAGCATGTGCAAATTAATATTAGTTCTTCAACAGCTTAATACGAATGGAGTAAAGGAAAGGAAGGAATATATCAAACTGTTTCCACAGGAGTAGGGGATAAAACACTACGGCTTTTATATTACTCTCCATGAAGTGTAGAGAAAGGAAACCTTTTTTTACTGCCACGAAGCCATGTAGCCAGAATTTTGCGTCATTAGGGGGGGCGAGGGTGGGAAGGGGGATGTTTAGTGTAGCGTAACTTGAAACAAATCAGCCCGGCCCGTTCGGTACCGATATGTTACAAATATCTTCCGTTAATTTTCAGTGCACTGCTTACCTTGATGTGAATCAGTTAGCTTTACGAGCCCCAGAACAGAAGTTCAACTCATAAATGCATATCAGATAGAAAAGAATAAACTATTAAACCCACAATTGCATAGAACTAGCGATCACGTTCAATAAACTTAACACTTGAATTATGTGCAGCGTAATCCGGAGTATCATGCCCAGTTAAAATCAGAACAACAAAATTATTGGGACAAAATTTCGGGAGGGTGGGGGACGGGGTGCGGGGGGGTTGGGGGCTGAAGCCCCAGAAGCTCCCCCCTGGCTATGAGCATGCTATCACGAGAAGGATTCGTTTGTATAGGAGACATAAAGCTCTTATATTAGTGGGTAATGAGTTACAGTACATCTTACAGCAAAAAAACATCTATGATCATTGAGTACCGCTGAATATGAAGAATTGTTAAATTTTTTCGCGACCTCACGAAAGAAAAACCTTATCAGTGCACGATATAATAGTCGTCAAAAGCGAGATAGTTGGTTTGGTCAAACTCTCAATGGCACCTTGAGCGGATTCAGAATGATGTCCCCTTCATGAAAATCTCCCTCTTCGAATTCCGGCTGAAATGCCTCCGGAGACAGCTTCGCCGGTCCGATTTTGTACGCAGGTACCCAGGAGACGGGCAAGCCGAGAACCTCCGCTCCATTCTGCAGAAGGTACGCCTCTAAGAGAATAGTGGGAAGAAGCGTTGATAAACGCAGCATAATGACCGAAAATAACAAGGTCCTCGCCCTTAAATAAGACGAATGGCCATGTGTTGCGGCATTTTGTGACACGAAACTGAAAGCAGAGGGCGGAAAGCACGTTGAAATTAGGAGGCACTTTGGCAATTTCAAAGTAGTTAAGAAAATGACCAAGAGATGGCAAAAGCATCCATTCTCCGGTCAACGGCCCGCAGGCGAAGGAACTGCTGCTTGGAAAAAGCCTTATCGCAAGGTAAATGGGCGTTTTTCGTGCTCTGCCTGAATATCTATCTAACATGTGGTATTACATTCTTAAGAAAATTGGAGGAAAACTGAAATGAGTGAAGTAACTTGTTCATGGATAGAATATTTCTTTAACCTGAACTAAGAGTGATCAATTATAATGTTCCTCAGGCGAATGAATTCAAATTGAACTCAATTATCTCTCTCAGATCACTCCATCTCATCTCAAGAAAGGTCATGGATGATATCAATGGACATAATTATGTCTTAAGGCACTGATGACGCTAGTACAGGCAGTAATGCTTTTCTCGTGAAACGAACAGATTAGAAAAATAACGGATTCTCTATCCGTATTGAATATTTTCTCTCAGCATTGTTTGGTATTTAAAATTAAAAGTCTTGTAACTAGCGTATTTAAATTGACATCGGAGAATAATTAAGTCAATGGCACGAATATTGCATAGTCCCCTTAGTTAATGGTAATTGGAAAACTTCATTTTGAATACCGCGCAAGCTGCACTATCGTACGTCTTTTATCACTAATTTAAAAGAGTGCGAAGTCAAGGAAGTTTAGTGATTGCGGTAATCTTTCTGTGATAAAGTTCTGTCGCCTTTGATAACATTTTGACTTTTTGTTACCTGAGTGCTCTAAGAAAAATGTCATACTATCGGCTAATCGTTTGGTATTTGAAGGGAAGGAAGGAATATACCAGGTTTTTATGATATTTTTTGTCGATAGACTTGTTCGTTTGTTTAGGAAGTAAAATATTAGCAGTTACTTATTGTCATCTTCCAATCTATTATTACTGGCATTCAGATTATATGGTGCTTGTAGTTCAATAGATTGAATTGGTGATAGTAATATCCTTTGAAAACCATGCAGTGTTGTGAATTCATGTCATTGAGTTACATAACGTTCCTTTCAGATTTGGTTATGAAGCAGCGGCGAAACATTTTTGTGAAGACGACTTGAAGGTTGACTGTAAGGGAAAGGTGTATGTCGTAACAGGTGGGTGGCATATTTATGTTCAGAACTCGAGATTAACTGTTCATACAAGCATAGTATTCATTGGGAGTTGAGCAGATGTGGACGTTGTTTATGAAATTATCGTTGAAGTTTAGGCCGTTTATTTTTACTCAATTCTCTCGTTACTCAATACTCGTTTGGACTCAATACTTTCCTACCCTCGGTTTTTGTTACACTTTACAGCAGATACTGTCGTTTTCTCTGCTTCCTATTCATTTTCTTTTATCTTCAATAGTCATCTCATCATGCCAAAATTGCTCAAATATTCAAGTGTTGCTGAAGCTACTGCCATGAGAAAGCCTTGGTGAGTTGGGGATGGCGTCATTGCAGCATTTGCGTAAAAGCACACCAGTAAAGAATCAGATTTCACCTGTTAAACCTTCGTTGTTATGGGGATTGTGTTTTTTATGACGTTTCTCTGTAATGGTCTGCTAAAGGTTCTTACATAATGGAAACACATGTTACTTGTTTTCTGTCTGGGGACTTATTCATTGAACACTTCGAGTCTGTAGCCTTAGTCTCTCTGATATCTGTAGAGTGTGAGACCTCTCATTCGAGTGAAGTCAGCTCATTACAGTTCTTTATTCATTATAAACGAATACCACATCTTATAATATTTTACATATGTATCTTAGAGATTTCTGGTTTTCCTTTCCCCCACTCCTCCCTAACTGATAGGTAACTGCATTAATCAACTTGCTGAAAGAATGATGGGTTAGATTCCATGTTGTTGTTACATCACCCTTTTGCTTCCTATTTTTCTGTGTCAGATACATTTCTGGCATTGGGGATAATCACTAGTTCATGGAGTCTTGATATCTTAAATGTTTCATTCACTGAAGATGATTTATTAATATTTGAAAGCTACCAAGAGTTGACTCGTCACCTCTCATATTACAATTGAGTGCTACAGTGGAGGTGGGAAGACACTTGATTCATGTTGGAGGTGAAGTGAATTACTCACAGGGCATTGGGCATTGAGGTACATCAATGTTGATTGATCGAATTGATCCTTTATTTTTCACTGCTGTATGGATTTTTGGAATGGGTCATTGCACCTCCAGATAATTCAATATGTAGATGTTCCATGTTGACTTTTGACAGCAGGTATTTTTCACATTATTTGTTCAATTCTGCACTTCCAGATAATTCAATATGTAGATGTCCCTTGTTGACTTTTGACAGCAGGTATTTTTTACATTATTTGTTCAATTCTTCATCGCCAGTATTCGGTCGTAAAAGTGGTTTGACTCATTTCTCCTCTCAATAATTCTCTTGGCTAACCTCTTCACCTGTGTGGATTTCTTCTCTCACGCCCCTTCGCTACTTGATTTACTATCTCACGAGAGGTCTTCCTTTGCCCTTCTGTACAATAACTTTCTCCATGACATCTGTCTTCCTCAGGCCATCATCATGCCTCAAAATGTTTCATAAGTTTATTCCATCTTTTTCTTAGAGATTTCATTAGATGTCTTCTTTTTCCTCACTCATCCTGGAACCTTTTCTGTTTGTTACTCTAGCAGTAAAGTTATGTTTTGAGGTCATATAACTGCTTAAATTAGTATGTCAAACTCTCTACCTTGAACTCAATTCTAAGCTCCATCTTTAAAAGTTCACAATATCCATGTCTTATGAATTCTGAACTCTGACCTTGAGTTGTCAGGACATGGTGATACTAGCCTGGATACTACTGGCAGCTTTAGTTATTCAGTGTATCCATTTAATGGTCATTTTTCTCTTTTTGCACTACTTTTAATTTGCTCCCTGTCCTTCCATTCTATTTCTAATTATTTCTTCATTCATTCATTTCATTCATTCATCTTCTAATTATATTCTATTGCTGTTATCATCCATGCCTCAATGCCATAAAGGAGCATACTTCCGCATGAAAATACTACTTAGTGTTACATAACTTTGAAACTGGTATTTTTAGTGTCAGTATATTCTTCTGCTTCTAGAATTCCATTTTTGCATGGCTCTTTTATAGGTTATTTTCCTTCTTGCCGCACCACTGCCTTAAACTGCGTTTATATCATAGATGTTCGGGTGGTAATTAACAAAACAACTTTGAATCAAGAGTATACCCCAAACAATAATACATAACAGTTTATCCTGGTTCCCAGATACAAAGCATTTCAAGCTCTTTGAGCTTTTGTTTTTCAAGTTTATCATTGCTGTTTCTCCTTGGCTGCTGAGTAATTTTGTCTTTTTGTTGTTAGTAACTTTCTGGTGATATCACTAATGTCTTCTCTAAATTAGCTATTGTCTCTGAAATGTTTTAAAACTCCGTCATGACTGTTATGTCATCCCAATGGGTATTCAGTGCTGAAGCCATAGCTGTTCATCATTTGCAAAAATGACTGTTAGATGAATAGTGAACATAAAAGTAATGATTACTTTTATCAGTGATTGAATAAATATTGGTGAATAGGAAGTTAAAAACGATATTTTTACCCTTAAATTTTTAGAGGCTAGATGCTAGTGAAAAGTGTAATGTGGAGTGTTGCTTTGTATGAAGTAGAAACATGAACTTTAAGGAAAGAAGATGAAAATATACCTAGTGCTTTTGAGATGTAGGCATGAAGAATGATGGAGGGGTTAAGGCAGGGAGATAGGAAGACAACAATTGAAGTGCTGGAGCAGGTAGTGGAGGAAAGGAAGTACATGTATTGACACAATTAGAAGAAGGTAGAGGGAGTGGATGAAGCTGGTGTCAAGGGGTGTAGGTGTTTTGAAAGACATGACAAGAAGGAAGCATGTTAGGTAGAGGGCGCAGAAGATTGGGTCTTTTAGATAGAATAATGGCTTTTAGATTTGTGGAAGTGTAGAAGGAGTTGTGGGGAAAATTTATTACTCAAGAAGATATTGCCTTTTAGTATTCTGCCTTAACCAGCAGAGTACTGAATAATTGGAAGAGCTGAAGCCTGAGATTCCATTGTTGATCTTTTCCCCCTCTTTTATGGGAACTTGATTGAAACATTCTTTACACAAGCAGGAACCATTTCTTAGCTCTTTATGTCAAGTAGGAAGATAAAAATTTGATTCATGTTTTACTACCTGCTATATGTTCTTTTATTAATGGTTCTCTGAAATCCTCATTCATCACTTATGTCACTATTTCAATTTTTTCCTCAATGATATATCTTTGTAAATTTAGCTGTAGTGGTATTTTTTGGTTATATGTATAACCTATCATGTTTTAATAATTATCTTTAATACCTTCTTTTCTCTGCACAGTTCTAAATTTTACTTAAGGCTGGATATTTCAAAGAACTGTTACATAGTTTTATTCACATCATTATTTTTCATTTTTCCCTTTATCATTTGTGTCATATTGCTTAGTGCTTGAAAGATTTATTATAAAGCCCTCTGGAGGTTGCTGTGAGTTAAGAGCAATTCATTATTATTGCAAATTTAACCATATGGTTGGGGTAGATATGTTTTTGTGAAAGTATTTTCGAGCACTCAATGATTTTTGTGGATAAAACCATAGGCTTTATGTGTTTAGTTAATTTTATTGATGCCCAGCTCACCTAAATGTGTGACCTTGTGGAAGCCTGATGAATTAATTATTGGTTTTTAGACTTTCATGGAATGATGGCACATACCATTAGTCCCTATTCATATTTATTCCACCCAGCATATTTATTTAGCATCCCGCAATATGCATATATAGTTATTCTGCTATGGTGGAATTTAGGTACACCTTAGTATTAACCTGTTTTTGGGTTACCATCAGATGCAGTCACAGCAAGAGTCTAATATTTAGGCTTCACATATATTTTTTATACATTCTCTACATTTAGGTAAAGCAGATATGTATGTAGAAACTAAAATAAAAAGTAGACTTGGGCCGATACCAATATCAAGTTTCAGGTATGTATTGGCCGTTTTCCCAATACTTCGATACTTTTGAATATTCATTTTTTTCGAAAACATTTATTCAAAAGTATTAATTCTGTAAAAATCATCTAAAAACATCATCATCATCATTGGTCAACAATCCTAGGATTGGTTTGACGCAGCTTTCCACTCGATTCTTCTATGGGCCAACCTTTTCATTGTGACGTAATTCTTCTCTTTTACATCCTTCACAACCTGTTCCATGTATCTCATACGAGGCCTGCCTTTTCCAATCTTCCCGTTCACATTTCCCTCGACGATAGTCTTCATCAGGCCATTGTGTCTCAAGATATGGCCGATTAAGTTTTCCCTTCTTCTTTTTAGAGTTGTCAGCAGACTTCTCTTTTCTCCTATTCTTCTTAGCACTTCCTCGTTACTTACTCAGTCGATCCATTTAATCTTCAGCATTCTTCTGTAGCACCACATTTCAAATGCTTCTACCCTTTTCTTCTCCGCTGCTGTCATCGTCCATGATTCACTGCCGTAAAGAAAAATGCTCCAGATGTATGTTCTGATGAACTGTTTCCTTACTGCTATGCTTGTATTTCCTGCTGTAAGTAGATTCTCTTTTTGATAGAATGCCCACTTTGCTTGGGCTTTTCTTTTTGGGCATTCTTTCAGTCTTTTACATGTATCACTTAATACACGGTTCCTTTGGTACTCCTCATGAAATAGTTGTTAATTACTGTAATTTCTTGGTATTTTCAGGGGCTAACAGTGGCATAGGAAAATCTGTTGCTTTTGAAATAGCCAAAAGAGGTGGATGTGTTCACATGGTATGCAGAAATCAACAGACTGCCGAAGTAGCTAAAAATGAGATAGTCGAAGTGACGGGAAATCAAGTGAGATTTTGAATTTTCATGTTTAATGCATTTAGCCAGAAACTTACTCAATGTGGAACGTAGGTTTTCGCAGCGAAATTCATTGCTGTCGGAGGCTTTCAAGGGCAGCTGTGTATGACCCATTGTCGGAGTACAAGCTTTCATGGCCATTACTGGACGCATCATCAGGCATTGATGAAAAAATTGGAAAAGTCGATCTTTTATATGTATCAAACCCTCCCCCCTTTCAAGTGGAGTGGTGGGAGTCGACTGACATTAGAAGGTGGCTGCCACTTAGCCCTGTTCTGGGGAGTCAATGAACTTTCCCTCCCCGTCACAGTGCAAACAGGTGTGTCATTACAAAATAAAATGACTGGCAATTTTCCACAAGAATAAGGTTTTTTACTTGACCGGTTTCGGTGTACAAAACCATCATCAGGTGAAAATTATTGCTCAGACATCTGTATGTATACACAATTGCAATGAGCGGAGAGAAAGGTTGAGAGGGGGATGGGGGAAGGGAGAGGTTGGAGAGAACAAGGAATGGGAATTGAGAGGAGGGTGAAAGGAGGTGGGTGTTAATGGGTAAAACCATGCATGATGGCGATCTGGGGATGGCCCAGGTCGTTAAGGGTCTACGGAAAGTCCACATGGAGAGTCCAAGTGAAGTCCACTGTAGAAGGGGTGAAGCGGTCCGGGCATTGGCATCCCCCGGAGCGTCGGTTCCTTCGGGTTAAGGAGGATTAGCTCCTTGGGGTTCCTGGTGTATTCTTCCAAAGGAGTATGAGGGCGTTGAGGAGGGGTAGAAGAGGGGGGGAAAGGTGGCGGAGGGAGTCCGGTGATTAGGGGTGCGGCATGAAGAGTGTACGACTCGTGGGAAGGTGATGGAGAGGAGAGGGGAGGGAGACGAAAGAAATTGAACGTCATTGAGAACGTCATCTTCTCAATCTTCTCCCTGACCGCTTCACTCCTTCCACAGTGGACTTCACTTGGACTCTTGATTTCAATAGCCTCGCAGATGAGTCATTGGTGATAAAATCTTTCTTGGGCTAACACCCGTGTCTTGTCAATAAAAATATGGTGTCCTTCCTCGGAACATCAAAGAGCCTTGTCTCATAGGGATACGGGGAAATCAGCCGTAGCAGAACATGCATTTTTCGAGGAAGGACACCATATTTTAATTGACAAGATGTTGGTGTTAGCCCAAGAAAGATTTTATCACCAATGACTAATCTGCGAGGCTATTGAAATCGAGAAATGACCCCTGAATTTTAACCGGGATGACAGCATTAAACTTAGTTCTACGTGGAGAAGACTCTCCCAAAGAAAATAAACGGCTGGATGGTTCCAGAAGGAGACAAACAATGGCACACCCATTTGCACTGTGACGGGAAGGGAAAGTTCATTGACTTGCCAAGGACAGGGCTAAGTGGCGGCCACCTTCTGACGTCAGTCACCCCCCCAACACCACTGGAAAGGGGGGAGGGATTGATATATATAAAACATCGACTTTTCCTTTCATCATTGCCTGATGATGCCTGCAGTAATGGCGCGAAAGCTTGCACTCCAACAACGCGTCATATGCAGCTGCCCCCAAGAAAGCCTCTGATGACAACTTACTCAATGTGTTTTCATTATTAGACTTATTGGTTAGGTTAAGTTTAGATATTGAGCCCTTCCACTTTTAGAGCTAATTGGTAATTTTGTCATGGTATATTATTCACAGGATGTACATGTGCACATTTTAGACCTTTCTGCCCCCAGAGATGTTGCTAAATTTGCCAGCAAATTTCAGGAAACAGTCAACAGCTGTCATGTTTTGGTGAGTAAAGGCAGAAGATCATTAATGTTTTCAGCCTTTACCTCTGATTATTTAGCCCAGTACGTACACATGACTTAATTTGATATCATTGTTCTGAACAGGTGAACAATGCTGGCTGCATGATTCATGAAAAACAAGTGGACAGTGATGGCCTTGAAAAGAATTTTGCCACAAATTCTCTGGGCACCCATATCCTTACCAAGAAACTAATACCTCTCTTAAAAAAGTAAGTGCTCCATCAGAGAGTTGAATTCTAAAATTCATTTGTAGCTTCTTGGTGGCCTTGTATGGGTATCTAATGCTAAACCTTGAAGCAAATGGAATTGACAGGAAGAAATGTCAAAAATTTTATGCATTTTTTTTCTGTGAACAATTGTTGATATGTTAGCCCATTAACTGCTGTGGTTTTACTGGCCCTGAGGTTGGACAAATTGCTATTACAAAAATATCCTAAGTTTGTGGTGAATGTGTGTATATTTGTTGAGTTGATGGAACTTACTTAAATGTGTATTATGAAATTTTTATGCAACTTATGGTTCAATGAATGGATTTTGAACTATTTCAGTGTAACTATGTCTATCTTGGGACAAACAATATGATACTTTCATTTCTCATAACATTATTCTAGATGAAAGTAACCAGCTTAATGAGTTAATTCTATTAATAAAATTATCAATGTTTTTTTGGCATGTGCAGGTCCCAGGTATCTATCAGGTAATTTTCTAATAAAATTAACCAATTACCTACCTTCAGAAACAGATTAGTAAATGCATGTTTGAATGCAATTTTGTTGTGGTATATTGATTATAGGGCATTCTATTGAAATCCCTGTTAGATTTCCTTGGAGAGATTCCCCAGTTTCAGGATTTTGGAAAGAATGTATCCCACTCTTATCTGATGACATATCTTTTCATTTCTCTGGTCCTTTATAGGACTGACAAATCTCGTGTCGTGACTGTGGCATCTGGAGGGATGCTTTTACAGAAACTGGCACATGATGACGTTCAGTTGGAGAAAGTTGTGCCTTTTGATGGAACAAATGCTTATTCTCAGCAAAAGCGGCAGCAGGTAATCAAATGTTATGATTTCCAATGCTGTAATCCTTTTGATGGAAGGAAGACCATGTTATAAAAATATATGTCACTGCTAATGGTATTCTTTACTCTGGTTTCCTTTACATTTCTGCTGTGCCTTTTAGATTTTACCTAAATGATATCCCTGTGTGGTGTTTGCTCTTTTACCAAGCAACTACTCCTCAAGCTTATAGTGAGCTAACTTTTGCTCTTGGTAATTATTGTAAATATCACCTTTTTTTCTAAGTTTTCTGCTATCATAGAAATCATAACATTCATCGGAGGGTTTTCCTAAATTTGCACCTCCTGATTTTAACCCAATTTATGCAATTTATCAGTTTCTTTAAGAATTATTGTGCCTGTTATCGCCGAAACTGGAATTAACTTTCACTGGTGACTTTCTTACTCAGTTTACCTACTCTTCTCCCTTACGGAGCACAGTCTGATGTTAGTTGGTTCTAAAATTACTGTACATACAAGTATAGAATGTTATTTCAGTTGGAGTCCTCATCAGCTCTTAGCTCAGCAGCACCTCTACAGCTTGTCTTGTACCATTATCTATTTCACTCTAGAATTTATACACAAAATACTCACACAGTTGTTATTTTGTTCCCTATTCCAAACATACTATTGCATATTCAGTGTCCCAAGCAGTTGTAGTGTTCCTGAATGTAAATTTAGCTTGTTTGATCACTTAAATTGACGTTCCATGCTGAAAACCTGGGTTCAAATCCTATTATCTGTTTCAAATATATTTTGAGCTGAGAGGCAGCCCTTAAAATTTTGGGGATGATTGAAGAGCGAGTCTTTCGTCAAGTGACTTTCTTAGAGTGAACTAAGATGCAGTAAGCTTGGCCTAGCTTCTCGACAATTCAAACACTCTCAGACCTCTGCAGAGTGCACTTCATGGATCTGCATGCCGTGTTACCAATTCATTCGGGTATACACAAGAGAGAGATAGCGAGGATGTCAATTTGGATGGCAGTGGTGAAAAAGTCACTTTGGCCACTCCGTTACACCAGAGATTGAAACTGGGAATGCTTCCTATTTTTTGCGTTCAATATTGTTGTCAATACTTTTTATTAAAAGTAAAAACACTACTAATAAAACTAGAGGTGGGACGAATCCTAAATGTTCTCGAATCCGAACCCGAACCCGAATCCGAATCCTAAGTGGTTCTCGAATCTCTTGAATACCTCGAATCTCTCGAATCCTGCATATAAAGTTGATAATAACAGAAACAATAAGACTTTAGCAGCTGCATTCAATGAAAAACAAATTTAAGAATAGTTTTCAAGAATACAACTCTTTATTGCAATAATACAAATAAGATTTGAAGAGCAAACATAGATATGTAATAAACATGATACACAAAATTTTTTGAATGAAATTAAAGCATGTGAAAAGTCTAGGAGGCATAGCAATGATATGTTTCCAAAAAGTTTTTAAAATGATACTGAATTGCATGCTTAAAAACGATACTTTTTTCCAATATTGTCGAGTTTTCATGACTCATTCACAGCGATAGGCGAGCTGCTTGCAGGAGACAATTCCTCGTGTGTTAAACATTGTATGCAGGGGGACACGGGGAAATATATTAACTAGATTACATATGCTTGGGCCAAGATTAGGAACAGTGTGAAAAAGTTGTAGTTGTAAATCGGAGAGAATATCAGAAATTAGTTTACAGGTGTATGAGGAAAGATGCAGAAGAGGAAGCAGTATGGTGCAGTAGACACAAGAGTGGTCAAGACACATTGGGTGTTGGCACAAACTATGGAGGAAATTGAGGAATGATGGAAATAGAAAGATTTAAACACAGCAAGGCGAAATAAAATTTAAGGAAACAAGCAATAGACTTAGGAGGCGTATGAAGAGTGTGAGAGAAAAGTGGCAAAACGGTCAATGTAAATAGGTTGAGAGGTTCCAGAGAGAGGGAGAAATGGCGCCCTGTACTCAAAGGTTAGAAGGTTATTCAGCAACAAGAAGTGGAATACGATACTGTGCATTAGTGTTAAGTCAGGAGAGCTGCTGATAGAACTTACAAGAGATTCTGCATAGGGGTAATGAATAAGTGACAAGAACTGCATGGCACTAACAATAGGCAAGGGAACTTGGGAATAGAAGAGGAGAAGGACATAGATAAGGATGAACTGGAACCAGGAGTCCAGCCATTCTAGTAAGTTAGGGTAAACATTATGAGAAAAGAAGGTGTGAGAGACTATAATGTTATCCTATCAAAGTTACTTGAGAATCGAGGTTGAGAAGAACGTGATGATTTTACTGGTTTGTTCGCAGGATGTATGAGCTGAAAAGCATACACTTCTTAAATAAGAAAAAAATGTCATCACCTATGCGATAGCATCAGCCGATCCTCGAGTTATGCAACCCGGACAACAATCGCGACAAAAATTACGTACGTGTACTGTAATTTCTCGCGGCATTACAATTCCACAGATGACTGAGGTCACGATAACTGGTGGTACATCTGAGAAAAGTTTACTTATCTTTCATAGTGGTAACTTACTGCATGAGTTTTTACCTGGTCTTTCATGGAGCGTTGAGTCCATCCACCAGTTATGCAACCAGGACGACAATCACGGCAAAATCGTCTCGTAAAACGCAAATGGCGAACCGTTCAAAAATTTGCTAGCGTAAATAAAGGGAAGATGTTATTTGCGGACATATGAAAATTATTAGGACTTGAAGGAAAAGTCGTTAATGGCGGGAAAACGTAAATTGCGGGGACGTAAAAGCGAGGTTTAACCTTATTTGTAGTGAACGTTTCTATCGGTCGAAACTAATCTGTTCTTAGTTAGTACATAAAGAATTCGGTGTTTATGTATATTTTAGGATTCGAAAGACTCGAATGATGAAAATAGCACAAACATTCGAGTATACGTTTCTCAAATCTTTTTCAAGATTCGAGGATTCGAAGATTCGAATGTCCCATCTCAAAATGAAACCATTGTGTTGCCATTTTTACATTAAAATTATGTAATGAATGGCATGAGCAATATCAACAGAGGATAATGTTGGTTGGCCTATTCCTGTTTTAAGCCCTGATCTGCTGCTTTCGTCTTCTGGGGACAAAACACTCTTTTTCAAATTCAGGTATAGTTTTTACTCTCAAAATTCAACCTATGAATCAACCTGTTTGTTCCTTAGGTCTACTCTTTTCCATAATGGCCTATGGTGAAAGCCATGTTAAGAAACCCTTGAAAATCAACCTTAGGTCACCCTCTGTTTTGCTTCTCACCTTGGCGAAGGCCGGGCAGAATGTCGCAGAACCCATTTTTTTACGATGGTAACTCTCTCAATGAGGGTCTTGCAGATTTTTCTCTGAAGGAGTTACGGACAGTAATCTCGGAATCGTTGAACTCGAGGCTCCCATTTTGGAGGCATTTCCCCAGCAGGGAAGACTTTTGAACTGTTGTGGGCCATCCCAAAAGGCATTCTTCCCCACATATTTAAGGCCTGTGTCTCTGCCCACAAAATATTTGAAGCAGACGATAGTAAAGGCAGACACTTTTTTTAGAATCCTGTTAACTGTTGATTTCATTGAAGAGTCCTTTATTATTGATATTCTTTCTAATTTTTGAAAAGAATCCTAGCCATGGGGATAAATACAATGTCAAGGATTTAAACTATTCCTTGTATGCCCTGTTGTTTCCATTTCATTGCAGTTATTTTATTTACCTAACTTTCTTCTTTGTTATTGCTCGATACAGTATTATAAAAGTATTGTTTGGCAGAATTTGCAAGTGGTAGCATTTTTTTGGATGTTTTAAAAATATTTATTTTTGCACACACCCCAAGAAAATCTTGAGTTTTTATAATATCAGTGTCAAATTGTTTCCTTTACCTAGTTTAGTCTTACCCATGCCACACACATACAACCTTGTGGTGGCTCACAGGGCATAACAAAGATGTAGATGTCTAAACTGTTTGATATCTGTTGTTTTTACCTTTTGTGAAAAACTTTTCATGCTGATTGTACAACCTTATTTTTCTTAGGTAACCCTCACTGAAATGTATGCAAAGGAATATCCAGAAGTACACTTCTCAGTGATGCACCCAGGCTGGGCAGACACACCTTCGGTGCGCACCGCATTGCCCAGCTTCTGGGAGAAGAATAAGGATTCCTTGCGAACACCAGAGCAAGGAGCAGATACTGTGGTGTGGCTTGCTGTGTCCGATAAAGCCCTTCAGCATCCAAGTGGACTCTTTTTTCAAGGTATGTACCCAATATCTGTTATTTAAAAACAGAAAATCTTTGGCAATCTTAGGAGAGATACTAATTAACCAAGGAAAGTAAGTGGAAGATGCTATTTAGGAATGACACAGATAGTAAGCTAGTTGCTCTGTTCAATGAAATGTGGGCATGGTCTTGAAGTAAAATAAATGCTAAGAGATACTGAACAGGAAAGCTATTGATGAAACCCAGAGAAATATTTGAAAGGTGGATGAAATATGTAGGGGAAATTAATGGCTAAGAGATTGGCTTGACATCTTTTGATGGAGAATAGGGATGTGATAATAATAGAATTAGCTTGGGTTTAGTAAATGTAGATTATCATCCCCGGTCAAAGATTGCATTCAAACCTTTGAGAGGAAATATTTTTTTCTGGCTAGGGAATCAAACAATGAACATTTGGCTTTATGAGTCAATATACAGACCACAGACATTTTTATAGTTCTGTTACCTGGGAAGCAGAGTAACCAACGATGGACGAAGCAAGAAAGAAATAGTGAGTAGAATAGCCCAGGCAAAGAGGGCATTCTATCAAAAGAAGAATCTACTTACAGCTGGAAATACAAGCTTGGAAGTAAGGAAGCAATTCATCAAAACGTATATCTGGAGCATGTTCCTTTACGGCAGTGAGGCATGGGCGATGACAGCAGCGGAGAAGAAAAGGGTGGAAGCATTCGAAATATGGTGCTATCGAAGAATGATGAAGATAAAATGGATCGACTGAGTGACAAATGAAGAAGTCCTAAGAAGAGTGGGAGAAAAGAGAAGTCTGCTGAAAACTATAAAAAGAAGACGGGACAACCTAATCGGTCATATCTTAAGACATGATGGCCTGATGAAGACAGTCGTCGAGGGAAGAGTGAACAGGAAGATTGGAAGAGGTAGGCCTCGTATGAGTTACATGGAGCAGGTCGTAAAGGACGTGAAAGAGAGGAACTACGTTGGTATGAAGAGGTTGGCCGGTAGAAGAATCGAGTGGAGGGCTGCATCAAACCAATCCTAGGATTGTTGACCCTTGATGATGATGAGACATTTTTTGTCCCTGAAACCTTTTCGCCTTGAACAATTCTTAATAGATTTGCTTGCCATTTATATTTTTATTTCTATAGGCTGTTTATAAGCACTGATAACTCTTTCTTGTCCATTGATCTTCTAAAGTCATCAGTAAGTTTTACAAGAGCTGAGGTAGTGATGTGTCCATGTCGGAAACCGGATTGAAATTGATCAGGAATATTATTGACTTTTATAAAATCTGTAATTTGTTCGTAAATTAGTTTTTCAAATGCTTTTTGTAGAACCGGTTGAAATGAAATTGGACGAAATTCTTTCTCTTGAGAACAACTTGTCTTTTTAGGGATTGGTTTGATCAAAGCACCCTTCCACTGACTGGGAAATTTTTCTTGAGAAATTGATGAGTTGAAAATATTGGTGATATATGACAAGAGGAGAGGGAGTAATTTTTTAATGAAATCTATTGGCCTTAGACTTGCCACTATTAAACGAGGCAAATACTTGCATCTGGCTCACTAGGGAAAATTTGAATTGTTTGCTGCTGTTTGTCAATGAGTTGGTTTTGGAATTGTACATATGAATGGTTTTATCCTTAATATCCTCTGCTATAAGATTCGTTGGCTGAGAAAATTTGTTATTTAACCCTCTTAGTGCCACTGAATTTTGGTGGTACTAGTGAAAAGTGCCAGCATGATTATGAGAGTTTTGTAACTCCTTTTGAAAATTATAAACAATATGAAGTTACTTTTTAGATATGAATCTAATATTATTTTTAAATGACAAAAAATGGATTAATTGTTTTTTATGGTATTCTGATACATTGTATAAAGGATTAATGTAATATTTACAACAAAAATAGCTTAAACATTAATTAGCTCCTCGAGCCGATATATCGGCTCGTGGCACTTTTCGGCCGTGCAGCAGAAGCCGTTATATCGGCCGGCAGCACTAAGAGGGTTAAAGAGTTAAGACAGACATTAGGCGGGATTGTAGAGTTTTTAGTTTTACCAATACCAATTGAATGAATCATATTCCATAGAGTGGCTGGCGAGTTTTTGGCAGCTGTGGCAGAGAGAGAAAATTTATTTTGTGAATTTCTTATGAGTTTCTTCGTTTTATTTCGGAGGAATTTGTATCTGCTGAAAGCACTAGCATTACTGAATTTTTTAAAAGTTCTATAGGCTAAATCACGCGCCAACATTGATTGCCGAATTTCATTATTTAACCATGGTGCTTTAGGCTTTGAAATGCGGATCTTTTTTTCTGGTGCAAATTTGTCTAGGAGGTAGATCATCAATGTATTCATAATTTCCACTTTGTCATCTACTTTTTCAGTGAATTCAATGAAGGGCCTTGGCAACGTATATGCTTCTGTCAAAAGATCATCGTCATTTATACTTCTAATATTATGTTGACAAATGTACTTCTGTTTAAATTTAGGAGATTTGATAGAGTAAACCAGGTACATGTATCAAATCATGGGAAGAGATACCGGGAGCAGGGATCTGTCCGTGAGTGATAATTTTATCTTGTCTTGCTGTTACGGCTAAATCAATCCAAGTTGAGGATGTGGCTGTTGTATGAGTGAAGGATAATGGAAGAATCTTTAGATTGTTAGAGGAGAATATTTGCCCGAGAAAATTTGTATCATATGCATCTTTATGAAAGTTAGCATTGAAATCTCCTGTGAAAACTATGTGCTCGTATTCAGTCAAATAGTCTGATATTAATGAATCCCAAGTCGGATAGATGACACAGTTTTGGGAGTCTATAAACAGTACCAATTAGAATTTTGATGGCATTAATTTTAACTACCAGAAGTAGGTATTCCAGTCTTTTCGCATACTCAGAGTTGCTCTTGGTTATTATTTTACATTTTAAATCATTTCTCACATACACCCCTACTCCACCTCCACCTTTCCCTGTTCGATCATTGCGAAAGAGAGAATAACCTGGTATTTCAACTGATTCTGAGGGAATAGAAGGTTTTAGCCATGTCTCAGCCAAGGATATGATATGAATACTGTCACCGGGTAGCAACAAACGTAATTCATTCAAGTGAGCAGGTAAACTTTGAATGTTAAGGTGGATCATTTGCAGAGAACGAGGAAAGGGCTTTAGCTTATTCTTTAGTATCTGTCCAGTAGTGTAAGATAAGGGAAGGTGGGATCCCTGCTGGTAGGTATTTGAGCAGTTGTTTGTGCTAAGAGGTGTGCTCATGGTGTGCATCTCAGCATGGCTCGGAGTGAGTAGAGGGGAAGAAGGCCGAGGGAGATTGTTTGGTGGTGAGTCCAGAGGTGGGGAGCAATTACGAGCCTGACCGGCACTGTGGTATGCCCCCATAGGGGTCGGATATAGTGAAGGAACAAAAGGTGGGGCAAGAGGGTTAAGAACTGAGTCACAGGGAGGGAAGCGATTTTGAGACTGACCTGCACCAAGGGACATCGCCACGTGGGGTGATGGAGGGAAACATTGGAATGTGGCGTTGGCAGGTAGTGCGCTGAAGTTGATGTCACTCATAGAAGTAGATACTTTTAAGGAATATTTGCCAGTGATGGGGGAGAGCAGGTGAGATTGTGTGTTACCATAAGAAAAATTTTAATATCGTTTTGGAGAGGAATGGTGAATACTGAGAATTATTTTGATGACGGAAATGTATAATGTGTTTGAGAAAATTTACAGAACAGATAAATATTATTAATTAATAAAATTAATAAAGTCAGCAAGTAAGCACTGAAAGTTAATCACATGGAACCATAAACCACTAAAAATTTACAGGGGAAATGAAAGGGGAAGCAGTCAAGAAGTGAAACGCTTGGCACTGCGGAGGAAGACCTGAAATAAAATTTTAGACACCAGGGAGAAACTACGCTTACGGAGCACTTAAAAGAACTTGGGGAGACTTCACACTTTAATTTAGCACTATTAACACTTACTGATCACAAATTATAAAGATTATGGAATCTATTTGAATTAAAAAGGGGCAATTTGCACTGGGGGAGCACTTTATAAACTGGGACAACACTTCACTAGGGGGAATATGTAGCGGGAAACAGGGAGAGCGGTGATGACCGGGAACAGGGTTGAGATGACGATAAGAAAGCAGGATTGATCACGACCAATGATGAGTGGGAACGGGGATGATCAGGAACTGGGATGAAACAGGAACGGGGATGAAACAGGAACGGGGATGATCGGGAACTGGGATGAATCAGGAACAGGGCTGATCAGTGACAGAGAAGATCAGGAGCAGGGATGATCAGGAACATGGATGATCAAAAACAGGAATGACCAAGGCACAATAGCCTAAACACACCAGCCAACATACAATACCACAAAGGAGCGCGTCAATTTCTTATTCTTACTCCTGCCAATTCACTCGAGGGCTACGTCATGTAACACGGTCTCCGCCTCGTACTGTTGGAAAACTACACCCCCCTCTCCCTCTGAAGGTCTCTGGCTGTCGAGATGAAAGCCTTTGTGCCATTTTGCCACAATATGATAATTTTCCCATCTTGGGTCCACACGTTACGAGGGCCCGCCAAGTCTTTAGCTGCTTGAAGGATTTTCTTTCTGGCGGCGGTGAGAGACTCGGTTATGAGAAAGCTCGATCCTTTAAGATTCCTCTTGACCCTCCAACCTTTGTCCCTTTCCTGATAGGACAGGAAGCTCACAATAATGGGCCTTGAGGAGTCACTTGATTCTCTGTGTGGGCCAATCCTATGAGCACGGCCGAGAAGGATTGGATTGACCTTTACATTGAGGTTTTTCATGAAGAAATCCTCCGCTATCCTCAAACAGTCCTCTCGTTCATTCTCCTTGATTCCATGTACAGGAGGCAGTTTTTGTGTGAGTATTGCTCTAGGGCATCGAGGCGATCTTCAAAGTCTTCTGACTTCTTTTTTAGCTGATCTAGCTGTTGCATAAACTGCCGAATATCGTCTTCAACTGCCGCCTTGAATGAGAGAAATTTTTCCTCCAGGACAGAGAGGCTGGCCTGCTTACGCGGAGTATTTTCCTTCTTCGCCTGCTCCAGATCTTCTTTAAATGAGGACATCGTCTTCATGACGCAGTCTAATTTCCACTTCAGGTCGTTTTGGTCAATCTTGAGTTCCTTCTTCAGGTTGTTCTTCGGAGGCATGGTGGTGGCTACTAACGTGAAAACTGAAAGGGAGATGGAGCGACTGCAGTGGCACGTCAGCCTCGTACGAGCATTAGAGAGAGAATGAGATGAGAATATATGGATATTTAATGAAGATTTAGCATATAAAATGTAGATTAGGTTAAGATGGGAATGAAGATGTACCTAAACTGCATGGCATTGAAATGATAGTTAAGGGACTATCCGCTGAACTGCAAATGTTATTAAAGTGCTTATGCTGGTGTTGATAAATGTAATGATAAATTCTTGTTTTACCCTTGGTTATTTTAGAACAAAATCATCAGATAGCAGACATTGGTCCTAATTATGTAGGAACCCATTTTAACCTTTTGCTGACTAAAGTGAACTTTTGTTCCTGATATTCAAATAACCCACTCAATAATTATGGCCAGCAGAACCATGAGCAGGTATTTAAATGCTGGACTTTAAAGGTTAATCTGCACTAGAAGGTGAAGCCTTTTATTCATTTTTTGTATTTAAGCCCATTTGTATACCATCATATGGTGATATATCTTGCAATTACTCTCTGAGGGTGATGAATGTAAGTACTTGATTGATAAAGAATTACCCAATTGCTCTTCATTTTTGACATGACGAAGTGAATGACAAAGGAAGGAAAGTTATTTTTTTTCTGTGGCTGTGACCAGTTTATTTGGTATTTTCAGTAATTATTATTTTTGACTTGTTATTTTTGTGGCTGTGGCCAGTTTATTCTTTATTTTGTACCCATATTTTTGTATTGTCCACCCTATAATTATGCATTTTGGGTGAAAAATAAACAATAAATAAATAAATGACCATTATATTCTTTTACAGATCGTACTCCTGTTGCTACCCACCTTCCCCTTGCTTGGACCAAATCAACTGATGCTGAAAAGGAAATTTTCATGAAACAAATGAATGACTTGATGAAGAAGTTTGATAGCACTGAAACTTAAAGCATGGGCTTCTCCTAAAGAGTTCTCATTTCATATGTTGTAATAAGCACGAAGTGGATGCACTTGCTCTACAACTAAGCAGCTTTCAAGGTGGTGGATGAAACCGTTTGTAAAAATGTAACATTGTTTCTATTTTTATAACACTTTTGTATGTCTGGGTTGTTTATTATGAAAGCCTGTGAGCCATGGAAATATTTATACCAAAGTCAATTCTACTTTTAATAATTTGCAACCATAATAAATCCACGCTTATCATTTGTTCATGAATTATTTTCATTGATCCAGCCCCAGGTCTCAAAAGTGAAAGATTTCACTTGGAAATTATGGAAAAACGTTTGCTGGCAAGTCTGGGAAGAGAATTGGTTGGATGAGAAAAAATATCCATGTTAATCATACATGAAACTGTCAGCCTCATTGGTTTGAAAAGAAATGGAGTTCATCCTTGAACCTATAATTTAAAGTGCCAAAATTCCAAAACCTTTTATAAGGAATTGCTACTGAAGAATACAATCATGTCAATACATTATACCTTCAAGAAAGAAGTTGAGATTGAAAATATCTTGATGATATACCTCCTGGAAATCTTGGGTTAGTGGGTGATTAGTATCCTTGGTATTTGTATGGTGGATTTTCCCCGTGGTTAATATTAATTTGAAGCTAAGCGAACTTCATTTATTCTTCTTTCATGTTTTTGTATCGTGATGTTATTATTGCTCTTGTGTTGCTATGTGGACTGTCTTTCGTCTGACTTCGTCAACCTCTCAATCAATCTGAAGTTGGTGGCCCTACCTATTTATTGCTTTTATTGGTGTGGTTCTCATTCTAACTGGAACACATGAGCCCAGCCCAGCACATGAAGTCCATATTCCATTGGTAGGTGTGCTCTGTAGTTCACATTCTCTTCCAGATAAGCATAAGGAAAAGTACCAGTGAAAAGGGTATACACCTAGTACAAGTTTGCAGACATATCTTCATAAGAATAATGTATCTAGTATTAGTCCAGTAATTGTTGACAGGTATATGTTCTATATAAAAAGATAAGGATAGACATTAATTACAGAATAACCAAAGTAATAAGTTTTTCTAACGATGAAGTTACTGTTTTCTAAGGTTACTGATTATATTTAGAGTTCTTTTGTTTCTGAGGACACAAATTGCCAAATACTGAGCCCAACTGCATTTGAAATACATCAGTGTAAGGGTTCTAGTTCCTTTCCATGTGCCTCTTGCATTTATCTGAAAATAACCCAGTTTGTTTCTATTCTGGATGCTGCAGGGTTATAAGGAAAATGATTCACATGTATATGAAACATTTTCCAATGAAAAGTAATTAGAGACATGGACATGTAATGACTAGAGGAAAAGATTGGTAAAGACTGATAAGGAGTGTGATTGTGTGAAAATTAAGTCTGAGGAAGGAGACCAATACTACTAATAACTTTATTTGCCTTGTAGATAAAGATACAGAGATCGCACAAAATGTCAGGTTGAGTAAAGTACAAACAGTATACGTAAATAAAGAATTTATAGCACAAAAACAAATTAAAAATAAAGCCTGTTTCACACGATACTTGACCCAGCACAAGATGTAGTGTGCTAGCCGCTGCTTGATATTGAGGATGGAATCTAGCATGATTGGAACTGCCTGGGGGAGGTTTCACATGATCATTGACCTTGTGCTTGCTATGAAGCGGTTATTTCATATGATTCCATGCTAATTAAAAGAGAAGTTCGTAATGTGACTTCATTGGTTGATGGCTACATGTCCTACTGGGAGCTACTAGAAATCTAGTACAGCATCAAGTATGAAATCCAGTAGCTCAACGAGAATGCTAGCGAGCATGCTTGTTAGCCAGCATACCGGTTCTATTCACACGAAGCTGGAGAGCTAGAATACTTGCTAGTATACTCGACCTTGTGCTGGATCAAGTACCCTGTGAAACGGCTTAACCGAACCTTATAGGTAAATATTTATGACTATAATAAATAAATGCTCATCAATTCAGAGAAAAATGAACAATGGAGCTATGGTGAATTTGTTAGAGATATGCTAAATTCACTTTTACATCATTGTACAGTTTTGCTCTCAAAAGAGTTTTCACTTGTCTTATAAACCCATCACCAATTGTAGATTGTAAGAGGATTGGCTGATGATAATATAATTCAAGTCCCATCCTCTTAGAGCCATGTAAACATTTTGTAGCCCTGGCATGTCTTACATGAATATCTTTATGGCTTCTGAAGTGCCCTGTCGATTTCTGTGACAATAATGCCTGTTCACTGTCAGTTTGAAGCCTGTTGAGTGCCGATTGGAGATTAAGTGAACAGAATATGAACAGCCTACGAACAATCTTGCACCACACACAAATGGATACAACTTGGAAATGGCCTTCCAACGGTTTGTACTCCGTTCGCAGCTTGCTCTTTAACCAGCAGGCAACAAGCTTTTCGGTGACGATAGTGAACAGATTCTTAATAGGCAGGGGCCGGTTGGTTGTCTGTTGCACTGTACAGGGAACACACGGACAAAAGTGAACTGACTCTCAACAGGCAGAGGCTGGTTGGTTGTGTGCTTCGCCAAACAAGGAACAAACAGAGAACAGACTGAAAAGGCAGGGGCCTGTTGGTTGTGCACTTCGCCAAACAAGGAATGAACAGACAAAAATGAACAGACTCCCAACTGGCCTGTGGTTACTGAATGCCCAGATAAACCTTTTAAAATTTAGTGCTGTGCTAGAAGCAAGCTCAATCGCAACTTTTGATTCTCATGCCATGTAGTGTCACATTGGCATATGTCACGTCATGGATTATGCCTGAAATGTGGAATCATATTTCTTATCTTCTACGTAGGCAAGTGAATGCAATTATTGAAATTTGAAGTAGTGCCAATAAATATTTAAATATACTGCTATTTTTGTTGTGCTTTCAAGTTGTTTCTGAAAGTTATATTAGGGCGATTATTGGTAGTAGCAGTGATAGTCAGGTCAATTCCTATCTCTCATTCTCTTACAGTTATATTTTTAAAGGATTTTACCAGTTTTTTAAGGTCTTCAGATTTGCAATGGAATTCTTATAGGTCTCGTAGAATTTTATGTGGGGTTCCTATAGGAGTCTTATAAGTCCCATAGATTTCCTATAAGACTCTTTAGGTCCAGTAGAATTTTCTCTAGGTCTTAAGGTCAAAATCCAATAGAATCCTATAGGAGTGGCCTATGGAAAATTTTATGGTAGGGAAGTAGCCCTCTTCTCACAGACACAAAACAGACCAGGTGTTGCAATTACATTCTACAAACCAATGCCCAACTGTTGTCACACGGACAAGGACTAACAACCTACTAAACAGACAGCAAACTGGCAGTGCACAGTCCCCAACCTGTTCACTGGCTGTGGTCCAACAAGTAAGGAACAGAGAATGCCGCTACCCACAACAGGGAGAGAACAGACAAGTAACTCTCTTCTCATAGGCATGAAACAGACAAGGTGTTCCAATTTACATTCTACGAACCATCGCCTGCCTGTTGTCTCTCGGACAAGGAACCAACAAGCATACCGAACAGGCATTATTGTTACAGAAATCAACATGATGGTTGTGAATAGGGATGGGTCGGTTCCACTTTTTTTCGGTTCCTGTTCGGTTCTTAACTTAGGTTCTCGGTTCCGGTTCTTAATTTACCACTTACTTTGCATTGCTTAGTGGTAAAATAAGATAATCAATAATCATTTTCAGAGACAAACTGCTTGAAAAAGAATACCTACTTCATTAAATTTTTGTGTTATACATACTATATTATGATATAATTTACGAAAATGATATGAGGACTCGCACCTCCAAAGGAGATGGACGTAAGATATACCTATCATTCAGAATATCCTTATTACGGTGGTATTTCATCACTTACTAGAATTGGATGTAATAAAATAAATCATATAGTCATTTTAACGACTGAATTAGAATAATTCGCAGCAACTTTGAAGCATCTAAGTACACTATTTCACCAGGTTTTAATGTGAAGCCTCCTCTTTCAGAATGTGAGCAGGTTTCAAACTGGTTTTCACTCCAATTATTTCGGTACCAATAATTTTTGGCCTCGGTTCCCGTTCTGGTTCTTTGCTCAAGAACCGGTGGAACCGAAGAACCGAACCGACCCATCCCTAGTTGTGAATGTTTTGGTTTTTGAAAAAGATGGTAGGTTGCTATTGTTGTACATCACAATAGGTGATGGGAAAATATTAAGCTTCCTGAAATAGTTAGGGAAATACAGATTTCACCCATGCAGAGCCCCGCATGCATGGGTGAGGGGACTTATTTATTGACCAGCCATGTCTAGATCCATTGTGTTCAGCAAAAACCAAGGGTATCTTGTGGAGGATGTCGCTCTTCATCATGTGTGATGGTTCATGAGCATGTTCTGCCCTACGTACCACCCTTTGCCCGGAGCAATGGGGGCATTTAAGTGGAACCAAAATCGCAACGTTGTGCACAAAATCGTTAGATGCATCTAGATTCTCTCTCTGCACTAGATACATGGAAATGAAAAATTAATTTAAGCGAAAAAAATAATCTTCTAAGCAGAGACATTCACTCATAAATCAAAAATTAAAATAAGTGAAAAATGATGCCTACCAAACGAGCTGCATTATGGATTACTACGTCTTCCACCTTCCATCCTTGACTATGTTGGGGAAGAACAGGAAGGGAGGGGAGGTCTGCCTAAAGAGATCCTGTCACAACCACATCCATTCTCGGAGTCAGCTGTGTATCCCCCATTGTGAATAGGAAAAGGATCCTTGCGGCCTGAGTTGTGATTGGACGAAGTACTAGTCCTTTGCATGCCCACTTTTCTGAAAGGGTTGAAAACGTCAGTTTTTACCACTTGTAAGTCGAAAACTAATTGATGGATGGAAGAACGGAAAAATATAGGACTTCTTATTTTGCATACTCTATTAGATTTGGCATTAAAAAAACATGGTAAACGGCCCCATTCTCAACAGTATCTTGGAGGAAACCTGGTTTTACAGCAAAGAAGTCAAGACTTAAGTGGCTTTTATTTTATGCAAGAACTAATGACATGGTCATTGAGTAAGGAGGTAAAGTAAAGTAGTGATGAGTTTAATATGAGTGTGGCACTAATCGGTGCAGAAACATGGGCTTTAGATAGGAAAATGAAAATAGATTTAGGGTTTTTGAGATGTGAGCATGGAGAAAGTAGAGTGGGTCACAAAGAAGACAAAGAATTGCTAGAGTTGTTAGTGGAGGAAAAAGTTTAAGTGAGGAAATTACATGAAGGCAGGAGGTGTGGATGGAGAAAGTAATAAATGGTGGGGGCATTTTGAAAGACGTGATTAGGGAAGAATATTGGACATGCAAGGTAGAGGGGGGATTAGAATGGGTAGTTTGGATGGGAGGCAGGAGGTATGATGAGGGACACAGTGTGAAATGTAGGGGTTGTGGGAATAATTAAACGTCCAATGAGACCTGCCTTGAGCAGCTGAAAACTAATTAATATAATGACCACTTGAAGACTAATTGAGGGGAGAATTATGGGCATGAGATAAAGATGGTGGAGATGAATTTAGACTTAGGTCTGTGCAAGGAAAGGTTGAAGATGTTCAAGAATTTGAGGACCACTCTCTTTAGGGCATCATTTATTTTAGGCACCTCTAAAGAAGCATACCAATGTGGTGGATCATTAATAATTATGACATTGTACAATATCATGGTGTAGCTCCTAGGGTGTTGATCAAGTTCTTAGACTGGAGCAATCTCTTAGATGGTGAGTCATAAAAATTTTGTCATAAAATTATGCGTACGAGGTCTGTTCAAAAAATAAGCATACTGTTTGAATTGCCCACCTCCAGTTGGTTCCAGGGAAATCCACTTGGTGTTGCTAGATTTGTACAGATCAGCTGATAATAGCACCATTTCCCGATTGTAGATATCTTCATTTGTTGATTAGCACCGAGGTTTTTAGTGAAGTGCGATTGTTTCATTTGTCAGATTTCAGAGTGAATGACCTGAAGGAGCAAAGACTTGCAGTGAAATTTTGTGCTGAATTTGGAAAGTCTGTGACTAAAACATTTGCTATGCTCAACACGGCTTACGGTGATGTTGCCATGAAACATACGGCATGTTTCAAATGGCATGAACGTTTTAAGGGTGGTCGACAGTCGATCAAAGACGATGAGCGTCCTTCCAAGTCAAATGACGACCCACATGTCAACAAATTCAACACCTTGGTGCCGACAAGTTGACGTCTGACCATCAGGGAGCTTGCTGAAGAGTGAGGGATATCAGTTGGATCTAGTTATGAGATTTTGGTCCTAACATTGAAGGTGCACTGCGAAAGTTTTACCATGTATGATGACGGACGACCAAAAAGCCAATCGTGTCCAGGTTTGTCAGGAACTGCTTGATCGTTCAGAAGAAGATGAAAACTTCTCTTAACACGTTCGCTGCGGCGTGACCCACCGGTGGGTCACGCTAATCCTTCTAGCGCCGCGGCCTTTTAATTCTTTGAATTGTCTCAACTTGCGAGGAGTATTGTGAGAGTAGGAATCGAGATCTTCTCGAGTGACTTCACCCAGAGGTTAGTCACAGTTCAAATAACATACTGCTATGTGTCACTTAGTGTGACCCACCGGTGGGTCACGCTGCCCCTCCTGAAAATTTTTTCGGCGTGAGCGGTGTGACCCACCGGTGGGTCACGAACAAATTTACATATTAGCGTAATATATCCAAAATACGTTTATTTTTTGCTTTCTTTTTGTTTTTTTTCATGTTTATGCGATGTTTATACATAAGGATGAACAATACTCGATATAGTAAAACATATCAACTTATTAAAAATAATGAAAATGTTTAGGACAATTTTTTCTCCTCAACCTCTTGGCTGTCCGTCAGTTGCTCGAAACTAAACAGCCCGAACTGCAGTCGCCATGCTGTGTGAGAGATTGAGACTCTCTCTTCCCTTCCTCCCCCCCCCCCCCTCTACGAATGGGCAATTGGAAAAGGGTCGCGTAGCGTTCTTGAGCCAATCCCTCAGTGGTGGATGAGTGACCGTGCCCTTGCCGGGTGAACGTCTTCCGAAATGCAGAGACACTACTTTTTTCTGAGTGAGACAAACCACTATGTACTCTTTCCAAAGGTTCCCCCTTCCCTTTTCTCAGAGTGTGAGCAAGGCTGGGGAATCGGTACGCACGGACGGGCGTCTACGTCTCACAGACGGGCGCGAACAAGGCAGGCGCAATAAACAGAGACGGGTGGGAGTCTCCTGGGTTTTCCGAACGTCAGCAATTCTTTACCACATGCATTGTATTCTTGGCCCTCTCTTCCCCCATCCCAACCCAGGGTCTAGCTGATAGCGTGCCCCACGTGGCCGGGGGAGGGGTGGGCTGGGGGCGAAGCTGGGAGTAGCCTCCCCCAGCCTTCCTCTAATCTCAGGAAACAGCTGAATATTGCTGCTTCAACCACCATCCCTCGGCAGTGGCCAGAAGCTCGGAAGGACTGTGACCCACCGGTGGGTCACACCGCCCATGCAAAAGGCTGAGTGTGACCCACCGGTGGGTCACGCCGCGCTGTGAGGAGTAGGGCTTTAAACAGCTCCGCATTGAACGTGTTAAAGGATCATAACAGGCTTCCCCACCCCCCTACTGAACTGACCTTGTTCCTTGTGAATTTTTCTTGTCCCCCAAACTCTAAAGACCCTTGAAAGGCAGAAAATTTGGGACCATTCCTGAGATTAAGGCAAACGCGACGAAGGAGCTGAAGGACATTACAAAAGAAACGTACCAGCACTATTTCTACAAGTGGTAACACCATTGGAATAAGTGTGTGCATTGGGGAAGAGAGCACTAGAGAAGGGAACCCAGACATGTAACTTCTAAATAAAGTACATTTTGTTTTATGACATCAGTCCGTGTATTTTTTGAACAGACCTCGTATAATATTATAGTATTCTGGTAGGAATAAACGATGAATACAGTCATAACATCCCTAATATATCAGTTGTAAATCTTGCTCTTTGGATCTTCTGGACAATGGCTGGGAACAGCAATACACAGTTATTCATGTTGCATATCATTCTACAGTTCTTGGGGGGGATTAAACAGGACTACCGTTTATCACCAGAGCTGAAGGCATGGAAGAATAACCTGGAAATGGATAAATTCCTCTATGATAACAGCTGGATGAAATAATTCGTTGTTCTAGAAATAAAATAGTTAATAGTTATGTACGATTAGATTATGGTGGTTGGCTAAGGCTCTACTGGCAATGAGTTGAAAGTATACTCACTTGAAGGGGAATAAAATGCAGTGGAGTTTTACATGTGGAATCAGTTAGTCACTACAAACATATAGTGTGACCACCACAGGAGACTTAATTACACATGGTAAATGCTGGGCAACACGAGATATCATTTAGATTATCTAATGGTTGGGCATAAATTTAGAAACAGTGTAATCAATTCTTATAGTTTTCTAGATTTTGATGCAGGCTCTGACCACAACATTGTTACAATTAATTTTGGTAAGTACTATGTACATACAAAAGGATAATGGAGGAAAGAGGGTAAGGATATGGAGAATATTTACCTTAACAAGGGTGAAACGCAACTGTATATAAAAGTTGGAATCTTATTGCATGTAAGTTAGGAAAAGCAACCCAGTCCATTAAGAAGATTCAAGGTTGTGTTCCTCCAAGTGATCATCCAGCTGCTCCAGAGAATATCTCATTCCATTGCACTCCCCTTAACACACCTTCAATTTTACACTCACGGGAGTCTGCGCAGCAGTCAGGTTAACATAACACTCACAAAGGGAACTCACATGCAAGAGTCTGTGAGGAAAATTTCGGCTTGTATTGCTGGGATCCTGGATTCTTATACACTTCCCAAGGAAAACCCCACTGTCAGAATCTGGCGACAGTGCAGCATTAACACGCTCAAGGCATTGGGGCGAGGCAGAGGGAACACATCAGGTACCTACATGTCAGTATGGCTTGTTTTGTTACAATACCATTGTTAGGAGACATGAAAAACCATGAACCCTTTTGGCTTTTAAATGCAGTATTTTATTCGTAAGAAGCTTTCTACTCATGCCAAAAGTATATTTTAATCTGAAATACAACTCCTGATAAAAAAATTTCAATACCTAAAAACGCCAGCACTCTTAGATAGTCATTCAATTTTATGGACATCTTTGAATGTGTTAATGAGAGTTTTAGTAGGATGGTTGCCAAAGGAAGCTTTTACCCATAGGCATGAGCTAATGACAGGGTTGTTGAATAGGGATGTAAAGAAGAGACTTGTGAAAAGTCTAATATGGAGCATGGTATAGATGGACTCTTAAGGAAAGAAAATGAAAATAGTCACAGAGCTCTTGAGCTGTGGGCATGGAGAAATTAAGGTGGGTACAAAAGAAGACAAATGATGAAGTGCTAGAGTTGGTAAGAGAGAATAGGAAATTAGGAGAAGGAAAAATGTGTGGATGGAGATGTTAATAAAGAATGAGGTAGTTTTGAAGGTGGTGATTGAGGGAAAAATGTTGGGTAAGCAGGATACAGGGAGGAGAAGGCCAATTAGTTTGTATGGAATGATGGCAGGTATGAGGACTGAAGCTGGTGTGAAATGCAGGTGTCATTGCAAGAATTAAATCCTTTACCTTCACTAATGGAAAACTTATAATAAAATATAATGATGTAAAGGGCCAGGAAATTTGCCCATGTAAATAGAGAGATTAAGTTGGAAGATGATAGATAGGTAGATAATTGGTAGAAAATTATCACTCAATCTGTCACATAATTCCCTTGCCGTGACAAAGAGCAGCGGAAATTAAAAGTGATAGTATCCTGTAATGATATTACTTTTGTAATTTGATGCTATGTATTCACAATGTAATGCAACAGGTGAGATACCTACAGACTTTTGGAAGAACATCATAGTCCTTAATCGCAAAAGGAAGGAAGCTGAGAATAGTGAAAGTTTTAAGGCTGTAAGCCTGATCACATAAGCCTCAAAGGTAGTAAATGGGATCGTTTACAGAAGCATAGAATTAAAACCAATAGATGTCCTGGAGGAGGACCATATTGGATTCAGGGAAAGCAAGGGGACAAGTGAGGCCGTAAAATTGAGGGCACATGAGAGCCGTCATGATGACCCTCAGGCTCCTCATGGAGTAGAGAATAGAGTAGGCCAAACTGACCTTTATTTATTTTGTGGATATGGAGGAGGTATTTGATAACACAGATTGGAATTCTATGCTTGGTATTTTAAAAGAAATAGGAATAGGGTATGAAGGATGAAAAATTATCCACAGTTTATGCAAAAAACAGGTGGCAATGAAGAAGTTAGGATTAAGGAAAGAGTGAGAGAAGGCTGTTCACTACCTCCCATAATTTTAAATGTATTCATAAAGAATATAAATTATTTAATAATGCTCTGGGACTTACAAGTCCAAGAGAACAAAACTAAAGTATGACAAAAACATCTAGCAAATAGTAAGCACACATACAAACCCCCCCTCCCCTGCCACACACCCTCGTGGTGGCTTGTGCAGGGTATCACGTAGATGTAGATGAAACATATTGTAGTTTTACAGTTCCTTTAGGTATTCATATATATTTTCTTATTAAACAGATTGATAGACAAAATTTTTTTATGTTTCCCAAGTATTTTTTATGTTTTGAGAATAGAGTTTCAAATTCTGCACATAGTGACATGGAATCATTTATTGTAAGTTGAGGTCCAGTGTCATAGTGTCTTATCATCAGTGTCTCAGAATTTCTCATTTTGATAAGTTTACTTGTGTGGCTATAAGTTAATTTGCGGTATAGTTACTCTGGTGGAGAATTATTTTAGGAATTTATAAAGAAAGAAACACAGCTGGTGCTCTTTTATTTTTTCAATTCTCTACCACATTATCATGCTATAAAATGGGGTTATAGGATTTTCAGGTTATAAAAAAATCAAAGAGAAGACTTCTGGACTAAATATCCACGAGAAAAAAAAATCACAGGCTTCTATTGACAGATAACACAGCAGTTATGGCAGCAACAGAAACACAAAGAAGACTGGAAAATAATGACAAGAACAAGAACATGGAAAATACATTGGCCAGAATTCACCTGAAGATAGAAAAAAATAGTATGCAATAGAAGAGAGGAGGCCAAGACCTATTTTATACTTGGTAAGCTAAAGCTAGATGAGTAAGTGGATATTGCCATCCAAGAAGCTGAATAACAAGAGAGGAGTGAAGTAAGTGAATGGGGTCGTTTACCATAATTTTTTTATTGCCGAATCTGACAGAGTTTGTAAAATAAAAAGACCCGTATTTTTCCATTTTTTGATCAGTCAATTATTTATCAAGTTATAAGCGGTGAAAAACTGATGTTTTTAACCCTTTCGGAAAAGTGGGCGTGGTGCAACCTCTGACGTATGACGACTTAATCCAATCACAACTGAGCCTGCGAAGCTACTTTGCCTTATCGCAATGGGTGACTCACAGCTGACTCTGCCAATAGGACAGTTGTGACAGCATCTGTGCGAGCAGACCTTCCGAGAACCCCCCTCCACTCCCTTCCCTTCGACGAAAAGCAGTCAAGGACGGAAGGAAAATGACGTCAATTTTATCACAGCAGCTTTTTCGGTGGGTGTCACCTTTTGCTTATTTTAATTTTTGATTTATGAGTGAATGGTTGTGGTTAGAAGATTGATTTTTTCACTAAAATTCTTTTTTTGTTTACATCTAACAATTTCGTGTACAAAATTGCGATTTCGGTTCCAAGTAAACGCCTCCATTGTCAGTTAAACAGCCCAGGAGAAAAGGGCATTCTATCGAAAGATGAATCTGCTTAAATCTGGAAATACAAGCATGGATGTAAAGAAGCACTATACTAGAACATGCATCTGGAGCTCTCTGTTTTATGGAATGAAGACATGGATGATAAAACCGGAAGAGAAGGGAAAGCTGGAACCATTTGTAATGTGGTGCTACAGAAGAATGACTAAATTAAAGAAGATTAAATGGATCTACCAAGTCGCTAGTGAAGAAGTCTTAAGGAGAATGGTTCAAGAGAGAAGCCTGCTGAAAACTTTGTGAAAAAGACAGGACAATTTAATTGGCCATGTACTGACACATGATTTCCTAATGAATACAAATGTTGTGGTAAAAGTGATTGTGAAGAATGGAGAAGGAAGGCTTCACATGAAATACACGGAACAGGTTTTTAAGTCATGAAACAGAGGAACTATGCAAATATGAAGAGATAAACTGATAGGAGAATTGAGTGGAGAGCTGTTTCAAATCAATCTCAGGATTATTGACAGGTAATGATGATGCCCAGGTCCAAATTTTCATTAGTATGCACGTACATCACTGTGATCTCCATAGTTCTCTCTCCCATTGTTTTCATCAATGAGTTCTTATTCAGTAAAAGTCATTCTCAAGCAAATTTTTAATTCTTGGAGTATTCCTATAAATGAACAGATGGTACCCTTACAAGTTTAGAATCCTCAGCTACAACTGCCACAATTTTTTTTTTTTTTTAATCCTCTAAGGAGCTGGTTCATCAACAACACTCATCTTCCAATGAAAGTACTCTCACAGGTGTAAAGCACTATCATTGTTTTTTAAGCATTTTCCACATTCCACATTGTGATTAGCTTCTTGTTTCACGAGCTACGTGTATCCACTTGAGCATCTTCCTTTGCTTCTTAATTGTATTACAGCTCCCTTTTTTTTCCAATCTTTGAATTCATTTTTCCAAATTTTTCAATATTCTTTCCTCTTTTACTCAAAGACCAAGTTTTTTGCCATAATTGTCCTCACACTATGTTTAACCCTAATACAGGCAAGGTTAGTCTCTTAGGCTCATCACATCACAATTTTTCATTTTATTTTACAATTAAAATGGTAGCTCAGCATGAATTTTTGACTTCTTCTAATTTTACATCATCTATAAATTGCATTCATTCAAATTTATATCAGTGTGAAAATAACTTAGTAATAAATTATTTTCTTGAATCACAAGAAATACAGGCAAGGTGAGTCCGTATGGCTGATGATGTTTCTTGCTTTCCCTCTGGGCATATCTCTCCTTTACAGCTATATTGGGTTCTGGTGAAATTAATGAGAGAAGTAAACCAGAAGTAATGACTTACTCTAACCAAACTGAGGGAGGAGTTGACTCCTTAGACCAAATCGTTCACGAGTATACATGCAAGAGAAAAACAAATGGCTGGCCATTCGCATAACATAAATGGGTTAGATATTTGTGTAGTTGTGGCATACACAGTGTGTCACTCACAAAATTCAAACTGGAATGAGAATAAGCTAAACAAGAGGCTAATATTAATCCTTAGCCTTGCAGAGGGCCTTATAAAAGCACAAATTCAATCTTGTGTTCAATTGTGTACATTCAATTAAGAACTTAAATTGCACCATTGCTAAATGAATTAGCTGACTTGCTCCTCATCCTTGCCCTATAGATGAGGTTCCACCTGGTACTTCTCATGAGGAAGATGCTTGACCTTCTTCCTAAATGCTTCCAAAAATGAGTTTAAATACTTTTTTTTGGAAAACCTCCTATGTATTATTAAAAATGTTGTCTCATAAGCCACTAATTATAAAGATAAAATTTATTCCTGGCATAACTTAGAATGTTGAATCACTATGCTGAATATGACTTAAATATACTAGAGAAGATACAGATCACATGGCATACCACCATCCTACCATTCCCCTATACTATAAGAGGATGAGCGCTACACTCTACTGCCCAGGCCTTGAGGCCTAGGGAGATGTGGATGGGTGGTAACGAGGGGTTTCCCTCCTGCTGCTCTAATGGCCCACTACCATCATATGCTCTAAATTACCATTCCACTACCTACCACTACTTACCTGTTAGCCATGTGTAGTCACTTTTAACATCTGCCTACAGCCAATCATCTAGTTTTCATATGCTTGGCCTTCTCTTTATTTTTGCCAGGGATTTTATACTCCATTGCCTTGATTGACTTCCTTCCAGGCAATCTTACTTAATCAGTGATTACTTCACTTAATTTGTGATTATATTATTTGGTGCATCAAAAATTCATTTGCTGAAAAATTTCAGAGCCGAAATATAGGAGCTTGCCGTACATTGGATGATAAAATTCTTCTAGAAACTGTTTTCCTGTGACTCTAGATTTTGCTAATTCATCTAGTGTGCAAGAGTTGTGAGTTGACTGGAGAGAAATCTTAGGCAACAGCATTTCATTTCGGAGCAGGCCCCTGAAATGCAATGTCAACCTGAAATATAGTGTTCTTTCATGGGTATTAATCTGTAGTTACAGGTAAAATTAGCTTCTCTCGCATAGATAAAGAAGTCAGTGCTCAATTTTTAGTGTCTGATATCTTCCCACGTAGCACACTTCCAGGAAAATGTGCCTTGAAGGCGCCTCGGAGGCACCTAAAAAAGGCACAGAAGGCACCTTTAATAGACACATTGAAGGCACCTTTTAGGCACCTTTTTCATGGAGCTAAGTGCCTTCAAGGCGCCTTAAAAAGGCACCACTTAAAGGCACTTTTTAGACACTTGGAATACGTGTGACAAGCATAAATATATCCTTACTAATCCCATGGCTCCTAAAACATTCATTAGAAAATGTACCAAAATGCTTTAATTAATACAAAAACAATCATATTTTAATATCTTGCATTGGTGCTCCTATCACCAAAATTGAAAAATTAAAGGTAAAAGATCGAGAATCTCTCTAATTGAGAGATTAGTATTAGTATCTCGTATACTACAAATTCGCCTACCTAACAACCTGCACCAAATTCTTTCCAATCCTAACGTTCTTCAATACACGACCTGACACATTCCCCAATTACGGGCTAGCCCGTTGGTGAATAATTGCCCCATGGCAATTTCTCGTTTGTCCGCTCCATTGGGCGCTTCAAACGGGCGATCTTTGATGAGAAATTTTCCGGCCAATTTTGGCCGCTACGGGCTAGAGACTTGGAGGCCATATATATCAGCTGCAGGCTGGCATTAAGTCGTTTGTGACTATTAACTTTACTAAAAGATTGACACGGACAATTTGCGCTGTTAAAACATTTCCCTAATAACCATTTTGTGGATAAAAATAAGCATTATCATTATAAATATACGTAATTGATATTCTTTTAACTCCAGGAGGGATAAATAAGAGTTTCCTCCATAATGCTGAGAACCTGTTTCCCAGCGAGCGCACCAGTATTTTCTCTAAGTCCGATACCGTTTATGAGGGACTGAGAAAAAACATCCGTGGACCAATGTTCAATCGCTCTTAATGATCGTGAATCGCATTTAAAACCACGTACTTTCACTCAGATCTGTTGTATATCCAAGACATCAAATTGACATGCCGTGTGGCTTTGTTAGGCACTCCTAAGGCACCTTTTAGGCACCATTAAAAGCACACATTCCTAGGTGCCTATATTGGGCGCCTTAAAGGCGCATGAAGTAGTCAGGTGCCCATTTTAGGTGCCTTTTAGGCACATTTTCCAGCTAGTGTGCTACGTGGGTTAATTATCTCCAAGTTTAGTGTTGATTCCTCTTTTATGTCATTGATTGATTCATATTTTAATTCCTGTTAGGTTATGATGGAATGCAACCCAGTTATCTTATCACTAACATCTTAATCACTCTTCCATTTGTAATGGCTCCGTCCTTGAGCTAATCATCTATTCAGAATATCTTGGAAGCCACCAACATATGGAGTTGAGCAACAAAATTTTTGTAACCACTTCACAAATCATTCAGACTTTAAAATGAAGCATACTAAAATTTTATTTTTTTAAATATTTACTTTTGCATGTACATATGTTGTGATTTTGTTCAGTCTTCCATCATGCTTCAAATTTTCAAAAATAATTCATAATACGTACATATTCACAATTCAACCACCCCCCTGCTGCTTTTTTATTAAAAATATTTAATTATAATTAATATTTTTGAAATCCCGTGACATTGTGAATTTCTTGGCGTGTTCTCCCACATCTTTTTTTTCATTTCTGCTCATTTTCCCTCCAAGGCAATGTGGTTTCTTAACTTTCCTTTTATTTAAAATTTTATCATTGATTGGCCAGATCTGCCATAGCTAAAATATGATGCTCAATGGAGTATTAAAGGACATTTTTGGGAAGTGTTTTCACACTGTCAAACATTCTATGTACTTCATAAAGTTTTTATCATTTTTCATCATCTTCTGCTCGCTAAATGCATATTTGACTACCCTTATTCACATATGATTGAAGCAAAGACAAGAGCTCAGAAAATCCCAGCATATGATGACTCAACTGAATGAGTTTGACACGTCTCATTCAATCAATTAATGTGCACAGAACACTCAGTGAACATTAGGGAAAAATTTACGGAGTAGCTACTTTAAAAACCTTGAATGCCCATTCCTGAAGCACTTCTCTTTTTGAAACAAGTCAGACAGGTGGCAATTAAATGGTATTATTATGGTGGTATTCAATGTACTTGCACCCATAAGAATTTTTTTTCTATCTGATAGCTTCTTGTAGTTGCTTCCTTTTTTTAATAAGGTCTCTGACTGACTTGATTTAATAAGATTCCTGAACAATAGCTAATTGTGCTCTCATATATGCATGTTATCATGACCTTATTGGGACTACTTGAAACTCAAAGTGATTTAAAAGTTGCCTGAGATTTAAACCATGTTCATGCATTCATAAAGACAAGAGAGTATTCTTTTCTATACCCATTTATTTTATCATTACAGATATTCCAACTAGTGTTGTGATTGGTTAATTCAGCTAGAACTTGTGGGAACCATTTCCCCTGTTGACAAACTATGAATTTTTTGATGTGATGTCCAGCTAATACCATTAGAAGTCACATCTTATTAAATTGTGGTTGACCTGCTCCATGAGGGATGGAAAAGGACTGAAGGAAAGCATGCTTCACACTGCATCTCATGGATATGAAGCATTTCTTCTCAGCTGACTGACCTCAATAGCTCAGGAATTGGTAAGTAGAATAAACATTGAAACTCTATTGTCTTCAAAAAAGTAAAAAAATAGCGTGCCTACAACTTGAAAACCCACAGGAAAATATTGCCAGCATTTTTTTCTTAATTAACCTCTTATTCTAGTGTTATTCAATTGAGTTTTTACTGTTAATGGGAAATGGGACACCAGAAAATATTTTAACCCTTTAACTGCGCAATTAATCTGAAATTTAGCTCTCCACAGGCGCAAAAAAAATGTATTTTTCTTTTTTCTTATTTTTGCGTAATTTCATTGATTATCATTTTATATTCAAGGGAAAAATTGTTAAAAAATTTTATGGTGCGTAATTTTCTAATTCTTTTACTCTGAATATCGTAATGCAGGGAGTGGTTTTTTACTGAAAGACGAAAATATTTTTTTCAAAATTTATTTTCGAACATGAATTCATTTGTAATTACGGTCAGCATAATGAAAGTTCAATTATTTACTATCATAGTTATGTTTGTAAAAATTGTATCTTGCTGTGAAAATCACGGAAACACTGACAATACATAATCCCACTCCACACTCCTTACACCAAGTGTTGACTAGTTTTCTGTGCCTCTCCGCACGCTGCGTATTCATGCAGACGTATCACTGTCTCTGCGGTTTGGCCCTCTTCTCTGTGGGTGGGACGAACTCCAGGTAGTGTCGTAACATAACGTCCATTCCCAAGAGTTGGTCTGGTGCAAGGTTAGTGGGTGTCGAACGGCCAGGGTGGGGCTGGGACAGGGTACCGTATTTTGTGAATATCTGTTGCACTATTGTACGACTGAATTTCTTCAGTGACATGCTGCTTCCAGTTTTGACGGAATGAAAGTGGTATGCATTGATAACATCTATCAGATGGAAAAACATTTTCTTATACCATTTTACAGTTTCCTCATGCATTCCACTGAACTGATTTGCATGTCCGACTTATCTACCAATCTCATGTTCTTAGTATAATCTAGAACAGCGTCAGGTTTTTTTATAAATATATTATTTCTCCAATCTCGCTTATTACTCGCCACTAATTTCCCTTTATGAACAGTTGTAAGCATGGTTACATCGCGCTTATCGTGCCATTTGAGAGCTAATATTTTATTTGATTTTTTCACATGATAGTCTGCTGGATTACACTTTGGTGGGAACGATGGCATACCTTTTCTATTCATCCTCACTGTCCCACATGTCCCATTTTCAAGTAAATATTTACATAGTCTTGGACTAGTGTACCAATTGTCCGTGTACAAAATATGTCCTTTCTGTAAATATTTATCCATCATTTTCATGACAACAGCACCAGATACACCTAAGTCACTTTTGGGAATTTTTGTTGTCTTCCCCGTATATGGAATCATGTCTAATATGATCCCTGTCTCACAATCGCACAAAACAAAGAACTTGATTCCAAATCTGTGCCGCTTTGATGGAATGTACTGCTTGAATGACAGCCTACCTTTGAATAGCATAAGTGAATCGTCTATCACGAGCTTTTGAAACGGATTGAAGAAACCAATAAATTTTTCCTATAGCATACAAAAAATTGTATCAATTTTGTGCAAGGGATCTTCTGGGTTTGCAACATCATTATCGCTGAAATGTAAAAATTGTAAAATCCCCAAAAATCTATCTCTTGACATGTATTTCCCGTAAACTGCCATTTCTATAAGGGGATCCTTTGACCAGTACTCATCAATAGAATGCTTCTTCGAATGCGGCCTCAACATTGTCAAGCCTAAAAACACATACAAATCATTTTCAGTGCAATCATTCCAACGGCGCATTCTGGAAAATTGCGACAATGGCTGCGACTCAATACAATTATTGGCGTAGCGATTAGTTTTGTTCACTATGTGTTCCACAATGGCACTGTCAAAGAAAGCCTCAAAATATTCCAACACATTGTTTTCATCACAAATTACAAAATCACTTCTAATTCCTGCACTTGTAGAGTTAAAATTTCAAAGCGGTGGCACAAAATTTCATCCGCTCTCCCACTCAAAAACTGGATCGGGGCTCTCTCCTCTTGTCTCATCTTCACTGGATGACTCAACAGGATCTTCTATGTTTTCATCACTGTCTTCCAAATCTGAGGAAAATACTTCTTCTTCATCGCTGAGTTCATCAAGAACAGACACAATATCCCGTGAGGAAAATGGTCTCTTCCCTGGGTGGATGCCGTGTGACAAACAAGCACGACTTTCTCTCGACATTTTTCAAGGGTGACTGAGGATTCCTGGCAGATGGAGAAGGGCAATTTTTCTCTGCTGCCCGTCTACTGGGTGCTGGCTGACCCCTCATCCATCGTATATATATCTCTATATATTTTAAAATAAAAATTAGCAAGAAAAAATTGAAAAAATCTATATATAGATATTTATTGTTGTCTAGATTAAGGGTTGAAAAAACCGAAATACAGGTGCATTAATAATTAAATATTAAGTTTTCTCAGCAATATAATAAAAATAAAACAAGCCATTGGGCACTTTTCCAGCAATAAATATATGTTTCTAAAAAAATATAGGACTGTTGGTACGCCAACATTTCTAAAAATTTCAACTGGTACGCAGTTGCTAAAAGGTTGGGAACCCCTGTTTAACATCATATACTGCTGGCTCCAATTATCTCATATGAGGCCTTCTTTTTCTATTCTTGCCATTAACTTTTGCCTCAACTATGGCCTTCATCAGGGCATCTTGTCTCACAATACGACCAGTTAAGTTTTCCTGTCTTCTTTTCATGGCTTTCAGAAGATTTCTCTTTCCTCTCACTATTCACCGGACTTATTCATTTGTCACTTGGTCAATCCATTTTACCTTCATCATTGTTCAATAGTTCTATGCCTTTAATGATTTCATCCTTTATTGCTCTGCTGCTGCCATAATCCATGTTTCACGGCCTTAAAGTTATATGACCCAGATGTATGTTCTGATGAATTGTTTCCTTGCTTCCATGTTAGGTACTTGTGTTCACAGTCATGTGTTCACTTTTCCTTTGGTAGAGTGCCCTCTTGGCCTGGGCTATTCTATTTACCCATAGCTAGTTTATTTAGTTTCCCAGATAACAATAATATTTCATCTCTTCTAGTTTTTCTTTCCTGAGTTTAATATTGTCTTGGCCACTACTTTTCCATGCATATTGCATGTTATTATCACAAACTAAAGAGAATATCTATTAAAAGCACTAGCAGCAGAAATTTTTTTATGTGAATTCATGTCTGAGTATACTCAGACACGAAGACCATTATAATGTTTTGAAGACTGATGAAGGCTATGGGAGACTGATAGGATACTTAAATCAAAACAAGTTGAGGATGATTACCTAGGCAGTATAATGGGCAGAATTTGGTGAATAGCCAGAAGTGAAGACTTCAATTGAAAAGTATTGAGTAGTATTAAGTAGGTACTTAAAATGAGGAGAGAATTAGTGACAGGAACTCTTGATAAATATGTGAAAAAGTAATAATTTGTGGTAAACTTTAATTTGGAGCATGCTGATATGATTCTTAAAGGATACCTCAGAGAAACAACAATGAACATTGACTGACAACACTTAAGAAAGAGATTTTCAGGTGCTAAGATGAACAGAAAGAGGTACTAAGGCAGACAGTCATAGTAGAGGATATATTGGAGGAAATTTAATAGTAGCAGAAGTGGTGGATCAGTAGGGAGTGCACCACGGGTTGGTAGCACTCTTCACTCCATGAACAAGTCCTATGGGCCTGTTTTAGAGCCATTGTGGTCCTTCTATAAAAGGAAGGCTACGGTTCTGCTTAAGGCTACATGTAGCATAACTTCCAGTTGAAGTTCTGTAACTCTGCTTTTTGCACATCTTGTAACCAACTGCATTACATATCAAGCACTCCATGACAAACTTAAAATCCCTGTGGATCTCAGAAATATATTGGGCAATAAGTCCGTAAACGTAGATCTTTTTATGTACCTCTGTGAGACCAATGTCTTATTTAATATCTGAATACCTTTTATTCATAAATTTTTAATATTCGCTAAAAATACCGGAAACATGAAAAATATTTTTTTTATTGTAGTAATTAATGCTCTTATGAGGTTGCGACATTGCCTGGCCTTCAATGCACCTCTAAATCAATTCTACTACTGCTAATAGTGACATAGTCGTTTTCCTTGTGTTTGAAAATCAAATCTGTGAAGAAGTGTTAAAGACAATGTAGTAGTAATTCTTCCCTCTCACATTTACTATTTTAACAATTTTATTTGCACTGTAGTTGGTAACTCCTTGTCACCACACTAGTTACATATGCTTGTGGATTAAAGGCAGACTGATCTCTTTGTCTCCATTGTGGTGAGTCACCTCCTCAGGCAACCACTATTACTGGAAAAAAAATGTGCTGTATACTAAACTCCTATAGGGGAAGCTATAGTCTTGATAAAATGGGAACTCATATTATACATATATTGATTTGCCACTATACACTCAACCAATTAGAATAGCTGAACATCAAAGACCGAAACTGTCCCGACTTTCGGGGCTAGTTATGTTCTCGTCTCGGTTTTCGTATGTGACTTTCAAGTCTCATCCCGATAAAAAAATGTTATCAAATGCCCACAGTACGTTAATTGATAGCAATAATTTTCTAAATGAAGAATAACATTAATCTGTGCCTATTAAGACATTCCTGTATGCCACCAAGGTTCCTCAATCGGGCTGAGTTTAAAGCCACTGAGTCGCGGATGGTGGGTCAACCTCTAGATATACCTAGAGATTTCTTGATGGGAGGCTGCCAACAATTATGCACTCCATCACCCCGAGGAGAGGGGAGCAGCTCTTATTCTAATGAGTGAAGGTGTAGGCCACAGTATTCGGAGCAACCACTCATTTCACTAAAGGCATGGTAACATTTCTATAACAACTGTAATACTGCAATGTGGGAGGCAAGGGGAAACCACCACATTATTATCCCAAGGATTAGCAGCTGCTGGGTAGCTACTCCTCTCTTTTCTTTTTATCAAGACATGTAAAGACCCTCTCTAGTAAAATATTCCGGAGGTAAAATAGTCCCCTGATTGGATGGTGGGGTGGGAACTAGCCAAGGGAGTACTACATCAGTCAAGTATGATAAAAATTTTGAGGTAGAAATGTGAGATCGCTTCAGACCTGAGGAAGACTGGAAAACCTGGGAGTAGAAATTTGGAAAATGAACCTTGATGTATTAGGAATCAGTGAAAGAGATGGCCCGAAGAAGAAGACTTTTGGAGTGGAGGTTATAGAATTATTCACACCAGATCACTGATTGGTAAGGCTGGAGTAGGCATGATGCTTAGGAAGAGTGCTGAACTGTGTTTAAAGGGCTTCATGTAGTATACTGAGAGGAGTATAATGGTGAAGATTGGGACCAAGCCTGCAGATGGTATTTTGGTGCAAGTTTACATGCCTACCTCGTACTACGAAGATATCATGGAAGTTATAAAACAGGTAAGTGGAGAAGAAAACTTCGAAGATTAGAACTCTACCATTAAGCAACCACCGACAGAGAAGATACCTGGAAAATGCCCGTAGTCAGAAGAAAATATGAATTTGAATATATTTAGTGAAGCAGAGTTTCAGAAAGCAGATTAATGACTGCAAAAGCTACCCAGGTGCATATACCAACAGAGAGCACAACTTAGTGATACTGAAATGCCACTTGAAATTCAAGAAAATGAAGAAGACAACCATGAACGTATGGTAATTAGGAGCACTAAAGGAAATCCATCAAAAGCTGGCCTTTCAGAAGGTATGTAGTGGAAAACAAGGTAGAAGAGGACCTGATTGAAATCAATGCAAGAGAGTTGAGGGAACATCAAAATTAGTCTGCTGGAAGCCACAAAAAAGTGCTGGGGAGAAGAAAAGTTGCTAAAAAGAAGACATGGATTACAGAAGAAGTCTTAAAATTGATCAAAGAAAGAGGAAAATACAAAATTGTGGAAATTGGAGAAGGGCAACTTTGCTGCAAAAGAATATGGAATGAGTAAAACCAAAAAGCGAGAAAAGCAAGGGAAATGAGGATGAAGGACCTATACGAAGGTGTTCAAAATACCTTCAAGCATGGAAATGTGGAAGTTGCCTACAGGAAGATGAGGATTAACTTCAAGGAACAGGCTGCAAGATTCAATACCATTAGGGACAAGAATGGAGAAATCTTAATTGAACATGAGGATGAAGTGAAGAGATGGGATGAGTTCTTGGAAGAAAAGTACAATGGAAGCAATCTTAATGAGATGGTAAATGAGGAGGAAAACAAAGTTGACAAGGATGATTTGGGAGTCTCAATCTTAAGAGCAAACTTTGATGCAGCTGTAAAGGAACTGCGAATAAATAAGGGTTTTGGAAAAGATAATCTTCCCTACGAGCTAGTTAAAATTGTGATACAAGGCAACGGAGGTGTTTATTCGGAACTGAAATCGCAATTTTGTACACAAAATCGTTAGCAATATAACAACATTAGCAATAGTTAGCAACAAAATATGAATTTTAGTGAAACATTTAATCTTCTAACCAGAGCCATTCAATCATAAATCAAAAATTTTAATGAGCAAAAGGTGACGCCAACCAAAGAAGCTGCTTTGATATCACTGACATCATTTACCTCCCGTCCTTGACTGCTTTTAGGAGAAGAGAAGGGAGTGGAGGGGGGTTCTTGGAAGGTCTGCTCTCACAGATCCTGTCGCAATCGCTCTCATTGGCAGAGTCAGCTGTGTCCCCCCCTTTGCGATAAGGTGAAGTAGGTAGCTTCCCGGGCTCAGTTGTGATTGGACGAAGTAGATGACGTAAGAGGTCGATGCATGCCCGCTTTTCTGAAAGGGTTATAAACATCAGTTTTTCGCCGCGTATAACTCGGAAACTAATTGACGGATCAAAAAGGGGAAAAACTTCAAGTAATTTTTATTTAACAAAGGTATTTATTTAAGCATCTTTAGAAGAACAGAACGAAAAGCTAAGGAGTTACTGGATGTGACAAATTTGGGTTAAAAAAATAAAGGCATAAGAAGAGCATTTTAGGCCCTCAGGGTACTACCTATAGAGAAGAGTATAGAGAAGAACCTACCGATGTTTGTAGCGTTTGTGGACTTGGAGAAGGCGTTTGACAGCTTGAATTGGAACTTGATGCTGAGGTTCTGAAAGAAATTGGAGTATCATACAACGACCGAAGAGTAATCCACTCCTTGGATAAAAAGCAGGTAGCTGTAATCAGATCAGGACCCAGCTGTAGAAAAGCAATCATAAAGAAAGATGTGAGACAAGGCTGTGCTCTGTCTCAGGTCGTATCTAAAGTCTACTTCAAGAAAGCCATTGATGAAGTCAATGAAACGTCTCCGAGAGTGGACGGGAAGAAAATCATCATGCTGCAATTTACCGACGACATAGCAGTCATGAAAGAAACAGAAGGAGATTTAAAGAAGATACTAGGAAATATGGAAAGGACAATTGCCAGGTATTACCTGAAGATCAGCAAAAGAAAACTAAGGTATTGGTATGCAGTAAGAGAAGAGAAGCTAGGACCATCGTTAAACAAAGAAAACAAAAAAATTGAAGAGGTGAAAGAGTATTGCTACCTGGGAAGCCGAATACCAGCGATGGACGAAGCAGAGGAGAAATTGTCAGTAGAATTGCCCAGGCGAAAAGGGCATTCTCCCAAAAGAAGATTCTACTTACAGCTGCAAATATAAGCGTGGAAGTGAGGAAACATCTCATAAGAGCATACATCTGGAGCATTTTACTATGGCCGCGAAACATGGACGATAACAGGAGCGGAAAAGTCAAGGCAAAATCTTTCGAAATATGGTGCTACAGGTGGATGACGAAGATAAATAAAATGGATCTGTCGAGGGATAAACGAAGTCTCAAAACAGTGGGAGAAATGAGAAGTCTGCTGAAAACAGTGAAAAGTAGCCCGGGCAACTTAATTGGCCGTATCTTAAGACACGATGGTCTGATGAAGACAGTCTTCCATGAAAAAGTGAACAGAAAGAAGGGAAAAGGTTGACTTCAGATGAGATGTATAGAGCAAGTTATGAAGGTTATGGATGAGAAAAATTACGTCTGTATGAAGAGTTTAGCCGACAGGACAGCCGAGCGAGGAGTGAAACAAAATTTAGGATTGTTAACAATTTTTTATGAGTTCCTTAATGTTCAAATATTTAGGGTATCGAAGATAAAGGTAATCATGCAAGTCATCCCTTCGTTGGTGAATCCTGGCCCATATAGAAGCTGAAATGAAACATTGTTTTACTCCAGTATGTGACTAATAAATGGGGTCGTTTACTATATTTTTTATTGCCGAATCGGATAGAGTTTGTAAAGTAAAAAGACCCGTATTTTTCCGTTTTTTGATCCGTCAATTAGTTCTCGAGTTATAAGCGGCGAAAAACTGATGTTTTTAGCCCTTTCAGAAAAGTGGGCATGGTGCAACCTCTGATGTATAATGACTTCGTCCAATCACAACTGAGCCCACGAAGCTACTCTGTCTTATCGCAATGGGTGACACACAGCTGACACTGCCAATGGGAGCAGTTGCGACAGCATCTGTGCGAGCAGACCTTCCGAGAACCCCCCTCCACTCCCTTCCCTTCGACGAAAAGCAGTCAAGGACGGAAGGAAAATGACGTCAATGTTATCACAGCAGCTTTTTCGGTGGGCGTCACCTTTTGCTTATTTTAATTTTTGATTTATGAGTGAATGGTTGTGGTAAGAAGATTAATTTTTTCACTAAAATTCTTTTTTTGTTTCCATCAAACAATTTCGTGTACAAAATTGCGATTTCGGTTCCGAGTAAACGCCCCCATTCTACCGCGGTAGTCAAGTCGGGAACGCGCGTACCTGGTGACCCAAGGGTGTGATTTCGAATCCTTCCTGGGTATGGATATTGTGTGTTGGTCATAGTATTACATTGGAGTACATAATTGAAGTGAATAATAATCATCATATCTCATAAATTCTGGGATTGGTTTGACGCCGCTCTCCACCGAATTCTTCTATCAGCTTTTCTCTTCACATTTACTTACGTATTTCTTCTCTTTCACATCCTTCATCAATTGTTCCACATTTTTCATACGAGGCCTTCCTTTGCCGTTCTTCCCATCTTTTTGTCCTTCATTGTCAACGATTGTTTTCATCAGACCATCGTGTCTCAATTACCAATCTATTAAATTAATTAAAATGGGAATCATTGTCAGATCGCAGGTTGAAATTTAGACTTAACCTCTTTAATAAATTCCAAGATAATATTTTAAGTGATGACGTTAAAAATATATTGCGAACTTTGTACCCACGACCACTTACTACACTTAACAACTCTTTTCCACTGCTGTTATGGTCCATGCCTCACTGCAATGGAGAAATATGATCCTGGTGTACATTCTGATGAATTGTTTCCTTCCTTTTACGCTTGTATATCCAGCTGTAAATAGATTCTTCTTTTGATTGAATGCTATCATTGCCTGGACTGTTCTGCTGACTATTTTTTCTGAAGCTGTCCATCGTTTGTTACTCGACTTCCAAGGTGACAGAACTGTTTCACCTTTTCAATTTTTCTTTTCCTAGTTTAACGTTGGTTTTGGTCTCTTCTCTTTTGCTGCACACCAATATCTTAGTCTTCTTCCTATCGACATTCAGCTGATATGTAGCAATAGCCTTTTCCATAGTTATCATCATCTTATTCATATCGCTCTCTGTGAATGATAAATTATAAAATGCCTAAAGATAACTGTATAAACCTTAATCCATTTAACGCCTGGTCTACAAAACATTGATTACCTCTGCGACATCCTTTCCTTTGACATTGCCTTTCTTTTTCATTTTAAAAAGTCAAAATAAAAATATAATAAGTTCGGCGGAATTTCTCATCCGAGGTTTACTCAGTAAGAAAATGTACACCAGTAGTTTCGAATATAATAGACCTTCAGCTTAAATGAGTAAGCTCACTCTGTTGTACATTTCACCTTTTTCAGCACTTAAACTGTCCCATTCCAAAATATTTAAAACTTGGAAGCAAAATTTTCCCCTTAGGGAGAATAGAATGGGAGAGATGGGTGGAAGGGCGAATGAGGAAGTTCTGAACACAGTTGAGGAGGAAAGGAGATTACTGGTGGAAATTAAGAGGAGGCAGAAAAGGTGTATGAAACAGGAGGTTATTAGAGACAGTGGAATAAATTAAGAACTCTAACGTAGAGGGGACCAAAAGGATAAGATAAGAAATATACATTGCACCACAAATAGATTCAAGTATTCGTTATTTCCTAAAGAAATTCGTGGCCAAAACAACTTCAAGACTTTTCACACCATGGGCCTTCATAAAATAAATTTACCTCAAATTGAGAATGAAATTCCACACATTAGAAAAATACGGACTAATGAAAGAAACAGAAATCAAATGAAGGTGGTAGATATTTTTTAGGAATCAAGAATGTCTGCATGAAATAATAATATGTATAATGTATGTTTGTGGTACTTCCCAAATGTTTCTTCGCATGTTGGATGAGATGTAGTATTTGCAGTTTCTCTCCCGCACGAGAAAACTCCAAAAAAAACGTAGTATAGAAAAAGCATAGAAAACTCTCCTTAGGTAGTTAGGTAGTAACCTTTAGTACATTTAGTTCATTCATAATGAAAACAATAGTAATACTTCACACTTAATTTTCAATAATAACCGACCCGGGTTTCGACAACTCAGTGCCATTTTCTAGGCCAAATATTAAGTGTGGAGTATCACTATTGTTTTCATTATGAATAGGTATCAAAAACTTCCACAAAGTCACGCCTGAAATGACTTTTTACATTTAGCTCATGTTTCCTGACAACTCACCCCCTTCCACACACCTTCAAGGTGGCTTGTGGTGTAGTCAGCCGATCTAGATGTATTAAGGGTAAAACGGTGGCTTAACGAGGAAAAGGGAAGCTTGTATTTTGAATAAAATGAAGATATTTCTGAAAAAAATCTTACCTGAAGGGAAAATGGAAGGTACAGAGAAGGAGCCCCACTAGATAAACATACCTAATATAAATAAGAGGTAGTACACTCCAACATAGCATGCTCTAACGGGTAGAAAACTATTAATCAATTAATCAATGCTGACGGACATCTTATACCCTTACTTCTCGACCTTCCGGGTGAAAGCAATAACACTAAAAAAAGGGAAACACTTCTCGTTGGGATAGGGGAAACGTTTGGCCATCAGCGTCTTACACGTAGGCTTCTGAAGGAGGGAGGGAGGGAGTGGGGTGATACGGCTCGGAAGTGTACCACGGTGGAGGTAAACGACTTCTTTAATTGCCCAGAGTGTCTCCGACCGCGCGGGTCTTGCTTCACGAGTTCCGTCCGTTGACTCGGTGGAAAGGGGGCGTTCGGGGCTCGTTGCACTGACTGCGAGTGTGACCAGCTGTAGCTCGTTTTACTTTTCTTTTTTAGAAAGGAGTTCTCGGGGCATTGAGCTAGACGAGGGATCTCGGATTGCGATCAGGATAGGGGATGCAGTAATGTAGACCAAATCTCCTGCCGAACTTTGGGGCAGGTACCTTTCCTGAAGATGTTAGTAACATTTTAAAAACCCTAGCGTGTTTTGGTACGCTAGATCAGAGGTCGGCAAACTTTTGAGACGTGGAAGAGATTGGTTGCTCAAGACCATAAAAACTGTACTCAGGAGACTTAAATATTTAAAAAAAACGAGGAAAATTTTAGTGATATCATAAGAAAATGTCGTTTTAATATTTATTAAACTCAGAAAATCACAGAAAAAATGCTCTCTTTTCATTAAATAGCGTGAGTAACGAGCTTAAGTATCCCGATGAAGAGTCTTGATGAACAATTTCAAAACTTTTCCTTGTTGATAAAGACATGATTTCAAGTTTTCAATAGTAACTGTGGGTGTAGTAGGGTGAAAGTGCATATTGTCGACCTCATGGCAAGATCTTTAAGATAATATCAAAGAGATCGATTGGTTTAACATATCATTTTTTCAGCGCACAAAAGGGGCCATATATATTGAGATCATAATTTAATCGGATATATTTCATCATCATGGGTCAACAATTCTAGGAATAGTTTACGCAGCCCTCCGCTCGATTCTTCTATCGACCAACCTCTTCATATTAACGCAGTTTCTCTCTTTCACGTCCTTTACGACCTGTTCTATAATACTCATACGAGACCTGCCTTTTCCATTCTTCTCGTTCACTCTTCCCTCGACGATTTTCTTCATCAGGCCATCATGTCTTAAGATATGGCCGATTAGGTTGTCCCGTCTTCTTTTTATAGTTATCAGCAGACTTCTCTTTTCTCCCACTCTTCTTAAGACTTCATTTGTCACTCGGTCGATCTATTTAATCTTCATCATTCTTCGGTAGCACCATATTTCGAATGCTTCCACCCTTTTCTTTTCAGATATATTTATGGCTATTAATACACTGTAGGCCTTTTTAGATGTCTCTACAAAACTCTAAATGCAAACACGAGGTTAATTGTTTTTTTTATATCTTCTTTGTTGTTTGGTACGTAGCCAGAAATATTTGTGCAGAATGTATCCGAAGAAATGTATTTTTGAGGTAAGAGGACTTATCCTGGTTATTTATGTGAGATAGAAGGCCTTGTTTGCGTGGGAATTTGCAGTAAAATTGGCAGCAGGGTTACTAGTATATGATTTTTCTCTCGTCAATATTGCATGCTTGGAGTGCGGTGACCCCCTGCAACTTACCCCTACGGCGGATTATAGAGTAGCATGTAGATGATTCCAGTTTACATCACATTGGCTCACATGTGCAGGACTTACAGATGCAACGAGAAGACATGAGTTTCGAACGTTCAGCAATTATGGAGATGTCCTGTGCATTGAACCTTGGTCGTGTATGATTATATAAAACAATATAAATATCAGCCTCGAAAGAATATAAGAAGAAAAAGAGAATCTTTTGCCCTCAGATTATTATGTAAGATCAAGTGGGTGCTATCGACGATATGTTTTTGTGAAAATGTAATAATTATTGTTTTAACTATATTTTTCATAATGTGCACAAAATAAACTGTTACAATTAGATCCGCGGAACCTAATAAAAAATTTGGGAAGGTAATATGTCAAAATTTTATTGAGAAATGGTGATTGAAGAATAGCATTCGTTAGTACGGCCGATTTCAATGACCTGTGGAAAACCTTGAAACGCACCTCCGTGTATGGAGATTTACCTGCATGTATTATTTACAATCAAGTTCATTTCCAGTACTTAAATTTTCAGATTTTTCGTTCGCAATCTGAATCACCAAATTGATAAGCTCTCTTGACAAGAATTGAAACATCAATTTGATTGCATTTCTGCTTTTTAAGTAGCTATTTAACCCTGATTTCGGATTCTTAAATTTTATGACGCAAGTGTATTTTTAGTGCTTCTGCTGCGGCGCTTGATCGGTGACAAGTTAAAATTTAGTTTTTCAGATAAAAAACGTTTATTTTTTGCTGCATGTTTATTCTTTATTTAATAAAATTGAAATATTTGTCAATGATTAACATAGGATAAAAATAATAAATGAGCAATGATAATGTCATCATATTGTAAATAAATTGTTTTTAGCAGTTTTTGAATATGCATTACGAATTTCGTGGCAGTGTTACCTGCGCGAGTATGTTGGTAACAAAGATCACTGATTTGGAGTATTCGCCTTTTCAAAGTGCGCGACATTGCGATCGCTTTATTTAATGGGTATATTTATGTAAATACACGTTAGTGTGACCTTTAAATATCATAATTATTATGTGGGCTTCCCACTACTACTCCTGTGGGCTACTAGGTGGTGATATTTATTATAAAATCTCGTGGCTTGTTGTGTGTTCTTATTTCCGGCAATACCTCCCACGAAAACTTAGCGTTGATCCCTCATTCTCAGAAGGCGCTCCCATTAAAAAAAAAAAAAACTTGAAGTACACCGTGATGCTAGTGGACGTCAGAGTGGAGTGGGTAGAGGAAGAAAAAAACTGCGATGAGTAATACGAGTAACAGCCCCCGAAGACACTATCCCATCTCATGGTTCGATTTTTGTTTACAGCTAACAGGGTATCGAAAGTGGGTTGCCCGCACCGCCGTCGGGTGCCTAAACTTCCTTGGTAACCGCAGGCCGCACGAGGGCTTCGGTCGTAGCACACTGATTAGCGTCCCCACATCCAACGACTTGAACTTGCATAATTAGACCATAATCCAATACTCTGCGTGCGCCGAAGTTGGGATGACCGCAGGAACTGCTTGCTCCTGCGGTCTCGGGGCTTATTCGAGAGTCAAAGGATTCGAACTGAAAGTAATCGGAGGCAATAAAGTCGATCGATATATTGCAAGTGAGTTAAGGGTGGAAGTTCTCCTAGATTTCATTCCGCTAAGCTTGGCCCTCGGGGGCCTACGTGAGGTAATTCTAGTAAGCCGGTGGAGAAGGCTGGGTAATCGCTAAAACTCTCTTTGATGGAGGACCTCTTGCAGTACGGACGCCATCCTTCTCCCCCATGTTAGGCATATATTAAAAACACCAGCATATTATGTTAGATTCGACGACACAAATAAGATTAGAGAGATAGATTGTCGTACTGATAGATTCAAAATGTCATTTTTCCCCCGTACTATAAGAGAACAGAATAGGCAGCATAGCAAAGGAATAGGTAGGGGAACTATTTTAGAGTGGTCTGTAGTGCATGGTGCATGTATTAATTCCTTAAATACTATATATACTAACAATCTAGTTGCATGAGACCCTATAGTTGCTTGTTTGCATGTCAATAGTGCAAGCTAGCTGATCTTCACCCCTTCTCCCCCTGGCACCACCCTTGCGGTGGCTTGCAGGGTATCGCGTAGATGTAGATGTATACTCTTAAAGTCTTTCGCCTTAATGATTCATATTCAGTGGAATTTCTAAGTAACCAAGCTGCGTCTTTATAGCTGCCGAGCAGCCCAAGTGGGGATAAGAGTGATTTTCTACGTGCTGTGGGGCACAGTGATCGATGAGATCGCATTATAGAAAAATATAGCCATGAAACAGTGAAGGTGTGATGCATGCCTTTAGTTAAACCGACATCAAATATGCTGCGCTCATTTTTTGGCATCTTGCCAGGAAAACTTATTCATGAACACGGAAAAATATGCGGGAAAAATATTACGTATCTTTCCGCCGGAATCCAAAAATTCTCTCCGAAACGTTTCGAGGGAGCTTTCTTATTTTGGATTTCATATGGGCGTATAAATCTTTTAACTGGCATGCAAGCAGTGCTTTAAAACTTGCCGCACGCAGATAAGAAACTTCTATTATTTATGGACGGTGGCACAAGGAACCGTTTACAAAATAAGTGAATGCAGCTGCGGAAAATAACGATTCGGTTTCGAGCCTTGGCTTCAACCAATCCGTCCGCTTCGCGTCGCACCCAAGTAGGGGACTCTGGGATTGGCCCACGTGACCTCTGACGGGAGCTTAACGTGGGTATATTCTCTTCTCCCTCCACTTTGAAGTCCTACCCTTTTCCAGCAGCGGCCGAGTGAGTGAGTCATTTACCGGGGATAGTCAGCTAAACGCCTTTGTTACGGCATGACAAATTTATGGGTCAATTAAAAGATTAGTAGCGGTGTAATTTGGCTTTAAGGTGCTCCAACTGCTGACTCTACATCGCACCATATAACGTAAACTCAACTTCAAGGCAAACATGACGTGCTAGCCCGAAGCGAGTTTGGGGCCAGTATTTTCTGAGAAGTCAGGCCGCTGCGTTCCCGTTCTGAATATCGCGGCGGGCCAATTAGATGTAATCCGTTGAGCAAAATGCAAGTAACGGTTAAATATTAATACCGGGAACAGGCTTGTTATGAGGCGAAAAAGTATGCCACTCTTGAAAGAAAAATATACTTTCTCTTAACTTTGTTAGTTTGCTATGATTAGTATGCCACTCTTGAAAGAAAAAATGAACTTTCTCTTAACTTTGTTTGCTTGCTAATCATAGAAAACAAACAAAGATTTGAACACTTAGAATCATAGATAAAGTTTTTAAAAATTTCACCCGTGAAACGGTGGTTATTTGCGTCTGTATTTAGTTGTAAATGGCGCTCGACTCACTTAAGGCCTATTTAAAGATAGCCGTAACTGTTGGATCGGCATCATCATTCTAAGTCGGCCATCCTAAGATTGGTTTGATTCTCCATCTCTCCATTCAAGCCTCTTCATATTTACATAATACTTTTCTATCACATTCTCAAGTAGTTGATCCATATATCTTGCACGAAGTTTTCATTTCCCCTTTTTTCCAGCTCACTTCTTCCTCGACGATTGTCTTCATCATGTCACAAGATATGGTCAATTAGGTTTGCCGTCTTCTTATTCAAAATTTTTGGCAGACTCCTTTTTCCTCCCACACTTCTAAGACTTCTTCGTTTGTCACACAATCGATCTATTTTATCTTCATCATCCCACCACATTACGAGTGCTGCGAACCTTTGTCTTTGCTGTTGCTATTGTGAATGTGTCACTCCCATAACGAAACGGGCTCTAGTTGTATTTTTTGATGACATTTTTCCTTTAAAAATGTAGGAAAGAATAAATGCCGGAGAATTTAGTGAAAAGTTATGGTTTTTATCCACGGATACGCTTTAACATAATGCTGGTGTTTACATATTTCGATTATATAGATCGTTTGATTTGCTTGCGACGTATTTTTAAATTCTAATCTCACACTCTATTTAAAATATTTGGTGTCACTTAGTGAAAACGGACAGAATTACTGGTGTTGGAACAGACAGGGTCAAGAAATGTTATTTCTTACCCAGGATTCAGGGCAACAGCAAAAGTTGTGCATAACTCGCTACTATCGTTTCTTTACATCCCGTTTCTTTCATGTTGCCCACTCTCTTTTCTTTTGAGCTGGCTGATAACTTACCACCCCCCTGGTACTAGCCTTTGAGGCTACTGGCATGGGGTGTTAGGCTGAAAGAAACCTTTTTAAGAATCGGCGCGGGGCAAAATCCAATTCGATTCCGCTCTCCTCGACCCTCGTTTGACTCCGACCTCATATCTCGGGTCTTGTCAGCCTTCCCCGTTTCTCTCCACCCAATCTCCCAAACTCCCGCCTCACCCGGGGTGCGACCCCAATCCAGTTTCCCCTTGAATTTCTCTCCTACAGCGTGCCCACACAAGCAAAACCTCCCCGTCTCCGAGTTGGAATACGGATTGCGCTGTTACGCACGCTTCTATCAAAGACCTATTATCTCCTGTACGAGTACAAACTTTAAAGTACCACTGGAGACATATGCATCTCAGATCACATGTCAAATTAAGGAATAAATACTCTACAGAAATTTATGGTGGATAAGTTCTCTGAATCATCATAAGTATTTCGATCCTAGGATTTGTTTACTGCAGCCCTCCATTCTGCCCTGTTCAGTGTTGATTCCCTCACGCTCTGGTATGTTTCCTCCTTCACGTCCTTGTTTATTTGCCCTACATATTTGTCCTTGTTTCTGTCCAAGTTCTCTGTACAATTTAGAAATATATTTAAGAAAAAAACCAACGCACTGAGGCAGGTTAAATCATGGTGATAAAATCATGTATATAGATTATATAAAATTATGGAGAATGATTGATTCCAGAGAAGATTAATTAGAAATAAGAGTAGGAATTGTAGATTTTTTTGCAGAAGAGTGGTCTCTAGTTATTTTTTTATGTGATCATCTTTTAACGTGACTATCTCATGAACGCGGAAAAATAAATTAATTAATATATTTAAAGAATGCCTAACTAATTCATAGTTATTAAGTTAATTTGAAGAGACTAAGAAATTAGTTCTGCCTCTCAGTTGCTTGGAGGCATTGCATTCATTGAATATTATTTTTCCACGTCTGTATGGTATTAAGTGTAAACTTAAATTTCTTTCGGTAAGAAATTCACGTCTACTGGAAGTTCATTCCCTTCTACCTACCCTTGGGGCAGCTTGCATTTATAGCTTGCCTGGTTTTATGTAGATGTATACATGAAAGAGAAGATGCAGTTCGAGCCACAACTTCTGGCTGACTGATGAATCGATACTAGATTTCCCAAAAGTTTTCCGCTGACAATATAAATTATTTAATCTTACTCTCCTCTATAGGTAGGTATCTGTGCAGTAACATAGTATCTCTTAGCTGAACGTTAGTAGGGTAGATATGATGATATTTTAAAACCTACCACATACCCTTGCGTTAGCTAGCAGGATATTACGTAGAATTAGACGTAAATTGGTGAGAGATGGACTTAAAGTGACATGGGGGGAGGTTCTATGACAAATGGAAGAAAAGGAAAGTCTGGTGGAAGCTGAAAAATGAAGATATCGTAATATTATCGACCATATCTTGAGAAATGATGGCCTGATAAAAGCATTCGTCAAGGAACGGTGAATGAGAAGAATGGCATAGATGGTCTCGTTTGAGATGTATGGAGCAACTAGTGAAGGACGTGATGGATAAAAATAATGTGAATGAAAATGTTATTTCTAAGAAGAATCGAGTAGAGGCGTATCGAATTAGGGTTACCAGATACATAAAGTCATAAACACAAGTTCGGAGAGCTAAATGCCGGAATGGTTGGACAAATGTTGTCGGTCACACACTACAAGGGGGGCTCATGTAATTTTATCCGTGGAGGATAGCCTGTAATTAAGAGGAACATTCCTTATCGGATCCTTACCGTTGGTTGGCATCAAAGCAGAAGAAAACTTGCTAAGAGTAAGATTCAATGGGAGTGTACGTAATCTAGGTTGCTGGAATAATTGTTGGGATTTTCCCATTGCTCTGATTATTCCGAAGAGGAATCAAAATCCCTACTGAACGTTATTAAAAGGAGGGCATGTGCGGAAGTAACCAGACGTCTTGATACTCTGTGTCTTACTAATCTTAAGATTGATAACTGAAGATGATGTACACTATTTCATTCTTTCCTGCGTCCTGCCAGAATTCCTGCGTAACCTCGAAAGATAAGTTTGGCGTCGCCCTGTTCGGATCGTCCAGTTAAATGATCATTTGTGTATGTAATTTTCTTGAGTGATGGCGAGAGTGGATGGAATATTCAAGACGACAAGGAAAGCATTATCCTCTTGCATTGAGTTCGAGGCATCGTTCTCTGAGGTGTCTGTTTCATAGCGATATTTGCTGAGTTGAAGACAAGTGAAAACTATCTCTGTAAACTCTTGCGTGCTAAATTTTTAGCACTACATACTGCACTTCGTTACCAAACTTAAACTACATTATTTAAACTGATTGCCTGTTGTGATTGGATAAGGGGGCTTGATTGAAAATGTAGGGTCGGTGTGGTGCCTAGTGCACTGACCTCCCGAGCCGGGGGCCCGGGTTCGAATCACGGTAGTGGAAGAGATTTTTCAGTGAGACACTGGACCCTGCTTGAGTGCATTGTGGAGAGAACTTCAGGTTCAGTACTCCGTCCGTCGGATGGGACGTTAAACCGTGTGCCACTTGGCAGCTGTCTTTAGGGACAGGGTAATGTAGACGCTGTGTTTCTCTCCACGCTTCACTCCACATTTCTGGAAAATTTGTTTTAGTTGTCCAATGGCCCACTTATCCAAAATAACGCAAAAGACTTACGATGTTGGTCTACGTCCCCGAACGTCCCTGCGAATTTGAAGGAAGTGTGATGGGCAAAAATTTGGTGATCTGGCCATAGTGGTAAGGCCATGAAGGCGCAGTTATTTAACGAGTAAGATCGTGGGGTCGTATCCCACCTTCAACATGGATGGTGTGAAGAAAGGTCTAGTGCTTTCCCGGTGTATCTTTTGAATGTATTCACGACTCTATTCAAGATAATTACCCAGAATATGACGAGCGAGTCGTTCATTGAAACGTCAGATTAGATAGAGAATCTAACCAGGGACGAAGACCCGTGAATAATTTATTTAGAAAATATGGATGGCGTGCTTATTTCATGATTTAGGTTGGCACGAAGTGAGGCTTGATGTAATGGCGTACTTAAACCTTGTAGCTGGAGCATCTTATAGCCCTATTGCATTGATAGAAAGAAGGAGGAGCGATGAAGTACTTCGGACGGAGGGGAAAGAAGAAGGTTGGCGGAGGAAAACACGAAAGGGATCGGACAAGTGATTGAGGGCGATGGGATCCTGAAGGTCATTTTCAAGGTAGAGTGAGGGGAAATCGAGGAGAGAGGTGGAAACGAATTGGCATTTTAGATGGAACGAAGGGTGGCAGAAAGTAAGCCACTTTGAAGAAGAAGAGCGCTCTGAAGAGGGCTTTCAAGAGAAATGGGGTGAATAAGTAAAACAGGGTGGTGGAATTCCATCAAAACCTACGCTTTGCGATAAAAAAGCAACGATGGCAGTCTCGTATGGAGACCAAATAAGGGCTTTAGATCTAATCAAAACGGTAACTAATGTGAACAGTTTTAAGAAGTAGTTATTCAGTGAAGGCGAGCGACATTTACTGTCATTCGTGCGATTTAGGATATAGTGGTAATTTGGCTTAGGAAGGGCTTTAGGAACGGGATGGATGAAACGAGGGCTTTAGAAACTGAGTAGATGGTTTGGTTGAAACCGGGCATCGGCATTAGCATACTCTTACCGTATGACGCCAAGGAGTGCAAGATTTAACGCCTCATCCAACGATCAGGGTATTTTTACATGATTTATACACTTTATTGAAGAGGAACAAGGTATAACAACGAAAATCTCTGTTACTGGCAACAAAACCGTATCTTCGGGATCAGAAGCCGATACTTAACCTCAACTCTAAACAAATCCGAACGGAAATCCTGGAGTTGAAGTATCGCATGTGTTATTAACCAATTCGTATCCTTTATCTGAATATTTGAATCCACCTCGGTAACCTCTGGTTTTTTCTTAGGTATTTTTTACGCAGGTATATCGTTTTATTTTTCAAGATTAGCGGAAGATGACCATAGCAGTCAGGTATACGTAATTTACTTAATAGTATCTTCAAAAATGGATAATATAGCACTGCATGATTACAGGGTACCTATTGATGGTGAAACTATGCTGTTTGCGCATTGGTACGCTTACGTAGTTTTGGCCAGCTACAGCTAGCGTATTAGTGCGCTTAGGAATGCGAGTGGATCAACAGTTGATTTACTCAGGGCCTTTTAAAGTTTCCAGCATAGAACACGCGAGAATAGGCTTTTTAGATGTTTCAACGGATTAGATTATATCTAGCTTATACTTAACCCTTTAAAGTAATCCACAAATTACGTAATGCCTAAGGGGAGGGGAGCCAACCTTAACGATGCGTTATTGACATGGGATATAAGGGGGGTTCCAGCCTTACGTTACGTTGGACGGAAGATATATTATCAATTCATTCCTTGTTCAGATAATGGTGATGATAGAGGGAACGTAATTAGCAAATAAATGGTCGCGTTCGGCATACTCAACAGTTGACGAACCGGTTGGAACCTTACTGCTGAAGACTCTATGAATACTCATCGTTGAGTCAGCATGTTATGGATCATACCCCATTATTCCCATTGGAATTTTTGAATCGGTGACTAGGTTAAACCAGTTGAGAAGCTATATGGTGGCTCCCATGAAATCGTATGCAGCTATAAACTGCACGTATTATTAACAGGGAATGACGTCGAATTCTGCTTCAAATTCAGAACAGGTTTGAAATTGATTATTTCAGGGAACAAAATTATCTATGTCGACTAAATATAATGATGTTTTATATTCAAGCTGATTTTCTGATGTTTACTAAAATTTCACGAGACCAGTGAGTTACGTAGCGTCTTAGTTGGAAAATTAATAAGGAAAATAAAGTGGTTTTTTGGAGGATGAGTTCTCGGGTTTCCCTGCGGGTCGCAATATAATTTGGTACCCACGATATATTTGTTTTATCATTCACAAAATAGAGGGGGGTAATGAGAAGCGTAACGTAATTTAGATGAGGGGGGAATTTTAGGGAGCTTTATAAGGGGGAAGATGAGGATAAAAAGTGGAAAATGGATGTTACCTACGTAATATATTGATTGTGCTTTAGATGCTCGTACTGAACAGGTTGTATCGCATCGTGTACTTCAGGGATAGGCTAGCTTTTGAGACAGAACCAGAACTGGTTTCTCATGAAAGTAAAAATCATTCCAGAACCATGAATATTTTTCAAATAACGAAAATTTTAACTGGTGTTTTAAAAAAATGTTCATATTAATCATATTCATATTAAGCCTAGAAACATTCACATAAAAGTGCTTTCATCTACATCTACATAATACACTGCAAGTCACAATAAAGGTGTGTGGCAGGGGGTGAATTCTCACCAAACATGCACTACATATAATGCATAAAATAGGATTAGTATTTATATACTGTTATAAACTTCACTATTCAAAAAATATAAAAATAGCAAAGCAAACATGCAAAAACATGCTATTAGTTGGGTTAGCTTTAAGTCTTCATACCAATATCTACATCTACATAAGACCCTGCAAGCCACCAATAAGGTGTGTGGCAGGGGGTGATTTCTCACCAAACATGCACTACATATCATGCATAAAAAAGGAATAGTATTAATATACTAGTCAGAACTTCACTATTAAAAAAAGATAGAATGCAGCTACCAATGTTAACCATTGTTACATTCGTATTGGAAATATTTACCGTTATTCATATCCCTAATTGTACGAGGAAAAAAGGACATTTGAATCTTTCAGATCGGCAATCAATTTCTTTTTTCTCCATTTCTCAATTCTGTAATTATGGTCCAGTCTACCATAGTAGGCTGGGGTTCGCAAAATATTTTTAACGATCACTGAAAATATGGTCTTGGAATTCGTTTAAGAGATTAAGTCTAAATTTCAATTTGCGACCTGACAGTGATTCCCAATTTAATTCATTTAATAGACTGGTTACGTTAATAAGGTTTTCGTACCGTCCCTTTACAAATCTTGTCGATATTCTCTGCATACGTTCAAGTTCATTATTTAGGCCTATTTCGTAGGGATCCCATATACTGGCAGCATATTCCAAATGAGGTCTAACATTTGCTTTAAGCAGTGTAAGTAACGAGCTTCAATTTCCCGAGAAAGTCCATGAATGAATGTCTTCAAGACCAATTTTCAAATGTGTCGTTGTTAATAAACATGAGACTACAAGTTGTAATACCCAATGTAACTATTTTCAAGCCATATATGTAGATGTACTACGATTTATTTTTGAATTTACTCTCAAACCGCTTGTTCGCATTCAAAGATTGGCGTATTGTTCGCGAATAGCAGTTTCCCTAAGTGTGGTCTAGTCAATCCTTGGGGAAATTCAAAGCATGGGGCGGAATTCGAACCTTTAACCTCAAGTTTGTCAATATCTGCACATCACCTAGGCCGCCACGTGCAGGAAATGGAGGTCAAGGAATCGCGCCGAATTCTTCACTATTATCACGTTTTTCGAACACTCGTGGAGTAGACGAAGACAGGATGACGCGGGTGAAAGTTTGGAACGAGAGAAAGAAAGAAAAAAATGAAAAAAAAACTCTTCCGGCCCCGCGAGCCTCTTTAAGTCCATAACTCTCCGACATCGACAGCGAATATTGAATATCTCTCAGCGCGCGAAATTTTTGGAAAATTGAGATGTCGACGCGCATGGGGTCGTCGCATAACTCTCACACACGTCTCCACTCCGACAGGCAGACCGAAGGGCGGAATGGGAAGGTTCGCTTCGATGGGCATCGGACGAAATGGCTAAGGCATCATCCCCTTCTTCAACCTTCGCATTTCCGCCGTAAACACTGATTTGCAGCACGAACGAAAAGGGCACGAGGTACGATAAATGACGAGGGGGGGGGGGGGGAAACCACCCCGACGCTCGGAACGAACGAATGACCCTAAAATAAATAAATAAATGAAATAAAATGAAGTAAGTCACAGATGTTTTGGAGGGGGAGATTTCAGCCCCTTGCCGGATCGAAATTGCCGACGGCCATGGAGGAATGGTTTGGGATGGCATTACTTACGTATTGCCATCAGCTGCTTCCCCACCGTGATTGTGTGGAGAAATGTGGGTGCGTATGTGTGTGTGCTTGGTAAGGTGAGCTGGAAGAGGCGAGCGGGACGCCCCTCTACCGGTGGAAGAGGGAACCGAAGGCGTTACGAGGCGAACAATTGAATGCGGGAGGGCGTGTAGTGGCGTTGGTGGCTCTGAGGGAGAGGGGGGTGGAAACTCCTGTCTCTCCCACTATACGATGGGTGGAGTGGGGCGAGGCAAAGGGGTCGTAAATTGCTTTTCGGACTGCGTTTGGAAGGGAAGGGGGGAAGGCCGGGCTGTCAAATATTTTAGCGTGAACGCCCCAAGTCCGGGGAAATAAGAAAAGGTCTCGGAAAGGTGTTGTGCCCGCCGCGTTCGGATAAGTTGGTACTGACGACCCGATTCGATTTTTCCTACCATTTCCGTCGCCCCCCGCACCGCAGTTTTTGTTTAAACAAAAACCTTGAGCACGCGCTTGTATTCACTAATTTTAAAGATGTAGAATTGTATAACCAAAATTATTGGCCATGAACAAAATATACAGGAACAGTAACACGAACAATAAATGGAATGCAAACTGAACAAGTAAAACGGTACAAATATATTTGCGTTATCGCCTTGTAAATCACTTCAAAGGATTGATAATAAGGGTCCGGTTACGCCTCTTTCCTCGCTCGAAGTGGTACAGCTCACTTCTCTAAGTGAATTACATAAACGCATTGGACGTGCCTATTCATAGGTAACTCTTTGTTTTTTAACGTTTTTGTTTTAAACTGAGTGAGATGCAACGAATACGTTGTGATGATGTATGTGATATGTTCAGACACCCTATGCTAGGGTTGCGATTTCACACCACCCTCTGAGTCTTGGGTTAAATATGTTTAGACATTCCTTTAACTCTGCTTTTTGAGGCAGCATTTTGGCTGGGTGGTCATAATTTCTGAAATAAAACCCCTGCATCGTATTTTTCCGTGGCGAGGCGGAAAGTAGCAATTCATTCCATGCCGTTCCACGCATGAAATTTGTGAGTTAACTAAAGGTAGCGCTCAGGGTACCCTTGAAAAAAAAAACGAAAAATCGTCCGTGATACCCGTTCGCTATGTTTTAGTTTTTTTACTGCTCAGTGAAAAAAGTCATCCACTCAAATTTTGTCATAATTTTATCTCATATCACTATTTCACCACTAATTTAACCTTATGTTACGTAGACGAAATGAAGAGAATAGACGTTTTTCGTATTACAGAAATATACATTTCTTGGTAAACGCAAGGTTTGTGATATGAGGGATTTTAGAAAATACAATATAAACGTATTGAGAGTTTACACTTTTTTACTTCACGAGCTAATTAAGATAACTTATATTAGCTGTTTTTGAACGAAATGCATTATTTACAACTTGGCGCGTCTGTCAGCTCCTTGGCCTAAGAAAAGTAATTGGAAAAAAATATATCCGGCGAGGAAACATATTTATTTCCATATTTGACATCTTATAAAAAAGAACATTTCTGAAAAGGGTTTACGTCAAAGTGGGTATTTTTTTTGTTATGATCGATGAGATTGCAACCCAGCAACTTTAAATTCTCCGAATAAGCTTGGTTTTTTCCATTGTTAAAGACACGGTGCTTTATTGAATTGAGACCGTTGAAAAGTGCGGCTTTGTAAAATGGCCTCTGATAGTAGTATTGGGATTAGGTTTTCAGGCGTTACCATAGCAAAGTTTACATCGAACTCATATTTTAGCATAATCCTAAGCCTAATCTTGAGATAAGCACAACGAACATGCCCGAGGTTGGATTTATATATGCGAAGGGATCGGGATGGCCTGGTGGCCAGAGTAGCTACTAGTCTCATCTCAACGGCTTGGGTTCGAAGCCCGGTAGTAGCATAGATTTCTTGTTTGCATGCTGGTCCCAACTTGAGTAGGTACTATGTGTAGAGTAGTCTTTCGAGTGCAGTACTCCGGCCATCGGAGAGGACTTTAAACCATGGGCCCCTAGATATTTTTCGTTGACAGCTGGCTACTGCCGACGACGGTTTTTTTTTATCTCCCCCCGTTTCCTGGAAATACCTATTTTTTTCCAGTTAGCAATCATAAATGGCGCAAAAGGCCTCTATCTTAAATTTAAATGAAAATAATTTTTATATCTTAGGGTGAATTTTAAACTTAATCTCTTAAATAAATTCCAGGATATCATATTCACTGATGAAGTTAAAAATAAATTGCAAACTCCAACTTACCAGCGTAAACTGGATCATAATCACAAAGTTAGAGAAGTTGATTGCCGAACTGACATTTAAAAATTCCTTTTTTTCTCGCACAATTAGGAATATGGGTAGCTTTAAATATATCCAATAGCATAAATACGAGTATCAACGGATATCACAGGAGTATATTGGTAGAGTATAGTTTTTTGGCATGAGGACTTTAAGGTAACCTAACTAGAAATATGTTGCTTTGCTATTTTTATATTTTTTAACTTATTTTGTTTAGACTAGTTTACTATTAGGTACTAATCCTTTTTAATGCATACTATGTCATGCATGTTTGTTGTGAATCCACTCCCTGCCACACACCTTTATGGTGGCTTGCAGGTTATTATGTAGATGTAGATGTATCTCTCTGTGGTTTTATATATCCGTAGTCATACGAACTTCAGATTGGGAGGGAAGTTACAAATATGTGAGATGAATGGTAGGGAGGAAGGGAGGTGAGAAACGAGTGCGCCAGTGGAACCATGACTTAACGTCCTATCCGACGGACGAAGTTCTAACCTGAGTGCTCTCTGCAAAGCACTGAACTTGGGGTCAGTTTACCAAAGAAAAACATCTTCCACTCTTCCACTACCAAGATTCGACCCCAGGTTCTCATTACTCCATCTACTACAGGAACCAGACCCCTCCCCCCCGTTAGAATACCGTTTGAAACCACCGTACCTGATGTGTAGATTGCAAGTGTGCTGCATTCGAGGAAATATTCCTTCGAAACTTGACATATCTCTCTGTTCTCCCAAATCTCTTCATCCTTAAAATTCGCCAAATGCTTGAAAATTCAGCAGAACAATCATCTAATCGAACTTCTTGTAAATATTTTCAGAAAAGACATGGATAATCTGTAAGCAGAAATTATTTATCTTCAATTTCTGAAAAGGAAGAAAAACAAGATGATTTTACGCTAGTCGTTGTCGGTCACGTTTGCCGCTTACAATTGCCGCTGTCAGATGTCAAATCAGTGTCAACCAGCTCTCCGTTACGGGCCTTAGTTGAAGGATAGGTCAATTAAAATCATCCAGTTGTTCATCCGTAGCCAACATATTTTAATTGTTGTCATTTCCATTGCACCCAAAACCTACAAAATCTTAGGAAAGAAAGAGTAATTTTGTAATGTTCACCAAATTCAAAGTTTGCATTTATTCAGTGACCATGAATGTTCACAAAGTTGACTCTGAAGTCGTCGAGTTTATATTAAAACAGCATTTAACTATTTTGCGTAAACTTTTTAATCTTTTTGCAGGATGTATCAGGACGGCATACATTTTACTGACCTGGGATAAATGTACAGGAGTTGCTCCAAAAATGGGCTGCATGTTTTATCTTGAGGTGTGCTGTGCGAACTTTTTAAGATTATAAAAAGGACATTTTGAATCTGCCAGTTCGGCCATCAATTTCTCTAATTATGTGTTCATGGTCCAGTCTACCATAGTATGTTGGGGCTCGCAAAATATTTTTAGCGTCATCACTGAAAATATTATCTTGTAATTTATTTAAGTGATTGAGTCTTGATTTCAACCTGCGATCCGATACTGATTCCCATTTTAATTCATCTAATAGACCGGTTACGCTAATATAGTTATCGCTGTCGCTGCGATGAACTTAGGCGCGATTGCATTGTTATTTATGTTTAAATACGCATAGCAATCTTCATATGAGGCCGTATAAAACGTAATGTTTTGAACGGAGTGGATGGGGCTTAATCAAGCCCAACAACCCCCACTCTGGCTTCATTGCCAACCATAGACTAGTATGCTAATGCCTCATCCAGTACATTCTAGCATCCTTGGTTAAAACTCATAAAATCTCACACTGCTGGACTCGGACGGAGGGAAAAGTTGGAACAAGGTAACCGGACGCCTCGTGGAAAATGAAGTTGAGCCCAGCACCCCACTCCCTTCCCCCTGTAACGGAGGCCTGCCATTGGCCGCTCGGGGCGAGAATCTCGCATTCGAATTTCCCAATTCCGACGCGGCACGTTGGGCTGATTCTCGAGAATTCGATGAACCCGAAACCCGCGAGGCTGTGAAGCCAATATCAACGCTTGCTTGTTGGGCATCTCTCGTTCGATTGCGTCCCTCTATTTGGGGAGCGGAAGGGCGAATCGGTGAGCGGGCAGAGTCCGAAGGTCGTAGCTCTCGAGGCTTGCTTTGACTCATACCTTTTGGGCGAACGAATACCTACTGGTGGTTGAGTTGTGGCCTTGTAGGCCTGCGGGACGCATTCACGTACGAGGTGGTTTATGAGCATTTCCACGGATTTTGAAGTATACCTACTATTCAGTAATAATTATTCATCCATTACTATCAATTTTTCCAGAATTAAAAAATTTTTGGGTCAAAATAAAGGTTCAAAAAATGTGACGGCTAAGGTAAATGCATTCTTAGGATATGTGTGATATTGGGCAGAGTTGGTGATTTTTCAGGGAATGGCAGAGGGAGTGAGAAAAACCCGGTGTCGTCATTAACCTTTCGTAAACATAAGGTAAATGAGATGTTTTATTAGAAGTGCGTTGTTCTTTGAACCAGAAACATGGACAATCATGGGAGAGTAGAAATATTGGAAATTAACTGAAATGTCGCTTTGGTTGAAATGGGAAGATTTCTGCGGACTAGTAGAGCAAAAAAATTAAGAATGACTGGAGAGAATAAACAAAAATTAACTTTATACACTACTAAAAATAATTGCGGTCAACCCGAAGGTTGGTTTTTGATGTTTGAGGGTAGAGCTCACCCCATATTAAGCCATTGGCGTATACATTTCACACATTCAGGGTAGGGGGGGCTAGTTTCCTTCCCTCGGCCACCTGTGATTTCCTACGAAGTTCTGACGCAAAGAAATACGAATGGCGAGGATTTTAGGTAGGGGGTGTCTAGAAAGGCTCCTGCCCGGGTTTAGAACCCTCCGAATGGTAGCTCAGTGCTCTACCCACTAGGCCACCACGACCCCGTTTCACAATACTATGAAATAACAAAATGGTGTAATTTATTCGCCAAGAATTCACGTATCTCTAACTGCATGCCCATTATTTTCCTCGTGGTGGTAGCCTTATGCCTCTCTGTTCCATGTAAGTAGCGTATGTAGGTACAGAGTTTTCTCTTTGGCATGTTTATACATGGTAGTAAGTGCTACCTCATTTCCTCTGATTGATAATTCATGGTTCCCCCCCATTCACACACACACACTTTTACGGTGGTATGCAGAGTACTATGTAAATGTATATTATGTAGGTAAAGAAGCAGCATTATGAGGTTTACGTGAAAGAGGAAAGCGATTTGAATTCCCCACATTCTATGTAATCTTTGTTTGATGGAGAAGTTTACAGAGAAACAAGAGGGAGAGGATGAATAAAGCACAATTTGGTGATAAATATATAGATGGGAAGGGATGGGAATTCATAAAAAAAATATGAGCAAGTAAATGAGGCACCACATGATTGGACAACACTAGGAATTATTACAAATGTAACCTGATTGGGCTGATTGATCTGAAAGAAAGAGAACGAAAGGTGTCTAGTGGTCAACTGTTTTACGCACCATCCCACGTGCTATAAGTGATCTCCTCATATCACTCAAGTTGGGTCCTTTTTAAAAAAAAACCTTCCTTTGCCAGGATTCTATCATGGACCCTCGGGATGGGAGGTCAATACCCTATGCACCACGCCAACCCTATTTACGATATGTAGCAGTAGGCTATCTGCTATCAGCCACCTCGCATTAAAGAAAAAAAGTAACGTATCAGCTACCGGGACCGTATCAGCGGTAATATATCAGATAAAGAAAAAAAGTAACTTAATCAGCATACTATAAGGCTTTCCAAATTTCGAACGTGTATATATCGCATGCGCACTCTTCATGAAATACCTATACCAGTCCTGAATCCAACTTCTTTCCACACGAGTTCCAACATATCACGATCGATTTCAGTAACTGAATTCCCGATCCTTTCTCTGAATGTACAATCCTTTCTCGCACTTGTGGTAAATCACATGGAAAAAAAGGCGCTTTTTCCACCTCATCCTGTCAAACGCATACTCAACAAAGAACACAGCCTGATCCCGAAAATATTCTAACTTCCCATGCACTAGTATTGTCATCACTACATTCGCAAACCCAAATTACTTTCTATAAAAATAATGCAATTATATATCCCATGAAAATTCTTTTCTCTTTTTCCATCTCAATGGCTAAAAAATATCTTCATTACATGATAGATTAAACTTTTAAACACATACTATTTAACACAAACACTTTTAAACAATACTATTTCTTTTAAACACATTACCTTGTTATGCTCTTTTGTGATACATTCAGTAATACAATGTTAATTTGTAATTTTCCGTATTTTGGTAAGAAAAATTTTGCAACATAATGGGTTTCGTAAACACTATTGGGGAAAGCAAAAGAAAACTATCCCAATTGATTTACCCTACGCGTAAATGATGGAGGAATCGGGGGCAATAGAATGCTGATGCACGCCGTCGAAGATAGAACCCTTAAAACGCAAGAGCATGAAAGAAAATGAACAGGCATTATGAGTAGTGAGAAGAGGGGTCGGAAATATGTCAAATTAGAGAGAGATATAGGGTAGGGTTGGAGCCAATAGGTGTATAAAATGGTAAGTTGAAGGGACATTGCATGGAGATACATCCATACCGGTAGAAGACTGAAAAAAATCAATCAAGTACAACTAACAAGTGTAGGTTTTATACGTGAGTAACAATAGAGCAAAGCTGAATTTCATGCAGGACTTTGAAATCATAAATATGTGGTAAGAGCTTACTTAATGAGGTGGCAAGAGCTTACTTAACGAGGTGGTACGATAGCAAAATTATTCTCTCTACCTAGTACCTATCTATCCTCTCAGAGTATTTTCGGCTACGCCTTCCTTCAGCCCGATGCTTCATCCTCGATCTTACCTTAGTTATCTCCCCCTACAACCCTTCTAGAGGCAAATTAAATATGAACCAGCCACTGTAAAGTTTTGTATATCCCCTTGATAATGGTCCTAATGTGTTGAAACCGGTCGGGCTGCGTCCAATAAACGGCGTGGAATAACAAAGTTTACTTGATTTTACCCTCGTATATGAATTTTAAGTAAGCTTGCGAATCTTTCATGAGAAAAGTAAAATTATGTCTTAAATTTCAGCAGCAGTTTTATTCTAAACTTGGCCTTGCGATGCAGTATGCAGTCATACCAATAACATTGAGGCATTACTCCGGGTTTGAATTCCGATTTATATAATACGTTTTACTGCGCAATTTAGCTACACCTAAACATAATAAAGTAGAAAATACATCGTTTTGAGGGATCACTAAATGTAAGTCTAGCTAAACTGTAAGGAGGTCATTGGTAAGTTTGATTTATGCCGAGCAGGTCTAAAACGAAATATTTGCACATCTCATCGAAAAAAGTGGAATATGTATGTATGGAAATACGTAGTCTCCCAACAAATGCTCAAATGTGGACTATATTCGGTTGTAGCAATGAAAATAATAATGATACTGATGAAATCGGCGAGGTCCGCGGATGACCAAGCGCTAGTCAGCCAGTCAACCCGTGGCTTACAAAAATTGCTGGATGCTTTGCAGGGAGAATGCGAAATATACGGGATGAAGATATATCAGAAGAAAACGAAAGTAATGCGTTTTTTAAGAACAAAATAGGCGAGTTTTACTGTAAAAGTAGGTCAGAAGCTAGAGCAGGTGGAGCAATTTAATAATAACAATGTGTCTTTATTTGGGGGAGGTTGTGACAGTAAAGTCCCCTCTTCCACCTAACCCATCGTCAATCTAACATGAATGAAATAATAATAATGTGTCTTTGTTTGGGGGAGGGTGTGACAGTAAATTCCCCTCTTCCACCTAATCCATCGTCAATCTAACATGAATTAGGTAATATAAACATATACATCCATGTAATGAAACAAAGATGCAATGAATGCGGTAATTGCAATAAACAACATAGTATATAGAGTATTTAAAAATACGCTTTTCAAGTTTAATGTCAATTAAATTATAAGAAAAGAAAAATGCAATGTAAAAAGATTTACATGTGAGGAAAAAACGTGAGGATTGGAGCAAATATCCATCAACGAAAAAACCTATTGCAGGAAAACGCCCACACAAGAAGGGGGGTGTGAAAAGGTATCTAGTTAGCGTGTTGGAGGAAAAATGGTATTGTAGTGTTGAAGTAAGAAGGAGAATCGCATTAGCAAAAGAAGCTTATACTCGCAGGCGTGAACTAATGACAGGGTCGTTGAGTAGGGAATTATAGGAAAGACTGGTGAAAAGTTTAATATAGAGCGTTGCGCTATGTGGGGGGGAAACGTGGGCTTTGCGGAAAGAAGCTGAAAATAGACTTAGGAATTTTAAGATGTGGGTGTGGAGAAGGATGAAGAAAGTAAAGTGGATCGAAAGGAGGACGAACGATGAAGTGCTAGAATTGATGGGGGTGGAAATAAATTTGATAAATGAAATTAGGAGAATGCAGAAGGTGTGGATGGAAAAGGTTATAATAGGGGATGGTGTTTTGAAAGAAGTGATTGAGGGAAGAACGTTGGGTATGCAGGGAGGAAGGAGAAGAAGAACGGGGAGCTTGGATAGAATGATGGGAGGCAGTAGGTATGAGGGGCTGAAGAGGGATATCGTGTGGAATTAATGGGGGAAGGAGGAATTAAATGTCCATTGAGACCTACCCTCACCGGTATGAAACCGATAATAATAATAAATCATTACAATTCTTCAAACAACCTAGGGAGTCATTAATGGTGTGCATGGAAATAATAATTATGAATTCGTAACGATGCATGTCATCGTCGGTCAACAAGCCTATGATTGGTTTGACGCAGCCCTACACTCGGTTCTTCTAACGGGCAACCTCTTCATATGAAAGTAATACGTCTCCTTTACATCCTTCACAGCTTGCTTCATGTATCTCATACGAGGCCTGCCTTTTCCATTCTTTCCGTTCAATTTTCCCTCGACGATTGTCTTCATTAGGCCATCGTGACTTAAGAAATGGCCGATTAAGTTGTCCCGTCTTCTTTTTAGGGTTTTAGTTCTTGAAAAATAGCTTTGGCGATGTTTTGGAAGGATTTGAATAAAAATAAAATAATATCTGGTCTTTAGCTAAATTCATAACTGTCAATGTTTTTAATTAATTTCAAGCATTATTTCATTTGTTCAATAGTGGAACTAAAATAGACAATAATTTAGTGTAAAAAGCATGACTGCGAAAAACTAGAGGATTTTTTTATTTCGCTAACAATATTTTTGCTCTGCTTGAAGTCAATATTCAAGTAACTAGGTACTGTGTTTTTGATGATCAAAGTCATCATGGTCAATTAGTTTATTGCCCATTGCGACCATATTTAGAACAAAATGGAATAGGATATAGATGCAATGCATAAATATATTAGATTCAAATATTTATCCCAGAAGATTCATTTTAGATGTTATTGATCCGTACAGCTTATGGCCTCATCGGCTGTGTGTCATATCCTTAACCTCTCTCTCTACGTCAATGGCTTCATTCTAAATTCATTTACCGTATAGTTGAACTATTTGGCGGGGACGCAGTACTGTTAGGAGAAATTCATATTGGAAACCTTGTTTAGGAGTAGGCAAAGGGCTTAAAAGGAAATGAAACGCTATAGTCATGTATGGTATGTGATGTGTGCTCGAAAAAATGTATGGCTGGCAAATATTCGAAACGCTTCCCGATTGCATGCCCCAGCCGCTGACAATGGTCCTAGTATATTGCTCGCCGCAACTATCACTCAGAACTCCGAATATGAAAAATAAATCCTAGATTTAACCGTTATGAAACATCAGCGATTCCAGAACTGAATTTGTACCTGGCCCCCGTTACTATAGTCGCGTCTTTCAAGCAAGAGGCTAGCACTTCAGCATTAATATCTGAAAAATTGCAGATTACGAAATGACGAAATACAAATATTAATTGTAAGGATTTACATCTACATTATTTGAGCTAATGAATAGCAAAAAGATAATGAAGAAATAATTTTATCTAGATTAGCTCACACACCCAGAATTCAAGAAAAATATCGAACAGAACTGATCAATTCGCTTATTTCTAGAAAAGAAAAACGAAATGGAAATCTGTCAAAATATTGGCAGATATTGGTCAAAATATTTACTATAATTGTTTAAGTACTAATAAAAAAGGCCTATTGCATAGTTACAGTCAAAATAGTGAAATAATAGACTTGAATAATAGACTCAATAGACTTATTAAGGCTATTGAGTAAGACCCAACGTTCTCTAATTTAGAAAGGACTAATAAAAATGATTACGTATGTGAAAGTTACTACAAAGATCATCAGCGTAAGTTTCAATTAATACAATAGCTTACCAGCCATGAAGGCGTAAGAAAAACACTGGAGAGGGAGAGAAAGTCTCAAATAAGTATTTTACCACGTTTTAAATAAAATTAATTTTTTAGATATGCTCATCAATAAATAATGTGTTCGTATTATATGAACGCTCTAAAAATACGTACTTTCTCCACCATAAAGTATTCCAAAATTGTAGTTGACGTCAAAAACTAAATTAATTCATCAAAGATCCGCTAAAATGTGTGTACAAAGTTTTTATGGTAATCTTATCTGTGCTACAAGAGTAGTTAGAGCATGAATGTTATTGCTGACTTAAAATGGCATAAAATGTGGACAGTGCCTTCTTAATTTATAATTATAGTTTGTTTCTTTTCGATTAAATTTCCAAAATAGAGGATAGTGTGATAATTATTATAATCACCATGGCATCAGAGTAATAGACATTCAAAGTAATCCGTTTTTTGCTCCAATTCGCGTACACTACAGCGAAATAATAGGGGCTATGAAAAAGTGATAATGCAAAAGTCAAAGAGATAATTTCTCTCCCTTTTGCTAGGCCAACAGTGGAATATGCCTCTAGTTTTGGAACCGTGGCGAAGAGCATAATTAATGGAATAGGAATGAAATTCAGAGAACACCTATAAGTTGTGTAAAATATTATTATGACAAGGGATACGCATGAATTATTGATACAGCTCGAAGGCAGCATACGAAAATAATACTTCTGTGTGGTAGGCACAGGGCTATCGAGTTTTTCCCCGATACCGAGAGAATGACAATTGTCTAACACTATGCCTGCAAACAGAACCGCACAGATAACGTTATATAAATAGGCTGTGTAACAAATTAAATACTCTTTCTTCCTTCAATTCGTGACCATAATAATATGTCACTCCAAGGCACTTCATAACAAAAAACTTCTCGCAATGTGATAATAAATGAGCTCACATTACACATGATTGTATATTATCCACCTGATATTCATAGTTGTCTCTTGTCCGGGTGTTATATAAAAATTAGCACATGTGTTACAGTAGTGTATGTTTGGTGATAAAGTACCCCCTGCCACACACCCTCGATGTGGCTTGCAATACAGTTGGTAGAGCATATGCACACGGGTGATGGAACATATTCAAGAGCCGAATTAAATTACATATGCTGAAATTTTCCTTCAAAATGTGCTGTAGCTCAATCGTAAAAATACTTCAATGAGTGCAAATGAATTTGTAACAGATTATCTGTGGTTTTGGATTAACTTGGGCTTTGTAATACTCTTCAAAAAATGATTGTCGTCTTGGTAGCACAAGAAATCATGCAAATAATTATTTGAATGGATAGAAATGTACAAAACAGGTTTGGCTTTAGGATCTTCATCCTTCTCCACACCTATCTGGACAGTGTAGCCAAAAATTGTTTTACACCACTGTCTAATTTAACTTGTGAAAAAGTGAGACAGGTAGTGGTTTATTCACATGAAATGAACAAAGTCCTACTTAAATCTGATGGCGAGTGGTGATGATTTAGTATTCTCCACAAAATGTATCGCTATCGGAGTGCTTTGAAATTTAACCGCTTAAATGATTTTAATAATTAATTGATGCGCACGTTGCGTGTTGATATGCTAAGTTCGGGATCAGAATTTCAGCCTCCCTTTTGTATGTGTCATTGGGGTAACTGCCACACACGCCCTGCTTTGTGGGGGCTCCCAGGGTACTGCGTAGTTATTTGATTAGGGTATTTTCCTGGCAAGAGAAGATCTTCGTGAACCACGTCCATTCTTTCGCCGCATTTTAACGTTTCGCTTCCTTAGCCATTTCCTTCTTTTGTTCCGTCATATCCTATCTCTCTTCACGCTATCTGAATGGTCCACCCGTTCCTTCCTATTTTTTCACTCCCCCAGCTCTCTACCCCCTCTAATGGCTTTCAATAAACCACTTTAATTACTTGACCCTTCCGTCTACTCCACCACCTCTTAATTTCCTCCTGAAACTTTCTTCTCCCTTCTAGCCATGGCCCCATCATTCGTCTTCCCTTACTTCCAGCCGGTCCCCGTTGCCAGGTCACTAGCATTCCGACCTGGCTACCAAATGGTCTCACGTTAGAATCTCGCATCGGAATTGGATGTGGTGTTTGTCTTAGACTTACTGACTAGGTGTGGTGGTGGGATACTACCTAAGTAGTTGTAGCACCTATTACGCTAAATTCGAACATAACTAATATATTCTTCTTACAGTTGAATGTGCTTTCCGCCTGGACTAATCTACTGACCATAATTATTCAGCAAGATTTCTCATCCGTTACCCTTACTTTGCGATAGTAGACGTTTATGCCTTCCCACAGTGCTACATTGAATTTATAGCTGTCTTTATTGTTCTGGGACTTTAAGTTCCCTATGACATTGAAAAACAATAACATGCCACAACAAACAAAAAACGAGAAAAGAAAAAAATTGTCAATTTTTTCCAGGCCAACTACTCATTTCCTTAACCTCCTTTTGTTTCATTTGTTATGTGTGAGTTAAATCGAAATTTACGTCGTTTAAAATAATACTTACTGCACCGAATCCGTACGTTTCATGTCACGCGTCATTGTTAATTTGGAAATGAATATTTCGCGTACTCCCCTAGCAGTCGGTTTCTCCACTTCCGGTTACCAAATGACCGTATGCTATGTCTCGTTTACCAAAAAGTAAGTTACGAGTTGTCTGGTTACCAATTGTCACGGTTGCGAGATGTTGCAGTGACGAGATGTCGGTTATCAGATATCGGTTACGAAATATTCGGTTATGGATTGACGTGGAACTGTGTTGCAAGAGCGACACTTTGCCCCTATGGTTTCTTAATGCGAAACAGAAGGCCTGTTGGTGACAACAAATTATAGTTTTTAAAGCCGTTTGAACGGAAATGAGTATTTTTCCTGTCCGTAGTGAATATTAATATCGTTGATTGGAAATGTGCAAAAACCTATCTGCGTCATCTCGTTAGATGTCGCTAGGTGTTGGTTGAGACTTGAGGGGAACTACCAAATTATTAAAAGAAATAACATGGACGACCTCATGAAATTCATTTTTTGGGGACAGCCAGCTAATTCAAATCGGTGACACATTCTCTCATCTGGTACCATGATTGTGTTCACCCTAGATTCGAATTTTAATCACAGATGCTGGTTTAAATTAGTGTGGTTGAGTAATAATGAAAAGCTGGACCACCTCCACTGAAAACAAATGACGTGCTCAGAGAAACCGTGACTACTTTAATTTCATTTTTGTGCACTTGGATACTGAAATGCCCCGCAATATTTTCGCAATGATACTCGTGTTGGACTGGTTATTCGTCCGAGTAATAGACTCTCCAAACCAACTCCTCCCTTTTCGCTGACTTGTAGCTTGTTCTGGCTGATCCATTCCCGTGTCATGAGGATAGAAAACCTTTTAGAAACATTGAGAAATAAATTTCGGAATTGTCGACGACAGGAAGTCCAGCTGTTTGAATCCCCCGGATTTCCTCAAAGGACTTGATTCCAATCCACTCGACAGCTGCGCTCCGAAAAATAGGGCAGAAGCGGTTCGATTAGGTTCTTATGATAGGAAAAATAGTAAGATAGACTTGGAAAATTTATAAACCTAGTTTGGCAGTTTAGATCGTACCGATGATACAAGTAGGTCATTGGGAAGAGCTTGATACATAACGTGACTTTGGGTGGATCGAAATGATAAACTCTGGAGAAAGATGCTGAGAAAAGATTGGTAGCTTTGTAAATGTGAATGTAGGAATGAAATGAAGAAGTGTTCAACATATTTGGACAGGAAGGAAGATATCTGTCCGGAATCAGGAGAACTTGGAGTATATGAGAGGAATGAGTACTTAAAAGGAAGATATCTCAGGTGTATGTCACTGATTTCGATATAGTTGCCCTCAAATTTAAGTGAAAAATTGAGATACTAAACGTCTTTTTTCTCAGCAGAGAAACCGGTTAAAGGGGTGAAACCAACCCTTAAACGTTATCCCCATAACAGATTTTTCGACATACATCCCCTAATGTAAGCAAAAATATTAAAAATGGAAGTGATAAATCGAATAGAAATCTTTTTGGAGTAAAATCACTCTTATTTGGACACCTTTGTGGTAGCCAGGAGTTTCAATTCCTAATTTTTATCAAGACTTATATGATTTGTGTCCTTTTAACCTTTTAAATTAACTCCAAAAATCGTATAAGTATATAATCAACAGTTTACTGAAAAATGTATTAAATATTGAGTTTGTTTCGAGGCTTTCCAAAACGATATATTTTAATGAGGCATATCATCCCTTCCCAAATTTTCTGATATTTTAATTGCAAAATCCGCCATATTTTTGCTTTTGGTTGTGTAGATGTGCTTCCATTTAGTAAATAAAATGTGCTAAATGGAAGCTAAAATGCCATTCAGTAAATTGCTTCCATTTTCCATTTCATGGTAAATGTTGACGAGGAAATTGGATATAGTTTTTTTGAATTTAAGAAGAATGGTAAGAAAAATCTCAATTTGCCGAGCGAAATAGAGTAGGAAAGGGGCCGATAGATGAATTAAAGTCGAAGTGGGTTAGAAAATACTCCATAAAACTTATCCCAACGGGTAGAAGACTATTAATTAATAGATGATGCAGCAAAAGCCTGAACAGCCAGAAACATATATAGCGTCGTGTTCCTTATGAGGATGAATATTGTAGTCGCGACTAATAACTATCATAATCTCCTTAAATCAAACTACGTGGCAAATTTACTAAATTGGTTGAAATTATTCCGCTTTCATTCCTTATATGATAAAATTGCGCAACCCTTACCGGTTCTCTGTGTCTACAGTAAAATATCCCGTGTTTTAAATAGCTGTCAATGAATGCGTAGTAAATCTAACGTGTAGAATAAACTTCACTTTAAGGAAATATTCCAACATATGGATTAATTTAAAATAAGACGCCTCGTACATATTTTCATATCTCTCATTCAAAACTCTTAATGTGTGTTTGATTATATGGCAGGTTTATTTACTTTCCTTTGCACTATAGTCCAGTTGTTGCTAAAATATTGGTTACTCTTTTTCCTATTTTAAATGCGTCATGTCTACAGCATTTTAAATAATGTAAATGTATCGTTCCGATGTAATAAAATGATCATTATTACCACCCTGTCTAAGCTTCAATTTGAAATATCATCAAATACACAGATCTTTACTTGAGTTGGGTATTTTATTTATGCAAAGAGCTTGACTTTCAAGCAGAATATTAGAGTAAAAAGAGTTTAGCCATTTTATGAAATATTGTCACTTGAAATTTTGAAAACGCTGCGTTTTTTTGTTTATTAAATAACAATTATTGCTGGTGACGTTCTGGCATGTGACCGACAGCTGTGGAATGACTCTGAGATATAAAAGAGGATAGGTTTAGGTGCAGGTAGGAATTTTGGGAGGGGAGGATAATTGGTGTTGAGAAACCCAGCGCCGACTCGAAACGATAGCGGTCTTCAGCTTTACATCTCACATGACGGATGGAATTCTGAATATGTGCTTCCCTCCGCTTAACATAGAGTGGGGTTGTGATGTCAGTTAAAAATCAACATTTCCTGGCCTCAAACCCGGGCTGTTTGGGATTGGAAGAGGAAAGCCTAGCTACCCTGCCAACCATATTCTTCAGTAAAATTTTAATTTATATTAAAGGGCCACTTTTTTTAAGAATGTGCAATGGTCATTACTGTTTTAGACCTTCCTAAGGAAATATTCGAGAAAAAAAATTATCATCTTTGTGGGAAAATTAATTTTAACGGGGATGGCCTGAAACGAAAACGGACACCGGTATATTACTGAAATTATTTTCACGATTCTGATTATAATGTAAGCATCACTTTGAATTCCATTCTGAAAATAATTAGTACCTAGTGTGAGAAATAAATTTCTCCCTTTCAGTTGGAGCCATAGTTTTGTCTAACTACCAATCGGGAGGCACATGATTGCTCGAGTTCTTATTTACCCTGGACCATTCTTTATTTAATGGCACTATCCCTGATTAAGATTAACATTGACGCATTGGTTCATTCTCAATGTTAATGCGGTGGAGTTCCCACGGTTTTTTCACCCTTCCTTTTTAACGTTGATTATGATTGTTTTTGACTGAAGCAAATGATCCCTCCTCTAGAAAAGAAAAACATAATTGTTATTGGTTTTATACTTTGTTCTATTATTAGCTGCTTTTACAGCAAGGTATTGACGCGCTGACTAACCCAAGACTTCAATTCTATTCCTAGCACAACATACATTTTCTGGCGGGGGAGGGGGTGCTTGAATCTTTCGAAATGGATTCCGGTACGGATTAGTTCGGAACGGCATGTAAAAACATATGAGTGAGTCCTTATTTAAGTGCTTAAATTAATCTCAAAATTTTAGACCTCACCTTCTTGGGTGGGGTTCAAGCCCATTACATTTTGATTTCCATGTTTGAATTTTACCGATCTGGGTACTACGGGAGCGATATTAAAATAGAATGAATAGAAGGCATGCATTATTATTTCAAACATTCACCAATAAGTAGCGATCGATTTCCTGATATCGTTATAAGTTGTTCAGTGCAACGGCACCAAAGAATGCTGAACAAAAAATCGGATGCCAGAATTCTTCCGAGGTAGACAAAATTTGTAATGAGACTCAGAGAACCAGCAGGAGTGGCTTGTCAATATGCGAAATAATTGGCTGCGTTATCGATGATAGAATCAAGACTGGCTGTCTGGCTGTCCTTTCACATTTTTGGAAAAGCTTAGGTCACAAAAAAACTATAAATCGGGCTGATGCTCATTTTCCTCGTCCGCATTGAAATATCACACCATTCATTTGTTCTCCATTCATTAAAATGACATTTCATGATTAATGAGCCTCGAATATGGGCGAGGGTAACAAGCGCATCGTCATAATTCGTAACGTGCATTCCATGCATGCTCGCAAATCCAAACAAAAGCTTCAGATCGCGACCGAAGATTTAAGCGTTGAAAAAGATATCTAGCGTACCGTTGTCAATTCGACGCTACGTTGATTAATTCCTTTAAAAAACTGCCTGGTAATTGACCAATGGATTATATGTGAAGTTAATTTGGTAGTGAACTCTCGTATTGCCAACCACTGTGAATTTTTGTATATTTAGGTGAAATATCCTAATAATTAAAAAGGAAAAATTTCATGCTCGCTTTGAAAAACTGCTGCCACCCTCCACACCATATGTAAGTCATCTAGTGAATAATTTTTCTGAGACGCTAAAAATTGATAAAATAACTCATTGATTATTGGGAAAAAAATTCACCACAGATAGCTGACCCCATTCGATAAACCTATTTTTCGAAATTTTAGTTTACTTCTTGGAATGATCAGAACTTGGGCAAAGCCAATGTAGTTTTGAAATAATATTTGCTGAGCTATTTTTAAAAAAAGGCAGCATTTGGTATTTTCAGTATCAACGACTTTTAATATCTACCTAATCCGATAAAATGTTGAAACCTAAAAATATTAAATTTTTCATTTAATCCCGCAAACAACAGTTAATCCTTCTTTTGAGCATGAAAGCTGCCGAAATCCAAATAGCAAGTCCAAAAATCAGTAAAATTCAATGAGCCAAAATGTTGGGCACATTTAAACAAGTAGCATTGACTTTCATGCACAATGAATGATAGAATGCATGGAAGCAAATTCCGTAAAGTAACGCATGAAACCATCAACTTTAGCATTGACTTCAGAAATGCTTATCACCCTCTGTTTATGTAGTCACTTTGAGCTTCAGTTTCGTCACCGAGTTCTTCTTTGCCAAATACCCGAAATGGGCAATCTGTGTGAATTCTTTACTAGTGCACTGCTATGCTGATTTATAGCCACAGAATCACATAGGTTTGGTGGGCTTTCAATTCCGGGAGAGAGATTTCGTGTCGTGGAAAATGCGTGGGTATTTTGCTGGATTCCCTGTCCTCCTTTAGTTGGCATTTTGAGAACATTTCTAAGGTTGTTACTGCGTCATACTGATGGGATGGGATCCTATCTAATATCAGTGGGGAATGCAGGAGAAGATGAGCTCCACGCCCCTTTCTATCCCCTTTTTATTGAAAACATACGGTATCCACAGCACATGTGAGTTTTTGTTATTTACTCCCATTATTACTAATTTCCGCTTTAATTTCGCAGCCTTCTGCAATTTGTTCTTTGTAACAGCCTACTAGTCACATTATTGCGATATAATAGTTATTTTTGAGTTTTTATGAGTCCCATCTTTGGAAATATACGTTATTCTCAATACCTATATTGAAAATAGATACTTTTTAATACAGTATTCATATTTATATTACTTTATGCATTGCAGAACAAATACATGATTTTCACATTTTAACTACTATAAACTATGATATTTTATGTATTTTTCATCATTAGATATGAGTATATAGAACTGTAAGATTATATCATTTGTTATCAATATATCACTATACCAGTCACCTGTGTGAAATATTTGCACATTACAGCTACCATCCCTCCCAATAAATATGTCTGAGTCTTTATTGAGTTGTTGGAATTGAGAATTTAGAGGAATTTTTATGCAGAATATCAAAGAAAATTTATTAATGTTGACGTTCCTACAAATAACACTACTTCTTATCAGTTATTTATTTGCCCATTTAAAATCAACATACTACGTCTCCTGCCTACAATAGTTTCGCTACGCCGAAAAAATTTTCTTTTAGCTTAAGTTATAAACAAGTAATGTGTTCTTACATAAATAATATGCAATTTCAGAAGTGTCTTAAAAAATCCTCTCCACTAACACCTTATATATCGCTGTAGGCTTTGTAAAAGTCGAGAAAAGGCATTGATGCGATTACTAATACAAAAATAACGATTAATATTGATCGTTAAAAATGTAGTTTAACTGTTTAATTTAACTATTACTTTTTAGAAGATTTCCTTTAATCGTTAAAATCATGCATTAACTGATACAAAACTAACTTCAGTTAATTTGTTTCGTTAAATTTTGTCCAATGCCGATCTCTTCGAATTTGGGTGCCAAGCTTGCCCAACAGACAAAGGGGAAAATAAAACTGTACCTAAGTACCGTGTAACTGGGTAGTTTTGCAATAGTGTGAAGAATAGGTACAGACGAATTCATCCAAACAATAGCGGGGCTGAGGAGAGTGACCGCCAAAGTTTAGTTTAGGAACGCACCCTCAGACGAGAAAACACGACACCACTCGAAGACCATATACTATGAGGGCACGAATGTCTTACTCGGCGACATCGTGTTATCAATACTACAAAGTTGAACACGAGAAAAAATCCTATGCCGATTAACAAGGAGGAGGAGTTCATGAAAAGTAACTTATCTGTTACAATACACCAGTATGTCATACTCGGCGGCATCGCGTCGTCAATACATCAAAGTTGAACGTGAGAATGGATGCTCAGGCACACCCCCAGCATCTATAAAACTAACTAAGCCTTTTCCACTGCAGTCTTATATTTGTGAAGGAAGACATCACATCGCATACTTTTCAACCCTCTAGCGTGTTAAATAGTGACAACGTGTTTCATGCCAGCAGTCAGAAAAGTCAGGGGAGGAGGGAATAAACGGAATATACTCAACCTCAAATTAAAACAAAATGTTTTATTTGAAAGTATTATGTGAAGAGACAATGCAACTTATAAGAGGGGAGTTTTGGGTGAATACTTGCCAATGAAGTGGAGGAGGGGCATAAAAATTGAAAGCATTCGCAGTAATTTTGTGTTGCCCTATTTTCTCATCCCGCCCTTCCATTCCCATTCTTACCTTTCCTCCCGCCCTGAAGCGTCTATTAATGCGGAAGCAGACTTAAAATCACCCATGCAAATAAATTTTAAGATGTGACTGTTTGAACTCAATCCCTAAACTGCTTAGTTTTACGAAGAGCGGACCTTCACCTCCAACAAAGAGCGGGTACATTTCGTAGTCCATTTGCTATTGCCATTTAGTTAATTATATATTACATCAGTTTTTACTTTTAAAATTCCCGTTATTTCAAATATTTTTGAACAAATTCATACGGATGGAAGAAACCACAATGTCAGTTTTCAGCGTTTGCCAAGAAAAAATCATCCATGTCTCCAATTACCACAGTATCCAATTTGCCAATGTAACTGAAAAAGTATTTTTTAACGTTAAAGTTACTGTTTTTAACTTTAACTTTAATCAGTAGTTTTTTTGGTAAATTTTCGAACTATGAGAAAAAGAGATGTGTAATACAAAAAAATATATAGGATATAAGCTGTGTTTATAAAATAAATTATTACTTCTTGCGTGGAAACAAGAAATGTGCTCATGTCAACGCTATAAACATGCTTCTCACCTAATGAGAATAAATGACCAATCTTAATCAACAAAAGATTTCCGTCATATTTAATATAACTCTCAGTGTCAGGTAATTTATTGGATAGACTCCAGTTGTTTCAGGCGTCAGGCAAGATTAAAAATGTTTATTTATTAATCGTTTTTAATGCTCACCGAACATATTAATTGAATTGATGGGCGTGCAATAATCATGTAAACGAAAATGCAAATATGGTATACATCAGTAAAAGCTGGCCAAATACATTGTACATATGCGTTCTTATATTTGACTCATATAAATTGTATTTCTTTGTCATGCTTGAAATGAGGTGTTTAAAACAGTTCTTTCAAATTTTACACAAATTAAGATCATTAAAAAACATACGTCGCAGGGGTTTGGCTCATGGGTTAACAAATTGTTTAGTAGTCAATGTAAACAGTCATAGTGCAAAACGCCATGTTCCTCCTAGTTTTGTTTAGCTCATACAGGCACTGTTAAACATATACTCCTTATACATATCATTTAAACATATGCATACTTAAACATATACAGAGTTATGTGAACATATACTCCTAAAATCAAATGTATGTGTTGTTTAATTTTGAATAAATCGGTTAACGTTGGCTATAAGGATGATATGGAACAAAGGGAGACAACTTATAGTTCAATACTTATTGTTACTCTGTTTCGTTATTGTCGATTTTTTCTAGTATCCCTTTCATGACTAATTTCACTTAACGGAGCCCTCCAGTATTTTATCTAAATTACATATTAGCATTGAAATCTATTAGCAAATATCATAAAGAAAATGACTCGTATGCTTTGAAACATAAAGAGCCTTGACTGGTAAGGAAACATATCAAACATATTTTATGCCATCATTCGACGAGGCTTGATTTCTCCCTCCGGGAGAAGAAAAAGGGGATTCACTTGCATCTGCTGAATCGTTGACGATCTTCCTCTCAGACAATTCTGTGCTTTAGTATATGGGAAAAACGTGTTATGAGCACACATGCATGCTCGAGTAAATTTTTAAGACTCCCTTTCATCCCCGTGAATTTAAATCACCCACAGAAAAAAAATACTTCTTATCATTGGGTATCTCATGGAATGATAATCCGATACTCTATAAGGGGCCTTTTCAACGTAAGAAATATTTCCTATGATACAAGTTGTATCAAGTGTGTTTTATCATACAACACCCTCGCAGTCAACATATCATTACGGTTTTTTCAAAAGGAACAGTCAGGCTATACCCCACAACCAAGGAGATTACAATATGCAGGAGTAGTAATCGACAGTCTATTCAATGTCTCCTATGGATGACAATGAAGCCAAAATGGGGGTGCTTGGGAAGGGTTGGCCCCACCTATTCCGTAAAAAAACATTGCGCCTTATAGACCCCTTTATGGGTACTGCACGTGTATTTAAACATGAATAACAAAGCAATCATGATAAACTACAATAGCAACAGTGTCGGTCAATTTTATTAAGGCTGTTTAGGGAAAGAGTTTATGCATTTTAATCCCCTGGGAGTTAATTTTATGGCTAAAACTGGTCTTGAATTTTACCTGCTGTAAATACATATTTGACGAAATTAATGGTGGAGGCCGATACTTTGTGGAAATCCATTTTAGGAATTAAAGTGATTATGCTTTGCACTTTTCCACTGTAAAAGTTATATAACGAGTCGGCATGGTTCACTTTACTGCACTGAGGCATCATCAGGACATCGTCATCATTTGGAGTCGTAATGATGCTGCCGTGCAGTGAAACATGTGGACTCGTGAAAACAATTTTAAAGTCGAAGAGTGCAAAGCATAATCACTTAATTTTCTATACACTTGACGCTTGCTTGTGTACATTTCTCTGTTTCTTTGACGAAATTAGGAACGAAATTTTTCATCTACCTATTCTAAGTTTTACGTTTAGCAAAATCGGTCTCATCCGTACGAGTATCGTGATTGGTGAAGTCCTTACCTGCCAAGATGATAGCAGGCTCTTCAAATCCGCTGTGAGTCCTCCTGCAGTACATTTTAGCTTTCTAGGGTGGCTCTAATAGACAACCCTCCTGGGGTGTTTATATCACTTGATCTCGAGACGTTTTACGTCTACCTGCTCGTAACAGCAATATTTTTCATTGGCGAAAGGATTTATCAATAATTATATCAGGGTAGGACGATAGGAATAATCAGAATTTCTTAGAGTCATTATCAAATTTCACTTTTTAGACGTACCTTACTTCTATCTATGAACTTGCACAATTGTCTTATACAGAGCATTTTATTCTGTACGTTTTTACATGTACATATCAGTTGACGTGGATCCAATGGCACATTCCGGTCCACGTTAAACCTTCCCTCACCTGTTCTCTTCGCCTGCCTATGTTATCTTTAAGTCAATGTAAATTTTCCTCTTCCGCTCATCAAAAGGTTGATTGAATGGTACTCCGTTGATGCAGGTTTACTTACCGCTACGTCATATCTCCCATCAACCTACCGATACTCCTAATAGTGCAAATAACCACTGCGACCGATCCTTTCATTGAGTTATCCACGACATACGGTCTTCTGCAGTCCCTGTAAGTCTTATTTATTAACATCTTCATAATACACGGCAAGTCATCGTAAGTCTGTGTGATACATACTCAAATTAATCTCGGATGAACCCCGAACATCCTCCCCAAGGCATGTAGATATAAACCAAAGGGAGCTAAAGTTACGCATAATTCCTCGCAGACAAGCACGAATGCTAGACGGTACGTGTACTGCCTACTGCCACTGAGAGATATAATGCCACTACTCTGAGGAAAATGTCATTTGCATTCACAATTTACACGTGAGTTGCTAGAGTAAACAGATCAATATAATAGTTATTGATTTTTATGACTTTTTATAAATTTTTTAAACTATTGACTCACGTTTCCTAGAGCATACATGAGATAGTAGCGTTAGATCGTGAGCTAGCTCAAAAAATCACTACAGGCTACTCTTCTACATCAATATATACATTGACTATTCTTATTTGCCCTTGTAGCAGGGAGAAAAAGCCACTTTCTAAGATTCCACAAGTTTATTCTTCAAGGTTGAAGATGATTATACTCCAATCGAAACCTAGATCTGAATAAACTTGTAGTATCTTACAAAGCTGCTTTTTCTCGATGCTACAATCATGCGGTTCCACCAAGTAAAGCCTGAGGACTTCCTTTTTATACTTATGTACCCTGTATATTACTGTCTCTGCGTGAAAAAAGAAAATTTTGGAACCTCTGTTTATTACTATCTATCTATTTAATTTTAGCTTCATGGTATAACCTGCCATATCTTGCTGGCGTTTTTAATATATTCGCAACGTCTTCAGAATACATCTCCGTCGTAATTTTCTTCAGAGGATTAATTCTGCATTTTAGCTCATGAAAATGGATGAAGATGCTGGTTAATGCCCTCCTTCGTTGTCAAAGCTTGGGTTTATTCAGCGGAGATCTTTTGATCCCTCTAAGATCCGAACTGCTCTAATTACCACCATAACTTAGTCCCTCTATTATCAAATGGTTTGAGATAAGCAACCTCTTTAAAACTGGACATTTGTTATGTGCGCCTCATTTATTTCCTCTCGTATCCTCAAATTATTCAACCAGACACAGAAAGCGATGCAAATGAACTTTTATTTGCATGGTGATAGGGACGTATCTAATTAAATTTCATCACAAATTAATAAAAAATATGGCATAGCCACGGGCACAGACCCTTCCGTGTCAAAATTTTAATATTTCTCGGGGAGTTGAAAACTTCGGAGTTAATAAATATTATTTAGTCATTAAACATGTAAACATTCGTCTTTACTTCACAAATGCTGTATTAGATAAAATGTACAGTTAGGGTATCACGCAGATGTAGATGAAATGTTTTTACATAAACTCCAATATTGGCTTATTATTTATCGTTTGAACGAGGACTCATGATAAAATCCATAATAAATGCTGACATTGCGGTCGTTGCCGTTATTATTTCACTGGGTAATATACAAATGAGGAAGTGCTCAAAATGGTAGATGAAAAAAAGGAAGCTGATTGAAGGAAGTAGGATTGAACATGGTGAGTGGGTTGGACGGTTAATGAGGGGCGTTTTGAAGGACGTGTTAGAGGGGTTGGGTAAGTGCGGAAGAGGGAGGAGAAAAACAGACGTTTTGGATGGGATGATGAGAGGGAAGAAGTATGCTGACCTGAAGGAGACCATGATGTGAATGATAGGTGTATCCTGTCGTGTTGGTAGACTTAGATAGATGGATACATGATAGTTTATTTTACCCTGGGCACAACACCCCTAATGGAAATTCAGCAATTGCGTAGTCTTTGGTTAGGATGTTCATATTGTAGTCAAAATACAGCTCGGAGATAAATATAAAATTATATAGAGTATTGTTTTGAATTATAAAAATAATATTAAAAAACAATGCTGAAAAGTGTTGCATTTCAAAGTAAATGAGCTATTTTTGTAGTAAATAGTACCGTAGATTTGAGTGCATGGGGGGATATGCTGTCTTTGAGTGAACCTGGTAGGGAGTTCCTCATTGCCGTGGTGCTGACTGAAAATCGTGTATGATATTTGGATGCACGATACGCTGGGCAGTTCAAATTAGTGAGGTCGCTTCTGGTAGGCACATTCCGTGATGTAGGTTGGCTGTTAAATAGGCCTTAAATTAAATGAAAATTGGACTAAATTTAGTAAGATATTGAATCCCATTGAAACACGACTTAACGGGCAGATAATTCAATTAACTATTTTCTAAAAACATATGTATTCTAAGGTTCTATTCTCAATTCATATAGTGGGTCAGGATAGTAGTAAATTTGAGCAGGGTACCTCAAAAGAGTTTTTATTAAAAATAATCCTAGGTCACGAGTGCTTAGAAGACGATTCCTGACTTCTCACTGGGCCGTGATCAGGTACCTTACTTACACGAGGTTTAGTGTTATACATTTCCATTGTCCTTAGGACGTACCAGGTTAATTGTAAGTTCCAATAAATCCCCGAAACTTGGCTGCAGAAGGGACAAGAGTTGAAGCATATAAATTGAATATAATAGAAGAATTTCAGAGATAAAATAGATAGACTTAATTAAAAATTATCGGTGCAAGGGTCTTTAAACGAGCTTACAAGGGCTTATCTTTGCGTAATGCATGCAGAGGTGTGCAGTACAAATGGTATCAGATAGGGCAACGAATTGCATTTAACTTCGCAGGAGCACTAACTGCTGTGAGAAAAACAGTCATAGTTCCATTTCCTTGCATTCAGCCACGTGATTTAAACTGCTTGACGCCGCATAAAGCTGCGAAATATATTTATTCGCGTAAAACGGCCGTAAGAAGATTGGAAGAAAGAAGGCCTGATTAAAAAAATGCTCAATGGGACATATCGTGTGTCATGACACTCTGATATAGTGATCGTCTGGAGAAAAGGGATGAGTGGCCGAGAAAATCATTAAAATAGATGCATGGAGCAAATAGTGAAGGATTAAAAAGACAAGAAATACGTGGATATTAAGCAGATAATTGATCAATCAATCAATGGGATCCAATCTTAGGTTCCATGACTGGTAATGATAATATGTGAGTCAGGATCGTTGCCTTATTCTTTCATTCAATGTCGCATGTGACAAAGTTGTTGCGATCATAAATACGTAGTCATGATTGTAAAAAGTACGGTTTAGGAGAATTTCGCGTTTTAAAGGCCGCTTTACACGATACAATTTTTTGTACAATTTTTTGTACAAACTCTTGAATGAGAAAATTGTACCGTGTAAAGCGGCAAATTGTACAAACGCTTGTGCGATTGTCTGAATGACTGAACGGGAAATAGAACCTGTTCTAATTCCATTCAGAAAAACATACAATTTCGCTCAGTTTGTACAAGAAATTGTACAAAAAATTGTATCGTGAAAAGCGGCCTTAATAAACTGTAGCACCAGCGATTACGAGAGGATCGAGTTGGCATTTAGAGCACTAGCTTTCCACCCTGAGGATCCGGGATCGTACTCCGTTGGTGAAAGGAAGTTGACACTGGCACAACTGTCTCTACTCGAGAAATGTATGGAGAGCACTTCAAGCTCAGTACACACATCCGTGGGATTGGTACACAGTGTACCCCTTGACGTCTTTCGTTAAGAGTATGCAAATATTGATTCAGGGTTTCTTTCCACCCTTTCTCATATCAATGAACAATCATAACTCCTTCTTTGGCATCCTCCCAGCATCAATGGCACATATGACTCTAGCTTTCGGTCGACACGCTAGTAAGAACGACAACAACGCTCAGGAAAGAAAATTACATATAGTGATTTCGCCTACGAGGTGGCGACAACGGGTCTTCATGACGCGGGCGTTGGCTCTTCGTGTTTTTTTTTCTAGGATGAGCAAAAATTATGCAAAGATACCATCTTTTGTGTTCTAAGAAAGCCTAATAAGGGCAAACCTTAATCATGTATCAATTATGAATCCAAATCAAGAGATTACGACTTCCACAATTTATTTGGATGGTACAATCAATTCCAGAAACCAGTCTATAATCAGGTGCACTTTTTCATATCAATGTTTTTGGATGGTATAACCGTATTAAGAAGCTAATCCACCATAGTTAAGTTCAAATTATTTTGATGGTAGGTACGACCGGTTTCAACATTAATCTATAATCAAATGCATTAATCTGCGTTTTATAGTCCATAGTTGAATTAATAGGGGCTTCAGACCGGGAGGAAAGGTACGAGATGGGAATGGAAGGCCAAGGAGTAAGGGTGTAGAGAAACCCGGCGTCAGCATTAGCCTGCTCTTAACGAAACGTCGCCAAGGGGACCTCGGCTTATCGTCCCATTCGACGGACGGAGTACTGTACTCGAATGTTCTTCAAAATACACGCAAGTAGGGCGTGTGCCGATGAACGTTATCCTACACCACCAGCATTTGAACCTTGGTCCTCTGGGTGAGAGGCCACTATTTTAACCTTTACACCACCCCGACCTTAAAATCCAGTCCTTCGCATAAGTCAATATAATTGATGGTGCCTAAATGGCTGAAACCGGTCTTACCATCCAAATATATTACAGAAGTAATAAAATAAACCTTTGATTCTTTAATTTTTTAACTAATCGTTCCCAACCCATTCCACGCAGTGACCACAAGGAGCGTTTCAAGTCATTATCAGCAGGTGCGATGCTGCTCAATGTAGCTCCAAGATCCTGCTCCAGCCGATTTTCTTTTGAGATAAAGAACCTACCTTGGCCCGGACTCGACTTTCTGCCTAGGTGCTTTAACCTATGAAGTAGCCAAGGATTCCTATTCCCCTTTGGGTATCTAGGAACTTTTCAGAACAAGATGCTACCGGCCTGCCATGCATATGCTCTACGGATTGGGTGTGGCATACGGTAATATGTACGGCAGACCGGCAACATATTGTCCTTAAAGTCTGTAGATATCAACAGGGGAAAAGGATGCCTTGGTTGCTTAATTGGTTATAGCTCTCAGTCAGGAAATCACGGGGTTAAGAGCTCGAGTTCTGGTCAAATTGGACTATTGGAAACTCCACTATATTGAATTTAAGCAGGTGACTCCGCTAAGGTGTTCCCCGTAAGTTTGCAAACCTTGAATCTGCCCCAGGTTCTGCACCCAGACAAGTGAAGATATTTGGCGAGAGAAGATACTCGAGTGCATAATAAATTGCGAGAATGGAGAGGCGTGAGATACGTCAAGTGTCTCGTTCGAAGTGCCCCGAACTCTTCTTTTTTTTCCGAGTGTTTTTGCCGTGTTTGACGTTTACAATCCCCACTTTAATTATTTCCCCGGGGCTTAAGTGCATGCTCATAGGCACAAAGGGGTACACACAACGTGGCACCGGAGGCCGGCCCTGCCCCCTCCACTCATGCCTCAGGGGTCTCGGCGCTAAAAGCCCCCGTGGAAGGATTGATGGGGCGAGGGGGTGGGGGTGCGGCGTGAGCGTCAGCGGCAAGTATTTCCCATGTGGCCTGGGGTTTCTGGAGGAGGAGGCGGTTGGCAGGGGGTGAGAGGGGTTGGATTCACAGAGTGGGGGTGGAGTTCGAGAGAGAGAGAGAACGGGGGTGGTGGAGTCATAGGGGGAGATTTGCTGCGAGGCTCACTAGAGGGCCGTCCCACTCGAAGTAGTGGCTCCGGAAACCTACACCGGAAGCTGCGCAGAAGAGTTGAAGGGTAGGCGGGGTAGGATGGCGTAGAGAGAGAGGGAGAGGAGCGGACGAGGAAGTCCGTACTTAGCCACTCCAACGAGACAAGCCCTTACATTGTAATGCTCCGCTTCCATTACCAGCGTATCCGAGCGTTGTGCTTGGCCGGAATGCTCTGTGTGAAGTGCATCCCCACCACCCTATTACACTTATGAGGACCCTATAATTGCTTGCTCAAAAGCTGAGGCGTCGCTGGTAATGAACCCTTCCGCCTGTAAGGGCGGTATACGCTGCCACGGGCGAATTGCATTTTTTTATTTAATTTGGTTAATTATGTAGAAAAACTGTTGAATCCTTGTGGTCAACATTAGTTCAAGGATTGCAAACTGGCCAAGAGAAATCTTTTGGAAATTATCCGCTGATATGCAAAGCAGCAAGATTTCCACAGAGAAATAATCATTCATATAATCAGGGTGGACGATTTTTGCTCGTGGTGGAAATTATGACCCCTAGTCATTAACAATGAGACAGCTTTAGTTATTCTGGAGGCTAATTACTGCTTAGTTCTTTTGCGGCATTGAGGATTTGTAAGTAATTGGATGTAAGTAGGATTTCTTTGGCGGCCGGAGGAAGGTTGGAGAAAAACCTGGCGTCGGCATTAGCTTGCTCCCAACGAAAGGATAAAAAACGGAAAAAAAGATCCACGTTTTTACGTCCCAACCACCAGACGACTACACTTGAAGTGCTCCCTTCACATAACTTATTTGGGGACCAGTATACCTGCACCTGAAAAATTTGCTCTTTCCGGGTTTCAAACCGGAGCCGTCGAGATAGATGACCAATACCATACCAATCTGGTCCCAAAATTCTAAAATTAATTTGGCGCGCCTATTGAACCATTCTTTAATCGGCTAATCTCTTTTGTATTGAATTCTTCCCTTTCACACCCTTCGCTTCTCGCTCAATATAACTTTAACGAGGCATTCCTGTACCATTCTTCCTATTCACTTGTCCCTCAACAAGTGTCTTCATCACGTCATCATGTCTCAAGCAGTACCATTTTAGGCCGTCCCGTTCTCTCTATAATATTTTCATTACACTTCACATTCTTTCACTCTACTCTGGGCTTCTTTGTTTGTCAGTCAGTTTATTGAATTTCCTTTTTATAATTCTTCTGCAAACCCTTATTTCTAGTTCTTCCTGTCTTCACTTTTTCTGCAGCTGTAATCGCTCATGACACGCTGCCCTGAAGGACCATGCTCCAGATGTACGTTCTAATAAGTAGTTTCTAACTTATAAGCCTTTTCCAGCTTTAGGTGGATTCTTTGTTTAGTACCAACTTCTTCGCATAAGTTATTCTGGTGATTTTACTTTTTGCTTCTTCCGTCGATTTTATTTCTCTTTTTGAATATATTTTTTTTGGTTGCCGAGTGATTCGAGCGATTCCATTTTTGATTGCCGAGTGAATACCTGTTTTTCCAAAACAACCTCCATTCAACCGACAAATATTCAACTCATAAACAATCGCTTCATCTATTGTCACAAATACGTCAACCTTCTTAGGGGTTAAGGGGCTTAGGGGTCAACCTCTTTAGGGGTTAGATGGCAGAAGGGACAGTTTTGTCTCAATCTCGCCCCAATAAAGACCTTTTATTATTATTATTAACCTTCACTTGTATTTTTACTAATTTTATGCTGAATAAATGTTGGTTGGCATGGCTCAAAATAATAAAACAAGCCAGATCTTAATTTACAAGTTACTTTCCATGATCATGCCAGTGAAGTGGAATATGCCTGCTATTATGTGAACAATTCAGTGAGCACGCGCGAGTCTGGGCCAGTTTACACTATGCCATTGTAATCCGAAGGATTTCAGTGCCTTCGGATAATCACTCGCTGGAACTGGAAGGATGTTGGGGATTGGAAATAGTTAAAAATGGCCTCGGTGGGAATTTTCTATTCGCACGAAATGGAGAAGTAAGGTTTGAGTCGATGAGTCCATCAGAGGCAATCAAGTTTCAGAGTTGGAGGACGGGCCACGATGTGTCTTTTTTCCCAGGCTTTCCATCGTCTCCCACTTCCGTTCTTCCAAAAACTACTCTCTTCCTTTTAATCTTTCCATCTAACTTCGGCACTTCGTCACACAACGTCGACTTTAGCCGATCAAATTAGTGGACGTGATAAGGATTTGTGCCGAAACGTGGCAGTAAAATCGCTTGTTTTTGGAGTAGGTTAAAAAAATATCGGCGCTTATTCCCCAGGTTTCAAATTGGTAATCGTAGGGAACCTGCGCAAATGGAATCAGTGCACAAGACTGCAAGTGCAAGGTGGGTGTATTACGGCCTTTTAAGTAATGTTGGGTCCCTGCCGTGCCGGTACGTCAACCGAAAAGCAGAGAGTTTGAATCCCGCTTTCGGCATGGATATATGTTTGTTATATACTAGAAGTTGACTAGTTGTTTCCACGCAGTATTATCAATTGCACATCATAATACATTATATTAAAACCGCTACTCGTGAGCAACCCATTGTGCGAAAGATTGAAAATGCATGTAACGTATTCCTCACTACGAGAGATTGTGTAATTCATTTGCACTTCATTCAAATCTTGAGTGCTAAAAACAAATATTAATAACAAATATTTTGAAATTGATTTTTAGTAGGACAAAAACTCTAAATTTCCTCAAGTAGATTTTTAAGTGCTGATAGTAATTATTATTATTTTTACTAGTATTCTACCGGTGAAGGAAGATGACATGGACATTCAGGTCTTCCCACGACATTAATATTGTACAAGATTACCCTCATCTGCTCCGCATAAATTTACCTCAATGTATCCAAACTCCCCGTACTTTCTATTCCTCTGTGTTGATGATGAACCAAGAATTCCCGGGCAGAAGTGAGTTACAAGTGATACTTTGTAAGCACGAACGCTTGGTAAGTGAGGTAAAGGGAGGAAAAGAATGAGAAGTTTGTATAAAATAAAAGGGGATAGGAGGTATGCTGAGCTGAAGGACGTGAAAGATTATTTTCGGTATAAGTTCAGCATAGGTATGTGATATGTGAAAACCGTGGAGCAACCAAAAAACAAGATATCCATGTTAAACAAATAGAGATAAACGTTTATAAAAATTTTCATGTGATTGTAAATTATAACAATATACTATTTTTTACAAAATTCCTGTAAAAATAGATTAATTTGAAGAGCTGATGCGGTAGTTATAACGTGTCAATGTCATAGCTTGCCACCGCTTCATTGAAAGAGCGTTTTAGCTCCGTTTTTCACTTCCCCATTAAAAATTACATTTCACCATATTATTTTTACAAATACGTTCCCAATTTTTAGTCACTACGAGCCAAGTTCAGATCTAGGGCATACCAAGATCGACGGTTTCGTAGACAACACAAGAGCGAGAGTACAGTGAAACTTTGGCATGCATTTTTAAGAAAAAAAAGCCTCAGGAAAGGTTTTCCCTTCTTTAGGATTTTGAAGACCTTAATTATGGGTTACTCCTAATATAAATTGAGAGTTAACACCTCAGCGATCAGCCTGTAAGATGCTCTGGTCAGTAATGGTATAGCTAGTTATCTTTTAAGTCAAAATTCCTTTTAAATACATACCCAATACGATAGGAGGAAAATTCATTTTTCCTGGGCGGTAATTTTTGTTTTAGAATTCCATTGTATTAGAAAATCCCCCAGACGGCTTTTAGCTTTCCAGAAGATCTCCTGAAGTTGTATCCACTATATCAAATTAGTACACAGCGCTCTCACCACAATCTGCTATCGTGCTGTCCTAGCAATTTATGCATATTTTTTAATAATCTGGAACAAAAATTGTATTAGATCACCAAATATATGTATGAATTATATCTTTCGAAATGCATAATTCATTAGAATTTCTATTCTGCGATGATGATTTAACTTGTCCATATTCATTTGTGCATTGCTAAATTTGAGAAAGCAGCGCATTTCAATAATTGGGAAAAACATCTCCAACCGTATGATATCGATAAATTGCTTATGAATGCGTTATAATTAGCAAAAGCCATGGCAACGGAGTGTATGGTGAGATAAACGAATATTTTTTATCCTATAATTTCAGAAACAAACTCTTGAATTGATGTGAATTAGGCTTTAATTCATAGAACTTGTTAGCGTTGATTGATTTAGGAAATAAATGGCACAGTTTTTTTCACTGGGTTTCTTGAGGCAGCGCCATGCGTTTCAAATCACAAGTCGTGTATTCATGTTAGAGTAAATGCGGTTAAGCAAGATTATCTATTCAAAGAGCATAGCAGAGGTGGTAGCAGCAATGGTAATGGTGCGATGGGAGAGAGTGGTGTGAGGTCTATAAAATGCATCTTCCGGCATTACGTTTTCCATTATTTGGTTGACTTTTTTATGCTGCAAGTTAGGGAAATTGAAAACTGATCCCAACTGGTAGTTACTTCCTGTCCATGCTCAAAGGATTTTATCTACGTAATTACTGTTATGAGGAGCTTATTAAAATTGTATGCTTGTAATTTAGCATGTTACTGAACAAAAGTAGGTGGGAAGATGTCTATCAAATGAGTGGATAACAACCTTTATTGTATTGAGCGAAGAGGATTCGGCATCCCATGTTATAACCCTGCAGTGTTGCTTTTGGCTTGATAACACATGTTGTAACATGAAGTAAGGCAAGGTTAAAGATAAATATGCAATTTTACGTTTTTTTCTTGGGTCAGCCCTCAACACCCGAAACGGACCCTTTTTATTCGACCTCTCTAAATCCTCCTGACCTTAGCCAAAGAGACGAAGGAAGGACACCGAGGCACTCATTCGCACTCACAACCTCAATTCTCATAAAAAAAGGAACCAAAAAATGACCCGAAAAAAGGCACCGCCTGACTCGACAACAAAATTAGTTCTTCTCCTCACTCAACCAAACTTTTCCCTATACTCGAAGTCACCCCCAAGGTTCTCCACCCCTCAAATCAAACCCTCTCCCTTTAACAGCAGTTATTTTTCTCATTCCTCCCACAATCTTAACCTGTCGGGATTACTAGTTAGCTATGACACGAATAAACCTCAGCTTCTCCCTTCTCTAACTCACTAACTCCTATGTAATTTGGTGTGACTCTTTATGAATGCTTTGATAATGTTGAATTCCAAAGAAAGTAGTCGTCTAAAAAGAATGATTATAGACCATAAAACGGAGAACTGTTTTCTACGTCTAAATGTACATTATTCTATTAAATATTTTAACTATATGTTTTTCGCCATGGAGCCGTTGCACCACCACAAACCTGAAACTGTATTACACAATAGGTGAGGTATATTAAAGTCATACCATAAAGTCAAGAATTGGAACGGGGTGAATTGAGTGATAATAAGAATTAAACATGTTCTAAATTCATTGAAAATACGGTACAAATGGGTGTTTCCGCTGACAAAGGAGCACGTATTTTTCACAAAAGTATTACTCTGGATTTCTATCTGTTAAACTATAATCAATTCGTAGTTACACTCCGTAACATAGGCCTCATATTCCACGTTGAAGAGCACTAGTGGACTTTACGTTGCGTGCCTGATAGTCATTTCTTAAGTGCAGCACGCTTTTCATTCGCTACTCTGACTGGCATTCATTGGAGTTATGCTACAGGGCTGTTTCAGAATTTCATGATTGAAATGGATACAAAGTTCGAAAGATAAGGTCATATCTGGTAAATGCAATTTGGTGAGAATGATTTAACCTGGTATTTTAGAGTACTCTGGTACTAAGCTGCGCTTTGACCATTCAAAAGTTTATGAAGCATTGACCGTAGGTGATCAAAAGGTTAAGATGTTATTAAGGATAAGTGCGTTTTTGGAAAGAAGTTAGAGTTTATACAGTAGAAAAGGTTTTAAGAGAAACCTGGCGTTGCAATTACTTATCTTTCTCTTAAAAAAAGGAGCTGAAGAGCCCACGGTTTTACATTTCCTCCTATTGCCGATACTTGAAATGCTTTCCACACAGCTCTCAAGTTGGACACTAAGTACCAATTAAAGCTCTGTCATTGCTGAGATTCAAACCCGATTCCTTGGGATGGGAATCGTACACTGTAACCTTCAAATCAACCCAGCCACCTACTTTCACTGGGCTGTGACAAAGGGAATCAGGTATCTAGGAGTTTAAGGTGGATATCTAAACTATACCCCAAGTTATCACCACTTCGTGAACTTTACATTGTTTTAAACGATAAACACGTTATTTAATTATCATTATTATGGAATAAATAGTCATAGTTGAATGATGAAATCGCACCTTGAAGCTTTATATCTCTATTCCGGTGAAAAACACTCAAATTATTTGGCTTACGAGGAAAAAAGGTAACTTTTAGTGATACCACTAGATTTATTTAAAAGCTCGACCCGGGTTTCGATGTGGTTTCACATCATATTCAGGTCTGAAGATCTTTCACATCATCATTAGGTCTGAATAAAGGTCTGAAGATGATGTGAAACCACATGGAAACCCGGGTCGAGTTTTTAAATAAATTAGTGGTAACAGTAAAAGTGGTTTCTTTTCTTCCTCTTACGATGTAATACCCCCAAGTTAACCTTGAGAAAGTGATTGTTTATTTTGCTTACATCTATCTAAATCATTTTTTTTACATGCTACTAAATCAACAGCTTTGTTGCGTTAAAGTACCTAGATCTGGAGTTCTCAACATTATGAGTGCCAAACGCTCAACGATATAGAGAAAACTTTCTGCACCGCCAGTTGATGATATTTTTGTTATGAGAAAAAGTCAAGGTTATTCTAATTTACTATTTCTATTATTCTAAATCTAGAATAATAGAATAATAATCTAAATCTATTCTAAACTCTATTCTATTCAAATTATTCTAAATCGGACTGTAATATGAATTATGAATATTTATTTTTAGGTTAAAAGTTTTCTTAATTTCAAGAATATTACATATCGTCTCATTTTTGATATTGTTTTCAATAAATAAGATCATTAATCTGTTATTCATGTAACATTAATATTTTGAATATCATTAATAAAACAAATTCCACCGCTTGAGGACCCCTATTATAGACTAATTACATATTTTTGTCGGCTATTTTATATCGTCCGTGAGTTATTTACACGAGTAGAATGTTTTTTTTACGAAAAATGATAGCAGTCAACATAAATATCTTACTTTCTTCCATACTTAGATTTCATGATTGCTATATATTTCTGTGCTCTCGATATTTACTGAGAGTTGGATGAAAATACCTTGATGGACACGATTGCTGCTACTATATTTGAAATTATGTGTATAAATTGGTCAAGTTTTTGCTTTCCTAAATTTGTTGGCAAACATAAAGCATGAAATCCCACAAATGAAAATTCCGACGTTATTAGAATCCCCTGAAGGTGTAAAGAGAGAGAGATGACTGAATTTATACTTCCCGGGAGCTTGAAAATTTCCAAGTCTGATGAAGGGTTTATTCAACTTTTTACGAGCACTACCACAATGTACTGACAAGCAATGACCTAACGAGAAGTGACAGAAAATAAATCAGTTCCCTTGATATTGTGCAAATAATATTTCATTTCATTATGCGCATAACGCGTGTTCATTGAGTGACAGGCATTTGTAACTGGAACATTGTATTAGAAATAAAAGTGAATAACTACATCTTTTGCTCAGGGAATAAATGAAGCCTTGGCTTTTCGATATAAATGTAGCCAAAAAGGGTGCGATTCACGCGACTTTACCTGCTAAATTGCGTAAAAGAGTTTTCGTGGACCTGGAATCAAGCCACCGACCTTTGGCTTGCCGGGGCAGTGCGCAGGCCACCATGATACCCAAAATTCCAGTCCCAAAGACAATTTTTAGGAGGGTTTATAGGAGTATCATTTGCTTTTACTCACCCTTCGGCAGAACGAAGGTCCCTGGTTCGACTCCCGGTCAGGGGAGCCTTTTTCCTATGAAAATTTCCAATAGTTTGCTGTGAATGACGGTAGCATAAAATCTTTCATTTCCTGCCAAAGTGTTCTGCTATAACTTAATATTTTACATAGTAGCTACTGTAACATAAGCTTACTTCGTAGGAGATTTACCATCATCGTCGCTAATCATTAATAATAAGGTTGGTTCAAAGCAACCCTCTCTAAATCAGTAATTCTTTCAATTTCCTTGTTTGTTTTGTTCTTCTTACCCATAGACTCTAGCTCCATGTGTCTTATGTTTCGTCGAAAGTCAAGAATTATAAGAGAGGATCTAGACTTGAATCTCCTATCAGCCAGCGTCTTCATAATTATATAATTCTTCTTTTTAACATTATTTCCCACTTACATATTACTTTCGAACAATACCATCGTTTGCAATGCCTCCCACTTTTCCCTCGACGATTGTCTTCAACCGTTCATCATGAGAATGATGCGCCTGATTAGGTTGTCCCATCTCCTCTTTAAAATTTTCATTTTTTTCAGTGGTAAGTAGAGTCTTCTTTCGGTGGAATTCCCCCTACACATCGGCAATTCTACTGATTACCTATCCCACAACCTGCTTTGTCCATCGCTGGTTACTCACCTCCCGAGGTATCAATATTTTTTCACCCGTTTAAGCTTTTGTTTCCATATTTTAAATTTGCTTCGCCGTTTCCCTTCTTCTGCCTCAGTATTATTTCTATTGATAGGTTCTCAAGTTAATGTGGAGCATTATCTATTCCCTGTTTATTAGAGTTTTCCTTATCTCTTTCTGTCTCCTCCATAACCAACATCATTGGAGATTCACAATTTTCTAATTTTTCCCCCTTGGATTTTCCCTCCTGAATCACCATTTCATTTCTTTTACAGCTTTTTCGTTGTATACACTAAGATTAAAGTGATACCGTGGCAAACTTTTTCCATGCATGAGTGTTTACTCTTGCTTCTTCCCTGCTGGGTGTAGGTTATCTACATCGCGGAATATAAAACTAGATAGATAGATAGCAATGGGGAGAGGTTCAAGAATTGATTTCTTCCCCGCACAATTAGGAACAGCAATAAATTACAGCGAAGGTACATTTTTTTACTCATCCAATACGTAGGTAAAAAATAATTGGTATTTAATTTTTGATATGGAAATTATAATGCAGTGATTTATTTTTTTCTAGCATGTTCATGCTTTAACACTCATCATCATCATCGGCCAACAATCCTAGGATTGGTTTGACGCAGCCCACCACTCGATTCTTGTACCGGCCAACCTTTTCATTGTGACGTAATTCTTCTCTTTTACATCCTTCAAAACTTGCTCCACATATCTCATGTGAGGCCTGCCTACCCATACTTAAGCACTATCCATGCGTCATCTGAGAAATATGGTTTCACAATTTATTTTACAAGTAGAAATGACGAGCTGATTAAAACTATAATACTACTTTGTATTTACTTACAACATAGTGCCAATTGTATCTGGCATTTCACGTGTCTCGTGACTGCATGCTTGGTCTTCTCCGTGGTGTGACATTGTGACTCATATTTTTATCTAAGCAGAGAATAAAAGTAGTAGTATTTTTTCAGGCCTGCATGGCGAGTAATTGCTCTCTCTGATTCATAATGTATGCCTGTTGATGGGTTACCTCGTGTCACACTCACACTTCAGTTGCTTTCGGGGTGTTACGGACATGAGTAATTTTAAGTATTTGATAGACTGTACAAACCTTTCTCCACTTGTAGTCTCCCTATGTTATCATCAATACATTTACACTTACAATAACAGCAGCAGAGAAGTCCTGGCTGGAAGCATTTGAAATGTGGTGCTACCAACGAATGATGAAGATAAAATGGATGGATTGAGTAATAAACGACGGAGTCTTAAGAAGAGTGGGAGAGAAGAGATGTCTACTGAAAACATGAAATAAAAGAAGACGGGACAACTTAATGGGCCACATCTTGAGACACGATGGCCTGATGAAGACAATCGTTGAGGGAAAAATGAACGGGAAGAATGGAAAAAGCAGGCCTCCTATGACGTAGATGGAGTAAGTTGTGAAGGATGTAAAAGAGAGGAGCTACGTCAATATGAAGAGGTTGGCCGATAGAAGAATCGAGTTGAGGGCTGCGTCAAACCAATCCTAGCATTGTTGACCCATGATGATGATGATGTTATCATCTGGCATTGTAAGAAGTGAAAATCGTTTTTGCGTGGTGACTAACACTGGTAATACATTGGAAACCCGTATAGAGGATTTGGAAACGAAATTTGGTCAGGAAGGTACCTATTTTACCATCGCGAACTGGACCGTACTGGAATACTGCGTGGAGAGGACTTTATATCGAGGACAACTTACGTCAGCAGGTACTAATATGTGGATTGAGAGCCATGTTAAAAATACTTTAAGACCATCTACATATATGTATTACCATGTAAACCACCGCGAAAGTGAGAGACAGGGGACGAAGGTCACCAAACTTGCAACTATATACTGCAGGGAATTTTCTCTACTGCTTAAGGAATCGGGTCTGTGTGGTGTTGAGAGTGATGGCTTCCTACTTCAGAAGCCTATTCCGGATGAAGCAGCTTTTTCTTTGGAAAAACCAGGCCCTGTTTGATTGCTGTGCGGAAATCACTTCGAGTTTATTACTTCGACCATCATTTGAATCCTGAATACCTTTCGTTAAGAGCAAGCTAACGCCATCTCACATTTTTTCTCCACCCTCCCTCCTTTCCTTGAAAATTCTAAACGCATACAACATCCCACCTATCCTAAATGGTGCATCTACTTTGCATTAATTAACTAAATTCAAGTGCAATGCTCCATCAGCTGTGATATTACGCAATTGACCAATCGGTGCCAATTTTAGAGGGAAGACGCTTGATAACGCAGAATTCTTTCGCCGCACTACTTACCCGTGGCCTGAAAAATCTCCATCTTTCCTAATTCTCCTTCGCTAAATTGCATCGATGGCCATGGATGTTGGACACATCCAAGCGTAACAAATCGCTACTGTTACTTGATGCAAGAACATGATTGGAACTGCGGTCAAGAGGCTATTAAATGATCTTTTTTTTAGTAATTCTATGAAATGAGTGATAGAACTGAGATACAACGCGTCTGGCAGCCATATTTTGTGAGCTACCTCGTGGATAGATAAGGCCACCCAAGGCATGGACTACTGTTAGTCATGAATGAGTCGATATATGAGTTGGAGATGAATATGTATGCCGATTCAGAGAGCAGCGCGCGGAGTATTTCTGCGACTTCCAGAGTTGAAGCCGTCTGAGAACAGAGAAGGAAATTTCGGGAGCTGTCTCGCGTTTTAATCAAGCCCGTGCTTAAAAGAGGGAGAGAAAATCGATGAGGCAATGGCTTGGAGGCATGGGAGAAAACTGAGCAACGAAAAAGAAACTTAGCATACGCCTCCGACTGGCGAGATATGACAGTCTCACATATCAGTAAAAACCCAGGGTATTAAAAAACATAGAGAATTTTGCAAGCAAAAAAGAGGAACCATATTTGTCGCTCTGAGTCAGCGGCTAAAATGCAAAGAATACCGACTTGTTGCGTAATATAACGATGTGCTTCAATCAAAATATCTGCATTATTATTCTAATAAGATTTGAATGACTTTATCCGAAACATGGGTTCTTGATACCTTTATTTTTAGGCTCTTAGAGTTTTTTTTATGCCTTTCACATTCCGTAATAGAGTTGGCGGGGGCTGTGTTGGAGCCATGTTCCCAAACATTTAGAGCGTATAATACGTTAAGCGTTGTTTAATATCCCACTATTATTCGGTATTGCTTCTTTTCTGCGCTTTGAAGTGGTCACAATTTTCTTCACTCATTATGATGCGTTTCAGAAACTTATTATTATATTATGGGTGTTTTCAAGTCTGCTTCCGCTCTAACAGGCGCTTCAGACCGGGAGGAAAGGTTCAAGGATGGGAATGAATGGGAAAGGGCTCTCCTTCGTATATTCGTCTAACTTATTAATACATACATGGGTGTTTTCAAGTCTGTTTCCGCACTAATAGGCGCTTCAGATCGGGAGGAAAGGTACATATAAGGATAGGGTTGGTTGGTTATTCAGGGGAGGCGACCAACTGCTGAGGTCATTTGTGCCATTTAGGACAGTTGGGTAATTGGGTAATGGTAGGAATTTTCAGGGAACGGAAGAAGGGTGGAGAGAAACCCGGCGTCGGTATTAGCCTACTGTTAACGAAAGGCGGCAAGGGAACTACGACTTAACGTCCCATCCAACGGATGGAGTACTGAACTTGAAATGCCCTCCACTAGGCACTCAAGTGGGGACTGGTTTTCCACTGAAACATCTGCCACTGCCGGGAATCGAACCCAGACCCTCGGGATGGAAGGCCACTACTTAAGCCACCACACCAACCCGGTCCTCTTAAGGATAGGGATGGAAGGGAATGTATGCCAAGGGGCTTATGAACACGACTCTTGTACCACCAAATTACGTCTAAACTAGCTGTTTTTACAAATGGAATAACGATTATTCATTATTTTTTACAATATTATCGATTTTATCGTAAAATAAATAGTACTTCGCGAGTAATTTTGAACAAAACTTCTCTTAAATTTTCATTGCATAGAATTCTAGAGGCATGCTAATTTTAGCACGGCTCGGCACAGATCGTGCAAAATGCTCCCTCAAACTTTCATCTTCCGGTTGCCGATTCTGATTATGAAGTGTGTTTATGTTATTCAATAGAGTAGATTCCCTGTTTTTACTGTCGTGATCAAAATTTTATAACCCCTGGAGTGTGGCTATTTGAAACCGTTTGATTTGAAAAAAACGTTATTTTCCTATTTAATTAGAAAGTGAAAATTTTTGATGACGCGGAGACTTGAGCGCAAACTATGCTTGTCAGTCAATTGAAAGTGCGGCGTTGTAAGTTCGAATCTACTCCTCTTCATGCCGATAGTTAGTTCTGAAAACGCCGCTAGCCTTCAGATGATGCACTCCTTGAAAAAATATTAACATGTTCCTGAGGAACTTTATTCAGTTATTTTTTGTCTTTTTATTTATTGAAATTAAGGAGAAGTCTTCTAGAGTGGCTATCCACGGAGTCAAAATAATCATGCTGCGATTCGCTGATGACATAGCACTCATAGCATAGCCAGAGAGGGATCTGAGCAAGATTATAGTAACCATGGAAAGGACGATGGCTTGATATTATCTGAAGATAAATAAGAAAAAGACTAAGATATTGGTGTGCAGCAAGAAAAAAGATGCCAAAACCAACGTCAAACTAGTAAAACAAAAACTTGAAGAGGTGAAAGAGTTCTGTTACCTAGGAAGCAGAGAAACTAACTATGGACGAAGCAAGAAAAAAATAGAAGAATAGCCCAGGCAAAGGGGGCATTCTGTCTAAAGAAGAATCTACTTACAGCTGAAAATACAAGCGAAGACGTAAGGAAACAATTCATCAGAACATGCATCTGGAGCATGTTTCTTTACGGCAGTGAGGCATGGACGATGAGAGCAGCGGAGAAGAAAAAGGCGGAAGCATTCGAAATTTGGTGCTACAGAAGAATAATGAAGATTAAATGGATCGACCGATTAAGTAACGAGAAAGTCCTAAGAAGAGTGGGAGAATAGAGAAGTCTGCTGAAAATTTTAAAGAGAAGAAGGGACAACTTAATCGGCCTTATCTTGAGACATGATGGCCTGATGAATACAATCGTCGAGGGAAAAGTGAACGGGAAGATTGGAAAAGGCAGGCCTAGTATGAGATACATGGAACAGGTTGTGAAGGATGTAAAAGAGAAGAATTACCTCACAATGAAAAGGTTGGCCGATAGAATAATTGAGTGGAAAACTACCTCAAACCAATCCTAGGATTGTTGACTAATGATGATGATGATTTTTATGTATTTCATAAATAATTCCTTGTTCAAAAATAGGCATTTATTTTAGCCATACGATACGGTCTTTTGCAGCGAGTAGCAGTCAGGCTTCACAGTATCAGAAGAATCTTTTAGGAAGGAATGCATGAGGTTGAAAAAAATCTATCAATACCATGTTAAATGGAGAAGATTTCCCGAGCTTTTAGAATTTTCATGGGGGATTAATAATACATTCTTACCAGGAATAAGGGGCTTTGGTATAAGATTGTAAGTTCAGCCGATGAAAATTTCTTATGCCTCTCAATGTGAGCTACGCACCTGCGACGTCAACATAGCTGCTAGAGTACCATCGAGTTTTAGCTTTTTTGGATGGACAGAAAATTAACTTTCAATTTTATTGAAAACAAGGATTTCGATATCAGAATTATTTACGTCTAATGATTACCTTAATGGCGGTCCACGAATCTCAGTTTATGAATGGTGTATTCTTTGATGACTGACTTTTTTATAGAATAAGTGTAACCTGGTAGCGCGCTGGTCTGGAAACCCAAAGGGCACGGGTTCTAATCCTGCCCCGAAAATAGTTATTTTGTCTTACAATTATGATCTTTGGTTAGACTGTGCTGTATAACCTTAACCGTATGAACACTGAAAACCGAAGACTGCTTCTACGACTACTATTACAGTCCCTCTTTGAACCCGCGGTTCCTGTCGATGGCGTCTGATTCTTGTGATTGATGAATGAGTTATATGAGGTCTCGTAAATTAAAATTGCGCACATCTTAAGTGCCACTGAGAGAGACGTGACGACGCTTGATGTAAAGTCCAGAAATATCGATCTAACAAAATTGTGCCGGTCCTCTCGAAGGAAATCAAGGGTATAATCCTTTTCTACTTACAAAAGCTGTGACAAAGATTGAGTAATTACTCTTAATCTTAAACTCTGTGGAAGGAAAACTGTTAAGAGATCTTATGAATATAAGACTACGGCGAGGTAAGATCCAGTCAAATTTTCAAAGAGCTCCCGACCATATGCAGTGAATATTTATGAAACTTGAGACGTATTAATGTTCTAAAGTGCGTTTTCTTTGGGGATCTATATGATTGTTTTTTGGCATCAGACTTATTGGATTTCTTTTTTCATATGCTCGAAATTTTCAGTAATTAAGTCCTTCCATAACATTTAAATGTAAACCTGAATGGTTGATGAAACTCGTCTAGAATCAACGTCAAAAAGAATGAAGAGATGGTAAACATAAATTCCTTGCCTTTTTTTAAATGAATTCCGGAAATTTTGAGCTAATTTAAGCGGATATAGTTACATCAATTCCTTCAAATTGCTCTTCAGTTTGCACGTCTTAAAAAAATCCGTAACTGTACTAAATGGCACATTAATTTTCCACGGTTTCTGAAACTTTTCCAAGGCGTTGAATTGCTCTCTCTTTCTTTTCGCTACCTATTCCCTTTCTGCTGCTTTATAGTCTCAACACTTTTATAATCTCTCTGCATATTGCTTACTTAAGTTGCTGTTTTATTCTTTATCACAATCCCCTCTCTCTTATTTTCCTAGTCACGTCTCGTTTGATCTATCATTTCTCAACCTTGCATTTACCACTTCAAGATGTCATTAAGTAGTCTGAAACTCCAACTTTCAGATTTTCCGACCATCTTCTCCCATTCCCATTCTCTTATTCTTGCTTAAAACTCATCAGCTGACACCTGTCATTCTCTCGCATTTGTCTCTTTTAAAGCTTCGCAAATCTGTTCTCTTACTTTCCTTTCCACCCTAATTATTTTGGACTTAACACAGCATTTCACTGCCACCGATTTGTGGTCTTAATTAGCGCCCGTTCCTGAAAAAATACGAGAATTTCGTAGGCTTTTCTTAATAATCTTTTTAGCTCTCATATTTTATAAACAGTTATTAATACGCGTTTTATAATATGGTTCCATATGTATGCATACGCTTCTCTACTTACATGATTTTTTTGTAAAGTAATGAGTTTATTTTAATGCATTGACTAATGGTTTGTGTTCAGTGGTTTTTTTCTTTTGCCAAGCTCGCCAGTTTTATCCCTAGATAGTTTTTCCGTGCTAGCCCATTTTCCCACCCTCATTTTGATTTCTCCTTAAGGCTACGACAGGGTTTAAATCACTCATGTCAATGTCTATCTCCTCTAGGAATGCTATCGATAGCTATATTATTGGGAACTTCTTAATATTGCATTAGCATAATCCTAACCATCGCCTTCTAAATATTAGCTGTAACCAATTACTTATGGAGGACTCATTATGGATGCTAAACTAGACTAAAGCACTTTTGAATTTATTGTAGTCTACAAATAATATTCTACCGCTTTATTCATCCGCATTATCTATTATCAACTCACTGTCTTTCAATCTCCATTCCAATTTTTTGTCCAATATCTTCAAGCTTCACTTTACTCACCATGGCCATGTCATTCAATTTTTCTATTTTGCGATTTCTGTCCTCATTTGTTTACTTATTTCCCCTGGGATGCTCTTTTTTCTGCAGCTGGTAAGAAATTTTGCATGCTGAGAAACCGCAAAGGCTTTAAATCCTGCGTGGCCGGGTGTGACATCCGCCTTATCATTCTGGTTCCGGCTCTCATTCTTTGCTCCGAGCCCTTGATTTATAACTGTCATCCATCAAGAAGTCACAAGAAAAAAAAGCTGTGAAGGTTTTCCGTTGCCTCTCTCAACAGTAATGTAAACGTGACACCATCCTATGATTGGCCGTCTCACTGGGGCAGTTTTTGCATCCACATCACAGAGAAAAAGGGTTTCGTCACTCTTCTGAATTTTAACTATTATGAAATGCATTGACTCTGCCGTGTTAAAGAGTTTTTCTGTGGAATATCATAATTAAATAAAATATTAAGAGATTTTGTACTGCCCGCTAATGTTTTATGATGGCTGCACGTGCTTAAATTTTAAAAACTGTAATTAAACTGGTGAACATTTCTACCTGTATCTGTAATTATTATATATTTCTAAATAATTGGGGTGTCCCCGCTGAGATAAATTTCCAATAATCCCTAAATCGTAGTACTCTGAATTAGCAGGACGTGCAAGTATTTTATTCGTTCTGGAGTGACAGTTAACTAATAAAAAATCGAGATTAATAGAAGAAATGTGTTTAGAATAACTATCAGAACGTAGGTTACAATTTAGGTTAAACCTTTTAAGCAAATTTGAAGCTGATTAGAGTAGAGATGACGTTAGATATATATTAATAACCCCTGAGTTTTATGCTAACATGGATCAGATTAACAATATAAGAGAGATAGATTGTTTTACCGATAGCTTTAAAGTCTTATTTTTCCCTAGATAGGTGAGATACTGTTAGAGTAGCCTGTATTGCATGATGTATGTATTGACAACCAATAACCCCTTTATTACCACGTGAATACTAACCGCCTGGCTGCATGTGACCTTATTATCTGTCATATTTCCATCTAGTATCCTAGTTGCATGACAATATTGCATGTTTGGTGATCTGAACCCCCTGCCACACACCCTTGTGGTGGCTCACAGGGAATTATGTGGATGATGTAGATGTATCTTATTGCAAACTATCACCATTCAGTGCCGGGAAAATTTAAGAATAATTATGGAGGAAAACCAGTTCGATGTATATCTGGCGAAAGGAAACATAATATAGTAAATGAATTCAAGCAAAACTTTATGGAATCGATTTCTCTTACAAAGGAAAATAATACCATGACTTAGTGACTGTATGCTTTCCTTTAAGGTTGATTAAACCACGCTCATGGTTTCAAATCATAGTGGGTTTTACCTTGACGCCTAAAGGAAAAAACCCGGGTCGTTTTTTATCACATCTACAGTGAAGCTACCATCCCAAAGGTATTTTATTCCCAAGGCGAGACGGAATTAGTAAAAATGAAATGAAACTCTAATCCCTCCTAGAGGAGAGAATGGGATGGGAGTTATTTATTGGTGAGGGGTTGGTTGTTTGGCACCATCGGGATCATCTGAAGTAAATCACCAAGGAGTCACGTGGTAAAAATAGTGATTTGCAAGTTTTATGAGTTTAAATCGCTCATTACGATGCCATTCAATGCCTTTACTTGAATTTTACTCATCCGTACCATATCATATGCTCGAGATTGATAAGACGAACCTAGTAAAAACAATGAGTGAGATTATTACGAGCTATTCAAACACATCTAGAATGCGAACAATTCATGCTCGCACCACGTGACTCTTTGGTTACCCATTTGAGATGAGATGATGAGAGGTAAAATTCTAATAAAATGCACATTCGGAGCAGAGAATGGTCGAAAGCTTAATTTGAGTTATGTGTGATGCCATTGCCAAAACTTGAACTTTCGGTTATCAGGAACGATTGTTTCACCGTCACTTCAGGTTGAAAGAGGACAAAAACCCGAAAACAAAATGGTATTATATTCTATTACAGAAGCTCTCCCAACGTCCATTTTTAATGAAGATGCCTGATGTGGAGATAAATTTTAATTTGATTCATCATTTTGTAGGTTGATTCATTCGTGTTCCATATCTATCATTTTCCTAAATAATCCAATCCATCATTCCATTTCGCGTCACTCTCTTGTTATTGAACAACGCGGATAAGTACTCAATACCTTTGTTCCTTTTCTACTTTTGTTTTTCACTTAACTATCATGTTATTGTATCAGTTTTAAACTAGATATTTAAAAATCTGCCCGTTTTGAGAACCATGTACCGGTAAAATATGGTGTCATGGAAACAAAAGCATCCAATGTGGTGTTTGGGGAACCTTTTTTTTTCATTTGATACGTGATCTACGGTTTTCAGCTCTGGAAATGAGATATAATGACGGTCGGTACCTCGAAATACATCTCATCATGATTTAAGTAATCGCATGTAAAAGCTACGTGCCCGATCGTGGTGGGTGATTTATGATAATATATATATGCATTCTGCTAAGCTAATAAAAAGCTCCATATGTGCGTGCATACGTACCGCGTACTCATTAACACGCAAATAGAGCAACATAGCCGGTGAAATAATGATTAATATTCATTTGTAATTTTTCACCCTGCCCTCCGAGCAATCGTGGGTTTAGTCATTTCGGTATTAATCTCTTACGTAGTAAATTTATGTATATATTTCAGATGCGAATATATATATATATATAAAGCTTCATAGAATTTGATCCATCTCCCCTGCGATGGTATGCAGCCTGTCATTATGTAAATGTGATGCAGCCCCACATAACGTGCAGGATATACATGGTGCATGATCAAGCGCATTTTTAAGTCTCGCTACCGCAAATTGGAGGAATTTATTAACTAGCTATCGTCAATTTCACGGTCAACGCTTTACCAATGTCGGTCCAAAATACTTCATCAGTGCACCGTTAATTATTTAAGAGTAAGAAAATTTTAATGACATTAATATAGAAGCGAGTGAGTTTTTTAGTTTCCATCTAAGACTTATGTTGATCTCAATAAAAATTCCGTAAGAGACTGTCAATTAATTACGTAACGGTTGTTGCTGGAGGAGGTTGGATCAGGCCAACTGTTATCATACACTATCAAAGGGAGAGGACGAGTCTTCCGTTACGTTGGGAGAGAATGATACAATATTACTGAATTTTATTCTTCAAACATTAATATTGGTAAACAATAATCAATGAATAAGCAATATTCATGCAAATAAATGAGGCATTAATAATGAATACATGTTTTGCCAATCTAAAAGAGGAGGAAATTAAATTTGCTGTGGAGGATGCTACGAATGCTAGAGAATGCTACGGAGAGTTGCGTGGGGGGAAGGGGGAGGGGATAAAAAATGGAAAATAAGCGTTCCCTAATATATTTAAGCCTCAAATATATTTAATCGAGCATCATTGGAATTATGCGTGTCAAACATTTTGATAAATAAATAAGGTATTAATAATGATGCGGCTTTCAATAAAGTTCTCAATTCCTCGTGCACTATCATAGATTCAGAAAATGGGCCTCTTGCCACCCATTTACCCATAACTTCGACCATTTTACTTATAAATTAAGAAATATAACATATACTAGCACACTTATAGGCACATGTATTAGCAGCGATGAAATATGCATGTTGCTGATTTTATCAGTGGGAGACAGAATGAATTCGAATAATGGCTGTAGCAGTGGTTTTTCAGTTCACCAGACCACACTTAAGAGCTGTGTATAGTATTTTGAATTCAGTATATAGACCTCTGGACGAGAGGTTGAGCCCATCAAATGCATGTTTCTTTCCTAGCAAGTAGGCTTTGCCAATGTCCTAGTTTTCCTCTTTTCTCCTCTCGCTTCGTGTCATATCCCTATTTCTATCCAATTGCAGTAAGTCTGGCTGACTGATAATGACGAGGTTGAGCATTTTAAATGTTTACAGAAGGAGAAATGAGGGTTGATGGTTGTAGTAGAGCTATAATTTGGCTTTCAGATCCTCCGTTTCTTTGGATTGTATCCCATCGTCTAATACTTTCCTTATTCTAAGTCAATAGCCACTCCATATCTCTAGGTGGGCTCAAACCCGCAATATTTCGGTTGACCATCTAGCGTGTAAATGATGAATCTGCCGCGGCCACGTTATGATTGAAACCCAGATTTCATTCCTCTACTATATTTTATTTTACCCATTAAGGCAAAATAGGATATATAGGAGGAATGAAAGCAAACGATGAAATGACGATGGAACAAGTAGGGAAAGTATCGTACCAAAAGTGGCTATGCTATTTATCAGTACTATGATATCTACAGGAATACGTAACTTTTCACAAACATGGTTCTTGCTGACCTATCTTATGCTAAGGTCGTTTACTACCATATCAATATTTAATGTCTATCGCTTGACGTACATCAACTTAAGTGAAGGAGTTAAAGTATTCGGAAACACTACTTTTGGTGCGATATTTATGAATAACAGGTAATACTCCTCAGAAAAGTTAAGGATAATCCAAGACAAAATTAGTTTATGAAATTCACCGCTAAATTTAGGGATCAAAGCGCCATGCTGCGATAGGTTCAGTTGAAAATTTTCTGCTATAAGATACCAAGGAAACGGCATGGTGCCAAAATATTGTCCAGTTTTAAAAGTCTGTTAAAAATGTTACGCACTCTCTCTAATTTTAAGAACTATACCTCTTTTCTTCAAGAACAACGTTTTCTAGTTTAAGAACATTGAAATCTGATTTAGATAACTTAGGGGGGGTTATCAATACGATACTCAGGAGATTTGTGGTTAATAAATTACGTTAGTGAAATGAATGGTGGAGGCTCATACTTTGTGGAAATCCATTGTAGGACATGAATTAATGATACTCTGCACTATTCCACATAAAAACTTTTATTTCAAAGGAGTAAACATGTCCTTCAACTCTCTCCCCCACCCTTCTAACCCAGGAATAGGACAATATTCTCCCTCCACCCCCTCCCTCCTTGCATGGCTATATATTCTGGCATGTTTAACTTCTATGTTAGTCCTGATGATGCTGCAGTACAGTGAAACAGGTTGACTCCTTTGGAATAAAAGTTTTTATGTAAATTACGTTAGTGTGATTTGTGATATTCTTTAATTTATTATAATCATATAAATGACAAGTCTATACTCAAGGTGGTAAATGATGTTACATTTTAAAAATGAGAATACGGATGTTTGACATTATCTATTTTATGAATACTATCTCTTTTCACAATTTGAAACTTTATTATTTAAGACCGTCATTTATTGGCCGAAAAATATTAGTTTATTCATAGAATTGCTAGGTTGTGGACAGTTTGAACAGATCATCTTGTTTGGCAATTGGAAAAACTACAACACCTTCTGCGCTCTTAAATTGAAATATTATTAATGCAGAATTAATTCGATTGTTGATAATTGCGGAATAAACTATAATCATAGGTGAAGATAGCGATTATGACATGAATTGGGGTCTGTGGTTACCCATATCTTAGTAGCACATCATGCTGACCACGCCTCAAAAATCAACATCCAAGCTTGAAATTCGATTGAATAAACATATCAATTATGCACATTCTTCTAACACGATGGATAGTCTTCTGATAAAGAGCATGAAAGTGTTAACCTTAGTCACTTGTGAGTTCATTTTTACTTATACAGGGTGCGGCAACATAACTTCCTTTCTTATATGGATATATCCATATAAAAAAGGAGGTTACGTTGCCGCACCCTGTATTAACTCGCAAACGAGTATTTGTATCGTGTGATTGATTAATTTCGATATTTAAAGACCAATATTTGTCTAATATTTTTATTGCATATTTTCTGGTTTACAGCTTATGGAACCATCATAATCCATCCACTGGAAGGGATGAGCTAATTGGACTGAGTCACGAGCAGCATTCTATAGTGGCACTGAGACAGAAAACTGTGTGGTCCTGGCTGCTCGAGATGCGCTCTTCAATATTAATGGGTGAGTTTAAATGTTCTAGATTTATATTTGTTAATACAGGGACTTATTGAGTGAATTTAGAATTTTAAATTGTATACAGTAAATTCAAGCATATTTCAAAGGGAAATATGCCTACTACGGACTGGTGGCATTTCCAAGGATAGGGAGCGTCGTCAACTTGATTGGAGTGCCAAAATCCCGAGCTGTAATCTCGCAGTCCACATCCCTGACGCTATCCTCATATGTTCCCATCATCAAATTATCGTCGCCTTCTCCAAAATACGCTCTGGCTTCCACCATCTGACCCAGGCGAGCGCAGCTGACCTGCTTGTAAATCTGGCTTTTCCATTTCCTTGAGGCAAATCACCCTGAATTATTGTCATGTTTATGTATGATTCATGATCATGATGGAGTCACACGAAACTGTTCCGTACCCTCGTGAGGAAGAGCTTCTCTTCCTCGCTAACGAAGCTTTGCATTGATTTAGAGGGTGAGGTGCAGGAAGTGAATTCCACACGTCAGCGGTCTTTCGTTTTTTCATGTGGAATTCACCCTTTTCCGACATTAATTTTTACTGCAGTATTCTTGAGCCTGAATAACGAATGATTTTAATGTTATTTTTTATCGTGGTGGGAATGCACTTATTTTTTTATTGTTGCTCAAGATTCTTCAGTTTTTTTCAGTTCACGCCATATTTAAATGAGTAAAGCAGGTTAATTTATATGCCGGCAACCCATTTTTACGGCTTCTTATCCAGCCTCAGGAATTGAGATGCCGTGTTTATCTTAGGTGTTACTTAAGGCCTTAGATAAGGTCAGACGGTGTGATGCAACCTTAGATGTTGTAGCACCTGAAATATTATTCCACTAAAAATTGAAGTTATTCTATTAGGTTAGTATTATCTTAGGCCTTAGATAAGGTCAGACGGTGTGATGCAACCTTAGATGTTGTAGCACCTGAAATATTATTCCACTAAAAATTGAAGTTATTCTATTAGGTTAACATTATCTTAGGTTTACGTATGGCCTTAGATAAGGTCAGACGGTGTGATGAAACCTTAGGCGTTGTAGCACCTGAAATATTATTCCACTAAAAATTGAAGTTATTCTATTCGGTTAACAATTATTTAAGCTTAAATCAGTCGAAAAACAGCATTTATCGTGACTTCGATTGAATTAAAAATCTCAAAAGACACTTACTTCCCTCATATTTTGCTTATCTTTTATTTTCTGATTTGAAATTGATGAAATAATGATGATCCTTCCTCTAAAAGAGGTGAACTAATTAAACTAGTTGATTAGTTAATGCAACACTGAGACTGAAACTTAGTTTTCCCGAGTCCATGTCATGTGCTACTTACCCTTAAAATTTTTCTTTTATTCAAGATAGCCTTTATTAATATTGTACCATATTTCATTACTTTTTTTATAATGTTACGGATAAAAAGTAAGAAAAAGCATTTTGCAGGCTAGTCTCACTAATCAAAGCGTCGGTCAAAATAGCGTATGCGTAATGTTCCATCCATGGAGTTCTTGGGGGATTTTGAATTATAAAAGCACCACAATGACACTTGTGATGAAGATAGACAGAAATAAGACTGGCTTATTGAGACAAAATGTGCACTGAATGATCCAAAGTAAATAATACAGCCGTGTAGGGAGATGAAGTAAATAATGAATCCCGATTTTTTCATTGTCATGGTAATTTTCTGCAGGTTCACAATTTGGTGAAGAAAATATAGCCAAATGTTGTGTTAGCTGTTTAATGTAAATAAAAAAAAAATGTTCATGAAATTTCTTGTTTTTTGAAAAAATTTTAGTGATAAATGGTAGGATTGATATAACGATTAGATACTAAGCAAGAAATGGAAGATTCATGGTTCCACACAGATTGCAATAAATGACATGCCATTGTTCCTCATCAGTTTATTACACCAAAAAGCGTGATTGCGAGTTGGTAAACTATGGTAGCAATGAGACACCGTAATATGTTTTGCTATTTTTGTCTCCGGAAATGGGAAGAAAAAGCAATACATGTTGATGGGATGGAGTGTATATGCCAAGGTAATCCATATATATGAAAGCATTCCGTTTCTCCGATTTCCTTATTTTTGTGTATGAGCGGTTTTTCAATTAAAAGGCGTGATTGGCGAATGTGAAAGGGTAATATCGCAAAGGTCACGAACGATCGAGCTTGATTAGACTCTCACTGAAAGGAGTTATAGGAATCGATGGAAAAATAAACCATTCACCATGTATTTGGTAAGTGGAATAAATATGCTAATGTGGAGTCATATGGAAGGAATCAGCATATCGAAAAGGCATTTATCAAATATTTCCTAGAATATGGAGTTTTGATTTCACCAACTCAAACAGATGATGTTGAAATTCCGCATTACTGGAAGAAAGTGAGTGATTTATGTATCCAAGCAGATTTGAACAATGAGGAGTCTTTCGAATGCAAACAACCGCGAAGTTGTCAAAACAGTATTAACTCTAGAGTCTCCTCACGAATTCTTGATGCCATATTTTCCAGTTGCTGGTACGATTTTATGAGAAATTGCCGTTCACTAGCTGGTTTAGGTCAAAAGTGTAGGGTTACATTTAATATAATTACAATAGTTGCCAATCTACCGATTGCTTTCAAGTATGTACCCGCACTTATAGGTGATTCAAACTTGGAGAAATAGTAAAAGGATAGTAATGGAAGGGTGGACGGAAACCCAGTGTCGACATGAGCTTTCTCTTTACGAAAGTTGCCAGGCGGACAACAGCTGAACGTCCGATCCAACGGTCGGGGTACTGCACTCGAAATCACTCTAGTTTAGCAATGAAAAATATATTCCATTACCGGAATTTGAAGCAGGGCCTTCTGGGTGAGCATTAGCATCAGACCCTAGTCAGTAGTTATCTTCGTTCATGGTATACCTAGGAAGGTTCCTTACCCTTTCATTTCCTAAAATAGTAATAGTAGTATTTAACTACCGACCGACAGCTAAGGTCATTTATGCCATTTAGGATGGAATAGCAACTGGATAGCGGGCAGTAATTCTCCAGAGTTTCAAGAAGTTTTCTCGGGTTTTCCAGCGGGTAAGGGCAACCATTTCGGCCGACGTTTCGATCCTCGACTTGAGGGTCATCTTCAGGGCGAGATCTCGCCCTGAAGATGACCCTCGAGTCGAGGATCGAAACATCGGCCGAAATGGACGCCCTTATCCGGTGGACAACCCGAGAAAACTTCTTGAAGCAGATACGAATGGAAAGCACCAATTCTTAACTCTCCAGGGGACTACAATGGGTAGGGTGGAGGGAAATCCTGCATTGGCATCAGCCTGCAATTCAGGAAAGGTGCCGAGGGGACCACGATTTAACGCCTCATCCAGCATACGGAACACTGAACTTTGAAGTCCTTTACACCCAGAATTCAAGTGTCAGGATTATGAAAAATCCGCCAGTCTTCCAGGACTCAATCTTAATTCCTCAGGATGAGAAAAAAATACTCTAGCAGCCTCACGAACCCGATTTTCTCTTGATAAATTCTTTGCTTATGAAGATGTTTCCATTAACATCTAGTATTGTGTTGATAATTACACTATCAGCCTTCATTTCCGAGCAGGAAATAAGCATTTTCTTGGAGATAGAGTCAGTGTGGTGGCTAGATTACTGCCTTCCGATGCACAAGAGAGTGGTGGTTGCAGAGATTTTCAGTGATACGGGTTTTTGTTGAGTGCTGTTTGGACAACACTTCAATTACATAACTCAATCAGTCGGATTGGACGTAAAAACGTGGGCTCCTTCGTTAAGAATAGGTGACGGTTTCTTTTAAGCCATCCGCCAGTTTTTAGATGTCCTACCTCTTTACGATTACCTTTTAATTGCAAATAGTGATATTCGTCATTAGTAGGAGGTTATGACTGTGAGAGAAAATTACTATGAAACCAGAATGGGGGAGCTTGGGGACGATTAGGACACACCTCATCGGCAATGAACATTGCGTATCATACAGCCTCTTATGTAGACTGCATGTGTATTGAAACTTACATAACTATCAAATCGTACCAAAATTTGATCAGAGCGCCCTCGGTTAGTAATCCAAAAATTATTTACTGAAAGGCGGTGTTAATGCGTTAGATTTCCCGGAACCTAATCCTGTTCCTCAAACATGGTTTCAATTTAAGCAAGTGAGACTACACGTTTGTCTTATTCTTGCGGTTGTGCGCTCTTTTCCCTTTTCATTTGACGGCTTTTAGAAATGCGTTCCTATGTATGCATTGATCGTGCTACTCTTAGTTTTACCGCGTCGAGAAACAGCTTAATTTGTGAGCATTGCGGGTTACAAGCCCTTATGTTTGTGCCTAACAAGATAGCTTTGCTTCCCAAATCATCTGCAATAACGCCTTTACAGTACATTTTAACCTCCTTGATTTCCTGCCGATGTCAATAATAGCTCTCGTCCTCATGCGATACTTATAATTCATTTCCTTTCCCTTGCTTGGTTTTGGTTTGGAGTTTAGTCAAGGGATTCTCAGTTAGACCCTATCTTCCTTCATTGTTCTCGTTTAATTCATGAAACCTTTTCAAATATATTCCCCTAAGAGTTTTAGGTATTCCTGAGGATGTTAACGATTCAAGCTACCTTTCCTCCGTTTTAAGCGTAATGACGTTCCAGTTCAAAACATCTTTTTCCGGGTCAGGTTATCGTTATCTACCTCGTCTTCCTTTTCCATGTATTAGGGCATGGATGTATACAACAAGCCAATTATCTCTTTTGCCCTCGTCAAAGGTTCTTCTGCTTGTTTTCCCTACGCATATCTTCTGGTTTCAATATTAACGTTGCCGTGTTGTCATAAATACAGAATTTTGTTTTTATTTTCATGCAATTTTATATCAGTTGCCATAAAGAAAGCATCTATATAAATAAAGCCTAAATCTAATGGTTATTTTTAAAAATATATAATCGCCGTGTGAGACAAGTATTTGTCTAAAAGGCGATAAAAATTGAAAAATAATTGTATTAATCAAAATATAAAAAAATAATCTATCAAATTTCTTATCCCAGAAAATAACACCCTTGCGACGTTTCTCAGCGCAATTATATTATTTATTTACGCAAATATTTTTCTCTTTGAGTAGACGCAGACCTGTTTCTCAACCAATCTGCATGCGTGGCAGAAATGTATGTTCCTGGAAAAGTAAAAAAAAAGGTATTGCTTGTATCAGTAATGACGATGACGACTTTATTTTTTCTCATTTACGGGTAATCAAAAGTCATTTCTCAGAAAAAAGTTATCTCCATGTTTTATAGCATGATTAATAATAAGAACACAAATTGCAATCTTACACGAACGGTTGTAACAACTCCATAATGCTTTTTAACATTGATAAAATCAATTCTACCTTCTCCACGTCTCTTGATTATTTGAGCACAATTACTTCAACATGAACTGTACGATGTTATATTTACGAGATTTATTTCAAATCCATACTCCTTGTAAGAATAAAACCACTTGGTAAAATTAGTTGTCGATCTTAATAGTCAGCAGGCACGTAGCCAGAAATTTGCTTCGGTTGGGGCTGAGTCTAGTGTAGCGTAACTTGAAACAAATTAGCTTTGACCATTCGATTTCGACATGTTACATGTAATTTTCAGTGCTTGGTACTTACTTTTACAGTGCTTATTCCCATCTCTTCTCAATGGAAAAGATCACTGCTTACCTTGTTATGAAGCAGTTAATTTGACCGGCCCCAATAAAGATGTTCAATGAATGCATAGGCACATATCACACTGAAAATAACAATTATTAACCAGGCACATGCATCAAACTAGTCATCACGTTTCAAGACACCTAAAACTTGATTTATCAGTAGTTTAAATAGGATTATCACGCCCAGTTAAAATCAGAATAAAAAAAAGTTTGGGAAAAATTTCTTTGGGGGGAGGGTGGAACTGAAGCCTCATTAGCCCGCCCCCCTCCCCCTGCCTACGTGCCTCGTAGTCAGGTTGATACAACGTCACCCTGACGTTGACGATGATAGACGGTGAGATATAACCTTAGGAGTTTAGCACCCTGAAACCTAACGAAACGAATACTGCTGCTTAGAGCATGTAGATACTAATGATTGATTTCTAGTGTTTTGCCATTTTTATAATGCTTTCAGATGCTTGCTTTAATAAGTGATAGTGAAATGTTTTGAAAGCATAAGTGAGTAGCTAATAAATAATATACTAAAATAATAATGTTCCAAAAACTTTGAACATTTATCCTGGGCATTGTGAGCTGCCATATAGTTGCCAAACGTTGAGAAATATTGGATATTTCAGTTCAAAGTCGGCAAAACGTTCAGCATTTCAAACTCAATAGTTTTAGATTCCACTATAGGCGAAACATAATGTTTAACCGAAAACCAAAAACCAAAGCAACCGAGTTCTTCAAATCGTCGAAATGTGTTGTTCAGTTGATCTCACATAGAGCATTCGATTTTCCGCTCGATGTGGTAATGTACGAGGGAACCAATAACATTTGATCTATTGCGGTTTATGTCAGGAAATGAAATAGCGTCTTAACAAGAATCTCTGATTCATGTAGAAATGCTTCATTTCCTGGGTGAATGAATTTAAATTAACTACGTAGCCGGTAGCAATGGTTACCCGAAGCAGAGTTGTTTGCGCGACGCTAATGGACTCTTGGTGTGGAATCACCCCCTGCCACACACCCTCGTGGATCCTTTCAGGGTAGTATGTTGATGAAGAATCGCTACTGAACAGCGTCACCCTCTCGCAAACCCCCGTCGATCCTCCGTCGATGAGTGGCGTGTAAGCTGCGACCCTTCACACATCCCCTCATCCGAGTCCCTGGGAAGGCTTCGAAGGGGGGTGAGGGAGAGAGGGAAGGTTGGACAGGGCCGGCAGGCTCCGTGCCAGGGCCGGCGTCCTCTTTCTCCGTCCCCCTCGCACGCATTACGCCTCTCGCACCGTGTCAAACGCACGCGACATCCGCGCTCAATAATTATGACGGCGGATTCACCGCAAAGGGTGCGTGGACCATAAATTATTCTTATTCGAGGATATGACCACAAAACGGAGCGCTCGTTTATTTTCATACGCATATCCACATAGCACTACGAGTCGTATCAATGGAATATGGCAGGGGTTGGCCAACAACAGGCCATAAAATAATGGGGTGGATGGTAAAAACAGGGGAGGGAGGGGATGACAAGCAAAATGAATTTTAGTTATGTGGAGGGTTGGCTCTGTTCACGTTGTGGTTGTAACTGGATCGAGAGGAAAATAAAAGCCTTAGGTCTATTTCTTAGGTTTTCTATCCGTCTCATTTTCCATATTCGTTTTATACCAGATGTTTTATCTTTTAAAGTAGCCTAGTGTAGGTGGTATGGCAATGAAGATTACATTATTATTATTGCTGACATAAGGTCCCTTACGGTCATATGTATATGTATGATTCCGTTCTGGGTATTGTGTAGGTGAGGTTGTTGGAGTACAGGCCTTCTGACTTTTCATCCTGAGGGCTCTGGTTTGATTTCCCACTGATTTAGATTTCACATTGGAATACTGATCCTCACTTGGGTGCTGTGTGGAGAGGGCTTCGATTTTCGTACTCCGATCGTCCTATGGGACGTCAAACCATCGATCCCTTGGTGGCCTTCTCTAAGACTAGGCTTATGCTGACTACAGGTTTTACTCCGGCCTTCTTCTATTTCTAAAAAAATCCTACCATATCCAAATACCTTCCTGCACTAGGTCACTCAGATGAGCTTAGCTGCCAGTTGCCTGCACCAAATGACTATTGCTACGGTGTATCCGTTAAGATAAGGCTTTAATTGAAACCTTTTTGCTCTTTCGGGCCTTCATGCATATTTCGGGGAACTGATTGACGGGTAAGTTTAATTATTTCATTTAGGTGAAGTGAGTACTGAAAGCAAAAATCTTTGTTTTAAGTACTTAGGTGAGCACGATAGACAAAAATATTTTAGGGGAAGGTTTAAGTGCGAAGTGAAACGCGGCATCCGCTGTAGTTTGTTCTTGACGAAAGGAGCGAATAGGGTCCTCGGCCCAGCGTCCTATCCAAAAGACAAAGCGCTGGCCTCCATTTACACCTCCTGCAATGCTTAACTAGGGTCCTAGATTCCGAATAAAAAGTCTCTATCACGGGATTTGAACCCATGTCCTTGGTGTGTGAATACAGTTTTCTATCAAACCCACGTTTCCATTCCCTTGGCGGGAATGGGACACTTCGGCGCCGCCACTTCGGCGCGGCCACCTCGGCGCGGTCGTCTCGGCGCAAGCCCATCTCGGCGCGGGCCATCTCGGCGCAGGCCCACCTCGGCGCGGAGAACAGAGATGTTAAGTACCGGGACAGATGCTCATGTAAAAATACTAATGGCACCGAGTATCTGCTTCTTCAACAGACAACTTTTCAAAAGCTATTGTTGAAAATGATCATGCCTTGCCAGGCAACATGCCTTAATGCTAAAAATTATAAATTATATGGATGACTATTTTTATGGGACATATAGAAGTGTGAGTTTAATTATATGAAACTACTCATAAGGACGTGCCGATACCAATGTATCATTTCACTACTAATATTCAGATACTGTTTCCCGTAATTTACTACATTTTTTTTATATTTTACATAAGCGTTTAGAATTTTTGCTTATTGGACTGAAAAACATAGTTGCATTGTCTTCACAAAAAGATGATGTTCGTTTAATTATTACACTGTTTATCAATGTATCTAAAGCATAACAAATATTAAAAGTAATAGAAGTTATGAATCATTATAAAATCGTAAGTTGAAATACAAAATAAATCATATGCAAAAATATAAGGTTAACGGGCTATCAGAAGAAGCTGCAGTTATTTTATCAATACCAGCGTGACATAGCAGGTTACACCATGAAGATAAAATTAGAGGGATACGTCTAGACAAAGAAACCCGTATTCTGACAGCGTATTCTAAATATGGTCTAACAAGGGAATAGTCACTAATTTCTCGTACATGGTCGTCATGTTTGCCCAGTACTCTTTTGCTGAATCCCAGTCTATATTTACATCTACATATTACCCAGTTGAATCCCAGTTTAACGATTAGCTTGACCCATACTTTCTCTTATGTGTATACCCCAAGGAAGATCATGTGTCAGTAATATTCCAAGATATGTAGCGGACTCCATGTTTGTTCATTTATTATTCATTATGTAATAAGTATTAGGGGGAGAAGTCTTTTTCCAAAAATTCATTAGCAAACATTTTTAAAAATTTATTTCCAACTGCCATGTATCACACCATTTCTCAATTGCTAATATGTCATAATACAAAGATTCTTTATCGCTGGGCTAATAATTTCTCTGTAGACCACATCATTGGCATATAGAATCTTACTTTTTACCTCATTATTGATATCATTTATGTACACAAGGAAATTTAAGACGAAAAACTTCACTGAAGATGTTAGGTATATATTAAGAACTCCTGCGTATTATGCTGGATTTGACCAGATAAATAAGATTAGAGAGATAGCTTGTTATACCGATAGATTTAGAATGTCATATTTCCCTCTTACCATTAGAAAACATAAGAGGCGGCATAGCTTATTTAAAGGTAGGTGAAAAATTGTCAGAGTAGCCTGTAGTGGTAGCTCTTCGTTGCATGGTTAGCACTGCATGGTAGTTCCAGTTGCTTAGTCAGTCAATAGTGAATATTTGGTGTTCATCACCCCCTGCCACACACCCTCGCGGGGGCTTGCAGGGTACCGCGTAGGTGTAAATGTATATACATCTATGCTCAAATTTCTCGTCAAAAGCTCACTCCTATTAGTAAACACCTCTTTCGCCAAAGAAATTCCCCTCCTAATATCATTATTACTGCGTCCATCTCCATTTAAGATACAACCCAAGTAAACAAAATACCTCCTACACTTCATTTTAAATGTGGTCCATATATATGTCCACACTTAGAAACAAGCAACACACTTAGAAACAACTTATATACATTGGCCTCGCCGTGATGGCCCGCGCCGAGGTGGTTTGCGCCGAGGTGGCCGCGCCGAGTTGTACTAGACCCTCCCTTGGCAATACTTAGCGTTACTTTTTCCGTGCTATTTCCCTCTTTATTTCAACTTATGATCTGCATCCCTTCATTCTCTCGAAAAAAATCTTCATTAATCCCTCCCTCATCATCTTTTTCAATATTAGCAAATGGGAATATTTCATTATTAGAATATGGGGAGAGTAAATTAAATGTAGAATTTATTATATGTTAATCATGGTTGACATGGAATTAAAATTTATTGAATTTTCGTCCGTTTTTGTGAATTCAGTCTGAACTTGAATATTGGATATTTTTATATTTTTTCTAACGGAAACTGAAGAGCGTGATTACGTAATTTGAAGGCATTTAAAGACTATTGTACTGTTCTAAAAACTCATTTGTTTGGGGAAATACAGAGATTTAGCGCATAGTTCGGAAGGAGTGAAAACAGCTGGCAGATATTACGATAAAACAGGATAAGTTGTGATAGGGCGGGAAATAATGGAGAAGGGTATGCTGGCGATTGTAACTGAATGTAGAATTCCATGTAAGTGGTGGTGAGAAAGGTAGAGAAAAGATGATATGGATATTATGAAGAAGAGTAGGTAGTTTGCCGACTTAGAGGCAGAAGTATTGGTTGGATGAGGCCGATAAATAAATAAAATAGAATATTGACTTAGGAAACTGTTAAAATCTTCTCAGATTGTTAGAAGGCTATCCATCAATCCTCACTTTCCCAGGATTATATCCATTACAGTGGCCTTCAGTCGCATGGTATTGCTTCATGTGTCCTTTCTTTTTTTTCTCCTTACTTCCTCCGACAAATTTCTCTCCATTCTAGCCATGACCAGCAGTTCGTTATAATTCTTCCTCTCCTCCGCCGTACACTCTCTATTCTTCTCCATATTCTCATCTCAAAAGCCTTTGAGGACTTCTCGTCCTCCCTACCCAAGGTCTACATTTGGCATGCATTCAACGCCTCGCTCCTGAGGAAACTCCTTAATATTCCCTTAACAAAGTGCCCCATCGTAATTATATTAATAGGTCTCTATAGTAGTGAAATTGAAACAACACAATCATTCTACTGACATCTTGCTAGTGCATATATTTCCTTCATCAACATTAGTCACCAATCTTTAGATTGGTTTGACACAGCCCCCCAATGAGTTCTTCTATCAGCTAATCTCTTCATATTTACGTATTCCTTCATTTCACATCCTTCATCACTTGTTCCATATATCTCGCACGAGGCCATCCTTTGTCATTCTTCCCGTTCACTTGTCCTTCAACCATTGTCCTTATCAGGCCATCATGTCTCATGATGTGTCCGTTCAAGTTGTCCCTTCTTCGTTTTAAATTTTTCAGCAGAGTTTTCTTTTCTCCTACTCTTCTTAGTACTTCCTCGTCATTTCCTCGGTTTATCTTTAAATTTATTTTTATTTTATTTATTTAAACTTTTAATATTTTTAATTAACCATTTAATATTCATATATTTGTATACATTTTTTAATGTTGTGAACTATAAACGCATCGTTAAAAGTCTACATAATCTCGTTTCTAGTTAGCTAATAGCCTTAAATGTCTTGTTTATCAAGTATCATGTACATAAAACGTATTTTAGACATGTTTGTATAAAGATGGTCCATGTATTAAATTATTTAGAGACCTGGTTGAAACCTTCCATTCCAACTGAATGCGTAAGTCTGGATAACTTTGCAGTTATAATTTGCAACGACCTTCGAGTGAGATTGGTGATGTAGTATGTTTATTTGTGAGAAACTGGTTATGCCAAAAGGTGTTGTCCAGTTTCGGTGCAAATTGAAAGCAGTATTTATGTTTGCAGAAAAATCGTGTAATTCTGGGAAAGTTCTCGTGGCAGTTGATTACAGACCTGATAAGACAGTTATCTTATTTTGACCACTTTGAGTCTGCTGATTAGCGTCATACCGTAATACAGCAATGTAATAATCTATGGCGGCCTTAACTCTGACTTGCTCAAAGACATATACGACAGTGCCTATACAAAAGACCTCTGATCCCGTTATAATTTGTCACTAGCACTCTTTCTTCAAACTCATCACCTATGTGAAATCAGTAGTACGTATTATCGATGATATGACTAAAGTTTCAGAGCATGGTCAATATCCTGTTCCTTTTTCATCTGATCATGACTTGATATACATTAATTTCACTTTTTAATTTATTAACTGTAACCATAGGTTATCGTTATTTCACGCTACAGTAGATATTCTGTCCACACATAATTTATTAGGAAAAGTATCAATCCGGTTTTCGTAGTGGCCGAAGCACGCAGACAGCTCCCGTAAGGTTAACGAAAGACATTATCACTATAGAGTACAAAACATTCTCCTTACCTGTTCTATTTGATTTTACATAGGCTTTTGACAGTGGTAATCACACCCTCCTGCTTAATAAGATGAATAAACTAGGATATTATTACCCAGTATTTGAATAGTTTGAATACTATTTGTTTATAAGATCTCAAGCTGCAAAAGGCTCTCTCTACAAATCTTTAAATTGTCAACTTTAGCCTTTGGTATACCCCAACGGTCAATTCTTGGACCTCTACTATTCACTATTATTAAAAGAGATTTGCCATTTTCTACAATAACTCCAATTATCAACTCTATGCTTATGATTTACAAATACATTGACTGCGATCCAACGCGAGTCAACCGAGCAATAGAACACGTGAAGGAAGATATAACACGAATGAGGAAATGGACCCATGCAAATCTGTTAACAATAAATTCAATTACACCTAAATGTATTATAATTGGTGCGTCATAATTTGTTAATAAAGCACATTTTGGTGATATATCTTAAATCAATGTGGAAGGCATCTACTAGTATACTAGGAGGGTAAAAAGCTTGGGAGAAACTATCAACAATACTCTCACGTGGAATGAGCATGTGGCTCATATCTCTAATAAGTGGCATCAGTGGCGCAGCAACAGAAAGGGTGGTACGTGCTCAGAGACGTTTCTAGATTCCAAAATGTAGGACAAACACGTACCAGCTATCCCCGATCGATGTGGCAATGAGATGCGGGAACGATATTTCAAATTATATCGTCGACTTACAAAATATCCAGAACTTTAATGTTTCCATGTTTTATTACTTGAATGAAAATTTTAAGCGAAATTGCAAATTTTTAATAAATCTTGTTTTTCTTTTCTTTTTTTTTTTTGCATCCGGACTATTCTGTGGGTCCATATACCCCTGGGCTCCCAATAGGGATTTGCCTGTCATCACGTTTTCCATTGCTGAGACCGCACAGATTGGCAAACATCCATGCCCTGGGTGGAGAAAAACCCACCCAGGCGGGACTCGAATTCGCGACCTTAACTATGACTTGCTCAAAGGTTGGTTGGTTGGTTGGTTATTTAGGGGAGGCGACCGACAGCTGAGGTCATTTGCGCCATATAGGATAGGTGGATAATTTGGTAATGGTAGGAGTTTTCAGGAAACGGAGGAAGGGCGGAGAGAAACCCGGCGTCGGCGTTAGCCTACTTTTAACGAAAAGCGCCAAGGGGACCTCGGATTTACGTCCCATCCGACGGACGGAGTACTGAACTTGAAATGCCCTCCACTAGCAGGGTGGCGATCGTCAGGGAAAACCGGGAAAACCTGGAATTGTCAGGGAATTTTGGAAATCTGGAAAAGTCAGGGAATAGTCAGGGAATTCTCGTAACAATCAGGGAGAAAATGGGATAGGAAATTCTCGTTATTTTTCTACCATTAAGTTTACCGGCAGTCTTTCCCGCCCTTTATTTCACCAAAACATTTCACCAACTAAAACTAATGTCCGTCGCCGAAGTGCATAGAATAAGTCCTGTCAATTCGTTGAACATTCAGTTGTGAATCAATCATACAATGTATCCCTTTTGTACATCCTTAATGTGATAATTGCCTAGTAGTTTTAAAATTCTCGATCACCGTATATTCTCCTCACCACAAGGAATCCAAGGCTAGGTTGTTCGGAATATTTTACCTCGCGTTATTTTTAACTTCCGAGACTCAGGTCTAGAGGTAGTTGAAGCACACTAGCTTGCTGCAAATACGTGATTGCAGTTCTAAAAATACAAGGCGATGATTATTAAATTGGTCATACAAGTACGATAACACGTGTATACAAAATCTTACGTAAGATCATCTTCGATTTCCATACCCCCCTTCGCGAGACAGTAAGAAGAGTCCTCCTCCCCTCCCCACCTTTCACGCTTGACGTAATTAATGAATGGCCCCCTTAGCTCCCTCTCGAAGCAATTTAGTTAGGTCACAAACCACCTCAAATATGATATTCTTAAATATGATGCTGTCGTTGCTAATTACCTCCTGTTTTCGCTCGCAGTGGCGCGATTACGTTTTGTTTGTATATACTAATATGTTTACATTTTTGGTTCCCTCTTACAATCAATGGGTTATGACCACGTTAATCAAATTGTTATTCGCTTCCAAAAGTCACTCGTGCCATCCGATTTTGATCCAGTCCAAGAACTTGGCTTTGGTTTGTATTTTTCGTGCAGCTTAGTGATACCTGTGCCGGGGTCCGCGAGTAAATTGGCCATTAACTTTCACCTTGATGCCTTTTCAGTAATCTTCAACTTCCCAGAGCTACCACGACACGCCACCTCTTCCTTGAAGAATTATACATCGCCAAGTTGTAATTTTACCGAAAGAAACATACACGGCCTCGGAAATACGATACACGGCAAGTGTACAATTTGTGTGAGGGCTTAACTTGTGAAGGTTTAATATATTTTTTCATTTGGGCGGAGGTTCAATATATTTTTCATTCTTATAGCTTTTAATGTATTGATTTCAGCTTTTAACATTTCCTGAATTTTGACGAAAATTTAATTCAGCAGAAATAAAATATTCCGATAATAAGAGACCTTTTGGCGATCGGTCAGGGAAATTGGTAAAGCCATCAGGGAAAAATCAGGGAAAAGTCAGGGAATTTGAAAATTGGTTATCAGTAGCCACCCTGACTAGGCACTCAAGTGGAGACCGGTTTTCCACTGAAAAATCCGCCACTGCCGGGAATCGAACCCGGGCCCTCGGGATGGGAGGCCAGTACTAGCCACCTAGCCACCACACCAACCCGATCCCCGACTTGCTCAAAGACATATACGATAGTGCCCATATAAAATCCCTCTGATCCCGTTTTAATTTGTCACTAGCACCCTTTCTTCAAACTCATCACCTGTCTGACATCAGTAGTACGTATTATCGATGGTTTGACTAAAAATGTAAAAGGTAAATCTAGTAGGCGAGACGAGGCTCGCCGCCACCTACGCCTAGACCTATGAAAAATTTATTAAGCATCTTGTTTAACAATTCAGTATATATTTTAACTTTATTCCATTCTTTTTATTGTATGTTATTTTGTTTTTTCAATACTTTTGCTATCCTAAATGTATAATTATTATCATATGCTACATTTACGTTTACGGAAACGTCTCCTCAAGCTATGCATGTTTGAGAAAAATTGAACCGATATTCACTCTGCTATATTAGAGTTGTGTTTAATTATTCCAAAGGACAATAGTCCTAGAACAATAAATATCCTTATTATTATGTGTTCTTTACTTTTTCATGAGTTTTAAATCGTCATAAAAAATATATTGATGGGGGATTAAGTGGAAGAAAGAGCTATTTATGTTCAGTTCACCCCAAATAAAGACCGTTTATTATTATCATTGCTATAAATCTGCCTAAAATGTTTATATACCATTATGATGGTCTATGATAAAATATAATAGAATATGATATACCTAATTGTAAAAGGATTTCGATTGTTGCTTACAAGCAGATATAGCCTTACCTACGTAGGCATGATGTATAAGAAAAATTTTAAAATACCTATGACATTACAAAATCGATTAGTATGGCTATATCGTAACAAAAAATAATTCACAAATGATGAAAGATACTAGTAATATCAAGAAACCTTGTGTGTGACAATAAGTTGGATTTTCCTTGGGATGCAATCCTGGGTTACCCTTGTTGAGTTTTAGGTATCTTTTACGCAGCTTTAGTCGAGGAATTGAGAGTCGATTATCCTAATTTTTTGTGGCGAATGAAATAATCCGCGCTGTATCATACAAGTATTATTAGCCACGAATATTTATTTAAGGAGAGGCGCTTACCTAAGATCTTAAAGGGCAGGAGAAAGGTTGGGGAGTGGAGTTAGCGAGCAATCAGGCAATTGGGGTAACTTTTAAACTGACGTGTTAAAAGTGGTGCTTCTACATGAGATATGAAATAAAGAAAAATTTCGTCTGGTATATACTCTGACAATTTGGTCCATAGAATAATTCTGTAGAGTTAATTTTCTATATATTTTCCAGTTATAGCAATGCAACAAGTAAAACTTGGCATTTATGCTTAAAAATACAAAACCAGAGTTCGCTCCCATTCGCAGATTGTATCGATTCCCATATGCTAACTTCAGAACCAGTCTCTCCCATTGTGTGACAGCAATTATAGCGAGGAACGGAAGAGGAGTTCCCAACGAAAAATCTATATCAAAAAACTTTCCAAGCGTAAAAGGTGAAGAGAGAGTTGAGAAGTGGAAGGAACGGTGTGAATGGGCTCAGTGAACGAAAAATTCCATTTCACACGCCATTCTTTTGATGAATCAGTCCTTGAGAGCCAATGCCAATAATGATATGCCCTAGACGCAGGGCTCAGGTGTTGTTTAGTGGGTGCTGTATCCCCAGAATAGCTCCCTCCAACGTCCGAAGTCACGGCTGCAAAATGGAACGTGGGAGGACGAGCAAGTTCATCTGACGAATGAGTTCGGTGTTTCACCCAAATTACCATCAGCACGCTCAATGAAGCGGGGAAGTGAGATACGATTCATACCCAGTTTGAAATCTAATTCTCTTATGAGGGTAGGAGGAGGTTGTGAAGTTGGGAAAAGGGGAATAATAATCAGAAACGAATGGCTTTAGTCAATAGAGGAATAAATTACTTCCGATGAAGGAAGGAGTCTCAGTATGACAAAATGAGAAACGTTTTCCTTCCAGAGATTTCCTTTATTTCAAAACTGAGTCAAAAGTAAATACGGCGTTGATAAAATGACTCAGTATCCATTCCAGGGGATGAGAGTTTTTCATTAGTGGCAGTATCGTGAGTGAACATATTTAAATTCTAAAATATATGCAATTAGCGAGATTGAAAATAAAACCCGTAGTGTAGTTACTACTGTAATTTTTTATTTTTTGCATTTAATGTGTGACTTCTATTGGCTTATCCCCGATCACACATTATTTTGGTAGCTTACAGGGTGTTAAATTGATTTTGGCAGGGTAGGCAATTGTTTTAATTATAATAGATTAAATAGAAGTTATCGAGAACATAGAGGAGGTCATCATCACCGTCACCAATCCTAAAATTGATCTGACGCGGCTCTCCACTCGATCCTTCTGACGGATGTCCTCTTCATGTTTACATAATTCTTTTATTTTACGTCTTCCCTCTTTAATTCTCCTATATTTGCCCCATTTATCTCACACGGAACTTCTTTTGACATTATTTAGCATTAACTTTTCTCTCAGTGGTTGTCACTCTCAAACAATCATGCCTGAATACGTCAATGAAACTGCCCCGTCTTCTTTTAGTTTTCAACAAAAGCTATATTTTCTTGCTATCAAAAAATAATTGATAAATAAAAATATAAATTCATCACTAATTATTCCGCTTCCTAGATAGCAGCATTCACTCAATTCTTCTAGCTATAGGTTACCAAGGTTCCCACCTTATGTAAGAAAGATATACTTCCGGTGAAGAACGAAATCTCTTTCTAAATGTTTATTCCTCTAGAAAATGACCTGAAGACATCGAAACCAGTTGATTGAATGATGATAATCGTGTTTATTGTGACACATTTTACTTTATGTTTGAGCGATGTGGATATTCAACAAAGTTAACTTGGCAAATGTTGCTATGATTCTTCTTTTGTCACTGGGTCGATCCATTTTCCATCATCCATCGAAATTTTATCTTCTTCATTCATGTGTAACACAATCTCAAATGCGTCTAATTTTGTCGTAACTGCTAAGATTTTCATTTCTGCCATACTGCCATAAAGAAGCGTGCACCTAATACATGTTCTGATATAGTTTTCTTACTTCCACATTTGCATTTCGAGCTGTAAGTAGTTTCTTCGTTTAGCAGAATAGCCTGAGCTATTGTATAATATCCTTTTTGCTTAACTCATTACTAATGATTTGGATTCACATACATATACTCCCGCCTTCTAGCTTTAGCTTTCCAAGTTTACATTGATCATTGCCTCCTTTACCTGAATGCTATTGCCTTAAGTTCACTTATAATATGTTCTGTTTAACACGAATATTTTTTTTGTTTTTGATAAGCGAGGGTAGAACTAACCCCGTACTATGCCACCGGCGTGTGAAAATCACACATTTAGGCTGGGGGGCCTGTTACTCTTCGTGGGCCACCTGTGATTTCCTATTCGCAGAAAATGGAATCGCGACGATATTAGGTGGGAGTGTCCAGAAAAGCTCTTGCCCAGGATTTGAACACGGGACCCTCCGGTCAGAAGTTCAGCGCTCAACCTACTAGGCCACCATGACCCCCGTTCATAGTGCACTTTCGGAGAAATTCCCTCCGCCCTCCCTCTGCAATGAAATTCCTTTATTTTACTTAAATCAAGTCAAACGTGGATACGGCATTGATAACTAGGGGAGTGGTATTCAGATACATTTGAGGGAGGGAGAGATGTAAAATGGAATTTTACACTCATTTCAAAGATGGTAATGATACACTAAAAATATCTTTCTTCCCACGAGCAATATGATAACGTTAAAGTTAGTAAAAAGTTATATGGGTCATCCCACGTCAATTCGACCAGAAAATTCACAAAAGTGACCCTTAGGGTAACCACCTATTTTTACCGAACTTGCTAAAACGTCATCATTTGATAGGAAAATGGAAACCTACAGCCGTTTTGCAATGCATGCAATCGTTTACGAGAAATTGCAACGTTGCAAAATTCTAATTTTGCAAAAGTAACTACACATTTTAAGCTATATGTCCGAGAGTATTAAAGATACTATGTGAACAAGGCCTTGTGTATAAGATATTGAATTGGATAAATATGATAAGGGATCATATTTTTAAATATAAGCTACATTATGTAGCACATAACATAATGATTTTGCCTTCAATTTTGCTCATTTTTATATGTTTTAGATACAACCCTCTTCTACAAATTTATAAAGTTTGGTAGAGGTAGTATTTCATGTAAGCAAGAAAAACATTTTTGAGTGTAGGCGTAACGCCCGCCAGTGGCCAGGTCAGGCTTACGGTCGACCGTACGGTACTCTTGTGTCTCCAAATCTCAGCACACCGTCTCTTTCATCTTCTTCTCGCCAATTTCAACCTTATGCTAACTCCTTAATCCCCTTTACATTTGCCGTTTGCTTCCCGTATATGTCACCATTTTTTTGTGCTACTAACTAATTCTAACTTCGCCGTTCCATGCCTAATGGGAATAATTAAATGTAAACAATTCATATCATATTCTAATGAATGTTCTAATCACTTAGTAACAAGAGTATCTAGGATTCATAAATACAGTTTATCTTAATGAGTTACTTGTTCAAGTGGCTGGATGTTTGTAGTTCATGTACGTTTATTACTAACCCCTTACACCCTTGAGGTGACTTAATTGGTAATATATTGTCGTACATGCACCAGTAAAAATAATACTCCTTATTTAAAATGATATTGTTACATTATGTAGAATACTTACTGCGAAGGTCGTTCTCTGCACAAAATGCAAAGCAGTGTAAAGAAATCTCTGCAGAAATAAAAGAAATCAAGACTTTCATTTCAGAATGCATTGAAGGGATTTATTTGGATTGGGGAAGTCGGCGCAAATGGTTTTCCAACGTGTGTAAATATGTGTTTTGCGAAGAGGGCTGGATTGCTTCCCTTCGCGTCGGAATGGAATATAGTATGTATGTTAGGAGACGAGTGTCGAACGCCCTCCCATCATCCACTTCCACAATATCCTCTCTTCTTGTCCCTCGGGTTAGACATTTCCCCCTTTGGCCCCCCCTGGAATGACCCCCCGCTGACGCCCTCCAACGACCCTTAACCCAACCCTTCAGTACGAGAGAGAGAGAGAGAGCATTATGGTGAAAGGACACTTGAAGCAGGAGAACACGACGTTTGACCGCCGTCAACAGCAGAGCTTTGTCCCCACGAAATAACTTGTCCGCGCCGTCACCTGCGGAAGACACGCGGCTTTTATTTTTTTAGTGCAAATCGAATCACCCAAGAAGTCCTACGCGGTGCTATGGGTGAAAATTAGTCTGTTGTATCTCTGAAAAGAGGAAAGAATCACATACATCTACATCTGCATAATACCCCGCAAGCATGGGCGTAGCCACGGTGGGGCAGGGTGGGGCGCTTGCCCCCCCCCTGGCTCATTAGTCAAATGAAAAACTATAGGTCAACTAGCTGAAGGTTCCCGTTGAAATTCAACGAAAGTGAGAAATATAATAAATACAAATTTTATTAATAAATCTTAACATTTTCATGAAGGGGCAAAAACAAACTTGAGTAATGGAACGTTAACTTATTTTTGCCCCCCTGGAGAACATCCTGGCTACACCACTGCCCGCAAGTCACCATAAAGGTGTGTGACAGGGTGTGAATTCTCTCCAAACATGCACTACATATCAGGCATAAAAACGGATTAGTAATAATACACTAGTCTAAACTTCATAAGTTAAAAAAGATATAAATAACAAAGCAAGCGTTCAAAAACATTCCGTTGGTTGGGTTGGCTTAAAGTACTTATAGCAACATGCAACTACCTATGCTATCCATTGTTATACTCGTATATTTACCGCTATTCACATCCTTAATTGTACGAGAAAAAAAGGAAATTTTGAGTCTGTCAGTTCGGCAATCAATTTCTCTAATTTTGTGATTATGGTCCAGTCTACCATAGTATGTTGGAGTTTGCAAAAATTTTTAACGTCACCACTGAAAATTTTAACTTGAAATTTATTTAATTATAAACATAGAGACGGCTTAAAGCGTGGTCAAGGTATCCAGAATGGGATGAGCAATTAGCAAAAGGACGAAAATAACTCTTGCAGCTTTACACTTTCACCTATTCCTCACGGTAAAATTTTCTTTATTTGCATCCATAAAACATTTTATTGAATTTTATGTAAAATAAAATCACTTGCTCAATTTAAAAAGACTTATAACACTAAAATTGAGGTGAATCTGCCATATATATGGTATTTTGCCATTGACATTCATGTTCATTTCAGATTTCATTTGTTCTTGTATTTGATGGCTTCATTTGCTGTAATGTTTTTTGTAATTGTGGCATCACAATCGTTTTCCTTGTTTCTATTTTGACATTAAGATGATTTCACCGCATAGAGATACTCGTGTTTTTGATATGCTTCCAATAACATGGAAACTGTATCGACCTTCTATGAAGTTCCAGCCATGTGTGTTTACTTTTTTCTTGTTTCGTGTTACTAAACATGGATAAGGGGTTTTCACACCGGTGCACTGTAGCTCATCAGCTGTTGCATTAGAGATTAGTTCTTTAATATAAGTGTATTCCAGCTAGAGTTGAAGGAACAATTCATGCTACAAGAACAAATTAGCAGTTTACCTTTTAAACGAAATAACATGTTAGCATCAATATATTATGTAAAGGCTATTTTATACCTTTTCCACGTTCTCCTCACCCTTTACTCAAAAAGTGATCCGTAGCAAAATACCCACCCCCAGTTATTTATTAACTCTGTAAATGAATACTTTTTGTGAGTGATGGAACGGACATTCTTTTTATTACATTTATTATTTATGGAAAGGTTTATTTGCTCGCTATCAATAGTTTTTCGCCTAATCATTATTGTTGTTACAAGTAATGATTAATAATATCTTTCCCAAACGTAACGAAGGTATGGTACTCCCCCTTCTTGCCAATGTGTAGATATTTATTTACCTTTGGTTCCCAAGTATATGCCCGCATTTATAGGCTCTTCAGACCGAGCAGAAAGGTGCAAGGAATGAATTGGAATGGTAGGGAAGAAAAGTGGAGATCAAGCCAGGGTCGGCATTCTTTTAACGAAAAGCGTCGACGGGATCGCGGCTGAACGACCCATTCGAAGGACACAGCGGGCTGAAATCGAAAAAATCTGGCCAAAAATCAAAAAGTGATTTTTTAAGCCAAGAAGCTGAAGCTTTGTTTAATTTTTTTTCAAAAGACCTGTGCAAGCTATGATGCAAAGCATTTTCCTTAGTACTCAACAATTAACAATTTGCAGACCCTCATTTTTTTGGTAATGTTTCTAATATATCTAGAGAAAAAGTAAACTGCATCGCCGAGCATCACGGAGTAACTTATATGGACAACTCTACAAAGATTCCATAGTGCGAATCCGATGAGTTATTCTGCGACCGTTTACGACGCCGAATTTCACATTAGTATTTCGGTCGAGTTTGGTCGAACCCGCCTGCAAGTGTGTAGAATGCATTGTAGCCGTATCCATATGGAGATTTTCTAGTTACAAACACTGAAAAAAGCCTCCATGTATTACAATTTGAAGAAATCGCGGAAAAAATTACGCAATTCATCACGTGGAGTAAAGGTCTAGGAGGTACTGAAAGACTGCTTTCTTCGGGTGCACCGCGGAGCAGGGAGCGGATGAACAAATATTCGTCCGACTTCGATCCTCAATGCCATATTTACAAATTAGTGTAAATGTATTGCGCGGTTGTTGAATATCTGGAAATGCATTCCAAGATACGAGATGTTGTATGATCAAATAGACTTCGATGTTTAACTTCACATGAGTCCTCTAAAGTAGTATCTTCACCTGGATAAGTAGCACTTTTAGCCATCCGTAATTTTTCGTAATTAGGATATGATTTATGGCCATGACATTGTGCTACCTTTCGAAGGTCTATGTATATACTGGTGAAATCAATATCACCCTGAAGATATGACCGCGAAAGGCCGCGAAAGCTTGGTCTACAAGGCGCTACATGCTACTGCTCCCGGCAATAACTCATGCACACTTATATACTGGCTCTTCGAGAGTTGCTTAGAATAATTAGTAATGGAGCACATTCCTCTAACATAGCTGTAGGCATCAGGTCAGTTGCCTTCCTCTTCGAAAGTAGGTTCTCTTCTCAGCTTAGTTAGTGTGTCGTGGTAATTTCTTTGAGGAGCTTGGAGACTGTTTCATCTTCCTTTCATCTTAAACTCAAAGAGGTCGCAAATAAAAGAGTTGCCGCAGGATAAGACGATCTCAGACTTTGTTTTCTTTCTCTATGATCTTTCGCTGCTAGTGCGATAACATTTCTCCGGGCGCCCAGAAGTGCATAAGTGTTCCAATGCAAGCATATATTTGATTGTAAAAACCATTCTAAGTACAAGGTTATTTCTTAATAATCTTAAATTGCTCGAATATACTTACACGGCGGCGTTGAAGACCCTGGAAAATTTTGCTGCAAATGTTCAGGAAAACAGCATTTACCTTTACCCATTCGCCATAGCGTATCAAAAATCTCTCGTTATTCCGTAAGCTTCGTTCCCACTGCGACGCATATACGTTATGAAAGAACCTCTTAATTTAATCAATAAACTAAAAACCTTTAAAATTTCATTTTTCACTTCAAAATGCAACCATTCAGTGAGACAATTTAACAAGTACTTTGCCTTCATAGGAACTGATGCATTTTTCACTCCCATTACTATTTTATACATTTGTAAACGTGTGATTAAAATAGAAGAATTCCTTCATTCATTAACACCATCAACCCCTAAAAGATAGCCGAAACTAATAGCTTGAAGATGAAATAGGCGAGTACAATTTTATGTACACTCCAAAAGAAAAAAATATTCGAAAAAGTGAATTGACATGATATTAAGGATTCTTAAATAATATTAATGTTTTGCTATTGGAAGCAATTGAATGCAAAAAATAACGCCATAAACGTCATTACAAATGAACTATTAAAAGAATAGACATTAGCTTAATTATCTAAATAATTTTTTGTTGCTTATCACATTTTTTTCTTTTTGTCTGTAATCATATTTTCCCTTTTCCCTTATTTTGCCTTGTATCTCAAACTTCACTTCTTCCACTAGCATTTTTACTGCTAATTTGGCCATCATAAATGGAATAATGAATATCGTTAGAGTTATGCTAATATACGTTGTCAAGGAGATTGTACATACATGTACATACGTTTGGGGACGATTGAGCGCGGATACTCTTTAAGTATGAAATTTATTATTTAGTCCAAAAACCCCGATAAAGGCATTGCCCTGTATTACATTCTCTCGATTATTAGGAATGAGAGGAGTAATATAATACACAGAGATAAACACGTAGCGTCTTTGGCCAAGCCGATAATGTCCCATACTCAAGTTTGGAATCGAATTTCAACTTGGCACTTATCGACAATATGATTACAATGTGACATGAATATGACAATATCGACACCTGCTGGTGTCGATATTGTCATAAGATTAGCGATAGCTAAATGGTTCGATTTTGAAATTTCTCCCTCCCCGTTGTGAGTTCTTCATTAGCAACGTAATAACCAGATAGGTGGCTGTAATTTAGTCAATAGTATGTGTTACTGGAAATTGACCTTAAATATATTGACTCATTCTAACTGTACCATCACATGCGTGAAATATTAATTATTTTGGGATATAAACAAATGCACAAACCATTAGTAAAAATTATACCACGGGGGACCGGGCCGATGAATATATGATAATATCAATTCATATGCTCTATTAGCAGTCCTAATAGAGAACACAAACCTCGAAAAAGCGAGGAGTCTCGAAATGCTTAGCAAGGTATCCACACAACTAGGAGTTGTAGAGAAAATTTCGACAGATCCAATCCAGAGACACCAACACGAGTGATATCCGAGCTGAAGTTTCAAAAAGCTTATGATTCACATCACTTCAAAAATGAAACTGAACACTCTAGTGCATTTATTTGGAGACTAGAAAATGTTCTCCCAAAAATATCCGCAAATAACCGCGTAACGACCTCCGCGGTGCAATAAGACGACCCTTCGTCGAGTACCCAACCACAGTATTGAATTGAATTGAATTTATTTCATGCTCTGGGTTTCCCATAAGAGCAGTACATAAAGAAAACATTGATAAAGTTTGCAACAAAAACAACACAACAGAAACAGCTAGCAAACAAGTCATCAAATAATAAGTCAAAAACAAAAAACAATAACAAAATTGTCAGAAAAGAGTGCGTTACAATAATGTCATAAATTTTATACAAAATAATACAATAGTTAGGTTACATCTAAAGTCCTCATGGAAACAATAATTGTTGACAATTTATGCACAGGTTTAATTACATTTATGATTTATAAGTCCTCATTGAAACAATATTCGAAAAGTTTTCTCTTAAAGATTGGTAGAGAGGCAGAGTTTTTTATGGGCAAAGGCAATTAATTCCAGAGGTTTGAGCCAGATATGAGGAATGATTTAAGATATGCGTTAGTTCGAGGTATTGGGCGCATCAGGTAGGAGGGTTCAGTCCTGGAGGGTCTAAAAACAGAGACTGACCTAGGTTTAAACATAGAATATAGGTAGTCCGGACTTTTACTGTGAAAAAGGGCATAAAGAAAAGAGCCAAGTAAGTATTTCCTCCTAGAAGATATCTTTAGCTATGACAGGTTGCGTAGGTGGTGAGAGATATGTTCATCTTTGCGGAGGTCGAGAATAAATCTAACACAGGAGTTTAATAGCCGCTGAAGCTTATTTTCTAATTCAGAGGGAAGGTCATTATATGCTAAATCACAATAATCAAAAGTAGGGAATGTGAGAGTTGAAACAATCGTTTTTAGAGTGGAAGTTGGAAGAAGAGATTTCTGTAATTTACAGTACAGGGGGAGGGGGGGGGGCCGGAGGAGTTGCAGCCATTAGACACCAGCCTTGGGTTGGTGGCATCGAAGAGACAATAATCCCCTGTAGTACGCACGCTGGCTCCGTTGAAAGTGTACGTATTCGTCAGTATGTGATGTCAAGTTGGTAAGAAGAGAAACGCCCGTGGTGCACCCGAAGAAAGCAGTCTTTCAGTACCTCCTAGACCTTTACTCCACGTGATGAAATGCGTAATTTTTTCCGCAATTTCTTCAAATTGTAATGCAAGGAGGCTCTATTCAATGTTAACATCTCGCAAATCTCCAGGTGCAGGCGGGTTCGACCACACTCGACCGCGCGATCGAAAAACTAATGTGAAATTCGGCGTCGCAAACGGTTGCAGCATCGGATTCGCACTATGGAAGCTTTGTAAAACTTCCCCATATAAGTTAATCCGTGATGTTCGGCGATGCAATTTACTATTTCTCTACATGTACTAAAAAAAGTACCAAAAAATGAGGTTCCGCCAGTTTTTTAATTTCTTCGGTAAGTAATAACAAAATGTAAGTAGAATACATTAAAAGGAAGATGAAAAACTATTTCATCTAATTAAATCCTCTTATATTCCAATTATTTTCCAATAAAGGTTCATCAAGGTGTTGATTTTGAAAATTTCGTCAGAAAATTGAGTGTAGACCATTTTTGCGAAAATTATGCAACTATGGCCTCATGCAAATTGTAAATTGTTGAGTACTAAGGAAAATGATTTGCATCATCGAATGCATAGGTTTTTTGAGAATTTAATACAAAGTTTCCGCTTCCTGGCTTGAAAAAGATAACTTTTTGGATTTTGGCCAGATTTTTTCGATTTCAGCCCACTGTGTGTCGGTGTGCTGAACCATGATGTTCTTCACATGCACTAAAGAAGGGACCGGATGAGGCATGAGAAGCAACTTACACTGTCGGTATTCTAACCCAGGCCCTTTGTGCGAGAGCACAGTAATCAAACTGCTCCTCCATCCCTATTTCCATTTTATTTTTATTTAATGTAAAGGCTCTTTTCTCTGAGAGGATAGGTATATTCTAAAATTAAGTATTTGTAGATATTTATAAATTTTCTCCTATTTAATACAAAAGTAAAGATCTAGAATTCTCTTTCTGAGTATGATCCGTACTCCAGCATTACCATTTAATGATCCCGTGGGTATAATCCTGTAGCTTCCATTCCAAAAGTCTCCTTTTTCGGGCCTCATCATTTCGCTGATTCCTAATACATCGAGGTCCATTCTCCGCATTTCTACCTTAAGGTTCCCCAGTCTTCCGCACGTCCAAAATGAACGCACGTTCCACGTCCCTACCCTAAAATCACTATCACACTTGACTGATGTACTCTCTCGGGTAGTCCCCGCCCGGAGATCCGAATGGGGACTATTTTACCTCCGGAATATTTTGCTCGAGAGGGTTCCATCAGTTCATGATAAGAAAGAAAGGAGTGGAGTAGCTGCGACTCCTCGAGATGATAATGTGGTGGTTTCCCCTTGCCTTCCACATGGAAGTACTACAGCCGTTAAAGTAAATGTTACCACGCCTGTAGTGAAATGAGTGTCACTGTACCGACCACTGTGGTCTCCACCTTCACTCATGTGAAGAAGAGCTGCTACCCTCTCCCCCGGGTGCTACGAAGCATAATTGTTGGCGGCCTCTCGTCGCCAATTCACGGCATCTTCACAGGTTTCTGTATCATTTAAAGGCCTATCTTACCCAATGATAGACCAATACCCCCTCGGAGTGCCGCCGCTTTTTGTCCACGACTGCTTGTTCGACGAGTAAACTCTATTGTCTCGCAGCTATCCTCTATATGTAGGGGTCGACCTACCACCTGCAACCCGGTGGACGCACTCGGTGGCTTTAGGCTCAGTCCTGAGCTTTTATATCTAATACATTCTTATATATTAATAGACTTATAAAAATTTCTATTTTAGGTTTATTATGGCAAAACTTTATACTTTATGTTCCAGTCGTAACATACTGAGGCAGCAAGGCTTGGTTTGGAAGCAGGAGTATAGAAATGATAAATATAGTTTGGCAATTTAATATATTAATATATGCATATGACGAAGATGCAGTTGGATGGGAAAGGACCTGAAATAATTGGCATGTGACAGACTTAATTGAGGGAGGGATTATTATATCGGATGGGGAAGAGAAGTTAATAACTACATGGACCAAATACATCTATTGTATCTATGTTTTTTGTTAAGTGTCCTCTTGTGCGAACTATTGTGTATCCGCCTAGTGCGGCCTGTTTGCATAATCAATAGGTATTAATGTGAAGTGTAATGTGTATGTCTGTATTTTAGTGTCTAGTTAAGTTATATTAATGTATAAGGAAATTATGGGTTTACCGAGGGATTTAGAGAGAGGGGCATATAAACAAAAAAATATCAGGGTAAATAAGTTACCAATTAATGAGGAAGAATTTCAGACTTCAGTAAACTATCCTTCGGATTGAAAAATAGTGATCTAAATAATGATAAACGCATAAATATCTCAATTTTCTTGAATAAAATGAATCCAGTTTCAGCTTGCAATACGAATTTAACTCATGGTAATAATACCTACTTTTGACAACTGGCCTAGGTGTCAGCAACCACGTTCCATTCCTGAGACCTAGATGGAAACTTGATAGTCTCACGCGTTATTTTTTCTGAATAAATTTCAATAGATTAGCTGAAAAATTCTTAAAGTTAGCTCATAAACATATGTTTGAGCTTTTAATTGGTTTTCTTGATTTAAAGATTTTTTACTTAAATTATTTATACCAAATTGGTTATTAAAACTTCAGGATGATTTTAATTATAGAAATTATTTTGAGTCTTCATCGAGATGTATGTGACATACCTCCACAAAGTTATCTCCGAGATACTTATCAAAATAGCTTGATTTCAATTCAGAGCCTGGATTTGGCAAACTTCCTGTTACCAATCACTTTGGATCAAGCCAGATGATATTGTTATCTATTCGACCATAAAATGAACGATTTTTTTGCCAACTTTTTTTCTGTAACTGATGAGGTTTGGACAAAACGTTAGCTTTGTTAACATTTCACTCCACTAAATCCGGTGACGTCAACTGCAGCAAACACGGGAGGGAATATATTATACACATTCACATTCCATTCCCGTTGAAAGCGATTTGTGCGACAAAAATGTCCACGCATTTTGCGTTTTAACTTGTAGGACGATGGGGACGCATGACAATTTGCGCCATCCTCGGTGTCGTTTCGCTATTTCACGTGAGATTAGTGCTCAAAAGATATGAGTAAAATTATAACTCGACCGAGAATGCCCGTGTGTTTGTGTGTGTGTGTGGTTGCGTGCGTTTAAAACGGAATAAATTAACCATGAGTCGAGACGTATACATTAATGTCAAACGCGCCTGAGAACACACGCTGGAGCATTCAAACCGCTCGCACCGCACTCAACACTGAAGCGACGGGAACAAACGAGTCGGCGTGGACGAAATTGAATTGAAATTACGAAGCAGAGCTAATGAGCAGTCAATTCATTCGAGGGTGACGTCAAATCTAATATTCAATTACTGACTGACCCTCCCCCCCCCCCCCTCTCCACATCTCCCGCAACTGGCTTTTGATGGCATTTCTGCTCCCAGCTCGAATAATTTAACTGCTTTATTTGGATCCCAGGAGCGTGGCAAAATCGGACAAAATGATCCCATGAACCCTTTTTTGCCTCTTCCCACTCCCAGTTTACCCTCGTTCGGAAGGACTTCAAAACCCTCGGAAAGATCGATTTACGACGACGAGACACGTGGGGCGTAACGTATCGCCCGGGCGCGTCGACCACGTCGTTTTGTTTACTTTTGCACGTTTTTATTGCCGGTTATCTTTATATTTGTGCACCTTTTATGCGCGGTGGAGCATTGCGTGATCGTGGCCAGTGAGTCATGAGGAAGTGTATGCATGGAAAGAAGGAATGAAACCATTTATTCATACTCTTTATGGAGTTTTGATGGATAGCTTTCTACTGGCCAGGGATGTTTTGACGCAGTTTTCCGCACTCTATCAATTTCATTCATTTGATGGCTCCTCCCGCGGCGGTATTTTTCTCTCCATGCCTTCTGTAATAACTTTCGTTTACCTTCTTCTTACTCGCTTACACGATATTCTACTCTTGATAATGGTGTTTACTATCCTACTATCCTGAAATATCTGCCATGTTCATCTTACTTGCATACTTTAAATGAAATTTTCTAACATCTAACATGCTTCCATGAAGTAATCTCTCAGTTGTGTGCAAGTAGTGATGGTTAATCATATTCCCTCCCTGCCACATATCCTCGCGCTGACTAGTACGGTATTACGCAGATATAGGCTCCGTGCACGGGGACAACTACACTGTAAAAAGTTAATCTGGTTTTAAGGTACAAAAGCGATCTGAATTTCAGATGCAACATTTTTAACACAGTGTATGTTGAAATTCAGCACTAATATCCTGTCTAAAAATAAGGCAAGTGAAGGACTGAAAATCAGATCAGGTGGGACTTATTTTAAGTTAGGCCTATGCTGAATTTAAGACAGCCCAAGTCTGGTAATAATGCATGCTGCTACTGAAATTCAAGCCTACTTTGAGGGAATGTCTTATTTTAAGGCAGGTACAGGACTGAAAATCAGACCAGCTGGGCTTATTTTCAGATAGGCCTATGCTGAATTTAAGACAGCTATGGTCTGGTAATAATTCGTTTGATACTAAAATTCAAGCCTACTTTGAGGGGCTGTCTTATTTTAAGGCAGGTACAGGACTGAAAATCAGACCAGCTGGGCTTATTTTCAGATAGGCCTATGCTGAATTTAAGACAGCCATGGTCTGGTAATAATTCGTTTGATACTAAAATTCAAGCCTACTTTGAGGGGCTGTCTTATTTTAAGGCAGGTGCAAATCAGACCAGGTCGGACTCATTTTAAGATCGGCCCATGCTGAATTTAAGACCAGGGCTGTCTTAAATTCAGCATGGGCCTAGCTTAAAATAAGTCCCACGTAACAATGCGAGTTGCTATTTAAATGATAGCCTACTTTTATGGGATGTCTAATTATAAATACTACATATTTAAACACTTCACACGAACACAAGCCAAAACCCTAACGTTTCATATTTCTACTCGATGATACTGTTTTACTGACCAAATTCTTCAACAGAGCAAACTTAAGTCATAGAATTTCCATTGAAAAAGATTTCAGGACTGAAATGAGAACACATTAACAATAACTTCAAAGATAATATGAGAATTTGTACTTTTATTGGAAACAAAGTAATCCATACAAAGTCTTCGATACCAAAGATATGTGCCAGTATCTACAAACCAAGGCAGGAACTGTCACTTGACGAGGGTGACTATTTTTAGTTCTTACAACCCTGCCAAGTAGACAAAATAACAAAGTTTAGCCTCAGGATACGTCACTCAGATACAACTGGCTCCCTTCTGTAAGCAAACGAAGTATCAACGCCACGTTCTCACACCATTAATTCATAACACGAAAAATATTTCACCTACTCACAATAAAATTTTACTAGACTTCGAATTTTACTTATTTACACTTCTTTATCCTTGTTGAATTCCATCTCCCTGGTTACGCTCCGCCCATCAGTCTGCTATTGGCAGGTTAGCTCCAATTGCGGAGCCAACCCAGGCTTGCTTATTTTCATTCCGGGTGATCTGAATTTCAGATCACAACCATCTTATTTTCAATATACTGTTGCTAAGTTCTTAAAATAAGACTGAAGTGTGTCTGATTTTCACGCATGTTGAGTCTTAAATTTAGACCATCAGACAACATTTAAATTCAGATCGCACTGAAAATCAGATAAACTTTTTACAGTGTAGCGCCGCGAGTGGCCACTTTCAACATATTTGTGAGTAGTCGCCTCGTTAAGGCCCGTAACGTACCAGCAAAATAGTGGAAAGAAATAGTATTTTTTCCACTGTGCACTGAAAACTACTTGACAGTAATTTTTAGACAGCAAGAGGGAAATTGTTTGATGTGGTTTTGCTGAGCCATAATCGTAACAAAGAGGTTACGAGGGGAAAAAAATTTTGTTATTTTATTCCTTTTTTCTTGTTGCCTGACCGGTTTCAATTTAATTGTAAGAGGTCGTCAAGATTCCAAAACATTAGACTTAAGAAAGCGATATCGAAGAGATGTAGAAAATTACTACGCAAATTTTATCATCGCGATTAGTGTGCATCACAAGGTTACTTTGCCCATAGTTGATTATATGTGTCATGGAGTTTGTAATCCCCTTTCGGTCTCATCATGGAAAAAATATTTAAGAATGTCACACGCGTCACGGTGTGGAATACTATAGCTTTATGCATTTTGAATGAGGAACTTCCACGCTTTTACAATGGTGGAATAGAACTAGGTCGTATTTAGCATGTTTGATGGAAAGAAAATGTCATTGATTTGTGTCAAGTTATGTTGGTAACTAGCACCGACAGGACAAAAGATTCCTAAATTCGGTAAATATTCAGGTCCTTTCTTCAGTAATTATGGTTTTTCTTCGATGCGAGCAGGAATTAAACCATAAATCACACTTAATACGTTTCTCAGCAGTTAAAAAGGAGACCTTTCCATAAGGTCCCTTGCGAGGCGTAGAACGAAAGTACCACTGGAGCTCGACGGCCAATACTGGAACTAAACGGACATTAAGGGGCCCAGTTTTTTTGGGAAGTTGCAGGGGGCTGTTTCAGGGAAAATAATGTGACGAATGGAGTTAGTGATGGCTTTTTTGTCAAAAGAGCAAAAAAAGGCTGTCTTCACTTGTAAATTACATTGATATACACCACCTCGCAGCCATTGGAAGCGGTGTTGGATGTTAAAGTGTATAAATATCCCAACAATTGACTTCTCACGGTGACGCAGATTTGGCCACCAGGCGTCTCTGACCGCAGGCTCGTACACGGAGACTATAGGTGTAGGTGAAAGTGTTAATAATTTTCTGATTGAGTGGGAAGGCTCAATGGAAGAAGTCTAGAAATTTAGTTATTTTTCTCCTGTTAGGGTTGTTTTTTTAATTGACCGTTCATTAAGTTCTTTATCCTAAATTTCCAACCGAAATTACTGCAATACGTGTAAGTCATTAGTGTGGCCGTCAATTTTATCCATATGCATCTACATAATAAACTTCATGCCACCACAAGGGTGTGTGGGAGGGACTGAACCATCACAAGGATGAACAATAGCAAATTTTCCACAGAGAAGAAATCATTTGCCTTGACCGGGACTCGAACCCGGACCCCCTGATTTCCGGCCAGGTGCTCTACCAGTGGAGTATGAATAAGTATACACATACTACCCTGCATTTAGGCATGCAAAAAACACAACTCTGTTAAGACGCAGTTTATATACCATTGACTAGAGTGATTTTTCCATCCCAGGGAAAGCATTGGACATGCCGTTGCCTGCATTGCACGAGACACGTGATGTGCTAGCTGCAAAGGGCACTAAATATTTAGTTTATGCAAAGTAATATGATAACTATTGACAAATCAGTTATTTTTATAAATACGTTATATTATTAGCTAAATTTCCTGAAGGATCCATGAATTATTATGCATTATGTTAACACGTACACTTTTAGTAACTCTTTCTATTCTCCTATGTAGGTTGTACATCAAAATCTCAGTACCTTTACCAATCTCTACAAGAAATAGACAGCAGAGACTCTCTGCCATAGCATAGCACACATGGTCGGGCCCCAACCACAACATCGATTTCGAAGACGCAAAGATCATCGCCCAAGAGAAACGATATTTTCCACGGATGATACGAGAGGCCATCGAGATAAGCAAAAATGAAGACACTTCAATAGGGAAGACAGCTACTCGCTAGCAAACGCCTGGAAGCGAGTTCTACGAGAGAAATCTCAACGGCCAAAACAGCCAATTACGGACACCAATACTTCAACCAATCACAACGGACCTATCCCCTACGGATGAATATATAAGACGGCCAAAAAACTCTGCACATCACTTCACTGACCTGAAGAAGCCGACTGCAACGCCGGCGAAACAGTCGTCCGAGTAACCATGGACCAACGCGGAGGGAATCCCGAAAGACAAGCATCATCAAGTAAGACAACCCGCGGAAGCCTACACAAGGCTCTCAAGGATCTCCCTGTCTTACTATCCATCCCTCAAATTTTTTCTTCATCATAGAACCTGCCACAGACCACTGGCGGTTTTATTACTAAAAATCCCATAAAGTTTGGATACTCTCTCTTCCATTCTCTTCCTAGGTTATTCAGGAATTCTATTAATATTTTGCGGTTAAGGTACATCTTAATAAATCATACATTCTCTCCGTCTTCTTTTTCTCGTTCCTCTTCAGTTGAACATACTTTCAACCTATCTTTTGTTTATTCAAGCTACACGTTCTATTCCTCCTCTGTAACACTTACCCAACATTCTTCCCTACATCCCGACTTTCTAAACGTCGTCAACCCTCAAGACCTCTTATATCGCCCTTTTCTGTCTTCTACTAATTATTTCAACCTACTCCCTTTCCTGCAATCATCCGATTATAATCTAAATATCTTTCCGCCAGTATTATCTTCACTGCAATCATCACTTCATTGCTTCCCGATTTGACCTCCCTTTGCGAAATCTAAACTGATGTAGGCCTAGAAATGCATTTTCTCTCCTTTCCTTCCCTTTTTTGATGGTTCAAACCTCGATCTTTGCCATATTAGAGATAAAACGTATTTACAGCTATATAATACCCTGAAAGCCACCAAAGAGGTGAGTGGCAGGGGACAGGGTATCATCCAACAGACTTCGCAGTCCCAGTCCCCTTCGCAGTTATTTTCTTTTGTTTTGTCAAAGGCAGAAGTGAAGTTATTTGCAAAATCTTCGGGAAAACTCCCTCCTCACAAGTCTCACCAACTTCTATATTTGAAGCCTAATAAATTTCTATCTTCCAATTATTCCTAGGTGCCTTAGTAATTTTGATTTTACCTGAATCCACCCGCATTTGTACACTGTACGATATTAAAATTTGGCACAGAAATTACCTTAAAAATAGTAAATGACGTAGGTGAATGCACAAGTGGAATACGGAAACTAAGGGAGAAAGTTGAGTTGGTGTGTGTGTGGTGAAATGAAAATGTGAAATGTTTCATACCTTACACGATTTCATGATGTAGTAGGGGCGTTGATGGAATAAAGAGTAGTCGAGGATAAGTTGGGTAGTTTTGAAAATGCAGCTACGGTTGGCATGGTGTCAGTAGGTGGCAGAGAAGTAGACAGCAAATTAGACCGCTACTCTGCACAATTGAATCGAGGAAAACGTGATAAGTTCACTTATCGTACGAAAGCGCCGAAGGTTGAAGGGGACCAGTTGGAGTATTCATCCAAGACGAGGACTGGCCAAAGGGTAAAATCAAAAGGGAGATAGCCCCTAAGCCGCAATTAGAGCGTGTGGCAAGGGGTGTAAGGACTCAAAACTTCGATTACCTATCGCGTTTAATTTGCAAAAATTATTGCTAACTATCTGACTGGTTGAAATAAAATCATTCTATGCTTGCTATAGTCATGAATATTTATAATATGTTATATTTGTCTATAATTTTTTGGCATTTCACAAGTTAAAAATAGGCAGAGTAGCATACCATATCTGGCTTGTGTTTATTGTATTTGATCAAATGAATGTTTCATGCTTGGAAAAGAAAATATTGCAATGATTGAACGCATCTGATTGAAATGCAATGTTGCATTTGAAACAAAACTTTTTTTATATACTTATGATCTTTGTGAGCACTTAGCTTGTGCAAAAGAACACTTGCGCAAGTTGTTTATCTAATTACCGTTTTAATGAAGACTTGTAGATTGAATGCTTATATAAATAGTGGAACAGTGTTGAAAATGATTCGTTCAAGCCAATAGGAGGATAAGTGCAAGAGTGTAGCTCCAATAAAACCTAATCAAGTCGATAGAGTAGTAAATCATTCTTGCTAGGATGGGTGTCCAGTCAAATCTACGTCAAATCGTTCAAAGGAGAGTTGACTGTGACTGAAAGCAGGTTGGACGCAAAAACTTGCCACTCAAAATCTCTTGCCAACACTTGCCAACAAAATCTCTTACCACTGTGCGTGAACAACAGGACGGTTACAAGGCACTGAATGGTATATGCGAATGAAAGTCTAAAGGTGACAAACCCAGGGAGAGTGTGCTGGGGAATGGTTAGACCATGCCTCCTTGGCTCAATACATAGTGTTTTTTCTAGGTATCTTATGCATATGGCATGCTTTTTAAAGATAAATAATTACGAACAACTTCCTTTAGTTCATTGCAGCGATGTTGATTACTTCTCGAGGCTATTTAAGGTAAATGTGAATGCATTCCATTTCCACCAATTCATTCTCAAGCACCTAGAGTAAATTTAAACGAATTAAACTCCATATTAATCATGCGTGTACTTCCACTGATTATTTGACGATATTGTAAAAGCGTATTACATTATTCTTCTACTATGCATCCTAGATTTCATTCGAAAATAACTTGGTCCTAGGGAGAAGGATCCGTAAACAGGAGAAGCAAGCCAGTATGCATGTACGGTTTTATTGGCTGAAATTGCTTCACGTATCAACGGAGGTGTCGCCTCTAGTCGGTTTTAATATCCTTTGTGAAGATGGGGTGGCAAAGTACGTAATCGGAATGCTCTGAGGTGACGGGAAGGAGTCTGGGGGGAGATTTGGGCCGACTCAGAAGGACGACGACCTTTCCAACAGAATTGACCAGCCCCTCCCGACCTCACTTCACCCCAGCCACCCTTCGTGGTCACACTTGCCCGGCGAACTTCCGGAACACCACGCCGTCGTCTTCCCTTCCGCATATTTGAACGTCGGGCAGTGTTTACCTTTTGCATTTCCTCTCACTCTGTTTTCACACTGAATCTGAGTTAGCCGTTTAGTTGGATTGAGAATTGATTAAAATTTTCGGAGCTCTTGAAAGGGGGTTCCGAAGTGAATCACTTCTTCATCGTGGAAATTTTTAAACACTATATTCGTGTATTTTGACCGTCAGCATCATCATCATCAGCTAATTATCCTGAGAATGGTTTGATTCAGCTATCTATTCGATTATCCTGTCAGATTACCTATTCATAATTCCTCTATTCTTCTCTTTCACATATTTCCACAATTCTTCCGTAGCACTACATTTCTAATACATATACATCTATGCGATACCCTGCAAGCCACCGCGAGGCTGAGTGACAGGGGGTGAAGATCACGAAGCATGCACTATAAATATGCTATTATAGGGTATCAGGCGACTAGATTGTTAGCATCTACATATTAATTAAGGGATTGATTGTTGATACATGCTTCATGCACTACAGACTACTCTAAAATATTTCCTCTTCCTATCTCTTTGCTATACTGCCTATTCTGTTCTCTTATAGTACGGGGAAAAAATGACAGTTTGAATCTATCGGTACGACCATCTATCTCTCTAATCTTATTTATCTGGTCGAATCTAGCATAATACGCTGGTATTTTAATATATGCAAAACATTTCAGTAAAGTAATACTTCCAGGTTTGACTTATTTTATGCTATTATCGTCCATACCTCGCTGCTATACGAAAACGTGCTCCAGTTGTCAGTTCCGATGAATTTTTCCCTTTCTTAAGTGCTTGTATTTCCAGCTCTAAGTAGATTTAGTAGTTTTTGGTGGTGCGCCGAGGAAATGTAATTCCATAGTGATCGCTTTATTTTCTTCTCGTCCTTTTTTACGTTTTCTCTTTATCTCGTCATAAAATTACTCCATTATACAAGCCCAAACTTTGAATATGCTTTTGTGTTTAGCGTGTAAGAATCGTTGAAGCGCCTATATCGGTTATCTTTAGTATACCTTTAATCAGGCATTTATTTTTTTGTTTAAAACGTTTTTAGATAAACTCTTAACTATGTTTAGTTAACGCCTGCGATTTTAGTCCAAATTAGTCAATTAATAGCTGTGTAATAGTAAAACTATGGGTTTAATTTGTTCTTAGGGCATGTCTCAAACGGTGCTAGGATACGAGCCTTAGATTATCTTGTTTATTGCTACGCACCGTTTAAAATTTCACAGTCACAGTTGTGTGGCAATCGTAAATGGTTCCACGGAATGGAATAATTGGGTTTTAAAACTTTACTGTGGAGACATCTATCTCAAAGCCATTGAGAAATTTATGTCCTTGGTCTATCTATCGTATCTTACAGGTGAGGTCGGAATTTACTAATGAGGCACGGGCTTTAATAATATATATGTAATTTGTATTTGATGGGAAATTAATTCAATCACTTTGTATTGCCTATTATAGGCTTAGTCTCGCATTTGATCTTCTTCTTTGGAGAATTTTCCATCATAGATACTTTAAAAAGTCCCCTATTCACAAATTCCAACGTCAAGGCGATATATCAATAACTAAATCAGCATGAAAAATTTACACCAATGATAGTTTCATCAAGTATGTATCCTCCTAGTACTCTTCAATAGTTAAAAACTCAAGTTTTTTTCCGGCCCTATTAGAATTTAAGTTGCAATTAATCTTAATTCAGGCATTAATGGCACATCTTGTGTTTCAGAGATTAATATTTCTGGAGGAATCCGCTAATATCCGAGTATTATCGTTTTATATTTTAAGCCTCAGCAGTCTTCCATGCTCATAAATGAAAAAAACCGCAACAACTAAGAAGAAACCTAGTAGAGGATGACTCTTAGATTAGAAACTTGGAGCATTCTACATAAAGTTATATTTCTAAGGAAAATATTGAGCTAGGAATCGAGACGGGGAATATGGATGCTGTAAAGTTAGATGAAACGGCCGGAACATCTGGAGAGGTAGTTATCCATGGCGATAGTTTCCTCTATTACCCCGCCTTCAACTTCGTTTATAGTTCTATCGCTGGAATTCCCTCCACACTGTGCCGATATGAGCTTCTACGTCCCACTTCTTTACCCACATTCCCTTCTTAACAATTTCTCCCCGCATTCCATTGCTGCTAAATTATGAGCCTACATCGGCCAACCGGGAAATTGTGTGAATTTTTCTCATTCTTCCTAAATCTTTGTCGAGCCATGGTGCAATATAATTTAACATTCCTTTTCTCCTTGCCATTTTCTAAGGACCCCTATGCTTTTTATGATACTGCTAGCAATAATCACCGGACCGAGTCTACCATTGGTGTAATGAGTGCATTTCACGTGGACCGCAGTATCCAGTAATCCGCGTATTCTATACCTACCTATAATCTATTGAAGATTTTGCGTTGCTTTGATCTCTGGGAGTAAATTATCCCAAATTTTTGCTACACAAATCTCATTTGCATGCCTAATTTTAATATTTGATTGCGAATAATCGTCGAGACTCTGTATGATAATAAATATGCGAACCCAAATGGTAGAACTATCTCTCAGATACATCAAATGTCTCATACAATGGCTCAGAGACAGGCACGTAGACAGAAATTTGCGTCGGGGGGTGGGGGGGCTAAGTCATAGAGTGTGGAGACAAATTAGCCCTGCCCATTCTGTACCGACATGTTACAAATCTCATGCCTTCATTTTTAGTGCTTGGTATTTACTTTCCCAGTGCCAATTCCTATCTCATCCCACTGTTGAAGTTCACTGCTGTCCTTGTTACGAAGCAGTTAATTCAATCGGCCCCAGAACACAAGTTCAACGCACACATCATATTGGATTGAAAAAAGCAATTATTAGCGGCACATATGCATCAAACTAGTGATGACGTTACAAGACACTTGAATGATACGCAGTTTAATCTGGATTATCATGCCCAGTTATAATCAGAATGACAATATTGCTGGAGAAAAATTTCGGAGGGGAAAGGAATTGGGGGACTGAAGCCCCAGAACCCCCCCCCCCCCCCTCCGGACTACATGCCTGCTCAGAGAAATTATATGACCTTCGGACTTCTGAGAATTCTTTGAAAGGTCACTTTGTGCAAAAAGATGTCATATGAGGCTCCTCATAGACGTCTTTGAACACCTTTGAGATATTTCTTAGCCTTTTGAGATATATCTGAGACATTCACTTCGAATTAATTTTCGGAATATCTTGTGATTGCCTCAGTAGGATGTCTCTGGGGCATACGAAACTATAGTAAGACATTTGTTAGATATTCATTTCTGTGCAGGAAGCTAACATTTCAAAAACGATAATTTGAGAGACCCCCACCCCTTCCTCTTCGCCTCCTACCCAAAACAGCTCGCTCCAACTCCGGGCCCCTTTTTTCTCCTCCCTCCCCTCTGACCCACACCCACGGTTCTTTTTTATTTATATACGGTATAAAAGTGGTCAAAGTTTTATGATGGTTTTATTATGCAAGGAAAATTGGGTTGAACTCAATAAATTTTCCTAGTGCATCGTACAAAGTGTAATATTACCATTTCCTTTGAGAAACCAGATATTCAAACAGAGGGTGTGTGACAGGAGAAATACGGCTATACATACACTACTTGCGTGCAACATCGTGGCAGTCTAAGGAAAAAATATCTTATATTCAGTTTTAGGGTAAGCCGTTTCTCATTTCATCATTCAAATGGACGGAGTTAGGTTCTCAACTTAAATTTTTAAAGATGAATTATTTCTCATTCGGCTAATGTCATGTTCAGACCATAAAAAAATAGATGGATAAGGGTGCAAATCGATTTCTAGGCTATGCTCACTTTGAATTTTGAAAGAGGATGGCTGCTGGGGATGTGGTTGAAATGATGAGAATATTAATGGAAAGGTAATTCAAACATAATCAGGGTATATTCGCATGCTTTTCGTTCATTTCGTGCTCCCGTGTGAGGGGGGGGGGGAAAGTAATGGAAATATTGCGGAAGGTGGGAGTGCCCTGGAGAGACAGGAGACTGATCCGAAATTTATGTATGGAATAGAAGGCACAAGCGATAATAGGTGATGGAGAATCAGTTTACATGGTAATAGGAAAAGAAGGTTAGACCGGGATCTCCTTTATTGTCTGGTTCTCTTCAGTATATGCTCTGAAGAAATTGTGAGAGAGGCATGGGATGAGTTTCTGTCTGGGGTAAAGGTTGGGGGAAAATTGATAAAATTGGTCAAGCTCGCGGATAACGTAGCCAGCTCGTTAGCCGAACGATCAAAAACTAACAAAAAAAACTATATACGTTTCATAGGCAGTGCCAAAGGTACGGAATAACGATAAATCATGGGAAAAAAGGTATGAAATTTGCAAGAATAAGGCCAGGTTGAATTTAAATTAGGAGGTCAGAATTTGGAGCAGGAGGAGAAATTCAGCTAGCTGGGTAGTAGCGGTATGTTGGGGAAAAGGGGTACAGCAGCATTGAAGCCAAAATAAGGATTGCGTTGGCAAAAGAGACTTTTACTCGTAGGTGTGAATAAATAACGTGGCCGTTGAACTGGGAAGATAAGATTGATGGTAGGTCTATTATAACTCCGTGGCACTTTATGCCATGGAAATTTGGGCTTGAAGAAGAGAAGATGAAAAGAGACTCAGAACTTTAGAGATGTGGGAATGGAGAAATTAATGTGAGCGAAAGGGAGGTAGAACTATAATGTCTTAGAGTTGGTAGGAAAGAAAATAAACTTGTTTGAGGAAATTAAGAGGAGGCAGAAAGAAGGCGTAGATGAAAATTTAATGAAGGCCTAGGGTATATTGAGGGAGTGATTGAGGGAAAAATGTTGGATAAGGAGAACGGGCAGTTTGGATAGAATAAAGGGAGATAGGAAGTATGAGTCTGAAGAGAGACATCGTTTGAAATTTAGAAGTCGTGGGAGTATTTGAGTGCCCATAAAGAGCTTCCTTCTTTGATAGAAAAGTAATAACAATAATTTACAACATAATTCCACTGAAAGACTACTGACCCTGTTGATATTTGTCATTGGAACTTGAGTCCGGTATTGTGCCTATCTCACCAAAATGATTCCCTTATGCCAAGTGTGGATAGCTAAACATCATCCATGTCTTTCGTATCGGTTTATTAAAAATCTCTAGTTAAGATGACTCAGTATTCCTATATTTCAGTCAAACTTCTACATTTAAATTACTGAATATTCGTTATGGTACATATTAAGCTATTATTAATGCACTGGGTTCGTAGTATGGTTTATTTTACCCGGAAAAAGTAAAATATTTTTTAAGGGTGCATTGGCGTGAAAGTTCAAAAACTCTCTACCGGAGAAACTTCCCTTGAATGTAAGGTCGAATTTATGGTTTTATAGTGTATACACACATCAGTTGGACGTGCGTAAATATGAATGATATTTTAAATTTCATTCGGCTTTTTGATACGGGGAAAATTTTCTCGGGCGTGAAATATTGCATTTAATGAGTGAAGGGTGATTAAGTTCTGTCATGCCGGGGAGGGGAGAGCAGCGACTTGGAAACTGCCCTTTGAAGTTCAAGCCTGCGATAGTGTAATGTACCGTCAATAGCATCATTTAAACGCTTGTTTAATCCTCAATATTTATATTTTTCGGAAAATTAAAATTAACCTTGGCCTTTTTTTTAGGTCGTCCCAAATGATTTTATTCTAAAATCCGATTGCCCTATGGAACATTCATTACGTTGACATTTAGGGCGTACATTATTTAAATTTTTTCGTCGCTGTTCAGTGTAACGCGTAAACTTCCCCATTTTGTAATTCAGTATTCAGCCTTTGCTTAAAATATGATGTTAATGAATGTGCATTCGGCTAGATCACACTTGGCGGCAAAACTTATTTCGTCTAGGGAATTTTGACATCCAATTCAACCCTCTTTGCCGTCCGTAGATAGTTAGCCGTAGATTTCTTGCCTGCTGGGGTGTTTGAACGTACGAGTGTGCCCGGAAGATCCGCGATTTTTCAAATAGTTTACCTCATGTAACTCTGAAAATCACTATACTGGAGTACTATTTAATGGTTGAAAATCTAAAGTTAATTTACACGTCACTTATTTCAGTTCAATTATCGGTCTCGTACGTCATGTTGTCGCGAAATAACTTCATCACATGATATGAAGATACTCGGTAACTTGGTAAATTTTACTGAAGTTTTGCATTTTACCTTCCATGGTACATGACGAACCATGCAACTGTCGACCACCGTGTCCTGAAATTAAATATTAAATAGGGAATCAGTGAAGTGACCGAATTTAGTTTTTATAATACATTTCAGTACTGAAATCTGAATTCTTTTCAATACACTCAAAATTTGATACCGTAAGTCTTGGATGAACCATTTGATTCGATTAAACTCCCCGTTTTATTTTCTAACGAGCGCATAGGTGGAAGCTAAAGAAGATAAGTTACACACTAACCCGATCCCCTACTGGCGTTTAGAGACATGAGCCTGACGGTTTATCCAGATCAGTGAAACGTCAGATTCGGTAATTCTAAGGACGCGTGATCTAACCCTAATTTTTGCATTGGTATTGTTTTTTCCCGGAAATTAAGATTGATACAGCATGTTTTATGATACGGTACAAGCCGAGTAGTAGGAGCACCGCAAAAATCCAATTCCACCACTGCTATCGCTCCTATTAGGTAATCAGTGGTGGTTCAACTTGGCATGGTAATTAGGGTGCCGGATTTCAATCTCGAGGGTCTGGGTTCAAATTCCGGCTGAGGTTTAAGGACACACCAGTCCCTACATTAATTCTGTATGGAAAGTACGTCGATTTCAGTGATCCGTCTGACGGACAGGACGATAAACTGTGGATCTGTAGTCGACTATTGTTAAGAATAGGCTAATGCCATCACCGGATGTCACTCCTCCCTTCCTCCGTTTCTTGAAAATTTTCCATCCAAATATATCCTAAATGACGCAGATAAATGTAGCTCTTGATCACTTTCTCCGAATTACTAATACCACTTTTCTATCTGTGGACGAAGTAACTTAGTAATTTACAGAGTACAAGTTATTTCTGTAGCCGCTTAAACTTAAAAAAAATATCTAGGCAAAAGATCATATCAAGGCTTTGGAGATCAAGTGTGATGGTATGCATAATGCTACTTTGGTATAATTGACTCATTTCCAAGAAATCCATAATGCATCGTCGGAAGAAACAGATTCAATTTTTGAATGAAATGGTTCCTCTTAAATTTGCTCTCCAACCTTCTGTTCAGGTTCTACCCAGAAAAATAAACCCTTCCCTTGCTTTAAATTAAATGGAGTCACTTAAGTCAGTTGACTTAAGAATTCCTCCATTCTGAAAATTAGGAATAAAGCTCTTTACTCACGCCTCCGTTCTTCATAACTTTTCCTCTAACACAATATCTTATTTTTTCAGGCAATCTTGAGTAATTTCCAACCTTAGTACGTCCGCTGGTAGCTAAAAAATTAAATATAGAAAATCTGTTGGATCAGAGGGTTTTATTTACATTGGTATCAAATTAAAAAGTAAAAACTTTGTCCCGATATCTGCCTAAATATTTTCACTTCTCTTTTTACATATACATAGCATAAAAATTTCCAAAGCTGCTTATTTTTTTCCATTTCCCTCTTTGGCCGAACGACTTTACGTATGTTTTTCACATTGGCGTAGTGACTTGCTTTCCATTTTTTTAATACCGAAACATGATATTCATCTTCAGTTTAATGAGGCTAAGAATAGTAAAGTCTGGAAAAAGGCTCTACTCTTTAATTTTTTGGAAGTTTTGAATTTTTCAATCCTATGGTTATCCACAGTCGACTACCAGCAGGTTTGCTAAAATCGTATCTTGATTAAAAGCAATGAAACAATGAACTGAAATACTATTAGGTAAACGGTTTGTTATGAAGGTCTTATTTTAAGGTTTTCATCATTTAAAACTGGTACCTAAAGTTTCAGCCTAGCAGTTCTCAGGATTTGTCGCGTACTTGAAGAGACTTGCTATAAACGGTGGTTTTCTTAGTGTGCATCGGCATTTACACCCAGTATGAGACGTTAAACGGGGTGAGATCATAAATTTGGACTGTTTCATCCGGGACTATTGCATATGTGTGGTCGGTGGGTCATATTTCATCCCAACTATCGTCGCTCAGGGAAAATAGCCAAAGATATCTGCTGGAATTAGTGGTTCACAACCTCCTCTTCTCCGTGTCATAGTCGTCCATGAAACACCTATTACTCTTGGTTATAGGCTTGGTGAGTGAGAACTAAACCATGAATACCTCTCTACTTTGTGCAGTGGAAAGATATGGCTAAATTATGTCAAATGCCTCTGAAGGCAAAGAGAGTATTATTTTTTAAATTTATGAGTAAAAATTGAGGATTAGTGCCAGGTAAAACACTTCAATGGAACATTGGAGTTTGCCTCTGCATGAGAATGAAATAGCGATAACCTTGCATTAGAAAAGTCGTAATGAGGTCGCCATATTTTTATTGCCGAATCTCATAGAGTGTGTAAAATAAAAAGAACCGTATTTTTCATTTCTTCGATCCGTCAATTAGTTCTCGAGTTATAAGTGGTGAAAAATTGTATGGTTGTAGTGTATTGTTAAACCTTTTGGAAAAGTGGGCATGTAAAGGACGTGTATGTCATCATCTCCGATCAATCACAACTCAGACCGCAAAGACTCTGCCAATGTAAGTGATTGCGACAGGATCTATTCTGGCAGACCTCCCGTATCCTCCTCCACTCACTTCCCATTCTTCCTCAACACAGTAAATGACGTGAGGTGATTGTCGTAGATATCTTTAACGCATCTCGTTTGGTGGGTCTCACCTTTTATTATTTTAATGCTTGATAATAAGAGAATGGAATGAATTAATTTTCTCAATAAAATTCATTTTCCGTTTCCATCTAACAATTTCGTGTACAAAATAGCGATTTTCGTTCAGAGTAAACGCCCCCATTTGAATTTTTCGAGTGGTGAAACTAAGGAAGAATAATGAAGATAAAATAAACCAACTGGATGACGAACGAAGAAGCCCAAAGAAAAGTGGGCGAAGGTGAAGTCTGATGAAATATTTTAAAAAGAAGGCGGAAAACCATGTTGGGCATTGCTTGAGAATTATTTTTCTGACGAATACGGTCCTGGAGAGGAAAGCAAACAGAAAAAATATCAAAGGGCGTTTCTTGTGAGATTAACGGAGGAAGTTTTGAAATATGTGAGAATTATTGTTTGCATGTGAGATGGATGAAGATAAATCAGAAGAAAACGAAAGAAATGCGTTTTTCAAGAACAGGAAGGCGAGTTTAAGTATAAAAGTAGGAGGTCAGTAGCTAGAGCAGATGAAGCAATACATCTATCTAGGTAACATTTTGGGGGGAAAAGGGTATAGTAGCGTTGAAGTGAGAAGGAGAATCGAATTGGCAGAAGAAGCTTTCACTCGTAGGCGTGAACTAATGACAGGGGTTCTGAGTAGGAAAGTAAAGAAAAGACCAGTGAAACGTTTAATATAGAGCATTACGCTATATGGGGCGATAACGTGAAATACGAAAAGGGATCCACAGTTTACCGCCCCATTCGACGGTCAAAGTACTGAACTCCTGGAGCTCTCCACCACTCGAGTAGGGAACGTAGTTATGAAGTAAAAAAGTCTACCACTGCCCTTAGATGTCATTCAAGCTCTTAGAAAATATGAATATAGTCCTGTAGCCATCGTACCAACCCGATTCTCATTTCTATATGTGCTGATCCAAAATATGAGGGTTCATCATTGGAAATTAATACTAAATTAAGCCCACAGTGGAAAATTGCCTTGACGAAATATGCATTTACTCGTCGGAGTGAATTATTAGTAAGAATGTTGAACAGAGACGTTAAGAAAAGAGTGGTGACAAGCCTGATTTGGGACTAAAATTGTAAGGCAAGGAGATGTGGACTTTGATGAAAAGTATAATAAAAATCGACTGCCAAATTTCGAGATGTGGGTTTAAGAAGGGACTGGGAAGGTTCGATTAGCGGAAAGGAAGAGAAATGTGGAAGTGCCAGATGTGGTTGGGAAGGGTAGAAAATTGATTGAAGAAATTAGGAGGAGGCAGTGGATTGAAAGGGTATTAAGGGTCGTGGGTATTTTAAAGAACTCGATAGAGGGGTATATTTTGGCAAGACGGCTAAAGAATGAAGAAGTATGACCCGTTGAAAGGGAAAAAGGAAGAAAGCGGAGCAAGAGAGGATAATAATGAGAAGGGAAAAATGATCATGTTTAATGGGGATGTTTTTGAACCATTACAGGATTTCACGTTCATATATCTTATACTGGATAATGCATTCAGCACATAAAGCATAACTAATAAAACCAACCTCATATTATACATTTATGGGAAAATTATAACATACTTATAAACCGTGAGAGTCAAATTGATTCAGTCGTAATAACAAGCAAATTTATAACGCTTTTGGCTGCGGTTTAAAGGCATTCTATTTCCCATGAACGCCAATGATAAGGCTGTGTTGTTTATTTGTGCTGATACAAGAGCTTAATAACTTCTTCGTCCTCTCTTTAGTGACTTCTGACTTCTTTTATCGTATTAACTTGGACATGCTGAAGGAAGCATTAGTTAATATCTTAATGTACTTGTAGAAATTAGTGAATAATGAATAACTAGCGTACTACTCTATATAAACTAATAAAGTATTGTCACATAGAGGAAGGGTGCTCGACACAGGGTTAACCATTATCGGGAGTGTGTTTTAAGTGAAAAGAGAATTCATTTTACATCTGCTATTATGCAGGAATACAAAAATATATTTTCCTGCGTGCTCTATATAAAAGCAAATGACAGATATAACTAAATTGTTAGTCTCTACAGAGTAGTGTGATACTTTTTGATGAGTCAGGCTTTTTTTTTAATTATTAGGTGGCCTTGAAGGAGAACCTGTTTAAGGCTACCATCACATAATAATACATACAATATGATTTGCTTAAAGATACATATTGCTCTTGTAGTGATGGCATAACAATCTCTTAACAATGTAAGTGCGTATCTTAAAAGCTACTTACTAACAGTTTAATTACAACTCAATTACATTAGTTATTTACAACAATATATTTTCCTTAAATACATTTATTTATTTATATGTTCAAAAGCATGCATAAGTCAGCAGGTTATGTGAAAATATGAGAATTCCAAGAAGTCATTCCCGACTTTCCTTCTTCGTAAAATATGTAACTACTATCCTTATTCCCCTGTTTTACCTTCACTCTGTTCTTTTGCCGCCCCCAATATTACACAAAATAGTCATATTTAGAATATCTTTGTTTTATTTGATATGGATCTCTATATTATTATCTTCATCATCCAAAATATTAATATATTTGTTAAATATTTAGAGTAGGTACGTATCTACTTTAAATTCCGGTAAAATATCTGTATTTTAGCGAAGGCTATTAGTGATCTGTGGGCTAAGATAGGTTTAAATATGCATAAAAACTTCCTCCTCTGTCGTCCTGACTTCTTTCTTTCATGTGATCTTCTGCTCGAATAACCTCCCACCTCCCATTACTCTGTTCAAACTTCCCGTCCTTCTCTTCCCCCTTGAACGCTTACGCAACTTTCAAAATTGCTGAGCATAATGGCACTGAACTCTGTAAAGAAAATGGCACCTCGCTCATTTTAGTCACACTGCCTTTTCCCTAATGTGATTGCTCAATTACATCCATTTGCCTCTGCCTTGAGGCAGCATTTAAAAATCTGTTCGTGAACTTACAATTTTTTTTCGCAAGACTGTTCAGCTACTTCGAAAAAAGAAAGATGAAGACATGTCTTCACATTATCTATACAAAGGGCTAAAGATAATCATTGTTATCTCAAAAGTACACTACACGAACGGTGTACAACGGAAGCAGCTGCGGGAACAATTTTGCAGTAAAACAGGGCAAGAATACACGATAAAGAACAAGGGAAGGTTGAGTAAGGAAGCTAATTGTAATGCTTTTCTCTAAACTAGTTGACTGAAAATCAATACCTACCTAAGTGCGTAAATGAAGGGATGGTGCATGTACATGTATGCGGTTTTATTAAAATGTTTTTTCGTAGTCTTTACAAAATAGTGTATCAACTCCTCTAGTTTGGTCGTTGTAAAGAAGCAAAGAAAATGTTCTTCCTTAAAATGCTTCATTTTTTTAAATACTGTAAACCAGACGTTTATTGCTCCCATCCAGGGAAAGATTTTTGCTTTTATAACATACTTGGCTGGCAAGGCATATTAACCTCTCTCCTAACTTCCCTTATTCCGTCATTAATTTAATAATATTTAGCACTGTTGTTTTTCGTGGCTCTTCCTCTTATTCGTTTATAGCAGACCTATCTTCTCAATTCATACTCATGAAAGCTAACTTTATAAAATTTCGGTATATTTTATCGTAGATTTCGTAATTTGAAATTGGATTATATATTTAATGAAAATATTTGATCACTTATTGGTTTTTGTGGTCTGTATGACCGGTTATTATTTTACTATTGAGCTATAGTTTAATTTTAGTTATGAACATAATTTTTCACGCTTAACAAACCAATTTTAACGCTTTTTCTAAAGAAGAAATCTAAAATCGAGTGAATTTAAACCCGGGGCTATTGGGTAAATGATATTAACCCATGTTCAGCGGGTTGACAGTATTTAATGATTTACTAGGTTTCATGTTCATTCTACTTAAAATTCTCTAAGAGAATCGAACGTTGCATTCAAATGTTCCATTAACACGTTTTACATCCGTAGTGCGTTTCGGCTGATATTTTTAATTTTATATGAGATTACGCGTTAAATTAACTTTCGTTGAATAAGGTGAGTTTATGGTCCAAAATACCATAAGTAGTCTGTGCGACCTTAACAATGTTAAAATAATGTTCATTATATAATGTAGATCTTTAGTGCTCGTAGTCAACTTTAGTTGCCACATATGATACTTTTCTCAAAATTTGTTTATTTTGTAACTAAATTTTTGATTATTTACGTTATGTCCGAATATATCCTACATTGTCAGCTGGCAGCGAAAATTTTCATTAATTTTCCCCAAGCTTCGCGTATTTATACAAAAGGAAATATTTGCGAAGTCGCATAACTTTTCTTACTTTTGACTAGGCAAGTTCCCGTTGGCAGCTTAAGTTGCCACTTCAGAAAAGTACTTTAAAAGAATTCTACAGTAATTCATTTTATATGTGATGCCTAAAACACCCCCATGACCGTTTGTTTTGAATTTAATGAAAATATTACTGACATGGAATTAAGTGAATTAATGGGTTAATGTTGTCTAAGTAACGCTAACTATTCAATTAAAATTTGCTAGCAATAAATATATATCTCGGCCGTGGTAGCAAACTTGTTAACATGTATGATTGGCAGCCTGAAAGTCGTCAATTCGAAGTCCATATCGGGTAATCATAACTTGTTTTTGTTAGGATTTAGAGAGAATAACATAAATGGCGCGATTTAGTCCTAAATAGCCGGGTAATTTAGAAAACTTACTATACCACTGCTATAATTCTTGGCAGTAAATATATAAAATGCATCTTTCGTTTTTTAAGGGGATCAGAGGACTAACTCTTTCCAATTTCAAATTAGTCATTCCATTTTAAAATATTGCAGAGAGATTACCAACTTTTTTATAGCGTTGCTACATGCTGTTTAATTGTAGTTGATATAAATTCTTATGCTCGTTATCACCTATTAAGCAACTAATCAAACTATGGTATTGTGACTTATCAAATCCCCTTGCTAACTTTCAGGTGACATGTTAACTTAATTAAGGGAATGGAGATTGAGAATGGAATTCAACACGGAAGCTTTAACCTACTTACTTAAAGCTCTCAATATTTCACTAGAAAATTTGAAGTGTTATAGAAAACGCCCACTTCTTGAGCCTATAATTATGGATGATTGTAATAGCGTACTACTTTACTGAGCCCGAAGATGATACTTTTTTTACTGGAAGCGTTCGTAAAATCTCAGGACAATTACCCTTCCCAGTTCCTCACATTCTTTTATACTTGACCGAATCCTTCCCTAATATCATCTTCAAACGAATTCGCACATTTCTACTCATGGACTTCATTAATGACTGAAATAACTTCCAGCATACTCATCCAATTACAACATTTTTCACTCTCTACGGTACGACACAGTATTCATTTCGAGTGCCGAGCATCTATCGTCCTTCTCATCTCGCTCGATGTTCAAAATTGGCTAAATTTACATTTTCACGTAGGGTAGGCTAAGTTCCGTCAACTGCCACCAAACTTCTTTTTTCCCCTCACTCTAACGAACGGGACAACATCAAAGTTTCCGTGAAAACTTCTTTCAAAGTAGTCTTACGGAGCTAATAAATTCGTTTACTTTTGAATCAGGGAGTTCATGCGAAATTAGGTCGTAAATATAAGCATGTTATGATTAGCTCCGGAATGGCTGGGAATTATATTTTACAAGGCAGATGTCAAATCACGGCGGAGGAGGAAGAAATTTGGAAAGTTCCCGAAAGTTTAGGAATAAGATATTTTGATAAAAAAAAGGCGGCGGAGACAGGGGAGATATTGCCTTAACGGCCGTTGGAAGTTTTCCCATTTTTTTCACCTCACCGCCCCCTCCAGTCCGAAAGTAAAGAAAGACACGCTCGAGCTTGAAACGTAATGAGGGGAGTGATGAAAATGCCCCGCAATGTATGTACATTAGCTCATTTATTATGAGGTGGCGGTTAAACCATGATAACGAGGGAGGTGGAGAAGGAAGAGAGAAGAAAGAGAGAGAGAGAGAAAGATGAAAGAGAGTGAGTGAGACAAAGTCTCTATTGTACCTCCATTTTTTTCCCTTTCTTAATGAAGCAATCTTCCCCCTTGTTATGTGAGTATAAGACCTTCCTTATATCATGCATTCCATCTCTCTCGTGCCCGCAAGAAAATATATTCCTTTTCCCACCACCCCCGCCCTCTCAACCAAAAAAAGTAAGGAACTTAAAAAAAAAAAAATAAATAATTCTCAAAATTGGCGGTGGAATGGGGGGGAGGAGGGGAGGGTGGGTTTGGGTGGAGGGGGGTGGGGTGTGTTGAAGATTTGATGGGTCAGCAGAGGGGCCGGCCCTGTTTTCACCCACCCCCATAAATGCCGCTACCACCCTACCTACCTCTCTCGTTTTATTTTCTTTCCTCTGCTATTCTTTTTTTTAAACTCATTTAGGGGAAGTTGCGCGCGCCGTAGCTCCATTCCGCCTCGAAATTGAAAAACCTCCCTCCTCCCCAGCTCTCCACTCCCCCACCCCAGAGGTTTTTATATAAAAGGAAAAGAAAAGAGAGGGAGAAAGGGAAAAAAAGAACTCGCCACCCCTCCTCCGCCTCCACACCCTCCCCACTTTTTTTCTAATCGGGGTAAATTTCGCGCCCCGATGAATCTTGGTCCATTCATTTCCCAGAGACCTAACTCCTTACCCCCACCACACCCTTTTCCTCTCTCTCTCTCTCTCTCCCTCTCTCTCTCCATCTCTCTCTCCTCCCCCCACTTTCCCATTCCTCGGTCTTGAAACATTCAAAGGATCCCTCTTGAATTCCATTAAACGGGCAATTTCATTCAATCAAGCCCCGTGGCGAGCAAAGAAAACCGGTGCAGGAGGTCGAAGGGAGGGGAGGATTGGTAGTTTTTTGGGACTCTGCGCCCGCAGCGGTGTCAAATATCGGGATCAGAAAGCGATTTTGCCATGCACATCAGCTAATTTCACAGCACACCTCCCCATCAAATGAAATCCCATTGAGAAAGAGAAATAGGTAGGGAGCTCGATGCGCACAAAGACTGGCTTCGTAAAATTTGTATTTTTTCTCACTGTAAAAAGTTGATCTGATTTTCAGTGCGATCTGAATTTAAGCGCTGTCTGGTTGTAAGGCAGGAACACCGATTTAAGGTACGGAAGAGGCAGGAACATGGATGATTGGTACAGGAGCAGTTGAGCAGGAAGCAGAGGAAGCAGGATTCTGGATGGTCTGATTTTCAGCCGTTCACCTGCCTTATTTTTAGACAAGATATTACTGCTGAAATTCAACATACCCTGTCTTAAAATTGTTGCATCTGAAATTCAGATCGCTTTTGTACCTTAAAATCAGATCTACTTTTTACAGTGCTGAGAAATTATGCACATGGTGAAGTATAGGAATTTTTTACTGATAATGGAGTGACTATAATGCTTAGTCCGTCAAATTTCTTTTCACCCTTGATCTTTTCCTTTACGCACAAATTGATGTAGTGTATGCGAAATGAAGTCTTGAATAATATATTCAAAAAGGTCGCCTTTCACCACACGCCAACACAGTAACTCTCCTTATTGGTGTGGCGTGAATTCCCTTGGTCATCATCCTGTGAATGTGCATGAACCGTAAAGTTTGTGCAAACGCATTGAAGTTATGTTTCTTCCGGGATGTCTCCTGCGTCGTTCTCATATTGCGAGGATGGCCCTAGAATATCCTGGGTATATGGCTCTACGCGGAGGGCATCCTGGGGGAAACCTATTTTAAACATCCGACTCTGAGGTACAAGATAGGCTTTAACATGACCCAAATAATTGGGGAGAAAGCTTTCGTAGGGATGGGTTGTAAAATAGAAGAATACTGGATGTGGTAGCGTCATCACAGAAATGCCACAGAGTTCTTGGATTCCATTCCCCATTCCACAGTTATGTAGGTCGTATATTTCTGTACTTCATTACTGAACTACATTTCATACATCAATATCCTTTCTTAAGACCTCGTAGCTCTTGTCTGCTCTCATGTAATTTAGAACAGCTCTTCTTTTCCTCACTCGTAATTTCTAAGTATTTAACCACTATCGTTATGATAAATAAATACATTATCTCATTTATATCCCAGCCATGTATATTACCAGCAGAAGCATCTAAATGTCGACCTACGAGGTGCCGCAAGGGTGTGCGATAAGGGGTGGTCGGTCATCCACTGTTAGATAATGACAATAAGATGAAAAAAAATCATATGAATCAGTAAGAAAGTGTGGTTGTTAATGGTTTTTGATTGAATAATACTTTTCCTGCGTCGTATTCATGTATTGTGCCTGGGAATAACTGATTATTTTGTCTCTCGGTCTGACGTTTGGTTTCTCTCTGTCGCCTTATTCTTGTTCTGCGGAAGAGGTGTGGACGAGGAAATATGTATTTGGTGAAGGGTTCGGACTTGTGGTTATAATTCTCTCCATTACTTTTTCGGTCTCCACAGCCTAGGTGTGACTCAAACTTGTGGCCACAAGAGTCGCCCTATTCTATGGTGGTCTTCCACACTGCGTCCTCAGGTTGAAGATAAAGATTTTGTCTCTTACGAGGAAGAAAAGGCAACTTTTACCAATACCACTAGATTTATTTAAAAACTCGACCCGGGTTTCGATGTGGTTTCACATCATCTTCAGGTGAATAGACCTGAAGATGATGTGAAACCACATCGAACCCGGTTCGAGTTTTTAAATAAATCTAGTAGTATAAGTAATAGTTGCCTTTTCTTCCTCTTATGATGGAATACCACCAAGTAGGGATGCCACATCGGCTAAAAAACATCGAGTGGTCAATGTTTCGATGTTTATAAAAGTACTCACCATTCACTCATTATTCATCGACAAAAAACATCGATGTATCGAGTTTTTATGCCTTCATATCCGAGGTTAGGTGTTATCATAGAGGTATTAGGTATTATGCGTCAGAAATTTTGCATCTTCTTAAAAACTTGAAATTTTGAAAATTATTCGGAAATCGGAACATAATTACTAAAATGGTGATAAATAATCCGCAAATATTTTTCCATTGAATTTATTTTTAAACATAGAAAACATATCACTGTTCCATAATGAAATAAAGATAAATAAACATAATACAGCAAAAAACAAATAACACAATAAAGTAGGTGTACCTGTTCCCTAAAAATATTCTAAGCTTGTTAGTATAAGAAAAATCAAATTGAAAAACCGTGGGTTTAAAACGTTTAAACCTCCCAGTATTGGTAAGGAACACTCTTTGCTTAATATGCAGCGACCCCAACCTACTCCTGTTATCTTGTACCACCAAGTTGAGATCTGAGACAATCCTCTCAGAAGGTACTGATGTAGATATGGCGGATCTTGTTCTTGGAAGGCAACAGTGGGATGAAAACATGAACGATTTTATGCCTTCACTTTTTTCCCTACACGCGAACGATAGATGGCGTAATTAGGAAAGGTTCGTTCGTATTCTTAAAAGTCTTATGATAATCAGAAAAATGAATTATTGGTCAACCAAAAACAATTATTATACCGCTCGTTTCCTAAAACATCGCTGCGATGTTGAGTGTTTTGAAAACATCGAGTCGATGTTCCATCGATTGTCTTACCACTCGATGTTTCCGATGTATCGGCAAAAAAACATCGAGTAGTCCGATACATCGATGTCGATGTGACATCCCTACCACCAAGTGAACCTTGAGAAAGTGATTGCTTATTTTGTCTCTTACTCTCTTCTCCCATGTAAACCCGCGTTTTCAATGATAAATAGCTGCTTGCCTCTCTGTATCTCCTGTCTAACCTTCTGCAGTCTGGGACTTATTTTTTCTCTTCCTATTCATCATGTAGCCAACGGTCTCCCCTCTATCCACTTCAATATTTCATTATCTTACTAAATGTCCCCCGCTCACAATTTCGCTTTCTTCCAATTTCCCCACTAACATCCATTCCTCTCGAGCCATCTTCATTACCTCGTCGTCTGTGTTACTCTCCATTAAACTCCGCAGTCCAATCCCAAAAGCTTCCCAATTTCTCTCATCCTCATTCCGCCGAAATATTCATTTGATCATCTCATCGTCATTTCCTTCTATAGACCATGCTTTGTCACTGTAAACATCCTTTTCTCTTCTATCTTTTTCATTTCGTCATATTAATTTAACTTCTCCATTGAAAAAGACGTGACAATGTTCAAATTATAAGCACCTGGAGTTAAAGCAGATAAGTTGATGATACACCAAGTAATATATCCTCACGCCACTGCTCTATTTTCCTACCGCTGGAACAACATGCAGAAGAACCTGAACAAACTCTTTTCCACTACGTAAAAATTTGAGCTGAATATCAATGAAAGTATCAAGAGGAATAAAATTTAATTTACGACAGTTAACATGTCAAAATAGATAAAAATACCCATCACCGAAACTGAGAAATGAACAATGCTGAATGTTAGTAAATGCTAGTGTACATATATAGTCAGTTTAAAAACGACAGAAAATGAATGGCAGTTAGAAATAAAAATTATATTACCAGAACCAGCCTTCTCGGAGGTTAAAAATCAATGTCAGATACTCAACTCCAATTTCTCAACTTGGAAATATAGGATATGAAAAGATAGTTTTTTAAAGGATTTTGCTGCATAGTTGCGCAAGCTGGACCATCTTGTTTGAGAACTGGAAGGTTTACGGGTCAATGGAAATATAATGTGGTCATTCATCATTAAAAACTACTTAGCAAAATAGAAATAAATTGCAAACAGCAAATTTAGGAGTCAATGTTGGAACAATGAATGTTTATAGAGAACAGCCAAAGAAGTAGAATGAAACGTTTTGGCAAACTTATTATTCACAATTGTGGTTGAAAAAACAAGTTCGAAGGAAAAGTTGTGGTTCAAAGAAGTAAAAGAGAGAATACGGAAGAAGATAATAAAAGATATGCTAGAGGTCACGTAATTACGACGAAGAAATGTAGAGGAACCTTTGCTTATTTTATCTAAAATCATATTATTTGTTAGCCCATAACTATAATATAACTAACCATAATTGTAATAAAATTATGAAATAATTGAGATGAACACCGTATCAAGTTTGGTAACGTCCCATCATTGTTTGGCCGTCCTGACAAACCATAGGTCACAAGTTTCAATCCCAAACGGGTGCAACTTTGGTGCGTATTGTAGAACTATAGGCGTGGGTAAGATGAGAGCGACGTTTCCCTAGTCGCTGAAATGACAATAACTGTTACTAGTACGAAATTCTCACGAAAAGATATCGGATACCTCCAACAACCCAATGGCGGTTTTCACCTCCTATCCCATAATGAATGTTCCATGGGTTATGGGATGCAACCGACCAAAATTTTCGTCAAATTTTGGGGTATCATGCTTGGAATCTTCGTAGGGGTCGGATGATTCTAAATCTCAGGCCTTTCAGGGAGGAGGAAGCGAAGATGCTGGCCTAAGGCACTTCGATTTCCCACGAGGCTCCAAATCAGGTGTTCCATTTCCAAGATTGGATTTCGCACACCATTGGAGATATTTATACGAAATTGTGGAAGAGATTGAAGATTCAAGTTCTCACAAAATGATAAGGGTGGCTGTTTGGGGCCCAGGCCCCAGAACGTCTTCTAGACAAGCCCTCAGATGGGTCTTCCCCGAGTCCTCAACCCCCAGAGGAGTACAGAGTTGAAACACTATTACCCTTGTTTTGCCGGATGAGATTGGTTTAGATGAACGTAAAATACTTCTCGCACGACCTAACTTTTGCAACATATTCTTCTTTAGCTCAACACTCTTCCGGCCTCTCATCAATCCATCCAAACTTTTCAACCCTCTCCCCTTTTCTCTTACTAACCTTACATTCTTACCCCTATTACGCTATAAAACACTCTCACCTCTTAGTATCCAGTCCATTGATTCACTGAATCTCGTAATTTCTTCACTCAACTCTGTCTCCTCAACTCATTTGTTTTACTCTCCACCCACCTTACTTTCTCCATTCTTCTTCAAACCCATTTCTCAAAAGTCGATACGTTAAATTTATTCTTTTTCTTGTAAAGCAGCGTTCAACATTGGGTTGCAAGTAGTCATTTCTTTACCTTCTCACTCAACATATGGGCATAAGAACTCTTGCGCAAATAAAGGCCTAGGCCACTAGCGTAATTCTCCTTCGAACGTTGCTAGGGATATATCCATAACTTTACCCAAGTAGCTAAAGACGTCTAATACTTGCTACCTCTAAATTTTAAATGGAATGAAGCAGGTAATTTTTGATAATATTTAGCGGCGTTGAACATGTTAAAATCCATCTAAAATTCAAGAATTTGAAGAAAACAGTAGCGTTTGGCAAGAAGAAAAACTGAAGGAGACTTAAAATCAGCTGGCATTTCAGAAAGCAGTAGGAAACTACATAGGAGAGGACCTGACTGAGAAACCAGTAGAAGAGCGTTGGGAAAACATTAAATGGAAGCCGCAAAAGAAGTTCTTGGAAGAATAAAAGTTGTTAAGAACAAGCCATGGATCACGGAAAAAGTTTAAGTGCTGATTGAAGAAAGAAGAAAGTACATCATCATCATCATCATCGGCCAACAATTCTAGAATTGGTTTGACGCAGCTTTCTTTTCGATTCTTCTATGTGCCAACCTTTTCATTGTGACGTAATTATTCTCTTTTACATCCTTCACAACCTGTTCCATGAATCTCATACGAGTCCTGCCTTTTCCAATCTTCCCGTTCACTTTTTTCTCAAAGATAGTCTTCATTAGGCCATCATGTCTGAAGATATGGCCGATTAAGTTGTCCCTTCCTCTTTTTAGAGTTTTCAGCAGACTTCTCTTTTCTCCCACTCTTCTTAGGACTTCCTTGTTACTTAATCGGACGATCCATTTAATCTTCAGCATGCTTCTTTAGCACCACATTTCGAATGCTTCCACCCTTTTCTTCTCCGCTGCTCTCATCGCCCATGCCTCACTGCCGTAAAGAAACATGCTCCAGATGTATATTCTGATAAACTGTTTCCTTACTTCTTTTTTTAATAAGAAAGTACAAGAATACGAAAACTGAAGAAGGGAAGCTTTGCTACAAAAGAATAAGGAACAAAATAAGCCGCAAAGCAAGGAAAGCTAGAGAGATAAGGATGAAGAATCTAAGCGAAGATGTAAAAAACATCCTTGAACTTGGAATGGCGGAAGCTGCTTACAGGATAGTGAGGAACCACTTAAAGGAACGGAGCGCAAGATGGAATGCCATAAGAGACAAGAATGGAGAACTTATGTTTGAAAATGAAGGCAAAGTGAAGAGATTGAAAGAATATCTCAAGGAGTTATGCATTGGAAACAATCTCAACACGAAAGTGATTGAAGAGGAAAGCGAGGTCGAAAATGATGATATGGGAGATCAATATTAAGATCGGAATGCGACGCAGCAGTAAGAAATTTTCGGATTAATAAGGACTCTAGAATTGATGATATCCCAGCAGAATTAATAAAAAATGCAGGAGGGAAGACATTAACCCATCTCTACAAAACCATCTGCGAGTCGATTCAACAGGAGAATCATATAGAGATTTCGGGAAAAACATCATAATTCCTATTCCCAAAAAGAAGAGCGCAGAAATTTGAAAATTTTAGGACTATAAGCCTGACGACACATGAATCGAAGATATTGACAAGGATCATCTACAGAAGAATAAAACGAAAAGCAGAGGTGTTTTTGGATGAAAATCAATTCTGATTCAGAAAAAGAAAGGGTTCAAGAGAGCAATATTGACCATAAGGCCGCACATAGAGAAGAGAATGGAGTCTCATTCCAACTGACTCTCATTGTATTTGTGGATTTAGAGTAGGCTTTTGACAACGTGGATTGTAATTCAATGCTTGGAATTCTGAAAGGCATTGGAGTGTCCTACAATGACCAAAGAATTATCTACAGTTTGTAGAAAAACCAAGTAGATGTGATGAAATCTGGAACCAGCAATGAAAAAACAAATATAAGGAAAGGATTAAGACATGGCTGTGTACTGTTTCCCGTAATGTTTAATGTTTACATACAGCGAGCCATCAATGAAATCAAGGAAAAGTGTTCTGAGTAAACATCCACGGAGAAACAAGGAGGATCTGATACAGATGCTGTCAACCATGGAAAGCACAATGGCCAGACATCAGCTGAAGATCAATAAGAAGAAAACTAAGATATTAGTGTGCAGCAAGAAAAAAGAGGCCTAAACCAACGTTATACTAGGAAAACAGAAACTGGAACAGGTGGAAGAGTTCTGTTACCTGGGAAGCAGAGTAACCAGTGATGGACGAAGCAATAAAGAAATAGTCAGTGGAATAGCCCAGGCAAAGAAGACATTCTATCAAAAGAAGAATCTACTTACCTTTGGAAATACGTACAGGTGTAGAAGTAAGGAAACAATTCATCAGAAAGTACAACTGGAGCATGTTTCTTTACGGCAGTGAGGCATGGACAATGGCAGCAGCGGAAAAGATAAGGGTGGAAGCATTTGAAATGTGGTCCTTAGAAGAATGATGAAGATTATATGGATCGACCAAGTGGCAAAGGAAGAATTAAGAAGAGTGGGAGAAAAGAGAAGTCTTCTGAATACCCTGAGAAGAAGACGGAAAAACTTAATCGGCCACATCATGAGACATGATGGCCTGATGAAGACAATTTTCGAGAGACAAGTGAACGGGAAGAATGGCAAAAGAAGGCCTCGTGCATGATATAGAATAAGTGATGTAGGATGTGAAAGAGAAGAAATACATAAATATGAAGAGATTAGCCGATAGAAGGACTCCGTGGAGAGTTGCGTCAAACCAATCTGAGGATTGATGACCAATGATGATGATGAGTGATTTCAATCTTTTGTACATCCTTATAGTCTTTAAAACACGATGGCCTGATGAAGATAATCATCGAGGGAAAAGTATACGGGAAGAATAGAAACGGCAGACCTCGTATGAGTTATATATAACAGGTCGTGGGTGAGATAAGTGAGATGAATTAACATACAGGTCATAAAGGACGTGAAAGAGAGGAGCTACGTTAATGTGAAGAGGTTGGCTGATAGAAGAATCGAGTGGAGGGCTGCGTCAAACCAATCCTAGGATTGTTGACCCATAATGATGATGATGATGATGAACATGTTAAGACTAAAATAGCTTAGAGAGATTCAACATATACTGTTATGGTACACAATTAATGCTGTAGAATCGGACATAGATATTTTAGTCTGTTAAATTTCATAAAACTAATTTTGTTCACGGTTATTTCAATGTTTTTTCGTCCTATATAATGTCTCCATTTAATATCTACGAGTGAGAAACGTATTATTGGTCTTAACAAACCTTACTAGGCTTGGCGTAGATCAAGCGTTAGTTACGGGAACAGTGTAAAAACTTAAATCCTTGTTGTGCGTTTTAAGAATCCAGAGTAATGTAATAATTTTATAGAAAGCAAAATTATGAAATTCTTGTGGAATAAATTTGGCAGAAATGAATATTAAAGCGAAGAGCATAGGATAAAACAGGTGGAATTATTTTGTTACTTATGTAGTGTTTTTTGACATATGTGAACGTAGCTGCGATCATGTTAGCAGAAGAATTGCTGTGGCCAAGAAGGCGTTTTCATCCATTGATAAGAACATATCATGGGAACGTTGAGCAGGGATGAAAAAAGGAGATTAGAAAAGAGCTTTGTGATGGGCGTGGCTTTACATGGATGAGAGGCCTGGGCCCTATGTAAGATGACCTGTTTTAAAGATTTCAAGTTTTGGAAATGCTAGTAAGGGGGATAATCAAGAAAGCGCGATGGATGGAAAGGCAGTCGAATAAAGCGGTGTCAATCATAATTACGGAAGAGATAAGATTTTTGTCTCAAATTAGGTGGTACGTGTTGTGAACGGAACGGGTACTTGGTGATTGTGGAATTTTGAAGACAACCATAGTAGGTAGAAAGAGAAGTGTGGAAGAAAGAGAAATAGCTCTATCGATAATATGAAGGATGGTAAGAAATATGCCAACGTGAAGAGAAAATTCGCATAGGGATTGAAACGATAAATACATTACATTTAAAGTGGAATAGAAAAGCTACATCAAAACCTACCCTAGTAGACTGCTAAATTTAACTTCGGTATTATAGAATTTCGTCAGCACTCTTTTACAGCTATTCCTCATGATCACCCTAACGAAAAATTTGGCATGATTTTGGTGGTTTCGTGCCGAGCATCATGGAAATCGGTGCTTTTGTTTGGAGTTTCGAACGAACTTTTATCAAATACTTTCTATTGCACTTCGTGGATCGATAATTATCTAATGATTGTTTAATAGCGAAAGAGAATAATTTAAATCCTCAGCCTATCTAAATTCTTCTCAAGAAGACATTAATGTTCTATGTTCTTTATAATCCCTAACGTTGTTAAATGGCTTCAAATATTACTTATTTATTTTGTGAAGCAAAACAAAATCTCCAATTCCCTTGCCGCTTCGGGCCACGATGCGCGATCCAACCTGAAGCTAATTTAAAACAGCTTTCCAAGAAAAGCTAATTAAAAAAGTAATTACCCTGGAAATTGGTGCTTGAGGATCATTTATAAAAAGATAAAATTTTTATTCATATCAACATTAATTTTTAACAATTTCTCTCGGGGATGACTGGTGTACTTCCAACTTATCGATAAAATTTTCATTTATTTTTCAAGATTATTGCTTTGCTCTGGTTCTATGACTGTTTGTTGGTTGTTAAATTATTTTCTGGAATAAAGTAATCTGGATAGGATCGCAAAGTAACTCAGTTTTTATCCCATTACACTAGATAATCACGAGCTTCAGTAAACCCCAGGTGATGTGATAGGGCCAGATAAGCCCCGGTCCAACAACCCAAAGATCGCGAGTTCGAATGACTCCTTAACGATATGAGTGGTGTTATCTTTGGTATTAAATTAGTGCAGATAGCTTGGTAAAACCTTAGTAGTTGCATCATCTAAAAAACAAATTCAGAGTGAGGTGATGGGTCTCTATGGAGATTAAGATAATTGAATCTTGCATTTATAAAGGTATCGTTTCTCATCAACTCCGGAGGTAATTACAACTAATTCTTCTTTCTTCTGTTTGAAGGCATTATTACATTTAAACCCAGCTTATGTATTCTTATGCATCTACATCTACATCTACATAATACCCTGCAAGTCACCATAAAGGTGTGTGGCAGGGGGTGAATTCTCACCAAACATGCACTACATATCATGCATAAAAAAGGATTAGTATTGACATTGAAGAAAAAGGATTATAGACATTGAAGAAATAGTTGATAGTAATCTTAGATTACTTGCAGACGATACAGTAGTGTACAGGGAAATTCGCGGACATAATGATAGCTCTCACAAAAGATCTAGAGGCAATTCAAAAGTGGTGCAATACGTGGCAGCTAGGATTAAATTTGAAAAAAGTGTAGTAATGAAATTCTGGTAGAAAAGCAACTTTCCTGAGTACACCTGACGCATAGAACAAAGCGGTTTGGATACGGTAGAATCTGTGAAACACCTCGGAGTTTAACGGACACATGATCTTTCAAGGGGTAAACATTTTCGCGAAATAACTGGTTAAGCTAATCTTGAATTGGAATTTGTAAGAAGGGTTGTTGTTAAGTGTGACTAAAAACTTAAAGTAATAATCTTATTTTCCCTAGTTAGACTTCAGTTACAATACGCTTCCAGTATTTGAGATCCTTATGATGTGGGGCTAGAAACCGAGCTCGAACGCTTACAGTTAAGATTTGCACGAATTGTAAATAGTCGACATTTACGACAGTCTCGTATTGGTAACAACTTACAAGCCTTCTGCAACTATTAGGATAGAAACGCTGTTCCACCGACACGTCGGTTTAAGTGTAGACTTAATTGTTTGTACAAATACCAAGACGATCTCTCTTCTGACGACACTAAGGGCATTTTACGAAACCCGACATACTACGGCAGGCTAGATCATGAGAAAAAAATGAGAGAAATAGACTGCAGAACGTACAGTTTTAAAGTGTCTTTTTTCCGCGAACGATAAGAGACCATAACAACTGTAAATGACACTGTACAGTTTGGTTTGTCGTCATGTAGTGTAGCTGTTTAGTTTATTATCTTAATAATGCCTGCTTACTAACATGCTATCGAATAATAACAGCACGTGTCGTTTGTTCTCCATGATTGTGTTTGATCCGTATGCATTTTCTCAGTTGTCAATTACTCTAGCACTTACTATTTCTATCACTTGTAGCATATGCGGCTGCATATGTGTAGCACTTGTACCTTATGTGGTTACTATTGTTAGTTAATTTAATCTACTGAAAACAAATCAGTGTTCAACCCGAAGTTTGATTTTTGATGGGTAAGGGTAGAGTTTTCCCCGTATTAAGCCATTGGCGTGCGAAGTTTTCACATTCAGGGTAGGGGGATTCAGTTCCTTTACCTGACCAATCTGTGATACCCTACATAGGTTTGACGCACAGAAAATAAAATTGCAAGGATTTTTAGCTTGTGGGGCCAGGTTGCTACTACCTTAGACCAGGGATGTGACCCGATTTAGGCACTTTACGTTTCGTGCCGTACCTGGGAGGCACCCGAATTCGGAGTCCGAGCCTCGGCGTTGAAGGAGATCCAACCCTTCACCACGGGTGGTTTATAGCACCAACTGACCAGTCTAGCTATAGTTTATAACTTCTTAAAGTTAAACATAAATACAAAGCTATGTTCGTCTTTGTGTTGTACTAGTCACGCTGATGAAAATGGTTTTTTCATCGCAGTCATACTGTAGATATTAACCAATATATACGATTTAGCAATTTATTGTACATTAAACTGGCTTGGTTTACTAATGCACGTAAGATGGTTAATATATATCGTATAATTGTGTTTAAAAAACCATTTTCATCAACGTGAATAGTACAACACAAAGATGAACATAATTGTGCAATTTATGTTTAACTTTAAGAAGTTATAAACTATAGTGTGATAGGTCACTTGGTGCTATAAACCACCCGCGGTGAAGGGTTAGGTCTCATTCAAAGCCGAGGCTTGGACTCAAAGTTCGGGTGCCTCCCAGGTACGGCACGAAACGTAAAGTGCCTTTCCGGGTTACATCCCCGCCTTAGACTTGAACCTGGGTCCCTCCAGTCTGTAGAGAAGAACTCTACACAGTAGGCCACCTCGTCCCTCTAGTATACCGAAGAGATATTTTTTTCAAAAGGCTTACTTAATACCGGCGTATAATTTAAAACTTAGTTTCTGTTCGTCATAAAGCTCATTTGGCTATTGAATAGTATTATAAGCCCCCTTGAAGGATGTTTGATATGTATCACTCACGAATATTTGATTACATTTGGGAATTTTCCTTACTGTATAATGTATTTAATCCTTTTTTAACAAAAAAGAATCTTTTCCTAATTAACAAGTATATCGTCCATTTCTATTGTAGTATTCTGATTTTAAGGTGATATGTTTAAAGAACAATGAACTTTAATGGAATTTCTTTAAAGCCGCCACATTTCTTGAAGCAGACTGTTTATGACTTGGAATTGACTTGTAATTGCACCTTTCTCTTCAGATCAATAATACTGAACGTGATGAGACTTGATTTTCCTCCTGGTAATTAATGCCAGCGGTCCATTGTTGCGAGTTGCCTGTTGACGTGGGCAACGGAGATCTTCAGAAGTTTATTCGCCTAAACTTGGTTCCCCAGAACCTTCTCTTGGATCACGTCCGTATCTCCTCTTGATACTCTCGAATTTCTGTATTCTGAAGTCTCGTAAATTTGACGAACTTCATGCATTCTCTCTCCCTCTCCATCGTCATTCACTACCCTGAACTTCGTAAGACACTTGTTAGCCGTAATTAAGAGGGCTGACCGAGAGTTGCGTACGTTTCCACCGTGAATAACTCTGGAATCTGTAAGCTTTTTCAACGAATAAGTAAGCATGCGAGAATATTTACCTCTTTCATAACAAAATAGGGGACTAATGACTTATTAATTCTGTGATTGGCTTGAAAAGTTGGTGCTGCTGTAAAACAACTTACAATGGCTATTTTACACTGCTAGCTTTTATTGGACTGCTAACTTACAATTGCTATTTATTTCTAAGGGAATTTATTTACTAGTCTCGTATTGCACCTTTTTCAAGTTATTAGACAAGCTATAACTATGTGACACAGTGTTTACTAACTCGGTCAAAGATGTGCTATTGCAAAAGCGTTTATTAATATAAAGAACTATATAATCATTAACACAACGCAATATTCCTTTGATTGGTTAAACGTGCCTCTATAGCTTATTTTTTAATGGTCAACACTTTTCTTATCTATTTATTTTTCTGTATCACCATACTTTTCATTCCCCAAATGTCTCATTCTGTGATATTAATTTTCATTCATTTTTTCCTCATTGGCTGCGTTAATGAGGCCAATATTTCTTAAATGTGTCCGATAAGGCTATTTCATTTTCTCTTCAGAATTTTTATCAGGCTACTCTTTCCCTCCAATCTTCTTAGAAACTATTCTAAGTAACGAACTTAGCCATTACTAGAAGCTTTCATTTGATATCATTCGTTGTTCGCTACCCCGACATTTCAAATATTACCCCAGTGACTTCTTCTGCATCTTCTTTCTGTTGCTCTTTCTTTACTGCCGTGAAGAAGAAATGTCAGTTTCTTCATATAAAATGCCTGCATCACCTGGGCTACTCGAGTGACCAGTCTCTCATTGATTTCTCACTGAATCTTCTGGAATTGGAATAGTTTTTCACTTCTTCAACCTTTAGTTTCTCGAATTTAAAGGCTGTTTTACTTGAGCCAGTAAATTGCACAGTTCGATTAATGCATGGAAATAGAACAGGAGCTATTTCCCACGCATTCGTGCATGCATTTTCGAAGTGTTCTGTGCACTCCTTTGCTCTATACCAGGTTATTTTACAGAGTATATTTCCTTCGAAGTTGCTCATGCTATTCCGAAGTTCTCTATGCATTTTTTTTTATTTACACGGTACAATGTTCTCTTTAAATTGCTCCATTTACAAGGCTACACGATGACGAGTCTCATGCATAATGACCTTAACGTTTGGCTTTACTCTTCATTCCTCTCTTTTGTATCCCTGTTTATTTTTTTTAATTTTCATTGATATCCTTTCTGTATCTTTTCTTTGCTAAATAGAATCTTTCTTTAATCTCTTTCAAACTCAGCCATGATGGCTATGCCTTTGCCATATACCCGCATGATATATATTTCCTCCCCAACACTCACACTTGAGGACTCTTCGGTAGCCCTTCACGTTGTAGTCATGAAAATCATTCACGCCTGCTCATACACTTAAACTTTTCTTTTTTTGTTTCCTCATTGCTTCGTATATATTTTATCCCAACTTCCTGGTTTTGCAGGTTGCACGCTATTCTGATATGTGGAATATCCATTTCCATGAAGAATACTGAGAAGGTCAGAGCGTAGTGCCGGAGTGTGATGACGACTTCCTCTCTTTGTCGGCGGAGGAGGCCCACGTGGAACTGAGTGGTGTATGACAGGTAGGGAAAATCCTCAAACATACCGATATTTATTTATGTGCATTAGGGCTTTAATTTTTGCAGTAACTCTTATGTTCAAAGGCAACAATTATGTTTTCCTACAAATTCAGGACACGACAAAACATTGGATCGTGACTAACAAAGGTTTATTTTGAGGGAAACAGTTGTGCTACGATACCTATATTGGTAGAATACTTTTGATGAGTGAATTTGAAACTGAAACCACTGTATTTCTTTGGAGAGACTAAATCGCTCCTATAGACTCAGTCATTTAACTCTACTCAACGTAAGAGCAAACGCATGCATTATTTTTATCTATAGATACATATCATTATTCCTACTACATGAATGACGGAGGCCCCTCGTATCTAGTCGGCAAAGTACTGGGTGACATTTGTTTCTCCTAATCTGTATTCCGTCCATTCGAGCAACAAATCACATGACCTAAGACTCGTTGAAGTAATTTTTCTAAGGAGAATAAGACAGCTAAGGTCATTTGTAGAATTTAGAATAGGTGGATAATTAAAATGAGATAACATATCTTTGAAAACAGAAACTTGGAGAGAAACTCGATGTCGGCGTTAACCTGATCATAATTAGAAGCACCATGTGCCCACGATTTTACGTCCCACCCTACGGTCGGAGCACGAAACCAAAAAAGAGCTCTTTATCTATATACATACATGTTTAGCCAGCTAGCAGCTGCAGGGAAATGTGGCAAATGGTGATACATCATCAGACGTGCAGTTGACTTTAGCTGCAAATAAATTTGGTCGTTGATAATGCTATGACATGTGAAATATGTTTGAACTAATAAGAAGGAGAGTATGAAAGAGGAAAATTTGCGTTTTAGTCCTGTAAATTGCGTGGAAATGACGAATTCTTGCACCGCTCTGCCCGAGAGTTGAGTTCTCCTAATTTTTCACTGCCGTCTGTCTTGCTGATGTGTGCAGGTGTAGGCATATTTCTGCAGGGTCAGATTCGAATGCGTGTGTTTTGTTTTTATTGGCATTCTATCAAAAGAAGAATCTACTTACCCCTGGAAATATAAGCGTAGAAGTAAGGAAACAATTCATCAGAACGTACATCTGGAGCGTGTGTCTCTATGGCAGTGAGGCATGGACAATGATAGCAGTGGAAAAGAAAAGGTTGGAAGCATTTGAAATGTGGTGCTACAGAAGAATGATGAAAAGTAAGTAACGAGAAAGTCCTAAGAAGAGTGGGAGAAAAGAGAAGTCTTCTGAATACCCTGAGAAAAATACAGAAAATCTTAATCGGCCACATCATGAGACATGATGGCCTAATGAAGACAATCGTCGAGGGACAAGTGGACGGGAGGAATGGCAATAGAAGGCCTCGTGTCTGATATATGGAACAAGTGATGAAGGATGTGAAATAGAAGAAATACGTAAATATGAAGAGATTAGCTGATGGAGGGACTCAGGGGAGACCTGCGTCAAACCAATCTGAGGATTGATGACCAATGATGATGATGAGTGATTTCAATATTGCGTACATCCTTATAGTCTTTATTTTTTCTCATCCAACCTCTTCCAGTAGCCGAGTGTCACTTTCTGTGTGGTCATAGGAATTCAGTACAAAATACAAAGCTCTCTTCTGTACCTGTTTCAGTTCCCAAATTAAAATTTAACTCTTTGGGTCCCAAATGGCCACGCATACTGCGAGGCCATGAAAGTTGGAGATAACATATTTCTTTTACTTTTTTATTTTAAGTAATAATTAAATGCTAGTAGAATACTTATGATGCTGGGTCACACGTATTCATTCAAACTGTACATAACAGCTGAAGATGGTTTCTTATTCTTCAATGGGGAATATACATTAAATTTGTTTACATGTAATAATGATGTACTTGATGTGAAATTTCCTCAGCAATTCAAACATATATGCCAAAAGTTCTATGCCAATCACAAAGATTATTAAACGCTATTAAAATGTTCCCAAAAATTGGCGAAAGTCACATGACCTGGAAAGCTTTCTGATGCCACTGCACTGGTATAGTTTCCTATTTCTACGAAAACAGTCGTTTATTTTAGAAGAAAACAAAGTGAATATATTGTTTTGCAATTTATAGCTGTTTCTTGATTGATACCATGACTGAAAAGGGATTTAAAAAAGCACTATCTAAAAATTTGCCTTTGTTTTACTCTCTTATGGTGGAATTCTTCTTTAAAAAACAGCGATTGCTTTGTCATAACAGAGATTCTCGGAAAAATACAGACAGGACACTATACAGATAATATACTTCTTATGGACGTGCACTCTATGGGGCGGAAACGTGGACTGTGCGAAAAGAGATAAATGAATAGACTTAGGGCTTCAAGATGTGGGTGTGGAGAAGGATGGAGAGGGTGAAGTGGGTCGAAAGGAAGACGAACGATGAAGTGCTAGAATTGGTAGAGAGGAAAGAAATTTGATAGATGAAATTAGGAGAAGGCAGAAGATGTGGATGAAAAAGGTAATAAAAGGGAATGGCGTTTTGAAAGAAGTAATTGAGGGAAGAACGCTGGGTAAGCGGGGAGAGGGAGGAGAAGAATGGGTAGCTTGGATGGAATGATGGGTGGCAGGAGGTATGAGGGCTGAAGAGGGACATCGCGTGAAATTTAGGGGATGGGAAGAATCACATGTCCATGTAGATCTACCTTCACCGGTAGAAAACTAATAATAATAATAATGGACGATTTGCCCGTTACGATCCATACTACTCAAATAAAGAGTCGAGAAATATATTCATTTATTGCATTAAACACATGAGATAAATACAAACGTTTTTTCAAGTATTCGTTGAACAACTTACCCCCACCTGCAACGGATAAACAACGCCCATAATGATACCTTGCTGTGACGTCATGCGGTGACGTCGTGTTTTTAAGCTGCCGAATGCGTACTACAATTGTTAAAGAGTAACATCTTTGTAACACGACTTAATTCTTCGTCATAATTTTCGCAACGCACATTTCAGCTAATAAACTTCACATTCAAAGAGTTATAAAAAATAGTGCATGTTCCCCACTAGGGGTTTATTGAATCCGCATTTTTAATAGCGCTATCCACATCTTGAGACATGCTGATCTCTCAACTACAATTATCGGGGGATAAGAAAATGGAAGAAATGCAAAGAGTGACAAAGGAAGGCCTCGGATTAGATGTATAGAGCTAGCAACAAAGGATTTGAAAGAGAATTACGTAAATATCAAGAGTTTATCTGAAAGGAGAATCAAGTGCAGGTCTGTATCGAACCAAACTAAGGTTTATATCTGATGATGACGATGTATGTCGATCTCATACTGCTACTTATATCTACCTTTTTTCGTAAATAACTTATTTTGACCTCCAAAGGTAACAGCATATTCAGTCAAAAGGCACATCTACCGCTAGAGATAGATGAATCATATCATACTAGGGGGATGCAATTTTAAGATAAAGGTGCAGAAAGGTTTGGGAGGTTACAACGAGAAAAGTTTTCTTTTGAGTTCATTTTTTTTTGGTGTTTGAATTATTCCAGTTTCACTCCCGTTTTAATGGTCTGACGCACTCGGCAACTCTCGGCTACGTACTTTGTTCCCCGATATGTTTTCAATATCCCAACAGCCGACTCCTTGGCTCAGAATCTACTGCCCGTCCCATCCCAAGGAGAAGATTCCTTTCTCGAAACCCTCCAATCCACTTGGTAACTACATTGTGCTTTCTTGAAGTTCATGGCGCCATAACCTGCCACGAATCCATGGCAAAGTTTTAATTAACCTTACCTTTACCCCCACCGTTCACGGCCGCTGTCATCAATCCCTTTATCCCCGTTAACTAAACACTCGGCAAATAATTTAATGAGGTGATGCTCGTTTACTTTTCTTTTTGGAATCGGTCTGCCGAGGCAGAATTATGACCTCATCCCACGAATTAATTTTTCGAGTGCTGTTCCGGCCGACAACTAATTACGTAAATACAGGCCCGAGTTGCTTCGTGATGGATTAGGGGTGGGGGAAATGGGGGGAAGGTGGGGAGAGCGGGGGTGAGGTAACGTATAAGGGTTTTTGGATTGAGTCGGCGTAGCTGCTATGATCATACGGTGAACATTTCCACCTTATCTTCCCGAAGGTAATTAATAAGGATAAGCGACTCGTTTTTCAAACTTCGGAATCATAAAACCGTCACGGGATCATCTTGTAGTTCTTCCCGGTCATTGGCTCTCTAATGGGAAGAGGATGATGGAGGTGGGATGAGGAGGGGTTATGAGAGATTACTCACGTTTCTCCTCCACACCCACCCACCTTCTTCTCCTTCCATTATTTCCCGGCCACGCCTCCAAGTCCCCCGATGCTAGTGCACGATTCGCCCGTCTCATAACCCCTCTTACCCCTGTTACCCCTTCAACACTTTCAACCCCCCCCCCCCTCCCCCAGCACAGCGTCAAGAAAACGAACATTATATAGCATCCAGCGGGTTGTCAAATGCATTTAATGCATCAGCTGATACGGAGTCAAATGTGAAACCTGGCAAATTATCAAAGGAAATTTATCAGCAAGAGAGAAGGGAAGCTGATCATCGCTGACGGTAACTTTCAATCCCTCTGTGGCATGTCGTCGTCCGACTCAGGCTTTATTAGGGTAATGAAGGAAGCTATAGAAATTTTACTGGAAAATGGATTACGTCAATAGATAATGGCTTCAAGTGATGCAAGATTATTTTTATCATCGTTGCTCTGCCGTTATGATGGATTTAGGCGGACATAAAAATTTTTCCAGGCTGCCTATCTTTCACAGTTCTTCAATTCTTATTTCTTTTCATTACATCCAAACAGCCCGCTCACCTTAAATCTTCCGTTCACGTCCCACTTTAAGCAACATTGCCGATTTGGGGCAGTACTTGATTACATCGAAGATACTAGGGGGAAATTTGGTGATGGCAAAGCATATTTTTGTTTAAAATAATGGTTTGTAGTGGTTTTTTTAGCATTTCAGAGAGGTATTATGCTGCTACTTTGTGGAAAATCTTATTTATGAAATCACGAGGCATGTGTTGCTAAATTGAAGGGAATTTAATAAATATTGAATAGTCAGAAATCATAATTAATATTAATTATTTGTTTAAAAAATTACGTATACTTATATCATGCTAACAATATTTATTTGCGCCTAGTCCTTAAAGATATTTTGAATGACTTAGTTATATGTAAGATAGTACTTACAATGATGCATATCTGGTAATCTTTTACTCCACATTCTTCTTTTCCATATGGATTATAGTTATTTTATTTTTTCTTGAATTTCATTTTTTTGCTTGAATCTTAACATAAGTGTTTTCAGTGCCATTTTCTCGTTTCCTTTTCATATTTTTTTTGGGATCGAACCCTTATCTGCAATTGTTTCTTGGCAAATTTAACAGTGAACACGTGTTTAACTCTCTTATTTTATCTCCATCCTAAATTTTTCCATTGAATCTGACCCTATTTCTAATCAACTCTTTCATCTTCTTTCTAAGGCCAACGGAACTTTGTAGGACATATTTTTTGCAGCGAAACCACTTGAGCTCCAAGTTGTCAAATATTTTTTCAGTCGCTTACTCTTTGCTGCGCATTGCCCTCTCCGTTCGTTGCTCAATGAAACACATTCAATTGCATTTAAAAAGAAAAAGGGTCATACAATAAATTCTGCGCGAAAAGAAAATAGGTTCGAGAACCATGGATTTTTATTGTGTTTGAGGTCGTGAATATAATTCGAACCATCGAAGTTTTGCCGGTAAAACCTCATTTTTTTGAAATATTCGAATGAGTGAACATATGAACAAGGAAGAAGGTTAATGGATGATTTTTCCAGCCTACATATCATAAACCTACCGGTAACTCTTTCCACCCGTAATCGTGTCCACATACCGTATGCGAAAAAAGCACTGCCCCCGACAGCAAAGGTCGACTCGATTGGCGAGGGTCAAACTCATTTTACATTTTGCCTTGGGACACGAGAAATTTGCATGCCAAGGAACTAGGAGAAGGGTTCGTTTCCTTTCAACTCTTGCGAATTTCCGGTCAATTCTCATCTTTAAAAGAGCACAAAGCTTAGTTTTAGCCAGGGTCTTTTTTGACGTCAAACTGCTTCCAACAGCCTTTTTAAAAAAAATAATTTTTCCTGACGAAAACGAGTTGCAGGCAAAATAATCAAAAGAAAATATTCGGCAGGGGCTAATGGTATCTAGCCGTCCCTCTTATATATTGATTGAGTGATATTCTGCGATCGCTCATCTTATACAAACGACCTCATCAAATTCAGGGGACTGTTCGACAGATTAAGCGTCCAACTCTTTAAACAAACTCCCCAAGGGTGCGTGAAATTTACACAGCTAGGCACGGAAGCTTGCTCTTTTCTCTCCTCCGCCACCTAATTCACTGTATTTTCTTGCCTCCGGAATACCGGAATGCTAAGATATGCTTGGGATTTTTCCCCAAAACTTACGGAAGGAGGATGAGCATAAAATATTCGAGGCTTTTGAGCTTTGGGTACGGAAAGGAATATAAAAAAAGAGCATAAAAGCTGAATGTAGGGGAAGGCATAAGGAGCAATAAATATGGTAGAGTAAGAAATGAAATCGTTGAATGAAATTTGGAAGAGTTAGACCAAGTAGAGAGAAGATATTTTTGATAGCAAAAGATGCTCATAGTGGTTTTTAGACTGAAAAGTAATAACATTGTATTCCATTTACTTTAGAACTATTTTGAAAGCATACGCTTTTAACGCTCGATGAGTTTAAAAAAATTGGAAGAAAGCATAATGTAAGGATAGATTTTTTATGTATGCTACATATTTTATTTTACTATAGCATCTCCGTTCCCGTTATTAAGCCAAGGATGTGGAGGCCTGTAAAAAAACACCTTTGCCGGTCTCGTTTTGTGTTTCAGGTTGATTTTTTTTATCTTCTATCAGGCCGTAGTTACGCCTATTAGCTCTCAGCACAGAACACAGAACTTGGGAAAATATTCTGCAGCGATGAAGGAAAGGAAAGCAGTGCAATGTAAAGTATTAAATGCCTTTGATAAAGAATTTAAAATTACTCGTTACTGGCCACCTACAGCTATGGTATTTGCGCCGCAAAAAAAACAATTTGGAAATTGATAAAATGTAAGTTTTCTCGGGGAACTCTGGAGTATGAGGGTGAAACACAACTTCGGAATTAGTATACTCATAATAAAAGGCACTCAGGTTTCCTGAGGGATTAATATCCTATCTAACAGATGGCGTTATAGGCTTCGCAAGTCCGTCTATACAGAACGAAGGTGGAACAATTAGTAGGTACCTCGGCCGAGCTAATTGGTATCTGTCCAAGGTTCAAAACCAGGTGTAATTCTTCTGAGTAGTTTTCGAAGATATTTTAGGAATGAGTTTGAGTATATGAAGGTGTGCAGTAACGGTGTTCCTATTTTACACCGGTGTTGCTATTTTCTCCGCTCTTCAATGGTGGAAGGCAGAAGTGGAGAAGATTTTCGGTGTTAGGACATTGGGCATTTGGTATATTTTTACAAATTATGAGAGGCCTTCGCTTAAGATGAGTCTTAATACAAATGAGAATTTTCCTCTGACATATGATTTTGAGCACCGCTCGTTCAAGTTGCAGTCTCATTTCTCTTATTCTGTCCTGTTGGTATCTAAATGTTGGTGTTCAAAAATTAAATAGTTAGTCTTATATTGGTTAGGTTAGGAATAATGGAATGCCTCTACTCTTCTTTATGTTTAATTAATTTAACCACATATTTTCGGTGCTACCCACTTTCTTTTAGGTGTTAGGACGCTGGACCTTTGGTATATGTTTACAAATTATATGAGGCCTTCGCTAAAGATGAGTCTTAATACAAATGAGTATTTTCCTTTTACTAATAAATTTGAGCACCAATATCATAAAGAAACTTTCGGTGCAAGTTGCAGTCTCATTTCTTTCATAATGTACTGTTGGTATCTAAATGTTGGTGTTCAAAAAATACATTCCTAGTATTCTATCGGTTATCGCAGGTTTAATGGAATTCCTAAGCACTTATCTACGTTTCATTAATTTACCCTCTTATTTCCAACACATATTTTTCTCCTCAGGTTGTGGTATTTCCTACAATTTTTCCTACTGCTCAAGATAAATTATATTTTAGTGTCCATTCCGTCCCATCTAACATTCTATCTTCCGTGAAGACCTTCAACATTCTTTCATCCTTAAGTACCTGCACTTGTTCAATCGTTCTCCTTTTGATAATCGCTCTTTTCCCATTTATTCCACGCCCACATTTCTAAGGCTACCAATCTTTTCCTGTTATCTTTCCCCAAAATCTGTGTCTCCGTTCCATAGAGTGACAAATCATAATCTCCTTGAGAATAATGCAATCTGATGAAAAATTTAAAACCAAGGTTTATGACCAGTAATGAGGGCATCAGAAATGCACTCAAGGTATTATCCAACTGTATCAGCACTGTTTGCACTCTTTGTTTGGAAAGGCCCAAATCATTGTTTTTTCAATAGCACCGTCTATTTTTTATTTTCTCCTCGTACACATAACAAAACGTGCTTAAATTGAAATTTGAAGCTTTCACGTGGTGGACGGATTCCATAATAACAATGAAAAGCGTTGTGACTTCCACAATTTTATTAAAAGAACGACCGGTTTCGGCTGTCAATTTCCAACTGGCTTAATTTTACTTCGTTTCCTTTAGTGACAATATTGTAAATGACTAAATATCTGACGAATATTCTAAACATTTTCAGGATACTGTAGAGTAAAACTTATAAAAATAGCATCTTAATCTTTAGTGGCGAGTGCAAACAGTGCTGATACAGTTGGCTAATACCTTGAGTGCATTTCTGATGCCCTCATGACTGGTCATAAATCTTGGTTTTAAATTTTTCATCAGATTGCATTATTCTCAAGGAGATTATGATTTGTCACTCTATGGCGTACTTTGTTCTTCGCGTTACTGATTATGAGCGTGACCGATCTATGCACAGCTCTATCGTTTCCATGAGTCTAATTCTGCTTTACGTAGTCGTAATCTTTCGCCGAGTCACAAATTTCCTTTAACCTCAAAATCTATTGCATGAAATTTTCATAATTTTATTAAATTTGAATCGTCATAGTACCCTTTAGCTCACCGTAAGGAGGTTGAGTAGAGGTCTATCATATAAATCATGCAAAAACTGTCAAACGAATATTCAAATTGTGTTAGTGTATTACCTATTGCATTTTTTGTTGATTTATAATTACCACTCATGTAAAAAAGCAGCTCCACTTGTGAAGCTATCGTTTCATATGCATGTTTACCAGCGACTTCATAAGCATTTTATCGGGAGCTTCGTCACACACAATTCTTTCGGAGATATAATTTATCTTATTTGACGATTTTTAAAATATTTTTGTCAAGAACATATCATAAGTGTATTCAAATTTGCAAAATTTTCCCTAAACATGATAAATTCAAACATTTTTTATAAATTTGGATAATTATGTATGCATTACCCACAGCCCACCTCACGGCAAACTTTTGTTCGCGTTAGTAAACCAGTATACGTATACTCTTCCAATGATTTCTTTGATAAAGAGCAATTAGTTCTTGACTGAGGTAATTGAATTTAGCTTAACTGCAGCAGTTACACTTTCTACCCACCGTCTCCAATTGCCTTTGTTTTAGAAATCCACTTTTGGGTATTCGAAGCGACTTGAATGTAATTACCACCCGTAGTCGCATCATGCACGTTCTAAAGTGTTTGACATCTGCTCGTATGCATGGCACGTGACAGCAAGCATAGCCAAAAGTTATGCGTAGTATTTTGCCCTTATGGTTATAGTTTGAAATTGGACGTTTCTGTGCATTTGAATGAATGAATTTGAATTGAATGTAATTATTCAACTGAACGATAAAATCGGAATTACATTAACTGGAATTAGGGATGGTTGCACAACGTCTGTGCAAAGTGTACAGTGATCCCTTACCTATACCTTTGCGGTGTGTTGCAGGCTACAATATATATGTAAGGAACTGGTGAAGGCCTTAGATACTCTGTGGAACCGTGCTGTAATAGATAAGTTACTGCGTAGCATATCCACACTTTATTGAACGATCATGGCTTCGGCATATGATTGTGTTTATCAGTGATAACATCCTGGTAGCATCAATCAATCGCGCCAACTATGGTCGGTAAATGTAAGGTGAGGTTAAATATAATCAAATAGGTAATTGTTACAAACCCAAATTTTCTTTATTGTAATCATTCACCAGATTATATTATAATTAGGATAGGTAATATAGATCGCTAGGTTTTGTTGCATGCCTTCATGGGCTTAACATGTATCACTCATGAGCGTAATTATTTTAGAAATCATATTCCACATCATTTAAAATTTAAATTTTCAATGTATTTCCTTCGTGATATCTATATGAGGTATTAATATTTGATGTTAACGACGTTATTTCGGCTACGAACAAACGGACAATTCACATTTCGTCTGGAGGTTTCGGGTTTCAGCTGCGTTAATAATTTCCTGCCTCGATCGTTCGCCACCGTTTCAGGAAGCATCTTGGCGATCATAACAAAATCATCATACTTCGAGCTGCAAAAATCTACGCTTCAAAGCGGACAATTGTTGGCTCTACAGGCTGGCGTGGATTCATCCCCTGCCGCACAACCTTGCAGTTGCCTTTTGTTTGGAACTATGTGAATGTGCGTTATGGTTATAGCTCAAGGAGAGGTCCAAGAGGTCCTTTAGCATTTTTTATACCATTTAAATTAGCTTTGCTTGCAGCGTGTTTACGTCATCTGACACGCCTCACACGCCCATCCCCTACTACGCCGCCGCCCCTTCGACCGGCACTAACAAAGCGAGTCGCGCGTGGGGGGGACGCGATCGTCAAATGTCTCCATAAAATGTAGACCTTAGAATCGTTGGCCGTCGCACTTTAATTCCTCCTCGTTCCCCATCGTTATATCTCCCTGGAGAGGCAGAGAGAGAGGATTGGAGAGAGGAGAGGAGGAAAAAAGAGGTCGTTTGGATGTAATCAGTCCACGACTTTCCCGGTCGTACGTGTCCCGTGGGGCATTGCTTCCCTTCCTCCTCTCTCCATTTGCGGTCTCGGGGAATGGATCGCCACTCGTCCCAGAGGGGTCCTCGGAGGAAGGCCCCGGGGCGAAAGAAGTTTTATTCAGGCGCCATAATAGGGACAGCCATTCCTGCGGACCCACCCTCCCGCCCCCAAAGCTTCCCGTGCAAGGGTCTAAGTAGGGAATCGGCTCACGGCCGAGTCCTACAGGGTAATATCCTGGGTGCAGTGCATGAATGCGCCGTCATTCCAACAGTGGGGATACAATCTAGGCTGAATCTTATGAATAAATTTGAATACTTATCGCATCAAGCAATGAAAATTACTGAACCTTGGAAAAATTTGAACAATTAAATAGTTTGGCTGCCATAACAGGATTCATGCTGAGGGGAAATATATATTTTTTTGATTTTTTTCCACCACTTAGGGTACGTTTAGATGGTGAGACCTTCCTCTTCTTATGTTTTGCCTTTTTATTCTTATCCTTTCTTCTCTAACCTTTTCTTCAGATGAGCGTATTTTCTACGTCTCTTCATACTGCCCAGAATGCCTTTCTCTCTTCTGCATCTACAGACTACCTTGCAAGCCACCTTTAGAGTTTGTGCCAGTTGGTGAGTTTTCACCTAACATGCTCAAAGTCCGCACCATGTTCACCTCTAGGTACATGCATAAATGTTTCCACAGCCACCTAATGAGAGATTGCTATGTTGTGTTGAGGTGCAAACACCAAATTTCTCTTCGCCACTTCATTCTTCTCTTTCGCTCCCTTCCTCTCACTCGCCTACTCTGCATTATAACTTTTATAGCTGTCTTCGGCATTGCATTTTCCCAAGATGCGTATTCCGTTCACCTAATCTACCTCCTCCTGATTTCTTCCAGCTTTATTCTCTTCTCCTGCATCATTCTCAAAACCTTTTCATTCGTCCTCCTTTTCATTTTCCCCCTCACTCATTAGTCTTCGAAGCCCACGTTTCTTAAACCTCCAATCTTTTCCCATCATCTTGCCGTAAGAGTCCAGATCTTGGATCTATAAAATGCCAGACCCAATATCAAGATCTTCACTACCTACTCTTTAAGAGTTTAGTAAGAAGTATTATTTTTTCGTTCCATGTCTGCTTCGCAAATGCAATCCTTCTCCCAGCGCCATAACCTCTAAAATCACCTTAGTTCCAGTTGGTATACTATCCAGTTAACGAAATTTTTACTTGTTCTTTCCGTTGTTCTACTACCTGTGAGCTTTTCTATCTACCAGACTTTTCATAGAAGTTATGAGTAAATGCGGTGAAATAGTTAAGGAATCCTTAGTATATCTTCCCGTTTTCAGGCCTCATTTTTGGAACGCAATTAGCATGTGGTATCCTCTCAAGGCATTAATCATAATGAACTGCTGACGTGCACAGTTTGGTGCGGAGAGTTTATCAACTCTCAAATGCCCATTGGCGGAGTTGAAATTCTAAGATGCTAATTGAAAAAATTAGGACGAAACTCGCTGCAGAAATATTTAGGATGAACGTTTTATGTGAATGTAACCGCTTCCATTTTAATGACGCTTGAAATATTTGGATAATTTCCGCGTATTACTATCGATTGGTTTCAGAATACAAACTTAAATGTACTATCTTATGGATTTTATATACCATTTCTCTCGAAAGCAAGAGATCAGAATACCATAAAGATCAGATATGTAGTCATTTACTTCGGCAGCCTAGCTTGAAGTTACTTTGAAAAATGCCTATTGGCTTCCTTTCGCAATAACATCTTGCCTGCCTGCAATAGTTGGATACTAATGAAAAGTCTTCGAACAAATATAAAACAATTTTTGAAAACTGGATTCATTTTTATTTTCTGGTCTTTCTATTTCGTTAAGAACATAACTTTGCATAAATCCAAGGCATAAACTCTTAGGATATATGACAAGAAAAGATTAGAAGGCTTAGAAATGTGAGTGCGGAGGCTGGAGGAAATGGAGGATGGACATAAATGCAGACGAATAATAAAGTGTTTGAATAGGGCTGAGAATGAAAGATTGCAGATGAAAATTGGCAGAAGGCAATAGAATTGAAGGTAAAGGAAGGTGAATTGAATTGGTACTTAGGGATAATGGAATGCTCTTGGTTGTTTTCGAGGGTAGAATTCTGAATTAGCGGGAATGGGAAAGAAAAAGAAAGAGTATTATGAATGGAATAAGGTGGGTATAAAATACTTGAATCAGAATAAATGAATATCATAGAGAAAAAGCCGAGAGATAAATGGGACTCATAATAGAATAAAGACACCCCGTCGAACCTTTCGTACCTGATCGGAGAAAATTTAAACATTCAATGGTTTTGACTAATATCTTAGCACTCTTTATGTTTTTGTTTCGACGGCCTGGCGTATTAAAATAGGACATCGGTTTTTCGTATCGCATGGTTATGCAGCAGCTTATTGATGATCTGGTGATGATACCTAACCACATACCCCCGATGTCTCTTACGGGGTAATGTATAGATGTGCAATGACATCTCTATAATACACAGTGAGCAACCACGAAGGTATATGGTAGAAGGAGAAACACCATTACACACACAACACTTGCGTGCAACTAACGGGTGGGCTGTAGTAAAGATAGGCGGAGTAAGGATATTTTTTCGGTGAAAATAAAAAAAAAACGCTTTGTACCAGGGAGCTCTTGTATCTTGCTGGCATTTTGGAGGAAAGTGTGTTTAGCGGTGAGGGCGTCACTAAAAAATTCCGTTTGCCGCACGGGCGCAATTAAAAATAGAGCAAAATCGAGGGGAGGGGAACGCGTGCAAAGACAAAAAAAGAGGTAAAGATCGCTGAATTATTTTTATTTGGTCGGAGCGAGCGGCTCTGAAGCTTTGCTTGTCAAGGAGTGGGGATGAGAATACAATGGTAGCTTTTGAGATGCGGATGCGGGAAATAATGGAGAAAATAAGCTCGGCAGAGAGTAAAGCAAACAAGGGTGTACTGAATGCGGTCGGAGAAGAAGGGAATTTGGGAGGAGGGATTTAAGGGAGACAGGAGAAGTGGATGGGGAAAGCATTAAGTGGCCACGGTCGATTGAGGGCAGGAATAATGTAGCAGAGGCAGGGGAAGAATCGGTATTTTCGGCGTTATTAAGGGAGGTAGAAAACGTGAGACCTCAAAAAGATATTGCGTATTGAAAAGGAAGTTTAGTGAAAGGGGAAAAATACCATAACCTCCATCTCTTTTTTCTTCGAGTGATCATATTTTGTTCACGCATTGCGCTAATTCTCAGAATAGTGGAAGAAATAAATATCGTGTAACTTCGTTACTATGGCATTTTCATGGGTCTGGCCAATTTATTTATGTGGCGGAATGATCGAAATAGACAATAAAATCAGAAAAATAGCTACTAAGAGTAAGAACATATTTATCTACACAATATTCCGCAAGCAACCGAAAGATATTATAGGTGGGGGTAAACCTTACACCATCTCTCCATTTAAAATCAATCCAGTGCTATCTATTCAATACGAGTTATTTTTACTAGGTATTCCAAAATACATATAATTAAGTGCAATGATTCTAATAATAAAGCATTTTCACTTGCGATACTGTAGTTAAATTCATTACAGCCTAAATACCAGTCGGTATTCGCAAATATTCATATATTTTATAAACATTCAAAAGAAAATTAAAAATTTGCTTAATATCGTGCAAGTGTACTTAAATACAAGCAAAAAATATGTTTAACTTATTTTAATTACCCTATGGTATCTTCGGTGTAATCTAGTTCTATCCTTAACTCATTATCATCATTATCTAGTCAGAAATCTTGATATTGGTTTGAAGCAGCCCTCCACCGAATTATTATATCAGCAAATATCTTCACATTTACGTATTTCTTCTCTTTTACATCCTTCATCACTTGCTCTATATACCTCATACAATGCCATCCTTTGCCTTTCTTACTATCCACTTGTTCTTCAACGATTGCCTTCATCAGGCCATCATGCCTCATGATATGGCCGATTAAGTTTCACGTCATTTTCTTAGGATATTCAATGCACTTCCCCTTTCTCCTACTCATCTTAGGACTTCCCCGTTACTTACTCGGTCGATCCATTTAATCTTCATCATTCTTCTGTAGCACCACATTTCGAGTGCTTTCAGATTTTTCTTCTCCGCTGCTTTATTGCCCATTCCCCACTGCCATAGAAAAATATGATCCAGATGTACATACTTGCTGATGGTATTTCCAGCTGTAAGTAGATTCTTCTTTTGGTATGCTCTCTTTCCCTGGCCTATTCTACAGACTTTTTCTTATTTGTTTCGTCCATCGTTTGTTACTCGAATTCCCAGGTAACATAATTCTTTCACGTCTTCCAGTTTTTGTTTTCCATGTTTAACGTTAGTTTTGGCCTCTTTTTTCTTGCGGCATAGAAATATCGTAATCCTATTATTATTGATCTAGAGTTGACATCAGGACATTGTCCTTTCCATAGTTATTAAAATCTTATTCATATACCTCTCCGTCTTCGCTGTGAGTTCTGTGTCATCAGCGAATCGCAGAATGCTTGTTTTTTTCTCCATGGATATTCATCCCAGAAAACTTCTCTTGGATTTCATTGATGGCTCTCTCGATTTAAACATTAAAAATTACGGAAAAAATTGCACCGCCTTGTCTTACTCCTTTCCTTATTTTTGCTTCTTCATAGCTGGGTCCAGATTTAATCACATCTACTTGGTTTTTATACAAACTGTGGATAATTCTTTGGTCATTGTAGGACATTCCAATTCCTTTCAGAAATCTAAGCACTGAATTACAATCCAAGTTTTCAAAAGCCTTCTCTAAATTCACAAATACAATGAGAGTTGGTTACAATGAGACTCCATTTTCTTCTTTATGAGCGGCCGTATGGTCAATATTGCTTCTCCTCAGCCCTTTCTTTTTCTGAATCAGAATTGATCTTCATCCACAAATACCTCCTCTTTTCGTTTTATTCTTCTGTAGATGAATCGTATATAATCTTCGATTAATCGTATATAATCGTATATATAGATAATCTTCGATGCATGTTTCGTCAGACTAGTATTCGTAAAATTTTCTAAGTTCTCCGCTCTCTTCTTTTTGGAAATAGGAACGATGATGTTTTTCTCGAAGTTCCTCAAAGAATTTCTCCTGTCTAATGTCGCATATTTTTATGATCCATGGCTACTTCTTGACAAATATTCTTCTTCCAAGAATTTCTTTTACGGCTTTATGTAGTCCACATTCGATGTTTTCCCTACGCTCTTCCATTGATTTCTCAGTGAGATCCTCTCCTATGTGGTTTCCCACTGCTCTTAGAAATGCCAGATGATGCTGAACCTTCTCCAGTTTTTTTACTTGACATACGTTTTTCTCTGTTTTCATCGATTTCTTTAATGTTTAGATGGCATTTCATAATCACTAAATTATAGTCGCTGTCGATGTTTGCCCAAGGGGGACCTTTGCAGTCCTCACCTGGTTCCTAAATCTTCTTCACTAAAATGTAGTTCATTTGAAATCTTCTGTCTCCTGGAATTTTTCACGTGTATCTTCTTCGCTAGTGATTTTTAAACAATATGTTGGCAACCATTAATTTATGTTGTGAGCATAATTACAGTAGCCTTTCTCCTCTTTCGTTTCGGTTTCCCAACCTATAGTTTCCCATTATCCTTCGATCTTGACCTTAGCCGGCGACAGCGTTCCAATCTCCCAAAATAATTATGTATTTTTCCCGACTTACCTGTTTTATAACTTCCGTGTTATATATTCGTAGACATCTTCCACTACTTTCTCTTTTGTAGTCCATCGTTGTCATATAAACCTGTATACACCTACGGTATCTATAGGTTTGATCTCGATCTTCTTCGTTGTTATCCTCGCATTTTACTTCAGGAAGCTCTTCAAACGCATTCCGGCGCCCATTTGGAGTATTATCCCTACTCCAGCATTATCATCTTATGTTCCTGTAGGTATAATCCAGTAGATTTAATTCCAAAAGTCTCCTTCTATGGGTCACATCATTTCGCTGATCGAGATCCATCCTTCGCATTGCCATCTTCAGGTTCTCCATTCTTCCGCAGGTTCAAATTGATCTCACGTTCCATGTTCCTACCCTAAAATGTTTACCACACTTGGCTGATGTCCTCTCTCTCGGGTATTCCCCGCCCGGAGATGCGAAGGAGGGGCTATTTTACCTCCGGAATATTTTACACGAGACGGTTCCATCACGTCTTGATAAAAATAAAAAAGTGGAGTAGCTAGATAGCAGCTGCTACTCCCTGGGATAATAATGTTCTGGTTTCTCCTTGCCTTCCACATCACAGTGGTAACGCCGACAAACTAACTGTTACCACGCCTGTGGTGAAATGAGTATCGCTGTAATAACCACTACCGGAAATATAGCTGCCGCCCTATCCTCCTGTTGATGAGAAGCATAATTTTTGGCGGCCTCCCGTAGCCAAGTCACTGCATCTTCACAGGTTCTATATTATTTGAATGCATACATTACCCAGGGATTGACCAATACGCCCTCAGAAAACCGTCACGTTTTGTTCACGCTTGCTTATTCGACGAGTAAACTCGCTTATCTCAAGGGAATGTCTATATCAAGGGGTTGTCCCACCATCCGCAACCCAGTGGATGCACACGGTGGCTTTAAGCTCAGCCGCGAGAACCATAACTATTCGCGTAAAAACGTGAATTTGAACCCTCCTCTTACTAACTCTCCAGTTTTTTTTCATGACCATGAAGTTCGGGTTTTGCCAACTGTCATTACCCGCTGGAATTATTAGTAGGCATATATTTATGTGCAAGGAGATGATGTGTAGCCAGTTTAGTCAAATATACCTATCACTTAAACTGATGATGTAGTTACGACTTTACCGATAATATTACAATTAAAGTAGTAATAAAGCGCCTGGTGTTGCGTTACCCTTGCGTCAAGAACTCTGGTGGTCGAATTCTATGAATTCTGTGTATGTCTTTCTCTCAGCACTTATAGATTACTGTACTCACAATCATCAACAGTCATCAATACTAAGATTCTGCAATGTCTTTCTTTTCCATTCCATTTATTTTAATTTCCCACGACGACTCATGAGAGCATCTTGACTAAGTTATCTCGTTCGTCTTCTATTAAAAGTTTTCTTCAGACATGACTTATCTCAGGTCTTCTTAGAGGTATCCAGGTCTATCCGTATTATCAACTGTATTCTTCCATACCACTTTTCAATATCTATGTTTGTTAAGTATGTTCCCGTTCTTATTTTGCGCATATAGGCAGAGATGAAATAATTAGAATAAGAAAGTAAATGAAAGGAGAAAGTAAGAGTGGAGAGAAACCCAACCACTACACCACCTTGACCCTCTCCTCTGAGATCTGTAGTTAATAAAGCGACTGCCGTAGCTCATTATTTAATGACTCTCCACCACATTTTTTCAGTCCAAAAGAGCTTTTTACTCATTCTTAATCCGTAAAAAATGTGATGCCCTTTCCATGTGCTATCATAACATGTTATATCACTTCACTTTTCAGAGTTAAATACCATTGAATTTCGTCTTCCCTACTTGAAAATATCCTGATTGGCTCTTTAAAGTGGCTACACTCTGCCCAAGCGTGCTTCCATCTCGTCTTCTTCCCACTGATCTTTACCTATCTCTTCTTATTCTATCATTGCCTCTTCATCCCCTTTATTTTTCTCAGAGCCCGCATCTCATAACAAGCCGATCCACTCTTGACTCGATCAATACACAGATCGAGTTATCATCAAAGATCCAGATGAAGCTGTCATCCAAGCCATTCCCACCTCCACTCTGAGATCACTCGTTTCATCGGTCTGGCTTGCACGAGAGACCAATTCTGTGTAAAGCCCTTATGTCCTCACAGGCATCACTTAAAGCGCGATAGGCAAATAGAAGATTTTTTTTTCTTTTAATCCTCAATGCTTCTGTCAATGCAAACGAGTTCTTTGCTCAGCCATTTAAAAGTCGTCTTTGAAGAATATGATTACCTTGCCATGCTTCCAACCTCTCGTCGTTCAGACGGCTTTGCACGGAGCAATGAATTTCTCTGTTTGAAGCAGCTCCATATCGAGCGAATTTTAGGAATGAAAGTATGAAAAGAGAACAGCGGCTATTTTTCTCGTAGTCATTAGTGGGTTTGGGAAGTTTTCCGAGCGTGGCGCTGTTCAGCAAGAAGCAATCTCCAATGCGGATACTCCAATAAATCACGCTACTCAATGAAAAGCCGTAGTAGGCTCTTTTACAAGGATAAAAGTGCCTTTAAGTGCAATGCAGAGCAGTGCGTACCTGATGTAGAACCATCCATTGGAGCATTTAGAAACTGAAAAGACTCATTGTCTGTGTAGGCATCGATGTAGGGCACACTGGGTAAGAGGTTAGGAGACATAGTACTTGAATACAGCATTTGTTTAGAGATATAGAAGGATTTAGAAAGCCGTCAAGATCAGAATACTCGGTAAGTGAGAAAAATGAAGGAAAAGAAATGTTATTCCTGATGCTGCAAAGAGAGCCAGGAAGTAAGCAATAAAAAGCGTAGGATAAGTAAAAGCAATGCAGAAAGGAGTCGGCATTCTCCATTTAAACCATTTGTAACCAGTAGAAAACTATTAGTCAATAAAAGTCTTGTCTTTATTATGGCTGTGACCCAAATTTAACCCTTTAAACCGCTTAAATATACATAAAGTATTTATGAACAATGCACATCCAGCTTCAAAGCAGAGCAACGCTCAGTGCGCGTATCGGTCTCTCTTGTCTCATTTTCGAACCAGTGATGCGGTGGACGTGCTTTGGGAGCAAAATTTAATGCTAATTAGCGCGCATAACTTGTGTTGGATTGCCATTTTCATAACTCAAAACGGTATATGAATTAGGGAAACAGTTGGTCATAAATGTCACGTGCCAGCATGATAGCCACGAAATGTCACCATTCTGGTTCCCATCCACGAATTTCAGGAGGAGATTTCTTTTGCGAAAAATTGGTGCTCGTGCATTGTTGGAAACAGAGTTTTAGACTAAAAAGTTGTCTCAGACCCTATTTTAAACCCTAACTTTACGCAAGTCCACTCCGTTGGAACTCTTGGATCCAAACCGTTCAAAATTCTCAGGGTTCTATACACCCTACATACTCGTAGCAGCATGCATGCCACCACAAGGGTATATGGCAGGGGATACGCTGTCGACAAGTTAATGATCCCATTTCTCGTAATCAAGGTTTTAGCGTTAGCCACCTAATAAAACCAAGAGAACATGACATATTCACCGTCAATAACGTCTCTTAGCTCAGTATGACATTATCTGAGATGACCGTTCAGGATTCAGTTTTTACGCATCATGCAATGCGTGCACATTGTCTGTAAAAATAAATTTTATTTTAATGATCAACTTTCAAGTGATACGTGACAGTAACGCAGTCAAGCGTTGTAGATTTAGAGGGACAACAAGACGAACAAAACAAAATATTAATTATTTATCCTAATTTTATGAAAGCGTGGATGCCTTCTGAGCAGATTGCTGGGTTCATGCCCGTAGGTTACGGATTTTGATTTTTGGGAGAGGTCTGTGAAAATATCCAGCCAGACTAATGCTGTTTGTTCTTTGTGCCATTTTGTTCAGAGAAATGACAAATAGGGGGAAGAAACAGCCCCACCAATCTATGATGCGTGAATTTCACGCAGTTTGCATTTTGCTGAGTTCTTCGGGTTTAACATTTTTTTCTAATTATTCCCCGAGTAATATCAATTCGGTCTATTTTCACGATTGTTTTAGTGTGGAAAATATTTCATTCTAAACATATACGCTTTTCTTTCTTTTTTAGCTTAACTTTGTTATCTAATCTATCATATAACCTTGAGTTTTTTATTTATTATTTATAAAAACCTCAGAATTACTATCTTAAATGTTTGCTAGAGACCGGATATTGTATTCATCCTTTAGACAATTTGAACTTCTGAACTGGAATTTTATACATATAATTCGTCACATTTTCTTACATCTTAGCAATTAATTCTACTCATTCGGTTATTATGACGCATGTAATCTATCTGCATTTGAGTGAAAATTGGCATTATAAATTCATCCATGTGGCAGCCTATCTATCTAATTTTGTTTTCGTTATCAAATCACTAGTTATATTCATGCTGAAATGTTCTCAAATCTTTCTAACCTCATAGTGAAACAGATACGCTTCAAATTCAATAGAATGTTTCAACCTAAATTATTTTTACACATGGAGCAATAGCGATTGAAACGTTTTATCTCTTAATCCATCCATCTAATGTTATCCTAATTATGTATTATATGATAGTACGCTTCAGCTATTAATGTTTTAGCATAAATATATTAGTGGCCCATCTTTCTTTTATATATTAGGATATTTAGTCTGTGCGACCGGTTATTCATTTCAATAACGCAAAGGAATGAGAACCCAAAGGTCGCTGCTTCTAATTCAGCTTCATCATCTACATCTACATCTACACGATACCCTGCAAGCCACCGCAAGGGTGTGTGGCAGGGGATCACCAAGCATGCACTACTAGCATGCAAACAAGCTGCTATAATGTCTCATGCAACTTGATTGTTAGTATCTATAGTATTCAAAGGGTTAATATATGCATCATGCACTACAGAATACTGTTAAATATTTCCCATACCTATCCCTTTTCTATGCTGCCTATTCTGTTTTCTTATAGTACGGGGGAAATATGCCATTTTGAATCTATCGGTACGACAATCTAGCTTCGGGCATGTATATTGTACTTGTCTTCGTAAACTACACCAGCATGTACATAATACCTCGTATGCCACCGCAAGGGTGAGTGGCAGATGGTAAATCATCACTAGGAATGCATTTAAATCATAGAATTAAATTATAATTTATCATCATCCAGATGTACAAATATGCTATTCCGTGCATGTACTACCTACAAACTACATCGTACAATACATTTACTTAAATAAATATTTAGAATTGCATTCATGAAGCATGAACGTGTGAATGTGTTTATTCTCCACTAAGGACTGCAATAATGATCGATTAGTCAGGCATATAAATAAATTAATTTATTAATTTATATTTCCAAAGCGTGCTTCAGTTAGTAATGATAAATTCTGATTGAATTAATTGGAAAACTTTACAAACTACCATTCTTCATCAAAATCTTCGGTATCTATTCTAATTTTCCCATTATTTTTTTGCTGCAATGTACTGTACTAATCAAGTTGGGATTAGGTTATGTTAGGCAATGTGACATAGGCTTAGCCTTTAATAGCATCTAAAGCCCCAAGTCTATAGTTATTACGAATGTTGTGAATGCCTCTGGCTGGGCACTGGGGAAGGACTACAAGTAAATATTGTAGGCCTATGAAATGTAGCATATAGTTCATAGTAGAAAATAGAGGATAATGGAAAAAGTACGATGGGTAAAAAGACTAATCCTTGGTAAAAGCAGCATCTCAAAAATGTATTCTAATGTTGCTATAATTCAGCTTGTACATACTTCAAAGTAGGTCCCAACAGCCGTATCCAATCTAATCATTATCAATATGGCAACCCGTCTAGGACAATCATAGTACCTTAACAAAAAAAAGACAAGTTGGCCTTTAGATGGTGCACGCAGTTCAATGAACACCAGTAGAAAGTGCTCCGTTTTTAGACATTATGACCAGAGCAGAGTTGTTCAGTCATTGTTTCATCTACATTATTGCCTGCTCAACTTGGACGGTGAGTTATCCCTGCGGTTCATGGTCCTCTTTGAAAAATAACGGAACCTGTTTGTATGGTAGGCAATGAAATCTGTCGTGGGAAAACTTTTTCGGGCCAAATGTTTTCCCCCCCCAAAAAAAATTCCCGTTTACAGTCTGGTGAACAACGTGGATCCGGCCGGCGGGGACCAAGTCTGGTGACAGTGTAAACAGCACCTTACTTGTTTTTTTTATGCCCTCCCACCATCCCTAGATCCCCCACCCCTCCTTTCCCCGATGCGTGCATAGGAAGGAAAACGACAAGAACAACAGCAACAGCAACAACAACATCGGCCGTGATGTCTTCTGTTACCCCTCCTCATTTACTTCCCTCATTTACTTAGGTGCCCATCCGTTTAACTGAGAAGCATGAGGGCAAAAGGGCAAACGCCATCCCGGAGGGCAATTAAACTGTCAGATCCCTCTCTCTCTCTCTCTCTCTCTCTCCCTTCCCCTCTACCGTTTCAAACCCCCTCTCTCGGGAATCTCCTCACTCACCCCCGCCTTCCCCTCCCACTCCGTAACCAAGTAAACAAGAGAGGGCGGGAAGCCGTGGTGGGTGGTTGAAAAAGCGGTAGGGGGCGCGTGCGGATAGCAAGCGGCGGCGGCCGTCCATCCCAGTGGTCTCCGCATGCTTCGGGAGTTCTCCCTTACTCTCTATCTCTCCGCGATCCTACCTACCTACCGCCTTCCTCCATTCTTCCTTCCTACGGTCTGAGAACTCGAAAACTTTGCAACTCGGACGCTCAGCGAGAGTGGTCCGGTACTTAAGAGTGCGCGCAGGGTCGAAATAACTCTCTTTCTGGTGGTTTCCAGCCAGTTTCCCGGACGCAAAGGCGCCTCCAACCGGGATGAAAGGTGTAAGGATACGCACGGAAGCAAAAGGAGGAGGGGCGGAGAGAAATCCTGCGTCGGCAGTAAGCCGCTGTCCCACGGTCACATTTTGATCGAATTCTTAGGTCTAAACGTATTTATTCCAAATGTTGCATAAAGTAGCAGTGTTGTCTCACGCAAGTAGGTTAGAATGCATATACTGGAGAGGTCATAGGTATGCTAGTCCATAGGTGGCAATGAAGCCAGAATGGGGATGCTTGGGAAAAATTTGGCCCATCGTCCTTGGAAAAATAATTGCGTTATCAGTTTCCTCTCATGGAGACTGCATGTGAATGTTAACATATATAATAATAAATTCGTACCCAATTTTAAATTTTTAAGACTTTTTTACCCTTAGATTATCAGTGACTTTCTATGTTTTCCATTAAACGCTCATGGTGCCGAAAAAAAGGGCTAAGTAAAAATGTTTTTTCTTCAAGCATTATTTTATTTTAAAAAAACTAAGACGAAACACACACAGAAATTTTTTTAACAGAGTGGAAAAATGTTTGATCAGCATATTAAAAATTTTAACTTCTAGGTCAAATGTTGGGCTTGCATTTTTTTTAACATACCTACCTTTATTTTTTTCAAGATTTAGCTTTCTGGGAGGGGAAAGCTTTGAGTTAAATGTCATGGGAGTGGCCGTTTTTCTGTTTGAGACATTTCCTCTCTTTTTTGACGAATTTTAAATATGTATTCCATTATTCATCTTAATAATTTAAGTCATATTGTGTGCGAAAAGAATTTCATCCTTCCTGATCGCTGGATCCTCGAATCAGCTGCCATGCCTCCTCCAATACATTTTATCCTCCTTGGTCCCTCGTTGCAGTTATTGGGCCAAATAAGCAAATTAATGAAATATGAGGAAATATCAAGCAGTGAAAACGATTGCCGAAAACGAATGTGAAGAAGCCACGGAAATTGTAAATTTATGAATGGATATCGTTCATAAATTGGATTTATTTAATGTAGAAAATTGTGCATTAGGTATTGTATACAAATTCATCTTTTCTATGCAATCAATAACCACAATAACTGCCCCAGGGATTCATAACTACGTAAGTTCAATATGTGCCGTTATCGTATAGCCCCAATCCGAAGAGCTCCAATCAAAGCACTCTCAAAAAAGCAAATAGCGGTGCTTACGTTTTTGAAACTCTCTGAGTGGTTAGATTCTTACACATGGATGGAAATTTATAGCAAGCTCTATCTGTTTGGTTAAAAATTCGTATGCAAACTATTGGACCTAAAAGTCATTTGGATACAATTCCACAACGTCATGCGGTCCAAATCAGCTGTGTCAAATTCGTACACAAAAATTGTAAGCATAAAAATTTCACCATGGACACCGGATTTCGCTTAGTTGACCACTCAATCAGAAAGAGTATTGAACACGTTGACAGTTAACCCTCTGCACGGCGTCAGAGTTTGTATTCCAAGTAAATACTTGCCGAGTTACGAGCTTGGAACCTTAAGGTGGGTAACCAGTACTCTTGGAATCCACGAGACCAACAGAATAACTGAGATGAGATCTCATATTTGGTTTCAGTTTTTTTTTTTCAAACCTAAAAGTGCGTCGACCGACAAGAAAGGATTAGGAATAAGAGTAAATTTATTTCTTGTGTTTATTTCAAAAGCAACAACTATTTTTATTTATTTAATCGGAATATATGAAAACTGAGTCATCTCTAAGGAAACCGTATGGTTAGGCAACCCTTCTCGACATCTATTACATTGCTTACTAACAACATAATAAGCTAGACACCTTGTGCTTTACATAATCATCAGATATATCAAGAATAAAGTGAAGTAATTAGCGATAATTTAATGCTAGCGATTTTATATTATGAAAGCGTTACTGATATATTTTAAAAATAAATTTTCAAAAAATAAAGAAAATCTTCCACAACCAATATTCATTTCTTGGCCGACTATATTTTGTTTACAACTTTTCATATTTTTTTCCGTTTTCTCGGGCAACATATTATAAAACTTGGGGCTGATGAAAACGAGGTCTCTCATATGAGGTTTCAAGTCTGCCCCACACCTAAAATCGTATTAATTCGGGAGCGAAGATACCAGGCTAGAAACGTAATTGCAAGCAGGTAGGGTGAAAAAAACTCAGCGTCGGCATTAATCTACTCTTAAAATAACGTACTAAGGGGGCCAGATCTTAACGTCCCATCTGAAGGATGGAGTACTTAACTAGGCTGGCCAATATCCATGGAAATTAAATAATAGGAAGGGAAAGAACCACTTAATTGGTGCTGACAAAGTCTTCCTGCCAGATAGAAGTTTTTTTCACGCCCGGTAGATGGTGCTAAGGCACGGCTCTCGGTTACAACATGGACATACGCATTGAAATGAAGGGGGAGAAGCAAATATGTAATAAAATATTTTGAATTTTGATTTCTCAAATACTACGATTCGAGGATTGAAATATCAGTTTCCTTAATAAATATTGCTCAACCTGAAGGCTGGATGTTGAGTTTAGTTTTAGTTGGTTTGAGTTTCAGTTTCCCTAGTAACCGTAATTTGCACATTAGTTAGAGTTTTTAGATATCTGACGATTTTGGCACTCTCCTTTCTATTATTGCCTGAGTTGTCTACTACTCCCAACAAATTACCATGTTGCAAGAATTCACCAATCAAGCTTAAAATATTGAAGTTACAAGGAATGAAAAAACGCTAGAAACAATGAGTTTCTAGAATTCAAGTATAATTGCGCGGGAGGTGACACAAAGCACGTAGGCCATTTTGACAGGGACAGAATGTCGGTGACCGAGGCGAAAAAATATGCTCACGGACGCGATATTGCCGCATGCTGAACAAAGAGAACTCGAAGGATTGGCTCCACTAGAGAGATAGATGATTATATCAGATAGGACTGAAGGCGTCACTTTGAGGAATTTTGTTACGGTATTCATGGTAACGAATAAAATAAAACTTTTAGTTTATTCTTTAAGCAGCGTTTACACGTAGCAGTTGACTGCTATGCCAGTTGCGAGATGCAGGATGTATCTATATCGCTACTGCTATAATGCGTCTGCCCCAACTTCTATGCAGCTTAAAGCCGCTATTTAGGCGTTGTCATAACAAATAAAAAGAGTTTCATTTCAATAGTAATTGATGCTTAAATTTTCATGGAATTCTTCAAGTAATAAATTCCATTTCCATTTATTTTTTGTTCCCATTCTTTAAACAGTAGAATCTCCCTTTTGGGAAGGGATATCCTTGTTATTTAATCCAAATTCCCGATATCAGAAGTGGTGTATTGCTTTCCGTTGGCGTTTGTTGCGATTGTGTTGTCTACAATTCCGCTGGAAAGTAGACGGGCTCCAACTTTGCTAATTGCTCGAACCAGGATCGATAGTGTTCGACATGAGTCCAGTATCGACCTGAACTCACATCGCAGTTGCTTTTTACACATGCGAGTAGGGCTTAACAGTTGTTAGCAGTTGACTGTCATAGCAGTCAACTGCTACGTGTAAACGCGCCTTTAGATAGATGATTGATGAACTTAATCGGTAACAATTGAAGATCAGGGTGACTGGCTGTTAATTTGCAATAATATTAATGTTGAAAAACGATAATCGGTTAGAAAACTCGGTCATAACAGGCGCACACAATATCAAACTGCATCTCGCATGCGCATTCTTGTAACCTATGATAAAAAATAAAAAAGTAGATCTCATTACGAATTCAGTCTCTGAAGTCGAGGTTAATTGGTGAAGAGATGAGAAATTCCACAATAGTATTTTGTAGTATCTGCACTACTGAATCTACCGGTTAGTTAATAATGCCGAAAAAGGGCGTGATTAGCCAATTTCATAAAAACAACTAAACAGAACGCTATAAATGTTAGTAAAATGGTGATCTTACTTATAGCATTCCTAAATCAAAGCTCCTGCAGCAGTTTATCAAATATAGAAAATATATAAGAATGTATGAGATAAAAATATATAAGTTAATTCAGCTGGGAGGAAGAACCGAAAAAGCAATTGGAATAGCATAAACTTCGTTCAAGTTAATTACTACAGCTCGTTTGTTCTATGATGCCAGTGGATTAGATCAAGCATGATTATGTGAGACAGTTACGATCAACCTTTGAACGAATTATGCAAATGTGACTCACCTCATCCCACTGGCTCCATGCAAACTTCTACTCGAGAAAAAAGGCAAATGCAAACAGTATCCACTAGCCCACTAGCACCTACTTTAAACGATAATCACGCATAATTTAAATTCATGACACAACAGTGCGAAACTGAAAAGTTAACTCTATTTACAAGTTGAAGAAAGATAAACCAATGTCGAACCAATGTCGAAATTAGTCTTCTGGTAACGAAGAGCCGCCGAGGGCTCCTAGGTTTAATCCCTTTCAGGCATTTGTAGCATGTTCCACGCTTGGACTGCCCTTCAAACGGCATTCAAGTTTGCATTCCAATGAAATATCTATCATACTCCCAACCAGGTTCCTAAGTGTGAGAAATCAGACTTAGCAAAACTTTTCACCCACCAGACATCAACAAAACTTGCTATCCGCCAGACGTCAACAATATAATTGAGATAAGATGCAAAGCGGAATGTGGAAGTCAAGCATGTATAAAGTGATGTCATAAGTGACATAACAAACTCGGAGTAAAACTTTTTTTCTCTAAATCTAAAGAGATAATACGTATTATTTACGCATCATGGCTTAATTCTCCACTATCCCGGACGCATGACAAAAATATTGGTAAATATACAATATATTTTAGAATCATTAATGCACACAGATACATTTATGAATCGCCCACACGATTCCTCCTTTTGAATGGCTTGAGTTCCACATTCCGTACCGCACATAATATCAGTTACTTTGCTGAGGTCCGGCGGGAAGCAAGTTTTGTTGGTGAGTGGCTTGTCACTCTTAGGAACCTGAGGGAATCTGATAATTATTTCATCACAAAAGAGTGACGTTACTTTTCTCTTTTTTTGCCCCCACCTATAATATGCAGCCAGTATATTGGGTCCGAAAATGAATTATGTTTGATCACAGAACTAGTCATTGTGAAGCTTAGAGGAAACAGAGTTGTTAAGAGGTAATGCTAGCGATAGATGTAGTAGTGTATTAAAATTGTTAGAAGAATTAAATCAGGAATCATTATCAGATCGTAGGTCAAAATACCGATTGATTCTCCGACAGAAATTTAATACCGTCAGGTTTACTGAAGATGTTTCGAGTGTATAAAAATAGTAGCGTACTATGGCAGGTTAGATAGCAAAGATGGAGATATATCATGGAGAGGTTTAAGAATTCATTTTTTTCGCGCAAAATTAAAGAGAGTAATGGGTTACAGTGAAGGTACATCGAGGTATCAAAATAGGTATTGTTGGTAATATAGAAATTAGAATGCAGTGATTTTTTATTGACGTGTGTATATTTTAACACGACTGAATCATGCATTCTCTGGGAAATATTAGTTCAAAAAATAATTCATTTATAAAAATGATTAGCTAATCGAAAATGTTTTATTACTTTGCATAAAAAATTTAATGTTACTTATAGCTAGCATATCACGTCTCTTGTAACTACATGCTAAATATTTCCCTCGGAGTGGTAACATTGTGAAATTTTGGTTTCATGTGAGTAACGGAGTAGTTTTATAGAAGCTTAGAATAATCTGTATCTAAAGATTAGGCATTGTTGTTCATGGGACATAGGTGAGCGGATGCTTCACCATGCCATGGCATAGATTTTAAGTAAAATAATTACAACTAAATCATGGCAATGATCAAAAAAGCAATGGGTGACATGCAGGTCAATTTCGGCCTCTCGACGAATGAAATCAGATAAAGTATGCAATGGCAAACATTTGCAAACATAGTTTTTCTATTTGCGGATATGTACACTCGGTCCATATATGCACGTGGCAGTCCGGAAATTCTACTTTGTGCTTATTTGGTGCTGAAATCATTTCCATTACCCTGGAACGAAAATCGTTACAGCCTTAATTGGAAACGCACCTGCTAAACTGGTTGAACTTGGTGTGGAGCCAGGACGTAGGTAGTAATTATTTTCCAAATGGGAATTTCTTTGCATCACCAATAAGAGGATGAGAAGGATGGTTAAAGAATTGTTAAATAGTGGTTTAGATTTAACTAAGTTATCAATATTATGCATTTTTTAAACTTGGAAATGTATCGTAATAAGTCATAGCTATATTTAAAATTCGATAGAGATTTACTTGATATTGAGCTAACTTTCCATGCTCACTTTGGTGAGCCTCTAAGCGTTGATGATCAATAGGTAAAGAGAAATTTGGGTTTGTATGTGCTGAACTCAAGCGAATATTTTAATATTTATCAATTAAATTGGTTTATTTAGTTGTAAATGTTGATAAAACATAGGAAACGGTGATTTATGGCTCCGTCTCTCAAGAGGTAATGAAAATCAACCGTGACGGGTGAAAAAAAAATCTCAAATTCAGAGGTCCTTGTTCTGAAACCTGTGATTCTGTCGGCAGAGCACGTTTTTCTTCTCTCGCCTGTGTCAATTAAGGCATTTTTTCAGCGAAGACTCGAAACCATCACACATTTTCAACATTGGACGCATGAAATGTCAAGCCTTAACAAACCCAAAATTTTGCACGCAAAACTCTGGATATACCGACGCTGAGACTTCAAAACATCAGCATTTAGAGACTTGAAAATTGATGGAAAAATGGAAATAGCTCGTCCTTTGGATACATCGTCCCTTGGTCACAGATCTTCATGACGCGCGCGAACTAGTCATGGAAATGTCTTTTAATTGTACCAGAGGGAAGTAAAATGTGACTGCCGTTCTTCAAATTTTTGTCTGGTAGGTACTTCATTTCATTAATTTTAATTGGTCAGACGAGTCATTAGGACGGCTCCTGTGAGCATTCAAATGGAGTTTTCCGTTATTGACAACGATGATGTTGGCGTAAGGAAAGGATTTACGAGAGGCTGGCCGTATTTCAGTCGTCAGTAATAACGAAAGCAACATCGTGCTGTGATAGAGTTACCAATTATCTAATTACCTATCTCAAGGGTTGCTTGAGATCCGGTAGGTGTGGTGACTATAGATATGTTATATACCCAAAGGACTCGCGGTTCGAATCCTGGGATGGGCATAGGTAGTCCATTAGTGTATTCTGTATGAAGGGAAATTCAATTTAAGTACTCCATTTTTCTTATGGAGCCTCAAACCATGGACACCATGGCGTTTTTCATTTAAAAAAAGGCTATGGACTAATTACGCTTATTCTGCAACGCTTCCTCTGTTTGCTGGAAATTCCTAAATTCAACATGCCTATCTATCCATTATTTTTCAAAAGATCATAGTTTTTTTTTGTCTCCACTAACAATATAAACAACATCGAGAGATGTTTCAATGCGACCAAATGAGTTTCCGGGTTCAAGCTTATAACTTAAATTCATCTTAAAGTCTTCTGAGTCATTAAGACATTCAGATAATCATCTTCAGTGCCTTAAAACATGGGAAAACTCACCTATAAAAGACTATTCACATTTACTAAAACATTGTACAAAAATTAGGGCTGACCGAAGAATGATGAAGATAAATTGGATTGACCGAGTGACAAACAAATAAATCTTGAGAAGAGTGGGAGAAAAGAAAAGTCGGCTGAAAACTCTAAAAAGAAGACGGAACTTAATCGGCCATATCATAATACACGATGGCGAGGTGAAGACAATCGTCGAGGGAAAAGTGAACGGGAAGAAAGGCAAAGGAAGACGTCGTTTGAGATTCATGGAACAGGTCATGAAGGACATGAAAAAGAGGAATAATGTTAATATGATGAGGGTGTCGATGGAAGAATCGATAAGTGGAAAACCGGTCCCCACTTAAGTGCCTAGTGGAGGGCATTTCAAGTTCAGTACTCCGTCCGTCGGATGGGACGTTAAGCCGTGGTCCCCTAGGCGCCTTTTGTTAAGAGCAGACTGATGCCGACGCCGGGTTTCTCTCCTCCCTTCCCTGAAAACTCCTACCATTAGTCACGTAAATGGCGCAAATGACCTCAGTTGTCGGTCACCTCCCCATAAGAACCTAACCTGGAAGAATCGAGTGGAAGGCTGCGTCAAACGAATCCTAGGATTGTTGACTGATGTTGGTGATGACGATGCGTAGTGAGTAATTTGCCGGGAGCAAATAATATGTAGATGGTATCGGTTTATAGTACTGGAAATACGGTAAATGGCTGATTTATAATGCATAACTTTTAGCACATATACCTACTAACAAATTTGAGGCCATGGCATAAGTATTTGAAGCATAATAGCAATTTTTTCGCCAAAAAATAAATTTAGAGATGGAATATTTTGTGTATTCGGGAGTTAAAGTAATGAATGTCATGTGCATTACCTGGTAGTTGATAGGTATAACAGACACGTCTTTTATGTACTTATTAGTTTATTTCCTCATCTCTTTTGTTGTTCAATTTTTTTATATGATTTCTCTTATTTATTGCCACCGAGTTGAGATTACCATGGTGATGTGTTGACAAAATTAGAAGGAATTTTTATATAACTTTTGTGGAGTAAGATGGGTCAAAAGTTAGAATTAAGCTGAATTCAAAATAAAAAAGGATGCAGAATGCTATAAGGCGCTTAATTTAATCGTTTGATGCCTCTAAAGTAGCGAAGCAATGAGTGATATGGCATCAATACATCATCATTGCCTGAAGAAAATTTGCTTAGTATTTATGTCATCGTTATTCCTATAAAGTAACTGTTTCTAAAAGTTCATAGTTTATATGTGTGTGAAATGCTTCAGCTGTGTACAAAAACCCATTTATATCATTGAATACAAGGAAGGTTAGTTATAATAGTGCTGGTTAATTTAAGTGCATTTCGAAAATGCTGTATTGTTGTTATAACAGTAGTTGCAGTAGAGTTTGCTGTTTGTGTAGGGGGGAATCCGCGCAGTTTGCTCAGAAGTGGATCCTCTCCTCTCGAACTTAATAAATTTCCGAGGAGACAGAATTAAAGTTCGAGGAAACGGAAACGTGAACTTCTGAAGTTCTATCTAATTGCTTCTACGTGAGCTCTACTCTCGAGAAACTTCTTTTTTTTTAACTTCCTTCGAAATAGAACTCTTTGGGATTTGTCTTGCGTCCAATGCGCTGATATTTGGATTGTGGGTGTCGACGAGGGAAGAAGTTCTTCGTGTTGGAACAAGCATCACACAAATGAACGTTGTGGGGTAAATGGGCTCAAGAATTTTCAGAATTTGAGCAATGCGCACTCAGTTGCAATTACGATGATGCCAACTGTGGCATTTTGATCCGGAAATTCCGGATGAGCCAATGCTCCTCCGAGCTAGGGGTTTCACATCTGGTTCTCCGGCGTCTTGTGCGAAACGACAAGCTGTAAATTTTACGTTTGCGCGTATATATGATCGTTGATCAAGAATTCTGTAAGAAATTCTTGGTTTGAATGAAGCAACTCATTTTCAACCTTTTTTCATAGAATAATAAGCAGTAATATGAATGAAATATACCATATCTTTGTGAGTGATTACGCAGTAGCTGGTAACTCTTCCATGCACTTTCCATAGCTTCATGAAGTACGAAAATATGTAAGTTGATTCCAATGAAATAATCACTTGTAACATTTATCCTTAAGGAGGCTGGCTCGTGACTGCTTGAGTCAAGTTGTCTGAGGAATCTTATTAATTTAAGTACGAGTATATGCCTGCTAAGTGATCCTTACTTCACAAAGAAAATTACCTAAGCTATTGAAAGTCATAACTAACCCAAGAAATACGATGTAAAGTCGAAGGATTTCTTTTTTATGATAATTTTCATTAGCTCGACTATGGAGTCAATTCAGCATATACTTTAAAGAAATAAATTCATGTACCCAATGAATTTACTAATTTATAACGCCTGAATATTACTATCAAACGATATGTTATAATATTTTTCTGAAATATGCTTTAATATCTCATTAGTAATGATATTATTCATACGCCATACATTTTGGCTGCAGCTACTGCAGCGCCAATTGAAGACAACTACGCATTTCGTCTGCTATAGGCGCAGAAATAGGTGGATTTAGCGAAAAATACGCTGGGTTGATGCCTTTTTTTGTGTCATTTTATTTCTTGTGAAATGACGCATAAATTTTTTTTTTTTTGCAAAAATGGCATGTCACCATGGTATTTTTAAACGTTATATTCCCATGTGATGGCCATTCTCGCCGTTAATCGTATGTAATTTCAATTGCAATTTGTGGGAAAAGGAGTATGGGTTGGTGTAATTATCTTTACTTTATTAGGTAGAGGAACTTTAGTTCTGTAAGTGCTGAAAATATTTTAAAAAAATGACATGACTTTCACTTTTTGGATCATTTATGACCTTTGAAGTAACATTGATATAATCTACACCTTAATTAATGTTTCTATACAACAGCTGAAGCTCCGTTGCAATGGGTAAAAGTCTGTTATTCTCTGATTCACCGGGTTGATTGATTAATGTTTTTCTACACGTAAGGGTGCGTTGTGATGGAAAGTACCTTACCATGCTCTTGCATTTTATTCATCTATTGGCTCCATCTCTGCACTCTTTTTCTCTTTAAATTAACATGTTTTCTACCTCTTTTCATGCCGTCCATCGCTTTCTTTTTCCCGTGTTTCACGTTTTTCCAATCTTCTTTGTAATAATAAAGATGTACTCTTAGTTTATCGACCTGTCAAAACTGCAAAACTCGTTTAATCTTGAGGGTAGGTCGGTAACAGGAAATAAAACATTACAACCTTGCCAACGTGTCGAGGTTTAGTTCACCATTCTCAAGGCTATAATTAAAAAAATATGTATTGAAGATACCATATGCCAATGAACAAAAATATCCTAAATTACATTATAACAATTTAAATACATGATGAATCCATAATGCTAATGACAAAGAGTTTTAAAATGAGACTGTATTGGCATTATGATAATTGACCCAGCAAATCCAGGGTAATACTATATTGTAACTTATAATTATAATGCTATAATGTAATTTAGAGTGATATTTTATTTATTGACATATTGTATCGTCAATATATTTTTATATATATCCCTAAAGATGGGGTGTTATTAGACTCCGAAAGGTTGGCAAGGTTGTTATGTTTTATTTCCTGTTACCGACCTACCCTCAAGATTAAACCAGTGTTAAAATAAGAATGTAGCAATGATTAAATCTTCACACTACTCATACTCATAAAGAAATAAGGTAGTTATCATGTTAAATTTCATTGCGTTGTTCTGCATTTCAATTTTTTAACTACCTTTTCCATCCACTATCTTTGACCTCCCCTAATTTCTGGCAGCAATTCTATTTCTTCCCCAACCAATATAATACACCTTTTCAATCGTCCACCTTTCCGTTCTTATCAGTTTTTTTCACTCTCCGTGTCGAATACTAAAATTTTAGGATAGAAAAATTCGTACAGTTGGTACCCCTTGTCACGAATGAAGTGTAGTGAATCGTGGATGTGCCCGCGTGTGATTATGTTTCGACCGACCTGCCTCAACAAGTACTCGCCGCTATCACAGCTGGAGGAGACCCGTGGCAATTGCCTTTCTCTTCAAAAAATGGTGGGCGGACGAGGAAACCCCTTCTGAAAGACGAAATCTAATTGCGTGGACCAATTGCTTGGATGTTTCAATTAAATTTTGACTGTGATGTCACGACCGTCTAAAGGTGAAACTTTCACCTCACCCTCTCGGATACCCATGGCACGCTTGCCAAGGACAAGCTCGTTTAAGATGACAGCTTAAATTAATTTGTCAAATTCCCAGGGTTGGAATTAATTTTCAAGGTGGACAGCGATTAAATTAAGTGGTTGGAATGTTTACGGCGTGTCCGGGAAATAATGCCGGGTGGTTATAATGTGAAAGGGATAGAAAATCACTTCTCCGTCTGGGAAAGGATGAGATGTCATGACATGTGAGAAGTTGGGAGTGCATGTGTGGAGACGCATTCCATGAATGGTAATTAGTTTGTAGAATTTCAAGGTTAAATTGATTGGCCCCTTGACAATTATTTTTTCTACAACTCATGCCAGTGGCTATGAATGAAACTCAAGAAAGAGTCGTACGTTCCGGAATGTGTGCACACTAAATGCACTTGGTGTTGTCGAGTACCATTTCTGTAGCACATTGAGAATGAATTCGGGGATAATGTTAGTGAATTTTTGTTGACTTAACTAGCTGTTCTATGATGATTTAATTAGCAATTCTGCCTGAGGATATGTTCTAACGGCATAATAATTTTCTCAGTGTTGAATGAATTTTCGTCGGTCCTATGTATTCTTTGTGGAAATTTCCAAGTGATCCATCCTTTTACAGCCAACCCGGCTGAAAGATAACTGAGATTGAAGTGCGGTCCGCACAGTACTCCAATGGTAAAAGGTACATGACCCTTAAACGCAGCCAAGACTCAAATTCGACCCCTAAGGATGGGAAACCATTTCTCTATTCATTACACCAACTTTATCCCTATAGTCGTTTTGCGTTGTGAGTTAAATGTACGTTCAAGATGGAGTTACTTATCAGTTATCCAAATTGCATCAATCGTATTTTCATCAAATTCCAAGATAATATTTTCAGTTATGACGTTAAAAATATTTTGCGAACCCTAACTTACTGTGGTAGACTGGACCATATTTACAAAATTAGAGAAATTGAATGCCGAACTGACATATTACTAATGTTCTTCTTCCCTCGAACAATTAGGGATATGAATAGCGGTAAGTATATCCAATACGAGTGTATCAATGGATAGAATCGGTCGTTCCATGTTCGAATAAGGACCTTAAGCTATACCAAATAACAGCATTATATTGCATGCTTGCTTTCCTATTTTCATCTTTTTTAAAGTTTTGTAGCTTAGACTAGTAGGTATATTATAACTAATCCTTTTTTATTCATTATACGCAGTTCATGTTTAGTGAGAATTCACCCCCTGTCACACATCTTTATGGTGGCTTGCATGGTATTATGCAGATGTAGATGAGATGTGACCCATATTATTAGCATGCCTCTATGTGGCACCCTAGTTGCTTGTCAATAGTGCATGTTTTTTGTGATCTTCACATCCTACCACACACCCTCGCGGTGGTTTGCAGGGTATCGCGTAGATATAAATGGATCATAGAAATAATAATTCTTAAGTTCAGCAATTTTTCTATTCTTTGCACTTCGTTTGTAGCTGAATTTATTGTGATTGCAACGTATTGTATTGAAACGTATTGTAATTGCAATATATTTAGGAGCGAATCCTTTAGGTGGATGTTGAAATTCATGTCCCGAAATGTGAATATCAACTCAAACGGGGATATAAAGGCTTCATATAATATTTCCCTCACAACTTCTCCTACATTAGGTTGATGTTTCCGATGAGATTAAATATTTCACTCATCAGTGATGAAAGCTCTTATTAAAAGGTTTGGGTACGCTCACGCTACTAAGGAATTTCAATTTCTTTCCTAATGCTCAGCTGCTTCCTGGAATTCGGAAGGTGTGCTTGAAAGAAAAGATCTCGGAGAATATTATCATGCCCACATAGCTACTACTCCCTACTTCCTTCCTCGGAAACCTTGAGATTAATATATCCTTATGCTCGTGCCCATATTATGTTGTAGACCTACCTTCCTTGATTCGTTTTTTTTATTCATATCTTACAGTTTTTCCCCTGTTTGGTGTGGGTCACCTCAAAGGAATGAAGGGAGTCAAGACGCGATATGAAGGGTGAAACCACTCCAAAAGCCAAATTAAATTCGAAGTTTTCCCGACTCACCTGATCTCGGCCTTTTTTTTTTAATCCCACGGTTTTCTTTCACTACGCCTTCAACACGGGTCCATACCTGCTCGCTCGGATAAGTGGTGCCGAAGGAAATTGCTTTCAAAGCCTTTGAATGCCCCGACCGTAAACCCTCTTTTGATCCCAGGGTTCTTGCGTAATAAAATCGAAAAAAATGGGCCAGGATAAATCCTCCCCCTGCCCCCTCATAATCCCCCACGTTTGGCAAAAAATAAATTTTGAGGGGGGAAATTAAAGATTACGCGCCACGCTGGTTTCGCAAATACAAATAATTCCTTTATCTGTAGTAACTCCTAATATTTCCCAAAGATGAGCTATAGGTACCTAGCGTAGACAAGGGTATTGGTTAATGATTACTGCATGTTGATTCATTTTGCTGCTTGTGGCTTAATGAATGTTTATCGAACAGAATGCTTACTTGCCTCAGCGTCCATGCGTCAAGCATAGCTGAGGAAAATAAACACGGTGATAAAAAGATAGACTTTGGAAGGGACCTTTTTTATCGACACCTTTGATCATGGAATGTCAAAAGGGAACAATAACCCTGGGGCGGTGTATGTGTCAGTGACGGATTAAAAATTAGAATTATTAACGACAAACTCTTTCGTAACGCCCGTCGGGGATCTTTGCTCTTATTTTTTCCGCATTTTATCTTACCCCGTCTTTTTGATCTTATTTATTCAATTCAGATGTCCGTGGTTAAATTAGTCACCAATGGAGCTCAAGGCTAATAGTTATCAAGGGTCTTGTTTTTAGATGTAAACATCACTTGATTGTATGACCTAGGAGAATCGTAGGCTGTTTTGAGTCAGCACCATGGTATAGCATACATCTATATCCCTACAATTCTCTGCAAGCCGCCGTTAGATTGTACCTACACAGTGTGTCCCAGTTCCGTTAGTACTTGGCTATAAAAAATAAAGGTCATGGAATATGTTAAAAAAATAACTGTATTTATTCTAAATAGTCTCCCTCAGAATCAATACACTGCTGAAATCGATTTGAAAGTATTTTGAAATGGTCACTCTAGCCCTTTTTTGGAATTGTATTTATTATTGCTGTACAAATTTCTTGGTTGTCCTTAATGACGTAACAGTCTCCTTTGATTGCCAACTTCAACTTGGGGAACAACGAGAAGTCTGCCGGGATAAATCTGGCGAATATGGCGGGTGATCCAGGACTGTGATCCCTTTTCTGGTCAAAAGCTCGCGTACAATCTTCACTTTGTGGGCTGGGGCGTTGTCTTGGAGGAGCGACTAGGAACCTGCCTTTCGATATTTGGGTCGAATTCAATGAATTCTCACCCACAAACGTTGGAGGATGCTGAGACAATACTCGAAATTGACGGTGTGCCCTTCTGGTACTTACTCCTTGTCAATGTTTCCCTTGGAATCGAAGAAAACTGTTAACAATGCATTCACATGACTCTTCGGCATGCACAATTACTTTCGTTTCGGCTTCTGTGGGCTCAACCACGCTGCACTCTGTCGCTTTGTAAGAGGCTCATACTGGAAACACCATGTTTCGTCTCCTGTTACAATCGATTTTGTGAAATCAGTATCTCTTAAGTAGAAATCAGTATCAGATTTGCGTAACTTAACACAAAACTTGATGTTGCCTCACTGCTCCACTGCCATTTTCCGACGAATGTCAGACACATACTGTTACATTCGCGGCCAGAACAAATGCTGCAGCGATACTAGCGCTTTGAACTTCCACACGGCTGTAAATGAAACTTCAAGGATTGCAACGCCAATATTCACCACCAGATAGCATTGCTGTGTGTAATTTCAAACAAGCAGTCTTAATGGAACTGGGACGCACTGTGTATGGCAGGAGGTGAACCTTCACTAGGTATACATTGAGGACGAGGATTATAATCATGCGTCAAGTATCCTTCGGATGGTTTGATGCAGCTCTCTACTCGATTATCCTCTCAGCCTTTCTCTTCATATTTACCTATTTCTTCTCTTTCACATCGTTCACAACTTATTCTATGCATTTCACACGAGGACTTACTTTGCCATTCTTCCTGTACGCTTTTCCGTAGACAATTGTCAAGATTACAAAACTTATTCTAACTACTCCAATACGGGTTCTACTTACAATTTAATTCTGTGTTAAATGAAATTCACCAAACAATAAAGTATTTTGGTTGCACGTAAAATGCAAATAACTTGGGTAACTCTACAGGAATGTCATTGGGACTACCAGAGTTACAGCATCTTGCGTCATCTTCAGTTTCCGTGATGGATAACTACCGGACCTGAAAACATTTCCCCAACTTTGGATTCGATTGCACTTCCAATGAGAAACAAATGCATACGGACATAGAGTAAATGATAAGGAGCATAGATTTGTTAGCCCAAATTCTGTTCTCCGGGAGAGAGATGATATTTTTCATAAAAAAATGGTAATTGTCTTAGCAATACTATCTATGTATTGGTTTGTGAATCTTGTTATCTAACATTTTTCCATACACTATTAGCATTGTAGCTCTTTGTTAAATGTAAGTAGTGAACGATGGCGATCTTCACCCCCTGCCATGGTCCCTCACGGTCGCTCGCAGGTTAATTAATAGATGTAAATGTAGTAGGCTTGGGTTTGAAGGGTCCCAATGGCTTAGATTATGTCGCATCATCTAACCAAGGAAGCAAATTCCAATAAAAACACACATTGGTGGGTGCGCACTTGGGTGGATTCTAACCCGAGGCCTTTTTGGGGTCTGGGTCAATGAAATTAGTATCTTTAAAGTCTTTAAAATACCGTCTTGAAAATGGTAAAATTAAAAGGTTAAATTAAATTTATTAAAAAGCTTAAGAAATCTGGGCCTGAAGGAAAAAAGGATGGGCAGGACCTGGCGATGGACGGACAAGGAAACGAATGATAAAGTTTGAATACAGCAAGGGAGGAATGAAGATTTTTAGGGAAAATTAGGTGGTGAAGTAGGTAGATCGAACTGGCGGGAATCGGGTTGGTATGGTGGCTAGAGTACTGGCCTCCCATCCCGAGGGCCCGGGTTTGGTTCCCGGCAGTGGCGGATTTTTCAGTGCCTAGTGGAGAGCATTTCAAGTTCAGTACTACTCCATCCGTTGGATGGGACGTTAAGCCGTGGTCCCCTTGGAACCTTTCGTTAAGAGTGGGCTAATGCCGACGACGGGTTTCTCTCCACCCTTCCTCTGTTCCCTACCATTACCCAGTAACCCACCTATCCTGATTGGCGCAAATGACCTCAGCTGTCGGTCACCTCCCCTGAATAACCAATCGAACTGGCAATTAGGGGCAGTGTGATACTCAAGATCGGTATTTAAGGCAAAATATGGAGTAATTGAGTATCGCTAAGGAGAAAAAAAGATACTGAGATACTGATAGGTACTATAATGATGATATGATGCATTATGGATAGATTCAAATAATCGATCAATTCTTTCCTAAAAAATATTCTTGGCCGCAGCAAGATCAAGACTTCTCACACCATGATACCTTCACACAATAAATTTACCATGCTAATGGTTTTTTGAGTTTAGGTCCTTGTAAAAATAATGAGATTGAGAAGAGAGAGAGAAAAAATTCATAAAATTACTTCTGTTTATCGAAAAGAAATCGGGAACATAGGGGGAAAAGCAAGAACTTCCTTCGGCCCATAAGAATTAGTAGGGTGTGAAATGCTAAGTTGACTCAAGGAAAAATTTGCTGAAGCTAATTCCTCCAGTGAAAAAAGTTTAGTCCTGTCTACACTGCCTAAAAGCTGGGGTGTGGAAAAAATTCAAGATAAATTTGGATCAACTCAATATTTAGCTCGAAAAGTGAAAGAACAAATAATAATTCGGTCGATTCTGAGATGGAGTATTTGAGAAAAATTTATTAACAATTTTTTAAACTTTAGTAATGAACAACAATAGGGTTTAGAAGAAAATAATTTTTTATTGAAATAATTGCATTTATTAAAGATTTAGCTTTAAAAAGAGCTATTAATCATTGCTGTATCACAATTACAAGCAGAGATATAAGTGATAATATGATTTAAGGCTCGGTTTTTTGCTAAAAATGCGAAAAAATTAAAACATGCAGAATTAGCTCAAAAATTTTTTTTTCACAAAACTGTTTGAGGATATTCAGTTTTAGTTGATTTTGTTCCCATACACCAATTTTTATCAAAATCTGAGACCCTAAGGGACAAACGTTTGTTGAATTGAGGTGGAATGACCCATATATTAATTTTTTTATCTTCACCATGGTTCAACAATCCTAGGATTGGTTTGACGCAGCCCTCCACTCTATTGGCCAGCCTCTTCATATTAACGTAGTTCCTCTCTTTCTCGTCCTTTACGACCTGTTCTATATTTTTCATACGAGGCTTTTCCTTCGACGATTGTCTTCATCAGGCCATCGTGTCTTAAGATAACCAATTATGTTGTCCCGTCTTCTTTTTATAGTTTTCAGCGGACTCTCTTTTCTCCCACTCTTCCTAGGGCTCTTCAATTGTCACTCGATCGATCCATTTTATCGTCATAATTCTTCGGTAGCACCATATTTCTAAAGCTTCCACCCTTTTCTTTTCCGCTGCAGTCATCGTCCATGTCTCACTGCCGTAAAGAAACATGCTTCAGATATACGTTCTAACGAATTGCTTCCTTACTTCTAAGCTTGTTTTTCGTGCTGTAAGTAGATTCTTCTTTTGATAGAATTCCTTCTTTGCCCGGGCTATTCCACTGACTATTTCTTTCTTGCTTTGTCCATCACTGGTTATTCTGCTTCCCCGGTAACAGAACTCTTTCATCTCCTGCAGTTTCTGTTTTCCTAGTAAAACGTTGGTTTTGGCCTCTTCTCTCTTGTTGCACACCAATATCTTAGTGTTCTTCTCGTTGGTCTTCGGCTCATGCCTGGCCATTGTCCTTTCCATGATTGTTAGCACCTTATTCATTTTTTTTAAAATGATATAAAAATTTATACATTTAAAAAAGAGGTCTGGAAATCAGCTTTTCCAATAAAATACCGTGACATGAAATTGCACGCATTAGATTGTTGCAGATTGTTGAAGCAAAGAGGGATGAATTTAAGTTGGTAGATTTTTTTCGGGATTTAATCATGTCTTCATGAAATACCAATAACTTGAATGTCTAATGAATTTTTATAGTATTTCTCAGCGTGATGGATGAAAAGTAGAATTTCAAGTGTGCACACAGCGTGATATTCATAGAAATCTATCCTTAGTTAGGTAGTGTACGTAAACTTTAGTACGTGCTTGGTGACAACTCACCCTACTGCCACGCACCCTCAAGGTGAATCTAAAGGTTGTCAATAGTCAGGTACAGTTAAATTATTTTCAATGGTATGAAGATGGGTGGGAAATCATCAATTTGTTGAGGGAAGTAGTATAGGGAAGGATATTTCTGGTGAATGCAAGTCAAATTAATTCAGGGACACTCCATCGAAATCTAAATTATCCAGAAATTGCTTCCAAAATTAAAATTAAATCGACAGTAAGTTTTTCAGCATATATCAATCTAGCAAACTGCACGGTGATGAGAATGTTTCCTGTCAAAACAGGTAACTAACTCTTCGTTAAAACATCTCACTTTTTCATCCTTTGGACTTTCCTTGAACACGTTATCTCAACTGTTTACTCGCTTAAGAAGTTCGTAAGGAAGTTTTTATTTCTCTCTCATCTTCTCTGATGTGAGGATAATGCTGGATATTGGAGGAGCTTGAAAGTAGAGATTAGGAATGACGAACGACGTGAATGCAGAGTAGAAAAAATGATAGGGCGTAGATGGAAAAATCAATGCTAAAACGTGTTAAGTTTCGGAAGAAGTGCTTTGGAATTCGGTACACGAGACCCCAGAGGCAGAGAGTGGGAGGAGTGGTAATCTCACCAACCTGTCTTTTCGGTCTTCCCTCATCCTCTCAATCCTAGACCACTTCTTACCAGGCGCTGGGCGTCCCCCTTGGCTTCCAGTGCTCAGAGCCTCCTTTCTCTCCATCTGCTGAAACTGTAGGGCCTTATAAACGCCTTCAACACCCCAAAAGCCCTTTATGCACCCTCTTTGGAGTTCGGTTGGAATTCCAATGCCTCTTAGCTCGGCGTAGCCTGGAAGCTTACCAATAGTCGTCATCGAGAGTTTCAATTACTGATACTTCAACGCGTAGTTTTGATGATTGAAATATTCTTCCCTTGATGCAGTGCACTTTCAACAAGCGTCTATTTAAGAAACAGCCTTAAAGATATATCAAAAGATAAACAGCAATAATACTACAAAAATATGAAATAAATAATAGTAAATCTATGATATGTACTAAAATAAATAAAGCTAGCACGCATGACGGATATAAAATTCCACACCAGGATGTAACATGACATTTACGTCTGCTTGGTATTCTGCAACTCACCATAAAGAAGGTTGGTAGGCTTGATTCTTCACAAAACATGCACTGTCTATCATGATGGAAAAGGGTCAGTAACTACATTATAGTGTAATTACAACTATTAAAAAACATTTTAAATCAGAGTATGCATAGACTTGCTGTTAGTGAACTTTGCTAAAAGTCTTTATATTAACATCATATTACCTAGTCTAACTAGTGATAAACTTGTGTTAATATTATTGAGTATAATCATAGCTATTCAGATCCCTAATATGGTGGGTGAGCAATGCTACTTCGATGAGAGACAAAGTAAAAAACTCCAACAGCATAAACTAACCGAAGGTATAGTCTGACAGAAGTTGCCCTCAAGGCTGCAAGACAGGGATGCCAGTGTCTCTTCTGAATCAGTTCAGAATCTATATGTTTCGTGCTCAGTTTTGACTCCCAGTATATATTTAATTGGAGTCTATTAGGATATCACTTGTACTGTCCTACTTACTCCGCTGGATTCGACGTGATACCTTATGTGGATTCTTTGGACGCCTTGAGAAAATAGTAGGCCATTTCAGACACCGATTTTCTCTCCACTCATATCTTTAGATATCTATCTAAATAATCTCCACACCTCTCTCTCCGAATGAGAGTATCCGGATGCATTTATCAAAAAAGCGCTTCCTGTACTCCTCAATCAAATTCTCACCTGAAAAAAGGGTGAACAACTAAAACACAGTGAAATTATGCACCACATTTTTCCCAGGCATTCAAAAACTGAACATTATCCTTAAAGAGCTCTCCCCAAACCTCATATCCAACACCATCGTAGATTTCATCCAAAAAGGACCGTTCCTTTGCTATCGACACCCACCCAACGTCAGAATCATTCTAAAAACACAATCCTACTCTCAACAACACTCATCACATAAATCCTCGACCATCATCCGAGAAAGGCGAAAGGCCGATATGTAAAACTTATAACACCCTCCTCCCGATAACCAGTATCTACAGCCACCACACCAAAACCGTCCACCCCATAGATACTTCTGGCACCTGCACGTCCACTAGCATTGTATACCTCTTGCAATGTAAACACTGCCCTACCTTCTACATATTCTACAAAGGAGAGTGTTGCACCCATATATCTAGCCATATAAACAACAACAGAGTATCATGCAAACCAAAATCAGGCCTCACAAATTTTCCCATTCCAACTCACTTAGCGACAGCTAAAATTTCGACGATTGCTTCACAGTTTCGGTAATTCACAGACTACCACCCACAGCACTTAGCATCTAAGTCCGCACAGTAAAAATGGCAACCATTTGGATTCTGAAAGCATTCACACCCTCCACCCCGGTCTTTTATAATATTAATTAACCATAATAATCAACATCACTCCCCGTCCTCCTATCCATCACCCCATCCCCCCTCTTTCGTAATATTTCCCCCAACCCTCGAGCACCCGTCCCAGGCTCCAGTGGCGGGTGATAAGATAGTGGATACAGATGGTTGCCCTATCATCCTGACCTTCTCCCAATTCTTCCCCATTCTCCTTTCCACTCCCGCACCTCCAAGGCTCCCTTACTTGGCACTCTGATCTCAGCGGCCAGCGGGTTCAAAAAAACCCAATAATTAGCCAAAAAAATGTGTTTCGTCTCCGAGATCAGCGAGGTAGATTGCCGTACGAATAGATTGAAAATGCCATTTTTCTCGCGTACCATTAGAGAACACAATAGGCAGAATAGCAAATGGATTGGAAGATAAAAAATTGTTGGAGTAGTCGGTAGTGCATGAAGCATGTTTTGATATCACTAATCTAAGCATACGAGGGAAATGCAGATAAATATATTTAGTTAAAATGTTTTCCAACCACTTCGCTGCCATGTGCACACTTACATCTAGTTGCACGTGACCTTACTTGTTTACGTGCAGTAGTATCATTGTAGTTCTTAGTTGGGAGTCAGTAGTGCATGTGAGGTGATTTTCATCCCCAGTCTCACACCCACACAGGCTCGCAGGGTATTACGTAGATGTAGATAACAGTATATGAACTACCAATATTCTTCAAAATACAGATTATCCTCTCACTCTATTCATGGGCAATAAGCCAGACAAATAGATAGTAAAGAATTGGATGGTAGCTGATGCAAATGAGATATATAGATAGGAGTAGTAAAGGTGGCATTAGGTGGTAGTGTATACTATTCTGGGGCCGACAGCTAAGATCATATGGGTCGTTTAGGATCTATGGATGATTGGGCAAGGGAGAGAATTTTTCAAACAAACAGAGGAAATGAGTTGAAAAACCTGGTGTCAGTATTAACGATCTCAAAGTTTTCGCCATGTGAAGCGTTAGAAGTTGCCACTTTAGTTCAGATCTTACGAAAAACTTCCTGCTGACTCGAAAAGATCCTCCTAGGTTTCATTCGTAACATGACGCATTGGGGTTGTTGTTTCGTGCTGCTCAGTGGCGAAATATGGAATTAGATCAAGCCACAACAGATTAAATAGACGCGGCGCGCCGCGCCGCTTGATAGTGGAATTGAAATCGCGTGGAATGTTTACCAAGGCATTTTTTTGCTGAAATTTCGTTATTTTTTTGGAGGAGATAGGGAGTGCACTTTTAACGTCCCATCAAGTGGACAATGGTACTGTACTCGAAATGCTTTCCACATGACAACGAAGTGGGACAGGTATAGCAATGAAAAATATCTGCCTTTTCCAATGTTCAAACCCGGGCCCTCGGGACAAAAATACGCCAGAGAAACCTAGTAACCGAGACAGAAATACATTCTCAATTTGTTCTTAGGCAATTTTGTTGTTTTAATGCTAATATTTTTGTTTACGAATGCAGTTTAAAATGCGGGAATTCTCAATGCAAATTTATCGCGTTCAGAAAACAAACTAGTTTAAAATTCACTTCAGGTTTGGAACATATCATGAAAAAAATACTACGAAAACCACCGTAAAGATATGTGGTGTAATGAGGTAAAACATCTTGGCATGCATTTCAAAGTAAATTAGAACATTTTAAATATACTCTTAGACAGGTGGAAGAATTAGCCCGTGCATGCACTACTTAATATGCAATTGAAAGGTATGACGCTTCTACTTCGTGGAAAGAATAGAAATGTAGTCAGAAGGCAGGTCTAACGTATTTGAAGTATATACAACGTAATTTTTACTACGCTGGCAGAATATCGGATGAAACGGGCTTAAATTACGAGCTGAAGTGTTTGCAATGAAGACCGTCAAGTTTTGTAAAGGGACGGTATGATAATCATATTAGCGTAACCAGTTTATTAGTAGAACTAAAATGGGAAACACTATCAGACTATAGGTAGAAATATAGACAATCTCCATAGTAAATTCCAGGGCAATATTTCTGCAGATAGTGTTAAAAACATTCTAACAACTCATAATCAGACTTACTCTGGAAAACTGCTCCATGAACATTAAATGAGAGAAATTGATTGCCAAACCTACAGACTTAAGATGTCTGTCTTTCCTCTTACTATTAGGGATATGAGTAGTTGTGAATATATTCAGTATTATATGTATAAGTGTATGAATGGATAGCATAAGCAGTTGCATGTTGGTATAAGGACTTTAAGCTAACCCAACAAACAGCATGTTTGTGCATGTTTGCTAAGCTCCTTAAATATAATTTGAACAGTCATGTTTGACAAGAAAATAGCTACCAATCCTTTTAAGCACGATTTGTGTGAATTCACTATCTACCGCACACCATGATGGTGGCGCACAGGGTATTATGTAGAGATAGATAGATGCATTGATTATTAATTAGTCCACAGTTCTAAAAATATATTGATAAATTGATTTGTATTGCCCAAAACATGCACGAGTTAGTACGTTATTATGCATAATAACGTGGCAGTTTTCCCATGGCATAGCCAGGTATATCAGATTGTTCTTGGAGAACATTCAATCTGTACAATAATAAAATCAATCGTGGTTTCTGGTATGTGCATGAGAGGTACCTTCTCCATTTTAGCAGGCATGAAACGTGTATGGGAATCGATCGCCCAATAAACGCTCAATCTCCACTTAGCACAATTTTTACTTGCCATTTTCGTTATCATAAGAAAGCGGCAACTAACTTCTCAGGTATCCACCATCGAGAAGTTTTCAAAATAGCACTTTAGCTCAATCTTTTCATCTCGAAGGAGAAACCTATTTCTTTATTGGAAGAGAAGTTTGAAGTTAAATTTTCATCGTCAAATCCATGGTGACGTTTGAGCACCGAGATTTATATTCCGGATCATATATTCCGATGATTGGTGTTTATGGATCGTGAATAAAGTAATATATAAATAATGAATAAATAAGCAATCATAAGTACCTACATTTTAAGGTTACATGCCTGAATTTACGGAGCTGCTTCACAATAAATTATTATAACTTTAAATATTCTATACACTAATTTTTCCGAGCATTATTTCAATGGCATTATTCAAAATCATTTTCAACGGACAATAATGACTCTGGATGTCAAAAATATGGCCGACAAAAATAAGGGGTGGAACTTAAAATAAACATTTTCCTAAGTTAAAAGCTCTCAAAATAATGCGCGAAAATTTTAGAACTCCTTCGCGGTAAATTCAAATTGACTTTCAATGCTAAAGCACAAGGGTCAACTGTACAATTGATAGAGTTAGAGTTACAACAATTAGATATGCTGTGAAGACTCGGTAGGTTGTTACATGTAAAATTAATATTTACAAACCTATTGCCCGCATTTCAACACTTGGTTAAATTTCTTTTAATTATCTTCTTCCAACAACTTTTCGCGAAACTATTCGCACTCGTTTTATTCAGGTTAAGTACTCAGTGATTGAAAACCGTGGTAACTATACATATATGTACCATTCAAAATAATATTAAATCAAGGCTCCCAAATGATTTTTGGAACGTTAAGCAGTATACCGGGAGATATATTGATTTCAGCCACATCCGCAAGAGTTATTTGCCTCTTTAAATCAACTTCAACTATCCTGCAAAATCCTTTAAAATGGCCTTAGTACTCTCTCCCATCGTTATATCACCCCGTAATATATGCCTGGGGAGCAGTGCAATTATAAGTGTCAGGTTTGGGAGAAGATTAGACGGACGCGTGGGTGCGAAATGCCGTATGACTGAAATGTCACAGGATTGGAAAGGTCAAACTATCAAGCCGTTAGCGCTCTTAATACCACCGCGGACACGATTAAGTATTTCAAAACACCAGAAGGTATTGAAATCACAAACAAAGTATTATAGATCAATTTTTCTATTGAGATTGAATAGTGCTTATCTTTTCGTCTACTGCCGTGAGCGTTAAATGCTTGAACAAAATAATCAAGCTTTTATTTATGTGAGTTCAAGGATTGTTGAAAATCCAGGAAAGCTTTAACAGAGTTACTAGCTAATATGCACAATAACAGAATTTCCTTGGAGAAAAAAATCGAGTCCCGATCAATTTTAATTTTCTTCTCGGTATAAATCCTTCGTTTCTTCATTTTACAAAAATTAAAAAGATGTTTGAAGGCAATACATGTGTTTTGAAAAAGAAAAAAGAATTAAATGACATTAAAACAAGAAAGAACAATAATTATTTCTTCATTAAAGGTACGAAAAATCGGTGGGGTCTATGTCGGAACCTCACGGCAGCTGGCCTGCATATCTTAAAGCATACGCTACGTGTGCTCCGCGGTTACTGAGGTATACTATGAGAGGTAAGGAAGCGATAAAAATTTAGTTTTTGCACCTACCAGGACCTACTACACTGCCCCGTAATCATTTTCGATATTGTTGAATACGTTTAGTACACTTATACCGAGATCTTTCGTCCAATCACGCATTCTTTGCTAATTGAATCTCGAGTGTTCAATCCTATTAACGATATTATTGCTTTCATCTACAACTACGAGGAGAGTAGATGATAAGAACATTTGAATGGCTCCTCAATCAATTCATATCAATGTCCAGAGTTAGATTAATTTTTAGAGACGTTGAGCTGCGAAAAGCATGCTTATTTCCTTTCCCCTCCCCCTACCCGAACCGCTGGGCCCTTATATGACTTAATTGCCCTAATGTTGTGCAATTTTTTACCTTTACTTCTTTTTCAGTAATGACATATCGTATCACCCTTCGCGTGCTGTGTTTGCTTAGAAGGTATTGCAGTTTCAACCGTTGAACGAAAATAAAACACTTTTTTTACAGTCGTGGGGAGCTACTGCTGGCCTGAAAGATAAGAAGCATAATGCCTAAAAAAATTCACAAACCGTCTTTTTGCATGCATGAATTACGTCACTCGTGGGAGTGTTCGTATTCCCGGTGTAAAATTAGGTATTTTAATTTAAGGCACTATACCAATTTGACATTAGTAAATGGAACTACTGAAGTTCAGATTAAGATTGTGTCATCGTTATTTTCAATTTTAATTCAATACTTTTGTAGTCAGAACGAAGCATGTGCATTGAGAGAGTAGGATTATTTTTATCGCAGTATTATCTTAAATATCAGGGAGTAACGTGGTGCTATTAAGAATGTTTTTTTTAATTATGGTGTGTTTGAATAGCTCGTAATATTCTCTGACATTGTATTCACTTGAGTTTTTCTCATCCTGGGGCTCTATGCTCGAGACAAACCATCCGTATTTGTACCATGTGACACCTTGGTTACCGATTTAAGGTTTGAAAATCACCCCCTCTAGTACCGAAATCTCCTAGAAAACCACATCCGTTAAACAAACTTCTATCTCTCTTCTCGTGCCTCTCTTTTCCTCTCGCTCGTGCCTTTCAACATTGACCCTTTTGTAAAAATCGTTTCGTTTGCGTTTTTACTATATTCAACATGTTTATTTATTGTTATAATTCAACTTAAATATATAACTACTATATCCCTTTAATCATGAATGGTAGTGCATGCTTGAAGAAGACTCATCCTCGGCCAGCTTTATTGTGACTTGCAGCGAAGTATATACATGTAGTTCGCGTTTTCAACTCCTGGTCTAAGGAATAATTTACTCATTCTGAGTCATATTCTTGAGTTTGCCTTCTAGAGAATCCAGCATTATTTTTTTCACTCTAGTTTTGTGAGTGCTTGTTAATACATCTATGATGTAAGCCTACAAGACACCAAATTGGTTTTCGCGGTAGAGTTTAACTCCTCACGGAGGGTATGGGCTACCATCGCGCAATTCATTCTGTTTTAGCCATTGTAATCCCGGATCTACCGCTAGATATATTGACCATCGGAATACGGCATCCACGTTCCACATGACGTAGCAAATATCAAGCTACTTTCATGTGTTGCACACACTAAGATAATTAAATACAAATGTTTGTAGATACTTGATAAAAATACAGAGAAATGGCAGAATTAATTACCCCTTTATGTTCTTCCTTTATATTTGCATACATACGTGCAAAAACAGCCAAAAATTGTCCCTCCTCTCCAAATTAATTACCTTCTGATAGCTTCAATCGCATAGGAATTTGTTATTATTGAAAGCTATTGCGAGCTAAAACAAATAAATTAAATTTCCTGGGTTGCTGTTTTGGTTTGAGTACTGAGCTCTCATCTTGAAGGTCGTGGTTTGAATCCCAGCCGTGTCAGAGATATTTCAAATGGGTGCCGGTCACCCGTCCTCCTCTATCATCTACCAACAAATCCTCTCCAGCATTCTTTAACGTAGCGTGGTATGTCCTTTGTGACCTTAACAATTTTCTGATCTCCAAAATGTACCACCTTGGCTCTACATGATCATAAATGGCGTAAATGACCTCACTTGTCGGTCACCTATCTCGAATGACTACTTATGTTTTATATTCTTCTCTTTTCATTCCCTCTAACAATAAGTAACATTAATGTGATGAAGCATTTGATGTTTTTGTAAACGCTAGAGATTTTTTTTCACCCTTTCTGTGCCCTTACACTTTTAAATTACCTATTGAATGTACATTATAAAATGTTGCTTGCGCCTCCACTTATTTCAGAACGCGTTTTTAAACGTGAATGTTTTCGGGTTTCCCCCAGGATATTTTCAAGCTTCTTGGAACTCTCCCGCTCAAATGAACCGATGCCATGTTAAAATTCTGTTGGAGATCACAGTCCTGTGAAAATTGTTTTGAATTCGCCCATCTCTTTCCTTATAGTTCGGTGAATTCACATGTCTGTAGGAGGAGGATTTTTTTCATTACCATAAAATATGTTACTCTCTCTTCACCCTTCTTCCTTTATGTATACAGAGTATCCTGTAAGACATATCAATTGTGTGCAGCAGAGGATGAACGAATGTTAAACTTGTTGAATTGGATAGCATTGGATTTTGGTGGAGTTCCTCACGGTGTTTATTGTTTAAACTATTTAAACTACTATCAAAAACAATTATTGTTTAAACTATTGGCTCATTTTTCCAGCAACTTTAAATATGATGTACCACTAAGGTTGATTGCAGGTGCCTTATGGTAATTTTTCTAACTTACCTGAGCTCCATTAATGGTGTGACCAGATACCTATTCAGAGACTTTATCATGGATATCAGAGGCCGCGATCATGGATCTTCATAAGGCGTGCACTTACATTATCGTTATTTTTTATTTAACTTATGTCATGGAGAACGTGATCTACATTCTTCATTTTTCGCGTAGCACTTAAAATTGCTTATCACAATCAGTTGAGCTATTTTTATACACGGTTATTGTTAACCCTGCGCAACTATAGGGGTAAGCGTTATTGATACAGATTACGATAACGCGAAAGATACATTCGTGATTCCACACCAGATCAGGACTCTCGCCCAGTATGGGTGACGTTATTTCATTCTCTTCTTAACACTTGCATCTGGTTGAATCTGTGATTCTTAGGAGAGTATGAGACCTCATTACTTGACAGTGTCCGCTAAGGAGCCTCGCGATCGTTTGAAGTTGACATCTGTTTAAAGAGAGTTTTTGTCAATTTCTCTTATATCCCTTACATGGCGTTTGTAGACGAAAGTGTTACTGGAGTGCAGCTAATAAGTTAAATCACTTTCAACGAGCAGTGTTACGTCTGCATATACATTTCAGGCTGTGAGTCGCTTACATATGCATATGCACGGTCAAGTCACATGAGGGGCTAAGTCTCCAGCCATAAACTTGTGCGTAGCTGATAAAATAATTAGTATTGAAACATTCTACGCTATATCTATACCTACTGACTACAAACCACCGTGATGGTGAGTTTTGCATAGATGCTCAGATCCTCAAAAGTTACCACCCAACTCTTATCTGTTTGTAATGCAAGAATATATGAAATCTCAGTACTGTCATTTCAATAAAATACTTGCAAGAAGAGAAGTCGAGACAGCGATCAAAATATGAATGCATTCCAGAATTCGACACTAACGGAAGTACTCGGTTGTAAAAATGGGATACAATGTGTTAAGAGATTATTACTTCCCTTCAGAAACAGCATTGTAAAATTATATGCATTACTCGTCGTGTTGTATACATTGCATTTAAAGATATTGACTTGCCGAGCTTATGATGGGCGTTGACGTTTTTAATGTTTATTTAAATGGAAATTTATTTTTATGAAAGCATCATGGCATGAAAAATCCTAATTAAGGAGTGTTATGTGCATACTAATACGAAAAACACACACATTTATATACTTTCATTGAAATTCCTTTCTTTACCTATTTTTTTGGGTAATCGCGTTACTTGTTTGACTTTTTCCTGGGAAATTACACAGATTTTCGTCTTTTTATTAAAATTCATTTCTCAATTTTTTAGCTTAATTTCGTGTCTCATAAGTACGTGATGTCGGTTTCACATTGCTTCAGTCATATTTTGGTGAGGTAAAACTTCTCGTAGCAAACTCGAAAATTATTTTATGGGGGGCATCCCAATGAATGTTCCCATGAACATTGATTCATCCGTCACAGATACTTGCTAGTATAATTGAGATAAGTTGCGGCATGAACTTAAACGTTTTAATGAGTTTATTAAGGGTAATATTATGTGTACGGAGGACAAACATCCAGAAAAAATGGGTTCATGCAGAAATTACAATAAGTTGTTTTCGCAACAAAAAATATAAAGTACGTGATGAAGAATGCTGCCCAAGTACACTTGCTAGAAAAAAAATTCGTCATAAACTATATTACGGCAGCTGAATAATCTGTCTGCGAGCGCTTTATCTTTACGCCTTGATATCCCCTCTTGAATACATTATTTTTACTCCTATTCACATTAACCACGTAGGCTTTTGAATACACTTAATGATAGCCTAAAATGGGAAGGTGCGCTATTTAACTGCATTTTTATTTTCGCCTGAAAGCTTTGAGGTCGCTTTCAACTTAAAGAGCAGGATATCTAAATTCTGTTTTCGAAATTTACGCTCGCAATTAGTGTCGGAGGGGATGTATCCATCATCAAAACTGTAATCATTACAATCCCGATAAAGGCACCCGCAATTTGTTTCATGGGGGAGGAAAGAGAGACATATAAATATATAGAAGGGTGGAGAGAGAGAGAGAGAGAGAGAGAAAGTGAGTAGCAACAGAGGTTTTTTTCCAAGTTTTTAATGCATCTCGACGAGATAGCTGAAGGGTTTTCATTCCCAAATTTCCCTCTCGGCACGACGATAAACGAAACCGCCTTCAAAAAATACTAAAGAGTTCTTCTGTGGTGGGGAGGAAAAAAAAGCGTTGGGAGAGGAGAATCCCGACTGCCTATAAACATCTCCGACGAAGGACACGAAAGCAAGCGAAGTGGTGAGGGTTATTTTTTTTTAAACACTTCTGGAACAATTGGACAAATTGGTGGGAGACGTGGGCGCATTTGCTTTTATGTCTCTGATAGACAGAACGAGGCGTGTGATAATTGAAACATCCCCAACTTCGAAGTGAATCCGCGGAGGGCAATAAAGGCGGCAGTTTCAGAAAGAGGATACCCCGGCAAAAGATGCACTAAACACCTGCCGAGGTTTTTTTATGCCTTTTTATTGTCCATGTATATATGAGAGGAGGGAAAAAAGTTGGACGGAGTTGAAAAAAAAGGAAATGGTGAGGGTGTGGAAAGAAACGCCTTCTCCATCCCGTCCCCCCTTAACTGCCTCGCCTCAACAATGGGTGACTTGGGCCGGAATGACATCTCCCGAGATGCTTGGGGGGTGTGGGGGCCAATCAGGTGCGAGTGGCGAGGGTGGGAGGTAGGGAAGTGGGAGGGGGAAAGATTGGAGGGAAAAGTTCGGGATGGGGGTTATGAGGGGAGGGAATAAGACCTTGGGGAGCCGTGCCGAGGTTGGTTGGCGATAGGGGAAGAAGTTTGCCCCTCAAAATTCGGAGGTTATGCCGTCCAAATTAGAATGCTGCAAACGAGAACGATAATCATGTGGAAGCTGGGTAATTGAAACCATTGTGCGATGTACTGTCTTGTGTGCGAGGTAAAATGTTGCGATCCGCGGGAAAGTTGCGATGGCTTGCCATTACTCTCGGATAGACCGTGGAACACATGGAAACGCCACCGTACCGTTAGCATTTAGATGAAATTAGAGTTTGAAACACAGAGAACAGGGAGTTTTGAAATTTCCTTTTTTCCTCGTTAAACTAGGCAACAATATGCACTTCATAGTAAACGCAAGTTAGCTAGTGACTCGTTATTCACAATAAGGGGTTGTAATATTCGGAAAACTAGCAATAATTTGCTTTTCTACGTAGAATAGATAATAAAACAGATTAAATCAATAAAGCATATATTAACATGTGTTGGACCCTTCACAGATGTACTCGTATTCAATGTGCTATTTTAAAGAACGGGTCACTAATATACTTGTTTTTGCATGTAATTTAAATTGAAATGCGAATTTAGTTCGGAATAAAATATTGTGTATTTCCATTGAAATAAATTAGTTTACACTTTTGACTATGCTATTTTGACTAATTATTAAGCACTAAGGTTAACATTATTATTATTATGAGGTATAACGTATTGCATAGGTGTGTGCATGACTATTGTATCGGTCTATAAAAAAGTCTGAAACGTGTTATCAGAAGGTATATTGTGTTGTTAATCATATAAATAACTTTGGAAAGAAAGCCCAGAGGTTTAAAATGACATTTGTTCCCGTAAAATTCGTCATTGACAAAGTTCAGGCATCGACATTTAATCTACGCGATACCTGCAAGACACCACGTTCACTCTTTTCTGAGAAATCAAAAAGAGAATTACATTTACAGTAGCTATCAATCAGATGCAAAAACACAGGTCTGGTGATAAAGGCTGTAAAATACGAAATGCGCTACTTACAAAAAGCTGAGGTGTACAAATAATGTATTAGTATCTACAAAGTAATTTCATAATTACATCTTTGTTACGCATTTATTTCAACATTGATTAGTTTACATTTTCCAATGCATGCGTGAGCTAACTATGTCAAAACTCGAAGATGATAAAAATCAGTTACACACTTCTCTTGTACACCTAAATGTACAATTCATCTTTTTCCTCCTGGTACCTTCGGTGTTATCTGACTGGTATTGACTGAGGGGACGGAAAATTTTAATTTTTGGACCACTATATTTTACCATCCAGCTCTCCTATTGAGCTCTAAGATCAAATATGCGATAGTGAGCTAGAGGATTTAACACATTATTAATATCCTTAGAGAACCTGTCCACGTAAAATTTTTGCGGGAAAATGTAATCTGCATTGTAACCTATCTAAAAATGATTCCGAACATAATTCTTCTACTAATTTTAATATACTGCGTAACTTATTGTAACTCCTAACACTTTCACATGATGCTCCCAGGAAACTACCAACCCAAGATAACCACAGAACAAATCTATCGCGGTAATTTTCTTAACAACTGTTGATGTTTAACGATATCCTTACAAGTGGAAGGCAAGTGAATTGCCTCACCACCACCGAGATCATCAATAAAAATTTAAGAAATGCATAGTAGCAAGGTAGTCAGAAGATCATTATATGACGTCTACTGAAGAGCTACCTATCAGTAGCAAACAAAATACCTGTATGTCTTTTTTGAGATGTTACTCTCAAGTTTAGATTCGATGTTGTTGGAACAATCCTTTTGAAGGTAAAGGTGATCTGATCAAAAGTTAGGGGAGAGAAGAGCACAGAGATTTCCAAACTCAGTTTACTCCCAATACCTTCCTTTGGACGCGGGAATTCTAACTGAAGTGAAAGTCCGATATTTCCCCAATTTTTCCACCAAGAGGACTAGGGTAATTGGAATGGAATGCCAAAGGAAAATTCATTATGAACCCTTCGTTTCGAGTTTCGACGCTCCTCTTTTTTCCTTCGACGCGAGGTGAGAAATGAGAATGGAATAAAAAGAGCAGTCACACCATATCTCTCTCCCTCGAGGAAATATATTAAGGATGTGTGATGGCAGTCAAATTAAGACCCTCGAAAAGTCGGCTTCGCCTGTCTTCGAATTGGAAATAGTAAAAAAAATCTCTCAACTGGTCGAGTTAAAGGATATCACTGCGCCGCTGTGAATGCGAAGGGTGTGAAGACATTAGCGTGAGATGCCTCGCGCCTTTGGACAATAAAACCGAAACACTCGCATCTCGCCTTCACCTTTAATAAAGGATGATGCCACTCCGGTTAGAGTCCGCGGATGGACTTTTTTTTCTTTTTTTTACGAATTTCCTCACCGTCTTCCCACACCACCAGCTTTTTCTTTCTCCCTTTCACATTTCTGGCCATTGTTGCGTAACTTCTGGAGTGCCAGGATGATGGCACACGCTCGAAATGTTCGTATTTCAGTCGATATGGTACGATCGCAACTTTTTTAACGAGCAGAACGGGCATCGGTAATGGCTGCTGAATGATGTTCGATACGTTTCGTTTCATGTAATTTTTTCGGGGCGAATGGAAAATGAGACGAGAAGACGAAAAGGCTCCGTCATATTAACTTTTTAGGTCCTACTCAGAATATGCTGCAAGCAGGTATAAAAGTTTCAGATGAAATATTTTGTAACTAGGTAACTTTTGGATAGAGAATGTGTGCAGCGAAGAGCAGCTATATTTAAAAAAAGGTATATACGTGTGAGATTACATTCCCCGAAGAGAAAATAGAATTTGGTAGAAGATTATTTCAAACACCATATCCAAGGGGGAGTTCATTAAAAACAAGTTAACCAGAAAAGTACGCACATAAAAGGTAGTTCGAGTTTTCCGTGGTGCATCTATAATATCCTCTGAACACTATCAACTCAGGGATACCAACTCAACCCTGACCTTGAATACCTTAGAAATTATAGGTCGATATATAAAGAAACAACTGACAAACTATTAATAATTACTTTATCTCTAAGAACAGGTTTTACGTCATAAAAGCGTTAACCATCAGTTTATGCATTGTATATGCTATATTCTTTTGATGGTTGTCAAAGTTTAGGGAACAAACATAATACGTGTGAAATAATTCGTTGATATAAACAATAACTATATAATAGTATGATCCCAGTTGTTCATTAACCTCGAAAATATTTATCAACCCAAGATAAAACCGACCCTAAGCAGAAAATATTCATCTAGCCGCAAGTGCCTGGTAAGTAAATTGCTCTTAGGTTTCTCTCATTAAATGGTATTGAATCCATTAGTTGCATTTATATTAAACGTATTTTATATGCATATAAATGCATATGAAATGCAAGTTTTGGTGATTACTAACTACTACACACCCTAGAGGTGGCTTGTAGAGCGATCCGAAGAGTCGGATGCACAGGATTAATCTACCGATGAAATTTAAGGCATTCGGAATGCTTTTCCGTAGGTGATAAAAATGGGTGATATATTCAATAGCAGAATTCACACCGCGAAAATGTTCTCTGTGGAAATTCTGCTATTGTGCATTTCAGGGGGTGCACCACTTAGGTAATTGCGGCTAGTTTGCAATTCTTGAATGAGTGGTATAGGGTAATTCATAAAGGTAGAATTGATTTATTTATGTGCCATCGCAGTTACTTTATAACTCATTCTAAACGATTCCATTGACTGTGCAGTAGCTATCCAAATCAGATAAAAAAATATTATTAGCATGCCACAGATGCAGATAATGTATTTAACACCTTGATAACTTCTTCCAACTATTCGTGGATTCGTGGAGAGAATTTCTTGAGGTCACCCGTACCGCAGTTAATAAATACATACCAAGTAAATTTATAAGTGATAATACAGAGCCAAGGTGGCATAACGCGGAGGTTAGGAAATCACTAAAGCGACAAAGGGTATGCCACGCTAGGATGAAAAATGCAGGACGGGGTCTATCGGGAGAGGAAAAAAAATGAGTTAAAAATCGAAAGCAAGGAAATCATGTCGTCAAGCGTTATCATATTTCAAGAGCAAGATGTTAGGAGAATATTTAGATAGCAATCCTAAAGCGTTTTGGTCATATAAGAGAGAGCTTCAGGGAAATAAGTCCACAGTGCACACACTTAAAAACGATAAAGGAATCAGAGTCACCAGATCAAATTCCTTCCAGAGTATATAAAACATTAGCTTCTGAAATAGCCCCCTATCTAGAAATAATATTCAATAAAACACTAAAGAACCACACAGTACCCAAGGGTTGGAAAGTAGCTAACACTACACCTATATTTAAAAGCGGTGATAGGGAAGAACCTCGTAAACGCGGTGTCTTGCAGCGCGGCTCTTTTGAGATTGTTCTGATGTTGATTCATTTCCACATACTGCTGAAATAGCTTTCAGGGCATTATATACATGTTTCTTTTCTCTGAAAAGGAATCAGATTCCTTTGCTAATATGAAACTAATTTTGACAATCATCATATTACATAAAATTTGTTGGCACCTAGGGAATTTAGTGGAAATTAGGATAGACCTGCAATGTTTTCAAGCCATTCCTAGGACCTTCAAGGTTATGAAGATATTGTTTTATATGAGTTGACTATTGATAAGTCGTTAATCACGCTGTAGAAACAAAATGCAATGGATCTGTTAGCATTAGGACTCAATGAATAAATGTATTCTCTGTACTTATAAATCATTTAGTCGCATGTATCTAATGGATGCAAAATATGTACGGTGATAATTAACCGCTAATATACGTCCTAGAGTTTTCTGTTCCATAGATGTAGATATATTACAACCGAGGGACAGAGATACTGTGTCTGAAAACTCAAAAGGAGAATTATACGAAATAATACCGGTGTTAGATCGTAAACTTCTCTCTCCGGACTACCGTTCCTTTACTCCGTCCTTTCTTCCCACATTTTGTTGGTGAACAGAGTGATAACAACACCGCCGAATGTGAATTATTTATGTCTGGTGGAAACTGGCAACGAAGCTCCGCGTTCTCACCTTAACTCAATGAAAGTTACCAGCAGTGCTTTTGTGAATAATGTATCGTGGGGTTCCGTCGCAGTTCAAAAGTTTGAGCGCTAACTGGAGAATACCTGTTCGAATGTGGTGTGGAATTAGGGTCGGGGAACGGGCAATGAATCTAAAGACCAGCGTTGTGAAGTCCGAAATGGATGATTTTTTCTGAATCGGTTCGAACTTAGAGGGAAACCGCAGGTAGAACGAAGGGAGGAAACTATGCTCCCTAACTTGAGTGTGTGAATTTCACACGGTATGGGGGCTTCGGCGCAGGTGAGCTAACCATCGCCGATTGGTTGGAGTACCGATTGAATCTCCAGCGGAAATTTAAGGCGGATAGCTTTACTCAAGATGTGTGATTCACCTCCACGTACCCCTGAAATATCTTTCAGGGCATTATGTATATGTTTCTTTACCTTTTCTTTACCAGGATAGACCTGCAATGTTATGAAGCCATTCCTAGATCCTTCAAGGTTACGAAGATATTGTTTTTATATGAGTTGAACCTTGAAAAGTCGTTAATCACGCTGTTGAAACAAAATGCACTAGACCAGTTAGAATTAGGACTCAACGAATAAATATATTCTCTGTACATATAAATCACTTAGTCGCACGTATCGAGATCATTTAAGTAATACTTAGTATGACAGAACTTTAATTGCTTTTCAGTATCTGTTCCCTAGTAATAGGTATTGGAAACTCCTGCGTATTATGCTAGATTTCACTGCGTAAATAATATTAGAGAGTTAGAATCTCGTACCGATTGATTCAAAATGTCATTTTTTCCGCGTACTAGAGAACTATGTATGCTGTATTCGCTATGCTGCCTACTATACCTAGTAGGCAGCATAGCGAATGCACAGGTAGGTGAGATACTGTTAGAGCAGCCTGTAGCTTAGTTGCAAGTCAGTAGTGCACGTTTGATGATCTTCACCCCCTGCGACACTCTCTGTGGCTTACAGGGTACCACGTAGATGTAGATGATGTAGTACATGATGGAGGTATTGACATCAGTAAACGCGTGATAAATAACTAAATATCAATATATTAAGATAAATAACATCATAACCAATAGCCTTTATTATTATGTGCATACTAACCATCCAGCTGCATGTGACCCTATTATATAACATGTTTCCATTAGTAGCCTATTTGCATGTCAATAGTGCATGTTTGGTGATCTTTACACTCTATCACAAACCCTCGCGGTGGTTTGCAAGGCAGTGGTCCGTAAGTGTATGTGGCAGGGTGAACCATTACCAGACAATTATTTTGAGCGAAAAGGTTGAGACCTTTCTTTGTGCCCAAAATACGTTCGATACCTACTATATATCTTCGTTGTAATCTTTAGTTGGCTCTATATTTGCGCGGAAAACTTTTTGAACCTGCCTTTGTTCCTTTCTATCACTCTTACTATATCATTACCTATACTTCATTACTTAACCTGCCATTGTACGTTTCATTCTTCATATTATTTTTAACGCCTATAGAGAACCTGTACGCCTTTAATTTCTGATGAAATTATGAAATTGGAAACCTTATTGCATTAGAAGCAGCCTTATTTCATTTGTGACTTTTCTTGACTTAAATGTATTACCGTTTTTATTTGCAATAGATGGTAGTATACTACAATGCTTGAGGGCACAATAGAGTGATATTAGAAGAATCGGGTAGGCAATAAATAGCGAAACGACTCGAATGCTAAACTACAGGTTGAACCTCTTGCAGAATATTTCAGGAGGATTGCTTTCCTGGAGATCTAAAATATATATTCAAAACATTAGAGCGCTTTGGTGTTCGATCATAAAAATAAAATTTAAGTAATACCTAGTATGACATAACTTTAATTGCTTTTTAGTATATTTTCCCTTATTGTGCGCTCGTGAAATTTTATTTTCCACCTACCCGTCCTACCATATATTTCACTAATTTTATATTTAGTATAATTTAACCGGCGTGATTTAAATACTCTTTTTCCTCTACGTAATTGGATTCCATATCGGTATAAAATCTAAACTTCCAATAATTGGCATCTAGCATAATTGCATTCTCCTTGAATACTTCATTTCGTGCTCATAGGCCCAACTAAACAATGATATTTATTTGACAGCCCCTGCTCCACGCCTTGGTCACGGCTCACAGGCTTAGACGTAGGTGAAAAATTGCCTTCTTCAGACCGCACGTGCTCATGTTAAAATCACCCTAGTTCAGGCATGACCCGGCCCCACTTCAATTTTTTTTTTTTGGTACCATGACCTGACTCGCATTTCAAGTTATACCGTTCCGCCTACTTATTCATTCGAGATAAGGCAGTAAAATATCACGTTACGTCCGTTTTGACGTAAATTCTGGATAATCTCTTTCATGAACCTGTCGTCATCCTCCTCCCCTCCCCCTCCTATCCCATACACTCAGAGGGGGGGGGGGGGACAGAGATAGAGTGAGGGATCGGGAGTTATTTTACTGCCTATCCTATGGAACCCTCCTTTCTTCCCAAGGATCCCTCGGGAGGGGGGCGGGACTCGGGCCTCTATTGTTAGGTTGTGTGAAGGGTGGACGGTCCCTAAGAGCTTAGGGGGTGGAGAGTGTTCTTCATGCGGTTAGCCGTTTGAGGAGGCGTTCGAAATCCGCAGTTTCGTGTTCATCTAGATCATATCCTCCGATCCATGACAAGATTAGTGGATTGAATTGGCTCCGCATCGCAGCTTTCGGCTACGGAACCGTCGTGAATCACGAAAGGTTTGATTTATTGACGGAAGGATGAGGCCATTGGCTGTCGTCACATTTGTAACGGTCTACTGCCTAGTCTACTTACTATGTTCGCGCGTATCTTTAAATCTAAGTTAGTAGTTAACTGCATCCGCTGGCTAAGTAAGTGTTGCGACAATGGTTGAAGATGTGTCGCATTTGAATTTGCTTACGACCGTGTGGTTTACTGTATTCGTTCGGATTGTCTTCACTATGTATGGCAAATACAAAGAGCATTGGAATCAGATTAAACATTTATGACGCAGTAAGTAGAAATGTGCAATATATCATTTTCTTTTCTTAAAATTACTTGAGTAACTAAACTAACTACATAAAACAGGCTTGAGTTAAAACATTATCCATATGTACCTATATATTTGAGTGACTCATGGGTGGAAATTTTCTTATGTATTGAACACAGTATTAACTAACCATAAATTTAAAATAACTACATGCTTATCTGTATCGGTTTTAGACATGGCACTAACCATATATCACGAAAACGTGCTATATCATTAATTAAACTTTCTTCATCAACCTAATTGTATGACCTCCTCGTTATTTTCAGAAAATACAAAAATTCTCTACGTAATCTCCTCAGGAAATCTGAAAATTCTCATTTTATTTCAATGTCACCAAAAATGACATATCTAATGTTTCAGGTATTGTGAATGCTTGAAAATGGTATGGTCCTAATACTCATCGGTTACATTTAGGTATTATTAATTAACACGGATCAAACGCGATAGGTTTTGTTTGTGCTTCATATAGAAACTTTGCGAGACAGAAGTAATCGCGAAAAAAACCTTGCTGTAGAATGTGATTGTTCGAAGCTTCAACTTCTCGTTATATTTCACGTAAGTAAACTCAATATACATGCATAATAAAACATAAACATCTACGCCATACCCTGGATGCCACCGCGAGGGTGTATGGGAGGGAGTGAAGATCACCAAACGTGCGTTATTGACACGCAACTCTAGTAAAATGAAGTGGAAGTAGACAGAGGTGCGGTATGATGTATCGCACCTCTGCCTCATTGGATAAAAATAAAATACCAGTTACTGTGATAAGTTCCGCAACGTAAACTGTGGAACTCAATTAAGTAAATGATGATTTATTTCACTCAATGCTAAAATTATTTAACCTTAGTTTTCTCAATACCAATATTGTGCATTTGATCTATATTTAAAGATTCCAAACCAATTTAATTGACACAGGCAATAGAATAACCTTGTTTAGAGCAGTTTAATCAGCTTGTTTGAATGTCATTTAAGTTACCATTCAAAATGTTCTTGGCTATAATGCGTTTTTCAACTTTGAAAAATCCCTTATTATCTTGCCTCACGTAATAATTTCTAAGCCTAATGTTTTAAATTAATTTCACCCTTTTCTATTTAATGATTTTCAACGCCTAGCGTAATCTTTTCTTCTTTTGTTATCTTTTATTTCTACTTATTGGTCAGTTTACGTTGTGGCAGGATGGTTTCCAAAGGAGCATTCGATTATATTGCAGCAGCTGTGTTTTAGTCAACTCAGTGGGTGACCGGTGTTAATGCAGTGGCCGACATTGCCAAATATAACGTTGACTGATTATCTTGCGTGCTGCAAGGCATTTGCCTTCCAATGCCCGTTATCAGAAAAAGTACTTCTTAAGCAGCTCAGAAAAAATCTGGACTTTATCATTATTTGACTCCTGTAGTAGCAAACGAAGCAGTGCAAGTAGGTACAATGTGTCTGCATAAAAAATTTTCATGATTGGATAGTATGCAGTAAGGAGTTGCTGAAGTTGTAGGAATTGGATCAGTAGTTAGGTTAGCAATGCACCCAAATTGTGCAATCAGGTCGTAGATTAATATACCACTACATCTACGTAATACCCTGCGAGCCACTACGAGGGTGTGTGGCTAGGGGTGAATATCACCAAACATGCACTATTGATACGCAACTAGGATATTTAATGGAGAATTGCTAGATAATAGGGTCATAAACAGCTAGGTGGTTAGTATCCGCATGATAAGAAAGGGATTTTTGGAGGTTATTACATGCATCATATTCTATATAGTACTCTTCACCTACCTATCCCTTTTCTACGCTGCCTATTGTGCTTTCTTATGGTACGCGGGAAATGTGACATTTTAAATCTATCAGTACGACAATCTATCTCTCTAATCTTGTTAATCTGATCAAACGTAGAATAATACGCAGGGGTTCTTAATATATGTCTAACGCCCTCTGTGAAAAAATCTTTTTCGAATTTGCTTAAAAGGTTTCATCTAAATTTTAACCTGCATTCTGATAACAATTCCCATCTTAGTTCTTCTATTAAAATCGTAACACTTATACAATTATCTTAACGGCCTTTAACAAATCTAGCGGACCTCATTTGCACACGCTCTAATTCTTTTAGCATACCTAATAATATCCAAGAGATGTCCTTACTAGCTGTTTAATACTATAAACCCCGATTGTATAATGTCTTCATAGAAGATATTATGCGTGTTTGGAAGACATTGTGATTTAAACAAGAGCAGACGCGTATTCCTAAAAGCCTTTTTACTCCCGAAAATGAATGGGGTATGATTCAGAAACGAAGGATGTGAATTCTAATAAACTATTATTTCCTTAGTTAACTTCTACGGGAAATACGAAATTTTATTTTGAAAATGTTTTGTACATGATAAGCAAGTTTTGATTAATATATACTAGATTATTTATTAAAATTAAATCTGACCGTTATTGTCTTGTAAGGAACCCTGTTAAATAAGTATTTATAATTTAACGATGGTTGTGAAATGGTAGAGCGTATATAGTCATTACATGGGCCAATTTCTCTAGTTACACCACTTAAAAATATCTTATGTAATTTTTTGTAGCAGTAGCCTTTTTATAGGTTGATTTATTTTTAGCTGCAATGATGATACGTTAATTTTTAATTTCGTCAGTGATGTTAATCAATTTTGTTGAGAAAAAGCCCTCACTTGTCAGAAATAAGATCGTTTGTTAAAATTCCGCTTCAGTAGGCTTTACACTACCCATAGAATAGATGCATACGTTTTGTCGTAATTTGCATTGTTATTTGCCCTTGAGGAGCCATACGGGGTGGTCTTGGAGTTTAAGTAAATAAAATGAATTGTAATAGGAGAAAAATGCTGAAAAAAGAGAATAACTCACTGTTGTTTTGGCTTTCCTTAGCCTGAAAAGACACTCCACTGACTCCAAAATGGTCTCTTCTGGCTGAAGATGGTGGTACGTTACTGCCAAATCGATTGTGTCAATTTAAGAGTTTCTCCATTTTTTCAGGGATTCCTCTGTGTGATTGCTAATGAGTTCATGCTCATTTGTGTACATTATTCAAAAACATAACAGATAAATAGTGTTACCACGGTTAGTTAGGTCTCACAGCTAATGATTTCGTTGTTTAGTGAAGGTTATTTTCACTCAAATATGGTTTTAGGCTCAGTTCTACGGAAACTCATCGTCAATTAAAATTTTAAATGAATTGAAACTAATTAATTGACATAATTGGTTTGAAATTAATTGAACTTAAGAGAAATTTATTGAAATTCAATTCATTTTAATTCAAGTAAACAGTTCCCTGTTTCTTCGGACTCAGCTAACGAATATTTTAGTAAACATTGTAACTAGCATAAAGATTAAACTTTGAGCATTTGGGAGACGGTAACAAAAAACGTAGATAAGATTCGGCTTACGAAAATCAGATTATTCTAAGGGAGGTCTAAGAAGGACAAAATAGCATTTTTTTCGTACAGGATTGGCACGTTTACCGATTACCTTTTCGTCAATCCCACTTTACAATTACCTTGACCAATGTTGTGTTTGTACCCCCAAAATATCACATGTAAGTTTTATTCAATCATGTTCAAAAGGTTTTAAGTTTATGAATTCACGTTTGTTTACATTGTAAGTGTATGCATGCCTTTGTAGATACTAATTGTTTGAAAGTTTAAAATTCACAATATTGACTGTGATCCAAAGTATGGTTCACATTATATTCCCATTAGGCTGGGAATCATTATCAGATCGTAGGTCAAAACACAGATTAAATGTATTACAGAAATTTAAAACGGATAGCTTTACTGAAGATGATAGATATATATTAAAAACACCAGCCTATAATGCTAGATTCGATCAGATACATAAGATTAGAGAGATAGATTGTCGTACTGATAGATTTAAAATGTCATTTTTCACACTTGCTATGAGAGAACACAATAAGCAGCATAGCAAATGGATAGGTAGGCGAAATGTTGTAGAGTAGACTGTACAGCATGCTGCATATATTAACAACCAATCCCTTTGTTGCTATGCAGATACTAGCCATGTAGCTGCATGTGACCACATTATGTAGTCCATGTAATGTCCTAGTTACATGTCAGTAGTGCTTGTTTTGGTGATCTTCACGCCTTACCACACTCCCTCGTGGTGGCTTGCATGGTTTCGCGTAGATGTAGATTTTCATTCTTTTGATAACATATTATGGCGAAACTTATAATCCAATGTATCGGAAAATAAGCCGTGCCTAAAGTGCCCCGCTCGTCTCACTTAGGAAGATTTAACGGCAGTCCCGGAAAGGCTGAGGGTGTTGGTCCTACCAGGGCACGTCCTTTGAACGCGAGAGAGCATCCATCAGGGGGAGGAGTAACGGCCACTATCCAAAGAGGGTGGAGGGGAGTGTCGTCTCCAAACCACAAGGGTGAACTGGCCAGGATGTCGCCCCGAGCAGCAACTTACGAGCGGCCGGTGAGTCACTGGGGTGCAAAAAAACCCTGTCACCCTCCCTGAATAAGGGTCGCTCAATGGATCCCCAAACCAGGGGTGCCAGGGATATCGGCTCTGCCATAAAACACAGCCTCCTGCGGCCACTCCCGTTATCCTGCTTACCAGCGGGTCAGAAGATGTGGGTACCCGAGTAATTATTGACCCCGGCATAATTTAAGATTAGAAAGAACATGATAGGCTACCTGGTAATAGGTTAAAGTGTAATATTGATATTTATGGCGAAGGTCTTTGCGGCGTTCAGATGGTTTTAGAAACCTTTCGGGGGTCTTTCGCGTTGTCATTCTGATAAAATGGTGACGTTTCACCCACTATACTACGGGCGTCCTCAGGCCAGGCTGAAGTGAAAAATGCTTCGAAGTTGACGCTTATTTATACTCGTCTTCTGAGGTGGCTGCTACTTGCTGATTGGCTGATGATGTTCGTATGAAAACTCGTCTCCACGAGTTGGGGAGGGGGTAGCTATCCTCTCTATTCATATTCTTGGGCCTCTTGGAAATTTCAATTGCTTCCCTTATAATTTTAGGGAAGTAGCGCTATTCCCTCTCGAGGATTTTTGGTTCCATTTAATTCACGGAGTGGTAGGTTCCATCGAAACGTGCTCCGCAATGGCCGATTTTTCCCCTTGTCTGTTTTTGAGGGCCCGTTTCAGAGGCCTCGTTCATTTTATCGTTTTTTCCCACCTAAATATGTGGATGTATTTATCAATTGCACCTGTATAAGTAATGAGCAATATATGCTCACGTAGTAATGTTAACTGAGACCTTTTTTTTGCATGTAAAGGTGTGTTTTTTTCTGAAATAATGTTTATCATTCCATTACTAGCTGTTAACTAGCAATGTTTGTGTTTGGCGGTTTTCTACGTGACGTGAGGTATAAAGTCACGTGTTACTACACGTAATTATTACTACTCCTCGTTATTCTGTGGACTAAGTAGATGCCTCGAAGAGAGAAGCGTGACAGGTTTTTGGAGGAAATGCAGGATTAAGCAGCTGTAACGTAATGGTGGAATTTAGCTGCGAAACAATTCTTGAGGTAATTATGTCATCAACTATCACTTTAACTTCTCTTCCGTCCACATGTATCACACCAATCAACAACAATACCTCACCTCTGCAGCTGAGACCCTACCCACGCCTAAAGCTCCCTCCCAGTTCTTAAACATCGAATTTGTTACAATCCAATTCCCTCGATAAATTCTCCAACCTCCCTCACCCCCATCTCTAGCGTGGATACCCGGAATCGCTCTTGAATGAAATAATTCTTAGACCCACTCAATTTCCCTCCTACCATATACTTTCTCGGAATCGAAAGTCTTGACTTAAATTACAACTTGATAAACTCTTTCTTCTCCTCAGATATCATCATGCTACAAAAAATGTCTTACCTATGACGCTGAATAATCCCAGTAAGCAGTCACGGAGTACTTGGATGGCCGTATCACTCAATCATTTTACTGGGCCACTAAAACACCCCGTAAAGAATTGGTTTCCGGTCAAGTGAATTTTTTCTGTAGTGTGGTTCCTTGCAAGGATTCAAACTTCATGTAAACTTCCACCGATTATGTGATCATTAGTGTATTTGATTTACGTACCTGATTATTTTTTTCGTAGATTAATAATCCCTTTGCGTATAAATATGTTCAGCGCAAATATTCACATATTTCCTTTTCACGTGTAGTGCAGGTATAAACTCAACAGTCCAATTGCAGTATTTTTTACGTTTAGTTTTGTCTTTTATGACTGTGGATCTCAACCAAGAACACTGTATACTGTATACAGTGTTCTTGATCTCAACCATCTGGTTTAGTTTTCATAATACTTCATCGATCTCCTGCCGACAGTTCCTTCTTCACATGCAGACGTTCCACTATCCTAATACACCTATTTTGTACTACCAGCTCTCTCACAAAACCAGTTTCTAGTAATCAACGGTTTGAGACGTAATGGCTGAATGGGGTCGTTTACCATGTTTTTTATTGCCGAATCTGACAGAGTTTGTAAAATAAAAGGACCCTTATTTTTCCGTTTTTTGATCCGACAATTATTTCCCGAGTTATAAGCGGCGAAAAACTAATGTTTTTAAACCTTTTGGAAAAGTGGGCGTGGTGCAACCTCTGACGTATATCGACTTCGTCGAATCACAACTGAGCCCGCGATGCTACTTTGCCTTATCGCAATGTGGGGGACACAGCTGACTCGGCCAATGGGAGCGATTTCGACAGCATCTGTGCGAGCAGACCTTCCAAGAATCCCCCTCCACTCCCTTCCCCTCCCCTGAAAGCAGTCAAGGACGGGAGGAAGATGACGTCAATGTTATCACAGCAGCATTTTCGGTAGGCGTCACCTTTTGCTTATTTTAATTTTTGATTTATGAGTGAATGGTTGTGGTTAGAAGATTAATTTTTTCACTAAAATTATTTTTTCGTTTCCATCTTACGATTTCGTGTACAGAATTGCGATTTCGGTTCCGAGTAAACGCCCCCATTCCAGTTAGGTGAAAATGGGATAAACAAGCAATTTACACTTGCAGTTAACTTTCATATGGGAACTCTTATTTAATTGCATCGACGTCTCGTCAGACACAAATTCCATTTTTGGTTTGTCTGTCCTCGTGGTCTCCGCGCGAAAGAATCTTCAGACCGGAAGGAAAGTGACAATGATGGGATGGAAGGGTAGAGAGATACCCGGAGTCGCCTTTAGTGTACTCTAATATAAAGGCGCCAAGGGAGCCTGGGCTTAACATCCTATTGCACGGATGGAGTACTGAACTAAAAGTGCTCTCCACAAGTCATTCAAATGGAAGCCAGCGTACCCCTGAAAAATATTTTCCTCAGCTAATTGTAAGATTCGAAGCCGGGCCCTCTGAAACACATTTCCTAGGCAGTACACCAACCATTTCCCCGGCATAAATTTCCATTTCGTGGTCAGCGGTGTCATCAGCGAACTTTCATTGCTATCTCAAGGATGGGAATGGAAGGCTAATGAGGATGAGTGGAGAGTAACCCGATTAGCCTGCTCTTAACGAAAGGCGCCATGGGGCCCACAACTCAAAATCCTACCACGGCTTAACGTTTCAAGTGTGTTGGGAGGGGGAAAAGGGTACAGAGAGGAGGGACTGCGTAGGTTTCTGTTGATTCCTCCAAAAAATAAATACAAGCTATTAATGTGATAGAAAAAGTAATTTCCCAAATTCGCGAATCACGTACTTATCTCAGTATTTGTTTACTTACTGCGTATAATGCTACGTTTGATCAGATGAACAAGATCAGAGAGACAGATTGTCGTACAGATAGACTTAAAATGTCATTTTTCCCGCGTACCATAAGAGAGAACAATAGGCAGCGTAGCAAAGGGACACGCAGATGAAATACCTATAGTCAGAGTAGTCTATGGTGCATGATGCCTGGAATAACGACCAATAATCCCCTTCTTATTTTGTAGATACTAACCATCCAGCTGCATGTGACCCTATTATCTAGCATTTCTCCATGTGGTAGCCTAGTTGCATGTCAATAGTGCATGTTTGGTGATCTTCACCCCCTGACACACACCCTCGTGGTGGATCGCAGGGTAATAATTAGATGTAGATGCAGATAGATGTAACTTTAACGGAGTTACTCGCTATAAATGTGCAATAGGAGAATTATCATTGAGACCAAATCATTCGCCGGGACTAGGACTCGGCCACAGGACTCCTTGATTTCAAGCCCGGTATTTTGACTACTTAAGATACCTCCTACAGTTCCTCCGTCCACGAGGTTGAGCGTGGATGGTGGCGCTGCGCTGTGCGTTAGATGACGGCTGCTTTCACACATTGTATGTACGGACGTCCGCAAGGTCCATCTTTACCGGTATGGAAGGATCGTGAGAGAGACCTTGGGCGTCCCCGTAGTTTGAAGCAAATTCATCTACATTTGTCATCATCGGTCAACAATCCTAAGATTGGTTTGACGCAGCCATCCACTCGATTCTTCTATCGGCCAACCTCTTCATATTCACGTAGCTCCTCTCTTTTACATCATTTACAACAAGCTCCATGTACCTCATACGTGGCCTGCCTTTCCATTCTTCTCGTTCACTTTTCCCTCGACGATTGTCTTCATCAGGCCATTGTGTCTTAAGATGTGGCCTATTAATATATTCCGTCTTCTTTTTAAGGTTTTCAGTAGACATCTCATCTCTCCCACTCTGCTTAAGACTTCTTCGTTTGACACTCGATCGATCCATTTTATCTTCTTCATTCTTCAGTAGCACCATATTTCAAATGCTTCCAGCCTGGACTTCTCTGCTGCTGTTATTGTCCATGCTTTGCTGCCATAAAGTAGAATGCTTCAGACGTATGTTTTAATGAAATGTTTCCTCACTTCCACGCTTGTATTTGCAGCTGTTAGCAGAATCTTCTTCTGGTAAAATGTCCTTTTTGCTTGGGCAATTCTACTGGCAATTTCTCTTTTTCTTCGTACATCGCTGGTTACTCGGCTTCCCAGGTAACATAACTCTTCCATATCCTCGATTTTGCTTTCCTAGTTTAACATTTGTACTGGATTGCTTTCTCTTATTGTATACCAATACCTTAGTTTTCTTTTCATTGATCTTCAGATTATATCTGGTCATTGTTCTATCCCTATTTCCTAGTGTCGTCTTTAAATCTCTTTCTATTTTTGCCATGACTGCCATCGCCGAATCATATCATGCTGATTTTCTCCCCGTGGATATTCACTACCGGAGACTTTTCTTTGACTTCTTGGATGGTTTTGTCGATGTAGACATTGAATAATACGGGTGACAGTGCACATTCTTGCCTCACTACTTTCTTTATGCTTTCGTCTGTACTGCTGGGTCCTAATTTGATTATGGCCACTTGGTTTTTATTCAAGCTGTGGATAACTCTTCGATCGTTGTATGATACTTCAATTTCTTTCAGAATTTTTAGCATCATGTTCCAATCCACGTTGTCAAATGCCTTTTCCAGATCTACAAATGCAACAAACGACGGTAGATTCTTCTCTATTCTCTTCTCTATGAGTAGCCGTAGGGTCATAATCGCTTCTCTTGTGCCCTTTTTTCTTCTGAACCCGAATTGCTCCTCATCCAGGAACTCCTCAGCTTTTCGTTCTATTCTTCTATAGATGATTCCCCCCAATATCTTAGAGGCATGTGTTAAAATGTTCACAGTTCTCAGCCCTCTTCTTTTTGGCAATAGGGATGATGATGTTATTCTCAAAGTCCGTGGGTATCTCTCCTGTTGAGTACATGTTGCAGATGGTTTTGTACAGCTGAGTTAATGTCATCTACATTGCGGCTACTTAACCTCAAAGATTTTGCAGTTGGTTTGTTGCTATGTAGAGGACTTTGGTTTGTAGTAGTTTGAGTCCTGGCCAAGGTGAATGATTTTTCTCCTTGGAAATTCGGATATTGTGTATTTTAGTTGGTACCTCCGTCAAGGTAATGGTTGCAAGTTTTCAATTCGTAAATTTGGTATAAAATATGCGCCATAGTGTTTGAAAGTTGGCTTTAAATTCGTGGACGATGACGCTATGCGCACGATTACGGCTGCTTTGTGACGTAAATACACGGCAGTCCGGCAACTATTTCTTCCTTCGTAGCCTCTAGAAAACCATGGAGAAAGGAGGTATCTTGGTAGCTCAAGTGATAAAGCACCTTGTCGGAAACAGGTGGTTCTGGGTTCGAATTCTGGTCAAGGTGAATAAGATTTCCATCGAGGAAATTTGGCTATTTTTGTTATTTTCCGTTAATTTGTAGTGATTTTCTCTAGAAATTTGTGTAAAATGACCTAGTATTGGGAGCGTGGTGGTCCAGTGGGTAGAGCGCTTGGCTACTGATCGCAGGGTCCCGGGTTCAAATCCGGGTGGAAACCCACCGGACGAAAAATCCTAGGAGTGCGAGGTGGCCCAGGAAAAGGAACTGGCCCCCCTACCCTGACCATGTGAAATTCACACGCCTGTGGCTTAGTTTGGGGTGAGCTCTACTCTCACCTATCCAAACCAACCTTCGGGTTGAATCACTGAGTGAGTGAGTGACACAGTATGTTTCCTTCATCGTCACTCTACTTCCGGGTCCTCACTCGGTCCGTGCAATCCAGCGCGTTGCCCCGTCTTCGCCCTGCGATGGCTGCCCTCTCGCTCCACCCCACTTCTTCCTACCTTACCAGCGATACCGTCTACCACTCACACCTGCTCTGCCTCACTGTCTGCGTTAGTCAAACCCCCCACGCTCTTGACGCCACTCTTCATTCATTAAGTTTTTCTAATTAGCCGCTCTTCCCGTTGAAAGGCACGCTTGTACTCACAAACATAATAATAATTAGGTACTCCTGTCACTGTACTAGCACTGGGATGTATATATTTAAAATGACTTCCGTCCCCGTGCAATAAATGACGATAATTTAGTCAGCTAGGGTAAGTACGGGTGTGTAGTTTAGGGATTAAAACATAGCATATCTAATATTAGAAACATATTTTACTGTACCCATGCGCATCGAGTTTGAATTATGACTTATATGTTGAAAAACGCTTTGAATATCACGCTTCTTTTTAGATTCTATTTACATATCACATGTATACGTCAACATCTACATAATACCCTGCGAGCCACCACGAAGGTGTGTGGCAGGAGGTGAAGGTCACCAAACATGCACCATTGACACGCAACTAGGCTACCTCATGGAGACATGCTCAATAATAGGGTAACATGCAGCCTGATGGTTATTATCTACATAAAAAGAAAGGGACTATTGGTTGTTATTACATGCATCATGCACTACAGACTACTCTAAAAATATTTAATCTACCTATCCCTTTGCTACACTGCCTATTGTGCTCCTTTATGGCACGCGGGAAGAATGGCATTTTAAATCTATCGGTACGACAATCTATCTCTAATCTTGTTAATCTTATCAAACCTAGCATAATATGCAGGGGTTCTTAAAATATATCGAACATCATCTATGAACAAATCGGCTAGCGTATACGTGCTTTCTGGAAGGTTATTAGCCAGCGCGTTTATCTAACTATGTGGTATGGTATCCATAAGTGAATACTCACGCAGTGAATTGTTGGTGGTAATTTATCCCCCTGCTACTCGCAAGGTAGCTGGCAGAGTATTTAGTAGATTTATATAGCATTTGTCTCCTTCTCACTTTCAGATACCCCACTATTGCGCTCTGAAAGCCGAAGAAGTCGTAACCATGGTCGTAACTCAGGCTCTTGAAATCCCAGCCCGTTCTCAATATTTCACACTAGCAATTCATCCTTCTACCCATCTTCGATTCTCCCTCCACCCTCCACTCCTTCCTCATAACTTCTCCTTTTAACTCCTCCTCCTTTTACACATTTTCTCAGTGCCTCTATCCGCCCAGGAAAGTTGTAGTTTTCGGAAGATATTGGTAATCAAGCCCGTAAGTTTCCAATTCGTATGCCCCTTTACTATTTCTGTGAGTCTTTCCAATGTCTTCATTTTAACATTTGCTGATAAATTTCTAACAAATTCTATGGTATTTGATGTAAATTTTAAATTATCAACCTCTGGTATGGACGGTCTTTACCGTGTGGGTAGTATTAATATTTCGACGAAAATAATAGTGTCATCTATTATCCTTGGTGTACGAAAACATTACATCGTGGTTCGTACCTAGTGATTTTTATCGATGGCAGACATTGAATATTGATTACAGGAAAGCCAAATACTCTCTCCGGTACAATGGAACTCAAACACATGATTACGCGATTCCAAGACAGTATTTTTAAATTTGTACCTTCTGTTAGATATCGTCATTATCAACACAAGTCAACAATAGTAAGATTTTTTTGACGCAGTTCGACATAGAATTCTCTTTTTTGCTAGCCTCTTATGTATTTACTTACTTCTTCTCTTTCACTTCCTTCACAGCCTCTTTCATATATCTCCTGCAAAATCCTCCTTTTCCATTTTCCCATTCATTTTTTCCTCGGCGTCTGTCTTCATCAGTCCATCCTTTCTCTCACAGTATATGGCCAATGAAATTGCCCCGTCTTTTACTTAAGGTTTTCAGAATACCTCTTTCATCCAGCACTTCTTAGGACTTCTCAGTTAGTCACTCTGTCGATCCACTTTATCTTCGTCATTCCTCTGTAATACACCTCACCTTGATTTCTTCAAACATTGACTTCCTGACTGCCGCCATCCGCGATGCCGTACTGCCTTTAAGAAACATGCTTCAAATGTGAGTTCTAATGGTTGCTTCCTTGAATACACACTTGTATTTCCAGCCATGGGTACTAGTTTCATATTTTATTAGAATGCCTATTCCACCGACTATTTCTTTCTCCACCGTCCATCGCTAGTTACTCGGCTTCCTAAATAACTTCCTAAATATAACTATGCTCTTTCGTCTCCTCAAGCTTCTGTTTTCCTTTTTTAATATTGATTTAGAACTCCTCTATATTACTGTTAAATATTGCCTAAGTTTTCTTTTTATTAATCTTCAGGTGTAAGATAGAACTACAAAGTTGTTAATAACAGTGTTCTTATATTTTAACTCGTAATATGTCATCTCAGAGCTAGGGAAAGAGTGTAAGGGAGGCATTGGAAGATCAGGGAGGAAAGGTGGCTTTGAGCAGGAATTAGTCTCTCTTAAAAAAAATAGTATCACGCAGTTTATAGTCCAATCCTCGGACTAAATATTTGAGTGTGTGAGTTTTAAGCGTAAAATTTAAGTGAGGAGTAAATAAAATTTAACTGTTCTCCAATTGAAATTGCTATTTCTATGTTTCATTCATTAACATCGGCATCAATTTCTTCTTATTAATGATTCCAAGTCTGTCCTGCACTTAAGAGTGTACCGTACTGGGTTAAAATTTTTGAGCGGCGGTGACGATTCAACTTTATAATCTATCAACATGAAACTTCGTATCAATATAGACTAATCAGTTTTTAATCCACTGAAAATATCAATTTTTCATAATTGTTTATAACTTTTATTTTGTTATTGTGTTACAACGAAATTAACGCAAAATTTCAAAAAACAGTATTGTCATTACGCCGGGAATGTTACCAAATATTCGTTTAAGAAAATAATAATGTCATACCTCTTATTGTTTTCGTGTCACCGAAGGTCAAACATTTAGTTAAACAACGACCTTTAGGTGCTGCGCCCTGGCGGCAGAAAGAGAAACCACTACCCCAAGCGCGACGGCTGACCCCGCCTCTATCTCAGGCCACGCCCCTTTTGGTAGTCTGGTCGCTGGTGACTCATAGCAGGGTCCGATTTCAAGAGTTACTCTGAGGGTCCGATGACATTTTAGCTGTTGGCGACTGACTAGAGGAAAGCTTCTCTCGCTTGTCTTCCGTCGGGAGACGCGTGGGTTCTCACTCCCGTAAGCTCACCCTCTCGTTAGTCCAGTCGCTAGATCGAGCGGGACGCGTCACTCCCCGGTGTAACGCATAGACAGGTGATGGGACATCTGACTGCTGCAATATGCCACGAGGATTGCACGTTTCACACCGGGCAGTAACTTACACTAAGACTTACAGTGACTTACAGCAACTTACAGAACTTGATTCGGGCCCTTGCCTCGCTACCTGAGGATAGAACAGACGAACCATCAAGTGAGACTGCCGCGGTAGGCGGCTTGGCAAGGTAGTCTCACTCTCTGTATACGCGGCAGAATATTTTAATTAGTGTTCTATTGTACTAGATGCTTTTTCACCCTTATTTTCGAATGCCTTTTCCACTTCGAAGTCTAACACTACTCGGCTTAGATTTAGCCACGAATTATTTTTCCCCGTAATCTGAATCTTTTCTGCTTCTAATAATATTTTCATATCTCATCGTTACTGTTTTCAACCGTTTTATCTTTCTTATTTCCTGGCAACACATAACTATTTCTTATCCTCCACCATATAATAGTTTTTCCATTTCTTATCGTTGTTCCTTACACCTCACCTCCTTTGTTTTATTTTTTCTTGACACATTCTTTCATACTTTTGCGTTCCATGATTTTTACTTGTCTTCACTCTCTTATTCTAAATATTCCTTACCATTCCATCTGAGACTCACAACAGTTTTATTCAGCTAGTACCTGGTATTCCATTTGTTTTTTCTGCTCTCGTTTTTCCCAATTTTTTATCCTCCTTGATTTCCTCATCAGATCATATGTCCTTTTCTTCGTCCAAAGCTTTTTCCAACAAAACCTGGTATTATTTACTTTTTACGCCAATTAATGCCTCCAAATTGTGGATGCGGTTGACAGTTCACTCACGGAATATTTTTATCTTATCAAATGTTAAAAACCTTGGTATTGGGGCTAATGCTTTCGAGGACAAATATAATGAAAAATCCCTGTTTTCGAGAACAGAGTCTTATCATCAATGTAGCGGTTGAAGTTCTCAGCCAGTCTGATCTCACCCAACAGGAAATACAATTTTATGTCTTAATCATATTCAAGGTTTCTTTCAACTAATAATAGATTTTAGTGACATATCTCATTTTTTCGACCTATTCCGTGCTATTCACACGTCGCGGTTTGTCTCCGAAAATGTGCCCCCTGTTCAATTTTGCGTTTTCTATATTTATCGCTACCCTCTCGACTCTCAACGTGTTTTATCCTTCATTGCTCCTGTTGAGTAATGGGCAGCCTCCCTCAATGGGATAGATAGGCTACTAATTTTCCCCATGGCCCCCTATGTTTGCTGGAGAATAGTCTTTCGAAGACCGTTTTGCTTTTTTTCCTTTTCAGTGAAACTCTTGGCAACAGAATAGCACGCAGGTCCAGAGATATATTTAAGGTAACGGTAGTGATTTCTTTCTTTCCTTATCTTCTAGAATCTTACCCAGTTTCTTGTGTTTTTTTGGTTTCTTTGTTGTTGTGGACGTTGTTCTACAAATATTTGAATACGCTAGTTGCCATTTTTTCGTCTAGCTACCAAGGTTTAAAAAAGGTTTTACTTTATCTAGAAAGCGAAATATGAAGGTGCAAGAATTCTGTAAATAGGTGTTATACGGATGTTTTTAAGTGAGAATGAAATATAGGCACTTATGAAATATATGCAAACCGAAATGTTGATAGCGATGAGTCTAGTGCTGACGGTGGCTGACGGCTCGGGCGTGATACTCATCACAGACCCCTGCCGAGCTCTGTGTGTGCGGTGTCATCACGACTTCGTATGTCTTCGTCCATCTTCGGAACTTTTAATGCCACCTTCGCAAGCGTGACTGGTCACTCATCCTTGGAGGAACGTGCGTTCGACGTATGAGAGTTTTAAAACGACCATATCTATTTTTAATGGTAGATTTTCATTATAGAAAATTAAAACTGAAATTTTTACCCCTTATTGTCGCCGATAGCGGCGTGAGGTGGCAGCAGTAACCCATATTTATGACTCATAGGCGGTGACTAGGCATTTAATTCAGATGTCAGAGCAGTCTCTTATGATCATCAGAGAAAGCATTACGCGGGTGGAACAGTGTCAGTAGGGAAGTGCAACCTACATGTACTTGGGTTGAGTGTCTTTTTTCTGCGGAATTTCATTGGTTTCTTCATTGGTGACTGGTATGGGTCGAAAAGGTGTCCCGCCTTCGAAAACTCGAAAGCGGAAATCTCCTAATCCTAGGAAGAAGAAGAAGTATCCCCCAAAGAGTATCGACCATGATAAACCGATCGAATCACTTCACCCGATGGTTGAGTCACCTGATGTAGGCAGTGTCGACGGCGAAGATACAGACCTTATCACTGAGATGGGACATGATGCTTGCAGTAGCAACAACGGATACGTGTTAAGTGGAAGAAGAATCGTAGATATTACTTATTTCTTCATGCAGCTAGCCAAATTGGACAATCACAGCACACTTGGATGTAGGTATGCAGATCTGAAAATAATTTCAGAAAAACAAGAGGGCATGCGATCTGTCTTTGCCCTGAAATGTAAAATGTGCGGGTTTGATGGTTATTTATCCACGGACAACCACAAGAAGTCAGCAGAGAAAATCGACATTAATACTGCGACAACTGCAGGGATTCTCGCCATTGGAGGTGGGCATTCTCAATTGGAGGAATTCTGTGGGAACATAAATATGCCGTGCATGAGTAGTAAGACGTACCTCAAACACGAAAGCAGGGTCGGTAAGGCATTGTTGGACACAGCTCTTGACGAGATGAAGATAGCAGCGGCGGAAGAAGCTCAATTAGCTCGAGACATCGGAGACGTGGACGTCGATGGTGTGCCTCTCATCCCCGTAGTAGCGGACGGAAGTTGGGCTAAAAGGTCTTACCGCACGAAATACGACTCTTCATCCGGATTGGTGAGTTGATATTTCATACTTTTAGCAAAAGTAAAGTCCCCGAGGAAATAGTCTTGCCATTCTCTTCTGGAATGACTCTAGTCATCATTTCCAAAAGCTTTTACCGGTCACGATTTTGCAACACTGCATTCACCCTCTCAGTCGGCCACGAATTCGTGAAGCACGACAATTGGTTTCCCGTATATCTACTTACGTATTTTCTCCAAAATCGCAGATCGTTGAACTCTGGGGGTTATTACGGATCACTAGTCGTCGGGCGAGAGTTCTCTTTTGGTCGATTATAGTATGATTCCTCTCTTAGCAATTACGTACCTTGAGTCGGCGGGTGGTAAGGCGACTCGGTTCTCGGCCCGAACGATTACGGATCACCGTTTGTCGCCGCTGAACAGGGAATTGGTCCCGATCTCGCCCTTACTGTGAAGGGGTAATTCGACGAGTCGCACCCTTGATTTGCTTGGCAATAGTCAGCTGTTTTTTTACTCGCTTGGCGATAGTTCCCTGTGTTTACTTTGAAATATGCAAACCACGAATGTAAAATTACATAGAAATTGGAATCGATTGAAATGGAGTATTCAATTGGCTGCGAGGTCTACCGTTGAACAGGGACTACTGACTAGTCTTTGGATTTACCAGGTTTATGAAAACTCGTGTATTAGTAAAATGCTCATTGTTGTTGATGCCTCAACTTAAAACTGTCACACGGAAATAATTAACTGTTGTCTTGACTTCCGTCATCTGTAAATGTTCTATGATTGATCGCTCCTTTCATGCCTGTGGATTCAAAAGAATCATCGAGGGAATATTAGAAATATAATTCTTCCATTGTCCTCATTCTCTGTCACTTCTACTACTAGACGGATTTCAGTCAGCCGTGGCTTATGTTCTGACGTATTCACATTGTCGTCTTTTTATTTAGTCTTTCTATGTTTCCGCATCGCTAACTACAAATTAATATATTGAATTGAAATACTTGATATTGGTTAAATTGTAACTTCACCACTTCATTTCAAGGGCGAAATTCCTGAATTGTGAAAGCAGCGGACTGTGCAAAACAAAACAGCACACCACAATATGTTGTTTTCGGTATAATTAAACAAAGTGATTCATGAATATTTATATTCCTTTTTCCAGTTGTGATACGTGCACTATTTAGTAATGTTAATTTTGGGTTCGTACTTATAACTTCCCCTTCCCCATGGACTACGCCTTGTCGTGGTGGGATTGGGGCTTGCGTGTTCCCGTGACCCCTAGAGCTACACTGGCGGGAGTAACTAATATTGCTCCTGGTAGGGTCACCCATGCCAGACAGGTCGAAGGGTAGGAGCCTGACGAAAGGTAGTCCACGTACCGTACTCGCAGCGTCTGTTCCTCAGTGAGGCGGCTGTGAGAAGGCGTCTGACCCCAGTGGGGCGGCCTAACAAGTGATGGTGTCACGTTAAAAACACTATTGAGGCAGGCAACGGGAAACCACCTCAATTAAACTCTCCCAAGATCACAATGGACTTGAACAATAGAGAATTGAATCCTGGCAACTACGGGGCCCGGAACCAAATTAGTGGAACGGGTGTCGTGCCCGGCAGCAGGGTAAGCAAGGACTCTGCGGTCGTCATCTCACGAAATCCTTGCACGAAAAGAATGACAGCAGCAGTGGCAACAGCAGCGGCGGCGAAGAATAAACCAGAGAAGAGGGCAGCAATGCTAAGGATCGGGACATGGAACGTTAGGACTATGTTAAGGGCAGGAAAACTAGAGAACATTAAGCGTGAAATGGAGAGGGGAAAGATCGATTTGTTGGGACTAAGCGAAGTAAGATGGAGAGACCAGGGGGACTTCTGGAGTGAAAAGTACAGGGTTATATACAGTGGAGGGGAAGAGAGCCAGCGGGGAGTAGCAGTCGTATTGAATGCAACATTAGGAAAAAGGGTGTTGAATGTGGAACAGGTAAGCGATAGAATACTAGCCATCGAAATCAAAGCTAAGCCGGAAAATGTAGTCGTAGTACAGGTTTACATGCCGACAGGGGGGCATAGAGAAGAGGAAGTTGACGAAGTATATGACCAGTTGGAAGAAGTAATGGGGAAAGTAAAGGGCAGGAAGAACCTAATAGTTATGGGAGATTGGAACGCTGTAGTAGGAGAAGGGAGGGACGGAAGTGAAGTAGGGGAGTATGGTCTGGGTGTAAGGAATGACCGGGGCGAGAAAGCAGTGGAGTTCTGTAGGAGGAATAATTTAGTGATTACAAATACGTGGTATAAACACCACCCTAGGCGTAGGTACACGTGGAAAATGCCGGGGGATACTGGAAGGTACCAATTAGACTACATCATGATTAGGCAAAGATTCAGAAATAGTGTAAAGAACTCGCTTAGTTTCCCAGGTGCAGATGCCGACTCCGACCATAACTTGGTGGTGATGAAATGTGAGATGAGACTAAAGAGGTTGAAAGTAGGAAGGAAAATAAAAAGGTGGGATGTAGGAGCACTGATTGGAGGGAAGAGGAGGGAATACCAGGAGATTGTGGATAGATGCATGAGGGAAGAGGAGGGAAGAGGAACAATAGATGAAAGATGGGAAATGATAAAGACGGGCATAAAAGAAGCAGCGGAGAAAACAATAGGAACAGTAGACACTAGGAGGATCAAGAAACCATGGGTAACAGCGGAAATGATGGAAAGGATAGACGAAAGAAGGAAATGGAAAAATGTAAATACAGAGCTAGGCAAAAGGCGTTATAAGGAGATTAACAACAGGCTTAGGAGAGATACAAAGAGAGCAAGAGAAAAGTGGTGGAGTCGGCAATGCGAGGAGCTGGAGAGACTCCAGAGAGAAGGAGAAATAGGCAGTCTGTACTCAAAGGTTAGAATGTTATCGGGAAATAAGAAATGGAAAACGGTCCCGTGCATCAAAGACAGAAAGGGAAATTTAGCAATGGAGCCAGAGGAGATCCAACATCGTTGGAGGGAATATGTTGAAGAACTGTATGATAGCGAAAATAGGCCTAGCAACTTGGACATAGAAGAGGAAAAGGACGTAGATCAGGATGACGTGGGCCCCGGAATACTGGATAGTGAGATAGAGAAGGCACTGCGAGAAATGAAGGCAGGAAAAGCGGTGGGGGTTGATAGCATCCCAGCTGAGCTTCTGAAGAACCTAGGAAAAGGAGGAAGGGACAGATTTTATGAACTTGTTCGTAAAATATACGAGGAGGGGGCTTGGCCGGAGGATTTTGTAAAAACCGTGCTGATACCTATACCGAAAAAAAGGGTGACAAAGGAATGTGAAGACTATAGAACGATAAGTTTGATTTCTCATGCGGCAAAGGTAGTGCTTAGAATCATCAATAGGAGAATGGAAAAGAGAGCAAATGAATTCCTAGGCGAGGATCAGTTTGGATTTCGGAAGGGGAGGGCCACTCGGGATGCGATTGCAGTGATGAGAATACTAGTGGAAAGGAACCTAGAATACAATCAGGACGTATTCGCGTGCTTTGTTGATTTCGAAAAGGCGTTCGACAGAGTGAGGTGGGACAAGTTAATGGAAATATTGCGGAAGATAGGAGTAGACTGGAGAGACAGGAGACTGATTCGGAATTTATATATGGCGCAGAAGGCGCAAGTGAGAGTAGCAGATGGAGAATCGGATTGGGCAACAATAGGGAGGGGAGTTAGGCAGGGCTGTCCTTTATCACCGGTACTTTTCAACGTATACTCGGAGGAAATGGTGAGAAGGGCTTGGGATGAACTGGAGGCTGGAGTGAAGGTCGGGGGGAAATTGATAAAATCAGTGAGGTTTGCGGATGACCAAGCGCTAGTATGCCAGTCTGCCCGTGGCTTGCAAAAAATGCTGGATGCGTTGCAGGGACAGTGCGAAAGATACGGGATGAAGATAAACCAGAAGAAAACGAAAGTAATGCGGTTTTCAAGAACAAAAAGAGCCAGCATAACGATAAAAGTGGGAGGTCAGAAGCTAGAGCAGGTAGAGCAATTTACCTATCTAGGTAGTGTGCTGGAAGAAAAAGGGTATAGCAGCATTGAAGTGAGAAGGAGAATTGCATTGGCAAAAGAAGCCTTTACTCGTAGGCGTGAGCTAATGACAGGGGCCTTGAGTAGGGAAGTGAAGAAAAGACTAGTGAAAAGTTTAATATGGAGCGTTGCACTATATGGGGCGGAAACGTGGGCTTTGCGAAAAGAAGATGAAAATAGACTTAGGGCTTTTGAAATGTGGGTGTGGAGAAGAATGGAGAAAATAAAGTGGGTCGAAAGGAAGACGAACGATGAAGTGCTAGAATTGGTAGGAGAGGAAAGAAATTTGATAGATGAAATTAGGAGAAGGCAGAAGGTGTGGATGGAAAAGGTAATAAAAGGGGATGGTGTTTTGAAGGAAGTGATTGAGGGAAGAGTGTTGGGTAAGCGGGGAAGAGGGAGAAGAAGAACGGGTAGCTTGGATGGAATGATAGGTGGAAGAAGGTATGAGGGGCTGAAGAGGGACATCGTGTGAAATTTAGGGGGTGGGAAGAATTAAATGTCCATTTAAACCTACCTTCACCGGTAGAATACTTATACTATACTTATAACTTCATAGATGAAATTCAGCTGACGTTATGAATTAGTCATTTCCGTGAAGAATGGCGAAATTTAATAGTTAAAGATACGTATAAATGCGCATATTTTGTTTTATGTATGCACGGAATATAGTGCACATAGCGTATGCATAATAAAACGTGATAGTAATACTCCACACTAATTTATTGATCATTGACCCGGGTTTAGGCAACCTTGAAAATAGCACTGAGCTGCCGAAACCCGGGTCGATGATCAATAAATTAGTGTGGAGTATTACTATTATGTTTTATTATGCATATTAAAAAATTCCAAAAGGTTACGTTTGCAATGACTTCTTATATTTGTAAATAGCGTAATTGTAAGTAGGTAATAAAAATTGCGAAAGCCAACACTTATCACAAAAGATTTAAATTTCTAGTTACGGGATAAAAAGGACTAGGTATTACTAATAACAAACTTTTGAATGGAAAACTGTGATGATTTATAATGTAATATGCCCGCAAAAAATTAGAGACACTACTTTCTCAATGGCCATTTCATCTTGCCTCTCAAAGAATTGCCACAGCAAACAAGCCGGATTGCTTATGGCATGCGAATGCAGTGTTGACAGATCATATCAGTACAATAAGTTGGAGCGCTAATTTTCGCTGTCTGGAAGTGGTATGGATTAATTACTCCGTGACGGTACTAGAAATCATTCTGATATTATATCACTATCATTTTCATGTTAGCGGTAGTCAAATGGTGAATTAAATTTGCATATTGTATTGCAGGCAGCCATCATTGGATACCGTACCAGAAATGTGCTATTCGTAGGGGTCAAAAATAAATACTGTATGGTATGCCGAAGAGCAGAAATATCCCTCACAGAAGCAAGTGAGCACGTGTGCTTCAAAAATTGGGAATGCACAGCCTCTTCCACAAGTATGGAGTCGGCTATAGTTTTAGAGGGGTTTAGAGCTAGCGAACAGATGTATGGAATCCGATACAATAAGCTGATTACTGATGGTGACAGCAGCGTATATGCCACGTTGGTTCAATCTCGGCCCTATAAAAATACTCCGATTGAAAAAATTGAATGCAAAAACCACCTCCTGCGAAATTACTGCACAAAATTGAGGGAAATCAGCAAGGATAAGCGGAATGGACCTGCCTGCCTTAGGAAAAAAGTTTCCTCAAGTGTTTTACGCTTACGGACTGCAATTAATAAAGCAATTGCCTACCGCAAACAAGACGACAGAGCCGGAAGCCTTGATGAAAAGATATCGAGATTGAGGAAAGACATTTTAAATAGTCCAAGACACATATTTGGAGACCACTCAAACTGCGCTGAATATTTCTGCTCTAGAAACGATAGTGAAGATTCTATCATCGATGAGCTCTGCTCCTCTGGGCTGATGGAGGAACTGAATCGAATCGTGGGATATTTAGCACGCCACAGCAGGAGTTTAATTCAGGATCTCAACAGTAACTGCGCGGAGCACTTCAATGCTATAGTTGCAAAACTGGTTGGGGGAAAACGAGTGAATTTCTCTGGCAGAGGCTCCTATAAAGCTCGAGCAATGGGTGCTGTTGTTTCTTTTAATACAGGGATGATGCATAGTAAGTTGCATCGAAAGCTGTATTCATGCAGTCCTGGGCAGTACGCCAAGAGAATGGAAGCTCGGAAAAAGCGAAGAAGGCTTCTAGTTCGAAAGAAAAGAGTACGAAGGGCCCTATTTGTTAGCAAGTCAGCAGACGCTGATTACGGACCCGAGGCTGCTAAGCCTGATGCTGATGACAAAACTTTTGAGGTCAAAAAAGATGAATTTTTAGCTGCCCTAAAGTTGACCGCTGAGGACGCGGAGAAGCTCCAGAAGGCTACAGTTGATCAAAGCAATTGTACACAGTGGAAGGAAGAGAGACGAAAGAGATTGACATCGTCCCACTTTGGAACAGTTTTCCGAATGCGTTCTACGACTTCGTCAAAAAGTTTGGTGAGCAATATTTTATACAGTGAATTTTCAACTGCTGCAGTCAAGTATGGGCGAGAGAAGGAGCAGCATGCCCTTGACCTTGTTGAGCTAAGTGAGGGCATCAAAGTGGTACGTTGTGGATTGTTCGTCGATCCTGATCTACCTTATCTGGGTGCTTCTCCTGATGGACTTATCGGGAATGATGGGGTTGTAGAAATAAAATGTCCCTATTCCACGAGACATCTCAGCCCCGAAGATGCCATATCCGAGAGAAGGTTGAAATACTTCACGCCAGAGGGATGTATCAACAAAAATCATGTGTACTACTTTCAGGTCAGTATTCCTTACAATACTTAAAAAACATATTGAAATCGTTTAACTATTAAATTACTAACGTTCAGCAATGGCAATTCATTTTTAAAGTTTAGTCTTGAACTTTTAAAAAATGAGATTAGGACTCACCTCTTTTGCTTTGAGGGTAGTAGTCACTTATCGCAGGGATTTTAGTTTGGTCTACGCCAAATTGAATCTAAGCGATCGATGTAGGGGATTGTAAATTCATTCGAATGATCTTTCATTATGATCCATGGCGACCTCCTCATGAGAGAATGAGCTGCTCTGGTCGCTGATAATGAAAAGGAAAATTAATGGTCTTATCACATGATTTTTAAACCCATGAACTCTTAATCGGACCCGTGTTTCGATTAAAAACAGCATTATTTTACAGATTCAAGGCCAGCTCCATGTGACAAGGAGACAATTCTGCTTATTCGCAGTATATACCGAGGTCCACCCGTATATTAAAACGGTGAAGGTGATGAAGGACGATGACCTATGGAGAAAGATGGAGCCAAAGCTGACCAAATTTTATCACCTGTGCCTGCTGCCAGAGCTTATAGATCCTCGACGGAGCAGAAATATGCCTCTTCGCGAGCCGACGCATATTATTGATGCACAAGAAGAAGCTAAATTGAAAAAAACTTCCCGTAAACGGAGAAGATCAGATTCCGACTTAGCATGACTACATTCGTTGAGCTTGTAAGTACATGTATCTTTAATGCTATTAATTATCCTAAAATGTTTACCTACATAATCCATTTCATTTATAATTTTGAGATAAACGAAAAGGAGACGTGGTATTACATCACTTTCGTTCTTTACTTTCTCTCAAGTAATTACTCTAACTCAAAATCTGTTCATTAACCCCTCCTATTCCTTTCTCCGAATTTTGAATCCATTCTTTTGCATCTCATTTCAATCCTCTTATCCTCATTGACGTCTTCCACTTCTTCATCTTCGTAGTCCGACGTAGGCATGGAAACTTGTACCACAATGGTATCTGTAGGATTGGTTTCAATCTTCATCATTATAATCCTCTCACTGTACTGCAGGAAGCTCTTCACACGCATTCCTGCTTGCTTGCTGAACATTATGCATACTCCAGCGTTGCCATTCAGTGATCCTGTGTGAATAATTCTGTAACTTCCACTCCACAAGTTCCCTTCTTCGAGCCATCTCATGTCACTGATTCCTAATATGTCGAGGTCCATTCTCCGAATGGAGATCACAGGTTCTTCCTTCAGATTCAGCCACCTTAAGTTTCTCCAATCTCCCGCAGGTCCGATGTGATCGCAAGTTCCAAATTCCTACCCTAAAATGTCTATGACGCTTGACTGATGTACTCTCTAGGGTTTTCCCCGCCCGGAGATCCGAATGTGAGAATATTTTACTCGAGAGGGCTCCATCATGTCTTGATATAAAGAAAATAATGGAGTAGATGCGAATCCTCTGGATAATAATGTGTTGGTTTTCCCTTGCCTTCCACATCGCAGTACTACAGCCGTGAAGAACGATTCTTCTAAGAATCCCCCTGCCCATCGGGTAAAAAGGGAGGGAATTGGAAGTGTAGTGAATCGAGGAAGATTCTTTAACATACATGTATTGAATGACAATCAAGTCAAAGCATGATATATCTCGCAAGGTGATATATCACGCTAACTTCGTTATTTAGCTGTTTCAATCTCCGCGGTGAGGTTTGTTCGTGTTTTGTATTTAGGTAGAAAGGGAATTTCCAATGGAAATTATACCGAGTGATGTCTTCTCTTCTTCCTCTAACGACCAATTGACGCAACTATTCGGAATCCCTCATCAGCAGAAACTCTACGCGGCCGGACATGAACAGCAACCTCAAGGCTGACGCGGTTCGCCAGAAGCTCCCCAGCGGGGGATATTCCTTACAATTAGCCAAAAAAAAGTCTGCTAAGCTACACACTACGGCCACTACGCTACTATACGGCCGACCAAATGGGCGGAGCTAAAAAGCTACATCAGCTCACGAACTACGGCGACAAGATTAACTACGTCCACCTGATCGGCCTGTCGTCAGAGTCATCTCGTGACAAAAGGTTGCGAACAGCTTTGTCTACGGCATACTCTTAAAGCTGTTTCCTCCCAGGCAGAAACTGTTCGGGTAGCTGTACTGGTTACTGGACTGGTCTGGGTTTGAATCCCGGTGATGGAAGATATTTTTCGTTGATTTTCTGGCCCCTACTTGAGTGCTTTCTGGAGAGCTTTTGAATTCAGTACTCCGTCCGTCGGATGGGACATAATGCCGTGGTCCTCTTGGTGTTTTACATTAGGATCAGGCTAATAGCAACGCTGGGTTTCTCTTCCGTCGTCCTTATCCTTCCATTTCTATCCTTATACCTTTCCTCCCGATCTGGAGTGCTGGAGATGTAAGTGTGGGCACAGGCTTGAAAAAGGAGATGAGATTGAGAATAGGTAAGAATGAAATAGGAAAGGAATGGAGAAAGATCGGAGAAAAATCTGTGATAGGCATAGCCACACGTAGCGAAAGACGCATCGAAAACCACAGTTTTACGTCCGATCCAACGCATGGAATAGTGAACTTTGCATGCTCCCCAAACGGGGATGATACGGATTTGAATGAAAAAGCGTCCGGGTTTCAAAATGGGTCCGCCAGCATAGAATGGGGGCAAGGCTACTCCCCTTGAATGGGAGTGGTAGGACCGCTTGAATCCGCTTCGTCGAATGAATTCGATTGCAACTTTTATATAGACTTAATACGGCTTTTCGTCTGGGATTAGCGTAGGAGGATATTGATTGCAGAAACCCGGAAATTGAAGGATTTGCAGTGATTGCTTGTGGAAAAGATATGAACTCTTTTCTGTAAAAAAAACGAAACTTACCATCCTGCGGAACACCCAGCAGCGTGCAGCACATCCGGTGTCAAAGATGCCCACTTGGGTGCGCTGCCATCTGCTGTTGGACGAAAAGCTTATGCCTATTCACAATAGTGTTAGATCTCTTTTTTTTCAGATTTTGAACTTTTCTCTTCATGGCCATTTTCTACTTGAGTCAAGCGTACCGTGTAGCTCCCTTCTTTTCAGATAAAATATTCAATCATGATAAGAAGATAATGCTGTTTTTAATGAAAAAATAGTGAAAAAGAAATACCCATATCTCAGGCAGACATCAAACTATTGCTTATGCTTGATTTCTGAAGTGATCTCTCTTTCATATACGTAAAAACACCCATTTACTGGGCCACTGATATCATGTTATGTATTTTTGTACACAAGAAGAAGTGATTTTTTTGATAGTGTAAGCTTTTTCAGTAGCCTTTTAAACTTTTACGCACAAAAACGTCAATACCAAGACAAAGGTTAAGTAAAATAGTATACCTGTTTTGGGGTCGTGGAAATTAGTCCTTTATTAATGTAACAAAGTAATAAAGCAAACTCTCATATCAGGTTACGCCACATTTATTTACACTGTTCAAGATTTCAATGCAAAAATAACTTACAGAGTATTTATTTACATGCATAGCACATAATTTGGACGCTATGGTGAAATAGCATGATGATTATCCTCTTTAAGTAGCAGAGAGGACATCCAAGCAATCGATTTGATGGGAACCCACAACTTTCAAGTGAAAAGCGTTTAAAATATCCATGCGTACGGAAAATGTTCCTAATTTTACGGCTAAATTTTATGGAATGTACACGATTTAACGTGACATATTCACAACCTTCGTGGAAATCATAAAACATAGCGTAGTACAATATTATTCATGATCGCTGCGTCGGGATATGCGAACCAACGGGTAAGAAAACGAGCATTTTATCATGTGTGATCACGTGATCAGTATGCATTTATGACTATAGTGAAACAGTAAATTTCAAAGTATCAATTCGTTAAAGTGAGATTTCAGGATCCACGTCTACCTATACTCTCTTCGATATGTTATGAACAAGTGTAAATGTCTATGAAATCGATATGATCGTCAGCAAGAGACACTATATTTTATAAATCCTTCGTTTCAGCAGCTTTTACATTGTAAATAACTCAATCTTTGAATGTCACTCTCGATGCATGAATATTCTCGCGAGGAATTAAAAAAAGATGCCCTTGAAAATGATGGGAAAAAATTTGTCCGGAAAAGATATTTTGTATTGACTTTGGATCCGATAAACTATAGATCTAATTGCGATTATTCTTGATCTACAGTTCATAAAAATTTCATGATATATTCGCTAAAAGGCAGTGCATCATCCCCTATGTTAAGGCTAGTTGAGGACAGCTTCATCACCAATAATCACTCAAATGCCGACCACTAATTTCACTTCTAGTAGCAACTACAACGGCGTAAAGCGTGACTGAAGCAAATAATGGCATTTTTATCCAGGTAAGCTCCTTCATTTACCGACCCTATTGAATTTATGAAGGGGAGAACAGGAAACGAATGTCTGGAATCGTAAATACTTCTTTGTGTTGTGATTGTGATTTTTTTTAACATTGAGCTAGACTTGTCATGCGTTCCGGTGTAATATGGTAACTTTATTTCCAGGTTTAATGTAGACCGTGGTTACAGGTTACAACATCTCTATAAATGCGGCGAATCATAAGGTAAAATAATTCAACTAAAGTCAGATTCCCGGTGCACATTAATAGGAAGATTTCGTTCGTTAATTGATCTCCAAACGTTTACCTTTAGTGATCATATATTTTCGTTGAGGTCTATGGAGGTTGTAAAATGTATGATAAGATTTAGGCTCAATCAATTTTCTGGGTTTATTGGTAAAGGAGATAGCAGCTCGAACCATAAGGGAGGAAATCCATCAGCCGTAAGAGATACATAATTATCATATTGACTCTAATTGTGAGAAAAATTAATACAGCGAAGAATCTTTGACTCTTTTATGCATTTCAACTACGTTATTATTTTAACCATTCAACATTGAAAAATTTTATTGCAAATTTATTTATGGAACATATATTAAAAAGTATTAGTCGTTACAACATTATTTTTTGTAAAAAATCTGAACAAATTCTCAGGAGAATCGTGTCCTTTTGTGCTTAGCAGTATGCATAAAATGCCAGAAAATGGCCTGGAATTTTCTAGTAACTTTTTTAATAGAAAAAAAGTTTTCCTTTGCGTTATCATGCTTTGAGTCTTTCAAAAGTTGCATCCTCAGCAAGAGAAATAATGAAAAAAAACACGAAAACTAGACATCAATATTGCATGACGTCTCAACCATTTCAATTGCCACGTAAAAGGATGTTCGCAGTGAATAGTCAAAGAAGGCATTCCCATTGAGGCAATGCAAAGCAATGCCTTCTCGCCTTTCACATAAGGAAGCACAAACGATGATACACCAGCACTCAACATTCATAAGGAAATATTTGGTCAAATGCTGAAAATGTGAATTCAAGGACAGGGGCTTTTTATACGCATTCTTGCAATCACTTTGGAGGAACAGTTTTTTGTCTTGATACCTTCCTCTTGGTGGTACCAAGCAAAGCTCAGTATTTATCGTCTTTTCAGTCGTGACTTGAGCAATGATCTGTACTGTACCACCACTGAGCTTTTAGAGACACAACTGGAAACACTTGCTCTTCGTGACATCCGCAAAATAGAATGAGTCATCAACCACCATTATACCGTATAACTAATAATTACATAAGAGTGTGAAGACATTGACAATCAGCACACGCTCAATCACAAAAATGTCACAAAAAACTTACAATAGGCATAAATTAACCAACACAACTCCTAAAGTCACTCGTGAAGGAAAACGCACATCGTAATCGAAGCACGCATGTTTCATTGTCCAGATAAAAATTAAGCAAATGCACCATTTAAAAAGTATCCCTGATATTATTGTTTGACTCACTTCCCAATCTTGCACGAAAACCAAAAATTTACATGGTTTTCTTCACTCTCACTTTCACGAAGTCAGTTCTTCTGTTTATTACTTAGTATCTTTGGTTTCTTGAATGACTCGCTCTAGGTTTGTCCGCTAAAACTATTGTAGTTCGATAGTTAGTGAAATGTGGGTATGTACAGGGGTTTTTCCCAGCACTGGAAGAGAAATCGCAAGTTTAGGTATTCCGGGCACGATTTGCTTACGGATGTGCCCTCGTCACTCTTGCTTTCTTAGAAAAACTTCGCACATTATCGCATGGCTTGACTAATGGAATAAAACCGACATAAATCAGCGTTCACTTTCATTACCCTGGCGAATCACTTGCTATGCTAAGCAATCATTGAAAACCTACCGTGGAAAAAAAACTAATCCATTAGTCTTTTTTTCACACTTTTCTCCTCGGATAATATGAATATTGACAGTTAAATAATTAAGAAAATTGCTAGGTCCGCCACTTCTACAAGTTAACTCTTCAGTAAATGGAGAAAACAATTTCCGTTGAGACTATCTGAAAAATATATTGGTTTTCAACCCATAAATACTACCGTAAAGGAAGGAAATAAAATCTCAGGTATTTCTCAATTTATGTTCCTTAAAATAACAGTGATCAAACTCCCAAAATACTCCTTTGGTGATGGACAGATTGTTGAATAATTTCCAAGAAGCATTAGAATGAACATAAGAGAAACATTAATTTAAGAGCTGAACGTTTTCTTGACATGCTGCACTGATACAGAACGACCTAATGGTGGAATTTTGAGCCTTTACAAGAGATCGTTCATTTGGCATAAAATATTATGAGATATTATTTACAGTGGGAAACAATTAGATAAAAGCCATTATTAATGAAGTAAAAATGGAGCAAATCAATCAGGTAAAACCAATATCTTTGGGCTATCCTCACCAATCCCATAACCCAGACGGATTACGACTTACGATAATGACGTGATCTTATAAAGGCATCAACCTCGGACTGCTTCAGAGTTATCTATCATTTTGCAGATATTTCGGATTGAGGAGTAAAAGAACGTTCATTACCATTGCAACATTTCTGCCCAAACGGGTTCGCAATTTACCTCAAATCTAATTGGCGATTCGCCAAATTGGAACAATCGCCATATGCTTCTTATAAGGTGAGCACTAGAGTCTAAATTGAGTTTTCCACTCACTCCATCCCCTTCTCCCAATGACTCTGACTAATACTCGATAAAAGCACGGAGTTCTTCATACACGGACTTGGATAGCCAGCCCGGGAAAGCAGAAGTTATGCCGAAGTTTGTCAGCTGGCGTTGATGTCACATAAAAGCTGCTGTTCACACGCAACTTTATCACGTCGCAAATTCACTTCGAAGTCGTTCAGCGCTAGAGGCGCTGAAGGTCCGCCGAGGACGCGAGGAGGATGAAGTTCTTGGGCAGGAGTTGAAGTCTCCTGGGTTGTGGAGCGGCAGTACAGTGGCCTTCACACTTGCACCTCGTTCCCGGCTCCCCGTCCGGCCTCTCGCAGGAAGGCGTCGGCGTAGAAGTCCGGGTGCTGCAGCCACTGCGACTGACTTCTGGGTCCCGTCTCTCCAGACACGGTCGAGATATGGCTGGCGGGAAGACCAGGCGTCGTGCCGGGTCGGCCCTCGCCGGCCCCACCGCGGCCGCAGATGGCCCATGCGAGGGCCTGGGCGAGTGGCCGGGGTAGGAAGGAGATTGCTGTTGTAGAGGGAAGAGAAAGGGAGAGATGTCATTCGATTTGAATTTAGGCATAGCATTCGATCGTCAGGTGTACAGGTCATGAAACAATAACAACCCTACACTACGATCTAAATAAACACATTCGCATCCATTTCAATGTTATACCAATTCTATAAATATATTAAAATCGCAGGTTTACTACGGCAGGTAATATGGAAATGAAACTTGAGAAATAAATAGTAGGATGGAGATTTAAGAATTCATTTTTTCCTCGCACAATCTGTGACGGCAATAAATGGCAGCTACGGTACATGGGGGATCCAGAATGGTTGTAAAGGATTTTGATGTCGGAAGTAGGATGTAGTGATTGTTTAAATGTATGCATGTTTTCACAATACTAACTCACGCACGCTCAATATGTGTTCATAATTTCATCTGTTTACATAGAACAGAATACCTAGAAAATTTATTATGCTCTGGTACAAGTCCCCTGGAGCAGCAATGATACAATAATGATGAGGCAGTGAGGTGAATAAAAAGTTATAAAATAGTAAACATAAACAAGATCAGCTATAGAAAATGGAAAATTAAATTAAAAAATGCAAAAACTTCAATCCTCAAGGATAAAATAATAAACATATCATACCAATAATAAAATCTTCACATCATAACAAATCAAAATATCATATAAAGATCATAATAAATCTAAACACCATATCAAATTGTAACAAATATATACAAATACTGGCTTATACACACTTATTAGATTACTTGGTATAAACGAACAATTTTTTGACGTTTTTAGCTAAAATTTCTAGTGCCTTTTAACTAAATAGTTATTATTTCCCTCTGGGTGGTAACATTGTGCCTCTCATATGCATTTAAGTAATGTAGACATATTTCACCACCTGCCATACAACCTTGTGGTGGCTTGAAGGGTATTCTGTAGATATAGATGCCCTAGGAGTGACACGTGCATGCGGCCTTGGCTTGCCAGGTCGGCTCGTTAATGACCCGTTGCTTGCAGTAATTTACCACCTGATCATTACCTTTACCAGAGTCTTCCTTTACTCATCCATACCTTTATACTTAACTGATTGCCCTCAATGTTTGAGTTTCCCTGTGCAATGCCCATTAGAGGCTATCTGGGGCGACGATTTTAAAGGAGCGGGTTAAATTCATGCATAATGCCGAAAAAACGGAACGAAAATGTGTAGAAGGCAAAAAAAAACACTCCACTGTAATCTTTTATTTAAGAATTCTTGGAAAGGCTTATTAAACGTTTCAGCACATAATTTCTTTATTGAGGGATGTGCTATCTTCAGGGGATATTAGTCCAAGTAATTCAGCTTAATATGCTTGCAACTGCAACTTATGTAGTACAGTTTCAGGCTTGAGGCGGTGAAATTGCTCCGAAGTAAATAATGACTGGCAGTTTTCTACGCTTTTTAAGCATTTATTTAGGACTAGTATCGCTATTTTTTTAAAATGTTTTAGGATAATTATACTAGATGTCAATGAGTCCTCTAAAAACGGTGTTAAATTTCAAGCTATGATGATGAAATGGTTCCATGAGGTAGGGTATGCTATTACGGAGTACCCTTACCTACCCCTAGCATTGAATTCACCTAAGGGCTAACTTTTTAAGCTCTTTCTCTCTTCAGAATAGCGTATTTTCACCTTCTATTCATTTCATGAAAATTACTTGTCTGTTTCATCCTTTTATGTTTGATAAATTATCATTTATATTATTTGTATACAGTTGATTTGCTGTTTTACTCTTAGGCCACCGTAAAAAGTTTTAAAACAGTGTGCATGACTTCATTGTTTTTCCAAAATTATGGATAAAGTTTAGGTATTTCAAATTGATAAGTGAGCAATGCTTCGGTTGACAATCGTTTTGCACGTCGTGAACTTCCATCTTTCCTTCCTTAGTACAAACTGTCTCAAGGACCTCTGAATCCCGTTTCTTTAAATATTTCTTCGATAACTGATTAAAACCTGTAGTCTCTTCCCCAGATCCTTTTACGCTCACCTAAGTAATTATTTATTTTGATATACAGAGTATCATCAGAGAGAAACAAGACAGAGAAGTTAATCCTCAATGTGTTATTTAAAATTTTTTAAGGTCATTATCTACACTGATTTGGTTTATTTTTCGAAAAAAATATATTGCAATGCATTAAAAATTTTGATCCTCAATAAGTTAAATATTTGAGCCAAGAATGTTTTCTTCGCATATCAAAATAGTTGGTATAACTAGATGATCTTCTTACAGTTCTTCCAACGCCAACGAAAATTAGCACACCACTTCTTTAATTTATTATATTTCTTCTATATAACTTAATTTTTCTTTGGAATATTTTATGAATTATCTCCCAACACTCTTCCCACTACAATTTGCACTCTCGTGTATGTTAATTTATAAAAAATCATTAAATTTTGAAGGGAAATAATGGTTGTAATATTACAAAAAATATTGCTATTGGTTCATCCCCAGGTTAGCTAATAACTAAAGGTTCTAAAGGTAGTTTAACGAATATTTTGTATGTAACAAGAGCGTTTAGTTATCCATTAATTCGCAAGTGAATGCTAGACTATTTCATTAGATCAAAATATATGTCCCTTAAGAGTAGGAAACAAATTCGTAACATCATTATATTTTGAATTACAGGTAACGAAGTACAGTACAGTATTGATTCATAATATTTTTGTTTGGAGATGATAAAGTTTTCACCCAGAAATTCAATGTCCTGTTTTAAATCATTTTATAAGTTTCGTGAAGTATTTTTTTGCACATTCTAATGCAAGAATCCACGGTTTACGGTTCTGAACGCTCATGATTTCAGCTGTAGCCAATTGTTTTGCATTCCGCCTTGGTATTTGTAGTATTCGAAACGAATTAGTGTAATTTTTTTTGTAACGATGTGGGATTTGTTAGGCTTATTCTTTTTAACACCAATATATATAGGGTTGTTACCTCTTCTAAATTTGCTAGGAAACTCCTGTAATTAAAGGATGCTATTTTTTAAATTACCCGTCTCTCAATCTTAAGCTTTTTCCTTCCGTAAATACGCGCGGCAAATCTAGTATGCCCTCAATTTGTAGTGAATTTATTCTGATAATTAAAACTTTCTTCTGTACTTTTTTTTGCATTCGAACAAGGAATCTCCAAGCAGCATCTATTAGCGTAACAATGCAGGGACGAACAGGGACAATTGGTCCGAATTTTCAGAGCTTCGAGTGCCCTCAAAAATCAGTATAAAAATACAGAATATCATTTTACGACTGTATACACGTATTCTTTCCTTATTGAGGCTTCCGCGAAGCTCTAGTTTGAGGATCCATTCCTTCGGGATTTCTTCGCAGAAGATCTCCCAAAAGGAATGAATACTCATACACGTATGCTTGCTTCTATGCTGAATGTATGCCTTTGAAACTGTAAAAGTTTAAAAATATTTTTTGTAAGTAAGCTATAATTTTAAGATCCTCCACTCGAAGTTCTTCCCCAAGGGCCCCCAAAGGCTAGTTACGCCGCTGTCAGCGACCTAACTCTACCAATTGAGCTACCACGCTGTCATTCTACTCTTCAATCTTCCGCTCTATCTTTTAATCACCCAAAATCCTTCTTCTATGGCACGCACGATTCTCGCAATCAGGAATCGGCAATCGTGGCCTCAACCGATGTCGACGAGCCTGTCGGTGTGTTTGTCCGCAATTGGAACGCGATGCATTACTGGGGGAAAGGTGCACCGGTGAGGGGGAGATTATCAAAAACCCGGCCAAGTGGCGAGTATAAATATTCAAGGGCGTTCCTCTGGGCGTTCCGTAATGGATCGCTTATCTTCCGAGGGATTGGTCCCCGGGCTAATCTGACGATGGCCTCCACGACCGCAGGCGCACCAATCGGAGCGCCGTTTGGGGAATTAAAAAAGCAGCCGAGTGAAACTTTTTAATGCGCATTTCCCGTCTTTTATGGCATCCCGCGAGAGTGGGATGGCGTCTCCGAAAGGTGGGCGAAGTGGGAAAGGGGATTGGCGGGAGCGGGAATTGTGGGAAGGGGGATGAGCGTGAGTGCGTTTGTGAGTGTGTGTGAGTGCGTGCGTGACGCCCTCCCAAAAAGGGGTTGGTTGGTCGGCCGGTGGGCTGCCCGCGTCCATAATTAAAGCATTCACCCAGAGTGGAGGAAGGAGAGAAGGCGTTGGGGAGCGGTAGAGAGGGAGGTTTAGGGGAGGAAGGAAGTTGTCCTCGTATTAATGACATGGAAACGGCCAATTTTATATCCTTTCTCTCTCTCCCAACCATTCTCATGTAAAGCCTACCGCATTAATTAAATCAGTCGGGAGCGTGAATACGGAGCGCCTCAGTTGTTGAAGGCGAGGGGGAGAAGGAGGAGCAAAGGAAGTATAATATACCTGGCGGAATCAAATCGAGAAAAAAAAGATCGGGTGTCTTTTCCGATTGGTCGTGAAGGGACTCAGATGGAAAGGGGGGTGAAGGGGGGGGGGGAGAGAGGAGGGATTTCATGCATTTTCTTAAGAAAGCGGACACCTCTTCCCCTTCGAATACCCACCCCCACCATCTCTGCCCACTCCAACTTCCTCCCTCCCCCCACCCACTCCTCTACAGCTCGATTTACGTCCCGCGGAGCGATATATCGAGATAAGAGGGGCTCGGTTCTTTTGTTTGGCTCCCACGAATAAAAGCGATGGTGGAGCGGCATTTGTGGTAGCCCCCAGAGTGTCGTTATGCGCAACAGTTTTTCGCTCTAAAGGGACCATTTTCGGAGACACTTCATGAGAAAGCGGTTGTGTTGGGGAAGAGGGAATGAGAGAAAGGATGAAATCGCTCCGAGGCCGCCGCAATAAATGTCCATTACGGACGAGTTTTTCTGCGGCATTCAGCCCGGACGATCATTTCCACGGAGCGAGTTTTTGGCGTAAGTGGTGTAACTGGAATCGTAAGCGGCAGATGAAATGGGTGTTTTCTGGGTTCGATCGTCCGCCAACCAGAGCGGTGTCAGTTTACCAATGCCCGGTCTTCCCTGCGTGGGTCTACACTAAAGATTGTGACTGCAGGACAGCATACATTACTCGTCTGTCCGTCACATCGCATTTATTTTTCATGCGAATGAGAAAGCTTTTAAGAATAAATATGAGTCAAAGAAATATATATACCTTTAGCGATCCCATTTAAAGCTGTGCAAAATGGATTCGGTCCGAGTATTGATTGTAGTTTTGCAGGGGATACGACGGGCATATTAGATAATTTCCGCCGTTCAGAATAGATAGGTAATTTGGTCAAGGATGGAATATTTCAGGAAACAGAGGACAGGTGGAGAGAAACCCTACATTGGCATTACCCTGCTCTTAACCAAAGGAGTCAAGGTCTTAACGTCTCATCCGATGGACGGAGTACTGGACTTGAAATCCCTCCACAAAGCGCTCAAGTTGAGGCAGGTTTACGAATGAAAACTATCAATCGCTACCGAGAAATTAACTTAGGTTCTCTGGTTTGGATGCGAATAATTCTACCCACTACTCGAACCTGGCCCCCTAGGAATTTTTCAGCGGAATCACTATCCCGGCTTGAGGACAGTATGGATAGCATATTCATTTTCTCTACTCCGTTCTGCTAGTGGGACGTTTACTTACGATGTCCCAGACGCTTTTTGTTGTGATTAAAGTAATATCGACGCCGCATTAATTTTCAAACGAAACACTGTAATAATCCCTCAACATTTATTTTCTTCCCTTACAAAACAATCATATCACGTTATTTTCCCCTTCTGAGTTACCTTTAAGAGCGAATGGACTTTAAAGAATTCGAATTTGGTGAGTTAGCATTTGAGGCAGAAATAAACATCATGTCCGTGCATTCCCCGGGGTATCAGTTGAGTAGAATCCTCTCGGGTCAACCACGGTGTTAGATTCTCCATTGATGCCGAGGATTCGAATACCAATCTTGTTATCTTCTCCTGGTTTTTTAATGAAATCCTAAAACTATTCAGAAACTCTGGAGACGATAACCGATCGGTCTTCGAAATGCCGGAAGCAATGGAGACACAAACGCAGTGGAAGACCCGAGAAGGACTCACCCATCAGGTCAGTTGTTCTTTGTGGAAAAGGGCCGATAGTAAAAGTAATTTTTCCATCGAAAATAAATTGGTAATTGGGAAAATGTATAATGGGGTCGTTTACCATATTTTTTTTATTGCCGAATCTGATAGAGTTTGTAAAATAAAAAGACCCGTATTTTTCCGTTTTCTAATCCGACAATTATTTCCCGAGTTATAAGCGGCGAAAAACTGATGTTTTTAACCCTTTCGGAAAAGTGGGTGTGGTGCGACCTCTGACGTATATCAACTTCGTCCAATCACAACTGAGCCCGCGAAGCTATTTTGCCTTATCGCAATGGGGGGAACACAGCTGACTCTGCCAATCGGAGCGATTGCGACAGCATCTGTGCGAGCAGACCTTCCGAGAATCCCCCTCCACTCCCTTCCCCTCCCCTAAAAGCAGTCAAGGACGGGGGGAAAATGACGTCAATGTTATCACAGCGGCATTTTCCGTGGGCGTCACCTTTTGCTTATTTTAATTTTTGATTTATGAGCGAATGGTTGTGGTTAGAAGATTAATTTTTTCACTTAAATCCATTTTTCGTTTCCATCTAACGATTTCGTGTACAAAATTGCGATTTCGGTTCCGAGTAAACGCCCCCATTTTCTTAAACAATCTGTATTATTCAAAATGGAAATGAAAGTATCGGAATCAGCTCGCTCTGAACGAAAGATGCCTATGGGTCCTCGGAATATCGTCTCATTTGACGGACGGAATGGTGCTCTCGAAGTGTTGTACCAATACCTCTGAAATAGGGACTGGTATAAAAAAACCCTGCCTTTTCCAGGAATTAGTCTCTATTGTGAGAGTGGGGATCCAGTGTTCCCTTTGCTCCCCAGGCTGCAGACTGGATTGGAAACGTTGTCTAGTGATATAGAGTATGTGTATCAATTCGTAACACGAGAAAAAAATGCCTATTTATCACGGAATAATATTCGATAAAAGTGAGAAAATTAATTTTTTGACGGGGGTGCAGCACAGCAGTGAGCGAAAATAAAATGAATTGGCTGGGAGAAAATCAGCAGGAAAAATCAGCCAAATGAAATTTTGACTAAACTGGCACGAGGCAGAAAACTGAGAACGGGAAATTGGAAACTTGCCGTTTGAGGTGAGTCTCATTTGAGACCTTTCACGGGACTGTTCTGGATCAAACGGCAACACAATTTATAATTTCTTGAAATTTGGAGGTAGAGGGATAGAGAGGAAGAAAGATCAATAGGACACTGCGAATCCATATAATTAAGGAGACGAAACCAGAAGAGAGAGAGAGAAAATCGAATGAAATCGTCAGTTAATGGTTTGATGAGATGAGTCGTCAGTGGGAGAAGGCTTGCTTCAATATGCTGATCAAAGCACCAGGCAAAGAGACGATTCAGTTCGTTCTGGAACGCACTTAAATAACCTCACCCTGTAATACATCGCTGTTGGTTTCACCACCGACCCCAGGGTCTCTGCTTTAGCCTTTCACCTCAAAACATTCTCACTTGGAAGGGCACCGCATGCTAGCGCGAGTTCTGCTTTGTTTTCTCGAGCGGTCATCGGGCAGGATTGGGAAAGGCTTGGCGCGGAATTGAATCCAATGCTTTGTCGCAACAGGACCGCTATGTCATCTCTGTTTTCCTCTGCTCTTCAATGGTCACCCTAGACGGCAAATTGGTGGATTCTTTCCAAATGACGGAAATCGATTTCGCACTTGTTAGCGCCGAATCTGATTGAGTTGTCTCCTGGTCAAGTCAACTCCACTGATGCGATTTTAACGCATATCATCGAAGTGAAATTTCGAGAACTCTCATTCCTACAAATCCGGTACTCTCATTCCTAGTAATAAGGAACTTTCTGCTGTTTAATAATAATAATTTCACTAAGTTGACCTCGTAGGAAATGTACACATGATGCATAAACGTAATAAAGAAAACTTTAGGCCTTATCGACTTTAATACAATAATGTCTACAATTACAATACAACAATCTACTCTAATACTATAAATGCGTGATTGGCGGTAGTTACTTAAAAGCATTTGACATTCAATTATCAACATTTTATCACACGTTTGCCTCAAGTATATATGAGCCTCGGGCGAACACATAAATGTATATCTCTTCAAGGATTTTGGAAGCAAAAATTTTAGTGCGTGAAAATATCATACTATCCTTAGTTACATGAAAGTTGTGAATAGACTCAAAGGTTGCCGGTTGCTATCAGAAATAAATATTAATAATAATAACCTATAGTTTGTATTACACAGTTTTCCATGCGAATCATGGATGCTTTTTCTTCGCAACAATATTTATCTTAGAATTCGCATCCTTCTTTTCTAGCTACATACATAATATTTCAGGACATACTTTGTATTAAAAACAATTAAGCCCTTTACCGATTGTCCTTTTCAGGCAGTCATCATTTGAGAACCATCCGATGAGGTAGCCATAAAAAAGAACTGGTGATATTCCCAGTCACCAGAAAATATGAAATAAGATTACGGCACTCTCATTCTTTCTATTTGAATTCAAAAACGAAACCTCTTTGATACGAAGCAAATACTTTGTAACATTTCGGTTTTTTTTTTTACCATTATGCTTCGGTTTCAGGGCATAAACGTCATTTTCAAAAGCGCTAGGTACTAAAACAAAAACAGTAGGTCTTCAAATTAACCAATGAACGGAAAGAGGACCTCAAACAATTTCTCCAATCATACTAAAAGCATCGAAACCTCTTGTGATTTCATAATTTGGCGTCGTCACTGGAATTGAAAAATAATTGATAACGTTGCCAAGGTATGGCGTACCAAAGAGGTCGATTCGGATGTAATCCCTAGGGGTAGAAATTGCTTCCAATCAATATTTAAAGGTCGTGAAGCACATAAAACAGTTCCTAGTAAAAATCTCTTTGAGGAACTCCGTTGCGTAAGTGGCGTGACAGTCGAATGGAAAGTTTTGATTGCAAATTATTCAGGACTTGAGCATGGGAGTCGAGATCCCTTAAAGCGTATTTCCTGCGCCTCCGTAAACAAAACACCTTCCCTTAATTAATAGGCTACGCGTACGTTAACCATATCTGTCTCCCTCCCCTCTCCGGTAGCTCTTCTAATCTCCGTCTCTCACTACCCGCCCCCTTTGAGTCACTTCCCCTTTCTCCCACGCAGCGTCCGTCCTCCCAACTCTCATCCCTTTCCCTTCAATCCAGATTAGTCCCCGTCCACAAAGGGAAAGTGATTAAACCCTCCCCACTCCCTGAAAGAAACGCATCTAAGTAGCGTTTACGATTATTTACATTGAACCGCTAAGGGATGGTTTTCATAAACGACAACCATCCATATTATTTTACATTTTCAACGTCTCATTTATCACGCATTTTCTCTGATTTCCGCATCAGTCATGCTTTCCTTTATTTAATCCAAAATGTCTTTTAATCTCTATAATTAATTTCTCTCGCCGATTTCTTCTCGAAAGATGTGCAGAGTGTAATTAGAGACCAATGCTCCGTCCGTTGATGGGACGGTAAACCGTGAACCCCTTGGCTCTTTTCAAGAGGACAAGCTAATGCTGACGCTGGTTTTTCTTCCACACATCATCCTTTCCCTTTCAAAATCCTACGACTAACCATTTACCGGCTATTCCGAAGTGGTGCATATTATATCCATAGTGGTGCTGTCGTTCATCCCCTTCGAATAGTTATGAATACCTTTTCCTATTATTTCAGACTCTGCATCAGCCTGCAATATCAAATCGTCTCTTAGTTCGTCGTTCGTTAAGTATTTGTTTTCTAGACCTACGCCTTGCACAAAAATTGAATTGAAAGGAGCCGGAGGGACACTTGATTCTAATCTGTGTTTTCAATTTTGTTTCCGCGCTAATAGGCGATTTAGACCGGGAGGAAAGGTAAAAGGATGGAAACGGAATGGAAGGGAGGAACGGTGTGGAGAAATCCGGCGTCGGCATTAGCCTGCTCTTAACAAAAAGGCACCAAGGGGAGCACGGATTAACGTCCCATCCGACGGATGGAGTGCTGAACTCGAATGTTCTCCACTAAACACTCTAGTAGGGGTTGATTAATTAATTAAAAATATCTTACACTGCCGGGATTGAAACCAGCGGCCTTGTTCTAACCCCGCACGATGCTAGTAGGCTTGGCAATAGTGATACATTTTTGGAAACAGATGATAATTTTCGTTGTCAATTGCTTCCTACTGGCCATTTTATGAATACAATTTAAGAGCGTAACGTAACACTATTACCTCAATGAGAATACTTCTTTTATATAATTCTATTCTCCAGTCCTTTCCTTTTGTACAAACCTTAAGCGTTAGGTGAATCAACACTCCAAACCAAACGCCACTCGGTGGCTCACAGAGGAACGAGCAATGTGCATTTCGCTGTTGCTTTTTTTTTTGTTTTACCCCATGTCTATCTAAGTTATGTTTTGTTTTTCTTTCGACTCTAATCAACGCACCACTAGCTATTTTCATACTCTTTCCTTAGTTCTAATTTTTCGCATCTAACAGCTCAAGTTTTCATATGCAAATTTCCATCGATACTCCGTATTCATGACATAATCATTCAGGATCTTTTTAATCTTTTTCATCCAATTCGAAATACTTGTTTTGCATTCCCAATTTTAAGTTTCCTCGATGTTGATTTCACTTGCAGTCTGTGGGGTTCAATCGCGTTGGTTTTGATTTTCTGACATGTTTCTCCAGTACTCTACCTGGCGTCTCCTGCCCAGAAACTGTTATCCATACATCAGGACCAATGCTCAGAGACCCGACAGAGTACAAAACTACAAGGCCTCTTTACCTGTTTGATTTTCCAACTAGCATTGATTAGGATGAAGTTTTCTCGGGTATTCCACCAGGTCAAGTATTCGGTTGCTGCCGACGTTTCGATGGATAACTCTTCCATCGTCCTCAACGCCCGGAGGACGCCATCGAAACGTCGGCAGCAACCGAATACTTGACCTGGTGGAAGACCCGAGAAAACTTCATCCACATCATACGCCAGGAAAACACCAAATCCTTCATTAGCATTGATTACTTTACGCCATTTCCTTCCAAAATATATATTTATTAATACAACCTAATACTTCCTGATCTTTGTGTCAAATGTTATTAGGAGATTTGAATTGTTTTTTCTTTATACTTAATGCTAAGAATAGCAATTCTCGTAAAATAGTTGCAAATGAACGATGTTTTTAAATATCATTTGCAGGACAACGAATGGAATCGTATGAAGAGATTTGGAATCTACGTTGATCAGAAGAGAATTACTGCTGGGAAGAGGCGTTTGGTGACTAACCGAAAGTAAGGTAGGGATACTCCAGTAAAACCTACCCAAACGAGTAGAAAACTATATATAGATAGGCTTAAACCGTATCTCTATGGTGAAAGTAAGAATCTGAAACTATTATGTTGCCCTGAGGCCATGATTCGGAAATGAGTGTGATGGAATGGATTTGGTGATGGAATCTAGTGGGAAATAACTCACAATGGTTCAAAATGAAGTAAGGGCTAGAATATTGACTTCCTTTTCCGAGGGTCCGGGTTGAAATCCCATTTGAGGCAGAGATTTCCCAGCGAACGGTCCACACGTAGCTATATTTGGAGCCCTTCGAGTTCACTACTCGGTCCGTCAGATGGGACGTTAAACCGTGGTTCCATTGGCGCCTTTCATTCATAATACGCTAATGCCGACGGTGGACTACTCTTATTTTGCTCCCAGGAAAGTTACTACGTTTAAAACATTACACATCTGTCCAGTTTGAGTCCTGGTCAAGGACTTCTCTCCCTGTGGAAATTGTACTATACTTTGAACAGGCAGTTTATCCCCAGAGCGCATAAGAATTCTTCGAGACCTTGTAGGAATGAGATTATGTTCCAATTTTCTCTGTATAATAAACACGTGAATAACGTGTTTGCTATGAAAAGATGTCTTCTTTACAGTAATGCCAATTGTTTTTGAAAGACATTGACTCAGAATGCCCTTGTTACAATTCCAACTTCACCTGAGTACTGAGTCTGAAATCAGGTCAGCTGCTAATGAAGTAAGCTGTGACAAAGGAACTGAGCAAACATAGAAACTGCCTCACACTGATTGATTAAAGTGGGTTAAAGAGCGGAATCGGCAATCCATCGGATTTCTATGATGCTGTATGAATTTTAAGTGTCTATCTCAAACACCACTTGGTGCAAAAACCGTATGGGGATTGAATAAATTATTGATGGATTTTTGATTTTTTTCTATCGGCACTGCTGCACATGCATTCAAGTAACAACAATATCTGTCAATTGTCAAGAGAGATCCCATTTAATTTCCAACACGGGTTGTTGACCGGAGCATTTATAATAAAGTATTGGAGTGGATCACTTACGTTTGTAAATCCATTTAAAATGTAACGCCATTAAGAGGAACTTCATAATTAGATTTGCCGGTAAAGTTCATTAAAAAGTTTTTTTTGCCGGCGATTATTCTATGATTAAAATACCAAATGTATCTATCGATCGCTGGGTATTTAATGTCATATGGGTAATTAAGATATTCTAACCAAAACATGATATTGGATATAATTAATTAATTTTCTACTTTTCGATGGAGATTTGAAGGTAAATTCAGTATTCGTATTTACACGATTCAAGTGGGCGTATTAAATGGACAAATAAATTTTGTTCCTTCAATATTTTTGTTTTCGCTGAAATTAAACAGTGCCCTTTAGCTCTTAGGAAAAAGATATTTTCGAGTTTTTTAGAAATTCGTTCATTTTTTATAAAAAGATTTTTTTTGGAAATTCACTACAATAACGCAATTTTTATGACGATGTTTATGGTTCGTCGATTTCAACCTCTAAAATCCACAAAGCTCTATCATTTTTACTCTTCTCTTGAACATATATCAATTAATTTTTTTTCTTAACACACTAATAACTTAACTCTATGTTCTCATAGCATCTCACTATACCTATCACTCGACTCTCTCAGGTGTCAGAAAAATGAAGTTTGCAAGCCACATGCGATGTTTTAGTTGCTTATGTGTGGCTATTGAAGTAAAATTATCATGGCTTCATTTTAAATGCCTATACTGGTATCGGAGAGTGAAACTATCATGCCTTCATTTTCATAATTCACATCGAGCTTGTCTTCTAAAAAATGAAACATAACTTGTTACGAACCGGACAAACACGACACTTTCACGCACAAGGTCCTTGCTCACATAGAATTGGACCAATGTGAGCGTTTTATCGTGGATTTTTCCATTTTCATAATAATAAAATGGATTCTATTGTTATTTATAAGACTTCTTTAAATTTATTTTAAATGTGTAGTATATTTATATAAATGCACAAGCAGTTAACTTATGACAGAAACCCTAGCTTGGCATTCCAGTTACGCAGCTCCATTTCATCGCGTGGCTCATCTTCCAAGTCAAGCTCTTTCCTCCAGGATTCCATGAATTCACTTTCCTAAAAACATGAACCCGATTAAATAATTGGTGTGTTTACAACAGTTTCTTAAGGCAAAGAAAATATTTTTCAGTAGATCTGCTTTTTTGCCACTTTTCGAAATGTCGAACAACAAGATTCTAGCAAAAGTCAATCCTACCTAGAATACAACCAGCCCAAATATATATCAATACCTATCCTAATATCAAATACCGGCCATCATCATCATCGGTCAATAATCCTAGAATTGGTTTGACACAGCCTTCCACTCGACTTTTCCATCAGCGTACCTCTTCATACCAACGTATTTTTTTGTCTTGCCTCTCAACTTGCTCCATATATATCATACGAGGGCTGCCCTCTTCATTCTTCCCGTTCACTTTTCCGGTATCGTGGTATATTTTGTGCATTTGTTGATACGTTTACCCCATTCGTGTCTCATAGACCCAAGGAAATTAGGTTTTAGGGAAGGGCATATGCATCCTCGACTACGCGTGAAAATGAAGTCAGAATGGTTGATTGGGAAGGATTATGACCCGCCTCTTGTACACAAAGCTTTGCGTGTTCTATCACCTTTCATAGAGATTTCTTGGCTACTTCTTCAATTTCTGTATTTCATGAGAGGAATGGGACTCTCCGTGGACACTCAAGTGTCTTTCGACACTAACAGGCAAACGCCTACGCCGGGTTTTACTCCACCCTTCCCCCATTCCCCGAAATATTCTCTTCGCAATGGTCCACATATCCTAAACGGAGCGAATGACCTCAGCTGTCGATCACCTCCCTGAAGTAATTACTACAACTAACCAGCAATAGTATATTGCCCGAAATTCATCAAAGCGGCGTCAGTAATATTCATAATTGTATTTTACTGCAGTATTAATGCATTTTATTTCAATGCGAGTTAATTCTGTCCCTAAAGCCGAGTTTACACGATGCATTTACCCGCGCAAGTACATTGCTGGACAGATGCGTAGACGACTACAAATTGCTCGCACACATTCACCAAAATATAACAGGGGCTATTTTCTGTCCACGCATTCACACATTTGCACAATTTTGAGTGTTTACACGGTGCAGTTTTGATGGTGAATGTGTTCACGCATCTACCCGCGCGTGTAAATGCATCGTGTAAAATCGGCTTAACATTTGGCACAAACATGACTTTTTTAAACAGCACATTTGGTGTTTGTTTGCCTCTATGTGAACATTTCCTGTTGTATTTCTTTGGTTGTTTCCCCCTCCATTGCCGCGGATTACTGGACTTTACTATAATGAAACCTTAGGTAGGAAGGCGTCCTTCGATTACTGTCCTCATCTGTTGGCATTAAGGGTAACCAATTTAATGGTTGGTCCCGTGGAATATTTTATATTTTTCCGCAATAAGCTTGCGGCACCATAAAGTGCCACGGCACCCCAGTTGGGAACCACTGGTCTGTCCCATCGCAATTCTTTGTATTCTATCTCACCCAAAGCTTTCTCTGATTGACTTTAGAGAATAATATTTCTGCGGAACAAACTGTTGCATCTATAGGAAAGTTGTACGTAAAGATAATAAGGAAAACCACGTCCCAGATTAAAAAGATTTTCAAAATGCTACTACCTATGAAACTTAGCACACAGGTCCATATCTACAACATCCCATCACCTCAGCGTTAGTCAGGCTAGTATTAAGTTAGTTCAAACCTCGTAAGCATAACATTTTTATGCTTTGCTCTTCTTGCTTCATAATTTATATAAGATGGAAGCTGTAAATTTTCAATTCGAATTGACCGAGATAACGCGGATTTGAAATGAAGACAACCAACTCTTCACCGAGACTGCAAAAAACACATGGGTAAATTCATGAGGAATGTGGATTATTTCTGCCATGACAGTATTCTATATATTCCTGAATTGTAACTGCCTGCATGGGATGATGTCAAAGTTATCCAATCCTGAGGAAATTTGATCTTGTACGATGAAAATGAATATTAAAATTTTTATCTCATCTAACTGTAGTACCTACTCAAGCGTTCTGAACGTTAATTTCCGTTGCCCAATGTACGTACTTCGCCTGCAGGAATTGTTTGAAGTAGAAAGAGTGACAACAAGCAATTCTAGCCACCGACTATTCGTCAGATAAAAATTGAAAATATATACCCATTCTGCTATTTCAGCATTATAAAACAATCAGAAGCTCATCGCATGCTCAAAATATATCGTCACAATCTTTAGTGGAAGAATGCCCGTTTCGTCTTAACTGTCTGCATAAGTAGGTATGCCTTAATTTACATCAAAATTGGAACCCATAAAGAAGTTCTATAAAAATTCTTGAAAGCTCATTGGAGAAGGAATGCTGATCATCAAAGAGAAGCCGCTCGTCAATCTGACACAAGATTGACCGGGCTTTGAAAAAAACCGGGCTTCTTTGGCAGACGGCATTTTGTTTTGCTTGGAACATTCTTGAATATGCAGATCGACAATGTAGCTCTCCTGCACCAAACGCGTTCTGGATACATTAGAATGTGCGTGAATGATAACAGTATACCTATACCATTTGGATGTGCCCGACTTATAAAGAAAAAATTAATTTTAATTAAGATAATGGATACAAAAATGGAAGAGAAAATATCATTTCAGGTGCAATGCTACATGTACAAATATTTAACATTAAAACTGACGGCACCCGATATTATTTCACAATGATCGTTAATGAAGAAAATACAATGAGTTTTGAAATTGATCTTAATCGGATGGAAGGGAATTGAGTTTGATACGAAGCCTGTGTTGAATCATGCCTCTTATCACAGTAGCTCTGTATCCATGGAAAAAATTAATATTAATTAAAATCATTGTATCGCTTTTCATTGGGTTCATTTCTCATTAATATTGAGTTTAAAAAAGGATAGTGAGTTTTGGGAGCGAAATTTATCAAGCGGGGGAGAGGAATCAACAGTGCCTTTTTAATGCTGTTCGAAACTGTGCCAATTCTAATTTCACTCGTAAAATCATAAAATGCGTTCGTGCTGCAAAACGTCTGCTCTTTGGACTTGACTTTCCATGTGGAATATCTAAGTAATTACCAGATATTCCGCAATTTCTCAATTATTTTCTAAAGATTTCGCAACTTTAAATCAATTTGAGCGCGACGATTGTGCTTTTAGCTAATGAATATACTTCTTTGGGGCATTTATACGATATCATTGTAGGTAATATCATGCAATATGTTAATTTTCATAGCTGAAAAAGTGACGCTTAAGTAATTAAATACAAGAAGGTCATATTTTTCTTCTCCTCGGACTTTCCGCAGTACGCAGCACTGAATGACGAAAACCAGGGTTTTGAATTTGAACTTTAAACCCTGAGAGTTATCTCGCATGCCAAGTGACCAATGCAATAGTATTTTGAAATTTTTGGATGGAAGAAGTCTGAATCAAAATTCTATAGTGACGGAAATCATATGAATCAAGAAATAGATGAAAACAAGGTTCAGGGCACAGGTAAAACTGACGCTCATTTAAAACTCTTCGATATGAAACATCGGAGCCTCCTACCTGCTATGATATTGGTCATGATAAAAACGGATTCCGCTGCTAAACATCAGTCAATAAGTGCCTAAGCCTTCAATGAACGTTCCACCCTTTGTAGTGGTCACAGCCCTTCGAAAGCTTGGCAAAGGTGGGCATTAACATCATCCCACGCTCCATGTAAAACCAACGCGTCATCGACAGATTCATCACCGGTTGAAGGTTTTAAGCCCTATCGCACCCGCGAGATGGCAGGACTATCGGTTAAGCCCACGGTCCCATTTTTATATTGACACAAGGAATCGAAAATCTGATAAAAGTCACTATATAAATTTAAATATCACTTTTAAGTTAAAGTAGTCTCACTGCGCGCATAATTAAATTTTCTCTTTAATATCTACCGGTTCGATTGAAGGAAAGAGGAGAACTCTGTTAAGGAAAGGTTCACCATACGTGAATATATCTAATAACTAACAAAGAAGGGCGGGGTGTAAGAATATTGGCCTCCAACCCCTGGTTTTGTATTTTATTCAGTGTATTAACTACGGTTCGACTCTTGGCTGACATTTCATTGGAATTTATTTTTGTGTGCCGTGCAGAAAGCATCCAAATTTCAGTAATCCTGCGGTAGGACGGGACATCAACTTGTGATCCTATCCGACTTACCCGGTCACAGAGAGTGGGAAAGGTTTATGAGAATGGTACAATGTTTATAAATATATCTTACATTGTAGTTAAATTACGGGAGGGACAATATAAGAAAATAGTGTTCATGAGTATAAGGCAAGATCCAGATGAGTAGTGTTCATGAGTATAGGCAAGATCCAGAACTACAGGTAAACCTCTTTTAGCAGCTCGTAGGATGACGTGTAGATGAAGTCGTCTTTTCTATGGCTGAGTATGTTTTAGAATATTTGAACTGTGATATAATATTCAAGAAAAATTCATCCTTTAATAAACTGAAACTTATGAAGACGCAACTCAGCGATGGTACATAATCGCGCACGATACATAGTTAACTCAGTTTTCATATTGCAGTGAAAACAGTATTAATGACCCTCATTTTCTTTAAGAATAAGTAGCGATGCGTGGTGTTTAATTTTTTATTCACTCTCTGGAAGCTATGGTACTAACTACTATTTAGAGGGTAATTTAAACGGAAAATGGAATATATTTATGGAATGGTGAAAGGAAGCAAGATAGCTCTATTTAACTGCTCATTATGCATACACGCGTTTCAAATGCTAGGTAATCATAACCTGATGATAGCCTAGCGGCTGAAACGCGTCGTACGTATACTAAACTGTGGAATTGTGCAGTGTTGGTTCATTTAATCATGATAACATTCCGCTACATCTCGCCAAAGTTAGTGGCTTGTATTTGGGAAGAGAATTGAGGTAAAATCAAAATCTTTCACAAAATTAATTTTCTATCCAGCCACCCTTTCCTCTTTTGATATATGCATGTAGTTTACCGGAAGAACATTTTTCTACTCCTAAGATTGTAGGATCCCTTCCAACTCCATTCAAGATTGAACGTCGATAGTATAGTGATATCCAAACATGGAAGGGAATTACCTTCTACTGAGGCACAATAACGTTTTCAGACATGCAATTAGTCGAAAGAAAGTTTTTCTCGACGGCCGAGTGCCTTACAAAATCACTTCTGCGAACCTTAAGTTTCTTAGCCCTTGGTTCTGGCGAGCAATTACGCCCCGTGAAGTGGAATGAGCCTTCTTCGACAAGTCCAAGATCCTCAGTAATTCGACCGCAGTGCTCCATTAAAAACGCATGCTTTCATTTCGCAGGGAGTTCGTGAAGTGCTTAAGCAAACGTTAGCGTGTATACCTGGGGGGAGGGAGCTTTAGTCTGAGCCAGTTGGCGTGTTCGGGGACGGCGACAATCGACTCCAATATTTGACTTGGCGAACAATAAGAGTCATCGTCGGAGAAGTTAAGATTAAGACAAAGGAAAGCCTTTGAGAGATAGGGAGAGACTTTTATTCTCGACTCCTCTCCTAGGTGGGTTGGAAAGGGGTTCGAGAAAAAAAATGGCGAAGGGGTTCTTAAGAAAAAAACAAGGAGGTAGACAGGTTGGAGTGGGTATTCCACAACTTCTTACGAGAGCGACTATGTACTTTAATGACAGGGAGGGCCATGTGCTGGAGTTACAAGGAGGATGGGAAAGTTTGAAGGTGACGGAAGGGGGTCTGCGAACACCTTCGACTTCATTAAGTATGCGCGAGCGTTCACAGTAGGAAGTGTAGAGAGACAGAGAGAGAGAGAGGGGAGAAGCGGAGGAGACTTTGAGACACGGAGGTGTTTGGTAAGTAGTAGTGAGGATAGGTGTGTATACTGCTGCTACGGCCGCGAGCGGAAACCGCGCATGCGCGGTGAGATGGGACGGAAGATAGGCCACGCCCCCCCTCCGCCCCCGAGCACTCTCATCTCAAAGCGTTGCGTTTGCGCTTCGGCTCAGCGCGCTTCCAATCCTCTGCTAAGCCGATTAAGCGATGTAAATATGCGTAAACTTCCGGAGTATTAATAAAGAGTGGCGAAACGCAGGGAAGCTCGTCGTAACTTGATTTCGACACGTTCTGAGCGAAGTTGTTTAGCGGGAACTACGTACAAAGCTATGCGATTAGTGGAAGGATTTTTGGGTCTATGAAGCTCATAGGTGACGTAGAATAATGGAAAATTAAATAAAAAAACGACAAAAAATCAGATTAGATTGCTGGAGCCCTACTGGACACGGTAGTTTTTTTTCGCACCACCTCTTTTCCCTTTAGACTCCAGGAACCTTTCTTTTTCCAGCGCTATATCCTTCTTTAGTTCAGTTTGTTTATCACCATTTTTTCCATCCAAAAAGTCTCTTCCTCTACCCCCAACTTGTCGTGAATATTCTGATCTCAAAATTGGTCTTCATTTAACCGTAGTATTAAATTATTTGCGGGAATAACTAATGGTAACGGGGATCGGTTTGGTGTAGTAGCTACGGTAGTTTTATCCCAAGGTGACGGGCTATGGATGAGAGTTTCCAATATTAATCCTCTCCCTGACTGATTTTTGCTTGGAGAACGCTTCGAGTTCAATACTCCGTCCGTCAGATAGGATGTAAAACCGTAGATCTCTCGGAGCCTCTCATTAAGATTAGGCTACTGAAAAACGCCGGGTTCCTCTCCATCCTTACTTCATTCTATTTGCAACTATCCAAAATGGCGTAAATGACGCAAGCTATCGGCCGACACCCCCAAATACCACTGTTACTAAAGGTGACTCAGTCTTTCTAAATAGAATGTATAATCATTGCTTAGGCTCTGTTTTTAGGCTGCTTCATTTGGTAAAATACCTTATAATGCTGTGTAGAAAAGAAACCTAGGCGGAGAATACTAAATATCATGTTGAATGACTAGATGACCTTTATTTTGGAGGAAAATCATAAGTAATATATGGATTATAGTAAAGCCAGCCGAAAGGACTTGATAGCGGAAAGCATTTGAATAAAATACTGCTGAGTGATTCAATATGGAGCTTAGGGTTGGCTATATCTAAAATTCCTGTCCGGAATTATACTTTCCAAGATGTTTCTTATGAAGATGTTATGTCGGAGTAGGTTTCGGATGAGCTTTGCTCTTCTTTTCTTAATCATTTCCAGTAGTTCCATTTTAGCTTGTAATTCTTGTAGCAGCTCTTCATTGATTCTGTTAATTGTAAAACTGGTCTAAGTAAGCCTTCCCCAAAACTATACAAAGAGGTATTGGCAGCCATGACAAAATCTGCGAATGAGGCAGGGAGTAGATGAATGAACTGCGAATAATAGATAGGACACTCCATCAAATCCTACCCAACCCAATGGGAGACTATCAACTTTATTGATAAAAATGGTTTCACCCGGTGATCATATAAGTACTGAGTAGCGTATCGGTTACAATTGATCCAATAAAGCAGGTGATTGCTTAAAAACTGAACATTTCTTTCAATTATAGTATTATATTTTTAATTTAAGGAAGCAATGATAACAAGACAGCTAACTGTTTCAGAGGCATGCACTGGGAGAATGGTGAAGAAGATTGGGCAGGAAAACGAGGAAGGGATGTTAGATATTACAGAGGAAGAAAGTGAATTGCGAAAGGCAATTCGATGGGGGAGAAAACGCCATTGGATAAGGTTATTCCCGGAAATGGGATGCTAAAAGGTTAAAGTTAGATGGGAATGGAGGAGAGAGAAGAAGGATCCATATTTCAGGTGACATGAATGCATTTAGGGAAGAGGCTGAGTGGGAAATTTGAATAATTGTGGAATTTTATTACCTCCGCAAAACGTTAGTGAGCGTTCATAAAGTTTTTTTTTTGTAATCTGTCCGAATCTGCCTCAACCTCATGATTAAAATGGGTGTCCTTCCGTTTAGAACGTATTTTTACAGATGAATTGTACTCTTTCGCCACTGTTGAATGTTTCTCTTAGTTCACTGCCTACTTCAAGCATGTCCCGGCTTCTTTCCCCACGTCCAATATGCTCACCGTTTCCTTTCTCCTTCTCCGTTCTCCCAACGTTCTAACCTCAATAACGACCTTAAGTAAACCGTTGACTTTACTTACTTCCTCCATTCACCTGCTCTGCCTCCTCATAATCTCCTCAGAATCTAGTTATCCTCTCCAAAATTCCCTACACCTTTTCATTTTCTCTCTTTGGGTCCATCATTTTTCCTGCATTATTCTCCTCACCAACATCTCCATCGCTTTTATTTTCTTCTTATCCTCCCTTTCACACGGTCCAGGTTTATCTACCAGACAGCACAGTGCTACAGATTAAACTCCGTATTTAACTTTTCATGTTTGCCAAGGACTGGTGCCACAAGTTCTCTTCTGTTGGCAAAGGCTACTTCCCTAAACAATTGCCCTACGATTGTCTTCCTAATTTTCCTGGTAGTGGTAGTAGAATTTCTTTTTAAGGTGCTCCAACTGCTTAGTTTACATGCCATCATCAAACATAAATTAATACTAACCTTATTGCTAAGTGAATTACCTTATTCTTACCATAGGTGTAGTTTTAATGGCATCCGTCGATTTGCTAGGCTGGCTCCTTAACATCCTGCCTACCGCGGGTGGTTCGCTGTTTGTTTACATACGTTTAAAGCGGCATGTAAGTCTCTGAAACGCCAAGTAAACGAACTTTATTTAAAGAAATGATCCAGAAAATAATAGAATGAATTCTCATGCTCAGGAAGGTCTTTCATTTCGCAAAAATCAATTCATTGTGGATGTTGAAATTGTAGGACAAGATCGGGACCACGATTTGCCTCATCGTCCTGATAGGCGTATACACGCCGCCCGTGCGCTGTGATTTTAGGTCTAATACATGGCGACTAGTTGTCGCGCGCGCCATTACAGTCCATCAAGGAGTGCTCTCGTGAGGCAGAATCGGATTTCAACGAAGGAACCACAATCGAGCGCCATCATCATCAGCCATCCATTCTGAGATTGGCTTGACGCAGCTCTTTACCCTAGTCCATTATTGTTAGCTATTATTTGCTATTATTCTCATTCGTATTACATGATACCTCAGTTTTGCAAATTACAGCATAGTCACTTTATTTCGTGTAAGGTCTTTCTGCACAATTTAGTAAAGGTTAAGCTGTTCTAGTACATAGTTATTATTTGTTATTATTCTCATACGTATTACATGATACCTCAGTTTTACAATTTACACCATAGTCACTTTATTTCGTATAAGGTGTTTTTGCTGAATTTATTAAAGGTTAAGCTGCCCTTGTACATACCTCTCATCCCCGGGTTTGAATCCAGGCAGGTGCTGCCGGTTTTTACTGGTGAATCGGTTTTTATTAAATTATCCCACTGTCATAATTTTACCGTAGCTCCTAACCCTATGGTAAACGAAATAGACATTCTCCGGGTAGGATTCGATCCCGTAACCTTTTGGTTTCCAGGCCGGCGCTTAACGGACCTATCCTCCTTAACAAGCTCAAAAAAGAAAACCCATTCTCGTATCGCAGCCCAGCACTCAGATCCACAGAAACCCACGCTCGTTAACATGCTCTTTGCTAACATTTTCCTGAAGACCAGGTTTTATAAGGCATGGTTAACCTTACCCCATTTGACATGGCATTAGGTTCATGTGTTGACGTGAGTGCGAAGGACTTTGACCATTAGAGTTATTATGTCGTGAAAGCGTTTATCCGATCGTCATAAAATTGGGTCATCACCTATCGGAACGCGTGTTGGGCTATCCTTTGTGAAATGCTTACACTTCCATCATGAACGGCTATTTGAGCACGTTGAATCATCAACCATGATTGAGAATGTGTTCCGTGCATTAGCCACGCGAGCCAATTGCCTGCGGTGCGATTCCCAGCCCAGTTACTTGCTCCATAGAGGATCCTCATAAATGGCGCACTCTCTTTGTCGTCATTTGCAATTGTGCGAGTACGGGAGCGTACCTAAATACAATCGTTCATATTTCCACCGCTTTTTTACCTCAGCTCTTGGAAAAACCCGGTCTAATATAATGTCTAACGATTCATACTTGAAAATTCCTTGGGCTTTGAGAACTTTATTATAGAAATGAAGCGAAGGCGAATCGCTTGAAAAGTAAATAAACTTGTTCTAAATGACCCAGATAGTGTTTTCGATTCTTTTCCAAAGTTGAATCTTAAGGTTGCAAGGAAAGATTTGAAATTTGAAATGAAAGAGAAACAAGAGTGAGTTGGGGAGAAAAATCTGACACCTGCATCAACCTGCCTTTAACGAATGGCACCAAAGGGTCCATAATGTAACGTCCTATCCAACGATCGCCGCCGCATGTTTGGTATACTCTAAACACATGGCAACGGAGGGGGATTTACAATAAAATGCGTGACAGGAATTGAATCAAGGACATAGATTTGGGAAACTCTTGGTAGACTATGAACCACGTCTGATCAAACTACATAACGGTGTGAGATTCCACACCTGCAACCGACTGGTATAAATATACTATGTTTAGATAATCGAGTTTTATTCAGAAAAATCCTCTTCATCCCTAATTCCAATTCCAGCAAGTATGCACATTAGGTGTTAAAACTACTTTGCAAATTTCTGATTAGGTTCTCTCGGAGCTTGAAGATCTGTTTAGGGTTAAATTAAACTCTGAAGATTCAGTGTAAAATTGCATGGAAACGAGACATACTCAGAAATCACGGAATGGGCAATATTCACAAACGAAATTTTAATACGACCTAAGATTCGCTTTTTTAAGGATGGTCAAGCAGCATACAAAGTTTGCGTCGATATTCATACTGTTGGTAAAGGGTTAGGTGAAGAAGAAAAGGAAATCTTAGTCGTATTAAAAATTTAACTTGCGTGTATGGCCCATTTGTACTATTTCTGAGTAGGGTTAAATTATTGTTCACCGCGGCAATTGTAATATCTTAAATATACTACGCTTAGGTAATCGAGATTTATTCAGAAAAATCCTCTTCATCCCTAATTCCAATTCCAGCAAGTATGCACATTAGGTGTTAAAACTACTTTGCAAATTTCTGATTAGGTTCTCTCGGAGCTTGAAGATCTGTTTAGGGTTAAATTAAACTCTGAAGATTCAGGGTAAAATCACGTGGAAACGAAACATACTCAGAAATCACGAAAATTGGCAATATTCACAAACGAAATTTTAAAACGACCTAATATTTGCTTTTTAAAGGATTGTCAAGCAGCATACGAAGGTTGCGTCGATATTTATACTGTCAGTGAAGGGTTAGGTGGAGAAGAAAAGGAAACCATAGTCGTATTAAAAATTTAACTTGCGTGCATTGCCCATTTTTACTATTTATGAATAGGGTTTAATTATTGTTCACCGGGGCAATTTTAATATCTTACGATTTATGTCCATGGCAGGTGGTGTTCGAACGAACCTATTTCCAACTCATAGAATTATTAGCGAAAAAGGCACTCACCGGGTTTTCCTCCCCCCTCCTTCCAAGAATCCTTGCTTCCCATCCCCTCCAGGGCCGGCAGAATCGGAGACTGCTTCGGCGGTGGTTGGCAGCAGGGGCGGCAACCGCAGCCTCGCCACCGCCTCCCGATCAGAAACAGAATGACGAGGAAAAAGAGTACGAGGGCCGCCCCTGACCCCGCCACTACTTCTGCCCAACCCCCTCCACCCGTCCCTCGTCCGCTGACCCTGGATCCCGTCAACTCCTGCGCCGTCGGCGACGGTGCCAGCGACCCCACGGTGGGCGCCGGCGCCTGTTGCTGCGGCGGTTCGGGCGCCAGAACCACGGGGGCGGCCCTTCGGGTGTCCAGGTGAAGAACCTGGCTGCGGTCTGGGGGTCTAGGGTCCCCAGGGGTACGAGAAACCACTTCCACCTGTAAGAAGAGCATTCGACCACTGTAATGCCTCGCAACACCTTAAATAATCAGGTAGATCAGAGGATCAGGTACTAGATGTAGAGCCATTAGAGATTAGTCTCTACATCTAGTACCTGAACCTCGGTAAAATTGCCGTCCGAATTAAGGATCCTGGGTAGCGTAGTAGTCTGCGCAGTGGCCCGGAAAGCCAAAGGTCCGTGGTTCGATTCCAGATCCAGGTGAAGTTTTTCGCATGGCAATTAATGTGAATTTCACCGCCATTCACGCGGTAGGCTTGAAATTTCTTCCATTTACGAAGACATGATGAAATGTACTGAGCAAACACAGCCGAGGACATTCATCTATAAATTCTCCAGGTAAAATCCTGTCTGAGACTATAATTTTTCACGTAGATTTTCAGGGATAATTCAAGCTGTTAACTCTCAGGGACTGGAAAATTATAGCTTATGTTATCATTTTCACCATTCACACCGTCATTTTCTTTGCCCCTTTTCGAATCATTTTAGGCTTTGAATTTCTACCCACACGGTTATGTGTTGTCTGTCCTATGTATCCTGAATAATCTGATTAGCTGATTTTCGGGTTCATATAAGGGGGGAAAAGAACCTGATCTAGAAGGGTGGAAAAAGTACTTACCTGCTTAAGTGATCTAATACAGGATGGAAATCTCTATCGTTTGACCTATCTTTACAATGATCATTTCGGGTGTTCATTTTTCAACTTACATTTGTGCTTTTAACGTCGTTGTCCCTAAACTAATCATGAAAAAAATTGTGATGAGGAAGGCCAACATCTGAGCCAAATGCGTCTAAATGTATGAGTTCACTATTGTTTTATTTATTGTATCTTACTTGTACTTGTATTTGTACTTACTTTCTTTCTTTCTTGCTTACTTACTTACTTTGTACTTACTTATACTTGTATTGTATAGTTAAAGATATTTCCCTCTAATTTTCTATAAAAACATTCTATAAAATATAAATACCATGCTTCTAACGCTGGAACAAAGTAATCAAATTTGCTTTAATTTCAATGGGAAAACTTACTTAGTAATGTAAATGTTTTGAATTGTGATCAGAGTCACGGAACGGATAAAGTTACTCAGAAATTTCTCGTATTGCAAACATTTTACTGCCATCGCCTGTAGGGAAATAGTGAGAGACATGAAAAAAAGAACACTTGGCTCATATAATTCAACTCAAAAATAAATACCATATCTAGTTATTTAGGAATACGTAACGGTTAGAGGCCAGTCTTTTCCCTGCTGCTCTCGGGGTTTCCTCTGTAGATCTTGCACCCGTAAAACAGCTCATCTTGGGCTTGTCTCGGCGAGAATACTGTGGCATTTGCTTCGATTTGAATAAAAACGATTTAAAATGATTTGATATTTTTGCACGAATCTTCTTGGGCGTTACATTAAGATAACTTGTTATTGACGGCAATAAAACGAAACGTGAAATTAAAACCCAAAGTGGTACTCAGCAAAACACTAACCTGTTCACAAACTCTCTTACAGGTTCCGTATTTGGCACATACCGCTACGTGTTGATTGAAAACTTTCAACTTTAAAAAATAAAAATGTTTTACAACCTCTAAAGATAGCTTGAGTAAAACACGTCAATAAAATGGCGTCGAAAAATAAGAGAACATTTAAATCAAGCCCTGATGAGCAACTGCTTTCATTAATGTCAACATCAAAATTTTTGTCAAGAAAGTGATAGTCGATCCATAAGCTCTCATCATCATAATCACGTGAAGTTGATCCTTAAATACAATTCTCAAGAATGTGTAGTAACTCTTATCTGGTCACCAGTATCCTTAAATGATATTTATTGGTTTTGCAGCCCATTTATTTTTGGTATCCTTGGATAGCGAACTTAATCCATCCTGTGACTCAGTTCACATCTAAATATTCGCTGAACGAAAAAAAATTTCTCATCGAAATTAAAGAAATTCACGAACCTTTGAAATATGGCATTGTTTTATATTTCTAAATGTTTTTTGTGATGAAAATGTTGAATTAATCTAAATTATCACCATATACAGGCAGGTAACACTAAAGCGACTAAAGCAGTAGTGTAAATATTTGTATGGAGCATTTGGCTCTTAACCTTCCATACTTTTCGTTTCCTAAATCTTTAAAGTGCCGTCTTTATCTTATGTACTTTTCTGACATCTACTGGATTGTGGTTAAAAATATCTTCGTTACTCGTGCGTGTTCAGGCTATAGTGCACATTATTATAAGTGGTTAAATGGTTTTTCGAAAGCATAGTCATTTCTACAAACCAAATGCTGCTCTCAATATTTGCTGCCCTTTCGTGTATTACCTCCACCTATGGATTAACCGATGAGTGAGATTTAGAGTCACCAGTCAAGTGGTAATAGTTGTTCAAGGTTGGTTATTGTCAGCTAAGGTCACTTAAGCCAATTAGGATAGGCTTATACATTGCTAGAGTCAGGAATGTTTCAAGGGACGGAAGAAGAGTATTTCAGGATATTGAGTATGCGTTATTCAATTTTTGGTGTTACGGAGAGGTCGATAAGAATAGGAATAAGGATAAAATAAGCTAAGGATAAGGTGGGCATAATAAATTTCGGAGATTGAAGTAAGAAAAGAAATGATCCCGGCGGCGTCGACATTACGCTACTTTAAGCGATAGGTACTTAGTAAGCGGTACTCAGCTTAACGTCTCACCTGACGGACAGAGTACTAAACTCGAAGCGATCTTCACTGAGCTCTCGTGTAAGGACCGGCATGCTAATGAAAAATCTCTGCCACTGCGTTTGCTTACTTTGGATTTGAACCGACCTAGATATAATCCTCTGACAGTAAGACAAGCCACTTTAATATGCTGATAAACTCACATCCTTTTCTGCATGCAAAAATCGATTGATTAAAGAGGAGCAAATTTGAACACTAGATTAACCTCTTTGAAATGTGGCGTTAGCAATGTTTACATTGATAATTTCAAAATAAGATTGTTCATGGCGTGACTTAGCAGAACATTCCGTAACGTTTGCAAATGTAGAGACTAGTGATTTTAACGGAGGTGATAATCTGCATATCTGTTATAAGTTAGGCAGATAAACATTTTTAATGGTGGATTGAAAAGTCGTTGATTATTTCAGGGACTGCTCATTTGCAAAATTCTATTTCGCCTTTTCGTCGCAAAGCAATTACCTTGATTACTGCGCCTAATTTGCATCAGAACACTATATAGACATGGTAAAAAATGGAAATACCTACTTAATGCGGTGATCTTATCGAGGCACAAATACATGGTTTTACTCCAATTCATGAATATTTGGCCCATGCATCAAGTATTGTGTAGGCATTCAACATTATAGGCTCACCTGCTGTATCTTTTTACAAATTTTTCAAGGCGGAAAAGTGGATTCAAATTGTATTATTCCAAATTAAGGCTGATTTTCCATTACAGTGAGAGCGTCTAAAGGGCAAACATCAATTAATGCGCAGAATTTTCAATTGCGATTGAATCCTTCGGCCCTTTTCGTATGGAAGAAAGACGATTGCATATTGATAAAATAATATGCCTTGTATACTACCGCAGGGATTTAAAATAAGCAAATGTTCCATATTTTTGACCTCACAACGTCTTTTTCAAGGAGCTGGGTGTGGAATAGTGATTAAAAAGTGCTGCGTGTGTAGGATAAATGGAATGTTTCTCACTGTCATGGAAAGGTTTCACATGCAAGATACGTAAATTATGGTAGATACTTTTAAGTCATTTTAAAACTTTGAAAGGAAATAAATGAGGGAAATTAGGAGTAGGAAACGGAATAATGAGGCAGGATATTGAAATTCGGGCAATTCATTCAATGGCGTGACCAACTGTAGTTTGCCTTTTCAGCAGAGGATACATTTTTCGACTCGAAAGGGAAAATTATTTCCAACGCTCCTGTTATCATTGCAACGAGAGTCGTCCTTCACCTGCTGTTGGTAGGTATGTTATCATTTCAATGGAGCTATAACCTGATTCTTCGTGTTTTCTCATTGAATCTAGATTGAAAATGTACTTATGGATATGGCTTTTAATTGATTCTAGGCCAAAATGGCCTTTTTTGATTAAAAATTGTAATTTTTCAAAAAAATCAGACAAATGAGGATGATGATACTGTGTGACACGCTGCCGTTTAAATGATGTATATTTAACACCAATGAATTTGATGTACTAGCGCAGGTTATTGCCGTAATTTTCGCGTTAATGGTAACGAGGCACAAGAAACAAAAATAGTTATATTTATTAAGTCTCATATCCATGCACGAAAAAAAAATAGAGTGCCAGAGTATAGAATAGAGTGGAGAGCTGCGTAATAATAAGCTTTGAACTTATGGAAATTCATGATGAAAAAAATGCATATCGATATTTATATATTTATTTGCTCAAAATTTTTGTTTTTGCCAGATTAATTTCAATTTAATCGGTAAAGGTCCTTTTAAATGCCCATGGTTTGAAAGGATTGATGCATTACATAAAGTTTATAATAGATTGAGTATTTATAGTTTTTTTCTTACGTGCATAATGATCTATCGGCAGCATAGATGAAACAACCAATTATTACCTTCCAATTCAATTTCAACCGGCACTGTTAGTTTTCATTTTGCTATTTTAGTTTATGGCGGGTACGGCAAGCTTTGATGGGCAGACTAAATATCTTTGAACCCCCTCTTATTCTCGTGCACTTCTACTGCGCTCTTCACCCCGGCATGCTTCCCACCACCCCTCATCTCGTCTGAAAATTCTCTTCCTTTTCCCCCCCGGTACCTCGATTACCTCGCATCCCTCCTTTTATAACAGACTTCAATATTCCCATCCTCCACCCCTCAAGGAGTAGAGGGAGGTTTATTACATTCACGAGAAACGAGTCGGGTCAAGCAGGTCAAGGGGTCAATTTTAAGCGAGGAGAGGCCAAAGTAAAATGGAAAGTCAGAGGAAAGAGTGCAATTTTTACCCTCTGGAACACGGGAGTAAAACATATTGGAATATGAATCCCCCCCGTCACTTTAGACGAGTCTTTAAGAATGGAAAAGCATGTATCTCTCTCCTGCTATCGCATATAAACATTTTGCTAATTTATTTTTCAAAGTTACAAGCACGAGAATAAAGACCGGAGTTCGCAACTTGGGAAGTCATTACAGCAGTATCATTCGTACGCTTTCGGTTCAATTTGGCGAGGAGAGTTTGATGAGTTGACGAGGAGTGCGTGAATACTGAATAGAACAGACCGCTGCCGGGTAGATACAAAGATAGTCCAAGTGCGCCAGATCGGATGTATGTAGCAGAATAGCGTGACGGTATGAGGAAGGTTCCAAAATGAAGTCCTCAAATAAAATCACCACATCAATTCCAATGGGTTTGGAAGGCATGCTCTCAATGCTCTGGAGCGAGCATTTAATCATTTACGCTAGAAATACCGATGACGCTGCCCAGATTGATTTAAAACCTTTTCAGCATTCATATCGTGGTATTTTGAAAAACAACTCCAAATGCAGAGCTAGTAGCCGCATGCCTAATTGATTTTCACCATCATGTGTAGTTCTTTTATTGCCGCAACTCGCCATCGGAATACCAAAATTTGAATTTGATGCTATTTTTTATGTCCCTAAATAGTTTCGTATTTTTTAAGCATGAAGTATTCAGAGCACCCTACGTGAAAATTTTCAATGTGGTCCATTTTGAGGGAGATGAAAATTTGATTAATGGAACAGGGTTTAGGTGTTCCACGTTTCATTTATAAATAGCAACCAGTATCAACTATGTGTTCCTCGGTGGTTACATTAACGTGAATGAAGTAAGAGTTCGTGACATGGCTTGCCTCTTTCGCATTAGTCCATTAAATTCTGACCACAAATCTTGTTGGCCTTGCTGCTGAAACCAGATGTGCATAGTGCATTCAATGCTGATAACATAATGGCGGTGACTTGAATAATGTACCTATTCCAAAGGGTCGCAATTAGAATAATGTACGGACTCTACTGAGTGTACGTCACATGACCTTTAATATGCAATTAGTTCATTCTACTAAAGCGTTTCTCATCCAGGTCGATCTAATGGGGTCGAATGCGTAAGAGACTACGATCGATTGAATATGTGCTTTGAAAATCAGAAGTTTTTTCATCATAAGTAATGAAAGTATTAATGGAAGTGTAGCTTCCACTTTTTATGGTTGAATAACCAGAGCGCGAAAATATTTCAACCAGTAACTCATTACTTTCGAGAAAGATCTTGTGGGGATGAAGTTCTTGTGGTAGCTAAAGTATTGGCCTTCCAATCCTTTGGCCCGGGTTTGACTACCGACTACACTAGTAGACTTTCTTAGTGGGCTACAGGTTCTGAGTGTTGTGTGTAGAGCGCTTAACGTTCAGTCCCTACCCCGTCGGATGGAGTCTTTAACCGTAGACTCCCTGGCGTCAAAGCCAACAGACTATACCTGCGCTGGGCTTTTATCCACTCTCTAAAAGCCGTTCTCTTCCCTAATGCCCGCCTATCCTTAATGAAGCAGATGCCCGTAGTTCCAAATAATAGCTTCAAGAAAATAATATTAATCCCAAATTTCGCCAACGAGCCAAGGAAGATGATAGTTAAAATTACAATGGATCATTTATTGACAGAAACATGTTCACTTGACATGTCTTTACCAACGATGAAATACAGAGTCAGCAAGGAGGAAAAATCTAAGGTATTCTGCCTTGTTATCGAAAAAATTTACTTAGGAGGGTTTTAAAAAGAAGATGAGTCTATTGAGCCAATTCAATTTCAACTGGGAATATTCTATTTCCTCATAAAGGAATAAACTCCAACGCCAACATTCTGTCATTTAGATGATTATCTACGCGAAGGAGAGTTGGTAAAAGTGGGTTGTCGACAGGGCACTAGATAGGACGTGCGGTTCAGCGTAGGGTCTGGACCACGTAAATGCCCTGCTCTAAATAGGGTTTATTCCTTCTCTTTTAATTGAATTTTTGGACTTATCTCCACTTTGAAAAGAGCATTCACGATAAGAGTGGTAGAAGACACTTTTATAAAAGTAAAAATAGTTGTTAGGGAGTTTCACTAGAAACATTAAGCAGATTAAATCTCTCTTACTGGCAGAATCAATATAATATTCTATTTTGAAATCTAATGTTCCCGAGTCTGTGCTAGGTTAATATATGTCCTTTCATTTGAGGTTTGAACAGATATTTTTTCATCATGCTGTTTCTCAACACAGCCTCATTACATTTCCAAATTTCCTTTTTGTGCCCGAAATATTTCTTCTACCTTGTCTTTTTTTCTCTTTCTCTTCCACTACCGAGTGATATTTTTTTCTCTTCCTCTTCCACTGCGCTTCCTTTGTCCATGTGTTTCTCGCTCAAGTTTGCATATTCTCTTACGAATCTTGGCATTCATACTCTCCCCTCTTACATCTCTTCCGTCTTCATGATTATTTATTCATGCACCCGAGGCCACTTTATCTTTCTCGTATTAGCTGTATCCTTTGTACATCGTAATGCTTTCGTCTTCCCTTCTTCAGCGTTTTAGTTACCTTTCAGCAAGGCTTTACTTTTCATCGTCACCAAGAAGCCCCAACCCTCCTCTATATATATCGTAGTTTAAAATTTGTTGAAAGCTTATTAACGCCACTTCATATATTTCATTTTTATCCTTTGAATCTGAAATGGTAATCCTCTTATGCCAACTATTCGGTATTAGCTCTTATATCTCACGTGAGGCCTTCTTTTTTATGCATCTCATTCACTTTTCCTCCACGATTGTCTTCATTAGGCTATCATTTCTCCAGTTATGGCAGATCAATCCGTTCCGTTAACTTCTTAAGGTTATAATATGACTTTTCTTTTCTTACACTCTACTTAGGACCGCTTCGTTAGTCACTTGGTGGATCCATTTTATCTTCATCAGTCTTCTGTAGCACTGCATTTTGAATTCTTTGAGCCTTGACGTCTCTGCTGTTATTATCTTCTACACTGCCGTTATGAAACGTGCTCCAAATGTATGCCCAAATGAAATATTTCCTTATTTCTACGGTTATATTTGCCACCATAAATGGATTCTTCTATTCGTGCAGAGCCCTATTCGCCAAAAACAGAATGTAGCCAGAGCTTTTAACAACTTTGAAGAGAATAATCAACAAATCAGGCATTTAACCGTATAAAAAGTAGTTATATCTACAAACTGATGATAAATGACTAATGAAAACCATCCCATTCGTTAAAAGGTGGTACGAGTCTATTGATGTAGGAAAGAAGTTTCTCGGTAAAAAAATGAGAAAAGGGAAAATGAACGAGGAGAAAGTTGAAAATTACGATAGTGAAAAATGATATGCAATAGTTAAAAATAAAAATATAATAAAATAATTGTTAGTACAAGATATGCATTTGGTTCAATGAGTTCCGGTACGGTCTCGGAATAAAATGCATAAAAACCCCAAAAGGCTTTTAACATTTGAGTTTGGGGAGGAGTCTGAAGTGAGAAGGGGAATAAATACGTCAAATACGTGGGTTGTTCTAGGACTTTAACCCCTATTTTTCCCAACAATTGATTGTCTCAACAAAGTTCTCGGAAGCTTGCACGCGCTGCTCAAATTGCTCCGGTGTAAACGCGTTGCTGAACCAGCTCCCCACCACGCAGTCCGCACACTTAATCGTCAGGTGTGGTACTGTGAACGGTGCCTGTAGCGATGCCGAGTGCCGAGAATGCTTTTGATGCTTGCTCGTCTGCTAGTGTGAAGCAGCACGCGCGCACGGTTCATGGTTTCCCTTTGACTGATCACCCGTATACCGGCTCGAGAATCGTCTTGCCTAAAGGTTCAAGACCATTCATTATAAGCGAAAAACGTTATTATGATTGTTCCTATCCTAGGATTGGTTCACTCTACTCCTTCGTTCCTCCTACTCCTTATGTCTTTGTAGTTCTCCTTCCTACATCATTCTTGATGTGTCCTGTTTTATTTATCTCTTGGTCTTCCTCGTGGCACCTTTTCTTCGATTTTTCCCTCCATTATTGTTTCGACGTCTTTGTGGTGCCTCAGGGTGGGCTCAAGTAACTGTGTTCTTCTGGGGCGTAAGGTTCTCCTTGGCATCTTCCCTTCTTCCATTCTTCTGAGAACCTTCTCGTTTCTTACTTTATCCATCCAATTGATCTACAGCATCTTCCTCCAACGCCCGGTTTCAAAGAGATCTATTCTTTTCTATTCACATATCCCAATGATCTATGCTTCTGATCCGTCTAGCGCCCCATAAACGCTTTATTTCGACTTAATCACTTCAGTATTCTCTTTGCATCGTTTCTTGCGTTTTAGTCACCGTATTACCGAATTCATAACATACTTGATTTCTGTACGTAGCACCATTTTGTAAACAATAAAAACCCATAAAGACGCACTAAAACAGATCCTTGTACACGAGAAAGACCTCCTCTTACCGCTGCAACATAATAAATGGGATGTAAAGGAAGCTTCAGTCTACGTATCCTTATAGTTGTTCGGGATACTGCACCATTTTTTTCTCGTGTAAAAATTCAGTCCCGGAATTTCCTGACCCAAATGTGCATAATGAATTGAAATGAGTGAGTTTAGAGCCTAATTTAAGCAAATATAGGAAAATAGAAAACATGTAGATACACATGAAATGTACTTACATGGGGTAGGAAATAATAATCCCACTGTACTACAAAGGGATAACGAATATATGTTTTTTCTTTTTTGACGCCATGCAATTAAATGCATGGTGCCGATCGCGAGAAACTTTAACCGAAAAGACTATTATTGATTTCTCTCGGGAAAAGCAAGAGATGAAAGAGTCCTTTGGTGTCTTGCCTTCAGTCGGCCCATTTTGTAATCTAGTCTTTTAGACGTGGTTTCAACTGATATCTATAATACAGCGGAAATAAGGAATTAAAGTTGGCTTTTAAACACGATACCTTTTCCTTTTTTTATCCAGCAGTTTTTCTGAGACAAAAACTCTTTGAGAATTTAAAAAAAAATAAAAATGCAGGAAGTGCTTCACGATTTAGATTTGGAGCAATGCTGTAAAATTCATTTTCGTGAAACCTTTTTTAAATTCCTAGATATCGTTTATGAGGGAGTGTCGTAATAAAATGTGAATTAAGAAGGAAACTAAGAAGTGCTACTGGTTATCAGAATGATAGAAGAAAGGAGCATTAAAAAGGCTCTCACCTTAATGGCATAATTAGTGGTCAGATGTATGAGATTAGAGCTTCCTACATTATGTCTCCTTCTTTGTCAAAAATGCCTACCTGTTGATCTCAGTTGAAAGTGAAATAAAATATATTCTCGGATAGTTTTTAAACCGGCGATTAAATTGTGGATGTTGCTCTTTTTCATGTGACACTCTAGACGGCTCAGATTAATGACTCATAAGGGAGTGAGGTGATCCATAGTGGTAAACGAAACGAGCGCATACTGACTCTCGCCGTCAAAATTCACTTCCAAACTAAGAGACATTTTTTCTTCTTCAAAATACGGAGTTTTCATTAAAACCAGAATACAAAAATTGATAGCCCTCTCCACCCATGTTCTTTACCCAAATTACCTACCACTAAATCGAATTCTTAATTAAATGTCCAGGCTTTTTGCGTCATTTAGGTTAAAATTTAGTTTATGAAGGAATTTTCAGAAAACTATGGTGGAGGAGAGAGAAAATCGGCGTCAGAATTCACCTGCTCTTATCGGGAGGAACCAATGAGTCTGCGATTTAAGGTACCATTCCACACAAGGAGCACGGAACATGAACTGATCTTTATAAGACGCTCAAATGGGGACCGAAATATGCCAATGGAATATTATCACTGCCAGGGTTTTAGGCTTGTCCACGAGGATGAAAAAAACAGTACTTTAGCCATAAAAAAAAACCGTCAATCCGACGTGGAAAACGAACTTCGCATTCAGTGTATAGTGGAGACTATTGCTCTCTGAGAAGCCGAATAGTAAGCGGTAGGTGAAGCAAAAGGAACTATCTAGAAGATTAGCAAGAAAAAGGGAAAATTCTTTCGAAAGAAGAATCTACTTGCAGTTGAAAGTACATTCGGCAGAAATTGTAACTTGCAACTGAAGACTGTTTCTTTTTGGAAGTGAGACGTGGACGATAAGATCCGCAGGAAAGTCAAGGCGGAAAGCATTTGAAACAAGGTGTTGCAGAAGAATGATGATGATAAATGGATTAACGGAGTGAACGACTAGACGAATTCCTAAAGAGTGCTGTAGAAAAAATAAGTCTTCTGTAAAATTAAGGAAAAGAGAGAACAATATAATCGGCTATTTCTTGAGTCTGGCCTGAACATAATAGTGGAGGAAAAAATGGATAGGAAGAATGGCAAAGGAATATTTCGCATATAATTTATCAATCAAGGATTGAAGAATGAAAATAGGGTATGCACGTATGTAAATATGATGAGGTTATCAAATAGAATAATTGATATGAGGTTAGGTAATTATTTGTAAATGCTCTAAATGCTCACTTTGATTACGCGTACCTGATGATGGTTCACCTCCTCTCACCTTTGCAGTGGATTGCAGGGTATTACGTAGATGTAGATGAGAGGATGATTATTGACGAGTAATGATGTTGAAACTATAGTATCAACGCCACCTGAAAAGATATGTCTAAAGAATCATGCTTGAAGAGGGAAATGAACGAGGAAAATGTCCATCAAAACCAAGCCTAGATGAGTAGAATACCAATGATAGCAGATATGAAGATGGGGAAGCTGGAAATGTGGTGAGTGGACGATGATGAGGCCAGGGGTTGGGCACTTAATTCACGGCGGGATTGATTGGAGAGGGACCCGGTCGCCGCCGGGCCGGGCTAGGAGGAGAAAATGAATGCCCCGGGAAGATTCGGAGGGTGGGCGAGGGGCGAAAGTCAAGATCCAATATACCTAAGGGCAACCCTCTCTTGTCACTCACTCTAGACGGGGAAAGGACCAAGAGGGAGTCATGGGGAAGGAGGGAGACTTGTGTTAGGGAGGCCACGTGATGGGATCAGGGTGAGGTCAGAGGGTATCAAGGGGGAGAGTGGCAGGGGATGCTGAGGAGGATTAAAAGGGGAGGGGGAGGGCCGTGACACGACGGTGGAACGACAAAGGAGAACGACGGCATTTGCATGTCGATTATTGCGACCCCCACCCCCATCCCCTACACGCCGCCCCCCCTCCCCCCACCCCCACTCCCCTCCTCCCTGACACGTGTGGAAGTTTCCCTTATTTCCTCGTCCTCCCCCTTATTACTCTCTACCTCGTGGGGACTCCTCTCCTTCGTTTGAACCTCCCAGCTGCAAAAGTCGTTCCTTCTTCCCCTCCCCCCAACATCGACCTCTTTCTCTCCCCCTTGGATGAGCTGCTTTGCTCCCTGAGGGCAAGGCGTTGAAGAGTCCCATTCTTCCACCCCCGTCCTCCCCTCTTCCCCTCCTTTTATATCCTCCGTAACGAATACGTTCGCCTCGCACGCTCCCTGAAAATGTCCGTATTTTCGGTGTTTTCCCCCAATGCTACCGCCTTGAACCCCTTTGAACGAAGCAGTTAAGGAGAAATTGTTTTAAGGATCAAACCGCTTTACTTCACTCCGATGCTCAAGTCCAAAAAGCTCAGGACTAATACTAATTTCCTAGCCGTATTACTGTAATTAGGTATTAGGAGATGTGGATGCTTTGAAGAGCATGAAAGAGGAAGGATTGTTAGGTAATCGTAAGGATGGATAAAATGATGAGAGGCGGGAATAATATGTTAAAAAGGGCATCGGAAAAATAGTCGTGGGAAGAATTTTTTGCCAACTTTATCTGCTTCCACCGATAGACCATGATGGCTTTATTCACCCCATGATCTCAAGGTGTGGGTAGTCTTATAAAAGTAGTACAACGCGTAAAAATAGAGCAAGGTTTTGAGTGGCTCCAACTACTATGGTTTAATCGCAGCGTCTTAACATAATCGTATACATAATCTTAAGACAAACGCGACTCTCTTGTCTGAGCCGGGAATCGATCCCACTATTTTTAGATCGGCGCGTTAAGTATCTGATTACTAATGCCAGCTGACCATTTTCAGGCCTATTTTTTGAGTAAAATAGGGTTTTAATATGTGCTAATTTAGCTATATTTCTTTTTGTGAGATAAAAGTATGCTTCACTGCTCTACATTTTATATTTCTTTTAATTTTCCCTCCATCTTCGCGCTAGGATCATTCGCGGATTTCTTTTGTATGCATCCTTTTCTCTATCAATCTCCTTCAGTTATCTTTCTTTTTATTTTTACTACGGTGAGTACGTGCTGTGCGAAATTGAAATAAATGATGAAATACGTTAGAACAATTATGTGACAGTACAAAATTAAGATATTGTCACCATCAACATCGTAAATAAACACTTCTAAGGTTTGACGCTGCTCTCAACTCGTTTCTTCTATCAGCTAAGTTAAAATTTACTTAATTCTTCTCTTTCCTGATTAACGTTTTACACGGGTTTTGAATTTTTAATACTCGACATACCAATACGATTCCAATAAATATTGATATAATTTCGTCCATAATTATTGATAACAAAACCACATTTGCGAGCACAGATCTGTTCTACGGAAAATACATCTTTGACTTCATACAACCCTAATATTGGCCTATTTAAAGGTCGTCCTACTGAACGCATTCCATTCTCATCTTCCAGCCACTCGCGAAATGAACTGCAAACACTAGTCTTTGCTCAAATAAACCCGAACTTCCAAGACGAAGATGTTAATTTTAATATGAAATGTCTCATAATTGAGGCGTCTTCTCTTTGTCGTTGGTTTTGGAGGTCGAGTTCCCTGCTTATCTTGCCTGTATCACCAGTTGGATGGAATGCTTAATTGAGAGAAGCTTGCGAGAGAGGCGTTAAGATGAAAGGCGGCGTGGGACTTTAAAGGAAGGAAATGAAGGACGAGAGAGAGAGAGGAAATGCACATTGCGATCAGGAAACATTTACTTAATGAAATAAGCTTTCTATTTAAAATATTTATTGCGAATAAATATGCAAAAAGTCATTTAAATCGGAAATTACTTTTTCGAATGGCATTTGTGAATTGTTCACATAAATACAGGGTGCGGCAGCATAAGTTCCTGTTTTATATGGATATATCCATATAAAAAAGGAATTTATGTTGCCGCACCCTGTAAAACTTGGTTTTTACCCTCAAATGATCGAGGAAGTCATACTATAAAAGTTCTGTTTCTACGAAAGTTTTTGACGCATCATTCTTGAAGTTTTTCAAGGTTATGTGTGCCTTTTTAAAAGGCCATGATGACCGGTGTAGCTCCATGAAGCTCTTCCACAAATTTACGTTGGACTGGTTTGTTTATGTTCTCAATAATATTCTCCATTTGGTTACCTAACTATCTGTTTTACTGTCTAAACAATACTGACGAAAGAACCTTTAGGTGAATAAAAAAATTTGAATGAAAAATATCATTAGAAACATTTTGCCTTACTTTATTTCATTTTTCAACTCCATATTATTCACACCTCCTTTCATTGCATAGAACTGTTACTAACTTTAACATATATCTACCCCACCGTCTCTTTCCGTTGGTGTTTAACAACATTTTTATAGAGGTCTCATTACCATCCCATCGCTATCGTATGCGCCTTTTACCTCCTACTAACAACCTGCACTTCGTCGCTCGAAATTTACCTGAATCGATTCTTCAAATCGATCAATCGAATTTATCTAATTTAAATACTTCATTCATTTCCTTAATATGACTATTGTTTCCTTCCTTACAGTTTTCTGATTCGTTGTAGAGTACAATTCACTTCTATTGGAAAGTTTATCTCCTTAGCCATTTTGAATTTTCATTCAGTGATATCTAAACGAATAGAACTAAATGGATTCACTAATTTATGTAAATATTTAAGTAGAACTACTGCGCGCTGAGAATAATCCACCCTCTGAATTACTGGTTGACGTTAGATTAGGTCCCATAACCTGCACATTACTACCATAGAAAGACTGAACTCAGAAGAATAGAAGTATTTGAAGTATGTACTTGCGTATAGCAGTGGTACAGGGACGATGATAGGGAAAGAAAAATCACTGGTGGAAGCTTTTTAAATGTGGAGCTACAGAAGAATGAGGAAGATAAAATTCATCAACCAAGTGACAGACGAAGATGTTCTAGGAAGTTTGAGAGAAAAGAGAATTCGTATGAAACCATTAAAAAGAAGATGGGAAAACCAATTCTGCCAATCTTAAAAATTGAATATGAATAATATACCTAACGAAGACAAGTCGAGGGAATGGTGAGCGGGAAGGGCCTATAAGGAAGTCATTGGATGAAATATATGGAACGAATAGTGAAGGATGTGTAAGGGAGGAGTCAGGTAAATATAAAAATACTAGCTGATAGGAGAATGTTGGTGTAGCTGTATGATACTTATCTTCGTTTTCTAGGCACCTTGATTGGTTTTGGAACGGGACTGATGGCTGAGTAACTGTATGAAAAACAAACCATAGTATTGCAAACGATTTTTGCTGGCTGCTATCCAGCAAGAACTAGTACTAATTGATGACTGCAGGGAATAGGGGAATTTCTGCACGGAGACGTAAGACGACTCACCTTTTTTTTCTCCGTCCCAAACAGCCATCGGGGTTAACTAGTTTCTCCTTCCATCGTCCTCATGCTATCAGTGGCTCTTCTACTCCTTAATCGAAGAAAGAGATAACACCTTCGGGAATACCGATATGATCATCTCCGCGCTGACTGATGAGTCACGCGCTCCCCAAAGCAGCTCCCTAGGGGAATCACCCGGATTGATTTCCCCAGAAACTTCACTCCAATTCTCTTTGGTTCTTTTATTTTTTGTTTTGTGAATTGTTTGAAATTCGAATCTTCTTTGATATTTCAACGAGGAGAAACTTGGGACATGAAGCTTTCAGCTATTTTCCGAGGCTGATTCTCGAATATTTATTTACACTGGTGATGGGTCGATTCCAAAATTTTAGCGATTCCGATCCTGATTCCGCTTCTGACATTTCGATTCCGATCTACCAATACCGATTCCGTCGATTCTGATGCCATAGGCTCCAAGAAAAATATCACTTAATTCCAGGCAACAAGACAACCACGTAAAAAATTATTACTCTGTGAAAGAATCAGTTAACAAAAGCATCACTCATATCTTCACTGTGTAATTAAAATATAATTTATAATTTCAGAACAGAATATACCTTTTACATAAACATAAATTTCACACCATTCTTCATTTGACAAACGAGTCTTCCCCTTACGTTGGGAGGGAATGCCATATTCATGAGTCACAGACCACCGCAGTGAGTGCGTTTCAAAGCCAGGTTCGAAGTAATGAGCCATTAGCAATCGATCACTTTTCATTGGTCATCGAAGATAGCGAACTTTTTTATGTAAAATCGGAATATTCTTGCGAAATTGGGTGAAGTCTGTATGTAATGAAAGAAATAGCAAGCGAAATTTTCCAAAAAATAAAAGTCACTTTCAACCCGGGTTTCAATTTTGATACATCACCTTCATTACAACTTTTAGATAACTTAAAACCCCTTCATTGCAGAACAAAAATTATAGAATGCACAGAAGGAGGCCTATGCATGCGTATGTACGTGTGACAATCAAACTAATATGGTGTTGCTTAGGAAGAATAAAATCCCACCTCATCGGTATAAAACATTGTTTTTATGCGTCCTCAAATGGAGACTGCACGTGAATTAAAACATAAATAAGAATGAAATCTGGTTCGAATTTCATCGCAGAGGCGTCAGCTAATCCTAAGAATATTTAAAGGAGGTATTGATGCACATTTTATTCCACTGGGAGTTATTTATTTCCTCTGAAAACTGTCTTTATAAATTAAGTATATATAAGATACGTATTTCACTTATTTTTGCGTGGTCGCATGCTTTCAGCATTTTATTTGACTAATATTGAAGAGGTATTCCATTCTTACTACTCAAGTTTTAAGTTTCGGCAAAACTTAGGCTAACTTAAATTTTACCTCGTGCAAATTAAATTTCAATTGTGAATTTTGCGGGTAGCAGGCTTGTATCCTCGTGCATATTGATATATATTGACATTGCCTCTCGAACCAGCCGCTATAAAAATTATCTGCCAAGTGGAAATCAAAGCCGCCTCCTGTGCATTCTAACTTTCTTGCTAACTGGATGTAATTGTCGCGATGAGCGCCATTTACAAGTAGATAATTCATTATTAGACAAAAGAATACCGTCACTCACATTCATGGCCGTAGAATTATGTTTCCCATTCCTGTGTTAGGAATTTTTGCTTTACATTTGTCTTTCCAGTGGCATTTGTCAAGAAGGTTCATATAAAATAATTATATCTAATAATTTTGCACTTAATGAAATAGTAGTGAAAAAATTAGTACTTAAAACCGTAGTAATTTCTATTAAAATAATCACTTGGTAAGATTCCACAAATTTTATTTTTCCCCGACCTAGGTTTCGATTGGTTTGACAATCATTATCAAGGTACCTTGATAATGATTGTCAAACCAATCGAAACCTAGGTCGGGGAAAAATAAAATTTGTGGAATCTTACCAAGTGATTATTTTAATAACTATGCGGTTCCACCAAGTGAAGCCTGAGGATTTCCTCTTTATTCGTAGTAATTTCGTTTGAAAATGTCACCAAAGGATAAACTATTATTACTTCTTTCACCGATGGAAGCTATGAGTGTCTGAACTTGACTACGTAGTCAATGCTTAACGAATCTGGGAAAACCTAAAGTTAGATAGTTTCCTCCCTACGAGAGTAACATTTAGAAGATAATTGGGGGAATTCGGGCGTGGTGTAAGAAGCCAAGGGAATACATTACTGCCGATACATAATTATAGCAAAGTGAAAGAGCAATGAAACCATTCAACGTGCTCTTCGAAAGGTGTCAGAGAAAAAGCGAGATTCGATTAATGCCGAAGCTTAAAGATTGATTGGAAGGCGAAAAGCACGAGTTGCGCAATCGAAAGATGGAGAAGTGATCAAGGAAAAGGCAAGAAATGATGGAATTCCACGATCTTGCCCTAGAATTGGCATCTCGTGGTGATGATTTTGCTATTCGTTCATTATTCGCAGCCATTCCCTTGGCCACAATAGATGGGTATTAAGGGTTCTCGGTAATTTCCAGGCCCGCTTCCATAGCCGTCACCCCAGCGGAACTCGGGTGGAATAGGAATGCCAGAGGGGGGCAGAGGGGCGAGAGGGGGACAAGGCAGAGTGAAGGGGGAGGACCCCCGTTTGGAGGAGGGGGTCGGAAGAGCTGTGAGAGAGGAGGGGGGCAGGCAAGCGAGAGGGGAAGAGGGAAAAAGCCAATTGTGGCCGAAACGTCTAAAGACTCTTGAAACATAGAATTGCCAGGCCCCAACACCGTGGCCCTTTGGAGGCATTTCTATACTTCATCATTGTCGCTCACGAATGCTCGATGACAGTTTTGTTTGTCTGAGGGGTAAATGAAGCCGGAAATGAACAGCAAATTCCACCTTTTCTGAAAGCTATTGAAAGGAGGTGTAATAGGAGGTGAATCACGCCAGACGCGATCCAACATCGTGCAGAATTGTGATTATGCTAGTGGCTATACCAACGGTTTTGCGATCGTAGTAATTCACCAAGAAAATAGTCGCGTGTGGGGTCGAGGTCGGTGACGCACCTGCTTGGCTTTCAAAAGGTACATATACATCTACATAATACCCTGCAAGCCACCAAAAAGGTGTGTGGCAGGGGGTGAATTCTCCCCAAACATGCACTACATATCATGCATTTAAATGTATTAGTATTTATATACTGTTCTAAAGTACACTATTTAAAAAAAGATAAAAATAGCAAAGCAAACATGTAATAACATGCTGTTAGCTTCAAGTCCTTATACCGACATGCAGCTATCTATGCTATACATTGATTCACTCGTATTGGGCATATTTACCGCTATTCATATCCCGGATTGTACGAGGAAAAAATGACATTTGGAATCTGCCAGTTCGGCAATCAATTTCTCTAATTTTGTGATTATGGTCCAGTCTACCACAGTAAGTTGGGGTCCGCAAAATATTTTTAACATCATCACTGAAAATATGGTCTTAGAATTTGTTTAAGAGATTAAGTCTTAATTTCAACCTGCGATCTGACAATGATTCCAAATTTAATTCATTTAATAGACAATTGGTAGTCGGCCCGTATCCCATCCTAAGGCATGGATGATTTTTCTTGTCTTAGCCTTAAGAATTTAGTTTATACGGAGCAGTGTAACTTTAGGAATAGGAGCATTTGAAACCCAAATCTTACACTACCAAGGGAATGATTTTGCTTAATGTGCAATACAGCTCCTAACTTCAAACAATCATCATGTGGGACTGCACTTCAATGACGTGAAGCGAATATTTGTTGTTACAGGCTAAGCGTTCCCGAATACGTCGTGGAAATTTACTCCAATAGGTTGTATTGTTAAAATAACTCTCACGATCACCGGAAAAATAAACTAAAAACTACATATCCTTTCGTAAATGTTCATCATTCCGATAGCATAGACCACGTATTTTAATGTTTCGCATATGTCCACAACATATATGTGAAACTGCGTGCTTCAATAACTTTTATTTACGTGCATTTTGGTGAGGGAGAGGGATATAAAAGCTATATAATCTCTAGTTATCATCAATTACACTTCATGCTTGATGCTTGCGCTTGATGCTTGCGTTTTACACCCTCTTCAGTTGAACTTCAGTCATGAGTGGAAAAGAAACGTTACTACTTACATTCCACACCCACACTTAATTGACTTCGACCACGGTTTCGACATTTAAATTAAAGTTTGGATATATCATTTACATCGGTTGAGAATAGTATTCACTGACAAGCCACAGCTCCTAACGATGTTTACAGAATAAAAACACAACCTCGCCTTGGTGCTCATTTCAAGGTCTACTTTTCAGAAATAACACAGCCTCTGATTTCACTGCATACCAGGTGTCCCTTAATTAACTACATTACTACAGATCCATGTCGTTTCCAGAGTCAGTTTTGTAGAGTGTTTATTAATGTGATCGAAGGTTGAAATAAACCTTCAGTGTGTTCTTTTGCTGTTTAAGATCATACCAGTGAATTCTCTCACTGCTGTACTCTTTACTAAGAGATATTTCATAAACCATAGCATTCGTGTGACGTTCACATGAAATTACAGTTAAAGTATACCTGCTAGATGAGTTGAAACTTTTTATTGTTGTTTTTTTAACGTATTTTCCTGTTGTGATAAAAACTGAGGGACATTTCTGGAAGAATGTGCGACTTAAACATTCTTCTAATAGTAAACCAAATGAAATCGTAGAGAAATATGATCGTTATAAGAAAATAATGTGATAATGCTCACTTACGTTCATTCATTATTTTTCTACGCGTTTCAAAGCTCATGCGTCATTGCTTAGTGATTTCACTTTAAAATGACACGTTACTTCACTTGAAAGTGACACATGAGCATTGAATCGCGTCATGATTTAGTAAATAAAAATATGCGGAGAGTACCAAGTGATTGTCATATGAGGATGTATGTACACGATATCTTTATGATCTGTAACAATATATCTCTCCGGGAAAGATGTAAGCAAACTTGAATCCTTTAGAAGCTCTCCACCTATGGAAGTTCGTGGTATATTCCGTAGATACGATGGCGAGTGACCATTGAAGAGCGACCCATCCTAGCCTCTCCATTAATTTGCGCGGCACAGCATCCTCCTATCGTTCGTTCCCCTTGCCCTGTTTACTCCCCTCTCGCCTAATCACCTTCCCCTCCCTCTCGACCACACCCTCAGGGGCGGCGGCGGCCCTTAGAATCGAAATCTCGAAGAAACTCGGAGAAGAAGAAGGCGAAGAAGGACGAAAGAATCTATGAATGAACGCAATCAACGCACTCCCCAATCAGGGCTCGATTCTTCCGAAACAGGCTAGGAGGGAGGGGGAAGGTCCCAAAAGCCCCTGACACCCCCCTCCCCCCATCTCCGCCCCTCTCTTCCCATTTATTCCCTCACAACACTGCTGGGGGTTTTCTCAGACGACTCAGTCCAAAAGGAATGGGCGGTGGTCTAGCCCAGCCTATGACATCCGCACCATTTCCCACTTTGCCAGAGGTTACGCTCATAAATTTTTAAAGAGGAATCGGATCAAAGCACTGCGCTGAGCATTAAGGGGTGGAGTGACCTTATTTGAGGTTGGTTTTCATTCACATATGTCGCTGGCATCGTCCAGGATGGACATATATGCATCTACACCTCCTGAGCACCGCGAAAGTCGCCTTAACGGTATATGGCTGGTGTGAATGGTCACGTTACATGCATTGCGTATTGACGGATCAAGTAAAAATGCAACGTTCCACGAAATAAATATTTTACTAACAATTACTAATATTATAATACATCATCTTTAGGTCTTAAAATATCGGAATGTCTTTGGGTAATTTCACTCAGGTCAATTGTAAGCTCACCTTAATTCATCTTTCTTTAGGTCTTACCAGAACCTGCAGATAACTGAACATTCTACGGCTGACCCAGTTACCCCGCTAGTCCCATTCGTATCCATAAGCATACTGGTACGCGATCTGGATCTGGCCACAATCACCGGAAGCGTACTGGTACGCATAACGCATTTTGTTACTTGTAGGTTGATACTGCTGCCATTTTAGATTTTTTTAACTTTTTGGTCAATCTTAATTAAATACCTTAAGAATCGGTGGTGTTTGTGGTCACTTTAAATCTAAGAGAGAGGATGCGAATGGGTTAAATGCCCATGGTTTTCATCTGACTTAGACGACAATTTTTGTATTGTGATCTAGCATTTTCACTTCTTTTCCTCCAGCTTTGTAAGCAAAGACTCCTGATTTATCTAGTAAAATCGATATAAGATAAAATTATCCGCAACTGTTAGTGGAAAGAGTGGCATTTTAGACCACCCCCGTGTCTTAATAACTGCTATTTTATTTTCATATTAATGATGAAACCTTTACAGCACTTGGGGGTTTTCAATTTATCTACAACAATTTATTCATCTGGCTAAAATTTCTGGATGAGATTTAGCCACTACCTCGCCCTACGAATGAATGGACAGAGTTCATGGTGATTAATTGATAGATGGAAGGTCTTTGCGGTCGTAAATCCTATTGTATCGCGTTTCTAACCGAATCGAATCATTGTATATTGAAAAGCATAATTGGTACGGTTCGTGGAAGCGGAGTATCATATCACCCGTTCGATATTTAATGTTTCATGCAGCTAATCTCTGATCAATACTTTCAACTTTCTACCAATTATGAGCGTAGGTATTAACCTTCTCTCTCCAACATTTCCTGTCATTCCGTATTCCCTCTAAGCGCACTTCATCCTCAGGGTAGAGATCTCTTCAGTAAGTCCTCTCTCAGGTCATCAACTATCCTCCGTTGAGGTGGCCTTCCCCTTGGCCACTTTGACGCGTTCTCTCTTCATCCCGTATTCCGAGGACGAAACTTTTCTCTTTTTCATTCTCTTCCAGTCGTCTTAGTGAAATTGCCTTTTACTTCATTTCTTTAGCTGCTTACTTCAATCTCATTTCAGTTGTTTGAGTAGGTCCTCTTTCTCTGTCCATTTTCATTCTTCCCTCTGTTCTCTCGAGAACTTTAGTTCATAAAAAATCGACGGAGAATGCAATAAGTGGCTGAAATGAATAGCAGGAGAAGTCAGTTAACGTAGAGAATTTTGATTATCCTTGATATAATAATCGTTTAACATGAAGATTAATGAAACTTAGATGTGAATCGCCATCTTGCCTCAGATTGTCATTTTGACTTAATTCATTTAAGTGAATTTGAAAAGGGTGTGTTTCATATTATTCTTTTCTTTCCTAAGTTGTTTTCAGTCTTCATTATGGTTATTAGTAATAAGGAGAATGAAAATTGAGAATTCCACTGGTTTTATTATTGGTACAACCGGTTTTAGCCGTTAGGCCATCCTCAGGTACATAATGTAATGTATGTACCTGAGGATGGCCTAACGGCTGAAACCTGTTGTACCAATAATAAAACCAGTGGAATTCACAATTTTCATTCTCCTTATTACTATGGAAAAATTCCACAAAATAAGTACGCGGTCACTGAGTTTCATTATTGTTACTCAACTTACCATATCTACATACAATAGAATTAATTTTTTCCGATATCTTGCAAGTAAGATTCTATGTAAGTTCGAAAATAAGATTCTAAAAGCATAGATGGAGAGCCTTTGAGAGATTTCTGCGCTATTAACTAGAAGATATAACGCATCAGAATAAATAATTAATTAGTTACGGAAATGTTATGTACATAGGCAAACTGGTAATATATATTATTATATAAGCTCTAGCTGTTGCTTCCACTAACGCATAGAAATTGTATTAATGCTACTGTAAAAATATTGTAGTAAGCATAAGACAAATGCTTTACCGTCAATTAAAAGAATATTCTTCCCTGGGCACTCTTCATTTAGCATCATGTGCCTAACACAAGGCTAATACGACTTTATAAATAATTTTTTTTTTTTACTTATTAAAAAAAAAAATTCAATGAGAAGTAGCGTAGGGAACGTTTTTTATGTGTCGTCTAGAATTCTTTATTCCATTTCGTGAGCCAGGGTTTAAACCCAAGAAGTGGAAAAATTTCCTGAGTGTATCGGTCCCCATTTGACGTTAAATGGAGAGCTCTTAGAGTGCATTACTCCGTCCGTTGGATAAGTGTGGACCTCTAGGCATCTTTCTGAGTTGACTAATAATGACACCGGGTTCCTCTCCACTCTTCATCCTCTTGCTAAAAAATTCCTTCCTATACCAAACAGACCCACATAATATAAATGGTGTGAATGACCTTCGTTACACAAAATTGAAGAATAAAATATCCCTAAAGCCGTAATCTTAAGGGGTGGAGGAATAAAAAGAGGAAGGGGGAAGGAAGGGGTATAATATAAAAAGGGAGGGAGCTCTCAATCATTCGTACAAAATAAGCACACAAGTGCTTGTACGAGTGATTGAGAGCTCCCTTACTTTGTATGCACTCCTTCCTTCCCCCTCTCTCCCTTTTTATTCCTCCGCCCCTTAAGATTACGGCTTTGGGGATATTTTATTCTTCAATTTTGCGCTGTATACAGACGTAGAGACGTTCTCTTCATTGACCTCAGTTGTTGGTCACATCATAACAACTTACGGTGGCATATAAATGTAGATTATGAAGATGCAGGGTGATTCAAGGCGTGGTGGTGAATATAGATTAAGTGGGCTATGAATTGTGGGGAAAAATAGCTATTTTTCTCCACAGTTTATTAGTGAAGATAATTATGTTGAGCATGCACGGAAGTGGTATCACGATAGTTTAAGATGTTGTATTCTCTTGATTCACAGGGAGAGCGCGGTGATAAGCGGAGTTGCACGTCCCATCTAATATCTGCCCACAAAGAAGAAGCACCAGTGAGGTTTTTCAGAGCTAAATTCTAGTGGGGAGACGGCAAATTGGTGCCTCAGTGGAGAGGTGAGTACCGACTTTTAATAGAAAGCGTATACTATTTTGGCTTTCGAAGGAAGGAGGATGAAAAGTTGGAGACGACTTCAGCCTTTAACACATGACTGGCCAACAATCCTAAAATTATTTTATGTGCCTTCCACTTGACTCTCCCCCACCCCCACCCCCTAGAATCTCCATAAACCTTATTTCCCCAAAAATAAGACCGGCTCGTATTATAATCTTTCCTTTAAAAGACGCATTAGGACTTATGTTCAGGGGGTGTATAATATTTTCAATGATGAGAATCTCCGTAAGTAAGTCTTTAACGTGAGTGCCTCCGTATGGTGATTATGCGTAGAAATTTGGCTGACATGCTAATACGCCCGCTTGGGTATTTACAAATACTCATGTATGCTAATATTTATTCAGTGTATTAATCTCTGTAGTAGTGTTGTTTTATTAATTACTATCGTTACTTAAAAAATCAATCCGTCCATCTGGTTTGCGATATATACAAAGGTTTATATTGCAAGCATGAATAATTCTTCTGGAATTTATTTTCGGGAAACACGGCTGGTATATTTATTCTTCAATGTATCCTTCATTTCAGAGATTCCTTCATAAAATCTATTCGTGGTTTCAACCTTGGAAATGAATTCCTATAACTTATAAGTTAACTATAACTAAAGTTCAAAAGAACATCCAATCCAAAGATCCATCAGGTAGGTACTTTGTTGATGTTTTCGTCCGCGTACCTATACAAACAGCTGTATTTAAGTATGGTAGGAATGAGAAAATAGACTTAGAACAATTTAATCTACACATGGTCGGAAATATATAAATTTTCGTCGACATACCTTTCATGCTGATTTTACACCAAGCAACTTTTATCAATTATAGATACTTCCTGAATACCATCAAATGGAAATGATTCTTTTAGAGAACCAGACTAATGGATTAGAAGTTCTGAAAATTCCTTCTTGCAGGTTTTTTGACCTCGATCGGTAATTTTGATGAAAAGAAGCACTGGAGATACGAGGTTCAGTGTCCTTTTTCGGAGGATATTTATGTCTTTTTGGTGACTCGTTAAAACGGTACTCTGCCAAATGTCCAAGTGCCTCACCAGTTATTCAATTAAAGCTGTCCACCGATTAAGGTAGTAATAGATGGACAAAACACACTTTATGTCTCCCGGTAGTGGAATATACCTCTCTGTCAAATGACGACCTTCTTTAAGCGCGCATAATTTTGTCATTTTTTACACCATCTTCACAACGTTTCCTCCTCCTTTTCCCCCTTTGCTTGGCATTCTTTCCTCTGTCACGGCATTCATGAAACGGCAGTTTTCCTTCTTGGACCTTTGAAAGCTTCCGCAATGAGCGCAATGCAAAGTTGGCTTCAGGACGTTTGTGCAAGTGAAGCGTATTGTATTTCAGTATCTCCTGCATTGCAACTAATATGCTCAGGACGATAGTAAAGTTATTCTGAGTCTATTGTTTCACTGCCCAAGAGCTTAAGTTTTGGCCGTTTCGTACTGTAGCACTTACTTTTGCAAACTTAGCTTTTGAAAATTTAATATCTTTCGATAGTTTTTGGGTGCTTCTCCATTCCATTTTCAAAGCCCAAATTATTCAAAGCATCCGATATCACCTAAACTTGCTAAGTTCACTAAGATAGGCACTTAATTAGCCACGACCGTGACTTTATGAAATTCAATTTCCTCTTTCCTTCTGTATTTATCTCCCTGGTTGGGCACTTCAATTCCATCATATGGTAGATCAGATTTGACGTTGAAGAAATGCGAAGGAAGAAAAGTAATATTTAATGGAATTTACGACGACCTTTTTGTGACACTATTCAATGCAGTCATAAAGTTAAGCCGGACACAGTTAATTGTATATCTATAGGTCGAATTACCATTTTTAATTTAAGGATTCAGGCAAATAATTTTGCATAAATATAATGTTCAACCCGACGGTTCGTTTATAATAGGTGAGGGTAGATCTCACCCCGTACTAGGCCTTTGGCGTGTAAAATTAACTGTGTAAAAATTGCACATCAACGGTAAGGAGACCAATTCCTTTCCCTGGGCCACCTGTGATATCCTAGGAGGTTCTGACACGCAGAAATTTAATTCGCGAGAATTTTAGGCGAGAGTATAAAAACAGAGGTGGGAAGAGAAAGGCTTCTGACCGGGATTTGAACCCGGCTACTACACTACTCACTAGGCTACTACAACCCCCTAAATGAACGTTTGAATCCATTAACATAATTTGTACTCATATTTTATGTGTACACGACGCGTTTTTATATGTGTTTATAACCTTGCGAAAGTAGGCAGTGCATTCACGGAATTATATTTTTTCCATTCCGGCTTTTTGACAGGTGTGATTATATTATTATTTAATATTTATGGCTGGTTCACCCCCTGCCACACACTCTCACGGTGGCTTGCTTGGTATTGTGCAAATGTAAATAACGGTGACGATGAGAACTCTTATTAAAACGTTTCACTTTCGAACTAAAATTGTGGAAAAGTACAAATATTTCAATCGTGTTCCATTACTATTTATAATCCAGTGGACGCACTCTAATTTTTAAGCTCAGCTCCGCTTGACCTAGCTGCAATTAAAATGTAAAACGAGCCTGGAAAGGGTATTCAGCCCCTGCTTCAAGGTTATCAAGGGTTTCTATCCCCGGATGGAAGTCAGTTGTAGTCGTACCTGTATGTGGTAGAGCGTGTCCGGCCAGAGTGAGAGGGTGACGGAGGTGCTCTGAGTGAAGAGGTTCCCCTTCAATCCCCCGCCGTCCACCTCCCACGTGACCAGGTACACCCAGCCCCTGGCCTCCCACGACACCTCCGCGATCACCAGCACCCTCTGGTGGATGAGAGACACTTCCCGCAGCACCCAAGGGGAATCGGCCGGCCGGAGAGAAGCCGACGACCCCGCCGCCGACTGGAACGAAAGAAAATGGAGGAAAATTATTGGAGCAGCTAAATCCAAAATACTGTGGTTGTAGTATTGGAATAAATATCACACAGACCCATCATATTGTAGTAGTAAAGCCTGTTGGGCTAGAAGTTGATGAGAATTTTGCACAATTCTCAGCAATTTCAAGACTGCTCCGCACTTGGCAAGGTGACTGCATTGCAGACTGGAAAGAAGATTCAAGGATGGGAATGGAAAGGTATTGAGGGAGGGTGGAGAGAAATTCGGCAACCACATTAGCCAGCTCTTAACGGAAGGAGCCAAGGAGTGCACAGCTTAATGGACGGACGGAGTACTGAACTTAAGTTCTTGCCACGAAGCATCGAAGTATGGGCCATACCTATGTAATCTCGTAGGTAGGTATACCACAGGAAAATGTTGCACCATTAGGGGCCCAAGCTTGAATCGGTCGTTACGCTATAACGAATGAAATTTGTCGTTATTATGACGTCATCCATTTCAAGTTATTCGTTTATTCACGTTGATAACAAAATATAACGTTTTCGGTGGTAACGAAAAAGTCAATATTTATTCGGTAAGTAACTAAAGATTCAAGACTTGGGCCCTTGGATTCGAATCCCGGCCCTCGGTATGTAAAGCTCGGTATATTCTATTCACCAAACCTACTTAACCCGCATGTTACTTCGTTATAAAAAACTCAGCCTTTTACGAGTGAAAAATTTATCGCCATCGAGATTCGTATGCAGGTCATCGGGGTGGGAGGTCAGTCCTCTGGCCACCACACTGACTCAATACAGCATTTTATTTTGATTCCTGAATTTCAAACGTCCTTGAGGTTATTGCTTATCATATCTGTGGTTTTAAAGTCTCGGTTCCAGCACCTAAACTCTATTCTGGCCGAGAGGATGGGTACGGTGATGAGCATGAAGGGGCAAGGACGAAGGTGAGAAACTCAGCGTCGGCATTAGCCGAATCATAACGAAAGGCGTAAACGTAGCTTAACGTACCATCCAAATGACGGAGTGCTGGATTACAACCACTGCATGCAAAGTTTTCTAGAGTGATAGTTAAGTTGGGGGATTAGATTGGAAGAATATATGGCTCTTACTAAAATTTATACGACGCAATTGGTGTAGGTAAAAATATTAGACGGGAAAGTTTTATTGGATAATGATGAGTTGGCGATAAAAAATCTGAAGTTCTTCTGAAATACCATCTGAACAATGATTTCCTGCATGCTTAATTGCATAGTTGCATCGCAGTTGAATCAAGTAAGTCTTGGTAACTCTTAGTTCTGGCATGCAAATGGAGTATGGTGATCTCCACTCCCTGCCACTCACCCTTGTGGTGACCGGCAGGGTATTGCGTGGATGTATATGTTCTTTGGTGTTCTACCGGAACAGAGATTCATCTCTCCCGACGCTTCGAAGTGTGACTCGCTCTTCATCCTCGAGGCCTCCTTACTAAGATACCCCCACCTTTTTAACTTTTTCTTCCGCTAATTGGTACATTAATTCCACGAACGAATTTTTTAACTCTAGAGCTTAGAGGAAAGATAATGCAATTTTCCACAAGTAAACAAGACCCCACCGACCTGCTCATATATACACTTGTTTGTAAACAGAAAGCTTCACTTGACAATGGTAGTACATCGAAACTAGTCGGAATAAAAGTTGTTTACTTCTCGAAATTTGCATTATCTTTCCTTTAATATGGAACGTTACCACCACATCTAACCTGAATCTGGTTTGTTCATTCTAGAGCTTAGGTTAGCTTTTTTACAGTATCAAGTATTCTCGAGCATAACGATTGTATTATTTAATCTGGCCGCAGTAGCTGTGGGGCTGTCTTGTCAATCCAAATGTACCGGGGTTGAATCTCACCTCGAGCATGGGTTGTATGTTTGTCTTTTAAATTGACCTTGGGACTGAATTAGATTAGACGGTGCGATGTGCCCAAATACTTGGTGCATTTAAGAATATAATAGCAGAACAAGTAGCTACAAAATTATTAATTTCAGTAAAACATTGAACATTGTCTTTTATTAAAAATATTTGGAATAAAGTCTGCGCAATTTTATTTTGGTCAAACAGTATGTCCTTCGTGTTTGAGTATTTATTAGCAACTTCGATCAAACTCAAAATACAAGTGGCTTTTTTTAAAGCTTCTTTTCCGGACATCGTGCTGTTTTTCATCGTAAAAAAATGGTCTTCTACCCATCCGATAGGTTATGAGACATAATAGGAAGTTTTTCCGGGCTGTAAAAGGAATCCCTCAGGAACACGATTTTCTTGAATGCTCGTGAGGCAATTTCCGAGAATGGGCTCAATCACTCTTAAAGTATTTGCGAACTTCATTTTCCCAACGACCGAAACATAAGGAAACACTCTTCGTGACTTTTCCTCGGCTATAAACTATTTATAAAGAAAAAATCCTAGTTTGAAGTAAAAAAAAAGAAATTATTCAAAGTAAATGAAATGCGTTTTGCAATAAAGCGTCAAAGAAATTTCCGCCTACGAAAAATGGCAGAAGATGAACTTGGGAACTCGATGTTAAGAGGCAAAAAAATGACGCATGCTCTGCCATTGAGACATGACGTTATATTTTTCCAGGAGCCGTGGAGCTCAGAGAAAAGGAATGAGAACAGATTGATGTTTCAGGACATTTGAGTTGGCAGATAAATATGACAGACTATGTTTCGCGCATTCAACGGGGCAGACAAATTTGGTGAAAGGAAAGAAAGATGAAAATTTAGGCCAGCAATTTCCTGTAAAGGGAGTTTTGAGAAAATGTCCATCAAAGGTCGAGATAGCATGAGCCCCCTCACAAAGTAGAAAGAAATATGATGAGCAGCGGTAGTGTTTTTTTTGTGTACTTGACCCAATAAACCATTTTGCGTTATAACGCTTTTGCGAGCTGCCTTTGTGCGTGGCATCAATGGCGTAGTCTGTTTGCATGAACCCTACATATGCCGAACCAGATACGTCCTCATATTCCTATTTTTTCCCTTTTTGTATTTTTTTTATTTTACTTAGCAGCTGTTATAGTGGTTGTATTGGTTTACATTTTAGTGGACTCAATGTACCATTTTTGATTAATTAGGCTAGTTTTTTGCATTAAATCAAAAGATGTGGTCAATTTACATTTCCTCAACATTCACTGAACGCAAAATATCGTCATCTCAAAAATGCTTTTATTTTTCGTGTACCATGGAAAAATTTGGATCCTTACATCGCTCAAAATCTCTTGGCTGTAAGCCTGTGTTTTTTTTTCATTTTTCATTTTTTTTATTAATAAGTGACCTGACGGGAACCATGAGGGAAGAGGCTCAGAGTAGGATAATAGGGGGAAGAAGCACTTTGCATGGCAGCGAAGGAAGGAAGAGGTTACCGCGGGGGAATTCAGGAGACCGAGTGGGTAGATGGAGTTGGTAATGAGGGGCACAGGGAGGCTGGAGGTCGTGATAGAAGGGAGAATATTGGAAAAGCGGTGAAAAGAGAGTGGGAGAGGAATTGAAAGCTTTTAGGATAGAAGGGCGAAGGGCGGTAAAAAATGTGATGAACTGAAGACAGAATAGTCATGGAATTGATCTTTGTCGGTACCTACTGCCGATCATGTAATGTTTATTTTGAGTTCCTTGCAAACCTGTTGTGAAGATGCATTTTAACAAACAGGCGTTGTGGTAATTGCTACACCACCTGTAAATATTGATGGAGCATTATTAGGATGTGGCCAGTTTGCAATGAGCTGCTTCCCGAGTTATAAAATGAGAACTCAATCCCTCGCTCCTATGGCGATAACATCATCTGAGAAGTGAGATGTAATTATTCCTGAACCACAGGGTTAAGTTTTTGGGCCCTTTCCTTTTTCTTGCTATGATGAAATCGACTTACACCCTGCTTTTACTCGTATATATTAGCTATAGGTCCTTCGATATGTACTCAAAATCCGTCAATTGGAGCTCGATACCAGGGCTATTATGAGAAAGCGCTGAGGAAATAAGTGAAAGTGTTATATTTTCCTAGTGAAGCATTGTTTAGAGCGTTCTTCAACTGTATGGGACACGTAATGTAATATGAACGTGTGCAAAGAAGATTGGCTGAAGATTCAATTTCGTTTAATGTAGATTCAATTTGCAAAGAAGATTCAATTTATACAATATGTTTTCATAACGGGAGCTAATCATTTTTCTGAGGACAATGAAAGCATTAGCTGTGACTCCTCGAAGTAATAATATAGTGGTTTCCCCTTGTCTTCCACAGCCGCTAAGGTAGATGTTACCACGCCTGTAATGAAATGTGTGTCGCTGTACCCACCTCCGTGGTCTCCTTTCTCACCTTCACTCATATGAAGAAATACTTCTACTCTCTCAGAGTGATGGAATGCATAATTATTGGCAGCCTCCCGTCGCCAAGTAACGACATCGTCACAGCTTTCTCTATTGCTTGAAAGGCGTACCTTACCCAAGGATAGTTAGACCAGTAGAAAATAATGATGAAGATAAAATGAAGCGACCGAGTGACCAACGAATAAGTCGTAGGAAGAGTGGGAGGAGAGAAAAGTAAATATATTCTTGTTTAGACTAGAGTAAAATTACCAATCCTTTACAAATAGATATGTAATGCATGTTTTGTTTGAAATCTCCCCTTGCCACACACATTTATGGTAGCTTGCAGGATATTATGTAGATATGGATGAGTTTAAAAAGAATACAGGACAACTTAGTCGGCCATATCTTAGGACATGATGGCCTTATGCAGTCAATAGCAGCAAAAGTGAACCGGAATAGTTGGAAAAGAATGCCTCGCGAGAGATATATGGAAAAAGTGGTGAAGAATATGAAAGATAATAATGTTAATATGAATGGTTTAGTAGATAGCAGGTTAGAATATCTAGTATCGTGAAATTATTATTATCTAATTAGTTGATTTATCTTATCTTCGTGAAACTAATGTAATCTAGGTATACTAATTTTGTTGAGTTAGGATGATGACGATAAAATATATTTAACCTCTTTCGATATAGCCTCGATTCTATCACGTTAGCAAATTGAAAGAGATCCCTAACAGATTGATTTAAAATGACTTTCCTGGCGTGAGCAAATTTAGGCAAAACTGTAACCGTATTGGGTAATATAATATAAGTAGCGTAGTCTGCATTTCATTTGGAAAAAGGTCTAACCTCTACGAACTCGTGCTAGCGGTATTCTTGCTTGCCGAATGCGAATTATAATACAATGGATTTAAAGAAATAGCCCTTTTATTTTAATTGAAATATTATGACATCAGTAACAATGACATACCTTCGTAATTGATATTTAGTTTCATGCGCCTCATGCACGATATACATGCTTTTGTTATTCCCATTGCGTAACAATGCGGGCACGCTGTGAGTGGTAGCTTATGTCTCACCGAATTCCAAACATCTTCTTGCTGTTTGGAATTAATTTGAATTATTCAGTCTCGATTGTACCCTACGTTCTGGTGGAGAACCCTTTCCGAGCTCATCTAGTTACCTTGTGAACCCGATACAATTTTTATGAATGCCTTTCACTTTTTGCCCGCCGACTCTCACTGCTCAAGTTGTGATTCAAAGCGTGAAGAGACCAATAACCGTTGCATATTCATAACCGGCAAAAATGGTTATTTTCCCTCTTGAGTATACTTTAGTTATGGTTGTACTTTAAGTGATGTTAATTAATAATTTTCCGTATTCTGCAATCCACACCTCAACCGGTTACAACGCTTGTGAGTTTTTTTTCAGTAGAGATTCCAGTCCCCTTCAAGTTTGCGCAGATTTGTTGAAACAGCTTGAGGTGGAGGATTTGGAGAAAAGAAAAATCGCAGTTTTTCTACACATTATTATGGAAGAGGAGCACCAAAAGTGCTCCCCTTCGGTGCATGAATTTCATATGCATTAGCTCACCTCCAATGCAGATTCGACGGAGGCCGTGGGGAATAGGAGGGCGAGTTGCTCGCTGTCCATCGGCGAGGTCACGTCCTCCCTGATGAGCAGGGGCCATCGCCGGCCGCTCCTAGCCCCCCTGCCGCTGACGTCCTCTCCGCCCCCCCTGAGCCCCTCGCCGACGGAGCCAGGGGGGGCAGGCGAGGAGCCGCCAGAGGAGACGGGAGGGTCGGCGGAAGGACGTGCGCCCCCCTCTTCCTTCTCGTCGTCGGCGGATGGGCTGTACACGGTCACCAGTCCCTCGGGATCCACCACCAGGACGCGGATGCCAAGTCGCTTGCCCGAGGATGTCGAGTCTCCCAAGCGCGCCTCCACGTCCACCGTCTTAAAGGAAATGAAAGGATTCAAGGAAGGTTTTAAGAGACTGAGGAAAACAAATCAAAAACCTCCTTACAAGCGAATAATATCAGTGAATCGCATCAATGACAAAATGGCCATTTAAATGAAAATAGATTCCAATATTTATACCACAACATTGTACGAGACAGACTTCCGAAGTACTTCAGAAACTCTATTTCAACTCCTGCCGAAAACCGAAGAAATCATGGAGAATTTTTTTCGCTGAGGACTGGCTTCTAATGCAGGGGTCCAGAGTTCATATTATAGGTCTAATTGCTAAATTTTTATTCATTTGCTGAGCCTTGATTACGTAGCATGCTGAAAGCGCCTTGTATTGCAATACAGGAGGTCCCCGCTCTACGCCGCTTCACTTTTCGTCGTTTAATTTATAAGTAATGAGAAATGTAATACAAGCGATCACCAACTTCATCATCTTGATCAACTTTTTCGATACATATTTCCTTTGCAAGTATGGTATTTAATATCAAAAATATATAATGAGTTAAAAGGTATGAATTTACATATATTTTTAGTCTTTGAAATGAATGATATCTTACATAGATTCGGCTACAGTGAAATTATGAGTGAAGGTGAGAAAGGAGACCAGAGAGGTGGGTACAGCGAAACTCATTTCATTACAGGCGTGGTAACATTTACCTTATAACGCCTACCGAAAATAGTGATTTATTATCCGTTTTTGCAATTCACTTCATGGTTTCGTGGCAAGTAATATGATGGAAAAACTTCAACTCCATGTACTCCGTCCGTTATATGGGGCGTTAAATCGTGAACCCCTTACTGCCTTTCAATATGAGAGGGCTGCTGCCTACGTCTAATTTTTCTTACTGTTTCTCAGTTCACAAAGATACACCCAATCACCCACAGGGAGCTCTAAACCAAATGGTGTAAATAACCTATTTCGTCAGTTCTCATCCTTGAACAGAACGGTCTAACTTCTTCTCATACTACCGAATTAAAGACGCGCGTAGAAGGGAAAAATGGAAATTAAACGTTCTGTTTAGATGTCAAAAATGCAGAAAAAGTGGAGCCGTTCACCTATCTTGGAAGCATTATCAATAAGAAAAGAATAAGCACGGCAAATGGTTTGCAATGAGTTCCATGATCTAAAAAAGCAGCCACAATGAAAAATTGGCGTTGTTCTTTCAAAGAAGATATAGTGGTAAGCAAGAAAGCATAAGGTGCGTGAAAAATTTGGCGCACTTGAAGTGTGGCATTTGTTGGATTAGAAATATGAATCATAAAAAAATGTCAGAAGCATCGAGACTTGGTTGTGGGAGTAGGAAGCTGAATATTAAATGGACGGCTGAAATGAAAAAAATGCGAAGGGAAGAAGGAATTTAAGAATGATGGTCTACGCCGTGCAGCAGAGTACGACAGAGATGAACTAGGGTGACTGGACATTATATTTGTCAAGACAATAATCGAGGGAATTATAGAAGGAAAGATACTTCGAGGAAGTCGAATGGATTTGTGAAATAAGGACCAAGGGGTAGCAGCTCGTAGCGAAATGAAAAAAATGTAAAGCTGAGATTGATTAATCATAGGATTACTTATAAAAGCTACTCACTTTTTCTACAAAATTTTCGATATTTATCGAAAAAGCAGAATTTGGGTAGTTGAAAACAAATTATTAACTACAATCCATGGAGTCGCTCAATGCCATGGTACTAAACAAAATACTTGTCCGAGTCAGGTAAAAGTATTTCTATTGAAGTTATGAATTTTCGGAAGTGTTATTAATTTTGTCAGAGTTATTATTTTATTTTAAGTTTTATATCCTCAGAACCAGCACGTATCTTTGTTCGTTGTTTCTTCTTTTCCATGCAAAATACAGTTCCCTGTAGGTGCGCAAGATTTTCACCAGGTTTTTCGTACAACCGAATGACTTTCAAGAGTGAATGAGGAATTTGGCACTGCAGATGGAGATGAACAGCTCGAAGATACTGCGGTGAAATTCCGTGGCAATAAATTATATGTATTCCACCCCTACTGAGCATAAAAAGCAAATGTTCGAATTTCAACGTTCCGTCTAGGAATTTCTCCTCCAAAGAAATGCCACGTTTCTCCGCGGAACACTTTACTGTTTTTTATTATATACCTAGCGTTAGAGTGTCATTGAATAAAAGACTTAATCTGCTGAAAAACTTCAAGACGGATACTTTTTCTGAAGGCAATAAAAGAGGATTTAAAATGCCAGTGTTCTTTGATAGATTAGAGCATTGAGATAATATACAGAGCAAGATTAAAAGGAAAGACTCGTTGTATTGTTTTCACCATATGATCGAGGGACAATGAAATATCAAATCTAAGTTATCAGCGGTATAATTAGTTCACATTATAAGGAATCAAGTCTTTTTTGTGCGTCAGGATAAAGCTCATAGTTGAACGCCTGAGTGTATCTATTTTAGACATTTTGCGTAATTGCACTTGAAACTTCATCCATCCATAAAAAGATAATGCCATCACTATCACAACTTTGAGTAACGTACGATTATTTATAGAATATTCACAACTTTTAAACTATGAATATCATTAAATTCCGTCAACCCGTAGAAATATACTACTGGCCTACTCGTTTATTAACCTAGTAGCTCTGGGTTCAATTCCTCGTAATTTTACGTTTCCCCATGAGGATACACGTTGAAATCGGGTATTTAATATGCGGCCTCATTTTGTTTTCCAAAAAGTAAATCATTATTTTGCCACAAACAAGCACCATTCGTAAACGACAAGAAAGGGATTACCATGAAAAAATGTTATTTTTACCATGAAATATAGCTTTCACTCAAGTCACGAAAAAATTGGTAAAATACTCCGATATTCCTTACAGATTTTGAGATACTGAAATAATTAACAGTTTTTCACCATTATTTAATTAATGAAGAACTAGAATTAAAAGAAAATATGTAATGCAGAGTGATTGAAGATAAGTACATTTTCGTGATTTTACGAGTCGCCTCGGTTGAAAACGCAAATACCAACTCCGGCAGAAGTGAATTTTTTTTGTTTTCGAGCATGGTGAAGACATTAAGCACCAAAAATATCCCTGGTGTATTTTTGCGCATCAATGTGGATAATATTGGCTTTGGATAGATTTCAAAAAGGTAGTTCCAAATAGCCAATTAGAAAGAGAAAAGGATCGAATTCTTACACTGGTATATCGGTCATTTAAGTGGCAATCCGCGGTAAGGATTATTGGTAGAAGTAGATTGTTGACAAAGCAATAGATAAGACGTTAGTTTCGACCGAGATCTAGGCTCTGAGCCTTCTTCTTCTTTTCGTCATTTATAGCTCATCCTTTGATCTCATACATCGACTATATTGATTCAGTCACACGTATCTTACATGTCGTCAATCTTATGTGCTTCGTCGACAGTATACATTACTGCTCCTCTCCGTAGATAGTCAGATAGATGGCCGAAATACCGGTACATGAGTTTATTCCTGTTTCCTTCTCTATTTATCTTGCTTGAATCTATATTCTATATGAAGAATTTACTGGGCGTTTGTCAGCATATTGCCTTGAAATGACGAGACTCACCTGCGTGACCTGCGTCCAGTAGAGAGCGTCCGCTTCCTTGGTCATGACCACATACACGACCCCTCCCGTCTTGTGGGGACGGGAATATGGCGGCCAGCGCACAGAGATGGTGTCGCGGGAGGGTGCAGAAGGGTTTCTTGGTGCCGCCACGGACACCACTTTGACCACTCGGTGCCCTAGGGTCTGCACCACCGGCTCCACATTCTGGCGTCCGGCCTCTCCAACTCCCCTCCCTTTCCCCTTCTCCTCGTCTCTGTGGAACTTGCAAGCTTGCTGGCAGCCGGGGAACTTAGGGAGAGAAACGAGAGAAGAGCACAAGGCGACTGATTAATCGACGGCTTCCGTACGTACCAAAATATCCGTTGAAACTCAACGGGAAAGAAAAATGAAAAACTTAAGAGATTATTAGTAGGAATTTCATATCTTTCACTGTTGAGATATTCTTTACCGTTCTTCTTCGGAACAGGCTTCTCGCTGCTAAATACTAGTAGCATTTCTCTGCGCCTTTATCTTATTTGAAATTATATTTCTCTCTGAGAAATATAATTTCAACCCTCAGAACTTGAATCAAAGATTATTTTGCACAAAAATACTTCGCTTGTATTTTCCCGCTTCCAGTATTTCACTGGTTTAAATGATCCGCTTTTTATTTAATTTCACTATTGAAGTTGCTTGTACTTTTTTTGAGGATATCGGTTCTAATAACAATATTTTTGAGGCTGAATTCGGCAATATTCGGTGGACGAAAAATAAAACATAACTTTTGCAGTGATCGTTTTAGGTTTTATTATAGTTATGATCCATCGAGTTTATGAGTATAGCCTGCGAACATTCTAAGGTGACTAAAGAACTGTAACGCAGATGGTTTGTCCAATATTGTCCAAATGTTAGGGATCCTTATGGTATTTAATGAATTCTGATAGGCTTTTAAAGGCTTTTCAATAGTAATAGTAGTTGTGGAATTAGAAGGAGGTAGTAATTTTTCGGGTGAAGCGATTTGGAGCTGAGGTCACTTGCGCCATTTAGGACAGGTGTGAATTCGGTATGGGGCGGAATTTTCTGCCTACGGGGGAAGAGTGGAGTGAAACCTGGTGTGGTCATCAGCCTGATTGTTAAACGTCCCTTACAGCGGACGCAATGTTGAATTGGGAGCACTCTCCACTCAGGACTGAAGTTAGTACACCAATTGGAAATACTGCCACAGCCAAGTGGCAGAATTTTACAATTTAGAATAGGTACCCAGTACCGATAGCAGAATTGTTTTAAATTCTCAAACTTCTTTTGGTGCAAGTCTGGTGATGCACACCCCATGTCACCCCTCACGCAGTCTAGAGGTGGCTTGCAGTGTACATTATGAACATGGATGTTATCCACAATTTCAATTCTCTTGACGGGAAAGATGTGTTTTTTAGCACTTGTGAGGCCACACCTGAAGTAATCAATTAGGATCCAATGAATAAAGATGTAATTTAGGAACTGAATAAAATACAAAGGAAAGCAGGGTGTTATGTAGTAAATTCCTATGAACACAAAGGAAGTGTCACTCGGCTACGCAAAGAACTTGGAAGGCTTTATGAATTTTGGTAAAAATCTTTTACCAAAAATAGAGGTTTAAGATAACATTGCTTATGGCATCAGGAGCGGTAATTTATTAGTTATAATCCAAGTAATATAAATAGGATCCTTATTGATGTTTGGCCCTTACATAAGATAATGCACCAGTATATATACTGCAGTTGACTTTGTGAATTTTTCCATTTCAAAACAGGACAAGGAAAATTTGTGCATTCCTAAGAATGTTGACTAAGTAAGCGTTATCGGTCTCAGCCCCTTGATCGCCATCAGATGCAGAATATTATAATTATTATGTGTCGGCTTTTTCTTGGGCTTTCTCCCCACAATTTTTCAAGCTACAGCCTAAGCATGTTGGTGCATAAATATTGTAATACAGTTTACCTGAAGATGGGTCTAGGGGCCAAAAGCGGTAGCATCAATCTAATAGATAAATCTGTGGAATAAGCAGGTTTTTCTTGTCCTGCTTTATATTAAGGATAACTAGAATATATTCAAAGGATTCCTTGAAACTTCACTAACAGTTTGTTATTTTTATTACATCTTTGATAATTCATTCCAAATTAACATATATCGTTATTTTAGGAGAACGGTGACCTGTCACATGCATCTCTGATTCGGAAGCAAAATTCGGGGGCGAAAACGCAAAAGATATTAATATCCATCTTTTGACTTCGGAAAAAACGCCCTCAATTTTGCTTCCTTTGACGTCGGAAGATAAGAAGATGATGGAACATGTTCCCGATCTTCGCATCTTATTTCCATTTTCCTCCATTTCTTTACGGCCTTGGGGTAACTTCGCTCTTGGCAAAGACGCTGGCATTGCAATTGGTTCAGCAAAGCTTCTTCTCGAGCGCTAGAATTTTGCATCTTTCTCAATAATTTATCAGCGCGCATATGTCTTCCCTGTGTGCGAGACTCATCAGTGTATATACTTTTAGGTCGGAAAAAAATACCTCTTTCTCCGAATTCGTTTCGTTTGTTGTTCTCTTTTTACCTGGAATTGGCAAACGGTGATGTTGAGGAACGGAGAGATTTGATAAAAGGGACCCCGATCGTAATGTCGTTTCCATTTCTATTACGCTCCTTTCGGAACGAGATATCATGGAACCAAGAAAATATTTGTGCTCGCGAGTGTCCTACTGCTCTGCTTGTCGGGAGCCATTCACTCGACATGATAAAAACTGAAACTTGGGCTAAATGTGTTCGTAACGATGTGTCTCATAGGTCCTACCGGTAATATTAGTGCTATTTTTGCTGCTTGCGAGCTGTGACCTCACTGCTCTGCTCTGAGGCGACGAATAATTTGAATGACATCTATATTTCACCCTGCGAGTGGCGGGCGTGTGGCAGGGGGTGGTAGGTCGCCAGACGTGAATAAGAGCTTTACGTTAAAAATACTATGTTGATCAATACGGAAGTATGGTGTGCAATTTGCTTGAGAGCATTATACTTTTTTGTATTTTAGTCAAGGATCCTTCGTGCAATAAATAAAACTTGCATAGCAGAGTCCGACGGTTGATCTAGCTTAACTTGTCACACCAGTATTCCCGGATGATTAAGTGTCAGGGTACAAATGTATCTGCAGTTTCTAATTCAACTTCGTGACATCGGAAGTTTTCAAGCAAATGTAACCTTGCGAAGAAACTTCTAGACTCTAGTTTCCCAACTAAACTCTTCCAATATCCGAATGACACCATATGTTCAACCTTAGAAATTTGTCACAAAACGTGTCGCCATTCCTTTGTATATCTTTCAACTCATGAATCATTATTATAATTACCTCATAAATCATTATTCATTGGATCCCAAACGCTTGATGCCTGTTCTAAGTGAGGCAACGTAAGTACGAAAGAACATCTTCTTTTAATTTTCAACTTGAACACTTCCCCAGATTCTTCTCATAAATCTCAGTCTCTTCGGCGGTATGCCACAAACATTTCGACTGTGGAATCCATCGTTGGTATTAAGCAAGCTTGGTTGCAGCCATCCTTTCTTCTGCATTCATCATTAGCTCAGTTTCAACCTATTTTTCTTTATTGTAGCTCTGTTTTCAGTGCTACTTTTCTCGGTCTAAACTCGTTGGATAGGTACTCCCATCTCTTTTTCCCTCAGTTATCTTCTTGACAAATCCATTTTGTCTCAGGATGTGCTACCTCACCCGCTTTCTTTCTGCCGTTCATATGATTGCTCCAGATTGTCATCCAATATCTTCCTCCACTCTTTGTCTAGTTCGCCATTTTTCATTTTATCCGACCATTCAATCTAAAGCACCCTGCGTCAAAAATAAGGTGGGGAAGCGTTCATTCATTTCTGATCGACTTCTCCGATTGTCCATGCATCCGACTCAAAGGAAGCCACAAAGGTCCGGTTGGTGTGGAGGATAGAGAAATGGCCTCTCGTCTCGAGGGCCCAGGGTGTGAACCCCGGATGAGGTAGATTTTTCATTGGTGTACCGCTCCCTATCTAAATGATGCGCAGAGATCGCGTTAGGTTCAGCGTTCCGATTTCGTGAGGAACCTTTGGCACCTTTCGCTAAAGACGGTTTCACACGATACTTGTTCCAGTACATGGTCTAGTATACTCGATAGTAAGCTAGCTTTCCAGCATCGTGCAACAGAACTAGTACACCGGCTGGCAAGCATGCTAGCTAGTATACTCGCTGAGCTACTGGATTTCATACTTGATGCGGTACTAGATTTCTAGTAGGACCTAGTAGCCCAGTAGCCATCGACCAATCAAGTCATGTTACATACGCTGTGCGAACTTCTCTTTTTTTAATTAGTATGGAATCATATGGAATAACCGATTCATAGCAAGCACAAGGTCGATGATCGTGTGAAACCTCCCAAGACGGTTCCAATCATGCTAGATTCCGTCCTCAATATCAAGTAGCGGCTAGCACACTAGGTCTTGTGCTGGATCAAGTATCGTGTGAAACGGGCTTAAGAGTAGGCAAATGACGATACATAAATTTACTTCACTCTTCCTCATTTCCGAAAAATTCTGCAGTCAGCAAAATGCCAACCAATCCTGAATTGCAGAGGTAACCTATTATGCTATGATAACCTCTTCCCTCAGGATGAGAAGCCAGTATTGTAGCTACCACATCAACTCGATCCCAGCTCACTTTCCTATTTTTATGTTAAAACCTATTGCATATACATTTAAACTGTAATGTGTTTCATTCGTCTCTGAGTCAAGTAGGGGCCGGTAGCGGGTAACGGATTCCAAGGATTGCGTTGCCCGCTTGCATTTGAGATGCTGCTATTGAGTTACTCGCTGATGTACACATCATGCAATTCAGCTGGTAAAATCCATGGAGATTTTTCGCGGATATTACACAATCCATGAATTATGTTATATAGTAAGTACCTTAATGCTTAAAATTTGCTTTAACCTCGTCGACTCTGGCGCAGGTCGCACCATAACGGCCGCTTTTTGTGCTTTTACGGCTGTTTGACATAACATGGACGGCATACCGGCAAAATCTTATTCCTCTGAACCTTCAAGAAATTCACAGAGAAGAAGTACGTCTTGGTAGCTTAATCCAATAAAACACTTCGCTGGAAATTAGGGGACTCTAAGTTCAAGTCCGGTCGAGGTAAATGATTTTTCTTCTATGGATGATGTTTCCTATTTTCCTTTATGAATTGCTTTGAATGAATTCCTATTTTCTAACCACTTAAAGAACCAGGGTTAATATCATGGTAAATTCAAAGGAAACGTTATTGGATGGAGGAACAGACCTCTTAAATACAGATAAGTAGGCCACTTGGAGATAAGCTGGGTGTGGTAGTTAGAGTACAGGCCTCTCATCCTGAAGGCCCCGATTTGAATCCCGGACAAGATTTAATTGGTATACCGGTCCCTACTTGAATTTCTTGTTAAAAATATTTTGAGTCCAACACTCCGTCCGTCGGATGAGACGTTAAGCCATGGTTCGCTTGGCACCTTTCATTAAGAGAGAGCTTATGCCGACGCCGAGTTGCTCTACACCCTTCCTCAGATCCCTGAAAGCTCCTGCATTTACCCATTTACCCACCTATCCTCTCTGGAGCTAATGGCCTGTCACCTCCCCAGAATAACTGCTCCAACTACTCGAAGGCCACTTTAACATGAATGCGTGGTCGGTGTGTGAGATGGTCGCTCCATCACTCGGAGGAAAAGACAAATTCGGGCACTCGGGAGGGGGTAGCATGTGTGGGGGTGGGGGGGGGATGTCCCTCGGGAGGGGGGGGGGGGGAGAGCGTTTGACATTCGCCGGATGCGGGAACAGGAGTCGGTCTGTTGGTCGGACGGCTTATTCACGTTCCTTCCCCATTCACCTGGAGAGGAATGGCAGCTGCCGCCGCCACCTCTCAAAAGGAAGGGCTTGGCCAGTGTGATCGATCCTTGCCTCGTAAAACTGACCGCCAGAGATGAGACGATCAATGCAGACTGGGGAATACGTCTTGCGGGGAGACGTTTTAGTTGGGTTTGGTCCTCAAAGGAACGCGGAATTCCTAAGAGAATTCGTACAAGTCGCTTATAAAATTAAACTGATAAATAAATACTTCTATCACAAATGATATTATTACTTGGTACCGTTCTGAGCTCGTCGTCGAGTAACTGAAACGTGATCGCATTAGCAGTAGCGTTCCATCCCTAGTTCCACAATAAAATAAATTAAGATGGAAAAAAATGCTGTTTTTTGACTCATCATCAACATTAATCAGCAATCTTTAGATGGCTTTACCTTCCTCTTCAATCCTAGTTCCACTAGCAAATGAATTAAGTGAAGGAAAATTATATTTTTTGACTTATCATCAACATTAGTCAACAATCCTTAGATTGCTTTACCTAGCTCTTCACTCCATTCTTCTATCAGCTATCCCAGCTTTTCAAATTAAGAGACTAGCCGTCACCAAGTAGACTAGCCTTCGGATAGAGCACTTTTATAATCATTACATAGAAAATGATGAGATAGTATTCAAATTATTTTTTATTTCCCCCAGATGCAACTTCTCCTAAATTAATCATATGATAAGTTCCTGTTGAAAATGATCATTCCAGTGATGAAGTCACACTACATTTTAGCGCCACGCACGTAGTTAGTTTCATGATGCCATTCTGGATATCTGCATATTTATTGATGCCTTCGACATTCTTGCCAATAAATACTGAAATTCAGGTGCTATAAAGTTAATCCATATGCTCCGAATTAACGTAGTTGTTAGTATTCAAAGTTTCTATGGCATTACGTTTTCTTTGTGAACAATACTAGTTTGGGTGTCATATTATTTTCATTTTGAATGCAAAATTTATCATAACACTAATTTTTATTGTTTCCATGTTCCAAAAATGGTGTCTGCTTCGTCACCTACTAGTCAATTTTTTCAATACAAACAATATTTTGATTGTATATTAAATTATTTGAATATTTAACAACAAATGCAACTCTATATTTGTCCCTTTTGGAGAGACATAATGGATTTCTGAGTTAAAAGTACTCGCAAAAATTACCATCAGTAGAGAAGAAAAAGATTAATTTTCTTTAAGCTTAAACCACTCGATATTTGAGGGGTAAAACAAAAAGCAATACCCTCTCTGCTTTGCTGTTGTGAAAAATTGAAGTCAGCAAATAGTGCGTAAGAAATTTATGATTGCAAAAACCATTAGTCGGCAATAGAATCCCGTGCCACTTCCATGGAAGTGAAATAAAAAAAATGGAACCCTCATAATAGATCGACGTCGCCATTTTTCGAATTCCAATATTCTTTTGCACAGTCGATTTCCTACGCGATTGAAACACTGCATGGAATTATATCATATTTCGCAAATTACGGGAGAACAGTAGACTCCCAAGCCCAGTCTGAAGATATTCCGCTCGCCTCGTGTGGCTTACCTTTATACCCGATATGAGAGTCGGACGAGGAACACCGTTTCATTTTTTTTGGGAAAGGGGGGAGATCCGACGTTAAACCGTCGAGATCGGAGAAGAAAAAAAATCGTTAACGGACGCCCCGCATAATATGTGGTCCGGACTGAGGGAAAAGAGCGGAATGGGACGAGACAGGACCAGGGAAGAGGGAGGGAAGAGAGAAGAGAGCGATTGTTGAAATGGCGCTTCCGCTCTCCAGATGCGGGACCGTGGAGGGAGGAGGGAATCTTCCTTTCTTATCGGATCGTCCCTTCGGGAAATCACCCTCCTCCTCCTACCCAATACCTTCTCCCTCCTTCTCCCTCTCTCTCTCTCCCTTCCTCCCCATCGTTCCCCTCCATCAATCGCCAATCTCGCGGGCGAAGAGCGACGCCATCTACTACTCTTCCCGACCCCACCTTTTTCTTCCACCTCCCCCCCTCTCAAATCGATCAGATCGGCTCGAGTTTTAATATTCGAGGAATGCTCCCCCGGCCGTAATAATGAATAATGGGGAAGATGGCCACGGAATGCAAGAAGAATGGGGAGAGGATGGGAATAGATGTGGAGGAAACGGTCCCAGTCATTCCGCTGTGAAGGAGAGAGAGAGAGAAGGGGGGGAGTGAGGAGGAAGAAATTTTGCGGGGGAGGATTCCGGGGTGGAAGTGCAGGATGGGGAAGCTTTGGGGATAACGGCTGCCAACGCGAGCAGAATGCACTCATTTTCCCGCTTGATAACCCGTTGACGTCCCCCGGCTCGGTTCGTACCGAAGTCTTAACAGCAAATGGGTGTTGGGATGGAATTTGAGGACTTTGATGTATGGGATCGTATCCAGTCTTTAACTTTTATTTTAGTGCTGTATCGCGCCCTAAATAAAAATAAATTCGTACGAATTTCTTACCATACGTACTTCGGTTGGCTTCTGAATAGTCCCTGCCTTCTATTTTCCGCCCATATTTCTCGTCCCCTACATCTTACCCTTACCAATCCTCGTTTCCTGCGTCAAATCCCTCTTTAAATCTTCATACCCTCCTCGGACTGCCCTCATACCGTCTAGAACTCCCATTCTTCTCCTCTTTTCTTTCCTCTCTACTCTTCCAACATTCCTTCCTCTGCTGTCCTCTTCAGCATTCCGCTAACTCGGAAAACAATATTCCCTGAAAATTCTTTCCAATTTTTTTCACTCAAAAATTTGGGCAAAGCATTTCATACTCAGTTCGTTTGCATAGCGTACTTCGATTTTACTCGTATGCAATACGGAAGAGTTTGCCTTGGAACGAAAACTGATATATCCAATTCGTACTTTGCAGAGAATATGGACGGAGTAAATTCATAATGTTGAAGCCTACAATTGGTTGGAGTGCGATGAGTAATAAAGGGAGGGATGAGAAATGGGTCTGAACAGAATGACGAAAAGTGGTGACTTTGAAGAGCTTACGAGAGACTTTGAATATATAATTCGAAGTCTATCGTTAAGCTCTTTAAGCAGTATTAAATTACAGTACAGTAAAAAAAGTAGTATTAAATAACAGGGGTGACTGCGAACTAAGGAAACAATAGGCCACACTGGCCAAGTGTGTGTAGTAATTCTGGAAAGGCAACTGACGGTTGAAGTCATTTGCGCCATTTATGAGAGGTGAGTACTTAATTATAGTTAGAATTTTTTCAGGGGAGGAAGAGTGGAGAGGAAGTCGGTTTCTCTGTTCCTTACAAAAGGTGCAAATATGTTCACTTCTTAGCGTCCCATCCGACGGACGGAGTACTGCACACGAAGTGCTCTACACACAGCACCCAATATGCCAAAGAAAAATCTCTGCAATCCCGGAATTCAAACCGCGGCCCTCACGATGGGAGGCAAGTACTCCAGTCACCAGCCAACACCCGCCTCCCCTTTAGCTGAACAAGAACCTATGATTATTGATTGAATTGTGACGTCAGTGATGCATTTCAATTGCACCTTTCAGCTCCGTATTAATTTCCCATGCTACATTATCGTAATGGTAACCTTGCATCGTGAGAATTTAATACATTTATGAGTGAATCGGTGGAAATACACACCGAATCACTAAGGAGGAACACTAAAACCGGATTATATATAATGGAAATTACCATTGGAATGGTTAATGAATTTTGAAATTAGCTGTAAAAAGCTGTTGTGCAATGAAGTTGAATGAATTGCGGGATTCAAAATTAAAGAAAACTTCACTGCATAACTCATGTGGTGAAAAAAGTAGTTTTCAATGAAAACGGGTATTAGCTATTGAAATAATATTGAAGGAGTCAGTCAATTGGTTAAAATTGGCTCATTACCCTGAAGAGGCCTCCAGCAGCGAAGGGGAAACGTTGGTAGATAACCACGTATTCGCGGAGAAATCCCCGAAAAACCACATCACTCAGGAGGAGTCCGTGTTTCTAAGTACATTTTTATTGATTTTTTGTTCCATATGGAGGACCTGGACGAAGGACACTAGCGTGGTAGTAGTAACGTTCTAGTTCTTTCGACTTAAAGCATTTAGACGTAAAAAATCAACGATTCGTTCGTCTCTAAAAAAAAATAGAATTATTTCCGCCATGAAACTGTTACCATTGTAACTCGACGAAGAAGCACGCAATTGTTTTGTGCTCGCCAAAATGACCGATGGATTTCTTAATGTGGCTCTCATCCCCACTGAAGCCAATAATAAGGAAAATTAATTTAGGAAGGAAGCTGAGCGGAAAATTAAGACCCCCTTCGATCATTTTGAAATATAAATGAAAATAAATGAATCTTCCGTGTGAAATAACATGGGAAGATGCTCGTAACCAACGGAGATTCAGTTACCATTCTAGCGATGACGAAATTCAAGCAATAATTTAGCAGTAAATCAACGTCTTTTTTTCCTTCATGTTTTGCGACTGGATTCAGATGAATTGGAATCAAGGTGGATATTTGAAATGTTCATTAATATATATCTACTGTAACGTTTCTTTCTCGACCAGGTGCTCAAGATCAGGAAGGGGAAGTAATATCAACTCTTAGAACGATAGGAAGCCCTGGATATTGAGGGAATAATATTCATGGTTTCTAGCAAAATGCCCGAATCGTTAGCGACATTTTTGTTCAAAATTGGATCAGAGTATCGTTTTATGCCTCAAAATAGCGGAATAGTTCTGTAGTAAATGAAGGAATAGTTATGTTTTACAATTCCCTAGCACACCGCTCATCTCTTTGTGTCATTCACGTGATCAGAGATAAATGAATGAAGACGCAGGCTATATCGCTATATTTTTTTCAAATCCCGATTTTCTATTTTCATCGAAAACTGCGCCTTTAATGATGGCACACATGCCTTAAATATTCGGTCACCTATAAGCATGACAAATCCATTGGTAATTCTGATTAACTCTATTTTAAATGTAAATAATTTCCATAGACCACTATAGTGAACCAGTAGAAGTACTAATACATCACAGTAGTATGAAAAAATTGAATTGTGTTTTACATGCCACGGACGTACTCGTAAGATATTTGGGACATTTTTCCAAAAAATAATCACGCTGGCCACGGTAGCCAGGTTTCTGATGCGCCAGACTGGCCACCCCTGGTTGGCTAGTTCAAATTTTATTCCAGGATATAGATGCTGATTCTTTACCTTTAGATTAATAGATATCTTTAGTTATATAGAGCAAAGTAACCTTAGTCCTTGGAGACTCTAAAACCGTAATCCAGCAAGACTACGAAAAGTATACATGCTTGATATTGAATTTATTGTTCTTCTTAAAGCACCCAGTTTTCTCAGTTCCACTTTATTTTGTAATTTTTTCAATTGAACTCGGACTTGAAGCCCATTTTTGGCACTTTGTACGATGAAAAGTGACTAAAAAACATGCACTTGACAACTCTTCTCCGAAAACGATTTGTTCCTCGGTCTTCCTGCGGTTTACTTCCCATGCATGCGGCCTTTTCTGCTTTTTCTGTCCTCAATAAGAATTAATAGGCCTCAGCACTTGAAGGAGTGCTTCAGATAATAACTTGTCTCACCTTGAGAAACCGATTTCTACTCATCAAATGATGTGACCACTACTCGTGTTCCAGCGACAGGAGGTGATGGTTATCCATGTTCAGATTGTCTCCCACATGGGTCCCATTAGTGGTCAATATCTGTCCCTAAGGATCGTAATGACGCTGTTAGGGGTCAAGTCGAGCACGGGTATCGATGGAAGGCCATTGGAAAAATTAATTAAAACTCACCAATGCAATACGTCCTTAATATTTGTGAATACCTACTATAATAGAATGCGTCATATTTTGTATACACAATATAATTTAGCAAAATGTATGTATTATTTTGTACATTATTTTGTATTAATATATTAAAGAAAGAATAATAGAATACAATTCTATTAAAATAGTAGATTGGAATACCTACGTAAAAGATTTACTAAATTAGGACTGAAATTTTCAAAAGAAAAATATGCATCAAATTTTGCAAAATATGGTAGGTCAATAGTATTAACATCAACTATGTCAACATGCTGTGAATATTATTAATAAAACCTTACAATACCTTCAAGTAATTTAATGAGGATAACTAGTCATTATAAAGCCTGGTTTTGTTACATTATACAGTGTGTTCAATAATTTGCATTACGGAATCTATGTTATTAATTATATAAAATTTTAAATGCATAAGTTTTAAGTAAGGGGATCGATGGAAAAATATCCATAGCACGGGTGACGGTCGAAATCAACTTTTTGGTGAACCCTGGCGAAATTGGGCACCAAAGTTTACCAATAGTACGAGAAATCGCTTCTAGCTAGCAAATTACTCCAAATAAAAGTAATGAAGTATCTGTGAAACTGCAAAGAAGATCATCAAATAATTCAGGTGAGCACCATTTACTCGAATTATGAGACTAAATGCACACTGCGCAGTATGTGTCATTGGTTTATATATTTCCTTAAATGTATTGAATAATTATAACAAATTAGAAGGCTATTCACAATATATAAGTTCATGGAAATATTGAATTGATACGTATTCGAATCTAACACTACCGACATATTTCTACTGTTACGTTAGAACAGTAAGTCAGGCACAAGTCACAAATCAATAGATGTCTTAGAATATAGGTATTATAATTCGTAATCTCCACCCTTAGTTCACGTCCGCAGTGCAAATAAATTATGATAATTTAAAACATATTGCACACCATAATTCATCATTATTCAACTTACAAGTTCATTTCTGCGAAAAATCAACTTCACGGATGGCACCTTACCAACCCCTCCTACTCACCCATGTAGCAGCTCGGAAGGCCATGCATAGATGATGTGGATGCATGTAATCACAAATGTTTATATGTAAATATTGCTGAGTCTTTTCGACATCAAGATTGTTTAAAAGTGAATCTATATTTCTATGTAAGCTGCCTTGTTTCATTCGTGAGTTTAGTTTGCTTAAAAGATAAATCGGTACTGTAGTTACAAATAATTGTTTTTTTCTTATAATTGACGGTATAGAATTGCTGGTGTGAAGTCGCCTCCTGCCGCACACCTAATAGTGGCTAATAGGTTGCTATGTAGATGTAGAAGTTTGACAGGTATGGTAATCTATGAAATTAGCCTTGCATTTTAAGGCTCATTAGTCGTACTTCAATTTTTTTGAATGAGCCCCAGTCTATCTTGCTTAGTAGAAAGTTTTATTTTCTTTTTGCCAATATTATCATAGCTTCCCCTCGCCAGATCTGGTTAATTTAACCAAACTTTTGATAAAATTTCAGTAAGCACATGTGCTCTAATTATACTGGCACCGTCCGTAGCATTTTCATGATTAATTTGTTGCTTTGAATATTTCGTCTCTATTATCGTCCGAGATTGATGTAAACAGAGTAAAGCAGCGTTTGCAAGTGTTTCGGTCTTTTAGCTATACGCCTATTAGTTTAATGGCTAGATAATGCAGCTAAATTCAATTGTAATAACATATCTAACATGTAATGGAGCTATTGCAATATTGTGTACTCTCTCGAGCTGTTTTTATGAAAATAATTATCAAAATCACTGTTACCAGTAGTGCTTTTCTCTATCCCCTTATTGTTTTTTTCAGCTTGCAGCTTTGCTTCATTATTTAACACGAGTCTAATTATGATAGATTTGCGTGAGAGGTCAGTGAATATATGTTTTTTAATCATCTTTCTCACGGGAAACATTCCGTTGTTATGGACGCGAATACCGAAGCATGAGGTTCATGCCTCCGGAATCTCTCCAAGAATGCCTGACCAGAGGCCAGAGCAATGCATACCATCCTTAGGTTAGAAAGATATGCGTGTGGCAGATTCCAATACGTTAAAACATGCCATATAGCGTTCCACTTTTGGTAACGTCCAGAAAGTGATGAAAATCCTTTCGCTGGCATCTCCTTCGCCTTGGAAGAATTTCGGTAGGTATTTAATATTCTTCGAATACCTTTTTGATTTGCGATGCTCAACAAATTATATTTCAGTCTTTTATTTATTTACAAGTAACCCTGCGAGGGAAATTCGCACATTCGCACAAAACGCTTCCTCTCTCTGCCCTCAGAAGTGATTTTGTCTTTACTTGAGTTAATAATATGAAATAAACATGAAAGTATACTAAAATTATCAAATACAGTTAACTAATTTGAACGTATTTACAATTTTTAGTACAACTTATTGATAATTTATTTGTGTGACTGAAACGAACATACATATCTCCTGCCTACAATAATACCTTATTCCATCCTTCGTTATTTTTCTACAACGTCTCTATGGGGGCGTGCTTAGTTAATTATCCTTCTCTGTAATAGAGTTTACCTTCAAACTAAAACACGGTGAAGACAGAGGAAGTAACAACACTGCAATTTCACATTTTTAATTTATTCACACGACTCAGGTTTCGCAGCTTTGCATCATCTTTAGGATCTTCAGCACCTTAAGATGCTGTACAGTGGCGAAACCTGGGTCGTTGGAATAAATTTTTAATTTGGAATTTCTGGGTTGTTTTTTCCTCTATCCTCACATTGGGAAAATTCCACGAAGTGAAACCTGAGACTGTCTCCTAAATAAAACTTCTGTAACGTAAACTGTGCATAAAATGTCATCAATCGTTCAAATATTTTATCCATTAATATCTTATTCATTGCTATAGACTTTGTTTTAGTTAACAAAAAGGGATTTTGACATCATAAATAATACAAATGATGATGATCATTTCGAAAATTGCTCACGCTGATCATTGTTTCCCAATTCCGTGGTCATACGTCACATAACATGAAACGCCATACCAATCTATTATCATCACTAGCTATTATATAAAGTTACAGTTTAGTTACATTATTATTATTTGTTACTAGTGTTCTACCGGTGAAGGTAGGTTTAATTGGACATGTTATTCCTTCAACCCCCAAAATTTCACACGGAGAAAGGGTTGACGTAGCTATTTACTAAGTTCTCATATTTCCTAGCCTCATCATCCTTCAAGCATTCGAAATATGGTGCTACCGAAGAGTGATGAAGATAAAATGGGTGGACCGAGTGACAAATGAAGAAGTTCTATGAAGAGTGGGAGAAAAGAGAAGTCTGCTGAAAACTATAAAAAGAAGACGGGACAACCTAATCGGCCATATCTTTAAACACGATGGCTGATGAAGACAATCGTCGAAGGAAAAGTGAACGAAAAGAATGGAAAAGGCAGGCCTCTATGAGTTACATAGAACAGGTAAAGGACGTGAGAGAGAAATTACGTTAATATGGAGAGGTTTGCCGATGCAAGAATCGAGTGGAGGGCTGCGTCAAACCAATTCTAGGATTGTTGACCCATGATGGTGATCATCCTTCACCAACCTTTCCATGTATCTCATGCAAAGAGCTCCTTTCCTATTCTTCCCATTCATCTTTCCCCCGACGATTATCTTCTTCACGCTATCATGTCTCAAGATATGGTCGACTACGAGTTTTTGTAAGTTGCTCCTCCTTCTTTTCTACGTTTTAAGCACAGTTTTGCTTTCTCCCACTCTTCTTAGGACTTCTCCGCTGCCATTCGGTTGATCTATAGTCGCTTAAACATTCTTGGATACCACCATATTTCAAATTCTTCCAGCCTTTTCTTTTCTGCTCTTGTTATAACCCATGTCTCGCTTGCATAAAGAACCATGCTCCAGATGTGTGTTTTAACAAAATGTTTCTTGCCTTAGATTCTTGTTTTTCCAGCTGCAATAAGAATCTTTTTTGGTTAAATGCTCTTTTCACCTGGGCTATTCTACTGACTATTTCTATCTTGCTTTTTCCATTGCTCGTTACTTGCCTTCCCAAATAACAATGTTCTTTCACCTCCTCAAGTTTTGGTTTTCTAGTCAAATGTAAGACTTGGCCTCTTTTTTTCTTACTACACAGCAAAACCTTTGATGGAGTTACATGAGAGCTGTTAATGATTTTAAATCCGTTTTGAGTGTTTGATTAGTTAGATTACTAATAGATAGAAAATATAATATCGTGTCAGTGGACACGGGATTATCCGTATCAAATATTGATTGATAATTGCGATGGCAAAAGAGGCATTTGCTCGTAGAAGAGAAATATTTACAGGGCCGCTGAAAAGATACGTAAAAAAATGATACCCAGTGAAAATTTAATATGCAGCGTGACACTGTGCGGCGCAAACCAATAGACTTAAAGGTAATAAGATTAAAATAGACTTAGAGATTTTGATACGTGGGTATGGAGAAAGATGAAGAAAGTGGGGTGGTTTGAAAAGAGGACGAATGATTAAGTAATGGAGTTGGTAGGAGAGGAAAGATATTTGATTGAGGAAATAAGGAAAAAGCAGAATGCGAGGATGTATCGGACTTTAAGGGGTGAAGGCGCTTTGAATTACGTTTTTGAGGGCACAATATTTGGTAAGCGGGTTATAGGGGGTAGAAGAATGGGTAGCTTGGATAGAATAATGTATTGGGGAAAGTTTGTGAAACTGAAGAGTGACGCCATGAGGGAGAAAGGAGTCGTGAAGAGAACGCACCATCCAATTGTACTTGCTTTTACTGGCAAAATACTAATGATAATAACTAGTGGACGCATCCCTTCTTGAGTCTGAAGTAAACGGTCCTTTTTCATGCACAAGTGTAGGGTGAATAGCGTCACTGGTCGGTCAAATTGTAAGATAAAAATGTTTGTGAAATGTTATTAACGTCATAGATAGAGCCAATATATACAATACCAATATATCCCTCTAATCCCTTGCTCGGTCATTCGAGCATGTCCTATTTTCCGTCCCAGAAGACATGAGTGAAGCCGGAAGGTGGCCAATCAAAGCGGGAGGCAGGGAGTAGCGAATATATCGCCGAATGTAGCTTTCATTATACCGAACTTGGTAAACATCACATCCCAGGAGACTGTGCTGATTCCAGCCGCACCAATGAGGTGCCTAAATGGTGCCTCCATTGGGAGGAAGCCAATTCTTGAAGTGCGTTCGCACAGGCGTCTGTTTCAAGGAGGTTAGCCTTCTTGATCAGATTAGTCTCCAAGTTTAATCTTTCATTGTTTCCGTAATCAATGGGAGCGACAAGAGCATGATTTAGCAGCGCCACGTTGGTAAATGCGGTAGACATTATTGTCAATCTCCTTCCTCGGCTCCTTTAAAGGAGAAATACCACCAAGGAGGTTAGAATGCACTGGAGGGGGCATTCCTGCTGGTTTGTGAAGCAAAGTTAGCCATCTTGTTCGACAGGGAAATAAGGGATTGCGATACTCACGGATGAAGTTGTTTTCCCTTACGGAATAAGAGAGCAGTACTATGACTATTGGATGAACTTCTGGTACGATTCATTCTTATTCATGTTTTAATGCACATGAGATATCAATAAGAGACAAAACGCAATGTTTTGAGCCGAGTACGTGTGGCCAAATCATTCCATAAAACCACCATTCTGGATTCGTTATCACCAATAAGGTAGCATGTCAATGTGTCCTCCAGTAATTTCTAAAGTCCTGGATAACTACAGTACTTGGTGTGCAAAATCTAAAACTTTATCAAAAAACCACAGAATAAGGATATTTATAGGAGTGAAGTTAAATTACCCATACTTGTCATCGTGACATTAGTTTCCATGAATAATTGCGTTTACCTAGAGTGACGTTTGTCCCCTTTTTCGTCGTAGCTTGAAATCATTGCTTTTTAAACAACGCACAAGTATTTTTAGGAATTGTAGATTATCCATTGTCAACTACTCTGAATCAACTGGACAGTGATGAAATTTTAATACGTATTAGTCTTAAGGCGACTGCATAAGGATGTGAAGATTTTCATTAGGCAGTCGTATGCAAATAGAATAGAAAATTATAGTGAGAAACAGTGAACTGTACAAAAAAACTGCTCAAATGTGCGCATGACTTTACAAAAATTAGTCCCTTTTCCTTTTCCATTTACTCACGAATGGCAATATCCACAACTTTCTCTCGCCATGATAGCACAAAAACAATTACAAGGAACGTTTTTATTGTAATTTAGTGTTTCTAAGTGCCATTGGGTTCAATGCATATTTGACGAGTTTCTTGAACTTGTGAATGTATTTTTCTCTTCGGTTCTCAGAACTCTTCCTACTTTATTCTCCCATCTGAACCAGTCCACCTAATTCAATGAATTCCTTTAGTTTTCCCTTTCAATGAAGATGGGAGGCCCTATGTAGTTGACAATGACTGATTCAGGAATAATACCTACTGTATTATTGCATCCATCGATTTGCATTGATGAAAATTTCTGCGAGAGCAAGTTCGCAAATAAAGCCTCCTCTACAAAGAAAAAATATTTATCCTTAGCCCTCTAGATGTACGATGCCTTTGTGTAAAGGGTCTCTCTGTTCCCTCACAATACATTATTAAGCAGCGCGAATGGATTTTTCTTCTAACTGCGCAATCTAATTCATCTCGTAATATGCCAGTGTGTGTTATGCAGCGCATCATAACCTTAGCAATTGGCGCATATTGCTTAAAGGGATAGTATTTGCCTTCTCTTTCCCATCTAACTAACTTTCGTAGGGAAAACTCTCCTGCATAAAAATCCTCTTTAAATATTTATGACTTCTCTCCGCCTCCGTCACGACTACCCATCCCTTTTCCCCCTTTATTACGATTGCCTGGCATCATTCCCTCTATAACGCACATGCATTTCATTTCCTCCCTAAACTTTGATTATCTGCCTTTTTCCCTTCTAATAATTCATCCAGCCGTTTCTCTTATCCTACCCTATTATTCGTCTCTCTCTGTCGATTCAGCTTGATTAGCAGGCTTTAAGTGCAGTACTCAGTCCGTCGGATTGGACGTTAAACCGAAGACGCCTTTAGCTGGCCGGAGCGAATGCCGACACCTTATGATGTATATAGTTTGAATACCGCTTGGGTGAGATCAAACTGTGTTGATTTTGATTATTCAGTATGCTTAGTAAGTGTACGTTAAACGTATCTGAAATACATGCCTTCAATGCATGCATTGAATTTTGAAGAATATGAGGTGAAGAATGCCAATGCACGGCGCCAATATGTGGGCTTAAAGAGAGAGATTGAAAAATATCGGATTTTGAGATGTGTGAGATGAGGAGAAAGTATAGAGAAAGATGGGAGGGAAGTAAAGTAACCGAGGAAGTGATGGGAATAGAAGAGGAGAAAAGAGAGTTGAGTGAAAACATTGGAATAATGCAATGAATTGATAAATCCAGTGAAGAGGGCGACGGTGTTTATAGGTAAGGGAGGGGAGAAGAAGAGACATTTATGATGGATTATTGGAGTTAAGACGGATAGCGATAAATAAGAACTTCTTGTGAAAGCTAGGTGAGACCTGTCACATCAAAACCGTCAGAAGTATTTCATGTGCATCTAAATCTACCTTCATCGAATCCTGACAATAATAAAGCTCCCTTGAGGGACAACTGAAAAATTATTGCATTGATGCATCATCACGTCTAGAACTAGTCTTCGAGCACGATCCTTGGAACACTTCTAACCTATACAATCACGTAGTACACGTAGGTATATTATTATATGGACAGCAGAATATTAACTTCTCAAGTTAAGGAGCCATGATATAACTTATGGATTCTTTTTTTTAATCAAGAAATTATGATTTTGCTGCATTAGGTTAACATCAGCGTTACAGTAACTCTAAACTGAAGAATTTTATCTATCTGAAGAATAAAATAATGTAATTTATAGACATGTTCTTCTGCATGAAACATTTAGAATTATTTTTTATCCGTCAAAGCCCAACTTAATTGTAAAATCTAGACCAACTTAATTCGAAGAATACAAATAATTATTAACCCAATTTGAAAGGTATTCTATAATATATTTCTTTTAGGAGTAAGGAATCTATTTTCTATAATATAAAATGATAATCCAAAATCGTCATATTTTTGCCTCAACGCGTTATGAAACGTTTCATTTTGCTGAGAACCAGTGTCATCATCCCGCTCAATATAAGATTCTTTTATCCGCCCAATCGTCTTAAAGTTACTTTTTTTGCAATACGAATACATTTTAAAATCGTTTTTTCAGCAAGGAGTATAATTTTTTTCTGGAAATATATTTATTATTTTTTAACCAATAAACACCGAACATGAACTTATAAGAGAAAAGACACTATAAGGAGTCTACCTCTTATTATGACGCATATTTTTCTGTTCCCTATCGCGAAAACTTTGATAAAAGCCTGTGATATTTGGTAAAAAGTTTCTGCTTTGAAAAACCTTGGTCTTGATGGCCAAAAGCCATCGTTAAAGTTGACCCTCGCCACATTTAATAGGAAATATAGATTTTTAAGGAAAAAATTCGGAAAATGTGTCCACATACGGCCAAAATATGAGTATTGGTAGATCAATGACGGGGTGAGCGATATGAGGGTAGGGGTCGACCACCATAGACGAACGGACGACTCCAACAAATAAATAAATTTATAATTTTGGGCATATGAAAGAAAATACCGGTGCAAAATGAAAAAAATTAAAAATTTGAAAGAAAGTAAATTTAAACTGGCCTATGAAAATTCGAGCATTCTGTAAAGGGAGGAAACTCGTTTCGGTTGGCAACACCGTCGTCTCCTCTCTGGCCACCGCACCTGCTAGAATATAGCTCGGCGTTTCTGCCCGGGATCCTTCCGGACGGATTAATATTTGGGGATGCCAATTTGCATCCCTCGTCGTCTCGTTCCGTCCGTCCCTTTGGGAACGCCGCACGAAGGATATGGTGAGGGAGGGACGGCTGCGAAATTGATTGGAGGGATATTATGTCCGTCAGCGGGCTCCCACCAATACCGCCACCGCGCGCGGACCCCTCTGCTACATAATGCGGCGTCGACGGTAGCGGCCTCTGTTGTTGAGACCAGGAAAATCCTTCACTTGAGGGGGCATTTGGATCGTCCCAATTCCACGATAAATGATTCAGCTCAAATAATCCGTGGAGAGCCGCCGATCGGAAAGGAATCGCTTCTGAGAATATCGCGCGGATTCACTCTAATTTTGTATCCATCTCGAAGCGGCTTTAATCAAACCGCGGCGGCGACGGCGGCTTTGGTTATCATTTCGGCGATATGGCATCTCTAACAGCAGGGCAAAAATGTATTTAAAAAAACTACATAATTTTAGGCAAAAATTGATTTTGTCTCCGTCTAGAAGTTCCTATGTATATGTATATGCATGAATTGTGTGTGCTGCATCAATACCATTCATAAAACCCTAGATTGCGAGTAGATTTATTCCAATGAAAAAAATTCTTTCATAATGATTTTAAAATTTTCAAAGTATCACCAAACTTTCCGAAAATATAGATGAAAAGTTTATTCTAATTTCGCAAATTGTATCATCACAAGTCTACTGTCCTAATATTTCTTTGACGCAGCTCTCCACTCGATTCATCTATTGCTTACCAAATCATTCTACAATTACTAAAAATTCCATTCACAACCTTAACAACTTTCTCCTTGATTTGACACTTTTTCATTCACTTCAGTCAGAAGTCAAGTTCAATCAGAATATAATGTTTTACGATATGGCCGAATAGTTTTCCCGTCTAGTTTTGAAGTTTCCGGCATATTTCTGTTTTCTCCCACCGACAAGCTTATACTCATTTATTTAACTGGGTCCACTTTGACTCTCAATGGTTTTAAGTCAGATTGTGATATCACGCAAATTTTGCTATAGCTAACTTGGATAAAAAATGTTTAAGGACTCTTAAAGTGACAGGTCACATACTATAGGCTAGATTAGATTTCTTGCGATACTTTCTTGGGCATTCTCTCGTAATGCATAATCCTAAGCCCTAGCAACGTGAAGGCATTTGGATCTTTGTAGAAGAAATATCTTCCACAAAGACTGTGGTTGTTATAATTTATCCTATTTATGTGAAATTGAATTGGCAAAAGGGATAACCTCCCCAATAAATATGGCAATAGCCTAAAAAGAAGAAGAATAAATTTGGAGACCAAATTCATGACTGAAGACTAATGGCAAGCTTAAAATAGTAAACTTTTCAGGTGCTACAACTGCTGATATTGTCGTATAGTTTGACCTGATAGGAAACTATCAATCTGACTGTAATTATTACTCGTGATTGTGTTATAATTGGTAGCAATCCTACCATTATTAATGAAATTATTCCCGTTTTTACTTAGTTTTATGTAACGGTTTATGGATGAAATTCAATTTGGGTAAAATCTGAGCATATATATCCTCTGTATTATTGGTGTCGTGTTGTTTTTATGGCAATGGATGTTTCATTTATTTCATCGCTTGCATATAATAATCCTAAAATATCCGACGCTTGATTCGAACCCACAACCTTTGGGTGTTCAGGCGAGCGTGTTGCCAACCTATCTCAGCCGGTCGTTAACTTCGAAATGAGATGTTCTCATCCGAGAGATATAAATTTGTGGTTGCCAAGTCCGTAACCTTATGTGTGCTTCAGACCGGCAGGAAAGTTGCAAATATGTGTTGAAAGCGCTAGGGGGAGGAAGAGTGGAGAGAAACCTGGCGTTGGCATTAGCCTACTCTTAACGAGAAGTTCCAAGGGGACAACGGCTTAACGTCCCATCCGACGGGCGGAGTACTGAACTCCAATGCATTTCCAAAAGCACTCAAATTGGGGCAAGTTTACCAATAACTTTTCCCGTAGTGGAAACTTCTTCCACTACGGGATTAGGATCCGTGCCATCTGGATGAGAGTCCAGAGATCTAAACTCTACACCAATTCAATCCCTCACTGTTCAATAAATGTATACATCTAATATTTAAATATCGGTGGAAATGTTCTCATGCTGCTGACCATCCAAACCTATTTACGTAACGCTGATTTTTCAATTTGATGACCGCCCTCCCTATATTTACTTGTCCTTTAACCCTCTCCCTCCCCCCTCAAATCATGTAACACTGCCAATGAACCCACTATTTTTTGTAAATGGTAAAACAAACATTTATTATAAATACGGTATTTATTACTCGGCAACCGTTATTTATTCACTAATCGCTTTCGGCACCATCATTAACTTTTGAACGAGAAATCAATTATTAATACATTAATATCGCGATACATATAAAATGAAAGGAATATCTATCTCCACCCTGCCGAAAGTACCTACATCGCATTAGTAGTCCCTTAAGCATTACGTAATTCATGGACGCCCCCTTAGTTTAAAACATCAATTTTACCTTTTTGTTTAAAAAAAATGAATCTAGGAGGGAATAAGTGACAAGATACTGTTGACTAGCAAAAATTGGAAAAAATTAAGAGTTCTTCACCATGTTCTGGATTGTTAAACAGTTAAAGCATGGTGGTTTTAAATTTTCCCATGTTTCATCAACCATGGCTGTAAGATTGTCTCCACTGAGTCGGAAAAACATCCTGACTACTGGAATATCCTGTGTGACGCTTCGTGTCGTTTCAACACTGAGTCTCACGAAAGGGGCGGATATCCTCTTTGTATCCCTTAATTACTATCGATTTCAAACGCAAACCCATTAATGCCCCAGACATAGTACGCTAACGGTGCAAGGTAGGATCGGATGCACTTGAACTGTAATTGCTTCTAAAGAGTTCCTAACTCAAAATTAAGGCTAAACCTGCCGCGGATTTTGAACGGAACTTATAGCGGATTACTTTTTATGAGTTGAAACATGCTAATTAAAACTCCAGCCTACAACGCTAGATTATGTAATGAATATAAAGTAAGAGGGATGGATTATGAGGCAGGCAGTTTTGAAAAGTAGTCTTTTCGCTTAAAATTAAGGGTAACGTAAAAAATATGATAGAGATTGCGCTGAAGATAATTAATCAGAAGAATAGTTACTGAAGGCTTATTTTGTACACCTGCTTGAGGATTGACGTACAGCATGAACTTGTGTTAAGCTACGTTCCTGGTGTGTAACTCCAAGTTCTTGTAATCATTACTCCCCGTCCGTTTGGTGCTAATTCAAATATAATACAAGTAAACATATGTTAGTGAAACATATGTTCGACAATTTGTATTTTGCAGCAGATTTAGTAAAGGGATACATAATATATTGTTGTATGCTCAAATCAACAATCAGATTACAAATCATCCTTTTGATGGGATACTTCTTATTTATTTTGATGGGATCCTGTTCCATAGTGTAAGAAGTTGTTTTATTTGGAATTAATAGTGATAGATGTCCACTCCACAATTAAGAGCCACAGTGCTATTTTTTGTCATCTGAGAATTACACACATTTTGCTGGTACAGTTTAACGTTTATTGACTTATTACTAGAATCTAGAAAAATTTCTGTTCGTTCACTAACGCCAAAGTATTTCCAGCTGTTATTGGTGATGTGAACAAGGGGTAAACTGGGCTAAGTTTTTGAACTTGAGACGTTTTCTTGGGCTTATCACCAAAAAGGACAACTGTCGAAATTTGGGACTGTCCCACCTAATTCGGGTCTATTGGTTCCCTTATCCAAACGCTTCCTGCCTATGCCCATCGCGTATGCTCAGGTGCCGAAGCTTTTCACCTGAATTAAACGTGGATGGTTAAACACGGCAGACGGCATAGAGCTAAAGTCGAACACGATTTCTATGAAGTCCCCAGCGATCCGGAACTCGATCACATGGCAGCTGGGGTCGGGATTTCGGGTTTCTAGTTGTAGATATATTTATCTACACCTATATGCTACCTTGCAAGCCACCACAAGGACGTGTGCCAGGGGGTGGCTGGTCATCTGCCGTAGATACATTGTTTTCTTTAAAAATGTGTTATTTAAGAATTGACTGCTGCATCATCATCGTCATCTGTGAAAAATCCTAGGATCGGTTTGACGCAGTCCTTCACTCGATTCTTCTATCGACCAACCTCTTCATACCAACGTAATTCCTCTATATTTCACTATTATGTTTAAAATAATTTCACTTTGTGTTGTAGCCATGAATTTACTTTGAGATAATTAAACACATATATCTCCATGCCCAACAGTATATCTCCTTACATATTTATGGTTTTTTTCTTTCATGCTGATGTAGTTTGTGGGTAGAAATGAACCAGCAGTTTCTGATTGGTATCGTTGGATATCACCGTTTTTAATTGACTTTAAGCCGGCGAACAGTCTTTTATTCCCAGATTTCCCAACCAAGCTCCTCCAATAAGCATGTGACACTTTCTGTACATTCATTGAAAAGTGTTGCAAAACGCGCAGCTTGCCGTCGTACTCTTCCAGTTCCTCAAATAAATAATTTTTCGTTGGATCCCAAGCTCTTGATGCATAGGTGAGGAATCACAAGTGTGAAATAGCATACTTTTTGAATTTTTCACTTGAAAACAATCACAATTTCTGCTTAACAAAGCAAGCTACCTTCCACGTTGTGCCTCAAATCCTCCACGTTCAAAAAAAATTTTAATTATATTTTGAATATGATTATTAAGTCAAGAGTGATGATTTTATAGTTATATTCACTTATCAAACTCGGTTCCATATTTAGTGAAAGTGACAGACAGCTAGGGTATCAAAAAGGGCGGAACATTTTTTTGGAGGTAGGATTTTAAGAGGAAATGGAAGAAGAGTTTGAAGTACTGCGGCGTGGATAATAGCTTACTTTTGGAGAAGAAAACCCAAGAGATCACGGTTTATCTTCCCATTTGCAGTGTTTCTGAACTTTGAAGCTGTTTCCAAAGGATACTCAGATAGGGATAGTTTCATCAATGTAAAACTCCTGCCAAGGCAGAGACGAGGGTGTACCCGAACCCTTGGGAAGGTAATTCAATATTCCAGCAACAGCACAAACCTGATATCCCTCTGTGACTGGATTACTCCAAGCAACTCTCCAGAACTCACTTAATCAGAAACGGAGAAACGTCTTTCCAGTCACCCATCCGTCCCAGAGATGACAGGGCAATAAAAGCTAAGGAGAGGCAACATGCAAAGGGCCCATGGCAATATACGCAGCTAATATAAGGTTTGCGTAAGATGGTCGTTGTTGCCGTCATTTAGGGAGCCAACTAAGAGTCGAGGTATTATTTTCGAAATCGGATATATTGGATTTTTGTAGGCTGTAAGAATTTTCGGGAACGGAGCAGGATGGAAGGAGTGAAATATTAGCCAACTCTGAATTCCAGCATTAGGCAACTCTGAATGGAAGGCGGGAAGGAGTCTGCGGTTTAGCGTCCCATCCGACGGACGGAGAAATTGAAAAGCTCACCATTAGGTAGGTATTCAATCACTGACCATAACTTTTAAAAAGATACTCCACTCCCGGGCTTCAAACACTGACTCTCAGGGCGTGAAGCCATTAGATTACCCTCATCAACGGCCCAATTCCCTTAAATAAAGAGAATCAGCAAACATTTTTCTTGAATTAAATCTAAAAATGTGGAAAGATATTTTACCAATAAGCATTTAATGAATATTTTCCGTATACTTAGGTCAAACATATCGATTTTAGGTTTCCCATTACCCATATTTCATTGATTTCCAAAGACTTATCGGTTAAAGACATATGGGTGTACCATCGTCTTTAATTGACGTGAATTTTTCGTGCAAAGGATGCAGTGAGTAGCAAACTAATGAAATATTGAGACGACACGATCCACGATTATGAATTTGGATGTTACCCGGTCGGACGAGACGGAATGAGACTATGTTTCGATTCCCCTCCCCTGCGGGATGCCTGCACGTTTCCTGTGCGACTCGACTTAATAGGCGGTGTCTACTCGTTTTCTTCGTAACTTGTCATCAGCTGGAGTCGCGGACGGCGCCATTTTTTTGGCAGGAATGAGTCGAGAGTCGGAATGCATTTGATCGGCTCGCTGAGCGTAAAGAGACCGGACGGTCGACATCCGTTCCAATGCACTTCTTTTTTTTACTCTATCTCGGCTTCCAATCGAACGTAAGCTGACGTGAAATCAAGAGATAGATGAGACGGTTGTTATTGAAAATAAAAGCTGTCAGTAATAATCAAAGGTTTATTGTTTGGTTGTTGTTGTGAGAGTGCTGGCTTTCCATACCAGAAGCTTGGGTTTGAACCTTGGCTATGGCAGAGGTGTATTCAATTGGTATACCGTCCCTATTTGAGTGCTCTGGGCAGAGTAATTACACTATATTACCAGGTTCGTTGTATGAAATGTTAAACTTTGTATTTTCCAGCGTCTTACATTTAGCATGATTATTAATAGTATTCTACCGGTTAAGGCACGTTTTGATCGACAGGAAATCTTTCCATAGCTCCTATCCTTCAAACGATTTCCTTTAGTTTTGAAAACTCCATACCTGTTATTATTCTCTTCAAATTAACCCTTCTCCTCCTCCTTCCACCCCACTTACCCAACATCTCTATCATGCCCTTAAAAACACCATCACCCCTTAAAACCTGCTTCATCCCCTCCCTCTGCCTTCTCCTAAATCCCTCAATTAAATCCCTTTCCTCCCCTACTTAGCCTTTCTTTGTTATTCCACCAACAATAACTTCTCCAGCCTTCCCCGATCCCAAATCTTAAAATAGCAAAGCATATTTCATCCTCTTTCCTGCAAATAAATTCTCTTCCCTACAACTCTATGTTTTCACGCCATGAGCTAAGATAACCCATATTAAAATGTTTGCTAGGGTATTCTTTACGCCAATACTCAACAAACGCGCTGTCGTTAATTATTTTCTGCAAGCAAACGCCACATTTTCCAAAGTAATTCTCATTCGAACTTCAATACTGCCTTACCCGTTTTCCTCCTACATATGTAGTACTACTTAGTTAGCCTATATTCTCCGCCTGCTCCGGCTAATGGCTTCCAACTTTGATATTTTATCACGCCCCTTCTTCTAGCTTTTAACTTTAATCTCACCCCCTTTTTCCTGAAAAATCATGCTTAGTAAGTTCATGACAACGAAGGATTTTTCACCATCCTCCCTCCAACCTGGGAAATTTCATTCCTGCACCCAATCCTCTCCTATTCTTCCCTTTTCAGGTTTAAATTCTTTTGTAATTGGTCTTCAGTAGATGTCTATCAAACTTTCTTTTGCGTCGCAGTAGCGAAGTGCTGGGAAGTCCCTTTCCGGCTATCCCACCGGGGTACAAATTTATCTTTTGAGTACTTTACTGAGCACTCTTCATAATTTAAAAATACACCGAAATCTGATTGATATATTTTGAAATGACCTTACTTTGCGTTCTACATTCCAATTCCGTTAACCAATGATTGTCCATCTGCCCTTAGGGGAACTTTCTTACCCCAGGGAATATTGATTGCCTTGACCAAATATCCGCCCTCTGTAGAGGCCGTAGGCAGCTGGTAGTGGGGGTTTTCTTATCCTGGAAAACACTTATCAGTAATATCCTAAACAATAAAATGAGCTTAGTTTTCTATTAGCGCCCTAGAATAGCAACAAGACCGTAAGTCGGGTATGGATTCAACAATAAGGTTAATTATTTAAATACTCGCTGGGAGTATATCGTTTTGAATTGTGTCTGATCTCGTAAGGCATCAGCTATACCCCAATTCATATTCAAATCTGAATGAAAGTTTTTGCCAACAATAGCCAGGAATTTCAATCTCTTTCCGTGGAATAGGACATTAATAAGATATTCATTAAAATCATCATCAGCAGCCATTTGATTGGTTTGACACAGCTCTCCATTTTCTTTCATTGTCAGCTAACTGTTCATATTCATCCAATTCTTAATAAAAACTATTAGATACAGAATTACGTTATTCTTCTCTCCGGGGACGTATTTATGGTCTCTGAGGCCCCCGGCGGAATCTAGAATGAGGCCCCCAACGTAAGTCTTGCAATCTAGGAGCTTGACATCGACTGTTCCTTGCATAATTAGACAATATATGATGAGTACAAAAATCTATCGCCGTTAATACTTTGCTAGTATGTTCCAGGTTACTTACAACTATACTTACATTTTCTCTTTCGTGAGGCCCCGAGCGCTCGCGAGGCCCCCGGTGGCCTCCGGGTACGCCATATGCTAAATACGGCCTTGCTTCTCTCTCACCTCCTTAAGAGCTTGCTTTGCATGTTTCGTATAAGTCCTTCATTTCCATTCCTTTCCATTCACTTTCCCCTCAAAGCATACCTTCATCTAAGAATGCTTTCATCGAAGAATGTCTTCATCTCGAAGAATGTCTCGAGATGTGGCCGATTAAGTTGCCGCGTTGTTATCATTTTAAGCAGACTTCTCTATTCTCTCTCTCTCTTCTTAAAACTTTTTTGGTAGTGAATCAGTTAATCCGTTTTATCTTCATCAGTCTTCTCTTGCAGCAAAGTTTTAATAGTACCAAACTTGACTTCTCTGCTGCTGTTACGATCCATGAATTGTCCATGCTTGCTGCCATTCTACCAGGTCTCTTCATAATGTTAATTTAAGGCAAGAGGCTGTATTGTTTGTGAGGTCATCTTCTTCATGCCAAATTAATTTAGTTTTCGACATTAAAATCACTATTTTACTCACTACTAACTAGAACAATTGTTTAATCATCCATAACGCATGCTGGTGAGGAGTCAACTCCTGCCATACCTTTTCAGTGGCTTTCAGGGTGCATATGTAGATGTAGTAATATTCATTGGGTTTTATGATGCTTCGGCGTCTGAGTTTTTTCATTCCGTATATGGTATATACCTTCATACTAAGTAATCTTTGCTCTGAAGCTAACATAGCATCCTTGCCGAAAGTGCGATCTTAACCAGTTACCTTTCACTGTTAAATCTGATATTAACCGACCCAAATGTTTACCCATCAGATTTAGTTGTACTTATATTGTTGCCTTCAGGGAAGGAACCAATGAACGTATGGTGCTGAAAATATTTAATTAATTACCTCCGATTTATTGCCTATTCTTACTATGAAGAGCAAGACAATATTGAACAGCGTATAAATTCTTAGAAAAATATTACACACGCGCAGGAATAGGGACCAGTAATTTGGCAGAATGGTACGACTACGCTATGCATGCCATTCACAATTCATTTCCATTTAAGGGTTGCTAGCGTTGCTGCTGTTATCAACACCAGCGGTTTATATCAGCCACGGAGTATTTTAGGCCCCTTCGATGGCTAATGGAACATAGTTATACCCTAATTCGCAATAATTTCGGCGCGGCTATTATCTCTTAAATCCATATTTGTTGGTGACTAAATTACCTGCGCTCGCATTAGTATTATCGTTATTAGTGTTTCACTGATTAAGGTAAGTTGGGATACCAGTAAGGTTATACCAGTCTACCGCGGCCGGTTGCCTAGTATTTCAGATCGATCTAATGGATCGCATCCCAGCAGTGGAGATATTTCTCATTGGTAAACAAATCACGCGAGTGCCTTGTAGGGAGTCTCCGAGTGCATTACTCAGTCCGTCAAATGGGACCTAAAGGTCATTACGGACGGTCAGTGAAATTGTGCAGGTATCTAAGAGAACAATTGGACAAGAAAAATTGAGCCGCGTAAAGCGACGATTTGCGAGGAAAACTTGCGCAAATGTGAGAAGACTTGCGTCCAAATTAAAAAATGATCGAGTTTGTTCACGCATTACTACAATTGTGATACTTTGGCAGAGGTAGTGGAAACTAACTTCCAATTAGATTAATAAAATTGAATAGGCTATTGACAATGGAGTTTGATGTTTTTTTTTGCATGCCCTTAAATCTTTTAGTGGTGCATTCAGTGCACTAGCAACGAGCCGGGTGCTCAATCATGTAGAAGCTTTAATTTCTATCGAAAGGGAGAGACACCATTTTCGTTAACGTGGTCCGCAACCTTGAGTTCACTTCGCAAGTGTGGTCTTATATAATTAGGGCATCGGATTGATGTAGTTGTTACACTACTGCCCTCTCTATTTGAGGGCTCCAGTTTGAGTCCCATCAACGGATTTATTTCTTATTGGTAAACCAGCCTTTACGTGAGTGCTTTGTCGGGAGCATCCGAGTACAGTACCTACTTAGTCCGTCGTAAGGAGCGTTAAGCCGTGGTCAATTTGGGGTATTTCGTAAAGATCAAACTAATACCAACGGCGGGTTTTTTTACCCCCCTTCCTCCTCTCATACCTTTTCTCCTGGTCTGAAGCGCCTCCAAGTCCAAATACAGACTTGCAAATTACAGATAGATAATATAAGAGATAGAGATTCCACTCTTTTTTTTCACAAAGATTACTGCGGAGATCATAGCTCCTCCCTTGACTGTCAAACAATTGTTCTCGCTATTTAAAACGTTACTAAATTTCGCGGATGATTTCTCAAGATGATGTACATCAACTTGAAAAATTTCAGAGTGTTAGACGACCTAAAGAATTTTTAGGACTTCTTAGTGCTAGTATGTGGCAGAATATTTCAGACTCTTTCACATCTTACTTAATTAGTTCCATACACTTCCAAACTCCCATTGTTCCATCCAAACGACCCGAATTTCTCCTCGCCGCTCACCCAACATTCTTCCCTACTTCACGTTCTTTTTAAAACACCCATTCCCGCTGCTACCAGTTCCATCCACTAATTTGTCTCCATCTAATTTCCTCAATCAACTTCCTCTCCTTTCCTGCCCTTTTCAGGAATTCCTCCTTTGTCATCACTTCTATCGACTTTACCTCCGTCCTTCTTCACATTGACATCTAAAGAGTCCGCTGTCTAATTGCATCCTCTTCTCCTTACGCACAATGCCTAGTTTCCGGTGCCGGAGAATGCTACATTTCCACGTCTCCTCTGTCCAGAAGTCTTTCCTTAACGTCTCTGCTGTTCCCAATCTGTCCATAACATCTCGGTTGTACGTCCCTTTCATTAGCAGTCAAAAATGTTAAAGGCGAATAAAAACGCCTTACGTATCCGGGGAAAGAAACACTCTAAAAAACGGCGTAAGATTCTAAACTAAACTGAAGTCCGTAATAATCAATGAATAACTGCCTGAGTTTGATTGTATACATAAACTTCAATGGTGTAGCGTAAAAATATGATAACATACATCGTGTTGGACGTTAGGGCGTATCCATCTGGAGCCATACAAGTCAATCAAGAACAAACTGCAACGTGGTGTGACGATTGCGACCCTTTCCAGTGTACGACGGCTTCTGATCGGAGTTCGACGGATATCTGGGAGTTCACCTGCGACCAAATATGTATAGTGACTGATACTCCATTTAGGAGACCATCCATAGCCTCAATAGCATCACTGAATTCTTAGAATAATATAATCTTTAAATTGAATACTGTACTTTACTTACTGTACTTTAACTAAAATATGTTTTCCAAAAACGCATTAAACAGCTTTACTGCATCTTCAGGTACAGCGTTACACATACAAGAGAGGGTTATAGGCACAAAAAATAATAGGGAAAAGCTTTACTGCATCTTCAGGTACAGCGTTACACATACAAGAGAGGGTTATAGGCACAAAAAATAATAGGGAAAAGGTAGTGGGCAAGGTTTTTGGAAACATTACTAACAACAGAAAAATTGACCAGTGGCTATAAAGTAATTAAGAGCCAGTACTGGAGTTACGGTGGCCGGGGTGGGGTTTGGTATAAAGGAAGGGAAGAGATAGGGGGTAGATTAATATTCAATTCTATCACAAAGTGAAGCCTAAACTATTGAGTAGAACCTAATCTGTTTCAATAAATATGAAAGTGTTAATTTAAAAAAGGGATAAGGTCTAATAATTTTACACCCTTTTCTGTAAAATTAACTATCTATGTTCACATATTTTTAAACTTAAATAGGTGAAAAATGACCATATTTACTATGCACCCTACAAAAATCAATATCGCTACTATGCACACTTGTTTAATGATAGCGAGGATGAGGAGGCAACGGTATGCCATAAATGGTCCGGGGACCTATTTCATTGCTGCAGTAATTGTACTGGGTAGTTATTCAGGAGGGGGTTACGTGGCTACAGATCATTTGCGCTATTAAGGATAGGTGGACAATTGGATGTAAAGAATTTGCAATAAACAAAAAAAAGGGTACAGTAGAACCAGGGGCGGCGTTAGCATTAGCCTACTCCAAGGGGTATGTAACTCTGAGAAATGGTGTACGCTTAATGAGAAACAGTAGAGAAATGGATGAAATGCCAAGAAATGGCTGGAAAGGTTCATAAATGTCCAGATATGGTTTGAAATGGACTAGGAATTGTTTAAATGGATCGAAATGATCAGGGATGGAAGAGATGGTATAGATGGGTAGAATTGGCCAGGAATGGCTAGAAAGGGACGGAAATGGACTAGAAATGGTTTAAACGGATCGAAACGGCCAGAAATGGAAGAAATGGAATAAATGGTCAGAAATAGCCAGGAATGGCTAAAAATGGTCATAAATTGGCTAGGATTGGTTGCAATAGACAGATATGGTCAGGAATGGAAGAAGTTGTCGAAAATTGACATTAGAGAGAAAAGGCTGGAATGGACTGGAGGTTGAAATAGAAAAACATGTGAGAAATAGTATAAAAACCGCTAAATGTAATAAATGAGTAGAAATGGGCGGGAGTTTAAAGAAAATGGCAGAAATGGATAAAATGTATGAACATTTTAGAAAATAGTGAAAAAACAACGAAAGACCTAAAATTGAGAAATTGCCGTAGTTTTGTGGGAATTCTATCAAAATGGTGCGGATGGTGTTGACATCGGCTAAAATATCCAAATATTGATAAGACTGATTCGCGGTGAATTAAAGGTGCAATAGAGTCGTGGCTCTGATTTTATGCCACGAACAAAGTTACGTGGTGTTGGCTGGAGAGTAGTCTCAGATCAATTAGCAAAATTCCATAGGGAAAAAAATCATTCGCCGTGGTCGGGACTCGAACCCTGATTTCTCGGCAGGTGCTTAGACAAATTAAGATACCGAGCCTTCATCTTCATTAAGATACCGAGCATTTAAGGAACAAGCTCGCCGCACTTCAATTCGTTATATAGTATTCAAATTAATTAGTGTTCCTCCCAAGCTAGAGTCACGATTTTGCTGCGTATAATAATTATAGTGCTTTCTGTGTACATCCTGCTTAAAAAGAGTTAAAATGAAGCGTGAAGGATTCGTGTTAGGAAGACACTGAGCACACAAACTTAAAAAGGAATTGGTTCATTTTCCAGGGCTTTAAATATAACTAGGGATAATAAAGATAACAGCTACTCTTCAAAATATATTTAATACAGTGAAAATTGTAAACAATGTGTATTTGCTTTGACCAACAGTAAGAAAGCGAGATAAAAAAGAAGAGGATATTAATGAGGAAAATACCCATTATTTAACTAACAATGATAATTTAACAGTTTTGAACCTACAATATTTTTTCTTTGATTTGAATTATTTGATGGCTCTCTTGACGTAGACATTAAATGATACGGAGACAGTGCCGTGTCTCACTATTTTCTTTATGCATGCTTCTCTACTGCTAGTTCCTGATTTGACTACAGACACCTTATTTTTATACAAACTGTGGATAGTTCTTCTGGCATGGTACGATACTCCAATTCCTTTCAGAACCTTAAGCATCATGTTCCAATCCACGTTATCAGATCCCTCTCCAAATTTACATACGCCGGTAATTTCCTCTCTATTTTCTCCTCTTCAAGTAGCGTTTTTTTTAATATATTGAGTAGCGTGAGGGCCAAAATCACTTCTCTTTTGCCCTTTTCTCGAAACCCATATTAGTCCTCATCCAGGAACTCCTCAGCTTTTCGTTCTATTTTTCTATAGATGACTCTCTGCTAATATCTTCGAAGAATGTGTCGTCAGGTTTGTGGTCCTAAAATGTTCACAGTTTTCCGCCCTCTTCTCTTTGGCAATAGGGATGATGAAGTTCTGCTCAAAGTCCGTGGGTATCTCTCCGATAAAGTACATGTCGCAGATGGTTTTGGGTAAATATATTTTCTCCCACATTTTTAATTAGTTTGACAGGAATATCATCTATTTTAGAAGCCTTATTTATCATCAGGTCCCTTTCAGCTGCGTCAAATTCTGATCTTAAGATGGGGCTCCCAAATTATACTCATTGACTTCATTTTCCTCTTCGATTACTTTAGCACTAAGGTTGCTTCCCTTGCGCAATTCTTTCTATCTCCTCCCTTTATCCTCATGTTCGATTAAGATTTCTCCATTATTGTTCCTAACGGTATTGCATCTTGCAGCCTGTTTCTTGAAGTGATTCCTCACCAACCTGTAGGCAACTTCCACAGTAACATGTGCGAGGTTGATTTGTGCATCTTTTTATAGATCCTTCATCCACATTTCCCTTACTTTTCTCGCTTTACGGTTCATTTCATTCCTGATTCTTTTGTGGCGGAATTTCTCTTTTTCAGTTTCCAAATTTTTTAAATTTTTTTCTCTCTTCAATCAATTCTAAAACTTCTTCTGTAATCTACGGCTTCTTCTTGACAACTTTTCTTCTTCCCAGAACTTCTTTTGCTGCTTCCTGTAGCCCGATTTTGATGCTCTCCCATCTCGTTTCCGCTTATTTCACAGTCCTATCTTCTTCTATCTTATTTTCTACTGCCTTCTGTAAGGCCAGCCACTGTAGAAGCTCCTTTAGTTTTTCTACTTGCAATACATTCTTCGATGATTTCTTCAATGTTTTGATTTTAAGTGACCTTTCATCATCACTAAGTTGTAGTCACTGTCGATAACTGTCCCTGGTAGCTTTTGCAGGTCTTCACCTGGTTCCTGAACCTCTGCCTCAGTAAAATGAAGTCAATTTAAAATCTTCATCTGTCTTCGAGCATATTCCAGGCATATATTCGCCGTTGGTGGCTTCTAACAATGTGTTTGCTACCTCCAATTTTGTTGTTTGCAGTATTCTATAAGTCTTTCTCCTCTCTCATTTCTATTTATGAAGCCATATTTTCCAGTTATTCTTCCATCTCGATCTTTCCCAGCGACAGCGATCCAATTTCCTAAAAAAATTAGGTTTTCTCCTCCTTTTACATGCTTTGTTACTTTCGTGATATCATCTTAGACGTCTTCCAGTTTTTCACTTTCGTGGTCCAACGTTGGAATGTAAACTTGCACAGTGATTATATGTAGGCTTGGTATCAATTTTCACCAGTATAATCCTCTCACTGTACTTCAGGAAGGTCTTCACGCGCAGTCCGGCACTCTTACTGAGCATTGTGCCTACTCCAGCGTTACCATTCAGTGATCCGATTCGGTGTGAATAATTCTATACCTTCCACTCCAAAAGTCTCATTTCACTGATTTCTAATGTCGAGGTCCATTCTTCGTATTTGCAACTTCAGGTTATCCAGTCTTCCACAGGTCCGAAGTGATCTCACGTTCCACGTTCCTATTCTTCATAACAGAATCATAAGTCGAAGAACTAATACACCTAATGGTACTCCACCGTTGGAAGATCTCAATGAGTTTTTTCTATCAATACCACACACACATCAACCTCACCCGGCCACCCATAATTTGATACCGTTTGAGGATAAAAACTTTTATTTCACTTTGCCACTTCCTTCCACTGTAAGAAACGAAATTCTTCGAACGAAATCTAATGCAATAGGTCCGGACGAGATTCAAATTATGTTTATTCATTTGTGTTTGAACGAAATTCTACCTGTTATTCAACACATTTATGAGTACAGTCTTTTAAACTCCTGCTTCCCTTCTCGCTGGAAAAAAGCATTTATTAGGCCAATTCCTAAGGTTGCCAATCCCAAAGAAGTAGGGGACTTCAGGCCAATTTCCATACTCAGTGCACTTTCTAAAGGATTAGAAAGAATTGTTGCGTCGCAAGTTTCAGAATACCTTTCAAAGAATAACCTCATGGATATACATCAATCAGGGTTTAAAACGAATCATAGTACTCAAACAGCTCTCCTAAAAATAACTGAGGACATTAGATTGAATAGAGAAAATAGAAGATTAACCATTCTGATTTTATTGGATTTTAAAAAAGCTTTCGATTCCATCAACCACGAAATTCTGCTTCAGAAACTTGTAGATTTAAATTTCTCAGCAAGCTCCTTGAATTGGTTCCAGTCATACCTGACAGGCCGCATGCAAGCTGTTAAAGCTGATGATGGTTCAATATCAACATGGAAACCAATTTCCACTGGATTACCTCAAGGTTCAGTGTTGTCACCACTATTGTTCTCAATTTTTCTAAGAGAATTACCGAAGTGTCTTAGACATTGTGACTACCACCTTTATGCTGATGATATGCAAATTTATATCTCTTGCCCCCCTTCCTCACTGCATGAGACAATCCGCAAGGTCAACGAAGATATTAATAGCATTTGCACTTGGGCTAACAAGAACAATATCCTTATAAATCCTACTAAAACTAAAGCAATCATTATTGGGAGCAACAAACTCATTAAATACGTAAGTTGCAATGTCCCTAAGATAACAGTGCAACATTGTAAGATAGATTTCTCTAAATCTGTATTAGATTTGGGAATGAAAATCGATGAAACTCTCTCTTGGAATGAACATGTGATGGATATCTGTAACAAAACATTTAAAACTCTGGCCCAACTTAAAAGACATCGAAACAGCTTGCCCATCAGAATTCGAGAGAAAATGGTCACTACACTAATACACCCATATTTTGATTACTGCTGTGCAGTATACAATGACCTTAGCGAGAAACTAAACCATAGGCTGCAGAAAACCATGAATGCATGTGTAAGGTTTATCTACAACATCCCGAAATATAATCACATTAGTATACATTACGAGAAAGCAAAACTACTCAAAGCTAAGACAAGAAGAACATATTTCATTGCAAACTTGACCCGTAAGATACTAATTACAAAAACACCCCATTATCTATACACACAATTTACGTTCTCAGGAGAAATTAAACAAAGAGTTACACGCGCCCCGCTTGACAACCTACACTTACCACAACACCGAACTACTTCTTACAGTAATTCATTTCTGGTACAGGCAACCCGCATATGGAATAAAATACCATTGGAAATTAGATTTGCACCTAACGGAAAATTCAAAGAAAAATTATACTTATATTTGTTAAGTGAGGAGAAATGGTTTAAGTAATGTTTTAAATCTGGCATATTACCAAGTGTTAGATAAAATATCTCCAAAATGTTAAACCTCTTGTATTTGTACTAGTATTTGTTAAGTGATGAGAAATGGTGTAAGTAATTTTTTACCTCTGGCATATTACCAAGTTTACGGTAAAATATCTCCAAAATGTGTAAACCTAAAAGTGGCACCCAGGAAGTAATACTTATTAGGGTGGAGGTTGGTGCGATGGAGGTAGGTGACGAGGATTGTTATTTTTTTGGTACCCCGGCCAACCTTTCACTCATTATTTCATACATGTCGTTATTTATTTCTGTAATGGTCTTCTGTACTGTTTGGAAATGTAACTGTGTAATTTTAACTGGGAGAGTGCATTTATTTCATAACTGTAACATATGTTGAACCTAGAGTCCGAAGGACTAGGTTCTTGAAATAAATACTATTCTACTATTCTATTCTATTCTAAAATATCTATCACACTTGACTGGTGTACTCTCTCGGGTAGTCCCCGCCCGAATGGGCTACTATTTTACCCCCGGAATATTTTGCTCGAGAGGGTTCCATCACGTCTTGATAAGAAGAAAAGAGTGGAGTAGCTGCGACTCCTCGGGATAATAATGTGGTTTCCTCTTGCCTTCCACATTGCAGGACTGCAGCCATTAAAGTAAATATTATCAGTTCTGTAGTAGTGAAATAAGTGTCGTTGTACCGACCATTGTAGTCTCCACCTTCACTCATAAGAATAAGAGCTGCTGCCCTCTACTCCGGGTGATAGGAAGCAAAATTGTTGGCAGCTTACCGTTGCCCAGTCACGGCATCTTCACCGGTTTCTGTATGATTTAAAGGCTTATCTTATCTAATAATAGACCAATACAACCTCAGAGTGCCGTCGCTTTTGGTCCACGACTGCATATTTGCCGAGTAAACTCGCTTATTTCGCATCACCTCTATATGTAGAGGTCGACTCACCATCCGCAACCCGGTGGACGCACTCGGTGGCTTTAAGCTCAGCTCCGAGAAGTGGAAATTTAAATCCGGGGAGAACTAGCTCCGCGAGTGGCCACTTTCTACATAATTGTGAGGAGTCGTCTCGTGAGAGCGGTAAGGTTATGCGAAATTATGAACATAAAAAGTGCAATTTGCATTTTTGGCTATGGGCTAAGCCGGACTCGGCCGAGTTTGAAGCGAACCGTCCAGCGGGCCGTGCAGCGCAAGGGTATTTCCTTCACCACTCGAAGCCAGGTATGACGATTTGAGAACTCGAATGCCCTTCACAATAAACGGAAGTGTGCCTCCTAGCAGCTGAAGTGAATAATACCGCCGGCTGCTCCTTTCTACTCATTGACGCAAGTCAAAGGTGGATGTTTTCCAGTGAGGCAGCCCATTTTTCAGAATTAAAAGAGGGAGTTCAATGGCAGAAATGGAGGAAATAGTCTGAAATGCGTGAAAACAGTTGGAAATGCACTAAATTAGTGGAGAAGTGACGAAAACTACACGCAAAAAATATTGATATAGAAGAAATGCCAATAAATGGATAGAAATGGACATAAATTGGTAGAAATGGACAGAAATGGATATAAATGGACAGAATAGGCAGCAACGGATAGAAATGGATGAAATGGAAATGTGATGTACACTTTTTTTTCGAAGTTCCGTACCTCTCCGCCTACTCTAAACGAAAGACACCGAGCCGCCTTAAGGCTAACTTCCCATCTGACAGTCTAAGCACTGAACTTATCCAGCACCCAAATAAGGGCTGGTATATAAAAATATAAGTCTACCTCAGCCGAGATTTGAACCTGTGTACTTGGGATGGGGAACTAATACCTACTCTAGCCAACACACTGACCCGATTTTATTGGCATTCTCCTCAAAGTAAATGCTATCCATCGTCGCAATATGGGAGCGGTCTTCTGATTTTTTTAGGCTATGCTCAAGAAAGGATTGCCTAGCTAGACCGCTGAATCGATGGCTGATGAAACTAGTTACTTAAAAATGAGATCCTTACGTAACGGATCTAACGGTTAAATTAGTGGTCTAATAGGCTGATTTGAATATGCTTAATGCACATTCCTGTAGTCATATGTGCCTCCTATTATTCTTGCATCCTATCATTAGAGTAACACTTCGTTACAGACGATGGTTTCATTGTAAATAGTATCAGTAAAAGCAATCATACTTCATTTTATAGTCTGATTTAATGTGATTAAGTAAGCTATTTAATAACAAGGTAGAGTTAAGTTTAGAAAATTCACTCTGATGAAAAAATGAGTGAATGCGTAGACTGTGAGGAATCACATCTGAATCAAAATTGAAGCAAATTACAAGAAAAACTTATCATGCAAATCATATCATCATGGTAAAAAAAGTCCCATGTCGTTGAACTTATTGGAAAAGGATGATGCCAAACCGTTAATTGGACAGAAACGTAATATTTGAAGGCCCATTATAACTACTTGCATTCGCTGATCGTCTTCAATTGATATACAAGCTTTTCAAATATCTTTTTTCACACACCATTAGTCTACGACCCTTTTTTATTTCACGAAATGATTTTGAATGCTATAAGGAATAAAATATAGAATTCTGCAAACGATTTCTTTCTCTCGATTGGATTTCTTAGACATTTTTCTTCAAATAGGGAAATGTCCCACTCTGCCAATGGACTGTAAATGAAAGAACTCTAGATTCAAAATGAAAAAGTCTATACGAATTTTGGATTTTGAGAACATAGTTGTGATTGATTCCTTTTCAAGAAATTCAACCCCTTTCATAATCTAAACCTTCGTGTTTAAATCTTCAAGAATTTCACACTTCATTCAAACTTGTCTGTTCCCTCTTATTGTCTCACGATAATCACATATAACTACGGCTAATAACAAAAAATGCTCTACTTGAATTCACCATAAAAGAGAAAAATTCTTATATTTCAGATCTCTAAGTACTTACGCAGATGTTTTTCTGCTTGCACATCCTTCCCCAAACGGCATAGTTAGACTGCAGAAGTTCACAGTTCTCCCAGCACTGTAAAGAAATGAAAAAAAAACAATTGTAGCAACAATATTACTTCCAGTTAACAAATGTTTTGCATCAATTAAATTTAATCATCCCATGCGATAAAGTGTGATGCGTAAAGTTTATGCAACAGCGAATCATAAATCAATGCGTGATATTTTTTCACAAATACGTTTCCTCACCACTAGAATGCAAGTAGCAATTAAATACTTCAGCCAGCTGAAGTAATTTGGTTGTTTGCTGGCCTGACTAACCAAATGTCGCGTGTTCGAGCCCAACTCACTTCCCATCTTGAAGGCTCGTCTTTGATTCCAAAGTGTGTCAGAGATTTCTCGGCGGTATACCCGTACCTACTTCAATGTATTTTCTCTACGTGAGGGATGTATGCGGAGCTTTGCATGCTCAGCACTAAGTCATAGTGCTGTTCTCGAGGTGCACAGTATTCAATCAGTAGGTATAACGGGTGAGTAGTGGCTTTCAATCAACCTTTCTGCCGTTCTCTAGAAAGTGTCTTCTCCGCCAAATTATCCAATTATCAATAAGCAGGTCAGATACCTCAATTATCGCCCAACAATTAAGTTCCTTGCGTCCCTGGATAGCCAATAGTACTTGAATAGTACCCCAAGCATGGATGTCGTGTTTGGTTTGATGTATTCTTAGGAGATTTTGCATCGTAATATCTGATTATGCTATTCAGTGTGAAGAGAAACCTTTATCTTATATTCCCCACTTTATATATTTTAACCCATTTTGAAAGTGACATCTGCCATAAGATCGTGGTTTAATACGCATTTCAGAAGATAAGTCTGCTGAAAACTTTGACGAGAAGACTGCTCAATCTTCTTAAGAGGCCATTCCTTATGCCTCGATAGCCTGATGAAGACAATTGTCGAGGGACAAGTGAGCGGGAAGAATGGAAAAGACAGGCCTTAAATGAGATAGTATATAGAACAAATTGAAAAGGATTGGAAAAAGAAGAATTATATCAATGTGAAGAGGTTAGTTGATAAGAGAACAGAGTGAAGAGCTGAGCCAAACCAATCTTAGGATTGTTGAAGGATGATGATGAGACACCATATGCACCATTGACAGGGAGAGCGGGTTTATGTATGTAAAACCCACGTTCACGTTACGTGCAGCGAATGGTGCATCATGCAATCATTTTATTTAAAATAATTACGATTATATAAGTAACAACTTGTGGCCATATTGAGATTGGCCGTATTGAGATTTAAGTACGGTATTTCTATCGTATGTCTGTTTCATCTTTCACAACAAAGAGGTAGTTCTTTAAGAGAATTGAGTTGTTTGGGAAGGATTTTTAGAGAATGTAACTGGGCGTTTTGAAGGGGAGAATGGGGTACAAAAAGGTAGAAAATTCGTTGCAAAATATATGTACGGTCACTAATGAGCTGCATTCAAGTATCATCTGGTCATCTACCCTTTAATGAAGTTAGTTCACACGGTTTTACACTAATATTTGTAGTATTAGTACGTAGACTGTTGTAGGATTCTGCAAATAACCTAAAAAGAGTTAGTGAAATATTTCAAGCACCTAAAATAGCCTTCCCCCTTACTCTTAGATTATAACTTGCTTGAGTTTTAGTGAGATATATATTTTCCTTGTTGAAACTTTAATTCCTTTGCGTGATTCCTGTCGCAAAGAAATAGAAAAAAATTAGCCACAATTTTTTTAATAATTATGATATGTATCTCTTTCTGTCATGAAATGAAATTTATGAACATGAATTGTCACGACTCTTTATTAAATCGCTAAATTTCCTTTTTTATCATCCCGGCCACTCTTTACACTTTACCTTGATTGGCAGAAAGAAGTCCAAGAATTCGCTATTTACCACAGAGAATAACTTCATCGCTAAGGCCGGTTTAAAAAGGGAAAAATTTTAGGATGAAGCCCTTCAGGTTTTTTATTAATTAATTAATAATGGTACATTAAATGAATAGAGGGGTTAAGACAGCATTCCCTTTTTTCTATTGGCAGAACTTGTAGGAATGTGTTTTCAACCTTGAATCAATTAACTGAATGCAGTCATTACATTACCAGTTAAACTGAGATAGATTACATATCAAGAAATAGAATGTTGAGATTGCATCGCAAAAGTTACATTCGTGAAGAATTTCATTTAGATTGAGGTCCAAGAAATGTTTTAAATCGCACTCAAAGCTGTAATCAGTGAACCAAACACTTTTACTGGAACGGAAATATTCGTATTTGCTGAAATATATTTCTCTTTGAGGGCGCTTAAATGACATACGTTAACGGAATAGAATTTGGTGAAGAAATCGGATTGATTAGGACACGAAAGTTGCTTGTATATTATTTTTTTATGAATACTTATAGATTTATTTAAGTGCGATTGGGCAATAAATGCTCACTGAGAGCCGTAGGCGTTTTTACGGTTTTTATTCGCCTAGTAATTAGCTATCAGGGAAGTCATGCAATCAGTTGACTGATGAATCGTCTCGTAAATGCTTCGGCGTTGGTGATTTTTAATTAAAGGTAGAGGGCGGAGCAAACAGAAACGGATTTTCAACTTTTCCTCCTCATTTTTTTGTTGGCTCAACCGCACGGAAGGGTCACCGAAAGAAAAACTAAACGGTCATATTTTTATTTTTATGTGAGAAGCTGTCAACCATGAAAAATCTCAGGCTTTGAGAGTAACGGTTTTTTTGAAAATTTGAAGGAACTCAAGAACCTGCTTACTTATTAAACTCCTTTCTTCCTAAATAAAATCATGGGATTTGAGGAGAGTAGCTCTAAATTTACAGGAAATTATTATCTATGTCAGGCGTTTCAATAATAATCACTTATGACATTTTTGGTGTTAAAAAAATCAATATTCGTAAAATATTGCTTTTTTACCATCTCATTATGAATTAAAAGTTAGTTGTTGCAATACAAGGCAAATAAATAACACGTAGCCATGCCAACATGTAAATATCGTCTGAAACAGTTTCATGGAAACATGTTTACGCATAGCTTGGCTGAACCGCAATTTCTACCGAATGATACTGAAATAAATTAATGTTACTGAGATATATCCTGTGATTGTATCAATTATCAAAATATTTTTTGGAAATTCAAAACAATTTAGGCCACTCTGGTCGTAGCATAACAGTAAAGCCGATAGCACAGTAAAATATCTTAGTATATTACTATACAATTCACAAATAGTTCTAGAAATTACTAAATCTCTTGGCTATATGATGAAATTGATACACAATTTAGCATATTTTGTTGATTTTATCATATTGACGTTGTAGTAATGGCGATTAATGCATCAGAATAGTTTTCATTGGATTATTTGATTCTTTTAGGAAACTGAGTGTGATTCAAAAGTGCATTTTGTAGTAAAATAGGTTATTAAAGCTATGGTCAATAAAGGGTTAAGGCTATGGTCAACCAAAGTTATGGTCAAAGGGTTAAAGCTATAGGTTATTAAAGCTATGGTCAACCTTAAGGACGATTATTTCGGTGATGATGCAATCGCGCTCACAGTGGTTGATTCCCTGAATATGCCTTAACTAATTTTACATCTTTGTTTCATCATTTTCTTAGGGGAACAAAACTTCATAAAAATCTCAAAAACGACAAGGAAATCTTCAAATTAAGATTCGGTTCTTTGCTATGTGCAAATTATTGGGCGTATTATGCTGGTATTTAAACGTAGTTCAGTCGAAAGAAAATCATTCATATCTCGAGAGTGCTATTGTGATTTGACTCAGTTAACAATGGGCTATCTATTTTGTTCAGAGTAATAGAATTAAAACGATAGCCTTTGCAATGGCTACGGCCCTGTTGAATGACCTAACATAAGGTCTTAAACCTTAATCAATGCACACTTATCAATGTCCGAATTATAATTCGGACCCTAAGCCTCTGACTACCATTAATATGATCAATCAACCTAGCTACTACTCGACCGGCAACAAATACATCTTGGTCTGATAAAACCGAGATGAAATCAAAATATTATTCAAGCCGGTAGTTCCCTTTATCTCCACAGCAATACATTCTCTCTGTGGCTACGTTATTTTCATAACGGCGTACCTTTTACTATAATGTTACCACTCAAAATTAATATGAACGTAGTCATTTGGAAAGGGGCAATTCCGATTTCCCCGCCGATTGTTAATCATAAACTTCCTCCCGGACCACAAGCGTTTCTTTAAATTAATTTGAGATTGGGTAATGTTTCACGACCAATTCATTGATGAAATTGAATTGACGGGAATTGGCGAAACATATTCATTTGGCTTTAGGGTATTTCGTACATGGTTCAACAAAATCCTTTTAGTGAGTTCAGAAGGAAGTTAGTCCATGAGTTCCGTGGCGGAATCGCAAGGACTCAATTTAAAAATTGTAATATATGTACATGCATGTCGATGGCAATATTCAGTTCGCCAATCTGCCTCGTTCTCTAGTCTCCTCAAATATTCCTCCCCCCCCCCCCCCCCCCAACCTGCGTCCCCTCCTTCCCCCCTCTCTCTTTTTCGTCTCCCCACCGTGCTCACCAATCCCTATCACATTAAACGAGTGTCTCTTCCCCCACCCCTCTCTTTTCTCTCTCTCTCCCCCATCCCCCCGATTCCCGTTTTAAACCCCACCCCCTTCCATCACTCGTGCACGGATCGAATAGTGTTGCCAACTCTCTCGTATTCACGGTAGCAGAACTTTCGCAGGGAAAAAATCACTCACCTTGACTCCGGGACTCGAATCCGGAACCCCCGGATTTCCGGCCAGGTGATAAGAACCAGTTAGGCTACCAAGGTATTCGTCTTTCCTGTGGATTTCTATGGTTTTAAATACTACTCATTGGTAGACGATCATTTTGTTGCTTTAAAGTCACTGTCCACATGGTAAGAGGCAATTTTAAAGATAAATGTTTGACTGGTGGTATAGGGCGTAAACTTTATGGAACTTCTTCATTATATAATAGAAAACTTTGTAGCTCCACATGAATCTATTAAAGGCCAATAAATAAAAAATAGTCAACGTCATCATCAGGTCAGGTGACCTGATGATGACGTTTGACGTCGAAACCCGGGTCGTGTTTTAGTAATTTCATATGAGACAACATAGTTATGTTTTCTTTTCGATAAGTGGTTGACTTAAAAATGATTGGGATTTTGAGCTATCCGTGGAAATCGCGACCTTCTCTGTTTTTTTTCTCTATGGCAAATTCAATATTGCACAATTGGCTAGTTTGCAACCCTTAAATTTCTCCCTCAATCTTTGGAATAATCTCAGAATTGGCAGAAAAAAATTCTCCCTCATTACAGAATGAGTTATTATCTTTCCACTTTTAATCAGCAGCATGATGGTATAATACTAGTGCTCAATTATATTATTAACTTGTTGAAAAGAATGCTCTAAAGAAAAATTTAATCATAAAGAAACGATACCCAGCAAGTGCAGGTAGATCCCCTGAACAGTGCATACTCAAATATGGCAACCTGATTGTCGGGTTCTCCTGCGGAAAATGTTTTGATGGACGGCAGTTTTGCCGACATTGTCGTAGCCACCATCATATCCGAAATGATAAAGTTATTATCACTTGTGAACAATCTTATTAATTTAAAATGAAGTATTCCCTCGAGTTAAATTTTTATTAGATTGAATTTTTATGGGTTTCCTTCCGTATTTGTGTATTTCAGTTTATTATGGTTGTGTATGCCTGCCAGCTCTAAGTGTACTTTTATAATACTTCAGACATGACGATCGAGCTGAAGAGAAACTTGAAGAACATCAACTAATAGGTTTCATGCATCTCTTTACCCGGTTCTCCTACCAGATAACATATTCATGCCAATGCAATTCTCTCTTTTTACGTATTTCACTCTCTGCCCCATGTACATAATGCGTGACTTTCGTTTGTTTAATTCCCAAACACTTTTCCCTCAATGATTGTCTACATCAACCATTACGTCTCCAGATATGATGAGGATATTCCGTCGTCTTTCAAATGTTCAGAATAATTTTCCCTTCTCCCTCTATTCTTTAGACTTCTTCCTTTGCCACTCGGTGAGTTAAATTTATTTTAATAATTCTTCCTTACCACCATATCTCGAATTCATCAAGCCTTGGCTTCCTATGCTACCACCATCGTTCATGTCTCTTTTCCATATTGATTCATACTTTACATGCTTTGATGAAGTTTTCCCTTACATCTTGCTTTGTATTTCCAGTTTTATGTAGATTTTTACTCTGGTAGAATATTCTAAGTGTGTGGTATTTTACTATTAGTTTCATGCTTCGTCCATTTCTTGTTTTTCACCTGTCCATATAGCAAGGTTTCGATGCTATTGATAAGTGTATATGATATCTAATAAATATGCGAGAGGGAGTTTTACTAGGATTTTGGAGAAAAATGTTTTCATCGTGGCGAATATTCGTAGGAATAGCCCTAAATTTTCAATTTGTACATAAATTTTATAAAATATGATTATATGGTATATTTATAATCTTCCCCCCGCAGGCAAAGGTGGAATTTTCGTGGATTGATTTAAATACACCAAAAATTACGGCTTACTAGTGAAGTTCTGTAAACTTATGGTTTCGGCCATGAAGCCGATCACTTTAAATATGTATCAATATTTCGAGACAAAGACGAGGAATAATTACATACTTCTCTTTAGGAAATCATAAAAAATTAACCGAATGCATATCTTTACGTGAAAATGGTTCAACTATTAAAAAGCCTCATTTACGCAGTTCACTAATGGCAAATACACATTTCCTGTATTTTCCACGCTTGGTACCGATCTAGCTACCTGGCTCAATTTTTTCCGAGTTGGCTACCCTGGAACCGACCAACTTCCTCCTTCCCCTCCTAGCCTCCAAAAGATGAAGAGGAGGGGAGAAGGGACTTATTTGGTTGAATTAAGCGTTCCGGTGATTGGTTGGAAAGGCCTCATTGCCCAGGCGTATAAGTCCGTATATTTTATGGATACGGAAATTTGAGACCGTATCGAAGTCGATCGCCTGGAATCCTTTGAGGAACACGATTGAGGAGGCGATTGAGCCACTGATTGGATAATGGGGGAGGAGAAAAAGAAGACGATCGATTATCGTCAGTCACATGCTTTTTTTTTCTTTTTCATCACAACATGCCTGGAGACTGGAATAAACGATTTCTTCTTCATGTACTTGCACAAATATTATTTTTCCTTTACTAATTTATGTTTTTTGTAAATATTTTTTAGTAAAACGCGTCTATCTAGGTAGGCTTTGATGCGCCCCAGCGAATCCTGTGAACGCGTTTTTACGAAATTCCATCCTCATCGCCGAGATCGTGCTCGGTTGCTTCCCAGCGAACATTTTAATCCGCCGATTGCGTAGTAACGGAGATTTATGCGGCATCCCAAATAAATTGTTCACCGCGGTGAAGTATGTGGAGCGCATGCTTGATAAAAAATAGCCTCGGACCTGTTTTTTTTAGACCAAGAGTTCCGTTTCACGTTATAAATGAGCCACGAACATTTAAATGCATTGGTTTTGGTTAAAAATTTGGTCAAAATTTATTTATTTACTTATTTATCCAAATAGATGGCGGTGCCTACTGGTGAAAAATGTTACTTTATTGAATGAGAATGAAGATGCATAAAAATTAATCTTCTCCTGCGCATAAATTCTAGTCTTTTGACAGGGAATTCAACAGTTTACGAAGGGAGTGTTTGCATATCACTGGGCAGCTGTTAATTCTGGATAGTTATTCATTCACAGATATAGAATAGTAAAGACTTTTCGTTGAAATTCGCAATCGGCGTGAAAAATTAAACCTCTTGCACGCTGTGACGCGCCATTCTTCTTCCCGCAGCGGGCCCTTGAAGATGAAGCGTTTTTGATTAATGTATAAATCTCAGATTGTTTGTTGGAAAAGCTACACATCTTGCGTTAGTCGTGTCATAATAAAGTAGCATTTGATGAATATCCTTTTCATATCGCTAACTTTCAATATTCATAGTTTCAAAATCATGACCAATTTATTTCTAATTTCTTTATGAATCTACATTTACGAATTAAATGACCTATTTATAGTTGAAACGATTCGAGATGGACAAAATCTTTTTTATTGATTCCATGTTAGTAAGTAGGTTCCAAGGAAAGCAAATTTGTGTGGGTCAAATATTTATAATTACTATCAAATTACGAGGATACGAGGGAGTATCAGGATTTGGCGTAAAATGAGTTAGTGTCCTCCACACCTAAAAGTAGGTGTGGTTAATGTTTATAACACGTAATTGAGGGACAATTTGAACTTGTTTAAGTATTTTGAGTTTTTATAATTCTCTTGGAGTCGGAGAGTCTGATTCTAAAGTCGCATACGTTAAGGTACGGCATAAAATCACTCTATTTTCATTTACAATGCTCAAAATCAGAACTGAATGCTCTAAATCAAAGCTAACTGAATTAATTTCTTAACTTATTCCGGTTGCTGAGGTAACTTCTTTGCCTTTGGGTTCATGCATACTTGGCGTGCAAAGTAGTGAACCTAGATATTTGCATGGTATTTCCATATCTTGGAATCATTTTCATTCCGAATGTTTCAATGCTGGCGTTTATACCCAAGTGCTCTGCGGGTCATATTTCAAGGAATTTCTAACCAATGTCTTGCTACTTTCGATAAAGTCATTGCGGCATGATAATAGTCAATTTTACTCCTCTTTATATTAAGCTTTTATATAATCTACTATTTCAGGCTACACTTCATTAAGTAATTGATAAACATTACGCAAATGTGGAAAAGTTATTTTCCTTTAAGTTGGCTGGAGCGGTGATCGTGGGTCATGACTGTAGGTACCCTGTACATTGCAATAATTTTTCAAGTACAAGAAAATACAGGGACCAGTTATCATTTAAGTATATATAATTAATTGTATGGTGCAAATTACGGTGCATACCGCATTCTGCAAAATAGGATTATAAAATATACAACAAACGAAAATATGCATAAAACTTGTTTCTCGTGTACCAATGCTACTATGTGTTATTGAATGTAATCTGAACTCTACGATTCTATGTATTATTTGTTAATCATCATGATAAGTCATCAATCCTCAGATTGGTTTGATGCAGCTCTCCGCTGAGTCCTTCTATCAGCTAATCTCTTCATATTTACACATTTCTTCTCTTTCACATCCTTCATCACTTGTTCCATATATCTCACACGAACCCTTCCTTTACCATTCTTCCCGTCCATTTGTCCTTCAACGATTGTTTTCATCAGGCCATTGTGTCTTAGGATATGGCCGATTAAGTTATCCCGTCTTCTTCTTAGAGTTTATAGCAAGCTTCTCTTTTTTCCCACTCTTCTTAGGGCTTCTTCGTTAGATAATATTCTTCGTTTGTTAATATTTTTAGATTTTGTTATTATGTTTTCTTTGTTATGTGTCCTTTGTAATAGGCCTTGTGCTGTTTTTGGATTATTTATTAATAAATAAATGATGATCTTAGGGCGAAATGCTCTCGCAAATATAGATATATAAGCCGAAATTTTCTATCATCATCATCGGTCAACAATCCTAGGATTGGTTTGACGCTGTCCTCCACTCAATTCTTCTGTCGGCCAACCTCTTCATATCAACGTAATTCCTCTCTTTCACATCACTCAAGACCTGTTCTATACAACTTTTACGCAGCCTGCCGTTTCCATTCTTCCGTCCACTTTTCCTTCGACGATTGTCTTCATCAGGACATCGCGTTTTAAGATATGACCGGTTAAGTTGTCGCGTCTTCTTTTTTGAGTTTTCAGCAGACTTAATTTTCTATTCCAACCACAAAGATTATCGAAAGCTGTTAAAATGATCCCGAAAATTGACGAAAGCCACGTGCCCTGGAACATCTTCTAACGTGACGGCACAGCATAGGCTCCATATCGTTACGAAAACATATGTTTATATTAGAAGAAAAGGAAGCGAATTATTTGTTTTGAGGATTTATGCCATTTCTTGATTGAAATCATGACTGGAAAGGTATTTAAATATGCACACTGCGACAATTTGCCCTTGGCTGACTTAATCCTTAAAAAAAAGAACAGCGATTGCTTTGTCGTGGCAGAAATTCGCGGAGTGAAAGCAAACAGGGCACTATATAGATATTATACAATTTATGGACGATTTTCTCGTTACGTTCCATGCTATTTTAATAAAAAACGAAATTCATTTGTTTATTGCATTAAACAAATGAGATAAATAAAAATGTTTACGTGAAGTATTCATCAAACAGCTTACCTCCACTTTAAAGGTGTAGGATATTTCAAGTCTGCCGCGTGAACGGCGGTGAAATTCACATTTATTGCCATGAGAAAAAATTCACCTGGACCGGGAATCAAACCACGGACCTTTGGCTTTTTCGACCAAAGCCAAAGGTTCGTGGTTCGATTCCCGGTCCAGGTGAATTTTTCCCTTGGAAATTAATGTGAATTTCACAGTCGTTCAAGTGGCAGGCTTGAAATATCCTACATTTACCTCCAAGCGCGGCTTTAGCGCTGGATGGGTTTCACCATTGTTCGTGGCTTCCTTGAAACCCTTTCACCCTTGCGTTGCCATCCTTGATGGACCGCGAGGGCTCAAAATCTAGTACCTTGAACCACGGTAAAATTGCCATGGGAGTTAAGGATCAAGGGTAGCGTAGTGTTCTGCGCAGTGGCCCGGAAAGCCAAAGGTCCGTGGTTCGATTTCCGGTCCAGGTGAATTTTTTCTCATGGCTATTAATATGAATTCCACTTTAAATATATAACGCCCATAATGATAGCATGCCGTGACGTCATTCGAAGACGTCGCGATTTTAAGTTCCCTAAAAGGTGCAATTGTTAAAGAGCACTACTTAATCTTTGTAACACTACTTAATTCTTCGACAAAATTTTCCCAAGCACACTTTATCTTATGCACTTGACATTCAAAGAGCTTTAGAAAATCGTGCATGCTCGTCATTGTATAGGTATTGCATTGTTTCCTTTGATTAAAGCATGTTATGACTTAAAAAAGCTAGGAATATCATGGTTACAATTGACAGTTTTCGGTGCGGTTTTCGAAATGAAATGGGATAGGGTTGGTGTGGTGGCTAGGGTGCTGGACTGCCATCCCGAGGGCCTGGGTTCGATTCCTGACAGTGGCGAAGTATTTCAGTGGAAAACTAGTCCTCACTTGAGTGCCTAGTTGAGGGCATTTCAAGTAGGTATAGTACTTTGTCCGTCGGATGGGACGTTAAGCCGTGGTCCCCTTGGCGCCTTTCGTTAAGAGTAGGCTAATGCAGACGCTGGGTTTCACTCCACTCTTCCTCCATGACCTTAAATGTTTCTACCATTACCCAATTCTCAGGCCTAATATTCTAACCCACCTATCCTAAATGGCGCAAATGATCTCAGCTGTCGGTCGCCTTCCCTGAATAACCAACCAACCAATCGAAATTAAAGTCAAAGTTATATTGAAATATGCTTTTTTTCTATTATTGAGTGGGTATGGCGCCGTGATATTTGTCAGCAGTCAAAATATTAGTAGAATTACTTTTGATTTTTTTTTTCGTTTAGAAGTCAACCTGTACGTGTGTTATCCAATTCTAACAAAATTTATTTCCTGCATTGGAAGATTGCACCCCCCTGAAATCCACCGCGAGGGTGCGTAGCAGGGGGGTGTTGTTCACCAAATATGCATTACTTAACATGCAATTAAGAGCTATTATGCTACTACTGCTTGGAAACATATTTTTAAAATAGCCAGAATGCAACTAGATGGTTAGTATCTACATAGTAATTAAGGAATTACTGGTCAAAAAGTCGTTTCTCTACACATATTACATATTTCCCAAGCTTGCTCGGGTCAGTAATGTTAAAACATGCGTCATACACTTCCGACCATCCTAACAATATTTCCCCTGCCTATTCCTTTGTTATGCCTCCTATTATTATATTCTCTTATGGTAAGTGGGAAAAATTACATTTTAAGAATATCATACGGCATCCTATCACTCTGATCTTATTGTTAGTTATCTGATCAAGCAGCTCAATTAGCAGTAGTTCTACATCTAGCATTTTCAGTAAATCTACCCATACACATTTCATACTTACGTTTGAAATTTCTGCAAGTGATTTAATCGGCATTTTAATCTACGATCTGATTAGGATTCATGATCACATGTTTTATTAGTTTTTATAATCATTCTATTCTATAAACGTTTAGAGAAAAATGTTTCCTGAAATGGCCAATTAGGTTGTATCGTATTTTTTATGTTTTTTTCCGCCAGTCTGTAGACATAAATTTGGAAATCCACCGTGTCTTTCCAACGTTTTAGGAATGTAGAAAGTTCTTCTAGATTTTGAAATTCCCCAGCCGCGGTTCGGTAGGCACGCCTCTCGCTAAATGGCCATTTTTTGGAGTTGCGTTACGTCATGTGTCTCAGAAATTTTGATTTTAGGATCACGGAAATAAATCTTTCGTCAGATTTTTGATCATGTGCTATGGTTCAAAAGACGGTGAATATGTCAGCATTGTGTCTTAAGGTAGAATAAGGATGGCCTAATAATTAACTGAGGGCTCTTTTATAAGGGAGAGAAATTTGAGTATTTTTTAACTAGTATAAACAAAGAAATCGGTAAACCACAAAGCGCCAAGAATAATCATTTTATCGACGCAAAATATCCTTAGAAACATGATTCACATTTAGGGAGTCCACATTTAACCATCTATGGGTTAGATTTGTTGGCTGGAAAAATGTGAAGTTTCGTAACCTTGTTTTCTAAAATTTAACCAGGTGTTAGTATTTCTGGCTCTCAATTTGACTCTATTTGCGTTTTTTTTCTAGACCAATGCAACTTGAGAAGTTCATTTATCCTTAGATGCCAGAAAGGAATCATATGCCTTTCATTAGTATGCACCAGAAATGACGACCAGCCATCAGGGTATTAATGGTCCTAAACATATATGAAATGGATTTTATTAACATGTATAATTAGTAATTTCATTTCCTTCCGTTCTAAAAATATGAATACAAGATTTGCGTTACCACTTGACTTTAAACCAAAGTAAAATTGGCAATCCTCCCCGATAAACGGCCGTTTCCGTTGATGTCGCTGATGGACTAAGAGACAAAATAAAAAAGTAATATTTTAGATATTATCAGCTGCAGTTAGAATCGTTTACGGATTTAGCACGTGTAATGAAATCCTAAATTAGTGGAAGTTTGAATGAGGAAATAAATTAATGGCAAATTAAAAATGTCCGTAGAATAAGAGATGAGTAAATGTTGGAGCAAAATAGTCATTCTTTTTGCTTTGTGAAATTGTGAATTTAATACTCATACTCCCTGACATACAGAATCAGGGAGACAAAGTATTAATTGAAATTTGATATTCGAGGAAACTAAATTAATTTCATCAACGAAGACCAGCAGTAATTCGATTTCATATCGTACACAGTTCAATTAGACGAGAGAAAAATGAATGTTTGCGGACAACTTTCTCTACAGTTATGTTTATACACAGTTTATTTGTGATGACGCCAACTTATCGGAAACATTACACCTTGTCCTCTCATCTGACATACTTTCGGGAACATGCGACCCCAGTGAAGTAATTATGTCTCAAAAATTTCTATACTTGTCATATTACTATTGCTGGATTAAATTCCATTCCTTAATGGTAAAGTTATCGATTGCCTCCATGCTTATAATATTTGATTTTCAAATTAAGAATAATTATGAGGAGGGGAACGTAGGAAACGAGTGTGGAAATAGGATGGCGAATTTTCAGCTGTGGTTTTGGAGGTGGGTAGAGAAGAAAGTTATCTGGAAAGTTATGTGGACTGAAAGAATGAAAAAAACATGAAAAGTTTTGAGATAGTAAGGGCCGAACAAAAGATTCCTAGAGGGAAAGTGGACGAGGTAGTGTCCATCTACATCTACGGAAAACCGTGCAAACTACCTCGAGAAATAATGGCTGGAGATCAACATCCCCTTATTGCTACAACTTAATGGATACATGTTAGGCTGGTTTTCGTGAGGGTAGTACAACTACATGGTTAATATCTTCAAAGAGGTGTAATAATTATTAATTGACTAGATATTTATTTAATACACGGGGACTGTTTTAGAAAAAGTAAGGCAGACTTTTTTTGAAATTGTTTATTAGTTAATATTGATTCTCCATGCCCTTTTTAGCACGTTTCTTCATGACCTCAAACATGTGATGTAACCTATTATTTTAAGTTACTTGATCACCACCTCACACTTATACAGCACCAACAGCAGCAGTAATAATTGCTGTCGCGGGGTTAATGTTGACTTCCATCACAGCGCAAGAGGATGCCCACCTTCCTGGATGGTGGAACTTCAACCAAAACGCCTAAAACAGTTTCCATTAGTGAAGCACGATAATAGTACGCCCCGTGAAGCTTTATAAGCGTTTTATTTGCCAATATACCTAATGAAAAACGAAACTTAATTACACCAAACAGCTCCTCACTTCTCATCTCCATTTTCATCGTCGAACTGGAGCTAATGTTTAAATTATGCTACTGTAGCCACCAACCTAAGTCAATATCAGTATTGCCAACCACTTATATTATGCATTTAAGTGCTTTGAAAATAATCTGTAACGATGATCTAGAGGGTACTTCAGGAAGATAGCGAAGAAAGTCATATTAATCCCTCATATTAATTTGCATATCCCAAAGCACACAGGAGAAGTTTTGAAAACTGATTTGCATGCACTATAACACTACAATTTTGGAATTTCCTGCACGCCACCGTGAGGGTGTGCGGAAGGAGTGAAAAATTACTATACAGAACCACTTACTTGCTACTCAGTAGTACAATTCCAAATGCATTAATGGATGCATGTTCATTCATTAAGCACGTGCAACTAAGGGATTCTAACTTAAAGAAAACGAACTACTTCTAAGGAAAGTGTAGGTGGATAAAATATGTAACTATCGATATTGAGGTCGTTACGAAAGACAAAGCTCGGAGGAAATAATTGGTATGGAATGCAAAGAGGTAGATATTTTGATAAAATGAAGAGGTAAATGGGTTTGGGGAAGGAGAAATTAGGAAAGAGGAGTAGCGGAAGGAAAGTGGGGCATGAGATCTCCATTACAGCCAGAGTTGCGCCGAACAGTAATAATAAAAAGTATGACTTGAGAATTTAGTGGACTTCGCGCAAATGTTTGGGTTGCAAATGTGTTCCCCCTACAGCCATCGGGAACTTAAATTCTTGGGAGGCAGGTTTTTTTCTGTTAGGGGAGTTAATGGAACGCCAAAAGTCTAAGCCTGCCTTGGAATTACGAGGGCAGAGGGAAAATCGATGCTAACAATCGGACCACCTCGCCGCAAAGAGAGAGAGCATCCCTCACAATGGGAAGAACAGGGAAATTACTTATTCTTGCCTCAGGCAGTGTCTGCGAAGTCGTCCGGAGACTATCAATATGCAGCAGGGACTGCACGAACTATTATGGCCCCGTGCCCCCCCACACGAATTCAATCCGTCTGCGTTGTTCCAGGTCCGGGAACTTGACTTGAGGCATTCTTTCACAATGATTCAGTGAGCTCTCAGTGCCTTCTCTCTCTCTCTCCCCATTACCGCAGAGCCTCATGAATGACGATTTGCTCCTGGGATGACTGTGGACTTATTCCTTAGGGCACAATGCTTAATTGTGGAGGACCAATTTTTCGTGGGCAGGAAAAGGGAGTGAGCCAGCTGCAATTACATTAACTCCCACCGCCCACGTAAAAACCAATGGGAAACGCGCCATTTCGAGATGTTTCAGCCTCTTTTTTTTATTTCTCCCGCCAATTATAACTGGTGAATATATAAGTGTACGACTTCCATTTACTTACTTCTGTGCGTCTTTAGGTATTAAGATGCCTTTAGAGGAAAAGTGGCAGTTGAAAAAAAAAGCAACTTGGGCTTTTGTGAGCACCATAAGGAATTCTGACAAGTTTCCAAACATTTTAATGAATGAAACGTGGGTTTAAAGTTTAGTAGGGAAAAGAAAAAAAAGATATTTTTGCACTTTTATGACTGCATATCCATATTTCATGTGAAAACATAATTTTAAAAATAATACGAGTTCCCTTTACAACTTATGCTGTGTAAAAGATGTATTTCAATGATTACATTCTTAAATATACATTTAAAATAACATGTAATTTAGAACAGTCGTATGAGGCTTAACTTTTTGGAACCCGAATTTGGAAAAGAAACGTCACTATGTACGTACATTCTACACCTACACACACACACACACACTTTATTTACTTCGATCGTGGTTTCGACATGTATTATCAAGGTAATGACATTTGCATATGAGTAACTGGAAATTCGACGTCGACCATGATTTCGACATTTACATTTCGAAATCATGGTCGAAGTCAATATAATGTGTGTGTTTTTGTGGAATGTACAAAGCGATGTTTTTTCCATTATAATTTAGGCGTTCGGTGCTAGCATATGCAAGCGCAAATACTTGTAATTATTCTACGTGCGTAAGCAATGCACGAACGAACGAACACCAGATGGGTTGGAAATAAGTAAAGGCAGTCTGAATTGAAATAAAGTTGCACATTCCTATTTTTATTGACATGTCTGTAATATAAAAGCCGGATTTTACTGGCCCTTGTCAACTGAAACTGGGGACCGAGTTTCCTTTGGATAATGGGCGGAGAGTGAAAAAACCTGCAGAGGCCGGTTGGCACGCAGGACTTGCGAAATAGAGCAATTATTAATTTTCATATTTCTTCTTTCTTCATAATAGCCACTTAAGGTTATTATCTGAAACGGAATAAACTATGCTACTCTCAGCGCTAATTTCGAGCCGTGATGACTTGGGTTGAAATTAGACACGTTTTGTGAAATTAAATCTTTCGTCATGCGTGCGCATGGAGAAAAATATGGCAAAACGAATGGAAAAAAAATAAGAGCAAGAACTGTTCATGGAAAGGAGAGAGAAGTTGGAAGGAAATGGAAGGCAGCAGAAAAGGCATAAAAAAATAGTTCTACTAAAATTGGAATTGAATTCAGCTGAATATAGGTTAGTTAGGCATCTGAAATGTATTAATCGTCATTCCAGAGAAATATCTAAGAATTGCAGCTATAGAAATTATATAGTAACATATTTCGTCCACATGCAAAGGTGTACGATTTATCACGAGGTTGCACCTATGCGTATGCCTCGACATGGTAAAAAAGGTGAAAGGCAGTAAAGTCACCAGGTCTGAAGATAGTGTCAGGATCAAAAGGTTTTCGTGAAGAAAATAGATGAACTTGAAGACTTAATTTTATAGTAAATATAAATCTGTGAATGTATAATGGCCATAACTGGTACATAAAAAGAATTCCTGAATGTTTTGGTTATACAGTTGGTCTCCAAAGTTTCACTTCGGTTTTTCTTTGCTGGGTATAAATATATCTATAATTTCCGCAAACAACTACTGTGGTTTGTATTTAGCTGGTAACTTCAACCTATCATTCAACAATATAGTCTATACTTGGGTATATATAAATTTTGTAGCGTGTCAGTCAATCAGTCAGTTCATCCATCATTCCGTATCCGTTTTGGTTCGTTCTCTACCTAGTGTTGAACTAAAAGAGTGAGGTGTAGTGCGTTAAGTGTGGATTCTCTGTCTGTATGATTTTGTGGTAGTTTTGGATTTTTAGCAGTTTGTGGTGCAGAGAAAAATGGTGTTTTCCCTATCTTTTAGGATGGGAAACCAGTTGCTATGCATATTTGTATACGTTGCTAAGTAAATGTGTTTACGTTTTGGTAAAGGGACAAAAATTGGATTGAAGAATTTGAAGAAAGTGGAATTAGTTTCACCAATCAATTTTGTAAGTATGAAAATTTTAATTGACGTTTTCGATGTGCAGATAGTGAAATAAAGCGATTTTTGCTTACCAGCCCCGATCTTGTGTATGAATGTGGATATCAAAGATAGGCGTTTTGAAGTAGGTCGTAGTACTTTTCTAATAGTTGAAAGAAACCTATAAAACGTTTATTATGTATCAATGTTCGTTGCTGAAGTTCGAAAATACACCCACAATTTTAAAATTATCAATGGCTGTCCTACACCAAAGCCATTCCGTTTTTTATCAATTTAAAATAAAACATTCACCTATATTTCCACCTAAAGTCATTAGTCATTTCGCACATCTAATAAACCAGATTAAAAACAACTGTTAGAAAAACAATGATTGGTCAGTATTGTAGAATACTTAGAAATAGTGAAAAATATGAGTGGACACAGTAGGCTCAACTCTGTATTGGTCATATGGAAAAAGAGTTGCATTTAGAACTGTTGGACAGGTTACAATGCGTCTTAAATTTTGGGTATTAAATTCACTTCATGAAGAAATTTTAGAACGCAATGGACACGTTTGAAATTTTCACCCAATATCTTGCTCAGAACCCCAAATGTTTTGTGGTGTTTACGTTCCATCCTATATTTTACACGGTCGACAAGCAGGTTTTTCACCTAAATTATTTCCAAAAGTTCAAAAAACCAATTCTAAAATCTAACGAGACGATTCCAGAAATATGTTACACCAACCTTTATATCGCTTTGGGTATAATATTTACCAACTATTCGTCAAAACCATTCGATCGACAATATTAAAACCTTCTAGAACATTCCATTTTTCATCAATTCAAAAAAAGACATGCACTTACATGCCCACCTAAATACTTGAAGGGGTTAAAAGAACCAATTCTATTTTAAACCACCCAAAAAATATCACAGGCACATTTGCATCGGTTTGGGTGTAATTTTGTAGCGTGTCCGTCAGTCCGTCATTCTGTATCCGTTTTGCTTTGTTCTCTCCCAAGTTTTGATGTAAAAGGGTGAGGTTTGTTGCGTTGAATGTGGATTCTCTGTCTGTATGATTTGGTAGTAGTTTTGGATCATTATCAGTTTGTAGTTTGCGGTAAGGGCAAAAAACGTAGTATTTGAGAGTGGAAGACAACATATAATAAAAATATGGTGCACAAAAAAGCACAAAAACTTAAGATGATTAGAGTGGGACACATTTCTCTATTTATAAAGTAGCCATTTCCTTCTCTTTGCATACGAAATGATTATGAAAAGTTGGTGCACAAAGTGGAAAAAAATGAATAGACTGCTTTGAGTAGTGAAGCAGTAACTGCCTGTCTGAAGCACAAGCACTACTGCCACCTATTGTTAATGTGCTATCAGTAATTTCCAAACAGTTTGTAATAGCTCCATTGACACTGGAACACAAAGTTCACCTCAAGAGCACACCAGACAGAGCCTGCAAAGCAGGCCGCAGGTCTCCTAGTCTATCTATCTATATTAATTTTGTAGCGTGTCAGTCAGTCCGTCATTCTGTATCCGTTTTGTTTCGTTCACTCTTAATTTTTTAGCTAAAAGAGTGAGCTTTGGTGCGTTGAGTGTGGATTCTCTATATGTATGATTTGGATTTTTAGGGTGTTGAGAAAAATGCAAAAAACATGGTTTTGAGAGTGGGAGACAACGTATAATGAAAATATGGTGCAGAAAAAAGGTAAAAACATAGGATAATTAGAATGGGACACATTTCTCTATTTATAAAATAACCATTTCCTCCTCTCTGCATACGAAATGTTTATGAAAAGTTTCTGCACAGCAGGCAGCAGGTCTACTAGTATCCTTATTTATCAGTCATTGATTGTTCCATATGCTCCAACCACTAAAGTTATATCGTTGCATCCTAGCTAACCTTAATCCCCAAAATAATGTTTAATCAGTGCCAAGGGCGGGATTTTAATAAGCAAATTTTGTGAAACAGTGCGAGTCCATTGCCAACCTTAATGCCTCGTTCGGGGTCTCCAGCCAATTCCATCAAATGACCAACATTTTCTCGACGTTCGCAGGAGTTTTTTCAGTCAGAAACAGGCTGCGACTCTTTGCTTTTCTAATCTCTATCCAAATCTTTATTGCATAGATCCCAGATGATCGACCTGTACTTCAGGACTTATTAGAGCGAAATAACACTTCTTTTTTATTGTGTGAACAAGGTGGTGATGGGAATATTCTTTTAGAGAAGATTTCAAAAAGAAAATATTATATTTTATGACGTTGGATGGGGGAAATTTGTAGGCTGTGAAGCAAGTAAGAATGATTATACGCAGGAAAGAGGTAAGAAAAGATTATTTTTTTTGTGACGGGATGAAGAGCGATAAGACGCTTGCTAATCCAAAGAAAGAGGTAATGTTGAAAGAGAAGTGTTTGATGAAGCAAAGCTGCATAGAGAGGCAGTCCATTTCATCCTGACTTTGATCATTGGAAAAGATGACAATCTTAGCCGATACGGTCGATTAAAACTTACCCTACTCATCACAGGGCCGTCCGGCGCCGTCCTCAAAGATCGGAATAAATGTGAAATGAAAACAAGAACGAAACGAATGATGCGGAAGAGTTCATTTATTTAATCCAACACGACATCCCCCCCCTCTTCCCTCAAGCGCACTCCCTCTCCCCCCGCCTTTACGGTGTCACATTCACGCGATCTCGCACAGCACTGCCTTAATCATCATAATCGAGCCTTTTCATCGTGGATTTCCGCCCCTAATGAGGCGCTCGATTTCAATCTCCGATGATAAAATCCGCCTTCGCCTTCGTCCCGTCCCTTGAGGGAGTCGTCCTCCGGAGCGGAAGGGAGGATCGCCCAGGCGGATAACAGGAGGAAGTAGTTAAAGGCGGTGATTAGTGCGATGGTGCTGAAGACGCCGGTGACCAAAGGAGGCCAAGGGAGCGGCGCTGCTCCGGTCAAATGGGAGGCGGCGAAATTAAAACGGGGCGCGCGACCCCTTTTTCCTCGGAGCGGCGGCGTCGGTCGTCTGCTACACCCTGGCGGTTCATCCGTGCGAGAAAGGGGAGGGGAACGGATAGTCTTGCGAGGGAGAAGAGGGTTGGAACTTCAAGGGCAAGGGGTGGGTATGGATGTGGGAAGGGGTAAGACTTTTATCTACATCTAAGCTTTGCCCCCCTCGCCCTCATCCCCCATTTGGACATACGACAGGGGGTGTTTCGACGGGTAGGCAATTTTTTCAAAGACTATAATTATTCCCACTATCGCTTTAATTGATAATAAATCGGTGGGAGCTATGTTTGAAGACAAAGGGTTTCCAAAAATTACTAGTGAGCCTCCCTTGGTTTTCAAAAGCATATGATTAGCAGAGAATTCGAAATTTATAACATGGGGTATGCCAAGAATATTTGATTCGAAGGAAATGCGTTTAAGCCTTCATCAAAAATAAGGAAAGGTAGAGGATCAAAGCTGTGCTTAAAAGGCAAAATGATTAGGGATACTGCGTCCGATCCTATCCTTACCGCTAGAAAGCTAACAAGGATGATCACCAATAGTGTGCGAATGCTATGCAATACAGTTAAACTCTAGTTCTAATCATTATATGCTGCATTAACCATCGAGTCTATAAAATTGTACAGACTTCATGGTGCTAACATATGCTTGAACGGGCAGAAGGTAAATAGTGCTATGAATATTTTCACCTTTAGAAAACGGAATTGAGAATGAACTTTCCAGGCTGATTTCTAAAACTCACATTTAGTCCCATTATCATTCAAATTTCCTTATGCTTAACATCCTGGTTCCTTCTTATTGTCTCAGCCGCTGGAACACTTGAAAACCCAAGTCTCCTAGTATTTTTTATATGTAAGACGTCTAGTTTATACATCTTCATTTCACAAAAATCCTCTTTCCCATTTCAAAAAATATTCTCGGAAGTCCTACTACAATTTTAATATACTTTATTAATTTTATGGTGAAATCGACTATGTGTGATAGTAGGGCCTATAAAATATTAACTAATATTTTATAGGCCCTACTATCACTGTTAAGTTGGAATCACGGGAGCTCCTGAGCCAGAGAATAAAGTAAAGTTGTGTTCAAGAGCTCACTCCGTACTAAGACATTGGCGTGTGAAATTGCCTGGGCCGCCTGCGATTTCCTACGAAGTTCTGAAACTCAGAAAATCGAATCGCGAGGATTTTAGATGGGGGTGCCCAGAAATTCTCCTGCCCGGTATTTGAACCCGGGACCCTCCGGTCAGAAGCTCAGTGCTCTACCACCACGACCCCCATAGAGAGGCCAGAGAATGGCTTAGCTAAATTAGCAAAAAAGGAAGAGGTGGCAGGGACTTATTAAGTTCAAAAGAAAAAAAGATTGTTAAATACATGGCTGTAGAGGGTGGAATTCTAGGGACGTGAAAAATGGCTGGTGAAGATGAAGGGTGAACATAGTGTAGGGGCTTTTGATTTGTGGGGTTGGAAGTTTGGATCTTTAAGAAATACATAGCACACTGGAGAAGAAACAGCTGGGTTAATAGAAAAGCAAATAAAAACTGGTAGACGTGGCGAGTGAGGAGAGGAAATCATTGGAAGAATATAGAAGTAGGCAGAAAAGGGAATGCCGGAAAACCTAATTAACAATTGGTTCCTGAAAGTAGAGATTTTGGTTAGGATAATTGAAAAAATGGGAGAGAGAAGAAACGGAAAGGAATTCTGGTAACAATGGGGGGAGAGGGAGAAAATATGAGTAAGAAAATTATACTATGTGTTAGCTAGGGCCTAGCCACGTTGAATCACCGATTTCCGTCAGATCACCGAAGTTAAGCAACTTTGGGCCTGGACGGAGGTTGGATGGGTAACCCTCTTCCATACTTCTTCCGCGGTGCTCTTGTCCCCTGTTTGCGAATGGGAAACAGGTTAAATGTGGGCTGGCACTGGATTTAAAGAGCTCTAAGTTCCAGGGGGCTTCAGAAGGCCCTCGCCCACCCCTCTAATTTGCATTTGCATACTATAGGTTATTAGTGAACTGTACAAGCTGAAAGAGGGAACTGGTATCTGTGATGGCTAGAGTACCTACTGGCTTAAAAGAGCCTATGTTCGAATCCCGGTAGTAGCAGAGTGTTTTCACCATTGCTGGTCACTAATTGAGTTCCATGACGACAGTTTTTTCAAGTTCAGTTCTCCCTCGGCTGGGTGGGACGTAAAATATTGGACCCCTTGGCGCCATTCTTTAGGAGTAGGCTAACGCTGATTCCAGGTTCTTATCCTCCCTTACTTCACCTGCGTTACACTCCGTTCTCTGAAAAATTCCTACCCATTTGATGCCTCCCGCATAACCTTAATAGTTCAAATAGCATTGGCTTAGGTCACCTCCCCAAAGTAACTACCACTGCGAGGTGAAAACTGTGCAGGAAGATATCTATAATGGCAGAATGGTGCATGAGGCGATGTTATTCTGCTTTTGACATAAACGATGAATCTAAGGAGAGAACAGATTAACGTGCCATATAGTTTTGTGATCCATGTCCGATTTTGCAACAACCCGACGATCACAGGAATTCCTAGGTTTATGGTCAACTGGTGTTATGTTCAACAGAGAGTGAAAGTCTTATGTATAATGCAGACTGATGGGATCGTTTTTTTTCCAAGTATGGTTTCCCAGTAGGACTAGGTACCTAACAAGGATGGCCATTTAGAAATTATTTCTGTTGCTGAATACAATGCCATAAGTAGCCAGGCAGTTTCTCGGACGTTAAATTATCGCTAAAATTTTTATTTGCACCAGTTTTTTTTCCACTTCAGTTCATATGACCTTATCTCAGGAAGAAGATACATAATTATGAAAAACGTTAAATTGCTCGTAAAACAATCCAAATGAGCATCTTCGATTGATATGGTTTCAATTTAAAGACAGTTTATTTTATTTATTAAAAAGGCATTCGTATATCTGCTTCTACGTTAATAATTCCTTGTTCTTCCCTAATATATAATTATTTAGGTATAATTTGGCCACCTTTAAAAAGCTCATTTGAAACATTTTACAGCAGCACAATTTCTGTTTCTAAAAATTTTTGTCACTACATGTATGTAAGCGTAGGTAGAAATGCACCCCAATGCCTTGCTATGGCTCTTAGGCCTCCTGTCGCTGAATATTAAGTCCTTTTCTAATTTTCAATTGATATAAAAATATATTACGATCATTTCACATGTGACTCTTATAGGTATGGAAATATCTTAAAGGCAAATGCATACTCTTATACATTGTAAACTAATAGGCAGATTTGTGGGTAATTAGGTGAAAGTAGGATATTTCAACAAACGAAGGCAGGGTGGAGAAAAACCCGGTGAGGGCGAGGGGTTAAAACGATGAGGTAGATAAAAGTCTTCTCCTCCCCCCATCTATCCCCAACCCTATTCGGCTTAACGTCCCCTCCGACGAACGAAGTACTGAACTTGAACAGCTCTCCACACATCAGTCATGTAGGAATCGGTTTGCCAATAGAAAAATCAACCTTGGCTGGAAGCAGAACCCGGACCCTCAAGCTGGGGGGCCATTGCTCTACCCACCACACCAAAGTGATCCCCAATTTCCTTTTATGTCCTTATATATTTCGCCATTAAAGTTATTGACAATAGTTTCATAGCAGTGACGCATTTTTTTTGTATTCGAGATAAAGCAAGAGATCCAGGCTGTTGCATAATTTACATGTATTGAGAAGTACATTTACCTACGGTACTTTAGATGCTAATGTCTACATAGTTGTAATATATATTCATATCTTACATATCCTTTACCATTGTGGTGTTTGATAGCCAGCAACTTTCATTTGAATTGGTGTTGATGGAAGTGTAAAGGATTTCAGTTATAATAACAGTATCCTATCGTGGTATCATCTTCATATCCGTCGCACGATTCTCAGAAGAGGATATGAATTCAATGTTAATTATTAATTCATCCATCTCTGAGTTTCATTTAAACGATTTCCAGGTAACAAGGGTGAGCCTTTTAGTCAAATACTATAAAATTTCATATATTGAACTTGAATGAGGAAAAGTGAAGCATTTCCAAGGAATGAGGCAGGATGAAGGTAAAGGCGGCAGAAATTTATCCTGACAATAAGAAAAAGTGCCTAATTAACTCATTAATTACTCCATCAAATGAATGGGTCTCAGAGGAGCTCGTAGGATATGAAGGTGACGTCCTGAATCTTACAAGGATGTAAGCTTTCAGAGGGGGCATCGTAGGACCTACCACGTAACTAATTTGCCCTAATGGCGCCAATTAACTGCCAACGAGGTCGAGTCACGAGAAAGCTATTCGTAATAATGGAAAATTAAAATTTTTATCCAAAATTTTATAAACAGTGCATCTGGGAGAATATGCCTATCCGATCAGGTTTGAAGGTAGCTTAGGCTGGAGGTGTGACTATAATAATGCTGACATGGATGAGGCTCTGAGCTCGAATCCCAGTAGTAACAAAACGTTCATGGGCGTACCTGACCGTACTTGAGGGTGGAGTACGGAGAACTTCAAGTTAACTAATCCATCCGCCCTAGGGGACGTCACGCAGTGGACTCTTAGATATCCATAGTTGAGAGTTGAAGTAGAGTATTTATCTGACGATGATGTTGAACGCCGAAGCCCAGGTCAATTCTCAACTAAGGTTTTGTGCAATTACAAAGTAATAGTTCTTCACTCTAATATAAGTCGATTCAATGAAGTATCACCTGAAACCACCAATTGTTTGGATGAATAAATTTTTTCTACTTGCAACAATTAGTTTGAATTATTTGCTTATATTTAAATTCAGTAAGTAATGCCTAACCAAGAAGACAATCATATAAAAAGCGTTAAAGCGTTCGTTTACCAATAGGATAAAACATATTTCACCTGTATGCTGTCAGATTAAAGGTATTCCGCGTAATTTGTAAAAATTTCATTTCTTCATAACCACCTTTATCTTTAAGTTATTTCTTTCTACCCTAATATGGCATCATGACGAGATGATTTAACTAAGCTCTCTATTAACAGTAGCCGTGGCCGAGTGGGTTAAGGAGCTGTAAAAATTATTGACACGATATTGTGAGTGCTCGAGTCCCGGTTGAGGCAAAATTTGCTTGGCGAACTCCAACTTATTATGATTGTAAGTTACGTAATATGGACCATAATCACAAAATTAGAGAAAGTGGTCGCCAAACTAACAGATTCAAAATGTCGTGTTTTCCTCGTGCAATTAGGGATATGAATATCGGTAAATATATCCAATACGAGTGTATCAATGGATAGCATAGGTAGTTGCATGATGGTATAAGGACTTTAAGCTATTACGTACTTGTTTTGCTATTTTTATCATTTTTTAAAAATTGAAGTTTAGACTAGTATATTATGTCTGATCCTTTTTTTAAGCATGATATATATTGTTTGGTGTGAATTCACCCCCTGCTACACATCTTTATGGTGGCTTGCAGGATAGTATGTAGATGTAGATTTGTATAGCTAGCTAGGACAAGATAATACAATCTCTGTTTCTAAAAGTTTTGTTCCCACAGATTCGTAGATTTAGCTAGTATTCTCAACAAGTTGATAACTCTTGAAAAATATTTCCAGCTGCTCCTAAAACTCGCTGGAATTGCAACTATGCCCCCGCGCCCAAAAATCCTGCCCCTTTTCCCACACCCACCTTGCCCTTACTACCTTTCCCTCCTTACCAATCATGTCAAGTTGTCTGGCAACAAATTAGGAAGTGCAATCAAGACACGATAAAAACTGATTAGTAGAGGAATACGCATTTTATGGGATTGCTTTTTGAAACAGAGTTGCTAACTACAGTGCCATTTCATTCTCGCAAACGAACTTCGTCGAAAAATGTGGTAGTAACGTCCTCGGGTTATTATTCGGTTGGTATCTTCATTATATTTCCAAAAAATGTTCATCCAAAGTCCATTTCGCTGGGCAAAACTAAATATTACGATAAAGTTTCATTCCATCTCACGCCTGAAAAGCCCAAAAGTCTATATAATTAAGTTTCTTTGGTGCAGGGCACTGTAGTGTAAAAAACGAGGAACGAGTTTGACGTAAACAAAAAGAATTCTCTTCGCAATGACTACAAACAAGGAATAAAGGACTGCCTTTCATTTTTAAGGCTCTATGTTTCTCCTACAGACAGAAATTTACTTGCGAGCGAAGAGGATAAAATATCTAGCCGTTTTAAAGGTTTGGCGTTAGCACATTAACTAGTGACTTTATTCTGAATTTTATGGAACCGTAAAGACAAACATTAGCTTTTAAATTTGACGTGAGTTCAAAAGATACCCAGAGCTCTTCGCTAACCTCGGGTTGTATGTGACCAAGTGCCATCGGAAACCTGAATTATGGACGTCAAAAAATTATAACAAACAGAGTGGATTGAGGGTGGAGCAAGCTAGTAGTGTCCTATTTGTATTCATCATAGTAGTAATCATAAGTCAGCGATCCTATGATTGGTTTGACGCAGCACAGGGAATCAAGTGTTTGAGTTGGGGTTGGCTAGAGTACTGGACTCTCACCCACAGAGCTTAAGTTCAAGTCGTGGCAATGAAGAGTATTTTTCACTGGTAAACTGGCTCCTCCTGAAGTTATTCGTGGAAGCAATTCGAGTTCAGTAACCCGTCCGTCGGATGGGACGTCAATACATGGTTCCCTTTCTTTTAGAGCGGGCTAATACAGACCGAGGTTTTTCCTTCATCCTCCGCACTCATTCATTATATTTTGGAAGCCAGAATTATTATTTGACCAGCAGAGGAATTCATGAGTTCCTGAGTGTGTGAGATTCGGAATTTTGTCCGCGATGAGTAAATTTGTACCCGAATAAGTGGATGGAAGACTGAGCACTTGCTCGCATCGGCGAATGCTCGAATATATGGTTGAATAAACCTAAAAAGGAAGTCTGCCCGTGTACTTCCGACAAATATCTGAGCTGAGAATGAATAAGGCTGTGTCCATTCGACTGCAGGCGTATGCAAAACTCTCACATAGTTATCACTATGCCCTCATGCCTTGAGCATTCGGAATCCTGAAGGAAACAGTTGAATGCCAAGTTTCTTTTTGGAGGCACTTGTGTAGTTGCCTAAACATTCATTCCGCCTCTCGTGTGGAGGCGTATTTAACCCTGAATTCAGGTATTCACTGAGGCATTCAAGTAGTTGCCTATTCGGGTAGGTCTCTTCAATGTGTCCGTGTACACTTTGTATTTGCTAGGCCGCCATATACATATTGTTATCTAACAAATACACGAACACGTATATAATCCGGATTCTCAAATACCTATAAATAAATACATACAGCACACTCCAAGCGTATGCAGTGGGTGGATCGTTTTGCGAACAGTTAGCAAATGCTTCACCAATATTTTGCGTGTGATTGTCGTAAGTAGACACAAATGGGCTACGGAGCTAAGGAGTTACGGAGAAAGTTTATCACACCTGCTCACCCAGAGGATATGAATATTAATGATCATTTATTGATATATGTTTGACTTAGTTTGAGGAGTATAATTGAGTGGCTAAGAAAATTTATCATGTTAGTGAAAAATAGGTGGCCAAAATTAGAATATCCTGGTTGGAGGCACAAGCGAATGCAATCGCGTTCAAAATGTTAGGCGAGAGAGATTTAGAAGAAAATTGAAAATAAACTGATCAAATGGTTTGTCATCTAATTGATCAAGAACAGTTCATGGAATCGATGTGGCATGGAAAATTGTATCCACAGAGAGGGCAAGACTCAAAATTTTAAAATGTAGTGCTACAGAAAAACGACGAAGATAAACGGGATTGCTCGAGTACTTAATAAGGAAATCCTAAGAAAACAAGCAGTGTGATGAAAATCCCAAAAAACAGCAATCGGACTATACTAAAAGGAGGATATAGAGATATGATGGTCTGACGATTAAGGTCCTTAATAGCGGAAGTAGTTGCATAGGAAACCCTCACATTAGGGAGATGATCCGAAAATGATAATAATTAATATTGAATGATCTGGTGTTTTCCCGGCGTAATATGCTGATGAAGTCTTCAAGGGTTCTCCACCGGTCCAGGGAAACGGCGGAGAAACCGTGAAGACTTCACCATAATCAAAGTTGATATAAAATATTTAGCCGGATTAAGAGTTGACTGGGAAACTGGGTCAAATATCACTTGGGAGTCGATGATAGATTATGTCATAGGACATTTATGAAAAAAAATACGACGGAGACGGAGAAATTAAAAAATGAATAGAGTATATTTGCATGGCACCAGTTTTCAAAGGTGGTAATTTAAGGGAGTATTAGAAATTAGTCCGTAACGGGAAGCACATTGATAGTGATTATAGAGCACATGATTTCATGCAAAAGATAGGGAAAGCCAAAAGCAAAGGTGATATAGACACACGAGAATGCTCAGAGATCCAAAAAGCTGTGAAATACCTACTATCTATGAATTTTTATCGACGTACCGACTGCTAGAGTTGCTAGGTAAGAACCCAAGCATTGGAGTCAGTTAAACCCCGTGCTCCATGAACGTTGTTGAAAATTGCCATGGTGTTCTTCATTGGTAACCAGGACAACGTTCAACATGAAATTTTGCAAAGTTCACCCGAAAAGCTTAGGAGAAAAGCTGAAACCAAGCAGCGTTAATTATAACTTTTTCAATTTGTGAAAGAAAACGATTTTTATACGGCAATATATTAAGGAAATTACTAATTATGTTCTGTTGGCTATGGTAGTTTACGATGGATATGGAACTTATCCCAAAGCAACCTATCTCTTACACAATGCTTGCTTAAAGGAAACACGTGAAAAAATCAAAACGAAAAGGTCAGTTTTTGTTCTCGTTTAATTGAATGTTTTCCTCACTCCTCCAATGACAACGAGGTAAACTGCATGACGTACTATTTAACAACGAAAATAATCTTATCTACTGAATTTGTATTTTATATACGACCTCCCATGGTAAACATTAATCAAAAACTTTATCGTAAAAAAGAAACATTTGAACAATAAGAAGTGCACTCAAAATTTTCCACAGGCAGCTATCCTGATGAAAACAATCATGAGCCCATGCCGTTATTGGCGAGATTGGGACTAAACAATCCCATCTTTCATGTATCCCCTCGTTAACACTAATTAAATTTCATAAAACGCATAGAAAAATTTAAAATATTAATGTAGCAAACAAAGATAGAAACCTAAATATTAACGGGAAGGGAGAATTTTATATAATGGTTTCATAAACCCCAATTAAATAATAGCCTTCAAATTCCCAAAACCTTCGACGAGCAATTACATTAAAGGGCCACAGTATTTCAATTGATGGAACCACTTGGATTGATTAAAACAAGTGGACCAGTGAATGTAAAATAGTACGAGCCCTTTATCCCGCATCGATTTAGACACTTGCGAATAAAAGTTAAGCCACGGCAACTGTTTTCAGGAAATCCCTCGCTCTTTTTTGCCTATGGGAAAATTTCATGAGCTCAAAATTTCCTGCAAGCTCATAATTAAAAGTTGGTGACCAATTCTCCGAATCAAATGACCCGAGGGGGCTTGAGATACATAACTTTCATCAATTTCAAGTGTTTTAAAATACGCATTTTATCTTTAGTTCATTGTCGATTATTTTTGTAATTAAGTTTGCTGGTTTTATGCATGTTTTTGGACTCTCCACGTTTGTTATTGACCTCATTCCTATGAACAAAGTATTTGAATATTTGGAATCGAAAGCGTTCATCCATAATATTTGCTTAAATATGTTTGAGTGTGCGCTAAAAAACAGGACTCTAGCAAACCTCTTACAAAGGGTCTATGATTTTATATATATATATGTTCATAAATGGAAATTTAGTTCCTCCTTCGCCTTCTATATTTCACACGATGTTCGTGTTCAGCCCCGCATGGTTCCTTCCTTCCATCATTCTATCCAAACTACCCATTCTTTTTTTCTCTCTATACCCCGCATACCCACCATTCTTTCCCCCATTACATCCTTCAAAACACCCTCGCCCTTCTTACCTTCTCCATCCACACCTTCTGCGCCCTCCCGCATTCAACAAGCAACTTCCTTTCTTCTATCATCTCCAGCACTTCCATGTTCGTATTCGTTCCTACCCACCTAACCCTCTCCATCCTCATCCTAACCATCTCAAAAGTACTAAGTTATTTTCATCGTATTTCCTCTAGGTGAATGTTTCCTAATTTAATGGTAATGTGAAATTATCAAGCGTTGAAGTACCACCAATTAGGGTAAATTTTCATGTGTAGATTACCAATAGACAGTATTTCAATGTTTTATACCAATCTCTCACACGATCTTCTTCTTCTTAAAATACCCCCCCATCATCAAAGCTTATTTTCGCTCACTAAGCCACGTGCTAACTTCTTCATCCAAACTCTTTTTCCCTGTCCTTTCCAGCACTGTTTTAGTTGTCTTAAAATATTTTAATCCTTTTCGACGTCCACATCTCAAAATTTTCCATACATGCTCTTTCCTTAGCGTCCTCGTTTCCATACCATACGCGCTACACTTTTTATCAAACTCCTCACTGGACTTTTATTTTTGCCCTGACTTACCTTTACCACTATTAGTCGGCATGTTATTGATTCCCACCGACGAATAAACGGTCACGCATTCTTTTAACTTTTTCTGCCTGATATTTTATTTCCAACTATTTTCACTCATACCTTTGTTTTCTATTTACGGTTAACTCTGATGTCGTATACTATCATATGTTTGTCTGTACCAATTAATTTTTACTCTAAAATAGTAATATGCCTGAGTGCTGGACGAGTGAGCAAGCGCTTGTTTCCTCGCATTTCTTACCTGGGTGCTTTATTCGCCTCCGTCGTTATCTTTAGTAAATTCATGACTTTCTAGAAACTTATGCCGACGCAAAAATATTAAGAAAACAAACTGTATCCTTCATGTATACGATGAATTGCATCATCATTATTGGTCAACAATCCTAGGATTGGTTTGACGCAGCTTTCCACTCGATTCTTCTATCGGCCAACCTTTTCATTGTGACGTAATTCTTCTCTTTTATATCCTTCACAACCTGTTCCATGTATCTCATACGAGACCTGCCTTTTCCAATCTTCCCGTTCACTTTTCCCTCGACGATAGTCTTCATCAGGCCATCTTGTCGCAAGATATGGCCGATTAAGTTGTTCCTTCTTCTTTTTAGAGTTGTTAGCAGACTTCTCAGACTGTTAGCAGACATCACGATGAATTGCACATTTTTATTTGTGGTTGCAAAGTTGGGGATTTACAGACATTTGGATAAAAGTTCCAGAAATATTGCTCCCAAAGATTGTTAGAAATGGAAGTTGATAGAGAACTGCTCAAAACATTCTCCACGTAGTACTATCTGAACGCCGTTATCCTTTCGACAATGCTTATCCGTACCCTTCTGCCTTCCTTCCTCATCTTCCATTCCCCTTTCCCATTACAAACCCTAAACTTTCCGCTGACTCTTGAAGTACCCTATCCATCCTGATATCCCCGTCGCATTCCCTCGACATCTCCCTCAAACCCCTCCGTCAATAACCGGGACTTGTTTGTTTGCCTTCCAGCTCCAACTGCTTTTCCCACCCTTCACGAACAATATTATGTGGACGTGTTCGTCACTTCGTCTCCCTCATATCCCCTCCTTTATTGCGATGCCCAAAACGCCGCGTACGTAATAAAAACGCCCTCGATCGAAAAGCTGCGCGCTCCGTGGACGTCAGTCAATTCCCCTCGCGCGTTCGTTTCAGCAAGAATGATGGGATGGTCGCGGTGATAGGAGGGTGGACTATTAGCAGTTGGGAGGAAGAGACGGTGGAGGATAGCTACGAAGCCCGAATGCTAATTAGATCCCAGTGAGAGAGAGAGAGAGAGGGAGCTTACGTATGTACAACTGTGCAAACAAGTCGAAGGGGGTGAGTATGTGCTGTTGAGTGGGGGTGTGGAGGGAGGAGTTGCTGGGAGACGCCGCGAGATGGGGGAAGGGGGAGAGGGAGAGGTTTACTCCTTTGTTGAGCAGCGCCATTGCTCGGGGGCGGCGACAGCGCGATGCTGTAGAGTAAGAGATGAACAGCCCCCTATGACCTGGAGGGCAAAATAAATGCATATCGAGCAAACTCATGTGGCGCAGGAACTCGCGGATACACGTGTTTCTGTCAACTAATTACGCAGCTGCGGGAAGGCCGTATTCGGCACTTTACGCGATGCTGGGCATGACCCACAAAGCAAGATATCGCCCGCCCACCCGCTCCCGGCACCAAGCGGTGTCAAATTCTGAATGCTGACCTGCGTTCTCCGCGTCACTTGGATCGAGAAATTCTGGAAGGGCCCTGATGTGAAGCTGCATCGTCATGTTAAAAAGGTACAAATAGTGACAGTATTTGTTATTCAAGGGGGAGGTGACCGACGGCTTACGTCATTTGAGCCGTTTTAGGGTAGGTTGGTATTTCGGTAAAGGTAGGATTATTCAGGGAACTAAGAAAGGTTGGAGAGAAACCCGGTGCCGGTATTAGCCTTCTGTTAACGAATGAAGCCAGAGGAGGCCAAAGGACGAAGTAGTGCACTCCAAGTGCACTTTTCTACAAATATCAGATCACATCACCGAAAACATAAATAAACTATCTTTGTTAAAACTTAGCTAAAGATGCCAACTTCACGCACTCTCTCTTCTTCATCAAATTCTGAACACTAAAATGCTTGAACATCTTCTTGAGGAATGCAAAAAGCTAAAAAAAAAGCTCCATGAAACTAGTTCATGAGGGAATCATAAACCGGTAATCCCTCTCCACCGGCTGACCATTTTCAAAAAAATCATTCATTGCATGATGCATGTCGGGAATGGAACGTTATCTTACCTTTATCCTTAAGAGAATCTCCGGCTCTTTCGTCTTTTAAAAGGGCGCTTCGTAAAACACTTCTCAAAGCTCAACAAATGGACGCATTAAAATCGCACGTCGCGAATACTCACTCAATGTACTCAATGGTCTCAAACACGGATGGCGAGATAAATGGCGCACATCTTGCACCATGTAGTAGCATCACATCATTTTTGTGAGTTCAACGTTTCTTTTTTCATGGTTTTTTATTTTATCTACCCTTTTTCCTTTGTAATAAAATGTCATTAGACTTTAAAAACTAGCTACACTATAAGTAGATTTTATCAGATTTTTCACTCGCGCCTTTTTGTGTGAGTTTTTCCTCCGGGGGGTTTTTGCGTAAAGGATGTAAGCATAAAAATCCTCACGTTTTTTCCATTTTGCTTTCACGCACCATGATTTATTTGATGTTTAATTATGATATATTACGTGTATATTTTTTGTTGATTTAATATTTTCTAATTCATTTAATCATAGCTTTTTGTTTACTTTTTACCTCCGATTTTAATAGACTGTCATGACAACCATATATTTTATTCAAAAATATTTGCCACTTCCGGGATTTGAACCTGGACCCTATTAATTGGAATCGATAGTTATATCATCTGCAAAGTGATACACTCTGTATTACATTCCATGTAGAACATACATGCATACAGAATGTATCACTTTCAAGATGACATCTATCCTTAATTTCCACAAGTTTTCCACATTTAATATCCATAGAAATCTAACGACTATACCCACTAGATTCCCTAGTTGAAGCACATATACCCGACAAGCTCATACTTTGTTCTCAGGATAGTATGTCTTTATATAATTCAAGCGCTGTTTCAGGCAATTCCAAAAGAGACATCACAGAGTGATGGAGAATGTGTTTGTAAAATTATAAATTAACACAAAAGCTGTTTTTCTCACGATTAAAATTATCTGGATGGAGTTCGTGATTAACGTTTTGGGGCTGTTAGGAACACAATGCTGAGGGATCACAAGAGAAGGTCCCACAAAGTGAGTGACGTGAGAATAGGAGGCCTCAAACAATTAAACAGGGTGAACATAGACAGAAGAGCAATCAGACCGTAGTATAATTGTCACAAGAAAGAAAAAAACCATGAGATTCAGCGTTAGAAGACTTAAATATTGTGCTAATTAGTCCAGCAATAGTAGATAGTGGCATCAAAAACTACTATCTATCATGAAAGCATGTCCCATAGGATATTTACTTTGGTCCCATTTCATAATGAAATAATACTTAGTGTGGAAGTGATACAAGATAAAAGAATGAGGCAGTATTGATGGCATTTTTAAATACAGAAACACTCGCTCAATCGACAATAATCAAGTGTTTATCCTGAGGAATTTTAAGTGAAATGCATGTTGCTATATGCTAACTGTATTGATTTCATGACAAATTGAGTTGAGAACCTTGGAAGAACTCCGGTAAACTTTTGAATTGTAGTTAGAGTAGGCAAATAGAATGTTATTAACCGTGAAAAAGTATATAATAAGAGTAAAAGTTACATGAATATTTTCCCCAGGCTCTTATACGTAAAATGAAAGATTTAAAATGTGAAGACTCTTGTAATTCGTGGAGCAGAATGAGCGGCTATTGTGCGAGAAAAGGAATCAAACAAGAACATCAATTACCAACGGTTCTATAGTTTTCATTTTCATTTCGACATGCTTGTAGTTGGTGAATATTTGAATAAATAGGGAAGTGATGTACAAACCAGTCATAGCGAATTTCAATGAACCACTACCGCGCTCTTTCTACAGCACCTAAAAGATTCTTTCTTTGTGCCTCTCTATCTTCAGTTCAGCATATTTTCTCTCTTATTTACTTTCACACAATGCAAATGTTCAACCCTTATTCTCCACCACCATATTTTATGGCGTTATCGATTTTGATTTAGCGTATGCTATTGCTTTCAAATACTTGCTCATCAAATCAACTCCGCCTTCTGATTTCCTCCAACAGCTTCCTTCCCTCTCCTACAATTCCACGAACATTCGCTTGCCTTCCTTTTCCCTCCATCCTCTACTCCCAAGTCTTCTCCATGCCCAAGTATCAAACGCTTCCGATCCATTCTCATCCTCTCGTAATGAGGCAGTAAATGCCTCATTGAGTCGAGAGCAATTTCCTGCACCCAGTACCGCCACCGTGTTTAACAGCAAACGAAGCCAGAGCGGAGCTTCGATCTTCGACGACTCAATACAAGGGTTACTAAGCTCCGTTCAGGGTTCGAGAATCTCCCGATGCTGCGGCATCTCCATTAGTCAATGCTCACTTGCATTTCACGTTGTTAATTAAACCAGACCATAATTGATCTTTGTAAAATTGTATGTATTTATTTCACTAGCACAATATCCGGCATTCCTTGCTGTCTGAGGCCGGTTTAACTTTATTTCATTTATTCGACCTAAAGATCTTAGAAAATCAATGTAGTTTTTATAATTACACACATCCTTACGTTACATACAGTCTAGGTTTCAACATGGGGCGTCATCATCAACTAAAAATACTTTTCACTTGGCCTTTAAACTCATAATGATGCCCTATGTCGAATTCTAGGCCGTCAGCTATATCAGTGAATGCGTGGGGGTCACAAAAATATTATTTCCATTTTAGAATAACATTCTAGAATTTGTTTTTACACTTTAAAATTTCACTCAAAATTTTTGGCGACTTTCAAACGGCTGGACGACGAGGTTGTTCCCAATAAATTAATCGGTGAAATTTTCCATTGCTCAAAATTATTCTAAAAAAATGTATTTCCACAAGGTCGAGGCTAAAACTATTTAGCTTCTTTTATTCCCGAAAGCTATCTGCATCTTTCATGTTTGGCCAGAATAATATAAAAAGAACTGAATTTCATACTTGCTGCAATTTTTTTATACGTCAGATGTAGTCAAGTTTTCTCAACCCAGGGCTCTTTCTCGAACTAAAACGAAACCAATTTGAATGCCTCATTCAAAATTGTAAGCATTCTTGGCTAACCGTAGGACGTTTTATTGCATGCACACTCGCCGTGGTCCCTGAATTAGCACTCAGCAGTACGTTCGGCTAATTACCATCCTAGTTTAAGAAAACTTGACGTTGTATTTTTCACACTTTTATTGAGAAACCCTACCGGTTTCGATACTCCCGTGTCAACGTAAAGGGTTTTCTGATGTTTAAACGGTGGTAAGCCCTTATATATACTCCAAATGAAGGAGAAACTCCAGGAGTAGTTGGGGAAGCTTAGATGGTATGGGTAAGAGGTATAAGTAATCTATTGAAGGTCAGGATAACGGGAAAATGCTTTTTAAAGGGGGGACGGGAACATGATACAATGGGGATAGATTCAATCTATTCAATTTATAATAACTATCCATTTGATTGATTAAACATCTATAATTAATAGTGTCGTAGTCTCACCCTGCCAAACACTTGTAGTGGCGCGATTTCGATGTAGATATGAATTACAAATGACCAATCATAGTCAAAGAGATTTTGAACTGAAGTAAGAGATTGCTGCAAAGTTATCAGAATTATCGTCGCGGCTGACATAACTCATCTAAATTTGCCTGTATATATTGACGCCAAAAAAAAGATTACAAATATTTTTTAGAAATTTTATTTTACACTACAGAAAGACGTATTTCGTTTTATTTTCTACCTGAGATATTTAGGAAAAAATATCAGCGGAATTTTCACAGAGAAGAAAATAATTCACTTCGATCAGTTTGGCTGCCTAAGCCTCCTTGCTCCGTGTGAATTTGAATGATTTTTTTCTCTATGCAAAACCTGGTATTATACATTTTGAGGGTAAAGTCGTTAGTTTTTATCACCAGCCTACTTAGCTCGCAATCATTTAACTTCTCTTAACTAAGCAACTAAGTTTATAATATAAGCTTTAACCTCGAGGACGATTGCGCAGTTTGCTCGACAACAACTGCTTCGTGACATTGTCCGTACGGCAGTTAATTAGGTTTTTGTTCCTTCAAAAAAAGCCTTAGGAATTTTACAGAGAATAAGAATGTCTTGAACGCTTAACTAGCGAAAGCGTCAGGCTCGAATTAAGGGAATCCAGTTTCAAATCCCGTCCAAGGTGTTTGTTTTTTTTTCGGCCGTAATTCTACCGTTGAGCAAATCAGAGGGTAATTCTATTGAGAATTTTCGCGACTAGTTCACAATCCTTAAGAAAAGGACAAAATTAAATATGATATCAATAAGTCACAAGCTAGAGCAGGCGGAGCACTTAAGCTATTTTTTCTCCTTTCAAAACTACTGAAATTATTATTTACGAGGGGTTAGTCATAAGAAGGGACCATTCAGTACCAATCTCGCTCCAAAAAGACATTGCCATTTGTTATTATTAGTTTATTATTATTACCATTTGGCTGATCTCTTTGTATTCGTTTATTTCTTAGCTAATGGATCCTTAACTACTTTACCCAATATATAATTTGTAAGTTTTTAGTACACTTTTTCGATTTTCTTTCATGTTTCTCTAAATGATTGTCTTAATCGCATCATTTTTTTCTACAATGTACTATTGCAAAAGTTGTCCATATTTTCTTTCCAGAATCTTCATCTGATATCTCATCATTCCCTTGCATGGCATGCGTAACTTGGTAAGTAACTAAATATTCATTTATGTAAGTTACTAATTATCTGTAAGATTTTCGCCATTCTCGAACAAGCACCGTCTTTAGAATGCATGATGTTATTTTCCCTCTTCTATGGGTGTTATTGTTCTCACCTCATTGCCATTAGATGCTTCGTTTGAGGTGTTGATAGATTGCAAATGAATGTTTCCTTAGCTTAACGTAAACGTTCGTGGCGTGGATAATTTCCAGTTGTTACCTTTGGGAGCCTTGCGTGTGAGTTATTTTTCTCCCATGTTTTTGCTTTCGATGCAGTTCGTATCATTGTAGGTAAAAGGGAAAAAAAAATGTCATACTTTCTTTATTATGTTGCTGCATACAATGGTCGCGAAAACACAGGCTGCAGATTCCCTAGATAATTGTATTCTCTCTTCCAAGTTTTTATTTCTAGCAATTAGTGGATTGTCCTTCTGGTAGAATTACCTCTTTGTCTGGGATATTGATGAATTGATTTTTTCTTCTCGGTTCGCACATAGATTGGTATAAGGCTCCGCAAATAAGATCATCATCATCGCGAGCCGTTAATTATATGATTGGTTTGAACATTCGCATTACACAATCATCGGATACTCCCTCGAATCATCTCTTCATGCTACGACAATTCTTCTCTATTACACTCTTTGCCACCTGTTCCACATTAGTCATGCGTAGTGATTCCACTTTTTCTTAAATAACTGTTTTTATGACAACGTTACGCATTTACATATGTTATATAGATTTTCCCATCTTTTAAGGTTAATTATTTAAGGGAGTTGACTGACATGGAAGAATGTTTGCGCGATTTGCGAAAGGTGGGTTTTAATCAAGGGCAGGAATTTTCAGGGAGTGAGGAAGGGACGGAGAGAAATCCTCCTCCATTATTTGCCCACTGTTGTCATAAGACGTCAATGGGTCAATGCTTTATTGTCCTTTCTGAGGAACTGAGCATTCGGTAATGCACTCACTCGCCCAAGAGGTGTGTAAGACTGAAAAAAATCTCTGCTTTCTGAAAATTGAACTCGGATCCACGAGATGAGAAGATCGCAATCCAGTTATCTCGCCAAACCGAAATTTCTCGTCTTTTTTCCCGAATTTTAATTTTTGTCCTCAGACTTCTTGTATCTCCCACTTATCTTAAAACTTCTTTAGTTGCTGCCGATCGTGGTAGTCAACTCATTACCGTCTTGATAACCCAAAAGGTGTTGAAAGTTTGAGCTCCTTATTATTATGCACGCGCCCTTAGTCGTGGGCTAAGGACAACTGATGGAAAAAAAAAACTTCCGTTCCCTGGGTTTTGTTGCTTAATATTTGTATTAGGTTCCAAAATAGACTATCCTATGTGACATCGGCGCGGGGTAGGTGCGGGCTGTTGCTTTTCATCCGATTCCACCGAGCGTCACTTGCGAGTCGTGCGTCACCACCGGAATCCTCTGTTTTCACGCCCGCGGCGGCTCACGGGGATAACAGAAGACAGCGGGGATCCGCGCCCCTTTGAGAATCGTGCAAGGGCGCGGAGATGTTTGTTGCTGACGATCGCACGTCAAACACACGAGGCATCGCATTGCGAAAGCCGTCCGGACATTTCTCCCGCATGAGGATCGCGGGGACACGGAAGAGCTATCCCGACGACCTGTTTGGGTCACGTGATGTGCAAATTACCTTTTGAGGACATCATTTTCCTCGTTCCTTCCCCCCTCCCCACCGCTTGAACTACGGTGACCAATCCTGTTAGGGAGGGAAAGTTGGTCCAACTCCTACGGTTGGAGTCATATCATTTAGTAAGCAAACATTTTGTGCGGAATGGTTCCCGCTTAAAGTTGGTGGCACGTAACCAGTAGTGTACGATTTGCATTTGCTCTGCTGTCCCCTCTCGTGCGGTGGGATGGGGAGAGTCGTTATCATGTACCCCAAAGCTAGTAGGTTTGATAGTAAAGACAAAATTAGAGAGACATTTATTAATGCCGAGAGGTTTAAAATATTGTTCTATCCTTGTCCGTTATGTGACAAAATATATCAGTCATTGTGCAGATAACTCGGAGGATAAGCAAGGTAGAATTAAGGCTTTTTTAAAAAATGTATTCGAAAAATTCTAGATGTCTTGCGAGTGTTTGGGCTGTTTCCCTTTTACGCATAAGGCTGACCTTGATAAATAAGAAGAAGTTTTTCTCTCAAATTGATAAGCGTGGAATTTTCAAAATCAAATTTTTGCCAATAATTTTTATTCCACAGGTTTCTGCAAGAAACATTATCTATAACAGTAAGTGTAATTTTTTTAACACGTTTCCTCGCATGGCTGGCCTGCACCCAGGATTAATTTTATTAAGTATGTAAATATTTTGTCCGACCGGATGTCAATTTCGTCAGTTTGATTAGTTTATGAAAAGTTTTTTTCCTGAATTTTCTCCCCTAAACCTACTTCTGAAAGGCAGCAGTTGGAAAAGTTCGGTCCGGTACAAACTTCCATACTTGCGGGCGATAGTAAATGGAGAGGACGTGGAAAGTACGTACCACATTATTGTCCCTAGAAGCGTATCGACTCTGGCGGGGGGGAGGGGGCAGGGTTTTAAAAATCCCTCTAAAACACTCCCGTAATTTACGATATTTTGAACTAGCGTTTGGAATTCTGCTTATTGGGTTGAAAATTATAGTTGAACTTTCTATACGAAAAGAGTGTTAATTTAATTATTGTTTTAGCCAATAATAATCTATAAAAATATAAATATTATTTTATTATGAACATAAAGGCACATATATAAAAGCACATAAATATTAATGGACCCCCTCAGAAGGAAATCCTGCGTGCACAAATGCCTAGAAGATGCGTTGAAGAAGCAGCCTTGAATTTACAGAAGACGCAATGGCATTCTTCACGGGTTAAATATTCCAGAGGATTATTGATTAGGAGTTGCTAATGCATTTTTTTGTTTAGAGGTGTTATCAGTTTGTCATTACGAGTATTACTATTAAATAGTCCACTAATTTGATCACCGGCTAGGGACCACTGGAAGAGGAGCATCAGTCAAAGTGGATGTTGGCTCTTTATAGAAGACTGAATTACTTGGGAAGTTAGGATGTTTTTTTTTGCCAATAGTTAACTGTGGAATTGGCATAGTGGACACGTACAAAATGATTGTTTGTCGGTCGATAATGTATGCTTGGTTACTAGTACCCCCTACCTTGATAGTGGCTCACGGAATATCATCTAAACCTGGATGACCGATTCTGGCGCTATGCGTTGGTCGCTGCCCCTCTGTTGGGTCATGCAACTTCGTCCAATTGAGAGTACGAACATTCAAGTTTCCCTGAGGTCCAAAAAGGTGATGAATGTTGAAAAGCCGGAAATGATCGAGATTTTAGTGAACAAGCGGAAGTCTGGGTTGATAATCAAAGTAACGAAACGTTTTCCTGCTAAGGTTTTCGAGGTTCTCTAGAGACCGGAGAGGTTTTATTCAGATTTCTCCCGTGGTGAGAACTTGAAGATGGTGACGTTTCGCACACAGCAGACTAAGCAAAACGTCATGACTCTCAAGATGTCACCGCGGAATAAGATCAAATTAGAGCTCTCCTAAGAAGACATTGGATGGAACAGGCAAAGAACTTCAGGCATGCACGCAATGAATTTATGAAAATAAATGCATAAAAAATATTACAGGGGATATTAAGAATGAAATCACATTAATGAAGTAGGCCTTCGAGGAAAAACTATAGTACAGTAACATGTTTCATTTTCTCTTGGGACAATACCCTTAAGACCACGTGTGATATTGCAAGGTTACATTACATTACAATAAATGACGGTATTAACCAATTAAGACGGTTAGTTAGTTAGTTAGTTGGTTAAAAGTGTAAATATTATAAAATTTTCATATGTAACAATAAAAGTTTAAAGATTTTTGAAGATTAACATATTGTAAATATAAATATTAATATAATATATATATATATGAATCTTTGTAAATAGTTCTTTTTTCTAGAGGTTTGTCACTGGTATTTTTGCACACACTGGGATAGTGTTTTCACAGGGGGGCTTCTGGGAGCACTGCGCACTGTGAGGGGCCAGCTGCACTAAGACGGTATTAAAGTATGCTAAATATATTAATTAGGGTACATTAGTATAAAGATAGTAAATCAGCCATTCCATAAACATAGAAATGTTCAAATGAGTACGAAACGTTTCACTGTACAGTTAGTTTTAGATAAAAAATATGCATGAAATTTCATGACAGAATGCGCAGGCATTTTAAGCTAGATGGACTCAGTAATGAATGAAAGCATAGAGAGCTCAGTGGGGTTGACCTTGATGGAGAAAAGGTAGTTGTGCTCTCAAATCGATTCCCGTGAAATTTTCCCAGCAAAGCCTTTATTATAAGATCTTCATTCCACAGGTTGCCGCAGAAAAACTTATATTTTGATACAGACGCCCTTGAGCCGCAATTGTTGTAAAATCGGACCCCTGAGAAAGAAGAGTCTCAGATGAAAGATGGAGGTAAAGGCCCCTTATAAAGGCCGCTTTACACGATACAATATTTTGTACAATTTCTTGTACAAACTCTTGCATGAGGAAATTGTACCGTGTAAAGCGGCAAATTGTACGAAAACTTGTGCGATTGTCTGAATGACTGAACGGGAAATAGAACGTGTTGTAATTCCATTCAGACAAACATACAATTTCGTTCAGTCTATACAAGAGTTTGTACAAGAAATTGTGCAAAAAATTGTATCGTGTAAAGCGGCCTTTATAATTGTGAGTTTAGATAGAGATTTAAAAAATGTCAATCGACCGCAAGAGGATGGTGGTTGGGTTATGCATATGGATGCCGTGAGAAGTTGTAGGAGGAGTAAGAATTCAGATATTTAATAAGCAACTAGGAGGAAGGAAAAATGGTCAGATTTTTTTTCCAAGTTGCCATTGAAATGGGAAGTATGCAGAGGTAAAGAAGAAGACAGAGTAAATCAAAAATTGATGTTAGAACTTAACGAAAATTTAGAGCGCTCTTGAGTTCGATCCTAACCTTCCTCAAATCGAGGAGAACTAGTTTTGGGTCGGGTTAGTGTGGTGGTTAGATATTAGCCTCCCATCTCAAGGTCAAGGTTCAAATCAAAGGCGTGGAAGAAATTATCATAGATAAACCGGTGACTTATCGGAGAGCACTTTGAGTTCAGTGTTCCCCCAGTGGAATTCAGAGTCCCGTCCGTTGATTTATGGTCCCCTTGGCAGCTTTCGCTAATAGCAGGCTTAAATAAGGCTTCCCATTCTTTCACTACCATTCTTATGCCTTTACTTTCAGCCTGAAATATCTTTAAATTTTGAGCAGATTTGAAACCACATATGAAATGAAAAGTAATACATTCTAATTCTCTCTATCCTTCTGAAGAAGGAGTCTATTGCATTTTTATCTTCTTATATCTTATTCTTTTTAAGTTTATCCAAGTGGTCGTAAGTTAATTTAATTACTTACTCATTTCTAAATTAATGGGCAAAGTAATCCATAACGGTTAAACATGTGCAGGAGTACTTTAATACTTTATTATATTCCATATTAATTATATTTCAGAAAAAAAGTGTCTAGTTAATTTACCTCAACATCCATATATGTTGTTATATGAAAGCAAAATAAAAAAAGAAAATACAGTTGCTGAGTGTGTGAAGTTTACGCAAAAAGCCCTTAAGTAGTGCCTGCTCCATTTCATAGTAGTGAAAGTGCACTTATACCCAGGTCACTAATAAAAGTTGCATCCCTCCGCAGTTTTTAATCATTCAGTAGTTTGCGCTAAGCATAACTTTTATCTAACAGAAGCTTCTGGCTGCTACCAAGAGGCGAAAGTTCTTGAAATGGTATGGGGGTAGGAAGAGAAAAAGTTCGCTGACGAAATTAGATGGAGGCAGAGCGAGTGGATGGGACGCGTAATATGAGCCGAGGGTGTTTGAACGACGTGATAGAGGGAAGATAATTGGGCAAGCTTGTTAGTGGGAGGGAAAGAATGGGCATTTTGGATGGAATGATAAGAGGCGGGAAGAATGCGAAGATTAAGAAAAGTCAGTAGCAGCAGTAGCAATGTCGTAAACCCTTTGGGACTTGGGTAATTCAAAGGTCGCGGGATCGAATTCCGCGTCGGGATAAGACGCTTTATTAGTTTTAACATTAAGCTTCATAAATTTTCGGTTATACGATGCGATATGATCTTAGCAGTAGGAGCACTTTTTTAAAAGAAACCTAACCTAAGATTACGGAAGAGGATAAAATACTTGGATAGCGAAGTAAAACTAGGAGAAGAACAGAACTTGGTTACAATTATGAGAAGTGGGAAGTACACAGAAGTAAAGAAAAATGAGCATATGTTGCGTGGATGAAAATAAATGCCCTTTAAGCCTTACATATCCGATATATCACTGATATTAATTCTTTAATATTAGATTGTATAACATAAAATTATACAAATTATAGATGTAACATTTCATATGGTAGCTTTTATTGGTATTAAATAAGCTAAAATATTCCTAAACCCAGTGGTATCCAACCCGTGGCCCTAGGACTACATGCGACTTAGAGAGAAAAGTTATCACCAATTCTTTGTTAACATTTAATATTAAAAGAAATCAAAATGCTGATTAATAAGGCACCTCCATTAATTTCCGTGATGTATTATGTTGTTTTTTATGAGATTAAATTTAATATTTTAATATACATTCATCAATAATTATGCACATGTTAAATATTAAAAGTATTCCTTGAAAAGTGTGGCCCAAGGCAGTTCTTGCGCCACTAAAATGTCCAACTGCCTTGAAAATCTTGGACTCCCCTGATTTAACTGGCAGATGAATAATGGTTATAACTTAACTTTTAGCACCTAATGCACGTCTGGTGATGATTTAGTCCCTTCCAAGTAACCTCGAGATGGATTGCAGGGCAGTACTGTCTTGATGCTAATGTACACTCTGGGCCAATAAACTTGAACGTCGTTTCGATAATTTCCCGAGTATTTCTGTACCGAACTCGGTCGTAAGAATGTGAATCCGCCCTCGAAAGTCCCTCTCCGTGGAAGATTTTCGCTGAGCTGTGGTGGTGGGGCGTTTCCCCATCTCCGACTCACTCCGCCCCACCCCCAGGGCGATCCCGTCGGGTGTGGGGGGGGGAGGGAAGTAGGGGAGGGATATGGGGGGGGAGGGGAGGATGACGAGCGCAAGGGAGGAGGGAGTGTCACTCGTCTTTGTCCTCGCGCATTAATTACATTAACTATCGCTTAAGGGGTGGCTTGGCTGTCGTCGGGCGTCTCCCCTCCGCTCGTAGACTCCGCCCGAGAGATATTTTCCCGCGGACAGGAATTCCCCGAATCATTAATTCGACCACCCCGCCGAACGCCACGCCCTCTTCTTCGAGACTTCGAAATGCTCGCCCGCGTGCCTCTGGGGTCGCATGTCGTCGGCGAACTGACGTTAATACGCCAAGGGGTACGATCGTGAGGGAAATTTCTAATTATGAACGGGGAATATGTCAACCAATGTCCACGCCGGGATTGTTTGATCATTGCATTAACGAGGAGGAGCGGACTTTGGTAATTTTGAATTTTATATGTGCGTGCGCTTAATTTGTGTTCTTTCATTAATTCCGCATTTGTACCTTTTTTTCATTTTGGCGATTCAGCAGGCCTGAAGAAGCCAGTAGAAGCGCTGACCAAGCATAGTAAATGAATGTACATACAATCACGAAATAAATCACGAAAGAGTACAAGTTGAACTATAACATTGCCGTAGAATCCTTCGTGTAATTTTTATGCATGTATATTTTTTCTTGGCGAGGAATACAAGGAGCAAGCTATGAGAGACATATAAAAAATGATGTATACTTTATTGGAGCTCACATCTAAAGCATGTTTCTTTATGGGAGTGAGGCATGGACGATATCAGCGGCAAAGAAGGTATGGCTGGAAGCTTTAGAGATATGTTGTCATAGAAGAGTGATGAAGATTGAATGGGTCGATCGAGTAGAAAAAGAAGAAGTCTTGAGAAGAGGGGAACAAAATAGGAATCTGTTGACGATTTCTAAGAAGACGGGACAACCTAATTGGCCATATCTAGAGGTAACATCCTCTGATGAATACAGTCGTTGAGAGAAAAATGTCACAGGAAGGCCTGGTAGAAAATGAATGGAGTGAATAGTGAAGGTTTCTTCATAAAATATTAATGTAAAAGTGAAGATACACGCCAAATAGTAAATGAGCTACGTGAAAGATCAACATCAAATCAATAATGTACTTGTTGACTTGCAATAATGGTGAATCAGGTGGAGTAATAACAATTGGGTAAAATCTTCAGAAAATTGTGAATTGAAATGGGAGAAATACTGGAGTGGAATGGGCTCTTAGGAAAAAATGACTGAGGGAAGGATAATGTGTACGAGGGGAGAAAATGAATTGAGATTTTGATCTTCATGAGGATATTAGAAGAGATTAGTGTGAAAGGAACATAGCAGAGAGCTTGAGTAATTTGACGAAACGCGGATGCTTAAGGGGCAAGGCATTTCATGGTCCACAAACTTATTCTTGGCGATGAAGGTCTTAGCGTGTTCCGGAAGATTGGAGATGAAAGGAAGGGTGGGAATAATAAAGAGTGCAAGCTCGGTGGAGAGGAAGAAAAGCAAAAGAGGAATTTAGTATTGTTTGGAGAGGAATGCAAATTTTCAGAAAATGCTCGAAAGAGGTAGCGTAAGGTAAGAAAGGAAGAGTTGACAAAACCCTACTACTTAGGAGGTTGATACAGTGAAAAGTTTTTCGCGAGCAAGATCTAGGTAAGAAAATAAATATTAAATTCGACATGAAGATGAACGTATGTAGAGAAGGGCATTAGCTCACTAAAGGTTGTGGTGCACCAAAGGCTAGGATTTTATCGTCCATTAAAACTCAATTCTGATTGATGTAATTCCTACGAAAAGTTTTATTTATAGCTGAGTTATACATCTTACCCTCTCAGTGTGCTTATACTCAAGCTCAAGTGGTTAAGCTTTCAGGGCATTTAATTCATCCATACGTTAGTGTTAGGGAATTGAGTAACTCTTAGATCTAATGTTTAAATCAATGGCCCCATATAGGTTTTAATTATCGTTTAAGACATCAATTTAAGTTGCATCCACACATGACCATCATACAAGTATTGTGATAACCTTGGGAGTGTGTGGCAGAACATAACTAAATTACATGAACCAAAATATACATTATTAGAAAATGAAAGAAGCATGGCAGTCAACATGTTTAACAGCGGACCGTAAGGTATGCACGAACAAATAACTGGTGTTTGAATAGTTATATTTCTTTTTATCAGATAGGAATGTTTTATTCACTGTGGATTTCAGCCGTTAGTCACTTAGAAGTGCAGTTAACGTGAGTGAGTAGGATATTGTTCAAGTATTAGTTATTTGTGGGAGGTGATGGACAACTCGGGTATTTTACACCATATGGGTAGGTTGGTGAATTGGTAAATTTGTTTTTTTTTACGGGACAGAGGAAGAGTGGAGAGAAACTCAGCGTCAGATTAGTCTGCTCTTACCGAAATCTGCCAAGAAATCCACGGGTTAATGTCCCATCCGACGGACGGAGTACTGAACTCAAAGTTCTTTCCACCAGACACTCAAGTACGGGTCGATATGCCACTGGTAAATCCGCTATGCCAGCATATGAATCCATGTGACTGGGATAGAAGGCCAGTGCTCCATCCGCCATATCAATCTATCCCACTAGTTTCTGATGATATAAAAGCTAATAGGGTTCTCTTTCGTGACGTGAAAGAGAAGTAAGTTCCTCTTATAATCAATTACGAGGGGTATGTCTTAGTGTGGGGTCCTGATTACTGACATTTCACTCCATGGAGCCAGGGTTCGAATACCACCATACAGAATTTTAAGTTATGTGCCAGCCCCGACTTGAGTCATGTGAACAGAAATTCGGGTTCACTAATCTGTCCATCAGATGGGTCGTGAAACTGCAGACACTTTGGCGCCTATCGTTAAGACCAGGATCATGTAAATGTCAGGATTCTTTAAACCTTTCCTCGACTACATAAAATCTCACCTCTTTTCAAACACCCACCTTTCATCAATGTCACCAGTGACCTTAGTCGTTGATCATCTCCCACCTAATAAGAACAACAACTAATTAGGAAGTATAAGGAAGACACGAAAGAAACAGATTAGTCGAGAAATATGTCATGTTTTTCTGACTTCTTTTTGCAACATAAGCAGCGCTTCAGGTTTTGACGGAATCTATCAACACCAGGTAAAATGTCAACAGAAGACGAAGAAGATGTACTCTTCATCTTCTGTTGACATTTTGCCTGACGATGACGGACTCCGTGAAACCTATGTCGCATGATAATAACTTTCATGGGGAGTTACGAAGTCACTCTTTCCATTTATAATTAAGTCTTCCGGGGGGAGAGCAAGCACTTAAAGTGCAAAAATTGGAATTAAGTCCACGCAAATGTAAACAGATTTCTTCGGAAATGGCAAAAAAGAGGGTCTTTCTTCTCTTTGAAGCCTTTATGCCCCCTCAGTCACCTGCAGAATGGTTTGTCCCCATATTACCGCAAGCCAATTCCTTAGCAAGCGGACAGCAAAACATTGCAGCGATAAATCAAGGAAAAATATCCTCAGAAATAACAGGAGAGGGAAAAAATTAGAACAAGTTCCAAATCACAAATCTAAAACAGCAAACGTAACGGTTATAATATTGTTTGTCAGATCAATACAATATTAACACGCGGGTGTAATATTGTATTGTATTGTGTCTCACAATGTTTTCACCTTCATTGGAAAGCATTATATGTCGAATACGACTCCGCGGAGATTCACTAGGCGAAGGATACGAAAATTCTCCCGACCTTACCAATGACGGGTGGGAATCCAGTGTGTGGTATTGGGGAGGGTAAGCCAGTGTGGTTGGAAAGGGGTTGATCCGTTGGGACTGGGAGAACTGGAGAGTAAAAGGGGGTTCGGGAGTGTGTTGAGTATGGACGAGAGAAGGGGAGAAAGGAACGAGGGTGGTGTAGGGGGTTTTAGTTCTTGGCGATGGGCCAAGTCGGTCATTCCGTCGACGGTCTCAATCACGAGCACCACACCGCACACGGGCGAGTCTATCGCGTTTGAAAGCGGTCCGTGATTAAACCGCCAATGGCAGCCCGCGACCCCATGCACGGATCCCACTCACAGACACACTCACTCTCTCTCTCTCCTCCCCCTCTTGGGCGCCGTGATTGATGTCAACATCTCCTCTCTCTCTCTTTAGACAGAGGCACGGCGCTTTACTTTGCCACGGTCGATCGATGAGCTCCAATCGGCGGTGATTACCGATCGCCCACCATTGCACGCCACTTGCCATGCCTTCCCTCCCCCCCCTCTACCTCTCTATCTTTTGTTTGGTTTGCCCACGTTTCGGCCCATAGGGATCTTCCCTCCTCGCGGTGCCCCTCATCCTGTTCCTCTTTTTCCTCTTTTCATCCCTCCTCCTCCCCCCCCCCCTGCAATGGTTGGCGTACACCACCACTACCCTCCCCACTTCGTTCCTTTGCTCCTCAGATGGGGGTGGGATGTTTTGCGAAATTGCTCCGCACTCTCAAACGGCGACCGCGATGGGATTACTCCCGAAAAATGCCTATTGGGAAACTGAGCTCGATTTTTTTTCCTGGAAAATTCAGTCTCTCAAAAATCGCGTCGGGAAAGCAGAATAAAACTAAGGTTACCGATCGACGTGATTCATCAAAACTATTTTACATTTTATTTTCAAACATGGGTAGTGAAAAAAAAGAATATTTGAGAGCGAAGTTTTAAAAGAGGAAGACAAGTGGACTGAGGGCGTATGAAGAGATACCAGAGAAGAGTGGGAGAAAAGAGAATTCGGCTGAAAACTGAATAGGAGACGGGTCATCTTCATCGGCAGTACCGTGATATATGATGGTCTGCTGAAGGAAATCGTCGAGCAAAAAGTGCACGGGAAGAATTGCAAAGTAAGGCATCGTATCAGATGTGTAGAGCGTGTAGGGAAGGATGTGAAGGAGTAAAATTTTGCGAATATAAAAAGGTTAGCCGATAGGGGAATCAAGTGAAGAGGTGCGTCAGACAAGTCATAGAGTTGTTGACTCTTGATTATGACCGGAATGTTTAATGAGAAGGCGGGATGGTAGAGATTTTCTGAGAAATCCCAGTCCCTGCTTGAGTGATGTGAGGAGAGTACTTCAGGCTTAACTCTCTGCCCGTTGGATGGAACGTTAAGCTATGGATTCCTTCGCACTCCATTCGTTAAAAGCGAAAAAATAGCATGGGAAGGACATCGATGCCTTAGAACGGATACATGAGTGGAGAATAGGAGGAAGGTGCTTTCCCAAAAAAACTACGAATGTTGATAAGGTGGTGATTCCTTGTTTTTATTGGAGACACGAGCAGAGTTTTATAATTATTTTAGGGTCATCATAAGTCATCAATCATCAGCCAGGTTTGACGCAGCTCTCCACTTATTTCTTCTATCGGCTAATCATTTCATATTTGCATATTTCTTCTCTTTCGTATCCTTCATCACTTGTACCATATATCTTGCACGAGGCTTCCTTTGCCATTCTTCCCATCCGCTTGTTCTTCAACGATTGTCTTATCAGGTCATCGTGTCTTAAGATTTGTCCGATTAAGTTATCCCGTCTTCTTCTTAGAGTTTTCAGCAGGCTCCTCTTTTCCCCCGCTCTTCTTAAGACTTCTTCGTTTGTCTCTCGGTCGATCCATTTTATCTTCATCATTCTTCTGTAGCACCACATTTCGAATGATTCCACCCTTTTCTTCTCCTAGAGGGGGAATGGGGGGGAAAAGAATAGATAGACAGAGCAGGCCCTAGTGTTCTGATGTCCCTTAGCTCCGAGAGTGTCCTGGCGGGCTTACCACTGGTTGGGGCCCATCCAGGATTCCTCGGAACCGTAAGAAAACGGGGAGGAGGGACGAAAACAGCCTATGGCGATCAAAGCGAGCACCGCCTCACCAGCATTAAGCGGGCTTACCACTGGTTGGGGCCCATCCAGGATTCCTCGGAACCGTAAGAAAACGGGGAGGAGGGACGAAAACAGCCTATGGCGATCAAAGCGAGCACCGCCTCACCAGCATTAAGCTGATAAGAACAGACTGTCATCGTTCATGCCTCACTGCCGTAAAGAAACATGATCCAGATATAAGTCCTGATGAATTGTTTCCTTACTTCTACGCTTGTATTTCCAGATGTAAGTAGGTTCTTCTTTTGGTAGAATGCCCTCTTTGCCTGGGCTATTCTACTGACTGTTTCCTTCTTGCTTCATCCATCGTTGGTTAATCTGCTTCCCAGGTACCTCTTCCAGTTTTTAGGGCGCAGATTATAAATTACATAAACTTTCACATTTTTTAGCATTAATTACATATTTTTTAATATTTAAGGTTGCAGATTATATTTTACATCAATAATCATCCCAGAAAAGTTATCAAGAGAATTAGATTACTGTGGTATATGAAGTCCTGGATTCCCATTCTGAAGCTCCGGGTTCAAACCCGGAATTTATAGATTCAAAATTATACCGGTACCTAATCGATTACCTGAATTGAGTACTTTATGTTCAGTACTTCGTCCATAGGATGGGATGATTAACTTTGTACCCTTTGGCTTCCCCATCGTTATGAGCAGACCAATGCCAACTCCATATTTATCTCCATTTTTCCTGCATACCTTCAATTCCGGCCTCTTATTATCCACCTATCTATCCACCAAACCTTGATGGTGCCCAGAAGTGAAGTAAATTTCCCGGGAGAACAATCAAAGAAAAAAATTAGCATTACAAATTGCTGGTAAAAGATTTATCATCGAGTAGACAGCAGGCAATTCTAAAAAAGGCACGGGTCAAATTGAAAACAACACTGTTTAGATATCACTTGAACGTTGAAAAAAATGTAATAAATATTATGGAATACATCAGAGTTACAGAAGGGTCCATAAATATTACTTGTGGTATAAGAAATCCTGAACAGTTGGAAGAGGAGTGAAATTTTTGAAGCTTAGTAACCAGAAATGGGCGTTAACAAGAAGGAAATAATCAGTAGAGTATCCCAAGCGAAAAGGGCACTCTACCAGAAGAAGATCAACCTACTTACAGTTGGAAACAAAAACTTGGAGGTAAGAAAACACTTTGTTAAGGAGTCAACTCGGAGCATGCTCCTTTGTGGGAATTAGTCAGGAACAATAGCAGCGGAAAAGGCAGGAATAATTGGGACTTTGTCACGACAGAGAAATGAAGAGAAACAAATCGAGAAAAGACTAAGTAGCTAACGAGAAGGCTTAACTAACGAGAAGGTTCTTCTTTAGAGTTGGAGGAAGAAGATATTTCATCAAAATTCTCAAAGGAAAAGGAAGAAATAACCAGGGATACGATGAAGCATGAACACAATTGAAGACTCCTGTGACAAGACTGAGTCTGCGAGAAGACTGGAAAAGCAGAGAATAGGAACTGCAAAAGATGGCATGCAAGAAGTAAGTGGTAAGTGTAGAAACAAAAGCGATTAAAGATGAAAATGAGAATAATAATATTGATATCGTAAGATTTGATGAAAAACCAATCCATGTGATAGTTGCATTGATGATGGATATGCTCTCCGACGAGTTATGATGCATATGGTGAAATGAATTAGAAGCAAATTTATGGGGTAAAGTACTGAAACATTCTAAAGGATGGGATTGGTTTGAGGCTGTGGCAAGAACACTGAACTATCACTATTATCACGAGGATCTAGGTTCAAATCCCGTTTGTGGCAGGGATTGTTTGTTGTTTTACCCTAATTGAGTGCTATGTGGAGAAAACTTCCAGTTCAATACTCCGTCCTTCAGGTGGGACATTAAACAGTAGACCATTTGGCGTATTTCGTTAACAGCAGCCTAATGACGACCACGGGTTTCTCTCTATCCAGCATTCTTACCCTACTTACCCATCCTTACCTTATTTTCCCTCTTTTCCTTATGGATAAATGGCATTATCTGTCGCCATTCCTTTGCCCTTCAAACAACAGTATTTTAAATAACGACCCATTTAATGCTTCATGTAATAACGAAGATAAAATGGGATGGAATTATCAATAATACGATTTGAGATAAACTCCTGATAAGAGGAATAAAAAATATTTCTCTTTAGTTACACATTGAAGAATTACAATAAAACGTAAAAACAGAGAAATCTGCTTTTTGAAAGGCTTAATTTTTAAAAATAGTTAGCTAGCTAATAGTTAAAAAAAAAGCCCTTATATCTGCTAAACCCTACACCGTATTCCTGGTTTTTATTTTGTCTCTTAAAGGCTTAGCATTGTTGGGGAAGTAGATTAATGCTTAATCTAAAAAGGAAAAGTTTCTTGTTGCATTGTGTATTGCTCACAGCGAACATAAAAACATGTGATGAAGCGGAGGAAGAGAAAAATCACTCTGAAAACTCCTCTAAATTGTTTGTATTTACACCGGTTTATAAAAACCGATGAGTGGAGTTTACGAAGTCCTTTTTTATTTTCTCGGTGATGAATAGCTTCCACAAAATTAAGCCTGACACCATTTCCTAACATATGACGTATTTCATCTCAGGGCATGTTTTACCCTCTGGCTTGCTTACACTATTGAGTTGCTTTATAAACTATTGTATAGATGGAGATGAAGATTTTGTAATTTTTTTAATTTTGAACAACTACAACACAAACTAGGTTCAAGCCTTGAACGTAATCACTATTTTCTGCTTTTTTTAATATTGGAGGCCTTCTATCAGAGTGGAATGGGGTAGGGATGTGGAAAAAAGCGATGCTTAAAAATATAGGGCAGTGATGGGTATACTCACATTTGATGGTTCCAAGAGCATATTATGGCAAAAATAAAAAGGTTCTGTAGTATGGGAAACAAAAGAGTAACGGAATATTGTCAAACATTCCATTTTGTGCATACAGGGAAGCTCATCTCCATAATTGAAACAAAATTCAGAAGCATGCACACTTTCAGTGAGTCATACACGAAAATAAGATACCGTGTCGATACCGTAGCAAGCGTATAGCTTTCTTTTCTTGTTTTCAACCACATTTGACAAGAACTATAGGACGGTGATATAACGAAATTACAATGAGGAATTATTTCGTAGTGATGCACAATCCCAATTCTTATGGCTAAGTCAAAAATTTTCACCACTCGAACGTGAATGTTTTACCATGAAATTGGGGCATTTTCTTTTATTCCAGCAGTCACACATCTAAAGGTTATTGAATTTCTATTAAAATTTTTATTTCCCGATATCGGTTCATGTAAAATGTCGATAACGGGAATAAACTCTTGTATTGGAAAAGCGAGATGTCGACTACGGTCGATGTAGTGTGATGATCGATACTCGATAATAACGAAACGCATTATGAACTTCAAGGTTAGAAGAATCAGAAAATTAAGAAAAAAAACTGTTCGTGTGTAATGAGTCAAGATATCTTCACGTCTGTAGCCGATGAATACATTATATTTTTTTTACGTGTCAGGAAAGCGAAGCTCCTTGATGTCCAGCGCCACGTGGAAGGCCATTTTAATATAGCGGAGCAAATAGTTCACGAAGAATTTAGTCTTTGCTTTGCATAATACTTCATTTCATAAGCACTTTCTTTGCATTGTATTAATAACTAGCTGAATATTCCCGATGAAATCCTTCAGAAGAGAAAAAATATTAAAAACTGATGGTATTAGGTATTTTTAAACTTTTAGACCGTTTAGCAATGATTCTAATCTGGTGCACTATAGCTATCATTAACTCAAATTATATTTCAGAGTCTTTATTTATGCCAATGTAAACACATACCGGTAAAATAATCTGGGGCTTTGCAAAAACGGATATAGTTTTCGGAACCTTTCAGACTGCGGGAAATCAAGTAGGTTAAAATGCACAGGAGGGGGCATGCAAGTCTACGGGTTAAAGCCACAGAGCTTAGTAATCTCTGTGGTGAAAATGAAGCCCGTTTGTGGGTGCTTGGAAAGGATTAGTTCCCGACTTCTCGGCACAAAACGCCTCGTTTTCGGCAATTATTCATACAGCTCGTATGCACGTTAATGCCCAAAATTCATCGCAGTGGCTACATAAACGTCCTTGACAGAGAATATTTTAGGAAAGCAATGGTGCATTTTATTACATTAGGAGTTAATTCTGTTACTAAAACCTGATACAAATGTATCATATTTAACTAAATATGTACGTGACGTCTGTTTGCCTATTTGCTCTAGTTGATTTGACGTATTTTTTGTAAGTACAATTCATTTTCACCTTACTATAATTTTGCTGAATTTTATTCGCGTTTATTTCCTCTTTCACATTTTTTGGCATACCATGATTCACCTTACTAACTTTAGTTTTGCCATGCGAAAAACCATTTCAACCGTCAAGAGCGCTTTTAGCATCATTTCTAAAAACACAATTCAGATAGCAGCATCTCTTAGGAACAACTGTTTAAGCATTTTTTATTCGGTGACGACAGTGGAATTGTTCTTACTTAGCAAGGCTTCAAAAAGAACTGGAAAAAGCAGTAAATTTCGATATAAATTACAAATTTAAGAGAGATCTGAATCTCGAAGTGTTAAATTATTGCAAGAATAAAAATGTGTAGGGCATTCTCCGTTGAATAAAGTAATAGTAAAGAAATATATTGATATTTAAGCATACAATGGGAAGATTGTTGAATACCTTGTCACCACTCATACAATTAAGGACTGTTTAAATGATCTGCATTAGCCTTGAATTTAATTAGTTCTCCTATTCTCTTGAAGTAGTAACCAATGAATTTTTAATCGAGGCCTTTTTGAAGCAGCAGGCGTAAAAATTATTTCCATAGTCACCACTTTGATGACTGAAAAAACATTTCCAATAAAATCACATAGAACCAGTCTCAAATGATATCTATCTATTCATATGCTTGCATAAATAATTTCATGCAGTTTATCTCTAATTGCATGCAAATTTGCTATGTTCCAAGGACGAGATGGTTTGTCGTTTCGCGAAATCATTTGTTGCCACAACAAACACTAGCGTAACGATAGCGTTTGTTCCAGCTCTCAATGGACTTTTGTTAGACCAATGGATCGTTCGCAAAATACAGTCTAATTCTCAGATCAAATACTGAGCCAGCAAATAGTTATTTGCCGGAAAACAGCAGTATTCATTTTCCAATCAACGTAAATGAACCAGTAATTGCAATGCAGCTTGAGTTTCAAAGGTGTTTTTACATAGACTCCCTTTGTAAAAAATCAGTTAAAGGTACCACCGATTTACAACCTTGTCTGAGGATGATGTTTTCTCATTACAGTGGGAATAGACTGTTCGCAGAAAAACGGTCAATATTGTGGTAAGGAGTTTTCCACATAATAACGCTGATTTTACACAGTTTTCAATCCACATCACCCACCTATAAGTGCTGCTAACGTTCTTTAATAATCCCCCACCATAAACTCCGTCAAACTGCGGTGAAACTTCTCTTTTGTGAACGATAAAACGCATTCCAAAAGCCTGTCTTAATATTTTCAAGGCCGTAATTAATACACTAATCATCATTATGTTCGTAGGTAAGGATATATCAATACGTACGTTGGACCCCCTTTCTCAGGTGACTATGTATTGTGACAACTGCTCCTACAACCCTTTATCAGTATAACGTACTTTATATAAGGTGAATGGAGAGCGTGGAGAGTACTGGCTTTGCACACTTAGAGAACGGAATGATTACATTAAGCATTCCGTTCAAGGCATTGTAGCTGTAACCCCTGTACTCACTCGAATACTGTGTGGAGTCCTTTCCGAGTTCAAAAACTAGTTAATCTTGTTGCCTGTGTATTAGCTGGGATCTAAAACGCAATATGGCTCTGAAAATATTATAATTGTATGGATATCACTCGAGGGAAAAAATACAACCGGCAGAAGTGGTTTTCCAAGTTGGTAATAAGACTGCTGCCAAACCCTAGCAGCTGCCAGACACTAAACTCAACCCTTTTTCCTCCCGCAAAATCCACATCTTACTTCTTCTAAGGCTGCTGTTATTTTCATTTATGTTAGAGGGGGGAGACTGGATAGTTATAGAGTTTTCTCTGGCGTAACTTTTGGCATTGTGCTCTATATTTTCATTAGGGAAAGAGTTGCTGTGCATCATCGACAAACTACGTGTTTTCAATAACCTAGAACGATATCGGGATTGGAATATCGCATGACCTAAATTCACCTATCGTGTGTGTGTGTGTGTGTCGACCCTGCCGCTATCGCAGTCGAATCCATTTCTGTACCAACCCCAAGCGAGATATGGTATGGACGATGAGGCTTTTGACGCCGGGTTTCGAGTTTTAGCTATTTGGACGGAGCAACGTACAGCAAAGGTAATTAAACACATAGGTGAATAGGAGGGAGATCGGATTGGGTGTAGCGATTTTTCCGGGGACGGAAAAATGATAGACAGAAACCGTTGGCGTAGAATAAGCGAAAGACTTCTGTGCTGCAATTAAAATGTGACCTCCTCTATACTTGAATTAAAAAAAGGAAATGTATTCAGGCCAAAAAAAAGCTAGGATTTAGAGAAAGAATACTAATAAAATACGTTGAGAAGACTAAAGAGCACGATTACTTTTCAAAAGTTTTGCCGTACCTAGAATAAGCAGGTAATATGTGGCACTCATGATGTAGGTTTCATTTCTTAATTGTATTTCGTTCGACGGAAAGTAAATGGGTTAGTATAAAGGTGGTGTATTCAGTTTACATGTGTCTTAAATGTTAGCAGACTGAGGTTTGAATCACTGTCAAATCTTACGTTGAGCACAGGCTAAATATATTACAGAAGGCTGTCGGACAAATCGTATGACAAGTCGTACATCTACGCAATACTCTGCAAGCCACCGCGAGGGTGTGTGGCAGGTGGTGGAGATCACCAAGTACGCAATATTGGCATGCAAACAAGCTACTAAATGGAAACATGCTACATAATAGGGTCTCATGCAACTAAATGGTTAGCATGTACATAGTAATAATTGTTAATACATGCATCATGCACTAAAGACTACTCTAAAATATTTCCCCGACCTATCCCATACCTGCTTTATAAATATGTGAAAAAGATACTTAAAATACTAGGATCAAGGCAATGGTTTGTTATGCCTTGATCGTGGCATGTCATGCCAAAACCTAGAAAAAATGAGGAAATTCACCATTAAGCCTTCATTTATCATAAATGTATTGTAGTTCCACCATTTTACACCCGACAGTTTTAATTACATGCATAAAAATCCCAGGATTATGCTGTAGATTGGGTAAGAAAATCATAATTTGGCAGAAAAAGTAAGTCACAGTAGTGCGTATTGGTAATTGTCTGCCGATTTGCACGCATAAAATCTTATCCGGTCTTCTACCGGGTCACGTACTCTTCAGCAGCCAACGTTTCGAAGCTTAAATTGAACTCCATCATCATCTGCTCGGAAGACGGAGTTCTAGGAGAACTTTAGAGCGTCGGCAACTATGGAGTACCTGTCTCGGTGAAAGACCTGATGAGACTTCCTGCTGAAAGACAGCGAGGCTGGATTAACCATGAAGCCTAGTAAGCAAGTGTATAGGGCATAAAGGGAAGGGTTACCACAGATATTTTCAATTGAAAAATTTTTAAATGTCAATTAATTGAATTTATAAGAAAACAAACATTATTTTCCGTCATTTAGGGATAATTTATTTAGAATGCATATTAAATTTTTCTCTGCTCTATCTTTGCTTATATTTTGAAGCACCTATATTTATTTGGAGGCAACAAAATTTTGCAAGTGCTTAGGATCCATTAGGGTCTTTGTCAGGCTCTGCAGCGAGGTTAAAAATTTCATTCTTATTCGCATAATTTATGGGACATTTATAGTTCTTATCGAGTGCTGTGAATTATCAAGGAGGTTTTTGTAGCCTAAATCTTAGACAATATCTCTCAACGCATTCCTTCGTCAGACCATTATGTCTGCATAAGATATGGCCGGTTAAATTCTTAAGATTAAGCCCGTCTTCCTTTCGAAGATTTCAGCAGACTTTTTTTCTCTCTCTTTCTTCTTAAGACATTTCCGTTTGTGACTTGTGGATGCAATTTATCTTCATCATTCTTCTGAGGCTTCACAAATTGGAAGTTTTCAGTCTAGATCTCTGTGCTGCCGTTATCGTTCACCTGTCTCTAATGTTGTTACTTGGAATTTGAAGGCTTCATTGTAAGTTGAGCCGACAATTTCCCTTGGGCTATTATAATTTTAGTTAACTCAGTCGTGTATTTAGTTGCAAAGTGAATATTTACTCGACAATATCTCATGCCTTTCGTAGAGTCATCCTCTTCCACCCACACATAATGTGTCTAGAGTGTACTGCACGAATGTAGATGTACACTGAAAAAAATGGTATTCTTGAATTAAGAGGAAAATATTCATACAGATTCATGTAACACGATATTCTAGATTTTAGAGGATTTTCTTACTTGAGTGAGTCGGAACTACTGCCACCTAGCGGTCACGGCCGGAAATTTACAGGGTTTAAGAAAATATTCTCAATGTTAGAATATTTTTGTAATCGCTATGGTTTATAGATACAATACTTCCTTCAAATTCATTGATGTCACTTCCAAATAGTTACAATTTTTTTTTGAGGAGGGAGACTTATTTTCCATGCCATCCGATCTCACATCTCAACTAATTTATCAGACCCAAATATTTGTCTCATTATAATACTAAATTTAATTTTATCAAGATATTGTTATGCCTTTTTCTAAGGTAATCATTTCATTTGTCTGCTCTGTCATTCGTTTGGGACAGGACTGTAAGTGGATAAGCAGGTCGATATTTATCCCCACGTATCAGCATAAACAATGTCGCTTAAGGTGGCTCCACCGAATTATGAAGTAGATGTAATTTTTGTGAAACTTTCAGGATACACAATATTTTGGCCCTTATATCGATTGGCAATGAAATAATTTGGCCTTTCCATAATATTTGAAGAAAAAAGACGTTGAAAATCCGATATTTTATACGTGGCTATACGGCAGAGCATGGCTCTTGCAGTAAAATTTGCAGATTAATAATGTAAGGAGAAATGTCGTTTTGACGAAAAACTAATATAAGATGCGTGATTTTACGTAGAATTAGGCATTATAAAAAAGTGCACGTCTTACTACACTTGTTTAATTGATATTAATAAATGTTTGCTCGAAAAAAGTAGAAACCCCTTAGTTACGTGAAAGTGGCGCTACAGTATGTTGTTATCATTGGCAGCGGTACTTGTGACCGAACGTGCTTACAAGCTTATTTACCGACTTAATTACGGAATATACCTTACCAAGATCCTTCTTATATTTTTTACGCAATTTAAATATTTCATTGGTTATTGATATGGTGTAATTAATACCAATGCCTACAAATCGTAGCAGCGTCATTGTTTCCAAACAATTTTCAAAAATACGAATATTAATAGAATTCAAAACAAAGAGTTGTATTTGCAAGGGAATAGTTTAGAACTAAGTAAGAAAATATTTAACCTATTTAAGAAAACGTATTAGCGGAATTGAGCCTGTATTCTCACTGTGTCAATTAAACGTGGCAACAACACGTCGGTAATGTTCCGAAGTCAAAATGAGTTAAAAGAGTTTGTAAAAAATAGATTGTAACTACAACGCGCTATAACATAGCATACTCATACAATTATTATGCATGCGTTAGCATTTTATAGATGATTATCCATAAAGGTGTTTTTCTGGGTCGGTATTTATTCATTAAATAACATAGCTATTTTACGGGATATTGAATCGCGGAGTCACGGTAGAACCTCATTAATACGAAAATTTATGCGCTTATCAAAAATGTAACAAGTATGAGGGATTTATAAAAAAATCGCATTAATTTTCGTCGCACAGGAATCGAAAAGGATGTCGATAGAGGGAAGTGCGATCGAGATATGACCCGGCCTTGAGTTGGCGAAAGTGTCATTTAATGGAGGGTATCGGTGTGGGAGAATAGCCCTGGCGCAGGTTTAACCCTATTTTCTGAGGCGATAGAAGCCGAGCGTTCCAGTTTTGCACCCAATGCGGTGGATGGTGGTGGGTCAGACATTTGACGGACAGATTGAGGTATCTACGTAATAACCAGGAAAACACGGCTACGGTGAGTGGCAGGGAAAGATAACCATCTCTTTGTTAGTAACCGCGCTATAGGTGTAACCGTCATCTCGTCAAAATTCTCCAAGGAAATTCCGTGGGTTCATACATGTTTGCTATACAGCTTCCTGCTTCAAAGTTACATAATGAAGGATAGGTGTTGCAACATTCGCTTTTTACAAAGCGTGGAAGGAAATGTCTCACAAAAACTACACTAATTCCCTAAAAAAGACTTAAATATTAATGCAGGAATTCACCAAAAATGTATAATTTACATCACCTATCCCAATGAACATGTAGATTTAAGACGATATGAGATATTGTTATGCAAAAGAAACCAGGTGGGTTGTCATGTAAAGCCGCTAGACTGAACACCATAACTGATCTGTTTACTACGAATGTGCCGTTAAGCATTCTTTAGGTTTGTGTGGTGGCTCGAGTACTGGCCTCCCATCCTGAGGGCCCGGGTTCGATTCCCGGCAGTGACGGGGTTTTCAGTGGAAAACCGGCCTAGTGGAGGGCATTTCAAGTTCAGTGCTCCGTCCGTCGGATGGGACGTTAATCCGTGGTCCCCTAGGCGCCTTTCGTTAAGAGTAGCCTAATGCCGACGCCGAGTTTCTCTCCACTCTTCCTCTGTTTCCTGAAAACTCCTACCATTACCCAAATTACCCACCTATCCTAAATGGCGCAAATGGCCTCAGCTGTCGGTCGCCTGCCCTGAATAACCACCACCACGCATTCTTAAGGAAAAAGTTTTTCTTCCTGACAGTTATTGTTTCTGATGTTTACGAATCATTTTATAAACTGTACTAACTTGTAGCTTTTGCAGCTGCAAATATCCTCAGATTTCATACTGAAAGGCTCTATGAGAATCGTATCATTATCTGTATTTTCAAGCCTGTTTCTTCACTAGCAAGCGCTTAAGACCGGGAGGAATGGAATTAGGATGGGACAAGGAAGGGGAAGGGTAGAGAGAAACCCGGCGTCGGAAGTCCCATGCGACGGATAAAGCACTGAACTCGGATGCACTCTCCGCAAAACATTCAAGTAAGATCCGGGTTACCACTGCTGGGAATCGAACCCGGGCCCTCCTGATGAGAGGCTAGTACTCTAACCACTGCACTCCGATTATTATTGATGAGAAATCAACCATGGAGGTGAAACCTGAAAAAACAGTCACTTACGAAATATACCTAGAGTAAACTTTAAGATGTGGCCCTGTTTTCTCTATTCTTCTTATCCTCAACGTGCTTGAGAGTATATTAAACTTATTTAGTAATTTATTTATTCACCTTATGTGTTAATTTTTACCGTAGTGTTGTCCGTAAACTAAAATTATTTACTCCAATAGCGGAGTTAGTCATTGAAACGTCGGCAGCAGAATACCTGACCCGGTTGAAAACCCGCGAAGAATTTTCAGCATTAGTTCGCCGGGAAAGAACCAAATCCTCTGTAACGTTATTTATCCCACATGTATTGGATAGAGACGTCCTGGGATCTAGCTGGTAAATTACTATGCCACGCCTATCCGTCCATTGTCATGCCAATAACTTCGGCCTAATCTTTTACTCTCCCTTATTGAACGCGGAAAATGTCTTGATCTTTCTATACCTCTGTATATTTTTATCTTTCTCATCTAGCATACCGTAGTACCCTTGGTTTACTGTACATTTTAGTGCCTCCTGTGAAATTAAAAATGACGGTGCACTGTAACAACCAAAACCCTTTTATTACTAATCAAACTACTCAACACATAATGCTGAAATCTGTACTATCAATGTAATACTTTTATTGCAATTTCTAGGACTGTGAACTTGCCTTAAATAACCTTTAATAAGTTTCCGCTGATATGAACAATAAAAGAATTTTCATAGGGAAAATATAATTCACTGTAACCGGTATTCGAACCTGGATCCCTGGAATAAGGGCCAGATGTTTTAGTCAGCTAATTTACTAAGGCGAAATTCCTCCCTTTGGTTTTCGAAAGGGTTTAAAAGAACAAGATGTTAGATAAGCTGTAATACGTTCAACATTTTGTTTCTTTTAAACCTTTTGAAATATACAGGGAGAAGGAAATCTTTGGTAACCTACAAGTAGTTAGTTAATGCATGCATAACCTTATGCATAACCTTATTAGCGTAACCAGTTTATTAAATGTATTATATTGGCAGTTATTGTCAGATCGCAGGTTGAAATTTAGACTTCATCTCTTAAACAAATTCCAAGACCATATTTTCAGTGATGATGTTCAAAATATTTTGCGAACCCCAACTTACTATGGTAGCCTGGACCATTATCACACAATTAGAGAAATTGATTGCCGAACTGACAGATTCAAAATGTCCTTTTTTCCTCGTACAATAGGTATATGAATAACTGTAAATATATCCAATACGAGTGTAGCAATGGATAATATTGGTAGCTGCATGTTGTTATAAGGAATTGAAGCTAACCCAACTGACAGCATGTTTGCAATGCTATTTTTACCTTTTTTTTAATTAGTGAAGTTTAGAACAGTGTACAAATACTAATCCTTTTTTATGCATAATATGTAGTGCATGTTTGGTGAAAATTCACCCCCTGCCATACACCTTTGTGGTGGCTTGCAGGGTATTATGGAGATGCAGATGAATATTCCTGGTGCGAATTCTGGAGATCAAGGCTCGAATCGTGGTAATGGTGAATGGCTTTCTCTCAGTGGAAATTCCGCTGTAGTATATAATATCTCATCTGGATGCCACAATACTTTCTAAATATACTACTTGGGGCCTAACTAGTTAAAAGTGACCCCGCTCTATCATTTTCTCATATAATGTATCATTTATTCCCCCACCCCCTAATTTCCACTATGTCTTGGTTTCACCGCGGTTTTTTACCCCGATATGTTTTCCTGCAGCAGGTCTTGAGTGATTATAGCACCTATGTATTTCACAATATTGAAGAAAAACGTTTTAGACCATTTAATGCAGTAGTATCGCTGAAGCGAACTATTATTCTTTCAAACATTTAAAAATATCTAATTTGATTAAGTTCAACTGGCAGTTGAATTCCCGTCCCCACGTAAAAATTGTGTGCATTATGTGCTAAAGAAAATCTCTGGTTCTCGGGACGAGAAGCCAGAACCGCGGCGTTAAAAGCGGTTACCCGGCCGCCACGTCGATACGATCTCATTTCACATGCATCTTACTCACCACGAAGCAGTCTGGTGCCTGCATACAAACCGCATCCTTGCTCGGAGTACCGCCGGAAAACTGTTTGGGAGAAAAAAAATATTTGATGTAGTAATTATGCGGAAAATTAGCATGAATTACAACACAGTATGTTTTCACAGCGTAGAGGCTCAAAAGGAGAGCAACGCATGCATCACCCATGTGGAAACGGAGAGGAGCTTGAGATTATAATTAATTTCTCCCGAATGGAGTTGTTTACATATCCTCCCTCACTCTCACCATTAAATGCCACTAGGTTTCATGAATGTTGAATAATATAAGGTACCGTGGAGTTGTAGATGCCCATATAATATAGTGAAAAGCAGTATATTTTTAGATTCATGATTACAAGCATAATTGTTGCTCCTTTTTCAGCTAGGTAAATAGCGCAAGTACCATATTACGGTAGCATCTGATCGAATAATACATGCGAAATAAAGTCTCATGATATTTTTAATAGTGTTTGGGAAAGCATAACTACAGTTGAGTCCCATGACATTTCAGTGTTCATCTTTCATTTTTAAGCAACATTTTGGCCATATTGAGGATTGGTTGCAGGGTGATATTCCGCCCGAGGGTGATGATGTGAATTTGTATGCAAATGCTGCCAAGCAGCTGTGACTAAATGGGTGAATAAAATGAGTTATGATGCTTCTCCATCTACATTCCGTAACGTACACGAACTCGAAGAAATTCTTGATGATGTTCAAACAGAAAAATGCGGCTGGCTGAAAGCATCACAATCTGACCCGACATTATGAAATAAAAATATGAACTTATGGTGTGAACTGATGCTATGGCAACGCTTAAAAAACAAGTATTTGTGAGAGATGGAAGAAGATAAAAAATATGATGGAAAAATAGGAGTTTTCAGGACAATAGAAGTGTGTTGTTAATGTAAAAGATGTCTTATCCCCGAAAGATGAAAATGAATGAAATAATTGACGGAAGTAGGCTATGCATCTCATTAAATAAATATCAGAAAACTCTGAAATTGGCGCAAAAAGTATATACAAGATTTTGAACAAATGAAGCAGGGAAGCAGGTTGTACAGCTTTTTCATTTGAGCGTACTTTAAATAATAGACGCATAAAATTAACAGGGGACGCCAGAAATTTTTCCTAAGATCTGGTACCAATGGGTATTGCAATGAGTAGGGTCCGAAGCGGAAAATTTTAAAAAAGGTAACTACAATTGCACATGAAAAGAAGAATTAATCGTAGCGTACTTCAACATCTTGGTGGCAATAAACTGAACTCTACCGAAGGGAAAAACACTTGAGTCACCATCCAAATATCAATTCAAAATTCTAGAAATAATATGCTTAATTTATGCCGTTCGTGCTCACTGAGGAATTCAGCATTTTTGCAATTCACTAAGTGAAAATTCAAGGATGGAAAAATGGACGAGAAAGATAATTTATCTTAAGCTAGAGCGGACACCGCATATGATTCCGGAATGTGGAACTCCAGTTGGCATAAATCATTCCATTCGTTGAGCAAAAACTACAGCTAAGATGCTCGAAGTCTCTTGAAGAAATCCTGAAATGAGATTACTCAAAATGTATTATAATACTTGCTCGAAAATGTTAGATGAGTACCTCGTAAGAGGCAAAAACTCTTTGTCTTTTCCCTCTTACACTATGCTAAAATGATTAGCAAAGTATGAACCGGACGCTTAATGTTCGAAATTCAGGTTTTAACCCTGACCTTACACTAAAAATTCTGACAGGTTCGATTGGCTTCCGGCCATCACGATACTGACAAAATTAATGAAAAAACAGCAGTTTTTCTTTACACGCTTCCTATCCATAAAAAAACTATTCTAATTATTATCTGCTGGTTTCCATGCCCCTATTTCTAGGTAATCCCAGCTTTCCTCCCAACCCCCGTCGTTTTAGTCCTTATCCACACTTAACGTTCTATGTAAGAAATACTGGAATTTTCTATCTATCTCTCTGGGTCTAACACCACATTAAGTCATGATATAGTCCTGGCCGAAGTCGGAGTCGTTAGCACCCGGAAAGCTGTCAGAATTCACAATTATGATTCTAAATATGCTTAGTCATTTATGATATATATTGTATTCCCTCAGTGTTCCATGGCATTCCATTTGTGCACTTACTAATCTTCTGGTGATTAAGCCTAGTTTTCTTATGTCTATAGTTCATTCCCCCTGACAAAGTCAAATGGTTTATTGATTTCTCGCTCCCAGCTCAAACATCCTTACTTTACTCCTGCCTTATACTAAGCATTCAGATCCACTAGTACCTACTATTGAAGGTTTTCTTCTCAGGTCAGGTCATTATATACAATTTCTTGTGGCTACTCACATACGCCAGCTACTTCTTGCTCTATGTGGACAATCGTCGATGAATATCATAATTAACACCTTGCTTTGAATTTGGGTCTATAACCACGCTTAATCAGTGCTAAGTTGTGAATAGTCTTTCCAGGCTTCCTGGAAACCACGAAGACTTTCCTTGCGTTCATATGATTTCCAAAATAAATCTGTCAGTTCCATCGGCATTTTCTGTCCGCACCTACACAACTGTTAAGCTTAAACTATCTCTTTGCATTAATTAGCAGTTTATCTTGCCAAAGTCTCGTTTCTTTAATCGCCAGTAACATTCTTTCGTAGTCAATAGGCTAAGAGAAATCAGTTTTAGAGGCAGTACATTCGCTCCGACGCTCGTAGTCTAAGCTCATTGTCATATTCCAGTGCTAAATTCTCAATCAACTACTATAAGAAATGTACTCTTCTCTGAGCATAACAAACCTCATTCAAACTGTTCTGGTATGTTTGCCAAATCTCCGGTTTTCGTGCGGATACTCCAGTTTTCGTGATTCATCTCCGGTCCCCGGTTTGGTTGATCCGATTTCCGGTTTCTGGCGTTCACGCCAGTGACTCAAAAAAACAAGTAGTTGCAAATTTTGTCGGCATTTTTTCAGAATTTTTTATTCGTCTTTTATTCCTGTTTTCTTTTAGTTCTTTAGAAATGGTCAATAGCGTTTTACTAAGACGTAATATATGATGAAATACCCATTCATCTTTTTTTCAATTTTATAAAAGTAATACTGATTTTGGATGCACAAAATGTAAAAATGTCTGGGTTAGAATTCTTTAAACGTGAAAACTCTACCTCTAGCTGAAGGTGCCTTTCATTCCTCCATCAAGTCCAAAGTGGGTATCTCATTCGGAATTTCCCCTTGGCTGAAATTAACGGTTTCATGCGGCAACCGGATTCAGCAAAGTGTAATGAAATCAGATATCGCTTGATCGGTAGAATTATGGTATCACTATGTGAGGCAGTTAAATGTATGTGAACTAATGCAGAAAAGGGATGTTCACTGCAATATGCATATTAATTGCAATGAACCTTTTGACTTCCATAATCTTGGCAAAGGGAGAAAGGTATGGTGCTAGGGAACAATTAAATGAAAAAGGTATAAAGTTCCAACGAAACACCTAAACTCAGAATTATATGTTAAAAAGTAGTCTTTTTTTAATGAAATCTATATTACTGACTGCTAGTAATATGAGATTTTGTTAGACTTGAAGAAGCGAAAACTAATTGAGACGATGCTGGGAAATCCTTTATGGAAAATGAAGTAATTGAGAGGAGCGGAATCGTATTCCAGACAACGAGCTCTCATAAATGAGATCAAATCTTTCAATGAATATCAAATTAACTGAATGGGTCGAGTCAGAACAGAAAGAAGAAGCCATGGAAAACGGGAAAATTGCGCGGGATGATGAACGTGAGAATGAGTTTCCAGTGGAGTGAGATTTATTCAAGATATTTTAATGACTGTGTTAACTCAATCTGAAACATTGTCTAAGAGAGGAAATTAATTTAATGAGCCTTGCCTCCCAAAAAAAAAGTTCTAAATTAAGTCTTCTTGTTGAATCCACCCTAGCAGACGTTAGTCAAAAGATATTCTAATTCATTCAGTAAATCCTCAGCCCATTATGAAGCATTTTAGGTTTTCTTTCTAAGTTACTGTCGAATTGCTTGAACACGCCTAAATTAACCTTAATAACAGCTTTACTACTAGTTCATTGTGCATATTTGTGTAATAGACACAACAGCCCCCCTACCCCAGACTTGGTGGCATGCAGGGAACTCAATAGAAAACAGTAAATTAAAACAACAATTGGAAACATTCCCTTGGGTATGAGGGAGATGGTTATGTTATACAAAAAATGAGACAACAGTGTTGCATATTACGTTGTGTTTACTGTAGGGTCGTTAGGAAATGTATTCGGAAATTTTCTTTGATGGAGCATCTCATCGTGATCAATATTGTCTCTAGTCATCAATCTCATGATGGATTGACGAAACTTACACTGGATTTTTTCAATCGGCTAACCTCTTCATACTAACGTGATCTTAATATTTTAGATCATCATCACTCGTCATCAATCATAAGATTTGTTTCAAGGACCTCTCCATTCGATTTTCCTATCAGCCAAAATCTTCAAATTGACATATAAATTCTCTTTTACGTCCTTTATTGCTCCATACATCTTATGCAAGGCCTTCCCTTGTCGACCTTCTCATTAACTTTTCCTTCACAATAGCATTTGTCAGAATATCATGTCACTAGTAATGGCCAAATATATTGCTTCGTTTACATTCCAATAGTTATTCATCAAACTTTTCTCTTTTTCTTCATTTCGTAGAGTTTATAAGTTTAGAGTTTTATGATGTTTTTCATTTGGCCTTTAAGATGCTTTTAAAGCAGTCATAATTTTAATCTTCCATTTTCTGCCACTGTACATTTTTTGTCATTAATGATCATGTCGCAAGTTTTCTCCCTAATTTCATGTGCTCATATTCTCCCAAATTTATTTTTAGCTCTTTTAGGAAAACGTTTTGCCTCATTCAGGTAATTATGGATATTTTTTTGCAAATGGACTCTTAAACGACCATAGGGATGTTAGTATATTGCATTCAGTACTTAATTATACTTTTACATGATCTTCATTCCTTGGGAAAATTAGAATTAAATTCATATTAATTTTTGTCTCAGTTGGCGAGGGAGGGATTCATACCTTGGGGTCTTTTCTGTAAAAACCACTGTCCCAGGGTCAAATACTGTTGTTTACAAAATTAAAAATTTACAATTATTTATGTTTTTAGAGTAGGTACCTACTCTAGGAAACATGGGCGTTTATGATAACTGCCTTTCACAATTCTCTTCAATCTACTCCATAATCACTCATAATTCCTTGATCAAACCTGAATTCTACGGATCGCATATGCCGGTGAAGTATTCTAAAGCAATAATGATACCTGTTCCAACCACCTTCCAAATACTCGTTCCAACCATCTACCAAGCCTCATGATACTATCCAGTAACTTATTTTTTTCCTCAATATGCTGTTAATTTATTCAAAGTTTCCTTTCACTCTATGTTTATTAACTGATTAATGTGTGCTTGAGAAGAGCCTGTGAAGCATCCTCAGCTTAGCGGAATATGTGAAGTAACTAGTATGTGAAGTGGAACTAGTGTAATCAAGGAATTTTACAAAGTACATATTGTCCTCCACCATTGATTACTTACATTTAAACGCAAAGGATAGTTTTAAATCTTAATGGTAATCCACCTCTTAAAACTTAGGAAAGTTTTCTTGTAAGTAAAAATTATAATGATGATTATCATCATTATAATTTTTCCTGTCGGTTTTACATATTTTTAATAAGCGTACAAGACTATACTATATATTTAAAATTGTTACATATTTATTTATTTATTTTCCATCACTACCGAAAACAGCACATATGGCATTTACATCGGGGAATTTAACAATTTACAACATACAAGCACATACAACCATGTCCTGAGTGGTGAAAAATCCAATCAGGTGGGACTCGATCCCGCGACCCTAAGGTTAGCAGGCGAGGACTTCGACCACGACCCCAACATGCCAAATCTGTTGTTAAATTACACGGAATTAAGCCGCTGAATGGCATTGCATGCAACAATTAGACGCGACCCCACTCCCTAAATCCCCCGTTTTACAATATTAATCAACTCCTTTACTTTCGTATTACTTTGAAAGGATAAATAAGAGCTCGCAACGATCGAAGCGTTATCTTTTTAATTGAGGATCGGGTCCGTTAAGTCGTAAGAGCATTGGCCATTCATCTGGAATGCCCGGGGTCTAACCCCGGCAGTGGAAGTTACTTTTCAACGGTAAAACTGCCCATACTGGAAAGTTTCGTGGAGAGAATGCAAGTGCAGTGGATTTCAGGAATTTTTCGACTTTTCACTTACCCCACGTACCTAAATAATACGTAATTATGAGATCACATTATTTCAAAAGTCGAATTAATTCCGCAATTTGTGTAAGGTATTTACTTGCAATTTCAATCCTTACAACGTGAATAGTATATCGAATCATATGTTGCTATTTTTATATAATTTCTTTCCGGTTTCCTATTCCTTTTATTTTATAAACTTACGTATGCATTGTATTCTTAATTTTTCATTGACTTTTTCCCACCAACACTCGAATCCTAAAAATTATTTCTGAGAGTGGATATCTACCAGTAGGTATTACCAGAGTGCGTACCTGGTGTAATCATCTCCTTGCCATTCAACCTTGTGGTTGCATGCAAGGTATTACGCAGGGTTAGATATTTGAAATGACACTTGCAACGGAAAATTGCTTTGTTGAAATCGAAAGAATTTGGGAAGTGCTTGGGGATCCGTAATTTGCGATTCCACTCACCGGACGAGTGGAGGAAGCAATCAAGAAGAAATAACGATCGATTCAATCCGTCATGCATTTCGCTCGAATCATTCAATTAACTCTTGATTAACTCGCGAGTCAAAATATTCCTTTCCCAAATTGTGCGTGCATGCTTCCTCTATCTCTTAATTTCCATTTCTCACTGAAGCATTAGCCAATTAACGAATCGTCCGCTTCACGAACTCTGTTCATTTCGCTTTCCATATTTCTTCACAGTGCCCACAGCGCTTTTCACCACATAATCTTCCTTTCCTTGCGTAAGCCCCGGCGAGTCTTTTTAAAATATGGTAAATGGTTGATTGAGAGTGAGGTTCATAAGATTTTATTTTGTTCACGGGAACAAAAAATGTATATTTCGTTTCCGTTATTTGTTGAGAATGACTGAGGGAAGTTAAAAAAGTACAGATGGCCATAATCAGTGGTGGGTTCCAACCGGTTCGTACCAGCCCGGCGGAACCGGTACCTAACTTTCTGTTAACTTAAGCGAACCGGATGTTTAACACATGGCACCTATTTAATATTTTTTATCTCTCTCTGTTGGCATAATTCTTTTTTGTGTGTTTTGAGCGCTAAAATAATAGGATACTCCATTTCAGCATTTCGGTGTTTTATACTGTAATAGGGAGACCCCTCACGTAATACGGCCCCAATTAAGTGCAGTCGTTATTTATTTACCAAAGATTGGCAAAAATTTTTGCGATTGGATTTGAAATGATCACTCTTTTGGCGCTATATCGGCTCTTTTTCCCTTTTAATTATCATTAGATTTTCCTGTTTGTGCATTCAGAGAAAATCCAACGTTAACGTCTTCGTCATCAACGTAAAGTTTTTTCCGAACAGTAAAATTTTACCGTATATTGGTATAATTTATATATTTTGCATGATTTGGGGCATTAAACTTTATTTGATGATAAGAATTCTATTTTTTGTGGTTTTTCCTGTTCCCAAGCTTCGTTTCCGGTGTTTGCCGGTTATTAAATAATAGTCAAATTGTCAAAAGGAAAAATGCTGCGTGCTGAAAATTCGATTTTACCGTGTATTATAATGATAAAATGTAGAAGTGCGTAAAGACAAACTCGGGACAATAACATGAATATAATGCACTCTAATCTCTCTCGAATTGATGACATTTAGTGATTCACCGAGTTTCAAGTTTTATGCAGGTTTCTTTTCCGTAAAACATCGAGCGTTACATAAAGCGCTTGTGCCAGAACGTGACGTTTTTGGGCTTTCTGTTCATTTAAATTATAGAATAGATTTTTAGAACGGTCATTAGGACAGAGATCCGGTTGTTAAATTATTTGTATCCCTCCACTGTGCCTACCGGTTAAGGTAGGGTTAAATGAACATAAGATTCAACCTATTTATCTCATAATGTCCTTCCTCGGTCCCGCATACCTACGTCCTCTCATCATTCTATCCAAATTGCCTTTTCTCCTCCTCCTCCTTCCCCAGGCATCCAGCATTCTTCCCTCTATCACGTCCTCTGAAGCACCCTCGCCCTTATTACCCGTTCCATCCAATAACCCTGTCTCATCGTAATTTCTTCAACCGGCTATATCTTTCCTCCTCCACCATCCTTAGCACTTCCTCTTTTGTCTTTCTTTCCACTCAACTAGCCTCCACCTCCAAGCTCGAATCTCAAATCCCGACACCTTTTTTTCATCCTCTTTCCGCGAGTAATGATCAGGTTCGGCGCCATACCGCCTGGTCAGATAGTCGACTCGTAACATAAGATGCTGACCTAGTCAAAATACTTACTATATGATAATAATTCAATGCAAACCGTCGGTATTATACATTCCGAAAGTGCTTTCTTTACTACCGTACTCAATGAAGTTAACATGCATCTTTCACACGCTGTTTTCTTCTTCAGCTCCGTATACCTCCTTATCTTTCATAATTCCAACCAGAAGGTCTGTTCTTTCATTCCCTCTACCATACTTACATAACTGTCTTATCCCGTATTCAGACATACCCTCGACCCTCGCTGCCCGTCCAATCAACGCAATCTGTCTTCTACTAATTTCTTCAATCAACCACTCTCCTCCCAGTCTTACGTTTTCTCGTTGACCTTCCTTCTTCCAGCATGCACTGATGATAGTTCCAAAAATAGTACTTTCTTTATGAGACCTCAAGGAAATGGCGTTTGACCCCATTCATTGAAGTCTAACCTTAGGAAGCGAATTGACAGTGGGAGTCGATCGGAAGTTCAAGCCGACCGCGGTTGCCAAGTCGATACCTCGCGGTCTGCAAACCTAAATGTCTTGGGATCGGACCCCAGCAAGGGTATGAATGCTATGTTTGTCTTTAGAATTAAGTTTAATTTAGAAGGCGCAATTGGAACTAAGAAGATGGTAGCCTTACTTCACCGAACTCTAAAGCTAGGAGTTTACATGAATGTATTATTTCAATACTACTATCCGAATTTCCACTCACCATTATGTAGGCATTCCATGAGTTATTTGGGACCCCGAGTCGCCTGGCACAACTTCTTAAAGTTCATTTTAATAAATACACGTTGAAGATCAAGTGTAATTAGCGAGAAAACGACTGAACTTTCATACAGATGGGCCCGGGTTTGAGTATCTTTAATGACGGATTTTCCCGGAAATCCCTAATTATACTTGAGTGCTGTAACAAGAAAGTTCATGATTACTAAAAACGAGTTATCAACAACACTATTAAGCGAGTAGGTGACATCAGTACATCTTTCATTTAGGATAGGGCGACGTGGACTCCCAGTTTTTTCTCTTTACCTATCTCCGTTGCCTAGTTGAACCCAATTCAATGCCACAAAACTCTCAGTGTTTTCTCTTTGCCTATCTCCGTTCCCTACCACTCTTACTTAGTTGAACCCAATTCAGTGCCATATTCTCTCTCCTTTTAATTAACACCAGCAGATACTGTATTTAAATCTCATTAAAAATTTGTAACAATGACAGAACCCTCTGTTGAGCTGCCGGTAAGAAAGAGGTTCAAATAATTTGTGCGAGGGTTTTTTTCTCTTGCTATTTCGGGTATTTAGGAATGGCATAAGGGGTAAATTCGAGACATTTCGCATAGATTTTACATTACTACGGGACCCACTGTCTGATTGTAGTTTACTTGCACAAGATTTTTAATATTCAAGATAATTTATATCGGAATTTTCAAATCCTTAATAGCTTTATGTTTACTTTATTCATTTAATGTATCATTTTTTACTAAAATAGCCGTTATGAACTTATTTACTCCAAACATGACTAAAAAATCGCTTCAAAATGTCCGCTGCTGCATATATATCAAGAGTGCTCTCTGCAACACACGACTAGTAAAAATGGAAAGAAGTTGAATCCCTAAGGTCTTAACATTCATGGCCCTAGGAAGGCTTGAAAATATGAAGCAGATGCACTCTATTTTCCAGCTCTCTGTGTCTCTAAGGAATATTACCTTTGGGATTCTACTTTTACCATTCTCGCTAAAATTAAAAAGAACCTACGCCGTACGTACATCCTGTTCTAAAATGTCCTTCGCATTAATTTATTCTTTTTTTACATTTTGCAGCAGCTTGTGGCTCGAGTATTCTTCGCTCTTATCTATAATACTTTTTAAACCAGGTACACGATAGAGTTAAAAAAATGAGGTCGCCTAGAAATGTTGAGACAATATAGCATCGCTAGTCTATTTTACTTGAAGATTTGTAAGGATAGTGTTGTCAGTGGAACACGTATGCCTTCATAACACTAGTGTGTTAAGTATTTCAAGTTTATTGCTCCGTCCGTCGGATAGGCCGTTAATATGAGGACCTCAAGACCGTTTCGGTTAAGTTTCTCATCTCCGTCTTCTCTTATCTTCATATGATTCAGACCACCACCTAACATTATAATGTTTGTCCCGTAAAAATATTATATTTTTTAACATTCATTGGGAAAAGTTATACATAGTATAGCACAATAACCATTGCCACAATAAATAGTGAATAGACGGCGGTCAATGAGTGATGCAGGGTGGTTAGTTTAATTGCCTTGTCCATCAAGGGAAATTTTTTACAAAAAATATGGTTGATACCTACGTAGGAATTTAGTAAATTTGATAATACTGTATGAATACTGTCATAAATTGATATTTTCAAGCTAATGGTTTACAAATATTAGTAATTTAGACAAGATAATTTCTGAAGGGACGGAAACTTCGTTTCACGACGGTCATGGATTTTGAATGTGAATAATGAGTATTTTAATATTTATATTCATATTTTTTTTATTTTGTAACCAAATATAAAGCTATTGATGACAGATGGTGGTCATCGTGAACTCATCTGCGTAAATGTCTGTGTCTCCCACGCGTTAAAATTCCCTCACCAAAAATGTTTGCCGATAATTTATTTGAGGGATCAACTCAACCTCCTTGGATTGAGTTTGCGTGGGGGGGAGGGGCCTTAATAAATTTTTTTCTTCCTTCGGAGCGTACTCGAACGCCGCGTGCCCTCCTAAAGCACTTAGTATGCCCCGTTTCACGAGCGATAATCAATGTTCGATCGCCGATCCGACCATTGTTTGCGTTTCATCGAGGGAAATCGACTGCAATCCTCGCTCGCAAATTGTACGGCAGATGTCCGACGATTGACCATTAATCGAAAATCAATGGATCCGGATGACTCCTTAATGACCGTCTATCAATTGGGAAGTAATCGTGATAAAGAATGACTCTCCCGACTGGATGATTTCGGGACCTAACAGAAAAGATCGGTTTCGTATTTCCCCCTTCCCCTCTCTCTTGCCTTCGTGACCGGAGGCATCCTACCCACAATCCCTCTTCCCCCATAAAATCAATCACCACGCGAACTTACTCTGTGGACTATGTCCATGAGGAAAAGAATATATTGGATGAACTGGTAAAAATTCACCGTGGGAAAAGCTGAACTTAGAAAATCATTGCTTCGTATATTAAGTAATGAGCCAATGGGTAATTATATGCATTCCTCCTATTTTAATCTCACTCTGTTCCATTCTTGAGAAATTGGTAACATGGATTTTATGGAAAATTTTGAAACTTCTGTTAGTATGCAATGAATTCCCTTCATTAACTCAGTTCTACTTCTACCCCTACTCCTCGTCAACTGCTATTGCAAAACACTGACCTTGTTCCCTCTCCTTGAATCCATAATCACTCTCACAACACTTCACTCCTTACTTCCCACCCCACTCCCACTTTCTCCCGTGAATATCAACAATAGACAGACTGCTCCTTGGTTAGTAAGGCTTTGGAAAATGACGCCGTTGTTCTGACCCCAGTTGTGGTTGCAATAAAATAGTAGCGAAAAATACAAAGTATATGTTAAAAAAACCCTATCCCCTCCATTTCACATGTTTAAGCTCTTAACGTATTGAGCTTGTGGTAGAATCCTGGTGAAGTATATCTGATTCCGGCATTCGATGAATTGCAGCAAAAAGCAGCAAGAGCAGTTTGTAATGAAGGTGCTCATTCGTGTGCCTAACTTTTAAAAGAGTTTGGCTTGATTATGTAGGTGCTATGATAAGTGCATTTCAACTGTTGGAAGAGTTAGATTAGTAAACACCATCATTTTGTTGGCTGAAGCATAGGCTAAATACACAGAAGGGCTGAATTTCGTTTCACGCGTCAATCGCATTGGAACGCCATCGCTTCAAGTGACCTTCCGACTCAGGTTAGCGCATCGAAGCGGTTGGTGCGCTGAAGTAAACCGGAACGCCTTTGGTGCCATAGGGAACTTCAAAAGGCAACGATGAACAGCTATTTATTTGTTTTGGAGTGGAAATAAATATTTAAAAAATAAATGCTCCTCGGAGTTATCTAAAAAAATTTCAATATCGTTAGCCAATATATTATTTATGCAAAAATATTTTAGGGTTTCCCGGCGATTATTTATGAATTTTCCTCGGGTTTCACAACGGGTGGTATTGTTAACGGCCATTAACGTTTCAACAAATGAGTCCGTAATGGTCACCAGAGTGAATTTTTGTTGTCTGAATAATTATAAATTATTTATGTAGGCAACATCCTTTTTTATCAGCTAGTACATTGCCTACTGCGATAATTGAGGTATCAGTGGGTATAATTTTTTTTACAACTTCTGCAATCACATTCTATATTTTAACTAAACATATTGTTTGTTTATAATTTAAGTTAAAAGATAAATACTTTAGCACAAAGAAACAAGGACGTGAAGGCATCGTACACAAAAAAAGAGGCAGAAGAAAGAATTTCATTAATAGTTCGCGAGCTTACTTTATGAAATTTCATATTCGATAGTAAACTTAGGTGAACATTATTAAGCCTCACCGTCTGTTTAACACGGAAGTACTGAAACCGAGGTGGCTGTACTCAGTACTTGGTGTGGAATGACAAAGTTTACTTGACTTCACTCTCGAAAAAAGGATTTAACCGCAGAAGTCATGTTTGTTGCTTTTAATCGTACGATTAAAATCAGGTATTGTAAATTGTGGATATGTTCACATTGATTAGGGATGGTTCGGTTACACTTTTTTTCGGTTCCGGTTCCGGTTCGGTTCTTAACTTCGGTTCTCGGTTCCGATTTTCGGTTCCGGTTCTTAATTTAGCACTTACTTTGCATTGCTCAATGGTAAGATAAGGTAATCAATAATCATTTTCAGAGACTGAATTAGAATAATTCGCGACTTTGAAGCATCTAAGTACACTATTTCACCAGGATTTAATGTGAAGCCTCCACTTTCGGAGTGTGAGTAGGTTTCAAACTGGTTTTCGCGCCAATTATTTCGGTACCGATTATTTTCGGCCTCGGTTCCGGTTCCGGTTCTAAGCTCAAGAACCGGTGGAACCGAGAACCGAAGAACCGAACCGACCCATCCCTAACATTGATAAACCGTCTTTGCTAATTTTTGCATATATATATATTTATGCTTGTACATACGCTTTTGTATATACACTTCCCCAGCTGTTTCATTTCAAAAACCAATATAACACGACCATTTTTTCGGTCGGTAGAAGGTTGATATGAAAAAGTTTCACACAGGGTTTTCAGGTCGGATATCACGAAATTTTCCTTCAAGGCATTCATGATTGTTATTCTTGAGTACAAGGTAAAATACTTGGTAAATAGGAAAACAAGGTAAAACACTTCGTCAACGTATCAACTGCATCATCTTTTTTGTGGTGCGTTTAGAGCAAGGAGAGAAGAATTCACTGGAGGAGCTATTGCGGCTGGTTTGAGAAGCAAGGTCGGAACGAAATTACGGGCCTGCTGCTCGCGATGCTCAAGGATGAATTTTTTTGCGCACGGAATTACTTAAAGCTGCAAGATGAGCAGCGGAATTTAGTTTTCATGATTTTAACAGAGGAAAGTGCGGAAATAGGCAAACAAGCTGCTATTATGTATTTTCAATAGCTAAACTCGAACCAGCGTTTAGAAATAAAATCAACTCCCATAGTAATAAAACTCATTTGTATCTCCTTTATAAAGTCTTAGGATTATTGTTAGATGCCACTGCCATGCAATTTGGATACAAATGTATTGTCATTCATGTATTTTTGATGATGGGATCGCCATTAGAGTCCATTGAAAATGCAAAATTTTCAGAGGTGAGTTGATGGGTCTTAACCCTTTCTATGCACCTCCATTCTTCATTCAGGGTAATTCATTGACCTTTTGGGAATTCCTCATAGAAGTGCTAAAATACGTGAAATAGAACGGATTTTTCTGTCGAGGCACCATTGCAAAAATGTATTTCATTGTAAAACGACTTGAAGCACACTAAAGCGAATGATATGTCAAACGATACGCACCCTATGTATTAAAGACAGATACATTTACTAAACCGAGACAGCGCGTAAATTTTCCTATCTGGATACGAAGGGCTATGAACAAGATACAAGTCACACCACCTCGGGTTTTTGTAAAAGTTGTACGCATGATACGTTACATAAATTAAAAAATGAAGTGCGCGTATCTCAAGGTAGCACCGGTACATTATGAATAATACTGAGAGAGTGTAATCGATACCCGTATTTTTTAAATACGAACTAAATACTCGCTAGAGATACGCTATATCTCCTTTGTCTCGGATACGAGTATCCCGTTGGCACACAGCTTGAGATCTATTCTTCTATCTTTCGTCCACCGTGGAAGATCACCACGTAGGAACGACACATGGAACGCTGAACCAGTCCACTTCGTTTTCGGAATTCCGCTCATCACAGTGCTTCAAATTTATCAACTTGTTTGCAATACGATCTGTTGCGAATAAACACCTATGTCGGCATTTCAATACTGGAGTGGCGTATCGGATACATTCTAAAGCTTGGCCGTCTTCGCAGCCTCGAAGTAATTTATACTGATCTTAACGCTATCATGGAGATAACTTTTATTGTCCTCTGTTTTGTTTGCCAGCTATATATTTGTATTTGTTTGACAACTATATTAAATTATTTTCTATATGTTTATTTTTTCTGTGTATAGTTTTATGTGCCATATACAATATATGATAACACTTGTCGCTCGGCAAATAAATGTTATTATTATTATTACACGAATTGCTCCAAGACGGTTCATTTACTGATTACTGAAACTTTACTGATTTACTGATTAGTGAAACAGTGAGGAATGCTGGTTTGCGTGGCCCTCCGGAAATAATCTGATGTATCGCATTATTTAATTTAACCATTATTATGGTAAGTTTTACAACGGCACATATAAAGCGGAATATAAGAGCCAACGGCAATATATATTTGAAAGTGGCATAGGAAACCTAGGCAGCAGCCACCATTCCTGCACTTTCATATCTCTTCGTATATAATTCGTAGACGACATTTGCATGGTCGATATCTAGTTCGTCCACAGTTGGCCAATCGATGGTATGCGTGGACGAAATGACTCTAGGTATACGCGAATCTTTCATGTCAATGGATACTATCCCGATATAAAAAGCGTGCGATTGCATCTGTACTATTTGAGAAAGGTGTTAAAAATTATAGTAAAAAAAGTGATTTCATAGGCCAGGCCATGATGATAAAATTAGTACTATTTAGTAGGACAGAGAGGTATTGGATGACACATTTTCCCCCAACAGTTGCAGATGGAACCGAGGTTATGTGGATAATAATAGGAAATGTAGTGTTTTAGCAGCATTCGCATTTCGGCATGCACATACCTTACTATGCGCAATGCTTATGTAGTCTTTCATGAATTTTTCTTCTAAATCAACATTTTACCCTATAATCCACCCCAAGGTTTTGAGACGATCCGTGAAATTGAGTTTTGCAGAGTAAAACACTTTGTTAATCAATAATTAATTTTGGCGTTCAATCTCCTTGAAAGAATTATGCTTTGTTTAAGTCACGGTAGTCCATTTAGTGTGAGAAAAAGAAAGTCTTGTATCGGTCGGTTCGAGAGTTAATTTATCTTCATTTGTCGCTTCTCTTTGTCGTTCTGAGTGCAGAAATATGTCTGTAGTGCCAGAGATGAATACATGTAATTTGAATTTTTCGTGTAACTCTAATATTTCGTACGGTAACACTCTTGTCTCCTGGATTTCCCATCTGAGATCTTCCAAAAGCCAAGTGACACTTTTTGTACGTCCATAAGTCATAAGTAAGTGATGGAAAACTGTATTTGTAACTTTACTGAGTCTCTAATTGGCTGCGATTCGATGTGGACAGTATTGCATAGTTACATGTTTTGATCCAAAATATGCTCAACCTCTAAAACATCATGCCGTAACTAGTAAACACTCCTTTACGTGAGTGTAAATTTTGATAGCGTAGTTCAGGTGGTCCCATGGTGTAATGGTTAGCACTCTGGACTCTGAATCCAGCGATCCGAGTTCAAATCTCGGTGGGACCTATTTTTTTCTGGCTACACGATAAGCAAATTTAATATCACCATGCATTTTATTTATCACTTGCACGAAAGTGACTGGTTTAGATATTACATTTTTTATTATATTATCCTGAATATTAGAGGAAAACTAATGCACAGCCAAAACGATCGAGGCTATCCCAGAATATTAGTGAGTTCTGATCTATCCTAATCGGGCATCACACTCCATAGTTATATTTAATATGTTGCCATATAATAGTAGTATTGTAGCTCTCTGATGCGTGTCAGTAGTGTATTTTTTTATCTCCATTCCCTGCCACACATCTCGCAGTGGCTCGCAGGGTATTGCGTAGATGTGGATAAGAATTCGTTTCAAAACGCGCTGATTTCATTTGTATGCTATTCAATTTCCGAATATTATTATAACATTCCCTAATTATTCCCAAATATTCCCCTAATATATTATTTACTAGGTCCCAAGTTCATGATTCATACTGCAGGTGATGCCTGAAAAGTGCAGAAAAGTAATGTCTTTTATTTTTTGTACATGTTGTTCAAAAATTGAACTATATAGAGTCTGCGGCGCATCTTATTTATAGTAATCATTGATAGAGTTTTTTGCCCTAATTATCATGTGTTATGCGATTAGGGAATTAGATTCGTGTGATAGGTTGAACAATGGACTCAAATCATGAAGACCTGAGTTTGAATACTGGAAATGGTAGATAGTCATCACTGACACATTTCTCTTGATTGACTGTATTGTGGAGGGCAGTTTAAGTACAGTACCCGTTGGATGGGTTGTTAAACTATTGACCACTATCCACTTTAAGCTCGGAGCATCTCATGCTGATACCGATACTGGGATTATTTTCACCCTCTCTTGAGAAATTTCAAACTCTATCCGATTGCCCACCCGTCCTAAATGCCGAAATGGCCATAAACGTGGGTCGCATTCACAAATCGACAGCAACAGTAATGCCAATTCGGCGATGCGCTGATCACTCCCCTGCCAAATACCCTCGAGGCGGCTTGCAGGGTACTCAGAAGATGTAAATTTGCATTGCCTCCCCCAATGGCGACTCTCCACCCTGCGCGTCATCATGTCCTCTATTGCACCTTGCTCGTAATACGTGCTTGGAGATTTTCACCTCCTGCCACACACCCTCGAAGCGTCTTGCAGGGAACTGCGTGGATGCAGAAGGAATATACAACAGAGAGTTAACATACTTGACTCTACCACTCCAACTCTCCCTCCCACCCCTACGTGGGACCCTTCACCCCCCGACGTCATTATGCGTGCACGCACACAAACGCATTCACAATACATCCTTTTTTCCGCTCCACGGAAAGTGACAGACGAGTGATTAATAATTTGAAGACGCGTTGGAGGGAAACGTCCAATTTTCCCCCGTTTCGGATGAGAGGGGAAGGGATGCGGTCTGACGGAGGGCTTAGGGGGAGGGGGTTGAAGGGAGGAGGTGAGTGGGGGAAGAGGGGGGAAACCAGTTTCCCTTGAACAAGCACATCCCCTCAACCCCCCAACCAAAACTCCTCCCCTCACCCCTCCTTGACTGCTTGTTTGTGCCCGGGCGCCAGTGTGTTTGTGTGTGTGTGTGCGTGTCTGTCTGTCTGTGTGTTTAAGCGTTGCACAGCTTCGGGCGGATTATATTTTCTGGAAGGGGCACCTGTTGCCAGCGGAAGGTCGAAAGGTATAATCGATCAAAGGAATAGGTTCCCCCCTCCTCACTACCTCTTCAATGACCCTTCCCCATTTGACTCCTCCCTTCCCTCCCCCGCCCCTCCCTCTTGTTTCAGTAAAAATGAAAATGATGTGAACCCAAGATGCCGAGCCTAAATCACCATCGGGAAAATGAAGGATACTTGTTAAAAGAAATTGAATACATGAGTTTCGCAATCGTCGCATCCGTAATGGGATTATGAGAACAAAAAAAAAACATCTAAGGCAAACATTGGTGTAATTATTAGTGCCCTACCTACCGGTTAAGGTAGGTTTAGATAGACAGGAAATATTTCCAGAAGTAGTTATTATGAGGGTGCAACCGACAGCTGAGGTCTTTATGGGCAGGGGCATGATTGGACGAAGATATGTTTTTTTTAGAAGGAAAAAAATTGAAGGGAAACCTGGCGTCGGAATTAGACTACTCTCAAATAAATGTGCTAAGGGTTCACGACTATTGGGCCAATTCAACGGCTGGATTACTGTACTAGATAAGGGGTACTGCACAGTCCCCTTAATACGACGCTAATTATAGTCCCTAATTATAGACGCTATTGAAAAATCCGCCAATGACGGAATTAGAACTCGGATGTAGGAAACCAATACCCTCCACTACCACCCCAAACACGACCCCTATGAATAACTACAGAAATAACTGAACAGATAATACTGTGTTTAGGTCCTTATGCCTATACAGCTCTTTAGGGATCATGATTAGTGTTTATGTGTCTGTGTTTAAGAATGTATTAGGTTGACAACTAAGTTCCCGCCGTTTTTTTACATTGTTACATTTACATTCATTGTAACGGCGGGAGCATAATGTCATGAGAAAGAAATCAACACAAGTGTATGAAGAAATTTTTGAAGAAGAATAAAAGATTATTTCAATCAAGAAATTGAACGTTTCCCTAAATCCATAGTACATCATATTCGAAAACAAAGTTGAAAAAATGTTATTATATCATTATCATGACGGAAAAACTTCCACTGTAGTTTCTACAGGGTTTCACAGAGCGTGGAAAGCGACAAAGAAAGTAATAATACCTGGTAATAATACCTAGTAATAATACCTTGTATATAATTAGGTGATATGTCTTCACACCACATCTATCATTACCAGTCTGCATCTTAAAACTAAAAAAATCAGGTTTATTCTCATAGCAGAGACTTTAGACGTGGAGAAAGATATCGGTGGATATATCATGAGTATGCATTGAAACTGAGAGTTTCATTAATTTTTGAGTTAATGTTTCATTAATAAGAAAATATGTTGTGAAACAATATGACGAGCGTTTGCATAGAGCAGCATATGATTATTGTAGAGTTTGTTTCCTTTCTTCAGCATTATCACCACAACTTTTGCCCGTTGTGAGAGCGAACAAAAAATTTCATCTTAACAATCTTTAACAATTACAACAGTTCTGTGCTTATTCATTCAGAGATTTCAGGTGTAAGACGGATATATATTTACAATTTTTCTGCTGTTTTAACAACGTAATCCTTAAAATCAATATTACATGGTAATTATTAGCAAAAGTAGTGCATGAAAGCAGCCTATAGCACTAAGGTCTTTTGCTGCTTAGAACCTTTAGTCCCGTTATTTCGGAGTTTTATAAAAGACACTATTTATTACTTTTTGTATTTTTTGCTCTTTGTTAAGTAGGTATGCTCAGATAAAATATTGTTCACCTGATACATATTTTATAAATATAGGTTTTTGATAACCGCTAAAGTACATACCATAGCGTCCACACAAACTAATAGCTAATCTTAACTAGACATCGTGAAATTATGCCTAAGCATGGTGAAAGAAAAAAGTAATTTATTCAAAAAAGGCACGAGCCAAAAACTCACCAATGTGAGTTACGCAGTTGTCGGAGAGCACAATCTTATTATTTCAACGGGTTACGCCTCTTCTTCAAGTCACCCGAATGGAAAACATATGATGATACCATTATTACAAGTCGATATTATGATGTGATAATAATGGGGCGTCACACTGGGTGTGCTGGCTGTTAATTGAAGGATGCGTCGCAGCGTGGCCCTAAATTCACACGTTAAATAAATGGAGCGAATCAAAATAAAATGAAAGACCGACCTCCTGCTCAGGAAATGGACGGTTGCCAACTGCCTGCCGCCTCCCAAGGGCAAAAAGTATGGGAATTTGATTCATGGGAGCAATACCAACGTGACGTGATCACTCAATGTTCATGGACTAAAAATGTGCTAGAGTGATGCCTAGTCAAAATAGTAATCCACACGCATTTATTCTATGTGAGATGCAATTTTTTCTCGCACATCAACCTGACCCTGATTGAATGACCATTTGGGGAATTTTGAGAGACATAACTTCATGTGTGGTGCATAGCAATGGCACAAAATTTCCTGTGCTCATCAGTGAAAAATATTGATAACATTTTTTTTGCCAGAGATAAGAAAAACTTTACATTGTATTAAGTGCGGTATGAATTAAAATTTCCTCAGTGAAATACCGGGTTCTTTTAGATTTCACAAATAATATTTTGTGCCTTATTCTGTGACTTAAAAATATGAATGGAAAAAAAATTTTCCTACGCTAAAAGCTATGAGTTGAGAGTAAAAGTAATATAGTTGCCTTTTTTTGGCGTAATCAAACTATAAAACTATATCCCTCACTATTTTTGTTTAGCGGCATCGTCTGGTACAATAATCTAAACAGAGGAAAAAGATGCCTAAATGCAGTGAAACACATCGTGACAAATAAAATATTTAAGTAAAAATATTGAGAGTTTTCATCTGCTCTGTATGTCGTTCACTACCAAGGTCCTTAAAGTGTAAGGTTGTCTCACTCACTACTGCGCATGCCCCAACTGCTTCCCCCTGACGTCACTGACGACCCTTTCTCCGTGCTTCCACTAGGCTTGACAAGCGTGTTTATGCGACAATTCCGACTGTTCACCACTTTTTTTTAGGGTACAAGTTCTGATGTTGCATTAAGTATATTCGTCACGAATATTTTGCGATTCCTAGACTCTGTTTTTTGGAACAGAAAACTTATTTTCCGAAAATCGAAGAAAATGCCGGGAGCCCGTGTACTGTGGCAACATGTACCAATAGTCTGTTGAAGACAAGAAAATCGGGGAAAGGTGTATCACCGGTGGATATGTGTTTTATTCGCCAAACTTCAATGATTGACCTTCAAATGCTACTTTATTTCATTCGCCACAATGTCATTCGTTTGGCCTCCGGGAGATAAGAGTAAAGCATGTATGCATGCTGTGCTTGTGTATTTGTAACTCATTGCGGGAAACGACCCGTTTCATTTGCAAGGATGGTATTATAAATATTTTTAAACTGTCAGGACTAAATTTTTAATGAAAGCTTACAATGTCACGAATTCCCTTTGTGCGAATTTAGAATAATTATCCCAACTTGCACCTAATGTGCAATTATTCGTTCCACATCACCCATGTAATTTTCTAGTCAATGGTTCCATTACTTTGTAACCATTCTGTAAGGAAAAAAGTCTTGGTATTTTAACTAGAATTCCTCAAGTTAAGCAGACACTTTATCTGAGCGAAAATTACCTTCCTCCTTTGTCCTGATTCTTATCAATTATATATTTTTCGAATTAAAAGGTGTCAACGATAGTCAGGCATTTATGTAAGATATCCATTCATTTCTGAATTTCAGCAAGCTCTTAAGAACAATTCTGATTTTAAGGAGATCATTAATTTGTTATTTCTTGGCAATATAAAACGTTCTGCTTTGTTTCCTTCGCACGAATTTCAAGAAACTTGTATTTAGATGATGACTGATGTGTTACCCTGTCCTCTTAGTATTATTTTAGAGTCAATCTTTGAACTTGAATACGTTTGTTTGTAAGCTGGAGTTTGGCTGACACACTTACATCCATTTCTTTTATTCAACTGCCTTCATTGTACTGCATCCAGCTAAACTCTCCAATAACTTGCTATTTTTCCTAGTACTTGGCGAAGCATAAAATATTTTATAGTAAACTCTTCAATTCCCTTAAATTAATTGAGGTACTTAATTGATTAAGAAATTTTAAAAACTATTTTCAATCGGACTCCAGGGGCGACGGAACTATTTACGCTGGGAGGGACCAATCTTGAAAAGGGCCTTAAGAAAAGGGTCCGGCTCCTATGAAAAGGGCCCGCATATTTTTGCGGATAGGAGGGAGTAGAGACTATAATTCCGTTAAAAGAGCATATGGATGTGGTAGAATATGTGTCAGAAGGGAAAAAGCAAGCTGGAAACAAGTGAAATGTAATTTTTATTAATGAAGACTACTCATTCCTCAAGGGCCCGGGGAAAATTCTGGGAGGGGGGGGGGATGGGAGGGACCTTTCGGCCCCCCTTCCGACGCCGCTTACGGACTCTGAAATAACTTTATTGTGGTGGAAATGACAGTGATTCCATTTATAAGCTGAATCCACTAAGTTCATGGGAGTCATACTATATATTACCTTAACTTGTCATCTGACGTATGCTCATGAACCACTGAGAAACCTTATCCAGAGCCTTTTTGGTCAGGAATCCAGCATCCACTCTCTTTCATTATACTAACAATCGTGAAATTTTTTAGCGTGTGCTTTCTTCTCTCGAGATCTGTAGAGGTACCTAATTTTTACATGTCCTTATTAGTGTTATCTACTCATGCTATGAAGATTAGTCTGAATTATATCAATTTCGTGCCTTGACCCTTAATTGTAGCATGTTTTTTCTATGTATAGCAATTTTCATGCAAAGAGACTGACGGACACGTTGATTAACAGTTGTTATCACTGGTGTTTGTGTTTATTTTTGAGGTACCTACCTTCCCGTTGGTAACCGCGTACCTTTTGAATTAACCTTGCTCTTTTGTTGTGTGTGCATTCATCGGTTGTAATTTTTCAGGGATAAGAATCTAGATTCTTTTGTTATTCTGTCAATTTTAATAGGTTGTAGGTGGTTTATGCCGAATGAAATGACTTCAATTAATTTAATGGGCGTATGAAACTGAAGGAAATTGGTGAATTGCCATCATTTATCGTTGACTCCGACATTTCCGCATCACGAAACTTGCAAGGGTTTTGTGTGTGCCTTTTGTAGTGTGTACGTTTTTAAAGAGTAAGTGCGCCTTTTAAAATATTCCAAATTCTATTAGTTGAACTAAATCTAAACGCCATTTATTTCCAGAACAATTCACGCGTTACTCATTTTAGTCGCGCAATGTTTTTTCCTCCATTTATACCAGTCAACCTTAATCCCACTGAGTATTATACTGTTGTCACCCGTGTTATTGTTGAACAAACATTTATAGGTTATGAATTAGCCAAAAAAGTGTACAATTTCATGATAAAGGAGCTGTACACTCGGAGAATCGTGAGCAACGGATCGGAGAAATTCAAAGACCGCGGGAATAAGGGTCGTCAGTGACGTCAAGCCAATGGGAGTCCAATGCGTGAGTGAGACAACCTTATACTTAAAGGACCTTGATTCACTACTACTGGGTGAATCTTGGCGTGAGTTCAATATATTTGCCGTTTAGATGACGTTCAGCAAAAAATGCAATTTACTATTAGACAATATAGTAAAAAAATGAAAAATGCATTATCAATCTAATGTCTCCAAGAAAATATTAATTTAGAATAACTAACATTATGTATGTACAGCGAATATAATTATAGTGTTAATAATTGGTTTTTGTGATGGAACAGGAAAAGGTTAAATACTGTGCGCCCCAAAATACATTTTAGGTATCATAAAACTTGTTTCCATACTTACTGTATGTGTCTTTGAAGACAAAAATTTACCTTTGCTCTTTTTTTGTCATGGGTAAATTTTCCAAAATGAACTCCGAGAGATTAACAAAATGTCAGATAAAAAGCAAGGCTTTAATTGTGGAAAACATTTGAAATACATCATTAATAATATAGGAGGGAAGCCTTTTAGCTCATATTTGTTTGCGCACGCTCCAGGGAAAGGATAACAATGAAGGAAATGAAACTTGAGTCCACAGGGTTGAGGAGAAATATACTTACCCTATTACCCTGACAGCTATCGATTTCAAGTACTAAAGACATCCCACAAATCAGGTTAAGGTTGAGCTCATCGTATGAGCATAACGTTCACTTGAGAACCCAGTGAGTAACCGATGGAACCCATGAAACGAACCCACGAGGTGGAGTGTGAATATACTTTCCCTGTAACCATGGTGGATAATCTATTTCCAATACTAACAATAAACCACAAATTAGACTAAATTGAGCTGAGTCTATATTCATTAAACAGTAGTAAACCCTAGGAACAACCAATAAAGCAATTGAAACTCGTATCTACTTGGTGAAGAGGAGTTGTACTTCATCTTTTATACTTACAATTAAACGTTTCTCGTAGATACATTAAAGAAATTACTTAGTGTACGTGGTGCCAAGGCAATTTTTCCTTGAAAATAACGTGATGACAATGAAACCGTTCAGGAAAATAAAAGATTAGAGCGGAATATGTAAAGCTATTCATTTAATATGCCTTCTTAATTCCCCAAGTTACGTCGCTATCAGCCCAAGACGTTCCTGGTACACTACAGACCATCAAACTTAGGATTGATACGGCTTGATATGCTTTAAACAATTGCAAACCCGAGGTCCAATCGATGGAGGTTATTAAATCTAACTCACAGGGGTTGAGGGAAATATAGTTCCACTCTTACCCTGGCAGTTAATCGATTTCTGGTACTGAGAATGCCAAACAAATTAGGCTAAGGTTGAGCTGATCATATATGCATAGCACACAATTGAGATCGTCAGAGACAGCGTAGGAACGCATGGCCCACACTAGGCTACCCCGCCGCCAGAACAATTCATCATAGGGAGGAGAAGGAGGAGGAGTTGGAAAAAAATAATTCAGCGACAACCCGGAAAGGCGTTTCGATAATCTAGCGCTCCCTCGGGGTTCGTCCCGTGTTGTTTCCAGATGGCTAATGGCGCACCGATCTCCTCGCCTACCCCGGCTGAAATTCCTGAAGGCCTTCCAGAGGTATCTTCCAAGAGGCACCCCGCACCACCATCACGCACCGCCGCGCCATAACCAGCGAAAGGCGCCAAGGGTTTACGACGTGCCATAATTTTTCCGACCTGACTCAACCCGGCGGGGGCACTCAACGGAGCGTGCCACATTAGTACCCTTCATTCTTTCCCGGGGGTACCTACCTGGAGAAGGGCGAGGAGGAAAAAGGGTGCCCTCTTCTTGCCTTCTTCCTGTCCTTTCATCTCGAGCAGCGGAGAAGTGGGGTCGGAATTGGTAACGCACCGGAAAATCACATGCAAAATTACTACCCTCGAAGCTAGCTCGATTCAGTACCCCTGGACGGAAGCGGTTCAAGATTATTATCAGTGCTCCACCGATTACGGTAGAGTTGGGTTGACATAATAATCTTTCAATGCAGAGCGATTTACCGATCTATTACGGTGAGCAATACAATTCAAGCTCAATGCTTCCTACATAGTATGAGACGCTATGCAGTGGACTTAATTATGTAAACTTTAGGCAGTGATCTCAACAACGTAGACGTTAGACAGTGGTCTCCGTAACGTGAAATTTATACTTGTATCGAATTTCGCTCATTGTGGGTTATAATGCCGAATCCAGTTTCACTTCACCTTTCCTGCCTTACTTGACATATTCCTACTTTTACCCAACCACCCACCTTTCCTAAACTGTGCAAATAATATTTTTTATAGGTCGCCTCCCCCCTAGTATTTACAAATGATCAATAGACATAACTGTTTGATAAGGATGAGGGATGATTGGCAGAATGATATTCATTAAATAAAGTATACCTAATAAGTAAACTCAACTTGGCAAACGCTACTTGGCTCCGGCCGATCAGTTTTACCTGGAAGCATGGTAGCGCTCTTTGAGTATCAATGACAGCATTGCTGACATCATTTCTGACAAATATTCCATAAAAAGTCTCCCGTTAACGGCTGTCGATGTATTTTACTCAACGAGATCGTGGGGAAGGGGGTAGGGCTATTTGTGACATTGCATTATCGACAGAGAGGAGGGTTCCGAACGTAACAAATTATTACGTTAGCATTACAAATTTATTTTTTGTTAAAACAATAATAACGATGCAAATAATAATTATAGTGAATAAATAATGGTGTTAAATTAATAAATAAAAGGTATTTATAATGAAGTTTTGTTTTATCACTCACAATGGAGAGAGCTACGTTGCGTAATTTATGAATTTATGGGGGAACAATAAAAGACTGTTACCAAGCGTTGAAAGTTGGGGAGAGGGGGGGGGGGGGGGTAAAAAAATGTGGAAAATCAGGCAAACATAATGCATGGATAACCCTTGCTACAATGCGTGATCATTCTGACTCAACTGACGTCAGCTTTCAGCTATTTTTGAGCTCTACCGGTTAATTTTATTGAAGGCACTAAACTTCCCTTGGTATTCCCATGCGGCAGGATACAGCTGTCTTTCTCATAATGTACTTGTCTATCCCCGCATACTTCCTTCGACTAATTATTCCATCGAAATATTATATTTTCCTTATTTCCCTTCACCTTTTTTTGCGACATTCTTCCCTCTATCACGTCCATTAAAACATCGTCGCCTCTTTTTACCAGTTCGCACCATTCACTGTCTGTTAATTTGCCAAATCACCTTCCTCTACCCTATTCTTCCCTGCCTTTCCCGGCATTTTCCATTTCGTCCCCCCTTCCAAGCACTTAACATTCGTTCTTTTCGGCAATCACACGTCGAAAGCCGCCGGTATACTTTCATCCAGTTGCCCTCAAAGCCCACCGTGTGGCGCCACACAAAATGGCGTACATATGGTAGTCCATTCTAATCGCCCCTTTTCTACGACCCTGCCATTAGTTCTCTCCTTCCTTAAACGCCTCTTTCGCCAAAGCAATTCCCCTCTCAACTTGAGAGGTGGTTTCACCATTTTCCAAACCTAGCCATTTGCAGGTGTCGGACCCATTTCCCTGAGACACACTACCCAAGAAGCTAAATTGTTCTACCTGCCTTGAGAAAGGTGAAATCTTAACCTAGGCACCTCAGTTATCACGTTTATCATAGCTCTTCGAGTTACCGAACTAGAGCGAGGGGGATATGATATTTTTCATTAGGCAGCTCACACCTGAAATGCTCATCGTTTATTTGGGATCGGTCTGAAAAGAGATTTATAATGAAATTGAATGAATTTATGAGAAAATCCACTAAAATTGTAGAAAAGTGTGACAGATGCAACGACAGTGTCAGGAATTTATTAGAAAATCTAGAATTTGGAACACTCTCCGGACTCGAAGATCTAATGTGAAACTAAGATGTTTAGAGTGATAGAGTGATTTGACACTAAGATAAAAAAGCATCGCTTTTTCCTGCGAAGCAATTTTATTGGTTACGCTATTTCTTTAGTAAGTTCGACTTCTCAAATAAGATACGCAACACTCTCACCAGAAAGATTTAAGACTCATTTTTCCCGCGTCCCATTTGCGGCTGAATCAAAAATATGGTGGCTTAATTTCAACCGATGGATAACGATAATTTTTGAACATTAAAAGCGATTGATAAATGAAGCATGTCCCACCCCATGCGGTGGCTCGCAGGGTGTAATGTGGATACATAACTGTAAGGAAGAGCTTATCCCACATAGGATACCATGCTGATGGTGACCTCATCGCCAATTACCTTAAAAACATGTTAAGAACACCCACGTACTGCGCCAGATTCGATCAGGGGAATAATATAGGAGAGAGAAGACTGCCTTACGGACAGATTTTGTTTTTAGTACAATTAGCAAATTTCTTTCTCCCCACAAGAAATTAAAAAAATAATATTAAAAATTATAACCATATGGTTAGGCACCGTGTTGGTTTTGTAGGCTGCAATCCATCAGGGATCGTTCTGCCCATTTAAGACTTGACTTCTAATCTAATCAAACACATAACTATGCTAACTTAGGAAATCTATACTATTTCGCTTATGCTAATCGTTCAGTTCCATGTGCCAGTCATATGGATAGTTGAAAGTATCTCTCCATAATTAATATGTATCAAATAGTACATGAATATTATGTTTGTTCGGTATCATTCCATCGCCCGTCATGCACCCCAAAATCGGCTTACACACTTGCGGAGTAGATGTTGACGCCGTGGCAGGCCGCCATTTGACCAACTTGTTATTCTTGTCATCAGATGCCATAGCTGTGGAGACTGTCAACTCTCGACTCAGTCGAGTAGCCAGAAAATCAATCGAAATCGCATGAACTCGTTTTGCACCTTCCAGCACAGTGTGGTATCGCAAACGAATGATAGATGCACAAACGGAATTTTTTATCATGTTCGTGACAAATGAAAACAACTGCTGGATATTTTCCTTGCCATAACATGCTGGGAAATATCAGGAGGCTCAGGGAACGAAACCCTGCCGTGTTTATTCCGCCCAAACACTTTCGACTTCGGCAATTGGTGATCACTGTTCTAGCCAACTATCCTGACCTTCAGTTCTATCACAAACTTTCTATTTCGCTGAGGAAATGAGGAAAACTGCACAGGAAGAGAAACTTTCAAGTGTAGGAAAGGAGATTAAGGAAACATTTCCCGGGATAGGTACCAAGTTAAAATAAACTGGGCCTGGATAAATGGCAAAATGTTACCAGATATAATGTGAATGAATATTATATTAATTCACACACTATTTTATTTTACAATTACCAATAATGGCTTAGTTCATAAATGCACCGAAAAACCAAAGACCAGGCCTGATTCATCAGTATTCCTTTCGTAAAAATCATTATTAGGGCCCTTTAGGTTAAGGTGGACTTAGATGGACTTATTAGTTTTCTTACCTTCCCAATTAATCTTTTGGTCCCTCTTTTAGTTCCGCATACTTATCAGCTAGGTTAGCTATAGGTATAGATATAGCTTTAGATATAGTTAGCTTAGTTCCTATCTCTTATCAGTCTATCCATGCAAATTATTTTTCTTCCCGTTCTCCCCACTCCCACATTCACCTCTCTAACGCGTCCTTCAAAATACCCTCGCCCTTTATCACCTGCTTTATCCAGTCCCTCTGCCTTCTCCTAATTTCCTCAAGACTGCTGGTTTCCTATATTCTTCTCCTCCCTCTATTCAACCTATCCAGATTCTTTCCTACTGATTGACCTTTTAAACATTCTCACACATTCTTACATGCTTCATCCTGAACTTCGCAAAATTTCCCCAATCAGATCCCTTCCTTTCTCTACCATCCCTACCACTTCCTCCTTCATATTATTTTCCTCTAGATCTACATCAACAGATTATACCGCAATCCGCCACTAAGATAAGTGGCAAGGAAGACTTCTTTCACTTAGAACGACCAAATTTCCCATTTTAATACGATTGGATATACCCGTAATATTTTCAATCCACCCTTGGCTTGAGTTGCTGGATGAAGAAATGACGGGAAGAAAGATGCCATGTTATCTTAAACCTACTGATTATTTCCATCATACCATCTCCATTTTTACCCAAACCCATATCTTAAAAATCCACCAAATGTTTTCATCCTCTTCATAAAGTGCTATTTTTTTTGGAATGGAGATGTAATTCTCTATCGATCTTAGGCATTGACTGTCAGAGTTCTTTTACATACAGTAATTTCAGTGGAAACTAAAATTGATGGAGAAAAATCAATTGCCATACACTTACACTTACGTTTATTGATATGCTTTGGAAGGTATGCCGATGCAAAACACATTGCGATTTTACAATTCTTTTATGATATTCGTGCTTTATTTTGAAATTTTTTCTCTGCTATCTAATGTTTTTTGATGGTACGATCCCTCATAATCGCGATAAAGGGATAGCAAATGGATTTATCGAACAAATAACGCACCCATATCAATGCGATGGTGTAGGGATGCATGTCCCGAGCTAAGGGCGAAGAAAAGGGAATACCCTGGTGAGGAAAATGTAACCTTACCCACACTAGCAGTGCTCCGGGCGCTTTACTCCCGGGGAGTGAAGGATGGCCTGTTGTTCCCTCTTCCGGCCCCATTTCACCCTTCCTTACTCGGCATGAATACGAAAGGGCGGCCCATTTGTCTAAGCCAAGAGTTTCAATGGTGCCTTTGGCCCCAAGGGGTGCACGAAACTCAATGGAAGGGTTACCTCGGAGACCGTGCGATCAGTAAATTTCACATTTTCAAAATCAATACGAAATACTATTTTTAAAGCGTCTTCACGCAGGCGTTCGTTTCTGTACTTTCTCCAATGGTAAGAAATAAATTGAATCGCACTGAAGAGAAAGTGTCATTATGGCTCTCCGAATCTTGTCACCATAGCACTTGAAGATCCAGGCATGCACAAGATCATGAACACACATAATTTTTTTAGGAAAACGGAATACGATCATGGTCATTGAATATCAGTGTTCTTTTTCATTCAGTACTTAGAGTAAGAAACCATAACATTATGACAAAAATCAATTACCATACGCTTTGACTCACGTTCATGACTGAGCAATAGAAGCTAAAGCCCATGGCATTAGCTTTTGGAACTATAGCGAATGTAATAAAGCTGAAGACATTGAAATGGTGAATGTTTTGGCCAAATATTTTCGCACTTTCCGTAGATATTCCAAAGCACGTTGAGTCTAGTGGAGAGATGTTGTCCACATATCGAATTAAAGTATTTACATTTGAATTGAAGTTCGTACTGAGTGTTCTAGTTTTGATCGAGTGCTTCCACTCTACTTTGCATTAGTTCTATTCAACTACTCCTTTGCACTAAGTGGGTCATAAATCCGATTGATAACACTATGTATTGTGGTCGACATTAGAAAGATATATTGCTCGATTTTTATGCCACTACTTTACCGATAAATAATATTTTGCATTCCATTTTGTTTCTTTGCCAAGGAATAGAAAATGTTTAGAATAAGTGCTACTCGTACGGAAGTACTAAATTAATCGTTCTACATGATGATGCCATTGGCATGGGGAAAATGTTTTCCCTCAAGTCGGCATGCTATAAGGCTGTCTGATAGTCGATGTGCAAATTTTATCTTCAAACAAAGGAAAATATCAAGGTATTAGCCATGTATTTCCCATTTTGATGCTAATTAGTAATGCATTATGGATTGATTCTTGGTGTAGCAATAAAATAATGGCAAAATCATGAATATCCCATTCTCACCGATCTTTGTCGATTGCATAAGCAAACAATACAATAGTTCTTCATTTGGATATCTTCTGTGCGTAGATAAATTGAGATATAATGTCATGTCTTGTATCATGCAGATGATACACTGTTGCATTCATCAACCGACAACGTATTCCACGAGGCCATTATATTCTGTATACAATATTATACTTCAAATATTTTTATCAGTGTAAATTCACCGGAATATTTTATCAGTCATTATTTGACAGTTATGTTTTACATTCATAAGTGATGCCAGTAGACTAAAAGTTTACGTGAAAGGAGTGAAAGATGAATATTAAGTGAGCGAAATAGACATATCATTGCATGGATTTGTAAAGAAAAGAGTTTTTTTATCCATCCAAGCCTACCTATGAACCTTGTGCTGGGATTTCTTTTGTAAGCTTCCATAGTAAACATTCGTTGATCTTCACAGCATCAATTTCTTCTAATAATAAATTGTGCATGAACAAAATTCAATTTATTCAAAATTGGTCATCATCATCGGTCAACAATCCTAGGATTGGTTTGACGCAGCCCTCCACTCCAACCTATCGGCCAACCTCTTCATATTGAAGTAGCTCCTCTCTTTTACATCCATCACAATTTGCTCCATATACCTCATACGAGGCCTGCCTTTTCCATTCTTCTAGTTCAAATTTTCCTCGACAGTTGTCTTCATCAAGCCATCGTGTCTTAAGATGTGGCCTATTAAGTTATCCCGTCTTCTTTTTAAGGCTTTAAGTGGACATCTCTTTTCTCCCACTCTTCTTAAGACTTCTTCGTTTGTCACTTGATCGATCCATTTTATCTTCGTCGCTATCTTCTTAAGTAGCACCACATTTCAAATGCTTCCAGCCAGGACTTATCAGCTGCTGTTATTGTCCATGCTTCGCTGATATATAGTAGATTGCTCCAGTTGTATGTTTTAATGAAATGTTTCCTCACTTCCACGCTTGTATTTGCAGCTATAAGCAGAATCTTCTTCTGGTAAAATACCCTTTTCGCTTGGGCAATTCTACTTGCAATCTCTCTTTTACTTCGTCCATGCTGGTTACTCGGCTTCCCAGGTAGGATAACTCCTCCACCTCCTCTAGTTTTTCCTAGTTTAACATTGGTCTAAATTGATACGAACTTAAAAGTACTTTTTCTTAGTACTCGTCATTTGGTGGTGGCGATCGACGAGCTTTGATCATTGGAGGCATTTAAGAGGAGTGGGTAATTGGATGGAAGAAGCAACACTTGAGGGTACGGAAGAAGGTTGAGGAGAAACTCAGTCTAGCATTAGGCAACTCTTATCGGAAGGCACCGAGGGGTCGTCGGTTTAAAGTCCCAAACGACGGACAGAGTGCTGTATATGAAGTGCTCTCCTCTCAGCACTCAAAGGCCGACCGGTGTACAGATAAAATATCTCTGTCACCGCAGGGATTAAAACCCGGCCCTTTCAGGGTGGTGGATTAGCATGCTAATATTTAATTTTCATGACAATTGATTTGCATCAAGTTAGCCAACATATCCAGGCATTAAAAAAATGCTTTTAAGCTAAAGTATACCAACATTTAACGCGTCTCTTAACGGCATCCTCCATATTTTCCTCGGGGTGGTAGCATTGTGAATCTTGGTTCATATAAGTAGTGTATAAAAGTAGTAGTATTTTTTTCGCTAGCCTGAATTGTAGTAAGTGTTCTCTCTGATTAATACTGCAATGCTAGTGATTGTCCACCCCGTGATAAATCCTTGCTATATGGCTTCCATGTTATTATGTAGATGCAATTGGACTGTTTTTCAGTGTGCCTAAATTGAAATTTTAACCGGTAAAACATGCATCCACACGGAAAGAAAGGCACGAGAAAAGTCTTAGGCTTTGTCTTTGAAAATAATTCAAGAAAATATCGTATTCTCTTTAAACTTTACCTTTTTTCAATAATCTATAGTGCACCGAAACTTTTCTCTTGCGGAAGTTCTTACGAAAAGAAAGAAAATGTTCTCTTTCTTACTTTCTCTAGATCCCCATGAAAAACAGAACTCGCCACTTTAAAAGTTCGAAGTGAAATTCCCAATTCTTTGAAATGCTATCTGTACGGGACGTAAGACGATCACAAAATCAATTCAGTGCACGATGAGTTAACCTCTTTTACTTTTTAATGAAAAAATTTAATTTAATTTAATTTAAATATTTAAGGAAAAAAATAGGCCTTATTTAAAATGAAACTAATTTAAATGTCGGATACTGTGCATGTCCCGCACACAATTACTTAGTTCATCAGGAAAATAAAATAAGCATGTACTGCATCCGTGGTCTAGGAAGAGGTGCATGCGATGATATTTTATTAAATGCTGCGCCCATTACCCAAAATTACCGAAGAATTTACTTTGCTTACTCCTTGGTAAGTATTAATTAAGTGAAAATCAAAAATTGAAACACTATAATTATATAGAGATAGGAATGTTTTTATGGAGTTGAAAAACACCAATTGTGCCAACATTTCGCCTCTTTATTTCTGCTTCTTCAGGGCTATTAAGTACATAACGTGAGGTTTTAAATGCCATTCACTTTTGAACAGACTTAGAATAGAACAAAAAGGAAAAAGGTTACAGAACCTTATTAATTTCTTTTTGTATACCTCTGGTGACAATTTTTTTTATTAAAAACAACAACGATGTATACCTTTTTAGATACACAAATTCACGTACAAACTTTTATATAAAATCGGAATAACCAAAATTTAAATTATTACATAAAATACTTATACAAATTTTTTTAGCAAAAGTGAATATTGAATGAATACTAATTTACAAGTTAAGTTAAGTTGTTTAGTTAGACATATTTATGCTGTGGATGTAATGATATCATGGTATATTTTACTTAATTTTTGTATATATGTTCTATTATTACATGCAGTAGGATTTTTTATTGTTGTTTAAAAAAAATTGTCACCAGAGGTATGTAACAAAAAATTAATATTGTTCTGGACCTTTTATTTCTTTTTGTTCTATTCTAAGTTTGTTCAAAAGCAATTGAAATTAAAAAAAGCTCACATTATGCACTTAATAGCCCTGAAGAAACCGAAATAAAGAGGCGAAACCTTGGCACAAGTTGGTGTTTATCAAAAATACGACGAAACGACTCTATAAAAACTCTTCTATCTCTACATAAATAAAGTGGTCAATAATAGTAATACCTTACTATAATTATACTTTTTCACTGTAAGCGTATATTTGATGCCTGAGGACTTATCTGATACTGAGTGTTCTCGCATGGATACACATGATTGGAATATTGACGTGAAAAATGAGAGGATTATAGAAAGCCCACTATAAAGGATAGGGAATAAAATATTTTAGCCTAAATACAGATTTCCTACGGTTAATCAATCTTTCGACTCTCTTTTCCGTCCGAGAATCGGGACGTAGTTTTTATGGAACTATTTCACATGGTCAAAATATGAGTTGAAGTATAGTAGCCACTAAGGAGGATATATAATAAAATGATCGATTCAAACTAAAAGTTTGCCTAGGTAAAACCTGTGTCTCTCACCTCTCTTTCGCATCCAAGAATAGGAACGAAATATTTACGGAACTATTTCTCATTCTCTCGAGATAAATATTCTTCACCTTCCTTATAACCACGCCTAATTATGCATTCTTCTGAAAGATCATCTTCCCCCCCTGTCGTCGAAACCGGGTGCCCGTAATAAAATTTAAGTGCGGGAGATTACAGATTCCCTGTTGTCTTATTTCTGACAAACGGAACGATGCCACAGTGCGCCGGCTAGCTAAAAACCATTCGCTACGCCGCATACATATTCATCTTCTCTCTAGGACGCTGCTTCCACCGGCTGCTATCACCGAGGGGGCCCCTCGTATCCGCTAGCGGGCCACACGTAGATACTAATCGATGAAATTTCCTAGCCGCGGGACATGCGTGAGTGTATCAATAAACCCTCGTCCCTAACCACAGTCCGATATCCTCCACCCGTCACAAACCGAAACTATGTGAATACACCCCACCTACCTCGTTCGGAAAAAAATAATAAAAGAATAATGATAGCCTCTCCCCAACTCCGCCACAAGCAAACTCTTGCCTGTCCAAACATTAGCCCGGACGGAACTGAATGGTAGAAGGACGGGGAACGTGGCGAAATGGACTCTCGTTCTTATCGTCAGCACAAATCATCGAACTGTTGGCAATAGCTGCAGCTACGAGGTGCAGCCTCGTAGCTCAGTAAATGTGTAACATTGATGACCGCATGGAGATTAAAGGGAAAACATTCTTCGGAGTACCTACATATATGCCTATATATTTTTCAATGAAGTCAAGGAGAAGTGTTCTGGAGTGAACATCCACGGAGAAACAATCAGCATGCTACGATTCGCTGATGACATAGCTCTCATATCAGAGACTGAGAAGGAGCTGAATAAGATGCTAACAACCATGGAAAGGACAATGGCCAGACATCAACTGAAGATCAATAAGAAGAAAACTAAGATATTGGTGTGCAGCAAAAGAGAAGAGGCCAAAACCAACGTTAAACTAGGAAAACAGAAACTGGAAGAGGTGAAAGAGTTCTGTTACCTGGGAAGCAGAGTAACCAACGATGGACGAAGCAAGAAAGAAATAGTGAGTAGCATAGCCCAGGCAAAGAGGGAATTCTATCAATAGAAGAATCTACTTACAGCTGGAAATACAAGCTTGGAAGTAAGGAAGCAATTCATCAAAACGTATATCTGAAGCATGTTCCTTTACGGCAGTGAGGCATGGACGATGACAGCAGCGGAGAAGAAAAGGGTGGAAGCATTCTAAATATGGTGCTATCGAAGAATGATGAAGATAAAATGGATCAACCGAGTGACATATGAAGAAGTCCTAAGAAGAGTGGGAGAAAAGAGAAGTCTGCTGAAAACTATAAAAAGAAGACGGGACAACCTAATTGGCCATATCTTAAGACATGATGGCCTGATGAAGATAATCGTCGAGGGAAAAGTGAACGGGAAGATGGGAAGAGGCAGGCCTCGTATGAGTTACATGGAGCAGGTCGTAAAGGACGTGAAAGGGAGGAACTACGTTGGTATGAAGAGGTTGGCCGATAGAAGAATCGAGTGGAGGGCTGCGTCAAACCAATCCTAGGATTGTTGACCCTTGATGATGATGATGATGATCTGTTAATATGTTTAATTTTGAGATGGCCGTGGTATTAAGAAGGGTACAAGTGCTGGTTTGGTAATCATCAGGCAAGTAGCCAGAGGGGGGCTTCTGGGGCTCCAGCTCCCCCACTGAAATTTTTTCCCAATAATTTTGCCGTTCTGATTTTAAATGGGCATGATAATCCGAATTACTTTACGTATAATCCAAGTGTTAAGTGTCTTGAAACGTAATCACTGGTTTGATGCATGTGCGTGGTTAATAATTGTTCTTTTTAATCTGATATCTATGTATGCGTCCAACTTCTGTCCTGCGGCCGGTCAAATGGACTGCTTCGTAACAAGGTAATCAGTGAGCTTTACTAGTGAGAAATGTGAAAGTAAATACCAAGCACTGAAAATTAAGGAAAGATATTGATTGGTAACATATCAACGCCGAACGGGTAAGGCTGATTTGTTTCGAGTCACGCACTCTAGACTTAATCCCCACCCTCCGAAGAAAATTTCTGGCTACGTGCCTGCTGGTAATGAAAATGCATTGGGTTTGTATCTCGCCTCGGTATGGAACTCTGGTAGTCTTGTAGTCTTAGGTTGGAGCTTAGGTATGATTGTGTATTCAGCCACTGATGTGAGAGTTCCATTTTTAAGAATGAAGGTGAGCATATCTTACTTACCTGAGTGAAAATGTAGATACATATCAGCAGCTACTAAGCGACCAAAACATTTCCTCACCAGATGGTTGGATACTCACTGATAGAGTACAGATAACTCTTTCCACGGTAATTCCATCACTGTACGTCCGATGACGGAAATGGAAATTTGGGTACACGTGGCCTGCCACGACACCAATTTGAGGGTGTGTGGCATGTGGTAGATGTTACTGATCAATATATTTAGTAGGCTCTGACCAAGTGCAATTACTTTTCTTTGAATTTTTCCTCTGACAAGGCCCGTTTTATACTCCATTTGCCCCTTTTTATCAGAGCATATTCTATTCATATACATACAATCTATAATGCCTTTTATTTTACTTCATCTTCCTCGCCTACCAAGCATTCTACTTTTGCTGACGACCCTAATTCACTGCTCCAAACACCCACTCTACCTCCTAATTTCCACAAGCAGTCTTCTTTCCTCACCTATCACACTAAAACATCCTAATTTGTCACCAATTGCACTTACAATAATTCTTCTCCACGCCCGCATCTCTAAAGCGACCAATTATTTTTCGCCACCTCAAGTAAGAGTTCAGATTCTGATACATACACCGATAAGCTTATCGTCATAATAATTTTCATTATCCTTTACCTTGAAGTTTTGTGTAAGGTATTTGTCAATAACTCTCTTTAGTTGGTGATTTTTTTTTGATTTTTACCGTAGTATTGTTGTCAGTTACACGAAGTAGAATCTTGTCGCATGTAGTTTGGCGATAGAGGTGGGCGCTTATGCTTACGGTTGGTGATCTTCAGGAAAAAAGAATTAGAATTAGAGCATTCTTTCGTGATCGATGACGAAGCCAGGCTGAAATTTGAGCGATAGCTTTCCCAGAAGCATGTTTGAGCCCACATTAGAACAAGGCCCGCGCCACCCTAGTAAGCAGCATTTTGATGCGAACCGTGTGCTGTAGGAACCGTGTCTCAGTCGTCCACCCCTTCAATTTCTCCCAATCTCCCAAATAGGAAATGCACCCCTCTCCAGCCCCCTCCTTCTCCCAGATACCCTTTCACCCCGCCCCTTTTTGGAGAGAGGTCTCCGGCGTTACCTAATCACCCGGTATGTGCACGCCCCATCGTTATATAAATATACATACGCGCATTTAAAGAGGGGTGGAGGGACGAGGGTAGGGAGAGAGGAGAGCGGATCATTCCATCACGCAGGGCTATGGGGCGTAATAGCCCACACACCCCATCCTCTCTCTCCCTCCCTCGACCCCCTCCTCCCCCCCTCTCCCCATCCTTAAACCTCCCACCCCCCTCTCTATATGATGTCCGCCCATCGAAATTTAAAACAAACAACAACGGCTCCCTCTCACGGGTTGGAAGAAGAATGTAGTGTCAAAGTCGAAGCCCACACCACCCACCCCACCAAACAACAAAGTGGTTAGGGGGGAGTGGAAATATTGGAGCCCCTTCCCTTACCCCTCCCAAACTCCTACTCGAATTTCCTCCTTCCCCCACCCCCTCCAACGAAACCCCACATTATTATTACTATCATTATTCCTTCTCCACCCACCCGCCTCCACCACCGCGAGCCATATATTAAACCCGACCGGTCCTCCTTGAAGGCAAGAACAAGGGAGGCCCAAGCCCATCCTTTTTCCTTCCTCTTCCTCCTCTTATTCCTACATTACGCACGCACGCCTAAACTCACGTAAAGGGGGAGTGGGAAGAGGGGAGGGTCTCCCCCTCTTTCCCCCACCTCCAGCACACTACGCCCTCCCCAAAACCAATTCCCCTTCCGAATCAGTATTCATTGAAAAGTGGAGTGGATGGAATGAGGAGAGGGGTTGTATAGGGCTGGTGGGCAGGAGGTGGAAGGAAAGAAAGGTAGGAAGGAGATAGACTGCCGTAAGGTTAGATCTGAAATGTCTTTCTTCCCCCCGTGAACAATAAGAGGACATAATAGGCAACGCAGTAATCGAATGTGAAAATTTAATGCAGGAAGAGTATTCTAGAAAGTGAATGAAAAAGCTTTGATCAGTAGAAGGAGACTTTCGTTTTAGGAGCTCTAAGATCTAAGGCTATTACGCACCTTCCGACCTAAGCTCATAATTCTAAGACAAAATACCTACAATGTCCATGTCCTGCTTTGGTGTCCTTGACTCGTTCGACATAAATTCGAATACATTACTTAGGACTCACTCGCACTATTTTACATTTCGTTCGGGATTATTCCCTACCGGAATGAATCTCTGAGCTAGTCAAGCACACCACTTGGGCAGAGTAACCTGCAACCTTTGGGTTTCCAGGCGAGGGCGATTCTGGCCCAACCTGACTACCTTGATTACTGCATCGTTTCATGCCCAATGGAAATCATAAATTCCATCATTGAAAATTAAGCCTAACCGATGTAAAAAAAAATGTATTTCCTCGTAGCTAAGAATTAAATAAGTGATGCATGGGAAAAGAAGAATTTTTTTCTACGCAAGTATTTTAATCCAGCCCAGCCTTTGACAGCACTACAGTAATTTTCCAGGACTGTAAGACAGTTGAAACCTGGATCGGAATGAATGAAGTTTTTCTTTTGCCTAGTATAGTTGTCAATTCCACGTAGTTGCGCCTGAGATCTCTAAGTTTATTGAATTAGTATACTTTTCTCTGGTAAGCCGTAGGAGAGATGTAGAAAGTATTGGTGTACTAGTCTGTAGCATAGTATTTCTAGTACAGCTATAGCCTGTTGGCCATCCACTTTAATACTCTAACGGGAATTATTATTCGATGCACTTTACCTAAGACAATGCTAAACATTTTATTCCTCGTTGGATTTTAATTTCTCTTTGAAGTTACGTTGGAATGCATAAATAACACGCTTCTCTCATGAGTAATACTGAATGCATGAAACTGATTGTGCATACTGAATGTTCATTCATATAAAAATTCGTTCATATGTTAATGTAATATGGTATCATAAATGTGTTCGTAAAGCTTTTCTTTATTTGCGTTGGTTATATTCACCCCCTACCACATACCCTTGAGGTGGCTTACAGGTGCACTTAGATGTTAGTAATATCCTGTTAGCCGCCCCCTTTAATACTCTAACGGGAATAATTATTCGCCGCACTTTACCGAAGACAATGCTAAAAATTTTATTCCTCGTTGGATTTTAATCATTCTCTTTGAAGTGACGTTGGAATTCATAACTAACACGTTTCTCTCATGAGCAATACTGAATGCATGAAACTGATTGTGCATACTGAATGTTCATTCATATAAAAATTCGTTCACGTGTTAATTTAATATGGTATCATAAATGTATTCACAAAAATGTTCTTTCCTTGCGTTGGTTATATTCACCCCCTACCACATACCCTTGAGGTGGCTTACAGGGGCACATAGATGTACATCCGGCAAAATGAGTACCTACGTATGTTAATGATGTCACTGATGGAAGGATTGCGTATTTAAGGAAGATTAAGTGAAAGAAAAGGCATTTTATTTGTGTGAAAAGAAGCTGACCTGCAGATCTGTAGAAAATGACGTAGGGATGTAGCCATTCCATGCTAAGCTCAGTAGATATGCCACATCAAAGTCTCTACAAGCCTCGTAGAAAATCAGTGATAATAATCAACAAATGCGTGGTAGAGTGGAATAAATTAACCTGCGAAACATGTGATGAGAAATTTCATCCTTCACCCCCCTGCCACACACCCTCGAGGTGGCTCGCAAGGTACTCCATATATATGTATAGATGATAGGGCCCGAGGATCTGCAAAGAGGAAGGAAGGCTTAGGAGGAAGTCGTGAGTAGTAGCACTCTGGGGGCGCCGTACATCGATCAGTCGGAGATCGGAATCTGAAGTATCGGAAACGCTTCACTTCCTCACAAACAGTCGCAAAGTTTCCACATTAACCGAGGACTTTCCGATTCGGAAGCCACGTACCGATTCCTTAAGGATCGATTTGGTGTGGCAGCTATAATACTGCATCATCATCACGATGGCCCTGGGTGAATTCCAGTGGCAAAGTTTCCACATTAACCGTCTTCATGAGACCATCTTGTCTTAACACATGCTGCTACGATTGTCACGTCTTCCTTTTGATTAAGTTAATTTAATTCCTTTTTTTTGCCAATCATCTCAGAAGGTATCGTTAGCTTCTTGGGCAATCTTTATCATATTTCATCAGCAACACTTTTCAAATGTTGGTAGTCTTGACTTTTCTATGGCTGCTATTGCCCATGGCTCTCTGGCTTAAGGAAGTTAAATATGTTTCTAATTTCTAATGTAATATTTTCTCACAATTTAAATTATATATCGAGCGGAGAATAGATATTTTTTTTCAATAGATTGCGTCATTAGTGAGAGATCTTCTGCAGAATATTATCTACATGATCCTTCTGTCTTGGTTGCTCTCCTTTGATATTTTAAGGGATCGGGATAGTGGGGCAGCTAGTATACCATGGCAGCTGGAAAACATTCGGAGGATCCTGGTTCGAATTCCGGTGGCTGAAGTTTCACAATAGTTGAGCGTTTTTCTATTTTATTTCCAGGTATCGTTTTTTTGGGCATACTGTTGATTTGGTGACTGACGATTTCATTGAAAAATGTATCAAAATTTAAATTTTCTACTGTGCGTCATTCAAGTTCAGTACTCATTCCGTCGAGTGGGGCATTGAACAGCGGGAGAGGTATTCGCCTTATCTCAACGAGATAAGGCGAAAGCCGATTTTAAAATTCTCACCACAATGCTCACTTACTGAATTCCGAAAGATCATGCCCTAATCTAAATGCCCATAATTGAATAAATTACCCTCTAACCTAGCAGAAAGTAATTGTCGCATTCGAGTCAAGGTGCAGGCTATAAATATTAATTCTCACATCGATAGTTCGTTTCGAATTCCTATATTACCGTATATTTCTAGGGAGATACCGGAACTGTAATTGAGTGCCCTGTGTGAAAGGGGACAGACTGTTCCAATTCAGTACCCTGATCATAGACTGGAGCGCTAATCCATCGGTTCCTTAGTGTCTTTCGTTGAGGAAAAGCTAATGCCGACACTGGCTTTCACTCCACTACTCTTACACATCTTTAAATTTTGTGCCATTTTCCAGCTAACCACATAATCAAAATAGGGCAAAGGAACTTTGTTCCCCGTCCAGTAACAAATACCAGCTTTCGAGTGTTTGAGGCTTCTTAACATAGTATTTTTATGGTATTGAGAGCGGTGGGTATAAATCAGGCTCGAAAAGAAAACAAAAATACTAGAAGAGTAGTCCGGAAAGAGCAGAACAGAGAGAAGTAGGGATGCATCGTCAAAACCTTGCGTTGCCGGTAGAATAGAAACTTTTCTTGTCACAATAGCTTAAGGTGAGGTAATCGGATGTGAAATTCTGACAGATGAGATGAAACATGGCATCGGCATTGGCCTACTTAATCAGTGTATGGAATCCAAATAAATAAGGCTTGATCACAGTGTACACCGCAAGGTGGCTCGGTTAGTTAATAATCGTTACGTTAGGTTTAGCAGCATTTCGAAATGATTAGAAGTATGTTCATCATCATCATCATCATCATTGGTCAACAATCCTAGGATTGGTTTGACGTAGTTTTCCACTCGATTCTTCTATCGGCCAACCTTTTCATTGTGGCGTAATTCTTCTCTATAACATCCTTCACAACCTTTTCCATGTATCTCATACGAGGCCTGACTTTTCCAATCTTCCCGCTTACTTTTCCCTCGACGATAGGCTTCATCAGGCCATCGTGTCTCAAGATATGGCCGATTAAGTAGTCCCTTCTTCTTTTTTAGAGTTTTCAGATGACTTCTCTTTTCTCCTACTCTTCTTAGGAGAAGTATGTTAGGCAATATTATCAGATTGTAGATTAAGATACCGATTATCAATCTTCTGCAGAATTTTGAAACCGATAGCCTCTCTGAATGTATTACAAATATGTATATTAAAAACACCAGTATGTACATTGAAGTTAGTTCGAGTTAAACCTATTGATATTTGATAGCTGGCGCTTGCTTTCGTGTTTGCGCACTTTTTACCGTCTATTTGACGAATTTTAAAGATCAAATGCATAATTCATTTAAGTTTCACCGAGTACAAAAACAACTTCACCCAACAAGTATGTCCATGCCGACCAATATGGCCAACCTTGCCTTTGAAATCAGTCGCAGTGCCGCCTCCAATACATTCCATCCTCCTTGGTACCCATAAAGTTTACACCAGAGATAAGACGCGTATATACCGGCATCTCTCGGTCCACATCGCGCGTTCCTCACTGAATACCGCATCCGTTGCCCTGAAAGTCCGTGGGAGAAGTTTCAGGAAGCTAAGCAATCGGAAATCGAAATCGGGAACTCAAAACCGGAAACACGTCACATTCTTGGAAAGTTTCGTCGAGTTACCCAGATGGGGAAGGCTCGCGCAGATATCGAATTCCGTCGCCTTTCGGGTCCACCGCTCATGAAGGTTGCACATCGGGTGTTAATGCGCTAAACGGAAACGCTTCTTACATACACCTTTGTTTTCCTCTTCGCCGTACATCGTATCTATTTACGCCAGGCAAAGCCAAAGCCTTGAATCCCAGCCCCGTCGATGGTCGAGGGAAATTTATAGCTTTCTTGCGTGTCAGGTACACGAACATAATACCCTGCAAGCCACCGTAAAGGTGTGTGGCAGGGGGTGAATTCTCACTAAACGTGCAAATAAAAATCGTGCTTAAAAACGATTAGCAACTATATTCTTGTTCAAACTTAGCGATGTTAAAAAAAATATTAAAATAGCAAAGAAAATATGCAATATCATGCCGTTAGTGGGGTTAGCTTAAAGCCCTTATACCACCATGCAACTACCTCTTCTATCCATTGATGCTCTCGTATTGGATATATTTACCGCTATTCATATCCCTAATTGTACGACGAAAAAGGACATTTTGAATCTGTCAGTTCGGCAATCAATTTCTCTAATTTTTGTAATCATGGTCCAGTCCACCATAGTTAGTTGGGGTTCGCAAAATATTTTCAACGTCATCACTGAAAATATTATCTTGGAATTTATGAGATTAAGTATAAATTTCAACCTACGATCCGACAGTGATTCCCATTTTAATTCATTTAATAGACTCGTTACGCTAATATAGTTCAATTTTACAATGAGAGAAGATGTTATTAACATGTTACATATAGAACAGGTAGTAGCTAGGTGTAGTGTAGCGTGTCAAATTAGGTTATAAATCGGGTATTCAAATGGTTAATACTCAAATATTGCATTCAGTAACGTTTTATTTGGGAATACGAAAGAGTATAGTTGTCTAAGAAGCCCAGTCACCGGCATTGGACGAAGCAAGAAAGTAGTTATCATTAGAAAAGTACAGGTAAAAAGAACATTTTTATCAAAAGAAGATTATGCTTACAGCTGTAAACACAACATTGGAAGTTAAGAAGAATTTCATTAGAACATACATATGGAGAGTGCTTCTTTATGGCAGCGAAGCAAGGACGATAACAGCAGCATAGAAGCCAAGGCTGGAAGCATTTGAATTGTGCTGTTACAGAAGAATGAGGAAGGCAAAATGGATCGACCGAATGACAAATGAAGAAGTTCTGAGTAGAGTGGGAGGAAGGAGAGTTCTGCTGAAAATTTTGCAGGGAATGTGCGACAGCTTAATTGACCATGTCTTGAAACACAATGTCAAATGAAGACAATCGTTGAGGAGCAAGTGAATGAGAACAATGGAAAAGAAATCTTTTGATGAGAAATATGGAGCAAGTCTTGAAGGATGCGATAATGCAGAACTATGTCAATATAAAGATGTTAGCTGATGGGAGAATCTCGACGAAAGATTCCTCAAGTCACTCGTTGGATTGTTCTCAGATACTGTTGATGGAAGCATAATATCGTAATTGAGGAAGCTCTTATAAATGATAATAACAGCCTTAGCGAAATTTCCACAAAGAAAAATGCCCCTTATATCAAGTTTCTGTGAAGACGAACATTATTTTCTATGTGAAAATTCTGATATTGTGCATTTCAGTGAGTAATTCCGTTAAAGTTTTCATGCTGAGTTCGTTAAAGTTTGATTTTTATATTAGCCTGTCGACGTCAAAATGATGTGCAGCTGCACTTTGAAAAGTTATATCTGGATATATTTTATTGCTAATGCAATATAATATATATCATTTTAACGGTAATTTTCTTGTAATTTTAGTTATTATTTAATCAATAGCAAATTTAAAAATTAAGACACGACAATTAAATAATTAAATCCGCGTACCCGAAAATTAGCAGTTTTCTCAACTTGATGAACTTTGCCACTTATTCCAGGGAAAATTACTATATCTACAGCATTCACGTTTCATCAAAAGTTGCAAGAATGAATATATACATATAATTGCAAACGCATATTTATAAAACATATTTTGTTGTGAGTTAACGAAAATGTTTAAACATTATCTAGTCCTACAATTTGTCACGAATCGAAAAATTGAAGACAAATTAAGACGTTTCAATTTATTTTTATTTTTCTATGATCCGAAATTTGTAGAAATATAATTATTTTAGCATGTTTATAATTTCGACCAATACTGTGCTGCCAACCTGCGGGACGCCGGACGCCTGCTAGTCCCTCAAAAGCAAGGCCGTGTAACGGGGGGAAATCGACCATATTCAGACCGCGGTACAAGCAATAATAATATCGTATTCCTACTACATTTATAATCCACATACTTATTCATTTTCAAGGCAGTAAAAACCATGATCAACTCAGTAAAAAATATTTATCTCATTTTGGTATCTATGCATGAAATGTTTTACCATTTCATAGCTTGCTATGATAACTCATAAATCGTAATCTGAATAAATGTGTAAATAAAATTTCGGACTGATATATACGGCAAACAAATGACTCTGAATTCCGACTAAAGATGGCATGTAATTCTATAACATATAATATGTGCATGCTAAATATTAGAAAAAATCTTGATCTTAACTCGCACGCACATAGGCTAGGTAATTTCACGTATTACTAGGAAATTTACGCAAAATGAGCTGACAGAATGCTAAGCAATTTCAAATGAAAATCCTAGGGTATTACATAAGCATTTATAAAAAGAGTTTCAATATCTTTAGAAATGTCTACAGAAATGTCTGGTGAATTTTGTAGAAATATTTCACTGCCTACCCCACCATTCTTTCTTTTCATTCCGCTTCTCTACCTGCATAAACTCTTTGGTTTTCCCCTCGTTAACCACTTTCCTGCCTCCCTATCTCGTGCTCGACAATTCATGCACGGTGGACTTCCCATCTCCCCCGCCCTCACCTCTCTTTCACCCGACGCCGGGTCCCACTTTAAACAGTCCCTTATACCATTAAATAAAAGTGTACAACCTCAGTAGTAATCCGTCAATAGAATTCCGGCAGTCCACGCTCCCCCCCCTTTTCTCCTACCGAGGTTTTTCCCGGCCTGCTTCTTCTCAGTGACTCGTGGCCATTGGCATTCACCTTCCACTACTCTCTTTCTTTGGTTCCCTTCCTCCCGGAATGTTTGCGTAGTATATATTTGTCTTCTTCCTTTTTTAAAATTGTCTTGCACCCGATGATGACTCTGAGTAGAAACGCGTAACGTGTTGATAAATCCATGGAAAAGTGCTAAAAGTTTATTTATTTATGGGAGGCATCTTGCTCGCATTGAATTATGAGCTGAACTGAAATAGACTGACAGGACAGAAACGTCCTCTCCACAGCGGCGATGGGATGTACACTTATTTTAAGAGAGTGGGGAAAGGGAGATAAGAGTATGTGAAAGGATAACCAGACCGGGGATGGTTCAGTTGTGAGTCTGTTTCATCAACGGCGTGCGTAGGGTTTGGAATGGAGGTAAGGGATGGAATTTATAACCTTTCCAAGAATATTTTCTCTTCTCTTCCACATACGTTGTGTCTTCGGACTCACGATTGTTTTATATTTGAATTGATATGATGAACGGGCCTTGGTGACAACCAGGAATGTAAAAATATTTGTTAGTAACTGTTGGCGCATTGTTATGAGAGAGACTAAACATGAAGGACTGGAATAAATCCAATTACCAATGCACCTCAGTGTAATCGACATAATAATACAACGATAAACTTAGAACGCGAGGCTAGTGACATGGGGGGGTTAATGAGTCTGAATCATCAACTCCGTGAACTGGGGTTCGAAGGGAGGCAAGGAATAGCATTTCAAGCCTACCCTAAAGGTTTTAAAGGATAAATTAGACTCGTCGGTCACATACATTATATCTTCCGGGTCGCACTGGATTAGCATGTAGAATTCCAAAACTGAAAAAAGGTGGACCATTTTTAAAGGATTACAGATCAAATAATGCGGTTTAAAAATAATTCTGATGTATTTGCAATTTCAATTTATCGAAAATGTTATCACTTTTTGAAAGCTCGATGGGAAATTATTCAGTCGCGGCACACTCCTTAAGTCCGATCATACCTACTTTTTAGTTCTCGCGCGCAAGATGTGGCAACACATTACACGTTCACTCTTGGATGTTTTCATGATGCCTTAATATTATTTATGCTATGCATAAATCATATATTTTCGGATTATAGAAATTTTTTACGGATTATGGATTATAAAAATCTTTAATTTTCCGATTCGGGACAAATTTTAGGACTAGATAATATTTACACATTTTCATTAAATAACTAAAACATATGTGTTTTATAAATATGCGTTTGCAATTATATGTATATATATTGATTTTTTCAACTTCTGATGAAAGATGAATACTGTTGATATGGTAGCTTTCCCTAGAATGAGTGGCTCAGTTCATCACGTTGAGAAAACTGCTAATTTTTGGTTGCGCGGACTTAATTATTTCATGGTCGTGTCTATATTTTTCATTTTTATTATTGATTTAAAATAATATCTGAAATGGCAAGAAAATTACCGTTAAAATTATGCATATTACATTGTATTAACATTAACATATATCGAGATATAAATTTTCAAAGTGCAGTGGCACATCATTTTGACGCCGTCAGTAATTATTGATCTCATTATGGCTTATAGCCAGCCTACTTCATTATGCTACCAGCTGATCTCCCCAAATTAACATATCTCTAACGTACTTCCCTACTTCCTTTATATCAGCCCTTTATTTTCTTCTCTCTCCATTCCCTTGTTTTTTCCTTCAACGTCTGCCTTCATTAGACCATCTTATTTCAATATTTTTCCTGTAAGGAATCTCATTTTCCTTTTTTAAATTTCCATCCGATCTCTCTTTATTTATGAATTCTCATAAGATTATCGTCAATTAATCAATCGTTATGATATGAGCTGCATCTGACTGTCTATGACTGACTGACTGACACATGGACTGTGTCTGGCAATCAATGTTTTTTTTTCTTTCAATGGGGGCGTTTACTCGGAACCGAAATCGCAATTTTGTACACGAAATCGTTAGATGGAAACGAAAAAAGAATTTTAGTGAAAAAATTAATCTTCTAACCATAACCATTCACTCATAAATCAAAAATTAAATTAAGCAAAAGGTGACGCCCACCGAAACTGCTGATGTGATAACATTGACGTCATTTTCCTCCCGTCCTTGACTGCTTTTCGTGGAAGGCAAGGGAGTGGAGGGGGGTTCTCGGAAGGACTGCTCGCACAGATGCTGCCGCAACTGTCCTATTGGGAGAGTCAGCTATGTCTCCCCCATTGCGATAAGGCAAAGTAGCTTCGCGGGCTCAGTTGTGATTGTACGAAATCGTTACACGTCAGAGGTCCACTTTTCTGAAAGGGTTAAAAACATCAGTTTTTCGCCGCTTATAACACGATAAATAATTGACGGATCAAAAAACGGAAAAATACGGATTTTTTTTTACAAACTCTATCAGATTCGGCAATAAGAAAAATATGGTAAACGACCCCAATCAATAAAATCAAATTTCGGAAGCGGGGGTCGAACGGAGGGGGTGATACCACACGGATTCCTAATCCGTGTGGTTCTGTTGCCATTCCCGTGTGTGGCAGGGATTTATTGCATTGGTATAACTGTTCCAACTTGGGTGCTGTGTTGAGAAAAAGTCGACTGTAGTAGTCCGTCCATCGGGTGGAACGTTAAACTTCGGACCTCTTGTCGCCTTTTGCTGAGGGTAGGCTAATGCCGCAGCCGGGAGATAATCCCTTTCTTCTTACCCTAAACCCAATTAGCCAATATCTACCCAATTAGTCACCTTTTCACAACAGCGGAAATGGTATTATATGTCGCTCATCTCCCCTTGCAACAATAAGCACAGATTATTCATTGATCTATTGACTATCATTGATCTATTCATCTAAAGTCCATTGAAAACGCAATCTTTTGTGATGAGGATGTGAAGCATAATCCTTTCCCAACACCCGTATTCTGGCTCGATTGTCACTCGTAGCCCAGCATACGTATGCCGCGTCGAGTATATTCCATTCTCCTTTGCCCGATCATTTTCCTTGGTCGAGGCAAGTGGGAATCCCGATAAATAGGAAACACGCCTAATAGCAACCAAGTGAGCAAAACCTGAGAAATAGGAATGTGTATGATGTCATCACGATTACTAAAAATTACCGCGACTATAGCAAGAATTAAAAGAATAATAATTGCAGTAGTCATAAGACCCGCTATATTGTATACAATACCGGCATGGGGCAGTTGTATAGCTGAGTAAATTATGAGAAAGATAAATATAGATGAGATAAAATTTTTGAGGAACATCTTCAAAGTAAGATATTGGCTGGCTTATATAAAACCCATTAAGGCTAGATTAAATGGGCATGTAAAGAAATGTCTTGAAAGCCTAAAAAAATGCAAGTGGAATGGAAACGGAAGAACTAGATTATAAATACTCGAAATGGAAAGTATATTTGGAATGATTTTTGTTCTATTAATGGTTCGGTATGTAGGTTTAGATTTATAGGGTACGTCGACAACTATAGTCATTTTTCACCACGCGCAATCTAATTTATATGAATAAATATACATCAATATAAATTTAGAAAAAAATGTCAATATTAAATACCCAATTATATGAAAATAAGCTGTCAAACTCGGATATAACGAGATCCAAGGGACCAAATGCTATTGCTCGTAGTATCCGTTACTCGTTATATCCGTTACGAGTAACAACATGTTCAGTCACTCACTGTCTTTTCTCTCTCACGCACACACGCGCGCTCACACACATATTATTCTTATGCAGAGGTGATAAAATAGCAAAGATTAATATAAGATGATGGAAATTACAAAATGAACAATTTATTCAGTAAACTATCCACATACATGCTAAATTTACAAGAAAAAGTCCTTGGTACGACAGTACAGCCACTGCTCCTTCATCTGGACTAAAGATTTGCTCGTTATAACCGTAAGGCTCTCTAAAACAGTATCGTTTTAACCGTTATATATTGCTCATAAAATGCATTATTTCCAAACAACCCTTCTCTCTTTCTTCGCAATAGCCGAGATCTCGTTTTAACCGTGCTCGTTACAAATGAGTTTGACTGTATTAGAATTTACTTACTAGGTTAGTTTCCTTTAAAAAGGTAATGACATGGCTTAGGAGATCAGTATCGTTGCCTAGAACTTGTTCTACGTCGCCGCTGATGCCTAGCCTGTTACGTTTGTCCCGGTATTTGTCACACTCCATCAGGATATGTCGCACACTGAGAGGGCAGTCACAGTCATCTCATCGAGGAGGAATTTTCTCTTCTGTAAAGAGGAACGAGTGGGTTGGGGCGCAATGCCCGATTCTTAAACGTGTGGTGACGACTCCCTCTCTGCGACTACCCTCTGGTCCGGATTGCCGAAATAGGAAGAGAGGTAAAACGGGATTTGAATTAGAAACCAATCAATAGTAGATTTTTAGCCTCTGAAATAGTTTCTGGTATCCAGCTAGACAAATAAAATGTTAATTCGACCTGAAGACGCCCCAGGGATGACCTTAGAAACGACCAAAATGACCGGAATTCCCGGAAGCAGCATGAACAAATAAAGATCGTGCAGAAATAAAGCTCAATAACCGGTCGATTAATTGATTTATTTACTTATACTAAACGGGAGAGGGATGAAATGGAGTAAAGGAGGGAGGTAAAAATGGTAATGAGGAGGATGAAGGGTGAGGTGCGACCGATGTGCAGGCTACACACTCGAGATTCATTTCCTATCCAAATCCGCGGTCGCGGTATCAGCGCTGGTCAAGCACCTACCACAGCACCACGCATTGTCGAGGAAGGGCTTGGTTCACCGCAACGAGTTTGGAGAGGGAATAATTGGTCCATCTGATGCGAACGGACAGTTTAGCGTTTAGAATGACCATATCGGGGGAGAATATCCACATCATTTGTATGCCAATGGACTGCGGAGTTTAAACCATGGAAACGAGTGAAGCGATCAAATCCGTTGCAGAAGGATGGAAATTATCCCACTCCGCTTTTTGAAAAGGTATATAGGAGAGGTAAGAGGTCCTCATTTTTTTCCATAGAAATAGGGAAACATTTGTGATATAAAATAATAATAATAAAGTTTATTGTTCTAGGACCTTGTCCTATGGAACATAAATCATTTTACACAATTTGACTCTGCAGTGAAAACAGAATTAAGTACTTGTCTAACTAAATGCATACAATCAGAAGAGAATTATACAGAAAAATAAATTACATCACAATTAACCATTTCAGAGATCAACTACTGCGGAAGGATAAAGTAACTAAATAATAAAATAAATGGATAAAGTAACTCAATAAAATTAGCCAGTGATGCTATTGTACAATTTACAAAATTAAGGATTACCTTATATTAAATTTTACAAAACATTTGACAGTAATAAACAGAAAAGGAAAAACCTGGATTTGAATAACAATAGAAATTTGAATAATAATAAAATATTGCATTAAATTATAAAATTTCCAAAACATAGAGGCTCTCAGAAAAAATTCTGTCTCGGACTTCTATAAGAGTCTCTGACATGGTTTAGGTTTAAGGAGATAAGCGTATCATGTGTTTAATGTGGTGTTATGCGTCCATAATTATATAGTTCCAATCCTATTTGATGAAGCTGAATATATTTATGTATGTGATTGGGCGTGTTGCGAGCAATAATGTAAAAATCAGGATATTACAATTCATGTGCTCGGGTGGCGCTCTTGATTCTATTTCTGCATTGAATAGACGCAGAATTTTATGAATCCTATAAAGTTTTCCACTATGAACAGTAGACAGAGGTCTCCCCTGTGAGCCGTTCAACTCGCGTATAGTTATTGTCGTTGTCATATGGGAAATCAACCTCCACTCTAAAATAATTTACACCATCTACGATACATGTGAAGGCATCAGAGAAGGATGGAAGATATCTTTGGAGTGCAGCAATTAGTTGTGAGAAATCAGTCTTAGGAAATAGTGTAATCTCAGCAAAAAATACCGACTGGTTTAGTTTTATATCCCATCGAAAAAGTGGAGTGCTACAGTTTGTTTTATACACAACAATCATTTAAGTATCGCTATAGCAGCACAAAGTCTGTAACCATGTTTATTCATCACCATTATCGTGGCTTAGGCTCTAACGTAGGACAATCTACGCTCAAATTGAGAGGGTATTTAGGAACCCAATGGAGATGGAGCCTTTAAAATAGAGGTAGGTAAAACTCAGTTCAAATTTGACCCAAGGGATTTGTGGAATATGGCCATGAAAAGAAAATTAGAGTGACCAGGTATTTTTGAGAAGCCAGGATTAAAGCTGCTCCAGTCACGAAGTGAGCCGGCGAGACTATCATTAGGAACCCTCACTAATATCAGGGCAGTTTGGACCACCCGGAGAGAATACGATTTAATCGCTTCAGATGGGTAAACAAGAGTTCAATGATTATCCCTCCGTACCATGCGCGTTCGCTGAAGAGAGGGCTTTGAAATATTCCGTTAATATAAACGTTACCTGTTATACTATACCATTCTTTCTTGAGCATATTAGCATAAATCATCGTGATCTTACCTCTGCATCACATATTTTACATATATTTCCCAGCTACTTTTATTTGTTTATTTCACCAGTCCCAGCATTTATACATTTACTTTTACCCAAATTCATGCCTTTGTTCAATAACAAATTCATTTGAACGAACAGATGGAATCTCTCGACTTTTGGAAGGGGTTGGTTTGGAAAACCAAAAGACTAGAAGGTTCAAGAATTGCGAACTAGCTGGGAATACCTCAGTGGAGACACCCAAAGAAATACACAGAGAAGAAGGAAGTCTTGGTAGTTCAATTGGTAAAGTACGTGGCCAGTAATCAGGGTAATCTGGGTTCGAGTCCAAGTCAAGGTGGATTTTTTTCTCTGTGGAAATTCTACTAGAAGATTATACGCAAGATTAAAACAACTTTCTAAATCCAAATCAGATCGATTTAAAATTGGACACTGCCGACACATTTCTAAACCCATTCTGCAGCAGTAGGAAGTAAAGAAGCAACAAATTATAAGGGATGAACTGTCGGATCGAAAGGTGCAAAAATTTGTATTCCTGCACAAAATACACGCCCAACAACGCCACAACGTATGCAGAGTACGATTAATTCAAACATATTTCACACCACACTCCATTATTGATTAAGAAAGTTTTTTCGACTTAAAGTTATAATACGAGTGTACTATCATAACTACGGCTGATGATCATCCAACATCTCCCATACGCCCTTGCGGTGGCTTGCAGGGTAAAATTTAGATAAATTTTTACGAAAACCTAAGTAATGAAGCATTAATGATTTCCCATCTCAGTTGCCCCTTTGTTAGTCTGTATTACACCGACGCGGTAACCCAATCCAATATAGGGTGGATGGATGACGTGTTTGCCTTTCGGGATAAGTTTTGGTTGGACTATTTTATGCAACCTAAGCACCTGGAACAACTAAATAAGGAGTTATATATAATTTAAAAGAAGTCTTAAGAAGAGTGGGAAAGAGATGTACTTAACTGAAAACCTTAAAAAGAAGACGGGACCACTCAATCGGCCACATATTAAGACACGATGGCTTGATGAAGACAATCGTCGAGGGAAAAGTGAGCTAGAAGAATGGAAAAGGTAGGCTTCATATGAGGTATATGGAGCAAGTTGTGAAAGGTGTAAAAGAGAGGAGCTACGTCAATATGAAGAGGTTGGCCGATAGAAGAATAGAGTGGAGGGTTGCGTCAAACCAATCCTAGGATTGTTGGCCGAGGATGATGATCTAATATATTCGTTCCTATTGAAGCCGAAAACATCTTCTTCTTTCGAGACACCCACCCTGTTTATTGGGAATACCTTCTAAAACATTCAACCAATTTACATTTCTTCCCTAGCGTACAACATTTTGAAAGCTAGATTAGCGATATCCCACCCAGCCATTTTGATGGCTCTCACTGCAGCGTGGCATGAGAAAATATTTGTATTTCTTCGGAGATTTGCATTTAATTCCAGATATTTTGGACATATAAAAAAAAAGAATGACACGCACCCTTGCGGTGGATTTTAGGGCATTATATAGATGTAGATGAAAGCCTAGCTTCAATAGTTCCACCCTAGTCTCACACCTGCGGCTCAGTCGTATCCAAACTATTGAAATCTTCTCCTTATCTTTCTTTATTCTGGATCGCTATCATCACGTTTTCTTGATAAGAAATTCCTTCGCTCACTATTAACTCCATTTTCCTTTCTAATATTATGCTTTCATTCCATTTTTTTCGTGTGGGAACAACTACGACCCAAATTACTGAATCGTTCCACCTGCTCTAATGTCTACCCCGTCGAATTCATGAAATTGCATAATTAAGCGTCGATGAAGCTTCCTTCTCCTCCTCCTCCTTTAAACCAGCTCGGCAGCTCGCCCAACCGACGACGGCCAGACGTGGATACAGATGTCTCGATCCTTCCTGCATCCGGAAATGGATAATTCTCGGTTAGGTATGTTGTTTTCTTTTTTTCCTCTCCCTTCTGTTTGCTTAGCGTTCGCGGGTGCGCAACACGCAAATGATGTGAGGTTCCCACGATGCCTCCGGCGGACGGAAAACTGTAGAATTTCGAGCGTCACGCCAAAATGGAAATTGCTGCGGAATTATGAAGAAGAGGTGCGTTCCTCTTTTATTTTTGAGCAGTGCTCGGTCGTTTTGGAAGATGGCTCGCTACGGCCTTAACGAGACGTGGCCATCGGGAGGTATCGGCCAATGGAATCTGGTCCGAGTAGAAATTTTGACGTCGCGTAATTCTATCTGCATTTAAATAGTACCCCGTGAGCCACCGCAAGGGAGTGTGGCAGAGGCTGACTTCCAGAGATATTTTACATACCTTCCATCAAACAGTCGTATTACTATTTCCTTCATTACCGGCTTCGCTAGTTAGTTAAATTTAGCTACGGGGCACGGCAGTATAACACACAATACTGATTATAATTTCAGCATTCATTATAAGTAGAGTATACCGATTTATTTACTGTTATACAAATATTTGCTGTTTCTTGTTGAGCCAGCTAGGAAATAATTAAAACAGTCCTCGCTATAACCTGAAATTAGCACTGCCATTACCAGTTTTTATTGGTTTGTCTACTTTTTTACCAAAAGGCACGTGGCAGTACTGACTTTGAAGCCTATATGACTTTCCTTTCACGTCTCTTGACTTTATTAGAACACTTTTAATATATTTGTAATATCTATAGCAAAGAAACGTATCTAAAATGCCTACAGAAGATTAATCCTGGGATTTAGGCTAAGTTATCTTGTGACTACTAAATAAATTCTTAAAACAAAATGTACACATGGTCAAACCTCTTGTGGGACATTTTGCAAACTCTACTGGTATTTGGTACACGAAGCGTCGTACTACTTAGTACATAAGAGTAAAAAATTACAATGTCCAATCCTAACTTGGTGTCTTCCCGGAGAGTCAAAGTATTCTACTATTTTACCTCAGTGCACGCGGAAATATGACCTTCTAAGCCATCAGGGCTTTCTATATATATACATTAATAGCGTCTTATTAATTGATGAAGTTTTCCTCATGCCTTTTAATGTCTTCAGAGAAACAATCTACCTAAAATGTCAACGGGGTTTTTGCCTGTACTTCAACCTAATAGTAAAACAGAACTGAATACTTCGGGAAATTTTAACAAACCTTCAAAATAATCCTTTTGCTTTCTTAAAAATCCTTCTGCTCTTTGCCACGTTGAGTGTCTCGCGAGAACGGACATTGCAGAGTATTTGCAAATAGTTCGGTATTATATATGAGCAGCGCGGAGTTTTTCAGAAGGTGTGATGGCATAATATAACACGCTCATCGAGAATTATTGACGAATAGGATTGGGTCTGAATTGAACTCGTCAGCATTTAACTGTATATACGTCTAAAGTATACTATGCTAGCCACTGTAATGTTACTTGAGAGGTGAGTAACTCTACTCAAGGCATACACTAAAGTTCAGTGGAAATATTACTGCTAGTAACAACATTATAATTCGTGTTTTCATATCAATAGAGTTTCATTTAAGGAACGGCAACTTCAAATGCCAAAGTAGCCTCCCACCTCAAAATAAAATCACGTGACAAATATTGCACGAAATTCACTCAAATATTTATGGTATCGTACCAAATGTGTAAGGACTTATGCCTAATGCGTATAGAGCCTCCTACAAACATGTATCAAAGCCATGTTATCCTTATATAGGTGATAGCAGTGGTATCTATAGCATTTATGGCTTCCCATACATCTTTTCCATTTTATTAGCATGTTTGCAATACATTTTCTGCCACTTTAGAACAAATTTGCTTTAACAGTCTACAGTATATTTAGCTTCCCTTACTTCCGCCTGTGATCCAGTAAGGAAACCTAACCAATTCTTTAAAAACCATTTTGACACTTCCAAGACGATTATGCCTCAATTTCACTACTACCACTGTCCATCGCTTCCCGAAAAATCACACTGAAATGGAAATTAAGGCGAAATTGTTAACATGAAGTCAAAAAAGAGCGCTGAACGTCTCTCGAAATCACTATATAAATATCTTACTTTATTGGAAAGGTGGAATTTTCAAGTTATTCAAGAATTACGAGCATGGGAATAAGACAGATCTGAGTTAGCATTTTTGTCAAGAGCGTTGATTTTTTCACCGTACAAATTTTGATATTTTTATCATCTGTAGGAAAATTATCTACGTCAAATGAATACAGGAGATTCATTCTGCACTTCAATTTGAGGCCTCATAGTACCTAATGCTTATTTATGCAAACAACCAGACACACTGCCGAACATATCATGTCGTCTATTTACAAGTTCAACCACTCTTTGCTACACTAATCATCCTGCTAAAATGTAAATTCCAGCAATTACCGCAAGGGGGAGGGGAAGTGAGTGGGGGGGGGGTCATTCTAAACGAGGAATACATTACCGCTGGGCAAACGGCTATATTGCTTGTGACCGCATCACCCAACTCACCAAGGGAACTCGACAGCTTCATAGACTAAACTGCTTGCATGTCCGAACTTTCATCCCGTGGGAAAGTCGTAACTGCACATAGATAAAATGAAAATGCATATGCCGGTAAACGCCATCCCAACTAGGAAGAGTCTAAAACAAGTATCTTGATACATTTTACATTTAAAGTATCCAGCTAGCGCGCAAATTAGAACTGAAATCTAAATTACTATCTCAACTAGAACTTTAAACCTAAATTTTGAATTTTTGCTAATGTTTGTTTCTTTTATCTATGAATATCTCTTATTGTACACTGAAGATGACGTTCTAAAACTCTCTCATCCTTGGTGGTTGCATGCGTTGCTGTTTATTTTCGCCTTTCCTGTATTTATCCTATGTACATACCTATACAAACTTTCGGAGTACCTACACTCATGTTATAGTTATAGTCCTCTACCTATATCCTTATCCATCCAGGATAAGGATAATTGTGTCTTATTAATTCAGTCAATCATCCAGGATCCAACTAGGATATATCCATATCCTAGTTATATCCTATACCTAAGTATAATATGGTATATATAATGATTGTAACTTAAAAAGTATAGTCCTATATAGTATAGTCCTAATTTTGATATCTCCAGGGAAACAATTCATGCAAAATTTCTGAAGAAATATCTCTTGTAAATACGTAATGGCGCCAGCCTGGGGTCGATTCTACCAATATGAATTTCGAATAAACTACAATGAGGTTATTGAGAGGCGGATGATATCTTGAAGATGTATGTGATGGTGGAAAAAACTCAGTACCGAGATATGCCTCAACTCCCCCTTCTTATGTTGCAGTGACGCTTTGACAAGAATCTTTGTCGTACCAGTGGCCATGGCATAGTTTCATTTGGACCGACACTATTTCAAGCGTTAGCTAATAAGAGATGTTTACGGAGCCAAAAAACACATCACGAGAATATTTGGTAATTGGGACACAAATTAGGCAAATACCGACACATGAATTGCTAATTGCCTCGTTACACGTACGGATATGCAGTGCAAATGAATTTCAATTTGCATCACTCGGTGGCAATAGAACGCGGCAACTTTGTCTCATGAAAGTAACGTTTCCTTCCCGTCCTTTAGTACCTACCATCGGCGCAGAAATTATGTACACACGAGTTTGGATACAAATAAAATTTGAGACAATGTATCGCACTGTAAGTTTTCTTATTTAATTCTACCTTATTTGAAGGCTAATTCAAAATTTTAAAATCCAATTTTTATTTTTCATAATGATTGTAACTTAATAAGTACCGGTTTTGAACATTTCTCGAACAAAGTGCCAAATCATAAGATGATTTGTTAACCAACTACAAGTTCTTTGATTACAAGCAAAGATCAATAGCTTTGTTCTTCAATTTTTATCTTTTCTGTGCATGATATGAGTTGCAAGATGGTATCCGTAATAGAGTGCTACCGAAGAATGAGAGTGATAAAATGGATCGATTGAGTGACAAACGAAGAAGTCTTAAGAAGAGTGGGAAAAAAGAGATGAAAAACTTACTCTACTGAAAACCTTAAAAAGAAGTCGGGACCACTCAATAGGCCACATCTTAAGACACGATGGCCTGATGAAGACAATCGTCGAGTGAAAAGTGAACGGGAAGAATGGAAAAGCATGCCTCGTATGAGGTATATGGAGCAAGTTGTGAAGGATGTAAAAGAGAGGAGGTACGTCAATATGAAGAGGTTGGCCGATTGAAGAATCGAGTGGAGGGCTGCGTCAAACCAATCCTAGGATTGTTGACTGATGATGATGATGATGCATAATAGAAACGAATTGTTATCATTCTTGTAGAAAGCAGCATTTCAAAACGGGCTTTGTAGAATTTCGTTCTTGGTGGCGTTGTAGACCAAATTTTCTGACCGTTTCCATGTGTTTGTCGCATATTTCAAAATTACATTTAATTTATATCGATTGGTAATCATACTGACAAATATGAATTCAACCAACGGGTGACCCACATGATCTAAGCTGTATAGCGTTGCCGCGTACACCCTCTCCGACACTTAACTTTGGAGAACAGCGAGAATTTTACAAATGACAACCCAGGGACAGTGAAGAAGAGAAGACCTTCCGCCCAGCGAATATCTTAAGATTGGTTTGAAACAGCTCTTTATTTGATTCTCTTAACGGTTTGCTACTTTATATTTACGTATTTCTTCTCTTTCATATCCTTCTATACCTCTATCTCATACCAGGTCATTCTTCCCGTACTCATTCCTTTACGTAAAATGATTTCCTGTTCATGAGCGCATAAGAAACCTTAAAGCCATTTCACCAACCAAAATCTTCTTGAAGACGCCCGTGGTGCTAGTCATCAGTGGCTTAGGAATAAAAAAATATGGTAAGATTAACTTTTCTGTAGACCTTGCTTTTGATTTGTTATTTGTCGCCGACAGTAATAAATGTGGTTGGTGGAAATAACAAACTTTGCAAATTTCACTTTATAAATTTATTCACGACCCGGGTTTCAACACATTGTGTCATCTTCAGGTGAGATGAGAAGATGACACAATGTGTTGAAACCCTGGTCGTGAATAAATTTAGAAAGTGAAATTTGCAAAGTTTGTTATTTCCACCATGGAAAAATCGCACAAAGTTACCCCTGAATCCGTTACTTTTCTCAATAAATGTGTTTGTTCATTACAGCATCAATGTGAGCTCTAGTAAAATAATCTCACTCTTTTTTATTTAGGACAGTTGAGAATCTTTGCACGGCAACAACTCTGCCATGCTTCTCCCTTTCCCTATCACTACCCTATCAAATAGGTTGATCAAGGCTCCGAAAAAATGTAAATGGAAACTGAAGGGCGTTCAACAATTTCAACTTGATTATTCCCCAACATATCTGCATAATACCCTTCTGCATAAAGGTGTGTGGCAAGGAGTGACATTCTAGGTAGTAGCTACATATTAGTCGATCTATTTAAACACAACTTTACGATTGATTATGATGTGATCTATGCACGATGAAGTGTTTTTGGAACAGAATACATGTACGAATCGTGACACGTAGCATAAGTCCTACAAAAGTATGCCCTAATAAAGTGGAAAGAAAATATGCTTAAAGAACGTTCGTAGCGACGTAATGCAATACCATGTAAATTATTTTTCATCATCCTTCCAGATACCACAATGCAGCTGAAAGAATGTTGGGTTACTTAGTTCAAAGACGGATTTTTGTCAGCAATATTTGAAGCGAAATTGCTTTAGCTCTTCCACATTTGCAGTCATACAAAGAGAGCCTACCGCAGTAGTCACGTTTGAATCGTACAGACCCGGAAATCTAAAGGTCGCGGTGCCGAAACCCATTCAGGACATGGATGATGTATGTTTTTGATTAAGGATTAAGATCTTTGTTTAGGCTTAGGGATATAATCCCAAAACAATTCAAAAGATTGCTAAAACTCTTGAAGACGTTTTCAAATCTTCAGCCATGACAAATCGATAAGTAATTGGTTTAAAAAATGAGAGGCATGTTTTAATACACAAACCTTAAACAGAGTTTTCCCTGCGACAATATGAATATGGTAGGCCAGGAAAGTGATTATTCAAACCCATATTTGCGAAAAATTCATGGCCCATTCTCATCACTTTAGCCTGATCTACAGAAGTGATTTAAGGTTAATGTTGTATCATAAGCTTCTCGTGCGAAATAGCGCCATTCATACCTGTTTACTCAAGTTCACTGTATCACAGATTTGTCATGTTCCCAAAGTTTCCACTCCAAAACTTTCAACAAAATAATTGAGGCTCTTAAGCCCCCTCACAGCAGATTCCCGTGAGCCGGGTGGTCTCCCAATGAAAATATGCTCGGGTCACGAATCAAATTTGCTCAACTTGGGGAAAAATGCCAGAGGCATATTTAGTGTGAAGTATAATTAAAGATGAATAGCATACCTCTTCCCTCGTTCCATCTCTGTATTTTCGGTGAGTTCTTGTGCTGCAGAAAAACTAACATCGCTATTCACTTAAGCGTAGTTCACATGTTTGTCGGCCCTCCAGAATTCACCCCTACGAACGCAGGATAAGCGTTATTTCTCTTTTAATGAGATCCTCAATGAGTAGAAACACGTAGGAATAAATTGGTACAAGGAGAACATTAAGATTGTCCTGAGAGAATTGCTCTAAGTAAGCGTTAACGGAGAGGAAGGATATAAAAGCATGAAGGATTTAGATAACTTAGCCTAAATACAAAGAAAAGAGTAGACAAAATTACTGTGGGGAGTGGTATAGTGGCATTTAAGACACGTGAATCTTGAAGACAGAGAATGAAGGGAAATGGGAAACTTATGACGATTACCAAGAAGGACAGGACGAATAAGAGAGCAAAGATGGGAAGATAAGTATGGACCATGATTGACAGATAACAAAAGGCGGCAACTGGAGTGGATTAAGGACATTTTGAGAGGTTACGGAATGCCAAAGTTGTGGGAAAGCTTGGTAATCGCGGAGGAAGGATGAAAAGAGCATGACTCCCGTAAGGCACACATCAACATAAATAAAGTACTCTAAAAGCCAACTCTATGGTACGTGGCAGGGGGTGAATCATTAAAAAACATGCCCAAATAGATACAACGTTAATTAATAAGTGAAAGCATAAGTTATTATCATACTAAGCCCGTATAGCAAAATGGTTTGTATCTACGATATAGTTTTTAATTTTATATATTGATATAGGTTTTAATTTTATCTTTTTAATTTGCAAGGATACCTTAGTTTGCAATTCCAACTAAGAATATAAGGGTGCAGATAAAATAAATTAAATAGAGTGAAACGAATTCTACTTAAGCGCTCTCATGGTGTTTTCAAGTCTGTTTCCGCACTAATAGGCGCTTCAGACCGGGAGGAAAGGTATAAGGATAGGGATGGAAGGGATAGAAGGGATAGGGATATGTGGTCTGAAGTCGTTCGAACCTGGTCATTTGGAACTATTTATTTATAACCGCATGGAACGATGATGCATTGAACTTTTAAATCCGCAAATAATGTAAATAAATAATTATTTATTCATCATTATAGTAGCTAGAGTACTATCCAACCATCTTTAGTGTCCGGGTTCGAATCCTGGCGTTAATATAAGATTTTATTCGGTGTACCCCACCCCAATTGAATTCTGCGTGGAGAGAACTTAAAGTTCAGTACCTACTCCATCCATCGGATGTGACGTTAAACAGTGGATCTCCTTGCGCTTTCCGCTAGTGCCGACACCAGATTTTTCTACACCCTTCACCCAATCCTTAACCTTTCATTCCCTTACTTGTAACTTTCCTCCCGTTCTGAAATGCCTATAAGTGCGGTAACAGACTTGATAACCACAGGTTTTAGGAGGTCGGATTGATATAGTGGTTAGAAAACTAACCTCTCATACAGATGCTCCAGGTTCAAATCTCGTAATGGAAGATATTTGTCTCATTGATAACCTGGTTCTAATTGAATCCTTAATGGAAAGTATTGTGCTTAGACCTCTATTGCAATAGTTGCATGTTGGTACTCGGACTTAAAGCTAACCTAACTTACTGCATGTTTTTGCATGCTTGCATTGCTAATTCTTTCTTTTTTTAAATTATGAAGTTTAGACTAGTATATTATTACTAATCCTTTTTTATGCATGATATGTAATGCGTGAGTGGTGTGAATTCAACCCCTGCCACGCACCTTTATGATGGCTTGCAGGGTATTATGTAGATGTATATTTATTTGAATCCAAGGCTCCGTCCGTCCGATGGGATGTTAAGCAGTGAACCCCTTGGCGTCTTTCTACATCAGCAGGATAATTCAGAAGAGGAGTTTCTCTCCAACCTTCCATTCCCATACCTTCCCTCCTGTTCCGATGTACCAGTGAAGTGCGGGTACAAACTTCTACCAACTCTACTTGGTATGAAAGTAAAGTTGGTAGAAATCTCATGATTTTCTGTATTTATCACCCGGCTTACTCTATTATTCCCTATACTTCGCTCCTCATATAATGTTTCTTCCCATTGAAACTTTCCCTTCTTCAAGATTCCGGTGTTTCGGAATGCAGACGATGAGATTGATCCCTCATCCCCTCTCGAGGTCCCTTTTCTTCGCCTCCTCCCTCCGTATAATTACTTCGTTAGTCATTCGATCCGCCCATCTGATCGCCATCAATCTCCTTAAGCGCCGAATTTATTCATTGCTCTCTAGACTTCGGCCCTCCGCCGCTACCTCTGCTCCGAGCACCTGCGGTATGAACGGACTACACATGCTCCTCTTTGCATGAACCGCTCTCATGCTTGTTATCTACTTTATTTACTTATATAAATTGTTAATTAAGGAGGTTCCACCATCATTCAAAATCTGGTAAAAGAGCTATGTTATTTAACGAATAAATACCGATACAGAAAAACACCTAAATGGAAAATCATCTGAACAGTGATAACGCATACACAATAATTGTATGAGTATGCTATTATATAGCGCGTTGTAGTCTCATTCCATTTTTTACAAGCTCTTTTATGACTCTTATGAAATAAGCTCATGACTGACATGTAGTTGCCTCGTTTAATTTATAAAGTGAGAATACATGATCAGTCCCGCTAATACGTATTTTAAAATAGGTTAAATATTTTCTTACCTAGTTTTAAGCTATTCCCATGCAAATACAACTCTTTGGTATGAATTTTATTGATTTTTTTTCTTCCAAACAGTTTTGTCTTCCAAACAGTTTTTGAAAACTGTTTGGCAACAATGACGCATTTACCATTGAAAGCATTCGTATTAATTACATCATGTCAATAACCAATGAGTTATTTAAATTACATAAAAATATAAGGACCTTGGTAAGGTATATTCCTTTATTAAGTTAGTAAATAGGCTTGTAAGAACGCTCCGACACAAGTACTGTTGCCAATGATAACAACATACTGTAGTGCCACTTTCATGTAACTAAGGCTTTTCTGACTTTTTTCGAGTAAAGATCTATTAATATCAATTAAACAAGTGTGGTAAGGCGAGCACTTTTTATAGTGCTACATTGATCATAAAATTGCGCATCTTATATTAGTTTTTCGTCAAAACGACATTTCTCTTTACATTATTAATCTGCAAATTTTACTGCAAGATCCTTCCTCTGGCGTATAACCACGTATAAAATAGCTGATTTTCAACGTCATTTTTCTTCAAATATATAATGAAAAGGCCTCATCATTTTGTTGCCAATCCATAGAAGGACCAAAAAACTGTGTATCCTGAAATTTTCACGAAGGTGACATGTACTTCATAATTCTGTGGAGCCTCCTTAAGTTGTTATAATTTGTTCCGTAGTATTTAAGTTAATTTGGTTTATATAATTTTATTTATTTATTTGTTTGCGGTTGTTTGTTGGTCACATTGTTGTTGGTTGTAGTGATGGAGAAATGGAGCATTAAAGAAGTGAGCCTAGAGTTAAGTAACTTAAGAGTAAATACATAAAGTAAGCAATGTTTAGAGTTGATTCATGTCGAGCTATTAGGAGCGGTGTTTTGCAATACTCCTCGTATAATCGTGCGGTTAGGAGATTATTTATTTGCGATTATCTCTAATGTATCAATTCCTTCAGGTTTTGCCTGAATCGATTCGAGATTTTCTTTTGGAACAATACTCAATAACATCGATTCTTGTGCTTCAATAATGGTGAGGTCGAACTCTTTTTAAGGTCTACGTAACTCTGATAACCAATGCGAGTGTGTGTGGCAGAGGGTGAAGATGGTCAAATATGCACTGCTTACGTGCAATTAAGGGCAACAGTACTACTACTTTATGAAGATATGTTAAAAGAATCGTGTAAATGGCTACTAGTAGTATCTACCACCGCCTGAAGTTCTAAACACTTGGTATTTAGCATATAAGGGCCGTTTACGCGTGGGAATTGACTGCTAACCCGACCTCGCATGTGTAAACATCAGCGGCTATGTGAGTTCTGGTCGATATTGGACATGTCGAACTTTATCGATCCACGTTCGAGCTATTTGCGAAGTTGAAGTCCCTAGTGGAGATATTTCCAGCACAGTCGCTAAAATTACCCAAGGAAGCCGATACACGATTTCTGATACCGGGCATTTGGATAGATTTACAAGGATCCCCCTCACCTACCCGCTCACCTTAACCTCCCCACCTCCCAGCGGAAGGTAAGACTTTGAATAACGAGCAGGCAGAAGAAATATCAATTTATTTGTTTTTTGTGGAACTGCATGGAAATGGATAGTCACGTGTGATGCCGAGCGCTTTTACTAATTCACCTCAATGCCGAGCTAGCGGCTTTAGGCCGTTGGTGCATACACAGAGTAGCATTAGTGATATCAATGTGTGATGCACCTCGCGGCTCTTACAGAAGTCAACCACTTCAGGTAATTAACAGCCAGACTATTAAATGTATTAAAATGAGAATCATTGTCATATCGCAGGTTGAAATTTAGACTTAATCTCTTAAATAAATTCCAAGGTAATATTTTCAGTGATGAAGTTTCAAATATTTTGCGAACCCCAACTTACTAAGGTAGGGGGGGTGTGCTCGAATCGTTCGAGATTGATTCCGGTACGGAATAATCCCGAACGCAATGTAAAAACATACGAGTGAGTCCTTAGTTACGTACCGGAATCAATCCCAAGCGATTCAAGCACACCCCCCCTGGACCATAACCAGGAAATTAGAGAAATTGATTTCCGAAGTGACAGATACAAAATATCCTTTTTTCCTCGTACAATTAGGGATATGAATAGCGGTAATATGTCCAATACGAGTGTATCAATGGATAGCATAGGTAGCTGTCTTATACCGACTCTTCAAGTCCTTATACCGACATGCAAGCTGCATGTCGGCATAAGGACTTGAAGATAACCCAGGTAACAGCATGTTTTTGCATGCTTGCTTTGCCATTTTTATCTCTTTCAAATGACGAAGTTTAGACTAGTATATTATTAATGACCCTTTTTTATGCATGATATGTAGTGCATGTTTGGTGAGAATTCACCCCACGCCACACGCCTTTATGGTGGTTGCAGGGTATTATATAGGTGTATATTTAGAGGTAAACGCACCTTTAGATATACTATGAGCCCTGTCCACGTATGGCGGCTCAAACTCCTCCCCTTCCTCCGTCCTTTGCCTAACTGTGCCATTAATTTTCCAAAATTTGGCAATGATTTTCCTTTGGTGGTATGTCGGAACGTTTTTCTCACTCATGTATTATAGTCCTATCTTCCCCATGCACCCTTAAGAGAGCCAACTTTAACATTGCCTTTGATCGTCAAGGTGAAGGTTTTTCAAAACCACAACATTTTTCCAAATATCGGCATATTTTACCAAAGCGTTCGTGACTTGGAATGGAAAGCTGAATTTGACGGCGATGATGACTTTTTTTTTAATAGGTGTCTTCTTTCTTTTGGTTCAAGTCCAGTGATTGTCGGTTAATAAATATCATATACCTTGAGAAAAGAAAATAATCCTAGATTCCAAAAATACGATTTTTCCGTGTATTGCTATGGAATAATGTACGAATGTTTAAAGTTAAACCTGGAGCTATCTCGTTAGTAAAATTGGCCTTTAATGTGTGGGTTGACGATGTTTAACAATTTACAAGAGGACAGAGTAGACTCCTCTCACCATCATTCTCCGGGTTGAAAAAGGTTACTGTGCCCAAAATATCCAAACTAGATGCGTTTCGTTTCTTTTGCACTTTGTATTCACACCTGTGTACATTTTCATACATATATGCAAAAAAACACACAAATTGTAGATGTTTGCAAAGGATAAGATGGAAAATACAACAAAAAACATAACATACATTAATGAACACGTAGTGAAAGGAGAAGGTGGAGAAAAGCTTGATCAGAAAACAAACGATTTCGACTTATCCAAGGCTCGAACTATAAGCCTCCAAATTTCCGGGCTACTATGCTACTAATCACAACAAAATTTGGCCCCTGCTAATGTAGACTCGATTGGTGTCTGCGCTGGGAAGGATTTCCTTCTTTCAATGTTTAGTTTTGATTGCAGGAGAAACAAATTACTGGATCTAATAACGGACATATTCTCTTGTACTCACGCTAAAGCAGTCATTGTTTTCAAAATTCGTGAAGGGTAACGGAAAAACCGAAATATTTTAGTTCAGCGTTCTTCTATATGGGGTAGGACATTGAACTCTCAATGCAACTAGCGGTGTTTACCGTAATTACATCAATATCAAATCACTTCACGGGTATAGATATGATCGATAGGTCCTTGTTTTCTTTTAATTCTCGATAATCTATCCATTATGTTACCCTATCAACAATGTATAAACACGAACTATTGTGTGCTCTAGAATGAGCTTTAATTTTATGCCTCATCATGCTCTGATCTGATACACCTTTAATCCTACCAGTTAATCCCTTGAGCCTCCCAACCTTCTATTCCAATCTTCTCATCGTAACCTGAACCTTAATTCGAATATTGTTTGGAAATTTTTACCAAACACTGGTAGTTACGGCATCATTAGCATCAAATAGTATGCCTCGGCACCAATCAAATGGAATTAAGAATCGATCGTAAAATATGTTACGGAAATGGCCTCATTGTCTCGAAAACGTTAATGATTTTTCATATTCGTGTTTGAAGTGAGAGTTATCATGTTGGCCAATCACGAGCAATCACGATCTCTTATGTCGCTCTCCAATAACATACGTATCGATACAGGCTTCCACGCAAGCAATTAGTGACAATGGTCAGACAAACAAATGAAAATATTCCGTTAAAACCGAGGTAAATTGTTCTGATGATGGAAAAACTAATCTCTTGATTCAGATTAGCGTATTTCAATCTTCCTAATTAGATGGAGAGTGGAAATGAACTTCAAAAATCGCAAAAAAACTCAAATTTTGAAATCAACTGAGGTATAAAAAGCCCTGGCTTAATACATAATTATAAATACCGTCATAGATAATTTCTTTTGTATCCGCTGATAAAAAAATGCATGGTTTTCAACTGCTAAATGCATAAAGCAATAAGCAATTTTAATCCACACGAGATGCATCTCTAGTTGCGTCAAATATCTATTGATTCCTGGAATTGTGATAATAAGGGAGATTATCGATCGATCATAAACACATTTTATGATACAACTAGATGCAAACTTCGTGAGGAATAATAAGACATCTTGTAAATACGTCCGAATTCAATGGTGATCTGTTTCAATGGTCGAGGTTTGGCATCTATTGTGGCCTCTATCCTTTGAGCTACAGAGTATATTTTATAATATTCTATAGGCATGTTGTATGAATTGCAAGTTAAGGATGGTTACTTATTGCTCGTCTGTGTAATAAGCAATACCCTGATGAAATTTGTATTTTGTCAGTATTAGTTTATTCTTTTGCATCTCACGTAACTATTTCACAGAATAGAAGTTCTGCTTATTAAAAAACAAAATCAATTTTTCCAGATTTTTAAAATCGTCCCATCATGGCTAAAATATAACCCTGTTTTTTTTCTAAATTGCTCCGTAAAACATATTCAAGTGCATTCAAGTACCTTGATTTTAACCAATGAGCTTGGAGGGAATAAAATACATCTATTAATATACCGACCGGGTGGAATGTATACGTCAATGATACTTCGTTGGAATTAATTCTAATTGTTGTTGTTATTAGTTTTATATAGATGAAAAGAAGTCTCAATGGACATTCAATTATTCTCTCGACCCGTTCGTTTTACATGATGTCCCTCTTCAGTGTTCCACACCTCATAGTTCCCATCATTCTATCAAGACTACACATTCTTCTCCTCCCTCTACCCCTCTTACCGAGCATTCTTCCCTCTATCACGTCCTTCAAAACACTCTCCCCCTTTTAATACCTTCATCATCTGCCTTTTTCTAATTTCCTCAATTTATTTTTCTCTCCTTCCATCTCAAACACTTTCCATTTCTCTTCTGTTCCGCCCACCTCACTTACTCCATATTTCATACCCATATCTAAAAAGCTCGAAGTGTATTTTCATTTTACTTCGTATAAGCCCATGATTCTGCGCCATATAGTGCCACACTCCTTATTAGACTTTCACTAGTATTTTCCATACGCGTGTTCTCAACGATCCTGTCATTAGCTCTAGTCCACGAGTTGATAAAATAATATCTCTCTGAATGTAATTTCCCCTTAACATAGGATCATGAAGATTATTCGGCACCGTTGCAGTGAATTTTATGTAAGATTTCGTCATCATTCATGAATTAATGCACATGGAGTCTACAATCGAAAACGTCATGTTTTGTGCCAAGGAGGTGGGCGGCCTAATCCTTCCCAAGCACCCCTATTGTTGCTTCATTGTCTTTCGTAGGCTGTCATGCGTATGTCGTCTCCAGTCCCTTCTAACCTACTTCATTTTAACCACAGAGGAGTTTCATTCCTGATTCTTTAACTCCTCAGTTGCTTATTCCTGATTTCCAATGCATTGGCAAACATCAGAAGTCAACTATGCGGTTGATTTGACAACAGTGGAAGCCGTATCACTGTGGCGATCAGTCTCGTATGAAAGTTTTCGATCAAAATGCTCCATGATGTTCATTTATTGCATTTCAACGGCAATTCCTATCGTTAAAAGGTAACCTTCCCTCACTTAAACTGTATGTTTTAGAAGGTAAAAGATTATTTTGAAAACTTAGGGAGCGCTGAACTGTCAAATTTCACTTCATGAAAAAAATTCCATCCCGGCCAAAACTTAAAAAACAAAAAGCGAACGAAAATCGACTGGAGCATGCGGAAGTGAGAGAGAGGTGGGATTGGTGAAGGCCAGAGGCTCTCTCGAGAGCGCTGGGTGATCATTGGTAGTGGCCAAGGTTGTAGTTCCAACCTATTAGGTGGCCTCCTCATGATGCTGTATATGTCCAAAGACTAAAATGCATGGGATGCTGCTAAGAAATGATTTCTATGAGCTTGAAAAACAAAAGCAGAGGCTCCAATTTTTTGTGAGCATGTTCCTACCTCAATGTGCGACAAATAACAAAACGATTACATTAGACCGAAATTACGGCAGATACGACTGCGGGGCACAAAACAGAACGCTAACTTATAAGCGCCAATTTGCAAACCCTCAACATTAACAGATAACCGTGAATTTTTATTCTGCTGTTAAAAATAACTATCTATGATGTTGAAGATAAGGTGCCACTAGCGGAATTAGAACCAGGAACGACAAAAAATTAGAACAATGGCTTAGTCTGAGTAAAGAAAAGTTTATTCAGTATAGTAGATTTGCGAAAGCCGAGGATAGGGGTGTAAACGGTCAGGTTAGTGTATAGGTAAATACACTGGTCTCTGACCCCTAGGGCTCGGTTTCGATCTGCGGTGGGGGAAGTCATTTTGCATTAGTAAGCTGATTGTACTTAAACGCCTTAGGGAGTGCATTCGAGCTCAGTACTCCGTCCAACGCGACGGATGTGACATTATGCCATGGTCCCCTTAACGCCTTTTTTAAGGGAAGGCTAAACTCTACGCCAGGTTTCCCTTCACCCGTCATTCCAACCCTTCGAATACTATCCTTGTAACTTTACTCCCGGTCAGAATCGCCAATAAGTGCAAGTGCAAACTCAAAAACCATAGATAGGTAGTTCGGGTTTGTGTAGTGGTGAAGGTACTGTTCTCTCACTCTGAGGGCCTAGGTACCAATCCCGGCATGGGATGTAATTTTTCATTGATAAGTCAACCTGGGTGGATGTTAAGCCTTGGTGCCTTTTGTCAGGAGAAGGCTAATGCCGGAATTGGGTTTCTCTCCTTCTTTTTTCTTTGCCCATTCCCATAATTGTACCTCTAATCCAGCTCTGAAGCGTCTATAAGTGCTGTTGGAGACTTGAAAACACAGATGCGAGGGCCAAGGAATATAAATACGTAGAAATATATAGGTTAAATTCCCCCTGTAGCCACTGAAACTGTAAATAGTAATAGAAACAAGATCATTGTCTGAAATAGAGCCGGTCAGGTTTTCATCAGCCCAAAGGCGTTTCAACCATTTGTTTCCAATAATTTTCGTTACCGAAAAGCTATCAAATAGTAGGATACATAACCGAAATGAACTCTTAGATTTTCAGCAAAACAGAACTTAATTATTTCTACTGAGCAATTCTTCATCACATTCATGCCACATTAAAAATGCTATACTAAATCCTAACTCCTGAAATTATAAACATATGTCAATCGTTAATTTGGGTAATTTTCTAACGCTGTTTTGCAGTAACAAAAGATTAAGGACTCATCACTCAATTTCGTTTCCGTCCGAGAGAGTCTATAATTTTTTTAGGCTACCATCTAGCAGCCAATAGATGTAGCAAGGAATTATGGGCAGTCCCTCTCACTATCACCGAGGCCATGTCCCTCATTAATTCCTTCTTTATGCATTCTAATTTTCATTCCCACTTAATTTCACCCATCATTCCCACAATTGACCTCCCGTTTCCCACTTACCCGGCATTATTCCTCCCACCTTTGACTTTGGAATCCCAGGACCTATCAAACAAATTCCCCATCCAATATATCGGGCATTATCCAATTTTCCCCATCATTATACTGCCATATTCGGTAACTGCCATTCCATTCTTCGAAATGAAGGCCTCATCCAGGATATCTTAGATTAAAAATTTGGTTAAGCCCTTATATGGAATTTGGGTTGTATTTCTGAACTAACGACCAAACTTATATCGAACGATAATGTTCTCCTACAATCATGGCTTAAAACTGATGACCCGCCAAGGCCTCTCGTTAGTAAGCGTAGGGTTCTTAATATGCTGATTAATTGGTTAGTTCTCAGAATAACCAACAGAATGACCAGTTGTAGCAGCTAGAATATACCATCACTAATATAAAAATACTTTCGTAGTTTTGTGTCCAACTGTTGCAGGTGACCGATACAATAAGTCATTTGCGGCATTAAAAATAGGTTTGGTATTAGGACACAGACTAGCCTTGAACTTAGGATTAAAAAACTAGAAAAGATGGAGGAGTTTTTTTTGGGAGGAATTGTTATCTTGGTAGCTCAGTGACCAGCAACAGATGTAGGAAAAAGGAGACATCCAGTAGAACAGCCCAGGTGAAGAGGTGATTTTGCCAAAACAAATATCTACTTGTAGCTGGAAAAACAGGGTTAGTAGAACAAGCTCATATAGGGATACTCATCTGTAGTGCTACAGAATAATGATGACAGCAGTCTTTAGGAAGTGAAAGTGAACAAACTCTTTAGGAAGGGAAGGAGTATTGCTTTTTTAGCTAAAATATTATTTTTTATGAGGTGGAATGGTATATTTTTAAGGAAAGAACAGAGTATTGATTGGTAAGAAATGTAAGAATATTGTTTTTTTTTTGGAGTGAAATATTTTTTGGGAAGTGGAAGGGTATTGTATTCATGGTAACGAATAAAAATAAAAAATAAAAACTTTTAGTATATTCCACACAACTTTTTAATAACCGACCTAGGTTTCGACAAATTTTTGTCATTCTCAAGGTACCTTGTATCTGAGCAGCAGCCTTACATATCCACCAGGTCGTTGGCGGGAGGAAAAGGAAGGGGGAGGGGGTGAGTGGGGATTGGGGAAATGGCGGTTAAGAAGGGAAAGGGGGAGGAGGTTAGGTGAATGAGAAGGGGGGGAGGGAAGTAAGTGACCTTAGCTGAAAGTCAGTTGCATGGATATGAATAAGCTAGGAAGGGGGATTCTAAGGAGGGGTGAGTGGGTAGGGAACATATAGTCAATACATAACTGTTCTTTATCCGGGCTTTTCGCAATCTCAAATTGTTCCAAAAAGTTCAATTTCAGCCCTTTGTTACGCATATGTAAAATCTTGGGTTTAAAATCACTAAAATTGGCCGATTTCACATAAATGTCTTGACAACCCAGATTTGTCTTCATGATTAATAAAACACTGTTTATGTTCCTTGATGCGAATAGAAATCTTTCTGCCAGTGTGACCAATGTATATCTTGTTAATCTTATGGGTATCTTAAGCGTGTTGTGTTTTAGGAAGACATGTAACCAACGATAGAGAAAGCAATAAATAATTAGCCAGCGGAATACCCCTGGCAAAGAGAACACTACCAAAAGAAAAACCTACTTTCGGTTGGATATACAAGTTTGAATGCAATGAAATAATTTATCAGAGCATGTATCTGGAGCATGATTCTTTACCGCAGTAATGTGTGGACGATAATAGCAGCAGAAAAGTCAAGGATGAAAGCATTCGAAATGCGGTGTGGCAGAATAATTGTGAAAATAAAACAGGCCAACCGAGTGGCAAACGAAGAAGTTCTGAGGAGCGTCGGAGAAAAGAGAATTCTTCTTAACCTTGAAAAGAAAACTATAACTCTTAATCTGCCATACATTGAGACCTGATGGCCAGATGAAGACAATCGTCTAGAGAAAGGTGATTGGGAAGAATGGAAAAGGAAGGACTATCATGAGTTATATGGAGCAAGGGGTTTAAGTTGCGATAGAGAAGAATTGTGTTTATATGAAGATGTTATCCGACTGGAGAATCTTGTATGAAGCAGCGTCAAAGAAATCATATAATTGTTAACTTATAATGACGATGAGCAATTGTGGTTGCAGACCGCAAATGGTGAGGGAAATTCTTCAATGCCAAAACTTTCAGCGGAGAAAAAATACGCTTAAGTTTTATTCATTAACTTCAATTGTAACTGACGCTGTCTCCATATAAATCTATCTTTTCATTCTCGTAATTGTAGGTAATAATTTTTTTAACCGCTTTGCCAGGATTTCCCAACACAATTGTTTTTTTCCCTCGGCCAAAAGAATGCATGCTCTATTATTTACTTTTTCATCTGTGGCTCCACTGAAGATGCTATCAAGTCTGATTATGATGAAATTCCCTTTTGTGAAAATTCCGAATGTTCTTTCCCTTCAAATTGAATCTTTTCTACCAAGAGATGATAGATGCCAACGAGGTAGGAAGTATGGTCGCGGCAACATGTGTAATCAAAACTAAAAGTGAGTGCGTGTGTGAATGTTTCCAATTTAATTCTAAAAAAGCGTTATAAACACACATTTGCATCTAAAACCCTGCAAAAAGCGACGAGAAGGACCTTTCTCTCTATATTTAACAACAGTCTTACCCCTCGCACTCCCGATTAACGAACAGAACCTTTACTTGCTTAATTCTGCGGAAAGAATGACATCAAAAGACCTCATTCGTAAGTACCTAGAGATTTCCACTTTTTCTCCCAGAGGAAGTTTTCAAAGGGCGATTAATCCGTTCAAGTCATAAAGGTGGTCTACCTTGGCTCCCATAGCAAAATACAGCGAATAAAATTAAGGTCTTGGCACCTTTTGACAAAGCGGAAAAAATGATGAAAATCAAGTTACATTTTTTAAGTCGTTCCATGTAATTGTGCAAAAGTCAGAAAATTTTATTGGCACGTCGTAAGACTAAACCGCATTGAAGCAGAACATATCTCCAGGTTTTTGTATTATCGAGTGACTGCAGCAGATGTCTATGTGCCAACTAAATTAACGTTGATCGATTGAAGATAAAAATTAAATATTGTACACAATTTCGGAATCAATTTAGATTGTATTAAATTTATTCCAAGAATTCTCTCAATGACATTGCTTCCAATTTGGCAAAAGATAATTATTGTCGGGTAATAACGTTTCAATGATAATTATGACATTAAAACGATTAATAAATTTAAAACTACCCATCATGATGAAATAAATGCTAGAGTTATTGCTGGGAATAATTTCCATTAGCTCTCCATTATTTGTCTAACGCAATAATATAAATGAAAATTTTTCATTTGGAGTTAATAACGGTACAGATGGTGGGACGGCTGCCCTGTGGTTATTTATGAATTGTGATGGAGCAATATGTACGTAAAATATAGAACTATAACAAATGAACCCTCGCTTGACTGTAGTATATCTGTATAACATTAAATTTGTATTCTTGGGAGCGGATCTGAGAAAATTGAAACACCGACCAAATTGAAAAATAATTATTGTGAATAAGTATTTTCCTTTTTTCTAGTTTAATTAGGTTTTAATAAATATTCAGCGTGATATTTTTTCAATTTATTCCATTATTCGAAGAATTCATCAGATATGGGATTTGTCAACAAATAAAAATGTTTTGTTTTAATGGAAAAAAATAAAATAAATTTTTACCCACTTCTGCGCTCTGTAATTATTGGGAATTTATTCTGATCTGGCCACGGCGCGTGTTTTTCTGTAAGTTTATGAACTGTGTATTAGCGAAAAGTCATTTAAGAGCTCAAATCACGCCAAGAGTAAGAATGTTGTGCTTGCTTTACGATGAAGGTCTTACGTATTACATACTTGCGGTTCAATCTTTGCCTCTGAAGCACCGAAAATCCCAACACTACCACAAAAAGTCGGTTAAAACATGTCGTTTATAGAATAGATGGCCACAAACGGACGTGGAGTATTTCATTCGATTGGGAAAGATGCCTCGCGGACAGTTCCCGTTGAATGCAAATATGCGAGACTTTCCAGGAACCAGATATAGGAAACCGTTGCCGGGATGTCGGAAGCAACGGCTCCATCTGTCGGAGATGCCACGCCACGAATTTCACGGCCGGAGGGTTTCGTGTACCGCAAGGTCCATGCTTGAGACCATCAGACCTTCCAGCCAGCCCTTCGAAGGACAAGGCATTTCGACCTTCGCCCTGAGCGTCAATTCAAGTCAATCCACACAACAGGGAAATCTTTCTCCGACATGAGACAATTTGGATATTAAGCCGCCGGCATGCAAGCAAGCAGAGGCAGGCGTATCGTTTCAAATCATTCCTCGGATATTGCCTCAAATATTGTCATTTGGAGCATTCTGTGAGGCATACTTTCGGTTATTGTAGCATGAAACGCCAAAGCACTTGTCGAGGTAGCGGCAAACAGAAATCCATTTGTGGAAGAGTGATTTGTGGGTTATCCCGTAACAGTATCAATACGTGCCAAGGATACCACAGCAATAGCCAGCAAAACAGTTCGAACAAATATTTATTATAATCATGCTTGTCTCTAACATTATTGTCATAACTATCATCTGCCTACTTAGGAGAAAATACTCCAACTCTACCTCTATAGTCCTCATATTCCAAAGATATTGATATTATATTTTATGCATAACTTTCGTTTTCACTGCAACTATACATAACTACTGCATAATGAATGATGGAATAGTGTTAAAATTGCCTCATGAACTGTGTGTATCATATCAGAATATCATTTATCAAACAAAATTTAATATAAAAGCAATTATGGTAAGAACGGTTCTCATAATATCTTTCTAATGCTAATTTCATGTAGATGCCTATCTAATTTGGTAATTTCCTTGACTTCTGATAAACGGTTAGTAAACATAAACGTTTACATGCCCGCAATCATTTTCAAGCTTCGTAAGTATTTTTTAAAATGCTGTTCTTTTTTTGCTCCACCTGCGTTCTAATGTTCGCTTCCATTAAAAGAAGGCAGAGTAAGTCTAGTTGCATGTCGATCATGCATGTTTGTGATCTTCACCCCCTGCCACATACCCTCGCCGTGGCTCGCGTGGTAGATGTAGATGAAAGTGGTTGGAGCGAATACTTGCGAATAATGTTATGATCAATACCATTATCGAATCCTAGGAAAGCGAGTACTATGAAGAAAATTAATAGGCCGGCACACCCGAAGAATGCAGATTCGAATCCCACCCAAGGCGTAAATGTTGTGTTTGTCTTAGGATTAAGATCTTAGGAAGAACGGTGCATCATAACTTTAGTCGTTGGAGCACCAAAACTTTAGTTTACCGCAAATACAACCAGTAAAATATTACATGCCCATTTCTTGTTATTCTTTCAGGTTATCAGCCCAGTTCCTGAGTTGGCAGAAAATAGTATTGCAACCTCGGTACCAAGTATTGAAGAGATTACGGCTAGTAACATTTTCTTCGATGCCAATGATGCTATCGATGATGTTGAACCCATTATGAGAATACATCCCATGGAGTGCCACTATGCTTCCAGGTAAAACTATATCCATAGCATATGGAACGTTTACTAATTTGTGTTTTTACTTATAAGGTATGTTTAAACAGCTGCACTATCAATTAGTAATTATCCACAACGAGAAGTTATATTTATTGAAAAATTTTATTTATCGTGGGGGGTGAACGACTGCTAAGATTATTTCCAACGACTAAGGTGGGTGAATTGGTAGAGGCAGGAATTTATTGTCCTTCTTTTCTGTTTTATACCTTGAGAATCGGTAATCCCACAGAGTCTGTTACCAAGTAAACAGCCAAAATGTTATGAATATAGGTGATTCCAAAGTTTCATAGTCATTTGGCTGTAGTTAAAAATAGGAAAAACTCTGTCGCCGTAATATGAACTGGTATTTAAACGTATATTTATAAGCAAGGAAAGTGTGTGGTCCATTACAATTGCAAATTCCTTGTGAGAAATCCACCAACATATGTAAAACAGGATAAGGGCAACTTTTGTATTCCGCTGATTATTTATTACACAGGTTCGGCCGGCTTCGACCGATAGACCATCTACAGGTACATTGCACTGCATTATCATTATAATACAGTATATCTGAATATCGGATGGTGGCCGAAACCGGTATTAACTGTCTAATAAATAATTTGTATGGTGCACAAGATCTCCTTTCTCTGTTTTATTATGGAGAAATTCTAAGTATTCAATTCATTAAGTATTTCTCCAAGGCTGTTATGCTTGAGGTGAATTGTAGGTTCCATTGACAAGTGACCTTGGGATGTTTTAGTATTTTAAGACAATGGTTAGGGTTGGTTGGTTGGTTATTTAGGGGAGGCGACCGACAGCTGAGGTCATTTGCGCCATATAGGATAGGTGGATAATTGGGCAATGGTAGGAGTTTTCAGGGAACGGAGGAAGGGTGGAGAGAAACCCGGCGTCGGCATTAGCCTACTCTTAACGAAAGGCGCCAATGGGACCACGGCTTAACGTCCCATCCGACGGACGAAGTACTGAACTTGAAATGCCCTCCACTAGGAGCTCAAGTGGGGACCGGTTTTGTACTGAAAAATCCACCAATGCCGGGAATCGAACCCGGGCCCTCGGGATGGGAGGCCAGTACTCTAGCCACCACACCAACCCGATCCCCCCACAATGGTTAAGTTTACATGCCTCAGGTTGAGAACCATTTGCGAGACTTTTTCCGGAAACGCAGGAAGAATTGAGAGAGAAACTCGGATTGGGTACTGGCCTATTAGTCCAGTCCTAACTAGAGTCACTGAAAGGTGAACGGGATTCGAGCCTGGGCCCTTGGGATGGAAAATAGTGTTACGGCCGCCATTGCTGCGCAGACCATTCGTGAGCAATGAAAATGTAGTTTTGGTCGGCTCTTAAAATGTTTCACCCGATACCATGTTTACCTCGCTATACCCAACGGTGCCTGTTCTATTCACGAGCGTGCTAGTGTGAGAGGTTGTAAAGTCTAACGTTTTCTGTCACGGTGATTCAACGCTTTGTTCTTCTTCCCTGCACACGTCTTACCTATCCTAACATTTTTCATCTGGTGTAATCGAGTACCGTCATTTCATTTTCCGATATCTCGATCAATCGGACAGGCATTTCATCTTATGAGCATCATGTAGAAGGAAGACAATATAGAATCACGATAACACTAAAATCTCCCTGTCAGAGTGAGTCAACATATTTCCTGCGTTTGACCACCCTCGTGTATATACCGATCAGAAATGCCATATATTCTTCAATACCATTCAAGAAATAATGCCCCAACTTTAGAGAGGGGATTCTTTTGCCATTGGAGCCCCCATTGCGGCATTTTGCAGTACTGTCACGTACAGTGAGTGGTCGATACAGAAAGGGAACATCAGTAGATATATGGAGCAGTGTAGTGTGGAAGATATCTTTTTCGTTGTAATTGTTTTGCAGATGTGGAATTTATGTAAATATTCATAGCAAAGATAAAAAATACAATATATGGAACTCTTTACGTATTGAGATGGTTCAACTTTCGTGGAACCATTACCACACATAACTTATGCTTCCATAGCAGTGTTAAAAGTGATTTCAAGTAATACCAATGACATTTTCGTCAGATCGTCGAGGTTTTGATAATATTAATCGACTCTTCTTTGCATTTCATTCGTGTGGTTGGTCGGTTGGTTGGTTATTTAGGGGAGGCGACCGACAGCTGAGGTCATTTGCGCCATATAGGATAGGTGGGTAATTGGGTAATGGTAAGTATTTTTAGGGAACGGAGGAAGGGTGGAGAGAAACCCGGCGTCGGCATTAGCCTACTCTTAACGAAAGACGCCAAGGGGACCACGGCTTAACGTCCCATCCGACGGACGGAGTACTGAACTTGAAATGCCCTCCCCTAGGCATTCAAGTGGGAACCGGTTTTCCACTGAAAAATCCGCCACTGCCGGGAATCGAACCCGGGCCCTCGGGATGGGAGGCCAGTACTCTAGCCACCACACCAACCCGATCCCCCTTCATTCGTGCGATGTCTCCTTCCTTACGCTATTACACTGCGCGAAACTGGCTACTTCCCTTCTACATCTACAACTGTATAATACCCTGAAGCTACCATAGAAGTGTGTGGCAGGGGGTGAACTCACACCAAACATGCCTATCATATCTACATCTACGTATTACCCTGCGATCCACCGCTAGGGTGGGTGGCAGGAGGTGAAGATCACCAAACATCCACCACTATCCCCTTCATTCTATTCATAGCACATTTTCTTTTTCTTGATTCTCGTAGCCCGTCGTATTCTATCTTCTATATCGGCCTTTGAATGACATTGGCCTTAAGATTCTGTTCCATTCACCTATTTGCCTTCTTTCAAGTGCCTCAAATAATTTGTTTCCTCCCAAGCCATGTTCAGTACCTCTTCATTCGTTCTCCTTTCCATTTCCCTTTCTTCTTTCCCCTCCTTAAACTTTCTATAAATTAATATTTCTTAAATTTTCAATCTTTCCTCATCCGCTGACAATCATAATTTGTCTGACGGGTAATTTGGTAGAAGCTTTGTTTTTTAGGGAACGGAAGAAGGATGGAGAGAAACTCGGAGTCGGCAATAGTCTGTACTTGATACAAGACGCAGCTTGGACTATAGTTTAACGTCCCAACCGATAGGCGGAGTACTGAGCTTACTGAAGTCTCTCTACACAGCACCCAAGTGGAGGCCGGTAAACCAATGAAAATCATCCATCACAGCCGGGTTTTGAACTCGGGCCATCGGGATGGAAGGCAGATATTCTAACGACCGCATCATTAGGATCCCCCGGGAATAATATTTGTGATTGTAGAATTGCAATTTATCGTCTAGAACGAACAAGTTCGTTTAGGGCAGCTAGAGGTAGCTTCTCCGGTCGCAAGTACTGGTCGTCATTCAAACACAAGGTGTCCGATCTTCGCAACCCAAGCGTTGAATAGTCCCCATCGTGTTTTTCCGGGGCTTAGACTAGAACGGCTGACATGTGGGCATCTAATACGTTACCATCATGAATAATTCATCGCATTCGGCTTTCATCGCCATAACGTTAAGGGCCCCAATTGGGTTATTAAGGAGGCTCCATGCTAGCAGTCATGGACAGCCTCGCCCACCGAAATGGTTCTGAGGTGCACACCATGCATCGGTGCTCCGGGGAGTAATGCGATAAGCCGCAGAAAATACGTCGTCAATAAACATAGCTGTGGTACCGCGTTGATGAAACAAACGTATACCAGGAAATAGACATTGATAAGACTCGTTAAGCAATGAGAGAGTCGCTGTGCTCATTTATGAGATGATATGATATATAAATCAATGTATCATTTTTAGTCATAGGTAATATTGTGAATCATTATCTGCGAATATACTGAATGATATTGGTTAGAAAAATATCACATTCTCGTTAAAGAGGTTTGGTGCCAATGAATTTGAATAATGCCGTCAAGATACATCTGCATCATACCCTGCAAGCCACCATAAAGGTGTGTGGCAGGGGGCGAATTCACACCAAACAAGCATCACATAGCATGCATGAAAAGGATTAGTAATAACATTATAGTCTGAACTTCACTTCTCATTCGTCTTACTTCCTGTCGATTACATTTTCTCTAACCTTCTCAAAACTAGCATCTCAGAGGTGTCTCACTTGCTCTCATCCTCTCTCTCTCCGAAGGCTTTTTATCCATGCTACATGCAGCCACTAGGATTATGGGCATTTAGTATTCGAGCTCATTATTGAGATTCAAAGTGACAGGTACTCATAGGACCCCTCAAGTACTAATAGGTTAATAAACCCCTCCAAGTACTAATAGGTTTACTAACCTATTAGTAATTGGATTATTAGTATTAACCTATTAATACTTGAGGGATGACCATCCCATCACAGGCAGCACCAAGGCTGGACTTCCTCAGAAAAAGTGAGATGTAAAGTAATTTTAAGGAAATGATAATGATAAGAATACGGTATCAAACGCTACACTTATTAATGCCTTAGGTCGGGCATTATTATAAAATATGGGAGGCCCTTATTTGATGCAAAGACTTACGTGATTTGATGAAGATGTGGAGAATAGCAGTGCATTGAAAAAGAAAACGAGTAAGTTTAGGGAATGGTTGAGGGAAAAATTACTGAAAGTGATTAGAATGAGGCAGAATGCGTGGACAAGTGAGAATGGTAAAAAATGATGTTTTTGTTGCCAAGAAAAGAGGGGAATGTGTGTTCTAAAGTATGCGGAGAATATATTTTCATTTTGTATTATGAGAGGAATGTAGCTATACCTATCAGGGCACGCAAAATATTGTGCATCAATTTGGACTAACATTAATCGGCTGAGCACCAGCGGTGATATTTATATTTCTTTACTTGGCCCCCCAGATAAGATTTTAATACAAATTTTTATTATTAAGAAAAAGGGGTGTTAGGCGCATTGAATGGTCGGATAATAGCAGAGGAACTCTTTATTTTCGTCTGGCCTCATTTAAACTGAGCCAATAGCATTGGGTGTCTGCTAGACGCAGTATTGGTTAGGAAACTTGTACATAGGAGGTATGCGAGGTCGTCATGATATACGATATATTTCTTTCCCAACAAAAATGAATAAAACGAATGTGAACAAGCATAATTGGGAGAGAAGGGTCGAAATGTTGTGTTAAAACTGAAAAAGATCACTTTCTCGTATAAGAGGTGTAACCTATCTGGTAGACTTTTCAGGCTTGGATAACCTGAAAAATGAGCAGAAGCCGAGTAAGTTTTGATACCCCGAGCAAGGTAAGGAAAAGTTATCCCAGACCGAAATAACTCGAAAAACTAGCACTTAAACGATGCCTAATTGAATGGAAAAGTTTTCTAGGAGTTTTATGCGGATGAAATGGTGTGCCCAGATATTTTTTTAGCCCTTCTTTGAAGAAAATCATCATGTTTAAAAGTTTACGTAGATATATTAATTATTGCTAATAAACTTGATTGTAGTCTGTTTTCCGATAGCTTTATTTATATTTTAAGAAAAACTGAATATTACGCTTGATACTTTCACGATAAAAAAAGATGAGACGAGGAGAGGAGGAAAAGATGGAGAGGAGATGGACCTAGGTGCGAAAAGGTATTAAATTTATTTTTTCCTACAGGCAACTGGAGATCAATATATTATCCAAAGAGTCCATAACATATTGATAGTAAGGAAAGAAGATGAAAATAGACATAAGGGGTCTTTTGAGATGTGATTGTGGAAAGTGACAGAGAAGGTATGGTAGGTAAAAGAAGATGAACGAGGAAATACTGGAGATGGCAGGGGAGGAAAGAATGTTAATTGTAGAAATTGGGAGAAGGCAGAGGGCAGACTGAAGAGAACAGATTATATGGGATAAGGGCGTTTCGGAGGACTTGAAAGCGGGGAAAATGTTTGTTTAGCGCGGTAGAGAGTGGAAATGAACAGATATTGTAGATAAAACAATGAGTTTTAGGGCGTAGGTTATGGCTACTACTATTATAGTGAATGCTAGCTGTTGATTCATTAGCTATCACACATCACCATCACAAAATTTTGAAAAATGATTTTCTTCAAAAGAGGCCCAAAAAATGCTCGGGCCCTCCATTTGATCCACACAAAAATTCTAGAAACCTTTCCCATTCCATTTTCAATGGTAAAAGCTCATGTTTTTTGCGTCATTTCGGTTTTGGGATACGTTTTCCTTACTTATAAGGATTCCCAGCCAGATTTCTTGGAAATTACGTGGATTTAACGCAAAACCCGGTTAAGGCCAAAAGTAACTGTGGAATCTTACAAAGTGCCGAGTTTTCTTGTAATCTTGTTTTAAATATTCTTACCTGTTTCCATCCTTTCCATTGGGTACTTTCCTTAGATATGAATACATGAATATAACAATGGAATATTGTATTGCTACCCGTTTTATGTCGATGAGCAAAATGTCGTCGTAAAGTGTGATAAATTAAGAAAAACGGTTGAAGCACTGTAAGTGAAAGAATTTTATGTAAAAATTGCCAAGTTGAATGGAGTACCACATGTGAAATTTTTGTCACAGAAATTAGCAGCATCTATCCTATTTAACTTTGAAGTAGATTTGTAATCATGCGCACTTTTTAAATGAGGACATTTTTACCAAAATAATGACTCCCTCGTCTCCTTTAGATGTTTCTACTCACTCCATTTCCTCAAGCAATGATTCCCATCCTTCCTGCTGAATTATCTTCCACCCCACTCCGACTGCTCCATTTTCCTCTCCCATGATCCGCACTACTCTCTTCCTTCCTCTCTCATATCTCACACCTGTATAATCTCCGATTACAGCTTACATTCTCCTCCCTCGTAGACAAAGTTTTTGAGCCATAAAGGTTCACTGAAATGGAAGACTTAACCGAGTTTACCCCGGGTAACCTTCATATATATATATGCATATGGTATCCACTTTCCCTCTCAAAATAATTTTCCTTTTGATGTTGACGATGTCAGTAAGCGAGTGACGAATCCGCTTGTGATTGTTTGCCATGCCACCAAAAGGGAACTTAATTGAGACTTCTCCAGCGAACTATCCCTTTGAACAGCCAAGTGTAAGAAACTCTGTAGGGTGAACTGTCGTGGAAGACAAAGAAAAAGAAAGATTTTTCACGCCACGGTTTTACATTTATTATTATTTTGTGTTGGCATGCAGTGTATTTCGTCATCCCGTAGGGTTTTCGGCACCAAAACTTATTTCTAGCTGTAAAAAAAATTCCTCGCATGCCTTTAATGACTTTTAATCTTGGTATGCATGGACCGTGATCGCATTGCAAAATGAAAAAAAAGCATTTTAAGTATATATATATTTGAAAGATTAAATCAAGTTAAATGGAAGGAGGACGTAACTTTCAAACCTCTGCAGAGATGATGTACATATATCTTTATTAGATTCATTTACCTCATATGCGCGTGCTCCTAAGTAAAATTTTATGTGATTACACTCTACTTCCATTTTACTGAACTAAGTTAAATGATGTAAAACACTTGAAAAATGGTATCTAAAAGTGCATCTAGCTGTAAAATATTTGGACCTATATATTATCTATTATTTTTTTATAAAATATGTTTTATCAGAAGAATGTTTTACCATTTTATCAGATTTATTATTTTTATCAGAAGAAAGAAGATGTTTTATCATTGTGAAAAGAAAATGTTGAGTTGGAGTAGGAAAGAGGGGTGAGAATATTTAATGTCACTTAATCAGATATATGCTGCAAGTAAATGGAGTACCTTCTCTTAAAATACATTAACTATGGTAGGCTAAGCTCTCCACTATGGTAATTTATAGAGATGACATTTTAAATATGCCTAGATAGATATCTTCTATGTAAATGAGCATGCATCGTATATAGGAAGTTTCGGTTCCTACAAATGTAATTAAACACTTTTTTCTGTCTTATTCATGATTTTCGGTTTTTTTCGGACGAATAGCTTTAAGCTTCTGCTGCTCTGTATTTCTGAAGATTAATTACTTACCATCCTAGCTTTTTTGGTTCAGTCACATCGTAATCTGAAATTTCATATTTACGGTCAGAATATTCGGACCTAAGGGACCGGTGACTCAATACTTGCATTAAGCTTGTAGGAAAATAATTTAATCATACTGAAACGAACGGCTTCAGGGTACAATCATACGGAAAACTTCAAGGGCAAAAACTACATCTATATGACACCTTGTTCGCCACCATAAAGGTGTGTGGCAGGGGTTGATTTCAAAACAAGAGCAGTCAAGGGCATCGCGTAGTATTATTGATGTTGTTTCACAAACCACACAAGCTAAAAGATGGCGATGACTAATATTTAAGCGCAGCTGTGAATAATAACTCTATGGTGTTACTATGGAGCAATGACGTTGAATTAGTACTTCAGTTACAAGAGGCAGATGTGTGTTGAATTCAGAACAAGAATTCTGAAGATATGCGTAATGTTAACTTGCCTTATTCTTTTAATACATTGTTTTAAAATTAATTATCGTTTACAGAACATGTTTCAGTGACAGGTAATAGCAGTTGACCATAAAAGCCTAGAAAATAAGCGCTTTCTACCAAATAAAATATCCCGGACCTTAGTGTGTGAATGTTGATGATAATGTTCCTTTCACTTGAGCGTATTTTGAAAAGAAAACGGGACAATATTCCTAGACTTGGAAAAATTTATGGAAAAATTAGTTAAAGGAGGACCTCATGTATGGAATATGAAACAGGCAGTATGAGATGTAAAAATATAACTATGTCAACATTACGAGATTTGCAGAACTACTTCTAATTAATAACTTCAGGATTAATTACGATACGTAACTAAGGTTTAACTTTACTAATTACATGTGTAACTAAGGTTTACCTTTGTCATTTTCATGTGTAACTAAGGTATACCTTTGTCATTTACATGTGTAACTAAGGTTTACCTATGTCATTTGTTAGTATACCTTAGTGTAGTTTGCCATAGTTACGAGCGAAAACTTATCTCGATCGCTTAATGCACAGCACCCGGGAATCGAACCACAGAGCACGGACGCAGCCCACCACGCTACCCAGGAGTTCTTGCTCGAAAGCAATTTCTATGGGGAGCTAAAAGAGCTACGTCTCATTCACCATAATGGTCTATCAACTATTGCAAGCGCGAGGTGGAATTGGGTTTTAATGAAGCCACCATCCACGTGGATAGATTTTATAAATTATGACGAAGGCCGATAAGCCAACACTGTAAGATTTTATTTTGCCTTAATGCGTGACAAACGTGTTAAAAGTTGTGAGAGGAAAAACCCAAAGGCTTGTGGTTTGAATTTGGCCCAGGAAACCTTTTTCCCTTTGCAAACTTCAACTCATTTCCTTTCCGCGTGTAACGGCAAAACGAAATTTAGTATGGGGGCCACCTGGAAGTAAGTAAGACCATATTGAATTAAGCACTCTATCGGAAATAATGAATTTATTAGCTATTAAAGTAAATCATGATCTACATATTTCCTCGCAAACCTCTGCATGAGTCGTTGCTAGAGGTTGATTCCTCACCAGCCGCTACCATTTTTTGTGTAATATAAATATTTTTAGTGTCTATGTGACCGATTCTAATGTCATGCTAGTAGCTTGCTGGCTTGTCAATATTGCATGTTTGGTGATCTTCACCCCCTACCACACACCCTCGTCGTGGCTTGCACGGTATTGCGTAGATGTGCAGATGTTAGCTAGTTTAACTTAGGAAAGAATCACCGTATATTGTATATGCGGTGAAACGCAAAACATGTACGGGAATTTATAAAAGGTGCATTCTTTGTGCACTATAGGAGAAGTTTCACAAAGAGGAAACCATCCACCTTGACTCCGGAGCTCGAACCCTGTAGCTCTGATTTCCGGCATGGTGGTTCAATTAACTTAAGCTTCCAAGGCGTTCTTGCTCCCTTTAGGGTTCCTGAGTCTTTAAAGGGAAAACATGTTGGACGAACTGACTATCAAGGGGTTATAGGTTCAGGTCCCGGCCAAAATGAATGATCTACATATTTATCACATCTACGGGTGATTCCATGAGGGTTTTCGTAGCTAGTTCACAATCCTTGTATTTGCACATATAAGCCACTATCATGAAGACATTTAGAATAATTCAGGTAGACATATTCTGAGAGGAAGACCAAGGGTCACATTCTAAAACTAACAGGGAAAGTTTAGCAACACGATCCTTCATGTATGTCGGAATAACTATGGAATAAGAAGTTAACCAATCTTAGCACATGAAAAAGACACTAATTATTTAGTACCCTGCCCAGATAGAGTGCTGAGCATGTTTTGTTATGCAAGGGAGCATCATATATCACGCAAAAACTTCTCCGTTGAGGATAACACTGCCACCATCAGGGCGATTAATTTTTTTTGCTAAGCTTTCAACCCTTTCGTGAAACCTTAGCTCCCTCTCCAACTCCGCATCTCTGAGGTACACAATAAAGTCCAATTGTTCCCATTTCATCCCATTCAATACATGTGGATCCGGAGGAGGTAGAAACGGACAGATCCCATTTCATTAAATTCCGAGGGAGAGAGAGGAGGTTGGAGGTACGGGCCCAACTCGAAATTCCTGAGAGCCTCCTCCTTCCTCCCACGCAGATTAACTAACCCCTTGATATCACATCCAATACCCCTTCCCAACTCTCTCTCTCACAGCCGTCCACTCTCGTCCCCCTACCTACCCCGACTCTCCAGCCAATGGCCGCGGAGGGAAGGGTCGTCTGAACTCTCTCACTCCCTCTCTATAGGGGTGAGGTGAGTTGCGGGAGGAACGGGGGGGGGGGGAGGGAGGGTTGGGCTCGAACACGTCAATCACAATCGATCGGTCGATCCTTCGCCTCAGATTTCGATCCATCGCGGCGGTGTAATCAACGTGCCCATCTTATAAATTAACTAAATGGGCGTGTGACAGAGAGGTTGGGGGGTGGGGGAGAGGGTTTCGGACATCGGACCGTCCTTTGATGACGCGATAGAGGGGACATCTCAGTTTTTTTTAAACATATAAATCGCTCGGAAAAGGAATTGCGAGATTAAAAGAGAAAGGGTTTTTTTTTCAAATTACGATCGTTTGAGTGCTTAATTTTGGGAAACGATCAGATGGTGAATTTCCCAAGGGGAAGAACACGTATTGATAAAGAGGAAATTTCATCTACATCCACTAATACGGGAGGATACACATGTAAATATGGACATAAAGTTCAATATCCCTTCGCGCAAGAGTTAAAAGTAGGTTATTTTTTTCTGATTTGGTTGAGAATTAGAATGATTAATGCTAAAAATATTGATTATTGTAGACCTCAAGCAGTAAAAAATGGCACTTGGTTCACGAGACCTAATTAAAATGAATATTTACCCATTGAGATGAAGTTTTACCTTAGGAGCTGAAGTGTCATTGTTTTTCTACATGAACTGTGTACCCTTAAAGACACGTAGAGGGCATGTAGAAGAATGTAAATATTCGTTTCGTACATTCACTGAAGTGTAATTGTTTTTCTACATGAACTGTGTACCCTCAAATACACGTAGAGGGCATGTAGAAGAATGTAAATATTCGTTTCGTACATTCACTGAAGTGTCATTGTTTTTCTACATGAACCGTGTACCCTTAAAAACAAGTAGAGGGCATGTAGAAGAATGTAAATATTCGTTTGGTACATTCACTATCAGAAAAATATTACTTCATGAGAGCAAAATACCCAAATATTGCTTGAAATGGTTAAGGTATTCGTTACTAGATATTAATTCCAAAACAGACACTTATTCTGTTTGCCTACTTTTATCGATAAATTGCCCTTGTTTCGGAGAGACCTCAGCTGCCCTCAAAAACTTCCAGAGCTTGTGTCTATTTCACGTATCCCGGGACTCCTGGGCATCACCTCCAAGTTTTTCCAATAACCCTGTCCCACTTAGTTTCTTCTCGCGTTGGTTTTCACACAGCATGCGAATTTTGATCGGATATCAACGCTTTCTTAACCTTCTCTGTGACGGAATCCGATATATCGGCTTCTGCTCCTGGGGCTAAAACGCCAGGAGCCGATATATAGCCCCTCACGTAGACGAGAACTAATTTTGCAAAAAGTGTCCATGCTGCATTAATTTTATTATACATCAGTAAAATAATTTTATCGCTAATAGGCGCTCATTTTTGTAGCTTAAAATAAAATTAAAATAGTATATACACACACGCAAATTTTAAATCTGGGAGCCTTTTTCCTGAAGTTTTTCACTTGTGCCGAATTCTTTGAGCATATTACACTTGTACCTATAATAAAAGAATTAGAAGTACTGAAATATTTGGCCTACATTTTCTCCAAAAAAAAACAGGAAAATATGAGGAGAATGCGGTCAAAATAATGTACTATAGCGCTATTTACTATTATTTCCAAGTCACTTGTCTAAGACATCAACGGTAATTTTGAGTAATAATCGTGTATTATCATGCGCTATTTTCATTAGAAGCTGGGCATAAGGTACCAAGTACACTCAGCACGAAAAAAGGTTATATAAAATTTATTTCAGCGTTGTGATGCAAACTGTTATAGGCCACGAAGAGAAATAAGTAGATGAGTTCTTCATTGGAGACAGGAAAGCAATTACGGATATGAGTTTAAGATGCCATCTTTGCCGTCCATGCCCATGGAAAATTCCAGACGATTCGAGAAGACTTCAATTACATTCCATCATTTTCAGATATTGCATTCAAAACCGAGTCCGGGGTTTGCATCATTCTTAGCGTGCCAAAGCAAACTTCGATCAGATCTCTGGGGACAAGGCATTGTGATGTGAACGAAACGGCTTCGTAATGCCATTAAGATAATTAGAATATATCTAAGAATTTCGAGAATAATACGAACGTTCTCGCTTGTTACTATTGAAAGGAATAATTTTTAGCAGAATATATTAACAAAAATGGTGAGATATTTCGAAATTTAAACGGCGAAGTTGGAAAAGAAAAAAATGAAGATGAAGAGCTGGCCTGAATATTTTAAAAGCATACTGAAAACTCCGTCATACAATTGTAAGTTGGGCCATAGAGAAAAAATTCGAGAGATGCATATATCGTATTCCTGAGGTATAAAGAAATATCGCAGTTTTCCGCTCATAGTAAGGGATTATAGTTTGTATGGTCGATATTACTTGGGAAGTAATAAATTACCCTGAATGTATTATTAACGGTCATATTTGTAAGGGAAGGTAGTTACGGGCTAGTATATATTGTATATATGGTGAAACGAAACCTAATTACTAATCCTGATAGATTTTTAAACAATCAATTGACTGGAGGAAGGCAGTCGGTTTTCGACGCATTGCAATATGAGGTGGTAGGTTTCTAATCCCTGCGATTGCATTAAATTCTTAAACGATTCTCAATAAATCCTTTGTCTGAATCTATCCATAATCTTCCATGCATACCTATTTGGTGCATTTTAAGCCTGGGTCTGATCAACTATGGTAAAACCGTTTGGAATGTAGCTACAAAGCATGACAATTTGACAATTGCTCTTCAACTTGTTATTCCCGTGTTGGTCTTCGGTGTTCCCGAAGCATAATGCACTAAAATCATACCGTTTCCCTCCAACAGATCGCTTTTCTACAGAAAAGGTCATTTTATCATGCAGGGGCTTAATCACCCAAAAAAACGTATAAATTAATAAGAAAGTTTTATTCCCTCCGTGAATATGGAAAAAAATGACATCAAAAGGTCTAAAAACTATAAGGATATAATAGGGATAATATATACGAGGTTATGTTGTGGAATAAAATTAACTCTACCTTTTGTATATCCTGTCAGCTGAACTGCACTCAAGAATATAATGCTTCTTCGGATTAAACAAAATTTCGGTTAACTTTTATTCCACATAACTGTATCGTTGCTATTTCTCCTTTTATAATCATAGCACATCGACTTCAATTAATGTTATATTTTCCATCCTCGCGATAGGAATGAAATTCTATTGAACGTTATTTATTTTAGAAGTAAGATTTCCTTAAACAGTCTCGTGGGGGAGCAGAAATGAGTAACGAAGTTTGAAGCTCTTTATGGACGTGTAGGTTTTTCGAGTTCCGATGACCTTTTGAGTTTGGTTGGGTAGTGGGGAGGAGGAAGAGGTGAGGGGGGGGGGGGAGGAGCGATGATTGCTTCACGTAGCACCACCCCGTCCAGACAGATCGACGGTTTTAGAGGGGCCAGACGCTGTCCATACGGCATTAATTTTTCAGAGAGGAGACCACAATGGTGTCTGACCCCGACGGGGCGGCCATTTAAGTGATAGTGTGACGTTAAAAATCCTACCGAGGAAGGCAACGGGACACCACCTCAATTATCATTCCGGTGGAACGGTGATGGACACGAATTATCGACGGAAACTGATGGAAGAGAGACTGTTAGGTTAACCAGGGAAACGGAGAGAAAGTTTTTTTCATTGGTGAGAAGAGGTCGGGAAATGTTTATCTGAAGACCTCAAAAAAGAGCAGCAGAATAAATCAATGTGTTGACGACATGGTTCACGATTATAATTCAAAAGTATGCCCGAAAGTTTTTATTTATCATTTATGTTCAAATCAATAAAGCGCAGTTTAAAATATAATCACTCCCTTTCCCCCAACCCTGCCAAAATATATTATTTTAGCTTTGTACATAGATGGAATTCAATCTCTGCCCACTGATTCATTAACTACAGTGCATAGATAAAGTCAAAAAGTCTTTTTAGGTATGATACATTTTGTGTTTTCAATACGAGTTGATGCCGTTCGATAAAATTTTAAAATGACTTTAAACAATATTGAGAACTAGCTGAAGGTGCCCGTTGAAATTCAACTGTAGGGAGAAATATAATAAATACAAATTTTACTAAGAAATTTGAACATTTTTCATGAAAGAGCGAAAATAAACTTGTGTTATGGAGTTAGCTATGGCTCCAAGTCAGTATTGGAACCATAAATATAATTAAAACCAATATAAACATATAATTACTGCCTTGACTCATACCTGGGCCTTTACAAAAAAGATAATATTATTTAGAAAGTTTCAGGCCAGAAGAAACGAAGTAGGTAGGAAGGGGAGGTGCATATGAATGTTTCTATTAATTACAATAAGGCCAGATTCGGATTTTTGGGAATGGTACGACGTACATCTCCGGGAAAATGAATTTCTCTGGCCTTTTTATGTATGTCATGTTTGTCTCAATTCTCTAACCTTATGACAGTGGCGTCAATGCACTTTTATGGATTCGTATTAAGGCATTTTATTTGAATTAGAGTAAATTGTATTCTTTTAACCTAGTACAGATTTAGCCTACTTAAACCAGGTGCTTGTCGCTCGGTTGCATATATTTACGCCTTCTACTGTATATTTGACGTTTAACTAAATCACAATTTTTTAATCATGGTACTCTTATTCTTGACTAGACTACATTTACGTTTCTTATCACGTACTTGTGTCTCAAAAGACAACAATTTTGAAACCGGTCCACTTCGGAATACGGTATAAATCCATAAAATATTTTGAACCCCAAAGAAACTTTCTATTTGAATACTTTTAGTTTTACCGAACGAAAACCTATTTGTTCTGGGGTAGCGCGAAAAGTAATCCCGTATCATTTCTCGGAATGAAATGGCCGATATAGATTCAAGAATTAGCTGCGATACCTACGTCTTTCAATCTCTTTACGAAAAGAATAATGCTGCTTATGGCATCGCTTTTGGACGAACTTTTTTAGCGTCATTGCAGTGGCATCGAGGAACATCCCACGGATATTTACATAAACAAACTCCTGCGTAAAAAGCTCACAGAAATAGCCATTTCGAAATAACCGCTATCCCAGCTTTTGAACCCGGAAAAAGAACTTGATGTAGGCTACCGTTTGTTGGTAACCTCTCCTACAAACTTAAGATAATATTCCCAAAGGACAAATTTAAAGTATGTTTCTATACTTTATCGAACATTTTGTGCAAAAGTAAGGACGTCATTGATTCAAAATTCCATCCAGGCGTCTACAAAATGAAGTGCCTCAGCTGTGATAAATATTACGTTACACAGACGGGCAGGGATTTAACCACTAGACTTCAGGAGCATAGAAGGTGTTCGGATAAGGGAGACAAATCGTCACTGCTGACCAATCTGGCCACACCTCATGGAGACATCGCACCACTGCCTCCTTCAACCAGAAAATCTACATATTGAAAGAAAAGGCCTAAGATTAGACGCATTGGAGTAGTTGTAAATTATACATAGCGAAGATCACCTGTTAGTGAATGACCAACTGTTCCGGATCCATTCCCCATCGGTTGCTATTCCTTTTTCAAATAACCCACCACTTTCCTAATCCCGTTCCAAGGACAAACTCCTAAGAGTTCTTTATACAATTCTTTTTTTTCCATAATTCTCTTCTCTCCATCAAGCGTGTGCGTCATGAGATGGAAATTCTGTCGGGATTACAAGAAGGAGGATATTCTAAAGATACCAAAACAATGTTTCTTGTCTCTCTCCTCGCCACCCCCTCACTCACCATCTAGTCATCACCTCCTTCCCCCCCTATCCACTTTCTACTATCCCCAACCCCTTCCCGTTTTGTATATAATGCACTGCTGTCACGGAAATTTAGTAAGTGTACACCTGAAGATGGCTTAGTAAGCCGAAACATGCGTAGTGTAATTTTAAATTTAAAAAAAAATATATTTGTGACAAAGTTCTACAGTATTTTTACTCACCCGCTATGATCTATTTGGCTATCTCGTCTTCCTTTTAAAATTTAAGATTTCTTTCTCCTTCCTTGTCTTCTTAGGAATCATCCATTGAGGAAATACGGAACTGTTCTAAAAAAGTCGCATATATTTAAAAATGATCCTTATCTCCGAGCTTGGAAGATAGGTTGCTCGTAAGTAATAGGGATATAATGGTGGAAATTGAAACCTCCAACATTAACTTACAGCAAGGATTTCTTTCATATTGACTAGAAATGAAACAATGTGAAGTGATGGGTATTTTTTGCAGTTAACGGTACACTAGTTTTAACCGGGCTGCGCACTTAAAAATCCAGCATAAAAAATGTTTCCCCTTTCTTTCACACGCTAAAAATAACTGAATAAAAATTTATTGCTACGAGGATAATGGAGACCAGGAAGATGAGCGACCCTTCAGATACTGAAAGAACAAGAAAGGCTGAGGCTTTTAGTAAGATGAAAATCCTAACTGCTGGCAGCTAATGATTTTTTTAAGAATCCTTTCACAATATCGACAGTTTCATTTTTCCCACTGAAAGAGCTTGGGTGCGTTAATCTCGCTAAATATCAACTATTTGATTTTACGAGAGTTTTCCTGAATATCAGCACAGATAGAAGAATTTGATGTCTAGCTACCTTAAACCTATCTGAGATATTTTATATCTCTATGAGAGTAACGCTTTTTTTGGGCAAGCAAACATTTTTTCATAATGAAATGAGAAACTTGGCGTTTGATAGAAGTCTTTTGTGCGAATCTCGTTGGTAGCCAATCTATATTTTAGCATCATCAAGTTACGAAGTAAACCCATAAATAAAGTGTGCAAATTTTCAACCGAATTTCTTTGATGTAACACAATTGTTTGCACCCATAGTCTTTCATTATTCCATCAGAAACGCCAATACTATCTGGTTCTTGAATAATTTGAAAATTTTAAGCTTTTCTCCGTTTAGCCAGGTAATAAAGGCATTAGACGTGGACAAAATTACTCAAGTAAGTGCTTAATATACTTGAATTAAAAACGCTTTCCTTGCTCTTAACTACGTCTGGTTGGGGTAAAATGCATTATATTTTTTGATGTGAATCTCAAAATGTTGGAGAATAATTGAGATTTTGTTTAGTAGGAACGGTTCAAATCACTAGCAGGGAAACGTTAGTTAGCTAGCGAGAAAATTGATGCCAGAATATTGAGCGGCATAATCCTAATGAGAGACTGAGAAAAGTTTTGGAGAGTATCCATAAGACAAAGAACTACAAAATAACGGATTAAATTTACAAGCCACAATTTCCTGTCTGTTAAATTGAAGGAAATATTTTGTTATGGGGAGAGGTAACCATTTTGAAGATTAGTAAGGTGCTGGTGAAAACAGGTGGGAATTATTAGAAATAAAGGAAGAGTAAAGAAAAACATCACGTCAGCTTGAGGCTACTCTAAAGGTAAGGAGCCAAGACATCCACCTATGATTGCTGTGAATGTGGTGCTACAGAAGAATGATGAGGATTAAATGGATCGACCGAGTAACTAACGAGGAAGTTCTAAGAAGAGTGGGAGAAAAGAGAAGTCTGCTGATAACTCTAAAAAGAAGAAGGGAAAACTTAATCGGCCATATCTTGAGACACGATGGCCTAATGATGACAACCGTCGAGGGAAAAGTGAACGGGAAAATTGGAAAAGGTAGGCTTCGAATGAGATACATGGAACAGATAGTGAGGGATGTAAAAGAGAAGAATTACGACACAATGCAAAGGTTGGCCGATAGAAGAATTCAGTGGAAAGCGGCGTCAAACCAACCCTAGGATTGCCGACCAATGATGATGATGATGACCTATGATTATTGATCAGAAACCAAACTTCCGGTTTTTATTAATTTCAGTGTTTAAAACGCACCTGGTAAAGCTGGAACATTAAGGAAGATTCCGTAATATTTCATTTGCCAACTATTTTGCACTAGAATTGCAGTAAGCCATTTTGCCAACGAATCAGCCGCTCACTCCAATTTGGCACACATATTACGTTCGGACGAGCACCGTGGCCTTATTGAACTGTTTTTGAGGTATTTTCAATTGGGAAAGGATGGACTAGTTGATACGGACAAGGCAATAGTCAGATATCGCATCCACATCATATACATCTACATCTACACGATACCCTGCAAGCCACCGCGAGGGTGTGTGGCATGGGGTGAAGATCACCAAGCATGCACTACTAACAGGCAAACAAGCAACTGTAGGGTCTCATGCATCTAGATTGTTAGTATCTACGGGATCTACATCTACGCGATACCCTGCACGCCAATGCGAGGGTGTGCGTCAGGGGGTGAAGATCACCAAGCATGCACTATAGACATGGAAATATGATACTATATGGTCTCAGGAAACTAGATTGTTAGAATATAAATAGTAATTAAGGGATTGGTTGCAGAGCAAAATAGGCAGCATAGTAAAGAGATAGGTAGGGTAAATAGTTTAGAGTAGTCTTTAGTGCATGATGCATTTATTAACAACCAATCCCGTATTACTGTGTAGATACTAACAGCCTAGTTGCCTGAGACCCTATAGTAGCATGTTTGCATGTTTATAGTTCATGTTTGTGATCTTTGTGATCTTCACCCCCTTCCACACACCCTCGCGGTGTCTTGCATGGTATTGTGTAGATGTAGATGCACATTTGCTTACGTACTTCATGCATATAGAAGACCAAAGGCTTCATCATTTAAAAATCCGGAGAGAGCAGAATAAATGAGATTCTTCGCAAATTATACTCGGCTAACCGGTTAAGTACATGCATTTGGTTCCGTCATTTAATCTTCATTGAAGTCATCATTATTAAAATTGCTTGGGTCTTTTTTTTTGTTTGATCCATTGGAATGCGAATTTCAATCAGTTGACCCCAGGTCTTTGCTTGCCTAAAGAGAATTGGGAGTAAATTGCTGCAGGGGATAAGTGCATACATTTTAGCGAATGTTGTTGAACTTTAGGTCGCACGAGTGAGTCATGAGTCTCTGGTACCCATAATTGATATTCGACGAAGGAGGATGCCGGTATATTGTAATTTCTGTGCAGAAGGAACGGAGAAAGGAGGAAAAAATAGGTAGGAATATACATGTGTGAGTATATTTTTACATTGCCATGAAAAAAAGAAGGTGATGTGATAAAGTTGAAGAGGAAGGGAAGAGTAAAAAGCAATAGTGCAATTATTAAGGTTACGTACGCAGCAAATATATCATTATTATAAAGTCCGTCAATATGAACAGGTAATGTAGGTTTATCTTTTGCAATATTTTATTCTTTAGCGCTACATTTCGAAGCATATGCAGTGCATATCATCCAAATTGCCCATTTACTCATTCCCCCCCTTGTTTACCTTACAGAATAATTGGTTTTTTGTTTGTTTTGATCTTTTGTTTGTGTTTTTTGCATAAAAAAGGATTAGTAATAATATACTAGTCTGAACTTCATAATTTGAAAAATATAAAAGTAGCAAATCAACAATGCTATATCATGCTGTTAGTAGGGTCCGCTTAAAGTCCTTATACCAACATGCAACTACCAATGCTATCCATTGATACACTCGTACTTCTGCTATCCATTTACTCACTCGTATTTATATTTTTAAATACATTCATACAACTATTCGTAGTCCTAATTGTACGAGGAAGAAAGAAAATTTTTTATCTGTCAGTTCGGCAATCAATTTCTCTAATTTTGTAATTATGGTCCAGTGTACCATAGAAAGTTGAAGTCGCAAAATATTTTTAACGTTATCAGTGAAAATATTATCTTGGAATTTATTTAAGAAATTTAGCATAAATTTCAACCTACGATTCGCCATGACTGCGTTATTGTATTGTGTGTGTACTTAAGGTGGCATATCTATCCTAGCCTAAGCGAGGTAATGAACAAAACAAAAAAATTAAAGGGGAAGTGTTGAGGGAAAACCAGAGTCGGCACCGTCCAACGGAGGGAGTTCTAATTTGGATGTTCTCTCCACGCAGCATCCTATTGTAGACCATCATATTAATGGAAAAGGTTTCTCAGCCGGGATTCAAACCGAGGGCCTTGGGATGCGAAGCCAACGCTATAGGCACCCCTTCAACCCGGCCGCAGGTGAGGTATCAACCGACATGTACCTGTTAATACTCAGTTTGTCCAAATAAGTGTTCCAACTGAAATGAAAGTAATCTACAAAACTATCTTCGCAATAGACGTAAAGTAACTATGGAGGCATTTTTGGCAGACTAATGGAATACCAATTAAGGTTAGAATGTATAGGAGGGGGCATACGCGTACTAGTCTTAAGGGTGAAAACGAAGCCAGAATGGGGGTATCTGAGAAGGTTTAGGGCTCACCTCCTCGGCATATACCATTTCGTTTTACGTTATCTGTAGTGGAGGAAATTCAGGGGTATAGAAACATAAATCGCTATGAAATTCCCAAATTTCATTGCAGCGACGTTTGTTAATCTTTCTCATGCTATTTATACATTTCATTCCCAAAAGAGTTAATTATATTACTAAAACTGGCCTGATTTTTTGCTATTGAAACTGCATATTTAGTGCAGTTTTGCATGATTGCGCACTTTCCACCGGTGAATTGACGAATGTTCAAGAAGTACTCCATTATTCAATTTACTGCGCCAAGTTTTTCCACGTGCAAACACAACTGCATCCGTGAGTAAAATGAGTAATGAACTCGCATGCCCGCACCTTTCACATGTGAAAAGCAACTAACTCTAAATACATAATACACTGCTAGACATCGCTATGGCATGTGGTAGGGGGAATGCCCAGAAACCGAAAGCGAATTTTTGCTCATGGTAGTTGACTTCAGAGGAAATGATTCCAATGGAATATCAATTAGAGGAGAATATTAAATTAGATTAGATTAGGGATTTTCTTCCGGTCAAAGAAGGTTTTCGTAAGCCACTCCTTTCATTTGCCCTCTTGAATTTTCCTTCCTTTACGTTAATTCCCCCTTCAGTCCAGCATAAAATCGAAGTACCTTGATCCCTATACCATTGCCGAACCCCTTTTTTTTCTTATCTTTTCTGGACCAGCATTCTACCCTCTGCTACGACCTTTATTATCCCGTCGTCTTCAATTAGGTATCGCTCCAACCCTTACCTACCCACTCTTCCTCTCACTAATTTCCTCCAGCAAATTTCCCTCCATTCCAACGATGCCCATCACTCCGTAATTTGTCTCATTTTAATGCCCTCTCGGTGGAATTACAAAATCAAATATTTTTCGGCCCAAATTTAATTTCAAGGATAATGAGCATACTCTCATTTCGCGCCTAAGAATTAAACTGGAGTAATCGCCCATCATGGCTATTCTGCCGTGGGGCACAGAATTTTCCAGCAGAGGGAAGAAGCTAGGTTTACCACCCACAGGTGTTCCATTCAAGATTAGGGACAGTTATATATCACAGCCAAGATACCAGGGAAAATTAGAATAGATATAGCAGAAAATTTAAATAAGAAATGTAATTTGTTGCCATTTTTTCACGTATCTATGTTTTTACATTGCTGATTCCTGTACGCTTAGGAAAATATAAGTAAATTAGCGTATGAGAAACGCCTGACCAATGAATTACTGTCACGTTACCTCGTAGGAACTAATAATTTATTTGTAACTCCCAGTTGCTTGTAGGTAGAGCATGCATGGACTACTATTTTTAACATTGCTGATTCCTGTACGCTTAGGAAAATATAAGTCAATTAGCGTATGAAAAACGCCTGACAAATGAATTACTGTCACATTACCTTGTAAGAACTAACAATTTATTTGTAACTTCCAGTTGCTTGTAGTTAGAGTATGCATGGACTACTACTTTTTGTTTGCCTGCATGGTAGTTAGCGTAAATTTTAATCTCCTTTAGTTTAAAAAGCTTGCCTGGATATCGTTGACCCCTGACGCACACACGCTTACGGTGGCTTGCCGAGTACTGTGTAGCTGAAGATATCTCTCTGAAGACGAAGGATTACTTCAGACGATGCATCAATATTTGTAAGCATTGCAAGCTACTGGAAAGGGTGTATCAGGGAACTACTCTGAATCAATAATGCACTGTTTTCGAGTGAAATCAAGTTGACTTTAAAAAAAGTTTAGTAAAAAGGTTCACCAAAACATAAGCCGGATCGAGTATCTATTTTACATATAGCGTTATTTGGGAACATACCTGTACAATTGTTTACAAATACATGTAGTTACAAGCCAAACGTGAAAGAAAATATGTTACGCAAAACACACCTAAGATTTGGAGCCTGGAGCTTAGTGCTTTCTTGGGAAAAGACCTAAATAAATAGCTATTCCCCAGGTAATCTTAATTATTTTTGCTACTGTTGCATATATAGAACGTGGGCAAAAGGCATTTTAAAATCTTCACATAACTTTATTCCTTGGATTTTTTAAATTTTATATTCTACCTTTTCAAATTACAATTTAATTATTAATATATATCATGTAATTCATCAAAAAAAAGAAATCTGCCTTACATTTCGGATCAACATACCATCTAAAAGTGAATCATTAACCTAACAATACGTATATATTCCTAATAATCGAACATTTCCCCTTTTTACCAATCTATTGTCCTCCTCTTTGCTGCAAACCTTCTATCCCTGACCTCAAACCTTCTCTACAGACAATCGGGTAGCGGGTGTAACTTGGAAATCATTAATTCTAATGATGAAGCTTTAAGATATTTAACTCTGCTTTCCCACATATAACTTTAGTTTTCATCATGTGCTACATGAATAGAATCGCTCTGTTCAATTGTGCATCTTTTCATGTTCTTTTTTATATGCATGGAAGATACATATTAGTATTTTTTAATAATATTGAAAACTTTCATCGATTTTTCTGTTTCCCCTACACCTCTTACTTTTGGTTAAATATTGTTGAAGGAATTACAATGTAGTGATTTAAAAAGGTGTATACGCTTTAACAGCACACACTCATGAATTTTCTGCCAATATATGCTAATAATTCAATTTATTAATAGAAATGAATGGCTTATTGATAAATATTTCATTATTGATACATAGATGCATAAGCTTACAATTGAATGTCACTTTTAGCCATCATTTTACGTGTCTCGTAAATGCAAGTCTATTATTTCTCTCACACGGTAAAATTGTCTCCTTCACTGGTAACTGCTTTCGGGCGTTCCTCCGCGTCGTGTGTTGTCAGGGTGACGACAGTTTCTCCAGCCGTCCTGCTGGCGTCTTCAGGTCAGAAGTGTCGATGCTTCGAAATTGGCCGTCTTATATAGGGGCTTGGGTGTCGTAGGTCGTCTCTGATTGGTTCTGATGTCTTGTGGTCTCAAGTGGGCTCTGATTGGTCGTCGATTTTGTAAACTTTGGAATGACTCCAAGGAAAAGAGAACCGCTGAAGACTCTCCACGAGAGAAACCCACAGCATACGCCGCCGTCCCTTATGTAGCGGGAACCACAGAGAGAATCGCCCGAATCCTCGCCAAACACAATGTGAAGACAAGGTTCACTTGCTGTGGAAAAACAGGCGACCATCTGCCTAGACCGAAGGACAAGATCTCCCGTTTACTTCACGAGGGAGTATACCAGCTCCAATGCTCCTGCGGAAAATCTTACACAGGACAAACGGGACGATCAATCAAAACCAGAGTAAGAGAACATGAACGCGCCACTGAGAAGAAGCAGTTCCGCCTTTCCGCTGTCTCAGAGCACGTGTGGTCCGAACCCGGCCACACGGTGGACTTCGGAAAAGCTAAGGTGATCTGCAATGAAAGCCGCTATTACCCCAGGCTAATCCGAGAAGCAATAGAAATCACGAAACAGCCGGAAAATTACAACAGGGAAGACGGCTACACGCTGGCAAACTCTTGGAAAAGAGTTTTCAAAATCGACGACCAATCAGAGCCCACTTGAGACCACAAGACATCAGAACCAATCAGAGACGACCTACGACACCCAAGCCCCTATATAAGACGGCCAATTTCGAAGCATCGACACTTCTGACCTGAAGACGCCAGCAGGATGGCTGGAGAAACTGTCGTCACCCTGACAACACACGACGCGGAGGAACGCCCGAAAGCCGTTACCAGTGTTGAGAAACGCCGCGGAAACCTCTGAACCAATTTGTCCCCTTCAGTTGCATGTTAGTAATGCATGCATTAGGTAGTATTTTAGGCACGACTACATTATAGTAAGCTGATTGACAACAAATGCATGGTGACGGTTCACCACCTGCCACACACACCTATGCGATGGCTTGCAAGGTATCGTATACGTGTAGATTTCTTCTTAAAATGTTCCCCCATTCTCAACCTAATTCTTTTAACGAGATTGGCATTGATAGGTTGCACAGATAAACCTATCATTCTTTGTAAACCTAGCTGCTCTTCGCCTCACTCATTTATGCACCATTCCGAAATCAAAACCTACTTCACAGTAGACAGTGAAAGGAGTTAAAGGAAGAGAATTGGTTTTAATTGCGCTTGGATTTAATGATGATTAGATGCCGGATGGAATTTCGCTATGAGGAGTGACAGTTTACGGGAACCTTCCAGAGCAGACATCGTTGAGGGGTTGAAATTATCGCAGCCCTCACACTCGACAGTTTCATTGTGTAATCTTACACATCCACTCCTCGAACGGCGACAGATCATCTGTCATGTCGCACGTCTCCATTTACACCCGCCGGCTTCATTTTCCATTCCCTTTCCTCATTTATTCGTTTCCCACTAACCTCTCCCTCTCTCCTCCCCTCCTTGTTTTGTGCCCTCCCTCCTCCGTCCTTATAATCCTCTCGAAAGAGGCCGCGCCGCCTCACAATTACACTTCTCGGGGGGGCAGGAGTGACTGCGGTAATCCCACTGAGAGCCTCTTAAAGACCCTTCTGTGTGTCTCACTCCGGAAGCCTTTCCGAGGGAAGAGTGGCTTAAATGAACCATATGGCCCTCGAGGAATACCAGGCTTTCTCAATAATACAGCATTGGAAGAAACTCAAGGTAAACTCTTTTCCCAACTTTTTAAATGTTAAACTTCCCTTACATTTATATGAAAAGGGTTTTTTTCCTTAATTACACGAACTTCGCAGCTGCCAGCATATTTACATGGATAGCACAGAAAACTCCGGCGTTGTTTGCCAGGTCGGTAACGCACTGGCCTGGCAACCCAAAGGTAGTGGCCAACAATCCCGTCCAGTGGGGTTGTGTTTGAAACAGTCGAGATTATTTCGAATAGGTAACCAAGGAGTCACGTGGTATAAACAAGAATGGCTCGCAAATTTGATGTGTTAAAACCGCTGGTTGCAACCTCATTCATTGTTTACACTTGTGTTTTATCTCATTTGTGGGATCTATAGTCGAGAGAGATGAGAAAAACTCAAGTGAAAACAATTTTTGATGATGTAACGAACGATTCAGAGAAATAAAATTTTCAAACCATTCGTGTTGGTACCACGTGACTCCATGGTTACCTATTCGAGATAATTCCGAAGGTTTCAAACACAACCCCCCCCGGACATTGATGATATATTTTCTCAAAGGGTTTGTATCGTGGGTATAGCCTCAGCCATTTGAGCAGATAAAATTCCAGCAACACATCTACTTCGGTGTACACTGTTTTGGTTCACGACACTTAAAGAGGCCATACAGAAATCATGTGGTAGGTTTGGTGTAGTGGTTTGAGTATTGGCCTCTGTTCCTGAGGGTCAGGGCTCAAATCCCGACAGTGGAATATATTTTTCATCGATACACCGGCCCGTAATTTCGTGCACATTCGAGCCCACTATCCTTCTGTCGAATGGAACGTTATTCTGTGGTGATAAAATGGCTCTTGCTGGTTTCTCAATACCCTTCTATTCCCATCCTCTTCGCCTTTCCTCCTGCTTCGAAGCTCCTTTAGGTAAGGGTGCGAGCTTGAAAATCACACAAAGATATGCAGACCTGCGTTCAGGCAGTTGAGTGTGCAAAATTCCTATTAAAAGTGTCCCTTTCTATATTGTTGTCGGTGCTATTCGGGGCAGGTGACTGAGAGATAGGGATATCCGTGTCAATGTGTGCAGAGTTTGGTAATTTAGTGTAGGCAGGAATTCTCCTGGAAAATGGGGAAAGTGAAAAGAAATTCGGCGTCGGTATTGCCCTGCTCTGAACGAAAAGCGCCAGTGTCCAGAGTTTGTCTCATTCGACGGAAAGAGTACTGCACTTTGAGTGCTTAGCACTCGAGCAGAAGGAAATCAGTATATCAATAAAAGTTGTCTTTGCCTGTATTTGAAACTAGGCCATCAGATGGGAGTGATCACACAAACCCCATCACTCAGCGCTCCATAAATGACTAATGATAAAAATAATCATTGAAAAGCCTCCGGTATTGGAGGAAAACCTTGTTTTTAATTAATCTTGATCACAAAACCCTTGTGAAAATACGTGTATCTTTATTTGCAATCAACCTACTCCATCTATTTTAGATTTTTTAATAAAATAAGAAGTCATTTTTTCACTAGCGTAACGCTTTTAATAATTGATTTTTATTCGTGCTTGGTGCCAATTCACCCCCTGCCACGCACCCCAGCATAGGCTGTCATGATATTTCGTTGATGAAGATAGTTAATTGATTCCCCCAATTGACGGCCGATACCATCGAGTTTATAAACCACTTGTTCGAGGCGAAAAATATGACGTTAAGCACTCTTTGCATCTGTTTAATTTTACTAAATTTTTTTAGATTTTTAATTTTTTTAGATTTAATTTTTAAAATACCTTCGTCCCTTCTCACACGTTTTTGAGGCCTTCTTCCATACATTTTCTAGAATATTTTGTAATAATGCGTAATCCAATTTAATTCATCATTACTGTGTCGTATCTAACCGTTTACTAGGGAACCGTTTACCTGGTGCATGCTGTTCCTAATTCATCCATTACTATGCTACGATGAGGATACGCAGGTTTTATACTGTATGCGTAGAACGAGATATGGGTATTTTATGAAAATGTATTCATCTAGAGCCAACTGATGGATTTAAACTCTTGTCCTTCTAAAATCAATGATTGTGTAAGATTGAAGATATATATACTACGACTCCTATATCGACCCAATTCGGTTCCTTCTAATAGTGCACAAATGAGCAGCCATTAGTCGCTAGTTAGGAATCAAATAAAGTTCTTTGTATTTTCTCGCTGTCTAGAATTTGCATCATGCTGAAATTTTATTTTATTTTCATAAATATGTTGAAACCTTCTCTCGTTCGTTGTTGAGGCTTTAAATAAATTACCTTTGTATCGATATACCCCCACCCTGTAAGTAACCACAATGGTGTGCAACAGGAGTCGATTCAACATCCTAATTCAGGGACAAAAATCTTTTGCGGGTAACTATATAATTGGTTCTGTTGTCAATAAAAATGCTAAAATAAATGATGTATAGAAAATATAGTAGCTTCACATGCAATAAATGCCTGTTTTTATTACGATCAATACTGCATCGAACTGATCCTAAAAGTGGATCTAATGTAGTTAAAATTGAAAAATTAGCGTAAAATTGTTTTTTACTCTAAAAATTAACTTTCTGGCAGTCTTTGGAAAATCTTAAGCAAAAGGTATGTACTGATGTCGTTAGATATTCGCCATTTCAAATGGAAAAAAAGCTTCTTTGGAGTTCTAAATCCTGCATTACTACATCTGGGCACGAAGCAAACTGAGAAAAATGTTCATTAAACTCGTAGGCAATGTGTATAATAAATGGCTTCGCATGATGTTGAAGATTGGTGCACGTGGTGTAGGTATCGAGGGAGAAATTCAAAATTATGAGTGGGAATCATGCGCTCACGGTCAGATGGCTTTTATGGCAGGCGGGGACATGGCTGACATTGAACGGAAAAGTAAAATTGGTCCTTGTTTATTTCCTTTCATATTCATTGGCGAGATACCAGAACATTAATTTCAAAGTTCTTGTTTCACCGATATGGTGGAGTATGAAAGATATCTTAGAGAATTATTTGTGCATATTTTAAAAGAATACCTTAAAGGGTGTCATCAGAAAAATGATAGACTAAGGCTAATGATCAGACCATATTAGGCTAGGCTACTAATGAAAATTTATCACCCTGTAGGATGTAGACCGCACGTAAAAAAATATTTGAAGCTACTTGGCAGTCATGGCATAAAATAATCAAATATTTTACATTTTGTGTGGAAAGCTACCAAGGGGAAACCCTTGGATCCCTATCCCGGGAGTGATTCTCCCTCGTTGGCTGCCTCACCCTTTTTCGAGCGGCCGGCGCGGCGGCCCGACACCCTTCTCCACCACCCATTGTTCCCCTAGGCCTTTCCCGAGGGGCCAGGCCCAGGCCTGCTCATGAATGGTCTGGGTGCAGGTGTCCCTAAGGAACATCCCGGTCAACGAACCAGTTCCCGAGAAAGTAGTGGATTTTTTTGCGACTACCTGCGTCATTGACGCCCGGTTGAACTAATATTTGAGCGGCCGTTGAGTCTCTAGCAGAGAGACCAGGGGCTCAGGCTGGTGTAATAGTTAGAGGCTAGAGCACTAGTCTCTTAGGATCTCTCTGCTGCTCTCCCTCCTGTCAGTGTAATAATTCACTTGATACATAGATATATACGTGATAGAATAACTCACGTGAAATAATTGGTCAAGCTAATCGTAAACTGGGTTTCATTAAAAGAGTATTGGGTAAATGTGACGATCATGAACGAGAAATCAGCTACTTTTCCCTTGTTAGACCTCATTTGGAATATGCTGCCAGTGTATTGGATCCCTACGAAATCGGTCCAAGTAATGAACTTGAACGTGTGCAGCGAAGATCGGCAAGATTTGTAAAGGGACGATACGATAATTATATTAGCGTAACCAGTCTATTAAATGAATTGAATAGGGAATCATTGTCAGATCGCAGGTTGAAATTTAGACTTAATCTCTTAAACAAATTCCAAGGCAATATTTTCAGTGATGAAGTTAAAAATATTTTACGAACACCAACTTGCTATGACAGACTGGACCATAATCACAAAGTTAGAGAAATTGATTGCCGAACTGACCGATTCAAAATGTCCTTTTTCCCTCGCACAATTACAGATACGAATAACGGTAAATATGTCCTATCGGAGAGTAGCAATGAATAGCATTGGTAGCTGCATGTTGGTATGAGCACTTAAAGCTAATCCTACTAACAGAATGTTTTTGCATGTTTGCTTTGCAATTTATATTTTTTTTAAATAGTGTAGTTCTGACTACTATATTAATATTATTCCTTTTTTATGCATGATATGTAGTGCATGTTTGGTGAGCAATCACCCCCTGCCACACACCCTTGTGGTGGCTTGCAGGGTATTATGTAGATGTAGATGTAAGATATTTTACATTGGTAAGCCGCCCCCCATTTGAGTGATTTTTTAATAGCATTGGAGTTCAGGACTCTGTCCGTTAAATGGGACGTTGAGCTGTGGTCCCGTCGGTGCATTACGTTAAGAGGTTAAGAGCAGGCGAATGCCGACGCCGGTGTCTGCACCTTTCCTTCTTACACTTCCATTTTCATCCTTGTGTCATTCCCCTTTGTCTGAGCGCCTATAAGTGAGAGTACGGGCGTGTCGAAATTAAGAGCTTGAAGAGACGGCTGGAACCCTACTGGGTCGTGAAGACGCTCTCTTCACCTTCCTTTGTCCTCGCTCTATGGCCAGAATCCCCTTGCCAGTCGGGTCACCGCTGCCTATCATAGGAGAAGTCTTCACTGGGTCACCACTCGCCCTCGGTACCTACACAGTAGTAGCTCGGAACTTCCCTTGCTAGTCGCATCGATAGCATAAAACACTCCAATGAACTTATTGAGCAGCAATAAATATTTATCGCTCCCAATACCATTGTACATATTTTTAAATGCGTGCTCCCTCAGGCCCCATCGTAATAGCAGTTGACCGACCCGGCGAAAGTTCAGGCTTGAGCAGGCTTGCAAACTAGGCAAAAATATACGTTACATATCTTCTATACGCCCCTGGTAGTTAAGATGCAGTCCTTCTTTCTCCCTCGTATGCAGAAAAAAATGAAATTTAAATCCTGTGTGTTGCACTTACTTTCTCATTTTTACTTTTTGCTAAAGTTACAAAAGATAGGATTAGAAAAGTGTATTATTTTGTTATTTATACATGTCTGCATATATTATGTATATTTATAATGTATGTTTCTAGTATTTCTAGAAAAATTATTTTCTTGTGTATGAAAGGATAAAATTTAATATATCGCTCGTTATATTCACACTAATCTACATCTGCATATACATAATACCCTACAAGCCACCATAAAGGTGTGTGGAAGGGGGTGAATTCTCACTAAAAATGCACTACATATCATGCATAAAAAAGGAATATCAGTTATCTGACTACTGACTAATATCTTAGTCAGTAGTCATCATCATTAGTAAACCATCCTTGGATTGGTTTGAAGCTGCCCTACACTTAGTTCTTACATCGGTCAGCCTCTTCATATTAAATTATTTCCTCTCTTTCACTTCCTGCACGGCCTGTTCCATATATCTCATATGACGCCTTCCTTTGCCCTTCTTTCCGTTCACTTTTCCCGCGACGATCGTCTTCATCAGGCCATCGTGTCTTAAGATTAAGTTTCAGTAGTTATGTAAATTTTATACAAGAACGTAATGGATGTCTGATTACATCTCACCCCTGGTATACACCTTTGAGGTGGATTACTGGGTTTTTAGTAGATGCAGAAGATGTGGGTATTTCCAACCAATCGGATAGCAGCGACTTCTTACGAGCAGGCCAGTGCGCGCCGTGGTAATTAGTTCGGTCGGCGTACAATGCAGTTTATGGTAGGATCTAGTAGCGGCCGGGAGACGGGGCTTTATGTGCACAAAATATTCAAGAGTAAATCCCTAAATCCCGAGTTTGTTTACTTTCATACTTTATGTTAGGAAAAAGTTGGCTCAGAAAACACCAGATGTTATCATAGGATGATGTACGAAGAGGTAAAATAGGATGCAACTAAAACCGGAGGAACTAGAGTTAGAGGAAAACGCTCAACCGCGTACTGATTAAAAAGAAAAAGTATAACTCTGCATGAACTATTTAGTGAGATGCCTGTTTTTAGCTTATGGAACGTGATTACTTTATTCAAACAAAATGAATCATGGAACAAAGACGATAGGCATTAAATAATTTAGATTCAGAATTTTATCTGTAAAACTTAACATTATACCGAACAAATAACAAAAAATCTAACTAATCTCTAATCTTCATACTTATTTTGCTATTTGTTTTAGCATTTTCCTTATTTTCAAAGGGTATTATTTTATTATTCTTTATTTTTATTCTTCCTAAGGTTATGTAGGCACATTCTTATATTTAAAAAAATGACCATTTATGAGGAACAAGCTGACCCGGCCACGCGTTGCTGTGGCTCAATCTGGTTAAATGGAAAGCGCAAGTTTATAGTATGTTTAATTTCATAATTCTTATGGGTATACAATATATCTCAGCTGATCGATTGTTTTGCAGCTGGACACGCATATTTGTATATAATTTTAACGTCTTTACATGTCGTCACAAAGTAGAATATTTCAGGCAAGCATTTATTTCATCCGCTAGTGTCAATCGAGGAATTACAGGTAATGTTTGCCTGAAATGTCGTGCAAGCAATATTAATGCGTTCTCAAATGGTCTCAGGATTCAACGGAAATCTTGCAATGATCGATCCAGAGCCTCGAGCGATGCTTTGTGCACCATTGTGCATTCATCCCAAGCAATAAGTTGGCATTTCTGAAATATTTTTCCCATGCCGGATGATTTGAATATGTTGCACGTGAGAGTTTCAATGAATTGCACGGTCAATGGGATGCACATCCCGTCTCCAGTGTAATATTGTATTCTCGATATTGTACAAACCTTCATGGAGTGAACAAAACAACTAACCAAAGCTTCATGGAAATTGGATGAATGTTGTGGTAATGCATGAAGTTATCAATATTGTATCGATACAGTATCGATATTGTAATGATACTTTATAAAACTTTGATAAAAAAAACACCTAAATATTTTCACCTCAATTTTGTATCAACAATGTATCGATGTATCCATATTTTATCGACATTATATCGATACAGTATCGACATTGAATTATCGATTTTGTAGAAACCTTCGCGGAGCGTACTCAATAACTTTCCAAAGTTTCATGGCGATCCGATGAATGGTGTAGTAATGCATAAAGGACAAACACATTAATAACATTCGATACAGTATCGATATTGCAACGATACATTCCTTTTAAAAAAGTAAATAATTTCACCTCACCTTTGTACCAATAATGTATCGATTTATCGATACTTTAGCGATATTATATCGATAAAGTATCGATATTGAAATATCGATTTCGTAGTCCTCTTTTCGGGAATGTACTCAACAACTTCCCAAAGTTTCATGGCGATCCGATGAATGGTGTAGTAATGCATAAAGGACATACACACACACACACACACACACACACACACACACATACATTCATTTTTATATATATAGATACTCCCAGATGAATCGAAGTTTCATGAGTTGCACTTACCGATTCTCTCTTCGACCATGCTGCTCAGAACAGAGAGCAATTCTCCGAACATACAAATAATTATACAGAAGAGAGTAATATATATATATGTATATATATATATATATATATATATATATATATATATATTCAAACTTTAACTTAACAAACTTAACCAAACTGGTGTTTTCTGAGCCAACTTTTTCCTAACATAAAGTATGAAATATATATATATTCAAACAAAATGAATCATGGAACAAAGACGATAGGCATTAAATAATTTAGATTCAGAATTTTATCTGTAAAACTTAACATTATACCGAACAAATAACAAAAAATCTAACTAATCTCTAATCTTCATACTTATTTTGCTATTTGTTTTAGCATTTTCCTTATTTTCAAAGGGTATAATTTTATTATTCTTTATTTTTATTCTTCCTAAGGTTATGTAGGCATATTCTTATATTTAAAAAAATGACCATTTATGAGGAATACTCCCAGATGAATCGAAGTTTCATGAGTTGCACTTACCGATTCTCTCTTCGACCATGCTGCTCAGAACAGAGAGCAATTCTCCGAACATACAAATAATTATACAGAAGAGAGTAATATATATATATATATATATATATATATATAAAATATGTAGAAGAGAGAGAAGAGATGTCCTAATAAATGCTAGCAACAAGGTGTTGAGGGTGGGGGTGAAGGAAAGGATAATCAGTGGACACTTACCAGTAGATGACCCATGGAGAGCCTGGTGTCCACTGCGCTTTGGAGCTTTCGGGTCACGAACCCTTCTTCAGCTGGAGGAGATCACTACTGGGGTGTCACACTGGAGTCAAGGGTTTCGGTTGGTGTGTGAAAAGGGGATTGGCTAGGGTAAAAAGGAGGGAGGGGGAAGAGGGTGGACTAGGAAGGGGAAATGGAGAGGGAAATTGGACGGGTGGAGAAAGCTAGCGAATGTTGATGCCGGGAGAAGTGGTTGATTTTAATATGGAAATATAGGCGAGCTCCCAGTGACGGAGCTCTAACGTAGATGTTTCAGGTGGGAATGCTCTGATTACCTTCACTCTGAAGCAGTCATTGAAGGGAAGGTTATGAGAATTGGCGTGCTCGGCTACTGGCAACCTTAAATGTCGGGTGACACTGCTCCTATGGTTATTGATTCGCATATTAAAAGAGGTGGTCGTCAGTCCTATATAGAAGGCCTGGCAGTGATTACAGGAAATTTCATAAATTACATTACTCGAAGAGCAGGTTCCTCGAGAATGTATTTAGTATGTGACGTTTGTAACCGGGCTGATAAAGGAGTGGGAATGGGAGTTAATGGGGCATGTGAGGCATCTGGGTTTGTTACAGATGGGTCATCTACTGGTAAGTGTCCACTGATTATCCTTTCCTTCACCCCCACCCTCAACACCTTGTTGCTAGCATTTATATATATATATATATATATTCCTCTTCTTGTTGAGGAAGGTGTCTGTGACCACCGAAATATTCTACTATACGTGTGAGTGTTCTTTTTCTGTGTTTCTATGTTTTATTTTCACACCTGTGATATTGTTTATTTTCCACGATTGTGGCTTCTCCCAAGACTTGTATATATATATATATATATATATATATATATATCCTCTCCTTTGAGAAAGGTGGTAGTGGCCATCGAAATATCGGAAAAATATTTTTGTGAGTGTCCTTTTTATGTTCATTTATACTTTTGTCACACCTGTGACCAGCTTTTTTGCTATTTGTGTCTCGCACTGCGAATTTCCTGTGAACTTATATTTCTCACCAATTTAAATATACAAGCCAAATTTTTCTACGCTCACCACAAAGATTATTAAATGAGTTTAAAATGTTCCCGGAAACTGACGAAAGTCACGTGACCTAAAAAGCCTTCTGACGTCACTGTACGGTAAAGGTTCCATATTGCTAAGGAGATAGACATTTATTTTTAACATAAAACGAAGTAATTATATTGTTTTGAGGTTTTTAGCCGTTTCTCGCACGAAACGATGACTGAAAAAATACTTAAAAAAAAGCACATTCCGACAATTTCCTTTGGTTGGCTCACTTATGGCGGCGTTCTTCTTAAAAAAAAACGAGCGATTACATACGTGTAGTAGAAATTCATGGGCACTAAACAGGCATTATATAATCAATGGACTATTTGCTCGTTACAATCCATACTACATAAATAAAAATTCGAAATACAACCGTTTATTGCATTAAACAAATGAGATAAATACATACGTTATCGCCAAGTATTTATTTAACAACTTACCTCCACGCATAAACAGATAAACAACGCCCAAAGTGATACCGTGCCGTGGCGTCATGCGATGACGTCGTGTTTTTAAGCTGCCGAAAAGGTACAATTTTCAAAGAGTAATATCTTTGTAACACAACTTAATTCTTCAGCTAAATTTTCGACAAGCAGCTAATAAACTTCACATTCAAAGAGTTATAAAAATAGTGCATGTTCCCCATTGGCTGCCTACACGCCTGTTTCAACAAATACGGAATCTGGCAACAATCAACGTCATATCGCTCGATGCTTATCGATCGAAATGTTCCTAGATGGAAACTCGGAACTTAACGATAGTGATGTCATTCATCCGAAAGATCACCTATTTTTACATGAATGTTTTCCTTAAACATATTTCTATTCCTCATAATAATCATCCTTGGAAAACTAAAGCTCCTCTCAATCAAGAATGCCGCCGGAGCAAGAGCTGCTGCTCGCTAAACGAGGGTCGTGCTTCTTCCATCCAACTTTATGATATTTCCAAGGCAGGCGGCGGCTCTTGACTATAGCCAGCTCTTCTCTCTACACCCACCTCCTTGGAGGTGAAAGAGAGAGGAGGAGAGTAACAACGAGAAGTGTGGAGAGATATGAGTCGTAGGAGAAGGGTAGGGTTTTCCTGGAAATTTCGGGGGTTGCAGTGTTGGTGACGAGAAATGATGAGGAGACGCAAGGGGATATTAAAAGCGTGGATGGAGAAGATTGAGTAAGAGGAGAAAAGGGGAAGAGAAAAATGAGTCTTCTGAGTGGAATTCAGGAGGTATTTTGGGACAAAGAATGAATTCGTGAGGGCGTTTGAGCTTCAGGAATTAAGGCGCAGCGCTCACGGTAGATTTCCTTTTAATTATTACTAGTGGAGGCTTTGGACAACTTAGATAAATTACGCCAGTACGGTTAGGTGGGTAGTTGAATAGGATTATTGACAGCGGTGGGAGGGTTGAGACAAAGTGAGCTGGGTGGTTGGTTAGCTATTTAAGGGAAAGAGACCAAATACCAAGATTTTTTCTGCCATGTGTCTAATGATAGTTAGTGATATAGTTAGGTGATTACGTATGGGTGGAAAATTTTAGGGAAATCAGTAAGTGTGGCCAAAAACCTGGCGTCGTCACTAGTCTATTCTTTAGAAAAGGATCCGTAAGGCCTCTGTCCGTCGGATAGGCCGTAAGGCCTATCCGACGGACAGAGTACTGAACGAAAAGTGCAATGCAACACCCAAGTATAGATCGGTAAAATAATGAAAATATTTGCCGCTCCTAGGATTCGAAGCAGGGCTCTCTTTATGAGAACCTGTCACTCAAAATGCTATTACTCTATTCCTAAGAGGTTGAAAACTAGTGGTAGCTAGTATTTTCAAGAGAGGCAAACGGCAGCTAAGGTCATTCGCATCATTTAAGAGTAGGTGGTTAGTTGGGTGGGGGTAGGAATAATTCTACATCTATATATTCTGATTATCTATACCTAAAAGCCACCTCGAGGGTGTGCGGTGGGGAGTGAATTATCATCTATCATTCACAAAAGTTATATTACCTACCTAATGAGGAATTACAATGAATAACATGCAGTAAATATTCTAAAAATTAAACTTTTTATCCAACGAAGGCTATCAGGTCTGAACAAAGGGTGGGAAGTACCCTCGTGTCGGCATCAGTCTGTTCTGAAGAAAAGATATTCAGGGGTCCACGGTTTAACGTCCAATCCGACAGACTAAGTACTGTACTCAAAATTTTACCTTCAGCCGTTCCCTGAAAAAAATTTCTACCTCTTAAAAATTACCCATCTATTCTTAAATAGAGCAAATCATCTAAGCTGTTGGCAGCCCATTCTAATATAGACTATTAAACTTAAATTGAACTCAACACATCGCTCAAGTAGGAACCGGTATCAACAAAAATGTCTGCCATTGCCACAACTTGAACAGAACTAGCCCTTGGGGTGAGTGGCCAGTATTTTAGCCACCATAGCCATACCATCTCTCAGGGTTGGGAACTTGTATCCTCCGAATGGAAAGCCTGTGTTCTAGCTCTACATATAAGCCCAACTCTCCTCCTTTTCTTCAATCCAATCCTACGATAACCGCATTACTATATTCATTCTAAATTGTTTGTTCTCTTACAATTCGCGTTCTCTTTTTGAACCTTAAATAAAGAATTAAACCCGAGGATATTTAAACAATAAAAAAATCTGAAAATCAAAATTAATACGGATTTATTGCTTTAGTAATCATTCTTCGAGAAATTTCATCAGCTCAAAGAGCAGTAGGGTTTCGAATAAATTCGCTACGGATTTCAGTTTCGTAGCTGCGATACGCTTCCTTGCCTTCCTGAGAGGTACTGAATCTCCAGCAAATCTCTTTTGGGGTAGAGATTGGATGGACAGCGAACTGGCCGCGTGTAACCTTGATGGAGTTACCCTCTGATTTGCGCACCAGTGAAAAGAATTTCACAGAGAAAAAAATTATTCGCCTCGGTGACGTTTCTCTCCGTGATTGATGAGTATCTGGAGCTGTACCATTCTGCATACTACCAACGAATGTCTACTCGTTACCCTGAGAGTCGCAGTTGGACATGTGATAGGGGGGTGTGTGAACATCATCAGCTAAAATTTGAGGGGAAGAGGAAAAGGATTCTGAAATGGATTGAAATGAAAGAGAGAAGGTTAAGTGTATGTTACGTTGCGCTATTTTATCGCAGTCATCAGTGGGATGGATAAATGTTGAAATCATCTACATCTTCGTCTACATAATATCCTGCAAGCCACCTTAAAGGCGTGTGGCAGGGTGTGAATTCACACCAATCATCCGTTGCATATCGTGCATAAAAAGTATTCATAACTATATTCTAGCCTAAACTTCACAATTTCCACAACTTCACTTTAACAAAATATTTTTTTTAATGCTGTTAGTTGGGCTAGCTTAAAGTCTATACCAACGTGCTATCCATACACACTATACCTATGCTACCCATTCATACAATTGTATTTATACTATTGGGTATATTTACAGCTATTCATATCCCTAATTGTACGAGGAAAGATGGACATTGTGAATATGTCAGTTAGGCAATCAATTTATCTAATTTTATGATTATGATCCATTTTACCATAGTAAGTAGGATTTCGGAAAATAGTTTTTACGTCATCAGTGAACATTTTTTCTTGGAATTTAGTTCGATGATTAAGTCTAAATTTCAACCTGCTGTCTGACAATGATTCCTTTATTAATTAATCTAATATCTAACTGGTTACGCTAATATAGTCATAATACCGTCCCTTACCAATGCTTGCCTAGATACGCTACATACTTTAAAAATAAACCGGTTTTAGAATTTATTTCTCCAATTTTATCGCTCTTTTCTAATCTTTTTGAGGTAGTGTAGGGGTAGAATTAGATCTGCATGCGTCAACTTTCGAGGGATTCTTTTCATAAACCTTATTTAAAGTTTATTCTCCAAAACTGGAGATCTCCATCCAAAATCTGCGTGGAACTTTTCGTAGGAATTTTAACGAAACTTACTGCTCTCCTTTATTTACCTTAGTGAGGTTAGAGTATTAATCTTTTTTCGCTTGATCAAAACCCCTCTTTGCGTACTCAAGGTAAGATGAAATGTGAAGGTAAACATTAACATGTTGCATCGCAACTCGAATGTTTTTTTTTTTTAGAGTTTATAAACTTTCATTAGCAGAATTTTGTGCTTGTTCTCCCGACCGTTATGAGCCTAGGAAGGCTGTAAATGGGAGTGAAGGGTGTCAGCAAGTTCCGAGAGGATGTGAGGTGTCGTTCAGCACGCCCACGACCGGAGCGACAGCGACTTTCCAATCTCCCGGAAACCGAGCTGCCACCCCTGGGGCGACAGTTGCCGTGTCGTGCGTACGTGGCGTCTCATTCGTCGCATGATTCGCCGCCTCCCCCCGACCCCCCCCCCCCTCCGGGCACTTCTCCTCCGGAGCCCTCCTCCTCCTCCTCGGCAGGACGTGTGTCACCTCGGTGATTGATGCGAGGGGCCTGCGGGCCCGTAAAATGAGTAGCCCAAGGGCGGATGGGTGGTCCAGAGTGCTTGTGTTGGGGAGAGAAAAGTGACCCCCGGTCAGAATTCCTTGCCCGCAAATGGAAGTCACATTGACATTTTAGGATCACCTGCATCCCAAGGGGAATTGGTCTGAGTCAAGGCCTCCCCCGACTACTTCTAAATTTTACCCTCAGATCCGCCGCAAGGGAGTGTGGCAGGGGGTTGCACGTCACCATCTCTAGAGTTAACTTTCAGTTGAAAAACCTTTCTTAATTAATGATAAATCAAATCGTCGATCATAGGCTAAAGTAAAGATAAGATCTATTGCAGAGATTCAAAGCGGATAGCTTTACCGATGATGTTTGATATATTTTATTTAAAAAAATTTATAAAAACCACTGCGTATTATGCTAGATATAGATTGTTGTACCTATAGACTCAAAATGTCATTTTTCCCCCTGTACTATAAGAGAACTTACTAGGCAGCATTGCAAAGGGATAGGTAGGTGAAATATTGTAGGCATGTAGTAAATTATGTATGTATGAACAACCAATCCCTTTATTACTTTGTTGATACTAACCATATTGCTGCATGTGATGATATTATGTAGCATGTTTCCATGTAGTAGCCTAGCTGCATATCAATAATGCATGTTTGGTGATCTTCACCCCCTGCCACACACCCTCGCGGTGACTTGTAGGGTATTGCGTAAATGTAGATGAAGTATGGTGTTGAATGAGCTTGAAATAATTAAACTTAGTTTGCGCTATGGTAGCGCTATATCTACTGCATTTCCATACGCGTAGGTATATCTACATAAACTAGCTACCCTGTAAGCCACCTCGAGGGTGTGTGGCATGGGGAGAGTTGTCGCGCTCTTAAGTAAGTAGAGAGTAGGGCTAAAGAGACCGCAATTGATTTCTTCAATTTGAATTTGCGCGCAATTTTCCTGAGCCAGAGAGATCAAATTTTTACTGTAGACGGCTTATGGCACCGCAAAGGAACATCACCCGTTTGCGCCATTTGTGGCAATGCGAAACCATTTATGTTTTGGTGTCCGTTATCGTGTGATCACTAAAAATATTTAGTGCTCCGAAAGTTTTGATTTCTGAGAGTTTTTGTTCAGTTTTTAATGTGAATTTTGGTACACTAGGTAAGTGGATAGTGTTCTTTTGGAAAAAATGGAGTTCAGGGGATCAATTCCTGGATTTCTGTTGTGCGCCTTTCCCAGTGCCAAAACTTGCTGTGGGGCTTAATGGTCCGTTTGCTGTGGAGCTAAATGGACCGCGAGTTTTGCATGAATTTCGGCGTTTTCTTTGCTTTCATGGAGAAGGAAATCATGGAGGATCTATGAGCTGAGCAGAATGCCGCGGAGGCCCGCAAAAGTGCACCCGCAGTTCCAAAGAAGCGCGGACGCCCAGCGAAAAACCCACGCCAAAATGGGGTCGTTTACCATATTTTTTTTATTGCCGAATCTGATAGAGTTTTTAAAATAAAAGGACCCGTATTTTTCCGTTTTCTGATCCGTCAATTATTTCCCGATTTATAAGCGGCGAAAAACTGATGTTTTTAACCCTTTCGGAAAAGTGGGCGTGGTGCAACCTCTGACGTATATCGACTTCGTCCAATCACAACTGAGCCCGCGAAGCTACTTCGCCTTATCGCAAATGGGGGGACAAAGCTGACTCGGCCAATGGGAGCGATTTCGACAGCATCTGTGCGGGCAGACCTTCCGAGGACCCCCCTCCACTCCCTTCCCCCTCCCCTGAAAGCAGTCAAGGACGGGAGGAAAATGACGTCAATGTTATCAGAGCAGCTTTTTCGGTGGGCGTCACCTTTTGCTTATTTTAATTTTTGATTTATGAGTGAATGGTTGTGGTTAGAAGATTAATTTTTTCACTAAAATTCTTTTTTCGTTTTCATCTAACGATTTCGTGTACAAAATTGATATTTCGGTTCAGAGTAAACGCCCCCATTAAGTCGAACATATTTCTGTCCAGGAAATAAATTATTAGCAAAATTGCTAATATTATTTTTAATTCACTTCTTTTTCTGTTTCTCCCTTCGGAAGCCGCCTCGAAACACTCATTTCGCTTTAAAACGCTATGGTTCTTTTAGCCCCACCCATGGTCCATTTAGCCCCACCGTGGGGCTAAATGGGCCATTATGGTTTATGAATAGTGGTAAATATGTCCTATACAATTGAATCAATGTATAGCATAGGTAGCTGCATGTTGGTATCAGGACTTGAAGGTAACCCAACTAACAGCATGTTTTTGCATGCTTATTTAGCTTTTTTTATCTTTTTTAAATCGTGAAGTTTTAATAGGTATATTAATACGAATCCTTTTTTATGCATGATATGTAGTGTATGTCTAGTGAGAATCCACCCCCTGCCTCACACTTTTATGGTGGTTTACAGGGTATTATGTAGATGTAGATTAGTAGTCTTTGGAGATACAAGAGAGGTGCTCTTTTCGCCGTGCCAAAATTTCGACCATACCGGTGAACAAAATGCCCACTTAAACCCCAAGCCATATCCAAAGCACATTGAATAATACGCTTTATCTTTAGTCTTCGTTGTCTCGATGTTTGTACTACTACGTAATATCCTGCCAGCAAACGGGAGGGCGTATAGTAGGGAATGAAAGATCACCACACATTCAATACTTTAATTCTACGTATTGGCAATATGTTGCTACTTTATGGATAAGTTATGCGACCAATAATGAGCCCCTTGGCTGTGCCATTTCTAAAACGATTAACGGGGAAGTGACAAAATATAACGTCTCCTATGAAACACATCTACTTTTTCGATTGGAAGAGGGGGGGGAGGGGAGTTGAAAATATTGTTTTTTAAAGGAAATGCTCTTCCTTATTCTTTTTATATTTGTACCATATTTTCTTAATATTCTGAAGAAGAAAAAAACAATATTCACTTGATAACTTCCGCACCCTCTAAAAAAGAGCGTACAACAGGGTTCACCAGCTGTGCCATCGTATGGTTATAAGATTCCCTACACTTTTTTATCAAGTTTTGTGAAAGTTACCGAGCGAACTATTTGTTTTTCTCTCAACAGTATGCAGCGGTCACAGACATGCTTGACAAAGTTCCCGTTTTTGTATCTTCTCCTATTTGAAAAAATTGCATTTCACTTTTCAAAATTACATTTATGTTCCATTGTTTAGCAGTTAGCAGTAGCTGGTTATTTTATTAAAGTAATGCACGTGGTAGTTGATGAATCCTTGCTAGTAACCAGAGTATGACGGGCTACATCACTATTAGTCATAGAATGCAAGGATTTGTTGACTTCAGACTTCCCTTATACTTCTCACCTGCCCTTACAGCCACTATGCTTCACATCCAGTTTTACCTGACTTATATATTTGTCCTTAGACCTTCCTCGTGGTGGATTGCCATCTATTGTGTTTCTTACAAATTTGTTATGCGCTAAAGTGTGAACTATTCATCTGGACCTTGTCTTCCGCTAACCTCTCAATATTGTTTTCTTCTCTTCTATTCTTCCGTACACACTCTCATTTCTAATCTCACACGTCCATTTGGCCTTCAGCATACGCCAAACTTCATTCATTCGAAAATCCCAACTCTTTCCCCTCCTGCACAAAGCTGGCTCAGCATTTTCCTTACCCTCTTCACTTTTCAGGTAAACCACATTGTTCTGCCCAAATGTCGGCCGGACAGGCGGGGGTGAAAGCTCGTCGAGTATTGAGCACAGCGGCGAGAGCTATTCACGCATCACAGTAAAGGGGGACAGTTCCTTTCCCTGTGCAGCTTGTGGTTTCCCAGTAACATCTGGTATCCCAAAAATCACTCAGCTGGGTTTTTACCCGACGGATCCAAATAAGGATTGGTGGTATGGCCCTTGCTGTCATGAAATAATTCCCATTTTACATATGCTTGCAAGGACGCCCTTCTATGAATTCCCAACCCTAAGCTATGTCTCTCTTCAAATCAGTGCATTTCTCATCATTCTTCATACTATCCATGAAGCTTTTTATCTGTCGTTCTCACTCACTTATTGTGGAGTAGTCTGCAGTGCACGATGCATGTATTAACAACCTATCCCTTTATTACTATGAAGATTCTAACCACCTAGCTGTATGTGACCCACTATCAACCATGTTCCCATGTAGTAGCTTCTTTGCATGTCAATAGTGCATGTTTGGTGATCTTCACCCCCTGCCACACACCCTCGTGGTGGCTCGCGGGATATTTTGTAAATGTAGATGACTACCCTGCGATCCTTTTTAACTACTTTGTCGCTAAATTTATCTACTTTTATCAACAGTTGGCTATATTTTTGAAGAGTTTAAAGCATTTTGCTTTTCAAGGATATCTTAGGTTCTAAATATATCTATTTGGAATTAAATGACTTTTTTTGCACTGACAATGCGTTACATCTTGTCGTAAAACTATTTTAACCAATTTTTGATGAACAACGCAAAATACTACTGTCCTGACAGTAGTATGTCAAAAATATTTTACGTTACCGTGCAAAAACCTTGTTTTCAATGCGATTTTATTTTTTTTAGATGTATAATGATTTGAACTGAATTATAAAAAAATCAAGCTGTAATGTTGGTTCAAATCAAAACTCTTAATATATCTTAACACATTTCTAGCAACTTTCAAACAACGTTAAAAGATGAATTTAGCTACAAAACTAATTTACAAATGGCAACTCTGCTCATTTCGCTATTTCGCTCTTCAAATCGGTATATTTCTCACTGTTCTTCCTCCTACCCATGTTGCTTCATCCTTATCGTACTCGCCTCGTATTATTCTACCTTCATAAACGTGTTTCGAGTGTCGAATTTCAGCATTCATTTACATTTACGAAATACCTACCCTGAGAGCCACCGCGTTTGGCCGAGGGTGAAAATCCCAAAATTACACTATTTGCATGCAATTAAGAGCTAAAATGCTGCTGCTACGTGGAAACATGTTACAATACAAGAGTTATTACGTGTAACTAACTCGTAGATGCCTAGTATCTACATGGAAATGAAGTGATTACTAGTTATAAAGGCATTTCTCTGAGTATATTTATCTATATTATCCCAGCATGAATTGGTTAGTAATGTAAAAACATAAATCATGCACTAAATCTACTTCTACTTATGAATCTGCGAGCCACCACGAGGGTGTATGGCAGGGGGTGAAGATCACCAAACATGCAACTAATAGAGACCATGCAATGCTAATCAAACTGCTGCTACAGACTACTGTTACACTAGGCACTACAGACTACTCTAACAACATTCCACCTACATATCCCTTTGCTATGCTGCCCATTATGCTGTATTATGGTACGCGTGGAAAATTACATTTTAAATGTAATTAGTTAACCCATCTGTTTTAAATTTCTACAGGACATTTAATTGGTATTTTAGCCTACGTTCTGAAACATACTACTATTCTATTGTCCCTAAAAGCTTATTTCATCCACCAACTTTGCCCTCTCTTAATATCTGCCTACTATCTTCTTTCTTCGTAGAGATTTTCATTCGAAGGTATACCGGCTCCTACTTGGATGCTGTGTGGAGAACATTTCATGTGTAATGTTCGTACTAACTCACTCGTTCTAATCACCACACCGGAAAAAAATCCGCATTTCCAAAATACGTTTCGTTGGTCCCGTCTTTTTTCCGCTCTTGAAAATACTTTTGCGCTCGCGCACAAGTAGAAATCTCTCAGCCTTAGAATAGTGCGTCAATAAAAATGACATTGCCTACATTAAATTTAATGAATCATCATTGGACAATATATTGTACATGTTATCCCTCATACTCATGGAGTAGTCAGTGGTGTATCAATGTATCAATGGATATATCACATACATATATACATATCACATTGATGTGTTGTATCAATGTATATGAGTGTATCAATGGATAGCATAGGTAGCTGCATATCGGTTTAAGGACTTGAAGGTGACCCAAATGACGGCATGTTTTTGCATGTTTGCTTTGCTGTTTTTATCTTTTTTGAAAGGTGAAGTTTGGCCTAGTATGCTATTACTAGTCCTTTTTTATTCATGATATGTGGTGCATGTTTGGTGAGAATTCACGCCCTGCCACACACCTTAATGGTGGCTTGCAGGGTATTATGTAGATGTAGATGGTGTCTGTTGGCTGTAATGCCTAACTGTTAGCATCGGCATGATAAACTGATAAACTGTAATTCTTACATGAGTTAAATTCAAAGGCAGTTATATAGTTGAAAAGAAGGCAACAAGTGGAAATGAAGGCAGTAATGGTGAAGATTTTTCTGGAACCTTAATAAATATTTCTAACATAGTTCTACATTGGTTAAACCTACCTATTTCAAAAAGTGTTCTAACGTTGATTTATCTTTTTCTGAATTGTTATTACCACATTAATCATGTGTACCCATTTGAAAAAAAAATTTTTTCTTATTTGATCTACAATTGCTAACTTTGCTAATTGCTAATTGCTAACTATGCATTCTAACAATTTTAACTCTCCAAACATTGAGATTATTATAGGATGTCTTCCGCATATGCTTTTGTTTCAGGGTGCTAGCGTATTTTAAGGTGTCCTACAAGTACAGAATTTTATACTTACAATTAGGCATATTAAAATGACCCGTATTGACTACTTCAAAATGGGGCTAATTTATTTAAACGTAAATTTCTTTACTTCTACTTATAACTTTCGCTCAGATTGACGGGGCGTGATAATATGCGAATCTTGTAAATGAAATTTTGTGTTGAATCCATGGCTGGCAACTGTCAAGTTTGTATGTACAGTATAAAAGTGACAATCCATTTCCTACCGAAGCGTGGTAGCCCAGTGGGTAGAGAATTCATTGACTAGCTGGAGGTTTCGGGTTCGACACCCGGAATTTTTCGGACGCGTTCCAGAAAAACTCAAGTAGGTTTATATTCTGGGAACCAGATCTTTCTAGGAAAGTGCAGGTGGCCAAGAAAAAAAAACTGTCCCCCCTGCCCTGACGTGTGAATTTCACGCGCCGTTAGGCTTTAGTCAGTATTTTGTGAGATCTATCCTCACCGACCAGACCAGCCTAAGGTTTGAACACAATTTCACAGCTTACCATCCGCCGCCCTCCTGCATACGAGACTCAAAAAGCCACCAGTCAACGCTCGTTCTCGTTCTGAAAATGCCAGGAATTTAGCAGCAATTACTTAGACACTATTGTCGCTCCTAAGGAGGTCTTCCCTTCCCATGGACAACAGTCCCACCGTGGTTGGTGGAAGAGCCAAGGAGCGTTTCTTTGACCCTAGGACTGACTGGTAGTGGCGACAATCACCGCTTCCACCTGGGCCATCCATTCCAGACAGGTCAATGGGTGGGAGACAGGAGAAGGGCAGCCCAAGCGGTGTCCGAAATTCGGATACCCTGCTCACAAAAGGACAGCAGGGCCCCCAGAATTAGGGGCACGAAATGGCGGTAATATGCCAATGGGAAAGAAAAAATGGCAATTTTCCACAAGAATAAAATTTAATTGACCGGTTTCGGTGTACAACACCATCGTCAGGTGAAAATTACATCTCAAAAAAGTGCGGGGTTTATGAGATCAAGTGTGGTTGTGGAGCCAAATACATCGGCCAGACCGGGAGGAGTTTCTCCACCCGTATCAGTGAACACAAAAAGTGCTACGTCTATGGGAATGAAACTTCGTTATTCGCGAAGCACCTCATGGATGCGAACCACCTTAGTGGCTTTAAATTCAACGTGCTCCACACATTGGAAAAAGGAAAGAAATTGGACGCCATGGAGCAAGTGGAAATTATTCAAAGTAGGAACATGAAGCAGAATCTTCTCAATGACGTTCAATTTCTTTCGTCCCCCTCCCCCCTCCTCTCCATCACCTTCCCACGAGTCGGAGACTCTTCAGAAGGACTGCCGCAACCCTAAGAACCGGACCCCCAGCCGCCCACTTCCCCCCCCCCGCCCCCACGCCCTCATACTATCTGGAAGAATACACCAGGAACCCCAAGGAGCTAATCCCCCTTAACACGAAGAAAACCGACGCTCCGGGGGATGCCAACGCCCGGACCGCTTCACCCCTTCCAAAGTGCACTTCACGGGATCTCTGCACACGGACTTCCCGAAGACCCTTTACGACCTGGGCCATCCCCAGGTCGCCATCTTGCTTGGTTTTACCCACCAACACCCACCACCTTTCACCCCCTTCTCAATTCCCAACCCTTGTTCCCTCCAACCCCTCCATACTTCCCCTCCACCTACCCCCCCCCCCTTTCACTTCCCTCACTGCAAATTGTATATATACCGATGTTTGAGATGTAATTTTCACCTGACGATGGTGTTGTACACCGAAACCGGTCAATTAAATTTTATTCTTGTGGAAAATTGCCATTTTTTCTTTCGCTATGATATTCCACCAAATCAAGCCTGATACAACTACCTTTATGCCAATGGGAACCATAAAACATCAAAGAAGACGAGGAGATGGGTGGTGAAGACGCGCAAGGCTTAGATGGAATAAAATGAATGCAATTTGAAGGAAACGGCACTTGCTCAGATGGGAGAAATGATTCACTTTGTACTTATTACACGAATTTATTGTTAACCCAACCCGTTTCAACGTTAGCACGTCATCTTCAGGGGTACAATCTCCAATTGATTGTACATACCTGACGTGCTAACGTCGAAACCGGTTGGGTTAACAATAAATTCGTGGAATAAGTACAAAGTGAATCATTTCCCATCATGCCCTCATTCCACAAAGTAGAACCTGCAACAGTTGAAGGCAATTGCTCAGTTACTGTAGTGAAATTTTGGCCCTATTTATGAAACTTTTTTTAAGGAGCAGAATGTTACCGGGCCTTTGGGAGATTTATGTCTCGAAGCGTATAACACTAAACTTGAAGTTCTTTTTACTCCGGGTGAAATGACACATTTCTGTATTAACAATTTATTTTTCATTAATAGGTTAATTTATGGAGGTTTGGTCGTCTTTTTTAAAAAATTCAACTTACTTCTTTTTTTCTTATTTATTTTTAAGACTCCCAATTTCAAAGGGAAAAACTATCACCATACACTCAACTGACTCGAGATTTACATCTACATACTACCCAGAAAGCCACCGCAAAGGAGTAAATGAGTGTAGCAGAATGTAACTTAACGCACGTTGTAAGCTACTGCAAATATATATACACGCATCTTCCTCGGATTGGCACATAATTAGATTAATAAATTAGCTTAAGATTTATACAGTACCTATTACAAACGGGATTTCCAAGAGAATCATATGAATAGACTCAACAAATTTTAAGGGGAATGGTAACAATTTTCGTCGTCAGAGGTTAATGTCATTCCGTAAATTGTATACCCAATTCATATCTTGTGATAACTGATCCCCTGCCGTACACCCACGAGGTTTCTTGCAGGCATACTCCAAAAGCTGCCAAGCATTTCCATTTAGCAGGATCATCCTATTATTCAGGCAAACCATTCCCTTACCCCGCCTATTTCCTACTTAATTTGTAAAAAAAAAACTTTTTTGCTACATCTAAGAGGAAAATGGGAACATGAATGGGTTAAAAACATCGTATTTATTACGAATTTTCAAATTTTAATATCCTCCCCAAACATTCAAAAATGAATAACGATGTTTTTCAATCACGCCAAATGAATATTTTTACAGTGAACCACCCACTTGGTCCATCGAAATGAAATTCGGTAGGCGTATCTCTAATTTACATTTTAATTATTTGTAAGATCTTTTAGAGATCTATCGAAAAGATGTTATAGCTGGTATTTAGTTAGGGTAAATGATGGGAAATAATGAATATTTTCTCGGAAGAGATTCAAAATGTTGAAGTGTGTTGGTGAACGTCTTCCCAGGCCGTGAATCCGCGATTATAAATAAGCAAAAGAGATTTTTGTCTGTAAAACCCGAATTCCAAATTGTCGCCTTGTTTTCAGAAAGCATTTTGGGCACTCTACCACCAGAAATATGGTTGTATATGCTGAAAACATTATAAAACTGATAAGATGAAATAGTACTTCTACTCGGGAGGCCAAGCTACATTGCGCTGATGCCTCTGTGAAGCAGTAACCTAAGAAATGAATTTTTCGGCTAACGATGGTATTTCTGGCTGTTTTTCGAATTTGGCTAACGAACATGGATTCAGCTAACAAATGTTCATCTATCCGCTTCAGCATATTACACTGCAAGCCATCGTAAGAGTGAGAAGCAGTAATAAAACCATTACAGTTGATGATTTTAAATCAGAAGAGAATTAAAGTTACACTAAATAACATGCAGGTATGAAAAAAATGGCGCTTCTATAAAAAAATCCTGTGCAATCACTACCTTCAGGCTACAACGTACAATGATACTACTTTGAATGAATGAAGGAAGAAATGTACTGTATTTTCATGACACACATGTAACTAAATTATTAGCTTTCACAAATTTTTATTATTATTGATTATTCAGGCATTTATTTAAATGCATTAATTTATTTATTTTTCCCAAAGCGTGCATGAGTTACTAATGGTAAAAGGTGAACGTGTTTTAAAAAGTTACTACATACTACCCTTCTGTATTAAAATCTACAATACCTATTCTGATTTTCCATCTTTGCTGTTATCTATTACTACCTACTAATTGTGATCAGAAAAATGAATTTTTGAACTCCTGTCTTGCTATCTGTTTCTTTAATATTATCTTGTCCTAACCTGTCATAGAATGTACATGGTATTTTTTTCAAGGATACGTGCGCTAACAGAAAGTTATACAGGTAGTTGACATATTTGGGGTTTGGGGTTTGTATGGAGAATAATTTGAAGATACTATTAGGGATTATAATTGTAAAAGTGAGTATCTACTTTCGATTTAATAGTTAAATGAGTAATTCTTATTTTAGCTTAATAGAGTACTAAATGTCGTCAGTTCGTCATTGCACTTCTCAGCCTCCGTCATCCAATAGGATAGCTGTTCATCTTCTTTTTTCCTCCTGAAACTCATGTGGAGTGTTTCTGTCCATGTTAGAGCACTTTTACTCGGCTATGAAATGTTTCTATAAATAGTGGGTAGCATATAGAACGAAGTAAACGACTTTATATGAAAGTTTACAGGAAATCACGTCTCGGTTGACGAATATGATTCGGGAAAAAAACTATTTTCGTCAGCCGAGCTAACACTGTAGACAAAAAAAAAAGCATTATTGTATTCTTTAATCAGTGTTCTCGATACGTTTGAGGGCGTGAAATTTTTTTTCCCTATCCAAAAATCTAAGAGTGACAACCATGGAATTCACGCCCCCTTAATCCTAGTGTGCCTCCCGTCCAGGGTGCGCTCCGAGAACGCTTAATCCTTCACAAATCCCTTGAAAGTCCCACCGAGGGTACGAGAGATGGGATATGCGATATGAAAGCCCGATCCCCATACCCTTTGTGACCCTCCGATACAATTAAAATCCTGTTCAACGCGCGTAAGCCTGTTTTCCACCACCTTCGTCACTAGCTCTTCAGGGTGCCGACTCTGCCAATAGAAACTCCTGCGACCTTGTTTGAGTAATTGCTCCAGATTTCATGCACTCTTGTCTCTCAGAAAAATAAATAAATCCGACCGGATACAAGCACTGAGCATTATTTAGAAAGGACTTTATGCGGAAAGCGCTATGCAAAATCCTTTATTTACTCAGTGAAGAGGAATGGGAGTGTCCCGGGAAAAGAGTGGAGGAAAATAATGAACTGTGGCAATATACAGTTTACGGCTCTTCAGAAAAAAATCCTCTTCGGTGTTTAGCCTTTAATTCTTCTCCCAGTGCATGAGGGTAAAATAAATTCCACGAAACTCATGCCAAATGCGATGATACCCAGGATAAACAACGTCCTATTTCAGTCCCGTGAGTCATTGCTTTATCAACGTAATGTATTACTCTCTTTTTCAACTACACGTCAAATTGTAAGGCATATTCCGAATAAGAGTAGAATAAAATGTGTTTTCTGTGCATAACAAAAAGCAATAATCCTTTGCGTAAAACGTTAAATTCAAATCGGTGATTACAAAACTGAACACAAGGTGACAGCTTGTATGTATGTACATTCTAACAGTTAGTAAGGTCGTGGATAAATTTTATGTATTACAGAAGCTTGGAAAATCAAGAACACGTGATTAAATGATTCATGGTTTTATTATCTTCATTAATACCTGTATTTCACCGATTCAAGTGATATATTTTTAATATCGAATTATTTTATGTTTGAATGACTTGGTTTTCAAGTAAATTCAGATGGGAATGCGGTCATTCGAAATACGTGATTTGGAATGCATCCAACTTCGACGTTCAATTATTTATTTTATCTTGACCTGAACGATCCTACATGAGAGCCCTACATGAGAAAGCAAAGGTGCATTTGGAAAGAATGTTATTTTTTTATAACAAATTGCGCAGAATACTTTTGCCGCTGTAGTAATGAAGACTCTCAAATCTCAGATTACATTGCTAAGGAAAAAAGAGTCTAATGCTTGGGAATAGATAATTAGTGATATTAGGCGTCAGTTTGTGAAAATGAGTTATGTGCATTACGATGAATGCAGTGACCAATTACTATTTTCACACTGTATTTTAGAAAAGCCTTTTTTAAATCCAGTGTGAAAATAATATCTGGTTTATTGGTCATACTGCATGGGAGAAAAGTAGCCATCCATGGAATTGGCATGCAAGTTCTGAAATACAAAATAACCATTGCTCTTTACCACTCACATTTTCATTATAACGTTTTCATCTGCCCTTTACCATGGTAGAGCGATAAAAAATTAACGAAATATTATTGCCTCCGTTCGTAAAATTTGGATATACTTGTAATAATTGTACATACCTTCAATATGCCTAGAAGTTTACATAAGGATAGTTTAGTGGCCAACTTACTCCAGAGGATATAAGAGGGATTATATCTCTCTTGCTCAGACATTGTGACGGATTATCTCAACGTTTAAGCTTTTCATGTTGCTGGGAATGATTAAAACTCGAAACCAGATGAATATATGCGTTGGTTGGTATAAAAGTTAAACGGTTGCTAGTAATACAGGCAGTAGTAGAGTTCGATTCTCAGGTTCTCAACCTCTTACGTAACTTCGCAACGTGTAAACCAGTGCTCAGAAAACGGCTTTTCGCAAACCCTCTTTACGCACATGCATACACGTGATGCTGATTGAAAAAAAATGTAAGCGAACTTTGATTTATGTATTCAAATGTTAGACTCTGGAGTAGGTATTCAAACGAGTACTCGTACTCGGTTTTTCTCAAGTTAGTTCGGGTCCGAGTGAGTAACGGATACAAAAGTAACGATAAGTTACTTTTCGCCCATCACTACTTGCGATGAACATGCGAAACTTTCTCAGTCTTGATTTAAATGTTAAAGCTTTATCTGTTAATGTACTTACTTGTACATTTGGCTCCAAATTTCAAAAATCATGAACTGTGATCAAGGACAGGGTTGGTTACTACGCTCAGTAAGTTTGCGAAACCCTGTTTTAACCTAAACTTAAGCCTAAGACTAACAGAAGATAGGATTCAAACCCTTGATCTTTGATCGCTAACATAAACTTAAATCAAAGTTTACCGTAGACGTGATTCGAACCCTTTGGATTACCAGGCCGGCGCTTTACCGATTTGGCCATCCGGGCCCATTCAATCGTAATTTTTAATGCGCGTAATAAATGCTATATAGCGAAATTAAAAAAAATTAATATCACACTGTCATTGATTCATTTATTCGATCTTGTAGTGCCTTATTCAAATTACGTAAATAATTTCAATTTTCCTAAACTTAACCAACGTGTATGCATACATTTATGGCTCTCGATATTTTTTTTTGCTTTTTTAAAGAGCAGATGAGGCTCTTCCGTCTAAAAAAATTGCCAAACCCTAGTTACATCCTTCATAACCTCATAACCTTACATCTTAGGCCACTGGAAGACGAGATTCGAACTTTTGGCCGGCGTTTTACCGTGTTGGTTACGTTGATGCATTCAATGATGATATGTAACGCGTGCAATGAATGAAAATGGACAAAAAAACAGGAAAAAAGAAGTGAGGAATTGGACTGACCCTTTGGAGGCAGCGCGCCCTGCACTGGGCCACCCTGAGCGGCGATGACCTCCTGCCTTCCTCTTCTGACCCCTGCCCCTCCCTCGCCGCCTCCGTCGACGCCGTCGTGGGCAGCTGCGTCATGCGTGTGGTCGGACGGGTCACGAGGGCCGCCCTGGCCCCTGGGAGGACCCAATGGAGAACGAAGATCACCATTGGGACGAGGAAGACCCAAGGGACGGGCCCGAGATGGGCCGCCGGCCGTTTCTTCGCCATCGGTGCGAGATTCCGTACGGTCGACACGTGTTCGGAGAGCCTTTTCGGGCCCCGGAGGGGAGAGGGGTCCATTAGAGAGGGGCGGGGGAGGGAAGGACTGTCGGATTGGTATTCAAGGGGACGGAGGACAATTGGATTTGGGTGAAAAATTATCCAGGGCACACGCTACGCACCCCAAACAGTTTCTGGTTTGTTTCGGAAAGATTTGGTCCAGCGGAGAATCAAATAGGAGGGAATAGATGGGTAGGTAAACTTTTCTTCCCTCCCTCTGAGCGCTGTCTACGGAGAATGATAACAAGTTGCTTCAGGTCGTTTGAACGTGAATAGGGGGGAGGGGAAGGGCACACGGGGAAGTATACACTACACAAGTGTGCTAATTACTCTGCTAAAAATCAGACGCAATTCAAACAAGAGGGGGCATGTCATTGCAGTTTTCAGCCAAGGAACAGCGCAGTCAATCGTTCGAACGGAAAACTTCACTGCGGAACTAGAAGCGAGTAGTATTGTTTTGAGGATACAGCAGTCATTGCACCGTACGGTTGATTGTGAGACGGATACTTGTTCTATCGTGGTGTGAATGGATTGGGTGATTCAAGTGATGGTTTTCACTGGAAGATGTCACAATTTCAAGTGCATTGTCCTCACTCTTTTGTTAATGAGCACGAGACGCAGAGCGAATCCTAACTTCTAATTCGAGATGCAGATAGGAAGAGGAAATCGAATCACCGATATACCCTTTCGGGAATGAAAGAACGACAGGGAAAGCTTTAAGCAGCGTAGATCGTCTGAATAGAGCCGGCGAGTAAGAATATCAGTAAAGTATTATTGTAGTCTCGTGATTTTCACGTCGTAGCCTCAGGGTGATTTTACACCTCTCACGGCTGACTTGCACGTCCGTCGAACACTTCAGACGTGACACGTACTGCTGGACACAGTAGTAAGGTTATAAAATCGGTGGTTCCTTAATTTATTCATGCATGGGCGCCAGCGGAGAGGGCAAGGGAATGCCGGGCGGAGCCTGCATCACTCGCCGGGAAGGAGATTCCGGGCCGGTCGGTGAATTCCGACATCTCATCGCATTACTTCGGCAAACATAAGGACAGCGGGAAGGAATGTAGGTTTTAATCTTCTGTGTCTGATGGGATCTTCCAAAGCACAAGCTCTTTTTCAAATTGGATACTTTAAAACTATTCGGAGAGTTTGGAAACTTCGTGTCGATGGAACGCCAAACTTTGAATCGCCCTCGAATAGTCTTAACGCCACCAAACTCTTGAAGTGAAAAATTAACTGAACCTTAAATTTTCATCTAAAGGCAAATACGGAAAATTGGAAGAGAAGTTTAATTTCATGGACTTGATTGCCGAAACGAACTATAAAGAATCTTTTTGCGCTCAAAAACTTTCATCGGCTTGGCGCGTAAAAGTGGTACGCGACATATGTGACCGGCAATTCTATCAGATTAGTGAATGTCAATCGCATTGATGGAACACATTAATATTTGTTTTTATAAGGGCTGAGGTACAACTTGTCAACATAAAGTTAAGCACTGTCTGAACCCGTTACGGTAACTTTTGCCAGCTGCACTACACACTTTCGAACACTGGAAAAAAGTTCTCCATAGACGTACACCACAAAAATATCATGTGCCCGTTTCGTTTCGCAGAACTAGATGATTGAGTTAGCTTGTGCGTCATCTAAATCTTTCCAGAACAATTTTCCTGAGGGTTTTTGATGATTACTAGCAAAAAGTTATTCCAAAACTTTCCATCAAAGAGTTTATACTGCCGTTGAACAAATCGCGTGTTAATTTTTTTGTCACAATCACCAACTATCTTCGATGATAATGGTTAATTTGAGTGTTCAGTAAGTTCTCCGTGGATAATACTAATATACACGTGGAGGCACTGGCGAGGAAGATGGTTGGTATTATGACAGTTGACTAGTCACTGCTTTGGGATGAGGAGTTCAAATTTCTCCACAAGCACAAAAATACAAATCCTCCTGTGGGACAGTTACACTGACACAAAAGCACACACTAACACGGTCCGTTTAAATGGAAGTGCGCACTGACACCTTTGACTCCCGCGGGCACAAGCCGGTCGGTATCCATAGCAGCAAAAGCGGTCGGACGACGTAAACAAGCACGCCGCAGCGCTGCTCCGGCTTCGGGTCACACACGCGCTCTCGCCGAATCAAGTGTTCCCCGCCAGCGAGGAGCTCCGTCAGATTTTCCCACGTACCACCCTTTTAAAGGGATCCCTCTCCACTCTTGAATTTCCCCTCAAAATCCCACCCCTCCAACATCCCCTCCCTCTTTTCCGAAAGGCTCCAGCGATTCACAACTTGGGACTGGAGAGTAAAGTGTTAGTTCGGTAAACGGACGTGGGCAGGGCGCTCGATGGAGGGAAAACTCCTTTGCACTTAGCGACGCCATGTGGAGAAGGGGAAAACTCCCGGATGACGCTCTAACCGCCGCAGTGGCGGGAATACGAACTTAGCAAGTTGGTCATGTTGCTGTCACAATTACAGCAGCGGAGAAGAAGAGGGTGGAAGCATTCAAAATGTGGTGTTATGGAAGAGTGTGTGAGAAGTTCTCGGGATCGCCACCGGGTCAGGGATTGCAGGGCTGCCGACGTTTCGATGTCCGACTCGGCCATCGTCCTCAGGGCAGAGAGTGTTCTCACACAGTGCATTCGCCGGGAAAGTACGAAATCCTTATGGAAGAGTAATGACAATTCAAAAGATCGATATGGTAAATAACGAGGAAGTCCTAAGAAGAGTGGGATAAGAGACAAGTCTGCTGAAGACCTTAAAAAGCAGACAGGACAATTTAATCGGCCACATCCTAGCACTTAAGCCTAGCACTTAGGGTGTGTATAATGTATCATCGTAACACAAACAAAAGGGCATTATAATTTTTGGCAGAGGCTAATTCACATTCGTATTTAGGGAAAGAGAGAAAGTTGCTTTGAGCATTAGGAGATAAAATGCATTAGAGAGTGTTTGGAAGGATGAGGTAGAGGGAGGAATGCTTGTAAAGTGGTAGGAAAAAAAGAGCGGGAAGTTTGAAGAAATCGATGAAAAGTAGAAGGTATGATTAGCTAAATAAGAACGTAATGGGTAAAAGGTAACGTGTGAAGTATTTTATGATATAAAGAACAATGATCTATGAAGGATTTATTTGTTCCATCTATCTCTCTTCTAACCGATTGAAACTGAAAATAAAAATAGTAATATGTATGTTTCAAAGCAGGATGATAAATATTGGCATGGAATTGAAAGTTGAGGCTGAAGAAAAGCAGACTATACAGTATTTGTTGAATTGGAAGAGGCACAACGTAATTAATTACAAGAGAAAGATATAGCCCTAGAATATATATGAACGGAGAGCATATACAGTTTGAGAAAATATTGGCTGCCTCGATGACAAAACTTCACAATGGAATTCCCATGCAAAATTACTGGCACATGATAGATCATAAAATCTCCTATTGTGATCCAGCTTTTTCAAGTGCTTGTAAAACACTGAAATTAATTTGATCAGAAGTTTGGTTTCTGATCAATAATTAGAGATCCTTATCACCAACGTCCCTGATATGCATTTGGCGAATTCCTATTTAAAATACGCGAAGTCGTTGAAAATGCTTGCTACTAATAAATGTCTGGGATTTAAAAGTAGAAATATTATACTGCTTTAAAGCAGTGAATGCTGTCAAAAAGGAGTTCAATATTGGGAAATACAAGGACTAGGATCGCTAACACACCCCGGAGTCGAGCCTTCCATTCCATTTAACTCTATCCTCCATATCGAGCTCTTTGCAAACCCGTGATTTGTGGAGAGGGAAGGCTCAAAGACTTTCGGCGACATATGTTCAATTTCCCTCTAAGGGGATCTCGCAGATAATTCTTGGCGAGCCCTTAGAACGACCCTTGGTAGGCAAATCCCATGACCCATTAGGCTGGGCGAAACCTCATCACATGAAATGTTAATTTGGGGCACTTTCACTGCTTGATCTGGACGGAAAACATTGGTGGCGCGTAGCAAAGGGAGGAAGGACTTTCAATTTCCAGTTAGAATTGAGCCATCTTTCATACACAAAGAGACGTTTGCTCGTTGAGGAGGATTAATGATGGGATCATTGAGGACGGACACAAAGAAAATACCAGTGAGACGCCTACTAGCTTGGAATTTTGGGGTTCCGAAACATGGAATTTAAGGATAGATTTTGGAAATACACATAGAACTTTGGTATATGGGTCCGTAGAAGAATAGAGAAAGTAAGGTGGCTAGACAAATAATTTAACGAGGAAATGCTTATGATGGCAGGAAAGGAAAAGAATTTTATAGAGAAACTTTGGAGAAAGCAGATGAACGGATGGAGAAGTTAATAAAGACGGAGGGTATTTCAATGGAGGTGATTGAGGGAAGTATGTTAACTAGGGAGGGAGGAGAAAAACGGATTCAAGGAATGAGGAATGCTATGAGAAAATATTTAGTGTGGGAATAATTTTTGTGTATGTCTTAATATATCTTGACGGTAGGTTAAAATAAAGCGATAACCCAACGTACGAGTCCTAAATGATAGTGAGTAAATAAGTTTCCTCGTGAACTGAATTGATTTATTACGGATGATCAATGTTTTCAACTATCAGTGTAGAAAGTACGCGTTATGTTTACACATTTAATGAAATTCAACCTACATTTTATGTCTACCTCATCGAAGTTACGATAGTGCAAGTCTCAGGAAAGCTCCGTGTCATCGGAGATTTCTGCTTTCAGCTAGTATCAAAGTAAACCTCTAAGTAACACGTGGGATCTAGTTTTAATTTCATGAGATTTTATGTTCACTGCCAGCATGCAAATGTATTACTGCAAAGGGTATGCTTAGGCTTATTATAAACTACTGTGTGTTCTTACTTCTACCTAAGTAAAAACCTAATTTAAAATTTAACCAATAATATTCTTTTCTCCACCACTATGGTGAGCCTTAATTCTTCATCTTTTACATGCGATGCAGCTTTTCTATTCCCCTCCTCATTCATAAAAGCATGAAATATATGGTTATCTACATATACTTCTACAAAATACCCTGCAAGCCACCTTAAAATTGTGTGGCACGGGGTGAATTCTCACCAAACATACATTACATATTATGCATAAAAACGGATTAGTAATTATATACTAGTCTAAACTTCAATATTTAAATTTAGTTATATATTTTTAAAAGTCATTTACTGGGTCTATATATCGTCACGCTTGGCATCAAGCTCTTTAGTAACAGTATTTTTACGCATTTGCTCATTCTTCCTTTCAATATATCTCCCGTGCTGATAATTGTCCGTTTTTTAAAAGGGATACAATGATATTCATGGGTAAAACCAACACTAATACCATTATTACTACGTTTCCTTCTCCCAAAAGCCTTATTAATTATGCTAATAGCTCAAATTGTTCCAGCCTTTCTCAGTTTACTTTAAACTACGCCTCTTTTTCCCTCATGGTTCTCAATTTTTTACCTTTCTCGTGAGTTATCTCCAACCCAAATATATCGCACTGGTTATTTAGGCATAAACATCTTTATGATTTTATCGTTTTTCCTCACATTTTATGCGTGCGTCAAGATTTTCCCTGCGTCAACATCAGCGTTTCCCCCTGAACGTATTAAGAAGAGCACTATCGCAATGGGCAGCTCTGTTTAACTCACTAACATATTGCTGCTCCGACAGATTTCCTATCTTATTTGTGTTGATCTGGGCCGCTGGAGAGTTTTGGATAAGCTAATGTCCATCCACCAGGGGGGCATTAAAATTTCCCACCCCAAGATCCCTTAATTAAATAAATTTTCTTTAGCATGAACGTGCAGACTATTACAGACCAATGAAAATAACTGATTAGCCTAAGTTAGTGGAATTTTGATGATTAAAGCATGCCTTCATGAACCCTTAACATATGGGTACAAATATTATGCTACTAGTAGTTCTCAAATATTTCATTGTTAGATGAAAATTGGAATTTTCAGTTTGTGTCCTTCATGATGTACATTTCACTATGTAGGTACTAGGTATATGTTAACATTACTGCATGTCTGTTTTGTAACTTTTCTCAAACTCACCCCCTGCCACAAACCCACCAGGGGGCTTGCAGGGAAGTTTGTAGATTAATATGTGTGGTCCCATGATGAATTCACTTATTAGCTCTCCCGGTACAAAATACTTTCTAAATGTCAAAAGCGCATGCGAAAAATGTGAATAAAAGAGTGCCATTAGTTTAAAATTACACGTTTCGTGTTGTAGGTACTCCCAAATGTTGGATCGCTAAGACGGTTTAACCTTTATCTACGGTCTTCCCTTTTTGTAATTCAAAGCCCAACCTTTGAAGCGCGTAAAATTAGAAAAATCTTTGTTGAGTCATCGTTAACCTTTGATTATCTCTTTGTTAGGATGGGAATCGAAGCTGAACTAAGTCCTCTGAGTAGTCTCATAAACTTCAAAAGTAGGTAAGTCCATAAAAATCTCTAGCTTTTTCTCCTTTATTCTTCAGCCAATCTGTGGACCCTCTCCAACAAACCCCTCCCCCCCAATTATTACATCGCATTCATTTACCTCACAGGTTACTCTCCCTCGCTATCAAATATTCATGGGTCTGAGTAATATCTATCGACGTCATGTTATTATTCTAGAAATAATTCTGCTTCAATTACCTTTACCATTTCAATTACCTGCTTTCAATCACCTCGGTCATATCTTAAGACACGATGGCTTAATGAAGAAAAGTGAACGGGAAGATTGGGAAAGGCAGGCCTCGTATGAGATATGTAGAACAGATTGTGAAGGATGTAAAAGAGAGGAGTTACGTTGAAATGGAGAGGTTGGCCGATAGAAGAATCGAGTGGAGGGATGCGTCAAACCATGATGATCCATGATGATGATCAATTACACTTATCGTATATTTCTTCGTTGTGTCCTATCCACTTGTTCTCAGCATTCTCTTATCCAGGAATAATTTCCTTGCCTAGCCCTTGATTAGCCTATAGCCTGGATCGTTTTGCTTCCATTCAAACAGATAATATTGCCACTCTCTCACGTGGTGAATTTTTCATTTTTTCTCAAAGTCAATTTTCCATTTCATGCCATGGTTTTTAATTTAAATATTTCTTAATTTTCATGGCAGAAATAATGCATTTTGTTAGAAAGTACACTTTATTCATTGCTTTTGCGGAGGATAATGATGAGCATTGACAATCAGACGTAGACTCAGCATCATCATATGATATTCATTATGGTGTGACGTAGGGAAAAACAGCCACATACCTACTAATTCACTACTTTTTTGTAGTGAATTCTTCTCTGGTTTTCATCCGGTTTTGGTGCTCAATCTTCCCCGGCGTTTCAATAAACGACTCGCTCATTATCTTCAGGGTAACAAGATTTTCTGATGAACGAGCAGGCTTGACCTTTTGGCGTGGAAACGTCAGAGATGAAGATCTTAACCAGAATGATGACCCGAAATTACTCCGCAGAAGCACATGAACCTCCTTCAAAATAGCAATAATTCATGGTATGACAGGTTTTGATAAATTATTGAAGGATTAGTGAAAAATTCATATCAAACGTAGGATATAAATTTCGTTATACGTTAATCAGGTAACAATTTTTAGCATTCCAATTGGTGGCTCTAAGGTCTCTAGGCTCTAAGGGGACTCAGAATTGACCGCAATGAACGATTTAATAAGAAAAAAATATCTATACAACAGACTAACCAAAGAATGTATTTTATTCAAAGAGTGATATTCTTACAGCAAGCAGAACAAGCTTGGAAGTAAGGAAACGTTTTTTTGGTATTGACATCTGTAGCATGCTCCTTTAATGTTGTGGGGTTTTAACGAGAGGATCCGCAGATGAATCAAGATTAGAACCGATGGAAATATGAACACGAACAGGAAGCGAGCGATGGATATAAAATGGATGGACCGAGTCACTAATGGAAAAGTCCTGAGAAGAGTGGTAGAAAAGTGAAGTTTGATGAAATTTTTTAAAAGAAGACTGAGAATCCTAATGAACCCCATCTCGAACATGGCGATGAAGACAGCCGATGGGGAAAATAATGGAAAAAGTAAGTCCTCGTACGTAGCTTGTACTGGCAAATGCAAAAGAGAAAAAAATTGTGGCAATATTCAGTGATAAATTGATAAAATAATCCAGTGGAGTGTTGCCTAAAGATTCTCATGAGTGATGCCTGAAGGCTATGAAACAGGGCACGAAAAAGACGAAATATAGGAGATAGTTTAGCATTAAAATTGACAATTTTGAATTAAGAACTTTAATAGTAATATTATTAAGTACTAATACGTTTAAATTGAGGGTAGGTAAAATATTCAGCTCTTGGTGTAAATTGATTCGACGAACTTCGCTTTGCAGCAAGAATACCATGTGGACTGCGGACGCATGGCTAACACCCCCCTGACAAACACACTCGCCTAATTAAAAGCATCCCTTCTCCTCATTGTCTCCCTTATCTTCCTCGATTAAAACTTCGTCGGCCTTAAATGGGTTGTTTCCTGAGAGATACCGTTTTGTTATTCCATGGAAATGCGGGGATACCCTTAAGGAACGCGAGAGGAGAGCCATCTTTTACAAACAGAGGCTTTTTGTTCCTGAACTTTCTCACGAATACATTAGAGCGCGCATCGGTCTTATCAACTTCGTGAGAACTTGCTTGCAATGAAAATTTAAATATTTATTTATTTCCCACCCTTTGATGTTTTGGATAACGTGGAGGGTTCTTTGAAGTATATACGTGTCATTATGACTGAGTGAGACAGAGGCTTGTTTTGATGACGGATAATTGTGATTTTATTAGGAAATAGCAATTAGAAAGGCCAGGGGAAACCACCACATTAATATCCCGAGGAGTCGCAGCTACTCCACTCTTTCCTTTATTATCAAAACGTGATGGCACCCTCTCGAGTAAAATATTCCGGAGGTAAAATAGTCCCCCATTCGGATCTCCGGGCGGGGACTACCCGAGAGAGTACATCAGTCAAATGTGATACACTTTTTAGGGTAGGAACATGGAACGTGAGATCGCTTTGGACCTGTGGAAGACTGGAGAACCTGAAGGTAGAAATGCGAAGAATGGACCTCGACGTATTAGGAATCAGCGAAATGAAGTGGCCCGAAGAAGGAGACTTTTGGAGTGGAAGCTACAGGATTATACATACAGGATCATTAAATGGTAATGCTGGAGTAGGGATCATGCTCAGAAAGAGGGCCGGAATGCGTGTGAAGAGCTTCCTGCAGTACAATGAAAGGATAATAATGGTGAAGATCGAGACCAAACCTGTAGATACCGTGGTGGTGCAGGTTTACATGCCTACGACGGACTATGAAGATGAAGAAGTGGAAGACGTCTACGAAGATATCACGGAAGTTATAAAACAGGTAAGAGGAGAAGAAAACCTAATTATTTTAGGGGACTGGAACGCTATCGTCGGCGAAGGTCAAGATGGAAGAATAACTGGAAAATACGGATTGGGAAACCGAAACGAAAGAGGAGAAAGGCTGCTGGATTTCTGCACTCAACATAAGTTAGTGGTTGCCAACACATTGTTTAAAAATCACAATACAATAAATAAGGGGCGGCGAACCTTTTGGCGATTGAGTGCCAAAGTTTATGAAATAAGAGTATAATCGCTCGACTCGCGTGCCAACACATCACATTGCCTGGGAAGCAGAGTAAACAACGATGGACGAAGCAAGAAAGAAATAGTCAGTGGAATAGCCCAGCCAAAGAGGGCATTCTATCAGAAGAAGAATCTACTTACCGCTGGAAATACAAGCTTAGACGTAAGGAAGCAATTCATTAGAACGTATATCTGGAGCATGTTTCTTTACGGCAGCGAGGCATGGACAATGACATCAGTGGAGAAGAAAAGGGTGGAAGCATTCGAAATATGGTGCTATCGAAGAATGATGAAGATAAAATGGATCGACCGAGTGACAAATGAAGAAGTCCCAAGAAAAGTGGGAGGCAAGAGAAGTCTGCTGAAAACTATAAAAATAAGACGAGACAACCTAATCGGCCACATCTAAGAGACGATGGCCTGATGAAGACAATCGTCGAAGGAAAAGTGAACGGGAAGAATGAAAAGGCAGGCCTCGTATAAGTTACATAGAACAGGTTGTAAATGACGTGAAAGAGAGGAACTACGTTCATATGAAGAGGTTGGAAGATAGAAGAATCGAGTGGAGAGCTGCGTCAAACAAATCCTAGGATTGTTGACCCATGATGATGATCATTGAAAATCTTAACCACCCATTCTTCTGTTGGTTCTAAGATTTCAGATCCAGGAGTTCTTCACTTTATTTGGCGTTTTGGTTTGATAATTTGGTCATCAAGCTAACTAGCACGTAAGAAAGGCCGACATTTGCAGAGAGGCATCACCCATGCTACTTTCGGGACTCAAACCCGGGCCCACAGAATGTGTGGCCATTACTCTAGCCAACATACCAATCCGGTCTTTTGGCCGTGAAAGAAAGTATTCAAGAGACTATTACGCTACTCCAGTAGATAGCATTTTGTGCGAAGGTGAGTAAGCTACTAATTATGATCAGAGTGGCTGTTACTCCGGCAGAGAAAATACTATATTGAAAAACTTGTTATACAGCTTGAGGGGAAAGAGTAGATACTCGTGGGTGAGATTTTGGAGAAGATAATGAAGGTCTTTTTCTTATAGATACGGAGGTAAAAGAGAATGTAAAAATTACGATAGTGTGGGAGTGGGAATGATGAAGTGCATAGATATGTAGAGAAGTTATGTTGATGGCGGAAGTTTTGAGGGAGCAGATTGATTGGAAGAAACAAATAATTTGTGATAATGAGATATTGGGGCCATATTGAGGCTAGAATTATGGATAGTTTTTTTTTGGAGAATATGAAGGGATATATCAGTAGGAAGTATGCTGATCGGGAGGAATACATAGTGCAGGGATACGTATAGACACGTTTGTGTTACGCAATCTGAACCCGAGTAAGGATACCCTATCAAAACTTTCGTAATCCGGAAGAAAACTTTAATCTAATTAATGCACTCTGAGATCCCCGAGGGCCCTCTGAATAAATTATTACCTGAAACGTTTCAATGAAGCACTCGTGGAAAGGACCTTATCGTGGAGATAGGATGAACCTAATTCCCTAATCTCTAGTCAAGAATTTAGGCATGTTTCAACCTATTATACAACATGCCATTTCAACGTAATAGTTTCGAAGATTTATTTCCGGTTTCCGGGAAGTAGAACTGGAACACGTAGTGTGATGGCAAAATATATTTGCGCACCGGCGAAGTGTACGGCCAACCAAATTTCTCATCCTATTCTGACTCCAAATACTTCGTAGAGTTCCTTTATATCGCACCGTTTCACTTGCAACTATTTTACTTGGATAAAGGTAAAAAATTGATTTTGATTTGTGTTAACTATATTTTTATATTTCCAAGGTAGGTAAATATTGCGGTTGAATTTTTTTAAATGAAACCTATTTAAAGGCAATAAACTGCTCTAAAATGCGCTATTGTAACAAATCCTAATGTTTACTTACAAAGGTTCATATTAGATTGATTTCGTTGAATTTCAGGGGAAATTGAAAGATTTTCTTCCTAAAATCGGTCCCATGTTAATTTTTGATGCATGAAACCTACAAAAAATGACCTGCAAAACCAAAAGTAACAAACGGTTGTGAATAAACGACGTTGCCACGCTCTAGATGAAAAAACACTATTCATTGAATATTGGCCAGTGTAATTCAATTTCAGACCAATACGAGGTATTTTTTCTCAGAAGACATTGCCATCGTCAGAGGCAAACAGATACCAAGCAATTTACACCCAATTCCGTATTATTATTATATAATGAACACACTAATGGCAAACATTTAAGACAGGATATGGGAGAAATAAGAAAATTGTAATAAATAATCATGGCTTGTCTCTCTTTATCATCCAAACTTGCCTAAGTAATACAACCACAAATCATCGCCTAGTTGGGCATCAGTCTCACATTGTAGTTTAAAGGAATGGCATTTATTTCAGTAGTTTAACAGACATATATTTTAATAATATGGTAGAATAAATCTTATAATAAATGATACTTAAATACAATGTAAAAATAAAATTTGAGACAGATTTTCGACCATACTTTGAGACGGGATTGTCTGATGAAGGCAACCTTCGGGATAAAAAGTGATATGAAATAAAATCAAAGAAAAGCCTCGTATTAGAAATATGGTAATATCAGTCAAGGATGCAAAAGAGACGAATCATGTGAATATGAAATGGTTAGCTGATTGGAGAATCGATTGTAGAACTGCGTCAAACCAATCTTGGGGTTCTGAACGCAAGATGGTGGTGAGGAATTTTTCAAGGAACGGATGAAGTTTGGAGAGCAACCCGGCGTTGGCATTAGACTACTCTAAACGAAAGGCACTAATGGGACCAAAGTTTAACGTCCCATCCCACGTACGGAGTACTGCTCTGGAAATGCCCTTCTCATAGAACTGAAGTGGGGACCGTTATACTAGTGTTTCATCTAGCCTCTGTTGGGATTCGAACCCGGGATCTCACGATGGAAGGCAAGTATTCTTTCCACACCATCAAGCCCTCCCCCTATTCCTTTGTGAAGAGTAATTATATTTTTTTTATTACTCCAAATAGAAGAAATGGAATGTGACCAATAGGGTGATTTAGGTAACCGCGGAGAAAAACCTGTATTGAGAGGTTACTACCTAATAAATTTGCACATGCATTGAGGCATAACAATCTTAAATATTTCTACAAATTCCTTAATACATGCATCTCAACAAAATGTCTTCTAAGGCAATTCAAGTAAATAGTCAATTTCTAAAAGTTCTTTAGCTCTATTTTTTTATTCTTTATTGGCATTTTGTAATACTTATGGTGCATTTGTCTTTGGTTTTATACTATTTATGGGAGTACTAAAAAAAGTTAAACTTTGAGTATAGTTGCCGCTATGGGGGCTTGATTGGTATATAAAATACATCAATTCCTTAATCAATCAATTTCTTATAATTCTTTAGCTTTATTTTTTTATTCTTTATTGGCATTTGGTAATACTTATGGTGCAATTGTCTTGGGTTTTACACTATTTATGGGAGTACTAAAAAAAAGTTAAATTTTGAGTATAGTTGCCGCTATGGGAGCTTGATTGGTAAATAAAATGCAGACATGGATGACGACGAGTTGGACTCGAACATTGGCGGTTAAATGAGTGTGTTCCCGAATTCCTAATTAAAACTTTTCCTCACAGCCGCTACTTCCCGCCGTCACCACCTCTCTTACAGTTGCTCTCGAGATTCGTCCCCACTTAAATTTCCGAGCGCCGAACGGGAAATGATTTGTTCCGTGCCATTTCAAGTGATCTCTCGTCGACAGTGAATCCCGTGTGATAAGCGGATGGGATTGTTTGAACTAGAGCTCGCCGCAAGTTCATTGTTTCGCGTTCCACTAGCGGTATTGATTCACGTTTTGCATCGCATATCCACACATTAGTCATTCGAAAATAGTGTACGGTGGGGAAGTTGACTGTCCACACTGTTGTCGCGGATTGTTTGTGGTAGTTATTGAGGAGAGAGGCGGACGACAACTGAGATCATGTGCGGCATTTACTATGGGTGGGTGAATGATATTGTGTATCGTCAGGTACTTAAATCGCATCTAGTGTCTTTGTAGATAAACTTCGTGTCTGCATCACCTTACTCATGACCAAACTCACCAATTGATTTATAATTGCAATATCCCACACAGCGGACGTAGAGACATTTTACGTATGAGTGTACACTGAGTTTTCTAAACGTCAAACCGGGGGGATGGTCGACCTGCAGGAGTGAACTGTTACCAAACAATTATTACACTCATGAACTAATAGAGGCAATCATAATTAGCACAAAAGCAAGACTGAGACAAAAAATGTCCCTTCTTTCAGCTTCCTATAGGTATAAAAAAATTGTACATGTACTTATGGGTGTTCGAAAAATGCTCTTCATGTCATCAGTGAAAATATTATCTCGGAATTTAGGTAAGAGATGAAGTCTTAATTTTAACCTACGTAATGATAATGATTCCCAATTTAATACATCTAATAGGCTGGTCACGCTAATATAGTTATCATGCCGCCCCTTTACAAATCTTGCCGATCTTCGCTGCATAGGCTCCAATTAATTATTTAAGCCAATTTCGTAAGGTTCCCAGATATTGGCGGCGTATTCCAAATGAGGCTGTATTTTTGTGTTCTTTATATTATTTTGTAAAGAGCTAAAAATTTTATGAGTAACATTGATATTTTAATGGAGGTTTTTTCAACCTTGCAACATGAAGTGCATCTTTCAGTATGTAACGATGTGGTGGAGAGAATTACTGTTGTTTCCCATTCCGGTCACCTGACCCCTTGAGTAATATTTAAGTCAATCAAATAATTGTTTAGGGTAAGCGCCAGCCACAGGCTTCAAAAAAATATTTTCGGCAACATCTACATCTACACGATACCCTGCAAGCCACCGTGAGGGTGTGTGGCAGGGGGTGAAGATCACCAAGCATGCACTATTAACATGCAAACAAGCAACTAAAGTGTCTCATGAAACTAGATTGCTAGTATCTATAGTATTTGAGGGGTTAATACATGCATCATGCACTACAGAATACTCTAAAATATTTCCCCTACCTATCCCTTTCCTATGCTGCCTATTCTGTTCTCTTATAGTACAGGGGAAAAATGCCATTTTGAATCAATCGGTACGACAATCTCTCTAATCTTATTTTTTATTTGGCTGGTCGAAAAAACATCGCTTTAGGCTCAGCACGTAGCTATACCAATTAATGGGGACGATTGACCACGGTGGCCAGCGTTATTTACATTCAACTGTTGATCTTCTGTCTGAGGTCACTCCTCTTGAGGCCTATTGTTACATCTACATCAACACGATACCCTGCAAGCCAACGAGAGTTAATGGCAGGGGGGTAAAGATCACCAAACATGCACTACTGACATGTAACAATGGTACTACATGGAAACATGCTATGCAAAAGGGTCACAAGTAGCTACATGGTTGGTATCTACATAGATTTAAAGGGATTGATTGTTAATGCATGGATCATGCACTACAGACTACTCCAAAATATTTAATCTGCCTATCCCTTTGCTATGATGCCTGTTGTGTTCTCTTATAGTACGTGGGAAAAATGACATTTTGCATCCATTTGCAATCTCTTTAATGTTATTTATATGAAGAGCCAAGCGACCAAAAAGAATTACAGTTGTACAATGCTAACGCTGGGGGTCGTAGTGGCCTAGTAGGTAGAGCACTGAGCTACTGACCGGGTTCAAATCTCGGGCAAGAGCCTTTCTGGACACCCCCACCTAAAATCCTCGCGATTCGATTTTCTGCGTGTCAGAACTTCGTAGGAAATCACACGTGGTTCAGGGAAAGTAACTGGCCCCCCTACCCTGAATGTGTAAATATCACACGCCATTGGTTTAGTATGGGGTGAGCTCCACTCTAACCTATCAAAACCAACCTTCGGGTTGAATCACTGAGTGATTCTTTCCGAGGATTTTCGGGGTTTTCCTAAAGCTGGTGAAAGGAAACTTTCAAGGAAAGGGAGAAAAAAGGGGAAAAGCATTGTAGCCACAGATACACCAGTCAAAAATGCCATTGAAGCAGAAAAAATGGAAAAAGGGAAAACAAGAACCAATCCTAAAAAATGACTTTTTGCGAAAGACTTTCATTCATCTAATGGTTTCAGTGATGAAATTGACAATATAATGTGTGTTGAGGACTATTTAGAAGAAGTTGCTCCTCCTAGATTTCATGAACTGGAAACAGCGCCACAAGAAGGAGACTATGTTTTAGTATCCTTCAAAAGTGCCAACCCAACTAACAGCATGTTTTTGCATGTTTCCTTTGCTATTTTTATCTTTTTTTTATATTGTAGTTTTGAACAGTACCTATTTAAATACTGATCCTTTTTTATGCATGATATGTAGTGCATGTTTGGTGAGAATTCACCCCCTGCCACACACCTTTATGGTGGATTGCAGGGTATTATGTAGATGTAGATGTGAGTGAGTGAATGCTAATGCTACATCGCAGCAGTTGCATCGATTTCCATCGATGTATCTTAGGGGTTGTAGTGTTGTTCCGTCACCTTCATCATCATCATGAGTCAACAATACCGGTGCCGGGTCCACCCTTCCTCCTTTCCCTCCCAATCTCATCCTCGGTCAGGAACGCCTTAAAGTGCTAGGTAAACATGACAGCACAGAAAAGATTGCGCGTCCTGAAAAAAAACTTCTATGATTGCATAACTCAACCATCTTATCTGAAGTGGTTCTCACTTGAGAGGAAAAGTCCGTCATAGTTCGCTGAATGCTGGATCACATCCATTTTGGATGTGGCGAAAGTAGGAGGGCGAATATGGGGTAGGCACAGGAGGAGAAGGGAGGAGTGGGAAATAAAGGTGAAGGAGTGACGTAATGCCGAGCGATAGGAGGGGAGGTGATGGGAGAACTAGCTGGGCATTCATGGAAAAGACTGTCCTGTCACGATTGTTGGAGCTGAACGCTCGCGGACTAGTCACTGAACTCGAGGCTAAAAAAGGTAAGTCACAGTGACTGTTATATTTGGGCGCTGACCGACTTCCTAAGTCATTTTCGTCATTAAGGTGAACCTAGAAGTTGTGGTTGGTGGAAAGAGAATCGCGTTTTATAGTCCCCCAACAGCTAAAGTTATTGTGTCGCAGTGGTTGTGTAGTATTCCATCGAGCTCTCATGCACAATTGGGGTCAGTAGAGTTATTCTGTCATCGTCATAATGAGTCAACTATCCTGTGATTGATTTGGACGAAGTTTCCCCCTCTCAATTTCTCTTATTGGCTAATTCTTTTATATCTATTATACCTCCATAAGTCTTCTTCTACCCGGCAAGCACGCACAAGCATGCTGTTAGGTGGGTTAGCTAAAAATCCTTATACCAACATGCAGCTACCTGTTGTTCTGCTTATACCAACATACAACATGTTGTTCGTTGATAAACTTATATATGTATACTGTTGAACACATATACAGACATATACAGGGTTTGAAGATCACCAAGCATGCACTATTGACATACAAACAAGCTACTAAATGGAAAAATGCAACTAGATTGTTAGTATCTACATAATAATTAAGGAATTGGTTGTAATACATGCATCATACACTACATGCTACTCTAAAATATTTCACCTACGTATTCCTTTGCTATGCTGCCTATTGCGTTCTCTTATAGTACGGGGGAAAATGACATTTCGAATCTGTCAGTAGGTTCGACAATATATCTCTCTAATTTTATTTATGTGGCCGAATCTAGCATAATATGCTGCTTTTTTATAATGTATACCTAACACCTTCAGTAAAGCTATCCGATTTAAATTTGTGTAATAGATTTAATTTGTAGGTACTGTACCTACGCTCCGATAATGATTCCCACCCTAATTCTTGTATTGAATTCGAGGAAGAAAGAAGGACATTTGAATCTGTTGGTTCAGCGATCACTTTCTTAGCTGTCCCACAGAATATTCTATGCACGTTAAGATCACTATTGTGTGAGAGAAGTGCCATTTTTTCCACTTGCATCAACGAAACTTAACTACAGTCAATTACCTATATCATTAAGCCCTAAATTACGCAGCAACAGCCCGAGAGTTTGCATGTTCGCGAATGAAATAAAAGAATTAAATTATTGCAAGAGTGGATTCATGAATTGGCTCTTGCGTATAATGCACTGAAAAATTTATATTTTTGCTGTCGTATGCATGAAATTTGTGCAATGCAATTTTCTCGCTCCCACCAATTTGATGTATATTTTCTTCACGATATTTATTAGGATGCACTTGTGTACCAACATACAACATGTTGTTCGTTGATAAACTTATATATGTATACTGTTGAACACATATACAGACATATACAGGGTTTGAAGATCACCAAGCATGCACTATTGACATACAAACAAGCTACTAAATGGAAAAATGCAACTAGATTGTTAGTATCTACATAATAATTAAGGAATTGGTTGTAATATACATAATATATATGTAATATATATGGAAAATAGCACCTACTTGTGCTATTTTCTTATTGTGCCTATTATAATGTTAAGGGAAGAGCCATTAGCATTTATTCCTGTTCATCCGATTTCTCTGTCCCTTCTTAATTTTTTTGAACCATATTTCAATAAATTGATTTTAATTTACTGTAAGTTTCATTTGGAAAAGTTTGCCAGTATATGGGTATCTTAAGGAAATATGCTTCATTGATGGACTGGAGCGTTTGCAGTGAATATCGGCAAGATTTGTAAAATAACATTGTGATAATTATGCTTGCGTATTCAGTCTATTTGAAGAACTTAAATGGTAATCCGTATCAGACCGTAGGTTAAAATTTAGACTTAATCGCTTAACTAAATCCCATTACAAAATTTACACTTATGACGTAAAATATTTTGTGAATTCAAACTTACTACAGCTGCATGCTTTGTTTACTCTTTTAATATTTTTTAAATCGCTAAACTTTAGACAAGAATGTGGTTTTGTAATCATATTTCAGCATAATGCATGTTTGGTGTGAATTCACCCCCTGCCATACACCTTTATGGTGGTTTGCAGAATATTATGCAGCCCTAGATGCAATTAAATAATAGTAGATTGGGTGTTTAGGTCCCTAGTTATTTATTTGTGGGAGGGTACCGACCGGCGAGTGACGAGGTGGGAGAGACAACTTTCGCCAGGGGGTAAATGGGTCAAGGTCGCTGGGTTAACGTCCCATCCGACGGACGGAGTATTGGACTTGAAATGCTCACTTCAAGGCATTCGAGTATGGACCGGTATACCAATGGAAAATACGTTTTTCCCGAATTCGAACTAGAGTCCTCGCGGTGGGAGATCAATACACTGGCCGCTACAACAACCCAATTCCCTTTTTAGTTCCAGCCATCATGTACGTACATACATGGCGTCAAATCTCACCATCTAACCTAAGGATTTAATACTAAATTTTTTTTCATTACTTAACTGCATTTATTTTTGTTATTCCAAATCCTTTATGGCAGTGAAGAGAGAGGAATATAAGAGGGTCCAATCATGCTACGACACCAAGGTGATGGGAGTCATCATGTGCTCTAACGAGGCGATCAAACTAATGCGGGAGAAGGCGTGGACGACGGACACATCATCAACATCAATAGGTACGTACTTGAACTGCACCTATGATTAATCTGTGCTCTAATGTCTACACAGTAAGTGTGGTCACCACACATTACAAGGACCTATTTTCAAGGTTTTTTGAAAGAAAAGTGAATTCACTTTTCTTTTCACATTACAAGGTTCCTATTCATCACTGAAAATATTGCCTTGGAATTTGTGGAAGAGATTAAGTCTAAATTTCAACCTGCGATCTGACAATGATTCCCAATTCAATTCATTTAATAGACTGGTTACGCTAATATAATTATCGTATCGTCCCTTTACACACACCCTTGTGGTGGCTTGCAGGGTATTATGTAGATGACCTGGTTGACATCAATATGTACGTACCTAGACGGCGACATCATCAGTCCACTACCAATGTATCTAGGGTCTTGTATGGTTGAGACAACGTCAATAGCCCATTTGTACGAGAAATCAGCTACTTTTCCCTTGTTAGACCTCATTTGGAATATGCTGCCAGTGTATGGGATCCCTACGAAATCGGTCTAAGTAATGAACTTGAACGTGTGCAGCGAAGATCGGCAAGATTTGTAAAGGGACGATACGATAATTATATTAGCGTAACCAGTCTATTAAATGAATTGAAATGGGAATCATTGTCAGATCGCAGGTTGAAATTTAGACTTAATCTCTTCCACAAATTCCAAGGCAACATTTTCAGTGATGATGTTAAAAATATTTTACGAACCCCAACTTACTATGGCAGACTGGACCATAATCATAAAGTTAGAGAAATTGATTGCCGAACTGACCGATTCAAAATGTCCTTTTTCCCTCGCACAATAAGAGATACGAATAACGGTAAATATGTCCTATCGGAGAGTAGCAATGAATAGCATTGGTAGCTGCATGTTGGTATGAGTACTTAAAGCTAACCCTACTAACAGAATGTTTTTGCATGTTTTCTTTGCAATTTCTATCTTTTTTAAATAGTGTAGTTCTGACTACTATATTAATACTATTCCTTTTTTATGCATGATATGTAGTGCATGTTTGGTGAGCAATCACCCCCTGCCACACACCTTTGTGGTGGCTTGCAGGGTATTATGTAGATGTAGATGTAGATGTAGATGGTAGAAAGTTTGATCACTTACCGAAAGTCAAGGTTTCAAGTTCAAGGGAGGCCTCTAGACAAGTCTATCTTTAACCTAATACTGTTTTATTTCCTATTATTAGCCAGCCTAGGCAGCCAGGTCGGTAATTTATCTTAGGCCAAGGGATCGGATCCCACCCAACACATGAACATGTTGGGTACCGGACACAGAATTAAGATTTGCAGTTAAACGGCATACTATTAGTCATCGGAACGCGTAAAATTGAAATCTTTCACTTCTCCTACATTTCAGAATGTACTAGGAAGCCAAAGAGTAGAGCCGCCTTATTATGTGGATTTCAATAATTGTTGGGCTTAGTAATTGTTAAATCTTAGGTATGTTAACTCTTATCTTAGTAACTAGAAAGACATGCGTGATTGTTCTACATCCTCGGTTGCTAATGAATCTTCCTAGCAAACCTTATCGAGGGAATGAGTCAAGCCCAGGACATGGAAGTATAATGAACTTGAACGCGTGCAACGAAGGTCGGCAAGATTTGTAAAGGGAAGGTACGATAGCTATATTAGCGTAACCAGTCTATTAAATGAATTAAATTGGGAATCATTGTCAGATTCGCAGGTTGAAATATGGACTTAATCTCCTAAATAAATTCCAAGACCATATCTTCAGTGATGTTAAAAATATTTAACGAACCCCAACTATGGTAGACTGGATCAATATCACAAAATTAGATAAATTGATCGCCGAACTGACAGATTCAAAATTGCCTCTTTTCCTCGTACAATTAGGGATATGAATAACGGTAACTATGTCCAATACGAGTGTAACAAGGGATAACATTGGTAGCTGCATGTTGGTATAAGGACTTGAAGCTAACCCAACTAAAAGCATGTTTTTGCATGTTTTCTTTGCTATTTTTATCTTTTTTTAAATAGTGAAGTTTAGAACAGCATATTGTTACTAATCCTTTTTTATGCACAATATGTAGTGCATGTTTGGTGTGAATTCAGCCCCTGCCGCACACCTTTATGGTGGCTTGCAGGGTATTATGTAGATGTAAATGAAACCAGACCAGCATTTGGATTGAACCCCCCGGATTTTAGATTTCGTGAATGATCAACATCTTATTTACCATTTAGCCATTCCTGCTCCTCCATACTTCTGTAGCAAACTGAATTCTTATGCTTCAACTTATGTTTAGGTATGTACTAATAAAGCCTCTGAACGTTTCCTCTGGCAAAAACTGGCTATGATAAGAAGGACCAGTGGCAGTGGTGCATCGCTTGCGTAGCACAACAGAACGTGGACTGAATGCTACAGGACTCCACAGTATGTCGCGAGTTAATACCCACCCCAAGAAAGCTATTCGGAGGAATGTATTTCTCATAGGGAATTCTTAGGATGTGATAACGGGTGCCAAGCTGCCTTTGCGCGTACAGGTATTGCGTTTCTTTTTCGGATGCATTCACAAATCTTCGCTTTCGAAAGCTTGCAATGCCACCGCAATGGAAGTGATAAGCTTTCCGGAAAAAGCTCACATACCCACTTTACATCTGCCCCGCGTTGTTAAACTAGTGAAGTTTTTATACTTTGAGTGGATATCACTCCAGAAAACCCGCACTCGCCGCCACAAGATCCAGATTGCGAGAGAGACCTCCTTCAAAAATTCTTTTGAAGATCTTTTTGACATCGATACGGTTGATGATCTACAGGTGATGACGAATGAGGAAGATAAAGCTCTCTTGATAAACCAGCGGCAGAAAGAGCGAGTTGGCTGCATGTCGAGCGAAGAAAAGTGAATATTGGACAGAGAGAAGAAAAATAAGGAGAGAGGAGGCCCGTCTGCATCAGTAAAGCTGCATCATCGGAATCAAGCATGGAATTTTTTTGTGAAAGAAGTTCTGGACATTCAGAAGTGAAAAAAAGCCCACTTCTTCCCCACACAATAATTTTAATTTTCATGAAAGATTTGATTATGTATGAAAATATTAACATTATATTGTCCCAAACTGCTACAAAAACGTTCTCTAGGCATCTTTGGTATCATACTCAGCAACTTACTGGCCTGGCTTTACTAGATCCAACTGTAACGTTAGTATGTAAAGGAAAAATGTTAGAAAAGGTAAAGTTTTGTGAATGCTCTGTTTCTATGCAAGAGTACAGAGATACTTGTCCGAAAATTTATGTCCGAAAATATTCTGCATATTATAACTCGTGATAAATCTCTCCGATTAAATTTACCCATCATTTACTTGCTGTTATGGTAAAGTTCTCAGCTTAGATTAGGACCTCATTGTTATCTGAGGGCATAGATTTGAATCCCGGCAGTGGCAGAGCTTTATCAATGGGGGCGTTTACTCGAAACCGAAATCGCAATTTTGTACACGAAATCATTAGATGGAAACGAAAAAAGAATTTTAGTGAAACAATTAATCTTTTAACCACAACCATTCACTCATAAATAAAAAATTTTAATAATCAAAAGGTGATGCCCACCAAAAATGCTGCCGTGATAACATTGACGTCATTTTCCTCCCGTCCTTGACTGCTTTTAGGGGAGGGGAAGGGAGTGGAGGGGGATTCTCGGAAGGTCTGCTCGCACAGATGCTATCGTAATCGCTCCCATTCGCCGAGTCAGCTGTGTCCCCCACATTGCGATATGGCAAAGTGGCTTCGCGGGCTCAGTTGTGATTGGGACGAAGTCGATATACGTCAGAGTTTGCACCACACCCACTTTTCCGAAAGGGTTAAAAACATCAGTCTTTCACCTCTTATAACTCGGGAAATAATTGACGGATCAAAAAACGGAAAAATACGGGTCTTTTTATTTTACAAACTCTATAAGATTCGGCAATAAAAAAATATGGTAAACGACCCCATTGTAAACTTTATTCTTTCAGAGTTATGCGTGTATAATACTTCCAGTTTAGTAATCCCTTCGTCGGATGGACGTTAAACCGCTGTCCCATTTACACCGATCGCCTAATGCCAACTCCGGGTTTCCCTCCATCCTTCTCCCTCCCCTCGTACAATTTATACCTTCACCAGTACCCATCCACAATGGTGTAAATAACCTAATCTGTCGCTAACCTCCAAAGTCGCTAACCTCACTTCACTACACACGAAAATATTGATTTGAAACCATAGTTGAGGAACACCAGAAGGTGTGTAATAATGTATTTGACATGATTCACTCAAATTTCATTTTAATGACTGCCTCAATATTTAAAGAATTTTGATCCACCTTAATTTGTCATTAGTGAAAGAGAGTTCAGCCACGATGTATACATGTTTACCTTGATTAGGGAATTTTACGGAAAGATATGTAGCAATTTCAGTTTCCATAAATTCTACTAACACTGGCTAAATGTAGCCAGTAATCCCAAAAGTAGCTAACTCTTCCAACAGGTTGCCAACTGTTTCTAAAAGTGGCTAAATTTTCGAACAAATTCAAATACTGTGAACCGGTTGCAAACAAGGGTTCTGGTCCCTAGTCCAGATCTAAGTGAATGACGATTTCCCTGCGGAAATTCTGCCATAAGCAACTCGGTTCTAAAGTGGTCTTTCTAATTGCATGCATGATTATATATCGCTATAGGCTCTCTCAGTAAGTGCCTCTACCAAATGACGTTGATGAATGACTGCAACAGTCATCCTTATGTTGATTTTCCATCGTGCGTCCGGGAAAAGATATGCATTTATGATTTCATAAGTCTCCACCAACTCGTCTGCAGTGATTCCCACCTGAAAAGAGCGTCCTTCATACGAAGGACGCTCTTCTTCCTTTCTATTGAAGAAATGACTTCCCTTTCCTCTGTCGTAATTCAAAGAGAAGGGTGGAGATATTCTGTCCATCAGTGGAGGGAGTGATTGTGCGGTGAATGTGAGAGGGAAGGTAGTGACGTATTACCGAGGGAATCTAAGTTAGGGGAGATAACTAGATCGTCATTCAGTTGAACGCCTATTCCGTCGCAACCAACGGATCTGAGCTCTCGCAGGATCGCCGCTGAACTTGACGATTACTGTAAGGAGGTAAGTCATGACGCCATTTTTACCTGTCGACCGGCAGTAGAGGTCATCCACGGCAATCAGGTAGCTCGATTCAACGGTTGTACTATCAGAAGGAAGGTTGAAATTTAGGCTAATCCTTTTAAGTAAATTCGAAGTTGATATATTTACAGAGGGCGTTGTATATATATTAAGAACTCCAATGTATTATGCTAAGCTTGGTGGACTAAACAAGATTAGAGAGATGTATTGAAAATGCCATTTTTCCCGCACATCATTAGAGAGTACAATTGGCTGCCATAGCAATGGGTTAGGTAGGTTAAAATTTTACTCCAACATTTTAAATTGTTGGAGAAGCCTGTAGAGCATGATGCATGTTTTAATATTACTAATATTTGCATACTAGGGAAACACATATAAATATATTTAGTGAAAATGTTTCTAACCAGCATTCACTCCGTAACTTTTTAGGCACTTATCATCTACGAAAGAAAAGGACTGGCAATTTGCCACAAGAATAAGGATTTTACTTGACCGGTTTCGGTGTACAACACCATCTTCAGGTCGTGAAGATGGTCAAGTAAAATCTTTATTATTGTGGAAAATTGCCAGTCTTTTTCTTTCGCTATGATACTCCACCAAATCAAACCTGAAACAACTACACTTATCATCTAGTTGCACGTGACTCCTATACCTAACTTTTTCATGTAATAGTATCAATGTAGGTGTTAATTTGCCTGTCAGTAATTCATGAATAGTGATATTCATCCCCTGCCTCACATCCTCTTGGTGACTCGTAGGGTAATAATTATATGTTGTTGTAGGTGTAGTGAAATTAAAAAAGGGTGCTCCAACTACTAATATCGCACCGGATGTATAGAGGTATCGTTTCCTCTATATTTTATCAGTTTTTTGTTATTCTAGCTCAAATTGTTGATCCATCTCACGAAAAGGATTTGTAATTATTCTAGGTTAGGCAGACGACACCTAAAGGTATCTGCGCATTTAACCCATCATTGACATGCAATTTTCATCACGTAACCAGTCTGTCGGTGGTATTTTAAACAATGACAAAACCTTAGAATGATACGTTTAAGACAGGTTTAAATGTTATTTATACCCGTGTTTTATTTTGACTTGGATCTTCTTCTGGTTTTAGAGTAATATTGACGAATTTTCCAGAATTTTTTATAGTTGCTCTATGAAAGTGATCAGCTATTTCCAAGAAAAATATTTTTCTCTTTCTAAAAGTGGCATATATAAATGCGCAGCCGCTTTTAAACTACATCTACGCAATACTCTGCGAGCCACCACGGTAGTGTAGCAGGTGGTGAAGGCAACCAAACATGCATTACTGACATGCAACTAATTGTAAGAGTCACAATGATACTGCTGAATGCTATAGGTATTTTATCAGGAATAAGGCCTTAAATATATAATTTTGTGTGTTGAGTAATATAACTCGATTGAAAAGTATTTAGTTTAGTGACTTTATTATTAAAACTACAACTCTTCCATCACATATATTTAGTTCTAAATCTTAAACGCCCTCATTATTTACAAAATTTTTCGTGCACTAAACAAAATTGTAGTGTGCATTTGTAGAAATGGTAAAAGGTAATTAATTTTTTTATGTCAGACAGATAAGGCATTCTTTTAAATTTCACTCTGTTTTCTTCTGTTTCCTCCAATAATAATGCATAATGTGTCTTATGCTACCTCGTACCTATTTCTCGGAATTCTAGCGTTTGTTGTTGTTTTCTCTCGGGGCCTCATTAGCTCTGCAGGTATTCATTTGATAAAATACAATCCAGGAATTCTTTATCTTCTCATAGACTGCTGGGGTACAGAAGAATTAACAACTTAAATATCGAGTACTCGATTAAATATTGATATTGTCCACCTCCTGGTTCGTCGGATCCATGAGTAGGTATTGCACATTTTGTCTATTGTATCGATTCCCTTAGTGGTGCAAACGTTTTTATGCTTCCCTGTTACCTTTCCTGTGCCTTCTGTGGTGCTTTGAGGATACGAAATATACTTTTATTTTTTGTAATAGTGGCAACGTATGTCAGTTGTACCACCATGAACTTATTCACGAACTCAATTTACGTAAAACAACTATCAATTGTGATGATTGTATTTGATATTGGTTCTAGTTCCACTGTCATAAAGTCTCTCTCTGACAGACCTATTCCATCAGGGTTTTTTCCTGCACATAAATATGCATTGTGCAAATAACTGTTCGAGGCGTCAGTCAATCACATCATTTTCAAATCATATATAGCTGGCTTACTTGGGTTGAACATTTTGAAGTCATATTGTCCCATGAAGGCAATCAGCATTGCATCAATACAAGGTGTTCCCTCCACTTAATAGCAACGTTGAGAGCTTTTTATTAGCAATGAAAAAAAAACGGAAATTGATGCAGTCGGATCAGCTTCAAATCGAGCCATTGAATCCTCTTAGTCGTCAAAACGGAGACTTAAAAGCAGCACATCTCTTTGACTTGACATAAAGGACCGGAAACTTTTCCAAAAGAAAATATGTTGCAAACTCCATTATTCGATTTAAAAAACGCTGAATACACTGAAGTGCGATAAAGATTTTCAGAGAATGAATCTAAAGCCCGCTGCTTCTTTCATAAAAAGGCACTTCTTAACTTTTGAAGATTGACGATTGCCCAACGTAATATCAATTCTAATATTTTATTGTCAAACATATGATACCAAAAATCCAAAGGCTCAAATTCTTTACCTAGATATCTCGTAGAATACTTCTAACCAGCGTTTTCCGTATCTACGTTATGAGAAGGTGTTCGAACCATTCAATGGTATTTCGAAGATCACATAACGATTTTCCCATGATGAAATCCTCCTTTTTTGGAAAAATCTCAGCCGCACCATTTACTCCATTATCACCGGGTCAGTATCGTAATCACTTATGATTACGTTATCGTCTTCGATGTCTCTCTCTTCCCACTTCATTTTTATCTTCTTGCCAGCATTCCTTAACCTATTCTACATAATCAGGTGCTTCTGGTGGCAGTATCCGAGAAGAACCGTGATTGTCACTCATGGCTGTGGGGGCACTTCAGCCAACGGTATGATCCTCCACGGCATGTCTCCGTAATCAGTACCTACTATTTTATAGCGTGTTAAAAAATATTATTTCATGAATCTCATTTTCCCTAATAATTAATTATTCTCCTGAGAAAATTAGTAAATTATCATGTGCAGCTGCACATAAAAATTTTAGAAAATACTTTAATTTCATAATTTTCCATTTTACGAAAGTTAGCTACAGAATGACACTGTTACCATCGGCCATTAGCATAGAAAGTTCGAAAAAAATCAATTTCTTTTATTTACGGGTGAAAATTTCTCTAACGTACGATGCTGCTCAGGAGTTATAAAATACATGTCTCAATGATAAAAAATTAAAAGTTAGAAGCAAGCAAATGGTTTTTTTTTATCAAGAAGTGGCAATTATTATATGAAAATAATGAATCAGCATATTTTAATCTATGGCAGTATTTTGTTACTTACAGGCTTGAGTTAGAAAAAGGATCTGTCGAACCGAAAACTCAGGATTTCAACATGCTTACTCGGCAAAAAAAAAACTTGAGGAAAATGCTATTTTTCTTCTCTTTGAGCGGCACATTCTACCCGTGAAGAATGTCACATGCTAAGAAATGTATTTCTTCCGCAGTTTGATGTAAGGGTACTCGACCATTAGCTGTTGTTTTCTCCCTGCCATTTTTACCCTACCTCTGGGAGTAAAGTCCTTCGTCATAATCCGCGGTACTAAAAGGCTACACGATAAGTAAATTACCCAAAGGTAGGCGCTAATGAATAGTGGATACGGAATCTCCCTGCGCTTTAAATTTGAATACAAGTATGCCGCCATTATCCTCTTGTAAGTGATACGTGCATTGATTTACATGGGTTTTGAGCTTAGAGCACGAAAAATGGCAATAGCAATCCATATCTTTTGTTACAAATGCGTTAATTAGTTATTAATCGTGTTGCCGTTTTACCTTCAAATAATTCAGTGCCAAAGACCAGTTTTTTTTATCATATCCAGATTAAATATAGCTACGTATTCTATTGCCATTCGATCTTAAGACATCAATTCAGGTTCTAGTTCAAGTTTTTGTGGTATGAATAAAAAAATGGAATTGAAGACATGTTATATTTGTATTGCTAAATTTTACTAATGGCAGCAGTGTTATATTTTTACTTTTTCTCTGCTACATTTTTAATTGTTTAGGACACACATGATTGAAAATGAAAGTGTTCCTTAGCCAAAGGGTAAAAAAAATCTATATGCATCAGCACCAGCAGCTGCTTTCTTACTTTAGATAATGGTAACCCCAACGTAAGCGATCCTCTGGGTTACCTATATTCCCTCTTAAAATGGATGTTTTTGTAGTTATTGTAATTGTATATTTTGTTTAGGCGGAATAAAAATTATTATTAGTATAAATAATTGTCATTGCTCTTTTTTCTAGGAGCACCTAGTTGGCCCAATTCAGATCCCTTAAAGGTAGTTGTTTCAGGGTTCGTCAGAGCCCTTAGGTGAACCCTGACAATCCTGATTATGTAGTAGCTATATTTAAACCGTCGTACTGCCCAGGAGGGTGGAGCAAATGGAGGTAATCTTTTCACCACTCAAATAAAATTTAGGATAAGGAACCTAAGTAATAGTTTTCTCACTGTTTACATGAGTATTTATGTAATTAGCACTGTTCTTTCTTTATTTATTAAATTTTTCCTGAGTGATGGCAGATAAAGGTTTTGGTGCACAAAGCAGACAAACTGTATGCGTTATAGGTTACCCAGCAAGCACACCTCCAGGAGGCCTCAGACTTAAAAATTTTGAGAAAACCATCTTCATGTAAGGGTATTTTTCCGTTAAAAGGGAATCTCTCCTAAATTTCCGAGGACCAACACATCCTGCTTCATTTCTCTTTAACTACTATCCAGCGCGCTTTTGCAATCTCTTTTCTAGGTCAACTACGTGATTAGGTCTGGTTTACGGAAGAGTAATTTCACCGTCTCCATTTTCTCGTCCGGTAGCCTTCTCTTGCCCTTCTTCCGGATTGTTGAGAACTATATATTTTCTTAGGTCAAACACGCACGCTATAGCCATTTGAACGCGGCAATTTGTAGCCCTGAACTAATAATACTCCATTGCTTCACAATATCGGACAGGATTTGGATTTTTTCAGCAGATTGTGAAACAGCCATTAATCTTTTTTGTCAATTTCTCGAGCATTTCCTTTCCTTTCATTTCCTCACTGTAAAATATAATCCTTTCATCATCATTTGCGGAGGGACATTATGTTATAAGGAATCTGTCCGTCATCGCGTCTTGCAGCGATCTCGTCTGAGCTTGTTCGTTGACTTCAACCTCATACATGTCCGTGCCTAGGATCAATGTAATTGTTTCTTTGTTACAGGAGAGTGTTCAACTGCTATTAGCAAGGGATTAATTTTGTTAAATGCAACTTTCTATTGAGTACATAATACTACTACTTTGCTTCTTATCTTCATCAGGTTCCCAGAAATAAGGTACCCAGAAATAAGGTACCCTAAAATAAGGTACCCAGAAATAAGGTACCCAGAAATTGACTCCGCTCCACTCGTAAACCTATATTTGAATACCACTATATTATATAGCCGGTGTCGTTGGTGCTACTTAATTCTCTCTTAACTCATCCACCAACTGACAATTTTGCAATCATTAACCGTGTAATTTCAATTAGGAAATACTATGGTATCAGAATTTCACTGAATGCACAGTTTTTTACCAATATGACGAGTGATCAGATTTCTGCATGATTACTGCAGTTCTGAGGTTAATTTTCACAACTTATGTGTCCGAATGTTTGCATGCAACTGAAGTGGATTATAACAACTTTTCTGCCTCTTAGAGAAATGCAAGTAATACTTTTTGCCTCGCAAAGCGTACATCTCCTCCACAATAATGCCAGTTTAATTTCAATTTCCTTAAGTTCTTTAGTACTTTAATGCTTTCTCGAAGGAAAACACGCGTTTGTGGAGAACTTTTCATGAAGCCCGACAGCTACAGATCATCCTGGCATTCCGCCATTTTCACACTCAGTACAATGATAAAACCCTTATAAATCATATCGGTTAATAAAAAATACTCATACAAATGCAATCAAAGTCATCTGCGGATAATATTTGCATACTTACCGCAAGGTATAAACAAGGAATTTTCAACTCAAACACTTTCTTCACTGTCATAAAATCTAAATACATCCAGCACACAAAATAAAATTGTTCTGGAAAAAATATCTGATAGTAGTTTGGTATAAATGCCGGCAAAATTTTATTATATTAAACCAACTAATAAAAGAAATATTAATTACGGTATATGTGTGGCCGAATCATTTTCTGGTGACAAAATAATTTTGCTATACTCTTCGAGATCCTTTCGTATAAAATATTCCTCCAAGTGATAAAAATTACCCGTAGCATAATTTTTTCTCTAAGCGACGCAAACAACATTTTTATATTTTTCTCCGTTATGGGCAAATAATGTAATTGAATTAGTAAGATAGATGTGAGCAATTTCGATTAATCATATCGCCAGCACGACACAGCGGCTGCAATGCGCGACCACATTAAAAAGCAACTGTTTCCCTTGCATGAAATATAAAACTCGTCATAATTTTTTGTATAACAAAGAAAAATTAAAACATTAAAACTAATTTTCCTTCATAAAAACCATTGGAGGGATTCATCACCATAGTGAATTTGCCAAATTTGACGATTTAAAATCTACTTTAAAAGATAAGTTTTTGTTAGTTTAAATGGATCTGTCTCCAGGAAAGTTTCTCGAACTTTCACATAACAAACTCAAAGCTCACGAACCTCCTACGGAATCTTTAACGCCGTTACCCGCTGACGTTGCACAACAGCAGGAATTCCACTGGGAAAAATCGTTCACCTTGACCGACACGGTCCTGGTCAAGGCAAATGATAAGGAGCCCTGAGGGTAAGATGACCTGAGGAATATCTTGCATTAGGGTAGTACAATAGTTACCGAGTTATTGCCAAGTTCCACAACCACGGCAACACGACCACACGTTCCCATAAATTAAAAAAAAAAACTATTTTACGCCATGACTAAGACGTAAATCCCAACTACCCCTGAAAGTTTTGTAGGACATCGGTGAGGTCAAGGGTCAATTTCTTCATTTTCACGGTGTTTTGAGCCGAGAGAGATGAGAGAAACAGGTAAATGAGAGACGCAAAACTTACTTCAACCCGGCAGTATTTTAACCCGTCTTCGGCGTCGATTAGATGATCTAGTCAGTTTATATTGTTTATTTCTCCGTTTATTATTTATATATTTATTCCGGCCTCCCATTCTGTGGGCTCGGGTTCAAATCCGTGTGTTAGCAGACGTTTTTAATTTTTAAACCGTCCCACACTTAAGTTCTGTGTGGAGAGCAATTCGAGTTCACTTCTCCGTCCGTCGGATGGGACGTTAAGCTGCGGTATCATTGGTGCGTTTTCGTTAAGAGCAGGCTGATTCCCAACCACAGGATTTTTCTCGTCTTCCTCCATACCCTAGCATCCCCATCATTGAACTTTTCCCCCCAGTCCGAATGACCTTTTAAGTGCGAGTACAGAGTTGAAAACACAGATGAAAAATCAATTTATTTTATTGATAACAATTCATTTACTGGGGAGATACTGCGTATTAACATTTAAAAAGACTATCTACCTTAAGATAACATCGTGACAGTGTCTTTTTGACAAAATATTAAATATGTCGAATTTTATTACATTCCATTGAACAAAGTAGGCAAAGATTAAATATGAAAATGGGACAAAACCAGGTGGGACATAATGGTTACCTGAACAGCAGGGAAGGGGTTTGGTCACCTAATAACTCAAAGGAGAATCACCCTGGCGAAAGGGGTGTTAATTGATAAGGGCAAATTAAATGGCAAGCAGTTGCTTTGGACCTTGCGTAAAAACTCGTGTGCTCTAATATGGAGCGCGCTCGAGTGCATAGCCGTATGGAATCGAAGCAAGGTATTCGAGTTCAGAGGATGAAACTAGTCTAGCGACTTTTGAGATGTAGCTATGATCTAATTTATTATTAGATACAATTTTTTTATATTTATAATTCATTAATTAAGATTTAATCAGATCAATTAAGATTTACAGTTTATTTATTGAAATACAATTTTATCATAGGGCTATTTATCAACCCAGCTCCTCATCTTCGTTACTTGCAAACCAAACAAAAAATTAATCGCTTTTTGTGAAAAAGGGCAAATGGGCAAAGGGCAACTTCAATATTTTACACATTTTCAGGAGTGCAATATATTATTTACACAGTGGAAATGGTGCAATGAATTTTAGGCCATATCGAATCGGTACACAGAAATAAAAATATACATGAATAAATATGGTATGTGTGTACTAGAAATACGTTCAATTCAAAAACTCTTAATTAGGCAATATGAAATTTGAGGTGGCGATTTTAAAATTTTTTTCCGCTTTTTTGTTTCGATTCATTTCAGTTCTTTCTCTCTCAATACAATTATTTTGTTTCGGCGTAACTCGGTGGAATTTCTGCATAATGAATAGCAATAAAACAAAAGTTTGTAATTCCATATCTAAAAAGCTTTAATGCGACTAAGTTTCACTAAGGTGCAGCGCCATCATTTTTCATAAGTGGAATTACAAAATATTGTTTTATTAACACACTCAACGCGGATGCCTTGAATTCAAGGCATGCCTCGTTACCCTGGGAGGCGGATGCCTTGACGTCAAGGCATGGGGTCCCGTTCTGTTCGTTGCTGAGTAAAAAATTATTATTATATAGCAAAAATATTATGTTTAAAGCATTTATAATAATGTATTTATTCATATAAAAGAAAAAAAAACTTTTGCACATGAATAAGTTTTCATGAAATAGGCCAGCATTGAGTGTGCATTCATCTTCTCACTCAATGTCTTTATTATTTTATTTTCAATATTATTAAGTTTACAGATATTAAATTATAAGTATTACATTGCTGTTTTTTTATGTTTTATATCCTTAGGATCTTCAGTTAATTCTTGGATATTGCTATGGGCTATCCCAGCACGAAGACTTTACCGAGTAAGAGAGACCAACTACTACAATGGCCAGTGCTATTCACAACCTACAGTTGATCTTCCGTCGCGCGTTTGAGGCTGAAATGATGGCCTGCTATGAGCATCCGTGTTTGAATTCTAATGTTGGATAATATTTTTCGCATTCCCTTCAATGAGTGCTGTGGGAGAGCGCATCAAGTTCAGTACTCAGTCCCTCCAATGGGACGTTAGCCTGAGATCCCCTTGACGCTTCTCTTGAAGAGCAGACCAATGCCTGCGCCGAGTTTCTCTCCACCCTTCCATCTTACCTTTCCATTCCCAGCCTTGAACCTTTCTTCACGCTTTGTTTTGTTCCCACACATTGTTCCTGTACCTTTCCTTAGAGTCTGCGGCGTCTTTTATGTGAAGTCATTCTGACTTGAGCCGGTCGTCCTTCGTAGCCCACAGAACGCTGAATCACTTCCCTTTGGGCTCTCGCGAAACTAGCATGGGGCGATTTTCGGACAGAGAGTGGGAGGGAGGGGTTTTGCAAAGTGACTTTAGGAGGAGAAGGATTGAAGTAATGCCAAGGAAATGGAGGGGAGGTCAATATAGAGGAGTTGGTGGTCATGCAGGGGACGCTTATTCCATCGTGATTGCTGGAGCCGAACAGTCGCGGTCTCGTCGCTGAACTGAAAGCCAACTAACAGAGGTAAGTGTAGGAGACTAGTGTACTTGAGAACATACCGACAGCCAAGGTCATTCTTGTCATCAAGGTTAAGGCTGGATTATAGAAAACATTAGTGGAAAATTAACTCAAGCGCTTGACGTAGCATTAATTCAAGGATCGTGGGGCGTATGGACTGGACGCCATGTAATCACATCTTTACAACTAATAGCGAATGCCAAGCATTTAGCACATTCTTCAGTATTAATTTTGGAAATTTTGGTCATTTAGGAAATAATTTCGGGCTCAACTTGGTGGACATGGTGGTGGATTACGAATAATCGAATTGAAAAGTCACTCGGTAAAAATTCACACCATTTAATTGAAAATGGGAACCAGGTGTGGCATCACGGATGCATCTTTCGTGTTATCGCAATCTGCATCGATAACGCTTACCTCTAAAGTAGCGCAGGCTTAACAAATTTACTCCACTGACTGTGATAAGCGATTTGAAGTGCTGCGCGAAAAATGAAGATTTAGCAATCACGTTCTCTCTGACGTAAGTTAAATAAAAAAATAACGATAACGCTAGCGCACGCCTTATGAAGATCCATGATCGAGGCCCAGATACTGCAGCTCAGTTCCAATTGCAAGTTGTGTCGGTAAGTGTGGATTTTTACCCAGTGGCACCGTGCTTTTAAGTGTATTTCATGCTAATTCAAAGTTGACAAATCGTCGTGCTATTTTCTCCATGATTTAACCTATTTTTCGCGCTATTTTTTTCTATGAACGGTCCAATTGCCAGTAATGCTTTAGAATCTCACGATAATCGTAAGCTAACGTTACTTTTACCCTAATGTTTTCTATATATTGGCCTTTAATCTGGTAATTTAATTTGGTGGAAAAATAATTTTGTTTCACGGTTGATAATGCTGTATCACATCGGTTGTATCGTATACGATGTATCATCTGATCATTGTGTTCATCAAGTACAATAGAATATTTGTATTTATCACAATGTTACATTGTATCGGTTATATTGTATTCGCTGCATGTATCATGTGATCTTAGATTCAGTAGATTAGAATTGAGCTTTACTATCATCATCATTTTGTTATATCGCGTCGAATTTAATGTATTCTATTGGTGTATGTTGACCGACCTTTGAGTTAAAAGATTGGATTTGAGCTCTACCATCATCATAATCGTGTTATATAGCAGCGATCCCAACATACTCAACATATCATCAAATCTGTGGGTTAGTAGGTATAGTAGACTGGAGTCAATTTCCTTCATCATAATATTATATCGAATTTATTGTATGTATTATCCGATCTTTGGGTTGTTAGAGTATATTGGAGATGCTCTGTCATCGTCACCGTAATCATCATCATGATAGGACAGAGGATGACGATACAAGAAATTATAGGACAGGAAATTTTTTTGCTTGTTATTACTCCAATTTCAAAAGCGTTGAGAGTAATATACTACCTTGCCACTTTTTGTCACCCATACTAGTAGATAGTACTGGAACCCCTTAGCGAAAAACTTGACTGGCTGACGAAAAGCGAAGAGAGATTGAAATCGTGTAACCACTCAAGCCGGGGATGCATTAGAATTTTCCAAGCGTTTGAAAACAACTCTCCAGCGACGGAGTTCGTGAATCGCCAATGGATTGTATTCGAGTGAAAATGAGTCGAATCCAAACAAACAGGGCCACTTGACGATATCCATCGGTAGAATCGTTTGAAATTTGACTGAAAAACTGCCTCTCAAGCCGAGAGATGTTCGTTAATCGTGAAATAGCTCGGTGGCCTTGGGCAAATAAGACTCGGAACTGAGTAGTTACAGGAAAAACCGGGAAAAGCACTCGCGTGTATGCCGAGTAGAAATAAAGCCCTATCATTGTATTGCTTGGCAATTGAACTGAGATCATGCTTTCAGCTTTTCTATTTCTATTTTCGCTATTTTCTATTCGAAATATTTGTCAGAATTTCAGGCTTAATTACGTGGAAGCTCTCCATATCGGGCATAAAGAATTTATTTCGTGACACCCAAAAAACTAATTGCACACCTACGACCCGAGCTTCAATACATGGTACCCGATTATGATACTATGTATTGAAACCCGGGCCGTACAAATTATATCTTTTTTATTAACTTTACAAAGATAATTTTTACGTCCGGTGTCTGAGATCACGTTATTTACGCCTTATTTGTTCGTATGCGTTACAGTAATTAGGGAGGGCGAATGGCACACAATTGAAACTAACTTTTATTATGATATTGCTTTATCGCTGATACATTATATGATTATGAAACACACAGAATTGTATTTTTGTTCGTAAACAGTGGGATAATTCGGATTGCCTCGAAAATAAGGGGGAAGGGAGTTCGGTCGGGCTGTGTGGTGGCTATCGTACGAACTGAGATTACTGATAATACGCCTTTGATCCCGAGAGCCCAGGTTTGAATTCCGGCAATGGAAAACTTATTATAGTCCAGTCAACGAACGCCAAAAAAGGTCGATTAGGGGAAAAAATCGTGTAGTCGCAAATTTTTGCACAGTGGTAGGGTAGAGTCTCATACACAACTCACTAAAACCCCCCGCCGGTGGGGGGTGAGCGGGGGGGGTTGGGGGGACGTTTAAAGGTCACTTTTTTACGTTTTTCTGGAATAACTCGAAAACCGCGGCCTCGAGTGAAACAATGTTCCGTACTAAAATTAAACTACATGCAATTTGCTACAAAAAAGGTCCTTATAATTTTTTTATGTAGGATGAATAGTTTACGAGATACAGAGGATGGAAAACTCGCAATTAAAAAAAAATGTTTATAAAGTGTATTAAATCAACGTTATTAATTGATGTACCGATCTCAGCGTGGGTGACGTTTGGGGAGAAATTCGAGTCCAGTACTTCGGGAGTCATACCGCAGACCCCTTTAGACCTTTCGTTGATAACATATTAATGAAAATGCCAGGTTTCACTCCGCCCTTTCTCTGTTTTGTGGCAAATCCAGTGAAAAATCCTATCTCTTAGCAGTTATCCAAATATAGTAAATGGCGCAAATGGGCTAAACTGTCGGTCGCCTCCCGCATGCACTACCACAGCTCATTTACCAGGGTTAGAACTAAAGCTTACATGTGCCTAATACGATAATCAAATCAAGCCAAATAAAATATTTTATCATTATAAATTTGTTCTTTGGTGCTGCCAATTATTTTATCCTCAATTTTGTCACAAAATCAATGACTAACTACATACCTCCTAGATGTTTTCACCGAGTTCAGGGTCGATTTGTCGTCTCCAAAGTCCTTATTTGGATCCTAATTATCTTCTCCTCCTAGTGCCAATATAAAAATCAACAGTCCAAAATGCAGCGCTGGGTTGGTAAAGTGGCCGTTGTCACGGGAGCCAGCGCCGGTATCGGCGTGACCATAGCAACGGAGTTGGTGGAACGAGGAATGACAGTGGTTGGACTGGCCAGGAGAGTGGATAGAGTGGAGGTATTCATTGTTATTCATCTCTTAAATATATTCCTTTTATAAGAAGCTATTGTTAGTGAAAAGCATGATTGGCTATATCAGGGCAAAAATAATTTGTTTTCACAAATTTTTTGGTCCGAATGCACGGAATTTCCTCGTAGTACGTGTAGATAAATGAAACAAAAGCAATGATTTCGCATAAAAATAATCTAAAATGACCAATCTTTTCACTTTGGTGAAGCATTATCTTGTAGCTACGGACGCCGCAAAAATTCCATTCAATGACTTAGAAAACTTCCATGCTTACATAAAACAGTGATACAGCCCTCCCAGGCTCGGTTCATATTTCCTGGTTTTATCCTTGAATGGTACCCTTTAAGTCAAGTTAAACCCATTCTGAACGTTTTCTCTTGAGCTTGAGGTTCCCTTAAATATGGCATTAAGTAAGGAGCTAGCAAAAGCTTATTTATAATTATATATAGATATATAAAACTATGTATACGTATTACTAAGCCTAGCACAATAAATTGATCCAAACCTAATAATGCATAATTTTCCATCACACCGGAGTAGAAAAAATAAAAACACTGCAGTTCTGCGTTGAATTAATTAAATTTGATAATCCTTTTATCAAAGTATAGCATCATCATTTTAGGCATTGATATTTTTGACCCTATATTTCTATTCAATAATTTATTTTTTTTAAAATATCGAATGTCCTGTGAATTTTTGTTCCATACAATCTTAAAATTATAAGGCCTATTCATTTCTATATGCTCTCTGGGCACCAGATCATTCTGAGAGACCTGCAGTGGTACAAAAAATAGACTAAATCATCCCCTTAGCCATTATACGTAAGGTCAATGAACCACCGAATAGAATTTTGGAAGGCTCATACCACTCACCTACAAGATCAAACATGGGGCCATACTCCGAAACTCAGCCACAGTCTCACCTCTACGGCATGCGTCACAAAATCTCTATTACGAGTTCAAAATAGTATGCGGATTCCCCTTGATACCGCTCGAAACGGTATACAGATGCTTCACATCATCAGGCTGAGAAGCTATACTACCTCAGGAGGTATATGCCCAAAAACTTGGCTCTAATCAGAGATTTTATGAAGAAGGTAAGTAATAGAAGCGGGACTATAGTTGAGATTCTGAATATGTCCCTTGAGGATGAGCACTGGTGGCAGGTATGCTCAATTTTGAGTCACGTGTTTCTTATGGTCTTCTTTTCCACCCCCAACGCCGTACGATTCCTGGTCGGAGTAGCAGCTGGCCAAGACCCTGTCGGGTCGCAAGGGTCGGTTGCACGCTGTCAAGGCTGACGTGAGCAACGAGGATGACGTGGTGAAGGCCTTCGAGTGGGTCAGCGAGAAACTGGGAGGTGTCCACGTCTTGGTCAACAATGCCGGCTGGGCACCCACCTCCCTTTTGACGAAAAGTACGTAGGGGTTTTAGACAAATGTTCTCCTTGGCTCAGTATATTTGACGCTCCTTAACATTTCCGCCATTTGAGAGAAGTGGCATATTGTTTACACTTGCATTCATAGAACGGTATATCCTATCCTGTATCTGCATGTATCAACAACCAATCCCTTTATTACTATAGATACAACCTATCTAGCTGCATGTGACCCTATTATCTAGCATGTCTTCATGTAGTAGCCTAGTTGCATGTCAATAATGCATGTTTGGTGATCTTCACCCCCTGCAACACCCACCTCGTGGTGGTTGGCAGGGTATTACGTCGATGTAGATCTAAATGTAGATGCTATTGCATAGGGCTGGGCGGTTTTCCGGTGTCCGGTTCAGCGGTTCGGTTTCTTCAGAACCGGCAGGCCGGTTCATATGTAGGAACAAAACCGGTGCACCTGGGAATCGGTTCTGAACCGGTGCACCTGGGAATCGGTTCTGAACCGGTGCACCGGGGAAATGGTTCTGAACCGGTGCACCGGAGGAGCGGGTCTGAAACACCGATGATCGTTCGCTGCTCGGCTTTCACGCCGCTGTCTCTGCTCGCAGCCAGGATGGCTGACGACCACTCCTTTGAACTTTCCAGTGCTATATGTTGTCTGCCTGACTGTCGTCACACAAGTAATCGGCTCCTAGAGTGTAGAGCGAGCACTCACCCATGTAAAGCATTGTCACATACGTAAGTCAGCAGGATGTTGCGTTTGTTAATGTTATTGTGTTTTTTCGACTATTACAGCGAATAAGAAAGAGTTAATAATCCTTCAGATTAGTGCAGCAGCTATTTGTATTAAACCAATGCTGTTGATTTTGGGAGACTTCGTGGAGGAAGGAGCATTGTTTCAAGTTCCTATGTACCCCTGCCGAACGCAAGAAGTGAGAGGATAATGCAGGTGCTTACTGCAGCCTCAAAATTCGTGTTTGCAATGCATACATGAATGGGAATTATTGTGCATAATGTGCGCCCAATGCACACGAAATTTAAACATTTTGATGCTGATTATTAATGCTCAATATTGTAAGTTCTTTCCAAAACTTATTCTATCCCAAAGGATGGCTGAGATATTTTTAAATTAATTATATTTTCAATAATGGTAAGTTTAACGAAAATGCGATTAAGGCAAAATTTGATGTGATACCTTATGTCGCCAAAAAAATTCGGGTTGTTTGCGGGCTGCCAATTTTTAACAATGTTTCACAAATTGGCGGTTGGCCGATAGAAGAATTGAGTGGAAAGCTGCGTCAAAACAATCCTAGGATTGTTGACCATTGATAATGATCACAAAAAGGCGTCATAGTCACACCCTCCCCCCATAATCGTTGCCAAGATGAAAGATAAAGGAAATAATGACTAAGAAAGTCAGATAACTATGAGCCAAGACGAAAGCAATCAGCCTCTCCACACATATCAACTCCTCGGAAGCACTTAAATCAGATCTTAATTGGAGAGATTTCGTCCGTATGCAGACACCAGTCGCTCTGGCTCTAGAGAGCTTTTCATTCACCAGGCATGAGTTAGTAACTTAGCATGACGATTTTTATTGTTACAACAGCATTATCATCAAGGCTGATCAAGGCACTTGATAATGTTGTTTTAACAGCGAAACGCGTCGTGCTAAGTAATATCTGTGGAAATTTGTCAATGTCTTCCTTTAACGATAATGTGAGTTTCATCGTCGTTACAATTACAAAAGGTAATTCATATGTACGCCCAGGCCTCGCATAAAAAGCGTTGGCTCACGCAAACATTCTCACTTTTTACAGTTTAGTTTAGGAAAGCGTACCCGCGTTATTAAGAGGTATCTTCTTTAAGGACAATCGTCTTAAAAATAGGTAAAATAAACATTTTGGCAAAAAACCTTTTGGATGACAAAAAACGCAGTTCACGAAGAAAAAAGGGTTCAGCAAAAAAAAAGGTTAGTAAAAAAAACGGTTCATTATGAAACACCGTTTAAGTAGAAAACACCGGTTCAATCTATTGAACCGGTGCACCGCCGTCGCAAACTTTTTTTTTTCAGAACCGAGAACCGGTTCAGTATTTCCTGCACCGCCCAGGCCTACTATTGCATATCGATCTATAATAATGTCAGCCGTGTTTTGGTCTTACGTGCATAAGGATAGCTAAATTTTTAAGGAATGGATTTATAAAACAAATATGAATTCAGTACATAGGCAAATATATATTTTGTTGTGACGTGCAGAATGTACCTATCTAAGCATGATTTGTTTAGCGGCTTTTTCTTGCAGCCTTTGATGGGAATCGTCCTTCTTCTGAGAATCCAATGTATATCTTTTTTCTCTCTCTTTATTTGCTTATTTTGCCAATTATAACGTTATGGAAAGACTCATCAGCGTTCATGCCGGCTCGTCCAATTTATCTGTCCTCTCTAAATTTCCTCAGAGAATCCACCGTAATTTAAGCTTTAAACTGTCGGTAATTTATGATTTTTAAGTCGCAGCAATTGACATAATAGAAAACTTAGGTTTTTTTTCCATGGGTGTTTTCAAGTCTGTTTCCGCACTAATAGGCGCTTCAGACCGGGAGGAAAGGTATTAGGATAGGAATGGAAGGGATGGGGGACCCAACCAACTAAAACCTAAAAACTAAAGCACCTAAAAACTTAGGTTTTTTTCATGGGTGTTTTCAAGTCCGTTTCCACACTAATAGGCGCTTCAGACCGGGAGGAAAAGTATAGGGATAGGAATGGAAGGGATTGGGGATATGGCTTCGAATAAAAAAAAACTTAGGTTTTTAGGTGCTTTAGCGGCAAAGATTATTTCGCACATGGAGCCTGGCGACATTGGGCGCAGCTAGGTTTCCGGGTTGCGTCGAATCATCTTCGAGACCAGAGTTTCACCGGCGTTGCAGCAGCCGTCTTCAGGTTAGAAGACTTCAAACCTGAAGAAGACTGCAGCAACTCCGGCGAAACTGTCGTCTCGAAGATGATTCGACGCAACCCGGAAACCTAGCTGCAGCTACAGCACCACTCCGCGGAAGCCTCCGTCAACACCTAGCGACATTGTTTCGAGTATTATTTTAAAATCAACAATAGAATGTATTTTCTATTTCCCTTCCCATTCCTTCCTGGCAGTGAAGAAGGATTGTGAGAAAATCCAATCATGCTCATAAGCATTAATGCCAGTTTGTCCAACCTCTCTGTGTCCGCTTAATTTCTTCAACCAATTCTCCGTACTTTTATCTTTCAATCCTCAATGATTGAAATAGTTATACTTATTCTTGGAATTTTAAGTTCTCCGACGTCTATGATTATACCTTACATCTAACCGAACGATATGGGTATCGTGTTTTTATCATTATTTAACTAAATTTCCTATTCTCATTCCCATTCCTTCCTGGCAGTGAAGAGAGAGGATTATAAGAGAATCAAAGCATGTTTCGACATCAACGTGATGGGTGTCATCATGTGCTCCAACGAGGCGATTAAAGTCATGCGGGATAAGGGCATTGACGACGGACACATCATCAACATCAACAGGTACGTACTCAGTTTCCACTATGAATGAGTTTACACTGAACTGACTGACTGACTGAACCAATAAAATTAGGGTCTTTTACACTTCAAACGTTGAAGCACATATACATCTAAATAATATCCTGGTAGCCACCTTTAAAGGTATGTGCCAGGTGGTGAATTCACAATAATCAGTCATCACATATCATTTCTAATAACCTATTTAATAAATGAAAAGAATGACATGGTAATTCCACATAGAGCTTTTATCAAATGTGACCTAGATTTCGACGGAGCCCGTCTTCATCAGGTGCAAATGCAATGGAAGACGAAGAATTTACCGGCAGAAAATATTGGTATATGTAGAAGCGGTTCGTCTTCTGTTGTATTTATATATGATGATGACAGGCTCCGTCGAAACCTAGACCGCATTTTAAAAAAGGTTTTTTGTGCAATTACGAAATCTCTCTTTTCATTTATAATCCCAAGTAAATTCAGCGAAGTCTAGCCTCTTTACGGAGTTTATTGTGTAGCCTATTGAACGGAACACCGGAGTTTGCGACTTAGCAAGCATGAAAACTCTGGGAAAATGGGAATTTGTTTGGACATGACCATAAAAACCATAATTATTTTTTAAAATTTCTGATTAGCCAGCCGTTGAAGCCAGGTCTGAAATGCACTCCACTGGTCCTAAGTCCGCTAGTTCGAATCCTAACCAAAGCAACGATCTTTTGTGTTTTTCTTTGGATTATATTCTTATTATTGATGGTTCAATATGACCCTAGATGTTTGAACCCTTAAAACTGAAATTGGTTAGTGCTATTTTCTGAGTACCAGTTTTCCTTGCGAAACCAGAGGTGGTAAAGGGAGAGAAATTTGCTCTTCTGCCCTGATATGTGGTTTTCAGTCGCCACTGGGCTCCGTAAGCTTTCCTCAGGTATTCAAGTTGAACACCCTGTCTTGTAAATTAAGTGAATGATCAACTCCCTTCTATTTATCTGTTTATTTCCTCTCCTAATTCTGTCCTAAACTGCATCCTTATATTTTGTCATGTCATACATATTGATATTTTCTTGAATATTTTGACAGTGTTGCTGGTCACAGCATAGTCACGGAATCTGGATTCACCGCCTACAGCGCATCGAAGAACGCCTTGAGAGTCATCACGGAGGGTCTCCGTCGTGAGCTCGTGGAGCAAAAGTCCAAGATTAGAGTGTCTGTAGGTGTTATTTTTTTCCTCGTGGGACGATAATCTCCTCATCTTAATCGTTTTCAAACTCACACTGCATGAAAATAATGAGTTTCCAATGGTTAAAACAACGTATGATTCCACTGAATAATTTATTGGTACTTAGTGGATAGTTTCAATGAGTAGGCGTTATATTCCGAGACAAAAGTTTTAAAGCATCTTTCCTTTAGTTTTCGGCAATTTCAGGTCCACTCATCACTCAACATTCTTATGACCTCTTCAACCCTTCGTACCCTTTTCAGGGTATCGTTCATCACTCTCCCCTGATTTATGTCACGGCGAAAGCAGATATAAAGGACAATTATGATTTACAATTTTCTGGCTGGAGCTGATGCAAGAAATTAACCTGTGGAATTTTTCTAATTTTTGCAATCCTTTGGACGACCGCTCCCTCATTTATGCTCACCATAAATGACTCCTAATGCAGTAGTGCAGTGGAGACTTTCACCTGGAGGGCACAGGTTCAAATCCTGTCAGTGGACGGTGTTTTTTTTGGGAAGCTGGCCCCTATTTAAATGATTTGTGGAGAGCGTTGAGTTCACCAATCAAACCTTCGGATAATATGTTAAACCTTTGTCCCTTTGGCGTCTATCGTGAAGAGCAGTCACATGAAAATCCCGGGTTTCTCTCCTACTAAGTGTTCACCCTTCCATTCCTATCCTTGTGTGTATCTTTCCTTCCGGTCTCGACTGCCTATATAGGCGGGTATAGATACCACCACAGATAGATCTGACCCATTTTCTTCCATTCAATCTCATCTGTGGTTTCAAACCTGTAGCCGCTACTGCCATGCTAACCAAACTTAACGCTCTTCAGACCATGAGGGAAGGTACAAGGGTAGCAATGGAAGGCTAGTGAGGTTGTTTTGTGGAGATACCCGGCATCGGAATAAAATTATTCTTACCGAAAGAAGCCTAGGGTATGATATCTTAGCGTTCCATCGGACGGGCTTGAACTTGGAACTTTCCACTAAATACCTAAATAAAGGCATGTTTATCAATCCTATATGTATCTGTTAAACTTGTGCCCTCAGGATGGTCGGTCAGAACTCTTACCTCAGTTCCCTCAGTCAATCAATCATTTCTTTTAGTTATATCATGCCATGGCTTACCTTTCTTGGTCATATTATAATTAACTAATAATAATTGTGGCCATTTAATTCTTTCAGAGCATCAGCCCTGGAGCAGTACCGACGGACATAGGAAAGGCATCCGAGAACCCAGGGTGGGAAGAATTCATGGCTAAGATTCCAACCGTCACCACCAAAGATGTCACTAATTCTGTCATTCACGCCTTAGAAGCACCACCTGGCGTCCAGGTATAACGATAGATATAGAACGATAACACATTATCCTGAATAGGGAGAATTATCTCTATGATGGAGATAGATTTCTTCGTTACTACAAAAAGATGTCTTCCGCATCGGTCCATATCGCAGGGACTACAATAATCGTAATGGAGACGACGTTACGTCTCTTTGTTTACCTGGACAATAGAGATTAACTTACAGGACCAAATAACTGCAACAGAGAAGCAACTGTCACGCGTGGTCAATGATAACACCTAACCAACCAATTATAGTTCACCTTCTGGTAATGGAGCCCTGTTTAAGGTGGACGATGGTCAATATCGAGTATTTCTGACCTGAAGAGTGACTGCAAGGCCGGTGAAATGTATTTCACAATTTAAAAACTTTTTTACCACTTGAACAGTGAAACTCTTGAATATTATGGAGAGGCACTTATGTTATTAACATTTTAAAATGCAAGAGACAATTAATTCGGTAGTTCACATCTAATTTTCATTCTTTTCAAAAACAAATTGAGGCCTTGTGATATTTATCGACACAGGAAACATCTTTCAAGTAGCCTATCTTTAAGTCCATTGCATAGCGGACGGCTTCACTTGGAATGGTACTTATCTGTTATTGTTTTATATGAAACATCTCCCTCTCTGATAGTAACACTTGCAAGTATTGCTATCGTTATTAAGTAGCTATTTTCTACACATAAGGGAAGGTTAGATAGGCAATTTATTTTCCAAAAACATCAAAACAGTCACGATTAACTATGTCATTTTGTCCGTCGATTTATGCTTGTTTTTGATCAATGTTCTATATATATTTCTTACATTATTACATTCCATCCATCCTGCCGTTATTCTCCGATCCTTAGGTCATTCTGGCCTAGATGTATGAAGTCAGAAGGGAGGAATTTGAGAGGTAAATTGTCGAAAAGGGTTGTCACGCACTTATGTCGGTCATGTATATCATGGATATAATTTTATTATGTTGATGGGTATGCTCCAATAGGTAAGCATATAACGTATCACGAAAGTTAGCATTAACTTTTATGCGACAACACTATTGAGAGCTAAGCAAGTAAAGAGGCATATTTGATGCAGATGTAGTTATATTGTAGACAATCTAGTTCATTAGAATACATTTTGGTCATTGTTTTCCATTGTCAGGTTGATTTCGGTTAGAAATCCAAATTCATTCTGGAAGCCCCCGGGCATCCTAAAACAGGGGACATGTCCGGGATATAACAGACGTCTGGCAACAATATTGATACCCTGTAAAACTTTTACACTGTCTACATTCGCGAAACGTTTTAAAAGCCTATTCCAACATTTGTTGCATCAAAGGTACACTACAGATTCTCTAAAAAACTAATTTTAACCCAAATTAGGCATCAGAGAATTTTGAACATATCACATACCTACATTTTAGAAATTGATCGCACCATTCATTTTCAATATTACAGATTGCAGAAATCATCGTTCGACCTGTTGGAGATATATTCTGAGAACGTGGCCACTGACTACCTTGATCAGCCGTCAAATTCCTCATTAGATATTTTGATGAATGATGCGACGTTTGGAAATATGGGATTCTAATGAAGGAATTGTAATAAAGACTTATAACAGTCACTTTAAAGTGTTGTATGACATTATTCCAAAACATTAACCGGATCATATCTGAAGTAAGAATTAATCATCAGGCATGTTACCCATAATATGTTTTCTCATTTCGTACAGTTGTACTGAATGTTATTAGTTTACATTTGGGTCTTATTTTTATCCACTCAGTCCCAGATCAAACACCGGCGTCAAACAGCTGCAGAGCCTTTAAATGGTAAACCTTTTCCCCATGTGTGTGCTGTGCAGAGAGAACTTCAAGTTCAAAGCTCCCGTCCGTCAGATGGGACGTTAAACTCTGGACCCCGCACTGTTGGGCTAATGCCGACGCCGGGTTTAGATACACCTTCTGCCTATCCCTGTAAAACTCATTCCTCTAACCACCTATCCTATGTGTTTTAAATTGCCCTATCCATCGGTAGCTTCCCCAGTTTAACTACCGATGCATACCTAGGACCATATTTCGATATGTACCTACGAAAAATATAATCTTGTTGCCAACATTAAATACAGCACGAAAGCGGTGGCAACGATACTCAATACAGGTATGGAAACGAACTCCAGCAAGGTGGTGAGGATGCCATAATTAACAGATAGATGTCAGGGAGCGGTGCACCCCAGTTTATTGTGTCTGGGCTGCCCGCCGGAGGTTCCGGGATCGGATCCTCGAATTCTCGAAAAGGATTATCTCGAATACGGTAACCAAGGAGCCACCTGGGACAAACACGAATGATTTGCATTCTTATGTGTCTGAATCGCTCGTTACAATATCAGTAATTGCTTCAATTGAGCTTTCCTCATCTGTCCCGTCCAAACAGCCCCCAGATGAAATGAAGAACTAGTGTAATTAATGTAGAAATGGATAATTTGTCTGGAGTACTTTGGTCGTTAAGAGAAACACCAATTTTACCAACGTTTCGCCTCTTTATTGTGGCTTCATCAGGGCTAATTGATGCAAAATGTAAGTTTTTACGTTTTCATTAATGTTTTACAGACCAGGATCCAAATTTAAAGAGAGGAAAAAAATGATCACAGAGCATTATTTTACATACCTTTTGGTGACAATTTTTTTTATAAACAACAAACAACAATGTTACGCTTCTTGGTTACATAAATTCAATCCAAACTTTATTTTAAAAAATCGAAAACAGCCAAAATTTAAAAATTATTACATAAAGAATATTTATTTGTGTATGTATATGTATATATATATATTTTTATGTAACAAAATTGAATATAGAATGAATATGAATTTACAAGTTGATGCTATTGTTGAGTAAGATATATTTATAAAGTTGATATGATGTTATGGTATATTTTACATTAATGAAAACATTAATGAAAACGTAAAAACTTACATTTTGCATCAATTTGCCCTAATGAAGCCACAATAAAGAGGCGAAACGTTGGTAAAATTGGTGTTTCTCTTAACGACCAAACTACTCCAGACAAATTATCCATTTCTACATAAAAATATAGTGGTCTATAACATACTTCAGTGTAATTAATGAATGTGGTTGTAATCAGCGGTTTTAACACACCGAATTTGCGAACCTCTCGTGTTTATATCACGTGACTCCTTGGTTACTATTCGAGGTGATCCCGACGGTTTAAAACACACTCCCTCTGGGGAGAGATTAGGACATGTCCCGTCAATACCAAGAAGGAACATTTTCTGGAATTATTAATAAAGTAATACTTAGTAACCTTCCACGTTGTTTATTGCACCCTCAGCCGGTCGCAACGTATCTCCGTCATTATCAAGGGTTCTCTAGAGAGAAGCCTGCTTGATAATAACAGAAATGCATTGAAACCAAGGAGAGAAGAAATTACTGGAAGAGGCATTGGAATGCAAGCCTCTTGGTGACATTGACGCCAGAATGGGGGTGCTTGGGAAGGATTAAGCCCAGCCTACTCCATAAAAAAACACATTGCGTGTTATAATTCCTTTGGAGACTACATGGTATTGAAACGTACAACATAATATATTATGCGTAAGAAAAAAATTGAACCCAAATGCAAACGCGCAGGTATCGGCCAATATCCTTAGGGCTTTAATGCATTTTACTCCCCTGGGAGTTAAATTTATGATTAAAATTTGCTCGTTGGTTGGTTGTTTATTCAGGGTAGGCGACCGACTGCTGAGGTAATTTGCGCCATTTAGGATAGGTAGGTAATTGGGTAAGGGTAGGAGTTTTTTCAGGGATTGGAAGAAGGGTGGAGAGAAACCCGGCGTCGGCATTAGCCTACTCTTATCGAAAGGCGCCAAGGGGACCACGGCTTAACGTCCCATCCAACGGACGGAGTACTGAACTTGAAATGCCCTCCACAAGACACTCAAGTGGGGACCGGTTTTCCACTGAATAATCTGTCACTGCCGGGGAATCGAACCGGTGGTGGCAGAACCCGGGCCCTCGGGATGGGAGGCCAGTACTCTAGCCACCACACCAACCCGATCCCCAAAATTTGCTCGTATTTTATCTAATGGAACGACGAGGGTAATCTTAAAAGTAAGGTCTCCAAAGCGTTGAGGATGAAGAGAAACTGCTCTTGCAGCGGTTGCTCACGCTGTTGTGATTGCTGCTTCCTCTATTACCCATAAAACAATGTGCGCGCCTCGCTGGTATGCTCAGTCTTGGCTTGACAGCCGCTGAGAAAGGAGCTTCCGCTTGACGCTTCCGCCAAGCGCTTTTATTCGGTTTGTTGATCGCAAAAGGCGTAGAAGGGGTTGAATGAAATTCATCACCAATCGATGGAAGTGTATGGAGAGTCATGCACGGATTCCACGACACCTGAGTCACGCGAGGGGTGGCATTCCTCTTCCGGTAAGGTCATGGCAACTGTGATTTGGGATCTAAAGGGGGTATTGCGGTCGACTTTATGCCTGTTTGGACACCAAAAAACGCAGGCAGGTTCTGTGAAACGCTGGAAGAACTAGATGTGCAATTCAGAACCGAAGAAGAGGATGTTGGCCAAGTGCGTAAGCATTCTCCCATACGCCTCCCGTCAAACCCTCGCTCTCCTGCAGCAGTTTCAATGGGACATCATCATTCCCCCCCCCCCCCCCCCCCCCCCCCCACACCCTATAGTCCGTACTGGGCACCCAGTGATTACCACCTATTCCATATCAGAGAGAACATTTGACCGGAAGGCAATTCAGCTCCGACGACGAAGTGAAAAATGAGGTTCAACGCTTTCTCAAGGGCATGGCGGCGAGCTGGTATGACATGGACATGCAAAAAACTGTCACAACGTCTACAAAAACGCATCGACCGAAATAGCGATTGTGTAGAAAAATAGACACACATTTCTCCTTTAAAATGATGGATATGATGTAGAAGATGAATGGTTATAGGTTATCTTGCGTTATTTATTCTAATTTCTTCCAAATGACTTAATCTTTGAAATAAATTGTTCTGTAAGTAACTAAATTAACAAAGAATTGAGAACTAGTTGTAAAATAGGGTTTCGGGTTTGAGGAACTCAGAAGGTACAGACTAGTCCGCGTAACAGACTAATTAATGCAAACATTTTGCGATTACATGCCATGAATGCGAAGAAGTGAGGAGGAGAAGTGTAATCATAAGTTTCATGAAAAGTGCCTAATGCGACATGTGACGTAAACTGCACGGAAAAAGTTATAACAAATATTTCCTTCTTACAGTTCATCATCTTTACCATCATCACGGGTCAAAAATCCAACGATTGGTTTGACGAGGTTCTCCACTGGATTCCCGGATAATCAATTTATTAGCTGTAAAAATTCTGTTAATGTGTACATGATTGAATAACTCCACTAAGTTTTTTCATGACTCATCCTTGAATTTTGTTCTATTTTAAAAATTTAAGTTTTTAAAGTTGGTGCTCACTTGGTGGACGATTACTCAGTTCACAGGATTACGTCTGCGTCGTGACATTTTATATATGGCAGTTAAAGTCCTTAGTCAACTATAAATTTTGCACTAAGGGCACTAAGTCCTTAGTCCTTATAGAAGCCTCATAAAATTCACAAATAAGGACCTTGGTGACTAAACTGGTCGAGTATATGTTTGAATAAGGGAGTGCCAGGTTTGAGTGCCTGTTAAGATAAATGATTTATTCCGTCTAAATTCTACAATCAGCAAAGCGTTGCTGCAATGGTATCTCTAACTGTATCTCTCATTGGATTACATCGACATAATAACCTGCTAGGCACCATTAGGGCGTGACAAGGGGTGAATGCACACCAAACATGCATTACTTATAATGCTTAAAAAAGATTAGTAGCTTTATTATATTTAAAACATAACTTTAAAAAATGTTTTTTAAGAACTGAGCAAACATGCACAAACATGCTGTTAGAATAGCTTCAAGTCCTTAAACCTGCTTGAAACTACCTATGCTATTCATTGATACTCATGTATGTATACTATTGACTATGTATTTACAACTGTATATATCCCTAAGGATACGAGGCAAGAATGATATTTTAAATCTCTCGGATTCGGCAATGAATTTCACTAATTTTATGGTCATGGTTCAGTCTACCATAGGAAGTTGGTATTCGTAAATGTTTTTAATATCATCATTAAAACATTGTATTGGAATTTACTTATCAGTTAAGTCTAAATTTTAACAAACAGTCTACTAAAAATTCTCATTTTAGGTCATCTAATAGACTGGTTAAGAAATACAATTAACACACCGTTCCTTTACAAATCCTTCCGGTATTCTCTGCACCCGCTCCATTATTTGTGTATTCGGTATTCGGCTCCCGTCCCCTTCCTTATTTAAGTTCATTTCGTAAGGATTTTATACTGTCAGCGTATTTCAAATCGGTTTTAACGAGGGAAAAATAGCTAATGTCTTGTAACCGTCGCATTAAATATATCGTTCAAGGCTCTCTCAGCAAGTGTCGCCTTTCCAGCGTCGGTGACGAATGAATTTTACAGCCATCCTTATCTGCACCCAACTGCTTATTTTCCTTCGCGTGTCCGGAAAATAGAAACGCTATTATGATTGCTTAAAAAATCTTGAACAACTCATCTGAAGTGATTCCCACCTGAACGGAGCGTCCTTCATAGCGCACTGAAGAACCACTTCCCTTTCGTCTGTCGTAATTGTAAGAGAGGGACGATGTTTTTCTAGGCGTGGGAGGGAGGTTTCGTGTGAATGAGAGAGGGGAAGGAGTGATGAAATATCGAGAGAATGTAGGGGAGAGTTAGGGGAGATGGCTTGGTCGTCATCCATAGAACGTCTATTCTGTCCCGAGCAACGGAGCTGAGCGCTTGCAGGACCGTCGCTGAACACAACGCCTATTCGAGGTGGGTCTCAATAACTATTGATCCCAACGTCTGCCTATAGCAGGGGTTTTTTTGCTTCCTAGGATAATCAGGTTCTTTAATTCGGTGGTATTTCGTTTATAAACGGTGTTTTAACAGTGAAAATGTTGTGCAGTCTTTTGGATGTAAGTAGCCGTAACCTGAGGCTATCTGCGCTTTTAATAATAATTTGGAATTTAGGTGAAATAATTGTGTGTTAGGATGCTGTGCCAGTGTAGTGTAAGGCACCAGGAAATTGATTTTATAACCACGCGGGATTAAAACTAGGCCCGTTAAATGGGATATAATCCGAAAAACTGCGAAAAAAAACCTGAGTTTTAGTTTTATAGCAATAAATTAATTAATATTGAAGTTATATTCTCATGTATTGCATACTTAATATTAAGGCTTACCGTAAGACCTAAGTGGCGAAAGACGTTTTGAGAGAGATGACGAAAAATAATATCTAATGAAGGATAACTAATGTTCATTAGTGAGCCCCCTCCTAGAATATGCAGCCAATGTATTAGATTTTAATCAGAGAAGTAACGGTGTGCAGTGTAGAGCAATTATGTTTGATTTAGGGTGTTACCTCACGGTGGTTCACAGGGATGTAGATAACTGAGTTAAACCAACCTCGGATATGACGAAGGTAAGAATAACACTTAACCAATTGCTGAGATGAAACCAAAACCCTTGACTACCCTTGAGAACAGGCAATTTACTGTCCATGTTCAGTAATTTCAATCAAGTAATCCTTTTGAGTCGGTGTTGCTGTATCAAGGCTTTTGGAGTGAGATACAGCCTGCTCTTCACGAAACACGCAAAGGAATCCATTGTTTACGTTTCATCCGACATGAAGGAATATGTCACTTAAAATCCTCTTCGGACAGCAATCATGATGGGGCTGAAAATTGTTGGGGGGAAACCTTTTTTAGTCCAGGGGGTTTGAATCTGCACCTTCGGGTTTAAGGTCTTTACACAAACCTTTGCATCTGCCCCTGTCAATAGTCGGAGCTAGATAAATCCGGAATTATTGGTTTTGAGAAATTGCTACGTCCTAAGTTCGGTCTCGATTTCACTCATGACTCGAGTACATATTGGTGCTCTTTCTTATCGTCTCTGAACGCTCCAAAGAAAAATCTACGAAAGGAAAAGTCAACATGGGGGCTTTTTGAGAGGAGCGAAATAGGAGTAAAGAGCTGTTATCTATTGCATTCTTCCGAGACTTTGACCACCTTATCTCTAAGGAGGCAGAGCGCGCTTTCCTAATTTTTCATCCTTCATATACGAAGTGGGTTCAAAAATACACTGAAAATATTCTTAGCACTTTCTGCTACGATAGTTTTCACCTATTCTGTATAGGGTAGGTAGTATTGTAGGGTATCGTTCAAATATTTTGTCCTTTCTGATAGACATGGTTATCTATAGCATGGGTTCCCAACGTTTTAGCTCCTGCGTGCAGCGATCCATTCAAAGGATCACCAAGTCTGAATGAGAGATATGGAGATGTTCTGTTTTTTCAACTTTACGTACGATAGCTTAGAACGATCGCTGTAGACACACGTTTTACTATATCTTTTCAATAGTTAAGGTTAAAGATGATATTCACCCTGTTCAATTCCCACCGTGTAGAATTCGAAACTCGTTATCGTGGGGTTACTATACCGTTTTTTCTCGGAATTGTCCTATTTTTAACGCGGATCAGGAACATCTGGTAGTTAACATAATTCCTACCCTGAACCATTCCGATAATGGAAAACAAGGTTCATCATTTATTCTAATGAACTTGGTTCTCTATATTTATTTACATTCCCATCAAAGGTTGTGGCTTACTTCTTTCTGTATTGGTGCCAACCAGAGATCAATGTTTATTCCGTTTTTGTTACAAACAATTACAGCTCATCCTTTACTGTTATAAAATTGAAGTTACTCTATAAATAGTTACTCTAAAAAAATAGTTACTCTAAGCTAGCAGGAGGAGTCTCACTTGTTTGGAAACTCTGCTCCATAGTGAAGGACCTATGGTTTTCCCTGTGAATGAGTTGGATGAAGCCTTGACGAGTTCGGTACCGGTTGAGGCCTTCTTTCGCTGACGTTTCTACGAACCACGCACTCATCATTTTCGAGCTTCTTGACAGGACAGCAACTTAGGCATGTTATAACCTTGAAGATGATGAGCTAGTGGTTTGTTTTCTGGGCCCTGTTGAACACCCTTATTTAATCTTTCTAGTCACGTGGTATTTCTTTCACCTTCGTATTACCTCTATGTAGGCTCTGTCGTTCCTAATTTAGTGCATCATTTTCCCCCAGGGAAACGGTTTTGGTTGGACCTGATTTTCATTCGAGCATATGACTACCACTCCCATTGGGAGTAGTATACCAACTTGACATCAACCGAACTGTCTGAAACACGACTGTGAAATCGTTTCTCCAAGCTAAAGGAGTTTGTTTATGATATCGTAAATGTCAGGGTCTTGGGCAAGTAATGGGGGAAATAGCAAAATTCAAGGACAAGAGGAAACTTGCTAGATACTTGTGTTATAAATGGGGAAGTTTTTACCGTATATTGCAATGCGATTCGAGTTAGCTGCATGTGGAATGGGATTGGGTAATCAGGTATGGAATCACGGATGCCTCTTTCGCGTTATCGCGATGTGTATCGTTAACGCTTTCCCCTAGAGTAGCGCAGGGTTAAAAATAATCGTCTATAAAATTCGCTCCACTGATTGTGGTAAGCGATTTGAAGCGCTGCGCGTAAAATGAAGAATGGATATCACGTTCTCTCTGACATCAGTTAAATGGAAAAATAACTATAACGCCTTCTTCAGGTCCATGATTGAGGCCAGCACCTTAATTAATATTGTATGGAAATGACAAATGAGCTGAAATGGTCACATGTGGGAAGAGATTTTTTACTTTTTTTTGTTGCCAAAAGTAGTTACTAGCATTATCAAATATATGATTTCATTGTTAATAATTATAAAATAAGTAGTTTAAATACTTCCACATTAAACAACAAGCCAGTATACGAACGTTTAATTCCGTTTCATAAATTTAGTTACTGCAAAGAGAGGCGTGTATCGCTTGTGGAGGTTTCGTTTGTGGAGGTAACCGAAGTATTCATAGAAAAATAAAATTAAGTGATAGCAGAATGCGAATAGAATCGTGTGTGATGTACTGCATATTTTTCACTTCCATGCCAATAGAAACTAGTATAAATCCCTTGTATGTTTTATGGCTGCTTTTGAAGGAGGCCAATACAAAGTTTAATATCTTGAAATTATAAAGTACGTTTAATGCTTTCTCATTATACATCATTGTATTATGAGAACGTGTACTTCTATTCAAAAGCACATTGGAGGTGTTGCTTACCTTGTAGAGGGCTGTTGATACCTAACTACGTTTTGTATTCGAAGTTAACAAAAATATTTTTGCATAAAGAAAACAAAATAATGTCAAATAAGTGACTTGACCTATGCATAATCTTTGCTACAAGTTAAGTGTGTATTTTGTAGTTTTTTTTAGACAGGAAACAATATCGTTACCACTCCAAAATATAAATTTTCATTAGTATCATGAAATTCACTAAGCAATTTTTTGCGCCTTACAAACACATCATTTTATCTTTCTTAAATGGATTGTCAAAAGGTTTAAAATTGACTCTTTCTGATGAGATATGTTTACACCTGAAAATAGGGAAACAAAGTTTTGGTATATGCCAGATGTTTTATTTAAATATACCTAAAATATAACTGTTGGGAAGTATAAATAAACGCCACGAATTCATCGCAAACAACGGCTTCAAAATTGTTATCTAAAGACCCCGTTGAAAGACCCCAAATACTTTCTCACAATGAATTAAGAAAACTTCTCTTTTCTCCTACTCTTCTTAGGTCTTCGTCGATACTTGCTCGGTCGATGCATTTAATCTTCATCTTACTTCTGTAACACCATATTTCGAATCCTTCCGTCCCTTTCTTCTCCGCTGTTGTCAAAGTCCATGCCTCACTGCCGTAAAGAAACAGGCCTCACATTTACGTTACGATGAAATGTTTCCTTACGTATTAATAATAGTATTTCCAGCTGTAAGTAGATTTGAAAAAATCCATAATACTCAAATGAGTCCACTCCTCCTCAAGATTCAACGATTTCCCTAAATTGCATAGGCACAACATAACAATCCGCCAATAAGGAGGTTGAAGGTGGATCTAAGAGGACATTCAGATCTTGTCTAGACCCTTACATTTCACGGTATGTTCCTCTTCGGCCCTGCACACCTCCTACCTTCCATAAACCCATCGAAACGACCCGTTATTCTCCTACCTCTACCTCGCCGACCCAACATTATACCCTCTTTCACGTCCTTGAAAAACCCGTTGCCTTTAGTGTGAGAGAACTTGCAGAGCACGTAATTTAGCAAGTTTGACTCGAAATGCTGAGGCCTAACGAACTTTTCGCCGAATTATCGGGAAAAAACACCAATGGGGTCGTTTACCATATTTTTTTTATTGCCGCATATGATAGATTTTGTGAAATAGAAAGACCCGTATTTTTCCGTTTTTTGATCCGTCAATAATTTCTCGAGTTATAAGCGACGAAAAACTGATGTTCTTAACCCTTTCGGAAAAGTGGGTGTGGTGCAACCTCTGACGTATATCGACTTCGTCCAATCACAACTGCGCCCGCGAAGCTACTTCGCCTTATCAAAAAGGGGGGGGGGGGACACAGCTGGTTCTCCCAATGGGAGCGATTACGACAGGACCTGTGCGCGCAGAACTTCCGAGAATCCCCCTCCACTCCCTCCGCTTCCCATACGAGCAGTCAAGGACAGGAGGAAAATGACGTCAATGTTATCACAGCAGCTTTTTCGGTGGGCGTCACCTTTTGCTTATTTTAATTTTTGATTTATGAGTGAATGATTGTGGTTAGAAGATTAATTTTTTCACTAAAATTCTTTTTTCGTTTCCATCTAACAATTTCGTGCACAAAATTTCGATTTCGGTTCCGAGTAAACGCCCCCATTAGCAGATTCCGTAAAAACCTTGCAACTCTGGAAAACTAGAAGTTGATTCCATTCGAAGTCAAAAATCTTCCTCTTTTGGTACCAATACAGGAAGCTTTAGAAATTGCCAACAGTCTTCCCTTGGACGCCAGAATCAGCCCATAACGCAATAGTTTTCTTAGGTAATGAATGTACCTATGGCTAAAGCAAAATTATTTCAGGCTCAATGACGAATTTTACCAATAGAAGACGGTTTGGTGTTGGTAAAACCTCTGTAACCTTTGGTAGCGGGCCTATTCATGAATAAAGTAGAAATCAAGTTATTTCAATCAGTAAATAAATACTTATTTAAAAACTACCTGGTAAAGGTGCAAAGATGATATTTTATGCTGTTGGTCAGGCAACATTCACCAAGCCGAATATTTTTTAGAATTTAATCTCTGTTCGCAAACGGATTCCTTCAACCATTGATGTGTAATCCCATACAACTATTTATTTAGACTTCAATATTTCCGTGTTGATAATAAACACCAGTTTTTGATATATCGGAAACCCAAACCTATACATAGATAAGTGGATAAGTGGATACCCGTGATCTACAATCACCATTAGGTGCGAATAAGTATGTCCGTAACTATACCCTTAATTCATAGGCTCACCGACATTCACTTCCCTTTCGTTTTATTTACGTGGGTGTTTTCAAGTCTGTCTCCGCACAAATATGCGCCTCAGACCGGGAGGAAACGTATAAGGATGGAAATGGAAGGGAAAGGATTATCTAGCGAACAAATCAAAAAGCCTACCTCCATTAAATCAATGCCGAATACCTTTTCATAGTAGATACCGTAATAAAGTCCAGGTTCATAATAAATTGCCATTTGTATGTACTTCAAGCATCAATCCAGGTTTTGGTTGAAGTATTTGGCGTAATAAATAATAATGACGCCTATTTGGAAAATATTATTTGATAAATTTCTTCTCATTTCTCATCTTTTTAGGAGTAATTGACCATACCTAGAGCCTTCAACTTAACGCTGACAACTCTTACCATTTAGTGGCTACATAGTCATACCTTGAAGGACGAAATGGAGCGTTGGGTGGGTAAGGTGGCCGTTGTGACTGGAGCCAGCGCCGGTATAGGCGTCTCCATAGCGACACAGTTTGTGGAACACGGCATGATTGTGGTTGGACTGGCCAGGAGGGTGGAACGAGTGGAGGTAATTTTTTCATCTGTATAATTAACAGTAGAGTTAGAAGCAAAATTCATCGATTGGTGGTGTTCTATTTGTTTATACCTACCCTATTTTGATCAAGTACTAATCTCTTCCTATGAATCTCTTTCTACCAGCAAAGATAGAATATAGATAAATCATAAGATTTAAAATAATAATTTTTGATGAGATGATGAGATGTTAGTTTAGCATTTGCAGAGGTTGATGCACTTACGCACTCCATTCGAAAGTGCTATTTCTCATCATCTTCTCTTCCTTCTCGTTCGCCGTACAAAACCCTGCCCTGCGCAGGAGCTGGCCAAAAGCCTGTCGGGTCGCAAGGGTCGGTTACACGCCTTCAAGGCTGACGTGAGCAACGAGGATGACGTGGTGAAGGCCTTCGAGTGGGTCCGAGAGAAACTGGGTGCAGTCCACGTTCTGGTCAACAACGCCGGTTGGGCCCCCAACGCCTTTTTGTCGAAAAGTACGAACCTGCCATAGCCAAATTTCTAATCTTCCCCTATTTTTCGCATCCTTGACTCGGATTGGTGAGATTTACATTTTACTTTAATTTTCGTTGCGTTAGTCTTTCTTATAATTCATAATTTTTTGGTGGTTTACGTAAAATAAATCGCAACTTCGATTGATGACGATAGATAACTCTGAATATATATTGATGGCCTGGCACTATAATTTGTAGAAATTATTTGATAAAATGTCTTTTTAAAAAAATATTGTTCGGATTTTAAGTAAAACAGTTTATCTATTCGTTATCAAATATTCATTCCTATTTCTCGATTTATCCAATGAATCATGAATGAATGAATCTTTTCTTAATTGTCCCGGGACAATTCCCCTTAAGGACAAAATCAGTGTACATAGTGTACAAGCTACAAAAAAGGAGAAAGAAATAAAAAAATTCAAGCAATAAACAAGTTGTGACAAGTATAAATGTAAATTAAAGCAATTGTCAAGTAAAAAAAGGACCAAGTACTTAGGACGTCATATGACAAATATATCCGCATAAATTTCTTGATTTACTTAGAATGAATAAAACATGTAGTGGTCAAAAAGTAATATCATAATATTTCATTTTAAAGCAAGCAACGGAAGAAATTTTTTTTTATGTTTTTGGGCAAGGTGTTCCTAAGATGACACGCAGTAGCTAAAAAAGATTTTGGAACTTCATTGAACGATGACCAGGAAAATATAGAAATGCATGTAGATCAGAGAGACAGCTAAAACATCTACAAGTAAAATATAATTTAAAAAAGATGTTCTTTTCAAACACTGTTCCTCATTTCCAGTATTTAGGCCTTAATTTATTTAGGATGGTATACCTACCATCCAATACATTTACATAACGATGTATCGTTTATTTTTACGAGTGTTACCTCTACTGGAGTCCGTAAACGGTCCATGAGGTTTTTACACCCAAGAGTATAAAATTCTCTCTGTAGAAACTTTGTTCTAATTGTTTTCCAGGAAGATCCTGTGATTTTGAAAATAGTTGAACTATCATTTGTGCAACGACGAAATAATAGTGTATTTTTCATCAATAATTTTTTTGATTATTCTTTTTTCGATCCCACCTTTTCCCGGCAGTGAAGAGAGAGGATTATAAGAGGATCCGATCATTATTCGACACAAACGTGATGGGAGTCATCATGTGCACCAACGAGGCGATCAAACTAATGCGGGAGAAAGGCGTGGACGACGGACACATCATCAACATCAATAGGTAAGTACTCAGACACTTCAGCATCGTTGAGCGCAAACTGCAAACGGAAATAATGCCTTTAATAGTTCAGACAACGAAGGAATCCGACTACTCAGCGATCCTGAAATTTAGGAAAAGCCTTCCGACAGATCTATCAAAATCAAACTTCTCTTTTAATTTCTGCTCAACCAGCCGAGGCTACCTGGTTGAAAATTTTCAGTCCTGAAAGCAATAAATTCCTGGGTTGAATTCCGATCAAGGAATGGATGCCTTGTAGCGTTCATAGGATAAATTCATAGGTATGACGGTTCGACATGCCCTTAGCCATCAAAGACCGTAAATTAGAGATCTTTTTAATATAGAATATTTTTCTGATTAACAGAATTGACTGGGAAACTGGAAATAGACAAGGAACGACTATACCACATGATATGTGGATTTCAAAACTGTATCTTATACATTACATATTACGTAGATATGCAGTGATGAAAATCCTTTAGGTTTTCTCACTCTTAGGATTGCTTTCTGTAGCATTCTGACCCTGAGACTCTAGTTGAATTAATTTTTCATAGGGCTCAGGGTTTCAAATCAATTTAATGGGTCAGAGCAACAAAATGAAAAATTTTCGCCTTCCAATACATTCCATCGACGATACAAATTCCTTATAGGATATATTTTTTGAATGTATTTGTCCAATTTTGACGTTTTTTACTGGGCAAAAGAATAACATATTGTTCAAATTATTCACTTCCTGTGTGTCCAATAAACGTCTGGGTTACACTCTTCAGTAAACTCAACGCAGCTTGAAAAAAACAGCTTTTTTTAAAGCCTTAATGTAATCTTACTTTTTGGAATTTGTTAACCATATTGAATAATGAATATGAACTTAATAAATTAGTTATATATTGACCGCACAAAATTTAGGTTTAGACGTTGAAAATCATCACCAGGTGAATACTACAAGAATTTAGAAGAAGGTATATATAGTTACAAATTTGGGGATGGGAAGGTGATAAAATTTCGGGGACAAGAAATGTATTAGTGGGTATGAGAACCTTATGGAAAGTTTCCTCAACTTAAGCTGCCCCTCCCTTACATAAACCATGCCAACTAAAAGTTTTCCATCCCAAACATTTCACCGCCTTTACACCCTTGATTTTGTGACTGTACTATACACTTATATAATAATCTCCTGTAGTTTTCACCTGATGATAGCGTACAACGCCGAAACCTAGGTCATCTGCTATTAATAAATAATGTATTTCTAAAATTAATGTATATCATTCATGTGTTAAGTTAAAAAAATGTATTCTATTTGGAGAATTATTACTTAAATATTCATGTTATTCAATCTGTTACTATATAATCAGCGAACTAAATACATATCAATGGAAAAAGGGACGACTAAAGTACACCGGCTCCGGCTTGAGAACCTAAATCTTTGGTTCAAAAAGTTCCGTCAGTAGGAGACCCTACCTTCTCTCCAACATATTAACGGTTATTTTCACCAAGGTGCCCATGGAGCCACGGTTTTACTTCCCATCCGACGGCCGGAATACTGAACTTGAGGTGCTCTCCGCGCAGCATTGTTTCAATCCGAGAGGGGATTAAAATCAATAATCCATGCTACTCTCGAGATTCGAACCCTGATCCTCAGAATGAGAGCCCATTGCTCTATCCAACCCTACTGCCCGGTCCTTTTTATAAAATGTGTCCAATTGGAATTCAAATATGTCGACTTAGCGTTTTGCGATGCTGGTTCATAATATTTTTCTCGTATATGTTGACAGTGTTGCTGGTCATTACATTATCGCGGCACCGGGATTCACCGCGTACAACGCATCGAAGCATGCCGTGACAGTCATCACGGAGGGTCTCCGTCGTGAGCTCGTGGAGCAGAAATCCAAGATTAGGGTGACGGTGAGTAATTTCATTCCCGTTTCGACAAAAATTTCTGTAGCCTACATCTTTTTGAATCTATGTTAAAATTCATGTAGGGTAACGATTATATGGTCTATAATATCAAGTAAAGTTTCTGACGCTTGATAATTTTCAACGCACAGGTTAAAAATTAAACATATCTTCCTCAAGACAGTAAATTTAGGGCTATAAAATCCTCTCTTACAATTGGTTGTGTTCATGAAATTCGTTTCTCGTTTATTAATGGTGCATTTGATACGTAATTTTCTCACAAGTTAAAACATATAAGCTGAGATATTCTATGCCCGCCACAAAGATTATTGAAAGCTATTAAAATGTTCCCGAAAACTGACGAAAGTCTCGTGACCTGAAACGCCTTGCTAGGAAAACAGACGTTTATCTTAGAAAATATTGTTAGGGAATTGGTAGGGAAACAGACGTCTATTTTGGAAGCAAATATATTTTTTGAGTATTTTAGCCGTCCCATAATTGAAACAAAGACTCAAAATGGATTTACTAAATCAGAAGAATTTATTGGGAAGAAAACGAAGCGAATATATTGTTTCGAGTATTTTAGTCGTTCCTTGATCGAAACGAGTACTCAAAACAAGATTAATAAAAGCAGAATCCAACAATTTCCCTTTTGTTGACCCCCTTATGTGGCATTCTTCTTAAAATAAAACAGCGATTGCTTTCTAATAGCGTAGATTCGCGGCGTGAAATCAAACACTATGCAGGTATGATACATTTTATGAACGATTTTCTCGCTGCAATTAATACCGAATACTTAAATAAAGAATCTAAACACATTAGGTTATTGTATTAAACAAATGAGTAAAATAGATAGATACGTTTTCGAAAAGTATTCATTAAATAACATGTTTTTGATCAAATATTATTCCAAAAAAGGCTTCTGGTCTTAAATGTATTCATTTTTTGTTAAAAATACTCACTTTTTGATAAACATAAACGAGGATCGGACGAAAAAAATCCAAAATACCACGAGTGCGACCTCGAGCACGGCTGAATCCGCAGTGGTCCGGAACGGGCAGCGGTTCTTCTGGGGGACCACTTTTTCGAAGGATGCGACACCAACGGAACCCAAGGCCGTCCATAACCCCATGTGTATTTTTCTAGGCACTAACGCATGCAGCGGAGAGAGAATAAACTGCTCCCACGTTTCAGGCGCCAAATTTTGAATGGTGGTCCCTGGGAGTGTCCAGAGCCCTATAAAGGGTTGAACAACTTACCCCTTGCAACAGATAAACAATGCCCATAATACCGTGCCGTGACGTCATGCGATGACGTCGTCTTTTCTAGCTGCCGAAAACGCACAGTTTTAAAAGAGTAATATCTTTGCTACACGGCTTAATTCTTTAGCAAAATTTTCGCCAAGCACATTTCAGCTAATAAACTTCTCATTCTCGAATATTTTATAAAAACATACTGCATGTTCCTCATTAACTGTAATGAACCACGCAAATATCCATGTCCCGGAGAGTGAGAAACCTCCCATGGCAGGATTCGCACCCATGACCTCGAGTTTGGCAGGCAACCGATAAGCCCTGCCGCCACTCAGGCCATAAGAAGCATCTACAAATGCAGTCGTATACAGATTTATTAATAAGTCATCCCTTATTTGTTTCCATCTGCTTCTAGCTCGCACAGCCGTCAACACAAAAACAGTTACTTTGTTACCATCTGCAGTACAACCTTCATTCTTCTCTCCTCCCTTATGCCACGACGGAGAGGCAATACGACTGATTAGGGACTCAGGGAGGTTGAAGTAAATGTCATTTTTGTGAAAAATTCAGGACGCATCATTTTTTGGTCCTTCTATCGATTAGCAATAACAAAATGTGGCTTTTCCATTATGTATTTCAAGAACGAAGACGTTGAAAATCAGCAAATAATTACGTGGTTATACTGCAGAATATGGACGTTGGGCTAAATTTTTTAGAGTAGCAATGTAAAGAGAAATGTTATTTTGACGAAGAACTAATATAAGGTGCGGAATTTTATGTAGAATTTAGCATTGTAAAAATGTGGTGGCCCTACCTCAATTGTTTAATTAAAGTAACAAATTTTCTCTCGAAAAAACAGAAAACCCTTAGTTTAATGTGGCGCTACAGTATGTTGTTAACATTGGCAACAGTACTTGAGATGGAACGTGATTACGAGCCTATTTACTCACTTTATATACGACTATACCTAACCTAGGACCTTCTTATCTTTTTTATTTAACTTAAATGTGCTCACTGGTTATTGACATGGTTCAAAATAAAACCTTATGTACACAAGGGAATAGTTTAAAACTAATTAAATAACAACACATAAGCCATGTTCTGAAGTCAAAATGAGTTAAAAGAACTTGTGAAAAGTGGAATGCTACGACAACGTGATGCATAAATGCTTCTAATACAATTATTATGTACCTATGTGTTATTATCTATTGATGAATTTCCATATAGGTATATTCCTGAATCTGCTATTATTCATCAAAAAACGTGTCTTTGTATGACATTTTGACGAGCGCAGTTCTAGTGGAACCTCCTCAAATAAAAAAATATTATCTTTATGATAAATTCCACTCATACTTTCATTTTTTAAATATTCAAAAATGAACAAAATAGTCGTATTTGAAAAAAATGACGTTAGGGAGCTACTTATGCTATTGTAATGGCCCGGACGGGCGCATGAATCTTGATAGAATTTTGTTATTCTAAATTTCACTTTCCTAAAAGATATTTTTGTACTGTAAATGGGCGTCTCTCAGAATAGCCAAAAGCCAATGCCTCGAGAGTAAAGATTTCACTTTCGACTTCTCACTTCCCTTTCTCTCCTTCCCCTTGACTGAAAAACATCCTCCTTTTGCCTTCTATATAATGGCGTGTACGGTGGATTTCAGCAGATTGTTGAAGGAGGAGATTGGTGGAGGAGATTGTTGAAGGGGAGATTGCTGAAGGAAAAGATTGGTGAATCGTTTGCAGTCAAAATGTAGTCCATCATTGGAGACCGATGCGCGGACCGTTGGGTCCGTGCTCTAAGCCGCGCTATCCACCCGTACTGAACGCGCATTCTCTTCTTTCCTCCTGAGCTTAAGGTAACGCGAGGTAACTCTCTCTTTTGGCTATTCGAGACGCGATTGGTTTAACTTTTGCTTCCGAATAAATTCTGTCTTTGGCACGAACCTTTTCTTCATTGCTTGTTCCCGACACCAAGGGCAAGAACCCACAAACAATTATGTGTACAGGTTCGAGTCCCCGCATGATGATGCGGGGCCGAGCTCCACACTATAATTATTTTACATTTAGAAAGCTGTGAGGGAATATCAATCATTAAGACTACTTAATATTTTCAGAGCATCAGTCCTGGGGCAGTGGCAACGGAAATAGGACAAGCATCCGAGATACCAAACTGGGAGGAATTTTCCAAGTTGCCCACTCTTACCACCGATGATATCACCAAATCTGTTATTCACGCTTTAGCAGCACCTTCCGGCGTCCAGGTAAAACAATTAGCATAACCAAATATCTTCATTAACAAGGGTTATATCAATCACGAAGATAGGATCCTTTGTAACTTTAATGGGAATGTCTTCTGATTCAGGCCATATTGCTCAGACGAAAATAGCTTCAAAAGAAAGATTTTGCGTCACGCGGCTCATCCGATAATCAATGCATGCAAAGATAGTTAACCAAAAAATAGGGATGACAGTTTCACATATTCAAGCGTTTTGAATCTCTTGTTCGATCATACAACAGAACCAAACAACCGCAGAGCCCCTGAGGTGAACGGGAGACTGTATAAGACGAGTCATAATCAGATTCGAACGTTTCTGACGGGATGAACTGACAGCAAGAACGGTAAATTTAATTTCACACTTAAATTTTTTTTTGTAATTTCATAAAAAAATATGTTTTCCCTTCAGCTAATCTTGAACTTCAAAACTGTGAATAACATAAAGAAAATTTCCGTTATTACAATTCGGCAGTTCGCTTCTATGTCTCATTCTTTTATTTGAATGGATTAATCCGCGCATCGCTGACTGACTCATGAATTATCGATAAGGCATAATATAACTATCATAGCTTGACGATAGCTCATGTAACGGAACGACACCATCACTGCAATGGAGAGTTACGCAGAGAAAACTAAGGGACTACAGGAAAAGAATCTGCTATAAATCCATATCTTTTAGTTTATTTTTGACCAAAATGCAATCGGAAAAAAATTAGAGAAAAAATTATGTCTACCCCTTCGAATATAGCACGACAACGTACCTGTAGTTCTTTCTTTTTTTATCACATCAACATTACAGCATTCAAATTGGCTGTCTAACGTAAGCAATCTTAACTCGTAATGCAACCAAATCATTGATAAATTTTTCATTAAGTACTTCAGACAGTACGCAGCTTAGATCATGAACCGAAGGCTTAAAAATTTAGTGCAGTAGAGTACAGTTAGGTTCGTAGCTACAGCTATAAGAATGACTTTAAGAGGTATGATTTTGGTGCAATGATGACAGCATAGGCATTGCATTCCTAACACTTTGCTGAATAAGCAGCAGAAATCACTACACTAACAAATTTAACATATTTCTACGGATGTATGCAACAAAAATCCTGAACACATTATGTGCGTTTTACACATTGATGAAACCATTTATTTTCCAAATTACAGATTGCCGAAGTCATCATTCGACCAGTTGGAGAAATATTCTGAGAACGTGACCACGGACTACATGGGTCAGATGTCAAATTCTTCAGTAGATATTTCGATGGTGGAGTTGAAATGATGCTTGAATATTTAAGTTTTGAAAAACTCAAGTTGTAATAAAAATACTCTAAAGTCATTTTTGATTATTTTATACCAATATTCACACCCAAAATTATTATAGGTTTTTTCCATGAGATAAAACTCTTGTCCGTCCATCATTTACTTCCTTTGATTTGACAGTTAGACAGAGTACTATTTAAAATCAATGGTCGGCAAATTTACTTAGTGGAATTTAGATACAGCAAAAATAAAATTAGTTGGTTGATTTCACAATTTATTGGATAGACTCTACCGGTTTCAACCTTTACAGGTCATCATCAGGAGTGTTGTCATCATCAGGAGTAAAAATAAAAGTAGTTTGTTGATTCCACAATTTATTTGCATTGACTCTACCATTCTCGACCTTTACAGGACATAATCAGGAGTGATGATGACCTGTAAAGGTTGAAACCGGTGGAGTCCCTCCAAATAAATTGAGGAATCAACCAAGTCCATTAATTTTTACTAGAGTACTATCCGTTTGTGTACTAGAGTAGTGTTTGTTAATAACTCTTATCAGTCCATCATTTACTTCCTTTGATTTGACTTTAGACAGAGTACTATTTCTTTATATTAGGACCTGATCCAGATGGGGGCCGCATTTGAATCCCAGAAGTGGCGCCTATTTTTCTATAAAACCTTTGCTCCATTATTCTGTCTTTGAGTGCTGTGTGTAGAATACTTTAGGATCAGTTCTCCGTCCGTTGGGTGGTACGCTAAACCATGGGTCGCTTGGCACAGATTGGTTTACGCTGACTTTGGATTTTTTCGTCACTCTTCCGCTTCTCCTAGTGAAATTCCCTCCTTCAGTTATAATTTATATAGAAGTGAAACATATGCTCTAAAAAGTTATCTGCGGATTTGAAATATTATGTCGGAATGAATGTATAATTCCCTACCTCAAATAGTTCAAATTTCGGATAAATTGAATTATTTTGTCTTATTCTTAGATTTTATGTGGCATAATTTAATTATTATTTTGTTTAGAGAGATCTAGGCTGCTGGAGACCAGGCTTAAAATAAAATTTTAATAATCGTGATTGTTTAGCATTTGAACATTCAGTGCATTTAGAAATTGCATTAAATTACTTTTGCTGACATTTTCATCGTTAAAAGTTGCCAGAATGTTGCAAGAAAGTTGTTCAGATAGACATATTATCTTTAAATTGCAAACACAATTCTATTTGCACGAACAAGGCAAGATTTTTTAATCCTAAAGCTGTTTAGGCTGGTTAATATCTAAGCTATTATGCATTGCAATTTGGATGTTAAGGGAGGCGTAAAATTTGTGACGATGAGCGAAAAAAATAGCCAGGCGACTCAGTCAGAGCCTAGACTCGCAGAGATTTCGTCACTCTCAAACCTCATACTTCAGAGTAACCGCAGAATAATGAATTAGCAACTTATTTACTTATTATCATTCAGTTACGTGAGAGCGATAGCGGTTTTGGCCAACTTTTTTTCTTTTGTCCCTCATTCCGCATTCGGAATCCTAAGTACCTATATCATATTTGTACCCCAGGACTAGTGTTTTCCAAAGATTAGCCTTATCTAGCCCTAACCGCTTTCACATCCCCCAAGCCCATACATACATCTACCTAAAATCCTTCCATATCACTGGTTCCAAGGTTTGGAGCTCGCTACTAATTCAAATGAAACCTTATATGTCTAATAATTTCAAGATCGACTTTATTCTTATTTAAAAACACAACAATATAATGGCGCTGATTGTGTTAACGAAGCTTATATTTTGCGTTTAGTTCCTCTAGTTCCATTTTTATGATTTTATGTATATGAACTATCTGAGCAAAATTAAAAAAGTCCACTTGCTCAAATGGGTAATCCCAGAGCATTTAAATTTTTCATTCATTCATTCAAACGATTCATTCACTCGTTCATAGGTACTTCCATTTCAGATTTTTTTAAGTCTTGTTACTGAAGGAAGCTATATTAAGTGAGCGATCATAGAGAGTTAATAACTCTAACAAGAGGTTGCCAATGTAAATAAGAGGTGCTGAATGACATAAAAAAGTTGCTGAAATGATAGCTCTAAGCTAATCCCTCTTTGAATATCGATATGGGCTGTCCCATCACGAGTCTGTCAACACTATCTATCAAAATTCTACCAGTTGTATTATTAGAAGGGAAGACTTGTATAATTGTTATATTTCAAAAAAATAATCTGACGTGATTCCCTGATTTTAGAAAGTCCTTTGCAGCTCACTCATGAAATTGCTTCCCCTTCCGCTGCCGCAAAAATAAGTGGGGTGAGTTTTTCGGTTTGGCTTTGGGGAATGAGAAGTGACGAGAGTAAGAGTGTGAGAGAAGGGATGACGTAATACCTTGAGATTGAAGTGGAAGTAAGGGGAGTGGGTTCACGTGGGCCATTCGGTGATCGGCATTTCTGTTGCATCTAACGAAGCTCTGCAGTTGCTTTTTCGTCGCTGAACTGAAGGCCTGCCGAAGAGGTAAGTCACTATGATTGTTACTTGCTATCGTTCTTCTTACTAGGAGTAATTGACCATATCCTGACTCCTTAGCAGGAACATGAAAACCCTCAAAAACTATTGACTATATACTTGACTACCCTTGAAGGGGAAAATGGAGAGCTTGGCGGGCAAAGTGGCTGTTGTCACGGGCGCCAGCGCCGGTATCGGCGACACCATAGACACGAAGATGGTGGACCGAGGCGTGATAGTGGTCGGACTGGCCAGGAGAGTGGAGGTAATCGCTGACACCCTTTAATATATCCCTTCGCATAGATTAACAGTTTATTGTCCGTTACAGATAACATTTCACTTGTCTCGTAAGATCGTGAGAACTATTTTCTTCGTGGTGGTAACCTCGTGTTCCTAAGTAGCATGTTTATAGGATGACTTCCTGCCGACAATTTTACGTTGACATGTAGTGTACCATTTACATGGAGATTGCATCATTATGCTATTCTATTTTTTCCCTTCTCCGCTGTTACCCAGGATTCTATCATCGATGGCGACCTTAAGCATTCTATTAACACGAACACTTCCGCCAATCATATTTCCCCTTTCGTAATTCCTGTTAACAATTTTCCTTCCTGCTTAACCATGTTCAATCCTTCCACATTCGCTTGCGTTTCCATCAATTGAATTGTTTCGGTTTCCTGTCTTTTTCTTGAGTTCATATCTTAGATCGTTACGTTGCCCTACTCCATCATCAAGCTTCTCAAAAACCCCCAGGACTACTGTTTCCCGTTTTTAGCCCGATCTGACGCTAACCTGTTGAAGGCTGCAAGCCTTCAGGGCTGACGTGAGCGACGAAATTTACGTGGTGAAATCCATCGAGTGGGTCCGCGAGAACCTTGGAGTCGTCTCCTCAACTCGTCTCCTTCGGAGTCTCTTAGAATGAGTCACTTTTCAATTAATTTCTGTTAAATGGGGGAAACGGCACTATTTCTTCACTCACAGTAAGGTTGAAACGTGCGCTTTTTAAGAAAGAAGCTGCAAACAGACTGCCATTAATTTGGACTTGAGTATGGGGAAAGCAAACCAAAGAAGAAAGAGCTGGGGTTGTCAGGAAAAGAGTGAATATTTGTCGAAAAATGATGAGGGAATTTAGATCTAGGATAAAACGGACTTTATGACAAGAGAATCTAAGTCTAATTAATAAAGGATGCTGATGATGGTATGTTCCTAACTTATGAGGGAAACTACCATCTCCTAACTTTTTGTCTTCGGTACACACCACTGATACCTTACAGGACAACCCAGAAATAATTGTTTCAATTATCTAATGAAGTACTAATTTCATAAATCCAATCTTAAAAATATTCCTGTAGCCTGCGATTGATTCGTTATTGCCTGTGATTATATATTATGCGATACCTGCTCAAGAGGTGAAATTTCGCATACCTGTGATAAAGAATATTAATTTTTTTTAGATAGTTTACTAAATTTATATTGCATTAGGTAGCCGAAGCGGTTCTGTGGTGGTTTTTCTGTAAGGTGTCAGTGGTATGTACCGCAGAAAATAATGTGAGGTGGAATTTTCTCGCAGTCTTCAGTAACAAATGTATTTCATTTTCGTAGGTTAGGAAGGTATGTACCTAACTCAAGAGCCGTCATTAATGGTTAACGTAGACTCCCTCGCCATAAAGTCCGTTTTATCCCAATTTTTTTTCTCTCATCAATTTTCGACCAATTTTCACATCTTTCCTAATATCTCCAGTCTTCTCTCCTTTGGTTTCCTATCTCCTTACTCACGTCTGAATTGCTAAAATTCTGCTTTCATCATCTTTCCTTTAATGCCCAAGTTTTCCCACGTTTCGATTATGCTATTATGTTACGTAATTGGAAATTTATCTAATATGGAAAAAGTGTATATATCATTTTTAACGTGAGTTTTTGTGGAGCATTTCGAAGGAAATAATATCAAATTTGATAGAAAAATGCAGTTTGTCGCCCCATAGCTGAGATTTCAAGTGAAAAAACCGTACCTCTGGGAAATCAAAAATTCATTCCTCTTCGCCACATCAATTACCACGTAATATACAATAGTTATACTGCAAAATATATCCAAATAATGGACGAGGATGGAAAAGTGGTTTTTTTCAATCATCGTATTCAATTTTCACCTATTAATCACTGTTTAAATTCGGGCAGTATGCTAACTATTTTTGAACGCGTATGCTTGTGTGCCTACCAGTGCCACATCTAATTGACACTTTAAATGACAAAATAATATTTTTTCTAACACCACAAAATTACACTTCGAATAAATGAAAAATACTATGTTTGAATCAACTGAATTTTTATGATGCGACTAGTTTCAAAAGCTAGACGTCATTATTAGGTACCTGACGATGACGCCAAGCTTTCTAAACTATTCCTACCATTAACAATACAGTCATTCAAATCTAGTTGTTTCTACTTAATCATTATGAATTTCCACAGTGGTACGCCCCAAATGATTGAATTGATTTATATTACACTTTATAATATCGATGCTTGGAATAATCAATATTCCAGTGAAATCAGATAGGTTTGTGGTTTTTTTAAATAATTGCATCACATCTGATCTTAAAAGAGTAGAATGATATGTCTCTCTTCATTAATTAAATACATTATATTACCAACATTCTAACTTCTTTCTGGTAGTAAATAGAGGATTATAAGAGAGTCCAATCACGCTTCGACACCAACGCGATGGAAGTCATCATGTGCTCCAACGAGGCGATTAAACTAATGCGGGAGAAAGGCATAGACGACGGACATATCAACACCAACAGGTAAGACTCACACTCTGCACCATCATTATAAACCTACTACCAACTAAAATAGGGTCTTGCACTGTCCATACAGCCTAGGAAACCATTGGGTATAGCATTCAATTGTTGACCTCTTAGCTCTGTTTGAAAAGAAGAGAAGACTCTGTATACGTCCGTCGAAACCTATGTTCTGCTTATTTTCTGATTATCCAGCCACGGTGGCCAGGTTGGTAATTAACTATTATACCAAATATAAGATCTAGGGATTGTGTCGCGAGCAAGATATGGATGTTAAGGTACTGCCTTAGGATTAAAACCTTATGTTAGATGGTGCGATGTAAACAAAGTTGTTGGAGTACCTGACACGGAAATCTACTTGTAACTTCTAGCTTTCGTGTTAACGATAATAACTTTCGTGGGCGAAGAGGATAATAACAAGTTTCAAACACTTTATCTATCCAATGCCCAATACTTGTATGCAAGTAATGCATATATAATTATCCTTCACCCCCTGCCATACATCCTCGTGGCGGCTGGAAGGGTAATACGTATATGTAGTATACATCCTAATGCACACGATTTCGATATTTTTAAAAAACGCGGGGGTGTTTCAGAGTTGGTAACCGATGGCTAAAGGTTGGTAACCGATTTCATCATGCTGTCTTCATAACTCCGATGTTTATTTCCGCCATAGTTAGCTTGAAGACAACAGTTTCAACCTGAATACGCTGTCATAACAGTCCTGGAATCAAGCTCTATTATCTAGCATGACACAAACGCCGCGAAAACATTAGAGTTGACATCATTTGATTATTATAAAGGATACCGTGTGGATCGAAATTCCTCCGGGTGGGGAGGAAGGGTGGAGAGAAAAACCGGTCGGCGTCTCTGCTGCAATTCACGTGAGGCTCCCTGGGATTAATGCTTCAACGTCCCATCCAGCGGATTGGGTTCTGGACTCGAGGCACTGTTAACAGAGACCATAAGTATGAAATGATATGCTAATGATAAATCTTTGACGGAATATGAACCACGACCCAGGGATGTACTACTCTACCTCCAATCCGAATACCTATGCAATTTATCATAAATTGGTATTTATTATGTATATTGCATATTCTAAACATATTCTTTTCCTTTGCCCAATATTTTCGCAGTGTTTCTGGCCATTACATAAGTAATGCAACTGGTCGCCCCTCTCTATATAACTATTAGATATGTAATATTGATATATTGTGTATATATATATGTATATTTCTTTTGTATTAATTTATCATTCTTTAATTCCTATGAGTGTAATCTTTACTGATTTTTTTAACCTCAGATTGTAATTGTTTTAGGTATTGACCACTATTTTATTTATATATTTATATTGACAAGGGGTTAGGTGGCAGAAGGGACAGTTTGGTCTCAATCTCGCCCTAGACCTTTTATTATTATTATCCACCCTAGAACCCCTAGTATATGTCTTGTCCTTTCGTGCTACCTTCTCCGGATTTTTGCAAGCAATCTGCTCCCCTTTCCAGCCATGTGTCCGTTCATCTTCATCTCCCCCGCGCTTTTCCTACCATCGCACTCTTCTGCACCTACATTTCTAATCATCACTCCTTTCCTTGACTTTTCTCTACATTTCATATAAGGGTTCTTGTCATCGGTTTTTTTCTGTTTGTAGATGATTTTCGATCAGCTATGTAATTCGTCTTCTATCGTCATGACTACCCGTCCACATTGGACAAATCCAACACCCTAATATTAAAATTGTTCCGCTTAATCTTAGTCGGTGCCCTCATGTGCTGATAATAAGTTTTGTGTACTTTTTTCCGAGAAACTAGGGTCATTAAATTTTTTCAGAGTATCAGTCCTGGAGCTGTGCCAACGGAAATAGGAAAGGCATCCAAGATACCAAACTTGGAGGAATACTACAACAAGTTTTCAACCGTTACCACTAAAGATGTCACCGATTCTTTAATCCACTCCCTAGCAGCCCCACCGGGTGTCCAGGTAAAGCAATAGAAATGACATTCTGTCTTAGATATGCCTGTGTTGAAGAAGGTTTTCTTCTAAACCTGAAAGGAATCGTTTTTCGCATCAATTTTACTTGATCGGGCAAAAATAATGCAGAGGAAGCAGATGGCGTTTGTGTTTTTCGAACAAACTTTGCGGAATTACATTTTAGATTATATAAAAAGAGCATCAAGAACTCTTCCTCAATTAAGTTAAAATGAAACACCATTTTTTATCTTAGTGTTATTTAAAGATTATTTAAAGAAAGGTACCCTTTAGTTGTTTTTATTTAATTGAGACGATTTTATTACCTGCGAGAAAATATTCAGTTTATACGTCCATATGTTACAATACAAGTTTTATTAAGCTCCGGCGGTAAATGCAGCAACAAAATTGATATTCCTTAACCGTCGTGGAAAGAAAACATTATAATGTTACCAAATATTGATTCCGAGACATACTTACTAATTTTCCGTGACTCAACACCGTGACATGTTTAAGTCGTTGCTAGTTTACTTGGAGTAACCCATCTTGTGATAGCTTGAAAGCCGCAACCAGTATTAAATAGTTGATTAAATCTGTAAAAGTCGCAAAATGTGTATTCATTTCAATAATTACGTCCTTCAACGAATTGAAGGTTTCTCTTTTCGATTTCAAGTAGAATAAGGTAGTTTGACTTCTTGTTAGTTCTATGAGCGGGCGTAGATTAGAGGCCTGAAGCGTAACATTATTGGTGCGGTGATTTATAAAATGCCATCTTCCTAAGAGCATATTGGCTCGTATGAGGAAAATGGTAGATATTTTGCGTAGATTCTGTCTGCCAACTTAATTTTCTGGAGGCCAACATTTCAATCTCTGTGCTTCCTAGGACACATTGTAAATCATTGAATTCTTTGGGCTTTTATTTTAAAAAATACGTGATTTTTGACGACGAGTTTCTCTCCGCCCATTTACAGTCGAGCTCCATGCTAACCTTCCTCTTCGCTAGCTGAATACGCTGGTCATGACCACGGATTAATATACAGCAGCATTACATCTATAATAAAGATATACCTATGCACCTGTAACCTACCTACGTCACTACAAATAATATAATGCTAAATACCTACCTACAGTGAATGATGTGTGAATGTATACTGGCGAAATATTTTAGGTACTCATTTCTAATATTCATTGCTCAATAAGTAGCATAGGTGGACTAAACCGCAAAATAAACTGAATTTTATGCTAATCAGACCATAAAAAATTTTGAAAGCATCACAGACGTTTGAAACATTGACCAAACCATACATTTTCAACATTACAGATTGCCGAAGTCATCGGTTGGAGAAGTATACTAGAACGTCATTAGGGAGTAATTAGGTCAGGCGAAGATGCACTGATAAAGGTTATGAAATAGTACTTGGAAGGTTATGTAGTGATATTTGTTTTGAAAAATACACCCTGTAATACAGTGATTCTAACGGCCGTATTAATGTATTGAATGACATTATTTCCAAAATGAATATACCGACTCTTATTTCCCATTCGGAATGACTCATACATCTAATCCATTATTTACTTTTATTTAAAAACTCTATTGCTTAATGTTAGTTTTCTTTGGAAACTTGTCTTTACCTCAAGGGCTCGTGTTTGAAAACTGGCAGTGGCTTATATTTTGTGTTAATATTAGGAATGGAAAGTTCCGAGGAGTTAAAGGACGAAATCAAACTGATTGGTGAATATGGAAGGATGTCAGAGATCATCAGAGAAAAATATGGCAGCGTTGTATCCAAGTGTTGCATTGTGTATATACATCCTGACCGGAAGTGTCTAATTCACGTCCCAGGAGAGGCTTTTGGAGTATGTCGAGTCAAACATGTGTATTTACTAACAAATTGTTGTAGCTATATTTATATAGTAATTCAAAGAATTAATCCACTATTTCAATCAGTTGCCTATTGTTACTAGTGGCATTTTTATCAAAGTTTAAAAAAAGCTATTACATCTACATCTACATAATACCCTGCAAACCACCATAAATGTGTGTGGTAGGGGGTGAATTCTCACCAAATATGCACTACATATCATGCATTTAAAAGGATTAGTATTAATATACTAGTCTAAACCTCGCTATTAAAAAAGGATAAAAATAGCAAAGTAAGCATGCAAAAACATGCTGTTAGTTGGGTTACCTTCTAGTCATTATACCAACATACAGCTACATATGCTATACATTGATTCACTCGTATTGGACACATTTACCGCTATTCATATCCTTAATTATACGAGGAAAAAAGGACATTTTGAATCTTTCAGTTTGGCAATCATTTTCTCTAATTTGTTATTATGGTCCAGTCTACCATAGTAAGTCGGGGTTCGCAAAATATTTTTAACTTCATCACTGAAAATTTTATCTTGGAATTTATTTAGGATTTATTTATTTAGGATTTGGAATTTATTTAGTTACATGTACATCCTTCGTTTGATATCGCTACACGCACTTTCTCTACTTGCCTCCATGTAACAGTGATGAATGACTATAGCAGTAATCTTTATCTATTGTTTTATTCATTGTAGCCATAGTGGCAATTTTTAAATTATTTTTTTTCCTAAACTCACCTTTGAAAGCTGTCAGGATGCTTCAAGGAAAATTTTCAGTTGTATTTAGAATCTCTAAGTACCAATTTGCCGTACCATCATACCGACGTTGATTATATTTTTCGTAATTCAATTTAGTTAATTCTATTCAACATAGAAGGTCATTGAATAGAGAACAAGTATCTCATGCGCCAAAGCATTATAAATCATTTTGACATACTACATGTCATAAGGCTAAAGGTATCTTATATTATTAATTCTGATTTCTTCCAAATGACTTAATCTTTGAAAGAAATTGTTCTGTAAGTAACTAAATTTAACACAGAATTGAGAACTAGTTTTAAACTAGGGTTCGTGGTTTGAGAACCTTCTAAGGTGAACCATTTATTATCTGCAAAAATTCTGTTATCGTGTATATGATTCAATAATTCTGTTAAGTTTTTTTCATGACTCATCCTTGAATTTTTTCTATTAAAAAAAAGTTTAGGTTTAAAGTTTGTGCTCACTTGGCGGACAGTTAATCAGTGCACAGGATTACGTCTGCGTCATGACATTTTGTATATGGAAGTTAAAGTCTTTAGTCCACTATAAGTTTGGCACTAAATCCTTAGTCCATATAAAAGCCTCGTAAAATTCATAGATAAGAATGATCTTGGTGAGAAAGCTGGTAGAGTATCTGTTTGAATAAGGGAGGGCCAATTTTGAGTGCTGATCAAGGTGAATGATATATTCCCAGTCTAAATTCTACTATCAGCAAAAAGTTGCTTAAATGATATCTCTAACTCCATCTTTCAATGGATTACATCAACATAGTATCCGCAAAGTCACCATGAGGGTGTGTGACAGGGGGTGAATACACACCAAACATAATTTACTTATCATGCTTAAAAACGATTAGAAGCTATATTCTGATTTAAAAATAACAACTTTAAAGAATGTTTTTTAAGAATTGAGCAAGCATTCACAAACGTGCTGTTAGTTAGAATCCCTTTATGTGAAGTTTAGAACAGTGTATAAATACTAATCCCTTTTTATGCATGATATTTAGTGCATGTTTGGTGAGAATTCACCCTCTGCCACACACCTTTATGGTGACTAGCAATGTATTATGTAGATGTATGTCCTTAAACAGGCTTTCAACTACCTATGCTATCCATTGATACCCTTAAATGTATAAACACGTATGCACAACTGTTTATATCCCTAATGGTAGGAGAAAAGAAAGACATTTTAAATATGTTTATTCCGGTAAACAATTTTTCTAATTACATGGTCGTGGTTCGTTCGTCGTCAATCTGCCATACTAAGTGGGAGTTCGTAAAATGTTTTTAACGTCATCATTTAAAATATAGCTCGGAGGTACTTAAGCGGGGACCAGCGATCGTAGTTAAACTCGGAGTTGCATACGGACCTTCATTAAGAGGTTGAATCGGTCGGTAGTCCCCGCTGGAGTACCTATAGCCAAAATAGTTCATTGAAATTTACTTAAGTGTTAAGTTTAAATTTCAACCAACAGTCCGCTAAATATTCCCATTTTAGATCATCTAATAGACTGGTTACGTTAAAACAATCAATACCCACACCGTTCCTTTACAAATCTTGCCTATATTACCTTCACTCGCTCCATCATTCGTGTATTCGGTATTCGGCTCCCGCTCCGCTTCGTTAGTTAAGTTCATTTCGTAAGGATTCCATACTATGGCAGCGTATTTCAAATGAGTTTTAACAAGGGAAATGTAGCTAATGTCTTGTACATTACCGTCACATTAAATATATCACTCATGACTCTCTCAGCAAGTGTCGCTTTTCGAGCGCCGGTGACGAATGTATTTTACAGTAATCCTTATCTTTCCCCAACTCTTGAATTTCCTTCGCGAGTCTAGAAAAAAGAATCTCTATTTTGGTTGCAAAATTCCTGAAAAACTCATCTGAAGTGATTCCCACTTGAACGGAGCGTCCTTCATAGCACACCGAAGAACCACTTCCCTTTCATCTGTCGTAATTTTAAGAGAGGGACCATGTCTTTTTAGGCAGGTGAGGGAGGGATCGTGCGAATGAGAGAGGGGAAGGAGTGATGAATTGACGAGAGAATGTAGGGGAGAGTCACGGGAGATGGCTTGGTCATCATCCAGTGAACTCCTATTCTGTCCCGAACGACGGAGCTGAGCGCTCGCAGGACCGCCGCTGAACACACCTGTTGGAGGTGGGTCTCAATAACTGTAGATCCTAACGTCTGCCCATAGCAGGGGTTTTTTTTTGCTTCCTAAGATAATCAGGTTCTTTAATTCGTTGGTATTTTCTTTATAAACGGTATTTTAACCGTCATGGTTTTACTGCACCGGATGTATAGTACTAGGTTGAAGAATCATCCGGTTATATGTTTTCTTCTGTTCTCGCTCAACTTCTTATTACATCTTACGAAAAGGATGTGTAGTCTTTTGGAGGTAAGTAGCCATAACCTGAGGTCTTCTGCACTTTTAATAATAATTGGGAATTTAGGTAACACAATAAATGTGTTTAGGATGCTGATATTATGTGGTGCGAAAGCCGACGTTGAAATTAGTCTGAGACACAAAGAAATCGATTTTTTAACCACCCAGGACTCAAACAAGGCCCATTAGATGGGAATTAATCAACTAAAGTGCTAAAATAATCGTGTGTTTTAGTTTTATAGAAACATATTAATAATATTGAAGTTATATTCTTATGTATTGCTTACTTAATCGTAAGATCTATGTGACGAAAGATGTTTTGAGAGACATGGCGAAAATTAATATCTGAATGTGGATTACTAATGTTCATTAGTTAGGCCCCACCTAGAACGCAGTCTGTGCATGAGATCCGAATGTATTAGGTTTTAATCAGAGAATTAGACAGTATACAGAGTGGAGCAGCTAGGTTTGATAAAAATGTTACGATATGTTTAGCGGTGTATCAATATTTATGGAAGAATTAGGTTTGCAATCATCGTCAGATTAAAATCCGATGAAATCTCTTGAAGTAAGTTGGTACGGATAGGTTTACTGAATATGTTAGATATATATTAAGATACCCTCTGTATTATGCTAGATTTAACCAGATAAATAAGATAAGAGAGATATATTGTCATATCGAAATTTTTGAAATGCCATTTTTCCGAGTTACCATTAGCAAAATATTAGGCAAAATGACAAATTTATAGGTAGGTGTATTGTTTTTGAGTAGTTAGTGCTGGTATGTTAGTTTCATGGTTAGCATTCTATGATAGTACTTTATTGCATGGGAGGTGAATGCATGTAGGACTTGGTAGCACTTTGGTGCCAATAAATTATGCATCCTTGGTGAACTTCACCCCCTGCCACATTACCTCGCGGTAGCTCACAGGGTATTACGTAGATGTAGATAACTGCGTTAAACCAACCTCAGATATGACGACCGTAAGACTAACACTTCACCAATTGCTGAGATTAACCCACAACACTTCAGCAACCATTAGGAATTGGCAATTTACTGTCCATGTTCAGTAATTACAATCAAGTAATCCTTTTGAGTCGGTGTTGCTGTATCAAGGCTTTCGGAGTGAGATACAGCCTGCTCTTCACGAAACACGCAAAGGAAGCAGTTGTTTACGTTTCATCCGACAGAAAGGAATATGTCACTTAAAATCCTCTTCGGACAGCACTCATGACGGAGCTGAATGTTTTTGGGGGAAACCTTTTTTAGTCCAGGGGTTTGAATCTGTACCTTCGGGTTTTAGGTATTTACACAACCCTTTGCATCTGCCCCTGTCATTAGTCGGAGCTAGATAAATCCGGAATTATTGGTTTAGAGCAATCGCTACGCCCGAAGTTCGGTCTCGATTTCACTCATGACTCGAGTACATATAGATGCTCTTTCTTATCGCGTCTGGACGCTCCAAAGAAAAATCTACGGAAGGAAAAGTAAACATGGAGGTTTTTGAGAGGAGCTAAATAGAAGTACAGAACGTTATCTATGGAATTCTTCCGAGACTTTGACCACCTTATCTCTAAGGAGGCAGAGCGCCCTTTCCTAATTTTTCATCCTTCATATAAGAAGTGGGTTCATAAATACGCTGGAAATATTCTTAGCACTTTTTGCTACGATAGTTTTCACCTATTCTGTATAGGGTAGGTAGTATTGTAGGGTATCGTTCAAATATTTTGTCCTTTCTGATAGACATGGTTATCTATAGCATGGGTTCCCAACGTTTTAGCTCCTGCGTGCAGCGATCCATTCAAAGGATCACCAAGTCTGAATGAGAGATATGGAGATGTTCTGTTTTTTCAACTTTACGTACGATAGCTTAGAACGATCGCTGTTGATACCCGTCATTACTATATCCATTCAATGGTTAAGATTGAAGATACTATTCTGCCGGTTAAAGTCCCACCCCGTACGGATTGAAACCCGCTATCGTAGGGTTACTTCACCTCCGATTTTTCTCGGAAATGTCCTATTTTTAACGCTGATCAGGAGCATCTGGTAGTTAACATAATTCCTACGCTGAACCATTCCGATGATGGAAAACAACGTTCATCATTTCTTGTAATGAAATGGGTTCTTAACGATTTATTTACATTCCCATCAACGGTTGTGGCTTACTTCTTTCTGTATTGGTGCCAACCAGAGATCAATTTTTATTCCTTTTTTGTTACAAATAATTAAAGCTCATCCACAACTGTGATAAAATTGAAGTAGTTACTCTAAGCTAGCAGGAGGAGTCTCACTTGTTTGGAAACTCTTCTCCATAGTGAAGGACCTTTGGCTTTCTCTGTGAATGAGTTGGATGAAACCTTGACGAGTTCGTTACCGGTTGAGGCCTTCTTTCGCTGACGTTTCTACGAACCACGCACTCATCATTTTCGAGCTTCTTCACAGGGCAGCAAGTTAGGCATGTTATAACCTTGAAGATGATGAGCTAGTGGTTTGTTTCGGGGCCCTGTTGAACCCCCTTATTTCTTCTTTCTAGTCACGTGGTAATTCCTTCACCTTCGTATTACCTCTATGTATGCTGTGTCGTTCCTAATTTAGTGCATCATTTTCCCCCAGGGAATTGGTTTCGGTTGGACCTGATTTTTATGCGAGCATATGACTACCGCTCCCATTGGGAGTAGTATACCAACTTGACATCAACCGAACTGTCTGAAACACGACTGTGAAATTGTTTCTCCAAGCTAAATTTGATATGAGTTTGTTTATGATATCGTAAATGTCAAAGTCTTGGGCAAGTAATGGGGTAAATAACAAGTTTCAAGAGGAAAATGCGAAATAGTTGTGTTATAAATTGGGAAGTTTTTACCGTATATTGCAATACGAGTCGAGTTAGCCGCATGTGGAATGGGATTGGGTAATCAGGTATGGAATCACGGATGCAACTTTCGCGTTATCGCAATGTGTATCGTTAACGCTTACCCCTAAACTAGCGCAGGGTTAACAATAACCGTCTATAAAATTCGCTCCACTGATTGTGATAATCAATTTGAAGCGCTGCACGTAAAATGAAGAATGGATATCACGTTCTCTCTGACATAAGTTAAATGGAAAAATAACGATATCCCTAGGCACGATGTTGTATCAAACCATGTCAATAATCTTCCTCTTTTGGTACCAATACAGGAAGCTTTAAAAATTTCCAACAGTGTTCCCTTGGATGCCAGCATCCGGCCATAACGCGATATTTTTTTTAATATAATGAATGTACCTATGGCTAAAGCCAAATGATTTCAAACTCCATGACGAATTTTACCAACAGACGGACGGTTTGTTGTTGGTAAAACCTCTGTCACCTTTGGCCGTGATCCTAATCATGAATCAACTGGAAATCAAGTTATTTCAATAAATACAAATTTAAAAATTTTCCTGGTAAAGGTATATAGATGATATTTTATGTTGGTGGTCAGGCAACCTTCACCAAGCCGAATATTTTTAGACTCTAATGTCCATGCGCAAACACATTCCTTTTACCAAGGTTGTGTAGTCCATTGGAATTATCAGGTATTCAGAATTGAATATCTCCGTGTTGATAATAAACAATTGTTCTGATACATCGGAAGCCCATATGCATAGATAAGTGGATACATCTACATCTATCTACATCTACACGATACCCTGCAAGCCACCGCGAGGGTGTGTGGCAGGGGGTGAAGATCACCAGGCATGCACTACCAACATGCAAACAAGCAACTATATTGTCTCATGCAACTAGATTGTTTGTATCTATAGTATTTAAGGGGTAATACATGCATCACGCACTACAGAATACTCTAAAATATTTCCCCTACCTGTCCCTTTCCTATGCTGCCTATTCTGTTCTCTTATAGTACGGGGGAAAACTGCCATCTTGAATCTATCGGTACGACAATCTATCTCTCTAATCTTATTTATCTGGTCGAATCTAGCATAATACGCTGGTGTTTTTAATATATGCCTAACATCTTCAGTAAAGCTATCCGATTGAAATTTCTGTAATACATTTAATCCGCAGTAACTTTAATCTATGCTCTGATAATGATTCCCACCCTAATTCTTTTATTAATTCTGATACACTACTCAACCTATCGTAACACCTTTTAACGAACCTAGCTGCTCTACGCTGCACACTGTCTAATTCTCTAATCAAACCTAATTCATTAGGATCCCGTACACTGCCTGCATACTCAAAATAACTAGTGAAAATTAGCATCGCACTTTTGTCTTCTCATCACATTTCCCAAGTACACTTTTTATAAATCTACATCTATCTACATCTACATAATACCCTGCAAGCCACCACAAGGGTGTGTGGCAGGGGTTGATTGCTTACCAAACATGCACTGCATATCATGCATAAAAAAGGAATATTATTAATATAGTAGTCAGAACTACATTATTTAAAAAAGATAGAAATTGCAAAGCAAACATGCAAAAACATTCTGTTAGTAGGGTTAGCTTTAAGTACTCATACCAACATGCAGCTACCAATGCTATTCATTGCTACTCTCCGATAGGACATATTTACCGTTATTCGTATCTCTAATTGTGCGAGGGAAAAAGGACATTTTGAATCGGTCAGTTCGGCAATCAATTTCTCTAACTTTATGATTATGGTCCAGTCTGCCATAGTAAGTTGGGGTTCGTAAAATATTTTTAACATCATCACTGAAAATATTGCCTTGGAATTTGTTTAAGAGATTAAGTCTTAATTTCAACCTGCGATCTGACAATGATTCCCATTTCAATTCATTTAATACAGGTGACCTACAATCACCCTTAGTTACGAATAAATATGTCTGTAATTATATCCTTAGTTCATAGGCTCACCAACATTCCCTTCCGTTTCATTTTATTTACATAGCTGTTTTCAAGTCTGCCTCCGTACAAATATGCGCTTCAGACCGGGAGGAAACATATAAGGATGGAAATGGAAGGGAAAGGATTATTTAGCGAACAAATCAAAAAGCCTACCTCCTTTAAATCGATGCCATGTACATTTTTATAGAAGATACCTTAATAAAGTCGAGGGTTATAATAAATTGCCATTTGTACTTCAAACATTAATCCAGGTTTTGGTTGAAGTATTTAGCATAATGAATAATATTGACTCCTATTTGTAAAATATTATTTGATAAATTTCTTCCCATTTCTCATCTTTTTAGGAGTAATTGACCATACCTAGATCCTTCGACTGCACGCTGACAACCCTTACCATTTAGTGGCTATATATTCAAACATTGAAGGACGAAATGGAGCGCTGGGTGGGTAAGGTGGCCGTTGTCACTGGAGCCAGCGCCGGTATCGGCGCCACCATAGCGACGCAGTTGGTGGAACACGGCATGATTGTGGTTGGACTGGCCAGGAGGGTGGAGAGAGTGGAGGTAATTCTTTCATCCATAGAATTAACAGAAGTGTTAGAGGCAAAATTCATCGATTGTTAGTGTTCTATTTGTTTATAGCTATCCTATTTTGATCAAGTACTAACCTCTTCCTATGAATCTCTTTCTACCAGCAAAGATAGAATATAGATAAAGTATAAGATTTAAAATTATAACTTTTGATGAGATGTTGGTCAGTATTTGCAAAGGTTTATGCACTTATGCCCTCCATTCGAAAGTGCTATTTCTGATCGTTTACTCTTCCTTCTCGTACGCCGTACAAATCCCTGCCCTGAGCAGGAGCTGGCCAAGAGCCTGTCGGGTCGCAAGGGTCGGCTGCACGCTGTCAAGGCTGACGTGAGCAACGAGGATGACGTGGTGAAGGCCTTCGAGTGGGTCCGCGAGAAACTGGGTGCGGTCCACGTCATGGTCAACAACGCCGGTTGGGTCCCCATCGCTTTTTTGTCGAAAAGTACGTACCTGCCATAGCCAAATCTCTAATCTTCACCTTTTTCGAATCCTTGACTCGGATTGGTGAGATTTACATTTTACTGTAATTTTCGTAGCGTTAGTTTTTCATATAATTCATAATTTTTTTATGGTTTACGTAAAGTAAATCGCAACTTCGATAAATGACGAAAGATAACTTTGAATATATGTTGAACGCCTGGCACAATTAATTCAAGAAATTGTTTGATAAAATTACTTTTAAAAAACATATTGCTCGGATTTCAAGTAAAAATGATATCTATTTGTCATCAAAAATTCATTCCCCCTTCTGGATTTAACCAACATATCATGAATGAATGAATCTTTTTAAGGGGAATTATCCCGGGACAATTCCCCTTAAGGACAAAAGTAGTGTACATAGTGTACGAGCTACAAAAAAAGGAGAAATAAATCAAAAAATTCAAACGTTAAACAAGTTGTGGCAAGTTCAAATATAAATTAAAACAATTTTCACGTAAAAAAAGACCAAATGCTGGGTACTTAGGTCGTCATATGACAAATACATACACATTCATTTCGTGATTTACTGAGAATATAAAAGACATGTAGTGGTCAAAAAGTAATGTCATAATATTTAATTTTAAGGCAAGCAACGGAAGAACAGTTTTCTATGTCTTCGGGCAAGTGTTCCAAAGATGACACGCAGTAACTATAAAAGATTTTTGGAACTTCATTGCGCAATGACAGGGAAAATATAGAAATTCATGTAGCTCAGATATACAGCAAAAACATCTACAAGTAAATATAACCTTAAAAAGGTGTTCTTTTCAATCACTGTTTCTTATTTCCAGGATATAGGCCTTAATTTATTTAAGATAGTATACTCTCCAATACATTTACATAACGATAAATCGTTTATTCTTACCATTTTTACCTCTGCTGGAGTCCGTAAACGGTCCATGAGGTTTTTACTTCCAAGAGTATAAAATTCTCTCTGTAGAAACTTTGTTCTAGTTGTTTTCCAAGAAGCTTCTGTGATTTTGAAAATAGTTGAACTATCATTTGTGCAACGACGAAATAATAGTGTATTTTTCATCAATAATTTTTATGACTTTTCTTTTTTCGCTCCCACCTTTTCCCGGCAGTGAAGAGAGAGGATTATAAGAGGATCCGATCATTATTCGACACAAACGTGATGGGAGTCATCATGTGCACCAACGAGGCGATCAAACTAATGCGGGAGAAAGGCATAGATGACGGGCACATCATTAACATCAATGCGTAAGTACTCAGACACTTCAGCATCTTTGTCCGCAAACTACAAACAGAAATAATGCCTTTAATAGTTCAGACAACGAAGGAATCCAGAACGTACAATTACTCATCGAAGCTGAAATTTAGGAAATCCCTTCCAACAGATCCATAAAAATCAAAGTTCTCTTTTAATTTTTGCTCAACCAGCCTGGTTGAAAATTTTCCGTCCCGAAAGCAATAAATTCCTGGGTTGAATTCCGATCAAGAAATGGATGCTCTGTAGTATTCATAGGATAAATTCATAGGTATGTCGGTTCGACATGCCCTTAGCCGTTAAAGAGCGTAAATTAGATATATTTTAATATTTTTTCTGATTAACAGAATTCGCTGGGATACTGGATAGGGGAATAGGAACGCCTCTACAACCTGATATGTGGATTTCAAAACTGCATCTTATACATTACCTATTACGTAGATGTGCAGTGATGAAAATCCTTTAGGTTTTCTCACTCTTAGGATTGCTTTCTGTAGCATTCTAACCCTGAGACTCTAGTTGAATTAATTTTTCATAGGGCTCAGGGTTTCAAATCAATTTAATGGGTCAGAGCAACAAAATGAAAAATTTTCGCCTTCCAATACATTCCATTGACGATACAGGATCCATATAGGATATATTTTTTGAATGTATTTGTCCAATTTTGACGTTTGTTACTGGGCAAAAAAATAACATATTTCTCAAATTATTCACTTCCTGTGTGACCAATAAACGTCTGGATTACACTCTTTAGTAAACTCAACACAGCTTGAAAAAAACAACTTTTTAAGGCCTTAATGTAATCTTACTTTTTGGAATTTGTTAATCATATTGAGTAATGAATGGCAACTTAATAAATAAGTTATATATTGACCGCACACAATTTAGGTTTAGACGTTGTAAATCATCATCAGGTGAATACTACAAGAATGTAGAAGTAGTTATATATAGTTAAAAATTTTGGGGTCTGGAAGGTGATAAAATTTCGGGGTCAAGAAAGGTATTAGTGGGAATGGGATCCATATGGAGAGTTTCCTCAACTTAAGCTACCCCCTCCCTTACATAAACCATGCCAACTAAAAGTTTTCCATCCCAAACATTTCACCGCCTTTACACCCTTGATTTTGTGACTGTACTATACACTTATATAATAATCTCCTGTAGTTTTCACCTGATGATAGCGTACAACGCCGAAGCTTAGGTCGTCTGCTATTAATAAATAAAGTATTTCTAAAATAAACCTTTTTCATTCATGTGTTAAGTTAAAGAAAATGTATGCTATTTGAAGAATTATTTCTTAAATATTCATTTTATTCAATCTGTTACTATATAATCAGCGGACTAAATACATTTCAATGGAAAAAACGGACAACTAAAGTACATCTACATCTACATCTACATAATACCTTGCAAGCCACCACAAGGGTGTGTGGCAGGGGGTGATTGCTCACCAAACATGCACTACATATCATGCATAAAAAAGGAATAGTATTAATATAGTAGTCAGAACTACACTATTTAAAAAGATAGAAATTGCAAAGAAAACATGCAAAAACATTCTGTTAGTAGGGTTAGCTTTAAGTACTCATACCAACATGCAGCTACCAATGCTATTCATTGCTAATCTCCGATAGGACATATTTACCGTTATTCATATCCCTAATAGTACCAGGGAAAAAGGACATTTTGAATCGGTCAGTTCGGCAATCAATTTCTCTAACTTTATGATAATGGTCCAGTCTGCCATAGTAAGTTGGGGTTCGTACAATATTTTTAACATCATCACTGAAAATATTGCCTTGGAATTTGTGGAACAGATTAAGTCTAAATTTCAACCGGCGATCTGACAATGATTCCCATTTCAATTCATTTAATAGACTGGTTACGCTAATATAATTATCGTATCGTCCCTTTACAAATCTTGCCGATCTTCGCTGCACACGTTCAAGTTCATTACTTAGACCGATTTCGTAGGGATCCCATACACTGGCAGCATATTCCAAATGAGGTCTAACAAGGGAAAAGTAGCTGATTTCTCGTACCTAGTACACCGTACTAAGTACACCGGCTCCAGCTTGAGAACCCAAATCTTTGGTTCAAAAAGGTCCGTCAGTAGGAGACCCTACCTCCTCTCCAACTTATTAACGGTTATTTTCACCAAGGTGCCCATGGAGCCACGGTTTTACTTCCCATCCGACGGCCGGAATACTGAACTTGAGGTGCTCTCCGCGCAGCATTGTTTCAAGCCGAGAGGGGTGTTAAAATCAATACTCTCTGCTACTCTCGAGATTCGAACCCTGATCCTCAGAACGAGAGCCCATTGCTCTATCCAACCCTACCACCCGGTCCTTTTCATTAAATATGTCCAATTGGAATTCAAATATGTCGACTTTGCGTTTTGCGATGCTGGTTCAAAATAGTTTTTTTGTATATGTTGACAGTGTTGCTGGTCACTACATGATCGCTGTACCGGGATTCAACGCCTACATTGCATCAAAGCACGCCGTGACAGTCATCACGGAGGGTCTCCGTCGTGAGCTCGTGGAGCAAAAGTCCAAGATTAGGGTGACGGTGAGTAATTTCATTCCCTTTTCAACTAAAATTTCTGTGGCTCAGATGTTTTTGAATCTACGTTAAAATTCTTGTAGCATAACGATTATTATGGTCTATAATATCAATTAAAGTTTCTGACGCTTGATAATTTTCAACGCATAGAATTAAAAATAAACATATCTTCCTTAAGACAGTGAGTTTAGTGCTATAAAATCCTCTCTTAAAATGGGTAGTGTTCATGAAATTCGTTTCTTGTATATTAATGATATGACGTCACGAAAGTCACGTGACCTGAAACGCCTTCTACCGTCACTGCACGGTATAGGTTCCATACTTCCAGGAAAACAGACGTTTATTTAAGAAGCAAATATATTGTTTTTAGTATTTTAGCCGTCACATAATTGAAACAAAGACTCAAAATGGATTTATTAAATCAGAAGTATTCATTAAGAAGAAAACGAAGCGAATATATTGTTTCGAGTATTTTAGCCATCCTTTGATGGAAACGATGACTCAAACGAGATTTATAAAAGCAGAGGGGGCGTTTACTCGGAACCGAAATCTCAATTTTGTACTCGAAATCGTTAGATGGAAACGAAAAAAGAATTTTAGTGAAAAAATTAATCTTCTAACTACAACCATTCACTCATAAATCAAAAATGTAAATAAGCAAAAGGTGACGCCAACCGAAAATGCTGCTGTGGTAACATTGACGTCATTTTCCTCCCGTCCTTGACTGCTTTTAGAGGAGGAGAAGGGAGTGGAGGGGGATTCTCGGAAGGTCTGCTCGCACAGATTCTGTCGCAACTGCTCCTATTGGCTGAGTCAGCTGTGTCCCCTCATTGCGATAAGGCAAAGTAGCTTCGCAGGCCTAGTTGTGATTGGACGAAGTCGATATACGTCAGAGGTTGCACCACGCCCACTTTTCCGAAAGGGTTAAAAACATCAGTTTTTCGCCGCTTATAACTCAGAAAATAATTGTCGGATCAAAAAACGGAAAAACACGGGTATTTTATTTTACAAACTCTATCATATTCGGCAATAAAAAAATATGGTAAACGACCCCATTTGCCTTTGGTTGACCCCCTGATGAGGCATTTTTCTTAAAAAAAACCAGCGATTGCTTTGTAATAGCATAGATTCGCGGCGTTAAATCAAACACCTTGCAGGTATGATAAATTTTATGGATTATTTTCTCGCTGCAATTAATACCGAATACTTAAATAAAGAATCTAAATACATTAGGTTATTGTATTAAACAAATGAGTAAAATAGATAAGATACGTTTTCGAAAAGTATTCATTAAATAACATGTTTTCGATCGAATATTATTCCAAATAAAGGCTCCTGTTCTTAAATGTATTCATTTTTTGTTAAAAATACTCACTTTTTGAGAAACATAAACGAGGATCGGACGAAAAAAACCCAAAAGACCAGGAGTGCGACCTCGAGCACGGCTGAATCCGCAGTGGTCCGGAACGGACAGCGGTTCTTCTGGGGGACCACTTTTTCGAAGGAAACGACACCAACGGAACCCAAGGCCATCCATAACCCCATGGGTATTTTTCTAGGCACTAACGCATGCAGCGGAGAGGGAATAAACTACTCCCGCGTTTCAGGCGCCAAATTTTGAATGGTGGTCCCTGGGAGTTTCCAGAGTAAAGGGTTATACAACTTACCCCTTGCAACAGATAAACAATGCCCATAATACCGTGCCGTGACGTCATGTGATGACGTCGTGTTTTCAAGTTGCCGAAAACGCACAGTTTTAAAAGAGTGATATCTATGCTACACGGCTTAATTCTTAAGCAAAATAATCGCCAACTGCATTTTAGCTAATAAATTTCTCATTCGAATATTTTATAAAAACATAGTGCATGTTCCTAATTAACTGTAATGATTCACGCAAATATCCAAGTCCCGGAGAGTGAGAAACCTCCCATGGTGGGACTCGCACCCCGGACCTCGAGTTTGGCAGGCAACTGATAAACTCTGCTACCACTGGGGCCATAAGAAGCACCTACAAATGTAGTCATATACAAATTTATTAGTAATTCATCCCTCCTTTGTTTCCAGCTGCAGTTCAACCTTCATTCTTCTCCCCCCCCTTATGTCACGAAGGAGAAGCATAAAGGTATACGACTGATGAATGCCTTAAGGAGTATGAAATAAATGTCATCTTTGTGAAAAATTCAGGACGCATCATTTTTTGGTCCTTCTATCGATTAGCAATAAAGAATGCGGCCTTTCCATCATGTACTTCAAGAACAAAGACGTTGAAAATAAGCAATTTATTACGTTATTATACTGCAGAATACGGCTGTTGAGCTAATTTTTTTATATTAGCAATGTAAGGAGAAATTTTATTTGACGAAGAACTAATATAAGATGCGCAATTTTATGTAGAATTTCACATAGTAAAAAAGTGTTTCCCTACCTCAATTGTTTAATTAATGTAACAAATTTTCTCTCGAAAAAACAGAAAACCTATAAGTTTCATGTGGCGCTACTATACGTTGTTAACATTGGTAACAGCAGCTACTGGTGACGGAACGTTAATACGAGCCTATTTACTCACTTAATATAGAACTATACCTAACCAAGGACCTTCTTATCTATTTTATTTATCTTAAATGTGCTCATTGGTTATTGACATGCTTCAAAATAAAACGTTATATATACAAGGGAATAGTTTAAAACTAAATAAAAAATAACACATCAGCCAAGTTCTTAAGTCAAAACGAGTTCAAAGAACTTGTAAAAAATGGAATGCTACGACAACGTGATGCATAAATGCATACTAATACAATTATTGTGTATGTGTTAACATACTATTGATGAATTTCATATAGGTATTTTTCTGAATCTGCTATTATTCATCAAAAAATATAGCTCTTGTTCATGATTTTGACGCGTGTGGAACCTCCTTAAATAAAAAATATTATTTTTTAAGATAAATTTCACTCATATACTCATTTTTCAAATATTAAAAAATACATAACATAGTCGCATTTGAAAAAAATGACGTTAGGGAGCTACTTATGCTATATTTATTTTACATTTAGAAAGCTGTGAGGTAATATCAATGACTAAGACTACTTAATATTTTCAGAGCATCAGCCCTGGGGCAGTGGCAACGGAAATAGGACAGGCATCCGAGATACCAAACTGGGAGGAATTTTCCGCTAAGTTGCCAACCCTTACCACCGATGATGTTACCAAATCTGTTATTCACGCTTTAGCAGCACCTTCCGGCGTCCAGGTAAAACAATTAGCATAACCAAATCTGTTGACTAACAAGGGTTATATCTATCACGAAGATAGGTTCCTTTGAAACTTTAAAGGGAATGTCTTCTGATTCAGTCCATATTGCTCAGACAAAAATAGCTGCAAAAGAAAGATTTTGCGTCACGCGGCTCATCCGATAATCAATCCATGCAAATATAATTAACCAAAATGCTACAACAGGGATGACAGTTTCACATAATCAAGCGTTTTGAATCTCGTGTTCGATTATACTACAGAACCAACCAACCGCAGAGCCCCTTAGGGGAACGGGAGACTGTATAAGACGAGTAATAATAAAAATCGAACATTTCTGACGGGAAAAACTGACATTAAGACCGGTAAATTTAATTTCTCGCTTAAAATTTTTTTCAATTTCTTAAAAAAATATGTTTTTCCTTCAGCTAATCTTGAACTTCAAAACTGTGGAATAACATAAAGAAAATTTCCGCTATTACAATTCGGAAGTTCGCTTCTAAGTCTCATTCTTATGTTTGAATGAATTAATCCGCGCATCGCTGACTCATGAAGTATCGATAAGGCATAATATAACTATCATAGCTTGACGATTGCTCATGTAAAGGAACGACACCATCACAGCGATGGAGAGTTACGAAGAGAAGACTAAGGGACTACAGGAAAAGAATCTGCCATAAAATCCATATACTTCAGTTTATTTTTGACCAAAATGCAATCGGACAAAAATTAGAGAAAACATGATGTCTACCACTTCGAAATATAGCACGACAAAAGTAGTTCTCTAATTTTTTATCACATCAACATTACAGCATTCAAATAGGCTGTTCAACGTAAGCAATCTCAACTCGTAATTCAACCATGTCATTGCTAATTTTTTCATCAAGTACCACCTTCAGACAGTACGCACCTTAGATAATGATCCGAAGGCTTACAAAAATAGTTCAGTAGAGTAAAGTTAGGTCCGTAGCTACAGCTATATGAATGACTTTAAGAGGGATGATTTTGGTGCGATGATGACAGCATAGGCATTAAAATCCTAACTCATTGCTGACTAGAAAGCATAAATTCACTACAGTAACAAATTTAACACATTTTTCAGATTTATGAAAAAAAATCCTGAACACATTATGTGCGTTTTATACATTGATGAAACAATTCATTTTCCAAATTACAGATTGCCGAAGTCATCATTCGACCAGTTGGAGAAATATTCTGAGAACGTGACCACGGACTACTTGGGTCAGATGTCGAATCCTACTGTAGATATTTCGATGGTGGAGGTGAAATAATGTTTGAATATTTACGTTTTGAAAAACTCAAGTTGTAATAAAAATGGTCTAAAAAGTCATTCTTAATTATTTTATACCAACAGTCACGCAGAAAGTTCTTATAGGTTTTTCATGAGAAATAACTCTTATCCGTCCATCATTTACTTCCTTTGATTTGACAGTTGTATATTGGAGGGGTGGGCGGGGGCCTTCTGGAACCCCCTCGGCACTTAGGTCACTTTAGATCCATAGTGCCAACTCACATTTAACCTTCTCGCCACTTGCAGACAGAGGACAAGAGCACCAAGGTAGAGGTATGGAGGGGTCACGTATCCAACCTGCGTCCGGACCTTACGTTACTTTGGTGATCTGGATGGTATACCAACATGGCTACGCCCTTGCCGCTATTTGACAGTTAGACAGAGTACTATTTGTTTATATTAGGATCTCATCCCGAGTGGGCCGAAATAGAAACCCAGAAGTGGCGCCGATTTTTCTATTAAACCTGTGCCTAACCTTTCCCTCATTGAGTGCTGAGTGCACTCTAGGTTCACTTTCTCCTTTACTTTACTTCTTTACTTTGACTTTACTTTAAGTGTAGTTCTCCGTCCGTGGATGGGACGTTAAACCGTGGGTCCCATGGATTTGATCGGCTTACACCGGCGTTGTGTTTTTTTCTTCACTCTTCCGCTTCTCCTAGTGTAATTCTCTCCTTCCGTTATACTTATAATTTATATAGAAGTGAAACTTTTGTTCTAAAAAGTTACCTGCGGATGTGAAATATTTTGTCGTAAAGAATTTTTAATTTCCGAACTTAAATAGTTCACATTTCGGGTTAATTGATTTATTTTGTCGTGTTCTTCAATTTTCTGTGGGTATAATTTAATTATTATTTTGTTTAGAAAGCTCTAGAGTCATAGAGATCTAAGTTTAAATAAAATTTTACTAATGTGATTGTAGAGCATTGAGCATTCAGTGTACTCAGAAATTTCATTAAATTACTTTAGCTGACAATTTCATCGTTAAAAGATGAAAGAATGTTGCAAGAAAGCTGTACAGAAAACATATTAAAATCTTGTTATTGCACGCAATTCTATTTCCACCAACAAGACAAAATTAGTTAATTTCTAAATCATTTAAGGCAGGTTTATATCAAAGCTATTATGCAATGCAGTTCTTGGGGTTAAGGGAGGCGTAACATTTGTGACGATGAGCGAAAAGAAAGCCAGGTGACATTCTCAGAGTGAATTCGGGCGCAGTAGGCGTAGCCTAAACTCTCAGAATTTTGGTCACTCTCAGACCTCATACTTCAGAGCTACCTCATAATAATGAATTTGCAACACAGTTACTTATTATCATTCAGTTACGTGAGAGCGATAATGGTTTTGAAAAACTTTGTTTCTTTTGTCCTTAACAATTTAGTGGCACTGATTGTGTTATTTTGCGTTTAATTCCTCTAATTCCATTTTTATGATTTTATATATAGGAACTATCTGAGCAGAATTAAAAATTTGTAAAAAGTTCGCTTGCTCTAATGGGTAATCCCAGAGCATTAAAATTTTTTATTCGTTCATTCAAACGATTCATTCACTCGTACGTAGGTAGTTCCATTTCAGTTTTATATAAGTCTTGTTACTGAAGGAAACTATATTAAGTGAGTGATCACAGAGAGTTAATAACTCTACCAAGAGGTTTCCAATGTAAATAAGAGTTGCTGGGGGATCGGGTTGGTGTGGTGGCTAGAGTACTGGCCTCCCATCCCGAGGGCCCGGGTTCGATTCCCGGTAGTGGCGGATTTTTCAGTGGAAAACCGGTCCCCACTTGAGTGCCTAGTGGATGGCATTTCAAATACAGTACTCCGTCCGTCGGATGGGACGTTAAGCCGTGGTCCCCTTGGCGCCTTTCGTTAAGAGTAGGCTAATGCCGACGCCGGGTTTCTCTCCACCCTTCCTCCGTTCCCTAAAAACTCCTACCATTACCCAATTATCCACCTAACCTATATGGCGCAAATGACCTCAGCTGTCGGTCGTCTCCCCTAAATAAACAACCAAAAAAAAGAGTTGGTGAATGACATAAAAGAGGATACAAAAATGATAAATCTAAGCTCATTCCTCATTGGATATCGATATAGGCTGTCCCAGCACGGGTCTGTCAACCCTATCAGTCAACATTCTACCACATATGTTATTAAAAGGTTAATTTGTATAATTGTTGTATCTCAAACCAATAATCAGAAGTGATTCCCAGTTGTTTGGAGAGTCCTTCGCAGCTCACTGATGGAATCACTTCCCCTTCCGCTGCCGCTAAACTAAGTGGGGTGAGTTATTCGGGGAGGGACGAGAGTAAGAGTGTGAGAGGGGAAGGGATGACGTAATACCTTGAGATTGAATGGGAGGTAAGGGGAGGGGATCCACGTGGGCTATTCGGTGAACGGCCTTTCTGATGCATCTAACGACGTTCTGCACTCGCTTTTTCATCGCTGCACTTACAGCCTGCTGAGGAGGTAAGCCGCTATTATAGTTACTTGCTATCGTTCTTCCTGCTAGGAGTAACTGACCATATCCTGACTTCTTAGCATAACCCTTAAAACCCTCTTTATCTATTGAACATATACGTGACTAACCTTGAAGGAAAAAATGGAGCGCTGTTGTCACGGGGGCCAGCGCCGGTATCGGCGTTACCATAGCTACGAAGATGGTGGACCGAGGCGTGACAGTGGTCGGACTGGCCAGGAGAGTGGAGAGAGTGGAGGTAATCGCTGACACCCTTTAATATATCCTTTAGTCTAGATTAACAGTTTATTGTCCGTTACAGACAACATTTCACCTGTCTCGTAAGAGCGTGAGATCTATTTTCTTCGGGGTGGTAACCTCGTCTTCCTAAGTAGCATGTTTATAGGATCGCTTCCTGCCGCACATATTTACGGTGACATGTAGGGCACCATTTACATGTAGATTGCATCCATAATGCTTTTCTATCATTTACCTTCTCCGCCCTTACCCAGGATTCTATCCTCGATGGCGACCTATTAACTATGGCATTCTATTAACACGAACACTTCCGCCAATCATATTTCCCCTTTCGTAATTCCTGTTAACAATTTTCCTTCCTGCTTACCCATGTTCAATCCTTCCACATTCGCTTGCGTTTCCATCAATTGCATTGTTTCGGTTTCCTGTCTTTTTCTTGAGTTCATATCTTAGATCGTTACGTAGCCCTGCTCCATATCAAGCTTCCCAAAAACTTTGCTCCCAGTACTACTGTTTCCCGTACATTAGCCCGATCAAACCCTAACCGGTTGAAGGATGCAAGCTTTCAAGACTGACGTGAGCGACGAGGGTGACGTGGTGAAGGCCTTTGAGTGGGTCCGCGAGAACCTTGGAGTCGTCCACGTCCTGGTCGACAACGCCGGTTGGGCCCCCTAGGCCCATTTGTCGAAATGTATGTACTTGGATGTCATAGCGAAACGCCTTCCTTCCCTGACTCGTCACCTTCGGAGCCTCTTAAAATGCGGCACCTTTCAATTAATTCCTATTTTATGGGGGAAACGGCACTACCTTTCCACTTACAGTAAGGCTAAAACGTGCGCTTTTTAAGAAAGAAGATTGAAACGGACTGCAATTAATTCTGATGTGAATATTGAGAGAGGAAACCAAAGGAAAAAGGCTTGGGGTTGTCAGGAAAAGAGTGAATATTGATCGAAAAATGATGAGATAAGATAGATCTAGGATCAAACGGACTTCATGGCAAGACAGTTGAAATTAAGCATTATTAAAGGTTCCTGATTATGGTATCTTCCTAACCTACGAGGAGAAATTATAATTTTTATAGTGTGTCCGGAAACTTCCAGCTCGTAACTTTCTGTCTTCGGTACACACCACTGATACCTTACAGGGCAACCACGATATAATTGATTCAATTATCTAACGAAGTATTAATTTCATAAATACAATCTTAAAAATATTTCTGTAACCTGCGATTGATTCGCTAGTGCCTGTGATTATAGGTTATGCGATAACTGCTCAAGAGGTGTCATTTCACATACCTGAGAAAAAGAATATTTATTTTTGTTAGATAGCATTTATTAAATTTATATTGCATTAGGTAGCCGAAATGATTTTATGGTGGTTGTTCTGTAAGGTATCAGTGGTATGTACCGAAGAAAAAAATGTGAGGTGTAATTTTCTCGCAGTCTTCGGTAACAAGTGTCCATATTCGTAGGTTTGGAAGGTACCAAACCCAAGAGCCTTTATTAATGGTTAACGTTGTTGACTCTCTCAACATTAAGTCCGTTTTATCCAAAAAAAAATGTTCTCTCATCAATTTTCTACCAATTTTCACCTTTTCCCTAAAATCTCCAGTTCTCTCTCCTACGTTTTCCTTTCTCCATGCTCAAGTGCAAATTGCTGGCATTCTATTCACACGTTTTGTCCCCATACCAGAAATTTGAAGAAGCGGTTATGTTTTTCCAGGATTAAATTGTGCTATTATACGAGTAATACGTAAATTGGAGATTTATCTAATTTGTAAAAAGAGTATATATCATTTTGAACGTGAGTTTTGTACTTTAATTCATTCAGAAAGTATTAATCTTTGGAGCATTTTGAAGGAAATAATATCAAATTTGCTTCTTATGTAAGATCGTTCGCAACTTATTGTCCAACTGAATCTAGCCTAGAGAATTTATTTTGTGAAATTCCTTAAAAAATGCAGTTTGCCACCCCATAGCTGAGATTTCAAGTGAACAAATCCTACTTCTGGGAAATCAAAATATCATTACTCTTCGCCACATTAATTACCACGTCATAAACAGTAGTTATACTGCAAAATTATCCAAATAATGGACGAGAATCAGAAAGTGTTTTTTTTATCATCGCCCCCAATCCTCAGCTGTTAAACACTATTTTATTTCGGGCAGTATGCCTACTACCTATTTTTGAACGCGTATGCTTGTATGCCTAATAGTGCCACTTCTAATTGGCACTTTAAATTGCAAATGATATTTTTTCTAACGCCACAAAATTACACATCGAATAAGTGAAAACAACTATGTTTGAATCCACTGAATTTTTTATGATACGACTATGATTTAAAGCTTGGCGTCATCATTAGGTATCTGATGATGACGCCAAGCCTTCTAAACTAGTTCTACCATTAAAAATTCAGTGGATTCAAACATAGTTGTTTTTACTTAATCATTATGAATTTCCACAGTTGTACTCCCGAAATGATTGAATTGATATAAATTACACTTCATAATTCAAATGCATTGGGGAAATCAATATTTCAGTAAAATCAGATAGGTATGTGGTTTGTTAACTAATTGCATCACATCTGATCTTAAAAGAGTAGAATGATGTCTTTCTTCATTTATTAACAACATTTATTAATACCATTCTAACTTCTTAATGACAATGAAGAGAGAGGATTATAGGAGAGTCCAATCATGCTTCGACTCCAGCGTGATAGGAGTCATCATGTGCTCCAACGAGCCGATTCTACTTATGCGGGAGAAATGCGTATGCGACTGACATATCAGCATCAACAGGTAAGTACTCAGACTGTGTAACATCATTATTAACCTACTACCAGCGTAAATAGGATCTTGTACACTTCATACAGCCTAGTAGACCATTGGGTATAGCATTGAATAGTTGACCTCTGAGCTCAGTTTGAAATGAAGAAGATGCCTCTGTATACGTCCATCGTAACCTACGTTCTGCTTATTTTCTGATTATCCAGCCACGGTGGCCAGGTTGGTAATTCACAGTTATACCAAAAGGTCTAGGGATTGAGTCCCATGAGCAAGATATGCATGTTGTTAGACCACCTTCGGATTGAAACCTTATATTAGATGGTACGATGTAAATAAAGTTATTGGAGCACTTAACACGGAAATATACTTCTAGCTTCTAGCTTTCGTGTTAACAATAATAACTTTCGTGGGCGAAGAGAATTAAAACAAGTTTCAACCACTTTGTCCAATCAATGCCTGTTACTTGTATGCAAGTAATGCATATATGAATGTCCTTCAATCCCTGCCACATATCCTCCAAATAGCTGGCAGGGTAATACGTAGATGTAGTATACATCCTAATGCACACGATTCCGTTATTTTACAATTGATCACGGGGGTGTTTCAGAGTTGGTAACCAATGGCTAAGAGTTGATAACCGATTTCATCATGCTCTCTTCATAACTCCGATGTTTCTTCCGCCTTGGTGACAACAGTTTCACCTTAGGCGCTGTCATGGCAGTCCTGGAATCAAGCAGGGAGCATAATACAAACGCCGCGAAAATCTTGGAGTTGACATCATTTGATCATTATAAAGGATATCATGTTGGTAGAAATTCCTAATCATAAATTGGTATTTATTTAGTATATTCTAAACATTCTTTTCCTTTGCCCAATATTTCAACAGTGTTTCTGGCCCCTATATAAGCAATGCAACTGGACCCCCCAAATTATATAACTATATCCTCCATGGTACCCCTAGAATCTGTGTTGTCCATTCGTTCTACCTTCTCCGGATTTTTGTATGCAAACTGATCTCCTTACCACCCAGAACATTTTCATCTCCCCCGCGCTTTTCTTACCATAATTCTTGCTTAGTATCAATCCTGGAACTGTGCCAACGTAAATAGGAAAGGAATCCAAGATACCAAACTCGGAGGAATACAACAACAAGTTTCCAATCGTTACCACTTAAGATGTCACCGATTCTGTAATCCACTACCTAGCAGCACCACCAAGTGTCCAGGTAAAACACAAAAAATGACATTCTGTCTTAAATATGTCTGTGTTGAAGAAGGTGTTCTTCTAAACCTAAAAGGAATCGTTTTCCGCATCAATTCTACTTGCTCGGGCATAAATAATGCTAAGGAAGCAGATGGCGTTTGTATTTTCTCGGCCCAACTTTATGGAATTACATTTTAGATTAAATAAAAAGAACATCAAGAACTCTTCCTCAATTAAGTTAAAATGAAACACCAATTTCTATCGTAGTTTTATCATAAGATTATTCAAAAAACGGTACCCTTAAATTCTTTTTATTTGAGACGATTTTATTACCTGCCAGAAAATATTCAGTTTTTACGTTCATATGTTACAATACAAGTTTTCTCAAACTCCGGTAGTAAAATGCAGCTACAAAATTGATATCCCTTATCAGTGGTGGAAAGAAAACATAACAATGTTACCAAATGCAGATTCCGTGAGATACAGACTAAATTTCCGCGACTCACCACCTTAACATGTATAAGTCGTTAATAGTTTACTTGGAGTAACCCATTTGTGATGGCGTGGAAACCGCAACCGGTAGTAAATAGTTTAATAAATCTGTGGAAGTCGCTAAATGTGTATTTGTTTCAATAACAATGACCTTCAACGAATTGATTGATTCGCTTTTCGATTTCAAGTAGAATAAGGTAGTTTGACTTCTAGTTATTGCTATGAGAGGCCCTGAAGCGTAACATATTGGTACGGTAATTTAAGAAATGCCGCCTTCATCTACATCTACATCTACATAATACCCTGCAAGCCACCACAAGGGTGTGTGGCAGGGGGTGATTTCTCACCAAACATGCACTACATATCATGCATAAAAAAGGAATAGTATTAATATAGTAGTCAGAACTACACTATTTAAAAATGATAGAAATTGCAAAGCAAACATGCAAAAACATTCTGTTAGTAGGGTTAGCTTTAAGTACTCATACCAACATGCAGCTACCAATGCTATTCATTGCTACTCTCCGATAGGACATATTTACCGTTATTCGTATCTCTTATTGTGCGAGGGAAAAAGGACATTTTGAATCGGTCAGTTCGGCAATCAATTTCTCTAACTTTATGATTATGGTCCAGTCTGCCATAGTAAGTTGGGGTTCGTAAAATATTTTTAACATCATCACTGAAAATGTTGCCTTGGAATTTGTGGAAGAGATTAAGTCTAAATTTCAACCTGCGATCTGACAATGATTCCCATTTCAATTCATTTAATAGACTGGTTACGCTAATATAATTATCGTATCGTCCCTTTACAAATCTTGCCGATCTTCGCTGCACACGTTCAAGTTCATTACTTAGACCGATTTCGTAGGGATCCCATACACTGGCAGCATATTCCAAATGAGGTCTAACAAGGGAAAAGTAGCTGATTTCTCGTACATGATCGTCACATTTACCCAATACTCTTTTAATGAAACCCAGTTTGCGATTCGCTTGACCAATTATTTCACGAATGTGTTTACCCCAGGAAAGATCATTTGTCAGTCTTATTCCAAAATATTTAATGGATTCCACGTTTGTTAATTCATTATTACTTATTTTGTAAGTGGTAGGAGGAGAGCTATTCTTTTTCCAAAAATTCATTACAAGACATTTCTTAAAGTTTAATTCTAACTGCCATGTATCACACCAAGTTTCAATTGCTTGTAGGTCAATATTTAAATATTCTTTATCGTTCGGGCATAGAATTTCCCTGTACACTACTGCGTCATCGGCAAATAGACGAAGCTTACTTTTTACCACCTTTTGGATATCATTAATATACAAAAGGAATAGGAGTGGACCTATCACACTACCTTGTGGGACACCGGAAGTGACTTTAATTGCCGGTGAGGAAACACCGTCCAAAACAACCCTTTGAACCCGATCATGCAGAAAATCATTAATCCATGATATAATGTTACTGTCTAACCCATAAGATTTTAACTTCAAAATTAGTTTGCTGTGAGAAACCTTGTCAAAAGCCTTCTTGAAGTCGAGAAATATAGCATCCACTGGAATATTATTTTCGCCAGAAACTAAAATATCGTGGGAAAAGAGAGCAAGTTGGGTTTCACACGATCTGCTCTTTCGGAAGCCATGCTGGACATTGGACAATAAATTCTGGCTATCAATTCGTACCATCACCTGAGGGTGATGACGCTGATCTTTGTTCTTGGGCTTCTGTTGGAGAGGTAGAGAGTAAAGATCAATGCCATGGAGAACTGATTTATAGGAGTTCCTTTCTTTCCTGCACTATGAACGCATTCTTAAGTACGCTCATGTGGAACCAAATGTCGTTGAGTGAATCATTATCCTTGAACAGAAGTAAAATGTGGAATGGAGGGTATTTAATTTTACTTTTACTACAAACGATATAGCAAAAAACAACATCAACAAAAGATATGTGCTAAGGACGACTACAGGATTATTTTAGACGATTTATGCTGAATTTTATGGCGAATCTCGCAAAGACTTCAAACAGTTTAAGGGCTGTAAAATCATTGTTTAAAAAAATTTCCTATGAAATATGTGTAAACAAATTCTAATTGTACATGAATAAATAATAGTAAAATTTGGCATAGCCTTTGAACTGTGCTTCTCTAAAGGCCGTTGTACACGGTACAATTTCTTGTATTAGAACTTGTACAATGAGCAAATTATATCGTGTACGAGGGGTTCGTACAATTTCTTGTACAAGAAATTAGATCATGCTCTATATTATTAGATGAAACCGTCCAAGAGCCACTCAGTAGCTTCTGCGCATGACATGTGACGGTAGTGATGCGTTTGTTTAGTATTCGTAAGGTTGGTGTTCTGTGTTTGCGATCAATTTTATTCCTATAAGCATGGCGAAACTTCCAATTTTGTTGTACATATCGTGATATTCTTTGTTGCTTCCATATTATGATATTCTTTGTTGCTTCCATATTGTGATATTCGTCGGTCGCGTTGGAAGTGTTCTATTTCTCAAAAGATGAGTTGGACACACTGGAAAACATTAAACCTGAATGAAATTAAGATGACGTTATTGAACCAAAAATAAATATATGCAACGAGCGAAAACATGCTGTTTGGACGATAAATGATGGGTTTCATGAGGCGATGAAAGAGTGCAAGTAACTAATCGTAAAATTTCATTTTATTAATGCTAGGATTAATGGTAGCAAATCATTGTAACCCATGGCAGTATTTTCAAAATACTATCGTCATCGGATATCGCGATTCAGCTGTTGGACAGAAAACGATATCTGCGCATGTTATTGGCGCACAAATTGCATGAAAACCTTTGATCGTGTACGACCGTGAACCAATTTCTTGTACGATATCTTGGTCCAATCTCGCCGTCCAATTTATTGTACAAGTTCTTGTACAACATTGTACCGTGTACAACGGCCTTAAGACAAAATCTGTTTACTAAATAACTTCAGATTCACTGCTGAATGACAATCTGAAGATAAAATTATGGATGAAACTTTGTAAACATATCCTTTACTGACAGAAAATATCATTTTTAGACGGAGATATATTGCCCAATCCTACCTTAGCGTAACTTATTTGGCTGGACTCAGTCATCTTTCCATCTCCCCATCTTCTCGATGTTTGTGACTTGATACGTACACTGACACGTTTCCATTCTTGCCAATAACAAAAGTAGCCATGACTTTTATGCGTATTTACCGTCAATTCGAAAATAATATCGGTAGCCAAATTATAGCGTTCTAATTTAGGAGTATTGAAATCAGTGGGAACAAAGGATGTAATTGATACATAATATAGAATTATCTCTTACGCAAGAGACACATTTTCAGTATAACAGGGGACACAGAATATATTTATTCTGCATCATAACATACAATACATAAATTATTTGGCTGAGCCATTTGAGTCATTGAGAATGTTTCAAACATCATTTCCCATCCGCCGTCAGGTAGTTGAATGTGAAATTTGACGGCTAACCTAAGTAGTCACAGATCACAGATATCACCCTCAGTATATTTCTCCAACATTTCGAATGATGAGTTCGGCAATCTGTAAAGTTGAGAATGAGTGGCGCTATAATTTTTTATGCACATGTGATGTGTTCCAAATCTTCCATTGACTAAAAAATAATTTCTTGGGGAACTTGAGTGCACCCCTTCCTCTTAATTCAGCAAGGAAATTAGGAATGGAGTGAAGAAAACCTTTCGCGAGACTGAGTTGTATCTGCCGTTTCCAAGACCATCATCGGTCAACAATCCTAGGATAGTATGATTTAATTCTTTCCCGGCGAATTATTTTCGTAAAGTCTTCTCGGGCTTTCCACCGGGTTAAATTTTAGTATAACACCAACGTCTCAACGGACGACTCGTCCATCGTCTTCAGGGTGAGTGAGTAAATTAAAGCCGTTGAGGCGTATGTATAAACGGTTGCAACATTCAGGTTACTCCTGATTGGCCGGAAGGATCTTCGAAATTTGGATAAGGAGGAGTTCTGTCATTTTTTATTTAATTTAAAATAGAATTCCACGAATTGCTAAGTTTATAACCCGTGTCTCTATTAAAATTATTTTTGTTTAGCCGGATCTCAATGGCCTCCTTAGCAAGCCTCTCCCAGAAGTCGTTCGAACGGCAGATTAATTTTGCACTATCCCATTTATCCTGTGGTCCCTAGGGATACTATGTTCCGCCACAGCAGACTTATCAGGTTGTCCAAGCCTAAAATGCCTCCGATGCTCCTTAAGCCTGGTGGCTATCGTTCTACCAGTCTCCCCCACATAGACTTGGCCACATACGTTGAAACGTTGGTGTTATACCAAAATTTAACCCGGTGGAAAACCCGAGAAGACTTTACGAAAATCCTAGGATTGGTTTGACGCAGCCCTCCACTCGATTCTTCTATCGGCCACCAATCGGTTAAATGTATCTTTTCTTTTCAGGACGCTCGAAAGAGAAAATATGTTTGCGTTTGAAAATGCGTTTGGGTGCAGGCATCCATGGCTGCTGTTGTCATTCATCACTGTTACCTTGTGCGGACAAGTGCAGAAGAGGCATATAGCGATATGAAACAAAGGATGCATATTTAACTAGTTTTTTTTGAAAACTTGATAAAAATGACATTAGCAACTGTAGACAACTGCTTGGAAGAGTAGATTAGTTCTTTAAATTTCTATCAAAACATAGATACTAATAGTTTGCAAAAGAACTCGTGAGTTTGACTGGACATGTTCAAGGCCTCTTCTGGGATTCGAAATAGACACTTCCGATTAGAAAGTATACATAATATCCACTTGAATACCACGCAGCCATATTTTTCTGTGATGATCTCAGGTATCCTTTTAACTTTACCACCTTGATTTCGTCTTTCAATGTGTTCCTCGTCACTTTTCCATTTCTATAATTAACATTGATGGTATCGTTGATGAATGCTTTTCATCACCATATTTTTCGTCGCATATAAAACATAGATGTTCTGGAGACTTGTGTATTTATATTCTGGGGACGAGCGAATGATAACATCATATGAAAATTTTAGGTAGGTGGATGATTTGATAAAAGAAGGAATTTTACAAGGGAAGGCGGAAGGGGGGGGGGAGGTACTCGGTGTCGGCCTTGGTCATTAAGTGTCAAGGAATCAAACGTTTAACGTCCCATCCGACGGACGGAGAACTGAGCTTGAGTTACTCCTCATTCAGCACACAACTAAGGAAAGGGTGACCACTGAAAAATATAAGCCACTTTCGGTATTGGAACTCCGGCCCTTGAGATAAAAACAAGTTTCATATGCAAATTAATTTGTAGTAGCCAGTAGAACTGTTGAAAAATAATTTATCATAGGGAAGGTGGAAGAGTATTTCTCGCGAGATATAAGATCCAGAAAATTCTTCTTGTAAATAATGGTACACAGTACATGAATACGGCTGTTATGGTCGCTGCATTACAAAGTGCGTTTTTCAATACAAATTTTTGCAAATAATATTTCATAACCTTAATCAATATATCTACAGCTGACATAAGTAGTCACTGTTGAGGTTCTCAGAATATTTCTCCAACTGGTCGAATGATGATTTCGGCAATCTGCAATGTTGAAAATGAATGCTATGGTCAATATTTGAAATATGTACGATGTATTCAAAATTTTGTATTTCACAATTTTCATGAAATTTAGACTATTTGGGCACTGTAGTACACTTATACGAGTTATTCAGCAATAATTTGGAATGGAGTACTAAATATATTTCTCCAGAGTAGACCAAGCCGTATTAATCATGCATGAGCCTATCAATCACAAATGGTATATAAACTTGTATTTTTTGTTGTTTCGGTACACCTTTATTATACATATAATGTTCTTTGAATCATAGCCAGCGTATTTAGGCCACGAGTATGGAAGCAAGGATAGGACTCGAAGATAATGAGCGTGGAGAAACATGGCGGCAATTATCTCATATTTTTTTAATAAAGGCGTAAAGAAGTCCATGTCCTATAATGTGACCTATGGAGAACAGAGATAGAAATGCTGTCTTCCCGAAATTTAAGTAGTTAAAGAGATTCTGCACAAAACATCTATAACTTTCCTTATGCAAGCCAGGAATCTCTGAAGAAGATGCCCACACTCAAATCACCGCAATAGTCTTGCTTCAGGCTCTCTCAAAGACCTAGCTAAAGTCAAAACTCCGTTCCATTTGCAATGACAACTGAATCTTAGTTTGTTAAGTCGTGGAAAACCAGTCTGTGAGTCCTAGACTCGAGATCTGGTCATATCCTCATATTTTATTCCGTTTAAAGTTAAGGGAAATTATTTTTTGCTGCATTTTATACTGGATTCGAAAATAACTTGTAGCAAATGAACTTGTAAACAAATATTTTTCTCGTAAGTAGTAAATTCCTCTCGAACAAAAAGATTATGAGTACTTTTCCCCTAATAATTTTTCGATAAAACTTATTTAGTAAACGGTGTATTTTATTTTGACGAATTTGTGGAACAGAACTTACAGCTATTTTTATTTTTTATGTAATGTAGCTACTCTCAAAAACTTATGTTCGGAAGAGTAGACAAATAATATGTCTTTTGTCTTATTTCTGTACGAGCAACAAGGAATGATGCAGAGGACTCAGCCTCTAAGGTTTCGAAGGTACTTGTCTACAACACATATATGACTTCACTTATTTAAGGCATAATTCTAAGCCTGTTGGTTTACCTGGACGCCAGGTGGTGCTGCTAGGGCGTGGATTACAGAATTGGTTACATCAATGGTGGCAATGGTTGGCTTCATGTCGAAGAATTCCTCCCAGTTTGGTATCCCGGATGCCTTCACTATTTCAGTTGGTACAGGTCCCGGGCTGACGCTCTGAAAGAACATATGAATTTAGTTTATTGAGAAAAAAATATTCAATTTAATTTCTTAAGAAAGACTTCGACTGACATTTATGAAACATTTTCGCCATACGTGTGGCAATGGTGCAGGGGAAAGAAAAGATTGGCTTAGCGGAAGTCGATAAACAATGGAAGAGAACTGAGTGCGAGATCCTTAAGCTCATAAGTAAAGAAAGGATAATCTGAAGGGATTGGAGTGTGGCTTCATATAAATCCTAGACTCGGACGCTAGGGAATAGGACGAGAATGTATTGAAAGTTTTAGAAAATTGAGAGAATAGAGAAAAGGCGATGGACGGGAAGGAGGAGAAATTAAAAGGTGCTGAGCATGTGCGAAGACCTGAGGGACCTTCACACAATTCATGCACCGGGAAAGCACCAAATCTGAAAGTGCTGAGCATGGTTGGGGAGGAGAGAAGATGGTTCTCCGAGATTATAAAGAGGGAAGTAAGTGGATGGAAGAGATACTTTGGAACAACGGATTCCGGAGATCGTTACAGAAGGTAGAAAGCTTGGTAAACGAGGACAAGGACGAAAAAGAAAGTTTTTACGGATTTTTATGAAGAGGGGTAGGAGATATGCTGCTTTGAGGAGTGGAATGGTGAAGGAAAGGATCCACCAGTTAAATGAAATGCAAGAAAGAGTATTTATATCCCTAAGAAACGTATCCCTACTGGTTGAAAATAGTGAAAAGTTGGATTATTATTATTAGTTTTTTACCGGTGAAGGCAGGTCTTAATGGATATGTGATTCTTCCCACCCCCTAAATTTCACACGTTGTCCCTCTTCAGCCCCTCATACCTCCTGCCTCCCATCGTTCTATCCAAGCTACCCGTTCTTCTCCTCCCTCTTCCCCAACGTTCTTCCCTCAATCACTTCCTTCAAAACGCCATCCCCTTTTATTACCTTTTCCATCCACACCTTCTGCCTTCTCCTAATTTCATCTATCAAATTTCTCTCCTCTCCTACCAATTCTAGCATTTCATCATTCATTCCCCTTTCGACACACTTTACTTTCTCCATCCTTCTGCACACCCACATCTCAAAAGCCATAAGTCAATTTTCATCTTCTTTTCGCAAAGCCCACGTTTCCGCCTCATAGAGTGCAACGCTTCATATTAAACTTTTCACTAGTCTTTTCTTTACTTCCCCACTCAACGCCCCTGTCATTAGTTCACGCCTAGGAGTAAAAGCCTCTTTTGCCAATGCGATTCTCCTTCTCACTTCAATGCTGCTATACCCTTTTCCGTCCAACACACTACCTATATAGCTAAATTTCTCTACATATTCTAGCTTCTGACGTTCTACTTTTATTGTTATACTGAATAGCTTGATATTGAAGGTTAAATGGCCGTGAAAAATTAATAATTGCGTAAGTATCTACGAAGAAAACAAAAAAAACTCAGGAAATGGGATCTAAGGGGGGATGGGTAGTACGCATGTAAGCAATTAACCTTACCTTATGGTTTGAAACCAGGTAAAATTGGTATATAAGCTGTAATAGTGGGAGTACTGTCTTCTCACTCTGAAATTTTGCGTTCAAATCCCGGATTTGAAATATATATTCCGTTGGTAACCCAGACCATATTGAGTGCTTTGTTGTGAGTATTCCATTTCATTATTCCGCCGTTCGCATAGGACATCGAGGTGTGATCCCTTTGGTGCCATTCGTGGAAAAGACTAATGCCAACGCCAGGTTTCATTCCACACCACCTCCTTCCCTTCGATTTCTATCCATGTATCTATCCTCCCGATCTGTGGCGCCAATAAGTGCGGGAACAAACTTGAAGACAAGGATGATAGGACATAGAATAGCCTGTTAATAGGGGAAACAAACCTAATAACCCAGGAGTGCTTTTAATCAGTGGCAAGGCCATGATGGTGCCACAGTTATCCCCATCTTTCACCTTATTACTTTAAATTCCATCCTGATACTTTCCCCCTGTATATGAAGCACCTTTAAATACAGTGTAGACTTTGAACAACTTTTGGTAAGGAACAATTTATATTAATCTACTTTTGAAGGAGAAAGGGGTAGATATCGAGAATGGTAGTAACCCACCATTAAGGGTGGATCACTAAAGTTTTAAAGTCTAATGTCCTAGACTCGAGTTAAGTTAACGTTAAAGCTGAACGTCCCTCAGATTTATGACTTAGGTTGCCCTTTTCATCCTTAGTATAACTTGACATAATCAGGATCGTAGCCAGGGTGGGGGGGGGAGGGGGCTTCTGGGGCTTCAGCCCCTCCCCCCCGAAATTTTTTCCCAGTAATTTTTTCGTTCTTTTTTTTCCTGGGCATGATAATCTGGATAACACTGAGTATAGTTAAAGTGAACGTGATCACTAGTCTGATGCAAATGTGTGGTTAATAATGGGGTCGTTTACCATTTTTTTATTGGCGAATCTGATAGAGTTTGTAAAATGAAAAGACCCGTATTTGGAAGTGAAGGCTGTTCGGGTGCTCCACCGGGTCAAATCCTCCATCGCTGCTGACGTTTCGAGGAACGAGTCGTTCCTCATCCTCAGGGCTGAATGTCGTGTGTGGTGAAAATGGCATTTATATATACCCATCGCCGAGGAGTCAGGTGCCTTGTGATAGGTCCCATGATTCTCGGTTTTTTCTAGCCAATCGGATCCTCCTCAATTAGGGTTTCCACACATTGCTGAGAGAGTACCCTGCGTCTCTGTTGATGGTATTGTCCTCAATTCTGATTTCGATTGCTGTCGATTAGCAATTAAGTTATACGTATTTTAAATTTTGATTTATGAGTGAATGGCTTGGGTTAGAAGATTAATTTTTTCAGTAAAATTCATTATTAGTTTCCATCTAACTACTTCGCGTACGAAATTGCGATTTCGGTTCCGAGTAAACGCCCCCATTGATATTTTCGTACTGATATGCATGCATGCGTTGAACTTCTGTTCTGGGGCCTGTCAAATAAACTACTTTATGAAAAGGTAGTAAGCAGTGAATTTTACCAATGAGAAGAGATAAGAATGGGCACTGGGAAAGTAAATACGAAGCACTGAAAACAATTAAGGGAAGAGCATTGTAACATGTCGGCACCGAATGGGCAAGGCTAATTTGTTTCAAGTTACGCTACACTAGAATTAGATCCCCCCTCCCCCGAAGCAAATTTCTGGCTACGTGCCTGAACATGATTTTAAGCAGCCCAAATAGCTACTTTCATTTAAATTTCTTCTTCGACCCTCAGAGTGTCCTAACCAATGCTTTGGCTAAATTATAAACGTGACATTTAAAGAAATAGACACACAAATTGTGAGGATTTTATAAATTTTATGTTTTCACAACTTCTCTAAGGTAATTAAAACATTATATGTATCTCTTTTTGATTGAATCACATTTAAATCAGCTCGATAGAAAAGCAATATTGCGACTGTGGTATAGAACAGCATTATTAAGTTTAAGTGAGGACACTTACAGTCACTCTGATCTTGGACTTTTGCTCCACAAGTTCTCGACGGAGACCCTCCGTGATGACAGTCACAGCATGCTTCGATGCGTTGTATGCAGTCAACCCAGGTTTGGCGCGTATGTAGTGACCAGCAACACTACCAAAATATTAAACAAAAGAAAGAAGGTTTATTATTAGTATATCTATCACTACGCATGTGCTGTGGAGAGTACTTCCAATGCAGCTCACCTTTTCTTGCATGGGACGTTAACACGTTAGCCACGGGGAGTCTCATGTTAAGAACACGCTAATAAACACACTTTCTACCCGTCGTATGTTACATTAAGAATTCCTCGGCACCTAGGATGCCTCTAAAAACCTTATCCAGGCAATTGATGCATTTTTTTCAGTGGAATTACAGTGTCTACTTAGAATTCAGCGTGGAAAACACTTCAAGTGCAATAAATCGTCCGTCTTATGGGTCGTAAACGTCTTGACCCCATGGTACCTAACGTTAATATCCCACGCTCGAGTTTTTGCCCATCTTTCTTTCGTTCCCTGAAATATAACCAGTTGTACACACCTTCTCTAAAGGGCACAAATAACTGAATCAGTCAACCAAGTCTCTAAAGTACATCTACATCAACATAATACCTGTGGCTGGGGGTTAATTCATACCAAACATGCTTTACATATCATGCATAAAAATTATAAGTAATAATATGGACACACATTATTTGCAATTTATCAGTAGTATCTTTTAGCAGATCCTATAAATTGCGTGGCATTTGCGTGTTCAAATACTATAGCTTATTTCAAAAAACCTCCGATGATATTGATGTTGCATTGCTGATAATAGGTTCGAAGGTATAAAATGCTAACTATCTACTTTAAACAATGAAATACTTAACAAACACTAATGCAGATGTCATGAAAAACTTCCTGGATATTACAAAGTTAATCACCAAGAAGTCAACAATTCACATTGATTTCCTGAATTCAATCGAAATGGCTGTTTGATGAACTTCAAGAGAATAATACATTCGCTATGCGGTATGTAATCAATAAAATAATCTACTTACAGCTATATATACAAGCGTGGATGAAAGGACATTAATAATTATTCTATTATAATCGAAATAAATATCTGGAACAAGTTATTTTATGGTAGTGATGCAAGGACGATAACAACTGCAGAGAAGTCAAGGCTTGAGGTAATCGAAATAAGGTGCATCAGAAGGATGATGAAGATCAAATGGAATGAGTGAGGGACTAATGAAGAAGTCCTCAGAAGAGATGGAGAAAAGAGAAATCTGCTGAAGACTTACAATAAGACCGGATCATGTAAAGGCCACATCTTCAGAGAGGGAGGCCTGGCGGAGACAATTGCAAAGGGAAAATTGAATGGGAAGAATGGGTAAGGTAGATATTTCATGAAGTATACCGAGCAAGATTTTAAGGATGCGAAGAAAATAATTATGCCAATGTGGAGAGATTAGCCAAGAGGAGAATCAAGTGGAGGGCTACGTCAAAATAATCTTAAGATTGTATACTTATGACAATGACAATGATCTAGCAGAACTAAAAATACATCCTAACGGATCCGCAAAGGGACTAGATTATGGGATACTAAGTAAAATCTCAATCAAAGGAACACATAAAACAGGAGAAAAATCTATCCGTGAAGTATATATTTTTGAATCGTGCAATGACATCTCCCTTAATACGAGCTTTTGATATGGTACGTAATGCCCATCGTGAAGCATGTTAATATGTTGGCGTTGACTTACTTGCAACTGCTTTTGTGGTTGAAATATAATATGGTGCTTTTTTCTCAAAATTTTTAACATGATTTCGTAAAGTAACCAAAGGAAAAAACTTTACCGCAGTTACGGGTGCTCTGATCCATTTGTTCATTCATATATCCTCACAATAAATATAAAATAGAATCTTCGGAGACAGGTGAGAACATGCATGGCTTAAAAACAGTGAATTCGAGGAGTTAAGGTTCACACAACTAGAATAAACGAACGGAGTCATGGTATTTCCAGTCCTCGGCTGCAATGAGCCGGGCCGAGACGAGCGATCAGAAAAACAATTTTAGTTTCGCAAATGTTTGCAGATTTTTTCGGAACACCTTAAAATGTCTTCAATTCATGCTCTGGTAAAGTAACTCGGTGACCATTTCCGCGAAGCCAATTATATTGACCACCCTATGTAAAATTTTGCCTGAGAAAAGCGTCCAACATTTTGTCACGCAATAGCAGACAAATATCGGTAATGATCTCTCAATCCTCACACGCGTGATGACGGGTGGATGAGAATATAGTGGGTGACCCGAGGAAAAACAGTTCCCCAATAGCTTTTCTTAACCAATGCATTTGTGAAAGTCACAATGCAGACGCAATCAAAATTGATAAATTGGCAGTAAAAGAAGTGGCGGCGCTTATCCTAACGTAATGCCAACAGGAAAAAAATAGATCTCTCGCCTCCCGGTCGTTTAAGCATTCAACTGATTCACTGAATTTTTTGGATATGAGAAACAGCAAAGAAGATTAACATAAAAATGGCCCATTGATTAAGCACACCTTGCCATGTCTGTACTTTCTTCGTAGATTCCTGGGCCAGTGATTATTACAGAATTTAACTAATACACTCATATCCAAATGGGTCGGAATTAGGGAAAAGGGGCGAAAGAAAAAAATGATACGAATGGGGCTTTACATGGCAGAATCTTCTTAGGGAATGTTGGACAGTACTTATCGGCTTTCGGGTATGGACACTTCCGGTGACAGATTACTCCCAGCGATCATTCCTCCGCTCGCAATCGGGGGTGCGGAGTGCGGTGCCTCTGACCACTCTCCGTCGCGACGTCTCTCTCTCTCTCTCCTTTCGTTCCTGCGTCGCGGCGCCTCCCCTTCGACCCTCGGTTCAGCCCCTTTGCCCGTCAGGGGATCGCTTCTCCTCCCCTTGCTCGCCGTGCATTCTCGACTCCGTCCTCGCCCGAAAACTTACTCTCTTGCAATAATTTCTGGTGACAGTAGGGTTTTATCGAATCCTCAGTTTTTGTCAGACAATCACCAAATTTAGGATTTATCACTTATTTCACATTATAAACAGAACAAGATATGGGAAAAGGCGCTGCGATAACAATTAAAAAATGATAAATACGGTACTTATCTTGATTAGGGATGGGTTGGCAACCATAGTACACTTTCAAATCAACAAGGGTCTACGTGTTTCGAGCGTCTATTGTTTCATCGCTCTCGCTTTTAAACACGTGATATCGTGAGACGTAGGGTTTTAGCCTAGACGTTGGATTTTAGTGTCTCGTACGCGAACTCGTTAATTTCGTCAGGAAACACTCAAAACTGTAAAATAATAAATGAACAAGATTCACTCAGAAGTATACTATGGTTGCCATCCCATCCATAATCAAGATAAGTACCGTATTTATCATCTTTTAATTGTTATCGCAGCGCCTTGTTCCATATCTTGTCTTGTTTGGAATGTGAAATAAGTGATAAATCCTAAATTTGGTGATTGTCGGACAAAAACTGACGATTCGATAAAACCCGATTGTAACCTAATTTCTCCCACTGCCATCTCTTGTACTGCCTCACAAGTAGTTGACAAGTAGTCCTCTGGAAAGCGGGCGGTCGCCGCTTTGGGAAAGGTACGGTTAGGTGAGGGGAAGGGGAAAAAGAGGGGGGTGATATTCTATCTACATTCTCTCCAGATGACTTAACTAAAGTGAAATGCAGTGAGGAACCTGACCTCCCTCGGTCGCCGTCACGCTATTGCTCCACTATGGGACCATTCAACGTCGGGAACGGTTACAATATCAATTAAAATTTTCCAGTTTTGAAGGGAAGAGAGGTGGCTCAGTCCGGAATTCGTGGGACCACTTGATCCAGCCGTTTTTCATGAGTCGCCGCAGAAACGGTACGCCAGCCGCGGGCTGAGTGTCCGGCGGCTTCCGCTTCTCGGTCGATTCAGTCGGTGCACTACCCGCCGGACAGGTTGTGGGCAGGGGAGGGGTTGGAAGGAAGGGGATGTCACTCACTAAGTGAGCTTCGCCCCTCAAAAAATAACTGGGAAGGGAGTGACGATAAGAGATAACAAACACTCAAACATTCCTTGCTCGATTCAAATTCTCTCCAGAAGACTTAACTGAAGTTAAATGCAGTGGGGAATCTGACCTCCCTCGGTCGCCTTCACCATATTGCTCCATTATGGGACCGTTCAACGTCGAGAACGGATACAATATCAGTTAAAATTTTCCAGTTTTGAGAACCCTCCACCTACCTCAAAGGCATCGCTAAAGCAAAATCCATAAGACTTCATGGGGAAGATAGGATTTTACAATGAGGTTAGAAGGTAATGGTGGCGGCATCTCAGTTGATTCCTGAAGCTAGGTAGTTTCCATAACTACGAACACACGAAATTACTACTACCAGTATGTACAGATGCTGTTGTTTATGCACACGGTGAAACTGAGATTAGCAAGACAAATAATGTAAATTGAAGTTAAAATTAGTCAACAGTAACAAGTATACAGCAGGTAAACATGCGTAATATGTTTGTAGGATATTTCAATCCTGCCGCGTGAACGGCGGTGAAATTCACTTTAATTGCCATGTGAAAAAATTCACCTGGACCGGGAATCGAACCACGGACCTTTGGCTGTCCGGGCCACTGCGCAGACCACTACGCTACCCAGGATCCCTAATTCGCATGGCAAAGCCAAAGGTCCGTGGTTCGATTCCCGGTCCAGGTGAATTTTTTCGCATGGCAATTAATGTGAATTCGTAATATGTTGATTGAATAGATGAAACTTTTTGCCAGCTGTTAGGAACAGAATCCGCTGCCAATTGAATAAAATTAATGTATACTTCTCTGAATATTAACTAACCATTATGAATATTTACTCACTTAGCTGGGATGTATTTCGGGCAAGATACTGTTTTTAATTAGTAGTACATAGATGTAATTATTTGGGTGAAGTGACTGACAGCTACAGTAATTTTGGAAATTTAGGATACTGCTTGATTTTGAGGAATACCAAGAAAGCAGGAATCAAATAAATAGTTTGCGAAAATCAGTAAGGGAAAGCAGCATAACTGATTCTATTCGGTCTTCGAGAAGATGAATGACAACCACCGTTCAACCCCTTTTTCGACAATCTCTTCACAGGCAATTCTTCTGAGTTTCTTGTTACATTACCTTACTATCTGGATACCATTAAATGTGAATTTAATTTTTTTTGTTCTAGAAATGAATCTCCTGGTTGAGCAAAAGTGTAGAGGCTGTAGTGGGACAGTCCTCTACAACAAATTGACGAAAGGACGCACGGAAGTTATGACTATTAGACTGACGAGGAGGCAACAATTACACTTGTTCAATGGAAGGGAAGGGTAATGGAAAACGAAGGCGTGCCATGAGATAAATAAAGCAAGTTGTTATGGATGACATAGAGAGTTTTTTTTAAGTAAGAAGAGGTTAGCTAATATGGTAATAGGTTGGAGAGCTTAAATCTTCCAGACGATTGTTGACTTTTGGTGATTATAATGATGAATGTATAGTAGTTGCTGTCAATAATCCTGTGATGCTTAGGATACCGTGATTTTCAGAAAATATAACGCGATCAATATGATTTTAACTCCATCTACTCACGCAAAAAATCGAAACCTGAGCCCATTCCCGCTATCATTTTCAATTGGACAGCATATAAACCCTCAACAGTGTTACAAATTTCTTCGAAAAAAATGTGAAATATAGAAACTCTAATCTCCGCAATGCGTCCACAGATGCTATATTATCTTCTAATTCAATTAGCAGTCTCTCCCACCATAGACTCCAATCGGACATAAAACTATTTTACAGCGCCATTAATTCCTACATAGACAGCCTCAAATTATTTCTTTCATCAACATCAGAGTACCTTCTCTCCCTACCCGAACTAACTCACTACTACACATGCCTACACCTAGGCTATCATTAATTAAACGCTCTATTTTCTTCCGCCTATCCACCCTAATAAATTCTCCCCCTTCTGATATTGATCTCTTTTCTCTGTCCCCTAAAATTTTCACTGACCTAGCTTAATCTCATATTATCGGAAACAATTCTCAAAATGCCTAATCTCATATTATCGGAAACAATTCTTAAAAATAACAATCAGCACATTTTATCATCTAGGTTTTGTTGTTTTTGTTATTGATGTTCCTTTGTTGTTTACTTTCTCTTCATTGTGACTATTATTAGTGCACTTTAAATGGTCAACATTACTGTATATGCACAATTTTTCTTTAAAATAAAAAAAATAGGTGTTGATTGATGTGTTCAAAGGCCTATCCTGTGTTAGAGCCCGTGACCTGCGTTCAGAAACCCAACGTTCTTCCCAATGAACTACATTGTTATCTGAACTTTATAAAACCCCAATTTCATTAGTAGCTAACATAGAATGATATAATGAATTCTTAGTACGTACCTGTTGATGTTGATGATGTGTCCGTCGTCCACGCCTTTCTCCCGCATTAGTTTTATCGCCTCGTTGGAGCACATGATTACTCCCATCACGTTTGTGTCGAAGCATGATTGAATCTTCTCATAATCCTCTCTCTTCACTGCCAGAAAGGATATAGGAAAGAAGTAAATAAATGAGGTTAATTGACGTGGAATATCCTATCATCATTTGCCTGCACGATCAAATATCATGCTATGATTTTAAAAACCACATTTCTGATTTGAATGGAAATTGGATTGCCCATAGATTTTCCATAGAGACTGGCGTATTTATGGAAATAAAAACCTCATTATTCTCCCCGGAAGGGGGCAATTCAAGGTGGGCACTTGGCTAAGGCATCTACTCACGTTCCGACAATAGTCCGCGTGGGGCGAACCCGGCGTTGTTGACCAGGACATGGACGACTCCAAGGTTCTCGCGGACCCACTCGAAGGCCTTCGCCACGTCCTCCTCGTTGCTCACGTCAGCCTTGACTGCGTGCAGCCTGCCCTTGCGATCCGACAGGCTCTTGGCCAGCTCCTGCTCAGGAAAGGTTTTGCGCGGCGTACGAGAAGGAAGAGAAGAAATTCAGAAGCAGCGAACTCAATGGAGGAAACCACGACTAATACTCTACTCCAAGGCATATCTGATTAATGAGAGATCAACAACAATATTCATGCTCAATCGCATCTCACCATCATTAGTCATCAATCCTCAGAATGGCGGAAAGGAGGACAAAGAGGTGTTGAACAGCTTTGAAAAGGAGAGAGGATTATTGTCCATCCCGTATGATGCTATGACGCGCCTTTAACGTGATGAGCGTTAAATGTTAAAATAAAGTGTTTGCCACAGAAATGCCTATGTCGTGTACAAAGCCGAGTATTGGAGAATTCGAAATCCTGTAAAGAGAGAGCAAAACGAGACTTATATGAAAAACAAATAAAATTATCATGTTTCCACAAAAATTGCATCAAACATACAAAAAGTGTAACGCTAGTTTTGAAAGGGCTAGGAAGGGACTCTCCTACAGAACCGAATCTTGAGCGCCAGATGACAAATATTTTCATGAAAAAATATCAAAACCCACACAGTAGATAAAGTTATCAGCACAACATCGGCAGATTTGACGAAGAGGATAAAATTAGAGAAACACATTGTCAAACGGAGATTCAAGCGTTCATTTTTTCCTCCACGGGTCATTCGTGACCCCCTATACAATAGCGTCACCATTTGTTCCACCGCAATGAAAACTTTTGTTCCATCTCATTCTTTTTCAGGATCTTCAGTCTGTTCTAAGAAAACAAGGCAGACGGTCTCACGATTAAACCACCAGAAAATTTTTACGACTGCTCTTTTTATCTCTGATCATCGACGAACAGATAGAAGCATTACGCTTTTTCCTGAAATGCCCTACTTTCTGAAGTAGGCTTGAAACGCCATACTTTCAACATTCCATCATCTTTATCGTGGTGTAAGATATTTCAGTTCATTGACTTACAAGTTTAACTTACCTTATGTGCACAAAGGGACTCAACTTGTACTCATTTAATAGTTGAAAAGATTAATCTACTGGATACTTCTCTGATGGTTTGATGAAAATAAAATTGTTAAGAAATACAAAATTTGCATTGGCAAATCCACCTCATTCCTCTCAACATTCGAGATTGGATCAGAATAGCGCAGACAAATGGTACGTTTTTAGAAAAGCTATCGTTTGGGCTGAATCCGAGTCACGCATTTTGGAACAAATGGAACCATAAATATTTTTTATAATAGCTAAACGCGCTATAAATAAATTGAGGAGCAATTAATTATTGTATTTTGAATGGGAGAGTAACAATTTGCGGACATGAGTAGGAAAGAAAAAATCTGCATTTCATATTCTATATCCCTTCTGGTTAAAGGGATCAAATTCTACTAATATATACTGATTTATCTCTGGCATCATCGCTGCAATCTATATCTTTCCATAATTGTACGCGAAAAAAATGCATTTTGAACCTCTCTGCGCTATTATCTATCTTTCTGATTTTATCTCTCTAATCAAGCGAGTCATGACTATGGTTATTCAGTACAGCTGAATTTCAACACGACCTCTTATCATAAAATTGGCGAGAATAACAAAAATTGTAAGCAAGCTATGTGGTTTCAGAGTAAAATGATGCTTTATCATTCAATTCCTCGGAAGAGTGGTTCAAAATTTTTTTTTCAAGAGTTTGTCCTTGGACAGTCCATTTTCCTTATCTGTACTCCTTATCCATTAAGTCATGCCAGCAACTTGTGCAACCGCTGCTAATTAACAGTTGAATCCGTAGTGAAGCCACTAAGAATATGACTGTACACCCGTCCATGATATTCATAATTAAAGCATTTGCGTCCATTCCTGTTGGTCTTTTGTGTGAGAGTAGTGATACATCACATCATCAAATATGTACTGGGCCAAAAGGAACATGAAATTCACACACCAGTATATGTTGGTTTTCTTTTCCTTGTCCCACTAATGGTTTGTCCGGAAGATCTTATATCCATTAAATAACCCAATTAGATACGTTTACAGAGGTCATTAGGCTCTCCCGGGATTCAAACCCTGGACCTCTGGTCAGCAGTCCAGCGCTCTACCTATTGGGCTATCATGCTTTCTCACCTGTAACTGCATGTAGATTTTCTGTCGAAGGAATATGCATATACTGTTGCTCTCACCATTAAGAAAATTTATTCACGTAACCCAAACGCATCTAGCGTTTACCCCTTGGGGTTCGAAAACCCCATTGTGGAAACCTCTTCTCTAAGAACTGACTCACCTCCTTCCTGTGGCCCGCAAGTAATGTGACACAAAAGTCCTTAGCTCTTCCAAGTCGTTCCCCAAACTGCAGTGATAGCGTAGTCCGTCTATTCCTCATTATATCTCTCTCCCCTTATCACTCTCGCATATCTTTCCTTCCGCTCCATAAATTCGTATCTCTTTTGCTTTTGCACGTGCAGTATCGTTTGAATGCTGGCGCAAAGTTCTGGCGTCTATTCGGGTTCCGTTTTAATACATTTTTTGTGGACGCGGTGGCAGCAGAGAAGCGATGGGGTTTGAAAAGAACACCAACCCATCGTGGTACGAGGCTATGAAAAATATAGTAATGGTACTCACTATCTACCGTTTGGGACCGGGTTTGATCACCGGAAGAAAATCATTGAAATCTTTACTTGGATGATGCTTGGAGAGCACCCCCAGGTTCAGCACTCCATCCGTCGGATAGGACGTGTTATTGTGACTCCTTGGCGGCATACAAGGATATTGGGGGTAGAAAGAATACTATATCGGCTTCTCAATTTGATGATCAGGGGTTGAGCAACGACATATGAGTCATTTAAATGCCGTCTTGTACGCCGTATGGAGAGCATTCTAAACTTAAAGTATTCTGTACGTCGGATGGTTCCTTAGAATGAGGTCCCCATTGACGTCTTATCTCACGAACAGGCTAATTACGAGGCTGCGTGTTTCCTCACCCTTCCTTTTTATCCTTAAAATTCATCATTGTACCTCTTCTTTCGGTCTGTGGCACCTTTGCAAGTAAGATAGATTCGTACATCTACATCTACATCTACATAATACCCTGCAAGCCACCACAAGGGTGTGTGGCAGGGGGTGATTGCTCACCAAACATGCACTACATATCATGCATAAAAAAGGAATAGTATTAATATAGTACTCAGAACTACACTATTTAAAAAAGATAGAAATTACAAAGAAAACATGCAAAAAACATTCTGTTAGTAGGGTTAGCTTTAAGTACTCATACCAACATGCAGCTACCAATGCTATTCATTGCTACTCTCCGATAGGACATATTTACCGTTATTCGTATCTCTTATTGTGCGAGGGAAAAAGGACATTTTGAATCGGTCAGTTCGGCAATCAATTTCTCTAACTTTATGATTATGGTCCAGTCTGCCATAGTAAGTTGGGGTTCGTAAAATATTTTTAACATCATCACTGAAAATGTTGCCTTGGAATTTGTGGAAGAGATTAAGTCTAAATTTCAACCTGCGATCTGACAATGATTCCCATTTCAATTCATTTAATAGACTGGTTACGCTAATATAATTATCGTATCGTCCCTTTACAAATCTTGCCGATCTTCGCTGCACACGTTCAAGTTCATTACTTAGACCGATTTCGTAGGGATCCCATACACTGGCAGCATATTCCAAATGAGGTCTAACAAGGGAAAAGTAGCTGATTTCTCGTACATGATCGTCACATTTACCCAATACTCTTTTAATGAAACCCAGTTTGCGATTCGCTTGACCAATTATTTCACGAATGTGTTTACCCCAGGAAAGATCAGAGCCTTCCTAAGAGCATTCTGGCTCGTATTAGGAAAATGGTAGATATTTTGCGTAGATTCGGTCTACCAACTTAATTTTCTGGAGGCCAGAATTTCAATCTCTCTAATCCCAAGGTCACATTGTAAACCATTGAATTCTTTGGGCTTTTATTTTTTTTTTAATGCGTGATTTTCGACGACGGGTTCCTCTCCGCCCATTTTCTTGTCATGTTTTATGCTAACTTTCCTCCTCACTGCCTAAATACGCTGGTCATAACAAAAGCAGCATTATAGCTATAATAAAGATGTACCATTACCACAAATATTATAATATTAAATATCTACTGTATTGAATGTAAAAATGTATATTGGCGAAATACTTTCAGCACTCAATTCCAATATTCATAGCTCAATAAGTAGCATAGGTGCACTAAACAGCAAAATAAATTGAATGTTACGCAAATCAGACCATACGTAATTTTGAAAGCTTCACAGACGTTTGAAAAATTGACCCAGCAATTCGTTCATAGTATTACAGGTTGCCGATGTCATCATTATACCGGTTGGAGAAGTATTCTGAGAACGTCATGAGGGAGTAGGTACTTCGGTCAGGCGTAGATGCATTGAAAAAGGTTATGAAATAGTACTTGGAAAGTTATGCAATAACATTTCTTTGAAAAATATACTTTGTAATACAGTGACTCTAACAGTCGTATTAATTTATTGTATGACATTATTTACAAAAAGAATATACCGAATCTTATTTCTCATGCGAAATGGCTCATAAATCGTATCCATTATTTACCTTTATTTAAAAGTTCTATTGACTAATGATAGTTTTCATTGGAACCTTGTCTTTACCTCAAGTGCCCGTGCTCGAAAACTGGCAGTGGCTTATATTTTGTGTTAATATTAGGAATGGAAAGTTCCGAGGAGTTAAAGGACGAAGTCAAACTAATTGGTGAAGATGGAAGGATGTCAGAGATCATCAGAGAAAAATATGGCAGCGTTGTATCCAAGTATATACATTGTGTGTACACCTTCTGACCGGAAGTGTCTAATTCAAATCCCAGGAGAGGCCTTTGGAATGTGTCCGGTCAAACTTTATTAACAAATTATTGTAGGTAACAATATTTATACAGTAATCTAAATAACTAATCCATTCTTTCAAGCAGTTGTTTATTGTTACTAGTGGCAATTTTATCAATGTGTCAAAAACGCTAGTTACATCTACATCTACATAATATATTGCAAGTCACCATAAAGGTGTGTGGCAGGGGGTGAATTCACACCAAATATGCACCAAATATCATGCATTTAAAAGGATTTCTATTAATATACTAGTCTAAACTTCAATATTTAAAGAAGATAAAAATGGCAAAGTAAGCATGCAAAAACATGCTGTTAGTTGGGTTACCTTCTAGTCATTATACCAACATGCAGCTGCATATGCTTTATACTGATTCACTCGTATTGGACATATTACCGCTATTCATATCCTTAATTGTATGAGGAAAAAAGGACATTTTGAATCTTTCACTTTGGCAATCAATTTCTCTAATTTGTTATTATGGTCCAGTCTACCATAGTTAGTTGGGGTTCGCAAAATATTTTTAACTTCATCACTGAAAATTTTATCTTGGAGTTTATTTAGGATTTATTTATTTAGGATTTGGAATTTATTTAGTTGCATGTGCTACCTTCGTTTGATATCGCTACACGCCCTTTCTCCACTTGCCTCCATGTAACAGTGATGAATGACTATAGCAGTCATCTTTATCTATTGTTTTATTCATTGTAGCCATAGTTGCAATTTTCAAATAAGTTTTTTTTCCAAAACCCACCTTTGAAAGTTGTTAGGATGTTTCAAGGAAAATTTTCAGTTGTATTTAGAATATCTCTAAGTACCAATTTGTATCCATACCGACGTTGATCATTTATTTCCTCTTTCAATTTAGGTAATTATATTCTATCAAGAAGGTAATTGCATAGAGAACATCTACTGCGCCAACTCATTACAAATCATTTTGACATACTACTTGTCATTAGGTTAAAGGTATCTTACGTTATTCATTCTGATTTCTTCCAAATGACTTAATTTTGAAAGAAATTGTTCTGTAAGTAACTAAATTTAGTTAATAATTCAGTTTTAAACTAGGGTTCGTGGTTTGAGAACCTTCTAAATTGAACCATTTATTATCTGCAAAAATTCTGTTATCGTGTATATGATTCAATAATTCTGTTAAGTTTTTTCATGACTCATCCTTGAATTTTTTCTATTAAAAAAAGTTTAGCTTTAAAGTTTGTGCTCACATGGAGGAAGGTTAAACAGTGTACAGGATTACGTCTGCGTCGTGACATTTTATATCCGGCAGTTATAAAATGTCACGACTATAAGTTTGGCACTAAGTCCTTAGCCCATATCAAAGTCTCATAAAATTCACAGATAAGAATGATCTTGGTGAGAAAGCTGGTAGAGTATCTATTTGAATTAGGGATGGCCAATTTTGAGTGCTGATCAAGGTGAATTATTTATTCCCAGTCTAAATTCTACTATCAGCTAAAAGTTGCTTCAATGGTATCTCTAACTCCATCTCTCAATGGATTACATCAACATAATATCCGCAAAGTCACCATGAGGGTGTGACAGTGGGTGAATACACACCAAACATGCTCTACTTATCATACTTAAAAAAGATTAGAAGCTATATTCGAATTTAAAAATAACAACTTTAAAGAATGTTTTTTTAAGAACCGAACAAGAATTCACATAAATGCTGTTAGTTAGAATCCCTTTGTGTAAAAATTAGAACAGTATATAATTACTAATCCCTTTTTATGCATGATATGTAGTGCATGTTTGGTGAGAATTCACCCTCTGCCACACTCCTTTAAGGTGGCTTGCAACGTATTATGTAGATGTAGATGTATGTCCTTAAACCAGCTTGCAACTACATATGTTATCCATTGATACCCTTAAATGTATAAACACTATTGTCTCTATATACACACAACTGTTTATATCCCTAATGGCATGAGAAAAGAAAGATATTTTAAATATGTTGATTCCGGTAATCAATTTTTCTAATTACGTGGTCGTGGTTCAATCTGCCATACTAAGTTGGAGTTCGTAAAATGTTTTTAACTTCATCATTTAAAATATTACTCGGAGGTACTTAAGCGGGGACTAGCGATCGTAGTTAACTCGGAGTTGTATAAGGACGCTCATTAATAGGGTGAATTGGTCGGTAGTCCCCGCTGTGGTACCTCTAGCCAAAATAGTTCATTGAAATTTACTTAAGTGTTAAGTTTAAATCTCAACCAACAGTCTGCTAAAGATTCCCATTTTAGATCATCTAATAGACTGGTTACGTTACAACAATCAATACCTACACCGTTCCTTTACAAACCTTGCCTATATTACCTTCACTCGCTCCATCATTCGTGTATTCGGTATTCGGCTCCCGCTCCGCTTCGTTAGTTATGTTCATTTCGTAAGGATTCCATACTCTGGCAGCGTATTTCAAATGAGTTTTAACAAGGGGAAAGTAGCTAATTTCTTTTACATTACCGTCACATTAAATATATCACTCACGACTCTCTGAACAAGTGACGCTTTTCGAGCGCCGGTGACGAACGTACTTTACAGTAATCCTTATCTTTCCCCAACTCTTGAATTTCCTTCGCGAGTCTAGAAAAAAGAATCGCTATTTTGGTTGCAAAATTCCTGAAAAACTCATCTGAAGTGATTCCCACTTGAACTGAGCGTCCTTCATAACGCACTAAAGGATCACTTCCCTTTCGTCTGTCGTAATTTTAAGAGAGGGGCCATGTCTTTTTAGGCAGGTGAGGGAGGGATCGTGTGAAAGAGAGAGGAGAAGGAGTGATGATTTGACGAGAGAATGTAGGGGAGAGTCACAGGAGATGGCTTGGTCGTCATCCAGTGAACTCCTATTCTGTCCCGAACGACGGAGCTGAGCGCTCGCAAGATCGCCGCTGAGAACAACGCCTGTTGAAGGTGGGTCTCTATAACTGTAGCTCCTAACGTCTGCCTGTAGCAGGGTTTTTTTTCGCTTCCTATGATAATCAGGTACTTTAATTCGTTGGTATTTCCTTTATAAACGGTGTTTTGACCGTCATGGTTTACTGCACCGGATATATATTACTAGGTTGAAAATCATCCGGTTATATGTTTTCTTCTGTTCTCGCTCAACTTCTTATTACATCTTACGAAAAGGATGTGTAGTCTTTTGGAGGTAAGTAGCCATAACCTGAGGTCTTCTGCACTTTTAATAATAATTGGGAATTTAGGTAACACAATAAATGTGTTTAGGATGCTGATATTATGTGGTGGGAAAGCCGACGTTGAAATTAGTCTGAGACACAAAGAAATAGATTTTTTAACCACCCGGGACTCAAACAAGGCCCATTAGATGGGAATTAATCAACTAAAGTGCTAAAATAATCGTGTGTTTTAGTTTTATAGAAACATTAATAATATTGAAGTTATATTCTTATGTATTGCTTACTTAATCGTAAGATCTATGTGACGAAAGATGTTTTGAGAGACATGGCGAAAATTAATATCTGAATGTGGATTACTAATGTTCATTAGTTAGGCCCCACCTAGAACGCAGTCTGTGCATGTGATCCGAATGTATTAGGTTTTAATCAGAGAATTAGACAGTATGCAGAGTAGAGCAGCTAGGTTTGTTAAAAATGTTACATTATGTTTATCAAAATTAATGGAAGAATTAGGTTGCAATCACCGTCAGATTAAAATCCGATGACTCTCTTGAAGTAAGTTGGTATGGATAGGTTTACTGAATATGTTAGATATATATTAAGATACCCTCTGTATTATGCTAGTTTCGACCAGATAAATAAGATTTGAGAGATATATTGCCATAGCGATATATTTGAAATGCCATTTTTCCCAAGTACCATTAGAAAACACATTAGGCAAAATGACAAATGGATAGGTAGGTGCAATTTTTATAGTAGTTAGTGGTGGTATGGTAGTTGCAAGGTTAGCATTCCATGATAGTACTTAATTGCATGGGAGTTGCGTGCATGTAGGTCTTGGTAGCACTTTGGTGCGAATAAATTGTGCATGCTTGGTGAACTTCACCCCCTGCCAAATTACCTCACGGTGGATCACAGGGTATTACGTAGATGTAGATAACTGCGTTAAACAAACCTCGGATATGAAGATCGTAAGACTAACACTTCACCAATTGCTGAGAATAACCCACAACATTGAGCAACTCTTGAGAACTGGCAATTTACTGTCCATGTTCAGTAATTGAAATCAAGTAATCCTTTTGAGTCTGTGTTGCCTTAGGGAGGATTTTGGAGTGGGATACAGCCTGTTCTTCACGAAACACATAAAGGAATCCATTGTTTACGATTCATCCGACATACGGAATATATCACTTAAAATACTCTTCGGACAGCAATCATAACGGGCCTGAATATTTTCGGAGGGGAACCCATTTTTAGTCCCGGTGTTTCAATCTGCACCTTCGGGTTTAAGGTCCTTACACAAGCCTGCATCTGTCCCTGTCATTAGTCGGAGCGAGATAAATCCAGAATTATTGGTTTCGAAAAACCGTTACGTCCTAAGTTTGGTCTTCATTTCACTCACGACTCAAGTAGGTACATATTGGTGTTCTTTTTTATCGTCTCTGAAGGCTCCAAAGTAAAATCTACGAAAGGAAAGTCAACATGAGGGATTTTTGAGAGGAGCGAAAGAGAAGTACAGAGCTGTTATCTATTGCTTTTTTCCAAGACTTTGACCACCCTATCTCTAAGGAGGCGAGCCCGCTTTCCTAATTTTTCATCCTTCATATACGAAGTGGGTTCATAAATACGCTGGAAATATTCTTAGCACTTTTTGCTACGATAGTTTTCACCTATTCCATATAGTTATACAGGGTAACCTGCTGATATTTTGTCCTTTTTGATAGCTATGGTTATCGGTAACAAGGGTTATCAGCGTTTTAACTCCCGCAGGCAGCGCTCTAATCTCAGAATTACAAAGTCTCAATGAGAGACATGGAGGATTACAGTTCTTTTGACTTTCCGTTCGATATTTAAACGACCGCTGTAGACACGCGTAATTACTATATCCAACCAATAGTTAAGATTGAAGGTACTATTCTGCCGGTTCAAGTCCCACCCTGTGAGGTTTAAACCCGCTATCGTAGGGTTACTAGACCTCCAGTCTCGGAAATGTCCTATCTTTAACGCTGATCAGGAACATCTGGTAGTTAACATAATTCCTACCCTGAACCATTCCGATAATGGAAAACAATGTTCATTATTTATCCTGATGAACTAGGTTCTCTACGATTTATTTACATTCCCATCAACGGTTGTGGCTTACTTCCTTTTGTATAGGTGCTAACCAGAGATCAACTTTTATTCCTTTTTTGTCACAAATAATTACAGCTCATCCACTACTGTGTTAAAATTGAAGTAGTTACACTAAGCTAGCAGAAGGTGACTCACTTATTTGGAAACTCTGCTCCATAGTGAAGGACCTATGGCTTTCCCAGTGAATGAGTAGGATGAAGCCTTGACGAGTTAGGTACCGGTTGAGGCCTTTCTTCGACACGTTTCTACGAGCAACTCACTCATCATTTTCAGAGCATATTGACAGACAACAACTTAGGCATGTTATAGCCTTGAGGGCGATGAGCGAGTGGTTTGTCTTCAGGGCTGCAGTTTTGATTGGCCCTGTTGAACCCCCTTATTTCTTCTTTCTAGTCACATGGTATTTCCTTCATACTTGTATTTTCTCTGTTTGGGGTATGCTGTTCGTAATTTAGTGCATCGTTTACCCCCAGTGAATTGTTTTCGATTGGAACTCATTGGAGTTTCATTCAAGCATACTGCTACCACTCACAGTGGCAGTAATATAGTTGACATCAACTGAATCGTTTGAAACACGACTGTGAAATCAACCCTTCAAATTAGAGGAATGATTTCATCATGTCTCAAATGTCAAGATCTTGGGAAAGTGATGCGGGCGATAACGAATTTCAAGGACAAGAGGAAACTGTTATAAATAAGGAGGTTCTTAACCGTATATTACAATGCGAGTCGAGTAGGCCGCATGTGAAATGAGATTAGGTAATCAGCAACTTAATTATTAGTCTATTCAAATGACAAATGAGTTGCATTGGGCACAATTGGAAAGAGAGTTGATATGTTTTTTTTTGTTGCCAAAAGTAATTACTACCAGTATCAAAGTTATGATTTCATTTTTTGTAATTATAACATATATACATAGTTAAAATACTTTCACATTAAATAACAATCCAGAATACGAACGTTAAAATCCGTTTCATAAATGCAGTTATTGCTAAGAGAGGCTCATATACGCTCGTTTCGTTTGTGGAGGTAACCGAAGTATTCATAGAAAATTAAATAAAGACAGTGATAGCAGAATGCGATTAGAATTATGTGGGATATACTGCATATTTTTCAGTTTCATACCGAAAGAAACTAGTATAAATCCATGGTGTTTTATGGTTGCTTTTTAAGCATGCAAAATTCAAACGGTTGATTTAATTTGTTGAAATTATAATATATTCTTAATGCTTTCTCATTATACATGAATGTATTATGCAAACGTGTATCCTCTTGAAAAACACATTGGACTGTGGCTTTCCTTGAAGAGGGGTCGTTCACCTAACTGCATTTTGTAATATAAATTAACCTAAATATTTTTCTGCAAAACAATTGGTGTCACAGATGCGACTTGACCTATGCAGAATCTTTGCTACTAGTTTAGCGTATATTTTGTAGTTTATTGTCGACAGGAAACAATATCGTTACCACTCCTAATTGTAAATTATCATTATCTTGAAATTCACTAAGCAATTTTTTGCGTCTTGCAAATACATGTAATTTTATCTTTCTTAAATCGTTTGACAAAAGGTTTAAAATTGACACTTTCTGAAGAGATGTGGCTTTCACCTAAAAACAGGGAAAAAAAGTTTGGTATTTTCCCAGCGTTTTATTTTAAATATGCGTAAAACATAACTGTTGGGAAGTATAAATAAACGCCACGAATTCATCGCAAACAGCGGCTTCGAAATGTTATCTAAAGACCCCATGACACAATTTCAACTTGAATTCAAGAAGATGATTGAATGGTGATCGGTCCTTTTCAGTCCGATAGAAAAATGCCGTCATCATCATGATCATCATTAGTCAGCAATTCTCAGATTAGTTAGACGCAGCTCTCCATATCTCTCTTCATATTTACTTATTTATTCTCTTTCATATCCTTCATCACTTGTTCCATGTATATCTTGCACGATACATTCCTATGCCGTTCTTCCCTTCCACTTGTCCGTCAACGACTATCTATATCACTCAAATATATGACTATATCACTCAAATGAGTCCGCTCCCCGTCCAGACTCTATGATTTACCTAAATTACATAGGCCCAGCATACCAATCCGCTTCGTTGCCTGTATAGTGTGAGAGCACTAGCACAGCACATATTTTAGTAAGTCTGACACGATATACTGAGGCCTAACGAGCTTTACACCGAAATACCGGGAGAAAATTCCTATTAGCAGATTCAATAAAACCCTTGCAACTGTGGAAAACACGAAGTTGAATCCAAACCATAGCAAAAATATACTTCTTTCGGAACCGATTCAGAGAGCTTTAGAAATTGTCAAAAGTCTTCCCTTGGAAGCCACATCCGGCCATGACGCCATTGTTTTCTTATATGTACCTAGGCCTAAAGCAAAATGATTTCAGGCTCAATGACAAATTTTATCAACAGAAGGACGGTTTGGTGTTCATGTATGGCTCTGTCACATTTGGCAGCGGACCTATTCATGAATGAACTAAAAATCAAGTTATTTCAATCAGTCACTAAATATTTATTTAAAATCTTTCCTAATAAAGGTATATAGATTATATTTTATGCTGTTGGTCAGGCAACCTTCGCCAAGCCGAATACTTTTTAGACTCTAATCTTTATGCGCAAACAGAATTCATTTACCATTGATGTGTAGTCCGATGGTATTCAGACTATCAGGTTTTCAGACTTGAATATATCCATATTGATAATAAACACAAGTTTTTCATAAATTAGAAACCGATATACATAGATAAGTGGATCCACTTAATGTACAATCACACGTAGGTACGAATAAATATGTTCTGGCATTCAGACTTGAATATATCCATATTGATAATAAACACCAGTTTTTCATAAATTGGAAACAGATATACATAGAAAAGTGGATACCGGTGATCTACAATCACCCTTAGTTACGAATAAATATGTCCGTAATTATATCCTTGGTTCATAGGTTCACCAACATTCCCTTCCCTTTAGTTTTATTTACATAGCTGTTTTCAATTCCATTTCGGAACAAATAGGCACTTCAGACCAAGAGAAAACATATAAGGATGGAAATGGAAGGGAAAGGATTATCTAGCGAACAAATCAAAAAGCCTACGGGCATTAAATCGATGCCTAATACCTTTTTATAGCAGATACCTTAATAAAGTCAAGGGTTATAATAAATTGCCATTTGTTTGTACTTCAAACATCAATCCAGGTTTTGGTTGAAGTATTTGGCGTAATGAATAATAATGACTCCTATTTGGAAAATATGATTTGATAAATTTCTTCTCATTTCTCATATTTTTAGGAGTCATTGACCATACCTAGAGCCTTCGACTGATCGTTAACAACTCTTACCATTTATTGGCTATATATTCATACCTTGAAGGACGAAATGGAGCGTTGGGTGGGTAAGGTGGCCGTTGTGACGGGAGCCAGCGCCGGTATAGGCGTCTCCATAGCGACGCAGTTGGTGGAACACGGCATGATTGTGGTTGGACTAGCCAGGAGGGTGGAACGAGTGGAGGTAATTTTTTATCCAATGAATTAACAGTAGAGTTAGAAGCAAAATTCATCAATTGGCAGTATTCTATTTTTTTATACCCACCCTATTTTGATGGAGTACTAATCTCTCTTCATGAGTCTCATTCTACCGGCAAATAAAAACAATAAAAAGGATTTACGAGTATATCTACATTCACTAAAATGAAAACAAAACTACCCACATTCCCTAAAATAACAAACCATCGAAAATCTATTTCCCTGAATTGTAAAAATTTCCTTCCAGGACCCCAATAAACCGCCGGAAATTGGTAATGTAATTGGTAATTGGTAAAGAGGATGATGTAGCAAACCAGCATCAATTAGTAGATTCAAATGAGATTTTAAGTTAGGGAAAAAGTGTTGGAAAGCATTCATTCGTTCTATAAGATAAGCCGTCAAAGAGCTCTAACATTTATAAAATGACCAGTAAAAACAAAATAAAATTATAATCCATTCAATCCCGAATAATATAACTCATCCTCAGTTTCCTAAGCACTTTTCTAAACTCAACGAATATCCTTCTAGTCATACTCGTCGTGACCCGTAAGCACAAAGAGCCCAGATGGTGATAAAGAAATCCTGGCAAAAGTTAGAAGTTCGGGATGGTGTCGCTATTCTTTGTAATTCATCCATCATACCGGCTCCTTCTCTATTCTACATCTCTCTATAGATTGGAATATTCCAAACCCTTTTTTCATGACACCCTTATTCTTTATTCTTTTTCTCCCTCGTACGCTCTCACTAGGGATTCCACCCTCGAAGACGACCTTCAACGTTCTGTTAACCCTGAGTAACAGCTCCATCCACAAAATATACCTTTTCCTAATTTATACTATATAATTTCTTTCCTCCCCAATCATGCACCGTACACCTAAATTATAATGTATTTCGGCCCATTGCATTATGGCCAGTTTTTTCCACACCAACAATTCTATGCTTTCCAAACTTTTCTCGTCAACATACCCTGGCGTTCATGTCTCGGATTCGTAAGGCCTGGTTACAGGATACATTAACACGTACAAGTTAATTTGCGAATGCATTAACGCGAGAATGAACGCGAATATTCACCGTGTAACCACATCATGATGTGCAAAATAATTAATGCGTGAGCAGAAAATAGAACCTGTTCTGTATGGTTCATGAATTCGTACAATATCGTGATTCAGGGACATCTGGTGGCAGAACACGGAAACGACTCACTGTTTATTTACCTTTAGTGGAATTTCGATCACTAATGTATGGCTGTCTTTTCGTATTTCTTTGACCTTTGCTTCGATTGGACACTCTCCGCGCTTTACCGTTTGCCTTTAGCACCTCCTGGACTTTCCTCAAGGAACCATTTTTGACCTATTTCCTTCTTCGCACACTTTTTCCCATAATCGACCATCCCACCGTTACCCGATAGTACACTATCGGGTAGTCCAAATACGCTATTACAATTAGCGTACTATTAGTACGCTAATACTACGCTAATAATGGCTTGGACCAGGGACAGGTAGACATTCTAATTTTTTTAATTGGTGAGAGGCCGTACTTGTTCGACCTCCGGAATACCTTGTACAAAAACAAGGGGAGGAGGACATTGTCATGCAAGCGGTAGTGGATGAGATATGTTCTGTATGGTAGAAATTATGAAATCATAATACAAATAAATGCGGCAGCAGCAGCTTTTATCACTTCGTCGGAATCCATCTCAGTGTCCAGACAGGCAAAAATCGGAATTAACGGTAGGTTAACAACGTTCCATTCGGTTTGTCTAAGAGGTACCAAGGTCGAAAACGGGAGAGAAACGTCCAGCAAAGGCGGAGGTCAATTAAGGGTCTGCCGGGGTAATCCATAAGGGGCACAGGTCAACTAGTAAATCAAAGTTCAAACGAAGCAGAGGTCACAATCATACTAATATATAAAAATGAAGTGGAGTCTATCTGTCTGCCAGTTCTATGTTACGCATCTCCTCAAAAACTACTCAACCAATTGAGCTGAAATTTTGTGGGATTCTAGCGTATACACCAGAAGGTGCTATAGGCTATACAAAAAAGGTTCAGGGCATGGGTTTGAATCCTGCCGCCAAATATGTATTAATATTGGTTTAAATGGACTTTTTCATTTTATGGTAGCGCAAGAGCTTTTTCTTTCGTTCAATGATGTAACTAAATATTAGTAGATTTCTTTCATTCTTTCTGTATTTAATGGGAAAATATTCAAACTTTCTTATTCTTTTAACGAATTCACTCTTTGTTCTACAGATTTCTGGGCAAGGTGTAATTTATGTTGAAATTTACTGTTATTTTCGGTTCATTTCCGAGAGTTGCTAAGGCCTTTGCCATTGTCGTCACCGAAATGAAAACATCGTTTATGCTTATGCAGTTCGTCGTAATGGGATGCCGTAAACGACAATGGGCTTTTCGAGATGACATAGGAAGATGCTGAACGCATTGTAGACTATTCGTGAAGCAAGATCATCCATATTTTTCCGCACAAAGATACGCACTGCCTGCTAGCGCTACTCACGGATTTAGAAGGTTAAAATTAGGAGTATTTAAATAAATGAATGCTTGAGTGGTGCTCAATTGTAATTTTTTTTCTTTACGGGTTAGTGCATTTGAACTAACCTGGAACATGAAGAGTAGTAATGGAACGCTTTTGAAATCGTCGTCGATGAAGAGAGTTTGAGGTTTTAAATAGTTTAATAAAAACCAGAGAATAAAATTCAAATCCCAATGAAACATAATGTCTCATTACGTATCCGTGGGATGTTCATTGATGTCACTGCAATGATGCCAAAAAAATTTCATTCCAAAGCGATGCCGTAAACAGCATTGTTCTTTTCGTGAAGATATTGAAAGGTACTAAAAGATATATCGCTGCTAATTCTTAAATCTATATCGGCCATTTCATTCGGAAAAATATACGGACTTTTCGTACTACTCCCAGCTCAAATAGGTTTGCATTTGCTAAAACTAAAAGTATTTAAATGACAGTTTCTGTGGGGCTCAAAATGTGAATATTTTATACATTTATACCGTATACCGAAGTGGACAGCTTTCAAAATTGTTGTGTTTTGAGACACAAGAACGTGATAAGAAACCTAAATGAAGTCAAACCAAAAAAAGGAGCATCAACATAAAAAAATTGTAATTTAGTGATACATCAAATATCCTTTATTAGATATGAACATATGTCACCGAGCGACAAGTACCTGATTTCATCATCATCCGTCAACAATCGTATGATTGGTTTCATGCAGCTTTCCACCCTATTCTTCTATCGGCAAAACTTTTCATATTGACGAAACTCCTCTATTTTACATCCTTCAACACTTGTTCCGTGAATCTCATATGAAGCCTACCTTTTCAATTCCTTGTCTTTGAATTTTAAAGTCAAGACCCAGCAATCGGAAAGTGACTTCACGAAGCCCAGGTCCCGCGCCGTCATCCCTTACATCGCCGGGACAACCGAACGGATCTCTCGGATACTCCGTGGGGCTAACATCGAGACGCGGTTCTCCACCCTCAATCTAATTGTATTTGAGTTAGTTAGTTAGTTTTAGGCCGAAATACTCAGAAGTGGATTCATCATACCGGTAGAAAATTTAAAAAAAACACTGTAATACCACTCTAATTAAATAGTATAGAGCATGATAGTATACATACAAGTTCCACCTGGCATTTAAATCCTAATTAATGAATTACCAATTTGGTTTTTCTAAATTAATCGGCGTTGAAGCTCAAGGCGCTAGGCTATGGTTGAAGTTCTTGAGTTTTTAATTGTGTTGCTGCATTTTATGTCTAATTAAAATCAAAATTGTGTAATTTTCTGAGCACAACATATTTCTGGGAAACCGAGGGGGGAAAATAAAAATGGACTACTGCTCGCTGTACGCAGATGTCTGAATTCTCTCATAAGATTTAAAATACTAAGTTTTTGATGAGATGATGATATCGACCTTGGGGTTGAGTATTTGCAACGGTTTATGCACTTATGCCTTCCATTCGAAAGTGCTATTTCTGATCGCCTTCTCTTCCTTCTCGTACGCCGTACAAATCCCTACCCTGAGCAGGAGTTGGCCAAGAGCCTGTCAGGTCGCAAGGGTCGGTTGCACGCTGTCAAGGCTGACGTGAGCAACGAGGATGACGTGGTGAAGGCCTTCGAGTGGGTCCGCGAGAAACTGGGTGCGGTCCACGTCCTGGTCAATAACGCCGGTTGGGCCCCCAGCGCCTTTTTGTCGAAAAGTACGTACCTGCCATGGCCAAATCTCTGATCAGCCCCTTTTCACCTTCACTCGGATTGGTTCCATTTACGTTTTTAGTGTAAATTTCGTAGCGTTAGTCTTTCACAGAATTCTTAATTTCTTGACGGTTTACGTAAAAAAAATCACAACATTGACTGCTCATGTAAGATAACTCTGGATATATATATATTGAACGTTTGGCACAATTAATAGAATAAATTATTTTATAAAATTTCTTTAAAAAAATATATTTCTCAGATTTCAAGTAAAAAAATATCTACTCGTTATCAACAATTCATTCCCCATTCTCAATTTACCCAACATATCATGTAACTCAAATATACAGGAAATATATCTAACAATAAATATGGATTTAAAAAAGATGTTCTATTAAATCACTGTTTCTTATTTCCAGTATTTAAGCCTTCACATCTTTATTTAATTTGATTTACAATCCCATTCTTCGACATAACGATAAATCTTTTAAATTTACCAGTGTTACCTCGTACGGAGTCCGTAAACGGTCCATTAGGTTCTTACTATCAAGAGTGTAGGCACAATTCTCTGTTTGGAAACTACTTTCTATTTGTTTTCCAGGATGATCATGTGATTTTGAAAATAATTGACCTCTCATTTGTGCAATGAGGAAATAATAGTGTATTTTTCATCAATAATTTCTTTCATTATTCTTTTTTCACTCCCACCTTTTCCCGGCAGTGAAGAGAGAGGATTATAAGAGGATCCGATCATTATTCGACACAAACGTGATGGGAGTCATCATGTGCACCAACGAGGCGATCAAACTAATGCGGGAGAAAGGCATAGATGACGGGCACATCGTCAACATCAACAGGTAAATACTCAGACATTTCAGCATCGTTGTGTGCAAACCACAAACAGAAATAATGCCTTAAATAGTTCATGCAACGAAGGAATCCAGAACGTACGATTACTCAGCGATGGTGAAATTTAGGAAAGGGCTTCCGACAGATCTATAAAAATCATAGTTCTTTTTTATTTTTTGCTCAACCAGCCGAGGCAGCCTTTTTGAAAATTTTCCGTCCCGAAAGCAATAAATTCATGGGTTGAATTCCGATCAAGGAATGGATTCCTTGTAGCGGTCATAGGATAAATATCATAGGTATGTCGGTTCGACATACTCTTAGCCGTCAAAGACCGTAAATAAGAGATCTTTTGCTATTTTTTTCTGATTAACAGAATTCGCTGGGAACAAGGAACGCCCATATCACCTGATAAGTGGATTTCAAAACTGCATCAAATATATTACCTATCATGTAGGCATGTAGTGATAAAATCTGAGTTGTTTTTCTCCCTATTTGGCAGCAAACTGTATCATTCCACTGAACCTGATACTCTAGTTGAAGTTATGTTTCATCGGGCTCAGGGTTTCCTATCAATTTCTCTGTGTCAGGCACAACGCAACAAATTGAAAATTCTTCAACTCCGCACACATTCCATCGGTGATACAAGATTGCAGGATATCTTCTTTTGGATGCATTTTTCCAACTTTGAATTTTATTTCTATGCAAAAAATATATCGGTGAAATAATTCACCTCCGGTGTGACTAATAAACGTCAGGATAGCGACTCTTTAGGTAAATCAACAAAGCTTTGAAAAACACAACTTTTTTAAAGGGCTTATTTTATTAGGCTATCTTTTGAGGAATTTATAAATGCTATTTAACGATGAATGTCAACTTAATAATTACGTTATTTATGTCCAGCACACAACTATGGTAGCGAAGTTGTAAATAATCAACAGGTGAATACTAGAATAATTACAAGTAGGTATATATAGTCATAAATTTGGGGTTGGCAAGGTCATTAAATTTCAGGGACAAGAAAGATATTAGTGAAAATGGGATCCATATGGAAGGTTTCCTCAGTTTAAGCTGCCTCCTACCCTGTGTATTCCATGCCAACCAAAATATTTTCCATCCCAAGCATTTCCCTCTCTATTTTGTGTCTGTTCTATGTACTTACATAATAATAATGTCTCCTGTTGTATTCACCTGATAACCACGTGCACCATCGAAACCAATGTCGTATGCGATTAATAAATAATGCATTTCTAGTGCTAACTTCTCTCAGTCATGTGTAAAGTGACCGAAAATGTATGCTATTTGAAGAATCGATGTTTAAATAATCAGTTTATTTTCTCTGAAACTAAATAATCAGCGGACTAACTACATATCAACGGAAAAAGAGACTACCAAAGTGCACATGCTCCGGCTTGAGAATCCAAATCTTTGGGTCAAAATGGTCCGTCAGTCAGAGACCCTACCTCTTCTCCTACTTCGTAAGGGTTATTTACACCAAGGTGCCCATGGAGCCACGGTTTTACTTCCCATCCGATGGACGGAATACTGAACTTGAGGTGCTCCTTGCTTAGCCGAGCCGAGAGTGGTATAAAAATCAATAATTTCCGCTACTCTCGAGATTCGAACCCTGATCCTCAGAATGAGAGCCCATCGCTCTATTCAACCCACCAACCCAATCCTTTTTATAAAATATGTCGACTTGGCATTATAATATGTCGATCTCGCGTTTTGTGATGCTGGTTCATAATATTTTTCTCGTATATAATAATAATAATACGCTTATTATCGCTTATGTTGACAGTACTGCTGGACACTACATAGGTATGGCACCGGGATTCACTGCCTACATCGCATCGAAGCATGCCGTGACAGTCATCACGGAGGGTCTTCGTCGTGAGCTCGTGGAGCAAAAGTCCAAGATTAGGGTGACTGTGAGTAATTTCATTCCCTTTTCAACTAAAATTTCTTAGCTCGTATGTTTTTGAATCTAGGATAAAATTCATGTAGCACTAACGATTATAATGGTCTATAGTAGGTATCACTTACACATTTTCTGGCGCTTAATATTTTTCAACGCATAAAATTAAAAATAAACATGTCTTTATAAAGACTGAATTTAGGACACTATAAAGTTATAGGATGAGAAGTAAAAACTTAAGCGTTCCACAGGGTAAAGAGCTTTATTCCGACATGTTTCACTTCACTGAAGCATCACCAGGTACATGTACCTGATGATGCTTCAGTGAAGTGAAACATGTCGGAATAAATCTCTTTACCCTGTGGAACGCTAAAGTTTTTACTTATCATCCTATATTATGGAATTCCACAAAGTCTTGGCCTCTACCATCCACTGCACTATAAAGTTCACTCTTAAAATGGGTAATGTGCGTTGAAATTTATTTCTCGTGTAATGACGATGAACTTGATACGAAATTTTCTCACAAGTTAAAATATATAAACCAAAATATTCATTGCCCACCACAAATATTATTGAAAGCATTTAAAATGTCCCGAAAATTGACGAAAGTCACTTGACCTGAAACGCCTTGTGATGTCACTGCACAATAGGTATAAGTTCCATACTGCAAGGAAAACAGACGTTTATTTTAGAAGATATGTTAGGGAATTGCTAGGGAAACAGACTTTTATTTTAGAAGCAAATATACTGTTTTGAGTATTTTAGCCGTCCCATAATTGAAACAAAGACTCAAAATGGATTTATTAAAACATAATCCAACAATTTGCCTTTGGTTGACCCCCTTATTGTGGCATTCTTCTTAAAAAAAACAGCTTTTGCTTCGTAATTCAGAGACTCGCGGAGTGAAATCGAACACTATACAGGTATGATATATTTTATGAACGATTTTCTCGTTGCGATCAATGCTACTTAAATAAAATATCGAAATAGGTAGATAAATTTATGCATTAAAGAAAGATAAAAATAGATGCCTTTTCGATAATTATTCATCACACAACTTCTGCTGGCTCTACACGCTACAACGAGCGGCCCGGATCAGCCGAATTAACGGCTGTTACCGAATTAATACCGTGTAGAGGCGTCACCATTGCTCAGCCGAAAATTTGGCTTAGCAAGCCTCGGGACCCCAGCTTAAGTAATACGCTTCGTTTGTGTTCGGATTAAACAATTCTTGTAGCGCGAAAACGCGGTTGCTGTTTAAAACCAGGATAAATAAGATTCTCAATCCAACGGAAGGAAAATGGAAAAAAGTTCCGAAAACTACCGAAGGTAATAGAAGGGAAAATTTACCAGTTATCTCATTCTCAGAATAATTTTCAATACCAGTCATGTTGAGTGTTTACAATGTCATTTTCAATCTTCGGCATCAGATGGCGAAGTGTCGATTTAAGTGTTTCGTGTAGAACTGAAAGCGGCTCAGCGTTCAGGCTGAGCCAAGTACGCTTAGAGCAGGCGATAGTGTAGAAGTGGCATAATACACTACTTACAACAGATAAACAACGACCATAGAGATACCGTGAAGTTACGTCATGTGATGACGTCGTGTTTTCAAGCTGCCGAAAACGCACAATTTTAAAAGAGTAATGTATTTGCTACACGGCTTAATACTTTAGCAAAATTTTCGCCAATCACATTTCAGCTAATAAAATTCTCATTCAAAGATTTTATAAAAAAATTGGGTGTGCTTAGGACCACACGGGAGAAGTGTAAACTTCTTTGACCGATTTATATTCCCAAATAAATCTGAATAATAATTGAGCCACGCTTTAATCACTCTTTTGGTCACTACGCCGTGCAGAAAGCTAGACTTTTGTATTTTTTGCTCTTTATGTGAACGTATATACAGAGATTATCATCGAAATTTCGCGGTAATTTACTCACCATTGTATTAACCTCAATTGGAACATTAATTACTTGACCATAAATCCCAAACTGACCGTGGATTTGTCGCAGTCGCCTTATTTGCATGAAAGGAATGCGGGGTGATATTAATCTTTCAGTCACCAAATCTAATGGAAAATTTTTCAAACTATCTGGAAATGGGGGATATTTGAAACCATTATATACTGATAGCTGTGGAATATTATTTTTGTGAATGCTTGTGATACCGGTTGCACATTTCTGAAATTCCGATTTCTGAACTGGAACAATTTTCCTGATTAATATTATGCTTTTCGTACTCTTAATATTGGTAAATGATTTTAAATCATTTTGAAACCAAAGTCTATTACAAACATCGCAAGCATGTCCAAATTCATTATTAATCAATTGCTTTAAAAACTCTTTATGTGCCAACAAATGTGTTGAGAATGAGTGGACATTATTTGCTGTTGTGGTTGTGCTTGTGCTTGTATTAGAGGTTCGTTAATATTACCCATACCCTTTTCGTCTGTTGTTTCATTACCCTTTTGATTTTCTTGCCGCTCTCTTCCACTTTCTGCATTTTCTAACATTGTGGATTCAACACATGTTGCGTTGCCTTCATGACGTTTGTCCATGTTCCCGTGCCTACAAAAGAATTCCAAATTAATAACATTTCTCGATATAGCAGATCAGGTGCGTAGGTCGAATTTCCGAAAGAAATTCTCATAAACACCCATTTTTTATGAAAAACCATTTCCCCCCCCCCCCAAATTTGTCGGAAAAAAAACTTTTTGACAAGATCAGAACAAAATCTGAAACAAATTGTCAAGAATTGTTCCCAAAAAAATTCTCAAAAAAGCTCCACCAAGATCTCGGAAGCTTCGGTACGTGGGACGAAGTCTCTAACCACTACGCCATCTTAATCTGAAATAGGGCGAGCCTTCACATGAGTTTACATTCGGCATGCTAAGCGGGGCCCCGGTAAAAAGAATCTGACGGTACGTGACGCGAGTTGGCTCTTTTTCCCCAATGCCAATAGTGCCCAACGGGCCAAAAGAAGTGTACACTCCAAAAACAAAGTGCATGTTCCTCATTAACTGTAGTGAACCACGCAAATATCCTTCATTCCCTCAGTACAACCTTCATTCCTCTCCCCTCCCTTATGTTACAGCGGAGAGGCATATAAATATACGACTACTGTATGCCTAGGTAATAGGAGGTTCCACCGAATTATGGAGTAAATTCCATTTTTGTTAAAATTTCAGGGCTTATCATCTTTTGGCCTTCTCTCGATTATCAATAAAGTAATGTGGCCTATCCATCATATATTTGAAGACAAAGGGGTTGCAAATCACCAATTTAATGCGTCGCTATACGGCAAAACATGGATGTTGCAGGAAAATTCCCATGTTAGCAATGTAAGGAGAAATGTCATTTTGGGGAAAAACTAATATAGTATGCGCGATTTGATGTAGAATTTAACATTATAAAAAATTGTTTTGTGAAGGATGTAAAAGAGAGGAGCAACATATGAAGAGGTTGGCCGATAGAAGAATCCAGTGGAGAGCTGCGTCAAACCAATGTTCACCGGTGTTGATGAAAAAAGTGTTGGCCGTACCTCACTTGTTTAAATAACAAAATATTTTAACTCAAAAAAAGCAGAAAACCCTAGTTTCATGTGGCGCTACTCTATGCTGTTAACATTGGCAAAGTAGCTGCTTGAGACGTTACGTGATTACGAACCTATCTACACACATAATTTTAGTCTATACCTTAACAAGTTAGTTATTGTCTCTTTTATGTTATTTCATTGGTATTTGCCATGGTTCAAAACATAACGTTATATTTACGAGGGAATAGTTTAAAACTGTATAAGAAAAGATAGAATCCATATTAGAATGTGATATAGCAGGAATCAGCATGTATTCTCACTTTGGGAAATTAAACATGGTAACAACACATCATCCATGTTCTGAAGTCAAAATGAGCTAAAAGAGGTTGTAAAAGTGGAATGCTACTACAACGTGATATATAATCTAATGCAATTATTGTGCATGCGTTAAAATATAAGAGATGAATTTCCATATTGGAATTTTTCTGAATCTGCATTTATTCATTAAATAACGTAGCTCTTATTCGAGATTTTGATATGTGGAGTCATGCCTGATCCTCCTGAAACAAAAAAAATTATCATTTTCATAATAAAGTCCACATATGAACTCATTTTATATATTAAAAATTCATAAAATAGTAGAATTTAAAACTGTATGGCGTTAGGGAGCTACTTATACAATAATTATTTTACCTTTTGAAAGATGTGAGTTATTTTGTTTTTTCAGAGCGTCAGCCCTGGAGCAGTAACAACGGAAATAGGACTAGCATCCGAGATACCAAACTGGGAGGAATTTTCCGCTAAGTTGCCAACTCTTACCGCCGATGATGTCACCAAATCTGTTATTCACGCTTTAGCAGCACCCTCCAGTGTCCAGGTAAGACAACTGGCACTGCAAATCTCTTTGAATAACAACGGTTATCTCTATCAAGAAGATATATTCCTTTGACACTTAGATGGGAATGTCTTGATTCAGGCCATATTGCTCAGACGAAAGTAGCTGAAAAAGATTTTGCATCACGCGGCTCATCCGATAATCAATGCATGCAAACAAAGTTAACCGAAATGCCACAACAGGGATGACAGTTTCACATTTTCAAGTGTTTGAATCACGAGTTCAAATATAAAACAGAACCAACCAACCTCAGAGCCCCTGACGGGATAGTAGCCTGCATAACACAAGTAATAATCCGCATCGAACATTTCTGACGTGAAGAATTAATTAAGATAGAATATTTATTTTTTAATCTGGTATTACAATAAAACAGTATTTAGGTAACCCCTAAGGAGCAAACCTGCATTTGGGCTACTATCAGGTAATCCATGCAAACAATAGTAACAAACAATAAGTAATTAGAATTTGCAAATATTTATACAAATCAAATATTTATGCAAACCTGTGAAGAATTACACAATAGTATGGAAATTGTCACAAAAATAGAGCAGTGATAACAGTGATTACGAGTGACACAGATAAATGTATGGTCAGATATAGTAGAGCTGTAACAAATACAACAAAGAACTAAAATAAAGAATGGTAAATTGCATTTAACTCTTCAAAAATCTTTTCAAATTAGTTTTTTAAAAAAATTTCCCTTCATCAAATCTTGAACTTCAAAAAGTTTGGGGAATATAAGGGAAGGCTTCCGCTATTACAATTCGGAAGTTCGCCTCTAATTCTCATTAATTTATTTGAATGAATTAATCCGCGCATCGCTGACCGACAAATAAGTATCGATGAAGCATATATAACTATCATAGCTTGGTGATTCCTCATGTACAGGTGTGATACCACTAATTGCAATGGAAAGTTACGCAGAGAAGACTAATAGACTGCAGGAAAAGAATCTGTTATAAAATCGATGTCTTTCAAATTTTTTTGACCGAAACACAATCGGAAAAATAATTAGAGTATAAAACCGTCTGCTCCTTCGAAACATAACACGACAGAATAGTTAGTTCTTTCTTTTTTTATCACATCAACATTATGGTATTCAAATAGGCTAACTCAAACAATCTCAGCTCATAATTGAACCAAGTCACTGCTAATTTTTGCATTAAGTACTTCAGACAGTACGCATCATAGAACATGATCCGAATGCTTACAAATTTAGTGTAGTAGGATAAGAGTTAGGTCCGTAGCTACAACTTTAAGAATGAATTTAAGAGGGATGATTTTGGTGTGATGATTGCCACATAGGTATATTTTTCAAAGCACCCTAACTCGTAAAAGGGAAGTGGTAGATATATTTGTGCAAAGTCCATGTCTTTATGTAAATGCAGAGTGGAGAGTTTTTCAATCTCTGAACTCCTTAGATCGGATGATAAACTGTCCGATTCTAGGTACCATTGCTGAGAAAAAAGACAATTTTTGCATTTCCCTCTGTCATTAATTCATTCTTTTCCACTAAAATCCTAACGATTTCTCTCCTCCCAGAAAAATACAGAGGATCAATTCTAAAAATATCATTATTTGATAAATACAAATATTTGATAATACAGTAACTAAAAACCATATGATTCTAGATACTAAAGTTGATTGTCTCATCCACGAAGAAATGCAACTGGATCTAATTTGCTGACTGATTTAAATCAATGCATTCCAACCGTGTTGCTGTGCAAGTAGCGTAATTTCACTACAGTAACAAAATTAGCTCTTTTCTACGGAATTTAGGCAATAAAAAATCTTGAACACATTATGTACGCTCTGCTCATGGATGAAACCATTCATTTCCCAAATTACAGATTGCCGAAGTCATCGTTCGACCAGTTGGAGAAGTAATCTGAGAACGTGACCACGGAATACTTGGTCCAGATGTCAAATTCTTCAGTAGATATTTCGATGGTGGAGGTGAAATAATGTTTGAAAATTTACGTTTTGAAAAACTCAAGTTGTAATAAAAATGCTCTAAAGAGTCATTTTTTATTATTTTCTACCAATAGTCTCACACAAAATTTTTATACGTTTTTTCCGAGAGAAATAACTATAATTTCCTCCCTTAATTTGACAGACAGAGTACCATTTGTTTATATTAGGATATCATCCCGAGGGAGCCAAAATAGAAATCCAGAAGTGCAGCCGATTTTTCTATTAAACCTGTGCCCAACCTTTCTCTCATTGAGTGCTCTGTGTAGAATACTTTAGGTTCAGTTCTCCGTCCGTTGGATGGGATGTTAAATCGTGGGTTCCTTGGCACCGATCGGCTTACAGCGACGTCGAGTTTTTCTCCACTATTCCGCTTCTCCTAGTGAAATTCCTTCCTTCAATTATACTTATAATTTATATAGAAGTGAAACTTTTGCTGTAAAATGTTATCTGCGGATGTGAACTATTATATCGGAATGAATTTTTATTTCCCTAGCTTAAATAGTTCACATTTCAAGTTCGTGGATTTATTTTGTCTTATTCTTAGATTTTCTGTGTGTCATAATGTAATTATTTTTTTGTTTAGAGAGCTGTAGAGTGCTAGAGACCTAAGCTTTATATAAAATTTTACTAATCGTGATTGTTGAGCATTTGAGCATTCAGTGCATTCAGAAATTTTATTAAATTACCTTTGCTGACAATTTCATCGTTAAAAGTTGCCATAATGTTGCAAAAAGCTTTTCAGGTAAACGAATTTAAATCATGTAATTGCACACAATTCTATTTGCACCAACAAGACAAAATTAGTTAATTTTTAAATCATTTTAGGCAGGTTTATATCAAAGCTATTATACAATGCAGTTTGGGTGTTAAGGGATGCGTATAATTTGTGACGATGAACGAAAAGTAAGCCAGGTCACTTTCTTTGAGCGAATTAGGGTGCAGTAGGTGTAGCCTAGACTCTCAGAAATATGGTCGCTCTCAGACCTCATACTTCAGAGCTTCCTCAGAATAATGAATTGGCAACAGAGTTATTTATTATCATTCAGTTACGTGAGAGCGATAGTGGTTTTGCCCAACTTTGTTTCTTTGTGCCTCATTCCGCATTCGGAATCCTAACTACCTTTATCATATTTATACCCCAGGACCAACCGGACTAGTGTTTTCCAAAGATTAGCCCTAATTAGGAGCAACCTACAAGGATTGGCCCTCGCTACTAATTCAGATGAAACCTTATCTGTCTAATTATTTAAAGATCGACTTTATTCTTATTTAAAAAGACAACAATTTAATGGCGCTGATTGTGTTAACGAAGCTTATATTTTGCGTTTAATTCCTTTAGTTCCATTTTAATGATTTTATGTATACAACTATCGAAGCATAATTAAAAATTTGTTAAAAGTTCACTTGCTCTAATGGGTCATCCCAGATCATCAAAATGTTTCATTCATCTATTCAAACGATTCATTCACTCGTACGTAGGTAATTCCATTTCAGTTTTTATAATTTTCGATACTGATGTAAGCTATATTTAGTGAGTGATCACAAAGAGTTAATAAATCTACTAACAGGTTGCCAATATAAAAAAGAGTTGCTGAATGACATAAAACAGTTTGCTAAAATGATAACTCCCTCACTTGATTTCCATTAAGGCTGTCCAAGCACGGGTCTGTATACAGCAGTCAACATAATCTGAGCCCAATGGTCAACATAGTACCACATTTATTGATAACGATTTATAGCAATTATCAATAACATTTATTGATAATTGCTATATCTCATACAAGTAATCTGAAGTGATTCCCAGTTGTTTGGAGAGTCCTGCGCAGCTCACTGATCGAATCACTTCCCCTTCCGCTGCCGCTCAAATAAGTGTGGTGAGTTATTCGGAGAGGGACGAGAGTAAGAGTGTGAGAGGGGAAGGGATGACGTAATACCTTGAGATTGAATGGGAGGTAAGGGGAGGGGGTTCACGTGGGTCATTCGGTGATCGGCATTTCTGTTGCATCTAACGAAAATCTGCACTCGCTTATTCGTCGCTGAACTCAAGGCCTGCTGAGAAGGTAAGCCACTATGATTTTTACTTGCTATCGTTCTTCTTACTAGGAGTAACTGACCATATCCTGGCTCCTTAGCAGAGACCTGAAAATCCTAAAAAAATATTGACCATATACTTGACTGCCCTTTAAGGGGAAAAATGTAGTGCTTGGCGGGCAAAGTGGCTGTTATCACGGGCGCCAGCGCCGCACAGTGGGGCCAAAATCGGTTTGGCTGGCCAAAATCATAAAAATGAAACTAACGATTTAGAGGTGAAATTAGTTTTATTTTGTAAATAAATGTCCTAGGCATAGACTCGTATGATTTTTTTGGTTGTATGATGCCACTGTTACCTTTGGAGACCATTGAATGTAAATCAATTTTGTGCCACTTTTTTAGAGACGTGATTGCCTCATTTATTCCATTGACTCGATTGCGCAATTGCTAAGAATGAGAGCAATGAAATTCTACATCAATAAAGTAACATGTCTTAAGGTTTTTATCACGAATTTTGAGACAGCAATTACCAATAGAAAACTCTGTACAAGATGGTAATCAAACGAGGTACCATCGAAAAAATTTCGCGTTTCTGGATTGATATTCAAAAAATGTCTGACGAGGTCGGAGCAATTTTAAAAGCGCAAATACTTCCTTTGTGTGTCTTCTGTCATATATGAACAAATCAGCTGCTACCATGCGCAACATTGTGAGTAATGACAATTTAATCTTCTCCCTCCTAAGTCGGCCGGAACCGGCCGCATGGCGTTCTTTGACTTCTCGCCGAATTTAAATACCCAGTATCCCCAGCTTTTAATTCCCAAGTAGCAGTGCTCCTAAGTTTACGTCTCTAAATATAATCCTCAAATTTCGAAACACTGTCGTGAAATTTATAACAAATTTCCGTTAAAAATAGATTTTTAAGACTAATAGACATACCTTCGGGTTCATAGCTTATGGTTTATGGCTAGCGTGTTTATCAACATTTCCTACTATTCGGTGAAAATAATCCTGACCTCCTAACATGCATTCCGATAATCGAATTCATTCGATCCTATGGGCAAGTTGTGCATTAGCCCCCTTCCTCCTACAAAGGCGCGTGTTACTACGTGATGCAATGAATCATATATAGAGCGTAGTGCATAATCATCTGTCGCTTATGACCTCAAAGGCCAAGAGAAATAGAGGTCTTATGACCAAAGGAGCCTTCACTCAGCGCCTCACACCAAAGGTGCATGAGAAAGGGTCAGGGGGGCTGAAAGATTTTTTTCTTTTTTTGCGCCACATGTCTGTCTGAGCGTGAAATAGGAATGAGTGTTTTCTAAGAAAAACATATGCCCCCTAGAGGAGGCGGAAGCGTGGAGTGACCGAAAGAAGGCCCTTCGCAAGCCAATGCTGGTCACCCATTTTCGGCTATCTATCGTGAGAGAGAGGATGCCTTGGCCGCATAAACAAGCCATAGCAGGCGCGGTGTTTCCATCTTCTATTCTCGTATCTCAAAGTGTCCCATTCATTCATTGAAGAAACTAGGGCTCATTACCTCCCCGCGAACAAGCCCTCTTCTAAAATGACTCCAGAATCTTCTTTCAGCACTTAGCTGGTAATAATATGCCATCCCAAAGACTCATAAGGTCTTCGGGATTTTGTGAGTGCTGTGACTGATATTATGAGGTTCTGTTTCATCTCAGAGGAGTTAAGGATAAGAGAGCTGCGTGCCTTGGCGAAGATAAACACTTTCTAGCTGAAACAGAATCATATTAGTCTCAAAAGATTGCCCTCAGTATAGCAGAGCAAGACGGCCAGTGTAGGCCGAATTAGAAAGAGAGCGAATTGAGGCATTTAAACTTCCATTGGGAGAGGATTAAAGTTTCCGCGCCATAATAATTTTAGGTGGGGTAAGACGGGTGAATAAGCGCTTGCCCCTAGCTACCATAAGACTAGTGGTGGATGTTCTCTACAAGAATTATGTCTTTTAAAATAACTAGGCGAATGCTTTACACCCTGCTCATCGAGAAATCTAATGGTGGATGGTCAGAACGCTATGATCATATGTATTCTTATATGTTGAGGAACAGCTAGATTTGTCATTTCGTAGACTCGGCGATTTGTAGACACTGTGGAGATGTCCGGAAGAAATGGCAGGATAGCAGTCAAGTGCACAAAAGATTTCTTCACTCTAATGAAGGTTGGCTGAACAAGACAATCACTATCACCGTGATTTAACGTGACGTTGTTTAATTTTTTGACCATGCATATTTATGAACATTTTTTCGAAAAAATTTTGAAGAAAAAATGAAAAAGTTGTATTTCAGGGTATTGCCCTACAAAATGTGGTACATCAATATGTCGTCAAAAATCTTTGCCATCGATTGATATAAAAATATTCTGCTCTTTAGCACCGCAAAATAACTTTTTTAAACAAAATAATCCAACAGTTTCGCGCATACGTGCTATAAAATCTGTTCAGCGGTATAGCACAGGCATAGTCATTTTGAATGAATTAATTGCATTGTAAAAGAGTTGCGTAGGTACATAAACAGTTTTCCATTAACAAATAACATTTATGCAATGCATGCCATTTTCGTAGTTTTAAAATGTATGTAGGTACTAAATAGCAACCTTTGCATGGTACATAGATATCAGTAAAATCATATGCAAACAAATATAAACACAACAGTAGTTATTATACTTTATAATCAATATTTAAATTTATATCTATATTAATAACTCTGTAGGGAGATTTGATTAATATATTAATTTACCTATATGTATTCTTAATGTGTCATCAGCAGATCGGATTATAAACTTGCGAGGTGATAATAATCCTTCTTGGGAAGATTCTTGAAAAAATCTCTGTATTCCTGTGCTCTAGTCCATGTACTTGATTGCTCTTAATTATTCTTTTTTATTAGCATAACTGAAATCAGATTCGGCGTTAGTAATTCCAGAAACCTATGTTAGTCATTTCTCTAAGCACTCAATGAGGTTTACTTCTTTTGACTACTTGGCTCGTTTTCTTTTAGATCGTGTTTTTTTCGTTGCAAAACGATTAGTAAAGCTTGCGAAAGTAACAATAAATATCCGAACCAGCCATTTATTATCAATTTCCTAAAACGATAAGTGCTATATTTCCATGGTAGTAAAAAATACTACAATTTCTTGAAAACGAACCGTGTGTGTTGCGGGGTAGTCTACCATCAACAGTCACACTACGCTGCACCTTAGTTTCAAGGACAAAATTTACAAAAATAACTTCAGATTCGGCTTCAGCAAGCACACAAACCCTTACATAGCGATTTTCGTTGACATATAACAAGATTTTCCTATTTTGGCCATCTTTTCGGCAATCGGCCCCACTGTGCGCCGGTATCGGCGTCACCATAGATACGAAGATGGTGGACCGAGGCGTGATAGTGGTCGGACTGGCCAGGAGAGTGGAGGTAATCGCTGACACCCTTTAATATATCCCTTCGCATAGATTAACAGTTTATTGTCCGTTACAGATAACATTTCACTTGTCTCGTAAGAGCGTGAGATCTATTTTCTTCGGGGAGGTGACCTCGTCTTCCTAAGTAGCATGTTTATAGGATCACTTCCTGCCGCACATATTTACGGTGACATGTAGGGCACCATTTACATGTAGATTGCATCCATCCATGCTTTTCTATTTTTTCCCTTCCCCGCTCTTACCCAGGATTCTATCCTCGATGTCGACCTTAAGCATTCTATTAACACGAACACTTCCGCCAATCATTTCCCTTTTCGTAATTCCTGTTAACAATTTTCCTTCCTGCGTAACCATGTTCAATCTTTCCACATTCGCTTGCGTTTCCATCAATTGCATTGTTTCGGTTTCCTGTCTTTTTCTTGAGTTCATATCTTAGATCGGTACGTTGCCCTACTTCATATCAAGCTTCTCAAAATCCCCCAGGACTACTGTTTCCCGTTTTTTGCCCGATCTAACCATGACCGGTTGAAGGCTTCAAGCTTTCAAGGCTGACGTGAGCGACGAGGCTGACGTGGTAAAGGCCTTCGAGTGGGTCCGCGAGAACCTTGGAGTCATCCACGTCCTGGTCAACAATGCTGGTTGGGCCCCCTACGCCCATTTGTCGAAATTAATGTACATACTTGGTTGTCTTAGCTAAACGCCTTCCTTCCCTGACTCGTCTCCTTCGAAGCCTCTTAGAATGCGGCACCTCTCACTTATTCCCTGTTATATGGGGGAAACGGCGCTATCTTTCCACTCACAGTAAGGCCAAAATGTGGGATTTTTAAGAAAGAAGACGGAAACTGACTGCCATTAATTCGGACGTGAGTACGGGGAAAGGAAACCAAAGGAGAAAGAGCTGGGGTTGTCGATACCTGCGATCGATTCGTTATTGCCTGTGATTATAGATTATGCGATACCTGCTCAAGAGGTGTTATATCTCATAGCCGTGATAAAGAATATTTATTTTTTTAAGATAGCATTTATTAGATTTATATTGCATAAGGTAGCCGAAACGATTCTACGTTTGGTGGTTGTTCTGTAAATATCAGTGGTATGTACCAAAGAAAAAAAATGTGAGGTGGAATTTTATCGCAGTCTTCCGTAACAAGTGTCCATTCTCGTAGGTTAGGAAGATACCTAACCCAAGAGCCTTTATTAATGGTTAACGTTGTTGACTCTCTCACCATAAAGTCTGTTTTATCCCAAATTGTTTTCTCTCGTCAATTTTTGACCAATTTTCACCTTTTCCCTGGTTTCTCCCGTCTTCTCTCCTTTGGTTTCTTCTCCGTACTCACGTCTGAACTGCTGAAAATCTACTTTAATCATCTTTCCTTTAATGCCCACGTATATGCCCCGTACCAGAAATTGGAAGAAACGGTTAGGTTTTCCCAGGTTTCCATTATGCTATTATGTTACGTATATTGGAAATTTATCTCATTTGTAAAAAGAGTATATATCATTTTGAACGTGAGTTTTTTACTTTAATTCATTCAGAGAGTATTAATCTTTGGAGCATTTCGAACGAAATAATAACAAATTTGATTCTCATGTAAGATCCTTCGCAACTTACTGTCTAACCGTATCTAGCCTAGAGAATTTCTTTTTGGGATATTTCTAAAAAAAATGCAGTTTGTCACCCCATAGCTGAGATTTCAAGTGAAAAAATCCTACCTCTGGGAAATCAAAATATCATTCCCTTTCGCCACATTAATTACCACGTCATATACAGTAGTTATACTGCAAAATTATCCAGATAATGGACGAGGATCAGAAAGTTTTTTTTTTCAATCATCGTATCCAATTTTCACCTATTAATCACTATTTAATTCGGGCAGTATGCTACCTATTTTTGAACGCGTATGCTTGTATGCCTAATAGTGCCACCTCTAATTGACACATTAGGCAAATAAATGTTTTCTAACATCATAAAATTACACTTCGAATAAGTGAAAACAACTGTGTTCGAATCCACTGAATTTTTATGATGCGACTGGTTCCAAAAGTTTTACGTCATTATTAGGTACCTGATGATGACGTCAAGCGTTCTAAACAAGTCCTACCATTAACAATTCAGTGGCTTCAAACATAGTTGTTTTTACTTTATCATTGTGAATTTCCACAGTGGTACGCCTGAAATTATTTTACTGATTTAAATTACACTTTATAATTTAGATGCTTGCAGCTATCAATTTTCCATTGAAATGAGATAAGTATGTGGTTTTTTAAAATAATAGCATCACGTCTGATCTTAAAAGGGTAGAATGATATATTTTTCTTCATTAATTAAATGCTAACATTCTAACTTCTTTCTAGCAGTAAAAAGAGAGGATTATAAGAGAGTCCAATCATGCTTCGACACCAACGTGGTGGAAGTCATCATGTGCTCCAAAGAGGCGATTAAACTTGTACGGGAGAAAGGTGTTCACGACGAGTACATCATTAGCATCAACAGGTAAGTACTCAGACTCTTGACCATCATTATTAACGTACTACCAACGTAAATAGGGTCTTGTACAATTCATAAAGCCTAGGGGACCATTGGGTAGAGCACTGAATAGTTGAGTTCTGAGCTCAGTTTGAAATGAAGAAGATGCCTCTGTATACGTCCAACGAAACCTATGTTCTGCTTATTTTCTGGTTATCCAGCCACGGTGGCCAGGTTGGTAATTCACTGTTATACCAAACATAAGGTCTGGGGATTGTGTCGCGAGCGAGATATGGATGTTGTGAGACTGCCTTAGGATTGAAACCTAATATTAGATGATGCGATATAAACAGATATTGGAACACCTAACACGGAAATCTACTTCTAATTTCTATCTTTCGTGTTAACAATGATAACTTTCGTGGGCGAAGAGGATAAAAACAAGTTTCAATCACTTTATCTATCCAATGCCTGTTACTTGGATGGAAGTAATGCATATATAAATATCTTTCACCCCCTGCCACACATCCTCGTGGAGGCTGGCAGGGTAATACGTAGATGTAGTGTACATCCTAATGCACACGATTCCGTTATTTTACAATTAACCGCAGGATTGTTTCAGAGCTGATAACCGATGGCTAAAAGTTGGTAACCGATTTCATCATGCTCTCTTCATAACTCCGATGTTTCTTCCGCCTTAGTTAGCTTGATGACAACAGTTTCAACCTGAAGTCGCTGCAATGATAGTTCCGGAATCAAGCAAAAAACCTTGGAGTTGACATCATTTGAACATTATAAAGGATATCGTGTTGGTAGAAATTCCTCTTGAAAGTGAGGTAGAGTGGAGAGAAACCCGGCGTCGGTCTCTCTCTGCTTCAGTTCACGTGAGGCTCCCTGGGGTTAACGCTTCAACGTCCCATCCAACGGATTGAATACTGGGCTCTAGGTACTGTTCACATAAGCCATGATTATGAAATGATATGCTAATGATAAATCTTTGCTGTAGTGGAAAGAAAACATTAGAATGTAACCAAATGTTGATTCCGGGACTTACAAACTAGTTTTCCGCGACTCAGCAGCATGCATAAGTCGTTAAGTTTACACGGAGTAACACATCTTGTGATAGCTTGAAAACCGCACCCGTAGTAAATAGTTGAATAAATCTGTAAAAGTCGCAAAATGTTTATTCGTTTCCATAATAACGTCCTTCAACGAATTGAAGAGTAGAATAGCCCAGGCAAAGAGGGCATTCTATAAAAAGAAGAATCTACTTACAGCTGGAAATACAAGCTTGGAAGTAAGGAGGCAATTCATCAAAACGTATATCTGGAGCATGTTCCTTTACGGCAGTAAGGCATGGACGATGACAGCAGCGGAGAAGAAAAGGGTGGAAGCATTCGAAATATGGTGCTATCGAAGAATGATAAAGATACATTGGATCGACCGAGTGACGAATGAAGAAGTCCTAAGAAGAGTGGGAGAAAAGAGAAGTCTGCTGAAAACTATAAAAAGAAGACGGGACAACCTAATCGGCCATATCTTAAGACACGATGGCCTGATGAAGACAATCGTCGAGGGAAAAGTGAACGGGAAAAATGGAAGAGGCAGGCCTCGTATGAGTTACATGGAGCAGGTCGTAAAGGACGTGAATGAAGTTTATATTATTATAAAGGATGTTGGTATGAAGAGGTTGACCGATAGAAGAATCGAGTGGAGGGCTGCGTCAAATCAATTCTAGGATTGTTGACCCTTGTTGATGATGAACGAATTGAAAGATTCACTTTTCGATTTCAAGAAGAATAAGCTTGTTTGACTATTTGTTAGTGCTATGAGAGGGCCTGAAGCGTAACATTATTGGTGCGGTGATTTAAGAAATGCCATCTTCCTAAGAGCATATTGGCTCGTATGAGGAAAATGGTAGATATTTTGCGTATATTCTGTCTACCGACTATATTTTCTGGAGGCCAACATTCCAAACTCTGTACTTCCTAGGTCACATTGTAAACCATTGAATTATTTGGATTTTCGTCGACGGGTTTCTCTCCGCCCATTTTCTATGCGAGTTCTTTGCTAACTATTCTCCTCTCTGCCTCAACACGCTGGTCATAAATAAAGCAGCATTATATCCATAATAAATATGTACCGTTACCACAAATATTATGATGTCAAATACCTACTGTTAATGATATGTAAATGTGCATTGACGAAATACTTTAAGCACTCAATTCCAATATTCATAGCACAATAAGTAGCATAGGTGCACTAAACCGCAAAATTAACTGAATTTTACGCAAATCAGACCATACGTAATTTTGAAAGCATCACAGACGTTTGAAACATCGACCCAACAATTCGTTTTCAACATTACAGATTGCCGAAGTCATCATTCGACCGGTTGGAGTAGTATTCTGAGAATGTCATGAGGTCGAAGGTAGGTACTTAGGCCAGGCGTAGTCGACATTATTTCCAAACAGAATATACCGAATCATGTTTCTCATGCAAAATGACTCATCCATCGTACCCATTATTTACTATTATTTCAAAAGTTCTACTGGCTACCGTTAGTTTTCTTTGGTACCTTGTCTTTACCTCAAGGGCTCGGGTTTGTAAACCGGCAGTGGTTTATATTTTGTGTTAATATTAGGAATGGAAAGTTCGGAGGAGCACGTTAAAGGACGAAATCAAACGAATTGGTGAAGATGGAAGGGTGTCAGAGATCATTAGAGAAAAATATGGCAGCGTTGTATCCAAGTGTATACATTGTGTATATACATTCTGACGGGAAGTGTCTCATTCAAATCCCAGGAGAGGCCTTTGGAATATGTCCAGTCAAACTTGTGTGTTTATTAAGAAATTGTTGGAGCTATTTTGATGTAGTAATCTAAAGAACTAATCCAATCTTTCAAGCAGTTTCCTATTGTTACTAGTGGAATTTTTATCATAGTTTCAAAAAAGCTAGTTACATTTGCATCCTTCGTTTGATATCGCTACATGCCCATTCTCCACTTGCTTCAACGTAACAGTGATGAATGACTATAGCAGTCATCCTTATCCTTTTTATTATTCATTGTAACCATAGTTGCAAAATGTTAATTATTTTTTTTTGCTAAACCCACATTTAAAATTTGTCAGGGTGTTGCAAGGAAATTTTTCAGATTTTCTCTAAGCACGAATTTCTATCCATACCGACGATGTATATTTTTTCCTTAATCATGTTAGGTAATAATATCCAGCCAAGAAGGCAATTGCATAGAGAACAAGTATCTCATGCGCCAACACAATATAAATCATTTTTACGTACTAAATGCTATTAGGGTAAAGGTATATGTTATTTATTCTGATTTCTTACAAATGACTTAATCTTTGAATGAAATTGTTCCGTAATTAACTAAATTTAACAAGGAATTGAGAACTAGTTGTAAACTAGGGTTACGGGTAGGACCTTCTAAGGTGAACCATTTATTATCTGAAAATTCTGTTATTTTGCTTATGATTCAATAACTGAACAAGTTTTTTCTTCGCTCATCCTTGAATTTGTTCTATTAAAAAACTTTAGTTTTAAAGTTTTTGCTCGCTTAGTGGACGGATACGCAGAGCACAGGATTACGTTTGCGTAGTGACATTGCATATATGGCAGTTAAAGTCCTTAGTCCACCACAAGTTGGCACTGAGTCCTCAGTATATATAAATGCCTCAAGAAATTCACAGATAGGAAGGACCTTTGTGACAAAACCGGTCGAGTATCTGTTTGAATAAGGGAGTGCCAGGTTTAAGTGCCGGTCAAGGTGAATGATTTACTCCCAGAATAAATTCTACTATCAGCAAAAAGTTGCTTCAATTGTATCTGTAACTGCATCTCTCATTGGATTACATAATATCCTGCAAGGAACCATGAGGGCGTGACAGGGGGTGAATTATTACCAAACATGCATTACTTATCAGGCGTAAAAACGATTAGTAACTATATATTCTATTTAAAAAATAGCCACTAAAAATGTTTTTAAAAGCTGAGCAAGCTTGGACAAACCTGCTGGCCGTTAGAATAGCTTTCAGTCCTTAAACCGGCTTGCAACTACCTATGATATCCTCTTATATGTATATGTACTATTGACTATATGTATTCACAGCTGTTCATATCCCTAATGGTACGAGTCAAGAAAGATATTATAAATCTGTTGGGTTCGGCAATCGAGTTTCCTAATTTTTAATGGCCGTGGTTCCATCTACCATACTAAGTTGGAGTTCGTAAAATGTTTTTAACGTCATCATTTAAAATATAGCTTATAGGTACTCAAGCGGGGACCAGCGCTCGTATTTAAACTCGGAGTCGCACAAGGACCCTCATTAAGAGGGTGAACCGCCGTCGGTAATCCCCGCTGGAGTTCCTCTAGCCAAAATAGCTCATTGAAATTTACTTAAGTGTTGAGTTTATATTTCACCCTAATGTCTGCTCAAGATTGCCATTTTAGATCATCTAATAGACTAGATACGTTAATAAAATTAACGAATCGTTCCTTTACAAATCTTTCCGATAATCTCTGCACCCGCTCCATTATTTATGTTTTCGGTACCTTGCTCCAGCTCCGCTTTGTTATGTTCATTTCGTACGGATTCCATATGCTGGCAGCGTAATCCAAATGAGTTTTAACAAGGGAACAGTAACTACTCTCTTGTATGTACATTACCGTCACATTAAATATATCGCTCAACACACTCTAAACAAGTGACGCTTTTCGAGCGTCGGTGTAGAATGAATTCAGCAGCCATCCTTATCTGAACCCAACTGTTAATATTCCTTCGCGCGTCTTGAAAAAAGAAACGATGTTATGGTTGCATAAATCTCGAAAACCTCATCTGCAGTAATTCCCACTTGAACGGAGCGTCCTTCATGCGCACTGAAGGATAACTTCCAATTCATCTGTCGTATTTGTAAGGGAGGGGCGATGTTTTTGTTGCGGGAGAGGGAGGGATCGTGTGAATGAGAGAGGGGAAGGAGTTATGAATTGGCGAGAGAATGTAGGGGAAAGTTAGGGGAGATGGCTTGGTCGTCATCCAGTGAACTCCTATTCTGTCCCGAACAACGGAGCTGAGCGCTCGCAGGTCCGCCGCTGAACCCATCGCCTGTTGGAGGTGGGTCTCAATAGCTGTAGCTCCTAACTTCCGCCTGTAGCAGGGGTTATTTTCTCTTCCTTAGATAATCAGGTAGTTTTAATCGGTGTTATCACGTTTATGAATCGGTGTTTTAACCGCCATGGTTATACTGCACCGGATGTATAGTACTAAGTTGAAGAATGATCCGGTTATAAATTTTCTTCTGTTCTCGCTCAAATTCTTATTCAATCTTACGAAAAGGATATGTAGTCATTTGCAGGTAAGTAGCCGCAAACTGAGCCTATCAGCGATTTTGTAATAATTTGGAATTTAGCTGAAACAATAAATGAGTTTAGGATGCTGATATCATGTGGTGCAAAAGCCGACGTTGAAATTAGTGTAAGGTACAAAGATATCGATTTTTTAACCACCCGGGATTCAAACCAGGCCCATTAAATGGAAAATAATCCGTTAAAGTTCGAAAATATTCTTGCATTTTAGTTTTATAGAATTATATTAATTAATATTGAAGTTATATTCTAATGTATTGTAGACTTCATTATAAGGCTTACCATAAGACCTAAGTGGCGAAAGCTGTTTTGAGAGGAATGACGATAAATAATATTCAATGGTCGATTATTAATGTTCATTAGTTAGACCTCACCTAGAATATGCAGCTAGTGTATGAGATCCGAATGTATTAGGTGTTAATCAGATAATTAGACGGTGTGCAGCATAGAATAGCTAGGTTTCATTAAAGGTGTTACTATACCGTTAGCGGTGTATCAAATTAATACAAGAATTAGGTTTGGAATCATCGTCAGATTTAAATCCGATGAAGTCCTTTGCAGAAAGTTGAAACGGGTATGTTTACCGAAGATGTTTGATATATATTAAGATACCCTCTGCTAGATTTGACCAGATATATAAGATTATATTTATGATTATAATATATTTCGTACCGATATTTTTAAAATGCCTTTTTTCCCACGTACCAAAAGAAAACATATTAAGCAGCATGAAAAATGGTTTGGTTGGTGAAATTTTGTTAAAGTAGTTAGTGGTGTTATGTTATGTGTTAGGTAAGCATTGCATGATAGTACTCAGTTGCATGGGAGGTGAATGCATGTAGCTCTTTGGTGCCAATAAATGGTGCATGTTTGGTGAACTTCACCCCCTGCCACATTACCTCGCGGTGGCTCACAGGGTATTACGTAGATGTAGATAACGGCGTTGAACCAACCTTGGATATGACGACCGTAACGAAGTCGTAACGAAGTATTATCGTAAGACTAACACTTCACCAAGTAGTCGGACCCGGTGGCGGCATGGTTAAGTCCTCGCCTGCTAACGTTCCAGTTCCACCTAAGTGGGATTTTTCACCACTCAGGACATGGCTGTGTCTGCTCGTCTGCTGTTACATTGTTAATGCCCCGATGTAAAGGCCCTAAGTGCTGTTTTCGGTGGAAGTGGAAAATAAATAAATTGCTGAGATGAACCCACAACCCTTGAGAACTAACAATTTACTGTGGCCAAGTTCAGTAATTGCAATCAAGTAATCCTTATGAGTCGGCGTTGCTGTAGGGAGGATTTTGGAGTGAGATACAGCCTCCTCTTCACGAAATAAGCCAAGGAGGCCATCGTTTACGTTTCGTCCGACAGAAAGGAATATGTCACTTAAAATACTCTTCGGGTTGCAATTATGACAGGGCTGAATGTTTTTGGAGGAAACCTTTTTTAGTCCCGGGGTTTGAATCTGCACCTTCGGGGTTTAAGGTCTTTACACTAGCCTTTTCATTCCCCCTTTCATTAGTTGGAGCGAGACAAATCCTGAATTATTGGTTTCGAGAAATCGCTACGTCCTAAGTTTGGTCTCGATTTCACTCATGACTCGAGTACATATTGATGCTCTTTCTTATCGTCACTGAACGCTCCAAAAAAAACCTTCGGTAGTAAGAGTCAACATGGGGACTTTTTGAGAGGAGCGAAAGAGAAGTACAGAGCTGTTATCTATTGCATTTTTCCGAGACTTTGACCACCTTATCTCTAAGGAGGCAGAGCGTGCTTTCCCAATTTTTCATCCTTCATGTATGAAGTTGGTTCATAAATAGAGTGAAAATATTTTTGGCACTTTTTACTACGGCAGTTTTCACCTATTCTGTGTAAGGTAGGTAGTTACGTAGGGGAACGTTCTCATATTTTGTCCTTGCTGATAGTTATCGTTATCTATAGCAAGGGTCCCCAACGTTTTAGATCCCTCGTGCGACGCTCTATTCAAAGGATCACCAAGTCTCAATGAGGGACATGGAGATGTTATGTATTTTCAACTTTCCGTACGAAATCTTAGAACGATCGCTGTAGACACACGTTATTAGGTACTATATATTTTCAATAGTTAAGATTAATGATGATATTAACCGGGTTCAAGTCACACCGTGTAGAATTTGAAACCCGCCATCGTAAGGTTTTTTCTCGACTAGACCGTTTTTTCTGGGAAATATCCTAATTGTAACGCTGATCAGGAACATCTGGTAGTTAACTTAATTCCTACCCTGAACCATTCCGATGATGGAAAACAACGTTCATCATTTCTTGTAAAAAAAATGGGTTCTTAACGATTTAATTACATTCCCATCAACGGTTGTGGCTTACTTCTTTCTGTTTTGGTGCCAACCAGAGATCAATTTTTATTCCGTTTTTGTTACAAACAATTACAGCTCATCCACTACCGTGATAAAATTGAAGTAGTTACTCTAAGCTAGCAGGAGGTGTCTCACTTGTTTGGAACCTTTGCTCCATAGTGAAGGACCTATGGCTTTCCTGTGAATGAGTTGGATGAAGCCTTGACGAGTTCGGTACCGGTTGAGGCCTTCTTTCACCGACGTTTCTACCAGCAACTCACTCATTATTTTCATCATCAGAGCTACTGGACAGAACAGCAACTTAGGCATGTTATAGCCTTGAAGGCGATGAGCGAGTGGTTTGTCTTCAGGGCTGCAATTTTGATTGGCCCTGTTGAACCCCGTTATTTCTTCTTTCTAGTCACGTGGTATTTCCATCACCTTCGTGTTACCTATATTTGGGCTATGTCGTTCCTAATTTAGTGCATCATTTTCCCCCGGACAATTGGTTTCGGTTGGAACTGTGTTTCATTCAAGCATACTGCTACCACTCCCAGTGGCAGTAGTGTACTTGACATCAACTGTATCCTTTGAAGCAGTTTGAAATCGTCTCTCCAAGCTAGAGGAATTTTTCATTATGTTGCAGATATCAAGGTCTTGGGAAAGTGACAGAGGAAATAACAAGTTCAAGGACAAGATCAAACTTTGTTTATAAATAAAGAAGTTTTTAACCGTTTATTGCAATGCGAGTCAATTACGTGGCAATGGAATGGGATTAGGTAATCAGAAACTTAATTATTACTCTAAGAAATGATAAATGACCATTGGCCACATGTCGAAATAGATGCGTTATGTTGTTTTGTTGCCAAAAGTATTTAATACCAGTATCAAAGTTATGATTTCATTTTTTATAATTATAAAATATATAGTTAAAATACTTTCACATTAAATAACAATCAGGAATACGAACGTTTAATTCCGTTTCATAAATTCAGTTGCTGCTAAGAGAAACCTATACACCCTCGTTTCATTTTTTGGAGGCAATCGGAGTATTCATAGAAAAACAAAATAAAGTGATAACAGAATGTGAAGAGAATCACGTGGGATATATTACTGCATATTATTCAGATCCATATCAAAAACTATTGTAAATACATTGTATGTTTTATGGTTGCTTTTGAAGGATGCCAAATTCAAATTGATGATTTGATTTGTTGAAATTATAATATAGTTTTAATGCTTTCTCTTTATACATCAATGTTTTATGCAAACTTGTATCCTCTTGAAAAACACATTGGAGCTGTTGCTTACCTTGTAGACGGGTACGGGTACCTAACTGCTCTTTGTAATCTAAGTTAACCAAAATATTTTTGTGCAAAAACAATTTGTGTCAACGATGTGACTTGGCCTATGCAGAATCTTTGCTACTAGTTTAATAGTTTAACGTACATTTTTAGTTTCTTGTCTACGGGAAACAATATCGTCACCACTCTTAAAATTAAATTACCATTTTTATAGAATTCGCTAAGCAATTTTGCGGTTACAAAAACAATAATATTACCTTTCTTAAATGGATTGCAAAAAGGCTTAAAATGGACTCGTTCTGATGAGATGTCGTGGCTTTTCCCTGAAAATAGGGAAAAAAAAGTTTTCATGTTTCACCGACGTTTTATTTAAAATATGCTTAAAATATAACTGTTGGGATGTGTAAATAAACGCCACGAATTCAATGCAGGTAACGGCTTTGAAATGTTATCTAAAGACCCTACGACACACTCAGCGTCAATTCAAATAAACGATCGAATTGTGATTGGTCCCTTCAAGTCCGATAGAAAAATGGCGTTATCATCATGATCCTCATAAGTCATCAATCCCCAGATTGGTTTGACGCAGCTCTCCACTGTAGTCTTCCATCAGCCAATCTTTTCATATTTGCGTATTTATTCTATTTCACATGCCTCATCACTTGCTCCATATATCTCGCACGAGGCCTTCCTTTGCCGTTTTTCCCATTCACTTCTCCTTCAGCGGTTGTCTACATCAAGCCATCATGTCTCATCATGTGGACGATTAAGTTGTCCCGTCTTCTTCTTAGGGTATCCAGAAAAGTTATCTCTTCTCCTACACTTCTTAGGACTTCCTCGTTACTTGGTCGATCCATTTAATCTTCATAATTATTCTGTAACACTATATTTTGAATAAGTAGATTTGAAAAAAATCCATATAACTCAAATAAGTCGCTCTCCCTTCAGACTCTTAAGGTTTACATTAATTACATAGGAACATCATACCAATCCACTCCATTACCTTTAGTGTGAGAGCACTACCAGAGCACATATTTTAGCAAGTTTGACTTGATATACTGAGATCTAACGAACATTTCACCGAAATGCCGGGAGAAAAATCGACACGTTCGTTATCTGGGCCCACGGCCCACACGAACTGGAGAAATTCCTTCAACATCTCAACTCCCTGCATCCGGCTATAACATTCACCATGTAGATTGAACAAGTCAATCAACGCCCATTCTTGGGAGTTTTGGTGAAGAAAAGACGCGACGAGAAACTTTGCCACGCAGTATATAGAAGGAAGACGCATACGTTACTTAAACGCTTCTTCGCATCACCATCATTCCCAGAAAGCTTCACTGTTAGCTACGCTAGTAAACCGTGCCTACTGCATTTCGGCCGCCGACACACTGGCCGCCGAGAAATCACACCTATTGCGGACTCTACAAAAGAATGGCTACGGAAGAGACATGATCCTAAAAAGGACCGCGAAAGAGGAGAAATGAACTGAGGAAAGGCGCGATGTGGAAGACGAGAAGCCCAAGCCGTACGCCAACAGCCCCTTCGTAGTAGGAACAGCGGAGACGATTGCCAGGGTCCTGAGAAAACATCAAGTCGGCACAAGATACCATTGCTTGACGACGATGGCCGACAGGCTTCAGACGCCCAAGTACAGAATCCCACTAAATAAAAACGGAGTTTACCAAGTGCCGTGCTCCTGAGGGAAGGCCTATATTGGTGAAACGTGCAGATCGTACCTAAGGGTACCCTTAGGTAAGAATAAATATGTCCGCATTAAATAAGTTTGGCAATTTTCCACAAAAAAAATCTTTACTTCGACCGGTTTCGATGTGATACATCATCATCAGGTGAACAAAAACAAAAATCAGGTGAACAAATTTTTGTTCACCTGATGATGATGTATCACATTGAAACCGGTCGAAGTAAAGATTTTTTTTTGTGGAAAATTGCCAAACTTATTTAATTATGTTATTCCACCATATAACGCCTGAAACGTCTCTTTTTATTTAAATATGTCCGCAATTATATCTTTAGTTCGTAGGCTCACCAACATTCCCTTCTCTTTCGATTTATTTACATGACTGTTTTCAAGTCCATTTCCGAACAAATAGGCACTTCAGGCCATGGGGAAACGTATAAGGATGGAAATGGAAGGGAAAGGATTATCTAACGTACAAATCAAATAAAATTATTATAAATATATTATTATAATACATAATAATTATAATAATTTTTATTATATATAATAAATTATAATAATAAAAATGTATAACTAATAAATTTAATTATAATAAATTGCCATTTGCACTTCAAACATCAATCCAGGTTTTGGTTGAAGTATTTGGCATAATGAATAATATTGACTCCTATTTGGAAAATATTATTTGATAAATTTCTTCTCGTTTATCATCTTTTTAGGAGTAATTGACCATACCTAGAGCCTTCGACGGCACGCTGACAACTCATACCATTTAGTGGCTATATATTCAAACCTTGAAGGAAGAAATGGAGCGCTGGGTGGGTAAGGTGGCCGTTGTGACGGGAGCCAGCGCCGGTATAGGCGTCTCCATAGCGACGCAGTTGGTGGAACACGGCATGATTGTGGTTGGACTGGCCAGGAGGGTGGAACGAGTGGAGGTAATTTTTTCATCCAATGCATTAACAGTGGAGTTAGAAGCAAAAATCATCGATTGGTAGTATTCTATTTATTTACACCTACCCTAAGTTGATGGAGTACTAATCTCTTCCCATGAGTCTCTATCTCTATCAACCGGCAAATGAAAACACTCAAAAGGATTCGTATCTAAATTCGCTTCCAAAAACAAAAAAAAAACTTAATACATTCCCTAAAAAACATCATCATCATCAAGGGTCAACAATCCTAGGTTTGGTTTGACGCAGCCCTCCACTCTATTCTTCTATCGGCCAACCTCTTCATATTAACGTAGTTCTTCTCTTTCACGTCATTTACGACCTGTTCTATGTAACTCATACGAGGCCTGCCTTTTCCATTTTTCCCGTTCACTTTTCCTTCGACGATTCTATTTTTCGGGGCATCGTGTCTTAAGATTTGGTCGATTAAGTTGTTCCGTCTTCTTTTTATATTTTGCAGCAGACTTCTCTTTTCTCCCACTCTTCTTAAGACTTCTTCATTTGTCACTTGATCGATCCATTTTATCTTCATCATTCTTCGATAGCACCGATTCGATTTCGAATGCTTCTACCCTTTTCTTCTCCGCTGCTGTCATCGTCCATGCCTCACTGCCGTAAAGAAACATGCTCCAGATATGCGTTTTGATAAATTGCTTCCTGACTTCCAAGCTTGTATTTCCCTAAAACAACAACCCATCGATAATCTATAAACCTAACTTGCAAATATTTTCTTCCAGGACCCAAATTACCGCCGAAACATTGGTACAAGAGGGCGTTATAGTACACCAACATCAATTATTAGATTCAAATGAGCTTTTAAGTTAGGGAAAAATGCTGGAAAGCACTCCTTTCCTTCAGAAGAAAAGCCGTCAAAATGTACTAACCTTTATAAAATGACGAGAAAAAAACAAAGTAAATTATGATTCATTCCATCTCGAATAATACCTATAACTTCTGCTTAGTTTCCTAAGCAACCTTTTCTAAACTCAACGAATATCCTACTAATCAATCTCGCCGTGACCCGTAAGAAGAAAGAGCCCAATTGGTGATAAAGAAATCCTGGCAAAAGTTCGGAATCGGGGTGTCCTTATTCTTTGTATTTCATCCATCTTACCGGCTCCTTCTCTATTCTACATCTCTCTATAGATTGGAATATTCCAAACCCTTTTTTGATAACATCCTTATTCTTTATACTTTTTTTTCCTCCTCTGCCCTCACCCTGGGTTCCTCCGTCGATGACCCTTAAATTCCTGCTCAAGGTCCACGTCATAAAAACCCTTCTGTTCTCAAACGGCTGCACTACTTTAATCATCAAAACTATGTCCATTTTACTCCAAAGTGCTACTTAAGTAACACAATAGTTTAACCTGATTCAGCAGGTTCATTTTTATTGTGTTGCTATCTCTTTCCTCGATAATTTCAAGGAAAGAAATCCAAAGCAAATAAGGACAACCATAATTTGGATTTGAATTTAATTAGTTTTATTTCGGAATACTCAGAATTAGATTCATCATACCGGTAGAAAAATAAGAAAACACTGTAATGCCACCTTAAATTAGTGGTGTACGGCATGATAATATACCTACTAGTGACACCTGGCACTTAAACGCTAATTAATGAATTACAAATTTGGTTTTCTAAATTAAGCGGCGTTGCAGCTAAAGAAGGTACTGAGCTGCGGTCTGAGTTCTTGAGTTTTTAATTGTGTTGCTGTTTTTAATCAAAATTATGTAATTTTCTGGCCACAACATATTTCTGGGAAACATTGGGGGGAAAATAAAAATGGACTACTACTCCCTGTACGCATGTGTCTGAATTCTCTCATAAGATTTAAAATACTAAGTTTTTGATGAGATGATGAGATCGACCTTGGGGTTGAGTATTTGCAGAGGTTGATGTACTTATGCCCTCCATTCGAAAGTGCTATTTCTGATCGCCTTCTCTTCCTTCTCGTGCGCCGTTCAAATCCCTACCCTGAGCAGGAGCTGGCCAAGAGCCTGTCGGGTCGCAAGGGTCGGTTGCACGCTGTCAAGGCTGACGTGAGCAACGAAGATGAGGTGGTGAAGGCCTTCGAGTGGGTCCGCGAGAAACTGGGTGCGGTCCACGTCCTGGTCAACAACGCCGGTTGGGCCCCCAACGCCTTTTTGTCGAAAAGTACGTACCTGCCATAGCCAAATCTCTAATCTTCCCCTTTTTCGCATCCTTGACTCGGATTGATGCCATTTTTATAATAATAATAATAATAATAACTTTATTGAGAACCTGGGATCTATGTCCCCTAGGTTCTAGTGGAATACATATAACATTTGTAATTACAATGTGAGCATTTATTTGTTTGTACAAAGCTTTGGCCAGGAGTAGAACAAATAAATAAAAAAAACAAAGTTTCTTTAACAAAAAGCCTGAGAGTGTGTACTGTACCACAATATTGATTTTTAAAACATATTATCATGCACCACTACCCTTTGAAATTTCAAAGATTTCGTGCGAAATCCGTGGAGGTGCAAACGTAACTAAGCTTATAAAAAAGAACTTTACCAGCAGGTTTAAAACACAAACAAAAGAACTTCATTATTATTACCTAAAGTATAATGTTTGAAACTAAGTACCATTTTAAATCCTTTGTATGGCAGGCATAATCAATCACAAAATTTCTAACACACCGGATTTCAAGATAATACCCTTTTAAATTTTGATGACTTAGTACAAAATCCGGCTGGGATTACTTTCCCAACCATTATATGTAACAAATCAAAGACATTATGTTAGGAACAAAAAGATGTCGGGATTACATCCCCAATCACACTAACAAGAAAAACAGAAGACAATTTGAAAGTATTTTAACAAGTTTTAGCTAAATACTTATGCACTTTGAGTAAAAATATAAGATTACCGATAGCAATGAAGACAAAGGGAAAAAAGCTTGAGATATTTTCCTAACTAGAGTCACATCTTTTGTAAATGAGCTTAGTTAACTTTCAAATCCTTAGCAAAGCTGGAAATACAAAGTGCCTTAACGATGGTTGAAAAGATGTGTAAAAAGTTTTGCTCGGAAAGAATTTATGGATGGCATTTGACGAATATTTTGGGGGAGAGAGTTCCAGAAATTTACTGCTTTTACTGAGAATGAATTATGCAAAATTGTAGTTCGATGGAATGGGATGTAAAGAGTATCATCAGGAGTGCGCAAAGATCTTTGTCGGACGGTTGACGTGAATGAGAGGAGCTGTAGTAAATATTCCGGTTTTTTTATATTTGAGAATTTTGTATACGAAGCATCCAAGGAAGTACTTCTTACGGTTTTGAACAGTGAGGAACTTAGCTTGTTTGCGTGCATGTGATATGTGGTCGTATTTTGGGATGCTGTAAATGACGCGCACACAAGCGTTTAATGTCCTTTGTAGTTTCAAATTTAGGTCCTCTCGAATGTTAAAATACGTCACACAGCAATAGTCAAATATTGGTAATATAAGTGAACTTACAAGTTTCAGGCGAATTTGGGTGGGTAATTTCTTGTTTCGCTTTATCTGGTGAAGTACCTTAAAAACTTTACGAGATACCAAAGAAACTTGTTCAGTCCACGTTAAGGTTTGGTTTATGATAACACCCAAGTTCAGCACTGAAGAGGAATATTCGATCTCCGAGCCGAGTACGTTAATTTTTGGGATGTTGTCAGGGATAATTTTGAGGCTTCTTGGACTTCTGAGAATAATGGTCTCTGTTTTAGTTTGGTTGATTATAAGTTTATTTTTTGAGACCCACGAACATATATTTTCAATATCCTCATTGACTAACTGGACGGCTTGAGTCAGCTCATTGGGTTTGAAAGAGTAGTATATTTGAAGATCATCCGCATAGAAATGGTAGTTACAGTTTCCAATGCAGGTCGGAAGATCACGAATGAAAATGGTGAACAAAAGAGGGGAGAGTACAGACCCTTGAGGGAGTCCAGATTTAACAGTTTTCCAATCGGAAGAATCTCCGTACCCAGTTTTTACAGCTTGTTTGCGGTCAGATAGATATGATTGAAACCAATGTAATGCGCTGGTTGAGAATCTAAGGTGTTTCATCTTGAGCAATAAAAGCTCGTGGTCAACCATATCGAAGGCTTTTTTAAAGTCAAAAAGTACCAATATAGTCAATTTTTTTGCGTCGATATTGATTTTGATATCCTCAACGATTTTTGTTAGGGCTGACTGCGTGCTATGCATAGCCCGAAAACCGGATTGGAGACGGTCAAGAAAATTTTGGGTATGTAAGTGATCAGACACTTGTGAGAAAACTATCCTCTCGAGAGGTTTTGTTAGGGCGCATAGTAATGATATTGGTCTGAAATCCTCGGGTATGACCGGGTTAGATACCTAGGGGATTGGACGGACGTAGGCTTTTTTCCATTGAGAAGGGAAGGATGAATGAAGCAGGGAATATTCATATAGTTGAATTATTGTAGGAAGGATTACCGGCAAGCAAAGATGAATGAATTGTACGGGTAAGTCATCCGGGCCGGTGGATTTCGACTTAACACGTCTCTTATTTCCTTAAAAACAACATCCGTGAGAGGTATTTTTAAGTAAAAATTTTCAGAATGGAAAGGCACCTCCAAATTGAGTGGCGGAGGGGGCAGTACGGTAGATGTAATAGGGATAGGGCGAGAAGCGAAAAAGCCATTCAATTTCTCGACAGAGGGATATTTGTGCGTTAGATTTTTGGGAAGGACAATTTGTAGTCGACGCAGTTCGGCCCACAATGACGAGGAATCTTGAACCTTTGACAGGGTTTCAATAAAATACGCTTTTTTTGCCTTCCGGATACCAGTTTGTGCTTCGTTACGTAACATTTTGAAGGCCTTGTACGCTTCGGTATTTCCCGTTCTTACAAATATTTTGCGCATTCGATCTCCTTTCCGCATTATAGCCCTAAGCTCGGGCGTAATCCATGGGGCGGGACGGTGTCTGGGAGAGAAGGTCTTCAAGGGTGCAAAGTCATTTAAGAAGTCGAGTAGCATCGATGAGAAGGCACTGAATTTCTCGTCCATTGTTATCTTTTTGAATGCTTCACTCCAGTTCGCCGAGTCTATTTGACTTAACAAATTTTCTTGGTTAATTTTATTTATGGCTCGGTACGCGAATTGAGATTGCGTGAATTATTGCATTTCGAAGTTATAAAGGACCGAAATGAGGTCATGATGGGAGAGAAAAGATATTGGATGTTGGTCTGACCTTAGGACGTTGCTCACCTCGGAGACAACAATTAGGTCGAGCCATGTATGGCTGTTGACCAAATAGTGAGTTGGATTAAATTTTACCACTGATAGGTTAAGTGAGAAAAATAAATTGGTTAAATATACTTTGTCCGGATGACTGCTGTTGAAGTCAGCGTTAAAATCTCCGAGGACGACGACGTCCTGATAAAATGGAATGTGTGAATAAATCATTTTCCAACTCATTTGAGAATCCAACTTTGGGAGGTCGATACACTATAACCAGCAGCAATTTACTTATCTTGGAAGAGATTTCGAGAAACAAGTATGCTTGACAAGCAAGCTATTGTGAATATAAGCTCCCACACCTCCGCCTCTCTTCCCATCTCTATCCCATCTATACAGTGAGTAGTCTTTTAGGCCGACTGATTCAGATTGGTCATTTGGTTTAAGCCAAGTTTCTGATATAGCAATGACATGGAAAAATACCCTTTGAAAGTAATCAGAAAACTCATCGTAGTGTGCACATATCGACTGAGCATTGACATGGCATATTTTAAGCTCATTGGTATTCATTTTAGGCGGTTATTGATTTACAATTTTAAAAAATAGCAAGTATTTACAACTTTCAATACAAATTTAATACTGAAACATGATTCAATGTGCCCTGCGATAACTTGGCTACTTGCTAAGAAAAAACCTTGAGATCATCTGCGTGGTTTATAACCACCACAGGTGCTTTATCTTCCTTCCGACATAAAACCTTACCAGCCCTGACCCATACATATTTCACACAGCCCTCTTTCTTTAAGGATCTTGCAGCTGCATACAACTTCCTATTTAAAAGGGTTAGTGATTCATTAACATAAATATTATTGACCTTGTTTTCGTTCCACCCTATGTCCCGAGTGGTGAGGTCTCTCTTGGCCCGTTTTTTCTGGAGCACCAGGTCCCGAGTTGACTGCCTGACGAATCTCACTATTAGGGACGGTGGTTGAGGAGGGTCGGACGTGGTCGGGCGGGGGCGGGTGCGGTAGCAGTAATCGATGTCTTGTTCAGAAATGGCGACGTCCAAGGCCACTTCAACAGCCGTCACCAAAGCCAAAGAGTCTTCCTCTGGTTTGGTCGGGATCCCACTTATTTCAATCACGTTTCTTCTGTTGGCTTGCTCGGCTTTGTTTAACCCCACCTCCAACTCGCTCACACGTTGCTTTAGTGAGCAGTTTTCTACTTCAAGCGCCGCGAACTCAGCTTTAATGTAGATATCTCCTTCACTGCCGTGTCTAGTTTGGCCGATTGCTCGGCCAACACTTCACTATTGAGCTCCACTGCGTGCACCAGACCTTTCTGTTCCTCTTGCAGACCCTGTATCCGCTCAATTAATTCTTTCAAAAGGTCCTGTACGGACTTCGGATCGCCATCCGAACAAGTTGGTAGCGGGGTGGCAGGCCTATCTTCGGTTGGGGTCGAGCGGTCCACTTTTAGACAGGTATCGCACGTCCAGACCTTCTTACTTTTAGCGAGAAAGTCAATATCCTCAGTAGTGACTCTGACACAGGATCCGTGGAAAAAGGATGAGCACTTTAAACACTGTATCGAGTTTTTCCCACGATTCACAGGTTGCCTGCAAGTGGCGCAGTTGACCATTACGATAGGGAACACAGCACAAGAGAAGGGAGAGCGCAGTGCCAAGTTATGTTCACACTCCCGTGGCCGAACGCGAACGTAGTAGTATATGTAGTGTATTATATGTAGTGTAATTTTCGTAGCTTTAGTCTTTCGTATAATTCTTAATTTCTTGATGGTTTACGTAAAATAAATCACAACTTCGACTGATCATGTAAGATAACTCTGAATATATATATTGAAATCCTGGCACAATTAATTGAAGAAATTATTTAATAAAATTTCTTTAAAAAAACTTATTTCTCTGATTTAAAGTAAAAACATTACCTTATCGTTATCGAAAATTCATTTCCCATTCTCAATTTACCCAACAAATGATGTACATCAGATGTACAGTAAAAACATCTACAAATAAAATATGGATTTAAAAACAATGTTCTATTCAATCACTGTTTCTTATTTTCAGTATTTGAGCCTTCATTTCTTTATACTAACCGATACTTCTACATAACGATAAATCTTTTATATTTACTAGCGTTACCTCTTACAAAGTCCGTAAAATGTCCATGCGGTTTTTACCATCAATAGTATACAAAACTCTGTATGGAAACTTTATTCCATTTGTTTTCCCAGAAGATCATGTAATTTTGAAAATAACTCACCTCTCATTTGTGCAACGAGGAAATCATATTGTATTTTTCATCAATAATTTTTTGCATACTCTTTTTTCACTCCCACCTTTTCCCGGCAGTGAAGAGAGAGGATTATAAGAGGATGCGATCAGTATTCGACACAAACGTGATGGGAGTCATCATGTGCACCAACGAGGCGATCAAACTAATGCGGGAGAAAGGCATAGATGACGGGCACATCATTAACATCAATAGGTAAGTAGTCAGACACTGCAACATCGTTGTGGGCCAACTACAAACAGAAATAATGCAGTTTGATAGTTCGGGCAACGAAGGAATTCAGGGAGTAAGAACGTAGGATTACTCAGCGATGGTGAAATTTGGGAAAAGCCTTCCGACAGATCTATAAAAATCAAAGTTCTCTTTTAATTTCTGCTCAACCAGCCTAGGCAACCTGGTTGAAAATTTTCCATCCTGAGAGCAATAAATTCCTTTTTTGAATTGCGATCAAGGAATAGATGCTCTGTAGCGGTCATGGGATAAATATCATAGGTTTGACGGTTCGACATGCCCTTAGCCGTTGAATAACGTAAAATAGAGATATTTTAATATTGTTTTCTGATTAACAGAATTCGCTGGGATACTGAATAGGGGAATAAAAACGCCTCTACCACCGGATATGTGGATTTCAAAACTGCATCTTATACATTACCTATTACGTAGGCATGTAGTGATAACATTTTTGTAGGTAGTTATTCTCCTTCTTTGGCAGCTAACTGTAGCATTCCGACTCTGATACTCCAGTTGAAATCATGTTACATCGGGCTCAGGGTTTCCAATCAATTTCTCTGGGTCAGGCACAAAGCAACAAACTGAAAATTCTTCACCATCGCATACATTCCATCGGTGATATAAGATTGCAGGATATCTCCATTTGAATGCACGTTTCCAATTTGAATTTTATTTCTGTTCAAAAAAATATATTGGTCAAATAATTACTTCCTGTGCGATTAGTATAGGTCAGGATGGCGACACGTTAGTAAAATCAACAATGCTTTGAAAAACACCACTTTCTTTAAGGACTCATTGTATAAGGCGTGACTTAGAATAATTTTTAAATCACATTGTATGTTAAATGGCAACTTCATAATTACGTTATTTATTGACAGCACACAACTTAGGTTTCGACGTTGTAATTCATCACTAAGTGAATGCTACAAGAATTTATAAGTAGGTATATATATTCACAAATTTGGGGTTGGGAAGGTGATAAAATTACAGGGACAAGAAAGGAATTGGTAGGAATTGGATCCATATGGAAGGTTTCCATAATTTAAGGTTCCACTTCCCCTGTGTAATCCATATCAACCAAAACATTTTCCATCCCAAGCATTTACCGTCTTTTTACCCATCATTTTGCGACTGTTCTATATAATTACATAATAATAATAATATCTCCTGTTATATTCACCAGATGATAACGTACAACGCCGAAACCAAGTTCTTCTGCGATTAATAAATGTTGCATTTCTAGTGCAAACTTTTTTTTATTCATGTGTTAAGTTAACGAAAATGTATGCTATTTGAAGAATCGATGTTTAAATATACAGTTTATTTTCACTGTCACTAAAAAATAAGCGGACTAACTTAATCATCATCATCATTGGTCAACATTCCTAGCATTGGTTTGACGCAGCTTTCCACTCGATTCTTTATCGGCCAACCTTTTAATTGTGACGTATTTCTTCTATTCTACATTCTTCATAACCTGTTCCATGTATCTCATACGAGGCCTGCCTTTTCCAATCTTCCCGTTCACTATTCCCTCCACGATAGTCTTCATCAGGACATCATGTCTCAAGATATGGCCGATTAAGTGGTCCCTTATTCTTTTTAGAGTTGTCATCAGACTTCTCTTTTCTCCCACTCTTCTCAAGACTTCCTCGTTACTTACTCCGTCAATCCATTTTATCTTCATCATTCTTCGATAGCACCACATTTCGAATGCTTCTACGCTTTTCTTCTCCGATGCTGTAATCGTCCATGCCTCACTGCCGTAAAGATACATGCTCAATATGTATTTTCTGATGTATTTCCAGCTATTAGTAGATTCTTCTTTTGATAAAACGCTTTCTTTGCCTGGGCTATTCCACTAACAATTTCTTTCTTGCTTCGTCCATCGTTGGTTACTCGGCTTCCTAGGTAACAAAACTGTTTCAGGTCTTCATGTTTTTGTTTTCCTACCTTTTTTTTGGCCTCTTCTTTCTTACTGCACACCAATATCTTTGTCTTCTTCTTATCTGGCCACTAATATCTGGCCATTGTCCTTTCTATGGTTACTAGAATCTTGTTCAGATCCCTCTCTGTTTCTGCTATGAGCTCTATGTCATCAGCGAATCGCAGCATGCTTATTTTTTCTCCGCAGATAGTCACTCCAGAAGACTTCTCTTTGAATTGATTGATGGCTCTCTCGATGTAAACATTGAAAATTACGGGACCCAGTGCACAGTCTTGTCCTTATTCTTGCCCCTTCACAGTTGGGTCCAGATTTAATCACAGCTACTTGGTTTTTGTACAGACTGTGTATAATTATTTGGTCATTGTAGGACACTCCAATTCACTTCAGAATTCCAAATATTGAATCCCAATCCACGTCGTCAAAATCCTTCTCCTAATCCACAACTGCAATGAACGTCGGCTTGTTCTTTTCCATTCTATTCTCTTTGAGCAGTCTAAGGGCCAATATTGCTTCCTTTGTACCCTTACTTTTCCTGAATCCGAATTGATCTTCATCCAGGAACTCCTCTGCTTTTCGTTCTATTATTCTGTAGATGATCCTGGTCAGTTTCTTCGATGCATGTGTCGTCAGGCTTATTGTCTTAAATTTTTCGCATTTATCCGCTCTCTTCTTCGGAATAGGAATTATGATGTTTTTCTCGAAGTCCCTTGGAATATCTCCTGTCGAGTACATGTCGCAGATGGTTTTGTAAAGATGAGTCAATGTCTTCTCTCCTGCATTTTTAATAAGTTCTGCAAGAACATCATCAATACCAGAAGCCTTATTTATCCGAAGGTCCCTTACTGCAGTGTGATTGCGATCTTAGAATAAATGCCCCCATATCATCCTTTTCTACTTCGCTTTCCTCTTCAATAGCTTTTGTGCTGAGATTTTTTCCGTTGTATAACTCTTCCAGATATTCTTTCCATCTCTTCACTTTGTCCTCGTTTTCGATCAGAATTTCTCCATTCCTGTTCCTTATGGCATTCAATCATGCGCTCCGTTCCTTGAAGTGGATCCTCACTAACCTGTTGGCAGCTTCCACCTTTCCAAGTGCAAGGTTGCTTTGTACATCTTTGCATTGATTTGTCATCCTCATCTCTCTAGCTTTCCTTGCTTTGCGACTTTTTTCGTTCCTTATCATTTTGTAGCAAATCTGCCCTTCTTTAGTTTTCACATTCTTGTACTTTCATCTTTCTTCAATCAAGTCTAAGACTTCCTCCGTAATCCATGGCTTCTACTTGGCAACTTTTCTTCTTCCAAGAACTTCTTTTGCGGCTTCCTGTAGTGAACATTTAATGTTTTCCTAACGCTCATACACCGAATTCTCATTCAGGTTCTCTCCTATGTGGTTTCCCACTGCTTTTTAAAATAGCAGCTGATGTTGAGCCTCCTTTAGTTTTTCTACTTGCCATATATTTTTCTTTGTTTTCTTCAATTTCTTTAATTTTAGATGGCATTTCATCATCACTAAATTATGGTCACTGTCGATGTCTGCCCCAGGGTAGCTTTTGCAGTCCTTTACTTGCTTTCTAAATCTCTGCTTCACTGAAATGTAGTCTGTTTGACGTCTTCTTCTATCACCTGGCATTTTTTATGTGTATCTACATATAAACGGTAAAAGAGACGACTAAAGTACACCAGCTCCGGCTTTAAAACCAATATTTTTGGGTCAAAAGTTCCGTCAGTAGTAGACCCTACCTCCTCTCCAACTTCGTGAGGGTTATTTTCACCAAGGTGTCCATGGAAACACGGTTTTTCTACCCATCTACATATATATCTCAATAATACCCTGCAAGCTACCATAAAGATGTGTGGCAGGGGGTGAATTCTCACCAAACATGCACTACATATCATGCATAAAAAATTAGCATTTATATGCTGTTCTAAACTTCATATTTGAAAAAAGATAAAAATAGCAAAGCAAACATGGAATAACATGCTGTTAGTTGGGTTAGATTGAAGTCCTTATACCAACATGCAGCTACTCGTATTGGATATATTTACCGTTATTCATATCCCTAATTGTACGAGGAAAAAAGGACATTTTGAATCTGTCAGTTTGGCAATCAATTTCTCTAATTTTGTGTTTATGGTCCAGTCTACCAAAGTAAGTTGGGGTTTGCAAAATATTTTTAACATCATCACTGAAAATATGGTCTTGGAATTTGTTTAAGAGATTAAGTCTGAATTTCAAGCCGACGGACGGAATACTGAACTTGAGGTGCTCTTCACGCAACACTGTTTCAAGCCGAGAGGGGTATGAAAATCAATAATCTCTGCTACTATCGAGATTCGAACCCTGATCCTCAGAATGAGAGCCGATTGCTCTATTCAACCCACCAACCTGGTCCTTTTTATAAAATATGTCGGCTTGGTATTCAAATATGTCAACTTTTGTCACGTTTTGCGATGCTGGTTCATAATATCTTTCTCGTATGTGTTTTCAGTACTGCTGGTCACTACATATCCGCGGCACCGGGATTCGTTGCTTACAACGCAACGAAGCACGCCGTGACAGTCATCACGGAGGGTCTCCGTCGTGAGCTCGTGGAGCAAAAGTCCAAGATTAGGGTGACGGTGAGTAATTTCATTCCCTTTTCAACTAAAATTTCTGTAGCTCATATGATTTTCATTCTATGTTAAAATTCATGTAGCATAACGATTATTATGATCTATAATATCACTTACACATTTTCTGGCGCTTGATATTTTTCAACGCATAAAATTAAAAATAAATGTCTTTATAAAGACTGAATGTAGGACACTAGAATCCACTCTTAAAATGGGGTTTCTGCATTGAAATTTATTTCTCGTGTAATTACGATGAACTTGATACGAAATTTTCTCACAAGTTAAAATACATAAGCCAAAATATTCTATGCCTACCGCAAATATTATTGAAAGTTTTTAAAATATCCCGAAAAATGACGAAAATCACTTGACCTGAAACGCTTTCTGACGTCACTGCACGGTATAGGTTCCATGCTGCTAGGAAAACAAGACGTTTATTTTAGAAGCAAATATATAGTTTTGAATATTTTAGCCGTCCCCTAATTGAAACAAAGACTCAAAATGGATTTTTTAAAGCAGAATCCAATAATTTGCCTTTAGTTGACCCCCTTATTGTGGAATTCTTCTTTAAAAAAACAGCTTTTGCTTCGTAATTCAGAGACTCGCGGAGTGAAATCGAACACTATACAGGCATTATACATTTTATGGGCGATTTTTTTTGTTGCGATCAATAATACTTAAATAAAAAATCGAAACACATTAATTTATTGAATTTAAGAAATGAGAAAAATATATACGTTTTCGACAAGTATCCTAGGGACCCCGGCTTAAGTAATACGCTTTGTTTGTTCGGATTAAATAACTAGTGTGGCACGGAAAACTCGGTTGCGGTTTAAAACCAGGATAAATTAGTCTCAATCCAACGGAAGGAAAAGGGAAAAAAGTTCCGAAAATACCGAAGGTAATAGAAAGTAAACAAAACGGTCTTGGGCGTAACTTTGTGGAACTTCTCCATAAGGTTGAATGAAAAACACTGCGATTCCACATAAAATATTTATTACTTACGACCTAGGTTTCGCGATGATGCTACGACGTAGCGAAACCTAGGTCGTAAGTAATAAACATTTTATGTGGAATCGCAGTGTTTTTCATTCAACCCGTAATAGAAAGTGAAAATATACCAGTTGATTTATCTCATTTTCACGATAAATTTCAGTACCTGAAAGGTTGAGTGTTTACAATATCATTTACAATCTTCGGCATCGGATGGTGAAGTGTCGATTTAAGTGCTTCGTGAGGAAATGAAAGCGGTTCAGCGTTCAGGCTTAGACAAGACCGCTGAGAGCAGGCGGTCGTGTAGAAGAGGTATAACACATTACTTGCAACATATAAACAACGCCCATAGTGATACCGTGCCGTGACGTCATGCGATGACGTCGTGTTTTCAAGCTGCCAAAAACGCACAGTCTTAAAAGAGTAATATCTTTGCTACACGGCTTAATTCTTTAGCAAAATTTTCGCCAAGCACATTTCAGCTAATAAACTTCTCATTCGAAGATTTTATGAAAATAATAGTGCATATTCCCTATTAACTGTAATGAACCACGCAAATATCCATGTCCCTGAGAGTGAGAAACCTCCCATGGCGGGACTGTCACCCCGGACCACGAGTTTGGCAGGCAAGTGATAAACCCTGCAGAAACATCAACAAATACAGTCATACACAAATTTACTAGTAAGTCATCCCTCCTTTGTTTCCATCTGCTTCTAACTCGCACAGCCCTCAACGCAAAAAAAAGTCACTTTGTTACTTTCTGCATTACAACCTTCATTCCTCTCCCCCCCCTTATATCACGATGGAGAGGCATAAAGAGATACGACTGATGTATGCCTAAGGAATTTCCACGGAATTATGAAGTAAACGTCATTTTTGTGAAAATTTCTGGACGCATCATTTTTTGGCCCTTGTATCGATTGGCAATATATTAATGCGGCCTCTCCATCGTATACTTCAAGAACAAAAAAGTTGAAAATAAGCAATTTAATGTGTGGTTTTACGGCAGAATATGGCTGTTGCAGTAAAATTTCCATATTAGCAATGTAAGGAGAAATGTTATTTTGACGGAGAACTAATATAAGATGCGCAATTTTATGTAGAATTTAACGTAGTAAAAAAGTGTTGGCCCTACCTCAGTTGTTTAAATAATATAAAATATTTTTAACTGTAAAAAAGCAGAAAACCCTAGTTTCATGTGGCGCTACAGTATGTTGTTAACATTGGCAACAGTAGCTACTTGAGACGGAACGTGATTACGAGCCTATTTACTCATTTAATTTAAGACTATACCTTAACAAGATCCTTATCGTCTCTTTTATGTTATTTAATTGGTTGTTACCATTGTTCAAAACATAACGTGATATTTACAAGTGAATAGTTTAAAACTATATAAGAAAATGTAGAATCCATATTAGAATGCGATATAGCAGGAATCAGCATGTATTCTCACTTTGGGAAATAAAACATGGTAACAACACATCATCCATATTCTAAAGTCAAAATAAGCTAAAAGAGTTTGTAAAAGTGGAATGCTACTACAAAGTGATTTATGATAGCATCCTAATTCATTTATTAATGTGCGTTAAAATATTAGAGATGAATTTCCAAATTGGCATTTTTCTGAATCTGCAGTTATTCATTAAATAACATAGCTCTTACACTAGATTTTGACATGTGGAGTCATAACCGGATCCTCCTAAAACAAAAAAATTATCATTTTCGTCATTAAGTCCACATATGAGATTATTTTTTATACTCAAAAATTCATAAAATAGTCCCATTTGAAACAATATGCCGTTAGGGAGCTACTTATGCAATATTTATTTTATATTTTGAAATTTGTGAGTTATTTTGTTTTTTCAGAGCGTCAGCCCAGGAGCAGTAACAACGGAAATAGGACAAGCATCCGAGATACCAAACTGGGAGGAATTTTACTGTAAGTTGCCAGCTCTAACCGCCGATGATGTCACCAACTCTGTTATTCACGCATTAGCAGCACCTTCCGGCGTCCAGGTAAGACAACTGGCACAACAAAATCTCTTGAATAACAACGGTTATCTCTATCACGAAGATAGGTTCCTTCGAATCCTTAAAGGGGATGTCTTCTGCTTCAGTCCATATTTCACAGACAAAATTAGCTACAAAATAAAGATTATGCGTCACGCGGCTCATCTGGTAATCATTAGGTAGATGCAAATGTACTAAACCAAAAAAGTTAAATGGGGATGACAGTTTCACATTTTCAAGTGTTTGTATCTCGAGTTCGAATATTAAACTGAAACAACCAACCTCAGAGCCCCTGACGGGATGGAAGCCTGCATAAGACGAGTAATAATCCGCATCGAACCGTTCTGACGTGAAGAATTAATTAGAATGGAATATTAATTTTTCAATCTGGTATTACAATAAAACAGCATTTAGGTAACCCCTAAGGAGCAGCCGTGTATTTGGGCTACTACCAGGTAACCCATGCAAACAATAGTAACAAACAATAAGTAATTAGAATTTGCAAATATTTATACAAATCAAATATTTAGACAATCCTGTGAAGAATTGGACAACGGTATGGAAATTGTCACAAAGATAGAACAGTGATAACAGTGGTTACGAGTGAAGCATAAATATATGGTCAGATACATTAGAACTGTAACAAATACAATGATGAACTAAAAGAAAGACTGGTAAATTGAATATCACTCTTAAAAAATATTTTGTAATTTCGTTAAAAACAATTTTTTCCCGTCATCAAATCTGGAACTTTGAAAAGTTTGGAATATATAGGAAGGCTTCCGTTATTACAATTCGGAAGTTCGCTTCTAAGTCTCATTTTTTATTTGAATAAATTAATCCGCGCATTGCTGACCGACAAATAAGCATCGATGAAGCATATATAACTATCATAGCTTGGCGGATTCTCGTATATAGGAACGACAACACTCACTGCGGTGGAAAGTTACGCAGAGAAGAATAAGGGACTACAGGAAATGAATCAGTTACTAAATCCATATCTTTCAGTTTATTTTTGACCGAAGTGCAATGTAAAAAAAGGAGAAAAAATGATGCCTACTCCTTCGAAACATTGCACGACAAAGTAGTCTTTTTTTATCACATCGACTTTATGACATTCAAATAGGCTGTCCAACTCATATAATCTCAGCTCATAATAGAACCAAGTCACTGCTAATTTTTGCAATAAGTATTTCAGACAGCACGCAGCTTAGAATATTATCCGAAGGTTAACAATTAATTGTAGAGGAATATAGTTAGGTCCGTAGCTACAGCTATAAGAATGACTTTAAGAAGGATGATTTTGGTGCGATGATTGCCACATAGGCATATTATTCTAAGCACCCTAACTCGTAAAAGGGAAGTGGTAGATATATTTGTGTAAAATTCCTGTCTCTATAAAAATACCGAGTAGAGAGTTTTTCAATCTCTGCACTCCTTAATTCGGATGATAAACTGTCCGATTCTAGGTAACCTCACTAAGAAAAAGCCAATTTTTGGATTTCCCTCTGTCATTCGTTTCTTATCCACTCAAATCCTAACGATTTCTCTGCTACCCAGCAAAATACAGAGGCCTATTCGAAGGATATCATTATTTAATAAATACAATTATTTGATGATACAGTAACTAAAAACCATATGATTATAGATACTAAATTTGATTGTCTCAAACACGAAGAAATGCAACCGGATCTAATTTGCCGAATGATTAAAATCATTCCATTTTAAACTCGCTGCTGAAAAAGCAGCAGAAACTCACTGCAGTAACAAAAGTAACACATTTTTTACGGAATTTATGCAATAAAAAATCCTGAACACATTATGTACGTTTTACACAGTTGATGAAACCATTCATTTTCCAAATTTCAGATTGCCGAAGTCATCGTTCGGCCAGTTGGAGAAGTATTTTGAAAACGTGACCACGGACTACAGGTCAGATGTCGAATTCTTCAGTAGATATTTCGATGATGAAGGTGAAATAATGTTTGAAAATTTAAGTTTTGAAAAACTCAAGTTGAAATAAAAATGGTCTAAAAAGTCATTTTTAATTATTTAATACCAATAGTCACGCAGAAAGTTATTATAGATTTTTTCCATGAGAAATAACTTATCTATCTATCATTTACTTCCTTTAATATGACAGTTGTAAATTGTAGGGGTAGGCGGGGGCCTTCTGAAGCCCCCTGGCTCTGAGACCTATTGAGATCCATTGTGCCCATCCACATTTAACCTTCCCGCCATTTGCAGACAGAGGACAAGAGCACCACGGTAGAGGTATGGAGCGGTCACATATCCAACCTGCATCCGTGTCCAACGTTGCTTCGGTGATCTGACGGGTACCGGTGTATCAACGTGGCTAGGCCCTTGCCGCGATTTGACAGTAAGACAGAGAACTACTTGTTTATATTAGGACCTCATCCCGAGGAGTCCGAATTAGAAACCCAGAAGTGGCGCCAATTTTTCTATTAAACCTGTGCCTAACCTTTCTCTCATTGAGCTCTGTGTGTAGAATTCAGTTCAGTTCTCCGTCCGTTGGATGGGACGTTAAACCGTGTGTACCTTGGCACCGATCGGCTTAAACCGACGTCGGGTTTTTTTCTCCCCTCTTCCGCTTCTCCTAGTGAAATTCCTTCCTTCAATTATACTTATAATTTATATAGAAGTGAAACTTTTGCTGTAAAAAGTTATCTGCGGATGTGAAATATTATGTCGGAATGAAGTTTTAGCTTCCTAGCTTAAGTGGTTCACATTTCACGTAAATTGATTGATTTTGTCCTATTCTTCGATTTTATGTGTCTTAATTCAATTATTATCTTGTTTACAGAGCTCTAGAGTGCTAGAAACATAAGCTTTACATCAAATGTTACTAATCATGATTGCTGATAATTTGACGATTCAGTGTATTCATAAATTTCATTATATTACTTTTGCTGACAATTTCACCCTTAAAAGTTTCCAGAATGTTGCATAAAAGTTGTTCAGATAACGATATTAAAATCCTATAATTGCACACTATTCTATTTGCTCCAAAAAGGCAAAATTAGTTCATTTCTTAAGTTTTTAGGCAGGTTTATATAAAAGGTATTATACATTGCAGTTTGGGGGTTAAGGGAGGCGTAAAATGTGTACGATGAGCGAAGAGAAAGCCAGGTGACGTCTCAGAGTGAATTAGGATGCAGCAGGCGTAGCCTAGACTCACAGAAATTTGGTCACTCTCAGACCTCATACTTCAGAGCTACCTCAGAATAATGAATTGGCAACACAGTTACTTATTATCATTCTGTTACGTGAGAGCGATGGTGGTTTTGTCCAACTATGTTTCTTTTGTCCCTCATTCCGCATTCGGAATCCTAACTACCTATTTCATATTTGTACCCCAAGACTGGTGTTTTCCAAAGATTAGCCCTATCTAGCCCCAACCGCTTTCACATCCCCCAAGTCCATACATGCATCTTCCTCAAATCCTTCCATATCATCGGATACAAGGTTTTGGAGCTCTTATCTGTCTAATTAGTCCGACTTTATTCTTATTTAAAAATAACAACCATATAGTGGCGCTGATAGTGTTAACGATGCTTATATTTTGCGTGTAATTCCTTTAGTTCCATTTTTATTATTTTATGTATATCAACTATCTGGGCAGACTTAAAAATTTGTAAAAAGTTCACTTGCTCAAACAGGTCATCCCAGAGCATTAAAATTTTTCTTATTCATTTCCGCAACGTTCCATTCACTCGTACATAGGTAATTCCATTCCACTTTTTATATGTTTTGTTACTGAAGAAAACTATACTTAGAGAGCGATCACATAGAGTTAACAACTCTACCAAGAGGTTGCCAATGTAAAAAAGGGTTGCTGAATGTAAAAAAAATTGTTGAAATGATAACACTAAGCTCATCCCTCATTGGATTTCGATATAGGGTGTCCCAGTACGCTCTGTAAACTGCAGTCAAACTTACCTACTCCCAATAGCCAACATTCTACCACATTAATGGACAACGTAGGGCTTTTATAATTGTTATATCTCAAACAAATAATTTGAAGTGATTCCCAGTTGTTTGGAGAGTCCTACGCAGCTCACAGATCGAATCACTTCCCCTTCCGCTGCCGCTAAACTAAGTGGGGTGAGTTTTTCGGGGAGGGACGAGAGTTATAATGTGAGAGGGGAAGGGATGACGTAATACCTTGAGATTGAATGGGAAGTAAGGGGAGGGGGTTCACGTAGGGCATTCGGGTATCGGCATTTCTGTTGCATCTAACGAAGCTCTGCACTCACTTATTCGTCGCTGAACTTGAGGCCTGCTGAGAAGGTAAGCCACTATGATTGTTACTTGCTATCGTTCTTCTTACTAGGAGTAAATGACCATATCCTGATTTCTTAGCAGGACCCTGTAATTCATCAAAAACTATTGATTATATAATTGACTAACCTTGAAGGGCAAAATGAGCGCTGGGATGGCGAAGTGGCTGTTGTTACGGGCGCCAGCGCCGGTATCGGTGTCACCATAGCAACGGAGTTGGTGGAACGAGGCGTGACAGTGGTCGGACTTGCCAGGAGAGTGGAGAGAGTGGAGGTAATCGCTGACACCCTAAAATATATTCCTTAGTCTAGATTAACAGCTTATTGTCCGTTACAGACACCATTTCACTTGTCTCGTAAGAATGTGAGAACAATTTTCTTCGGGGTGGTAACCTCGTGTTCCTAAGTATCATGTTTATATGATCACTTCCTGCCGCACCATTTTATGGTGACATGTAGGGTACCATATAGATGTAGAATGCATCCATAATGCTTTTCTTTTTTTTCTCTTCTCCGCTCTTACCCAGGATTCTATCAATGGTGACCTTAAGCATTCTATTAACCCCAACAGTTCCACCAATCATTTTTCCCTTTTCCTAATTGCTGTTAACAATCTTCCTTCCTGCCTAACCGTGTTCAATCCTTCCACATTCGTTTGCGTTTCCATCAATTGTATTTTTTCCGTTTCCTGCCTTTCCCTTGAGTTCATATCTTAGATCGTTACATTGCCCTGCTCAATATCAAGCTGCTCACAAACCTTACGCCCAGGACAAGTGTTTTCCAAAGATCAGCCTAATCTGACCCTAACCGCCTTCACATCATCCAAGGTCGATTATCCTACGTGTTGACCTCTTCATCTTTGCATAATTCTCCATTATCCTATCAGCTTTTCTTTTCACTTTTATATAATTATCCTGTCACATCCTTTATTACTTGCTTTGTTTATCTCATACCTGGCCTGACGTAGCCATTTTTCCCTTAACTTGTCACCTGACGATTGCATTCATCAGGCCATCATGTCTCAAGATATGGTCTAATAAGTTGTTCTGTCTTCTTAATGTAATCATATGACTGCTCTTTCCTGAGTACACTTTGAAGTAGAAATGAAAATGTAGTGACTTTTTTAACGTAAAACATGTTTTGGAATGACTAACACATGCATGCTATAGGAAATAAATTCAATGTCTATATAGAAGTAGGTATAGCATGCAATATTTTTTACAGAATACAGGTTAATCAGTAACTACTACATTACCATGCCAATTCTCACAATTCAATGTCATTTATAGCTAACACTTCACGTATCTCGTATTTTCATGTTAGATATTTTCCTCGAGATGGTAGAATTTTACCTCTTGATTTCATGTAATTAGTGTGCGCTCGGTGTAGTATTTAATCATGTCTGCCTGGTAGTAAGTGTAAACGTTAACGTTTTTATTTATAATGTACTCTTGGCGATTGTCCCCCCCCCTGCCACACACCTTTGAGTGGCTTGCAGGGTATTATATATTTGTATATGCATATACTTCCAAAGTAACAAAAAAATATATGTTGTACGGTGCCTTATTACTCTGATATTAAATACTGTTTTTTTTCCTCGTGAATTATGACAAAGGCTTTGCGAAGCAGTTAAATTTTATATTAGAAATTTTTTTAGGCCTAAATACTCAAAATTTCGCTTAAAAAGCGCAACATAAATTAAATAAATTCCCAACTATATTACGTTTATTAAACTAAAACATCATTAAGTTTTCACTGCAATGTAGCGCATGATAATGTAGGTACCTACTGATAACGCCAGATGCTAAAGTAATATTCAATGAATTTTCAATGTATTAATTATTACGTGTGGCATCACGTTGGATGCATTGGGCTACTTTCCTGAGTTCCCGGGGTGTTTAGTCTGGAAGTTCTATAATGTGTCCAGTTAAAACTCTCGTTGCCTGATTTTCTCGGCTAGTAATCTTTCTTGGAAACTACAGACGACACCGAAGAAGGGACTACCGCTCTCCATCCTATGTATTCGTATTCTATTTAACTCTTGAACACAGTAACTGATGAACTTGACCTCTCAGTAATTATAGTGACCTTGTGGATGAGCACTGGTGGTGAGTTACTTTATTTTGGGTCAACAGTTTCTGATTTCTACTTCTCCCTCCCCGACGCCGTACTATTCATGGTCGGATTAGGAGCTGGCCAAGAGCCTGACGGGTCGCAAGGGTCCGCTTCATGCCGTCAAGGCCAACGTGAGCGACGAGGCTGACGTGGTGAAGGCCTTCGAGTGGGTCCGCGAGAACCTTGGAGCCGTCCACGTCCTGGTCGACAACGCCGGTTGGGCCCCCTACGCCCATTTGTCGAAATGTATGTACTTGGATGACTTAGCGAAAAGCTTTCCTTCCCTGACTCGTCTCCTCCGGAGCCTTTATTAATGGTTAACGTTGACTCACTCACCATAAAGTACGTTTTATCCCAAATTTTTTTTCTTTCATCAATTTTCGACCAATTTTCACCTAATATCACCAGTTCTCTCTCCTTTGGTTTCCTTTCTCCGTACCCACGTCTAAATTGTTCTATTCACATCATATTTCCTTTAATGCCCACGTTTTGGCCCCATACCAGAAATTGGAATAAGCGAGCATGCTTTTCCAGGCTTAAATTATGCTTTCATGTTACGTAAAATGTAATTTTTTATCTAAATTGGAAACATTGTACTAATCAGTTTTAGCTTGAATTTTGTACTTTAATTCTTTCAGAGAGCATTAACTTAAAGTAACTTTGGAATATTTTGAACAAAATAAAATAAACTTTTACTCTCATGTAAGATCATTAGCAACTTTCTGTCTAATTGAATCTAGCGTAGAGAATTTCTTCAGTGAAATTTCTTAAAAAATGCAGTTTCTCACCCCTTAGCTGAGATTTCACGTGAAAAAATCCTTTTATCTGGGAAATGAAAAATTCATTCCGTTTAGCTACATTAATTACCACGTCATATACAGTAGTTATATTGCAAAATATATCCAAATTATGGACGACGATTGTAAACTGTTTTTTTTCAATCATCTCCCACATTTCTCCACTGTTAAACACTATTTTATTTCGGGCAGTATGCCTACTACCTATTTTTGAACGCGTATGCTTGTATGCCTAATAGTGCCACCTCTAATTGACACATTAGGCAAATAATTTTTTTTCTAACATCATAAAATTACACTTCGAATAAGTGAAAACAACTATGTTTGAATCTACTGAATTTTTATGAAGCGACCAGTTTCAAAAGCTTGACGTCATTATTAGGTACCTGATAATGACGTCAAGCATTCTAAACTAGTCCTACCATTCACAATTCAGTGGATTCAAACACAGTTGTTTTTACTTTATCATTATAAATTTCCACAGTGGTACGCTCGAAATTATTGAATTGATTTAAATAACACTTTTAATATTTTAATATTTAATTAAACTTTTAATAATTTAGATTCATGGAGCTATCAATTTTCCAGTGAAATGAGATAGGTATGTGGTTTTTAAAATGATTGCTTCACGTCTGATCTTAAAAGGGTAGAATGATATGTATTTCTTCATTAATTAAATATATTATATTACTAACATTCTAACTTTTTTCTAATAGGAGAGAGGATTATAAGAGAGTCCAATCACGTTTTGAAACCGACGTGAGGAAGTCATTATGTGCTCCAACGAGGTGATTAAACTTATACGGGAGAAAGGCGTTCACGACGAGTATATCATTAACATCAACAGGTAAGTACTCAGACTCTTGACCATCATTATTAACGTACTACCAACGTAAATAGGGTCTTGTACAAATCATAAAGCCTAGGGGACCATTGGGTAGAGCACTGAATAGTTGAGTTCTGAGCTCAGTTTGAAATGAAGAAGATGCCTCTGTATACGTCCAACGAAACCTATGTTCTGCTTATTTTCTGATTATTCAGCCACGGTGGCCAGGTTGGTAAATCACTGTTATACCAAACCTATGGTCTAGGGATTGAGTCCCATAAGCAAGACATGAATGTTGTGAGACTACCTTCGGATTGAAGTCTTATATTAGATGGTTCGATATAAAAAAAGTTATTGGAGCACCTAACACGGAAATATACTTCTAGCTTCCAGCTTTCGTGTTGAGAATGACAACTTTCGTGGGCGAAGAGAATTAAAACCAGCTTCAATCACTTTATCTATCCAGTGTCTATTACTTGTATGTAAGTAATGCATATCCATCCCCACCAGCCGGGGTGGATATAATTACCTAAATTGAATTAGGAAAAAATATACAACGTTGGTATGGATAGAAATTGGTGCTTAGAGAAAATCTAAATACAGCTGAAAATTTTCCTTGCAACATCCAGACAGTTTTCAAAGGTGGTTTTAGCAAAAAAAATTATTAAAATATTGCAACTATGGTTACAATGTATAATACAATGGATAAGGATGACTACTATTGTCATTCATCACTGTTACGTGGAAGCAAGTGTAGGATGGGTATGTAGCGATATCAAACGAAGGGTGCAAATGTGACTAGCTTTTTTTAAACTATTGTAAAAATTCCACTAGTAAAAATAGGCAACTGCTTGAGAGAGTGGATTACTTCTTTAGATTACTATATCGAAATAGCTACAACAATTTGTTAATAAACACACAAGTTTGACTGGACATATTCCAAAGGCCTCTCCTGGGATTTGAATTAGACACTTCCCGTCAGAATGTATATACACAATGTACACACTTGGATACAACGCTGCCATATTTTTCTCTGATGATCTCTGACACCCTTCCATCTTCACCAGTTTGTTGGATTTCGTCCTTTAACGCGCTGCTCCGAACTTTCCATTCCTAACATTAGCACAAAATATAAGCCAATGCCGGTTTACGAACCCGGTCCCTTGAGGTACCCATGCCCGATTTTGTGCCCGAGGAAGTGGAATTGATGCGGAAAACAATTCCTTTCAGGTTTTGAAGAAAACCTTCTTCAACACAGACATATTTAAGACAGAATGTCATTACTATTGCTTTACCTGGACACCCGGTGGTTCAGCTAGGGAGTGGATTACAGAATCGGTGACATCTTCAGTGGTAACGGTTGAAAACTTGTTGTAGTATTCCCGCCAGTTTGGTATCTCGGATGCCTTTCCTATTTCCGTTATATAGATAGGGGGACCAGTTGCATTGCTTATGTAGTGGCAGGAAAGACTGTTAAAATATTAAGCAAAGGAAAAGGATATGTTTAGAATATACAAAATACATAATGAATACCAATTTTTGATTCATTGCAAATGTATTCGGATTGGAGCTAGAGTAGTAACATCCCTGGGTCATGGTTCATATTCCGGCAAAGATTTATCATTAGCATATTATTTCATAATTATGGGTTCTGTGAACACTACCTAGAGTCCAGCACTCAATCCGTTGGATGGGACGTTGAAGCGTAACCCCAGGAAGCCTCACGTGAACTGAAGCAGAGAGAGACCGACGCCGTGTTTCTCTTAAACCTTCCCCTCCCAGAGGAATTTCTAGCAACATGATATCCTTTATAATGATCAAATGATGTCAACTCCAAGGTTTTCACGGCGTTTATATTAGAGAGGGGCGATGTTTTTTTAAGCGGGAGAGGGAGGGATCGTGTGAATGAGAGAGGGGAAGGAGGGATGAATTTGACGAGAGAATGTAGGGGAGAGTCAGGGGAGATGGCTCGGTCGTCATCCAGTGAACTCCTATTCTGTCCCGAACGACGGAGCTGAGCGCTCGCTGGACCGTCGCTGAACACAACGCCTGTTGGAGGTGGGTCTCAATAACTGTAGATCCTAACGACTGCCTGTTACAGGCGTTATATTCGCTTCCTAAGATAAGCAGGTAGTTTTACTCGGTGGATTACGTTTATGAATCGGGGCTTTAACCGTCATGGTTATACCGCACCGGATGTATAGCACTAGGTTGAAGAATCATCCGGTTATAAATTTTCTTCTTTTCTCGCTCAACTTCTTATTGAATCTTACGAAAAGGATGTGCAGTCTTTTGGATATAAGTAGCCGTAACCTGAGGTATCGTGCGCTTTTAATAATAATTGGGAATTTAGGTAACACAATAAATTTGTTTATGATGCTGATATAATGTGGTACGAAAGCCGAAATTAGAGTAAGGCACCAAGAAATCGATATTTTAACCACCCAGAATTCAAACCAGGATCATCAAATTGTAAATAATCCGCTAAAGTGCAAAAATAAACTTGTGTTTTAGTTTTATAGAAATATATTAATTAATATTGAAGTAATATTCTAATATATTGCATACTTACTCGTAAGGTTTACCATAAGACCTAAGTGGAGAAAGCTGTTTTGAGAGGGACGACGATAAATAATATCAATGGTCGATTACTAGTTCATTAGTTAGGCCCCACCTAGAATATGCAGTCTGTGTATAAGATCCGAATGTATTAGATGTTAATCAGAGAATTAGACTAGCTGCTAGGTGGAGCAGCTAGGTTTGATTAAAGTGTTACGATACGTTTAGCGATGTATCAAATTAATACAAGAATTAGGTTTGGAATAATCGTCAGATTAAAATCCGATTAAGTCTTTTGCAGAAATTTGAAACGGGTAGGTTTACCGAAGATGTTAGATATATATTAAGATACCCTCTGTATTATGCTAGCTTTGACCAGATAAATAAGATTATATTTTCGATTATAATATATTCCATACCGATATTTTTAATATCCCATTTTTCCCACGTACCATTAGAAAACATATTAATTAGGATGACAAATGGTTTGGTTGGTGAAATGTATTTCAAGTAGTTAGTGGTGGTATGTTATGTGTTAGGTTATCATTGCATGATAGTACTCAGTTGCATGGGAGGTGAATGCATGTAGGACTTGGTAGCTCTTTGATGCCAATAAATTGTGCATGTTTGGTGAACTTCACCCACTGCCACAATACCTCGCGGTGGCTCGCAGTGTATTACGTAGATGTAGGTAACGGCGTTGAACCAACCTTGCATATGACGACCGTAACGAAGTATTTTCGTAAGACTAACACTTCACCAAGTAATCGGCCCCGGTGGCGGAGGTTAAGTCCTCGCCTGCTAACCTTAGGGTCGCGGGTTCGAGTCTCGCCTGAGTGGGATTTTTCACCACTCAAGACATGGATGTCTGTGCTCGTCTGTTGTTACATTGTTAATACCCCGATGGGTACCCACATACCCACATGTGCTGTTTTCGGTGGTAGTGGAAAATAATTCAATAAATTGCTGAGATGAACCCACAACCCTTGAGTAACCCTTTAGAAAAGGGCAAGGTCCTAGCCGAGTTGATACACCGGTTCCCTTCAGATCACCGAAGTTAAGCAACGTTGGGCCCGGACGGAGGTTGGATGGGTAACCCCCATCCATACCTTTACCGTAGTGCTCTTGTCCCCTGTCTGCAAGTAGCGGGCAGGTTAAATGTGGGTTGGCACAATGGATCTAAGGAGGTCTAAGTGCCAGGGAGGCTCCAGAAGGCTTCCGCCCACCCCTACAATTTACATTTTTTAACCCTTTATAAATATCAATTTACTGGCCAAGTTCAGTAATTGCAATCAAGTAATCCTTTTGAGTCAGTGTTGCTGTAGGGAGGATTTTGGAGTGAGATACAGCCTGCTCTTCACGTAATAAGCCGTGGGCCATTGTTTACGTTTAATCTGACAGAAAGGAATATGTCACTTAAAATACTCTTCTGAAAGCTATTATGACGGGGCTGAATGTTTTTTGGGGGATACCATTTTTAGTCCCGGGGTTTGAATCTGCACCTTCGAGTTTAAGGTCTTCACACGAGCATTTTCATTCCCCTGTCATTAGTTGGAGCGAGATAAATCCGGGATTATTGGTTTCGAGAAATCGCTAAGTCCTAAGTTCGGTCTTGATTTCACTCATGACCCGACTACATGCTGATGCTCTTTCTTATCGTCGCTGAACGCTCCAAAAAAACCTTCGGTAGTAAGAGTCAACATGGGGGCTTTTTGAGAGGAGCGAAAGAGAAGTACAGAGCTGTTATCAATTGCATTCCTCCGAGACTTTGACAACATTATCTCTAAGGAGGCAGGGCGTGCTTTCCCAATTTTTCATCCTTCATGTATGAAGTTGGTTCATAAATAAAGTGAAAATATTTTTGGCACTTTTTGCTACGATATTTTTCACCTATTCTGTATAGGGTGGGTAGTTATTTAGGGTAACGTTTACATATTTTGTCCTTGCTGATAGATATGGTTATCCATAGCAAGGGTTCCCAACGTTTTAGCTCCCCTGTGCAATCTTCCATTCAAAGGATCACCAAGTCTCAATGAGGGATATGGAGATATTCAGTTTTTTCAACTTTCCGTACGATAGCTTAGAACGATCGCTTTAGACATACGTTTTTACTATAACTTCAATAGTTAACATTAATGATGATATTTACCCGGTTCAAGTCCCACCGTGTAGAATTTGAAACCCACTATCGTAGACTAGACCGTTTTTTCTCGGAAATGTCCTATTTCTAACGCTGGTCAGGAACATCTGGTAGTTAACATAATTCCTACCCTGAACTATTCCGATGATGGAAAACAATGTTAGTATTTACAGCTTGTTACAGCAGTGTTAGTCTTACAGCTTGAAGACAATGCTAGTATTTTAAGCTGTTAGTAGATTTGAAAAAATCCATATCACTCAAATAAGTCCGCTCTCCCGTCAGACGCTAAGGTTTACATATATTACATCTGCACATCATACCAATCCGCTCCGTTGCCTTCAGTGTGAAAGAACTAGCACAGCACATATTTTAGCAAGTTTGACTTGATATACTGAGGCCTAAAGAATACCGGAACTACCGGGAGAAAAATCGACACGTTCGTTATCTGGGCCCACGGCCCACACGAACTGGAGAAATTTCTTCAACATCTCAACTCCCAGCATCCGGCTACAACATTCACCATGAAGACTGAAAAAGACAATCAACTCCCATTCTTGGACGTTTTGGTGAAGAAAAGACAAAAGAAAAACGGAGTTTACCAAGTGCCGTGCTCCTGTGGGAAGAACTATATTGGTGAAACGTGCAGATCGGTTGCTGTAAGACTGAAAAAACACCAGGGCGGGTATTCTGTATCACCAAACCGATTGGTACGGGAGACTTTCCGTCGGTTTGGATGGCAAACCGACGAAGAGGGAACATCGGTGCGATTCTGTACGCAACCGACCGGTGCGGCGGCGACCTCCAGTCGGTGCGAAACAAGGAATCCTACCGACACCTAATTGCTATCGGTACGCCCGGGTTTCAGTCGGTTTGGTTTGTTTTCCGCTATACCAATACTTGGAAGGCGAGGTTATTTGAGATAATTATCATTTTTTCTTGGATATATTTGCGATATAAAATGTTGAGAATATATTATAATAGTTACACGAAGTTTACTTGACAACATAATCATTCTGTAATTAACGTGAGTGGAGGTGAACTGAGAATGTAAAATGTTGCCAAGAACAATACGAGTGAAAATTAGAAAAAAATGTAATAAAATATCACTAATATTGATAATTTTCCCGGAATACTATGCGCAAGACTTCATTTTACCATTGTGCTAACGTTTTATGTAACGCAGCAGACGATATTAGGTATCTCGAAATCTTGCATTATCTTTCTCTGAGTACACACCGTGAACGGCAGCAGTAGGTACACTGTCATTTTATATGTGGTGCATTTGCTTTTGCCTCCGTTATTTTCGTACATGTATTTCCGCTCTGCTTCAATGGAATATTGCTTTTCTCGGTCTTCGCACCCTCACTGACTATCCACTGAGAAATTCTATTGTTGGTTTCCTATAGATGAACCAACCAAATTTCTCATTGTGAAAGATAGCAGTGTTAAATTCTACTTATAACTTCATGAGTGATTACTCTACCTAATGTAAAAAGTTAATAAAAACGATTTTGTCTGGAATCTAACACCAACTTCAACTCATTACTATTATAGAAACACCTAAATGACATCTGAATGTTGTTATTATCGCTTGCTGTCGTCAATAAAGCGCATACTTCTTATTGAAAAGTGCTATTATGATGTAATAACTTAGCAAGATAATGCTTTCTGACGTAATTACTCTTCGGCTCTCACATACGTTGCTTTTTAAATGTATATTAAACCGCTAAGTGTTGAAAATGTCTTGAAAATTGTAAACACTTGGAAGTACATATCAGTATTATGGCACAACGTGGATTTCAGTTTGTCCTCTGCCCCCATTTGAATAAAAAATGTGTATGTAATTTCCAACTGCATAATAAACATTATCATCAATATCAGTCATGGCATCTACTTGATTACCCACAAAGAATATGAAGTGTAAGATAAATGCATGTCTTGATCATCTTACACTATTCCTTCATCACATCTCCCTCGCTATATTGTTGAGTTATAAGGCTTCTCTTTCATTAATTGGCACAGTAAAATGAAAGTAAACATCCAACAATGCCTAAATTACGATATCCCATCAAATCTTACTCGCCTAACAACTTAGTCTCGGAAGCCAATAGGCCTTAAGGTCAATAAGGCCTTTCAATCAGTCAATAAATACTTATTTAAAAATCTATCTGGTAAAGGTGCATAGATGATATTTTATTATGTTGGTCGGGCAACATTCGCCAAGCCCAATATTTTTTAGACTTTAATCTCTGTTCGCAAACGGATTCCTTCAACCATTGATCTGTAATCGCATATAACTATTTATTTAGACTTGAATATTTCCGTGTTGATAATAAACACCAGTTTTGATATATCGGAAACCCAAACCTATGCATAGATAAGTGGATACCGGTGTTCTACAATCACCCTTGGGTACGAATAAATATGTCCGTAATTATATCCTCAGTTCATAGGTTCACCAACATTCCCTACCCTTTCGTTTTATTTTCGTGGGTATTTTCAAGTCTGTCTCCATACAAATATGCGCTTCAGACCGGGAGGAAACATATAAGGATGGAAATGGAAGGGAAAGGATTATTTAGTGAAACCTCCATTAAATCAATGCCAAATACTTTTTTATAGCAGATACCTTAATAAAGTCCAGGGTTATATTAAATTGCTGTTTGTATGTACTTCAAACATCAATCCAGGTTTTGGTTGAAATATTTGGTGTAATGAATAATATTGACTTCTATTTGGAAAATATTATTTGATAAATTTCTTCTCATTTCTCATCTTTTTAGGAGTGATTGACCATACCTAGAGCCTTCGGCTGTACGCTGACCGCTCACTATTTCGTGGCTATATATTCAAACCATACAAGACGAAATGGAGCGCTGGGTGGGTAAGGTGGCCGTTGTCACGGGAGCCAGTGCCGGTATAGGCGCCTCCATAGCGACGCAGTTGGTGGAACACGGCATGATTGTGGTTGGACTGGCCAGGAGGGTGGAACGAGTGGAGGTAATTCTTTCATCTATAGAATTAACAGTAGAGGTAAAAGCAAAAGTCACCGATTGGAGTATTCCATTTTTTGTTTGCACCTACCGTATTTTGATGGAGTACTATTCTGTTCCCATGGCTCACTTTCTCTTCCTACCGGCAAATAAAAACAATCAAAAGGATTTATATATAAATTCACTTAAAAAATTAAAACAAAACTACTCACATTACCTAAAATAACAACCCACCGAAAATATATAACCCTAATTTGCAAATATTTCCTTCCAGGACCCCAATTACCTCCGAAAATTGGTACATTAGGACGTTGTAGCAAACCAGCATCAATTAGTAGATTCAAATGAGGTTTTTAGTTAGGGAAAATGTGCTAGAAAAATAGTCCTTCCCTTAAAAAATAATTCCTGAAACTGCCATAACCTTAATAAAATAACCTGTCAAAACAAAATAAAATTATGATTAATTTAATCCCGAATAATATAACCCCTCCTCAGTTTCCTAAGCACTTTTCTAAACTCAAAGAATATCCTACTAATCATGCTCGCCGTGACCAGTAAGCACAAAGAGCCCAGATGGTGATAAAGATCCTGGCAAAAGTTCGGAGTTTGGGGTGTCCCTATTCTTCGTATCTCATCCATCTTACCGGTTCCTTCTCTATTCTACATCTCTCTTTTGATTGTAATATTCCCAACCCTTTTTTCATAGCATCCGTTTCCATTATTCTTTTTCTTCCTCGTCCGCGCTCACTTTGGTTTCCACCCTCGATGACGACCTTCAACGTTCTATTAACCCAAAGTAACAGCTCCATCCACTAAATATACCTCTTCCTAATTTCTACTATCTAATATCTTTCCACCCCAATCATGCAAGGAACACCAAAATTATTTCATATTTCGGCCAATTGCATCATGTACATTTTTTCCGCACCTACAATTCCATGCTTTCTAAACTTTTCTCCTCACATTACCCGGGCTGTTATGTCTCAGATTCTTACACACACCGCGCACCATATCAAGTCGCTAAAAAACTACCCTAAAATGCCTGCTCAAGGTCCACGATATAAACACCCTCCTGTTGTAAAACGCCTGCTCTCATTTAATCATCATAACTATGTCCATCTCGCTCCAAAGTGCTACTTCAGTAAAACAATAGTTTCACCTGACTAGCAGATTCTCTTTTTTTAAATTTTGCTATCTCTTTCCACCATAATGTCAAGGAAAGCAATCCAAAGTAAATGAGGACAACCATAATTTGGATATGAATTTAGTTAGTGTTAGGCCGGAACACTCAGAATTAGACTCATCATACCGGTAGAAAAAAAAGAAAACACTGCAATGCCACCTTAAATTAGTGGTGTAGCACATGATGATATAACTACTAGTGACACCTGGCATTTAAACGTTAATTAATGAATTACAACTTTAGTGTTCTAAACTAAGCGGCTTTGCAGCTGTAGAAAGGTGTTGGGCTATGGGATGAGTTCTTGAGTTTTTGTGTTGCTGCTTTTTATGTCTAATTAAAATCAAAATTATGTGGCTCTCATAGCACAACATATTTCTGGGAAACCGTGTGTAGAAATAAAAATGGACTACTGCTTCCTGTACACAGGTGTCTGAATTCTCTCATGAGATTTAAAATACTAAGTTTTTGATGAGATAATGAGATCAACCTTGGGGTTGAGTATTTGCAGAGGTTTATGCAATGGGGGCGTTTACTCGGAACCGAAATCGCAATTTTGCACACGAAATCGTTAGATGGAAACGAAAAAAGAATTTTAGTGAAAAAGTTAACCTTCTAACCACAACCATTCACTCATAAATCAAAAATTAAAATAAGCAAAAGGTGACGCCCACCGAAAAGGCTGCTGTGATAACATTGACGTCATTTTCCTCCCGTCCTTGACTGCTCGTATGGGAAGGGGAGGGAGTGGAGGGGGATTCTCGGAAGGTCTGCTCGCGCAGATGCTGTCACCATCTCTCCCATTGGGAGAGCCAGCTGTGTCCCCCAAAATGCGATAAGGCGAAGTAGCTTCGCGGGCTCCGTTGTGATTGGACGAAGTCGATATACGTCAGAGGTTGCACCACACCCACTTTTCCGAAAGGGTTAAAAACATCAGTTTTTCGCCGCTTATAACTCGAGAAGTAATTGACGGATCAAAAAACGGAAAAATACGGGTCTTTTTATTCTACAAACTCTATCATATTCGGCAATAAAAAAAATATGGCAAACGACCCCATTTAGCCCTCCATTCGACAGTGCTATTCTCATCATCTTCTCTTCCTTCTCGTACGCCGTACTAAACCCTACCCTGAGCAGGAGCTGGCCAAGAGCCTGTCGGGACGCAAGGGTCGGTTACACGCTGTCAAGGCTGACGTGAGCAACGAGTCTGACGTGGTGAAGGCCTTCGATTGGGTCCGCGAGAAACTGGGTGCGGTCCACGTCCTGGTCAACAACGCCGGTTGGGCCCCCAGCGCCTTTTTGTCGAAAAGTACGTACCTGCCATGGCCAAATCTCTAATCTTCCCATTTTTCGCATCCTTGACTCGGATTGATGTCATTTTTCTATGTTGTGTAATTTTCGCCGCTTCAGTCTTTCGTATAATTCTTAATTTCTTGATGGTTTACGTAAAATAAATCACTACTTCGATTGATGACGATATATAACTCTGAATGTATATTGAACGCCTGGCACAATCAGTTGAAGAAATCATTTCATAAAATTTCTTTTAAAAAACATATTTATCTGATTTCAAGTTAAAACATTAAGTCATCGTTATCGAAAATTCATTTCCCATTCTCAATTTACCCAGCAAATCATGTAGCTCAGATGTACAGTAAAACATCTAAAAATAAAATATGGATTTAAAAAATATCTTCTTTTCAATCACTGTTTCTTATTTTCAGTATTTAAACCTTTATCTGTTTATTTAAGGTATTATGCTATCCCATACTTCTACATAACGATAAATCTTTTATATTTACCTGTGTTACCTCTTACTGAGACCATAAAATGCTCTGTTTGGAAACTACTTTCTATTTCTTTTCCAGGAAGATCATGTGATTTGAAAATAATTGACCTCTCATTTGTGCCAAAGGAAATAATAGTGTATTTTTCATCAATACATTTTTGGATATTCTTTTCCACTCTCACCTTTTCCCGTCAGTGAAGAGAGAGGATTATAAGAGGATGCGATCATTATTCGACACAAACGTGATGGGAGTCATCATGTGCACCAACGAGGCGATCAAACTAATGCGGGAGAAAGGCGTAGACGACGGACACATCGTCAACATCAATAGGTAAGTACTCAGGCCCTTTAGCATCGTTATGAGCCAACAACAAACAAAAATAATGCATTTAATAGTTCAGGGAACGAAGGAAACCAGGGAGTAAGAACGTAGGATTACTCAGCGATGGTGAAATTTCGGAAAGGCCTTCCGACAGATCTATAAAAATCAAAGTTATCTTTTAATTTCTGCTCAACCAGCCGAGGTAACCTGGTTGAAAAAATTCAGTCCTGGAAGCAATAAATTGCTGCGTTGAATTCCGATCAAGGAATGGATACTCTGTAGCGGTAATAAGATAAATATCATATGTTTGACGGTTTGACAATGACTTAGCCGTCGAAGAACGTAAAGTAGAGGTCTTTAATATTGTTTTCTGATTAACATAATTCGCTTGGATACTGGATAGGGGAATAGGAACTCCTCTATCACCTGATATGTGGATTCCAAAACTGCATCTTATACATTACCTATCACGTAGGCATGTAGTAAAAAAAGGTCTGTAGTTTTTCTCCCTCTTTGGTAGCAAACTGTAGCATTCTGACCTTGATACTCCAGTTGAAATCATGTTACATCGGGCTCAGGGTTTCCAATCAATTTCTCTGGGTCAGGCACAAAGCAAAAAACTGAAAATTCTTCACCATCGCATGCATTCCATCGGTGATATTAGATTGCAGGATATCTCCTTTTGAATGCATTTTTCCAATTTGAATTAAATTTCTGTTCAAAAGAATATATTGGTCAAATAATTCACTTCCTGTGTAGGTCAGGATGGCGACACGTTAGTAAAATCAAAAATGCTTTGAAAAACTCTACTTTCTTAAAGGGCTCATTGTATAAGGCGTGACTTCGAGGAATGTTTGAATCATATTGAATGTTAAATGGCTACTTTATAATTACGTTATTCATTGACAGCACCCTAATTTGGTTTCGACGTTGTAAATCATCACCAGGTGAATACTACATTACTATTACAATACTACTAGAATTTAAAAAAAGGAATATATAGTCACAAATTTGGGGTTCGGAAGGTGATAAAATTTCGTGGACAAGGAAGGTATTAGTGGGAATGGGAGCCATATGGAAAGTTTCCTCAACTTAAGCTTTCAGTTCCCCTGTGTAATCCATCCAACCAAAACATTTTCCATCCCAAGCATTTACCGTACTTTTTACCCATCAATTTGCGACTGTTTTATATCCTTACGTAATAATAATAATATCTCCCGTTATATTAACCAGATGATAACGTACAACGCCGAAACCAAGTTCTTCTGTGATTAATAAATGATGCATTTCTAGTGCAAACTTTTTTTTATTCATGTGTTAAGTTAAGAAAAATGTATGCTATTTGAAGAATCGATGTTTAAATATCCAGTTTATTTTCACTGTCACTAAATAATCAGCGGTCCAAATACATCATCATCATCATTGATCAACAATCCTAGGATTGGTTTGACGCAGCTTTCCAGTCGATTCTTCTATGGGCCAACCTTTTAATTGTGACGTAATTCTTCTCTTTAACATCCTTCACAACCTGTTCCATGTATCTCATACGAGACCTGCCTTTTCCAATCTTCCTGTTCACTTTTCCCTCAACGGTAGCCTTCATCAGGCCATCGTGTCTCAAGATATGGCCGATTAAGTTGTCCCTTCAACTTTTTTTGAGTTGTCAGCAGATCATTAAATCCCAATCCACGTTGTCAAGAGCCTTCTCTAAATCCACGAATTCGATGAATGTCGGTTTGTTTTTCTCCTTTCTCTTCTCAATGAGCAGCCTAAGGGCCAATATTGCTTCTCTGGTTCCCTTACTTTTTCTGAATCCGAATTGATCTTCATCCAGAAACTCCTCTGCTTTTCGTTCTATTCTTCTATAAATGATCCTCGTCAATATCTTCGATGCTTGTGTTATAAGGCTTATAGTCCTAAAATTTTCGCATTTCTCCACTCTCTTCTTTTTGGGAATAGGAATGATGATGTTTTTCTTAAAGTCCCTGGGTATTTCTCCTGTTGAATAATTTCGCAGATGGTTTTGTAAAGATGGGTTAGTGTCTTCTCTCCTTTTTTAATTAGTTGTGCAGGAATGTCATCATATATATATATATCAAAAATACATATGACTATACATGTGTTTACTTTATTGTCCTAAAATTTTCGCATTTCTCCGCTCTCTTCTTCTTGGGAATAGGAATGATGATGTTTTTCTCGAAGTCCCATGGAATTTCTCCTGTTGAGTACATGTTGCAGATGGTTTTTTAAAGATGAGTTAATGCCTTCTCTCCTGCATTTTTAATTAGTTCTGCAATAACATCATCAACACCAGAAGCCTTATTCATCCGAAGGTGCATTACTGCAGCGTCGAATTCCGATCTTAATATTGATGCCCCCATATCATCCTTTTCCTGTTTGATTTCCTCTTCAATAGCTTTTGGGCTGAGATTTTTTCCGTTATATAACTCTTCCAGATATTCTTACATCTCTTCACTTTGTCCTAGTTTTCAATCAGAATTTCTCCATTCTTGTCTCCTTATGGCATTGAATCTTGCCCTTCGTTCTTTGAAGTGGTTCCTCACTATCCTGTATACAGATTCCACCTTTCCAAGTGCAAGGTTGCTTTGAACATCTTCGCACAGATTTTTCATCCACATCTCTCTAGCTTTCCTTGCTTTGCGATTTATTTCGTTCCTTATTATTTTGTTGCATGGCTGCCCTTCTTTAGTTTTCGCATTCTTGTACTTTCTTCTTTCTTCAATCAATTCTAAGACTTCCTCCGTGATCCATGGCTTCTTCTTGGCAACTTTGCTTTTTCCAAGAACTTCTTTTTCTGATTCCTATAGTTAACATTTAATATTTTCCCAACGCTCATACACTGATTTCTCATTCAGGTTCTCTCCTATTTGGTTTCCCACTGCTTTTCAAATGCCAGCTGATATTGAAAATCCTTTAATTTTGTACTTGCAATATATTTTTCTATGTCTTCTTCAATTTCTTGAATTTTAGATGGCATTTCATCATCACTGAATTATGGTCACTGTCGATGTTTGCCCCAGGGTAGTCATTTACTTGGTTTCTAAATCTCTGTGTCACTAAAATATAGTCTATTTGACATCTTCTTCTGTCACATGGCATTTTCCATTTGTATCTACATATCAACGAAAAAGAGACGACTAAAGTACACCAGCTCCGGCTTTAGAACCCAAATCTTTTGGGTCAAAAGTTCCGTCATTAGTAGACCCTGCCTCCTCTCCAACTTCGTAAGGGTTATTTCCACCAAGGTGTCCATGGAGCAACGGTTTTACTACCCATCCGACGGACGGAATACTGAACTTGAGGTGCTCTCCGCGAAGAACTGTTTCAAGCCGAGACGGGGTATGAAAATCAATAATCTCGGCTACTCTCGAGATTCGATTTAGCCCATTGCTCTATTCAACCCACCTTCCTTTTTAAAAAATATGTCGACTTCGCGTTTTGTGATGCTGGTTCAAAATTTTTTTCTCGTATATGTTGACAGTACTGATGGTCACTACATATGCGCGGAACCGGGATTCATTGCTTACAACGCATCGAAGCACGCCGTGACAGTCATCACCGAGGGTCTCCGACGTGAGCTCGTGGAGCAAAAGTCCAAGATTAGGGTGACTGTGAGTAATTTCTTTCCTTTTTTAACTAAAATTACTGTAGCTCAGATGGTTTTGAATCTATGTTAATATCAATTTACGATAACGATTATTACGGTGTATAGTATCAATTGAATTACCTGACGCTTGATAATTTTCAACGCATAGAATTAAAATTAAACATATCTTTTCTAAGACTGAATTTAGGACACTATAAATTCCACTCTTAAAATGGGTAATGTGCATTGAAATTTATCTCTCGTGTTTTGACGATGAACTTGATGCGACATTTTCTCACAAGGTACAATATATAAGCCAAAATGTTCTATGTCTACCACAAAGATTATTGATAGCTACTAAAATGCGCCCGAAAATTGACGAAAGGCACGTGACCTGAAACGCCTTGTGACGTCACTGCACAGTATAGGTTCCATACTGTTAGGGAAGCAGACGTTTATTTTAGAAGAAAACGAAGCAATTTTATTGTTTTGAAAATTTTAGCCGTCTCCTAATTGAAAAAAAGACTCAAAAGGTATTTGTAGAAGAAAAATTCAACAATTAGCCTTTGGTTGACCCCTTATTGTGGCATTCTTCTTAAAAAAAACAGATTGCTTCGTCGTATCAGGGACTCGCGGAGTTAAATCAAACACTATACAGGTATGATATATTTTATGAACAAATTTTACGATGATCAATACTACTTAAATAAAATATTGTTCGGAATTCGTATCTCCCTCCACTTGGGTTGCTTGAAACCTCCCCTCTCGGAGAACTCAGCGCGCATGAGCTGTCTCTCGCGCCGCCGCACCGTCACGTCCTCTTCTGTGGAGTGTGTGTCTTGCCTGTGACTCGAAGCAGTGTCCATCAGCCTAGCCTTCTTGTACAGTCCACTTCTTTGAAATTAAAAGGCAAAGTTCGCACCCCCGCACCGTCACGTCCTCTTCTCTGGAGTGTGTGTCCTGCCTGTGACTCGAAGTAGTGTCCATCAGCCTAGCCTTCTTATACAGTCCACTTCTTTGAAATTAAAAGGCAAAGTTCTGAAACCTTCTTTCATTCCGCACAAAATTTCTGGTTTTCAGTTTTACAACTCTTATTAGACCATCCTTTCTGGGAAATACCTCCACCACTGGTGCCATTCGCCATTTGGTTGGGGGAAGTAACGGCTCCTTTATAGTTACAAGGGATCCTACTGTCAAATTCTGAGATCTCTTTTTCCACTTTGGTAGGTATTGCAACTGATGGAGATATTCACCCGTGCATCTAGTCCAGAAGTGGTCTTTCATTTGAATCAGGAGCTTGTAACGACTCAATATGCACCTCCCGTCGTTCTTTGACATAGGTTCTGCCAAGGCAATCAACGGGTCCCCTATTAAAAAAATGGCCTGGCGTTAATGGAGATAAATCATTAGCGTCGCTTCTTAATGGTTAAATGCGTCGGGAATTCAAGCAGGCTTCAATACGAAACAGGTATATAAATTTATTGCATTAAAGGAATGAGAAAAATAGATCTATTTTAGGCAAGCTTTCATTAAAGAACTTATGTTGGCTCTACATGCTACAACGAGCGGCCCGAGTTAGCGGAATCAGCCGAATTAACGGCCGTTTCCCGAATTAATACCATGTAGAGGCGTCACCATTGCTCAGCCGAAAATTTGGCTCAGCAAGCCTCGGGACCCCAGCTAAATTAATACGTTTCGTTTTTGTTCGGATTAAACAACTCGTGTTGCGCAAAAACGCGGTTGCTGTTTAAAACCAGGATAAATGAGATTGTCAATCCAACGGAGGGAAAAGGGAAAAAAGTTCCGAAAAACCCGAGGGCAATAGAAGATGAAAATATACAAGTTGAGTTATCTCATTCCATGAAAATTTTCCAATACCAGTCATGTTGAGTGTTTACAATGTCATTATCAATCTTCGGCATCAGATGGCGAAGTGTCGATTTAAGTGTTTCGTGTAGAAATGAAAGCGGCTCAGCGTTCAGGCTGAGCCAAGTACGCTGAGAGCAGGCGATAGAGTAGAAGAGGCATAATAATTTACTACTTACAACATATAAACAACGCTCTGTTGGAGAATATGGAGAGTTTTATTGAGAATATACGTTGTGAAAAAGTTTTGATACTAAATCACTTGTTTAAATACTATAAAATATTTGTAACTCGAAAAAAAGCAGAAAACCCTAGTTTCATGTGGCGCTACAGATTGTTGTTAACATTGTCAACAGTACTTGAGACGGAACATGATTACGAGCCTATTTACTCACTTATTTTAAGACTATACCTTACCAAGGTCCGTATTGTACCTTTTATGTAATTTAAATGTGGTCATTGGTTATTGACATAGGTAGTGCAAAATATAAAGTTACAAGGGAACAGTTTAAAACTATATAAGAAAATATAGAATCCATATTAGATTGCGAAATAGCAGGAATGAGCATGTATTCTCACTTTGGGAAATAAAACATGGTAACAACACATCATCCATGTTCTGAAGTCAAAATGTAAAAGAGTTTGTAAAAATGGAATACTATTAAAACGTCATATATCATAGCATCCTAATGCAATTATTGTATATGTGGTATCATATTATAGATGAATTTCCATATTGGTATTTTTCTGAATCTGCATTTCTTCATTTAATAACATAGCTCTTACACTAGATTTTGACATGTGGAGTCATACCGGATCCTCGTTAAACAAAATAATTATCATTTTTAGAATAAAGTCTAAATATGAACACATTTTTACATTAAAAAATTCATAAAATAGTCGCATTTGAAACAAAATGGCGTTAGGGAGCTACTTTTGTAATATTTATTTTACATTTTGAAAGTTGTGAGTTATTTTGTTTTTTCAGAGCATCAGCCCTGGAGCTGTAACAACGGAAATAGGACAAGCATCTGATATACCAAACTGGGAGGAATTTTACAGTAAGTTTCCAGCTCTTACCGCCGATGATGTCACCAAATCTGTTATTCACGCCATAGCAGCACCTTCCAACGTCCAGGTAAGATAACTGGCACAGCAAAATCTCTTGAATAACAATTGTTATCGCTATCACGAAGATAGGTTCCCTCGAAACCTTAAAGGGGTTGTCTTCTGCTTCAGTCCATATTGCTCAGACGAAAATATCTGCAAAAGAAAGATTTTTGCATCACGCGGCTCATCTGGTAATCATTACATACAAGCTTGCTAAACCAAAAAAGTTCAATGGGAATGACAGTTTCACATTTTCAAGGGTTCGAGTCTCGAGTTCGAATATAAAAGAGAAGCAACCAACCGCAGAGCCACTGACGGGATGCATAAGACTATTAATCTGCATCGAATATTTCTGACGGGAAGAATTAATTAGAATAGAATATTTATTTTCAATCTGGTATTACAATAAAATAGTATTTAGGTAACCCCTGAAGGAACAGGCCTGTGTTTGGGCTAATATCAGGTAATCCTTGCAAACAATAGTAGCAAACAATAAGTAATTATAATTTTCAAATATTTATACAAAACAAATATTTATACAATCCTGTGAAGAATTGGAATTAGTATGGAAATGGTCACAAAAATAGAACAGTGACAACAGTGGCTACCAATAAGGCGGATAAATGCATGGTCAGATATAATAGAACTGTAACAAATACAACAAAGAACTTAAAGAAAACTGTTAAATTGAATTTTACTCATAAAAAATCTTTTGTAATTTCGCTAAAAAATTTTTTTCCCTTCAGCAATTCTTGAACTTCGAAAAGTTTGGAATAAATGGGATGGCTTCCATTATTACAATTCGGCAGTTCGCTTCTAATTATCATTTCTTGTTTTTGAATGAATTAATCCGCGCATCGCTGACTGACTCGGAAGCATCTATGAAGACTATATAACTATCATAGCTTGGCGAATGCTCGTGTACAGGAACGACACCACTCACTGCGATGGAAATTTACGCATAGAAGGTTAAGGGACTACGAAAAAAGATTCTCTTATAAAATCCATATCTTTCAGTTTATTGTTGACCGAAACACAATGGGAAAAAATTAGAGAAAAAAACTGTCTGCTCCTCCGAAACATAACACGACAGAATAGTTCTTTCTTTTTTTATCACATTTGCATCACTGCTAATTTTTGCAATAAGTACTTTAGACAGTAATCAGCTTAGAACATGATCCGGAGGCTTAAAAATTATGTGTAGTAGAATAAGAGTTAGATCCGTAGCCACAGCTATAAGAATTACTTTAAGAGGGATGATTTTGGTGCCTTGATTGCAGCATGGGCATATTCTTCAAAGTGCCCTAACTCCTAAAAGGGAAGTGGTAGATATATTTGTGCAAAATTCCTGTCTCTATAAAAATAGTGTGGAGAGTTTTTCAATCTCTGCACTCCGTTGATCGGATGATAAGCTGTCCGATTCTAGGTACCACTACTGAGAAAATAGGCAATTTTTGGATTTCCCTCTGTCATCCCTTATTTATTTTTCACTGAAATCCTAACGATTTCTCTCCTCTCAGATAAATACATAGTACCGATTCGAAGCATATCATTAATTGTTAAAAATCAACAGTAAATAAAAACCATATGATTCTAGATGCTAAATTTGATGGTCTCAAACATAAAGAAATGCAATGATCTAATTTTCCAAATGATTTAAATCATTCCATTCCAAACTCGCTGCTGAACAAGCAGCAGAAGCTCACTACAGTAACAAAATTAACACATTTTTACGGGATTTATGCAATAAAAAATCTTGAACACATTATGTACGTTTTACACATTGATGAAACAATTCATTTTCCAAATTACAGATTGCCGAAGTCATCGTTCGACCAGTTGGAGAAATATTCTGAAAATGTGACCACGGACTACATGAGTCAGATGATGAATCCTTCAGTACATATTTCGATGGTGGAGGTGAAATAATGTATGAAATTTTACGTTTTGAAAAACTCAAGTTGTAATAAAAATGCTCTAAAAAGTCATTTTTAATTATTTTATACCAATAGTCACGCACAAAATTATCATAGGTTTTTTCCATGAGAAAAAACTTATCCGTCTGTCATTTACTTCCTCTAATATGGCAGTTAGAAAGAGTACTACTTGCTTATATTAGGACCTCATCCCGAGGGGGCCAAAATAGAAACCCAGAAGTGGCGCCGATTTTTCTATTAAACTTGTGCCTAACTTTTCTCTCTCTGAGTGCTGTCTGTATAATACGCGAAGTTCAGTTTTCCGTCCGTTGGATGGGATGTAAAACCGTGGGCCCCTTGGCACCGATCGGCTTACTCCGACGTCGAATTTTTTCTCAACTATTCCGCGTCTCCTAGTGACATTCCTTCCTTCAATTATACATATAATTTATATAGAAGTGAAACTTTTACTGTAAAAAGTTACCTGTTTCTTTATCTACTTTAAATTCTTCCATATCATTGGTTCCAAGGTTTGGAGCTCGCCACTAATTTAAATGAAATCCTATCTGTCTAGACTTTATTCTTATTTAAAAACACAACCATATAGTGGCGCTTATTGCTTTAACGAAGCTTATATTTTACGTTTAATTCCTCTAGTTCCATTTTTATTATTTTATGTATAGAAACTATCTGGGCAGACTTAAAAATTTGTTAAAAGTTCACTTGCTTGAATGGGTCATCCCAGAGCATTAAAATTTTCCATTCATTCACACAACGTTCCATTCACGCGTACATAGGTAATTCCATTTCAGTTTTTATATGTTTTGTTACTTAAAAAAACAATATTTATCGAGTGATCACAGAGAGTTAACAACTCTACCAAGAGATTGCCAACGTAAACAAGAGTTGCTGAAAGACATAAGAAAAGTTGCTGAAATGATAACTATAAGCTCATTCCTCATTGGATTTCGATATAGGCTGTCCCAGCCCGAGTCTGTATACTGCAGTCAAACTTACCTACTCCCAACAGTCAACATTCTACCACATTTATTGATAACGGAGGGCTTGTATAATTGTTTTATCGCAAAAAAAAGATTTAAAGTGATTCCCAGTTATTTGAAGAGTCCTTCGCAGCTCACTGATCGAATCACTTCCCCTTCCGCTGCCTCTAAACTTAGTGGGGTGAGTTATTCGGGTTGGATTTGGGGGATGGGGAGAGGGGAGAGTAAGAGTGTGAGAGGGGAAGGGATGACGTAATACCTTGAGATTGAATGGGAAGTAAGGGGAGGGGATTCACGTGGGCCATTCGGTGATCGGCATTTCTGTTGCATCTAACGAAGCTCTGCAGTTGCTTTTTCGTCGCTGAACTCAAGGCCTGCGGAAGAGGTATGCCACTATGATTGTTACTTGCTATCGTTCTTCTTACTAGGAGTAACGAACCATATTCTGACTCCTTAGCAGGAACCTGAAAACCATTTAAATCTATTGACTAACCTTGAAGGGCGAAATGGAGCGCTGGGCGGGCAAAGTGGCTATTGTCACGGGCGCCAGCGCCGGTATCGGCGTCACCATAGCAACGGAATTGGTCGGACATGGCATGACAGTGGTCGGACTCGCCAGGAGGGTGGAGAGAGTGGAGGTAATCGCTGACACCCTTTAATATATCCCTTAGTATAGATGGTATAGATTAACAGTTTATTGTCCGTTACAGACAACATTTCACTTGTCTCGTAAGAACTATTTTCTTCGTGGTGGTAACCTCGTGTTCCTAAGTAGCATGTTTATAGGATCACTTCCTGCCGCACAACTTTTGGTGACATGTATTATCCCATTTACATGTAGATTCCATCCATTATGCTTTTCTATTTTTTCCCTTCTCCGCTCTTACCCAGGATTCTAGCCTCGATGGCGATCTTAAGCATTCCATTAACCCTAACAGTTCCACCAATCATTTTTCCCATTTCCTAATTGCTGGTAACAATCTTACTTCCTGCCTAGCCGTGTTCAATCCTTCCACATTCGTTTGCGTTTCCATCAATTGTATTTTTTCTGTTTCTTGCCTTTCCCTTGAGTTCATATCTTAGATCGTTACGTAGCCCTGCTCAATATCAAGCTGCTCACAAACCTCACGCCCAGGACTAGTGTTTTACAAAGATTAGCCCAATCTGACCCTAACCGCATTCACATCATCCAAGGTCGATTATCCTATGAGTTAACCTCCTCATCGTTGTATAATTCTCAATTATCCTATCGCTAATCTTTTCACCTTTATATAATTATCCTCTTTCACATCCTTTATTACATACTTAGTTTATCTCTTACCCTGCCTGTCGTCACCATTTTTTCCGTTAACATGTCATCTGACGATAGACATCAGGCCATTATGTCTCAAGATATTGTCTATTAAGTTGTTCCTTATTCTTAAGGTAATCAAAGAACTGCTCTTTCCTACCACTCAATTCTTCGATTGCCACTTGGTCGATCCATTTTATTTCGTTATTCTTCTTTATCACTTGTCGCACTTTCCATCCTTAGCTCCCCTGTTGCAATTTTCATTTGTGGTTCACTGTCATAAAAAACCGTCCTCCGGGTGTTTGGTATGGTGATGTGTTCCCTTACGTACACGCTTATATTTCCAGCTGTAATTATTTTCTTCTTCCGATGGAATGTCACGTTCACCCTGGCTATTATATTGCCTATTTCCTTTTGGCTTTATTCATCAGTGGTATGATGTATGCAAATACTTATAATGTGTTTGTTTTAGTAAGGGGTTTTCAGAGAAAACTTGTCCGTCGTCGAGTAAGTTCGATGCTTGGTGTTAATTTGTCCCCTTCCACAAAACTTTATGATGGTTCGCTGGGTATTATGTAGATGAAGATATGTAGATGAAGTCTTATCCTTAGATCCTCGCTCAAGGCATGTGTCATAAATGTCCTTCCCTTGACGAAAGCCTGCTCTCCTATTATTATTTGAACCACACCCAGCTTGAGTACACGTTGAAGTAGAAATGAGAATGTAGTGCCTTTTTTTTAACATAAAGCATGTTTTAGAGTGACTAACTCAACTATAGGAAATAAATTCAATGTCTGTATAGAAGTATAGTATGCAATATATTTACAGAATACAGGCTAATCAGTAACTACTACATTACTTTGTGTATTCTCACCATTCAATGTAATTTATAGCTAACACTTCGCGTGTCTCGTAATTGCAAGTTTAATATAATCCTCGAGATGGTAGAATTTACCTCTTGGTTTCATGCAATTAGTGTGTGCTTGGTGTAGGATTTAAACATGTTTGCCTGGTAGTTAGTGTAAACGTATTATTATTTATTTTTAATGCACTCCTGGCGATCGTTAACCACCTGCCAACCACCTTTGCGGTGACTTGCAGTGTGTTATGTAGATTTGTATGAATACTTTTATTTATATGAACTTCCAAAGTAACCAAAGTATATATTTTGTACGGTGTCTTATTACTCTGATATTAAGTGATAAGTAAGATATTAAGTCTTTTTTTCCCCGGTAATTAAGAGTAAGGCTTTGCGAAGCAACAGTTATATTTTATATTAGAAATTGTTTTAGGCATATGTACGCAACATTTTGCTGTAATAGCGCACACTCACTCAGTGATTCAACTCGAAGGTTGGTTTTGGTGAGGGTAGAGCTCACCCTGTAATAAGCCAATGGCGTGTAAAATTCACACATTCAGGGCAGGGGGGCCAGTTCCTTTCCCTGGGCCGCCTGCGATTTCCTAAGAAGTGCTGACTCGCAGAAAATCGAATGGTGAGGATTTTAGATGGGGGTGTTCGGAAAGGCTCTTGCCCGGGATTTGAACCCGGGACCCTCTGGTCAGTAGTTCGGTGCTCTACCCACTAGGCCACCACCCAAATATATTACGTTTAGTAAACTAAAATATTATTATGTTTTCACTGCAATGTAGCGCATGATAATGTAGGTACTTACTGATAACGCCAGATGCTAAAGTAATATTCAATGAATTTTCAATGTATTAATTATTACGTGTGGCATTTCGTGGGATTAATTGGGCTACTTTTCTGAGTTCCCGGGTGTTTAGTGTGGAAGTTCTATAATGTATCCAGTTAAAACTCTCGTTGCTTGATTTTCTCGGCTAGCAATCTTTCTTGGAAACTACAGACGACACCGAAGAAGGGACTACCGCTCCCCATCCTATGCGTATTCTATTTAACTCTTGAACACAGTAACTGCTGAACTTGAACTCTCAGTACTTATAGTGAGTGAACCTTGAGGATGAGCACTGGTGGTGGGTATACTAAATTTTGGGTCAGCTGTTTCTGGTGGTCTTCTTTTCCATCCCCGACGCCATACAATTCCTGGTCGGAGTAGCAGCTAGCCAAGAGCCTTTCGGGTCGCAAGGGTCGGCTTCACGCCGTCAAGGCTGACGTGAGCGACGAGGAGGACGTGGTGAAGGCCTTCGAGTGGGTCCGCGAGAACCTTGGAGTCGTCCATGTCCTGGTCAACAATGCTGGTTGGGCCCCCTACGCCCATTTGTCGAAATGTATGTACTTGGATGTCTTAGTGAAACGCCTTCCTTCCCTGACTCGTCTCCTTCGGAGCCTCTTAGAATGCGGCACCTTTCAATTAATCCCTGTTATATGGGGGAAACCTCGCTATCTTTCCACTCACAGTAAGGTCAAAATATGGGATTTTTAAAAAGAAGACGGAAACTGACTGCCATTAATTCAGACGTGAGTAAGGAGAGAGGACACCAAAGGAGAAAGGCCTGGAGTTGTCAGGAAAAGAGTGAATATTGGTCGACAATGGATGAGATATGATAGATCTAGAATATAAGTCTAATTAATAAAGGTTCCTGATTATGGTACCTTCCTAACCTACGAGGAGAAAGTATAATTTTGTTGGTAACCCGGGAAAAATCCACCTCTCAACATTTTTCTTCGGTACACACCACTGATATCTTACAGGACAACCACGATATAATCGTTTCAATTATCTATTAAAGTATTAATTTCATGAATCCATTCCAATCAAAATATTCCTGTACCCTGCGATGAATTCGCAATCACCTGTGATTATAGATTATGCGATAACTGCCCAAGAGGTGTCATTTCTCGTAACCGGGAAAAAGAATATTAATTTGCTTAAGATAGCTTTTACTAAATTTATATTGCATTAGGTAGCTGAAACGATTCTATGGTGGCTGTTCTGTAAGGTACCAGTGGTATGTACCGGTGAAAAAAATGTGAGGTGTAATTTTCTCGCAGGCTCTGATATCAAGTGTCCTTCATCCTCGTAGGTTAGGAAGGTACCTTCGGAACCTTTTTTAATGGTTACCGTAGACCCTCTCACCTTAAACCGAGTTTACACGATGCATTTACACGCGCGGGTAGATGCGTGAACACATTCACCATCAAAATTGCACCGTGTAAACACTCAAAATTGGGCAAATGCGTGAATGCGTGGACAAAAAATAGCCCCTGTTCTATTTTGGTGAATGTGTGCGAGCAATTTGTAGTCGTTTCGAAGTGCCATCTGGTGGTATCTATCATAAACGACATTCATTCGATTGTTGGCAGCTTTTCGTTTGTGCTTCGGTGTGTTTACGTGCGTCTTACTGCTTTTTATACTTCTACCCTTGCTTTGTCTGGACCTTTATTCTACCGATTCCACCTGTTTGAACCCTGCTCTTCTTGGACTACACTTCGGTAGGGGTCGAAGTATGTAAACAACAGAAATCACAAGAAAACACGACGAGCAGTGAAGAAGGTAATAACAATAACTGAAGTTCGGGTGTGATGTCATCTGTTTCGTAGAAGTGGCGCTTGATACTAGTAAAACAAAATCAATCGCGTAATGCGTATCTAGAAAATGGTCGAACAATTGCGCTAACACAAGCATCGTGTAAACATTCCTCAAGTGCGAGAACGTGCATCTGTCCAGACATCTATTCACGCATCTGTCCAGCAACGTACTTGTGCGGGTAAATGCATCGTGCAAACTCGGCTTTAAAGTCCGTTTTATCCTTTTTTTTCTCACATCAATTTTCGACCTTTTCCCTAATATCTCCAGTTCTCTGTCCTTTGGTTTCTTTTCTCCGTATTCACGTCTAAATTGCTGACATTCTATTTTCATCATCTTTCCTTTAATGCCCACGCACAAGAAATTGGAAGAAAAGTTTAGGCTTTTCGAGGCTTAAATTTTGCTATTATTTTACGTAAATTGTAATTTTTTATCTAATTTGGAAATATTGTACTTATCAGTTTTAGCTTGAAATTGTACTTTAATTCTTTCCGAGATTATTAATTTTTGGAGTATTTTGAACGAAAGAAAAGTCAACTTTGTCTCTCATGTAAGATCATTAGAAACTTACTGCGGAATCTAATCTACCCTAGAGAACTTCCTTAGTGAAAATCCTTTAAACATGAAAATTGTCGCCCAATTACTGAGATTTTAAGTGAAATAATCCTTTAACTTGGAAATCAAAAATTCATTCTTCTTTGCCACATTAATTACCACGTCATATTTAGTAGTTATACCGCAAAATATATCCAAAAAATGGACGAGAATCAAAAAGTGGTTATTTTCAATCATCGCCTCCAATTCTCAGCCATTAAACACTTCTAAATTTTCTATTTTAATTCGGGCAGTATGCTACCTATTTTTGAACGCGTATTTTTGTATGACCACTAGTGCCATCTCTAATTGACTATTTAAATGGCAAATGATGTTTTTCTATCACCACAAAATTACACTTCGAATAAGTGGAAACAACTATGTTTAAAGCCACCGAATGTTTAATGGTACGACTAGTTTCAAACTCATGGCGTCATCAATCAGGTACCTGATGATGACGCCAAGCGATCTAAGCTAGTCCTGCCATGCGCAATACAGTGGATTCAAACATAGTTGTTTTTAATTAATCAGTATATTTTTCCACAGTGGTACGTCCGAAAAGATTGAATTGATTTAAATTACACTTCATAATTTAGATGCCTGGAGTAATCAATATTCCAGTCAAATCAGATAGGTATATAGTTATTAAAATAATTGCATCACATCTGATCTTAAAAGGGTAGAATGATATGTCTTTCTTCATTAAATAACTACATTTATTACTACCATTTTAATTTTTCCGTGGCAGTGAAGAGAGAGGATTATAAGAGAGTCCAATCATGCTTCGACACCAACGTGATGGGAGTCATCATGTGCTCCAACGAGGCGATTAAACTTATGCGGGAGAAAGGCGTACACAACGGACATATCATCAACATCAACAGGCAAGTACTCAGACTCTGCACCATCATTATTAACCTACTACCAACGTAAATAGGGTCTTGTGCAGTTCATACAGCCTAAAAGACCATTGGGTATAGCACTGAATTGTTGACCTCTGAGCTCAGTTTGATATGAAGAAGATGCCTCTGTGTACGTCCAACGAAACCTATGTTCTGCTTATTTCTGATTATCCAGCCACGGTAGCCAGATTGGTAATTCACAGTTATACCAAACCTAAGTTCTAGGTATTGAGTCCCGAGCAACATATGGATGTTGTGGGACTGCCTTGGGATTGAAAGTATATGTTAGATGGTGCGATAGAAACAAAGTTGTTGGAGCACCCAACACGGGAATCTACTTCTACGCCTACGTAGTAAGCAATTGGGCTTCAACTCAGGGACAGGACTCTGGAATGCTCCATCAAAACCGAAGCTTTCGTGTTGACGATGATAGTTTTCGTGGGCGAAGGGAATAAAAACAAGTGGGAATTTCTACAACTTCATCCATCCAATGCCTGTTAGTTGTATGCAAGTCATCATCATCATCATTAGTCATCAATCCTCAGATTGGTTTGACACAGCTCTCCACTGAGTTCTTCTATCGGCTTATGTCTTCATATTTACGTATTTCTTCTCTTTCACATCCTTCATCACTTGTTCCATAATCTCACTCGAGGCCTTCCTCTGCCATTCTTCCCATCCATACATTCCATGTATGCAAGCAGTGCATGAATATCCTTCACCTACTGCCACACATTCTCGTGGTGGCTGGCAGGGTAATGCGTAGATGTAGTATACATCCTAATGCACAGCTTTGGTTATTTTACAATTTATCGCGGTGGTGTTTCTGAGGAAGTGACCAATGGCTTAGGCCATTTCATCATGCTCTCTTCTTAATTCCGATGATTCTTCTCCCTTAGTTTGCTTGATGACTACAATTTCAAGCTTAAGGTGCTGTCATAACTCCTGGAATCAAGTAGGGAGCATAATACAAACGCCGCGATAACCTTGGAGTTAAGGAGGTTGGCTCGCGACTGCTTGAGTCAAGTTGTATGAGGAATCTTATTAATTTAAGTACGAGTATATGCCTGCTAAGTGATCCTTACTTCACAAAGAAAATTACCTAAGCAATTGAAAGTCATAAGTATCACAAGACATACGATGGTAAGTCGAAGGATTTATTTTTTATGATAATTTTAATCAGCTCGACGACGGAGTCAATTCAGCATTTACTTTAAAGAAATAAATTCATCTACTCAATGAAAATACTAATGTATAACACCTGAATATTACTATCAAACGTTATGTTATAATATTTTTCTGAAATATGCTTTAATATCTCATTAATAATGATATTATTCATACGCCATACATTTTGGCTGCAGCTACCGCAGCGCCACTTGAAGACAACTACGCATTTCGTCTGCCATAAGCGCAGAAATAGGTGGATTTAGCGAAAAATACGGTGGGCGAATGCCTTTTTTGTGTCATTTTATTTCTTGTAAAATTACGCATAAAATATCAGTTTTTTGCAAAAACGACATGTCACTATGGTATTTTTAAACGTTATATTCCCATGTGATGGCCATTCTCGCCGTTAATCGTATGTAATCTCAAATGCAATTTGTGGAAAAAGGAGTATGGGTTGGTGTAATTATCTTTACTTTATTAGATGAAGGAACTTTAGTTCTATAAGTGCTGAAAATATAAAAAATGACATGACTTTCACTTTTCGGATCAACCTCCTAAACATCATTTGATCATTATAAAGGATATCTTGTGAGTAGAAATTCCTCTGGGAGGGGAGAAAGTGTGGAGAGAAACCCGGCGTCGGTATCTCTCTGCTGCAGTCAACTCCCTGGGTTTAAATCTTTAACGTCCCATACAGCGGATTGAGTGTTGGACTCTAGGTACTGTTCACAGAGCACATAAGTATGAAATGATGTGCTAATGATAAATCTTTGCCGCAATATGAACCATGACCCAGGGATGTCACTACTCTAGCTCCAATCCGAATACCTTTGCAATCCATACTAATATATAAAAATGTAATGGTGTCTGTATGTCTGTCTGTCGTCTGTCTGTTGCTCAATCACGCAAAAACTACTAGACGGATTGAGCTGAAATTTGGTATGTAGATAGAAAATGTGTCTGGGCAGAACATAGGCTGTGTTAAAAAACCCTCAGAGTCCCCAAAAGCCCCTAATGGGCCCTTAGATGGATCCTGGTGGTTCCTGGCATTGAGTTTGGTGCATTGGTCTCATTTTTTGATTATTTAAAGTACTTCCATTCAAGACAGAGGGCTGGAATTTTTTTATCAGATGGCTGAATAAATGAAGTTTCTAATTCTTTCAATCAATTTTCTGTTACGCTTAGTATTTGTCTTAAAATCATATTTTCAGCTGAAAATTCTCACATTTTTCTCTGAAATCAACAATAGCATATTTCCTTGACAACCAGAGATCGGTGTGAATGTCCTTTGATTTTCATATGTCCTTTGATATCATGTTTTTCTGCAGGCCCATGATAACACGTAGAAATAAATTCTATATAAAGTCCCAAGGTTCCCATGTTTGATGTTCCTAAAGGTTTGAAAAAGAAGTTAAAAAAGAGAAACGAATAACGGTCACCGCCTCGTGGCGTTTCTCGGGTTGTTAAGAACCATAAAAAAAAGTTTTCTTCCCAGTACGAGGGACGGGTCACATAGAATATGTATAGAGGTACTTTGTGCTCTCGCTGCATGACCGTTTGGTTGGTGCACCTAAACGTGATTTGAGTCGGCAGATTAGGGTAATGTGAAAGTAGCTAAACATTGATCTCACGATAAGTAGATAATTATGTAGTTCTATCTATCATGAGCTGTTCGGCAATGCGGATTCGCTAACACGTTCCTTAATTAAAGGGGATAACACCATAATTTATGCTTGGTACGCAATCATTGTAAAACCTTTGATAGATCACTTGAAAGTTTTGAAAAATCGAAAACTAAAGCATGAGGTTTTAAATACGACACATTCAAGGTGAAAGTTGAAAACGTTCCAGGTTGTCTTTCATATTCTCTAGATATTTTCAAGTTTTACATGACCCTTTTCATATTCCTTGACTTTTCCCGGTTCTCCAGGTTTTTCGGACCATATCAATTAAGTCATCGAATGCTAATGTATGTATACACACAAGGGTAGTGATCAAGCTGTTAATTCACTCAAGATACGACTGAGAGAACCGAAAATACGAGATGGCCATCTATCTATCTTACGTGGTGATGAGTTTGCGTGAGCCATTTTTGGATTTTCCGTGCATGAAAGAGGACCAACAGTCACTCATCTCTCCGTACACCTGGAAAACGGTCAGCGTGTCTACTACAACGACCACTATGTACAACATAAGCCACCAAATCCTCAAATGACCTCACTAACAGTATTCTTCAGACACTGGTTTTCTTACAAAATAAGTTCAATGTTTTTCACACCCGTTGAATTTCAACGGGTAGCTTACGCTAGTGTTTCATAAATTGGTATTAGTTATGTATTTTGTGTATTCAATACATATTCTTTTTCTTTGTCCAATATTTTAACAGTGTTTCTGGCCACTATATAAGCAATGCAACTGGTTTTGCAGCTTACAACGCATCGAAGCACGCCTTAACAGTCATCACTGAGGGCCTTCGCCGTGAACTTATCGAGCAAGGAAGTAAGATTAGGGTGACTGTAAGTATTCTCATTTAAACTTACTATGGATGTTGTATAGCACAGTCAAAAGGGTACTTATCCAATTAAGTGACTTGAAAGTGATGTGAACCTGATAAGCAAAATATTATGCATTCATTGTTTTTTTTAAGTTGGAGGATATACAATTTTATCATATTCTTCGATGACCCTAATATTAAAATTGTTCCGCTTAATCTAGCCGGTTCCCTCCTACGATGATAATAAGTTTTGTGTACATTTTCCCTACAAACTAAGGTAATTTAATTCTTTCAGAGTATAAGTCCTGGAGCTGTGCCAACGGAAATAGGAAAGGCATCCGAGATACCAAACTGGCAGGAATACTACAACAAGTTTCCAACCATTACCGCCAAAGACGTCACTGATTCTGTAATCCACTCCCTAGCAGCACCTCCGAGTGTCCAGGTAAAACACAAGAAATGACATTCTGTCTTAAATATATCTGTGTTGAAGAAGGTTTTCTTCTAAACCTAAAAGGAATCGTTTTCCGCATCAATTCTACTTGCTCGGGCAAAAATAATGCCAAGGAAGCAGATGGAGTTTGTATTTTCTCGGCCCAACTTTGTGGAATTACATTTTAGATTAAATAAAAAGAACATCAAGAACTCTTCCTCAAATAAGTTAAAATTAAACACCATTTACTAGCTTAGTTTTATTAAAAACCTATAAAGTGAATAGTACCCTCAAGCTCTTTTTATTTTTTTGAAAACAATTTATATCCTGCGAGAAAAGAATAAGTTTATAAATCCATATGTTAGAATACAAGTTTTCTTAGACTCCTGCTGTAAAATACAAACACAAAATTGATTTCTCTGATCCTTAGTGAAAAGAAAACATTAGAATATGACCAAATCTTGATTCCGGGGCATACAGACTAGCTTTTCGCAACTTACCACTTTAAGATTTATAAGTCGTTACTATTTGTCGTTAACTTGGAATAACCTATCTTGTGATAGCTTGAAAGCCGCAACCGGTATTAAATACTTGAATAAATCTCTGGCAGTCACAAAATTTTTATTCGTTTCAATAATGTCCTTCAAGGAATTGAATGATTCTTTTTTCAATTTCAACTAGGTTGCTCGACTTTTCGTTGGTGCTATGAGAGGGCCTGAAGCGTAACATTCTTGGTGCGGTGATTTAAGTATTGCCATCTTCTGAAGAGCATTCTCGCTCATATAAGGAAAATGGTAGATATTTTGCGTAGGTTCTCTTAACCTACTTGATTTTCTGGAGGACAGCATTTCAATCTTTACACTCCGTATGTCACATTGTAAAACATTGACTTCTTTGGGACTTTACTTAAAAAAATATGTGATTTTCGACTACGGGTTTATCTCCGCCCATTTTCTAGTGAAGTTCTATGCTAAGTTTCCTGCTTGCTGCCTAAATACGTTGGTAATAACTAAAGCAGCATTATATCAATGATAAAGGTCTACCGCAACTACCAATAATATAATATTAAATGCCTACTCTGAATGATGTCCTCACATATGAAAAAAATGCAACTTGATTTATGTTTATGAAATACTTTTAGTATTCCATTTCCAATATTCATAGCAGAATGATGAGCATAGGTGTACTAAACTGCAACATAAACTGAATTTTATGCTAATCAGACCATACGAAATTTTGAAAGCATCACAGGCGTTTGAAACATTGACCACACCATTCATTTTCAACATTACAGATTGCCGAAGTCATCGTTAGACCGGTTGGAGAAATATTCTGAGAACGTCGCCAGCGACTACTTATGTCAGTCATAGATATATTGGTGAAGGTTATGGAATGATAATGATTTGAAAAATTTGTTTTGAAAAATGAACCTTGTAATACAATTTCTCTAACAGTAATATTCATGTATTGTGTGACGTTATTACCAAAAGAATATACCGAATCTTATCTCTCATGAGAAATGAATCATTCATCTATTATTTACTTCTGTTTTAAAAGTTCTAATGGCTTCTATTTGTTTTCATTGGAAACTTGTTTTTATCTCAAGTACCCGGGTTCAAATATCATCAGTGGATTACATTTTGTGTTAATAACATGAATGGAAAAGTGCCGATGAGCACTTTAAAGGACGAAATCAAAAAACATGATGAAAACGGAAGGATGTCAGAGATCATTAGAGAAAAATACGGCAGCGTGGTATCCAATTGGGTAGTGTGTATACTTTCTGACTGAAGGTGTCTAATTCAAATCCCAGGAGAGACTTTTGGGTATGTCCAGTCAAACTTGTGTATTTATTGGCAAAGTTTTGTAGCTATATTTAGATAATAATGTAGTTGAAGAACTAACCCACTCTTCAAAGCAGTTTCCTATTGTTACTAATTGCATTTTTATCAACAAATTTTCATAAAAGCTAATTGTGTGTGCAACCTTCGTTTGATTTCGCTACACGCTCTTTCTCCACTTGCCTCCCCGTAACAGTGATGAATGACTATAGCAGTCATCCTTATCCTCCAAGCAGTCCTCCTTATCTAAAAGCAAACGTATGTCTCCTATCGCGCGTTTTGCAAAAGAATGGCTTGTATCATTATATAGCTCGACCACCTTATCTGGAATGATTTCCACTTGTACCGAGCCTCCTTAATTGAGCCCAGAACGAATCACTTCCCTTTTAATAAACTGAGAGGGGAGTGATGCTCTGGTACGCAATGGAGAGGGGAGACTTTAGGTGTGAGAGGGAAGGAAAGGGAAGTTAGTAGAGCTCATTTTGTCGCGGTAAACGGAGCTGACGCTCTCTGGTTCACACTCCGGATCGTCATTGAATTCATCACCTACCGAAGGAGGTAAGTTACAAAGAATGTTGCTCTTGCCACTTGCTGACGACACCAGAGGTAATTTTCGCCAATTTACTGCAAACTGTTACTGTTCTTCAAGGTTGTAGGATTAGTTATAGGTGCTTCAGCTGGCAAAGTAATATCGTATTATATCTATGGCACTCGTTAAGGCGTCATCCGCAGAGTGGATGACGCCTTAATAACGCCTATTTTCTCTTCTTTTTAATTCATTTTCACTCATAGTGTTGATAAATAGTTAGCAGAATAACCCAGGGAAAGAGTGATCCTACCAAAATAAAAGTCTACTTACAGCTTGAAATACCAGCGTAGAAGTAAGGAAACAATTCATAAGAACTTACATCTGGGGTATCTTTCTTTACAACAGTGAGGCATGTTCAATGGCAGCAGCGGAGAAATGGGTGGAAATACTCGAAATGTGGTGTTACAGAAGAATGATGAATGTTAAACGGATCAAGTAACGAGGAAGTCCAAAGAAGAGTGGGAGAAAAGAGATCTCAAGTGAAAACCGTAAGAAGAAGACAGGACAACCTAATCGACCACATCTTAAGACACCATGGCCTAATGAAGACAATCGTCAAGAGAAAAGGGAACTGGAAGAATGGCAAAGGAAGGCTTCGTATGAGATGTGTGGAAAGGTCGAGAAGGATGTGAAAGAGAGGAATTACGTTAATATGAAGAGGCTGGTCGATAGAAGAATCGAGTGGAGGGCTGTGTGAAACCAATCCTAGTATTGTTGACCGATGATGATTGTTGATATATACCCCAAGAGATTCCTGTATTTTTAGGTAAGCTGCCAACACCTAAGGCAATCAATACTTTAAAGAATATAGAAAATTAGTTGAAAGAAGGAATATGTTCGGTATCAAGAGAAGAGTGGAGTGAAACCCGGTGTAGGCATTAATCAACGTCGGGATTTTTCGACCTCATCACGAGAGGTGCCAAGAATTTCAATTTTTAAAGTCATATTCGACGGATGGATACTTAAAATCCTCTTCGGCCAGCGCTTGACCGCGGAAAGGCCATTTCAAATCCCAAGGTTTTAATCTGGACGCTCGGAATAAGAGGTCACCACTCGGGTCACTACATTCTCTTCGTCGTCAGTTGGAGAGAGAGTTATATCTTGTATTATCGGTTTTTGAGAATGCTCTATATTCAAAGTACGGTCTCGATAAAACTCATGACTCGAGTGCATATTGAAAGTCTCCCATTTCGTCTCTGAATACCTAGTACCGCAAAAAAATCTACGTAAGGAAAATTCAGCTCCAGATATATGTTCTGAAGAATGTTTCCTTGCTCCCACGTTTTTATTTCCATCCGTAAGGCAATTCTTCTTTCGGTATAATGTTATCTTCGCTTCGGCTGTGGTGCACGCTATTTTTTTCTTGCTCCTAGAAAGCAATACTCACTCCAATATAAAGAGTTCACAATGCGGATTTGAGTATGAGCATACCGTTTTTCGCACGCTTTCGGCCTTTTGCGTCCACCATTCGAGTACACGTACAGCTTCCTGAGAAGCCGAGTGGTTTCGTCGATGACCCTTAACTCTCTGACCTCGAAGGAATATCTGTCGCGTGTCGAGGCAAAAACTGCTGGAAAAGTCGCTCTGTAGATCACGTCAATTCTCTGAATACGACTACCGGATAAGCGGCTAGTTTTATTTCTCGGTCCTAGGCGGGTACTTTTAACAATTCGCGGGAAAGCAATATTCTTATGGGTGGTACCTTAGTGAAGTACTAGCGCATATGCGGTTTTCATTCCAGCATTAAGTTTTAATCCATGATTTAAAGGGAAGTTCATGAGGTTATGAATGATATCATAATATTGTTGGAAATAAATAATTGGTGAAAAACTTGTCCTTTCCTTTCTTTCATGGAGGAATTGACCATATCCCGAATCCTAGCTGGACCCTGAAAGCCATCTCCATCTAGTGGCCATATATATAAAACTTGGGATCGAAATGGAGCGCTGGGCGGGCAAAGTGGCTATTGTCACGGGTGCCAGCGCCGGGATTGGCGTAACCATAGCAACAAAATTGGTGGAACACAGCATGATTGTGGTCGGACTTGCCAGGAGGGTGGAACGAGTGGAGGTAATCATTGTACTCCTTAAAGAAAGTGTTAATGTGTGACACATAATTCATTGATTGACAATTTTCTACCAATTACGGTAATTTTTGGTAGAGTAGGTACCACTACTCTTCACAGCGTCTTTCATCGGTGGGTTCCTCTACCACTGTCTACTAATGGGCATGTTTCCTAATCCTCTTTATGTCGGTAATGACTTCAGGCTTTACTATGTGGAACCTCTCCATGGTGAAATTGAGAATTAAAGAATAAAAAAAAATTTTTTTTAATACCTGAAGATATCACTATGTGTACGAAATACGCGTCGTAACTATAAACCTTTATAGTGGACAAAATATGATTTATAAACCGAGAAGACTTCACCTTTATAGTGGACCATTACCAAGTGAAATATTTTTTTATTCTTAATTTCTCCTTTATGTCATCTCAGGCTCGTAGCCAGAAAAAGAAATTTGCTTCGAGGGGTGGGGGCTAAGTCTAGTGTTTCGTAACTTGTAACAAATCAGCTTTACCCGTTCGGTACAGATATGTTACAAATCTCTTCCCTTGATTATCAGTGCTTGGTGTTATACTTTCACAGCGCCCATTCTTATCTCTTCTCACTCGTAAAGTTGACCGCTCACCTTGTTATGAAGCAGTTAATTTTACCGGCCCCAAGAACAGAAGTTCAATGCATGCATACATATCAGATTGAAAAGAACAGTTATTAGCCACATACATACATCAAACTAGTGATCACGTTTCAAGACGCTTAAAACTTGAATTATACGCAATGTAATCCGGATTATCATTTCCAGTTAAAATCATGATAACAAAAATATTGGGAACAAATTTCGGTGGGGGAGGGAAGAGAGGGGCTGAAGCCCCTTGTTACATGCCTGTATCATCTGAAATACTTCCTTGCCCGCGCTTAGCCAGGATTCAACCATCAATATCGACCTGCAAGAGTCTATTATCGCATAGTAGCTGTTCCATTCCTCTAATCTGCCTATTCCTAATGTCTACTACAGTATTCGTACCTCCCCAACCATGTTTAGACTGTCTCCATCTGGTCGAATTTCCGTCAATTGAATTTACTCTGCTCTCCTCAGCTCCCATACTTCTAAACTTTCCATTCTCTCTCTAGATTTTTCCCTAGAGGCCTTGACTCAGATTTTTACGACGCCACGCTCCGTATGTAGTTGTTTAACAGCCTTATCTTTAGATCCTATCTCGAGGAGCATATCGTAATTTTTCTCCCCTGTTACCTAACTCCTGCACTCTTATGTCATCAATACTGGGGCTAACTTCCTCCAAGGTGATTACAAAGTAGCAAAAGCGTTCCATTTGTTCTAGTCGGCCGCCTTACAGCTGCATATTTATTGTGGCATTCTATTTCTTGGAGAATATTGAAGAATGCACTGCACGGAAATATTAAGATAACTATCAATTACATCATCATCATCATCGTCAACAGTCCTAGGATTGGTTTGACGCAGCCCTCCACTCAATTCTTCTATATTAACATAATTCCTCTCTTTCACATCCTTCACGACCTTTTCCATATAAGTCATATGATGCCTGCCTTTTCCATTCTTCCTGCTCACTTTTCCCTCGACGGTTGCCTTCTTCAGGCCATCGTGTCCCAAGATATGACCTATTAAAATGTCCCGTCTTCTTATTAAAATTTTCAGCAAATCAATTACATGCAGAGTTGTTTTGGACCAGATAACGCAGAATTTCCCTATATTTCTGGGAGATAAATTAAGTTAAATCCTTGCAATGATACGCTAGTTACATTAAATAAATACGATGCATTCATTGTGAAAAAGCGTACCTACCGTACTTAATGTTGATGACGATTTTGCCTGATGCTAAAATTTTATTCCGTGATTTAGAAAAAAATTATATTTCTGAATTGCGCTTATACGGCTTACTTCCTAAAATCCCTTCAACGTGTAAAATCGGTTGCACATTATACTTGCAAAGGACTTCTAAGCGTCACGCTGAAAACGGAGTTGACATTCTTTATATGAAATTTTATTTTTTTTTAAATCTTTTTAATTCAGAATCTCAACGACAGGCTCACTTCTACTCCTAACCTCATAAAATATCTATTGCGAGTTCAAAAGGACATACCAATTCTCCTCGATATGGTTCAAAGCTGTGAAGAGCGTGGTGCTTAGAAGTAATACCAAGTTTGCAGGGTGAATCTACTCACCTATTTGACAGGGAGCATAGATTTTAGGACCTAAGTAGTAGAAACCAGACTGTAGTTTAGATTCTTAATTTGGCTTTTAGAGACTCTTTTGGCTACGGTTCTGAGTTTCAGGGCTTTATTCCGAGAGTTTCCACCCTATATTTGTTCGAACAGGAATTGTGTTATTTTCTAGGCACAAGATCTTTCTTGAAAAACACAGGCGGCACAAAAAGTGTCCCTTGCAATGATATATAAATTCTCTAGATGCGATTGGACAACCTGATCGGTCACATCATGAGACATGGTGGCATGATGAATACAATCGTTGAAAGACAAGTGAACGGGAAGAATGGTAAAGGAAAGTCTCGTGTGGGATAAATGGAATAAGTGATGAAGGATGTGAAAGAGAAGAATTACGTAAATATTAAGAGATTATCCGATAGAACTCACTCAGTGGAGAGCTGCGTCAAACCATTCTGAGGATTGATGACTAATGATGGTGAGATGCGATTGAGCATGAATATTGTTGTTGATCTCTCATTAATCAGATATGCCTTGGAGTAGAGTATTAGTCGTGGTTTCCTCCATTGAGTTCGCTGCTTCTGAATTTCTTCTCTTCCTTCTCGTACGCCGCGCAAAACCTTTCCTGAGCAGGAGCTGGCCAAGAGCCTGTCGGATCGCAAGGGCAGGCTGCACGCAGTCAAGGCTGACGTGAGCAACGAGGAGGACGTGGCGAAGGCCTTCGAGTGGGTCCGCGAGAACCTTGGAGTCGTCCATGTCCTGGTCAACAACGCCGGGTTCGCCCCACGCGGACTATTGTCGGAACGTGAGTAGATGCCTTAGCCAAGTGCCCACCTTGAATTGCCCCCTTCCGGGGAGAATAATGAGGTTTTTATTTCCATAAATACGCCACTCTCTATGGAAAATCTATGGGCAATCCAATTTCCATTCAAATCAGAAATGTGGTTTTTAAAATCATAGCATGATATTTGATCTTGCAGGCAAATGATGATAGGATATTCCACGTCAATTAACCTCATTTATTTACTTCTTTCCTATATCCTTTCTGGCAGTGAAGAGAGAGGATTATGAGAAGATTCAATCATGCTTCGACACAAACGTGATGGGAGTAATCATGTGCTCCAACGAGGCGATAAAACTAATGCGGGAGAAAGGCGTGGACGACGGACACATCATCAACATCAACAGGTACGTACTAAGAATTCATTATATCATTCTATGTTAGCTACTAATGAAATTGGGGTTTTATAAAGTTCAGATAACAATGTAGTTCATTGGGAAGAACGTTGGGTTTCTGAACGCAGGTCACGGGCTCTAACACAGGATAGGCCTTTGAACACATCAATCAACACCTATTTTTTTTATTTTAAAGAAAAATTGTGCATATACAGTAATGTTGACCATTTAAAGTGCACTAATAATAGTCACAATGAAGAGAAAGTAAAGAACAAAGGAACATCAATAACAAAAACAACAAAACCTAGATGATAAAATGTGCTGATTGTTATTTTTAAGAAATTTTTCCGATAATATGAGATTAGGCATTTTGAGAATTGTTTCCGATAATATGAGATTAAGCTAGGTCAGTGAAAATTTTAGGGGACAGAGAAAAGAGATCAATATCAGAAGGGGGAGAATTTATTAGGGTGGATAGGCGGAAGAAAATAGAGCGTTTAATTAATGATAGCCTAGGTGTAGACATGTGTAGTAGTGAGTTAGTTCGGGTAGGGAGAGAAGGTACTCTGATGTTGATGAAAGAAATAATTTGAGGCTGTCTATGTAGGAATTAATGGCGCTGTAAAATAGTTTTATGTCCGATTGGAGTCTATGGTGGGAGAGACTGCTAATTGAATTAGAAGATAATATAGCATCTGTGGACGCATTGCGGAGATTAGAGTTTCTATATTTCACATTTTTTGCGAAGAAATTTGTAACACTGTTGAGGGTTTATATGCTGTCCAATTGAGAATGATAGCGGGAATGGGCTCAGGTTTCGATTTTTTGCGTGAGTAGATGGAGTTAAAATCATATTGATCGCGTTATATTTTCTGAAAATCACGGTATCCTAAGCATCACAGGATTATTGACAGCAACTACTATACATTCATCATTATAATCACCAAAAGTCAACAATCGTCTGGAAGATTTAAGCTCTCCAACCTATTACCATATTAGCTAACCTCTTCTTACTTAAAAAAAACTCTCTATGTCATCCATAACAACTTGCTTTATTTATCTCATGGCACGCCTTCGTTTTCCATTACCCTTCCCTTCCATTGAACAAGTGTAATTGTTGCCTCCTCGTCAGTCTAATAGTCATAACTTCCGTGCGTCCTTTCGTCAATTTGTTGTAGAGGACTGTCCTACCACAGCCTCTACACTTTTGCTCAACCAGGAGATTCATTTCTAGAACAAAAAAAATTAAATTCACATTTAATGGTATCCAGATAGTAAGGTAATGTAACAAGAAACTCAGAAGAATTGCCTGTGAAGAGATTGTCGAAAAAGAGGTTGAACGGTGGTTGTCATTCATCTTCTCGAAGACCGAATAGAATCAGTTATGCTGCTTTCCCTTACTGATTTTCGCAAACTATTTCCTTGATTCCTCCTTTCTTGGTATTCCTCAAAATCAAGCAGTATCCTAAATTTCCAAAATTACTGTAGCTGTCAGTCAATTCACTCAAATAATTACATCTATGTACTACTAATTAAAAACTGTATCTTGCCCGAAATACATCCCAGCTAAGTGAGTAAATATTCATAATGGTTAGTTAATATTCAGAGAAGTATACATTAATTTTATTCAATTGGCAGCGTATTCTGTTCCTAACAGCTGGCAAAAAATTTAATCCATTCAAACAACATATTACGTATGTTTGCCTTCTGTGTATTTGTTACTGTTGACCAATTTTAACTTTAATTTACATTATTTGTCTTGCTAATCTCAGTTTTACCGTGTGCATCTGTAGATAGTAGACAACAGCATCTGTACATAGAGGTAGTAGTACTTTCATGTATCCGTAGCTATGGAAACTACCTAGCTTCAGGAATCAACTGAGATGCCGCCACCATTACCTTCTAACCTACTTGTAAAATCCTATCTTCCCCATGAAGTCTTATGGATTTTGCTTTAGCGATGCCTTTGAGATAGGTGGAGGCTTCTCAAAACTGGAAAATTTTAATTGATATTGTATCCGTTCTCGACGTTGAACGGTCCAATAATGGAGCAACAGGGTGAAGGCGACCGAGGGAGGTCAGGTTCCCCACTGCATTTAACTTGAGTTAAGTCATCTGGAGAGAATTTGAATCGAGCAAGGAGTGTTTGAGTGTGTTTCCTCTTATCCTCACTCCCTTCCCAGTTATTTTGTGAAGGGCGAAGCTCACTTAGGGCCGTATTTATAGTCGTTGCCTAGGGGTTACCTGGCCCCAAGCAGTCCCCTTGCAATGAAAATGAGGGCCGTATTTATAGTCGTTGCCTAGGGGTTACCTGGCCCCAAGCAGTCCCCTTGCAATGAAAATGAATGTTATAGTCGCATTTATGCCGCTCTGGGACCACTTACAGACCACTTACACCTGGCAGAAGATGCACATTCTCCTCTTTATTTCATAAACGTAGCGCATTAGATGAAAGTTAATTGTCATAATGTATTGTGCATGGACCAATTATGAATATTAAGTCCGGGTATATAACATAGGGACAACTTATTTCATCTAATGTCTTATTTAAATAACATATCAGGGTAATATATGTGCCACGTGTAGGGGACTGTCAAGGTTCCTAGACGGCTGAAAACGCGACAAATATTCATTTCCGTCGTAAGGGGGCTGTTAGGAGCTGGGTAACCCCTATGCAACGACTATAAATACGGCCCTGAATGTTATAGTCGCATTTATGCCGCTCTGGGACCACTTACAGACCACTTACACCTGGCAGAAGATGCATATTCTCCTCTTTATTTCATAAACGTAGCGCATTAGATGAAAGTTAATTGTCATAATGTATTGTGCATGGACCAATTATGAATATTAAGTCCGGGTATATAACATAGGGACAACTTATTTCATCTAATGTCTTATTTAAATAACATATCAGGGTAACATATGTGCCACGTGTAGGGGACTGTCAAGGTTCCTAGGCGGCTGAAAACGCGACAAATATTCATTTCCGTCGTAAGGGGGCTGTTAGGAGCTGGGTAACCCCTATGCAACGACTATAAATACGGCCCTTAGTGAGTGACATCCCCTTCCTTCTGTAACGTATCAAAATTTAGCCATGGCATGCTGGGGAGTTGGAGAGCCGCCATGTTGGTTTTTGTACAGAATATTTATACGGAGACATAGGGAAATATGGCGTCGGCCTCGACAATGGCCAATTTGTCATTGAGCCTGGTGTTTCAGGTCATTCGGGAGTTGCATTCCCAAGAATAGAAATTGTCTCGCAGGCTATTGTTGAACTCGCGGCAGGTTACGGAGGGAGACTAATTATGGCCGGGCGTTAACAATTAAGAAGAACCAAGGATTAACCAAGGAGACGGGGGCTGCTGCTGCGGGGCTTCTAGGCGGCTAGTCGAGGAGTCGAACAAAGGTGAAGGCTGATAGTCCAAGAAGAGGGAAGTGTCTTCTAGGCGAGTCTGATAGTCTAAGAACATTGAAGGGGCGTCTAGCTTCGAGTCTGATGGTCTGACAACAGTGAAGTGGAAAGTGGCATGGCGGAGAAGCCAGGATTAACCCAAGGAGACGGGGATCGCCTCAGCTAGAAACTCCAGATAAACTAAAGGGATAAAGCGGTCCACTCCCCACTATTATGTAGGTACTTATTTTTAAGAGGGTACTGGCTATATTTTATGTGAAAGTGAAAAGTGAAATGGCTCGTGAAGTGATCTATGGCCTGTAAAAATTGAGCCTGAAGATACCAAGAGTGAAAGTGATATGTTGTGAGGGTAATTTATTATGATAAATGTCTATATTAATTTGTGTTGTGTGTGAAATCAATTAAATTGAAAAGAATATAAATTACATTTATGGCGCCCAACGCTTGAGCACGATAAAATATTAGACGTACGGGGTTGTGTGATAGGCTACGTTTAATAGATACCACGAGGAGAACCTGAGAGGTGCAGAGAAGGAAGTGTTCACGTTAGAGAACGCGAGAGAAAATTAGACATCGGGAAAATTACTACAGATTAAGTGTTAGTAGTAACGGTGTAATTGTATAAGATGTTCCGAGCAAGGAAAAGTCTGTTCGAGTTGAAGAAGGCCGAGGTGCAGGAGGAATTGAAGAAACTAGGGTTAGGCACCGAAGGAGTTAAAAATGAATTGGTCGGTAGGCTTAGATCTGCTCTCGAGGAACAGGGAGTAGTCATTGAATCTCACAAATTCGAGGTCGAAGACAGGACTTCAACAACGATGGATTTATGGGCTTGGTTGAAGGAAGAGAAAATCAAGGAGAAAAGGGAACGAGAAGAAGAGAGAAGACGGAGAGAAGAAAGAAGACAGAAGGAGCAGGCGGAGCTGTTAAGAACAATCTTGAGGGAGCAGGCGGAACAGCTGAAAGGAGCAGAAGTTAGGATGAATACGCGGATAGAAGAGGAAAAAGCAGAAAGGCGCGCAGAGATAGAGGCTGTCCGCGAGGAGGCGAATAATAATGTCCAAAGTATAGCGGCGGAAACACGGAAGGATTTATATAATGTCAAGGAAAGGCTGAAGGATTATGAAAGCTTGGCGATAGAAACGCGTGAGGAAGTGAGGAATATCACTGAAAAGATGCAGCTGCTGACCGCAGAAAAATTGAAGGAAGAGTCGGAACTGCAAGGAAAAGTACGAATAATAGCGCAGAATGAAGCGGAAAAGATAAGGCTGCAGGGTTTGCGAAGCTCAACCGCAATTCAATCAAAGGGAGTGATGATGAAGATTCCATATTTTGACGGTAGGAGAGGAGCTAGGCCTATGCGATACATCAGTGAGCTGGAGGAATACCAAGCCATGTACCAATTATCCTCCAACGAAATGCTGAAAATCGTAAGACAAGGTCTGACGGGATCTGCAGGCGAATGGTTTACCGCTATCTCACATCTACTAGAAGACGTAGAGCAGTTCACACAGCTGTTTATGATGCAGTATTGGGGGCGTGAGCAGCAGATGGAGGTTCGGAGGACGCTAGATTCCGGCCGGTACGTTGAACGAGGGAATATCAGCCGAGTGGAATACGCAACATCCCGAATAAGCACTGCTAAGGAACTAAGGCCACCGATGGAGGACGAGGAAATAATCTATAGGTTGGAGCATCACTTTGGTCCGGAGGTCAACACGGCAATCATATCGCAGCAAATAAACACCATTCCTAGATTGTTGTCATTGCTCAGCCGATACGATAGGGTGGTGCCGCAGCCGATACAGGAGACGAAGGAAGAGAGCCGAAGAAGATGGACAGGAACCGAGGAAAGGAGAATTGATTTTAGAGGACGTGGATACAACCCACCACCTCAGAATCAAAATGGTAATAGATATCAACCTAATCCATCCGGCAAGCAGAGGCAGACATCTCCGGTGAGACGGTACAGCAGCCGAGAACAAATGGATGGACGGAGTTACGAAGAAAGACCACCCAGGGAGAATGCAAACATCCGCACGATGATTGTGGAAAACTCCGGGAGTAGTGAAGAAAGGCATGAAGAGCAGGGAAACGCGAAGGGGCAAGTCGTGCAAGCAGTCCCGACACGACATTAGCCAGAGAAATGGGGACCGAAGAAAGCAATGGAGGAGACAGGAGCAAATACGACAAGGAAGTCAGGAATATATTATGCATACCCGAAGATTTGACCGAAGAAGAAAAGGAACACGGATCGCATGAAGAAAACAAGTGTCCGGAAATTGTAGTGGAAATAGGGGGGCGGAAGTTTAAGGCACTAGTGGACACCGGTTCAGAAATCACATGTCTGAATGAGAACACATTTACGGAGAATCCAGAGGTATTCAAAGGTGTATTGGAGGTACCAATACGGGGAATTCAGGTGATCGGAGCAATAGGTAGGAGGAGCGGGAGAATTAGTAAACAAATCTTTCCCACAATAAACATAGGGAAGATTGATGTAGTAATTAATTGCACCATCATACCTAATCTAGTGAAGCCGTTAATATTGGGCACGGATACATTAGAGATGCTGAGAGCGGAGATTAATTATACTGAAAGCACCATAATCCTGAGGCAAGGGCGGAAGATGGAAGAAAGAAGATTCGGAATGCCTACGGAGTCGTCACAGAAGCTAATAATGGCAATTAAACAGGGGCAGTATGAGGAGAGAGAAGATACAGTTTCTATGGAGGAAATCCACAACAGCATGAGAAGCATCAGCGATTTACAGGAGAAGGAGTTTAGAGAATTAGCGGGTATTATTTATAAGGAGAAGGAGATTTTCAGAAATACGCCCGGAAAAATAAAGGGGTATTATAATAAGGTGGAGATTAAAAGTGACGAGGAGTTCCACGGAAAAAGTTACAATGTACCGCTAAATTACCGTGCGAAGGCACGCCACGCTATTAATCAGCTGTTGGAGCAGGGACTCATAGAAAAGAGTACATCACGATATGTATCACCCCTGATATGTTTACCGAAGCAGGATGGCTCAATAAGGCTATGTCTGGATGCAAGGGCGGTGAATAAGATGATGAAGCCGGATTACGCTACTTCAAGAACGCCTCAAGAAATATTTCAAGATTGTGCTAACGTAAAATACATGACATCTTTAGATCTCACGCAAAGCTTCTACCAAATTCAACTACCTCGAGATTCTCGGAAGTATTGTGCAGTTTACTTTGAAGGATTTATATACCAATTTACTAGAGGGCCGTTTGGCTGTGCAATTAGCAGTAACGCATTAGTCAGAGCACTTGACTACGTACGTGGAAAGGAAGTAAAGAAGTGTTATCTCAATTTTGAGGACGACTTACCTTGTCTGATGGCAGACATCACCCAAGAAGAGGAAGATATTCCAGGGTTAGTTGAAAGAATCCGTAGTAGAATCATCACTAAGGGGCAGAAAAGGAGTGAGAGACACTCAAGGAAAACTCACAAGAGAGGGAAGAACTTCGAGATAGGAGATCGAGTTCTATTACGCACTAATCCTTCATCTGATAAGGAGAAGAAGATTTACCAAGGTTTCATGCCACTATTTGAGGGACCATTTATAATTGCTGAATCACGGGGAAGGGCCACTTTCGTGCTAAAGAACATGGAAACAGGAACGGAACGAGGAACTTTCCATGTATCCCACATGAAACCATACGTAGAAATCACTGCACTCACAACAACACCCACAGGAAACCAACTCCACACAGAACATCGCGCAAGCACAGTTGAGAGAGGACTGAGAACGTAAGAAAATAAGAGCCGAGTCAAGGCGATTTACTAGTTACATTGTAAGCAAGCGTCGGCAGACACAGATTTACCGCGCCATTTGTACACATTTTATCGCAAGGTCGCAGAGGTGTAACAAAGTAAGGGCTTGTGATTAAAACTTTGTATTTGTGCTGTGAGGGAGTGGACCTACGGTTACTAAATTGGTGTTTAAGTGAAGTCAGCTGGGTGAATGAACATTTGGACTCAATATGATGAGGCTGACAGTAATAATGTATAACTTTAAAGGTGAAGGAGATTTTATGTTTGATGTGTAGCAAAGTGTGATTCCTTTGACTACCTGAAACAATTTTATTGATGGTTACGCACTTGCATGTTTAAATATGTACATTTGGAAATTACATATGACCCAATGTTTTATGTAAAATGTATAACTTATTTTAAAGATGTTAAATTTGAAGAGGGCATATGACATTTGTTTTGAATATTTGTATGTTATGTTTTAAAGGTAAAGTTGATGTTTTAAAGAAGGGTATAATTGCATTTATTGTATTTTATGAATGTATGTAAACATAGTGGATGTGGACCAATTTCAGGGGCAGAACGATCTTTAGAGGCGCCGGGGCGACGCTTTATTTTAATTAGAGGCTTCGAAAGAAAATCTTATAGGATATAATATTTGCTTTCGACGGGGCAGATGTAACGCATCAAAATTTAGCCATGGCATGCTGGGGAGTTGGAGAGCCGCCATGTTGGTTTTTGTACAGAATATTTATACGGAGACATAGGGAAATATGGCGTCGGCCTCGACAATGGCCAATTTGTCATTGAGCCTGGTGTTTCAGGTCATTCGGGAGTTGCATTCCCAAGAATAGAAATTGTCTCGCAGGCTATTGTTGAACTCGCGGCAGGTTACGGAGGGAGACTAATTATGGCCGGGCGTTAACAATTAAGAAGAACCAAGGATTAACCAAGGAGACGGGGGCTGCTGCTGCGGGGCTTCTAGGCGGCTAGTCGAGGAGTCGAACAAAGGTGAAGGCTGATAGTCCAAGAAGAGGGAAGTGTCTTCTAGGCGAGTCTGATAGTCTAAGAACATTGAAGGGGCGTCTAGCTTCGAGTCTGATGGTCTGACAACAGTGAAGTGGAAAGTGGCATGGCGGAGAAGCCAGGATTAACCCAAGGAGACGGGGATCGCCTCAGCTAGAAACTCCAGATAAACTAAAGGGATAAAGCGGTCCACTCCCCACTATTATGTAGGTACTTATTTTTAAGAGGGTACTGGCTATATTTTATGTGAAAGTGAAAAGTGAAATGGCTCGTGAAGTGATCTATGGCCTGTAAAAATTGAGCCTGAAGATACCAAGAGTGAAAGTGATATGTTGTGAGGGTAATTTATTATGATAAATGTCTATATTAATTTGTGTTGTGTGTGAAATCAATTAAATTGAAAAGAATATAAATTACACTTCCAACCCCTCCCCTGCCCACAACCTGTCCTGCGGGTAGTGCACCGACTGAATCGACCGAGAAGCGGAAGCCGCCGGACACTCAGCCCGCGGCTGGCGTACCGTGTCTGCGGCGACTCATGAAAAACGGCTGGATCAAGTGGTCCCACGAATTCCGGACTGAGCCACCTCTCTTCCCTTCAAAACTGGAAAATTTTAATTGATATTGTAACCGTTCCCGACGTTGAATGGTCCCATAATGGAGCAATAGGGTGACGGCGACCGAGGGAGGTCAGGTTCCTCACTGCATTTCACTTTAGTTAAGTCATCTGGAGAGAATGTAGATAGAATATCCCCCCCCCCCTCTTTTTCCCCTTCCCCTCACCTAACCGTACCTTTCCCAAAGCGGCGACCGCCCGCTTTCCAGAGGACTACTTGTCAACTACTTGTGAGGCAGTACAAGAGATGGCAGTGGGAGAAATTAGGTTACAATCGGGTTTTATCGAATCGTCAGTTTTTGTCCGACAATCACCAAATTTAGGATTTATCACTTATTTCACATTCCAAACAAGACAAGATATGGAACAAGGCGCTGCGATAACAATTAAAAGATGATAAATACGGTACTTATCTTGATTATGGATGGGATGGCAACCATAGTATACTTCTGAGTGAATCTTGTTCATTTATTATTTTACAGTTTTGAGTGTTTCCTGACGAAATTAACGAGTTCGCGTACGAGACACTAAAATCCAACTTCTAGGCTAAAACCCTACGTCTCACGATATCACGTGTTTAAAAGCGAGAGCGATGAAACAATAGACGCTCGAAACACGTAGACCCTTGTTGATTTGAAAGTGTACTATGGTTGCCAACCCATCCCTAATCAAGATAAGTACCGTATTTATCATTTTTTAATTGTTATCGCAGCGCCTTTTCCCATATCTTGTTCTGTTTATAATGTGAAATAAGTGATAAATCCTAAATTTGGTGATTGTCTGACAAAAACTGAGGATTCGATAAAACCCTACTGTCACCAGAAATTATTGCAAGAGAGTAAGTTTTCGGGCGAGGACGGAGTCGAGAATGCACGGCGAGCAAGGGGAGGAGAAGCGATCCCCTGACGGGCAAAGGGGCTGAACCGAGGGTCGAAGGGGAGGCGCCGCGACGCAGGAACGAAAGGAGAGAGAGAGAGAGAGAGAGACGTCGCGACGGAGAGTGGTCAGAGGCACCGCACTCCGCACCCCCGATTGCGAGCGGAGGAATGATCGCTGGGAGTAATCTGTCACCGGAAGTGTCCATACCCGAAAGCCGATAAGTACTGTCCAACATTCCCTAAGAAGATTCTGCCATGTAAAGCCCCATTCGTATCATTTTTTTCTTTCGCCCCTTTTCCCTAATTCCGACCCATTTGGATATGAGTGTATTAGTTAAATTCTGTAATAATCACTGGCCCAGGAATCTACGAAGAAAGTACAGACATGGCAAGGTGTGCTTAATCAATGGGCCATTTTTATGTTAATCTTCTTTGCTGTTTCTCATATCCAAAAAATTCAGTGAATCAGTTGAATGCTTAAACGACCGGGAGGCGAGAGATCTATTTTTTTCCTGTTGGCATTACGTTAGGATAAGCGCCGCCACTTCTTTTACTGCCAATTTATCAATTTTGATTGCGTCTGCATTGTGACTGTCACAAATGCATTGGTTAAGAAAAGCTATTGGGGAACTGTTTTTCCTCGGGTCACCCACTATATTCTCATCCACCCGTCATCACGCGTGTGAGGATTGAGAGATCATTACCGATATTTGTCTGCTATTGCGTCACAAAATGTTGGACGCTTTTCTCAGGCAAAATTTTACATAGGGTGGTCAATATAATTGGCTTCGCGGAAATGGTCACCGAGTTACTTTACCAGAGCATGAATTGAAGACATTTTAAGGTGTTCCGAAAAAATCTGCAAACATTTGCGAAACTAAAATTGTTTTTCTGATCGCTCGTCTCGGCCCGGCTCATTGCAGCCGAGGACTGGAAATACCATGACTCCGTTCGTTTATTCTAGTTGTGTGAACCTTAACTCCTCGAATTCACTGTTTTTAAGCCATGCATGTTCTCACCTGTCTCCGAAGATTCTATTTTATATTTATTGTGAGGATATATGGATGAACAAATGGATCAGAGCACCCGTAACTGCGGTAAAGTTTTTTCCTTTGGTTACTTTACGAAATCATGTTGAAAATTTTGAGAAAAAAGCACCATATTATATTTCAACCACAAAAGCAGTTGCAAGTAAGTCAACGCCAACATATTAACATGCTTCACGATGGGCATTACGTACCATATCAAAAGCTCGTATTAAGGGAGATGTCATTGCACGATTCAAAAATATATACTTCACGGATAGATTTTTCTCCTGTTTTATGTGTTCCTTTGATTGAGATTTTACTTAGTATCCCATAATCTAGTCCCTTTGCGGATCCGTTAGGATGTATTTTTAGTTCTGCTAGATCATTGTCATTGTCATAAGTATACAATCTTAAGATTATTTTGACGTAGCCCTCCACTTGATTCTCCTCTTGGCTAACCTCTCCACATTGGCATAATTATTTTCTTCGCATCCTTAAAATCTTGCTCGGTATACTTCATGAAATATCTACCTTACCCATTCTTCCCATTCAATTTTCCCTTTGCAATTGTCTCCGCCAGGCCTCCCTCTCTGAAGATGTGGCCTTTACATGATCCGGTCTTATTGTAAGTCTTCAGCAGATTTCTCTTTTCTCCATCTCTTCTTAGGACTTCTTCATTAGTCCCTCACTCATTCCATTTGATCTTCATCATCCTTCTGATGCACCTTATTTCGATTACCTCAAGCCTTGACTTCTCTGCAGTTGTTATCGTCCTTGCATCACTACCATAAAATAACTTGTTCCAGATGTTTATTTCGATTATAATAGAATAATTATTAATGTCCTTTCATCCACGCTTGTACATATAGCTGTAAGTAGATTATTTTATTGATTACATACCGCATAGCGAATGTATTATTCTCTTGAAGTTCATCAAACAGCCATTTCGATTGAATTCAGGAAATCAATGTGAATTGTTGACTTCTTGGTGATTAACTTTGTAATATCCAGGAAGTTTTTCATGACATCTGCATTAGTGTTTGTTAAGTATTTCATTGTTTAAAGTAGATAGTTAGCATTTTATACCTTCGAACCTATTATCAGCAATGCAACATCAATATCATCGGAGGTTTTTTGAAATAAGCTATAGTATTTGAACACGCAAATGCCACGCAATTTATAGGATCTGCTAAAAGATACTACTGATAAATTGCAAATAATGTGTGTCCATATTATTACTTATAATTTTTATGCATGATATGTAAAGCATGTTTGGTATGAATTAACCCCCAGCCACAGGTATTATGTTGATGTAGATGTACTTTAGAGACTTGGTTGACTGATTCAGTTATTTGTGCCCTTTAGAGAAGGTGTGTACAACTGGTTATATTTCAGGGAACGAAAGAAAGATGGGCAAAAACTCGAGCGTGGGATATTAACGTTAGGTACCATGGGGTCAAGACGTTTACGACCCATAAGACGGACGATTTATTGCACTTGAAGTGTTTTCCACGCTGAATTCTAAGTAGACACTGTAATTCCACTGAAAAAAATGCATCAATTGCCTGGATAAGGTTTTTAGAGGCATCCTAGGTGCCGAGGAATTCTTAATGTAACATACGACGGGTAGAAAGCGTGTTTATTAGCGTGTTCTTAACATGAGACTCCCCGTGGCTAACGTGTTAACGTCCCATGCAAGAAAAGGTGAGCTGCATTGGAAGTACTCTCCACAGCACATGCGTAGTGATAGATATACTAATAATAAACCTTCTTTCTTTTGTTTAATATTTTGGTAGTGTTGCTGGTCACTACATACGCGCCAAACCTGGGTTGACTGCATACAACGCATCGAAGCATGCTGTGACTGTCATCACGGAGGGTCTCCGTCGAGAACTTGTGGAGCAAAAGTCCAAGATCAGAGTGACTGTAAGTTTCCTCACTTAAACTTAATAATGCTGTTCTATACCACAGTCGCAATATTGCTTTTCTATCGAGCTGATTGAAATGTGATTCAATCAAAAAGAGATACATATAATGTTTTAATTACCTTAGAGAAGTTGTGAAAACATAAAATTTATAAAATCCTCACAATTTGTGTGTCTATTTCTTTAAATGTCACGTTTATAATTTAGCCAAAGCATTGGTTAGGACACTCTGAGGGTCGAAGAAGAAATTTAAATGAAAGTAGCTATTTAGGCTGCTTAAAATCATGTTCAGGCACGTAGCCAGAAATTTGCTTCGGGGGAGGGGGGATCTAATTCTAGTGTAGCGTAACTTGAAACAAATTAGCCTTGCCCATTCGGTGCCGACATGTTACAATGCTCTTCCCTTAATTGTTTTCAGTGCTTCGTATTTACTTTCCCAGTGCCCATTCTTATCTCTTCTCATTGGTAAAATTCACTGCTTACTACCTTTTCATAAAGTAGTTTATTTGACAGGCCCCAGAACAGAAGTTCAACGCATGCATGCATATCAGTACGAAAATATCAATGGGGGCGTTTACTCGGAACCGAAATCGCAATTTCGTACGCGAAGTAGTTAGATGGAAACTAATAATGAATTTTACTGAAAAAATTAATCTTCTAACCCAAGCCATTCACTCATAAATCAAAAATTAAAATACGTATAACTTAATTGCTAATCGACAGCAATCGAAATCAGAATTGAGGACAATACCATCAACAGAGACGCAGGGTACTCTCTCAGCAATGTGTGGAAACCCTAATTGAGGAGGATCCGATTGGCTAGAAAAAACCGAGAATCATGGGACCTATCACAAGGCACCTGACTCCTCGGCGATGGGTATATATAAATGCCATTTTCACCACACACGACATTCAGCCCTGAGGATGGGGAACGACTTGTTCCTCGAAACATCAGCAGCGATGGAGGATTTGACCCGGTGGAGCACCCGAACAGCCTTCACTTCCAAATACGGGTCTTTTCATTTTACAAACTCTATCAGATTCGGCAATAAAAAAATGGTAAACGACCCCATTATTAACCACACATTTGCATCAGACTAGAGATCACGTTCACTTTAACTATACTCAGTGTTATCCGGATTATCATGCCCAGGAAAAAAAAGAACGAAAAAATTACTGGGAAAAAATTTCGGGGGGGGGGGGGGGGGCTGAAGCCCCAGAAGCCCCCTCCCCCCCACCCTGGCTACGATCCTGATTATGTCAAGTTATACTAAGGATGAAAAGGGCAACCTAAGTCATAAATCTGAGGGACGTTCAACTTCAACGTTAACTTAACTCGAGTCTAGGACATTAGACTTTAAAACTTTAGTGATCCACCCTTAATGGTGGGTTACTACCATTCTCGATATCTACCCCTTTCTCCTTCAAAAGTAGATTAATATAAATCATTACCAAAAGTTGTTCAAAGTCTACACTGTATTTAAAGGTGCTTCATATACAGGGGGAAAGTATCAGGATGGAATTTAAAGTAATAAGGTGAAAGATGGGGATAACTGTGGCACCATCATGGCCTTGCCACTGATTAAAAGCACTCCTGGGTTATTAGGTTTGTTTCCCCTATTAACAGGCTATTCTATGTCCTATCATCCTTGTCTTCAAGTTTGTTCCCGCACTTATTGGCGCCACAGATCGGGAGGATAGATACATGGATAGAAATCGAAGGGAAGGAGGTGGTGTGGAATGAAACCTGGCGTTGGCATTAGTCTTTTCCACGAATGGCACCAAAGGGATCACACCTCGATGTCCTATGCGAACGGCGGAATAATGAAATGGAATACTCACAACAAAGCACTCAATATGGTCTGGGTTACCAACGGAATATATATTTCAAATCCGGGATTTGAACGCAAAATTTCAGAGTGAGAAGACAGTACTCCCACTATTACAGCTTATATACCAATTTTACCTGGTTTCAAACCATAAGGTAAGGTTAATTGCTTACATGCGTACTACCCATCCCCCCTTAGATCCCATTTCCTGAGTTTTTTTTGTTTTCTTCGTAGATACTTACGCAATTATTAATTTTTCACGGCCATTTAACCTTCAATATCAAGCTATTCAGTATAACAATAAAAGTAGAACGTCAGAAGCTAGAATATGTAGAGAAATTTAGCTATATAGGTAGTGTGTTGGACGGAAAAGGGTATAGCAGCATTGAAGTGAGAAGGAGAATCGCATTGGCAAAAGAGGCTTTTACTCCTAGGCGTGAACTAATGACAGGGGCGTTGAGTGGGGAAGTAAAGAAAAGACTAGTGAAAAGTTTAATATGAAGCGTTGCACTCTATGAGGCGGAAACGTGGGCTTTGCGAAAAGAAGATGAAAATTGACTTATGGCTTTTGAGATGTGGGTGTGCAGAAGGATGGAGAAAGTAAAGTGTGTCGAAAGGGGAATGAATGATGAAATGCTAGAATTGGTAGGAGAGGAGAGAAATTTGATAGATGAAATTAGGAGAAGGCAGAAGGTGTGGATGGAAAAGGTAATAAAAGGGGATGGCGTTTTGAAGGAAGTGATTGAGGGAAGAACGTTGGGGAAGAGGGAGGAGAAGAACGGGTAGCTTGGATAGAACGATGGGAGGCAGGAGGTATGAGGGGCTGAAGAGGGACAACGTGTGAAATTTAGGGGGTGGGAAGAATCACATATCCATTAAGACCTGCCTTCACCGGTAAAAAACTAATAATAATAATCAAGCTTTTCACTATTTTCAACCAGTAGGGATACGTTTCTTAGGGATATAAATACTCTTTCTTGCATTTCATTTAACTGGTGGATCCTTTCCTTCACCATTCCACTCCTCAAAGCAGCATATCTCCTACCCCTCTTCATAAAAATCCGTAAAAACTTTCTTTTTCGTCCTTGTCCTCGTTTACCAAGCTTTCTACCTTCTGTAACGATCTCCGGAATCCGTTGTTCCAAAGTATCTCTTCCATCCACTTACTTCCCTCTTTATAATCTCGGAGAACCATCTTCTCTCCTCCCCAACCATGCTCAGCACTTTCAGATTTGGTGCTTTCCCGGTGCATGAATTGTGTGAAGGTCCCTCAGGTCTTCGCACATGCTCAGCACCTTTTAATTTCTCCTCCTTCCCGTCCATCGCCTTTTCTCTATTCTCTCAATTTTCTAAAACTTTCAATACATTCTCGTCCTATTCCCTAGCGTCCGAGTCTAGGATTTATATGAAGCCACACTCCAATCCCTTCAGATTATCCTTTCTTTACTTATGAGCTTAAGGATCTCGCACTCAGTTCTCTTCCATTGTTTATCGACTTCCGCTAAGCCAATCTTTTCTTTCCCCTGCACCATTGCCACACGTATGGCGAAAATGTTTCATAAATGTCAGTCGAAGTCTTTCTTAAGAAATTAAATTGAATATTTTTTTCTCAATAAACTAAATTCATATGTTCTTTCAGAGCGTCAGCCCGGGACCTGTACCAACTGAAATAGTGAAGGCATCCGGGATACCAAACTGGGAGGAATTCTTCGACATGAAGCCAACCATTGCCACCATTGATGTAACCAATTCTGTAATCCACGCCCTAGCAGCACCACCTGGCGTCCAGGTAAACCAACAGGCTTAGAATTATGCCTTAAATAAGTGAAGTCATATATGTGTTGTAGACAAGTACCTTCGAAACCTTAGAGGCTGAGTCCTCTGCATCATTCCTTGTTGCTCGTACAGAAATAAGACAAAAGACATATTATTTGTCTACTCTTCCGAACATAAGTTTTTGAGAGTAGCTACATTACATAAAAAATAAAAATAGCTGTAAGTTCTGTTCCACAAATTCGTCAAAATAAAATACACCGTTTACTAAATAAGTTTTATCGAAAAATTATTAGGGGAAAAGTACTCATAATCTTTTTGTTCGAGAGGAATTTACTACTTACGAGAAAAATATTTGTTTACAAGTTCATTTGCTACAAGTTATTTTCGAATCCAGTATAAAATGCAGCAAAAAATAATTTCCCTTAACTTTAAACGGAATAAAATATGAGGATATGACCAGATCTCGAGTCTAGGACTCACAGACTGGTTTTCCACGACTTAACAAACTAAGATTCAGTTGTCATTGCAAATGGAACGGAGTTTTGACTTTAGCTAGGTCTTTGAGAGAGCCTGAAGCAAGACTATTGCGGTGATTTGAGTGTAGGCATCTTCTTCAGAGATTCCTGGCTTGCATAAGGAAAGTTATAGATGTTTTGTGCAGAATCTCTTTAACTACTTAAATTTCGGGAAGACAGCATTTCAATCTCTGTTCTCCATAGGTCACATTATAGGACATGGACTTCTTTACGCCTTTATTAAAAAAATATGAGATAATTGCCGCCATGTTTCTCCACGCTCATTATCTTCGAGTCCTATCCTTGCTTTCATACTCGTAGCCTAAATACGCTGGCTATGATTCAAAGAACATTATATGTATAATAAAGGTGTACCGAAACAACAAAAAATACAAGTTTATATACCATTTGTGATTGATAGGCTCATGCATGATTAATACGGCTTGGTCTACTCTGGAGAAATATATTTAGTACTCCATTCCAAATTATTGCTGAATAACTCGTATAAGTGTACTACAGTGCCCAAATAGTCTAAATTTCATGAAAATTGTGAAATACAAAATTTTGAATACATCGTACATATTTCAAATATTGACCATAGCATTCATTTTCAACATTGCAGATTGCCGAAATCATCATTCGACCAGTTGGAGAAATATTCTGAGAACCTCAACAGTGACTACTTATGTCAGCTGTAGATATATTGATTAAGGTTATGAAATATTATTTGCAAAAATTTGTATTGAAAAACGCACTTTGTAATGCAGCGACCATAACAGCCGTATTCATGTACTGTGTACCATTATTTACAAGAAGAATTTTCTGGATCTTATATCTCGCGAGAAATACTCTTCCACCTTCCCTATGATAAATTATTTTTCAACAGTTCTACTGGCTACTACAAATTAATTTGCATATGAAACTTGTTTTTATCTCAAGGGCCGGAGTTCCAATACCGAAAGTGGCTTATATTTTTCAGTGGTCACCCTTTCCTTAGTTGTGTGCTGAATGAGGAGTAACTCAAGCTCAGTTCTCCGTCCGTCGGATGGGACGTTAAACGTTTGATTCCTTGACACTTAATGACCAAGGCCGACACCGAGTACCTCCCCCCCCCCTTCCGCCTTCCCTTGTAAAATTCCTTCTTTTATCAAATCATCCACCTACCTAAAATTTTCATATGATGTTATCATTCGCTCGTCCCCAGAATATAAATACACAAGTCTCCAGAACATCTATGTTTTATATGCGACGAAAAATATGGTGATGAAAAGCATTCATCAACGATACCATCAATGTTAATTATAGAAATGGAAAAGTGACGAGGAACACATTGAAAGACGAAATCAAGGTGGTAAAGATAAAAGGATACCTGAGATCATCACAGAAAAATATGGCTGCGTGGTATTCAAGTGGATATTATGTATACTTTCTAATCGGAAGTGTCTATTTCGAATCCCAGAAGAGGCCTTGAACATGTCCAGTCAAACTCACGAGTTCTTTTGCAAACTATTAGTATCTATGTTTTGATAGAAATTTAAAGAACTAATCTACTCTTCCAAGCAGTTGTCTACAGTTGCTAATGTCATTTTTATCAAGTTTTCAAAAAAAACTAGTTAAATATGCATCCTTTGTTTCATATCGCTATATGCCTCTTCTGCACTTGTCCGCACAAGGTAACAGTGATGAATGACAACAGCAGCCATGGATGCCTGCACCCAAACGCATTTTCAAACGCAAACATATTTTCTCTTTCGAGCGTCCTGAAAAGAAAAGATACATTTAACCGATTGGTGGCCGATAGAAGAATCGAGTGGAGGGCTGCGTCAAACCAATCCTAGGATTTTCGTAAAGTCTTCTCGGGTTTTCCACCGGGTTAAATTTTGGTATAACACCAACGTTTCAACGTATGTGGCCAAGTCTATGTGGGGGAGACTGGTAGAACGATAGCCACCAGGCTTAAGGAGCATCGGAGGCATTTTAGGCTTGGACAACCTGATAAGTCTGCTGTGGCGGAACATAGTATCCCTAGGGACCACAGGATAAATGGGATAGTGCAAAATTAATCTGCCGTTCGAACGACTTCTGGGAGAGGCTTGCTAAGGAGGCCATTGAGATCCGGCTAAACAAAAATAATTTTAATAGAGACACGGGTTATAAACTTAGCAATTCGTGGAATTCTATTTTAAATTAAATAAAAAATGACAGAACTCCTCCTTATCCAAATTTCGAAGATCCTTCCGGCCAATCAGGAGTAACCTGAATGTTGCAACCGTTTATACATACGCCTCAACGGCTTTAATTTACTCACTCACCCTGAAGACGATGGACGAGTCGTCCGTTGAGACGTTGGTGTTATACTAAAATTTAACCCGGTGGAAAGCCCGAGAAGACTTTACGAAAATAATTCGCCGGGAAAGAATTAAATCATACAATCCTAGGATTGTTGACCGATGATGGTCTTGTAAACGTTAGATACAACTCAGTCTCGCGAAAGGTTTTCTTCACTCCATTCCTAATTTCCTTGCTGAATTAAGAGGAAGGGGTGCACTCAAGTTCCCCAAGAAATTATTTTTTAGTCAATGGAAGATTTGGAACACATCACATGTGCATAAAAAATTATAGCGCCACTCATTCTCAACTTTACAGATTGCCGAACTCATCATTCGAAATGTTGGAGAAATATACTGAGGGTGATATCTGTGATCTGTGACTACTTAGGTTAGCCGTCAAATTTCACATTCAACTACCTGAGGGTGGATGGGAAATGATGTTTGAAACATTCTCAATGACTCAAATGGCTCAGCCAAATAATTTATGTATTGTATGTTATAATGCAGAATAAATATATTCTGTGTCCCCTGTTCTACTGAAAATGTGTCTCTTGCGTAAGAGATAATTCTATATTATGTATCAATTACATCCTTTGTTCCCACTGATTTCAATACTCCTAAATTAGAACGCTATAATTTGGCTACCGATATTATTTTCGAATTGACGGTAAATACGCATAAAAGTCATGGCTACTTTTGTTATTGGCAAGAATGGAAACGTGTCAGTGTACGTATCAAGTCACAAACATCGAGAAGATGGGGAGATGGAAAGATGACTGAGTCCAGCCAAATAAGTTACGCTAAGGTAGGATTGGGCAATATATCTCCGTCTAAAAATGATATTTTCTGTCAGTAAAGGATATGTTTACAAAGTTTCATCCATAATTTTATCTTCAGATTGTCATTCAGCAGTGAATCTGAAGTTATTTAGTAAACAGATTTTGTCTTAAGGCCGTTGTACACGGTACAATTTGTTGTACAAGAACTTGTACAATAAATTGGACGGCGAGATTGGACCAAGATATCGTACAAGAAATTGGTTCACGGTCGTACACGATCAAAGGTTTTCATGCAATTTGTGCGCCAATAACATGCGCAGATATCGTTTTCTGTCCAACAGCTGAATCGCGATATCCGATGACGATAGTATTTTGAAAATACTGCCATGGGTTACAATGATTTGCTACCATTAATCCTAGCATTAATAAAATGAAATTTTACGATTAGTTACTTGCACTCTTTCATCGCCTCATGAAACCCATCATTTATCGTCCAAACAGCATGTTTTCGCTCGTTGCATATATTTATTTTTGGTTCAATAACGTCATCTTAATTTCATTCAGGTTTAATGTTTTCCAGTGTGTCCAACTCATCTTTTGAGAAATAGAACACTTCCAACGCGACCGACGAATATCACAATATGGAAGCAACAAAGAATATCATAATATGGAAGCAACAAAGAATATCACGATATGTACAACAAAATTGGAAGTTTCGCCATGCTTATAGGAATAAAATTGATCGCAAACACAGAACACCAACCTTACGAATACTAAACAAACGCATCACTACCGTCACATGTCATGCGCAGAAGCTACTGAGTGGCTCTTGGACGGTTTCATCTAATAATATAGAGCATGATCTAATTTCTTGTACAAGAAATTGTACGAACCCCTCGTACACGATATAATTTGCTCATTGTACAAGTTCTAATACAAGAAATTGTACCGTGTACAACGGCCTTTAGAGAAGCACAGTTCAAAGGCTATGCCAAATTTTACTATTATTTATTCATGTACAATTAGAATTTGTTTACACATATTTCATAGGAAATTTTTTTAAACAATGATTTTACAGCCCTTAAACTGTTTGAAGTCTTTGCGAGATTCGCCATAAAATTCAGCATAAATCGTCTAAAATAATCCTGTAGTCGTCCTTAGCACATATCTTTTGTTGATGTTGTTTTTTGCTATATCGTTTGTAGTAAAAGTAAAATTAAATACCCTCCATTCCACATTTTACTTCTGTTCAAGGATAATGATTCACTCAACGACATTTGGTTCCACATGAGCGTACTTAAGAATGCGTTCATAGTGCAGGAAAGAAAGGAACTCCTATAAATCAGTTCTCCATGGCATTGATCTTTACTCTCTACCTCTCCAACAGAAGCCCAAGAACAAAGATCAGCGTCATCACCCTCAGGTGATGGTACGAATTGATAGCCAGAATTTATTGTCCAATGTCCAGCATGGCTTCCGAAAGAGCAGATCGTGTGAAACCCAACTTGCTCTCTTTTCCCACGATATTTTAGTTTCTGGCGAAAATAATATTCCAGTGGATGCTATATTTCTCGACTTCAAGAAGGCTTTTGACAAGGTTTCTCACAGCAAACTAATTTTGAAGTTAAAATCTTATGGGTTAGACAGTAACATTATATCATGGATTAATGATTTTCTGCATGATCGGGTTCAAAGGGTTGTTTTGGACGGTGTTTCCTCACCGGCAATTAAAGTCACTTCCGGTGTCCCACAAGGTAGTGTGATAGGTCCACTCCTATTCCTTTTGTATATTAATGATATCCAAAAGGTGGTAAAAAGTAAGCTTCGTCTATTTGCCGATGACGCAGTAGTGTACAGGGAAATTCTATGCCCGAACGATAAAGAATATTTAAATATTGACCTACAAGCAATTGAAACTTGGTGTGATACATGGCAGTTAGAATTAAACTTTAAGAAATGTCTTGTAATGAATTTTTGGAAAAAGAATAGCTCTCCTCCTACCACTTACAAAATAAGTAATAATGAATTAACAAACGTGGAATCCATTAAATATTTTGGAATAAGACTGACAAATGATCTTTCCTGGGGTAAACACATTCGTGAAATAATTGGTCAAGCGAATCGCAAACTGGGTTTCATTAAAAGAGTATTGGGTAAATGTGACGATCATGTACGAGAAATCAGCTACTTTTCCCTTGTTAGACCTCATTTGGAATATGCTGCCAGTGTATGGGATCCCTACGAAATCGGTCTAAGTAATGAACTTGAACGTGTGCAGCGAAGATCGGCAAGATTTGTAAAGGGACGATACGATAATTATATTAGCGTAACCAGTCTATTAAATGAATTGAAATGGGAATCATTGTCAGATCGCAGGTTGAAATTTAGACTTAATCTCTTCCACAAATTCCAAGGCAACATTTTCAGTGATGATGTTAAAAATATTTTACGAACCCCAACTTATTATGGCAGACTGGACCATAATCATAAAGTTAGAGAAATTGATTGCCGAACTGACCGATTCAAAATGTCCTTTTTCCCTCGCACAATAAGAGATACGAATAACGGTAAATATGTCCTATCGGAGAGTAGCAATGAATAGCATTGGTAGCTGCATGTTGGTATGAGTACTTAAAGCTAACCCTACTAACAGAATGTTTTTTGCATGTTTTCTTTGTAATTTCTATCTTTTTTAAATAGTGTAGTTCTGAGTACTATATTAATACTATTCCTTTTTTATGCATGATATGTAGTGCATGTTTGGTGAGCAATCACCCCCTGCCACACACCCTTGTGGTGGCTTGCAGGGTATTATGTAGATGTAGATGTAGATGTACGAATCTATCTTACTTGCAAAGGTGCCACAGACCGAAAGAAGAGGTACAATGATGAATTTTAAGGATAAAAAGGAAGGGTGAGGAAACACGCAGCCTCGTAATTAGCCTGTTCGTGAGATAAGACGTCAATGGGGACCTCATTCTAAGGAACCATCCGACGTACAGAATACTTTAAGTTTAGAATGCTCTCCATACGGCGTACAAGACGGCATTTAAATGACTCATATGTCGTTGCTCAACCCCTGATCATCAAATTGAGAAGCCGATATAGTATTCTTTCTACCCCCAATATCCTTGTATGCCGCCAAGGGGTCACAATAACACGTCCTATCCGACGGATGGAGTGCTGAACCTGGGGGTGCTCTCCAAGCATCATCCAAGTAAAGATTTCAATGATTTTCTTCCGGTGATCAAACCCGGTCCCAAACGGTAGATAGTGAGTACCATTACTATATTTTTCATAGCCTCGTACCACGATGGGTTGGTGTTCTTTTCAAACCCCATCGCTTCTCTGCTGCCACCGCGTCCACAAAAAATGTATTAAAACGGAACCCGAATAGACGCCAGAACTTTGCGCCAGCATTCAAACGATACTGCACGTGCAAAAGCAAAAGAGATACGAATTTATGGAGCGGAAGGAAAGATATGCGAGAGTGATAAGGGGAGAGAGATATAATGAGGAATAGACGGACTACGCTATCACTGCAGTTTGGGGAACGACTTGGAAGAGCTAAGGACTTTTGTGTCACATTACTTGCGGGCCACAGGAAGGAGGTGAGTCAGTTCTTAGAGAAGAGGTTTCCACAATGGGGTTTTCGAACCCCAAGGGGTAAACGCTAGATGCGTTTGGGTTACGTGAATAAATTTTCTTAATGGTGAGAGCAACAGTATATGCATATTCCTTCGACAGAAAATCTACATGCAGTTACAGGTGAGAAAGCATGATAGCCCAATAGGTAGAGCGCTGGACTGCTGACCAGAGGTCCAGGGTTTGAATCCCGGGAGAGCCTAATGACCTCTGTAAACGTATCTAATTGGGTTATTTAATGGATATAAGATCTTCCGGACAAACCATTAGTGGGACAAGGAAAAGAAAACCAACATATACTGGTGTGTGAATTTCATGTTCCTTTTGGCCCAGTACATATTTGATGATGTGATGTATCACTACTCTCACACAAAAGACCAACAGGAATGGACGCAAATGCTTTAATTATGAATATCATGGACGGGTGTACAGTCATATTCTTAGTGGCTTCACTACGGATTCAACTGTTAATTAGCAGCGGTTGCACAAGTTGCTGGCATGACTTAATGGATAAGGAGTACAGATAAGGAAAATGGACTGTCCAAGGACAAACTCTTGAAAAAAAAATTTTGAACCACTCTTCCGAGGAATTGAATGATAAAGCATCATTTTACTCTGAAACCACATAGCTTGCTTACAATTTTTGTTATTCTCGCCAATTTTATGATAAGAGGTCGTGTTGAAATTCAGCTGTACTGAATAACCATAGTCATGACTCGCTTGATTAGAGAGATAAAATCAGAAAGATAGATAATAGCGCAGAGAGGTTCAAAATGCATTTTTTTCGCGTACAATTATGGAAAGATATAGATTGCAGCGATGATGCCAGAGATAAATCAGTATATATTAGTAGAATTTGATCCCTTTAACCAGAAGGGATATAGAATATGAAATGCAGATTTTTTCTTTCCTACTCATGTCCGCAAATTGTTACTCTCCCATTCAAAATACAATAATTAATTGCTCCTCAATTTATTTATAGCGCGTTTAGCTATTATAAAAAATATTTATGGTTCCATTTGTTCCAAAATGCGTGACTCGGATTCAGCCCAAACGATAGCTTTTCTAAAAACGTACCATTTGTCTGCGCTATTCTGATCCAATCTCGAATGTTGAGAGGAATGAGGTGGATTTGCCAATGCAAATTTTGTATTTCTTAACAATTTTATTTTCATCAAACCATCAGAGAAGTATCCAGTAGATTAATCTTTTCAACTATTAAATGAGTACAAGTTGAGTCCCTTTGTGCACATAAGGTAAGTTAAACTTGTAAGTCAATGAACTGAAATATCTTACACCACGATAAAGATGATGGAATGTTGAAAGTATGGCGTTTCAAGCCTACTTCAGAAAGTAGGGCATTTCAGGAAAAAGCGTAATGCTTCTATCTGTTCGTCGATGATCAGAGATAAAAAGAGCAGTCGTAAAAATTTTCTGGTGGTTTAATCGTGAGACCGTCTGCCTTGTTTTCTTAGAACAGACTGAAGATCCTGAAAAAGAATGAGATGGAACAAAAGTTTTCATTGCGGTGGAACAAATGGTGACGCTATTGTATAGGGGGTCACGAATGACCCGTGGAGGAAAAAATGAACGCTTGAATCTCCGTTTGACAATGTGTTTCTCTAATTTTATCCTCTTCGTCAAATCTGCCGATGTTGTGCTGATAACTTTATCTACTGTGTGGGTTTTGATATTTTTTCATGAAAATATTTGTCATCTGGCGCTCAAGATTCGGTTCTGTAGGAGAGTCCCTTCCTAGCCCTTTCAAAACTAGCGTTACACTTTTTGTATGTTTGATGCAATTTTTATGGAAACATGATAATTTTATTTGTTTTTCATATAAGTCTCGTTTTGCTCTCTCTTTACAGGATTTCGAATTCTCCAATACTCGGCTTTGTACACGACATAGGCATTTCTGTGGCAAACACTTTATTTTAACATTTAACGCTCATCACGTTAAAGGCGCGTCATAGCATCATACGGGATGGACAATAATCCTCTCTCCTTTTCAAAGCTGTTCAACACCTCTTTGTCCTCCTTTCCGCCCACCGTGCTCTCTCCACTTAATCCAAGTATCTTTTACGCTATCTCGTCAATAGTACGTATTTCATTTCCTCCTCATTGGTCAGCAATCCTAAGATTGGTTTGACGACGTTTGGCATTTCAGGTTCAGTACTCCGTCCGTGGTCCCATTGGCGCCTACCGTTAAGAGTAGACCGACGCCGGATTTCTCTCTACCCTTCCTCCGTTCCCTGAAAACTCCTACCATTAGGGGGCGTCTATTAATTACTTTAGGCGTTTAGGGAGCCGATTCTCACCCAATCTCACGTGGAGGAGAGTGGGGCAAATATCACGTAATTTGCAAGATATTCCATAGAGAAAAAATCATTCGCCTTGACCGGGACTCGAACCCGGACCCCCTGATTTCCGGCGAAGTGCTCTACCAGTTGAGCTACCAAGGGTTCAAATTTTTTTTATTGCGGTGGATTTCTTTCGTGTCCAGAGGACATACAAGTACATATCTTCAAAAAAAAAAAATTAACACACTCAAAAATTAGTTTACAGTGACAAAGTAAGAACAAACAGAAGGTGAAATCTTAATGAAAAAGGGAGAAAAAGCATGAGAGTGACTTGGTAGACGTCTCAAAAAGAGGGGAGGTGGCGGGCCGGACACCTCGTCTCCTTGCCGCACCCGACCCGTGTCATTCTGTTGGCGACCAGTGCACAGTGTCTTTCACGCTGATGCTGCTCAGTCCCCGAAGCTGGCCCTGAGGTGCTCACGCACCTGCCTCTTCACCTCCTCGGGCACTTCCCGGAGCACTGGAGAGTGTAAGCATCGCAGGAGAAGATGGTGACTAGAATAGGGGAGTCGGTTTAGTCGGGCGTGAACCAGGGAGGACACTAGTACGGCCAATGTGACCGCTTTAAAAAAGGGGAAAAGCCGGAAGTTAAGGGTAATTAAATTTTGCAGTGAAATTACACAATTGCCAAAGATATCAAACATTTTGTAGATTTTCTTTAGCACCTCCCATTCGAGTAAACGCTCATCGCAGCCCACTACGTAATGAACCAATGAGTCCACCCGCCGGCAAAGAGGACAGCGGGGAGAGTCGGAGAGTCTCATTTTGAATTTATTCTCGAGGGTGGGCAGCAGGTTGCCAATAACCGCGTACATCGTACTCCGCAACTGAGCATCCTTACAAGACGCATTCCAGTTGCGGAACGAAGGCGCCGATCCTGTGCCCGCCGCTACTACATGAGGACGAACCATCCGCCGGTACATCACCCTCGAGACGAAGGCTTCTCCAGGCATCAGGGCGTCCACGGCTCGCAACATAAAGGTTTCAGCCTGCCTGAAGGGCGGACTGTGATGTGCGAAGTCTAGAGCATCTTTCGCCATCTCCCTCCACGCCGGCCGATCGTCACCTAGAGCGCCGGCGTGGAGTTTCGCGTACATAGTGTGAGCCTTGACTAGAATATGAGTGAGGCCTAGTCCGCCCTGTACTGGGGGACTGTAAAGCTGCACCCTCGAGATTTTCTTTACGTGATTTTTCCAAATAAACCTATTCGTAGCTATAATCAACTCAGCGTGCACCCGGGGGGATAACGGCCAGATGTGGGCCACGTGCCAGATCCTGGGCAGTATGAACTGCTCCAGGAGACGAACCCGGGCCGTGAGCGGGATGTTCGGTGACGAATACACTGCCGCCGTCCACTTCACTTGCCGGGCCGCCTCCCCCCAGTTACGATCCAAGGCTACCTGCAGGGAAGGATCCCAATGGTGGCCAAGGATCTTGATGGGGGGCGTGGCAAGCCGCCAGTTGTACGCGGATGGACTCTGGAGACTTCCCTCGAAGGGGAGATAACATGATTTGTCGTTGTTCACGAAGAGGCCACCGGGCTCGTACTCGGACAAGACTTCTCTTATCACGCGAAACTGATCCCGGTGACCTACAAACAGAGTCAAATCATCCGCATACAACACCCCGGTGTGCAATGCACCACGAAGTTCCACCCCCACCCCCCGCCCGGCCAAAGCCCGGATCACAGGATCCATGGCGAAGCTAAACAGGAGCATGGAGAGCGGACACCCCTGACGCACCGAGTTGGATATAGCGAATGGTTGGGAAATTTCCCCCTGGAATCTAATTCGAGACGTGACGTTAGAATACAAAATTTTGAGTACGCGAATGAAACTTTCCGGGAAAGCCATCTTTCGAAAGATCAATATGATGAATTCAAAGCGGACGAAGTCAAATGCTTTTGTCAGGTCAACCGCAAGCAAAGAAACCGGAACCGAGTGCTTTTGTGCAGCGAAAGTGACGTTTTGGATATACAAAGCCGCGTCCAAAATATTCCGGGACGGGGAGACCGCATGTTGGAGATCAGAGAGGACGAATTTGGAGACCGAATAGAGGCGCGCACGGAGAACATGCGTGAATATTTTGTAATCCGAGTTAAGAAGGGAAATCGGCCGGTAGTCGTGAAGCGATGCCGGGCGTCCCTTCTTCGGGATCAACGAGATCAGCGCGTCTCGTTGACTTTCAGTCAGAGAGCCGCGCGAAATAATCGCGTTAAACAAGCGAGCCAAAAGGGGGCGTAGAGAGTCCCAATATGCGGTGTAGAACTCGAACGGAAGGCCATCCCAGCCGGGCGCTTTTCCTGTCGGGAAGGAGCTAGAAACGGCATCCAACTCCGATTCCTGAATTTCCTTCGTCAGGTCATTAATCGCGTCAGAGGGTAAGGTAGGGAGGTTTGGGAGGGAAGGGCAGTCCTCCTCCCTCCACGCCCCGTATCGGTTGAAAGTCGCTTGATAATAATCAGCGGCGGAAGACAAAACGTCTCCCTCCGCGGCAGCGTCTTGTGGCATGGAGCCGGGATCGCTCATGCGGAGAGACCGCTTGAGTTCTGCCAGCGTAAGAGGACCCCAGATATCCGGGTCCATCTCCCTCTGCCAACGTTGCGGAGCGTGCCTTTTCAACTCGAACTGCAGCAGTCCACACTTGAGACGATGCAATTGCTCATAGTATCTCGGTGGACGAGGGTCCAACTCGAGAAACTCAGAGAGAGCAGAACGGATAAAGGCCACGGTGTTCGAAAGGCTAATTTGCCACTGCCTCGTCGCCCAGCGGAGGGACCGTGCGATCTCACGTTTGAAGACGCGGTCCCACCAATCGACGAGGTCAGATGATCCCGAAGGCGCGGTGGCGAGAAGCTCGCCGATTCTCGCGCCAATGCTCTCTCTGTGAGCTTCCTCCAAGAGGAAGTTACAATTCAGACGCCAAAGCTTACCGATGCGAGGCGTATACGAGGGGGGTTGAGGCGGCAGGGAGAAGCGGGCAAGGATAAAGTGGTGGTCGGATAGGGAATGGGGAGAGGTTTGGGTATTTTGGAAAGAGGGTGTAAGGGATTTGGATAGGAAGAGGTAATCAATTCTCGTCCACGAGGAACGGCTGACTCTGGTGTAAGGAATCACGGGTGCAGGAAATAAAACTGCAGCGTCCGTCGCGCGAATCGCGTCGAGCAAATGCTCGAGCGCCCGGCTGGGACGGTAGGTCAGGCGGTCGCGATTTGAAATACTGTCCTCCCGTCGATAAATTGCATTAAAATCTCCTCCGAGGATGGCTTTCCCGGAGAAACAGTGCAAATAATTCAAGAGCGAGACCGAGAAGAAAGACTCCCTCTCCGCTCGACGTCCCTCACCAGCGGGGGCATATATGTTGATGAAATGAATACCCGCTGCAACAAGCGCTATAATCCGGCCGTCAGGGTGGCGCCGCACCGCGCGCACAGGAATTGTGCGACGCACAAGTGTGGTGACGCCACCCCTTGGACCGTAGAAATTGCTGAATTCATCGTAGACGGCGTCACGCCAAACGACGCCGTCTACCGTTTCCTGAAGTAGGATAACGTCTGCCTGAAGGGCCAAGAAACAGGATTTAATGACGTTAATTTTCGGCGGCAAGGAAACCCCCGCCGTGTTGAAAGTGATGACACAAAGACTCATAATGGAGGGAACTAAGCGTAAGCTACTTAGAACCCTTGTTCACACCCGACCCACGTGGCCGGCAGCGCCTCGTCCTGTCCCGGGTCCGTGGTGTCCTCTGCGAGTCGGTCGTGGACGCGTCCGACTCGGCAATCGTGGCGTTCCCCATCTCCACGGACCCCGCAGCAGACAAAGGAGGCGACGGAGACGGCGCGCAGGTAGACGGGGATGGAATGGAAACTGTTAGGGGCTGATATAGCGGGAAGGAGAGTGCTAATGGGGCCATGGGGTCCAGCTCCTGGCTCCGACCTGCCGCAGACTCCACTGAGGACCCGCCCTCGCCCACCTGGGTACATATCAAAACAGATCCAGTACTAAGGGGGCCAAAGGCCGCTTGTTCTCCGGCGGGGATTATCTCATCTGGGAGATCGGGTGCCAAGGGGAGCACGGCTTCGGCCGTCCCCTGATCCGACGGGATGTAGGAAGCGGCGCTCGCGCTGGCCGTCGTCTCCGGGTCCTCCGTTTCCCTCCCGGCTGTGTCGGCTCTCAAGCGCTGTCCGGGTGGAGCTCCGTCATCTTCTCCACTGCTGCTGGCCCGAGAGTGCTTACCAACAAGAGGCTGGGCCGTTTCCAGACTGGGCCGTAAGCAGGGGGGCGCACTCGGTCTCAAAACGTCAGCCGGCGACTTTGTCACCGGAACAGGAACTGCTCGTGTAACGGGCATCAGTAACGATTCCGTGGAACCGATCAGCTGTGCACGCGCGGAGGTAAGTTCAGTTGTTGTCACGACCCGGGTGGGGGCAGGCAGGGCGGAGGTCTCCTCACCTCGTGGTTCACCTCCCCTCCCCGCCGTTTTACGATGCGCGCGCCGTTGCGGCTGAGGCACGGTGGGCGGGGAAAGAGGGGCGGGTTCCCCTCCGACACGCTTCGATGAGGATTGAGTGACCGGCCTCTCCCCCCCACGCGGGGCGTGGGCGTGGGGCGGTCGGGAGTCGAACGGCGCCCCCGCTCCTTCCGGTAGCTCAGGGCTCGGCACGTGGTGCGGCGTTGTAAGTTTCGGCGCTTCCGGAGGCCCGGCCGCGATCAGAATCTCCTTAGGTGTTACGCCGTTCGGGACGGTGACAGGGTCAGGGGGCGGGGGAGCCGTTGATGCCGGTGGCGTCGGGGGAGGGGGAGCCTCGAGGTCGGCGATAGCGCGTGCTCGCCGTTCCCGTTCCTCCTCGTCTTCTGGTGACTCAGGAATCGGCTGGGCTGCGTCGGCGTAACGACGCGGTTGGTTGTTCCTGGGACATTCCTTCCGTTCATGTCCCGTCATCCCGCAACGGGCACAGGTCCTTTTCTGCCCGTGGTAGACCACAAGTGCTGTCTGACCCATTATCTGTACATACGAAGGTATGTCTCGTTCGATCACCATTTTCACTACTCTTGTTCCAGTTCGTATGGGCATCAGCCGATCGCCGTGCCACGTGCTGTGCGTGAGGTTCAATGTACGGCCATAGTTTCTCATGGTGTCGAGGATTGCCATGTCCGGTACCTCCTCAGGGAGACACTGGACCCGAACATTCACTGGGGACCCCCCAAGAGCTCTTCCCAGGGTTACGGTGGTGCGTGGGTTTTCCGCGGACGGGAACGGCATACTGGGCGATAGCTTCGCCATTGCCCGGTTGAAAGTGTCGTCATTCAAAAATTTCACATAAACTTGAGCACGGTTGTTACCAAACATTAAACTACTGAGGTCATCGTATCGTAGGCCCAACGTGTCTTGGCAAAAGACGTGTGCCTCGTACGGTGTCGCGTATTTCACTCCATGGTTCGTTTCTATGCACAACGATCGGGTTCTCATGTCAGGTATGACCTGCGTCATCTCAAAAAGTGGTAGAACTATATCCACTATCACTAGAAGCACAGCACTGAAGCAGGCCGCCGAGACGGCCTGCGCGAGGGCGATTAAAAGGTAGCCTCTCGGAGGGCGGTCTGCACAATGTCACAGGTAAAGTCACAGAAATCAGCGGAAATCGCAGGAAGTCACTGATAGTAACTATAGCAGTACACTATGCAGGTAGCGGCAACACCGCACAAAGTCACTGGTGGGGGCCTCCCCCCTCCACCGGCGGCGGTTTGGAGGAGCTCCACGAAAACACGTCCGTTCACCAAGGCGTCCTCTTTCTCTGTGGAAATTCTAGAGGCTTTAAAGGAGCTAGATGTAGCCGGACTGCTGGACATATTATGCCACAAGCAATTTATCACGTAATTTTTTTCCGCAACAAACGAGTGTAAAATTGTGAGGAAACTGGGTTAAATTAAGTAAAACATGTTTCTCCACTAAAATATGGCTAAGTCCTACACAATAATATTTATCGCGGTTATGCGAACGCCATAAAGTAGCAAAGTAGCCCCTCGATTTCTTATTTACCTCTTGTTAAGCCACCAGCGGCTAGCCAAACGCGCGACTCGACGACTGCTGCACTGTGATGCAAAGGTGCACAAAAGACGGTCAAAACTCGAAAAATTTTATGATCGATTTATAAATGGGTGTCTATATATGTTTTTGAGGTCGCTGAATATGAATCTGATGTTATAATTGTAAAACGTAGTAATATGGACGCAGTATGACGGATCCAATATGGTGAAACGATTGCCTTTAAAACAAATTATAAGCTTTCTTACTAATATTTTAAAAGACCGCAGTTTTACGATGCATACGTTACTACATAAGGACGGATAATTTTAATATATACGGTTTTTATTTGATCATGGGTTTGATAATGTGTATTCTGGTAAATTTGTATATAATAATTTATTCTTTATATGCTATGACCAGTAATGATCGTATCTGTTGTAGGTGGGTAACGCTGCTTTTTTACTCTTTATAATGTCTATATGCTGGGAAAATGTCAGAAACTCTTCTCGTACATGGATTGCGGATCGCTTGATAATCTCACTATAGTAATACCAATACCCACTTATACTAAATGGCGCAAATGACCTCAGCTGTCGGTTGCCTGCACTGAGTAATATACATACATACCCTTTACTTAGTTGCGTTTTTTACTACTTCCATATCTATTACATCATTGTTCATCATAGACTCCTAATATTATTAATATTTGCTTTAACATTAACCAACGACACAAGTTCAGCTTTGCAAGTTGCATAAGTACAAACAACTTATGTGTACAGCAAAGAACATTATTGCGATAAACTCACTCATTTTTTTCTCTGAATCTTAGCAGGCGTGCTTCATCACTTCACGAGACCTCATCCGGGCACTGACTACCCTTTCCACCGATTGGTGATTAATAAATCCTGAAGGACGTAATGGATCGTTGGGCAGGCAAAGTGGCCGTAGTCACGGGAACCAGCGCTGGCATCGGCGTCGCCATAGCAACGGAGTTGGTGAACCACGGAATGATTGTGGTCGGACTGGCCAGAAGAGTGGAACGCGTGGAGGTAAATCAAATTCTCTTTCAAGAAAATGTTAGTGAAGCAATTATTATTTTTCTAAGCTTGTTTTCCCTGACAAATTTAAATTAATACGTTAACAATGCAATGAGTCGCATAGACATGAGGTAAAAAAACTCAATTTTCTGGGACACATGCTCATCAATATGAATTTATACTTCACATTTATTAACCACCCCTCAAATAACCTCGAAGTTGTTGGCAGGGGTAACCACCAACAATCATGAATTACGCACACGGGTTACATGATAAATTACCACATAAAATGAGAATTTTTTTATTATATGTACAAGACTATGGGAACCAAGTGATTTGAAGGAAAGTATATCCTTCTACATTTTAGAATCCAATTATGTATGTGAATTTTGTGGATGGTCAGGATTGTTTTTGTGATAAGTTGTGGTCGCCATTAGAAATCAAGCTTTGCAATTCACATGAGTTAGTAGAGTTAACACCATTTCTGCTGCATCAAATACCATGGCACCATTTAATTACACCTGCATATGTGTTTATGGTGGTGCCCAGTGAAGAACGGCTAGGTACATTATTTCTCTGAGCTTGTTTTCCTGAACAAATCAACGTTATATTCGGTTGTTGTCGACGCAAATCTTACGTCATTCAAAAATAGTCCAAATTTGCCAAAAAGATTGAATCAAAGTAATATAATAAATGCATGACCTCCTAATCCTCAAGAACGCCCATCCATTAATGAATTTTTGGTGCAATTGTTCAATTAATTAGAACATAATAATGGTGCAATAATAAGACAATCATACCATGCCTCAGATTTAATTAAATTCTACGCGTTTCTTTTTGTTATCATATCATCGATAGGTTACTCAAACTATGTGGATCATTTTTATAACATGACGATAATGATGATGCAACCAAAAATCAAAATGTGTAGTGTTAAATAAATCTGTGAAGTATTAGTACAATTTTGCGTCTTTTCCACTCACTAACCAGACTTACGAACGGGTTGAATGCTGACGGTAGTTTATTCACATTCAGCGTTGTTTATAATGAAGATATAAACCTTCCCGAAATGGAGGGTTACTACTAATGGTAGTTCAATCATTATCAGTGCCATTTTTTTCGCCTTATTTTTCGGCTTCCACTCCGTACATCCTGGGTGGAGCAGGAGTTAGCCAAAAGCCTGTCGGGTCGCAAGGGTCGGTTGCATGCTATCAAGGCAGACGTGAGCAACGAGGATGACGTGGTGAGGGCCTTCGAGTGGATCCGCGAGAAACTGGGTGCGGTCCACGTCCTGGTCAACAATGCTGGATACGCCCCCTACACCTTCCTCTCGAAACGTACGTACTAGTCGTTGTAAATTGTCACAGCAGCTGTCCTTTCTCCGTTTGAATGTAATAATGACCTTTCCCATCAGTTAGTTCGTAACTAGCTTGATCTGTGATGGAAGGGGTCCCAACTAGAGTTACCATATTCTGAAGAGTTTATTTCGCGCTTTTCCGTACCAAAGTTAATGGGAAATTCGGGGATGGTTAGGTTAGAGCATAGGCAGAGGGTAAGTTAGGAGGGTTTTTACAACCAGAGGTACCCAGGTTGTTTACGCACTGCTCTGGAAACTCAACTGTCCTGTATTAGAATTCGGCCCAAAACATGGTTATTGCGTTAACCAGGGTATTAAGATCTTAGATTAGACGGTGAAATATAGCCGTAGTCTCTGGAGTCCCTAAACCCCAAGAATACTATTGCAAGAACTATTTAATGAGTATTCTCCAGCAGTTAAGTACACACGTTTTCAATGTGGTCACATTTGAAGTATTTCTACCGGTTGAGATGCTTTTTTTGTTTTAAACGATTTTATGAACTGAATTATAGACGCCAGCAGAATCGTAATTATTCTTGGTATTTTGAGTTTTCTATTCGTCACGAGATATTTACAAATTTTTTTCTGGAGTATCTATTCTTATTTTATTATCTGCCCCCTATGTATAGGGTATTATATTGAATTTTTATAGGAGCATATAGGATTAATGAAAATAATCACTGCAAATAAAGCTCTATTTGAAGCTCGTGATGGGTAGGAGAAGTAAATTTTAAGTCCAGAGATTCGTATAATGCTTTTTTATCAAAGAAAAACCCCATTGAACGTTAGCAATTTGATATGCAACCCGTAAGATGACCGTGTTGACACGTAAAAGGGGTTGAACGCGCCTCAACCAGGCAGGAGGGAGGAATTGAGTAAAGGGATTAAAGCATGATTTCGGGAGTCTAAAAACACTGGAGATTTGTCTACCCTGAGACTATTTGAGTGGGAAGATTCAGATATTTTTTCAATCATATTTCCTGCAAGTTGAGCGCATATTCATCCATTCTTATGGTTATGGGAATGAGTATCTTTAGGAGGTAGCGATTTTTCTCAGTTTTTTTTTCTCATTATCTCGTTATTTTTATTTGATAAGACTTGCGTCAAACTAATCTACCAAATGAGATCACTATTGTCGTGATCTGAGCAATTTCTACACGAGTTAAAGTGGGAAAAGTAGCACGATTGATCCGCTTTCCATTTGCTTTAAAATTCTTGTATTTAACACTTACTTTATTATATAAACAATCAGATTAATGTAGAGTTACTATGGAGGATAGAGTGCTCGCCTTTCATTCCGAGAGTCCAGGTTGGATTCCCTGCGGTATCCGAAATTTTCTGCGGTATACATGTTCCAATTTCAATGCTGAGTGAGTAGCAATTGCAGTCGGGTGATGTATGTGTCGGATAGGGTTTTAAGTTGGGGACTTCTCGGTGCTTTACTTTAAGAGTAGGCGTATACCAACGCCGAGTTTCTCTCAACCCTTCTTCAGCTCCCAAGAGAAATTTGCAGATAACCAGTTTCTTATAAGCTCGAAGAATCTGAGGCACCGATTACCTCCATCACAGTTTTGACATTTGTATTCGTGAAGATGACATGAACTGTGCCGAAATAAATCTGGGCAGAGAATGAAAATGTTAAAGAGTAAATGAAGGAGTTATTGTTTGTTTCTTCTATCCATTCCAAAAAAATTAAAACATTATAATGCATACATTTCATCTCTCATTACCATTCTCTTAACATATTTCACATAATAAATTTATGAAGAGAAATTCACCTTTAAATAATAAATTAATATTGGCATCCTATTATTGGACATAAATTGTTTGTTGAGTTTAATATTTTAATGAATTACAGCACAATTTACGCCTTATCTTTCTGTTCTGCAGTGAACAATGTTACTATGCTTGATTGGAGTTATCTTTCATAAATATTATCTTGATATTCCCAGCTTTAGACAATTCATATTAAACTCCTATCATGTACCAAGGATTATCAATGATGAACTTCAAGTTATACGTCCAAAATCTTCTATAATCAGGTGTAAATTAATGAATAGCCTACCTCTACCCAATAAGATAATTAACGCAGTTATTCCAGTTGTTGATATTAGTTTTAAGGTATTGTTTGAAAATATGTCATTTCAATTTCAAGCTCTTCGCTTTTCTTTCGTCGTTACTTTATTTGATTCGCAACAATTTCAGTGCAGAGAGAACAATATAAAAAGGTTCACCAATGCTTCAACACAAACGTGATGGGAGTCATCATGTGTTCCAACGAAGCGATTAAGCTTATGCGGGAGAAGAGCGTAGATGACGGCCACATCATCAACATCAACAGGTACTTGGAGCCAATTTAGGTGTCAATATGGGCGAGGGACAAAATACTGATGGAAATAATTGCAAAAAAATGCCTTATTTTGTAGAATGTAGTGTTTTGATTTTCACATCTTTCAAAATATTTGTTTACCCATCAGATTTTTATCAACAAACTTAAATGTTAATTAACTGTGATGCCAATCATGCCGGCATGTTAAATTGATTTCGCAGTGTAAGCGGCCACCACGTGTGTCTGAGATCTGGAGCATACGCTTACAACGCTTCGAAGCACGCTTTGAGAGTCATCACTGAAGGACTTCGCCGGGAACTTGTAGAAGCCAAGTCCAAGATAAGGGTGACGGTAAGATACCATCCCATACCAATTGGTAATGAATTATCCGGTTATTTTGTCAATTTGATGTGTAATGATCGGATTAGTTTCGGCTCTTAGAAATAAATAACGCGGTGGTTTCCATCTACATCTACATAATATCCTGCAAGCCACAATGAGGTGTGTGGCAAGGGGTGAACTCTCACCAAACATGCACTACTTATCATGCATAAAAAATAATTAATATTAATATACTAGTCTAAACTTCACTATTTAAAAAAGATAAAAATAGCAAAGCAAACATGCAAAAACATGCTGTTAGTTGGGTTAGCTTAAAGTCCTTATAGCAACATGCAACTACCTATGGATTGATTCACTCGTATTGGACATATTTACCGCTATTCATATCCCTAATTGTACGAGGAAAAAAGGATATTTTGAATCCGTCAGTTCGGCAATCAATTTTTCTAATTTTATGATTATGGTCCAGTCTGCCATAGTAAGTTGGGGTTCCCAAAATATTTTTAACATAATCACTGAAAATATGGTCTTCGAATTTATTTAAGATTTTAAGTCTAATTTCAACCTGCGATCTGATAAGGATTCCCATTTTGATTCATTTAATAGACTGGTTACGCTAATATAATTATCGTATCGTCCCTTTACAAATCTTGCCGATCTTCGCTGCACACGTTCAAGTTTGTTATTTAGACCGATTTCGTAGGGATCCCATACACTGGCAGCATATTCTAAATGAGGTCTAAGAAGGGAAAAGTAGCTGATTTCTCGTACATGTTCGTCACATGTACCCAATACTCTTTTTATGTATCCAAGTCTACAATTAGCTTGACCCATAATTTCACGTATGTGTTTACCCCAGGAAAGATCATGTGTCAGTCTTATTCCAAGATATTTAATGGATTCCACGTACGTTAATTCATTATTACTTATTTTGTAAGTGCTAGGAGAAGTATTCTTTTTCCAAACATTCATTACTAGACATTTTTTTAAATTTAATTCTAACTGTCACGTATCACACCAATTTTCAATTGCTTGTAGGCCATCATTTAAATATTCTTTATCGTTTTGGCAGAAAATTTCCCTGTACACTACTGCGTCATCGGCAAATAGACGAAGCTTACTTTTTATCACCTTATCCACCTTCATATCATTTATGTACAGAAGGAACAGGAGTGGAACTATCGCGGCCCTCAAAGCGGCACTTCAGACGTTAATTTTTGCCCACCTGTAGTGAAATGAGTGTCGTTGTACCGACCACTGTGGTCTCCACCTGAGGAAGACCTACTATTCTCTCCTCCCGAGTGATGGGATGCATAATTGTTGGTGGCATCTCACCACCCAGTCACGACATCTTCATAGGTTTCTGTATCATTTCAAAAGCCCACCTTACTCAAGGAGAGACCAATAAAACATCCCTTTATAACCATTTACTGCACTATACTGCTTTTTCAACGAGTATACTCGCTTAACTCGCAGAAAAAATTTATAAGTAGAGGTAGACTCACAATCAGCAAACCGGTGGACTCACTTGATGGCTTCAAGCTTATGCTGTAAAATGATTTCTTTGCATTCAAAAAAAGACATTAAATATAAAATCATCACGCCCGGTCATCGATCCTAAGATTTTCTTGAAGCAGTTCCCCAATCAATTTTTGTAAAGGCTAACCTCTCCGTATTTGCACAAGTTTTTTTATGTTACGTCCTTCGTTACCACCTTTACAGTTCTCATAGAGGGCTTTCCCAAATTCCCCGTTCTTTTCCTCGTTCTTACTTCCTCTTCTTTCTTGTGCTGTCCCTAACTATTTCCCGGGTCACTGTTTTTATCGGACAATCATACCTCAATATATGGCCGAGTGAGTTGCTACGCTATCTCTATGTTCTAACGTGGAGTACTCAACAGAATACTACTAGTAAGTATAATTATCATTATTAGGTGTGACCTACTAATTTTTTTAGTAGGTCACACCTTCTGCCTTCTCTTCTCTCCCACTCTTCTTAGGACTTCTTCGTTTGTCACTAGGTCGATCCACTTAATCTTCATCATTCTTCTATAGCATCACATTTAGAATGCTTTCACCCTTTTCTATTCCGCTGCTGTCATTATCCATGCCTCACTGCCATAAAGAAACAGAGAAAAAAATGGATTGAAAATGGAAAGGCGTATTTGAGGTGTGAACTATAAGTTGAAAAGTATTGTTGTTCTTTATTATCAGTAGTCTTATTGCTTTATGTGAGGCTAATTCATCGAAGAATGGGAAGGTATGCTCTATACCAAATAAAACGAAATAGGAGGTATTTGATGCCTCGGTGGAAGTTAATGGAAGGGATCAAATCAAGAATCAAAAGACAGATAACTAAATAGAAAGGTAAATATCTCTTAAGAACAGCGATAAACAGGCGAATACCTTGGAAATAAATAGAATGAGGGTTGTAAAAGATATTGGGATTTTGGATGACGCTTAGGATAACACAAAAACTTAAAAAAGAAATCGAAATATATTTGAAGGGCAGTGAGAGTGGTTAGTCATTGTGGAAGAATATTCCAGGCAGGAAATTTCAAATACCCAGCCTCTAATGACACTGCCTCTGAAACAATGTGTGAACATGACGCAATGATTTTTATCTTAAGCCTCAATGTTGAATTTAGATGGTTTGCATGAAGTAGAACCATATTTACGTCCATATAATACCCTGTAGGCCCCACAAAGTTGTGTAGTAGGAGATAAACAATGCATTAAACCAGCCATGCATTAAACTCGAGTATTATAGCCTGTATTCAGTTGCCCAAATGCGTTTTTTTTTTTTTTTTGATGATCTGAATTTCGATGATAATTTGAATTCACTGACAAATGTATATTTCTTCCACTAGCATTGCATTGGCGTAACAATGGCAGAATCATGCTGTATTTTCTGTTCTTCGTCATTATTCGTTTCTAGGATTCACAGTCCGTTACCCTAACCGACATCGGAGACGTGATCATTATTTAAAGTTTCTATGCCTAAATTACACTGTCGTCAGAGGTTTTCGGGTGCAGCTGCGTGTAACGCGTTGTCGGCGTGCGAGCTTTCGCGGCCATTGCAGGACGCATCAGCAGGCCATCTTTGCCTTCACATCATTGCCTGATGATGCGTCCTGCAATGGCCGCGATAGTTCGCACGCCGACAACGCGTTATACGCAGCTGCACCCGAAAACCTCTGACGACGATGGATTTCACTGCGGAAACCTACGTTCCAAAGCCTAAATTACACGGTCTATGAAGTGCTAATTCACTAGTTATCTTCATTTTGCTCTTACAATTCGTAATTCCTTTTTTTCTAATTATTGCAGAGTATCAGCCCAGGATCTGTGCCAACAGAAATTAGATTAGCAGCCGAGCTACCAAACCTTGAAGAGACTGTGGCCAATGTGCGTTTTATTACTGCCGTTGATGTCACCAATTCTGTCATTTATGCCCTTGGAGTACCACCAAGTGTCCAGGTAAAACTATAGTACTAGGTCCGTGCCGACTGTGGCATTTACATGCATAATTTGATTCACTCAAAATGCTTCATTTTTCGTTCTATTTCCACAATGCAGATTGCCGAGGTCATCATTCTACCCGTAGGAGAATGATTCTCAAATTGTAACAGGAAAATGGCCAGCTGTCATTCGTTGAATTAGACACATGGACATATCAAGTAAGTATTTATCATTAATTGTTCTTATTTTTCAATGCTGCCAATAATCACTCCACTGTAATGAGCACCTTCGCCGATTGAAAACTAAAAGTAATATAAAAGTCCCGGCGAAGGTAGGTCGAAATGGACAATAAATTCTTCCCACGACACCTGCATCTCACATGATGTCCCTCTTTATATTTCCTATTTCCCATTATTCCATCCAAACTATCAGTTCTTCTCCCCCTATACCCTGCCTACCAAAAATTCTTCCCTCAATCACGTATTTGAAACCACCCTCGCCATTTATTACCTTCTCCATCCACACTTGCTGCCTTCAACTAAGTGCCTCAGTAAACTTTCTTTCCTCTTTTACCAACTCAAGCAATTCATCGTTCATTCTCTTTCCGGTCCTTTCCTTACCCTCTCCACCCTTATTCAAACCCATATCTCAAAAGCCCTAGGTCTATTTACAACTTGTTTCCTCAAATCCCATGTTTCCGTGTGTAGTAGTACCCTCTATCTTAGAGTTTTCTCCGGGCTTTTCTTTTGTTTGCATCCGTACTCAACGCCCGTGTCGTTTTTTCTCCCTAGCGAGATCCCTTTTTCTTTAAAAACTTCTTTTGGCAGTTTTCAATGCTGCTGTACCCTTTTTACTCTAACCTACGACGTAGGTAGCTAAACTGCTCCAGCTGCTCTAGCGTCTACTTTCCTGCTTATACATAGTTAAAAATAATCACATTTTTTCTATTTCTCGTTCTATATCCTCATTCCGTATATTTCGCGCTTCACTCATAAGGCATAAATGTATTGGTATTACCCTTGACTGACTAGCGCTTGGTCACCCGTGAACCCCTCTAATTACTTTTACTCAGTTACCCCTAACTCTTTCTTTTGCCTCAACTCCATCCTATAGGTCTCTCTTATATCCTACGAGTGGAAGTTAAAAGTAGTGGTGATGACTTGCAGCCTTATCTAACACACCTTCCTATCAGAATACAAAACGTTTCTCCATCAGCTACACTCACTTGCGCATTCTGGATATGTATAAATTCCGGATCTGTCTCCTGACTCGCCAGTCTACTTCCAACTCCCCATGCTAGGATGGATACAAATGTGGGACTCAGTGGCGGATCTATGGGGGGGCTAAGGGGGCTATATCCCCCCCCCCCCATTGGGTCGAAACATACACTAGGTAAAATCGAAATTTTTGGAGGTTACCACTTTGTACAAAAGTATTTATTTATAGATCGCAGGCTTTCCCGGCGTACGCTGGAAGTGAAGGCTGTTCTGGTACTCCAATCCGCAAAAGTCTACTGCAATGCCGAAATAACTATTTTTTAAGCAAATGGGTTAGTGGAAAATTTTGAGCAGATTACACACATTTCAAGAATTGACTACATGTTATATTTTCAACATTACAGATTGCCGAGGTTCAACCATTCGACCAGTCGGAGAAATGTTCAGAGGATGTGACCGATGGCTACATAAGTCAGCTGTCCATAGCAAATCTCCTGGCGGTGGATAGTGAAATACCATTATTACGCTTTGAAAAATGCTTATTGTAATTAAGTGACTCAAAAAATCTTTATTTACATTTTGTAAACCATTGTTAATGAGTGACATTTTCCGGATAACTGATTCTACTGAATATGTGTTTTGTGTGGGGAAAAAATTGTTATTGTAATCTATCAATTGCATTCTGTATTCCTTCCGATTTTAGTAGAATTAGAACCTCATTTTAGATGGTCCTTGGATATGTGTGGATTTGAGAGATATGGACACAAGGGTACGAGGAAGAAAAAAAATGAAAGCCTTAGAATTTTGGGCGAGGAGAAAAATGAGTTAGGTGCTATAAACGGTAAGACGGGAAAAGGTAGAAGTTTTGGACGTGGTTTGGGAGGGTAGAAGATGTAGAAACTTGGAAAATGCTTTGTAAGTGGACAGGCACGTAGCCAGGGGGGGCGGGCTTCTGGGGCTTCAGGTAAAAATTGTTTTTACCCCCCCCCCCCCCCCCCCCCAAACTTTTCCCAGTAATTTTGTGGTTATGATTTTAACTGGGCATAATAATACGGATTACACTGCGTATAATCCAAGTGTTAAGCTGCTTGAAACGTGATCACTAGTTTGATGCATGCTCGTGGTTAATAATTTTTCTTTTCAATCTGATGTGTATATATGCGTTGAACTTCTGTCTGGGGCCTGTTAAATAAACCTCTTCATTAAATGGTAAGCAGTGAACCTTACCAGTGAGAAGAGAGAGGTATGGGCACTATGAAAGTATATACCAAGCAAAGAAAATTAAGGGAAGAGATTTGTAACATGTCGGCAGCGAACGGGCAAGGCTGATTCGTTTCAAGTTACGCGACACTACACTTAACCCCCCCCGAAGCAAATTTCTAGCTACGTGCCTGTAAGTGGATGGAGTAGGTACTTAACGCCAATGGAGTGCTGAAGGTAGCTATCGACAAAGGATGGCTAGGTAATTGAGCGTAGAAAGCGTACTATGGTTAAGGTGAAGATGGGTAAGAAATATGCCTACTTGAGAAGAGAAATAGCTCAGGTGCGTAGCTGATAGAATAATGCAATGCAAATAAAAGAAAGTTTCACCAACACTCCGATAACACCTACTCTAAACCGTAGAAAACGATCGATCAATCAAACGCTGTTTTAACAGTAGGACTATCAGTAAGCACTGAAACTGGTGATCTTGTATGCGAGAGTAAATAATTTGTTTTCTTTTCCGCACAGCAAGAGTGCCTCAAATGATATCCTTTTTTTTTAATATTAAATTTTCAATATGTCATTCTTACCTAATATTGCAGAAATTCGCATTTCTGTCGTTGCCTTTAGATGAGGCACCACTAGGGATATTTCCATCTCATATTAATCTCGGTTACACTGTAAATTTAACGATATGAATATGAACCCGACCGTGGTAGCCAGATTGGGAATGCGCTGGGCTGTTATTCCAAAGGCTTCAATCCCGCATAGGGAATTGATGTTCTGTTTACTCTAGGGTTAAGTTCTTTAGACAGCGATATATAACCATAGCCTTTGGAAAAGCTAAAAGAAAAATTTATAAATCAGCAGATTACCCTGCGAGCCACATCTAAGGTGAGTCACAAGGTGAATCATCAAAAATCATCATCTATTTCAACATCTACTGCTATGAGTGGAAACTTGCCATTTCATCCATAATTACGCTAGTCTAGTATGCATACATTAACATCATATTAGTGGAAATAGCCATGGAACGTAGCGGTGATTCCGACAGCATTTACGATACGTATTCAGCGAGTTTGGTGAGTTATTATGGTAAGCAGATTCGAATATCCCGCGCGTTTTTCCCGAAGTCACGTGGGTTCAGTGTTTTGAACGTTGCCTTGGTCTACCACGCGGCCGTCACGCTCATTCTACCATTCTTTTGAGCGCATGACCTTGACGCCGGCATTCAAATGTTACGGCATGCGTCGAAAACAAAAAGAAAAACGTTTTTCTCGAGAGTGTGCTGTGGGAATTGGGAGGGGAGGGAGAGGCGTACACTAGAGGGAACAGAGGCGGGATATTCTGAGGAGTGGAGGAGGACGTCTCGGGAAGATAAGGAGAGCATCGTGTCAGACCACTTGCGGCCCACAAGGAGGAGGTAAGTACGTCTCTTCTTTTGTTTTCAGCTCTCGAACTTGCTGGCGTCTATCAAATCCCGCCGTAGATTTTTCTATTAGAAATCTATAAACAGTATCTTAGAAAAACGTGAATCACCATCTCTTAAGGAAATTACAAAACAATGTTTAGAGATGATGTCAAAAATATTTTTCAAACTTCGACTTACCATGTTAGATTGGGACATGTACCTAAAAGAATGAGAATTGATTTCTGAATCGCCCGATTTAAATCTTTATTCCCTCATACTATTGGGAAACTTAATAGTTGTGAACATATTTAATGATACGATACAAGTGCATCAATAAATTTAGTTGCCTACCTATTTAGTTGCCTATTTAGTTATAACAACCTTTTTAGTTGTCTGTCTGTATTAAAGACTTTTAGCTAACCCTGGGACAACTTAATCGACCATATATGGAGACATGATGGACTAATGAAGACAATCAATGACGAAAGCGTGAATGGAAAGAATGGCAAAGGAAGACGTCTCCTAAGATATATGGAACAAGTGGCGAAGGACTTAAAACAAAAGAATAATGTAAATATGAAGAGGATAAATGTTCTGAGAATCTAATGGAGAGCTGCGTCAAACTAATGTCAGAATTGTTGACTAGCAGGAATTTTATACGAGTCCCTTCTTTTGCCATTCTCCAGTTGTTACCTTTCCTTCGATGGCCGTCTTCATCGGCCCATCTTGGTTCAAGATGTGATCGTAGAGTTACTTTACGTGACTAGCGGAGCAGATAAGCAGAGCAGCTAGCAAACGCCCGTTGAGGAGCATTGGTAAAATATGAGCTATTATACTAGGTGGGTAGCAGAACAGTTAAATAACCAGCTGCATAGCTGACATAACGAGTCCCTCTCCCAGTGGCTGAGCGTAGGTCAGCCGTTCATGTTTTAACAGAGCAGCTCGGTTTCGGGAATTGCTTTACATGAAACCTATAAATTAGAGTTGTTAGTTTCGCTGCAGGCCGCCAATTTACCGTTGCACGCGCAGTTCTGTTATCGCTCATTACGCTCATGTGCTCATCATCATGCTACGCTTAAATAGTGTAGTTCTGACTACTATATTAATACTATTCCTTTTTTATGCATGATATGTAGTGCATGTTTGGTGAGCAATCACCCCCTGCCACACACTCTTGTGGTGGCTTGCAGGGTATTATGTAGATGTAGATGTGTGTGCCGTTAATTTAATGTCTGTGAATTCAAAATGGTAAAGGAGAGTGGGAAAAGGCCAGTCAGTGATCTTCGAGCGAATTGCATTCCCTTGACTTGGTATCTGTGGTCTGCCCTCTTTTATATGACCAAATAGTTCGAAAATAAAGGTCTTTGACAGCCTAAAGTACACTTAAGAAATTTACAATCATCAAATAGAGTTTATGAATGTCCCAACTCCTTCATTACTGCTAGCATCGGATGAACATATCACGTTTTCCTGATCCTTTGCCATCGCTTTTTTGTAGAACTTACAACAACAGGTCAACGCTTAGTCTTACTCAATGAGTATAGCAATTCTATGGGCTAAAAAGGTGACGAAACTTGTCGAGTGATCCATCTACCATCTCCTGAAACGGCTGCACTGCCTAGCTGCTTGTCACTTTTTACTTTAGCAACTAGCAGCGAAGCAGCAACACAGCATGAGTTGGTCTGCTAGTCGCGTAATTTAATAGAGATCTGAGGCATTGTTCTTCACGTTTACGTTTTCATGGGTATTCTATTTTATACCCCCCTTTCCCCTTCCGGTCTTATTATTCTAATTTTCTAACCCCCCTTCCTCTCCCTGACTTACCATTCACATTTCTCTCAACGGCCATCTTTATCACACCGTTATATCTCACGATATGACCGATAAGATAAGACCGTCTTCTGTTTTAAGTCTGCATCAGGTCCATACATTATCCCCCTCTCCATAAAAATGCTCCGTCATTTAGTCTGTTAATCAATTTACCTCCGTAGTGTTCAGAAAAATACTTTTCTTTTTAATTGTCCATGAATTTAAGGAGAAGGATATAGTCGCTAGATGTGGGAGGAAGGAGGTGATCTTTCACAGGGGTTAGATTTTGCTGTTAAAAACCTCCGCAATGCGTGGGAAAATGACCTGCACGCCTGGGTATTAGCGGTCAAATTCCTGCTCTGCCGACCTAATTATCACCCACTCATATTCACCGTGGGTAAAACATGATTAATCAAATATTAATTCAATCGATTTATTAAACTCATCAACATTTTTACAATAATTCACGTTAATACAATGAATAATAATTAGGTAGGTACCTAATTAATTATTCATTTTAAAAAAACCTGCATTGAAAATCACATAAAATACACGTATGATATGTTTAAAACCTCATCTACCACATTTAGGGGTTCGAGGGCCATTATTTATTAATGCATCTCTTTCATTCCCTAAATTCAAAACTTGCATTGCTTTATATGATATTATATAAAAAGTGAACTGGAAGAGTGGAAAAGGCAGGCCTCGTATGAGGTATATGGAGCAAGTTGTGAAGGATGTAAAAGAGAGGAGCTACGTCAATATGATGAGGTTGGCCGATAGAAGAATCGAGTGGAGATCTGCGTCAAACCATTCCTAGGATTGTTGACCGATGATGATGAACACTATATCAATATTTTTTTATAATCAGCGAAAGTATGGATGAAAAGGCTAGGGAAAACGGGGATAGGTACTGTAGTTTAATTCTTATGGTTAATTTATTTCACTGGTGACTTTCTTTTTCTTTCATACTTCCATGAATAATTCCACTTAAGGGAACCTTTAAAAATCATATCTAACTTTAGGTTCAGAAGTAAAATGTTTAAGTTGAAAATTGTTGGAAAATGATTTTTAAACATAATTTGTAACAATTCCAGCGTGAAACAATGCTATATTTCCTCATATATGAGGTATATGGGGTATATACGGGCATGAGCTGTAAGTATTTATACTTACAGCTCATGCGTAGTAAACAGATCAGTTACGTTGCTTGCAGCAGTAATCTATTTCCTCTATCCAACAACCCGTATAGTTTGTTAACATCACGTGTTCTGGTGACGTTGAACGTAATCACGTCCAAACATACTCCACGGTAAACACCACTTTAACTTCGCCTTAGAAGCAGCATCAACCGTTATTATCTGAATGGTGTGATGAGAGACCAAGCTTTTGGAGGAGCTGAAGTTAATTAATCTTGGTTTCATTCCCTTGGCTTCGCAAATATTTAACTGAAAATAGGCTAAAAGTGGAATTTAAAATTTTGAAAAAAGAATGGAGAGAAAAAAGAGATTGACCAAAGATTGGGCAGACGGGTAGGAACTTTGCCATCCGTATGACTAGTGCACCGGAAATGTTAGGAGAAAGAGGACTCATCTTCCCTCGTGGCCAAACACCTCTTCGACACAGCACACCACTGCCTGTTTGACCCGGAGATACTCCATGTGTAGAGGAAAGGCCGGAGAATGGACGCTCTGGAACAATATGAATTTGTTCAGCAAGGGGAGGAGTCATTCATTGTGCATTCATTCGTTCCAACAACCCAATTTTATACGCTCAATTTACAAAGTTAAGGAACCAGACGAAACATTTGATCAACGATTCCAAACGCAAATACTATGCCAACGCTCTCTCTGGCATTAAAGATTCCAAGCGAGTATGGAAAGAACTAAGGAATCTAGGTCTTGTACGTCACCGACAAAACTCTCTTGCACAAAATATTACTGTCAATCAAATCAATCTCTACTTCTCTACTATTGCCCACACAGGCCTTAGCAGCTCCTCTCTTCTTCCTACCCTACCCCCTACATCTAATACTCTCGTCCCTTTCAGCGACTCAAATTTCTATTTTGAAATTATCAACACTGATACCCTCAATAAATTCATTTTCCGCTCAAGATCGAATTCCACCGGGGTAGACAAAATATCTCACAGAATGTTGAGAATCTCCTATTGTATCACAATGCCTATAATCCTTGATTTGTTTAATTTTTCACTACTATCCTCCAAATTTCCTACCCTTTGGAAATCGTCTCTTATAACACCTATAAAAAAGATAAAAAATCCAGTGAATCCGTCAGACTACAGACCAATATCCATCTTATGCAACATTTCTAAAGCGCTAGAACGCATTGTTCATTCCCAAGTTGAGTATTTTCTCGCTCGAAACAATAAATTTGACCAATTTCAATCTGGATTTCGTCGCGGTTTTTCCACCCAGTCTGCGCTTCTGAAAATCACCGATGACATTAGAAGTTCGTTTGACAAGAGAATGGTGACGATACTCGTATTATTTGACTTCAGCAAGGCCTTCGATCGGGTAGACCATGCTATTTTACTTGAGAAAATGAGGAAGTTGAATTTCTCTTCTTCGGTCCTCAACTGGTTTCATTCTTATCTGTCTGACCGTCGACAGGCCGTAAAGGACACTTACGGGAACATTTCCAGCTGGACTACAGTCCCCTGTGGAGTGCCGCAAGGTTCCGTACTTGGTCCCCTGCTCTTTTCCATTTTCATTAATGACCTTCCACGCGACTTAAAGCACACGAAGTACATGCTTTACGCAGACGACCTGCAAATGTATCGTCATTGTTTCCCCAACGAAATTGACGACTCAATCAAAAAAATGAACGACGATATTAAAGTTATTTCTGTATGGTCCCAGCAAAACAACTTTGTTCTAAACTCAAGTAAGACCAAAGCAATAATTATTGGTAGTCCTAAGATGACAAATCGCTTGCCCTATGAAAATGTATCTCAAATCTGTGTCGACGGCACCCTTATTCCCTATTCAAACTCTGTTCGAAATCTAGGTATCACCATGAGCTCAAGTCTGTCTTGGAATATTCATGTTAACAATATTTCTCGCAAAATCAACACAATCTTACACCAGCTCAAAGTGCATTCAAAATTTCTTCCCCAACACACTAGGAAAATGCTTATTTCATCGTTAGTTTTCCCCACTATTGATTACTGTTGCCTTGTTTACAATGACCTGAATGAAGAAGATAACACCACACTACACCGGGCTCTAAATTCATGCATCAGGTTTATTTTTAATCTTCGTAGAGATGTCCACTTGACCCCCTATTACAATGAACTTCGATGGCTGAATGTTAAGACCCGAAGGAAATACTTCCTTGGGTGCTTCTTGTACTCCCTGTTCAAAGAAAAATCTGCTAAATATCTTTTCGACATGTTTGCTGCCAAACCTTCCACTAGAGAGATGTGTACCAGATGTGATCCTGAGTTTTTATATTTTCCTGGTCATCGCTCAGCGAAGTTCCAAAATTCATTTATAGCTACTGCGTGTCATCTCTGGAACACCTTGCCCAAAAGCATAAAAAACTGTTCTTCCGTTGCTAGCTTTAAGATGAAATATTATGAAATGTTACTCTCTGATCACTAAATGTCATATTCATATCCTGAAAATCAAGAAATGTATGTATATGTAATTTGTTACACGATGTCCTAACGATGTCGCATTTGTCCTTTTTACATGCCAATTGTTGTAATTTATACTTAATTTGTCACAGCTTGTATATTGTATGGATTGTCTGATTTATTTCTTTTTTGTTGCTCGTTTAACTATGTACATTGTCTTTTGTCCTTAAGGGGCACAGCCCTGGGACAATTAATAATAATAAACATTCATTCATTCATTCATTCATTCATCAATTTTGGTAGTCTTCTCGAGCTTTCCACCGGGTTAAATATTTAAATAACACCAACGTTTCAACGGACGACTCGTCCATCGTCTTCAGGGTGAGTAAATTTAAGCCATTGAGACGTATCTATAAACGGTTGCAAAAATCAGGTTACTTCTGATTGGCCGGAAGGATCTTCGAAATTTGGATGAAAAGAAGGAGTTCTATCGTTTTTTTATTTTATTTAAAATGGGATTCCACGAATTGCTAAGTTTATAACCCGTGTCTGGATTAAAATTATTTTTGTTTAGCCGGAACTCAATTGAGAGACCAAGCTTTTGGAGGAGCTGAAGTTAATTAATCTTGGTTTCTCCTCCTTAGCAAGCCTGTCCCAGAAGTTGTTGGAGCGGCAGATTAATTTTGCGCCATCCCATTTTATCCTGTGGTCCCGAGTGATACTATGTTCAGCCACAGCAGAATTATCAGGTTATCCAAGCCTAAAATGCCTCCTATGCTCCTTAAGCCTGGTGGCTATCGTTCTGCCAGTCTCCCCCACTTAGTCTTGGCCACATTCACAAGAGATCTGTTAGACACCAGGGATGAATAATCAACTGTTCAAATGTCCCTCCCCTCTCCTAGCCATTCCAGTCCCTAAACCACGCATTGACTCGCCACCAGTGCCCCCCTCTCACCTCCTTCCCCCCCCCCCCCCCCCACCCCCCCCACCTAGGCCATTGCCAATATAAGGTAATCTACACCACTTCCTAGGTTCTAGTGGGGTCACTGAAAGAGTAAGTATTATTGATGGCCAACTTCCGGCGTTTTTTTACGCAGAATGCTATCGATTATATTCCCTTGATAACCATTTACAGAAGCAATGTGTCTAATTATCTCAAACTCTCTGTTAAACTCAGGGGGCTGCAAAGGTAAGGCCACAAGTCTGTGAATCAACGAGTTGAAAGCTGCAACCTTAAGAGACATGGGATGAGAAGAGCCCCACCTAACACCTCCCTCCCCCGCTCACTCCTAGTTGTATATATATACCGAATATTTTTGAACCTGATGATGGCTTAACGGCTGAAACGCGTAGTACCACCATTAAATGTGTGGAATAAGTGCTATCTCTTGTGTTTTTTCACTATGTACACTCATTGACCCAAGGTAACCGCTCCAGCCCACTTAAAGCGAAACATTTACTCCGCGCTCAATATCCTTGCAGACGTGTTTCGTCATCCCACGAGTCCTTGCCTGGGCCCTGAATACACTTTCCACCGATTGACGATAAATAATATTTGAAGGACGTAATGGAGCGTTGGGCGGGCAAAGTGGCCGTCGTCACGGGAACCAGCGCTGGCATCGGCGTCGCCATAGCGACGGAACTGGTGGACCACGGCATGATTGTGGTAGGACTGGCTAGAAGAGTGGAACGCGTAGAGGTAATTCAAACTTGTATTTATATGAAATATGTATGAATAATTTAGAGATGCGGTAAAAACAGTGCGCTGCTGTGAATGCATATGATTAAAAGTGAATATACCGACCGTCCACTATGGACCTAAAGGTGATAAATTACAAGAGGTAGTTTATTTTCATTTTTCATCATTATTTGTTAATAATATCTCCTTGAGATTCAATTGTATAAGAGTTATAATGGCTGTAAATTATTTCAAGCACTCTTGACAGTTTTAGGAACTGTCCACAAAGGCAAGGGCGCAAATTTTACGAATATATGAAAGCATGAAAAAAGATTTTCTTTAACCATAAATTATAGTTTCAGGAAGAGCAATAAATTTCCAAAAGACCCATTTTAGTGAATACGGAGAGTAATTTGACTTCTTTCATCCAAGAATCCACGCATAATATTGCTTTTGTGAGTTGATGCATTTTCATGCAACCAAATGTGCCTTGTTCCCAGTATTGAGATGGAACTTACCAAATCCTACAGCGCAAGCAATGCAAAACATCTGCGTAACTCCAGTGAGTTTATCAAAAGAGATTCTTTTTTTAATTAAGAGCAATTGTAAACATTTCCACCAATTTTTTGTACATTTTTGTCACCTTAAACTCTCACGATGATCCGGCGTGTGGATCATCTTTAATACTCTCAAAATGATTCTTTCACAATGATTGTCATGTTCACTAATCGTTTTCCTCTCATATGATTCATTTCTTTCACATCCTTCATTACTTGTTCTATATACATCTCATACGAGGCCTTCCTTTGCCATTTTTATTGTTCACTCGTCCTTCGACGATTGTCTTCAGCAGGACATCATCTCTCAATACATAGCCGATTAAAGAGTTCGGTCTTCTTTTCAAAGTTTTCAGAAGATTTGTGTTTCCTCCTTCTCTTCTTAGGACCTTTCGTTTACCACTTGGCTGATTCGTTTCATCTTCCTCATTCTTCGGCTGCATCGCAATTCAAATGATTTCAGCTTTGAGTTCTCTGATGTCCTTTTCGTCCACACCTCACTGCCATAAAGAAGAATGCTCCATAGGTATGCTTTAAGGGAATTTTTACTTACGTCCATGCTTGTGTTATATAATATCGATAGTATCGAATCTGTCAATTGTGTAGCAGATCGATATAGCAGAGTAGAGGGGGATTATAAGAGTCAGTCTGTGCTAGAGCTGTATCGTGTATGTTTCACATGTGTCTTTGAACAGAGAATAAAAGAGTCTGAAATGAAACAGCTTGCATTTGCATATTTAATTAGAATAATCATTTGGTAAAATGCTCTTTCCGCCTGGACTATTCTACTGTCAATTTCTTTCTTGCTTTGTCCATCATTGATTACTCGGCTTTTCAGGGAACAATATTTCTTTGCCTCCTCATATTTTTATTTCACAGTTTCACCTTAGCCTTTGCTTCTTTTCTCCTACTGCTTACCAATACCTTACTTTTTTTCTTTTCATTGATCTTCAGGTAATACATGGCCATTGTTTTTTTTTCAAGTTTACTAGAGTCTTCTTTAAAATCCCTTTCTGTTGATGCCATGACCACTATGTCGTCGGTGAATCGTAGTATGCTGACATTTCCCCGTAGATTTTCATCCAAGAAGACTTATCTTCGATTTCTTTTTGATGGCTTTCTGATTTACAATTGAACAGTACGAGGAACATTATACAATCTCGTTTATCTGTTTTCTTTATTTTTGCTTCTATCCTGTTGCGTCCTGATTCCATTATAATTTGTAAAATACAAAAATATAGCCGAAAAATTTTCCCGTTTTCATGTTGTTCTTACGTTATTGTTTTATACTTTGAAGGACAAAACTTGGCTCTTAATTTAATTGTTGATAGATAATTAAATTCTTTCAATCTGCAGAACTTTTCATGTCACGAATTTCCATTTTATGCCCTTTTGAATTTCCTATTAGAAAATGCAATAAAATGATTTTCTTTACTCTTCAGCAGTGGCGTAGAGACGGGGGGAGGGGGTTAAACCCCCGAAAAACATGTTTATCTGAATTTGTAAATTATCACTTCTATCGCTTGATAGATGCATGTTTAACGCTCTATCAACACTTTACCCCTGGCCACGTTTAAAATATGATCACGCTCAATATTCAGTTATTCTTTCTCGTAATTTACAATATTTTGTATATTTTACACTAGCGTTTAGAATTCTGCTTATCGGGATGAAAAACAAAGTAGACTAGTCTTTACGAAATGAGAACACTAAATTAATTATTATTTTAGGCAATAATAAACTAAATATCATTTTATGACGATGCACATAATTATTAATGAAAGTCCACCCAGAAGGAAATCCTGTGTATGCCACTGCTCTGCAGTATTAGTTTATTCCCAATAATTTAAGCATTACGCATTAAAATTAAGACACCGTACATCGCCCATAGGAAAGGTCATACCCTCGATAACCACCGAATTCCTATCATAAAAAGTAGTCCCCTGCACTAAATTATCAAAATATTAATAAAATATACCGATTTTGGGCAGATTTTGCTGCTTAGAAAACCTTCAGTTCGGCCACCAAGGGCTTTTAAAGGTTGAATCGTTTTAAAGAAATCCGCCTGCCGAACTCTTGCCAAAAGTGAAACATTACAATGCCTTTGCAAATTTATGGCAGAGTGGAAAAAATGACTGAGGTTGGAAAACAACCCCCAACCAATCCTAAATTGTAAACTATTTGTCTAACTCTTCTAGATCAAACAAATAGAAATTGCTATGATACCAAGCAATCAGAGACTTACAGAAACGTGACCATTGCTTTTTATCGTGCATTGTGCCTAGTAGTGATTTGATCGGAACTCTTTGGATTGCAGTAATACCGCGGCACAGATGATTAAGAAGCCCTAGGCAGTTATGCTACTTATTGAGAACATGGAAAATATGGATTTACATGCGATACCATGAGCATGATTGTTTTATTTGTACATAATTTAATTTATACACGATATCCATCGCTAAAATTGACATTGCAACGGCTCCTTCAGAATCGGGTAAGGTATCAATTTCCATTGTTAGCTGTCTTCTCTTATTTTGCTGGTTCATCCATTTTGAAAAAAAACGCATTACCCCGTAGGAAGCATCAATTTGGTCTTATCCAAAATTTGACAGAAAATCGCTGGATGAAAATTTTGTACCGATCAAAATTTGACCGTGGGATATCATCGTAAGGAAATCACTGAACATCCATGCCTTGGTAGGAAATTGGACCCGCGGCCATGCAGTGACCAGATCGCCGCGTTGCCATCCCGGGCATACTCGAACTCGCCAACTTTTTCGATCGCGAGGAAGGGATGGGAAAATGTCCGCAAGTCCCTACACACGAACTGGACAACGTACCCTTTCCAGTAGAAAGGGGGGGTAGGATGCAAACTCCTAAAGCATCTGCTAAGTGTAGCAAACCGTAGATTAGGATTCGTAAAATTCGTTCAAGTCAGGCCTATGCCAAGATGTTAGGCATATATTAAAAACACCAGCGTTTCGTGCTAGATAAAAATCTAGTTGCATGAGACCCTATAGTAGCTTGTTTGCATGTCAATAGTGCATGATTGGCCGTCTACACTCCCTGCCACATATTTGCAGGGTACCGCGTAGATGTAGATGTACGTAGGGAGCCATAAATATGAAATTAGTTAAACTTTGTTTCGTCCACTCGAGTCGTTGTTGGCGAGTTCGTGGCTGTATACCTGGAGTATGAAAGGATCCTACCTATGGTCAGCAGTTGGCGAGTTCGTGTGCGACGGTATGGGGTCCGTGATAAGAATGTTGTTGAGTTCGTGTGCGGCTGTATACCTGGAACAGTTAGAGTTGTCGAGTTCGTGTAGACCCGCCGTCCCTGCAATCGTTGATCACCATTCGCGGGCAAGGGGCATAGCATCCAAGTTATATTAAATTACTTTCGTTTCGCGGCTGTCGTACTATTACGTGCAAACGATGCTTTAGATGGGCTGCATTTATCAACATCGAATTACAATGAATGAAATGGGAGATATTCGACGATATTTGGATGGATGTGAATCGTCTGGAAAATTCATTGAACAGCGGCGTCGGAAATGGGGGGCAGGAGCCCCCCCCAGAATTTGCCCCGGGCCCTTGAGAAATGAGTAGTCTTCATTAATAAAAATTAAATTTCACTTGTTTCCAGCTTGCTTTTTCCCTTCTGATACATATTCTCTCACCTTCATGTGCTCTTATGGCGAAATTCTAGTCTCTACCACCTCGTATCCGGAAAAGAATGCGGGCCCCTTTCTTAGGCGCCGGGCCCTTTTCTTATGAGCCCTTTTCATGGTTGCCCCCCCTGCCCCACAGCGAAACATGTCCGACGCCTTTGTCATTGAAAGTACTTATTTAGTTATAAATTTGACTCAGTTCCGAAAATATGAAGATCCTCATCTACCCTAACCGATATATTTGCCAATAATAATGGTTCGATCAAGTCAATATTTAGTGATGTTTCTGATCATCTTCTCTTCCTTCTCGCACGCCGTACAAATCCTGGCCGAAACAGGAGCTGGCCAAGAGCCTTTCGGGTCGCAAGGGTCGGCTACACGCTGTCAAGGCTGACGTGGGCAACGAGGAGGACGTGGTGAAGGCCTTCGAGTGGGTCCGCGAGAACCTTGGAGTCGTCCACGTCCTGGTCAACAACGCCGGATACTCCCCCCACGCCATCCTGTCGGAACGTGAGTGCATGTCGTAATGACCAGTTAGCCTGCGAAAATCTCCGACTTTGTTTGACTCTGTGATGTTAAGAGGAGTCGAAAGAAGTTCTTTGAGGTACCACTGACGTTTTAATCTGCTGGGTATGGTTTGTAGATATTCAACAATTCATTTTTTCCACGCGTCACTAGGGGCAGTGATAAATTGCAAGGAAAATATCGGATGAAATTTAATGCATATTTTATTTACGTTTATTTAGCATCATTAGTATTTCTGCATGGTTGATAGTAATTGTGAATTTTATTTTGTCTCACACGATTGACGGGATACGTGAACATTTTCTATGGATTGTTTTCAGCCCAGACGATGATGGCTTTCACTACAGTATTTTCCGTGAAAATATCTATTTTTTCATCATCAGTAATCTTCTTAAGTAATTCTCGTCATCATCAATAGTCCTTAGATTGGTTTGATGCAGCTCTCAATTTCATTCTCCTTTCAGCTAATCTTTTCATCATATTTACATAAATTCTTCTCTTTCACATCCTTTACCACTTGGTCTATATAACTTATAGGAGGCCCTCCATTACCCGTTCATTTGCACTTGATATTTTTTTTCGCACAATCCATGATCACAGCAACAGTGAGACATCTTATTCCAAGATGCATAAAAGAATAACTTTGCTAAATATGTAAATACAATCATTACATTACACATAACATAAGTATAAATTAAGCAAATAGACCAGGGTCCTTATTCTCTTTCTGAAACTCTAGTGGTATCCAAGGGATACCATAGGTTTTCGGGACTCACGTTAACTTTTTGTAAACATTCTAATGAGGAAATCAACGAAACGCAACCTCGGTTTCGTTGCTGGGGAGATAACCGAGGTTGCGTTTCAAACGAGAATACGGGCCCAGAAATAGGATTTAGTTTAGAATGATGGATTTTTTATGGAAACAAGATAGTTTTCATGCATGGATGCACATTAATAACCTTATTTCTCTTAGCTGAACAAAATAATTGTATCACATTTGCTTGAAATGAGCTTCCTTAGAAATTATTTCAGCAATGCAAGCATTAGACTAGTCTTTCTAAAGTTCTGGCAAGTGTAATCGTCATTGATGATTAGTGACCATATGATCAAAATTTCTTATTGTAGATGGAGAGGTGTTATGGAAAAGTGTATCTGTTCCTAAATATATCATGCAGTTCTTTCACTTCATGATTTGAATTCTTTCTTTGTCGTATGAAAATCTGTCATGACAATTTAAACTACTCCACTTTACTTTCAACTGTTCTCTTCTTCATTTTGAAACAATTTCAGTGCAGACAGAGCAATATAAAAAGGTCCGCCAATGCTTTGACACCAATGTGATGGGTGTTATTATGTGCTCCAATGAAGCCATTAAGCTTATGAGGGAAAATGACATAGACGATGGTCACATCATCAACATTAACAGGTACTGTACCTTTAGGAAATGGGATTTAATGATAAGGATGTGCTGTTTTCATTTTTTCATTTTCAAATAATTTGGCTCTCTGACTTAGCTCCTTAAAAATTAGAATCTGAATGAACCGTATCTATGATTGAGTTTTATTTCTATGTCTCTGCAGTAAACATGGCCATCACATACGTGAGAAACCTTGTGGGATTATCCCTTACACCGCCTCAAAGCATGCATTGAAGGTCATCACTGAAGGTCTTCGCCGGGAACTTGCGGAAGCCAAGTCCAAGATAAGGGTGACTGTGAGTTTCCTTCCCATAGTTATACTTAAGGGTGTTCAACACCTCGCCAAATAATGCCGCTGCAGACTATTTTTATTTTAAATGCCATGCTCGTATTTTGATAGATACGTCCATTTTGCTTTCATTCTATTTTGCGCAAAGGTTGAGTATTTGGTCCTAACCAGGAAATATCTTCTCTGAGCCTTGCAAATCAAGAAATCGCATGTTAAACTTTACTGTTTATGCTTTTTTTTCAACGCCTATCGCAGCGGTGTATGAACGTAAATGGAAAATTCCTTCGGCACAGCCAATCTTTAATCCTTCATATTAAAGAAGAGACTAATGCCATGTGCTCGTCTTACGACCCATTCCTGCAGCATCTAAAATTGCGAGACGATGCATCGCGTTCACCGAACTAAACGCAAGCTGAGGCTTTCCCCTCATATTTTTCCCGCCCAATCTTCCCCTCCTCTTCCCATTCCACCGCTTCATCTCGCCTCCGAGACGCTCCGAGAGGGAGAGGCGGAGGGGGGAGGGCTTCCTTATCTCTAAGCGATCAAGTTTCATCCTCGCTCGAAGAGCAGTGTGGAAGGTTGACGGAGGGTCTGAGCGATCTTGGCGAGATATTCCACTGTGTGTCTGGGCGTCGAGAAAAGGATCAACCTATTTCTTTCAAAACCTCCACAAACTAATTTTTATGCTATTTATTCACACCAATTTGTTTTTTTAATACGAAATATCGTGTCGTTAGTTTCATATTTTCACATTGCTATTTAGAACAATTGCAAAATATTGAGTTTTCGTATTGTTGGGCGTTAATTGAAACTGATAATTAATTGAAATTGGATAATTAAAATGAGACTATTACAATGCTTCGAACGATTTTTATTTAGTTTTCAACTGCCAAATAACAATGACTTTATAGTTTGAAGTTCATTCAAAAAATGTAAATTAAATGTTAGTCTCATTAACATTAATAATTGAAAAACAATCCTACATTTTTGCAGGAAAATTTGTGGACTTAACTCACGCCTTCACAAATTAAAACCAAGAAATAACGATAATGCAAGGCGAGATTGTACTTCTTGCACATAAATATCTCTTGTGAGCCACATTTTAAATCTATTATAGAAATTTAAAACGGATAGCTTTACTGAAGATATGTTAGGCACATACCTATTAAAAACAAGCGTATTGGTTTAGATTCAACCGGATTAATAAGATTAGAAAGAGAGAGATTGTCGTACTGATAGATTCAAAATGTAACTTTTCCCCGTACTATAAGAGAACACAATACGCATCATTGCAAAGGGATAGTAAGGTGAAATATTGTAGAGTTGTCTAGAGTGCATAATACATGTATTAACAACCAATCCCTTTATTACTAAGTAGTTAATAACAGTCAAACTCTATGTAGCATGTTTCCATGTAGTAGCCTATTGCATGTCAATAGTTCCATGCAGTAGTCTTGTGCATCTTTGGTGATCTCCACCCCCTGCCGCACACCCTCGCGGTGGCTTGCAGGGAATCACATAGATGTAGATTTGTTATACCATTTTCTACCGTCACCTGCTACAATAGTATGAGAAGCAATATCCTGCCTCATGGAATCTGATAGACTCCCTGTCCTGTGTGCGGCCCTATTTCGTGATTCTTGTTCCTTTGCTATCGCATCCAACCGTGATGTCCTCCGCTCGCAGTAGACCTAACGTCATGCATGATTGAGCATTTAGTAATGTAATGTTACTGTAATTTACGATCCTGTGCAATTTCCAATTGTTGACTACGCACTTATCAAGCGCACTGTTAAAAAGTAGCCACGAACATCCTTCCCTCCTGGCTTTTATTTCGTAGTTGCCAACTCCGTTTTCATGGACATCCACCCCACCCACATTATACACCCCTGTTATATAATGATATGCTAATTGGTTATTGCATATTCTCAATGTTTTTCGTGATATTGCCTTAGCTTTTTGCCTTGGGAAGAGGAGATAAGGGGCCCACATATGTTATAACGGCGAACACTAAATTATCTTACCAATGCACTATGAGGATTTAATTATTTTCGTCATTTTGGCAATAGCAAGTTCCTATCTTTCTCTCACTTAACGTGCGATTGATGGTCAGAGATACTGAAATATAATATTTGTTTCTTGAACCTTGGCATTCTTTCTCAAATGATTTTTTACTCTTTGTCAGGATATTAGCTCCAATAGATTTTATTTATGGTTGAGAATGGTACCCCGTAAAAAATATATATTTGCCAAAAACCTTTCCGAGATTACCGTGGATTATTTGGTGACTGTGATTCTTTATTTATCGCGAGTATATTTTCACTGAAAATGAAAATATAGCCTACGTCACGATCAAAAATTAAGAGAAAATGTCAAGAGGTGTCACACTGTCGTGAGTATTTTTAGCACTTCTTGAGAAATAGCCACGTAGCATGTTGGTAGAGCATATTTTTGTGTACCTGTAACCCAATGAGGAACTGACACACTTTTCTTCGTTTTTATCTTAATATATGTCTTATAAGATCTCGTGAACATTTGTTCATGGGTCACTTAGTATGGGTTACAATGCGAACTGAGTCCAAATGAGATTCAGACCCATACGTAGTCATTATTTACAATTACACGTTAAATTAAATTTTTTCATAATAGCATTTACTTAGTTGACTAAATTAAATATTATTACATGAGTCACAATCAACTTGTACGACATGATATGAGGATTTGAACCTTTACCGTACCATATCCACACTTATTGAACAACATATCCCGCTGTAAGGCGCTGCCCTTATCAATGTCGACACAAAAAATAAAAAAGCATTACGAAATTTGCTCACACTATCGCCTGCATTGCATTTCAATAATAACATGGTTAGTATGATTAGGGGGCTACACTTCAAATCGTTAGGGGGAAAAATCAAGTAGCGTGCAGGATTTGGCACGAATTGAACAGTATGAGACGGATGGTAGATTTTCCCACGAGGAATCATAATTTGTTTCCACAAGGCAGCAACCGCATCTTAGACTAGTGACTGCTCATAATTAGGGTAACTTTTGCTCTTGCAGAACAGAGCCACCGACCTTACTACATATTGATGGTGTACCAACTGAGACTCTTTTAACGATAACGTACTTATACCTGACGATGACTTAAAATGATAAAACTCGGTCATTCATGATTTGGAATGCTATTAATTCACTCTATTCCATGGGCTCTTCGGTATTTATGACATGTACAACGACATTAACCGCAGGCTAGTTACTCGGAGGATCATTTGTACAGAATTTGACAGTTGAGCTCACCGCTTATGCACAAAGAAATTCGCACTGACGTCGCTTGAACGTGATCTAATTCAGCGGCGTCGGAAGTTAGGGGCAGGGGGGCATTCGGCCCCCCCCCCCAGAATTTGCCCCGGGCCCTTGAAAAATTAGTCTTCATTATTAAAAATCAAATTTCACTTGTTTCCATCTTGCCTTTTCCCTTTTGACGCATATTCTACCATCTTCATTTACTTTTAGCGGAATTCTAGTCTCTACCCCCTCCTATCCGCAAAAAATGCGGGCCCTGTTCAAACTGTGACGACGCCCCTGAACTAGTTCCTTTGAAAGAAACAAATAGACGATTAGTTGCATATTCATTCAATTGCAAATAGCTGAGGCGTATTGATGGAAAAACTGATGTCTCTATCAAACCATTTTTTTGTTTCTTTACCGAAATTTTTTTAAATTCTCTAGTTCCTTATAGCCACTTGGTTATGAAATTTACAAGAAAATGTTTCATTTCAAAAAATAAAATATAGGAATATCCCCGGAGTATTTTCATGAGGACGAAAAAGTGGACACGTTATGCCCCAAAAGTGGCTACTATTAACTCATTCACAAATTTTTATCTCTTTCGTGTTATATGATCACACTTAGAACTTTCAATTATACCGTTCCTAATATTAAAACTCGGATATTGGACAAGATATGCGAAACAGCAAAAAAGTTTCTGTTCAAAATGAGCGCAACCTCTGATTTTGAAAAGTTCATTTATTTCTTGGTAAAGTAAATTCGACAAATTATAAATACTGGGCTGTAACGTCATCCAATCAGATGACTTAACACTGCTTAATTAATAACTTAATGTCTGCTCAAAGTTTTGGAAAATGCTCCATTTAATGCAATATTTCAGTTTTTTAGTTACAAAATTTTCATCATCATCATCGGTCAGCAATTCTAGGATTGGTTTGGCACATTCTTCCACTCGGATCTTCTATCGGCCAACGTTTTCATATCAGCGTAATGGCTCTTTTTTACATCCTTTACAACCCTTTCCATGTATCACATACGAGGCCTACCTACAATCTTCCCGTTCAATTTTCCTTCGACGATTGTCTTCATCAGGCCATTGTGTCTCAAGATATGGCCGATTAAGTTGTCCCGTTTCTTTTTAGTTTTCAGGATACTTCTCTTTTGTCCCACTCTTCTTAGCACTTCCTCGGTCGATCCATTAAATCTTCATCATTCTTCTGTAACACCACATTTCGAATGCTTACACTCTTTTCTTCTCCGCTGCTGTCATCGTCCATGCTGCCGCTAAGAAACATGCTCCAGACGTACGTCCTGATGAATTGTTTCCTTACTTCTACACTTGTATTCCTAGCTGTTGGTAGATTCTTCTCTTGATAGAATGCCCTCTTTGCTTGAGCTATGTTACTGATCTTTCGTGCTTCAACCATCTTTAGTTGCTTCGTTTGTGACTTTTACTACGGCGGTTGTGATTTTTAAACAATGTGTTGACAACCGCTACTTAAATTATGTTGTCTGCAGAACTCCAGTATTCTCTCTCCTCTTTCGTTTCGATTTTCCAAACCATATTTCCAGATATTCTTCCATATTAACTTTCGTCAACGACAGCGTTCCAGTCGCCTAAAATAATTAGGTTTTCTTTTCGTATTACCAGTTTTAAAACTGCCGTGATATCTTCGGAGGCGTCATCCACTCATTCATCTTCGTAGACCGACGTAGGCATGTAAACGTACACCACAATGGTATCCGTAGGCTTGTTCTCAATCTTCACATTATAATCCTGTCACTGTAGTGCAGAAAGCTCTTCACGCGCAGTCCTGCACTCTTCCTGAGCATTATGCCTACTCCAGTGTTACCATTCAGTGATCCGGTTTGAATAATTCTGTAACTTCCGCTCCAGAAGTCTCCTTCGGGCCATTTCATTTCACTGATTCCTAATACATCGAGGTCCACTCTCTGCATTTCCACCTTCAGGTTCAATATTCCGTATGTCCAAAGTGATCACACGGTCCAATTTCCTACCCTAAAATGTTTATCACATTTGACTGATGTAGTGTCTCGGGTAGTCCCCTCCCAGAGATTCGAATTGGGTCTATTTTCCCTCCGGAATATTTTACTCTAGAGGGTTCCATCAGGTCTTGATAGAAAGAAAAGAGTGGAGTAGCTGCGACTCCTCGGGATAATAATGTGGTGGTTTCTCCTTGCCTTCCACATCGCAGTACTATAGCCGCTAAAGTAAATGTTACCACGCCTGTAATGAAATGGGTGTCGGTCTACCGACCACTGTGGTCTCCACCTTCATTCATAAGAATAAGAGCTGCTGCTCTCTCCTCCGGGTTCTGAGAAGGGTAATTGTTGGCGATATCTTCACAGGATCTGTATTAATTGAAGGCCTACCTTACCCAGGGATAGCTTTTCGTCCACGACTGCTTATTTAACGAGTAAGCTCGCTTATCTCGTAGCTAACCTCTATATCTAGAGAACGACCAGCCATCCGCAACGCGGCGAACGCACTTGGTGGCTTTAAGCTCAGCCGCGAGTATAAAATATTGCATACTGATAAATAAAACTTCGTATAATTAAATTAAAATATTCTCAATGCACATATTCCGCAGTAATTTTGCTTCATGGGTGCCCGATATGCACCGAAAAAGCATACATGAAGTAGTTTTTGTTATTTCAGTGTCATATGCGACTAGTGAAACTCTCCGGAAAAGACAGCAGCAGCAAGGCCAATGAGTAGGGAAAGGGTACGGAAGGAAACGATTTTCCACAAACCTGTAGCCCTGTAGATACTCACATAATTTAGCTAACGGTTGCAAACATCCGGAACCCTTCAAACGAAATTTCAATTTTATGGTTTTGTTAAGGAACTCTCAAAAATTCGCCACTGTACGACGGGTGGATTTTTTTTTAAGTTTTGATTAGCTCTTGAGGAAGGGTGCGTGTGGCTGTGTTCTCCAGCTTCCAGAAGAGACGGCGTTATGGAAGAGTCCACGAAGCCTTATAGAAAAGCGCAGTATCGTAAAGGATACAACAAAACGAAGAGGAGAGATTGCAACGTGCAGAATTCGATTCGCAGGGAAAAAACCGAAAAAGGAATTTATTTCGCAATATTAAATTTACGAGATAATTAAATGTAAGGGCTCCTTCGTACGGTCCTTCGTAAAAAATTTCGTAAACAAATCGTGGATCCTTGATATCCGAAGGGCGTGAAGATCCGGTAAACAGCTATGCAGTAATGGTGAATATAATTAGTGAACTTTAATAATTTGTTGTTACACTCTTTCTAAGAGTGATGTTAATATATTGATTTTATGTGCTCATAAACTGTATTTTCATTGTATTACTGCTTTATATAACCTTTTTGATTTCCTGTGCTAATGTTAGTTGGTAATTTATATACGAATTTCTACTGCAGGCTGTTATTTATGCCATTTATGTTTCTGTTTTCTCAACTTTTAATTTTGTGTAACAATGCACAGAATGGAAGATATACGTTAATTTTCAGGGTGATCATACTTAACTTGCTCATTATAATTACTAATTGTAACTAGTGAGTGCATAGTAGCCCAGTGGGTAGAGCGTTCAGTAACAGATTCAATTCCGGACGAAGCACTTTGGCATGATATCGCGGTTTGAATTTCAGTATCAGAGTTGTGTAAGTCGGAAAACTGGCCTCTTTACCCTGAATGTGTGAATTTCACTCACCTTCGACCTTAGTACGGCGGAACTCAACCCTGTCAAACCAGTCATTGGGTTTAATTGAGGGAATTATTGTAAATATGGTGAATTACCTGCGAAGAAAAAAGTTTTTTCACTAATAATCTCAATTTAAAACGGCGTGTTAATAAATGTGGAGCATTGACCATTAATACCGTTTAGTCCGTTTCGTTTCTGGTGTGTATAAAAGCGTATTCAATTTAACCGTAAAATCATAATGATAACCGAAAAACGTAAATGCACAACGTTCATAAACGAAATTTTTTGTTGCCTCCGCCATTGATATTCAAGTAAAAGTACTCTGGTAACAGTTAGAGGAAAATATGTGAGCGCTTTGGCCAGGTAAATAGTAGGAAACTGTAGAGAAACAACATTGAACTTTCACATTAATGAAAGACAAAAGTCGGAGTTAGTCACATATGCTAGGGGGAAAGACGATATTTTAAATAACCTCATTAAAAATGCTCACAATTACTTTACGAGGGCAACGTGCATCCCGCTAAAATAAATCATGGATGACTAATTTAATAACTTCAGTCCATAACATTTGACAACCACTAAAACTACACTACAAATCCAAGGCAACGCCGACAATCCCAGAACCCTTTAGGTGTTTTCAATTTTAGGTAATTGCTGACCTTTCTTACTCTCGACCACAACGAAGACGAGGAAAACAATTCACACTCGGCTCCGAAAAGAGAGCTCTCGACCTTATCTGTGTTCTGAGAAACTTGATCGCCGCCGCGATCCTGTCGCCGCCCCCGAAAAATCCCAGCTGCGACATATCAGGTCCCTCCCCTCAACTCCCCATTCCACTTTCCACGGTGGCGACGCTGATGGCAACTCACAAGAACTACTAGAGCCGCGAGATCATGGTGAGATGAGAAGCCGTTAAATCGGACTATTCAAAATGCGTTGAACACCCTTAAGTTTTCAGTACCCTTCATCTATTTAAGCTATTATCAGAATTTTTGGTGCTGCATATCAGATATAACTATAGTGGTTCTGAATGACAACATAATTTGCAAGCATAGCATGGCTGGCAGTCAACATTGTAAAATAACTTATCAGTCCTGCCATTATTAGTGAAAATCATTGGAAATGTTGATTTATTCTCTTTCCGAAAATTGGATTTTTTGCATCAGAATTTTAGAAGAGGGTATCCATTTATTTTAAAATTTTGTCTTTTGGGAGATTTTTGCTCAGTAAATTAGTGATATTCAACTTTTGGGAGTGTTAGAAATAATCAGCTCAACTTTTAGAGCACCTGGACAGAAATTAAGGGGTCCTTGTTCGAGTCCCGGTCAAGGCAAATGATTTTTTTCTCTGTGGAATACCTGCTACTGTGCAATTTAAGCGTGTAAAGCTGCTAAAGTTTTTCACGGCTACTTCGTGTACTTTGAATTAATTATTTGCGAATATATTAGGAAGTAATCAAGTGTTATTATTATAAACCTCCAGCCATTAAGGTAGATTTTGATGGACATTAAACACTTCCTACAAACCTCTGTTTATTAATGGTGCACTTCTCTAGTCCCACATACCTTTCATCATCCAAACTAACAGATCTCTTCTCCTTTCTCCACCCTCTATGCCACTTACCAAGTATTCTACCATCCATCAAGTCCTTTAGAATATTCTCACACCTTATAACCTGCTCCAAGCAATCCCTTTGCCTGGTCCAAATTTCCTCAATCAAATTCTTTATATCCCCATCATCTCCACAACTCATTCATTCGTAATCCTTTCAGCCCACCTTACCATCCCTATCCTTCTCCATACTTGTTCCTCAAAATTCCTTATTCTTTTCAATTTTCTTCACTCAAATTCAATTTTTCTGTGGCATGCAGTGTCCATTTTTAACTTTTCAGCAGTCTCTTCTTGACATGACTACTCAACAACCTAGCCATTTGTTTTCATCTAGAAGCAGATACTTTTTCACCTACTCGATTCTTCTTCAAACCTTGTTTGCTACAATACACTTTTTCCTCCATCACCATAACCAAATAAATAAATTTTTTTAAATATTACAATCAGTGGCATCGTTCATTTATTATATGTGGTTATTCTTTTCTGGAAAACCTCATAATCTTTTATTTAATACCACCACAATTTATTTATTCTGAATCCCTAATGGGGAACTTGCATGGGTCGACGATTGCTATAAAAACTATTTTGAACAGGTAAAATGGAAATATTAGCTCGCAAAAATACCTAAATTATCTCCATTCATCATCAGAAGAAATAAAAAATTGACTTAAAAAATCAAGCAAAAATCTCTGAGCCGACCACTGCGCGAAGACACCCGAGCTCTGCCGAGGCCAGGTGTGACGTCATCCGTGCCTAATCTGCCGTCCGAGTACGGTCTGAGTCGGGAAATACACGAACGCATGCTGTAAACATTGTTTTGGTGGAGGATTTAGTCGCTCACCGTCACTTGATCATGTGCTGTTATTCTTGGGTAAGTTTTCCTATTGTTATTGTGCCACGATTATTACTTGGGATATTAAAAATGCACTTTCGGGATGATAAAATAGACTTTTTACCTCGAATATTTCAGGTTTCAGAAAAATAGATGATTACGTTGCCGCTCGTTCGGACAATATTCCTGAAATTGATGCCATGACCCTCATGGCATTTGTTATGACAAATGATTGCTATACGTTGGCGGAAAAAAAGAAAACTTTTTCTCCTGACTGGATGGGAGAAAACTCTTGTTATGAAAAATTTGTAAGGCGAAGCTGATGAACTTCGTAAGGACCAATGGAAAGTCTCGTACCTTCAAATGATGGTGGCTACAACTGTTTTGCTTCGGTAATTTTGCAAACAAACCTTTGGACAAGAAGTAATGTAGCTCAAATAGGTTATGCGAGTGATTTTTTCGTTATTTGCTTTCGATAATACTTGTTTGACATCGTGGGCATGTGTGCGTTTAAAGCCAGCGGCATGAAGTTACCGTCGTTTGCCTCAAAATTTCGATTTTTATGAATACAACGAGAATAAATGAGAGATATTTACTTTGAATCCTTTGTTTATAATACTTATTGATGCGGAGAATGAAGGTTAGTTTATCAGAGCGAGGCACAAATCTAGAGGATTGGCCTTATCGGGAATGACTTACTCTTGATTTAATAGTTTGTATGAAGTTCATTATAGGGAATGGACATCCCAGCGTACGATTTATTTTCTTCAATGACACTAAATAGTATACTGGTAATAATTAATTACGTTATAACAAGAATAGTTGTCTTGTTTTCAAGACCAATAGTACAAAGCACGTTTATCCACGTCATGCTGTTGGATGTTCGGTAAAAGGAAGTTGAAGCATTACTTATCTTATTACATATCTTTATTTTCGCTTATGTTCACATTTACCTCTCTACCAACGTTCACCGGTTTAAGTGCTGTGCTATGATTCAGTTATTATCATCGTACATTCAGCAAAATACATTGCAATAATCTTTGTCAAGAAAAACAACACTAACATCAATATCAGAAAGGAATGTCAATATTTTTACCTTCAGTAAATTCATTTAGGAATTTAATGTGCAATTTTAAAACATAAAACCTGATCTTGATTGTCCTTCTTTGCTGAATAAATACATTGCGGGCATTAGGGCATGATCCCATAATTCTACTCCGTACATTAAATGGTAGTGGAATAAGGAAAAGTAGCACCTGCTATTCAAAACACTCAGCACAAATGAACCCGCTTATTGATTTAAAAATCATTACCGTCCGACACCCAGCAATCTATGGAAAGGCATTAGTATAAGCTAAACAGTGTTCTTTAATCATCACCATATCACATTCAATGCCAGCATAACGTTTGTAAATGGCTATAATAATTCAAAGACCTGAATTTTTTCAAATGTACTTTGTAGCCCTTTAATTAAATACCTATGTGGGCCACAAACAACTTATGTGGCAGAGTATAGTATAGCATTACCTGAATGTAATTCTCGAGAATATCAACACTATAACTACACCACCGTAACATAAAACCATTCTCAAGTCTCGATTACATACATAATAAAAAGACACAATGACCCTGGGTCTTATACTTGCCTCATGTCATGCTAAAGAGATTATGATGAGCACTGCACTACGGCGCTACATAACGTTACAGATCGATGTAATTGTATTAAGATAAAAAAACTTCGGCACCAAATCAATAGCAAAATATATCTACGTTGTAAAGGCATTGTTTTATTAACTTGAGAGCATCAGACCTAATACACACGTTCTCAAAGAAACACATCGCACAGTGAGTACATTTCAACTCAGCTGGCACGTAAAAGGATTCGGAAATTAAACTATCTTGACTCTAACTTGTAACTCGTATCGAGTAACAATACTATCTGTCACCTAATTTGCTAATAAAATTACTAAAACACCACTCAGGGCCGAAAAATTGCTTCTGACGATTCGCAGAGCAATGAATGTTTTGGAAATAATCAACAAATCACTGTCAAGATGCGCACTTTCTCCACGGGAGAAAAAGATACGTCGGGCTCTCGCAAGGTGTTAAAGGATAGTATTCTATCACCTTGCGCCTCAGTTACGTCCCACTCGAGGGTTCCTTTAACACCTTGACTGAGGCGACCGTCTGGGGCGCCGGAAGTCGCTTCAGAGGGCTTACAGACTTGGGTCGGGAGACTAGTATTCTCCAGGCGACAAATTTGTCTCCTTCCTCCGGCGAAAGGCGTTAGAGACTTCGGGCGGGCGACAACTCTCGCGCAGGCGCTTCACGAAGCTCCTTTCTCCCGTTTTCGGGAGAAAACAGTTACAGACTTACCCACCAAGAGAAACTTACACCTCACCTTTGATAGAAGTCTGGGTTAGTCAGTCACTTATTGACATTGTACATACGTTTCTTCTTGCGTTTGTTGGCAACCTAATAAATAGTTTATTAGGCACCTTAGTTGAGGTATTTTTACAGCCAGGTGTTAAACAATACTTATGCCTCGAACTCATCTCGCTGGCTAATTACAATGCTAGGGAGTTGGGTCGACGTATGGAGCGGGCACTGCAAAAGTAAGATGACCTTTCGAGATTTAAACTATCTTGCCTACATATTACTCATTATTGACGTGAAATATCAACTGTATACCATTAAGTGATTTCCTACTGAATTAAAAATCAGAGGTGGGCTCACTTTTGGGTTGAGTAGGCTCGCTTGAATCACCCGTGTTGGTGCGCTCTTACAATTAGCCCAGCGGTAGACTGCTTCGGGCGATTGTTTAGGCACTGTTGACGTCATCGGGTATTCTTCAGCAGTGGCTTGGGGGGGAGGGAGTTTTCGGCGCGCTTTAAAATGTCGCTATATTTAGCATTCAATATCTCGCGAAGGGAAACTCAGATTTACATGCAGTTTTCTTTGTTGAATCGAGAAAATAATTTTCTGTCCGCCTGTTAAATAAAAAAAAATCATGCAAGTTCCCCATTGTGTGTTGTCATGACAAAGGGCTACAGTGATTTGTCAAGAATATACTGTAATTAGGAATAGGTGATTTAATATCAATAATGTTAGGGATTCTAATATTCTTGCACCATGCTTAAAATTGTTTTGCTAACTTAAAATATAAAATATTTGAATTAAATGGAGCAATGAAAATATATTGGAAGTATAAGCCCTGATTCAGTAATATACATTCATTTGGTGTGTGGTGTCCAGATCCTTTGAACAATCTATTTAAGTTGTGAACTATGAGTTACTATTACTATGCATTGTTATTTTTTATTATCCATAGAATTTAAAGTCAGTTACCCTAATAGTTGTCAGTATTGCATTCAGTTCTCAAATTCATTTTCTGGATAAAATGTTTTCATTATTTACTTAATTACTTCAATACTTTTTTTATTTTCTAATAGTATGTCATGCCTATTTCTCCTGATTCTTGCAGAGTATCAGTCCAGGATCTGTCCCAACTGAAATAAGAGCAGCTGGTGAGGTACCAATCAATAAGGAGGAAGAGAATACCAAGCGTTTCCTTGATACCAAAGATGTCACAAATTCTGTCATTTATGCCCTTGGAGCGCCACCTGATGTCCAGGTAAAACTACATATAGTCAAAAATATAGTAATAGTATGCTCAATATCATGTTTACAGATACTATAAGGTGGACTGGAAATTTTTTATTATTAATAATTAATTTCAAACATTGTAGATTGCTGAGGTCATCATTCTACCTGTTGGAGACAAAATCTGAAATTGTGTCAGTAAAAATATTAGTTTTAATAAGGTGGATTGGACATCTTGATACCTCATGTAAGTTTTTACTCATATCCTATTCTTATGTAAAGAATACCTTTTTCAATTCATGTCCCACCTTAATGTCCAGTTTCATATAGGGTTGGGTTATACCTATATAGGTAACAATTATGGCCTTTGAATGTGCATATGTATATCATACGAGATTGACTTATTGAAAAAACTATTGAAAAGTGTACACCTTCATAAACTTTTAGTATCTTTTAGATCAGACAATTCGATTCATTGTGAGGTATCACATCGGGTTTGTGTTAGGGACATAATATAAAAAATTGTTACAAAGTCACCTCTATGTTGGGAGAAAAAAGATAATTAGAATGACAAAAAGAAAAAAAAATCTGGTGGAAATAGTGAGCTGAACCCTATTGGATTTATCTTGAGAGACAATGGTCTAATGAAGATAATTGTCATGTGAAAACTTAATGAGTGTCCTACTATAGGAAGGACTGGTATTAAATATATATTTAATATATATAGTGGAGGACATAGTGGATAATGTAAAAGCAAATAATTATGTGATTTTAATTAGAGGTTAGCTGATAGCAGGATCAAGGAGAGAGCTGAGTCAAACCAATTTAGGATTGATGTCTCATGAAAATTATATTTTGACACAAGTTCAATAATAGTACCTTATCTCCTTGATGTTCAATAAGTAAGAAAGCAATAAATAAGGTAAATATGATGATTTTGAATTGAGTAAAATTACTAAAGAGTGTGATAGTGTAAAAGTGTGAACATATGCATGTAACTGGCTGCAGTAACAATTTATATTTAATTAAAATTTAGAGTGACTGATTAAATACTATTGGTATCAGCTGGGCTAATTGGAGCGAGCATTGCTAATTAGCTAATCTGCTTCATTTAATGTGAGCTCCATTGCTTTTTAATTATATTTCTTATTGTTGAAATGAATATTAACTTCTTGAGATAAACCCAAATATTAATTGTGAATAATTCATATTACTTTGCAGATTGCTGACATTACCACAACCTGTTGGAGAAATATTCTCAAATTGCAATTCCTAAAAAATATCAGCTACTTATTATTCACTGAACTGGATACCTGTGACAGGATTGAAAAAGTCTTTATTCAGAAAGTCATGCACTATGAAATAGGTGATGAAAATAAACATTTCAATTTTCTGATTAAAGCATTGTAATTTCCCTTGCCAATTATATTTATCATTTAATAATGAATCCTGATTGAATAACATATCTACTCTGCCATCTTTTGTATACTATTTTAAAAAGGATCACAATATTCTTTGAGCATAAGTATTTCAAAGTTACAAAGATGATTGATTACAGCAGAAAATTATTAAATGATTCAATCTAAACACGTTCACTGTGGCGTGGCCCACCGGTGGGTCACGCAAATGCATCTAGCCTTCCTCTAATCTCAAGAAACAGCTGAGTGTTGCCACTTCAAACACCATCCCTCGGCAGCGGCCAGAAGCTCGGAAGGACTGTGACCCACTGCTGGGCCACACTGCCCATGCAAAAGGCTGAGTGTGACCCACCAGTGGGCCACGCCGCACTGTGAGGGGTAGGATTTTAATCAGCCCTGCAGTGAATGTGTTAAAAACTAGAATTAGATCAACTCCCTAAAAATAAGATCTCAATCTATGGGTTTCCAAGAATGGCAGTCAGAGGCCTTATATAATTATAGTTCGCTTATGCCTCTGCATAAATTAGCTCTGGGTGATTATTATTACTGTAAGTTTTCAATGTATGGATTGGGTAGGCTTTGATGGGGCTTGAACTTTGCCAAGACCCCTTTCTATCATATGACATCCTTCTATAGTTTGTCATTCCTTTTACACTCATCATTCTATCCAAGCTACCCATTCTTTTCCTTCCTCTACCCATCTTACCCAGCATTCTTCCTTCTATCAAGTTAAACAACCACGCAAGCAACTTGTCAACCACTCCATTCATTTGCAAAGTTTGCAGTTGCCATTGTTGAGGAGAGCTGACAGCTAAGGTCATTAGCCTCATGGCAATTTTATATAGGTGCGTAATTGAGTTGAGGCAGGCAATTTTCCATTCAGTCGTAGTGAAAGGATGGAGTGAAACCCAGCATTGCCATTAGCCTGCTCTTAGCAACAGGCACCAACATGTCCAGGGTTTAACATCCAATGCAATGGACGGAGCACTGGGCAAGAAGTGCTGGCCACACAGTACCCAAGTGAGGATCGGTATTAATATTATTAGTTTTGTATTTTTGAAGGTAGGATATATTAAATTTTAATTCTTATCACACACCTAATTTTATGCGATGTCACTCTTCATCCCCTCATACCTCCTGCCTATCATTATTCTATCCAAGCCACTCATTATTTTCTTCCCTCTTCCTCACTCACCCAACATCTTCCCTCAATGATGTCTATCAGAACACCATCACCCTTAATTTCCTTTTCCATCCACTTTCTGCCTTCTCCTAATTTCCTTAATCGAATTTCTTTCCACTCATACCAAATCTAGTACTCCATTGCTTGACTTCTTTTCCACCCACTTTACTTTCTCCATTCTTCTCAGAACCCACATTTCAAAAGTCCTAAATATATTTTCATATTCTTTCAGCAACATCCACGTTTCCGTACTATATAGACCACTCACCATATTAGACTTTTCACTAGTCTTTTCTTTACTTCCCTACTCAATGACCCCTTCATTTGTTCATGCCTGTGAGTAAAAGCTTTATTTGCCAATGTGATTCCCCTTCTCTCTTCAATGCTGACTTGCTCCACCTCTTCCAGTTTTTGACCTCCTACTTTTATATTTAAACTTACCCTTTTTTTCTTCAATATCTAATTACTTACATATTCTTCTGATTTATCTTCATCCGACATATGTATTTTGCACTGCCTTTGTAATGCATCTACCATTTTTTTCTAAACCTGACTGGCTGACTGGCTGACTAATTTCTCTTGGCTGTTCCTTTATTTAAGACTTGCAATTTTAAGCCTGATTCACTGAATCAGAGAACAATATCATATCACTCCAATCTCCCTTAGAACTCTGGGAAAAAATTTAAATTTTGTAGGTGTCTGATTTTAACCCTCATTTGCGTGAAGTGAATCTACCTAAATTGTCCATTCCATATCGTTGGGTGAGAGACTTCAAGCTGTAGATTTTTTTCCATAATTTTCCTGAAAGAGAATAATATGAGACTCATTTATCATTACCAGAGCATTTAAATATGAATCAGTGAAGCCTTTTATAATGTGTCAAATTTAAATTGTTTTAATAATATAAAATGCATTGAGTTACAGGAACTGCTTGCATATCTTATAATCCTCATTAGTTCAATGCCACACATTCCAGAGATTGGCTTTTTTACTTTAAGAGCTATTCTTCCTTCTCTTTAAGCATTCAGCCAGTTTTTCCCAATCAGAGAGTCATTTTATATTTCCCTCTGTCTTTTTTACTATTCTTATTAAGTTTTGGTTGTCATCTCTGCATATCTCTTTCATGATACTTTAATTAAATACTCATCATCATTGGTCAACAATCCAAGGATTTGGTTGATGCAGCCCTCCACTCGACACTTATGTTGGCCAACCTTTTCATATTGACCTAATTCTTCTCTTACTCATCGTTCACAACCTGTTCCAGATATCTCATACGAGGCCTGCCTTTTCCATTCTTCCCATTCACTTTTCCCTCTACGGTTGTCTTCATCAGACCATCATGTCTTGTGATATGAATTTTCAGCAACTTTGCTTGCCTCCCACTCTCTTAACACTTACTCGTTACTTATTCGGTCAATCCATTTAATTTTCATAATTCTTCCGTAGCACCACATTTTGCATCACATGTGCTTCTATATTATGGGGTGTAAGGAGCCTCTCTCATCATGGATGCTGAAACATTTTATGTGGGGATGAAATCATAACTTCATATAGGCCAGTGCCCCTGGGATTTTCTAGTATTTTGACAAACTCTTGTTTGCAAGAATTTTCCCAACATGCCTCCTTACATATAAATGATGTAAGTCTTCATAAGCAGTCAAAAAATAAATTATGTTGTGTGAGGCAATGAAATTAGTTTAGAATTTTATATTTTGATGAGTTAAAAATATTATTTATACCTATTCCTTTATAAAATAAAAATTTGCCAGATCTTAAAATACAATTCTTATTCCCAAGTCTTAAAGCTGTTGTAGGAGGAGAACGTTCAGAGTAATATGGAGTTTTGAAAAAAAATTCAAAGGGGATTCTGGGTTGCCATGGTAGAGAAGAGGTAGGGTCGAAAGGAAGTCTTGAGGGAAGTCCGGGTTATTGCAAAAGCGGTGGCCAGGAATGTAGAATGAGAGAGAGAAGGGAATAGACCCTTTAGTAAGTGAGGGATGGGAATTGCTATACTTTAAATATTAAAGTTTGTTAGAGAGTATGATGTTTACGACTATTATTTTGAGTATTTGGTCAGAGAGTTAAATGTTAACATCGAGGAAAGGAGTGTAAGAGGTAGAAGTGGTTGAATTGATGAAACTGAGGAGGAGGTGTTAAGTGAAACTCGAAAGTAAAAACATTATTACACCAGCCACCTTAAATGACACTGCTTGAATTGTGTAAAGAGTGTCAAGTACCTACAGTACTCCATCCGACGAATGAGATGTTGAGCCATGGATTCCTTGCGGTCTTTCTTCAACGGTGGGCTAATATCTATGCCAGGTATCTCTCTGCCTTTCCCTCTCTCCCAGAATTATCTCTTACTGTGTCACATTGCTAACCAATCCCTAAATATTGAAATTGTCTCAGCTATCGGACATTACAACAAAATCACTTCCGACACACGGCTTAATCTAGCCTATACAGTGAAGACAATTGTGACATAACAATGGTGATAATTCCCGACTCTTCTTTTGATTTTGCAAATTTGGATTGGATTTCTCCAAACTGCGACGTCGTCACTTTGGTGTTGATCTACATTTTTATGATAACACTCAATCAATCCACCACAAAGGGGTATAGCAGGGGGTGGATCTTAACCCAACAAATACTAGCTACACTGCTATAAGAGGATTAGAGGTACCTCAATATTAGCCGAAGCAAAACTATTTTATAAATATTAAAAAAAAACAAAGTTTGCATGTATGAACATGCTGTTAGTGGGATACCTGAAATTCTTTAAATCAGCATGCATCTACCTATGTTACCTGTTGATAAACTTCTGTAGGTATACATCATTGAAAAAAGCTACCCAGATTTCTAATTGTATGAGAAAAGAAAGAAATCCTAAACCTGTCGGTTCAGTAATCAATTTCCCTAACCTTATTTTATTTATCGTGTTAATATTGTGAAGGATACCATATGGATCATAGCTCTCTATGTAGCAGAAACATGGACGTGAAGATAAGAAGGTGACAACAAAGTACCTAAGAGCTTTTGAGATGTGGGCACGAAGAGGGATGAAGAAAATAAGATGAGTTGAAAGGATGAAGAATGCGTGAAATGCTAGATTAAAGTATATGGCATTGAAAGAAGGCAGAACATGTGGATGGAAATGGTAAGAAAGGGCGAGAGTGTTTTGAAGGATTTGGATGAGGATAGAATGCTGGGTAAGCAGGGTATAGAGAGGAGAAAAATGGTTACTTTGGATAGAATGACGGGAGGTAAGAGATGTGAGGAGCTGATGAATGAAATCGGCTGAAATCATAGTCCGGGGAAGAATTATCCCAATAGACTGATCCTCACCAGTAGGTAGTTATGTAGTTAGTTACTCAGGGAAGGCGATTGACAGCTGAGGTCATTTTTGCCGCATAGGATAGGTGAGTAAATGGGCAATGGTACTCTAAGTACTGGGCCAGTACTCTAAGTACCTCACCAACCCGGTGGGTAACTAATAGTAACAATAAGTATGGCAAAATGCTAAGGATATGGATTCACTCAAATTATGGTTAGAATGATAGGTAATATGCAGAATCGAACAAAGAATCGTCGGAATTAGTGTAGGGATAGAAACGATAATCGAAGTTGAAGAAGAACACTGTCAAAATACCCTAACCGTTTCGACTCGAACATCATCACCAGCATCATGTTTACATGAGGCCACACCATTAAGAAGGCAAAGAATGATGCGCCTGACTGACTTCGCTCTTTCAGGGTCGAGTTTTTAGGCAAGCCCGGGTGTTGAATGCGGTGATAGCTCAATTCCATTTTATCTTGCGAGACCCACTTGAGGCGAGCGTCCTTCGCAGTGCGATGAATGAGTCACTTCCCTTTTTGCCTATCGCGAAACCGAAGGGGGAGTGAACGATTTTCGGCAGGCAGCGGGGAGAGGAGGAGAGGAATAGGAAGAAGTGGTGGGAGTGAAGTAGTGTGAGCTTAATGTAGGGGAAATTTCAAGAGGAATGGGGGGACAGAGAGTGCTTTTCGAGTGTGGATTCCGCCACGGCCGTGAGAGCTGAACATCCTCTTGACTCGTCACTTCACCCACAGCCTGCAGAAAGGAGGTAAGTCTGTTTGGAACGGAGGGATATTGAGACTGGAAAATAGACAAAAGAGCGATGCTATTTTTCACTAGTTATGCCCCACCTTGAGTATGCAGCCATTGTATGGGATCCTAATGAATTAGGGTTGATCAGAGAACTAGACAGTGTGCAGCGTAGAGCAGCTAGGTTCGTTAAAAGGTGTTACGATAGGTTGAGTAGCGTTTCAGAATTAATAAAAGAATTAGGGTGGGAATCATTTTATCAGAGCGTAGGTTAAAGTACAGATTGAATCTATTAGAGAAATTTCAATCGGACACCTTTACTGAAGATGTTAGGCACATATTAAAAACACCAGCGTATTATGCTAGATTCGACCAGATAAATAAGATTAGAGAGATAGATTGTCGTACCGACAGATTCAAAATGGCATTTTCCCCCGTACTATAAGAGAACAGAATAGGCAGCATAGCAAAGGTAAGGGAAACATTTTAGAGTATTCTATAGTGCGTGATGTATGTATTAACCCCTCAAATACTATAGATACTAACAATCAAGTTGCGCGAGACAATATAGTTGCTTGTTTGCATGTTAGTAGTGCATGCTTGGTGATATTCACCCCCTCTGCCACACACCCTCGCGCCGTTTGCAGGATATCGTGTAGATGTAGATGAGATAATTTTTACCAGCAGTTATTATCCCCAAAATCTTTCCCTTTGCGTCATTTATGGGGTGTTCTATTGGCCTAGAAAGTTGACATTCCGACAACTAACTAGGGTTCCCGGCTTCGTAGCCGGCATAGGCCTACATACTCGTCCAGCTATAAAGTTAATCTGCCTAATTTTTTGGGTGAAAGAACTTTTGGGTAAGCTGCCGTGGATAACAGCCTCAGGTCCAATCACATTACTAACGTTTATGCACGCACGTACGTTATCGATTTTTTAAAATGGTCCTTCGTCATCATCAGTCCTTAAGATTGGGTTGACGATGCTCCCCACCCGATTTCCCTATCTGGTAATCTCTTCAGTGTCACGTAACCCTTCTCTTTGACATATTTTACCGATTGTTCTATGAATCTCTTATGATACGTCTTCCTTTACCATCCCTTCCGATCACCACTTATATTTCGACGAATTTCTTCATCAGGTCATCACGTCTCATGACACGGCTCATTTAGTAGTCCCATCTTTTCAAGGTTATCATCATTATTCATCAATCATCAGATTTATTTGACGCAGCTCTCCAATGAGTTCTTCTATTGGCTAATCCCTTAATATTTACGTATTTCTTCTCTTTCACATCCTTCATCACTTGTTCCATATATCTCACACGAGGTCTTCCTTTGCCATTCTTCTCTTTCACTTTTCTCTCAACGATTGTCTCCATCAGGCCATCATGTCTCAAGATGCGGCCGATTAGGTTGTCCCGTCTTCTTCTTAGGGTATTCAGAAAACTTCTCTTTTCTCCCATTCTTCTTAGGGTTTCCTCCTTACTCGGTCGAACCATTCATCATTCTTATGTAGCACCACATTTCGAATGCTTCCACCCTTTTATTTTCCGCTGCTGTCATTCACCGTGTCTCATTATGGTTTTATTAAGGATTAAGTTTCTCCACTCATCTCAGAACTTCCTTTTTTGTCACTCGGTCGCGCCATTTTATCTTCATCATTGGTCTGTAGCACCACATTCCGAATACTTCCATCTTAGATTTCTTTATAGTTGCTATCATCCATGCCTCACTTCCATGAAGAAGAGAGCTCTCGATGCATGTTTGATGAATTCTTTCCTTGCTTTCACACTTGTATTTATTCTTTCGACAGAATATACTCCTTGCCTATTCTCTTTATGAATAAATTCACTTTTACAATCCACAGGATCAAAAATACATTGGCACAATCCGGATTTCAATGCGTAAGGATCATCTTCAGGTGCAAAAATGATCTTATGATGATGCTTTATGTCTATTATAAAAAATGATTTATGCAATATAAATCATTTTTCATGATCCTATATTCTCAATATTGTCAAACTATGAGTAAAAATACTATTAGTATTACATACGTGGGAATGTGTTTTAAGTGTCGTAGTTCATAAGAAGAAAAACTAACGTCACTAACCAATAGGCTGAAATGAAAATCATAGAAAATAATTGCAGAATTGTACAAAACGTAATTAGTCAACCAATGTAGTAAATAGAGAAAAACAGAATTAGTAGTAGTTTTTACCGAGAAAATCTACTTTTAAAAGTTTTATTTCCCTCGTTAAAAAGTTTGAATTAATTTTAATTGCTCAAAAGGCAGTAACCAAAATTTTATTGCTGAACTTAAGCACCAATCTAAATATTACATTTAAATATTATTTCCATAAAAATGCATAAAAACAACCAAGTCAGCAATCCTTTAGCATTCGGCAATTGTACATGTCGGTACCGGTCAAACATCTTGAAGTGAACAGGTGTAGCGCATGAACTTGTCATAATTATTTTCCCCTTCACCCCTTTTTTATTTGCTCCTCAAATATGGATAATGTTTAAAATCAGTCGCAAAGTTTTTATGAAGTATTGATAGTTCTAAGATGCATTTTAGACTTTCAGGCGAAAATATCTAAAGGTATAAACTTAAAGCAGGCTAAAGTGTTTACCAAGCAATCTTAATCACTTGTTGCTTATCTCAATAAAAAAGAGCCATGATGTGAGAATTAATATTATTTTGTTTACCTGGAACTCGCGGTGAGATAATCCATTACCGAATCATGAGAGTATCGCCGTATTTTTGATTCGACAAAAAAGTCTCATGCCTGGTATCGATATCAATTGAAAGACACGAAACAAATATCTTCCACTTTAAAATAAGTAAGAATAGATGAATAAAATAAGATCGAAATGTAGTGACATTATGTATTATCTTAGAAGTTTATTGAAAAGAACTCATAAAGTTCTGCCGGCGGTTATAATTAATATTATTTCATCGGATTTTTAAAGTTTTCATCATTGCCTTTTTTGGTAGGCATCCACCCTTTGATTGAAAAACAATCTTTATTCTTTTAACGATATTCGGATTTTCCACTCATTCCTTACATTTCCCCTTACTTTTCTCCTTTAGATACGTGGAACATTCCACAGAGCGAGCTTCTTATTCTAGAAAAATTACACTTCCCGTATTTTTACACTTCTAGTAACCATTTCGTACCTTTCAGGGCATTGGAAAATTTTCTTCATTTAAGTCCTAAGAAGAACGTCGCTCTAACATCGCTCCTCTTAGAGGCCATAGTCCTGTGTTTTTAAAAGAACAACCACATTTTTCTACCAAATTCTCTTTTGGGGAAAACATTTTTACTATTTACTCTTGTTACTAAGGTAACCGGCGGCAGCTAAGTCAATGCACCATCACACACGGGTGGAGTTTTCGGTCGAGGTAGGATGTTGGGAGAGGAAGAATGGTAAAGAGTAACCCGGCTCCGGTATTATGCTATACTAAACAATATGCTCCATGAGGTCCGCGTTTAACACCTCATCCAACCGACGGAGTACTCCACTCGAAGTGCTCTCCACTTCTCTTGTTGGGTGAAATATTCAGGATGAATAATCTCTCTAACTTCCGGAATTCGAACCTGGACCAGTGTCAGTTTACATCGTACCGGGTTATGAAAAAATATCAGACAAAGGGCTTTTGAGATAGGGGATGGAGTTAAATGGAGAAATTCAGGTGTTAATATGGGATGAATCAAGACAAGGAATATAGCTGATAACTATATGCTGATAACTATAGCTACACTTCTAGTAACTATAGTAACATTTTAAAAGTTTTCTTTCTCTCGTTAAAAAGTTTGATTTAATTTTAATTGTTCAAAAGGCAGTAACCAAAAATTTATTGCTGAACTTAAGCACCAATCTAAATATTACATTTAAATATTATCTCCATAAAAATGCATAAAAATGCATAAAAACAATCAAGTCAGCAATCCTTTAGCATTGGTCAAACTTCTTGAAGTGAACAAGTGCAGCACATGAACTTGTCATAATTATTTTCCCCTTCACCCCTTTTTTATTTGCTCCTCAAATATGGGTAATGTTTAATATCAGTCGCAAAGTTTTTATAAAGTATTGTTACTTTATTCTTTTCTAAGTATTCTAAGTATTATTAGCTTCAGATTTACCTAAAGATGTAACTACGTTATGAAACCCGGGTCGTGCCTATTTAAATATAAAGTGAGCCTAACAAAGTTTCATTTTTTTAATTTCCCAATGACAAGGAAGTGCTAGAGAATGTATGGAAGGAAAGGAAGTTGATTGAGAGCCATGAGAAGGCAGATGAACGGGGTAGAGCTGTTAATAAATGGCGAGGGTGTGTTGAATGATGTGATAAAGGGAATAATGTTGAGTGAGCTGGGCAAAGAGAGGGGGAAAACGGGTAGATTGGTTACAAAAATAAGAGGTAAGTATTAGGTTTACCGAGCGGAGAAATGGGCATAATTTAAAACATGGGGGTCGGGGTAAGAATATAATGTCCATCTAAACCTACCACAACCGGTAGATCATTAATAATAAAACTACTAAATTTAAACTCGAGACGAATACATCATCAATACCCAAATAGGGAAGAAAGCGAACTTGCAACCGTAGCATAGCCAGACTAACACTTGCCGAACTCACTACCTCGGCTGGCACTTATTTTCCACTTTTTGTGCAAACACGTTCTCTTTTCAGCGACTATTTCTCGTTGCTCTTCCTCTTCTACCACACCCTCTCCATCGTTCTCCACTCTCTATGTTAAAAGCCGAGCGCCTATTTTCATTCCCGTTCCTTTAAGGTCAGTGTTTGGCTCTACAAAACAATGAATAGAGCATGAGCGCAAGCGCTGAGGAAGTTCGTGATTTCGCCTCTGGATAGGGTTCCCGATGTAATGGCAATTTTATCGTCTTCAATTTTGAATGCTCAACAGACTAACTCGCTCAATTCCTCTCCATCTTATCTTTACAGCAGTTGACCATCTTCCGAGTCCTCAGCTCTGGCCAGACAACCACTCTCTTCGCTAAGTGACGATAAATAAAATTTTAAGAACGTAATGGAGCGCTGGGTGGGCAAAGTGGCCGTTGTGACGGGAGCCAGCGCCGGTATTGGCTTCACCATTGCGACGGAGTTGGTGAACCGTGGAATGATTGTGGTCGGATTGGCCAGGAGGGTGGAACTAGTGGAGGTAATGTATACGAGGTTCTCGAAAATAGGCGTAAAACTGCACGTTGAGAGGGAGTAAATTGTTAAGATGCACGGTATTCAAATGTGTTTCTTTTGATAATTTGTTGTGTTGGTAGCACCTAAGTTGTGATTTTGCTTTGTGAGACCCGGTATTAGAACCAATAAAAATGTATGTTAGTTGCTTGTCTGACTCTCAGCAGAGTATTTTGTTCCTCCCGTTCCTCCAGTGGTAGCCTTAGTCAAATTGCATCTCCGCTAACATAAATAACTAGGTATGGAATAATGACATAAAAGGATTGCAAACTCGTCGCGAAAACCATGACGGATGTTTTAATGTTTTGATATTGCTACACATGCATGCTAGGGACATGCAAATGAATATATTTAAAGAAAGACTTACTAATCCCTACACTAACATGAAGATACTAACCATCTAGTAGAACTCTGAGACAGAGTGATTCTGATACCTAACATAATTCCATAAAGTGGCACTGTATTTCTTATTTGCATGTAAGTAGTGCATGTTTGGTGATCTTCACCCCCTGCCACACACCCTTGTGGTGGATAGCAGGGTATTATGTAGATGTAGATGTAGGTAGATAAGAGTATTTAATTTATATACATAATCCATAAATCTATATCTCTACGGAAATACATCAATTTCATACGAATTTCCTGAGTAAAATTGCCGTATGAAATCGGCACAGAGTTGTCAGACAATGGCTTTGAGTCTTATGCCGATGTTTGCATTTCACCCGCTTCTTGGTTAAGTTTATACTTGCTAACATCCTCCCATTCAAACCAGACTGACCAACGGGTAAATAAAACTGTGGCAGTGTGCTCAAGATGGAATAAGTTCCTCATCGCTTTCCTTTCCTTCCCCGACGCCGCCGTGCAAATCCTGGCCGGAGCAGGAACTAGCAAAGAGTCTTTCGGGTCGCAAGGGTCGGCTGCACGCCTTCAAGGCTGACGTGGGCAACGAGAATGACGTGGTGAAGGCCTTCGAGTGGGTCCGTGAGAATCTGGGAGCCGTCCACGTTTTGGTCAACAACGCTGGATACGCCCCCTACACCATACTCTCGAAACGTAAGTGCATGTCGTGACCTCCACCTACATTATATCTTCTCTGGCTCACTTCCTCCATGCACTAAGAGAACGTTTGATGCCTCTTCGGGTTTTACTCTTGTAGGAAATAATATCCCTAGGATCTCTCAAGCAGTATCTATCCTATCATTCGCAACTTATTTTCACATTATATGAATTATCACAACTACTAATAACTTCCATGCAACACACCAAAAATAATTTCCACGCAACAAATACCTGCCGACCAGTCTCATTCGTACCCATACAAATATGTATTGATATAAAAATGTTGATTAAATTAAGTTCTTGAAAATAATCTATTATAACATGTGGCTCTCTGTGGATTTTTTTTTCTATGGAATTTTTTGACCAACCACAGCCGATAAAAACGCTTCTGATAAAAGAGATTAAAGTATCATTTATTGCATTGATAATTTTTTCAAATTTGTGCAAAACGCATAAAACATTATTGTGTGTATTTATTGTGTGTATTGTGTTATAATTTGAAATATATTGGATGACAATTTGTTTAGCAATATATTTTTAAATCGGCGTAACTGTTGAACCCGTTAAAAAACTGTCACTTTTTCAATTCAAACCTTAATAAAAAATATGAAAATTGTAAATAGTAAATGCTATGTGCACAACAATTAACAAATATTAAACGTGAAAAAAATTAAATTTTCTGTAGATCTTTTGGTTACTTCATTAACATCCTTCAAACTCGAATGCACATAAGAATTTGGTCGACAATAGTCATCTGTCTTAAGACTGATTCCATGTAGCCCTATGCTTAATTCTCCCAGCAGCTTACTTTTTCATATTTACGTAATTCTTCTTTTTTTACATCCTTCACTATTTGCTTCTTATATCGCATACGAAACCTTCCTTTGCCACTATACCCATTCACTTTTCCCTCAACAATCGTTTTCAATGGACCATCATGTATCCGGTTATAATCGAATTGTTTACCTCGTCTTCTTTCAATGTTAACGGCAGAATTCTCTTTTCTTCCACTCTTCTTTGGACCTCTCAAAAAGCCCAGTGACACGAGAAATGGTTTCATAGATGATACTATTATCTGCTCTTAAAAAGTATAATAACGATAGTTTTGAAAACGGTTACTAACAGAAAACATATTACCGTCTTTTCAATTTACTCATGTACAAACTTCTCCCATCCCCTTTATTCCTCTTTAATGAGGCATATTTCTAAAACTCTTTTCTTTCCCAATCAAGCTCAACACAGCTTCTTTCCACTTTTCTTCCATCATTCGTACACTTCTATTTAATTCTGCGCTACTCCCACATTTCAAAAACTCTCAATCTTTCGTTGGCACATATCATTTGCAAGTCATTTATAAATTCTATATTTTTTGCTAGGGGTGTAGCCAGTGTTGAGTGTAGGTGCTCTTTAAATTCACTCTTAAATCAGACGGTGAATTCAGCTCCTTCATAGCATGCAATATTTTATTAGAAATATTTGGTTTAGATGATGTTTCTTTTTCATTCGTGTACTTCTTTGCGAGAGAGAGGATAGAGAGAGATTAGATTTGCAGGGATTATTTGTATCCATTGCATGGAGCGATTTTTTGTATCAATTTTCTTTAATGTAGGTTTAACTATGTTTCATTAAAATGCGCACCATATATTCAGCTTGGTAATGTTTCACCCTTTGATGAGACTCCTAGGGTATTTTTTAAATGTGGACGTAGATTTGAGCTCAGATTTCATGTCCATAAAAAGCCACTCGGCATATGAATTCCTTCTTTAACGTTCTCTTTTAATGTTGGGAGCCGCGCTGTTGCTGTGGTCAAAGGCTAGAGTACTGGCGTCTCATTCCGAGGGCCCAGATTCGAATCCGGTCCCTGCTGAGGCAGAATTTTCATTTTTATACCAGTAAAACCCCACTCGGATTCTGTGTGGAGAGCACTTAAAGTTTTCATTCCGTCGGATGGGACTTTCGACGTCCCCTTGACTCATTTTCTTGGCGATGGCCTTTGCATTGGATGCGTTTATTTGGAACTGAAATCGATATTTAATTCGTGAAATCGCTGGATGGAAACGAATAATGAACTTCAGCGAAAAAATGAAACTTCTGATCAGAGCCATTAACTCATAAATTAAAAATTAAAATACGTAAAAGGCGACGCTTCTACGTCATTTACCTCCCCTCCATGACTGTTTTTGCACGAAAACTGGAGGGGAAGTGGAGTCGGGGAGAGCAGGTCTGAATGATCAGCTCCTGCGCATCCTGCAAATAGCCCTAAATAACTGAGTATCGAAATTCACAAGTTACTTTTCGTGTGCGTTTTGGCGTGAATAAATGTGTGCTTAAGGAGGTTGGCTCGCGACTGCTTGAGTCAAGTTGTCTGAGGAATCTTATTAATTTAAGTACGAGTATATGCCTGCTAAGTGATCCTTACTTCACAAAGAAAATTACCTAAGCAATTGAAAGTCATAAGTATCACAAGAAAGACGATGTAAAGTTGAAGGGTTTATTTTTATTAATTTTAATCAGCTCGACGATGGAGTCAATTCAGCATTTACTTTAAAGAAATAAATTCATGTACTCAATGAATTTACTAATGCATAACACCAGAATATTAATATCAAACGTTATGTTATAATATTTCTTCTGAAATATGCTTTAATATCTCATTAGTAATGATATTATTCATACACCATGCATTTTGGCTAGCACTTGAAGACAACTAAAGCATTTCGTCTGCTATAAGCGCAATAATTGGTGGATTTAGCGAAAAATACGGTGGGTTGATGCCTTTTTTTTCGTGTCATTTTATTTCTTGTGAAATTACGCATAAAATAGCAGTTTTTTGCAAAAATGACATGACACTATGGTATTTTTAAACGTTATATTCCCATGTGACGGCCATTCTCGCCGTTAATCGTATGTAATTTCAAATGCAATTTGTGTAAAAATGAGTATGAGTTGGTGTAATTGTCTTTACTTTATTAGATAGAGGAACTTTAGTTCTATAAGTGCTGAAAATATAAAAAAATGACTTGACTTTCACTTTTCGGATCAACCTCCTTAAGTTCATTTACTTTTTCACGAATCACGGTGTAGTTGCATATGCAATGTGTTCCTATATTCTCAGCATGGAGTCTAACAACCACTTCCATTGACAGAATCAGCGGTGTCCCCCATTTTGACTGGCCGAAACTGCGCAGTCTCAGTTCTCATTGTACGAAGGAATGACTTACGAGTCATCTGCACATCCACTCAACCAAAAGGGTGAAAAACAGCTCAGTTTTTGGACGATTATTACTCGAAAACTATGCGACGATATAAGAACGGAAAAACACATGTCTTTTTCTTTTACGAACTTTATCAGATCAGGCATTAAAAAAGTATGGCAGTCAACCCCATTACCTTTACAGTTTTTGCACTTACACTTTTAATCCCATCATTGCGACTTTCTTCTCTGTCTGAAGCGCTTCATGCGCGGGAACAGACTTGAAACCGCATGTGATGACTTTTGTGGTGAGCGATTCTGTTGGAAATCGTGACTTTTATCGAGAATAGAGAAAATGCTCTGCATTTTTTCTATGCTCGATAAAAGCTATTTTCTATGCTCGATGTTTCGTATACTCTGCATTGTTACGGTTTGCTTTGAAGTATGTTTTTTTTAATTCCTTCAAATCCTTCTTTTAGTGCAAAGGGAGCAATACAAAAAGGTGCAAGCATGCTTCAACACTAACGTGATGGGAGCCATCATGTGCTCCAACGAGGCCATCAAACTCATGCGGGAGAAGGGCATTGACGACGGATACATAATCAATATCAACAGGTACGTGTGTTATACTTTCGGCAAATCGCTACCAAAAAGCTTGTCTGAAGATCAATCAATTTTCTCAACGGTTCGCTCTATTTATCTCTACTACCTATGGTGAATGCACAATGGATATAAAAATTGTTTTCGATTTCAAGAAGTTTTCTCAGGTTGTCCACCGGGTAAGGGCGTCCATTTCGGCCGACGTTTCGATCCTCGACTCGAGGGTCATCTTCAGGGCGAGTCATCTCGCTGAAGAATACCCTCAAGTCGAGGAACGAAACGTGCGTCGGCCGAAATGGACGCCCTAAAACGGTGGACAACCCAAGAAAACTTCTTGAAGCAGATACGCCGGGAAAGCACCAACTCCTAATTGTTTTCGAATAGTACAGATTCAAATGTATTTCATAACTGGTACTATTTATTTATTTGTTTATTTAACAGGTTATCTGGTATAGAGGCACTGGTGTTTAAAAATGAATAACAGCTTTTTATTTTAAATTGCAATAGTGGCGAAAAGAGTGAAACAAGGTTGTGCATTGTCTCTGGTGTTTTTCAATGTCTACATCGAGAAATCCATCAATTAAATAAAACAGAATGCATATGGAGTGAATAAATCCATGATAAATAAATCAGTGTGCTTCGATTTGTTACTACGAAAACTAATACATCAACCCGAAGGTTGGTCTTTGATAGTTGAGAGTAGAGCTCACCACATGCTAAGCCAACGGCGTGTGAAATTTACCCGGAATTCTTGCCCGGGATGTGACCCCGTAACACTCCGGTCGGTAGCTCAGTACCCTACCCACTAGGCCACCACGACCCCCTACGATTCGTTTTTGAAGTTGTATTTTTTTAGATTTTTTTACCATTGTTATTTATACACGCTTCACCAAAATGATGTTTTTTAACTACTAAAAGCTAAAAATATTTATTTGATTTCCTTTGCAGTGTTGCTGGCCATTTCATAGAGAACACGGGAGGGTTCTTCGCTTATACCGCCACGAAACATGCACTGACAGTCGTCACTGAAGGACTTCGTCGAGAACTTGTGGAAGACAAGTCCAAGATAAGAGTGGCGGTAAGTGATAATGTGAATTGTGGGTGTTATCTTCTGTGTGGTCTTACTGCTCGCCAGATGGGTGAACGAATTTGCTTGATCGAGCTTGAAAGGAATTGAATTTTGAATGAAAGCTGCTTCTTCTAGTTTTCCACGGGATCAGGTTGTCCATGCTGGGTGGCGTTTTGATGGTCGCCTTTTGATGGCATCATCCCCCGGGGCTTGATAAACTTTCATTCAGCAAGTCCTCAGGGAAAGTCATACGTTCTTATTTCCAATTGAAAGTTTTTACTTTCAATTCCTCCCTTATCCGCATAAGTTCACTTCGATTTTCTTCCTATCCATCCCGATGTTTCATTCTTGTACTTGTTCTTGTAGTACTTGTTCCTCCGTATCTGGACCTTAGGCCCTTTCGATTTTCAGTGAAGTTGGCGATGTCCACTGTGAAATGAAGCATGTAATTTCTTCACAGCTTACTTTTATTCCTTTGTTTCCTCTTCTCCCCACTTCTTCAATCGCATTCGCTAAGTATCAATTAAAAAAAGCCGGTGAAAAATCGCATATCTGAATAATCTATAGGGTATTTGAATTATTATTATTTGTTTTATTGTGGTGAAATTAGGTATAGATGTAGTAAATGAAACGCTTTCCGCATTCCCAATCCCGGCGGTGGAAGACATTTTTCATTGGTAAATCGGCCCCTACTTGGGTGCATTGTGGAGAACATTCGAGTACAGTATTCAGTCCGTCGGATGGTACGTTAATCCGTGGTCCCCATGGTACCTTTTCGTTGAGAGAAGGATAATGCCGACGCTGGATTTCTCTCCACCATTCCTTCTTTCCCTTCAATTTCTATCCTCGTACATTTCCACTCGGTGCACAGGTGGCTGAAATCGAAAATTCTGTCCAAAATTCAAAAAGTGATTTTTTGAGAATATTTATGCAAAGTTTCAGATTGCTGGCTTGAAAAAATCACTTTTTGAGTTTTGGCAAGATATTTTCGATTTCAGCCCACTGTGCTGTGTGTAGCGCATATTAGTACGGATAAAGACTTAAAAACACAGGTGATGTATTACACGCAATGTTCCACTTTAGCCCCTCGTGCGATACTTCCTACACGTAATTACTCTGCCCAAACTAATATACCCATTACTCTTTTCCATTTGATCACTCTAACCTGCATACTTCTCTCTGTCATGTAATTCATAACACCGTTGTCCTTTAATACCTGCTTCATCCAGGCATTCTGCCACATCCTAAATGCCTCACTCAATTCCCCAACCCACTCATTCCTAGCACTTAATCTTGCCTCCTACTTTTGATCAACCCTACTTTCTCCAACCTTCTCCATACCCACATCTTCAAATATCAAAGTCTATTTCAAACTTCTTTCCTTAAAGTCCGTGTTTCCACGCCTCTCTATATCAAAAATTTCTTTAGTATTTAATTCACGTCCCTACTCAGCGCTCCGGTCATGAGTTCACTTCTACAAGTACAGTAGAGCGTCAGTAAACCGGACATCAAAAATCCGAGTAGTCGATAATCCGCATTCGACTATGGCGAAAAAACTTGCATGGACAATAAAATACATTGGTGATGTATCTGTAATAAAATAATCATCATCATCAGTATTTCAATCCTAGGATTGGTTTACTTCAGCCCTCTCTTCTGTCCTATTCAGTGTTAATTCCCTCACGTCCTGGTATGTTTTCTCTTTTTCACGTCCTACTTTATTTGCCCTATATATTTGTCCCTAGCTCTTCCTCGCGGGACCTTCCCTTCAATCTTCCCTTCTATTATATTTCTAACTAATTCATTTTGCCTCAAGGTATGTCCAATGCATCTGGTTTTTCTTTGCTATATGGTTTTCCATATTACCCTTTCTTCATCTGCTCTTCGTTCCCTGTAACTCCACACTGTGGAGTACAGTGTGTTTTCCTGTATTTAAAACACGGAACATTTTACTACATTAACTGTTTTATTCACCCGTTCCACTTATGTAGCCAACAGAGTTAATTATGAAATATTTTAGCAAGTTTCTTTTTACAGTGAAGACGACGACAGGTCCTTTTATTTGTTCATTTCAAAAATCCGGACAATTGGATAATTCAAAAGGGGTCCGGTCTTAGTTAATCGGGGTTATCGACGTCCTACTGTAAATGCTTCTTCCGCCAACGTAATTCTACCTCGAACCTCATTGCTGCTACACCTTCTTTCCTTCCAGCAAAAACTAGCCAGAGAATTCTTTTTAGTAACGACACGTTAAATGTTGACTAAATAGGTTGCCTAAATGGCATTCGCTTGTGGAGTTCGAGGATAGATAAACACTTTACGCTGTAGTAATATATCATCATACTTGCTAATGCTTGAACTGCATGCGTTTCGAATTATTTCAGAGCCTTAGTCCTGGGTCTGTGGCAACGAATATGGCAGACGCGTGCGAGATGCCTGCAAACATTGAGAAATCGTTTGAGGATATGCCTGCCGTTACAACGGAGGACGTCACCAATTCTCTTCTTCATATCCTTTCCACACCCCCAAATGTCCAGGTAAGCAAAAGTCAACCATAGAGTCATGGTGGTATGGTCTATACTGCTTTGTTTGGGACGGAGTGCTAAAAATAATAAAGCTTAGCAGTGTGTCCCAAGAGTGTAATCCTGTAATAACAGGATCCTCTTGGAGATGGTTTTTCATTGTGCCGATGATAAATTGACTAATGGTTATCTTAAATAGTTGGATATTATTCACCCCAGTGATACATCAGCTTCGAAGTATTAATATGGTTTCATTCTAAACTCCTACGTGACTTACTCATGTAATATGTGAAATGGATGCATAATAATCATGTATTAAGTGAATCATATAAGATAGTTGGGGTCCGAGGTGGTTTGGCAGCTAGAGAATTGGCCTTCCACCCCAAGGGTCCAGGTGTGAACCCCAAAAATGGCAGTGAATAACATACCGGTCCGTACTTGAATGCTATGTGGTTAGCGCATAAAGTTGAGTCCTCCTTCCGACGGATAGGACGTTAAAACTTGGACCCCTTGGAGTCTTTTGTTAGGAGCAGGCTAATTATGACACCGGGTTTCACTCCACCTTTTCCGCCTCTTGAAATATTCTTACTTGTACCTATTCTTTATCCCTTTATTATTTATGTCACAAATGGCCATCGTACTCGAATTACTAAGTTACCAGTACTCTAGGGAAGTTCAGCCGGCAAAGGAATGGGCTTTTATCTTAGGTCAACGGTTCCTATCCCGACGAGGTAATGGTAGTTAAATCCAAGTTGCGTAATTTTCCTGATACCAGATGCTTCTCCGAAACCGGTGGTTGCTCAGGAAAAAATGTTGCAAAGAAAACCTAAAGTTGTGTGAATATACTTATTCAGATGATATTTGGTGTAAACTATCCTAATCGCCTCAGACCAAACTTTGGAATGAACACTTTGAGGAATCTAAAGGGGCCAAATATATGTTACATAATGCTAATAGGGGCGATGAGGAGAATTAGGTCCTGCTAGAGCGATGAAGAGGTTAAAATGTATTGGAGGAGGCACCGCAGCTGATTTGAGACGGCAGCGGCCATTTTGGTAGGCACGGAGATACGAGCTTCCTACTCGTGAACATCGTACGGAAGAAGTTGTTTAATTTAGTAGTTGAATTCAGCGAATGTGGTGCTACCGAAGAATGATGAAGACAAAATGGATCGACCGAGTAGCAAACGAAGTCTTAAGAAGAGTGGGAGAAAAGAGAATCCTGCTGACAACTCTAAAAAGAAGAAGGAACAACTTAATCGGCCATATCTTTAGACACGATGGCCTGATGAAGACTATCGTCGAGGGAAAAGTGAACGGGAAGATTGGAAAAGGCAGGCCTCATATGAGATACATGGAACAGGTTGTGAAGGATGTAAAAGAGAAGAATTATGCCACAATGATAAGGTTAGCCGATAGAAGAATCGAGTGGAAAGCTGCGTCACACCAATCCTATGATTGTTGACCAATAATGATGATATAAATTAAAACTATTAAATTCAAATTCGATTCAAAACATATTTTTTCACAGATGACGTTAGATATATATTAAGAATTCCTGCGTATTATGCTATGTTTGATCAGATGAACAAGATTAGAGAGATATACTGTCGTACCGAAAGATTTAAAATGACATTTTTCCCGCGTACCATACGAGAGAACAATAGACAGCGTAGCAAAGGGATAGGTAGGTGAATTATAGTCAGAGTAGTCTGTGGTGCATGATGCATGTAATAACAACCAATAATCTCTTTCTTACTATGTAGATACTAACCATTTAGCTGCATGTGACCCTATTATCTAGCATGTCTCCAATAAATATCCTAGTTGCATGTCAATAGGGCATATTTTGTTATCTTCGCCCCCTGCCACACACCCTCATGGTGGCTCGCAGGGTACGTAGGTTACGTAGTTGCAGATGTATGACGGGTCTCTGGCCGTGGAATAATCTACGTAAAACTTGCTTTTGTGTGTGATTGAACTCACGAAGGTGACTTACTTAGTATACAAACCCGAGTGAGTGATTGTGTGAGTCACTGTTCGTTTTTATTTGATTCCCTTAATTTTGGTTGTGTAGATTTTGTTACCCTAGTGAGTGAGTGTCTGAGTATATCATTTGCTTCCATTTAAATTTCTTTGTATGCTTAATTTTGTACGAGTGATAGAACTCCCTTACTTAGTATATACTTTTTCCTTGCCCCTTTGTTTTCCTCCGCCCCTTAAAATTACGGCTTTAGGGGATATTTTGTTCATAAATCCATTCTTTGTTAAAATATCAGTGGTGATGCAGAGAAAAATCGATGAATTAATAATAGTATTGAGGAGCATGACGTATTTTTACAGAATTTTATTTAATAATTTACAAAAAAAGAGGAATAAGCGGAAGTGTTGCGTATTTAGGGGGTAGAGTCGTAGAGAATGCAATGCAGCGTTTTTGGGTAGGAGGGAAAATTCAAGCCTGTCACTGCGGTCATAAATCTACCCCCGCAATAAATCAGCAGTACTAACAGATATGACGAATTGAGATATGTTAACTATCTGACCGAGAGATGCATGAAAGATTTAGTTTCACACGCACAATACATGACTGAAGCACAAAGAGTCTAATACTTTTAAAATTTTCGAATCACTCGTCCATTATCTCAATTTCTCCTTGTATATAAGATAATTTTGATGCTTCACCGTAGTTAGCAAAGTAACTTTTTCGGTACTCGGATGGTAGATCACGTTTGAAGAGTAGCAAATTGGTCCTAAGTTTAACATAAATTTTTATCACCACGAGTGTTCATTGCACTTTCAGTAACATTTCAGATTTTATTCCCGTCTTACACATTTATCGAATGAGTGGAAAACGTTGTTTTTATGTTAAATTTTTTTTGTTTTATAAATTAGCTTCATTGCCTAAAAAAATTTCATAAAAGTTAACCAAATTTTTTTCAAATGTTTTCGTTGCAGATTGCTGAACTTATTATTCGGCCCGTGGGAGAAACATTCTGAAATTGTGACAACAAATAACTCATTGTCAGTGCTTTATCTACTTTACGTGGATACTGGACCACAACTGGGGATGCTTGTGCAAGACATATATTATGAAATAATTAGTTAACCACATTTTTAACGATTAATTTTAATCGTTAATCCCAACTATGTTCTTAACCCACATAGGGCGCAGGGCAAGTACGAATGAGTCATTATTCCACGATTGTCCATACGCTTCTTTTGCGTGCACTGCTTATTGATCCGAGCAATCACATAGCTTTTGATGTAAGGTTTATCTATTTTAAACTTGTTTTTGCATTTCTTGCCATCCAGTGGGGAAATGCAATGCATCAATCAATTCATTCGGCGAATGTTGTACCAGAATTTTCGTCAGTTACGAGGTAAATAATTATCCATAACTTTTCACCAGCAGAGACGAGGATCCACCTCGTACTTCGAAAAAGGCAGAATCTTGACCTTTATCTTCTGCGCTTCCAAAAATGAATTTAAATATTTTTTTATGAGAGCTTTCGTGTTTTATTAAAATTTTCTCCATTTTATTCCTGACATAAGTGAGTATGTAATATATCTCTCTGCTGAATATGAAGTAAATATACTAGAGAAACAGATTTCAAGGCATATTGCTACCCCACCCTTCCCCTATACTACACGGGCGTGACTGCTACCCTTCCACTACCCACTCCCTACAGCCTATGGAGACGTGGATCGTCCATCGCGAGGGGTTTACCTACAGCTCCTGTACCGTAAATTACCATCCCACTACCGCCTCCCGACGCGTCGGTAAACCGTGGGTACCACTACCATCCACCTACCTATATGAACCTATATGAATATTCTTTGAACAATCCATGAACCTCACCTGTCTGTGAGTGCCTTTTGGCACTCACAGACAGTTGGAGTTTTTTCGGGGAACGGAGGAAGGGTGGAGAGAAACCCGGCGTCGGCATTAGCCTACTCTTAACGAATGGCGCCAAGGGGACCACGGCTTAACGTCCCATCCGACGGACGGAGTACTGATCTTGAAATGCCCTCCACTAGGTACTCAAGTGGAGACCGGTTTTCCACTGAAAAAATCCGCTACTAATCGAACCCGGGTCCTCGGGATGGGAGGCCAGTACTCAAGCCACCGCACCAACCCGATCCCCGAGTGCCTTTTGAACGTTCATTTCAAATCCTTCTTGAATGACTGTTGAGCATTTTAATAGTCTTCACTGAAAACAATTCAGCATCTAAAAAGCAGGTAAAACATTGGGCTGGAGAAGCTGGGCGAGAATTTCTTCAGCAGGAGAATCAAGACCACGGACTCTGCTGAAAAGTCCTTCATGCCTTGCAATCGACTCAAATTTCAAAAATACTCTAGTAAATTTTACTAATTAACTTTCTAGTCAAAACTAAGCCTTCATCTCTTATTCATTCCCTAACACTAACCTCTGTATTCATTTATTGATCACCCTTGATGAACTGCGTGAGGGGAAAGGTATTAAAAAATTAAGCGCGTGTTCCCTGCACTCAAAATCAGATAAATCAAAGACTGAATGTTCCGACACGGCAGGAGTACGCGTAATACTTTTACTTTAGAAATTTTACGCACTGATATTTGTTGGCCACGTGAAAAAAGTCACCTAGCGTGGGTCATTAACACAGGTTTCCAGAGTGATTTTTAGAATTTTATTATGATTATATTATCTTCCCATATTAATACTGGAATGTTTATATTAGTAGCATAAAGTGTGGTTGTAGTAAACTTGGGTTTTAAGGTACTCCAATAGCTAAGGTTATATCGTACCAAATAAAACAAATTCTTAATATTAAGATGAACACAGCATCCATATCCGAGGCGGGATTCGAACTCACGACTTTCATGTTAACAGTTCGGTAATGTACCAACCAAACTACCACCGTGAGTTACATAGTATTTTTTATTTTCATTGCGCCGGAGTGCAAATTTACACAAACATGTGCGAAGAGGTATTAAGAGTCAATGATTTCAGGAAATTTTGGAAGGGTCTTTTCCTGGTTGAAGACGGTTTGAAGACCTCTTCTTCAAATAAGGAAAACGAAACTTGAAAACACACCTCTTTATTCCAATGTTATTTTACCCCAAGTGATCCACTATGTTCCTGTTATTTACTTGCTAGGAAAAAAGGCGAGTCACTTAGGTAGCATGGCTGTGGGTTGAATTTGAAGTTTTAATGCGAAAGAGTATTTAAAAAATGTAACTCAAAATACGATGAATAAAATTATCAATCAAAAACACTCCATTCATTCACAAACCCAATCCTGATCATATCAAGTTGAAGTGATAAGGGTGACCATAGCTATATCACTGAGTTCTACTATGCCATAAAGTGTTTGTGGCAAGTTGGATGCAGCCGGGCCTTGGTCTTCACCATTGATGAAGATATGAAGAACACCATAATTATTAACCAACAAACCAACTCTGTCTCCTTCCTGAAATAGAAATGAGTCCCATTATATTGAGGTTGTCTCCAGCTGAAAATCACATATCATGGATATCGTTCCTTTACCAAATACTACTACATGATTTCTAATTAGTAAATATTCTCCGTCGATTTAATACATGGAAAGCAAATAATTAATCCAAGAAGGCCTTGGAAAGAATTATCAGCGAAGTAAGATTTGCAAATACATCTCAATGAATTTTTTTATACTAAAAATATTGATTTATTCCGAACATTTACAACCCACAATAAAATTGAAAACTCACGACCCAGGGTTCGGCGCTATGCACCATCATCACTTGATGATGGCTCTCAGTGTCTAAACCTGGGTCGTGAGTTTTCAATTTTATTTTGGTTTGTAAAAGTTCGGAATAAATCAGTTTTCATGATGAAATTCCACAAAGTTACTAGTGAATTTATTTCATTTGTACCTAAAACAGTACCCGAAACAAATTAATTGCTAAATTCTTAATTTACATTTTTGGGTACTGGTTAAGGAAGATCTCCGATGAAAATAAGTACAAGGAGAAAAGTATTGGTTTAAAAATAATTGGTTTAAAATGTTACATTATAGGTATCTACTGTAATGTGGACTGACTTAAGTCCCACGGGCAAAATTGCACGAATCGAAACTCATATGAGGCCGATATTTACACTTGCTATTCATTACACTTTCAATGTATATCTATATCCATTTACATCCATATCAGCCTACCTTTCAAGCCACCTAGAGAGTGTGTGGCAGAGGGTGGGTTTATGTCATTAACAAAATCGCCTTCCCTTTCGCGATACTTGATGCACATCGTAAATTGAAAATCAGATGAGATTCGTAAACTGTTGAGAGAAACCTCAGAAACCTTAACGGACTATCCTCTCTGCTGAATTTACGAAGGGAAAAATAGTCTTTTAAATGAAAAATAGCTCATTTATAATCAAAATATTTAAAAAAAGTCATGAAATTTTACATGAAAAGATACATATTATATTTATGAAAAAAAATCACTGTGCATATTATGTTGTGACTTCTATTCCGCCATTTATTGGTGCGTATTAAACATAAAAATGAAAATGGTTTTAACCTAAGGCATGATAAAAATCGCACACATTCAGCATTTTGTGAAATCAAGAGAATAAGGGTGAAAATCCAAAGGGCGGTGGAGCAGTATAAGCTTCCATTGTGCAATATATAAGATAAACTCTTAGAAAAAAGTGTGCCACATAGGGGGTTCAAAGACGTGTATGTAGTATCCCTGAAGTGTGGTTTAAGAAGCGCTTGTGGCGTGCTGGGATGCAAAGATGGAAGGTCTTATATGAAGCATAACATTGTGTTGCACCAAAACTTGGATCTTAAGGAAATAAGATGAACCAAAAGACTTTTTGGGCTTCGAGATTTTGGTATGGAGAATGTAACGTAAGTGGGGAGAAAGACGAACAGGGAAGGGCAGAGCTGCTAAGGGAAGAAAGGATATTCCCTAAGGAATCCTAAGGGAATAGTCCTAATCCCAAGGACCTAGCCACGTTGAATCACTGGTTCCTGTCAGATTACCGAAGTTAAGCAACGTTGGGCCGGGACGGAGGTTGGTTGGGTGTCCCTCCTCCATACCTCTACCGCGGTGCTCTTGTCCCCTGTCTGCAAGTATGAGCAGGATAAACGTGGGTTGGTACAATGGATCTAAAGAGGTCGCAGCCCACCCACTCATTTTACATTTTTACATTAAGGGAATTAGGAGCGGGCTAATTGAGTGGATGGAGGAGGTATTGAGGAATCAGGGTTTGTTCAAGGATGTGATTGAGGGAAGAAAGTTGAGCAAGTGAAACAGAGAGAGAAGTACGGGTAGTTTGAGTAAAATAAATGAAAGGAGGAAGCATACACGGCTGAAGAAGTGTATCATGATAAGGGTCATAATAAGAATGTAATGTCCATATAACCCGACGATAACCAGTAGATCATAAGTAATAATAATGGTTCCTCCTAATAAATGTGCTATAAAAAATCTAAATTTTGTATCTTCTATAAACGGGTAAAACTCTCATGAATCTTAGACAAATGCATTTGCCTAAATTCTTCAAGATTTTCAGCCGAGGATGTTTTTAAAAATATTGCTGAAAAAGAACTCGTGCACAAGTGCAAAAATGTATCAGTACTTTGAAGCAGACTTCGATAAAATAATTTGGGATGCATTGCAATGTTTAACAGATATGGAATCTCGAGTGTCAGTCTATATCTAGAACAGGAGTGACATAAATGTTAAAAGTGATAAAAAAATTTCAGGTAAAGTGATACCTAACCCAGAAAAAGTTCGAGATGTTTTTTTTAAGATAACATGAAAATAGGAACTGTAACTTTGTCTAATTAAAGAACGATGTCTACCGTATGACCTATGAATTGGGTTTCTCATAAGCTGAAACAAACCAAGGACATTTGAATGGATGACTTGTGTCTTCACATATGCAGCTAGAGTTGGTAGGGAGAAGCAATGGCGATTGTTACATCCGTGAATTTAGAGAGAATGTATCAAGTGTGATTCGTTGACTGTTTTTGACATCTATCATTAAATAAAAAATAAAAATTACTTTTGAATAAATGGCATTTTAGAACCATGGACGATTGCCAGGGAAAATGTTTTTTGGCATACTACATGCCATTCAGTGGATTGTCTTGTCTGCTCTACTAAATTATTTAAAATGAATTGTTTTTTTAAAAATCTTATCAATGATTTCCATTAGCCTTTGATGACTTAAAGTTTTCTGGAAATATGTAACCAAAATACACCGAGAAATATTATAAAAATCTGTTAAAAACGACGAATCTCCCTATTTCACGGTACTTCCGAGTGAAAATTGTTTAAAGGATAAAGTAAAATTACTCTTAGGAATAGTGACGACTGAAAATATTCATGTACAGTTTCTTATTTATGCAAGAATCTCCTGCAGATTTTAACTTTATCTTCGTAATAAGATGATGATTAGTGCATTCATATTAGCATTAGAGGCAATTATGGTCTAAGCCAATGTCAATTTCTAGCTTAATGCATCATCAGAGTAATTACCAATGCCTTGAAGAGACCGTTTAAAATCTTATGCAAAATTATACTCACCTTGAGCTTGTCTAGATTTTGGCCATAATTTTCAATTGCAAGCGATGCACTCTGATACAAGTTTGCATGAAACATCATCAACAGCAACATTCCATTTTCTCGCCTGTAAATGAAAAATAAGGCTATTATTCGTTCGATGGGGAATATTTTGGAGATCGATGAAAAATTGAGGTTCAAATACTTTGACGAAATATTTCTTCAGAATAAGCCCTCGAGAAATAAAAAATTTGCATTTCACGAAGAATTAAAGATGGCATTGAACTATTTATTGCCTTAGTTTTGAAAGAAGTGATCACTTACAATGAATTTAGCCTGCAAAATTGGATATAATCATTCATTTATATTAACTTTATTTTGAAATTCCCAATTATTAGCAGAGATATGTGATGTTGGAAAGTTTCAGCTTCTAATTCACCATTTGGAATGAAGCGCCAACTTCTTGCTTTGGTCAAACCTTTCTTAGCGGACACCTCCAAACAACAGAAATCTTCTGTAAATGGACAAGTTTCCAATTCTCCAGCAGGAAAACATGGGAGGCTTATGACATAACTCCTCTAAATAGTACACAATTTTGCCAAGGGACACGGGCAACAGAAAAAACATTGTCCATTAATTGACTCCATTAACGGTCACTCTTGGTGAACTATTGTACAAAAACTTTCGCTACCCCTGAATACCATAGCTAACTTGCTGGGGTCACATAAAAATAATCCCAGCTAGCAAATCTCTAAACCGTAACCTATGATTTTATCATAATTCGTCACATTTTTCTAACTTACTTCATGCTATGTATATGAGCTGGTATAGTAGATGGCTTAGGAATATAGGAGGTGACTCCTATTCCCATGTTCCATCCATGCGAACTTAGTTTCTTGTCAAGTCTCACTTCAAGCATTTCATTTCTTCTCAGTGGTCTGTGAGTAAACGACACGCCATTATGAGGTTCATTCAGCCTGTAAAAAAATTTCCATTTGGTCAAGTGATTGACGTGGTCGGTTGAATCAGGGAGTCACCAAGGTACTCTTCACACTGTAAAAAGTAGATCTGATTTTAAGGTACAAAAGCGATCTGAATTTCAGATGCAACAATTTTAAGACAGGGTATGTTGAATTTCAGCAGTAATATCTTGTCTAAAAATAAGGCAGGTGAACGGCTAAAAATCAGACCATCCAGAATCCTGCTTCCTCTGCTTCCTGCTCAACTGCTCCTGTACCAACCATCCATGTTCCTGCCTCTTCCGTACCTTAAATCCGTGTTCCTGCCTTACAACCAGACAGTGCTTAAATTCAGATCGCACTGAAAATCAGATCAACTTTTTACAGTGCATGAAATTGAGTTTTTTCTACAAAATAATACATGATGTCCGTTTAACTTTTAAAATTCAATCTAAAAATCAACGTGCAAGCGTTTTCACCAACTTTATCTTCTGCAGTGATCTGCCATCATTACTAATGGCTGCATTTTTTCCACATATAGGGTTGAACTTAAGTTGATCGGTGTCGTGCTGAGTGGCTGCTGAAAAAAATATTATCTTGAAAGTTTTTATTTCATTGATCTTTGATGCGATCGGTGGCCATATTTAAGTGATAATTGGTGTGCAGTAGTTTAATGCATTCATTTAGATTCATGAGTCTTTTTATTTTTGCTTAAATAAGTGTTCAATTTATGTTTATGAATTGGTAAATTCTGTGAAACCATTTACTTTATCTAATTATAAAACTTAGCAGTTATTTCCTTAGAATATATGTGATTTGTACGACACTGCGTGATAAATCAGTTTAACTGAGAGCATTTAAAAAAAATAAAATATTTTGATAAGTCGGCTTTCAATGAGATGAGAATCATGGTGACTTTGTGGAGTTCCATTTAACCATAAATGAATTGACTTTTACAAACCACCGGGTCAATAATACAGTTGTACCCCTCATTGTATTCTTGTTGTATCTCCTCAAATAATTTTCTCGTGTATCTTATAAATAGTGTTCTTTGTTTAATAAATAATTGAAATCCTGACCTTCGAAGCAGATTGCTGTAATAAACACTTTTGATTTATGCGACACAAGCAATTTAAGGAATATAAAATAACATGGCTCTGTCATTATATGACTTTGTGTCTGGGAAATATGCCACGTGCCTGGCATAATAATCGAAGCATGGCAAATCAGTCAGCACTTTCACAAAATACACTACTGTGACATGTAGTTATCCTGCAAATGCAACTAAGTATGCCCATCACCCTCAAAAAAACCATTCTTAAAATGGACTTCAACTCTGTTCTCTTCAGTTTTCCTTCTAGTCGACTGAAAATATCTGCCAATCAGAAAGCAAAGTGGACTTTTCTCTGCCATTGCTTTAGGTCTGCAGCTCTATTCCTTTCTCTCCATGTTTCTTTCTTTCTTATACGCCAGCACATACCCAAATTCTAAAGAAATCTACTTCGCGGACGAATATTACATGCGATACTCAATTAAATGTGCAAAAGAAACGGGTCGGTTCCCTATGCTGACTTGCCAACTCATGAGCAAATGCGCCACGAGCTTCAACTGAGAACATGCAGCGTAGTTTGCAGCACATGCACAAAAATCCTGCAAGTTATGAAACTGAATTAGCTCCGAATAATGTAATAAAACCATTAAGAGGTATCCATTATCTTCGATTTCTATGAAAGAATTGAAAATTCTATCGCAGTTAAAATCCAATGGAGTGGCTATTCAATTTTACCTATTCAATACGGCATTGGTGATATTTTTATTTGCCCTTGTGTCCTCGCGAAATGATTGTGCCATTAGTCCACTCACCTTTGATTATTCCAACCAAACGAACAGCGTCGTTGCCCTCGCAACGGTACGAGCTCTGCTTCAGGTCCAAGGTTATGTTATTTACATTCGAGCCGTCATTGGAAGCTTGATAAGTAGTCACCCACTGACCATCCGTGCCCTTCTTGCTGTTGATGAATAGATGCAGTGTGTGGTCGGAATCTGGTGCATTGGAGCAGGTGTGGTCACCGATAGCCTTTGGCAATTCGCCACTCACGATTATAAATATGGACAGTGTTCCCAAGAAGAAATACACCATGTCTGCTTCAGAATTTTGGTGCTTGCGAATGACCGCGAATACTCAAAAGATGTTGAAACTCGAATTAGTCCAATTTTGAGGAGTTCTTATTTATATTCATCGCAATATAATGTTTACTATGGGCGAAACTCCCTCAGCAATTGATCTATCAGATGGTTACGGGTCAGAAGGGGTCGTTTCCTTAGTAATTTAATTCTAAATTATCGATTTTTTGTGAAATTGTGCCATTGCTTTAGATGACTCTGTGGACCTTACGGATCAAGCATAAAGTAACCTTGTCTAAAAATTCTTAATGCTCTGATTGCTAGCATGTCACTGTGTATCTTGCTTGTCAAATATGACCCAATCGTGTTTCTCAGCACTCTATTCCGACTGTGACCCCTTCGGATCACAACTCTCTCGTGGTGAACTGGAACGTGAAGGCCCAACGAGGATCCAAAAAATGTAGAATTGGAATATGAAAGTGGAGTATAGAATAATAGAGGGATCAAGTCGAAAACTATGAGGTAATACCGCATAAAATCTCAGGTCATGGAGATAACCTGGAAGAGCGTAGACTACGGGTATTTCGAGTGTTGAGGGAAGAAGTGGCGAATGAAAATAAAATGAGCGATTGAAATAATTGCACTACACCCTTAGTCTGCAGTCTGCATTGGTGACGTAAAATAAGGAATAACGCCGTGAGCACCACTTTGAATTTCTTTTATTCATTGTGAACGGCCCTGATTATTCTTAGCGTGAGGTTGACACGTGTTACATCCAGGGTCTTTTGAAAATAAATTACAGATGAGTTCATTAACTAATTCTCATTTTCCGTGATGGATAACTCCAAACTAAATTATACGTGAAACCATCTGCTCTGAGTTGGTGCATTGAGTTTTAGGTTTTAACCGTACTCTGCCTCTTTACACTCTTCATCTCAAGATGAATTTTCTCGACAGAAGTATACTTCTCCTCAAGTATTTATCTTTCTATTCAGCTGTTAGACTTTTATGACTAATTTATGTCTTACTATCATAAATACTATTTACTCAACACTACTCGCATTAACTATAGTTAATGATATATTAGAGATTATATGAGATGTTTGATATACGAGTTTGGAAGTAAGGAAGCACCTCATCTAAAGTATGCTACTTAATGGCAATAAAACGTAGATAATAGCAGTAGCGGAGCGGTCACCACGGTAAACATTTGCAATGTGGTGTTATAGAAAAATAATGAAGATAAAATGGATCACTTGAGTAATGATCGTGTAGAAGAATGGAGGAAAAGCGAAGTCGATAAAAACTTGAATTAAAAGACGAGACTACGTAATCGGCCATATCTTTAGACATAATGGCTGATAATGACAGTCACCGAGGGAAAAAATTATGGGTAAAAAATAGCTAATTTAGGCCGAGTATGAAATACATGGAGCAAAAAGTGAAGGATGTAAAAGAAAGGATTTAAACACAATTAAATGAATTGGCCGATTGGAGAATTGAGTGAATAGTTGCTTTCAATCAATCTTAGTTTTTAATTGACATTTGATTTACGTATTCTAAGTGCACATATTTATGTCAAAAGCCTCATAGTTGATCAAATAACGAGCTACTTATAGTCTCACTGTACTCTCCATAATATTTGTCTAGAGACGAAACTTTTCTCCTATACACTCGCTTTTTTCTGGATTTAAAATTCATATCGGAGCATTCGCGTATCTAGAAGAAGCGTTTGAAGGGGGGAGGGGGGGTCACCGCCGAAATCCCCATCTAAACGGGGAGTCCGGGAATTTTTACAACTATATATTTTTTTACCAATGGGGGTGGGGGTATAACCCCCAAGCCCCCCCCCCCCCCTGGATACGCCTATGATCGGAGGATTATTTCCATTCCACTGCTAATGACTCTTTGTTTATAACTGGCATTACTCACTATACAATTTGGCAACAAGGTTCCGTGTTATCCACCGTAGGGTGTGAGAAGATGTTATTTTAATTTTTTCTACAAACTTCTGAGCAGAATAAAAATAAAAACAACGCACTTTGTAAGATTCCACGAGTAATTATTGGCCTCAACCATTTTCCGCATTAAAATCGACAACATTCTGGAGAGGACTGGTTCAGATTTATTCTTAAGAGTTGAATTCTGATCGTGTCGCAGTTCTACAAAGTCAGTCCGTCTACGATTACCATAATTCTGAGAAAGGTTCGCAAATCCGTTGACGTTCCATGCCATCTGAGATATTACGGCAGGGAATGAAGGTGGGTGACTGAGTGTTATATGAGGATCTCAGATAGGATTTCAGAAAGGAAGGGCAACTTGGTAGGCAATTTCAGTGATGAGAATATAAGTGGAAAAAAATTAGAATGAAATCAGGGTGTATTAGTGCGTTTTGTTGATTTCGGTTTGGTGTAGTAGTTATAGAACTGGCTTCTCACCGGGAAGGCCTAGGTCCGAATCCCGACAGTGAAAGATATTTTTCATAGGTAAACTGACCCTAACTTGAGGGATTTTGGAGATTTTTCGAGTACAGTACTCCATCCATCAGATAAGACGTTAAGCCGAAGTACTACCCTTGGCGGTTTTCGTCAAAATCAGGCTAATGGCAACGCCAGGATTCTTTCCACCCTGAATCCTTTCCCTTCCATTCCTATCCTTATACCTTTCCTCCCAGTCTGAATCGTCTATTAGTGTGGGTACAGTTTTGAAAACAAACATGAAAATTCTGAGCACACCAAGGACCTATAAAATTCTATGAAAAGTAGACAATGGCACTTATGCCACCCTGAAAAAGACGGGGGAAATGTATTCACAAAAATGGATATTCACGAAACGCATCCCGGAAAAGAAGTAAATTTTTCACAGGTTTAAAAAGACTCCTGATTATTCCACAATTATTTTATTCCACATTTATGTATTGTGTTTCAGTAGTTTTCATATTGGAAGTACTAGTAGGTTACTCAAAAAGCGATTGCATACACAGAATTATACAGTTCAGCAAAAGTATTTTTTAGTACCCAGAAATTCATGAAAAAATCCATTCACCAATCGAATCCTGATCATTTCAAGTTTTGGAGACAAGAGTGGCCTTAGCTACATCACTGAGTTCCACGATACCGTACAGTGTTTGCGGTAAGTTTGATGCAGCCGGACCTTGGTCTTCACCATTGATAAAAACGTGAAGAACTCCGTAATTATTAACCAGCAAGCCAGCCCGATCTCCCTCCTGAAATAAAATATTATTCGTTCATATTGTGTGTTTCCTAGCTTTTAAAAAGAACATAAACATGTCATGTTGATTGTTGTAATCACTAATTTAATTACCAAATGTCACAACTTGACATATTATCAGCATATTCCGACCATATTCTACATTGTATAATTTTGCCGCCGCATTCGGATTCTCCCGGTATGCCGGGAACCGTAAGTATGACTTTACAACGCATACGAGATTAAACTTATAGTGCTATAGTTTTTGCATGGATACATGTTGTCCTAGAAAGTGATATATCAAGGAATTCTTTTTAAAAAATGTGATTTTTTTCAGTTTGATCGTATTTCAATAATTTTATAATTCATTAAAAGTACCAAATATAGCGTGAAGGACTTCTCTACTAACAAGTGGATAAAGCTTTCGATCTGTCAAATGCCTTTTCAGTATCAACAAAATAAAAAGAACATCCTGAGTATATTTTGAGAACCTTTCCACAAATAGATATCCTCATCGCTGCAATTGCAGACCGAGTTTACCTTCCCTTGTTATATCTAAATTGATCTAGATAGCAGTTTGCCCTCTTTTCCTTTCTTCAGTTGATGACCCCAAGTACGACTTCAAAACGCATGCAAGATTAAACTTATAAGCCTTTAGTCTTTTCATTTCCTTACTACCTTCATTTTGGATGCAGGATTTAACACACTTTTTACAAAATGTTCCGGTCAAACTTTCTTTTTAACTATCCAGTCAATAAATGCCATGAAAATCCCATCTTCCACCTCTCCTAGGTTCTTCAGTAACTCACATGGGATTTAATCAATCCCTACTCCTTTTCTAGCCCCCAATTCTAGCAGTGCTTTCTCTCTCGCTATTTGGTGTTCCCTATGCCAACCTACCCTTATCTATGTCCTTTTCCTCATCTATGACCAAGCTCCTAGGTCCATTTTCAACATGTTACAGTTCCTCCACGTATTCCCTCCACCCATGCTGACTCTTCTGTATCCATCAGCTACATGCCCATCCTCCCCTCTAGACAGGGTTCCAATTTCCTTCTCTTGACTGCAGATAAAATTCTTACCATACAGCAAAGGACACCAATTTTTCTATCTCTTTGAAGCCTCTACGTTTCTTCTCGTTACCCCTTCAAACGCTTTTACTTCACTCTATTTGTTTCTCTCAAGACTTTCACCACCAACCTTGCACCAAAATACAACACATGAGAACATTATTATTGGCAATAGATGTAACTCTTAGGTAACCTTTAGTCACACTCGGTTTTAGCTTCAAAAGTTCAATATCTAATTTCTGAATTATACCTAATAATACGCACCTTACTTCTACATTCACTTACCTTAAGATTGTTCAGGTTTTTGGCGTAATTTTCAATTGAAAGTGTGGTATTTACATACATGTTTGCATGAAACATCATGTATATCCAATTTGCTTGCCTAGAGTAGATAAATAAGGTAATTATTCGTTTGTGGGATGTGCCTTGAAGGTCTATGTTAAATTAAGGCAAAACACTTGGACCAAATATTGCTTCAATGAGAGAAGTCTGGGCATCAAATAATTAGTATTTTTAGGGTAGGAAAGATGCCATTGCAATATTCCATTTTCGTTTGGAAGGAGCCTTGATTGTCTCGGCCAAAGAGGTGACAAATTTGGCACTGAACTGTCACATTACATTATTTTTACGCTTTTCTGGCATCTTACTACACTTTATAATATTTGAAGGTTTCATTAGCTGCATACTTTCTGCGCATCTCAAACAGTAACTCCCTAGCCAGTACTTTCCCAAACCATGAAATATGATTGTTTTCTTCAACATAATGACATTTTTTTTGACTTACTTTAGCCTATGTATATGGTCTGGAAGAGTAGATGAGTCAGGGGTGTATGTTGTTGCTCCAATTCCCAAGGCCCAGCCGTGTGAACCTAACTTCTTGTCCAGTCTCACTTCCATAAGTTCATTCCTTCTTAGAGGTCGATTAGTAAACAATATGCCATTAAGAGCATCATTCATCCTATAAGGCAAACAGATTTTCCATTTGATCCCTTGCGTGAAATACATAAATATGTATAATAGTAAGTCGCCGAAAAAACATTGACGCTTTATAATTCCCACCTATACTAATTGTTGAAGCTGAAATATAATTTTCGATCATAATGTTACATTTAGGGTTGAAAAATTTGCACTTACTTTATCTTCTGAGCCGATTTCCCATCATCACTGATAGCTGCATTCTTTCCACATATAGGGTTGAACTTAAGTTGGCCGATGTCATGAATTTTAGTAGCTGAAAAGATATAATTTCGTATTTTTTACAAATAATCCGCGATACAACCGGTTTACGCGCCGTATGACTTCAATGAAGTTTGATGCGTAGTATTTTTATACATATACTAAGATTTATGGAACGTTTAACGTTTAGCGTACATAAACTTTAAATTCATGATCCGCATTGATAAATTACGGGGAGCCTTATGAGAGTGATAATGTACTCCTTTTCATGTTGATCTACTTCATTTTGCACTGACGAATCTGAGATGTTCTAAGTGCCAAAAGGATTTAAAATTCTATAAGTCCAAGCCGAGTGCATTCAATCTTCTCACCTTTGATTACTCCAACCAAACGAACAGCCTCGTTGCCCTCGCAACGGTATGAGCTCTGCCTCAGGTCCAAAGTGATATTGTCTACGTTAGAGCCGTCGTTGGAAGCTTGATAAGTCGTCACCCACTGACCATCCGTGTCCTTCTTGCTGTTGATGAATAGATGCAGTTTGTGGTCCGAATCTAATGCATTTGAGCAGGTGTGTTCACCGAATACCTTAGGTAATACACCACTCACGATGGTGAAAATTACAAGGATCTTCGGGAAGAAATACGCCATGTCTACTTCGGGATTTCAGAACTTCCCAGCGGCCGTGTTTGTAACAATGTGCACAGTATGCTCAGGATGGGTCGAAACTCAATAAGTCAAAGTGGGAGGAGAAATTTCATTTATATTCTCTTTGATGAGGAATATCTCAGCTGTGGTTGTCTTTCGACAATAAATCTTCTAGATTTGTTCAGGGTGAAAGGGGCCGCATCCTAAGTAAACGATCAACAATTCTGCTTAATTATATTTTTTATTTATCAAGACATTTGTAAATGTCTCTGTGGACGCTACGGATCAAGAAGAATACAGCCTCTTCCTTTACACACAAACGCTCTGTTATTTGTCTGCGTCTCACAAGCAAACTCCTTCTCTCGCTGCTTGTCATGTGTCTTATAATGAATTATGAGTAGCCAAAATTAATTGAACTGGTACACAAAAAATGTGTGCACTTCATTCTGACTGTGACCTCTCTGATCGAAACACTCTTGTTATGTCGTGAAAGTCAAAGATGATTTGAAAATAGCATGGTTTTATTATGGTGGAATAATTAGATGAAATAATGCGAGCTTCTAATTTGGCTAGAATGAAATTGTCCGAAGACTGGGAAATCCAAATGCCAAATTAATGATGGAAAAGGATGACTCCGAAACCAGTTTTTCGATTGTCTAAGCAATCATCGACGGGTAGAGCAAGGTGCTGACCTGTTTCACCTTGCTCTACCCGTCGATGATTGCTTAGACAATCGAAAAACTGGTTTCGGAGTCATCCTTTTCCATCATTAATTTGGCATTTGAATTTCCCAGTCTTCGGACAATTTCATGGTGGAATAATAGCGGATGAGAATGTTTCGAGATTTAAAACAATGCTTGCAGAAGTCGGCACGTAACCAGAGTTATGAAGATAATGAGAGGAAAAACTCCAACGCATTTCTTATGACTGAAATCATATCTCCAGTTAACCTTACGTTTATAAATCCAAAAATTGATCTTGGCCTAGAAAGTGGATCACACTATTTTCCATTCTTTTGTCGATGATTCTAAGAACAACCTTCGTGATATGCGAGATAAAATTTAAAGTCCTATCGTATTTGTAGTTTTTTGTTGATAATATTACAATTTCGACAAAATGTTCCATTCAAACTCCCTCCTCAAATATCAAGCAAGTAATGTCCATCGAAATCGTCATTTTCCACCCCTTTCCTGGGTTCTTCAGTAACTCGAATATGATATATCAATCCCCACCTCTTTCATCACCTTAAATTTCTCTTCATTGCCTTGCATTCTCTCTTTTAATTTGATATTCCTGCTATAGCAGACAATCCTCAATTACCTCAGTTACGACTTACCCCGTCCCACGTGCTGCACGAAATCGTTTTCCATTTCTTAATTCCGGGGATAGCTTTCCTTTCCCTGGAGTCTCTACATTTTCGCACATTGCCCTCTTTTGTACTGCTATTCTTGCTATTTCTTTTCTCCCTTTGTTTCTCTCCTAGGTCTCTTGTTTATGTTCACGTATCTTTTTCCACTTACCTCCGTGCATCGTTTTTATTTCCTTATTTTCTCAATCGCCACCATTATTTTTTTTCTTGTCCATGGCTCCTTCATCTTCTGGCGTATTTTTCTCTACAGCTCCTCACTGTAAAAAGTAGATCTGATTTTAAGGTACAAAAGCGATCTGAATTTCAGATGCAACAATTTTAAGACAGGGTATGTTGAATTTCAGCAGTAATATCTTGTCTAAAAATAAGGCAGGTGAACGGCTGAAAATCAGACCATCCAGAATCCTGCTTCCTCTGCTTCCTGCTCAACTGCTCCTGTACCAACCATCCATGTTCCTGCCTCTTCCGTACCTTAAATCCGTGTTCCTGCCTTACAACCAGACAGCGCTTAAATTCAGATCGCACTGAAAATCAGATCAACTTTTTACAGTGCTCTAATCGCTGTCTTCATTCTTTCACACCTTTCCTCATCCTTATTCCTTCCTAAGACTAGTGGACTCAGACAATATAAAAGTGAATGCTGAAGACTTCGGGGCTGAGGGTCGTTTAAGCGGTTACGATATTGGCATCTCACCTACGTCTACATCCACACCCTAACCCTACGAGCCAATGAAGGGGCGAATGGCAAGGGATGTCAGGTCACCTCTGCTTAAATTCATTGTCATTTGATTAATGAGAAAGGGAACGATTAAAGGAACAGAAGATAGGATTCCGATAGTTGGAAATACTAATATTTGGTCATCGCTAGTCAAAAATCCTGAGCTTTGTTTTTCACAGCTCTCCAGTCTCCTATCAGATAATCTCTTTCTATTAACGTTTGTCTTCCCTTTCACACCCGTCGTCACTTGCTCTATGTAAGTATCTCATTCGAGGCCTTCCATTTCCATTCTGCCCGATCACTTTTCATTCCACGGTTGTATTTATCAGGCCATAATGTCTCATAATGTGGCCGATTAAGTTGTCTCGCCTTTTTCTCAGGGTTTTAGATGAGTATTCTTTCCTCTCACTCTTCTAAGGACTTCCACGTTACTCACACGGTCGATCTATTCAATTTTCATCATTCTTCTGTAGCACCACATTTCGAATGCTTCCACCCTCGACTTCTCCGCTGCCGTCATTTTCCATGCCTCACTACCGTGAGGCACAAGAACTTTCATCAATAGAATAAGAAATAAAGCAAAAATATGACTGAAATTGGACCCATAAATTTGCTGTATTCTTATGATAAATAATTTATAATATCATAAGATCACATAGTCAACAATTGAATCGTTTAACTTATATGTAATTAATCAAAATGTTTCTTTAATATATTATTATTATTTACGTAAATGACATATCTTCATAGGCCTAGCATTATCTTGAATGTTTACATTCTCAGGAAAAATTGAGCGAGGTCGACCTCGTCTTTTACGAAATTGTGTCGACTTAAATCCCTTATGAATTTTTGTTTTCCTTGGACTCAACCCTTGATATTTTTAACCGATTTCTCTAATTAATGGAGAATAACCATGCTTAGCTTGATGCTGAGGCATAAAAAACAGTTTTATTTTTATTTTGCCCTGCTTTTTTCGATCTAACAATAAGCCAACTCACTGTGTACCGGAATTTGTGGCATTCCATTGTCGTTCAATATAATTAAATGAAAGTTTTACACGACGAAGTAGAATTCTTTTCACTTTCTTGAGAACGGAAGGCTTTTCATTAAAATACAGCCATTTATCAATGTTGGTATTGAAAGTCTTGAGTTGGCGTTGAAGTCTTGAATGTATGACCGTTAAAAATGTTTGAAATTTGAAGTATGTGGTTGCGAGATGAATGCAGGGAAAAGGGCGGAACATCGATTTTCCCTAGAAAATAGGACTGCTTGTTTTATCGTGATTCATTTGGTGGTACGATGGTTTCATTATTTTTTCTGCTGCTGGAATCGTTAATTAGTGACTTTTCCATACTCATTCTTGGAGCCTTAATAATGAAGACAAGTTTCATTGCTTCCCTTATTTATTAACAGCTAGCTGAAGGTGCCCGTTGAAATTAAATGGGAGGGAGAAATATAATAATTACAAATTGTATTAAGAAATTTCAACATTTTTCGTGAAGGGGCGAAAATAAACTTGTGTTATGGGTCAAAGTCACTATCGGAACCATAAATATAATTTGTATCAATGTAAACATCTAATTACTACCTGGACTCATACCTGGGTCTTTACAAAAAGGTGAATTTGAGGTATTTTGAAACTTATGTTACAGGTCAGAAGAAATAATGGAGGTTAGGGGGGTGCATACGAATGTCTTGTCTATTGTTTACAATGAGGCCAGTTTTCGGTTTTTTGGGAGTGATAGCACCCACCTCTACGGCAAAAAAATGTTCTCTGGCCTTTTATGTATGTTATGTTTGTCTCAATTCTCCAACTTCATGACAGTGGCGTCAATGATCTTCCAACGGACGACTTCATGAGTAGGATATCATTGATGCATTTTATTCCAATTTGAGTAAATTCTATTCTTATTACCTAGTACTGATTTAGCCTACTTAAACCAGGTACTCGTCGCTTGGTTGCGCATATTCACACTTTCTACTGTGTATTTGACGTCTAATTATATCATAATTCTTTTTTATCTTGCTACTCTTATTTTCGATTAGGCCTCATTTACATTTCTTATCACGTTCTTGTGTCTCAAAAAAACAACAATTTTAAAAGCGTTCCACCTTAGAACGCGGTATAAATCCATAAAATATTCACCTTTTGAATCCCGCAGAAACTTTCACTTAATTAATTTTAGTTTTACCGAATGCAAACCTATTTTATCTGGGAGCAGCGCGAAAAGTAAGCCCGTGTGATTTTTCCGAATGAAATGGGCGATCTAGGTTCAAGAATTAGCTGCAATATTTCTTTTGCACCTTTCAATATCTTCACGAAAAAAACAATGCTGTTTACGGCATTGCTTTTGGACGAACATTTTTACCATCATTGCAATAGCATCAATGAACATCCCACGGATACGTAATGAGACATTATGCTCTATCTGATTTGAATTTCATTACCTGTTTTTTTGTTAAACTCTCTCAAATCTCAAGCTATCTCCATCGACGACGATTTCGGATGCCTTCCATCTCTTTTCTTCGTGTCCCAGGTCGGTTCAAGGTTCAAATGCACAAACCCGTATAGAAATAAAAAAAACACTCACAATTTGAGCACCACTGAAGCATTCATTTAAATACTCGTCATTTTAACCGAATGCAAACCTTCTAAATCCGTGAGTAGCGCTAGCAGTCAGCACTTATCTTTGTGCCGAAAAATATGGCTGACCATGCTTCACGAATACCCCACAATGCCTTCAGTACCTTCCTATATCCTCGCGAATAGCACAATGGGGGCGTTTACTCGGAACCGAATTCGCAATTTTGTACACGAAATCGTTAGATGAAAACAACAAAAGAATTTTAGTGAAAAAATTAATCTTCTAACCACAACCATTCACTCATAAATCAAAAATTAAAATAAGCAAAAGGTGACGCCCACCGAAAAAGCCCCTGTGATATCATTGACGTCATTTTCCTCCCGTCCTTGACTGCTTATCTTGGAAGCGATGGGAGTGGAGGGGGGTTCTCGGAAGGTCTGCTCGCACAGATGCTGTCGCAACTGTCTCATTGGCCGAGTCAGCTTTGTCCCCCCCCATTGCGATAAGGCAAAGTAGCTTTGCGGGCTCAGTTGTGATTTGACGAAGTCGATATACGTCAGAGGTTGCACCACACCCACTTTTCCGAAAGGGTTAAAAACATCAGTTTTTCGCCGCTTATAACTCGGGAAATAATTGACGGATTCAAAAACGGTAAAATACGCGTCTTTTTATTTTACAAACTCTATCAGATTCGGCAATAAAAAAAATATTTTAAACGACCCCATTCCGTTTACGACATCTCTCTATGACGAACTGTTTAAGCGTCAACGATGTTTTCATTTCGGAGACGACAATGGCGAAGGCCTTAGCAACGCTCGGAAAAGATCCAAAAAAAACAGTAAATTTCAACGTAAATTACACATTGCCCAGAAACCTCCAGAACAAAGAGTAAATCGATTAATAGAATAAGAAAGTTTAAACATTTTCCCATTAAATGCAGGAAGAATGAAAGAAATCGATTAATATTTAGTTATGTTACTGAGCGAAATAAAAAACTTGCGCTAGGATAAATTGAAAAAGTCGATTTAAATCAATGTAAATACATAATTGGCGCCAGGAATCGGACCCGGGCCCTGGGCCGTTTTTAATATAGCATATAGCACCTTTTAGTGTATACGCTAGAATCCTACAAAATTTCAGCTCCATCGGTTCCGTGGTTTTTGAGATGCGTAACGAACATAGAACTGGCAGACAGACAGACACCACTTCATTTATATACATATATTGGTATGGTTGTGGTATGGTAATGGAGTACTGACCCTCCAACACAAGGGCCTGTAGAGTAGCAGGGATTTTCAGTACAATATCAATCCCTACTTGGATTCTATGCGCTAGAGTTTCATAATTAATATTCCATCCGACTCCATCCAGCAAATTTGCCTTTTATTAATGGTTGGCATAAGGTGACTACCCATCCTTCATGAAACAAATGAAGTCAACTACCAGTCGCCTCTTCCTAGTAACCCTTACTGTTACCATCGGTGACTACCCTGGCTTGTGAATAGTTAGTCTTAAGCGCTAGTATTAGTCAATTACTTTTAGAAAAATATCTCTGCTCTGATGTTTTTAAATTCCAAAATCATCAAAACATGTAACTTTCCCTCTTATTGTTCAAATTTAATTGCAATAAATGAATTCTTTGCCTGCTTTTATACAGAAAACACTGAAGTAGGGGCTGTTTTACCAAATAAAAATATCTTCCACTGCCGGGATTCGGACCTATCTCCTCGATATCCGGTGCCCTGGTGAGATGCCAGTATCGTAACCACTACAACAACCTGATCTCCCCCCTCGTAAGTGCTTTCCCGATCAGCTGTGAATGATGGTCGAAGAACTCCATTTAACCTATTATGTGGAGAGGGACTTGGCTGCTCTCTGGGATTCAAGGCCCAGTGCAAATGTACTCCCATACGAATTTTTCCGTGAGGCATTTTACAGTCCATATTCTTCCTTGCGCCTCCTTGGCAGAGGAGGCCCTTCCTGGAGAAGCAGTTTCCCCTCCTACCGAAAAAATGCTGCCAAAAATACGTCGCGCCACCTGGCGAATTTTCAACGAAACATTCAGTTGTATGGGGACTGTGCATGGAGGTACATCGTCAGATTCAATAGGTAAGGTCTTGCTATGACTAATACTGTCCATTTCGTTATATTTTTCTAGATAATATTGCTAGGTTGTTACTAGTATTGCTTTCTTTCATGAGGTAAATTTTATGAAGTACGCATAACACAAAATTCCCGATCTTCATGTGCATTCCAAAGTAGACATAACTCGTGCATACATTTTCTCATGCGTAATTTTTCGCTCGTATTTTCTTTTTCTGGCATTTTCAGGCAGCCCAGGCTCATGCAAACGCTGACATTGGAACTATCCCGCCTGACGGATTATTCTACTGGAGCATCCCGCGTCTCCTAATCACTTGGGTGAGTATGAGGTTTTTTCCATATTTGTTTATGGGTGGTAATTGGAGAATGTGTCTCATTGAATTTTACTATACGTGAGAGGGGAATAGAGGCCGCAGTAGAGTCATTCAGTAATGGTGGCTAATATTGTTGATGCCAACTCCAGGTGTCCGAGTAAAAATCTTGGAATATCTCTCCTCTTGAATGGAGCCTCAGAGGTTGAGTTTAAATGTTATATTGTTCCTCGTTTGAATATTGTGTTAGAAATGTTTCATCTGCTGCTCTCCATCCTCCGGGTAGGACGTGAAACTTAGGATCCACATGCGATTATGCGAATAAAGAGGGCACATGGCGATACCGGATTCTCCACGCCCTCTCTCCCTGAAATAATTGTTTCCATCTGGACAAGCGATTCCTTGCACGAAGCACGTAAGCTTCGTCCTCGGTAGTCTTTCGTAATTACTGAAGCATTTAAAAACTTCTCCATATTTTGTTTTCTTGATTTTTATCGACTGCAAGTGAATATGGCCGTTCACTCGGAAGCGGAAATCGCTATTTTGTTCACAAAATCGTCAGATGGAAACGAAAAAGGAATTTTACTGAAAAATTAGTCTTCTAATGAGAGCCATTAACTCATAAATCGAAAATTAAAACAAACAAAAGGTGACGCCCGCCGAAGGAGCTACGTTAAGAATATCTACGTAATCCACCTCCCGTCCTTCACTGTTTCTGGGTGAAGGGGAGGGAGTGGAGGTGGGGGCGGAGGGTCAGCTGTCACAACCATAGATCTTAAATATTAAAGATCTATGGTCACAACCACCTCCGTTGGCAGAGTCAGCTGTGTGTTACCCATTATGGTTGGCGAAGGAGCTTCGCAGTCTCAGTTGCGATCAGACGAAGTGGATAACGTACAAGTTCTTTGCACACTCACTTTTACGAAATGGTTAAAAACATCCGTTTTTCGCCGCTTATAACTCGAGAACTAATTGACGGATCGGAGAAACAGAACAATACGGGTCCTTTTATTTTTCAAACTCTTATCCGATTCGGCAGTAAAAAAATATGGTAAACTACCCCATTATGCTCTGTAATAATATTATCATATTATGACCATGTAAATTGTTTAAAAGACTTGATACGCCCACTATTTAAAAGGGCATGACGAAGTTCATTACGCCTTAATTTGGAGCTCAGGTCTTACTCTTAGAATGCAACTCTTCCTTAACCGACGAACTCCTATTCAGATGCAATCTTTATTTTCGTCTGAAATAACTTCATTTGCAGGCCATGGGGTGTGCTGCTATCCTAACTCAGACCCTTTCGCGTATTCAAATAAAATAATAAATTGGAGGGGTGGGCAGGGTCCTTCTGAAGCCCCCTGGCACTTAGACCTCTTTAGATCCATTGTGCCAACCCTCATTTAACCAGCCCACCACTTTCACACTGAAGACTAGAGCACTGCGGTAGAGGTATGGAAGGGATCACCCATCCAAACTCCGCCCGGGCCCAACGTTGCATAACTTCGGTGTTCTCACGGGAACCGTTGATTCGACGTGGCTAGGTCCTTGCCCTTCGCGTATTCTAATTGGTAGTCAAATATAGCATTGGAGACCTAGCATAAAACGCCCGATTTTTCCTTGTATGCTAGTGCTTTCCCCTTTTTTCTATTTATTTGAACTCGATCTTCTTTTCGTTCTTTTCCCCCAACTCTCTTCTACCCCTCCCTCTTTGATATCCCTCAACCCTCACCTGACCTTGTTGAAATATTTTACTTCCCTTCGCTTGGTCTTCACCGTTTATCTATAACTTTGAGGCTTCCTGTTATCATAGCGCGTACAAACGATGGTAATTTGTAAATTCAACCGCATTCGGCGAAACTTGTGTAGTTTAATTTCAATAGATAATATTTTGACTAAAGATATAATTTTAACAAATGAAGATTAGTATCCACAAAGCCGTAACGATTGGGGGGCAAAGGAATAAAAAGGGGGGGGGAAGAACCTTGATTTTATACATGTGATTGAGAGTTCCCTTACTTTGTAACTCCTTCCTTCCCCCTCTCCCCCCCTTTTTTATTCCTTTGCCCCCAAATGGTTACGGCTTTGTGGATACTAATCTTCATTTGTTATTTGTTACAGCCGTAGATACGTTCTTTTCATTGTTCTATAAAAATTTTACATTGAAAATTGCATCCGCTGAATTTTTACGCAGGAAACTTAGGATTACCTACAAAGAAGTTTGGATTTTTATACTGCGGGAAAATAAATTCTAACCAGCTGGTGGACTGTCTTTGAATTGCTTTTTCACCACTTAACAATCCATTTATGGTGACGTGGTAACTGAGAGTGGCGCAAGTATTGCTATGAGCCCAAAGGTCTCAAGATAAAATCCAGGGCACTTTTTTGGGAACCTTCCTAAACACTTAATCGGTGGGGTTTCAGGTATCACAGGCTATTTGAAGAAAAAGGTCTCGAAGGAAAAGGAATTTCCGTCCCCATTACCTTGAATGGATTGAGGAACTATAAACATATTAGATGGAGTGTCTAGTATTAAATATTACGTGACTGCAGTTTTGTAGGGAAAGACGAACTGTATAAAAAGACTTAATCCTAAGACAAAAGTGATACCAATCTGATGAAGCTGGATCCAAACTCGCGACTGCTGGATTGACAGGCAAGCATGTTATCAACCTGATTACCACGGCCGACATTTTCAGCATTTTAATAGGTCAATACGAAGACACAGTGCAATAATTGAAAGAAAATCCGTTAACAATTTCAGCCTGTCAACCTAAACGAGTTCCTCTTTCAATCCCCCTTCGATGTCTCTCTTATATTCCGCACACACTGCTAACTCACGATGCTATCTCCGTGACCAGTTTACAGCCCTAGGGTTGAAAGCAGAACACTGTTTCTTACTCCTCGTTTGGAGATGATGCTATGTTCCAGTGCTTCCGCGGCCACGATCGTACGCTCGTTCGGGCCTAGTGCCCGAGATCCGCTCATCCGCCTTTACGAGTGATTTTTCTTACTGTGCCTCACATCCCAAGCGCAAACTTGGAAGCCTAGCATGGGCTTAAATCTCTTTGATTTCTGGGCACTTGGCATTTGAAGGAGACGTTAGAAATGACAGAGATCGATTTCCCCCCACCCCCCTCCCCCCTCACTTCTCCCCCCTATGATTTCAGAGGTGAAGTTTAAATAAATTAATGTTTTAACTTGATCCAACTGCATCAGTCATATCTTACCGTCTAACCCAGGGGTCGGCAGGCTGCTGTTCGCCAACCACATGTGGCTCTTTGAATGAAGTCATATGGCTCTTACGTAGAATTAAGAAAATTAAACATCATACTTCCTTATATAAAAGTATACGCCGGCCAATTGTTTGTTTTGATTTATATCAATGAAGATATAATGAATAATACTTATTTAAGTATTTGTTTCTTATTATATCTAACTCTTTATCCAACTATCATTTTCTTTAGTTATTGCATGATAGTGAAAATAGGCATAGGAACTTGGACATAGACAATGAAAAGGACGTAGATAAGGATGACGTGGGCCCCTGAATACTGGATAGTGAGATAGAGTAGGCATTGCGAGAAATGAAAGTGGAGATAGATAATATCCTAGCTGAGCTTCCGAAAAACTTAGGAAGAGGGGGGAGGGAGACATATTATGACTTGTTCGTAGAATATACGAGGAGGGGGCTTGGCCGGAGGATTATATAAAAACCGTGCTGATTCCTATACCGAAAAAGAGGGTGACAAAAGAATGCGAAGACTACAGAACGATAAACTTGATTTCTCATGCGGCAAAGGTTGTGCATAGAATCATTAACAGAAGAATGCAGGATCGAATTTACCATATGGCGTGCCCGGCGACCGCCGGGGACCTCGCGAGAGTCACTCGAGGAGGCATGCTTTTAATGGAAATATAGTTGTAATCAACCTGGCGCCTACTAGCAGAGTATAAATAGTCATAGATATTTTTACTCATGTATTGTCTTTATAAGCAAGGAAAACTCTATGCCAAGCTGCCAAGTTGCAAGACTATAACATTGGGGGCCTCATTCTAGATTCCGCCGGGGGCCTCGCCGGAGCTCATAAAAACTGGAAGAAAAGAAATGAGTGCGAACGAATTTCTAGACGAGGATCAGTTTTGAGTTTCGGAAAGGGATGCGGTTGTAGTGATGAGAATACTAGTGGAGAGGAATCTAGAATATAATCAGGACGTATTAGCGTGCTTTCTTTGTTTCGAAAAGGCGTTCGACAGAGTGAGGTGTGAAAAGTTAATGGGAATATTTGAGAGGATAGGAGTAGACTGGAGAGACAGGAGACTGACTGATCCGGAATTTATGCATGGCACAGAAGGCGCAGGTGAGAGTAGCCGATGGAGAATCGGATTGAGCCACAATAGGGACGAGGCAGGGCTATCTCCAAGGAGGAAGGAAAGTCTCGACGACATCACTTTGACAGCAATATGACCTGCAAAAAGGTCACTCTTCGGTCATGAATTTGTTGTTGACTCTATATTGACTAAAATTGACAAAATATTGAATTTTGAAAATGAATTGTCAGAAGTTATAAATGGTCAATATTAGTTAAGTAACAGATGATTTCTCACCACTCGCCTGAGTGGTGAGAAATGACAGATAGTGACAGGTTTGCATAAAGAAATACGAAATTAGGATAATGGCGTCACTGTGATGTTACAAATGTAATATTGACGTCACCATGACGTTTACTATTAATTTCCAATGTATATTTTGTTTTTTTTCTCCTATCGGCCAAGCTCACCACACATATCACTTTATTTGTATAACTTAATGCATATTAGTCGTGGGATGCAAATCGGAAAGCGATAAATGGGATTTTTAAATTGGCGCAATAATAACTCGTAGCTCAAATATTAAATGTCCCGCGGTCCCGCCCGATGAAATGATGGTTTTGCAAGTTTTCCCTTGGTCGAATATTAAATTAATATAATTAATAGAATTTTTTTAACTATTCAATTATTGTGTCACGTTTATTTATCACGTGATTGCACGAGAGGTGCGACGCCTACATGGCATACTCTAGAAGCTAGCTCTAGGCTGCTATTCTGAACGAGATAAGGCCGGCCTTAAGTCAAGAATCGCTAGAATAGTCGCCGTTTACGTCGTCTTTTGTTCGTGAGTGTTCATCGCAGTGATCTCAGTTATTATTGCACCATTGCCCTATTAAAAGAGGCTGATTTCCCCAATTGCATAAAAGGCATTAAAAATAAATGGCCATTTCAGTCAACTCACGTTTATGGTATAAGTGTATAGTAAAAGAATTCTGCATATTGTTTTCATGCCTTCATTATGATTATTCTCTTTTGTCTTTCAGCCTTATCAAAAAACGCAGAGAGTCCCCAAACTTGGAAGGCTGCAGTTTTCTTGTTATTCAACTTCAGAGTAACACCATGACCTCAAGTGGGGCATCAGAGTCGTCAGAGAGGTCAACAAGGCTGTGGACGAGCCTTCCCATGGACGTCCTCCATTGTCGTCTGTTCGGATAAGTGAAACTGATTCTTATTTCTTGACATTTTTATTAGTCTTTTTGGGTGACAAGGTGTCATGATGTACTTCATTAGCATCATATTATTTCGATACACGATTTTCATTCTCCTTAGAAATCAGTTAGCACAATATGCAAGGAAAATTTTGATAGTGCATTACCATTAAGGTAATGCACTAAGGTACTATTTGAAAATAGAGCTAAAAGTAATTAGAAAAATAAGAGGTTCAGATGTACTGGCTAGCAAACAACCTGTATTATATATTATGTAAGCAAGTGAGACATTTGGATCTGGGGTTTACACGGGGTTGATCATCAGTGAAGAGAGCTTCCAGGTGTTCCTCCGCGTTGGTTTGTCTCTGGGCGACAACAGTTTCTCCAGCCACCCCGCTGGCATCTTCAGGTCAGAAGTGTGGATGTATTTAATTCTTCCATGTTATTTGTTTTTCCCATGAAGAATTAAAACCGAGAGGATGGATGCATTCTCATTGTCAGCCACATCTGGAAGAGAGTTTTTCAGTCTGAAGACACTGTGGCCCTCTCAGACAATCAGAGCCAACCTAGGGCCCCTGGGCCACTATATAACATGGATGGATTAGATGCATCCACACTAATGACCTGAAGATGCCAGCTGGGTGGCTGGAGAAACTGTTGTCGCCACCCAGAGACAAGCCAACATGTAGGAGCACCAGGAAACCCTCTTCAAGTGAGACATTTGATGGAGTCAAATAAATTTTTCATCGGCCAAACTGCTCTATTTTTATGTTTTATACACGGTTAGGTTCTCAAAATGTAATAAGGCTGATTTAAATTGAAGATATAAATATTTTAGGGATAAATTGAAGCAGAAGTTGTATTGAGCAATGTACAAGTATAGGATGGGCTTAGGATAAAGCTGGGTATAACATTTAATAAATAGCAAAGCAAGTAAAAGTAAGGCTGAGTAATGGCGAAGAGAAAAAATAACGATGCAATTCCACAAAACTTTGGAGTTATTTTTTCTCTTCTCCATTATGGAAAAATTCCACCAAGTTACCCCGGAAACAGTTTCTTCTTTAAGGCTGAGTAGTTAACTGGTGGTCAAAACTGGATGTTATGTGATGCTGGTCCCATAAAAATTGAAGCAAATGCATAGGTTAGAGGTAAAGAAGTACTGAGTGGTTGTGTGCTGTGGGAGGACTTCGAAATGGGAAATCCTGAGGGGGAAGTAAATGTGAATGAAGGACCTAATGAAATATGAGGCTTCAGAAGGCCACGAAAAATGAGATATGCATTAGGGGGGATGTTTAAAGGGGAACTTGGGAAGGTCATGAAAGATGGTATGAAATATGAAACACTTAAAAAGAAGGGAATGTGTAGTGTGGCAAAGAACTTTCGTGTCCTAATGTATCTTATTGTTGGTAGTGCACCTCCGTTCAGGATAGGTTTTCATGGGCTATTCCCACTCTCTTATGTTGGTTTGGAACCTTTCCTTGCATAAGTTCATTTCATTTAGTAAATAGGTACCTACTCCCTCATCATTACCATTCAGAAATACCTACTGAGTTTGGTATGGTGCTGCTCACTACAAGATATTGACTGATCTCTTCACATTCCCATAAACCTTTTCTTTTAGGTACATCATTCACAACTTGCTCCATATATTACACACAAGGTTTTCCCTTGCTATTCTTGTTAAATATTCCATCAAATATTGTCTTTATCAGGCTATCATGCTCAAGATATGGCCGATTTAGTTGTTCCATCTTTGTATAGTCTTCAGTCTTTTCTCCCTCCCTTCTTAGGACTTCATAAATCACTCATTTGATCCATTTTATCTTCACCATTCTTCTGTAGCACCACATTTCAAATGCTTCCAGCCTTCTCAGCTGATTATATCGTATATTTTTCACTGCCGTAAAGAAACATGCTCCAGATGTATGCTCTGATGAACTGTTTCCTTACTTCCATGCTTGAATTTCTAGCTGTACTTTGATTCTTCATTAATATGCATCCTCTTCATCTGGTAATATTGTACAGACTATTTCCTTCCCTTTGTCCATCGCTGGTTACTCCACTTTCCAGGTAGCAATGCTCGAACACCTCTTCTATATATTGCCTTTTGAGTTTAACATTGGTCTCTGCCTTCTACTGAATTATCTTAGTTATTTTACAGATATTTGGGTGGTAGTTGGTCAAATCTCAATGCTCACTAGGATCTTCCATAAATTTCCTTCTGTCTATACCACGACCGTTATGTCATTGGCGAAACGCAGTATGCTAGTTTTTTTTCAATGCTATTTAATTCTGAATTCTTATTTTTAATTCTCTTTGGTATATCTAATGGCTTCCTTGATGTAAGCATTGAAACTTTTGGTAGACATTGCACAGCCTTGACTCACTCCTTTCTTTAGTCACGTGTCTATATTGCTGGACCCAAATTTTATCACAGCCATCTTCTCTTTATGCAAACTATAAATTCTGTTTTTTGTCATTTTATGACATGATTTTCCTTCTGAATTCCTGGTATTGAATTCCCATCCATGTTTTCAAATGCTTTCTCTCTATCCTCCAATAAAATGAGAGTCAGATTGTTCTCCTACATTATTTTCTCTGCGAGTAGGCTAAGAACCCAAGGAATATCTCCTGAACTCTTGTTTGTCCTGAATCCAAAATAATCTTCATCCAAGTATTCATCAGTTTTTTATCTGTTCTTCTCAGGAGATCCGTGAGACCTTTAAGGGTCAAGTTCAATTGAGGCATATATGGTCAGGCTTCTGGGACCATTCTTTCACGTTTCTTCCTCTCTTCTCTTTCTGTATGGAAGTAAATCCATTTCTTTGAAGTTGGTTATTATCTCTTCAGTTGCGTACACATTGTTTAGATACATTTGGGTTAATATATTATATCCTATATATTTCTTTAGCTTGGTAAAAGCATCACTTAATGTGGGACTCACTTATTTTTTGGCAGATCCCTCAGGTTACCTTCTTCTCATGATTGCTTCAAAAATTCATTCAGTCCTAAACTTGCCTTCAAGTCCAATTAAATGTTCTATGATCTTGTCCCTTATGGAATTACTTACTGCTTTCTGTTTCTTGAAGTGGTTCTTCACTATATAATTAGCAGCTTCCAAATTTTCATTTGAGAAGTTATTTTGTACATCTTCACAGAAATCATCTAAATTTCTCTACCTTTTCTCACTTACAACTTTGTTAATTAATATTCTTTTGTGGAATATGCCCTGCTTTGGGTTACACATTCTTTTATTTTCTTCTCCTTTCATTAAATTCTGTCTTCTTCCGTGGCCTCTTTAAGATCCTCTTGTATTTAATTCACAGTCATGTACTCTCCTATCTTATTTTCATTTTTCTCTGGAAGGCCAACCAATGTTCAGACTTCTGCATAGTTTCTACTTGCTATTTTTCTTCAGTTTCCAGAATTTCAAATGGCATCATCATTACTAAGTGATAGTCGCTGTCATTGTCTGCCCCCTAGCAATTTTTAGTCATTCAGTCCACTTTCAGTTCCTCAGTCCGCTTCACTTATTGTATACTCATTTTCAATTATCATTCAATTACTCAGTTATCAGTCTCCAGCCATTTTTCAAGAATATCTTCTTCGATTGTGGTTTTTGAATAATTTGTTGACCACCACTTTGGTAAACACATTAAAAAAACTGTGCTGGTGCAATATTTTAGGAAGCTTCCTCCTCTCATATTTCGATTTTCTAATCCGTATTTTCCAATTATTTTTCCAACTTGACCTTCACCGACATTCCACTCCCCTAAAAGGGTTAAGTTTTCTTCTCTCATTACCTTTTCCATAACTACTGTGTTATTATCATAAGTGTCTTCCACTCTTCATCTTTGTTGTCCTTCATAGGCATGTAAACCCTCACCACAATGGTATCTCAGAACTTGGTCTCCATCCTGGCCATAACTATCCTTTTGTTATAATGCATGAAGCTCTTCAGTACCATCTGGAACTCTGCATAGGCATTGTTCCCACTCCAGCATTACCACCTCTCTATTGAAATTATTCGGCCTTTTAGCTAGAAAAGGCTGAAAGAAATATTTGTACTGCTTCTTTAGAGAAGCAGTAGAAATAGCTAAAAGGCCGAATAATTTCAATAGAGAGGATGGTTATAACCTGAGCTGGTTTGGAAAGGTTTCCTGGCCCCTTCTAATGCACAACGGCTAACGTCTTCCGTCTGAAATTCAAATCGGCCCAACAATGGGGCAATGGACACAGATGCTCCTATATAAGAATGAGATGAAGCCGATTTATACTCAGTCTCTTGATAACACTCCCAGCAGGAGGAGTGAAACATCGAGTCGAAAATGAATTGCACGCAGAATTTCCTGAAAGTAACAGCTACAGCTATAGATAAAAGAAGCTGCGAAAGCCTTCACGCTTCCTCCATGGTTTTCCTTATCACTTTTTCTAGCTTTTCTCATCATTTATGGACACTTACATTTTTCTGATCATGAGTTTTTGTTAGTTAATTTGTGGAAGTTTTTCTTTTCAATCCTGTCAGGGCTATTGCAATATATTGACGATTTTTAAAATATTGTGAAGAAGGTAAGGTGGGTGGAAACGGGGACATATGAGGAAGTGTTGGAATGTAAGAGATGGAGCTGACTAAAGCAATTGCGAGGAGATAATGAGTGAATGGATCGGATAACAGGAGAAGAAGGAGATTTTAAAGGATGTGATGAGGGTAGGAGTAAGTGGAATAGAGAGAATAGAACAGCAGGTGGTTTGAGTAAAAATATTGAGAGGCAAGAAGTATATGGAACTACATAGGACATACATATTTGAAAGTTAGGGTGATCCTTACACATGAGGATGTTTTAAAGTACTTAGAAGATGTTTTGTCCATCCAATTTTACCTTTAAGGCTAGATCAGTACTAAAATAATTGCCCTTTTCAATCTAACGTAGAACCTCTTCACTTTCATGTTGTGGTTAGAATTTATATCGTTAATAGCTATGTGAATTGGTATGTCTATATCTAATCAGTATAAACTAATTATTATCTCTCAGGTTTGATAGACAACTTTGGATTGTAAATATGTCTCTGTTGGTGTTTTAACCCTCCAGCTGGGTATCCCATGATTTCCATGGGTTAGGCAACTGTCCATTCTCTGCGAATCCCACGATTTCCCCAGGGTCATGGTTTTTCTTACATCTGCCCTGCGTAGCTCACGATTTCCCCATCTGATGCTTCTAGCCTATGGAGAGAGGATGGGCAATGCATTTGAGATGTGCTTGTGGACAGCAAAGAAAATAATATTAATGGAGCAGGAGGCAAACTAGGAGGTGCTGAGAAAGGTAACGTAAAGGAGAAAGTTGAAGGAAGAAATTAGGAGGGAGAGTAAATAAATAGAACAGATGGTTGGTAATAATCTATTTTGTAGTAGTATTGGAGGAGAGACTGAGTGAGACAGAGGATTAGTGAGAATAGGCTGTGTGAGTAGGATAAGGAGAGAAGGGAAGTGCACTGACGAGCTAAAGAAGGAGGTTGTGTAAATACATGGTGTAGTCTGTTGCAACGAAATATTTAGGAGAGTCTTAGGTTCACCTAAAACCAGCAGAACCAGTAGATCATATTTTGGTAACATATCCCTCAACTCACTGAGTGTTTCTTGCAGAGATGGGCAGTATTGAAAATACATGTATTTGAAATACGTATTTTCGATACTTTTGTAATTTGTATCGGAAATACATTTTCTGAGTGTATTATGAATTTTGTAACAAAAATACAATTTTAAGAGTACATATTTTGTATTTTCAATATACATGTAAAAACAAAATACATATTATTTCCTCGGGAGTTTTTCCGGCCAGGTGCTCTACCATTTGAGCCACCAAGGCGTCCTCTTTCTCAGTGGAAATTATAGAGCTCTAAAGGAACAAGATGTTCACGGATTGCTAGATATATTGTATCTACCTAGCACCTGGCCGGAAATCAGGGGGTCTGGGTTCGAGTCCCGGTCAAGATGTATTATTTTTTCTCTGCAAAATATTTGATATTGTGCAATTTCAGCGGGTAAGGCTGCTAAGGTTTTCATGGTTAGTACGTGATCTTTGAATTCGTTACAAGTAAGCACCTTAGTGTTTCAACGTTGCCCTTAACCTCGTGGATGGTGGCGCCATGCGCCTTCAGCTGCTTTATGACAGCAGTTCGAGTCCCGGTCAAGGCAACTGATTTTTTCTCTGTGGAATATTTGCTATTGATATAAGTGGGCTGACTGTATGTATTTTATTTGCCTAAAGACCAGTGATTTGCTTACATGTATGTAGCACGTCAAGATAAAAGTGTATACATACAATAGTTGCAAAAATATTAAGAGGATAAGCACAGAAACAAAGCAGATCAATTACTATATAAATATTCATAAATTGAATAGTATAATCCTTCTTGGAGAAAAGAGTTTACTCTGGATTTAAATAGGTACATGGGGGCGAGGGAGTGTATCCCAGGGTGGGATGAAGCGAATGCATAGCCTCTCTCCCACCAAGATCGTCATTCGTGGTGAAAAGCCATATCCTCCTAGAGGTGCTCCTGGGTCACCCTGAACATGACGGATCTAGACTTGGCGGTCGAAAAGAATGCTCCCATCATCACGGTGCATCCCTGTGCCAAGGATGACCGCGTCCGCGGGGCGGAGGGTTAGAAGTCGCTAACAGGTGAAACTCCGGAGACCAGGTGAAATCCGGTTTTATTTAGCCTTACCCATGTATGCGGGGCTCTGCATGGGTGGACCTTTATTTCCCCAGCTGCTCGTGGGAACAAATATGGAACCAAAAACAAACTCCTCAAAGAAGGGCCCCGTATGGGACCCCTCACCTCTTGACCCTTTAGTTCCACACTCCTCTTCGGTGAAAACCCAGGCAGACCCCTCCCATTGGGCCTCCATACCTACACCCTCGGAGGGCCCTGGATTGGGGCCCTCCGTACACCCTATACTGGCAGACCCTATTGCAGGGAAAGCCAGTTTCCTCAAACCCCTCACTGAATCCGGAGAGGAGTCTTCATCTTCTGGAAGCTCGACTTCCACGCTAAAGGAGGCGTCGGGCCGTGGATTCCCCAAAATAGGGGAGGACAAGATCCAGATGCCTCCAACAACACTGTGGGGAGCATGGCATCTAAGATGCTAAGTCTCTCCACTCTCTCCAGCAGTAGCGGGGCAGCCAAGAAGAGGAAGAGAAGGGAGAGGAAGCAGAGCCCTAGCTGCTGGAGGTAACAGAGGAATGAATGGGCAATCTCAAAGACCCATTCATTCAAGTTTCACAGAGAGGAAGAGATTGAGGCATCCATGGTGTTTCTACAGGAAGCCATCATCTCAGCCTACGAAAAAAGCTGCCCCCTTAAAATCAGGAAGGGAAAACAGAATCTTCCTTGGTGGGGAGCCGAACTTGAAAGGCTCCAGAAATTAACCAGAAGACGTTTTAATAAAGCTCAATGCACTAAAAAGTCAGAACACTGGGCCCTCTACAAAGAGGCCCAGCGCAGGTATAAAACGACAATTAAACGTTCCAAAAGAGAGGCATGGAGGATGTTTTGGGAGAATGTAGAAGGAGTTTCTGAGACCGCAAGACTCCATAAAATCCTCTCCAAGGACCCTGGAGCCGGAGTGGGGTCTCTTTTGCTTCCCTCGGGAGACTACACGTCTTCAGACCAGGAAGCATTAAAACTTCTGTTAGAGACACACTTCCCTGGCTCGAAAGAAGAACATGAGATGCACTCTTAGGAGTCCTCCCACTCATCCGGTCAGGATGGACTGGAGACTGGTCTCCAGCATCATTACTTATGAAGCAACTGACTGGGCCTTGTCCAGCTTTGCTCCATACAAATCTGCAGGGGTAGATGGGGTGTTTCCTGCCCTCCTTCAAGAGGGAAGAGAGCAACTACTGCTTCCTCTGCTATGAATTTTCCGATCCTGCCTGGCACATGGATATGTTCCAAAAGCATGGCGGCCAACCAAAGTAGTGTTCATTCCTAAACCAGGGAAGACAGACTACACTAAAGCTAATTCCTTCAGAGGAATTAGCCTAATGTCCTTTTTCTTAAAGACTCTAGAGAAGATAATCGATAGATACATCGGAGATGGGCCTCTTAAGGAACATCCTTTGCATCTGAACCAACACGCTTACCAGAAGGGCAAGTCCGTGGACTCTGCTCTTCATGGTCTGGTTTCCCATATCAAGAGCGCTCTTGACCATGGGATATACAGTATGGGGGCATTTAACAATACCACCTTCGATCAGATCTGCTGGGCAGCTGAAAGTCACGGAGTCCACCCTCACATTGTGAGATGGATCAGGTGCATGCTGGCTCAGCTCACTATCACTTCCAGCCTCAGGGGGTGCTCAATGAGGGTGGCAGTGTCCAGGGGCTGCCCCCAGGGAGGGGTTCTATCCCATCTTCTTTGGAATTTGGTGGTCAACAGCGTCATCACACAGCTGAACAATGTTGGCCTCTACACACATGGGTATGCTGACGATCTAGCTATACTCATTAGTGGGAAGTATCTGGACAGTTTCCGGACTCATGCAGAAGGCCCTGGACATGACTCAGGACTGGTGCCAGAGCACAGGGCTAATGGTGAATCCGGACAAGACTGTTCTGATACTTTTCACAAAAAAGAGGAAAGGGAGGGGCTTACCCTTCCCATTTTACACGGAAAGACCCTTAGGCTCTCATCATCAGTGAAATATCTGGGAACAATCTTGGACTCTAAGCTAATCTGGAAAGAACACTTAGATTTGAGAACAAAAAAAGCATGTGCAACCCTTTGGACATGCCGTCGAGCCTTTGGAAATACCTGGGGACTCAAACCCAAAGTGTTACACTGGCTCTATACAGCAGTAGTCAGACCCAGTCTTACATACTGCTCAGTAGTATGGTGGAAGAGAGCCCGGAAATCCGGTGCTATAAATGAACTCGACCACATTCAGAGAATGTCCTGTTTAGGCATCACGGGACCCATGCGAACTGCTCCAACTCTGGCCCTGGAAACTCTTCTTGAACTCCCTCCCCTTCATGTGGTGGTGGAGAGTCAAGCCAGGGCCACAGCTTATCGCCTAAATTACACAGGCCAATGGAATAGCAAGGGAAATCTCTCTGGCCATAGACAGATATGGACCAAGATGGGCAGGTCCAGCCCAATCTTTCAGATGGGCAGTGACCACATGTCAGCAAGGTTCTATTGTAAGGATCCTCCTTTCAAAGCAGTTTTCCCCTCTAGGGAAGAGTGGGAGAGAGGGGGGAAACATCTCCACATCGGAGCCTCTGTGTGGTATACAGATGGCTCCAGAAAAGACAATAAAGCAGGGGCAGGCATTTACGGAGGTAGCCCTTCAAGATCGTATCACTTCTCCTTAGGGAAGTACGCCACAGTGTTCCAGGCTGAAATCTTTGCGATTCTGACCTGTGCCTATATTATTAAGGATCGAGACCTCATAAAAGGACCAATCCACATATGCACCGACAGTCAAGCAGCAATTAAGGCGCTTAACTCACCTTGGTGTACATCACGCCTACTACAAGAGTGTCAAGAGGCACTATCGGATATAGCTAGGCATTGTAGAATTAAGCTTTTCTGGGTACCTGGACACAAAGCCATACCCGGAAATGAAAAGGCGGACGAGCTCGCCAAAGCTGGAGCTAGTCATAATCCAACTGGCCCCGAACCAGTTCTACCAATCACCCCTGCCATTGGGAGAGCAGAGATCAGAGAATGGACATCTGGCAGACACTCTGAGATCTGGAACTCCACACAGGTACTAAGACAAGCTAGGCTCCACATTGTGGGACCTAAGCCTTGCATGATGAGAAAACTTCTATCCCTGGATAGAAGCCAACTTAGAACAATAGTTGGACTGTTGACAGGCCACTATTGTGTCAATAAGCACCTCAATCTCCTGGGACTGATTAACTCACCAAGTTGTCGATGGTGCGAAGAAGAGGATGAAACCACATCTCATATTCTCTGGGATTGCCCTGTAATCTCCAGGACTCGCATGAGACACCTTGGGGCTGCACACATGGACCCCAAGGAAATCAGGGACATCCCCATCAGAGATATTTTGGCCTTTAGCAAGGCCATAGGACTCTATGGGTGATGTCAAATCTTGCGGATGGCACAATGGACCGTTAGGTCTAAGTGCCCCAGGACTCCATCTTTAGGGGTCCTGCCGCAAATTTAATCTAATCTATCTAATCTATCTAAATAGGTACATTGATAGATTTTATACATTTTAGTTACTTGGGTAACTTATTATATAAGACTCGCTGTACAGAGCATTCAGCGCCCTAAATTAAGAAATGGACCTTTTTTGATTGGAGTGAGTATCTGGCTCCACGATATTGCAGTGTTCCATGTACGTAAATGGGCCCTCATGGCTCTGATACAGCGGTTACAGAGTGAGTCACCAGCCAGCTCCCCCTCTTCCATATTGCTCCCGTTTCAAGCTTCAGGGAAATATCCTATTGAGCCGGAAGCCTGCTGCACTGGTTTGGCTATGAGGTGGTGCGGTGCATATTGGCTCGCCATAGCTCAAGCTGTGTTCCCACCACTCCACGCCTGCGTGCTGTAGGCTGACTACAGCTCTTATTGTGCTTCCAGAACCCCGAGTGAAGTTCTGGGCTATTAACCACAGTGAAGTTAGCGCTAAGTACGGGTAGTCAGTATTTTTTGGTCACACAATGGCTGAGGATTTGAAAGTCAGCTTCATAGATGCTTTTGAGAAAAAAAGGAGAACCAGAACTTTTTCCAAATGTGTTTTAAGTTTTGATGACTGGCCCCTCAGTAAATTGGAGGTTTCTGAAAAATTGAAAGTGAAGTCAGGCATATTGAAGACCATCCATATCTTCTTGAGTGCTTAGAAACATTCTAGGAGGGTTTGACAGAGAAAACGACTGTTTACATCATGTTTTGTAATCATCCATTGCCAAAAAGAAGACTACAAAGACATTTGGCATTTTTTCAAGATTACACTTAAATTGTCTAATGGGAACACCTTTGTTGAGAGCGGCTTCTCCATGAACAAAGACATAATGGTAGAGAACATGTTAGAAGATACATTAATAGGGCCTTGTCATGTTTGGGACTACAGCTCCCGCCATGATGATTATGTCAAATCCATCATAATTACTAAGGCCATGGTGAGGTACGTGCATTACAAAGCTGCCTTCGAAGCTAAGACTCAGGTAGAAAGGGATAGCAAGATTGAGTTACAGATCCAGGGAGAGGAAGGAAAGAGAAAGGTGGAGGGATTAAAACGGTTAAAGCTATTAAAGAAGAAGACACCAGAAACACTTGGTAAGTTGAATAAAGAAATTATTAAAAGATCCAAAAAGTAATTAAGGTATGAGTATTATTGTAATCCAACCTACAGATCTCCATGATTGATTTCCTGTTCTTGTTTGCAAGTTTTGATCTGAGGCCAAAACTTTTTTTTTTCAATATTTCTATGATTTTTTGCTGTAAATTTCTGCTCCTGTTATACCAGAAACTGCATTTTGTATAAAAAGTCAGTGGAAAATTTAGATTTATACAAATAAATGCACCCTGCAATGGTTAAAAAGTCAGGGAAAGTCGTAAATGTTGGCCAAGGAAAATAAAAAACTAAAACTGCTGGGCACCCTGAATTGCTAATAGTGTGTATGGTATCTAGTTACTCAATCAAAATGGTAGGGAAAGGATGTATTTTGTATTTTGAAAATGTAATTTGAAATTACTTTTGTATTTTGTATCGAAAATACATTTTTCTTAAGCAATTTGTATTTGGTATTTCAAATACGGTTTTTGAGAGTACCTAATTTGTATTTTGTATCTAAAATACACTCGAAAAGTATTTTTCCCATCTCTGGTTTCTTGTTTCCGTACTTTCTCACACTGTTCCTTGAACCAAGTTCCATGTGGTTTATTAATTTCTTGCATACTGGTTGTGCTTTCTAGCGGTAGACATGGGTTTGAGGTGATTCAACTGCTAAGATGATATCACTCCATCCAATCTTAAGTTAATAAACCTAAGATAATCACAACATCCTTGCTCATCGTGAGATTTGGGTCCAGGACCTTTGGGTTTCCAGTTTTCTGTTTGATTCTCTTCTTCTCTCTTCTTAGTTATTCTAGGTCTTGCTCAGTTCTTACCTAATCCCCAGCTAACAAATTTCTCTATCTACTTATTATAGCTTCCATCTTAATTTCTGCGATCCTAACTCTCTCCATCCCACCCTTGACATTCTTCTGTACTTCTTAGGCATTAAGGGCCCTTTGACTTTCAATACTTCCTCCATCCTCTTTTTCTATCTCCTTCAAATTTCCGACGATTTCTATTCTTTACCTATGTGTAGGTACTTATTCATCTGTGTTCCTATGTACACAGTTATTCCTCCATTCCTGTTCAACATATGAAAATCCTTAAAACTCTCTCTCCCTTATCTACTCCCCCTCCCTCACACACGAGACTTCGTAAGCATACCGTGCCACACAAGATATATTTACAGTTTTTTCCCTATGATGCACCTAAAAGTGCCTTTAATTAAAGCCCTTATTTTGGAAAATACTTCTTTTACTGAAGCATTTCCTTATTAATTATGTCCTTAACTGAACCCTATGGCATCCTAAATGCCACACAGGTATGTGAGAACACTTCATCTGTTGTAAATAATGTCTCGAAAATTAATATTTTGCAATGCTTTCTACTTCTTTATAATTTTATTGGATTCTTTTTGCTTGTTATTCTTCCCAAACTTCTCACATTGATCCCGTATTAATGTGAACAATTTTTGTAAAGTCTTGGCTGTCTGGTCAACACTCGGTGATCAGCAAATCACTCACTTTCTGTAAACTTATCTCTCATGTCCAGCTTCTCCCATGCCTTCCTCACTATTTTTTACATGGGTTTCTGGCAATAAGGGGAAACGTTGCCTCACTCCTCTGCATATTTCTTCTGATTCTCCATTCACTACCATTACTTACGCCCCGTGCATACGTTTTCATTCAGAAGCCTTTCTCACGTCGCTTCTTATTCCAACACATGCATTTTCTTTGACTTTACCCCAAACTATGGAGCATTACGCTGTATGGAGTGGAAACGTGGACTTGCGAAAAGAAAAAAACAGACTTGGGGTTTTCAGATGGGGGTGATAAGAAGATGCAGAAATTAAAGTGAGTTGAAAAGAGGTTGAATGATGAAGTGCTAGAAATGGTAGGAGAGGAAGGAAATTTGATAGATGAAATTACTGCTACTAACCTGGTGAAATATGATTGATGATAAACTGTAGCTCTCATAAGGTATTTTATTTTCCATATTTTAGATTAACATGAATGGAACAGTTTTCCCAATGTTGCTTTTACTTTGGTGTAGTTATGGAGCCTCATGATTTCATTAATCCCATGTATACACTCTTGGTGGTGACTTCTTTTATCTTTCTCAGAGAACAATTTTTTGAATTTTATGAAATGTTTTGATCTTCATGGCCTCATTTCATAGTTGTACATCTATGTTTCTGTCTCACTGTCATACGATTGAATCACTTCTGCCATTTCAAAATGTACATGATTTGGTTCTGAGGTTTCCGCGGCGTTTCTCAACACTGGTAACGGCTTTCGGGCGTTCCTCCGCGTCGTGTTTTGTCAGGGTGACGACAGTTTCTCCAGCCATCCTGCTGGCGTCTTCAGGTCAGAATCACTTCTGACCTGAAGACGCCAGCAGGATGGCTGGAGAAACTGTCGTCACCCTGACAACACACGACGTGGAGGAACGCCCGAAAGCCGTTACCAATGTACATGATTTGTGTAACAGTGCTGCTGAATTCTGCACTAGAGGGTACCAGAGAGAGCTGTATATTTAAAGCATTTCATTTTTTATTTCTATAAATGCTTGCCTGAATATATTTTGAAGCCTTAGCCTTTTGGCATATTTATATAAGCCTCCTAAAAACTCAACCATCAAATTCCATATGGTTATAAGCTCTGAATTCATGAATTCTGAATTTTAAATAAATTTGAACAATTCATTCAACCTTATTAAATTGAGAAATTCTTCAGTTTCATATATCACATTTGCATGAGACGCCTACTCAAATCGTCAGAAACATGGTTTACTTTTGTGCATAAGTGTATATGCTTTTGTGTATATGCATTGGTTGTTTTTTTGACATCAACATATACATTTCACTTGGCAAGAATCATAATGGTGTATGGCAGGGGGTCAATGCACACTAGGCAAGTGCTCTCATTGAGTAAACCACAACACTAGTTACTCTGCTGGCTCATTTAACTGATGTGGCAAAGGAGCATGCCAACTACACCATACTGGGCAAATGCTGTCCATCTCTTATTCAAATATTTCTGGTTTCCTGCCAAACATGCAAGGCGATATCTAAAAAGGTTAAAGTCAATATTGCTTATCCTAATAATCAGCGGTAACTCTTATTCTATCAATCTTTCCCACTTATTGGTGCAAGTATATTAACATTTTAAACCACACATTCCTCATTTCTATCTCTCTAATTTTATCTTTGTGATTATCTACATGGTATGATGAAATATTGTTTTCTGATCTCCTGATTATTTATTTCTGCTTTCTGATTGAGTATTTCCCTTTCCATTAATTTCCAAATGTATGTTTAAAAAAATATATGTTTTCGAAAATATATCCGCAGAATTTTTACTTTGCAATTCAGCCTGCAATTGTTTAGTGATTCACTACCTGATTCCAATAATAGTATAGGGTTTTATTCCACAGCAAGGTGTTTCCTCACTGTCATCATGTATTATGCAATAATTATTGTTCACTTTCAGTTATTCGGTTAATTTTCCATCGTAATACGTAGAATGTTGCTACCACTCGATCTCATACAAATCATCACCCTTTTCACGGGAGTGATAAATTTCAAAGTACATCCACCAGCAGTGAATGGCTTTGTATTGATCTTTGATTAACTCACCATATTTGTCCATTTTTGCCCTGATTATTTTTTCCTGCTTTCTGATTGAGTGTTTCCCTTTTCATTTATTTCCAAAATATTAATTTTAATTTATCTACATTGGCATCTACGTAATACCCTACAATCCACCATGAGGTTGTGTAGTTGTGGCAACTGCAGACCCAACCATCAATCAGGTTTGGAGTGTCATCACTTGTCTTGTAGTACTTACCCCACCCCTCTAATCAAAATGTATTATAGAAATTATTGTATGGGGGAACCTCACCCTGATCAGGGGCAGATCCACACGGTCAGAACATAATATAAAATAAACAGAATAAGTGAAAGTGAACAATCATTGTAACATAGTACTTAATTACAGTGAGGATATACCTGGTACACTATTTTATTTTTGTGATCACACACACTATATTCTTCACGTGACCCATATTTCAACCAGATGCAATCAGGATACTACTAAATGGTGGGCATTCTCAATTCCTTGTATCAATGCTAAGATCATTCATCCACAATGCTAATTACCTCAATATCACTACTTCAGCTCTCAATACTTCTTGGTCTCTTCGCATGTGTGCAGATTGGAATCTATCTTGTTCATAAGATCATCCTTTCTCTAAGTTCGAAAATTAATCTTTTTTATTTTGGCCAAGGAATTCAAGAAAAAAATTCCCTTTTCAATGCATCGATGATGTTTTCAACTTCAGAATGCACCTGAAGGTCAGTGTAAATGACCAAAAAACTTTTTCCGATGTATTTTAATGGAATTATTCTTGTAACATGCCACTTTTGTTTTGTCATTAGCATTTTCTTCATTATATTATGTCATTCTTTCGCCCGAACAACATAATTCCTCCCTCAGTCCTTTCAAGCACTCACCTTTCACTGATTTTTCTTTAGTTTACCCTGTATCACATAATATGAAACTTTCTTTTCTTCCTGTGTGAACAACAGAACGATACCAAGGAGGACATTAGTAATTGGGGCGATCGAACTTCGTCACTACCAAGTTGGGACTTCCATTCGCAATTAAACGGAAGATTAAAATTTATGCAGCCTTTATTGCCTCCTCAGCATGATGCCCAATCACTGTAATCAAATTCCAGTTATCAAAATACCTCTTCTTTGCATATCTCCAACAGTACCTTATTGAAATTGTCAAAATCAGACTGCAAAACTTAACACGTTGCGTACTGGGGTATTTAACCACCTTTTAACCCTCTGTTCCGGCAGATTTTTAAACCTCACTGTTTGAAAATTCATTGCATCAGTAAAAATGCTGTAAATTATTTTAAAATGAAAATTTTTAAATGGGATTTGGGAAATAATACTCACAGAAAGTCTCAGTATTTCCTCTGTGTGACACTCCGTAAAACACATTCCCTTGTGGAGTGGAACACCGCAAGTTGAGCACACATACCTCGTCTCGTTCCTAATTTTTCTGTAAGCACACACTTTTCATCTTCGGGTGTGGTATTTCTTCTTCCCCTTTCCCACGATAGGGACGAGATGATGTTTACCAAGGTCTCTCGAGAGACGATGTGGGTGATCTCTCGAAGGAGCATGCTCCGTCGGCTTACTATCTCTGTCCTCGTCCGAGGATGGCTCATCTGGCTCCTCTCTACTCGCTCCCCACTCTTTGGCGGTCTGGAGCGGAAAGCCTTTGAATTGAATGTTATTTGATTTTTTTAGTGTTATATAAACTCTATAAGCGTTAAAAAGAGCAGTTTATTAGCCACAGGACACTTTCTTCGACCATTTCATTGTTTTTCTCACATTGTATAATACGATAAATACATATCCGCCCTGTCTACGCCTTTCATATACTCATCGTATTTCAAAATGCAGTAAGGTTTTTTGATCAAAAGTCCTGTGATCCTATCTTTCAGCATTGTATTACCCATCTTAGTATAGTCTGTTCATCTTATCCAGAATTTCCTCATTATTACTGAAGTGCCACACTTTCCAAATCTGTTCAAATCTCTTTCTCGTCAGTAATTCCCTAAATATGTTCATTGCAATTAAAGGATCAGTGCTCCAATACTCCTTCAATGAATCTTTCCTCAGCTGCCCCATGAGTATCAAAATAGCAAAGAATTTTTTTCATTTCAGTAATGGTTATGTCAGACCACTTTCCCGTTTTTGGTGATTCTTTGTATTTATGTTGGTTTTGACGGTAAAACAGATTTGGCTGAACGCACATTATTACAAACAAGTCATCGGCAGCACACAGTGAGACTACATCAAGGACACTACTAGTAGAATTTTCTGGTACACGTTTTACTCCAAGTTGGCCCAAAAATTGCTCTACATCCCTCTCAAAATCTATTTTTTTCCCATGTAGTAGAGATTCTGGGTTAAGTCTTGTCTTCATTTGCACTCTTATTGGAGTCACTTTCACTTATCAAGAGAGGAGTGGATTTTCTATTTCTGATCTTCACTACAATATAGGAATCACTTCTGCTCTCGTAACTCTCTTCATCATACTGTAATGGCAAAACTGATAAATTACCAGCACTCAGATCTAACAAAATGTCTTCCTCGCGCAAAGCACTGTATTTCCTATGCAATGCCATTGCATTGAATATTTCAAAATATGGCTTGAGCAAACCCACTCGCAAGACAATCCGGACACCAAAATCACAATTCACTGGGACTCAAGGAAACGAACCTCTCAAGACACACGACATAAGGAATTAACCACAGCCGTAAAAGAACAATGAGCCATTCATGATTGGCCCCCTCATCCTTTTCATACTGAATGTTTACGTTGATGGAGCAGAGCTGAGAGTGTATTTCATCTGCTGTGAGAGAAACGTGAAGGCGAGGCAATACAGATATGGTCCTCGCGGTGATAGAGATACGGTTCCTCCCCACTGGCTAAGCTAGGACCATGTGGAGAAACATGCCGTAAACAATGAGGCAAGGTCGTGGGGTGACCTAGGAAGCCGTGAAAGAAATATACCCTCCGAAAAGAAGAGGGAAGACGAATAAGATTCAAGTTGATGAAATTGAAGTTACGCGCCATTACTGAACACCAGACTGAGATTTAAATAGAGTTAAATGGCTAAAATTAACGCAAATACTTTGGGTTATCAAAAATTATACGAATAAGATTCAAGTTGATGAAATTGAAGCTACGCACCATTACCGAACACCGGACTGAGATTTAAATAGAGTTAAATGGCTAAAATTAACGCAAATACTTTGGGTTATCGAAAATTATACTATGATTATTCTTAATGGATAACAGAAGGCTAATGAAAAACATTCACCATTCACATAAATAACACAATTTAAAACTTTACCATGATGTGCCTAAATGGTGAGAATTCTCGTCATCCGTCCGCAACGGATGGGATTTAAATGACGAGAATTCTCGCCATCCGTATGCAACGTGTTAAGAATAAAATTGAGTTATCTCCTCTTTGAATATCATGCCAATGTTTTCCCTTTCACTCATTTTTTCCACTGAACTTCAGGTCTACATAGCATTTAAAAAATAATAACTGATGGATTCAATTCATTTCGTTTACCTGCTTTGAACAGAGCATGAAATATTGCCTATAAATTACACTGATCTTCTCTATATACATTCGTCATTAACTTCTAAGATTATTCATAATTGGACCACTAAATCTAAGCATAAAATATTTCTTTGTTGAATAATACCAATTGATTTCTCATTCAATTTCTTTAAGATCTTGGCTGTGTCCTGAATGACATATTTCCAGTTCCAGCCATATCGTCTGGTTGTCTGTTGGTAATACATCCATGAACATTCTGGTCCTTCTTTAAGAGATCATGAGGTGTCATTTAAAAGCAATCTCACTTCTTAGGACACCATGATATCCACTTTTTCTTCATTCTCCTTAAATTAAGCCATTAAATATTTGAGTTGAGTCATCTCTCTAACCTCCTCCCATCGCCGACTTATTATCATCGTAACTTCATCTATTTCTTGATTGTTTGATTGAGTCTTGTGCTTGATCAGGTCTTTTGTTTAATAGTTAAGCGACTATTAATAATGATTTATTTTTTCCATCCATTTTGTATTACCAGCTACTAACAGATCAGATACTCCAGACATACCATTGCAGCTTTATCCATGCAATTATTTAAAAACACACATTTCCAACTTGCACTTTATGCAATTCTAGTCATATTAGAACCATAATTAATTCAAGAGAAGTCATCTCCTTCTCTTCCCCTGCCACCAACTGTAATGTATATTCTTATCTTCTAAGATCTGTTTATTCTTACACTTGATGTCTTTGATTAACAACTCTCGTTGCCTTAGCACACTATTGACTTTCTCAAACAACTTGTGTGAGTTCACGTGAACTATCTCCATATTTGCTGTATTGTTTTTTTTACATTGTTTCTTTTCAGATTATCTTATATTTTCAGAATTTTTCAATTTCTTATTAGGAGATGCCATGATGGAGATGTCATCTGTGACTCTATACCAAGAGATTCCTTCCACTCAGGAACACACCTCAGATCTTCAACGATACCATTCCAGGGGCCAGGAGTTCTGTGATGAGCTTGAAGTGTGGTGTTTGGACCAAGAACCCTGCTGCTCCTCTGTCATTACTGATCTTCAAGGGCTGCACTCCCTCGAATGCAGAGGACATTGGGGGTCTGCTGTGTCTGGAGTCCTTGTCTCAATGCTTGGCATCGGGACTTCGACTCAAGACACTGCAGACTTCCGATGTCCTCTACATTTGAGGGAGCGCAGCCCTCAACCAAAATTCTGTACTCAGTGTGATTCAATAAAATTTTTTATGGACCCTACCCAAATTTTATCTATCAAAGTTTCAACGCTGAACAGAGACTAAATATTTTTGCGTTGGACTTATAATATATTTAGCCGCTTTTTTTGGCCAAAAATTGGCCAAAAAGTGCCTAAAATTGGCTCCGATTGAGTTATTTTTGCTCTTATTTTTGCAATTGTTCGCAATGACCAGTGAGAAGTGGTCAAAAATATTCTAAGTCCAAAGTGTAAACAACGAAAAAATGACTAAGTCCAAGAAGTAAACAAAGGAAAAATTCTAAGTCCAGAGTATAAACAAAGCATTGGCAGTTGACATCTATTTATTGGAGCAAAAAAAGTAAAGTACATACAAATTACATGCAACCAAGTATAGAAGAGCAAAGCATGAAAAAGACAAAGTATTAGTTTTTAAACAATGCATGCAGCCACTCTAACCAACTCTTTATTGGAATGGCTGCATGCAGTACATGAGAATTATGGTGGTCAATGCAACTAAGTTCCCTTGATGCATCACAAGCAGCTAAAATCCTTGAGGCCCATCTTGTAGTTCCAGAGGTCCAAGCACTTGATTTATTCTTCCTATCAGCTGGAGTGTCATTTTCTTCATCCAATCCAGGAGCATGCCCCACTATTTCCAGTTACTGCATGTACACAACAAGCTGGCAGTGGGATGAAATCTAACGGCTGTCCAGGAAAATGGCAAGTATGGATGCAGAACACCTGAAAGATGAGATAGTCAAAGGTTAAATAATGTTAAGGATGAAAAAGTAGTTCAGGAAACCAATTATTTAATTCCATAAACTTCAGTAATCTCACATCCATGTTCCAAAACCAATATTTTAGCCTTAGTGCCATTGAAATAACTTTCATTCACTATCAAGGATGAAATACAATTCCAAATCTGTATTAACTCCACAGAATAACCAAACTAAGTGTTGCATAACTAGCCGTGAACTTACTGACTAAAGGTTGTAGCTAATTAACAAGTTGAAACCTAGCCTAGCTTAAATGGTGATAGTAAATGTATACGCATAGTACATATTTGGAATGTAACCTTCCAAATATGAACTACCTTGAAAGATATTTTCAATCATCTTAAGTTTTAAACACTTTTTATGTACCTCGAATCTCAATTGAATTTGTTCACATTAGCTGCACTTATTTACTGCGACATTGCCTCATGAGAAAGAAGCCTATGTTCATTCCACAAAAGTAGAAATCGCCTGAATGGTTTCAACAATTTTCTTTAAGGATAATATTGTCCTTAACTTCATCACTATCCCTGGAATTGTCTTGGAAATTTGCTCAATATTTATTAAGTTCCAACCAAAGGCTTCATTTATACATAAAGTCATTACTGAGTTATTACCTACAATACAGTAGGGTGCTTGAACAAATTGAACTCCCTACACATTTGCCTATTCCATAAAATGCATAACGTACATTTATCATCATTGTGCATTATCCATTAAGTGAATGTAATGTAAAACAATGTTTTAATTTTCATCGAATTTTGGAATTAATTCCTAGCTTTGGCAACTTTCACAAAAAGCTAAGCATCATGTTTGTAGGATGTCAATAGTAAATATCAAAAATATCAGCTAGCAATTTCCTACATGGCTGTTTTGTCTTCGATATCCACGTCCAAATTGAAAATAAGTTTTTAAGGCTTCGAGCAGTCTAATGCCTAAGTGAACTATACTACTGACGTATAAGTCAAGAGAAATACCTGAATTTAGCTTGAACTTTCATTGTGCCACAATTATAACAAAGAATTGATCAGAAAAAGTGATTTCAGCTTGTAATTCTGGTATAATTTCTTTTAAAATCTAGCAGACAACTTGGCTGATTGTTTATTATGATATATCTTTATCACATGGCCGAGTAACAGTGCCGGAGTAAAATCAATTTTGATTCGTGAACTGGAATGACATGTCTAACGCAGAGAGAATGTCTAGTATGACGCCTCATTTCAACTAGGTGTTAAGTGTATGACATACACTGAGAATTTCCTTACTTCGTGAGAAACATTCCTGAGTTTTCATAGAAGTTTAAGCTGAATGTCGTTTGAAAGATATTCAGAGGAAATTTTAGTACTGAAACATACAACAAACTCTTGGAACTGTCATTTACAATAGTGGCAGGAGTCCTATACTGTGGTTGAAGTTAACCAAGCCTAAATTACCGACAACTTTAATCTCTACTTAACAAAAGCAACATATGTAAAGCAATGAGGCAGTAATAAGCACTGAACTCAAATCCCTTTCATAAAAACTGACCGAGTAAAAAGTTTCTTTGTTAATGCTATTCAATATTGGTCATGGATATAAGAATACATTACGAACCCAGATGACGTAGATTACAGGGACTCGGGATCAAGAAAATTGAGCCGAATCAGAAGCATAAAAATATTTTTTACACATTTTATTTCATGGCAAAAAGTCAAATATATAACAGTTTAGCACACAGAACATCACCTTACACACAATGGTAAACAGAATCTCCCGTCTCCCACAAAAATAATCCATCAAAAAAAATTGTTATATTTAACAAATAAGTTGCATCACTTTCAATAAATTAATTGACCTTTATCACTAATTGCACCATGGTTCACAAATGCACAATTGGAGCATTTTAACTGTGCGAGACATTTATAATTGTGTGTTTCCTGAAGGCAGTGACGGGAATTGATGAGTGCAAACGGCAACTCTACTGATACTCCTGTTGTTTTACCTAATTTGATCATTATCTGATTTCCATTACTGTTTCAGAGATTAGGGAAAACTTTACAACTTTGAAAAAACAAAAAGAGCAACCTTTACTAACAATAAAGTGGTACCCAGGATATTGAAATTGAACATTTATTTCAAAAGGAACAAATGACACCTGATATCAACTACTGCAGAAAAGGGAATTAGATGTGATTAATTATGACAACGATATCATTTTTCGAGTTCAAGGAATCAAATTTATGTACTTCAACTTCAAACCAGTCCTCAACAGCAACATCAGGAAAACACAGTCATAAGCCTCTGACATATGGTACGTTACATATGTTATATCTGACATACTTCAACTACACTTAACTTCCATGTAGTAAAATGTTTGTTAACTCTCGCAAAAAAAAACTGGCAAGTCCACTCGCTATCGCTGGCATTAATGATAACTACACTGCCTATCACTGAAATCTTGATACATAAATTTATAAACTACTTCATTCACATTGTCAACTATTGAGGAATTTCATTAACTAAAGTCATAACTATAGGGACCCCCTCGAAGATTCTCCGTGTCTATGTAATGTGAATACGGTAGAATATTGCTGATAGCTGATACTTATTCAACGGGATACTGTTGAATATTATATCAGTTAAAACTAGGGATGGGTCGGTTCGGTTCTTCGGTTCCACCGGTTCTTGAGCTGAGAACCGGAACCGAGGCCAAAATAATCGGTACCGAAATAATTGGCACGAGAACCAGTTGAAACCTACTCACACTCCGAAAGTGGAGGCTTCACATTAAAACCTGGTGAAATAGTGTACTTAGATGCTTCAAAGTCGCGAATTATTCTAATTCAGTCTCTGAAAATGATTATTGATTACCTTATCTTACCATTGAGCATTGCAAAGTAAGTGGTAAATGAAGAACCGGAACCGAGAACCGAAGTTAGGAACCGAAAAAAAGTGGAACCGACCCATCCCTAGTTAAAACCATTGAAAAACTGAACACAGGATATACCCTGGAGATTCAATATGGTCTCGAACCAACAGTCAATATTCCATTCCAAAATTATCAATGATCTATTTATTAGAGAACTATAGAAAATAAAGGCACAGAAAAAGAAAATTATCAGACCTCAGAAATATAACAATTGAGACAAAAATGGCTGTACAATGAATTAATGTTTTTTTCCAAATACATTGTTTCCAGAATTTATCTTTTAATGGAGAATGCAGAGTTTATGTGGACTGATATTAGGACTAAATAGTCCATTTCTCTACTTAACTCTATAAATTAAATCTAGAGGAAAGGACAGTAGCAGTCACCCAAGGATTCGCACTTCAATAGTTTACTAATGAAGAATACCTAGAATACATTCGATTTGCCGTTAAAAATAAATCTGCAAAAATCTACGTATTAACAACAAAAACTGGCCAACGTGCATTATAATGCAGTGTAGAAAGTCTGACTAACAAGAATCTGAGATTAGCTAAGTTACTTCAGTGAGCAATAATCATAGTATGATAATAGGAGGATTTTGATCTCCATTTGTCCACTGGAATATACATTTTTTTGTGACAGGAGGTAATAACAGCTAACTCAATGCATCATTATTCGATACATTTATGTACCATTCCCTTAAAAAAATTAAGTCCTTGACTTGAACTGAATCATGATTTATCAATTAATTGACTAATTTCCCCGGGTCGACGATATTCAGTTACCAGTTATGATCTTACAAAAGGGTCAAGCTACCATTTTCCCTGGGTAGAGACAATCATTGGAAACCAAAAAGGAAACAGTTTGATCAAGCTATTAACAGAGGGATGAAACGGGAGTAACGATTCATATAACACAAGTGTTAGTACACAGAGATTCGTAAAAACGTTAACCACAGGCTCAGCCGATAATATTAATTCTAAAGAAATTGAAATGAAACTATAGAAAAGAAAGATGTGAGAAGGTAAGAAAGCCATTGAAACAATGAAGAGTATGCAAAGCTACAGTGAAAAAAGTGCGAATACGAAGAGGAAATTAAGGATAACACAAAATTAATTTTAAAAAGTCATAAGCATTTGTAATGAAAGCATGTCAAATACCTTTAGAAAATTTCCTAAGCAAAATATGGCCGAGCATACAAGTTGCTAATTGGCCTTGGTAATATTCACAAATCCAAGGAAATATGGCAACCATTGTGAAATAACCATTTGTATTTCATATAATAGCAATGCAATGAATTTCTTTAACAGTTTTATTCATGTGCCCATATAATATAACTACAATGCCTCAAAGTCCAACAAAAGCACATACTTAGTTGTAGGTACATGTCAGTGGCGAAGCTGAAGGGTAGTCTGGGAGCCTGAGAATACCCAAAATGATTTCAGTGAAACATATACTATTTTTTTACCTCTGTCATGCATTTTATGTTGCCGAGAAAGCATAGGAAAAATAAATATAGCCTATATTTCTGCTCATTGCGTTGCGTTGAAGTGGTTTGGATGTTTTGGAGGCTTGGGAGTCTGGCTGCTGGTAGACTACAAATGGCCGGATGGCCCATGCGCATACGCTTATTTGCCGCCGGACGCTTGCACCTGAAACTGCGTGATTCTTGCGTGCTGAGAGCCTAGACACTCGCGCCTAGTTCTCGCACCCTTCCGAGTCTCAGCGAATGATCAAGAGATGGCGAGATGGAGGGAAATTAAGAGAGACTGATTCTGTATGAAACAGTTTCGCTGCGTGTGAATTTTTTCTTCGTTTAGTGGTTGGAAAATAACAATTCAACCTACGGCTGAAGGACTGAACGACAACAACCAGGGTGGACTAGACACGTTTCACTAATTCAGAAGGCTCACTTTTGAAATAATTGACACCTTCGTTGTCCACATGGAATCTCATTTTGAAGACTTCAATAACGTCTATTTTGCAGAATTGCTAGATGAAGATCCTGCATAAAATATGAACTCATTAATGTCTATTCCAACGAGAGTAAACACTTGCCTGCACATTTGTTACTTAAATATTTTTGGACAATGGCCTGGATAAAGTAGGTATATCAAGAAACTATGGGAATCATAAGAATGATTCAGACATTTCCTGTATCAACTGTATTGTCCGAAAGAAGTATGAGTACGTTGAAGACAGTGAACACATTTTTAAGAAACTCCATGACTGACTCCAGCCTAAGCAATTTAAGCACCCTGGCGGTTGAAAAGGCTTTACTGAACAACCATTCGAGTGACAAAAATTTCAAGGAACGCATCATCGACACCTTAGCCCAAAGGAAAACCCGCCGAATCTATACAATCAACGGAAAACATTAAGGCAAATTACTTAGCCCCTCAAGTGCTGACCTCTGTGCATGGTTGGGTGCCGGAAAATTTATTTCAAATTAACAGTGGGGCGAGAGGTACCTAAAGAAGTGAACAAGCATCTAGCGTTCTCTTCGCATGCAATGCATGTTAAAAAAAACTAGATTTTAAAAACCCACCGGAACAGAGGGTTATAACCCATTTAAATAGCCATTTTTGTCAACTGGAATATTTGAGTCTCTGAAGCAGCAAATTAAGGGGCCGATGAGCTAGAATACCCACTTCGAATACCTTAGCTTCGCCACTGGTACATGTATCATGGCATGATAGAAAAACGTGCTGAATAGCATTACACCAAACAAATTAACAATCTCCTATCAAAGTCATCCCCAAATCTATAAAGCTTTAGCATCCGATTTCCTTATTTAGAATGTATTTTGATACATAAAACAATTCAATCATTCAAGTACTACACTAGGAAATTACAAAAGAAACCAGCATTGATCGGTATCTACATTGCTCTATCTTAAAATTAATCTGCACGAGTTTCAGAAAGTTAGACCCTGCGATAAAAAATTAACCTTATTTATATGCAATATTAAGTCTCCAGTGAAATTTACACCTAGGTTGATGCGCCATTCCTATACCTAATTAAAATAGGGTATTTGATCAAGCTCATTACAATTTTGTCCCTGGTGTTTTTAAGTTCCAGATATCACATGAATATTAATAAAAATAAATATAGGTATTGCTATACAGTAGAAGAAAACAATTCAAGACCAAAGAAAACTATAGGAAAACAAAAACTTGAAGTGACAGTATTGTTATCTAGGAAGCTTAGTAAGCAGCAATGGAAGAAGCATAAAAATGTCGGAACAGCCCAGGCAGAAAAGGGCATTTTACCAAAAGAAGATTCTTCTTACAGCCGAATATATAAGCATGGAAGTAAGGAAACATTCCATTAGAATTATATCGAGCATGCTTCTTAAAATGGCACTGAAGCAAGGATGATTACAGCAGGAGATAAGGCTGGAAGCCTTCAAATGTGGTGCTACCGAAGAATTAAAAGGATAAAATTGAACGGCCAAGTGACAAACTAAGAGATCTATTGAAGAGTAAGAGCCTTCCAAAAACAATAAAAAGTAGAAAAACAAATTAATTGGCCATAACTTACGACACGATGGCTTCATTAAGACAATACACTAGTACAAGTGAACGGAAAGAATGGAAAAGGCAGGCTTTGGAGGATATACATACCACAAGTTTTGAAGGATGTGAAAGAATTAAGTCAACTTGAAGAAGTTGGCCATTAGGAGAATCAAGTGGAGAGCTGCGTTAAATAAATCATAGGACTTTTGACCGATGATGTTGAAGGTAAGTAAAAGAGGATGTGAAAGAATTTATACTCAGGATGTTTGCGAAAACCATTAAGATTTTGATAAAGAAATTAAGTAGAGTAATCAATGCTGTATTATGATCATACCTCTAAATTTAAATTTATCGTGACTTTTGAACAAGTGAAACAGGTAATTAAAATTATTGTGTTCTTATCATAAATTGACATTAAGGACAGATACAGAAAATCCATTTTACGAACCAAATGTGGCAAAAAAAATTTTGAATTATTTTGCTATTTTCATTATCCAACATACATGGAAATATAATATCTCATCTTTGAGGACAGAAATTCAGATATATAGAAAACAAAACTGAATGCAGCGTTACTAAATTACTAAGGAAATTAAAACCACCTAGATAAGATTGTATTGATGACGAACCACTCAAGAATGGAGAATGACTGACAATCAGGAAATTCTGAAGAAGGGAAAGAAGATGAGGTCGAGGAATTTAAAAATTGGAGAACTGGAATCTCAAGTATTACCTTGAAAAATGGGGAATGGATGAAATCCAGAAAAATTTGAGGCATTAACCTCATGTATCACATTAAAAATTGTTGCAAGGATCATAAAAAATATACCTAGTGAAGAATGAAAGTAGCCAAATATGAAAAAATGTTCATAAGCGGGCAAAGTTGCAATAATGCAATCTTATAGTGAGAAATTATTGAAAAATCGTTAGAGTTTAATATCTATGTTTGCATTTGTTCTGTAGAGAGGCGCAAAGCATTTTATAGTGTATGAAGGATCGATGTAACTTATTCACTACATGAAGTGGGAGCACCAGAAAAATGAAAAAAAATAAGATGCATAAAGAAGTTAATTAATTAATTCTCAATAAGCAATCTAAAAGAGAAGACAAAAGCCAGGGAGACTCAGTCCACTTTTTTTTCGGTGAAGTGAAGGACGAAATAATAGCAAATAGAATACGTGAATGAATAATGAACGGGTGCTCACAATACAAGAATCGTGGACATTGCAGATGCACATGAAGCCTTCTTAGTTGCTGAAAATTAAGATGTGCTGCAAAGAATTCTTCTTAAATTTCATAAAACCCTTGCAACAATCTGGACTAATATCTGAGAAAACTAAATGTGTGACAAAATGGCCTTATCCATATGGGATAAGGAAATAAAGTTATAGATCATTATAATTAAAATGAAGCACCTAGGAAAAATCAACTCAATGAAAATGTCACTGGGTAATGGAAGAACAAGTTGTTAGTGCTAGTAGGATATCTGGAAGTTAATACTTAGCATGCTGGTAATTTACAATGACAAAGTTAAGAAAATGTACAAATTGATATTAAGATCCATATTAACAGGCAACAGAAACAAACACAAAGCTTCTAAGATAAAACCAAAAATGGAGACTGCTGAAACGAAAGTGTTAAGTGTATCGAAAATCTCAGAGGGAAAACGGGAGAGGAAGAGATTCTGAAAAGAGGAGAACCCGAGCTATGATGGAGCTACCCATGGTCCTACACACGCCACAATGCATACGAAGAGTCAAATACACTCACAGCAAAGGAGGAAGGCTAAAAAGATGACTAGAGAAAAAAATTGAGAGGAGATTGTACCCTTGAAAATGATGTCTTGTCTTTGGAGATTGTACCCTTGAAAATGACTCATCATCAAGACCGGTTTGGTTTAAAAACCATCTGTGGAATAAGTACTAAGTGCGTTATTTCTCCCACAATTAAACCAATAGAATAGATGATCCTATCAGAGCTATGATTTCTTATTCATAAAATCTTGTAAAATCTTAAGTCAATGAATTGAAGCCATCAGATTGGATAACACTAGAAAGTATACAGAATGGCACATTGACAATGATAAAGTAGTTAACAGGTTTAGAAAATATACACCAGGTGGAATAAGTAGGATGACCAAGGAGAACAAAGAACCACCTGATTTGCATAACAATACGTAAAATAGGAAAAATTGTAACGACATTCGCTGAACTCTAGACTATCAGGAAATATATGAACTGCCAATTTATCAAATCTCAACTACCACGCTTGATTAGTTGATTGACTCATTGATTAAATTTTATTCTCATTTCTCATTAATTATTCTCATTAATAAATTAAATGTACAAAATAATTAGCAATTTGAATCACATCGTAATAAATTTAGCAAAAAACAATTACTGAACAGCCGACTATGCGAAATCAAGTTGAGTTAAAGTAATATCATGAAAAGTGTACAAGTTATACAGTGTTCTTGAGTAATATATTGTAGGTAGTTCCATGTCAACGGTTGCAACAGAAATCTAACTGAAGGTGTCTATCCTGTCAATTTCAGAACCATACACTGATATTAAATCAAACAAAATTAATTTACTTTCTAATGCTTTGCAACAACAAACTAACTACATAAAAACATTTGGGGCATCAGTTTACATGGAATAAACAGTTCCTGCCACTCATTAAAATGCTTCCAAAATGAGATAACTAATTGTTTAAAGATTTGCACTCATCATATCACTGCACTGCTTAAAATAGTATTCCTGCAGTAGAATCTAAAACTATGCCCTATATCAGTAATGCATTTGCACAAGAATTATATCTAGTATATGATCACAGGTTAAGAAGTTTCTCATACAAAATTTGTAGCTATCAAATTTCAATGATTGCTGTCACTGCTTTTAAAACAATTCACGTAAAGGTTTAAAAATATCCACTCAATCAAGCACTTACTTTACGCTGATGGCAAAAATTTGGCAACAGAAGTGTTGAGTTCCTGCTTAATATATCTTCCTTCTTGGCACATTTCATCTTCATGATTTAAACAGTAGTCCGACTTGTCTGACTTCAAGTGTCCCGATAAGCTGGTCTTTCCAAGCTGAAAAACAAAATCTGTATTAGTGGGAGAAACTACGAAAAAGTAAATATGTAGTAACTTTATTTATCATGGCTGTGGAAGAGTGGTCTTGAGTGATCAGTAATTAATAGACAAGTTAATTGGGTATTGAGATAGGAGAATAATATTTCCATTTGTATTCCTGTATTTGTATAACATTTCTAAAGTATTATTTCAATTAATACAAAATATGGAGAGCATGTATAATTTTCCTCGCAGTAAAATGGTTAAATGGTATGAAACGTTTGTCTGCATGCATTCCTTACAAGAGATTTTTCATTTTCATTCTTTTTCAAAATACAAACTTTTCTTTTCCACATTCCATTACTTTTTCATTCCTAATCCCAACTGGAATTCTAATAGTTTTCCAAAACCCATGAACATTAATGGAGAAGATCCTTTCCCTTGCCGATGTACTTGTCTAAAAGTTTTGGTCATTGGTCCTTTTTTCCGTGTATTTAATTTGAGAAACTAGGTGAGATGTTTTAGGGAATACTACATGTATAAGTCTGAATACACTAGAATCAGTGGAGCATTGGGAAAACTAGTGGCCAAAGCAGAAAATTCATGATAAAAATTAAGTTTAAATTTATCTACATGCAATTAGATGATTAAATGTACTTAATTTTTCTTATATTGATTAGGTCACAATTTATTGGGATTAGATAAAAGCCATAGCACTAATACAATCTTAATATACTTAATTTCATCTTCGTCATTGTACACAAATTGAGCGCACTGCCTTTTCTATCACTTCTGGGATATCTAATTTTGCAAATTTCAGAATTGAAGAATGATTAATGTTGGTTATTACCACAGCGATGACTATAACCTTTCAAGGAACATTTTAATTTCAATCCTCAATCTTCCAATGTGCAAACATCACTCTTTCATCTCTTTTGAGTAAATTTTAAATGAGATCAAAATATTGCAGGGCCTTGATGTCGATATGTGCGTTCACCAAGAAATAAATGCTTGAGTATCATCTGTTCTTTGGAATGTTTCCTTGAGTGAAAATTTATCATCCAAGGCAGCAATTGAACATAACTACATTTTTCCTCTAAATTTACTAGAACTGACCTGTTACCCGAGTCTTATTGCAATTCGGTCATTCATTGAAGTTGATAAAACAAATAATTCGATTGAGAGACTTTTATAGAAAAGTGGGTGATATAATCCGATGAATTCACATTAACTGTAGATTCTTATGGCTTTTCACTCTATGTCGATTCGCAACTGTGTAAACAATTCTGAACCTGCAAACGCATTTCAGGTTCAATCAGTTTCACTCATTTACAAAAGTAATGCCCGCAGTAACTGAGGATTTAGTGTTAATATATGTTACGTGATAAAATAAATACCTTTTAATAAGAATGTCACAGCCATGTACGCATATGTTTGTCACAATAATGGGCGACTTTTGAATGAAGCGGCTGTGAATTTTGAGACATCCTAGTAATTTAGCATATCTTTAACGATTAGTGATTCTAAAGAGTATTTCCTAAACATTAACAATAGTATTTGTGCTTAGGTCTTCATGTTTCAGGAGTTAACATCACACAGCTAAATCTCGTGCTTTTTCCGACCTTTATGTTAAAATATCTAAATTGATACTCTGATAAATAAGATTAAAGTTTATAGAGTATATAGTTTATGAACTTGTTCTAAATTAGTGAACTAATGCATATTGATACCAGTAATCAGAATACGTGCTTGGTCAACATGTACAGTGCCTTGATAACTAGGGGGAAAAAAATGACTATCCTAGTTTCAGCAGACGTACATTGATACTTGAGAAAGTACATGAGAAAGCTTTTGATCTTATCTCAATTCATTTACCACTGGAATTATGTGAATATGGTAGCCTTTTCTATCTTATCTTTAACCTAGGTAAAAAATTGGACATATAAATGATAGAATGGCATTGGCAGCTATAATATAGAAGGAAAACTAAGATGATCCTCTTTTCTTTAGGTCTCAAATCACAAGGGAAATTTATTTTCAACAAAACGATCAATCAACGATAGCAACATGAACATTGAACGAGTTGAGAAACTGTTGATGAAACTAACTCAGCCTTTCGTTAAACACATAGGTAAACTTTAAATTCCGCAGTTAATTGAAGTCAACAACTGTCCTTAGGATAGCAAGATTTCCCCAGAAAAAAATCAGTTTGACTGAGATAACTCCATTAAGGTTTTTCATGGATAGTTCATAGTCATTTAATTTCATTGCAAAAACCATCCTATTTTATTTCTGGAAAGAAAAAGTTACATAGGTATGCACAAAAATGTTATTACATAAAAAACTAACTGAGATACTATAAGCAAAGTAACCTCAGTAGTACAGAATGGAAATCGAGAAAAAAATTATACTTGTTAACGGGTTCTATTAAGTCATCATACACCACCGAGTCATTAATTTCGTATCCATAGGAATGATTAAAAATATCTGTTGGTGCAAAACAACATCCTAAGTAGGCAAACTAGATAATCAATGATTTGAATTTTTATCAATTCCTCCGAATGCAGTTGATAATGAAAATTTTGAAAGAAAATTTCCAGCTGAAAAATTTATCAAGTATCACCTAACACTACAGGCTTCACAAATAAAATCGGGAGCCTACCCACACCCATCCATGAAGTACGGGAAGAGAAAAATAGGGAAAGGACCAATTGGGATGATGAAAGCCCTGTGGCAAAACCCTAGCCAAGTTCAATTTGAAATGCCATTATATTTCTAAAATGTACCATCATACTTTAGGCAACGCATTGCGAAAGAGTTCCTCTCTAGAAAAAGTATGATATGGAGCTTTATTTTCCCTAATTACCATGAAACAGTTCGGATGGAAAACATTACCCTCTCCCCCATTACAAACGGAACAAATACTAAATTGTAACAAAGGCTTCTGAAAAGAATATATTCTGAGTTAAGGATGAATTTATATGCATGCTTAAGTGTTAGCTGACGGTTAAACAATGGTCTTAGTGAGGGCAACTACTAATTAACTGACTCATGGTTGATGGACGCAAATATCAGTAGACTAAAATGAATCAAACCGATGTTTCAAAGAAGTTTCGGAGTACATCAGAGACGAAGTAATTACTGAATAGGCAAAAGAGAAATTTAACAACATTAGAAGCAGCCAAGTAATTGAAAAGAACAAATAGATATCTTTCAGGCACTAGAGCTTAAATAAAAGTGAAATTAAGTGCAGGATTAAAATTATTAGAGACCATTCATATTAAGCAATGCAGAATTCCTACATTTTACAACCCCACTAATCCTCCAATAACACTCCCTAAAATTATTACTCACCCCCTGAATTACGCAAAGGTACCAATTACTCATTTTTTAAGTGCTAATCAGATCTTTGAATTATTATTTATCCATTAATTATTATGTGTGCATTTTAAAAAAAAGAAGGCATTTGTAATTTCTTTCTTTGTGTGTAATGAGATTGTGAACACTCAACCCCCTCCCAGTCGATAGCACATCATTGCAGTTACTGATTGCCCCTTTTCCATTAAGTACCTAATAGATGTTACGTAATACCATTAATGGATGGCCTCATCGCTGTGCCAAGATAGAGTGAGTCTCTAGAGGTGCCATTATGTTTTCTTCGCGAAACACACTAGAATCCACAAAAATCAAGGTCATTCCACATGGTGTCTACTAATATATGAAAAAGTAATTAAAGACTTTCGAGACAAAAATTTTAAAATTCCAGACCGAAAAGGCTAACTCCTTAATGTGTCATCATGACGGTCAATAGTTCAATGCACAGTCCTGTCCAATTTTTCACTTGGAATTGGCAATCTTATTATATCCACATTATTAAAAGTACAATCACAGCACCTTATCTACTTCATTCATGATTAAACTCCTACTAGAAATTAGAATGCCGTATGCTCGAAATGGACTGTAGGTACCGTTACATTCACGGCTGTTTTTCAGGAATGCACGATGACACGCCGCACAGCAGTGCAGGATCCCCAATAGGTAATTGGTATTTTGGATTAAAAAATGTTCAATTTATATGAAATTTCGTCTATATAGGTTTTCGAGGTTGCTGAATATGAATTTAGATTCAAAACTTTTGTAAACTAATGTTTTCGCAAAAAGTTTTGCAATTTTTTTACTCAAATTAACTTATTTAAAACATCGCGAATAATGTGAACAATTATAAGTTTTCTCAGTCCCTGAATGCTAACTTGATGTATATTTTTGCTAATTATTTTTTTCACAAAAGTACTTGCAATATTTTTATTACTTGGATGGACACAAACTCAAAATTCCAGTTTCATTAAAAATTATAGCACTAAGGTTTTCGCGATCTCTGAACACAAATTCAATGTTAATATTTTCACAAATTAATTATTTTGCAAAAATATATAAGTGAATTTTCAAAAAAAAATTCTTTATTTTTGAACAAGAAATTATGTAAAAAATAATTTTGCAAATTATATTTGCAATATATTAATAAATATTTAAATAGCACTCACCTTCAGTTACAAAACCCATTTTTCAGGACAAGAATCGGGGCAATACACGTTATATTAGAGAGAATTGAAGGTGAAGCTGTGCCTGCTCCTTTTCATATGATGCACTTGTTACCAGTGAACATTTTATCTTTTCTACTACAGGAGTAGCAACAGCGATATGTCCTTACTTAAGATGGTTTTGAATTCGTCAGTCGGTACATCCAACGCATATGCACAAAAACCCTATATAGAAAGTTTTTCTAGACTCTTAAATACCAAGTATTAGGGATCCTGCACCACTGTGCGCCGTACACGGCGGTCGGGTTCGCGCCGTCCGCACGGGCCCGTATGAAAGGAGCCTTAGAATGAAATAATGTCCGTCGCCATTCCAACCAAAGGCACCTCTTGAGCACACACCAACTCGAATACTGACGTACCAACTCAACTCGAGCTGGCGAATGCCGAGTTCTCCAGTAAAAACGAACGACTTTGTTGTAAACTCGCACATGCCGACAGATGAACTAGACTTTCCGGCGGCTTTCGAGCTAGCGAGCTCGCCATCAGATGAATATCAAAGACATTCCACCGCACTACCTGGCAAATGGCGAGTTCTCCAGTAGGTATATCATCCAGGAGCCTACGACATATTCGTCGGCGGCGGCACGTATGGCGTCGTTGGCGACAACGTAACATAATGAGTGAAAGTTTCTCGGGTCTTCCACCAGGACAAAGGCTCCATCTCTGCCTACGTTTCCGAAAACGAGTCGTTTTTGGAAACGTCGGCAGAGATTGAGCCTTTGACCCAGTGGAGGACCCGAGAAACTTTCACTATATTCACATAATCCGCCGGGAAAACACCAAAACGTAATATAATGTTTTTACTTTCCAGAGGCTGATCTCTGTTCTTTCACGAAGACGTTATGCTTGCGTATAAAAGCAACAAAATTCAATGGGAAATGCTAATAACAAAATGGCAAACGGTAAGCTTTACTGAATGGATGAGAGAAAGAAAACATTCCAATTCCACAGTAAAGTTAATTAATCCCACCCGATTATGATGATGCGCAGCATAGAAACTTAGGACGCGATGGTTTAAATATAATATTTCAAGTGGAATTTAATCGAGTTACACCCTCAGAGGCATGGCAAAACGCATAATGTCACAATCGAACCTATGGATCGCCTGAATCTTTGGGAGCGTTGTAATAACCACGGTCAAGGTCATTCTTTCGAAATGGCATTCATGGGCAGGAGGGAAGTATACGACCTTCAACCTGCAACCGACCAAGCCGATTTAACACGCGGCGGCATGCAGGAAACGGTGCCGATGTCTAGTGCAATCGAACTACGAAAGTCACGAACTCACAAATACTAACCAGAGAGGTTTAAATAACACCTATTTGATAATGACAAATAAAGAAAAAGGGAAACAATATCTCATTTCGTAATGCTATGTCTGCCGTTCCAATTTTTATCCTCACGATTTGCAAGCAACCATTTTTCCCGATTTTTTATTTTTCAGCGAATTCCCCACCTTTCCAGATTTTTTCCCGACGTTAATAAATTCCCGACTTTTTCCCGACTGGTAGACACCCTGTTCCAGTTTACTTATAGGCACATTAACATGGGAGTAAGGAAAAACAAGAGATGTTTATTCTGACTAAATCTGCAGAGCACCTTGCAAATCACTTCAATGGTGCTTGTGGTAAGGATTGAACCACCATCATACAATTGGTAGAAACCTGTAAAAGATGTGCTACATTTCGAAGAAACTACTGAGTTAGGCATCAACAGGATACATGCTACTAAAGGGGTAGCGAAGTGCAAAACTATTTATTGCTTGCAAGTTGTTTGGCAATCACCAAGGTTCAATTTTCAGAAATTATTCAAGGCAGGCAAATGTGTGACAATATGACAATCCCTATGTACAATCATGCAAATAGGCTCTCCACAAAGATAACTAGCCAATAGCTTATTGAGACGTTTTGTTCTCTTTAATACGCACATAAATTGCTATGTGCACTCAATTTAATCTATAAATTGCGACTACTTCATAAACCCCATGACCATAATGAAATGCATTGATAATGTGCGCGAGTACTGCTTTTGAATTTTTATGAAAGTAAATATCCAAGGAAATAAACTAAATCTGACATTGCGGTACACCGTTCCTCCAGATTTTTCACATGCTCTGTTTTAAGGAAATCAAAAAAAATCTTATCTATAAAAAAAGGAGGTGGGCGGTTACAGAGCATACTTCTAATTGTGGCTGCAGAGTTTCAAATTAGAGAGTAGCGCAGCTTCCGTATATCACATTTCGTATTATCATCACATTTATCTACAAATAATTTTTAGCATCTCTAGCCAACGGTTGGCTTGGTTAACAATCCACCGCATATGTTGTCTCCGCAATAAGTCTTCGGTGGTAGTCACGTCAAGGTATTTACAGGATTCTACTGGCACTATGCCTGATGAGCTGACACAAGAGAGAATATCTTATTCAAAAATCTCATTGCTATAAAATTATTCAAATTTAACTTAAAGATGTCATGTAACAACAGACTAAATTTCTTCTGCGTCGTTCGTTGAGACTTGCTAATCTTTGTGGAGGATTTATCCTTACACTATCGCGTCTTCGGTAACGAGCGTCGGAACTATTTTCGCTGGGGGGCTAACCTTGAAAAGGGCCCGGCGCCTAACAAAAGGGCCCGCATTTTTTTGCGGGTACAAGGTGGTAGGGAGTAGAAGTTCGCTAACAGAGCATATGAAGGAATGAGAATGTGACAGAGGGAAAGAGCAATCTGGAAACAAGTGAAATTTAATTTTTATTAATGAAGACTACTCATTTCTCGAAGGCCAAGGGCAAATCCTCGGGGGGTAGGAGTAATACGATGCTTCTGCTCCAATGAGTTGTATCAGATGTGGCGTGTCATTAAAAAATATTGAAAAGAATATTTGCACTATGATTTAAGAACTATAACCAAGCTTATCTGTCACAAAGAATCTCGGTGACTTGAAACAAGGAAACTCATTGCATGACAATTTTGAATGAACGAACATAAATTAGTAAAACAATTATCTCCACCGAAGAACAAATATTATAAACAAAAGGCGCGAGTTAAGTCACGCAAGACATACCCTTTCGGATTCCATCCTAGCTCCTTGCCGGAAATCTTGGATATTCGGAGACTCGTCTTCAAAATGGTTGCTTCCTGGGGGGATCACGCCGATTCGCGACGAAATGGTAACACATTTGATGATACTGCTACAAGCATTCCAACGATGGCTTCTCCACTGTCGAAAATTCCTGCCACGACCCCTCCAGCCAAGAGTCCTCCTGCGAAGTGGTTTCCGTAGTTTGGATTTCCGACGAAAGGAACTCTACCGTTGCGATCTCCAGCGACGGGCGTCCCACATTAGTTCTCTCCTGCAACGGATCCTCCAGCGATGAGTGTTACAACGAAGAATTGTCTGCCGCTGCAGCACACTCAGGAATCATCCGACGTTTTCCATCACAAGATCGACGCAGTGCTCGACGAAATTCTCGGTTGTCATTTGATCAATCATTGAATCTGCAAATTCAAACAGAATTTTTGTGACAAAAAAATACGAAATGACAGCAAGAATGCAGAAGCACGCGTATATTCCTTAATTATCACAAATTAATCAAAGACCCTAAAGTATTCAAGTCTTAATGAAATTAGGTGGCGCCGAAAGCGGATTCCGGTACCGATTAACATTAAGATACTCTAAAGCTAGAACCTCTGATTTGAGCTCGCATGCATTTGCGTATCATTTCTCGTCTGCAAAATTATAAATTTTCTGAATTAAAATACATTCACCTACATCGAATGGCCAAAAAAATTGGAAAAGTCACTCTTGAGCCCTAACCCCAAGGACTGATGTAAACGACACTCCAAGTCCTCAATTATTGACTACTCGTCTCCCTTCGAAAACAACTTTATAATTTTAAACTACTACACAATAAATGTCCAACGGCGCTCTTAACTGCACTCTGGACATATTATGAAATTATAATATTAAGGCAGAATATTCTTCGACTCCGATGTGACCTACGTTACGGAGTTGGCATAGTACAAAGAGATATTTGGACCAAAATATGGGATAATTCAAGCGCCCATGGCTATGTCAGAATATTTGCTCTAGAGACCTTCGGTAAGTCCTCGCTGGGAAGAGCGAAACCGCTCAAGCAAAATGGCACATGAGCGGCTCCGAAAAAATTTGACACGATCACTCAAAAGCACCAGATACAATTTGATAAATCTTTTTACCTAAATAAATTAGATTGGACAAGAAATATTTCAAATACTTACTGGTTAGGACGAAGAGAGATAGATCTCAAAACATGTTACCATTAATTGAACTTTAAACTCGAGGCGTTTGGTGTAATTATCACATTCCCGAGATAAAGGTCCTTTTCTTAGGTCAGCCACTGTGATTAACTCTGTGCGAAATAAATTTAACGTATAAAATTGCCTACCAACTTCATTTGAGACCGATTGTAATTTTACTTTCCCGGATTCCAACTTTCATCCCCCATTAAACAACTTGACGCACTCCCACTTGGTATCTACGTAGTCTTTAAAACTTTGGATTTCACATCGATCGATCCTCAGGAAAGCGAATAGACACAACACCATTCATTTTATATTTTCGGCACATACGAGTATTGGCAAATTACTCCACATTTCGAAATGAAAACGGGTTTTCGGACGATTGGCGACGCACAAGTGACCTGGAAAGTTGGCACATGGCTAGAATCACGACACACTTTTTCGAAAAATATAATACTTCTAAGGATTCATTTCAAAAGAATGCGATGAAAATTGAATAAATGATCATTCATCAGCTTACATGACTAGTATTGGATTACAGTCCTCACTCTGTCCGTTGCCGCAGCCACGCCGTCGTGAAACGAAAGTAGAGGGACGAAGTCAGCAAAACTCCGCGGAGCCTCCTCGTGACGTGAACATCCGCTCCCGAAGCCGTCCGGAACAGAAAAGAACGAACTGTGTGGAGGGACGAAGCATGTGGAATGCGCTAGTGACGTCACCGGAGGGGGGGGGGGGGGGGGGGGGGGGTTGAGTCGAGTTCTATTATTTCGAGTTCGATCTCGATCGAGTTCGATTATTCTAAGTCCGTGGTCGAGTTGAGTGATTCAAGGGGAATGAGGGGAAGAGGAGACGAGGGGAAGAATACTGCGAAGTGAAGGAAAGAGGCACGGGGGAGGGATGCACAACATCTACCTAATACCATGCAAGCCACCATAAAGGCGTGTGGCAGGGGGTGAACTCTCACCAAACATGCACCACATATCATGCACAAAAAAGTATTAGTATTTATATAGGTACTGTTCAAAACTACACTATTCAAAAAAAGATAAAAATAGCAAAGCATACATGCAAAAACATGCTGTTAGTTGGGCTAGCTTTAAGTCCCCATACCAACATGCAGCTACCAATGTTATCCATTGCTACACTCGTACTGGATATATTTAACGTTAGTCATATCCCTAATAGTACGAGGAAAAAAGGACATTTTGAATCTGTCAGTTCGGCAATCAATTTCTCTAATTTTGTGATTATGGTCCAGTCTACCATAGTAAGTTGGGGTCCGCAAAATATTTTTAACATCATCACTGAAAATATGGTCTTGGAATTTATTTAAGAGATTAAGTCTAAATTTCAACCTGCGATCTGACAATGATTCCCAATTTAATTCATTTAATAGATTGATTACGCTAAGATATTATAAATCACCCTGCGTCCTCGTCGATGTAGTAATACACAAAAGGGTAGATGGTTGCCTGCTTATTAACCCAGTGGTAACTCTGTATCTCATCTTGCACTATAAACATAAAATTTTCAGGAACTGGATGATGTAGATAAAATGCCAAATAATATTCTGTATGAACAATGGGTGACTGTTGACCGTGCAGAAATGATAACTGTGACAAGGCCAAGAGATGAGTTTCTTGAATCACTAGTGGAAAAATTAAATGAATTAAAAGCTCATCACTATGTGCCCAATGTGTAGGCTGCTTCATTTAAAGACATGAAGACTGGGTACGCTGACAACAGAGGAATGTGTTGTTGTAGCTGATTTTTCTGAAAATTTTATGTTTAGAGTGCAAGATGAGATACAGAGTGACCACTGGGTTAATAAGCAGGCAACCATCTACCCTTTTGTGTATTACTACATCGACGAGGATGCAGGGTGTTTTATAATATCTTTTCAAGTCTTTTTATTTGCTAGACTTTTCTTTTACATGTCTGTTTTTCACACACACTATATTTATCTCTGATCTCCACAACAACCCCATTCTTGCCATCTCTAGGCAAAAGTACCACAACACAGGGTTGGCTAAACACCAGTCTTTGTGACAATAAGTGACCATCAGCAGCACAATACTGCATTAGTCCATTAATTTCAAAACTGCCCATAGCAAGAATGCTTGTGATGGTGTTAGAGGACGCATGAAGAGAGAGGTCACTAAAAGAAGTTTAGGCATAAAACATTAGTTAAAAGTGTACTAAATTGCACCCAGGTGATCTCAAGTTTGTCAACATTTAGGAACTTTTCAATATTTAATATCTTCATAAATATTTGAGTCCACAAAACAATATTTTTACTGTTCATTCTTCATATAAGGGACTATAAGTGGGCTGAATTTTAAATTTTTATTTCCATGCCCAACAAAGATAATGGACATTAAGCTTAGAAATTTTTGAAAAATGTAGAACTTTAAAAATTTTTTTATTAAAAAACAACAATTCTACAGCTTAAAATTCTTCATACTTAAAGCATGTACGTATACCTTTCAAATAAAAAAAATTACAAGCATTATTTCTTTCCTTCCCATAGAAAAAAAGTCGTAAAAATTGATTTTTATAGTTACTTGATGAAAACTTTGAAGCAATATTTGGACCTTTGCACGTAATTTTAGGCCAATATTTCTACTTACCATTATTTAAGTTAATTATTTACTGAATAGATTAATTTTTGTTTCATCGTTCTAGGATAGACAGAATTGGAGATACCTATTTGCTTTTCTGCAGAACACCGAAGTCACCCAAAATCGATGTTTTGTCAACATAAAAATGGCCACTATCAGGAAAATAAATTTTTTTCAAATAAAATATTGACATTTTTGTATTCGTAATAAATGGTAGTTTCTATGGTAAAAATATTAAAAATATTGAAGCAACCATTTAAATTTTTTTGGACCACTTCATATGGATTGACCCATAATTTACTTGCCTAAGTAGCACATAAAAAATAAGAATCCACATTATCCGTACTATCTCTAGTAGTCAAAGCTACATAAGCCAATGCCACACCACAGGGCGTGAGAATCAAGAGTTATGATCGACCTTGCTTCCTGCACAACACTACATTTTAAAAGGTTTATCCTGGTATTCAGTAACCAAGTGTTTTAAAAGAACAATGTTCCACTCTAGATGAAAAGTAGATTTTTTCAAGAGATAGTTATTTAAAATGTCATCGAAAGTCATCACTGCACTGAGGAAGACACAAATACACAAAACATTTTCACGTTTTTCACAGATCGTTGAATGATGGGCTGAAGCCTCATTAGTTCATTCCTTATGTCCCAAAATGTTAATGACATAATGCGCCAGAAAAATAAATAAACGTGGTCAATTCTTATGTCAAGAGTCAATCAAGACTTTATGGAAGGCAGGTCAAAACATAAACAATGACAGATTTATCAACTTTCTTCAGCACACTCGCCTTGTGAAAGAAAAATTAACTCGCCGTACCTTAATCGTAATTCCAATTTTAAAGTAAGCTTCTATGGTAACGAACTCCATAAAAACGATGTGCCTCGAGATCACTTTCATTCCTATTGCTCGCCTCCGTGCTGACTTTACATGAACACATACACGAACATGCTGACGACGCTGACGCACATTACCACACATTATGCCGTTACCACCGTTACTGCGGTTACTGCCATTTGAATGTAAAAATCGACTTTGCATTGCGATAGTCGATACTTTCCTCCATGTCGATACCTTCCCAAAAACCGCGAACTATTAAATGAATATTCCGGTTAAAGTTGTTCGTGTGCACCAAAGTTGTGATTTGTAGTCGATGATAATGCTATATTTTAAAAAGGACCTAAATTTTAGTGTGTTTGATCGGACCTTGAATTTTATTATTGAAAATTAAAACGCAATTGTTTAAACAAATGGTTTAAAGAGATGCAATTTTTGATCCTAGAATTTTATTTCCCATATTAATATTGTTAACATAGCAATGGTTTTAAGTTTTGTTGGAATTGAATTGTCAGTCTGTACTGAATTTTTTAGTGATTATCAAGGAGGTGAAAAGAGTGTTTCAGCACTTCAGCAGGTCTTTCACTAGTACTAGACCTCTTGAGTTTTTGCTCAGCTAAAGCCATTACAATCGCAGCGTACCAAGCTGAAGACAGAGAAAGTGCTAAATGAGATGATATTTTTGGTCACTTCAATTGAGGTCAATCAAACACAGTTGCGCTCAGTGAAAAAGTAAGTCCAATTGAAAAAATCATCCATGGACCGATGTTCAATCACTTTCTAAGATCGAGAATCACGTTTAAAACCACATTTCAAATGTACTTTCACTCCCACCGATCCTCCTGGCCTTAGAGAAATCAGTGGTACGCTCGCTGAAAAAATCTGTCCGATACCGGCTACGAGGGACCGAAAAAAATCATCGTTGGATCAATGTTCAATGCCTTTCCAAGATCGAGAATCGCGTTTAAAACCACACTTCAGGTGTACTTTCACTCTCACTGATCCTTCTGGCCTTAGAGAAATGTCATGCGCTCACCGGCAAAATCTAAGTCCGATACCATGGCTACGAGGGACTGAAAAAAATCATCCATGGACCGATGTTAAATCGCTTTCCAAGATCGGGAATCGCATTTAAAACAGCCTTTAACAAATCTAGTTGATCTCCTTTGCACATGCTCTAATTCCTTTATCATACCTTTTTTTAGCATCTTATGAATGAATTAAAACCTAAGCATTAGTCGGATATGTCGCCTAGTCGCAGTGATGGTTTTATGAGCCACACGACCTTTGGAGCTGCACTTGCAAAAGCAATAAAAATTTACTTATTTTAGGACTACCCAGATAGGTTCAAAGGCCTATTGATGTGTGAAACAGGAAACCAACACTTTTCTACTTTCCCATTAAAGTTGAAAATCATCTTAGTCATGCAATGAAGGTCGTTTTTACAACTATCCATAAGAAAACATAAGAAAGAGCAAAAAAACTCTGGAAAACGATTGGTTTGGATTTCGTAAACTGGATTACATCATGGTTGGATAAAGATTCAGGAATAGCATGAAGAAATTGTATAGTTTACCTAGGTACCTACACCTATAGTGGTGTTTAAACCATGTGTTTGTAAACACTAAATTATTCCTCCTACAGAACTCCACTGCTTTCTTTCCCCGGTCATTTCTTATACCCAGCCCATATTCCCCTACTTCACTTCTGTCCCTTCCTTCCACTACTACAGTGTTTCCAGTCTCCCATAACTATCAGGTTCTTCCTGCCCTTTACTATCCCGATTGATTCCTCCAACTGATCATATACTTCATCTACTTCCTCTTCTTTATGCCCCTTTGTCGGCATGTAAGCTTTTACTACGACTACATTTGTCCGCATTGCTTTGAATTCAATAGTCAATATTCTATCTCTTACCTGCTCCACATTCAATACTTTTTTTTCCTAATGTTAAATTCAATACCACTGCAACTGCTAGCTTTCTCCCCCTCCACTGTATATGTGTAACCCTGTAATTATCACTCCAGAAGTCCCCTGGTCTCTCCATCTTATTTTGCTTAATCCCAACAAATTGATCTTTCCCCTCTCCATTTCATGCTTAATGTTTTCTAGTTTTCCTGCCCTTAATATTGTCCTAACATTCCATGTCCCGATCCATAGCGTTGTTGTTTTCTTCTATGGTTTCTACCCCACTTCCAGTCTTCCAACTTCTAGTCTTTCACAAAGACTATTGTTTCTCTTTATTTTTCTGCTGTCTCCGATAGAAGGTATTCATCTTATTAAATTTATGAATTATATTTTGTAACTGTGAGTGTTGTAGTGGGAGTGTGTTGGTATGACCGTTATTTTTCTCTGCTCCTGTTTTACAAGTATAAGATTTTCGGTTTGGTTATCATTGCTTCCCAGCCTTGTCAGCGTAGAGTTCATGCCATGTTGCAAGGTTAAAGACAAGCTCCTACCCAGGGTCGATGGGCAGGGGCATAATTTTCAAGAATGGGGCACAAAGAAGGCTGATGATGTGCACTCTTGCGGGTGTGCATAAGTCGTACCAATGTCAGTAAGAAGGGTTTCCAAGCTGTGCAGCAGCACGTCAAAACACGAGAGCACATTCAGCAGGTAGCAGCCAAACTTAGCGTCGGTCAGCTACTGCTGAAATCTTCATCCAGCAACAATGTAAGCAGCATCATCCCTCGCAATGTTTCTCCATTGGTCATCAGTCAGCACAGCATCCATGATGATGTCACTAAAGCAGAATTTATCTGGGTTCTCAAGAGTGTGGCATCTGATTTTAGTGCATTGTCTTGCAATGGTATTGGAGAGACTCAAAGTGTTTGTTGAAATTTTCAGTGCTATATTGGTAGAATATTTCAGTGTTGCGTGTTGTCGCCAGTGTCACTACCCCTCAGTGCCGTATGTGCACCAGCTTTGGAACAATAAACTTAATTTATTCATGTACAAAGATGCTCATCCTGCACCGATGGGCATTTTGAGCGCAAGAGCGAGTGATACACAGTGGTCCCCAATCGAAAAAAGGCATCAAGTCATTTTTTCAACTTTCTACAAGGGCATTTGAAACGGTGCATTCATATTGTACATTTAATGGCCTACAGTATACGTTAATACATAGACCTACCGAAGCCCGCCTACTCCTACTCTCCTACAGAAGCCCACCATGAAAGCTGAATTGATGCTCATTGTGTCCAGTGCACAAATGTTTACACGATTCACCAGGTTCTTCCAGTGGGAGGAGCAGCTAGTTCACCTGCTGCACTCCAGGCTGTCTACACTAATCCAAATTCTGATTGGTAGAGCTTGCAAGAAATCTTTGGACTTAGGAGAGGTCTTCAATCCTGAGAATCTTCTTCCAGCTGCTGATGTCGTTGTGGGGGAAGACATTGGCGTGGCCCTGAACCAATCAAAGATCAGCAAAAAGGAGAAACTATTATTCCTTAACCATGCTCGCAAACACTATGTGGAGGCGTGCAAGCATATCTTGGAAAAAAGTTCCTTCAAATCTACGGATTCTTTCTTTAAGAGCTGCGGATGTCTGTGTCCAGAGGTGAGAACTTCAGAGAACAGCATAGGGGACATAGTGCGGGTGGCTAAAGCGATGCCATGCCCGATCGTGTCAGACTGACTAGTTGATCAGTGGAAGCTCTTGTAGCTGCAGAAGGATGAAGATGGCTCTAGAAATGACGGTATTGATCAGTATTGGGTTCAGTTTTTATCCATGTGCACCACTTCCAGTGACCTGAAGAACCCTACTGTTTCAAAGTTGGTGAAAGCTGTGTCTCACTCTCACGGAGAGGCTGATGTCAAGAGGGACTTCTCAAAGTCAGGGAGGATTATAACATGTGATAGAACTGCTATATCTGAATGCGATCTTGCCGTAAACATGGTAGTCAAGAGTGTAATACACAATTATGGCAAAAAGCCATTTCTAATACCTATTACCAAAGATCTTCTTGTAAGTGCACACTGCACTAATCAACATTACAAAGCTTACTTGGAAGAAGAGAGGAAGAAAAAAAAGAGGAAGCCCGAAAGAAGAATGAAGATATAGAAAGACTGGAGGAAGAGAAGAAAAGAGAGGAACAGATGGAGAAAACAATATTGTTTAAAAAGAGGATTGTAGAAGGAAGAGGAGCATGTGTCTGCTAGGGCCAACAGACTATTTGATGAACCCAATATGCACCTTAAGAATGCCATTGCTATTAAGAACATTGAAGATATCGCCCTAGCCCAAGTAATGTTGGAAGGCATGGCTGCCATTTGCAGAGATACTGCAACTTCTCATAAGCACACCACTGCTGTCAAAAAAGCAGTACAAAAAAGAAAATCTGGCCTCATATCAGATTTGACATTCGAGCAAAAGAAAAGATAGAAGAACAATCCGTAATGTTGAGTACTCCCCTCCTCATGCTAAGACTGACAATCTTTATTTTTGAAAAAGAATTTTTTAATGCAATATTTCACTTAATTTTTTTTTAAATGAAAATTTGTATTTTTTCTCTATTGGATATGTTAAAATGCTCAAAAAGTATGTATTTAACCCAAGTTGTCCTCTTTTTGTTCCTCCTATTACTAAGTCCAAGCGTAGAAAATGTTTATTAATGCTTGGTGGCCGAAATTCTCTATTTTTGGTCACATGTAGGTCAATTGTTGGACATTTTTTGGTCACTATGTGGTCACTATTTGGTGCTATTTGGTCACTATTTCACCAAGGAAAAGTCACTATTATTTAGGTCACAGTCTGGTAGCAGCCCTGTTTATATGGAAAACTGATGAAGTTGAGTTTTGGAAATTTCATATCAATAAACTAGGGTCTAGTGAGAACTCTATTTAACAGAACATTCTGATTTTAATGTAAGTGGATAAAATTACATTGAGAAGATATTTCCCATTCTTTTATATAATGAAAAACACTTTTGAATTTAAAAAATTACTATCTTTGACAAATAAGCTTTCTTAGACTTATATGTTGCATATACCTATTTCAATTTCAATACCTATATAAGTGAACACATATGTTGCAATTGCCTGGCAATTGTTTTTAAACAAAATAATGTCATAAAGATGGCCAGGAATTTGATTTCATATGTAATGGCCCTGTTGTTTATATAGGAAATGTTCCTAGTCCTGTAGACATGTAAATACTATAACATTAAAACCTGTTGCTTTCCTGTACTTTACTTTGTATCTCCCAATTGACTTGATTATTTCAATCCCTGAAACATATTAATTCCAAATCAGCTAAATATGTAGTGGAATATTCAGTGATGGCAGTCCCTTTACGTATTTCACCACTAGATGCTGGATGTAATGCACCACCACATATGATTCCTATTCTTCCAGAGTCATTTCTGTCATACTTTCCATCAATTAATTCTGTTTTTGTGATAGGGTCAAATAGTAAATAAAATGATTACTTAGTAAGATTCCACAAATTTATTTTTCACTGACCTAGGGTTTGATTGTTTGACAATCATTATCGAGACCTTGATAATGATTGTCAAACAATCAAAACCTAGGTCGGTGAAAAATAAATTTGTGGCATCTTACTAAGTAATCATTTTATTTACTATCATGTGGTTCCACCAAGTGAGGCCTGAGGATTTCCTCTTTATAGGGTCAAATGATGGATTTGCTGCCACCTCCCTGTGGAACAGATATTGCACAGGCTACTGTTTGTCTAGTTCCAATGTTTCAACCTAACTGGCTACAGTAGCCAGGAGCTTTCCAGGAGCCATTTATATTGCTCTCTCAAGTGTGGTCCTTAAGGATCATCACTACATGTTCCCCCTACTCCTTCTTCCACCATGTTAAGGTTGTAATCTTCAAGAATGGAGGCTTCCAATGTATAAGAGCATTCATTGAAAGGAAGATAGAAAATATTCAGGATGTATTTATGTACTTTATAGATTTCAAGAAGGATTTTAATGGCTTTTGACCATTTGAGGGTACTTACATAGTGCTATCGCTGACCTTGTTGATAACATGGAGCTTGCAGGGGCGTACAGCAAATACCTTCGCAAAGGCACCTGCTGAAATGCAGAATAGGAGGATTTCCACAAGGAAAAAATTCACCTTGACTGGAACTCAACCCTGGAACCCTGTGTTTTCCAGTCAGGTACTTTGCCAATTGAGCTACCGAGGCTAATTCTCCCCTGTGGGACTCTAGAAAATATTTAGCTATCATATTAGCAAGCTCGGCCTTTGCTGGATCAAGTATTTAGTGAAACAGGCTTAAGTGGAAATATGAATGCAAATATTTTTTCTTTTAAATGATGTGCAACTGTGCATTACTTATCAACCAACCCAAGTTGTTTTATTACTACAATGGGTGACCAATTGAGTCAGCTCTCTCACCCTGAGGGATCCTCCTTGCCCTAACTCATATGGAGGCAGCAGTGACCTCATGAAGTCCTCAACCATGGTCTCTGGCATTAGAAACTTTTGTGTGCTGATCTCCACCAGTTTGTTGTGAAGGATCTCCATAACAGACTGCACCTTGTCCATGTGGAAGGGGAAAAAGGTTGGACCACAAATAGTAAAAGGTCTTCCCTCTGCAAGCTTATTTGAGTTTCTGAAAGTCACCACCACATATAGTCACATCACATATAGGCTTTTACTCATTTGAGAATCTCCATACCTTTTGATGTCATTCAGACTACTTTTGTAGCTCTTATTATTTTGATGTCACTAAACTGTGCAACAGAGAAAAATAACAATCACAAAATACACATGGGTATCATGCTTGTTCACATAGTCCATTCAACATTTTATTCACACATTATGCATAAGGGAAGGCTAAAAGATAGCCAGTAACCTGAACTCATACATAGGCAAAGGGAAAATGCCAGACAATCAGATACAAGTTCTTTTGACCTTCATTATCAAAGGATAAAATGCATCTGATTTGATCAAACAATCCAGGGCTGAAAGAGGTGCTTATTCATAAGAGAAAACTAATTACAATGCCATTGAGTAGGGGCATAAAGAGAGGGCCAATGAAGAGGCTGATTTGGGTCATAGTATGGTGCCAAAACTCAGACTTAAGGGAAGAGGATGACAATACTTGTGGTATTTTGAGATGTGGTTTAGTTGGGGGATGAAGAAGGTAATGTGGGTGAAAAGACAGGAATGAGGGAGTGCTCCTGATGGCTGGAGGAGAGCTGACAGAAGCAATTAAGAGGAGACATGGTAAGTGGATGGAATGAAGAAGTTATGGTGTTTGATGCAATAAGGAGTATCAAATAAGCAGGGAAGAAGGAGGAGAATGAGACATTTGCATGTATTGATAATCAGTAAGAAGGATACAGAGATAACAAGGAAATTCATGAGAAGGATAGGTATATAACACTGCATTATGGTATGTATTTTATTGACCATCAAAAATTTAGAAATGGTAGAGCAGTAGATAACAGTTGAAACTTAAATTATATTGTATTCCTTGCCATCAACCCACAAAACCAGTTTTAATCAGCCACTTCTGCAAGGGAGTTGCATTTCTGTAAGCAATATAACTCTCTTTCAGAGAACACTCATAAGTGAGGATTCTTTTAATTTTTCCCAAAATTCATTACTTCTTCACCACTCCAACCATTACCATATTGTGGGTAGGAGACTCTTTATATACCTCTATTCGCTTGTACCAACTCACTCGTGATATCTAATTTCAATAGAGTAATACTGCAGATATTTTCCCCCTTATAATATTACTCAGAAATCATTTCAGGGATAAAAATAAGCTTGACAGGCAGGTATATACATAATTAATATTCTTTCAATGCTAAGAGAGATAAATAAAAGTTTACTCTGAATAAGTAGCTGTTGCTGACAACTTATGGACAGTGTTACAAAGGAGTGACTTTTAAATAAATTCCCTGAGGTGTTGTTTTTCTCTAGCAATTATTTCCATCAACAAAGATCCTGTTAGAGGGCACACCACTCAAGAATGACTCAAGAACTCATGTGCGAGAAGAATATGAACAACTCAGATTTTTAATGTGCAACTTTTCACCATCTGCATACATAAAAGAAAGCTTGCAGAAACAACCTTGCCATAACCTTAATTTAACTTTGCCATTTGTAACCTTATTCTTTCAATGTGCCCATAGCATTGTAGCAGCATTGGCAAAATTGCCAACGTTCCTGAAGCCTAAATGCAATGTTGCGGCTAGCTTATGTGCTGTCTAGGTTCATCCAGTAATTTTTTTAAACACCCTTAGTTTTATGAATTCATAAATCCATGAATCAGGTTAATAGGTGTGCAAGAAATGTGTTCAGTGAATTCAAAAATTAAAATTTCTTTTATTCAATCAAAAAAAAGACAGCAGATAATGTTAAAGAAGGTGATACCTTAGTTTTACAAAATCAATGCCCAAATACATTACAATTATTCAGAGATTTGATGAGTATAGTACATTCTACAAAACCAAAAAATTATATTATCAACTTTCATTTGTGGTCCTTGCTTTGATTCTTTCTGAAAATAATATATGCAAGTCAAAGAGTGAAAACCCACTGGTAAGAAACATGATTACAAAAGATTGGTCGCGCAAGCCCTGGTAGGACTTTAAATTTGTTGTTGTATTCTGTATTTCTGTCATTATAGATTAAAAAAATACAACTTGAAGGACACATCAAGCTTTCTTACTTAAATGCTAAACTATTAATTGACCAATGATTTTTCACCTAAGTTGAACTAGCATTTTTTTACAAATATGTTTCTATATGATAACTGATATCTACTACAGTGGCAACAGCCAACAATATACAATTTAAGGGATGCTGACGTTTGTTCAAATATTCATTCCTTGACAGAATAATATTTTCCCATTCAGCAAATTGCATTATTTCATACCAACAGCAACACACTCTGCATTAGCAGAATTTCACAGACATCATTACTTTGCAGTTATTTATCTCTAAATTTCTACTTAACATTGATGAAATGACAATATTTTTTTGATAGTTGATTTTTGGCACTGCAAAAATATTCACTATAAATTATTACTTTTGAAATTGTGAATCTTGACCATGTCAGACTCAAAAGTAAGGCAGTTTAATTAAGCAATAAAGATGATATTTGGAGTTATTTTTCCAAAAATAACATGTTGTTTTCACGCTTCAATGAATGAATTGGATTGTTTTTGGTTGATATAAAAATTATATGATGTACATACTAAAAAAAATGCTTGAAGAAAAGGTTTTGAGAATGAAAAAATCAGTCTTAAATGAATGCATCATTTGTTCAGGATATGTTTACAGACAATATACTGTAATAATGATACCCAAAAGTTTCTCTCATCTTGTAAACCTTTAGCCATAAATGGTGTAGACATTGAACATTTTTTTATTCCACAAGCACATGAAGTGAGCACACATCAGCCAAATATAAAACATACCAGTAAAGTAATGCTCATCTACTAAGGTAAACAAAAATCTACAATGCCAGATATTTAGCCATGCCTAAATTGTTTAACTGTTTACTAAGGCTTATTTATAATGAGGCAGTTTACTTTGACGATTGCATGGGTGCTCTTCTCCTCGTCTTGACTTCATTGCACTCTTTTCAATTTGGTCAGCAAGTGTCTGGGGCATTTCGTCAGGTGGATATGTTTTTGCTATGCTGAAGGATTTATTTGTTTATATTTTTTCAAGTCCACTCGTGAAAACCAAATATATTTGATGGTCAGTTATGGAGCACCTTCAGGAGTTGGCCATCAGGCACAAAGTGTAGAAACTGCTTACTGGTGATGAATAGATTGGTGACATCATTGATGGACTAAATTTATTGAAGATCACTAGCAGTCCACTTCATGTCTTACTTCCATGTAATCAGGATCATGCATTATATCCTTGATCATATCCTTGAGTATCGTGTAGCGAGGGAAGATTGGGTAGACTTTAGAGTTAACATATTCACTCTGTAAAGGAGAAGAATCTGCTTAGTAAGCTAACTTCTGATCTACCGATACATTTAAAAAAACACCTTATTTTCCCATTGATCATGCACGTAAGCATTATACATATACAATAAAAATATTATGAAAATAAACTGTTATTTATTATGCATAAAGCAACATTTATATTATTTGATGCAAAAATACATATTACTTAATTTTACCCACTATATATTTATAAATCTTTGTTTTAATCAGCATACAGTTAATGGGAAACTATCATCATCTCATTCTTGTATTCATCTCACAATCAGTATAAGTAGCAGCCTAAATAATGTTTTCTTATTCAATGAAGTGGTTCAGGGTCTCAGGAGGCTTTCTAATTTGTCAATTGGAATGATAAATCTTTTAGTTAGACTACTGTATATTATGGACCCTAAAAATACATGTTGTGAGTAATTTATACAATTCCATGACAATTGAGAGCTAAAGGAAAACTAACAGGGTGTTTGCTACATTAAGCTTTATATGTAATGAAAGGGAAGTATGGTGATGATAAAAATCCAGGATTAAGGTACTATTCACTGTAATGAATAGAACAACCACTTTGTAAGATTCCACAACATTTATTTTAACACCGACCTAGGTTTTGATTGGTTTACCAATCATCTTCAAGGTAAGCGCAGAGAGTCAGCAAGCTCCTTATATACCCGCAAGGTGTGCACGTGATCCTTGGGTTGGGGAAACAATGGGAAATGGGGGGGAACAGTAACTAGGAGGGAGGAGGACAGTTACTAGTTATGACTTGGCCGGAGGATGGGGGGAGGGTTAAGGAGATGGGTCAAGTTCGGGAGGAGAGAAAAGGTAAGGTCAGGAAAGGAGAGTTGGAAGAGAACATATATTCATGTAACAGGTTTTGGTAGCAGATGTTATCTCCAACCGTTCCAGGAAGTTCAACTTGTGGCCTTTGCACTGGGTGTGGAGCACTTTGGGGATGAAGTCACTGGTGTGGTCTTCTTCAATGAGATGTTTAGCAAATTGGGAGCTATAATCCTCTTTTCTTGTGAAAGAAACTTTATTGTGAAAGAACACAATAACTTGAGCTATGAGAAAAAAGATTTGAAGATGTTCTCTCTACATTTTTGTTAGGAAATGTGGATGAATTTCGACATTAGAACTGGATTGTATTGCCATTTAGAGATATCCAGACAGGGTGGTATTTACCATATGGTGTACCCGGCGGCATGGGGCGTCGGAACTATTTTCGCTGGGAGGGGCCAATCTTGAAAAGGGCTCGGCTCTTCAGAAAAGGGCCTGCATTTTGCGGATAGGAAGGGGTAGAGACTAGAATTCGGATAAAGTGCATATGAAGGTGGTAGAATATGTGTCAGAAGGGAAAAGGCAAGCTGGAAATAAGTGAAATTTAATTTTTATTAATTAAGACTCATTTCTCAAGGGCCTGGGGCAAATGCCCCCCCTGCACCCCACTTCCGACACCGCTGCCCGGTGGCCACCTGGATTCTCACAATAGAGTAATTCTAAATGTAGTTGTAAGTAACCTGCCACCTACTAGCAGAGACTTAATAGTGATAGATATCTGTATTAATTTTGTATTGTCTTAATACACAAGGAAAAGTCTATATTAAACTGTCAGATTGCATTGGGGATCTTATTCTAGATTCCGCCAGGTGCCTCTGAGATCATAAATATGTTACTGCATCCCGAATGTATTTTTCTGGGGGTACATAAAAAAGAATATCTGAGATATTTTTAGGATATCTTTTTAATGAAAAAACAATCTCTGTTTACGTCATGCTCATTTTAGATTCTTTTCTGTCATCACCATATTATGGTTACTAAGATATAAAAAAAAATAAATCTATTTAATTGAGTGCGTGACTGAAAAATTTCATTTTGCCAGAATTAAACCTTTTAGTGCCACCCAATTTTGGTGGTACTAGTGAAAAGTGCCAGTGTGAATTAGCGAGTTTTGTAACACCTTGTGAAAAAAAAATATGAAGTTACTTTTTTAGATAGGAATGTAATTTTTTCTTTATTTAAATAAAAATAAATTAGTTGTTGATTATAATATTCTGATAAAGGTATTGCATTCATGAAGATTTTAATTATTACAACAAAAATAGTTTGAATAATAATTTGCTGATCAAGCTGATATATCGGCCCGTGGCACGAAGAGGGTTAAATGCTGGTTTTAGTCACTCTGAAAACTAAGGATCAATAGCACTTTTTCCAGCATCACCAAGTTGAAATGCAAATTCAATCAAGAGACCATACATTTTCCATTCTGACCATTGATGAACTGGGTCTATTGGAATTGGATTATAATTAACTCATCTTTCATTTTTTGATGTAGATGCAAATCATAATTAGTTCATGCACCTTATAAAAGTTTGTAGCCCAACAAATCACTTCAGCAGGTGGCATTGAGTGGCAAAAGAGGTTTTATGACTAGCCAGAATAAAAAAATTTGTCTCGGTTCCCGAGCACCTCATAAAATATTTGGGCAAATGGATTTTGATTTAAACTAGAGGATGCATGATTAAAGTACTCAATAGAGTCCAAAGAAAGTTCTTCATTCTAAGTACATATTGCCATTAATGGGTAAATTTATGGTTGCATGTTATTGTAGAAGATTCAATATTTTTTATTTATTTTCTGTAGTCTTTGTGTTAGTCAAGATACCAAATTTTCTTCACATTTCATCATAGCAAAGCATAATTAATCCTTAAATTACCATTTCAATTTATTTAGTATTAGAAAAGATATATTAATCCTTATTACTCATGTGTTTTGGCAGTCTCAACACTATCTTTTTTCCCATCCCGCTCAAATATTGGGTGGGCCCTGACATACTATGGCTCAATTTTTATTCTCAAAAGTAGGGGATAAAAGTAAAACTATTTTTATTGAAAAAGGCTTATCAAGAGTGACCATTGAAGTTTTTACTTAGCTGTAAGAAATGGAAGAAATCACTTCAACATTTGAAATTCTATTGGGTGAAATGTTTTCCATTTGTCATTTTTGAGTAAAAGAGCTTGTATTTGACTTATATTATGCATATCAATAGAAGTAACATGAAGTCACTTTTATGTGTTTGGAGAGACATAGGAATTTTTAAGGTAATATGTGACACATTGACTCAAAACGTAATTTTAACATTCCGCCTTATTCCCTTTGATTTTTACTCATTATTATATTATACAAGGCTTTTCAATATGCAGTCAGACAGTCACAGTCAGGATGCACAGAGAAAATTATTTTAAGTAAAGCAAAAAATTGTACAGAGAGCTTTGCAGTATGAAAAAATTTGTGAAAAATAGCATCTTCTCTTTCCATGCTTTCATCCATTTTGTGATTTAATGGCCAATGAAAAGTCTTGTGTTAAAATGCCTTCATTATTTTTAGTTATGTTACATCAGTTCTCACCTTCAATTCTCTTATTAGGTTTCTTAGGCCAGAGTACTTTTTTAGTAGACGATAGAGACCATTGGTCATTTGCGTGTTTTCTGCTTCAATCTGCGCAGTGGTCATATCTGGAATTAAATCAAAGTTTATGGTTAAAATCATGCTATTAAGATAATAAAGTAACATTAATTAGTCTTTTTTTAGATCTTCTGGAAGTTTTGGTAGATGTTTCAATTAAATGGCACTGATATCTCTCGCGTTTTTCACACATTGAGGATTATGTAATACATGTAGACATTTCTCTTCCTCCATAATAAATTTCATGAGGTAGAGTGACAAAAAAAAATAATGTAGACTTCTTAACTCCCCTGTGATATTGGAAGGAATTCACCTCTACTGGGGATGTGTTAACTGGGAATACAATATATGCTTAGACTAGGTTTAGCATATTCTGGAGTTTTTATGTCAAAAACCCGGGACATTTTGAAAAAAAAGGATATGTTAGTAATAAAACTACTATAGTTATACTGTTCTTTAAAAACTACAATAAGCAAGCATCAGGGCAAGGGCCTAGCCACGTTGATACACCGGTTCCCGTCAGATCACCGAAGTTAAGCAACGTTGGGCCCGGACGGAGGTTGGATGGGTGTCCCCCTTCCATACCTCTACCGTGGTGTTCTTGTCCCCTGTCTGCAAGTGGCGGCAGGTTAAATGTGGGTTGGCACAATGGATCTAAAGAGGTCTAAGTGCCAGGGGGGCTCCAGAAGGCCTCCGCCCACCCCTCCAATTTACATTTTTACAAGCAAGCATCAACATAAACTCTAGAAGAATTAAGGTGAACAGCTAATTTGGCTTAAGTGAAAATGTCTGAAGACCAGAATATCCAAATAGCAAATTAAAGTATGGAAAACAATATCTCCAAAACCACTTTTTTGATTGGCTAGTCTCACTCTCTGCCTGGCTCTTGACAGGTTCTGACCTGTTCTGCCTGGTTCTCTCCCCATTGATGATTGCCTAGCCAATCAAAAAACCTGTTTCGGAGATATTGTTTTCCATACCTTAATTTAGCATTTGGATATTCTGATCTTCGGACATATTAACATAAACTCTGTTTAACATGGAAAGAAAGAGCATAGCCTGCAGTTATTAATATATCATATAAAATTTCAGTGCCAACCTGACACACAACTTTATGGTGGCTTGCAGGGTATTATGTTGATGCATATGATTAGCGATTATTATCATTGATGCTGCAAAATAAATTGTTGCTAATAATGTGAAAAAATCCATTTATTATTTTTTAGAAAATTTTATTATTTTTTATAACTTCACTGATTGAAACTTAACCCTCTTAGTGCCATAGGTTTTGCTCCACGGGAAAAAAGGGCCACCAGCTTATATGTCGGCTCGAGAAGCAGATTAATATTGAAACTATTGTTGTTGAAATAATTACATTTATCCTTTATGCAATGCATCAGAATACCATAAATAACAATTAATCCATTTTTAGTTAAATAAAAAACATTACATTCATATCTATAAAGTAACTTCAGATTGTTTATATTTTTTACAAGGAGTTAAGTACAAAACTCAAATTCTTGCTGGCACTTTTTGCTAGCACCACCAAAATTTGGTGGCACTAAGAGGGTTAAAACAGTGGGACCCAAAGAATTAACTTAGCAATTTTGTTATTGAAAACATGACTGTTCTAGTAGAAACTGGACCAATGAGATCCCAGTTTAGACATCAGTAATTAATTTATTCAGTATTTATTTAGGGCAATGTGTCTTATATCAGTCACTCCTGCATGCATATCTATATATATATAAATGAATGTATGTGTGTGTGTGTATGTCCTTTATGCATTACTACACCATTCATCGGATCGCCATGAAACTTTGGGAAGGTTTGAGTACATTCCCGAAAAGAGGACTAGGAAATCGATATTTCAATATTGATACTTTATCGATATAATATCGCTAAAGTATAGATAAATCGATACATTATTGATACAAAATTGAGGTGAAATTATTTAGTTTTTTAAAAGGAATGTATCGCTGCAATATCGATACTGTATCGAATGTATATAATGTGTTTGTCCTTTATGCATTACTACAGCATTCATCGGATCGCCATGGAACTTTGGAAAGTTATTGAGTACGCTCCGCGAAGGTTTCTACAAAATCGATAATTCAATGTCGATACTGTATCGATATAATATCGATAAAATATGGATACATCGATACATTGTTGATACAAAATTGAGGTGAAATTATTTAGGTGTTTTTTATCAAAGTTTTATAAAGTACCTATCATTACAATATCGATACTGTATCGATACAATATTGATAACTTCATGCATTACCACAACATTCATCCAATTTCCATGAAGCTTTGGTTACTTGTTTTGTTCACTCCATGAAGGTTTGTACAATATCGAGAATACAATATCGACACTGGAGACGGGATGTGCATCCCATTGAAGTTGCAATTCATTGAAACACTCACGTGCAACATATTCAAATCATCCGGCATGGGACAAATATTTCAGAAATGCCAACTTATTGCTTGGGATGAATGCACAATGGTGCAGAAAGCATCGCTCGAGGCTCTGGATCGATCATTGCAAGATTTCCGTTGAATCCTGAGACCATTTGAGAACGCATTAATATTGCTTGCACGACATTTCAGGCAAACATTACCTGTAATTCCTCGATTGACACTAGCGGATGAAATAAATGCTTGCCTGAAATATTCTACTTTGTGACGACATGTAAAGACGTTAAAATTATATACAAATATGCGTGTCCAGCTGCAAAACAATCGATCAGCTGAGATATATTGTATACCCATAAGAATTGTGAAATTAAACATACTATAAACGTGCGCTTTCCATTTAACCAGATTGAGCCACAGCAACGTGTGGCCGGGTCAGCTTGTTTAATATATAGGTCTTCTTTGAACTGCCTCACATACCTCCCAGTCGATCAAGTCTCTCACGCCTTTTTTCTTCTTCTTCCGCCAGTTTTGCTGATGTTTTAACTCCCTCCCCAGACTTCTGTGTATTCTCCATGATCGAGCAGGCTCGGAGGACAAATGCTGGTACTGTCTCTTGCTTCTCTTGCTTGGGAATGTCAACCAGGGTCCAGTACTGAGTTTCCAAACGGATGACTTCCTGAAATTGTAGGTGGGTTAAATATGTCCTTCTGATAGAAATACTTATCAAAATAACACTTAAAGGTTGGGGATCTGGTTGGTTTGGTGACTAAAGGACTGGCCTCCAATTGTGAGTAGAGATGGGAAACTTGGTAAATTACCGCGGTAATTTTCGTAAATTACCGAGGTATTTTTCGTAAATTACCAACACCCCTGAAAATTACCGTAATAAACGGTAATTTTCAGAAAATTTCTTCATCACGAAGAAACTATTGGAATGGGTAATATAATAAATTAGGAAGCTAAAACGATTTTGTTTACATTGTGTCCATGATTAATTCCAATGAATTCAGAGTAAAATAACAAATGCACATTGCGCCGAGGTATGTCTTTGGAACTAAAATTTCTCATAGTGTGACTAAAGAGAGGCAAATTGCGTGTTGCTGCCAACTTCTTTTTAATTTTTTTAATGAGTTATAATAGATAATCGTCGTGATATGTTTCATATAAGCGTCAGCATTTATATCTCAATGCTATTTGAATTCGTTTGGAGTCCTCTGATAAGGATTTGCAGCTCAAAACTTAAAATTACCATGGTAAATTACGGTAATTTTCGAAAATTACCGTAATTTACCATGGTAATTTACCTCAATTGAAAATTACAGTAATTTACCCATCTCTAATTGTGAGTGCTGTGAGAACACTTCAAGGTCAACTCATTGGCATGTCCATTGGACAATAAACCATGAACCACTAAGTGCCAGTTTTTCAGAGAAGGTAAATGCTGTAGGTTTTCTTTCGACTCTTCCTCCACTCCCTGAAAAATTCTTACCTCTACCTAACTGCACACCTTCCTCAATGGTACAAATGACCAAGGTTGTCTGTGGACTCCCCCAATTAATTGCTTCTTCCATCACCTAAATTGGTTTTGTGCACTGTTGTATGGGTGCATTTAAATCCATTTGTAAAATTGATGGAATGGCATTTATGCATACAAATTTTATGTTCTTAGAGAGAAAGAGTTCTTGAGTTTCCCACTGAGTCTCAGTGTAGATTTGTACCAATATTTCACAGGCTAAGTCTACCATGGGTTCATCACCTGCCTGAAGATGATGGTTGACTTAGCCTTAAAAATTTCGGCGAGAAAATACACTGTGTCCGAGTGGGAAACCTGAGAACTCTTCCTTCAGCCAACCCAGTAAACACACATAGCTGCAGCAGCGCTTCTCAAGGATGTCAACTGAAGTGTGTCAGCAGCGTCTAAGCAGTGCTCTCATAGAGCGAATTGTTGAGAAATGCATTTAATGTGAAGTCGCAGCTCGAGTTTGAAGTGCTGCAGCTGCACGTTGCGGACGCGCTCCACAGCGCTGCAGGTAGTCTTTTGAATAAGGTGTTCCTGATCTGATTTGAGAACAGATCTGAGTGAAAGTACATACATATGAAATGTGGTTTTAAACGCGATTCACAATCTTTAAGAGCAATTGAACATTGGTCCACGGATGATTTTTCTTAGTCCCTCGTAAACGGTATCGGACTTAAAGAAAATATTGGTGTGCTCGCCGAAAATAAATCAAAGGCCAGGAGGATCGGCGAGAGTGATAGTACATCTGAAATGTGGTTTTAAACACGATTCACGATCTTTAAGAGCGATTGAACATTGGTCCATGGATGTTTTTTCTCAGTCCCTTGTAGACGGTATCGGACTTAGAGAAAGTACTGGTGCGCTTGCCGTGAAACAGGTTCTGAGCATTATGGAGGAAACTCTTATTTATCTCTCCTGGAGTTGAAAGAATATCAGTAACGTATATTTATAATGGTCATGCTTATTTTTATCCACAAAATGGTTATTAGGGAAATGTTTTAACGCGCAAATTATCCCTTTCAATCTTTTAGTAAAGTTAATAATCACAAATGAGTTAATGCCAGCCAGTAGTTGTATATATATGGTCTCCAGGTCAGTAAATGTGTCAGGTCATATAACAAAGGATGATAGGATAGACAGAAATTAAGCACAGGTTGTTAGGTAGGCATATCTGTAGGATGCGAGGTGCTAGTTAGTAATCATTACTTAAAAGTGAACCTCGAATTCTTACCTTTACTTTTTCAATTTTGGTAATAGGTGCACCCATGCAAGGTATATTAGAATGATTGTTTATGCATTAGTTAATGCATTAGGGTACTATTTCTATTGAATGTTTAGGAGCCATGGGATTAGTAAGTATATATTAGTGCTTGTCGCACGTTTTCAAAGTGCCTTACTAGTACATAAAATGTGCCTTTAAGTGGTGTCTTTTTAAGGTGTCTAAAAGGTGCCTTAACAGGTGCATGAAAAAGGTGCTTTCAATGTGCCTTCTGTTCCTTATTTAGGTGCCTCCGAGGCGCCTTCAAAGCACATTTTCCTGGAAGTGTGCTACGTGGGTCACTAGTGGAGCATCAGGTATGCATTTTCAGCGATTCTGACATTCGTTTGAAGCGATCGTGACACGTTAGTGCAGCGCTCTTGACATGCTTGTGCAATGCTGCTGACACCTGTTTGCAGTGCATCCGACATTCAAAAAGGGGAAGTTTAGGAGTGCTAGACGCGCTGCAGCATTTTGTGATTACTGGGAATGCACCATAAAAACCTGAGATCTTTCATTATATACTGATGCAATGGTTGTTCATTATTTTTAACCAGTTTCAATTAATATTATACTGGCATCATTATTGGTCAACAATCCTAGGATTGGTTTGATGCAGCTTTCCACTCGATTCTTCTATTGGCCAATCTTTTCATTGTGACGTAATTCTTCTCTTTTACATCCTTCACAACACAACAACATCCTTCACAACACTGGCGAGAACAGAAAAAATAGTTGATTTTTCTTTAAGTCTTGGTAATTCAACAAATGTAGGACACATAAATTCAGACACATATTTGCAGTCAAATACATATATGCATTCAAAATCCAAAACAAGGAAAGATAATTAAAATTATTAACATAAATCATGAAGTATTCATGATTTATGTTAATAAATCATGAATACTTCATGATCATCATGAAGTAATCCAAGCTTTCACGTTTGTAACAGGAATCAGGGCAAAAATCAGCTCCCAAAATCAATGTAATATTAGCATTTTTCTTCGTCATTTATTTGTATGATTCTTGTAAAAATGACTGTATATTTTATAAATTTAAGTTCGCCTGGAAGTGTGTTATGTAAGGTGATAAGCTAATATTAATATTCTTGAAAATTGCTTTGCAGTTTAGAGAAAATGGGTACTGGTGCTATAACAATGATAGTTTGAGGTCCATTGTTTTTGTCTCTCGTGAGGTGAGACAGTTGGCCATTTGAGAAGTCTGACGGATCTCATCATGCTTGGCATTACAAATCAGTCTGATTACTCTTTCCTGAATTTTAAAAATATAGTTTCACCATAGCTTGTGGTGTACTTTCCCAGAAAAAAATACTACGAACCATGATGAATTCAAACTTACCATAATTTATGCATTACCCAAGAAAACTCAATATTGTGTTAAAGGTTTTAGTATCTCACATTTATGAAAGTACTTTCTTGAATGTTTTAATGTTTGGATACTAGGAAGATCAAAATAATAATAATGAAGAGAATCTTTAGGAATTGTATGCAGTTGCCATTTCCAAGAGTTAATATGCATGGCATATTGTCATCCAAGCTTTCACGTTTGTAACAGGAATCAGGGCAAAAATCAGCTCCCAGACAGCACACTGGTGACTGTATACATATACTGTATGTATACCCAGTGTATACTGTTTCCTTGAGAGTCTGTATACATGTTATAGATGCTTGGTATACATAAACAGTACACAGAAACATATACGTAAACAGTATCTAAAAGGTATACATAAGGTTTTAGTATACAAGTGTATACTGTATACAGGAAAATCAACATGCTTTACGTATGTTATCTTTGTAGAATCAATCCAATATTAACGACACTGATTATTAATAATTATTTAAGTTAACCAATATGTTGGTTAACTTAAACCTATAGGTATATTAATATATTTTTAATTAAAATTTAATTTAAAGTAAAAATTAGGTAAAACATATATAGGTGGACAGGCTCTGCCTGAACGACACCCTTTATGCATGACAATGTACGGCATTATCTGTCATTTAAATTTGATTTACCAGAAGCTTCTGGTAATGGCAATGACACCAACCTGCTGTGTAATATTATGATCTTTAATTATAAGGAATAGAAATTTACAGCTTGTCAATTATGGACTCAGATTTATACACTACTCTGTGTTAGTGTAGAACACAATAAATCTACAGTTACCCATAAGTTCCTCTATGATGTTGTGGTTGGGTTTAGAAGAAGAAAATATTAACATACTCCCAACAGTTTAGAGCAAGAAAATGGAATATTTCATTCACCTCGACTGGGATTTGAACCCGGACACCCCGATTTCCTGCCAGGTACTTTACCAGTTGAGCTAACAAGAAATTCTCTTTCTCTGGGGAAATTACAGAGGCTTAGAGGTGAATAATTTTTTTATCTGTGGAATATCTGCTATTGTGCAGTTTCAGCAGGTAACGCAGCTAAAGTTTTCATGGTTTTGTATATCTTATCTTTTATGATTTTTCATATTGTGTTATATGACCTTAGTGGGATAATTATAAAAGACCTTTAAGTACTGCAAGAATTTGGTTTGTAATTAATGGAAATTAGATAAAGAAGAGAGCAGAGAAATGTGAAAATTTTAGGAATATAGGCCTGACTGTCAAGGAAAAGTCTCCAGGAAAGAATATCCACGGGGAAAAAATCAGCATGCAGCAATTCTCCGACGAAATAGCAGTCATGGCAGAAACGGAAGGAGATTTAAAGAAGATACTAGGAAATATGGAAAGGACATTGGCCAAATATCACCTGAAGATCAATGATAAGAAGACTAGCGTATTGGTATACGGTAGGAGACAAGAAGCCAGGACAAATGTAAAACTAGGAAAACGAAAAATCGAGGAGGTGGATGAGTTCTGTTACCTGGGAAACTGAGTAGGTAACCAGTGATGGACAAAGTAAGAGAGAAATTATCAGTAGAGTTGCCCAGGCGAAAAGGGCATTTTACAAAAAGAAGATTCTACTTACAGCTGCAAACGCAAGCGTGGAAGTGAGAACACATTTCATAAGAACTTACATCTGGGAGCATATTACTATATGGCAGCGAAGCTTGGACGATACCAGGAGCAGAGAAGTCATTAGGGACCCTGAAATTTCACGAATGGGTTTTTCGTGAGTTTCTTTTTAAGAGCATAAAAGTGATTTTGATGTTTGAATCCCTAATAACTTAAAATTTGCCATTTTAACGCTAGAAAAATTCACCGAAATTTTGCGAATAGCTTTTCATCGCAAACTTTAACGGTATTTGGCTGTTAGTGCGATATTTTGCGCGAAATTTCGAATTTATTAAACCTATCGTACGATATTTTAGAAAAAAACATGAAATGCCTTAAGTTTTATTTTGATATTTATGTAGAAACTCTTAATGGAAGACTTCCCATTTGGCGAAAAAATGTTTGCAAGCTCATGGTGTCAAATAAATACATAATTATTATTTAAGTGACCATGCCGCTAACATCAGTCTGATGATGCGCGTGACCATACGCGTGACCATGATATCTGCATATGTCTCCCTAGATCGAATTTATGGTGGTGGGGTCGGGGTGTAACGTCTTCGTCGCGCCGCAGAAATGACTCGCGTAGTATTTATCCCGAAAGATTCTTCAGAAAAGTTGCCATTAAAGCAATTGCGCTTGTGTAAGATGATTTCAGTAAGTCTGCGCATAGAATTAATGGGACCAATAACTACGCTGGACAAGAATATTTTAAATGTCTTAGCTGGTGGGCGAAAAGACAAAGTTGTCAAATGGACGTAATAATTTCATTCAAAGAGCGCTCCACCTAAGTGTGACTGACGGGTCGCAGTTACTTCTCGGGTAGACAAAAAGATTTATTCAAGGATAAACTATCGAATTCACTGACTTCTGTTGAGTATATGTTGCCGACTTTATGATATGACTCCGGAGCGACAGTATTCCTGCCGCAGAAATCCTATTCGGCGCCCGTGGCGGAGGGTAGGCGGCTGGAGAATAGAATGCATTAGGTTGGCTTGAGTCTAGTCCAGTCCAACCAACTCTTTCATTTCTTTCTAAGCATTATTTCTCACTGGTTAATGAGATCAGTGGCCTAACAATGATATACCACATGGCGGGGCGGTAAAAAGTACGAGATAGGGACACTGATATTTCTGTGTGATGCGGCGCATTATTTGTCCGGAAATGAATTTTAGAAAAATTACCTAAATTAAGGCAACCCGGCATTGTCATTTTCACGGTCACTTAATATTAGTATTAAGTAATAGTATTAAGGGACCGTGGTCATTTTGAGTAAGCCGCGGGGGGGGGAGGTACATACAAAATACAAGTCTGGGCGGGCATATATTTCCGATTCTCAGTATCTCTGGATAAACTGGTGTCACCACACGTTTATAGTTCGATCGGAGCTGCTGTTGATCAGAGAAAGTATCTCTGTAGACCATAATGCCGAAAATTGTCAGCATATTTGATCGCCAACAGAAGTTTAAAAGCGATATTTATATCAATTTGACGAAACAAGGTTTATATATATTTGACGCAACTTTGAATACGCAGAGAAGCAGTACCAATGAAATTGGCAACCCACACAACACCGTCCTTAGGCTAGGTGGCCATTGTCATGGCCATTGTCAAAACCTTTGTCATGGCCTATATTTTGCGTATATCTCTCTGTATTTTGTTGTATATCAATGAAGATTAGATAGAATAAGTTAGATATATCATTTTTTATCTCTAATACAATTCTTTTTTTGTTTAAATTGAGATACCTATATGTAAATATTTTTTTCACCGCCGGAGCATGAAGTTAGATACCTATATCAATTTTTGACTCTAATGCAATTATTTATTTGTTTAAATTGAGATATATGTAAATATTTTTTTCGCCGCCGGAGCATGAAGTTAGATTCAATTTTTGTCTCTAATACAATTATTTATTTGTTTAAAATGAGATATGTGTAAATATTTTTTTCACCGCCGGAGCAGGAAATTTACAACTTTTGCACCGGCGCTGGGACTATGATTTTTACACCGCTTTCCCTCCAATTTATTTACCACTTTTCAGGGTCCCTACTAATTAGCTTAGGAACATAGGGGATAGATAGGTAAATGAAGTGCACGGTAGTGTAGAGACACAACCTTACAAAATCAGTATAACGTTATCAGTCGGTATCTGTTGTGATGATTGTGTAACCATAAAATTTGAATGATTAGAATACGTTAATTTTTTACTGACCTTTTGTCACTTACATTAGTAAACTGACAATAGATAAAAGTATAACCCATAGTACATTTACTAACCTTGATCATTGCCTTTAACATAGCATACCGTTGAAAAACATTCCGAACTGATTTGCTGTCCGTATACTTTCCTTGGAGAATAATCAGGGCCTGCTTTGCTGTGTCATAGGACTCCTCCAAACGAATGCGTACAGCTCTTAATCTTTCGTTCGTCTCGATGACTTCTTCCTTCGTGAGTCCACCTGCAGAAGATAAGCTTGGATCAGTAATAAACAGATGAAGATATGGGGTTCGTATCGTACTCTTAAGCCATCATTGCATCTTATGTAATTCACTTTTGAATATTGTCTTTTGTTTGTGCTAATAAAATGTGGTCAAGTAAAAAGACAAGGTAACATAATGTGGATATCAATTCAAAATAGAGGAGTGGTTGACACATTGGCCTGTTCAGCCTACTTGTATCCTTGCTATTTTCCTCAAATCAATCACTAGTTCTTACAAACAAGTAACAGCAGTTCCCAAACGATGGGGTGTACTTGTTTCATTCAACGCCTGGTGATTGTTTTGAGTTTGATTAAAGAGAATAAAATTATGTTCGATATCTCTTCTTGATGAACTTCATGAAAGGAAAATGCGATAAATAACCTCCTAAAATCTTCTGGATTAAAGTAAGCATCCAGCATAGAAACATTGAAACAAAGGTAAGATAAGAATTATACTTTTCGTTCACAGCCAAAGGCAGTTCTCATTGTCAGTTTATGATGTGAACCCCAAACAGCATTGCAAAATCAGATGTATGAATACCTTCACCCGTTTGATTCAGGTGAATTTTAGAACATATTTTTGAGTCGAGAAAAAGTGAATCTTATGGCATTTACCTGAAAAATTCATGCAAGTACCTGAAATATTTTCAATATTCAATAATATTACTTAGCCTTAATGAATTCCATTCATAGATACGGTTGAATTCTGGGATATGCAGTGACTAAATAGAATTTTGTAGAGCAATGCTGCTTTATCCCTCTTGGTACAATCTGTAATTTGTACCCTTAATATTTGGTCATGATAAACATTATAAGCTAGGCATTACTGTGGAAACAATCACAGAATATCAGAAAATAAGATTTTGTTGTGATTATCTGTGAGTTTTTAGCCGGTTATTTAAACTCAGTATTGATTGCTAGTCATTATTTGCTATTTTATTGCAATAGACTCAAGCCATGAATATCCAACGTGGAACTAGGATGACATTATGACACTTAAGATCTTAAATCATACTTACTTGACGTTCCTTCATCTTTCACATCTTGGACTATGCGTCGAACACTCTGGGTGAATTTTCCCACTAGGTTGCTCCCTGAAAACATAAAAATGAGCAAAAGTAAGTTTCTATCTCAACACTATTGTTTAAATAATAGTACATATTAGTATAGAACTTAGAATAGTTAGATTTTTAAGACTGAAATTCTTAACGAAATATTGGGGGTGCGCTGTACGCGAGTAATACTTTTGTAGTTAAAATTATATGCTACAGAAATAAATAAAAAAAGCAAGGTTCCTCAATTGAGTCTACCCTCAATATGGTAATCCAGTTAAAAGATCTGTGAAGAGACTCTTTCCCGGCGTATATAATTAATGAATTCCTCTCGGGCTTCCGCACGGGTTAAACTCTCCATTCCAGCCAACGTTTCGAGGAGCGCGTTGCTCATCGTCATCAGGGCAGTGTGACACTGCCCAGTCACACTGCCCTGATGACGATGAGCAACGCGCTCCTCGAAACGTTGGCTGGAATGGAGTGTTTAACCCGTGCGGGAGCCCGAGAGGAATCCATTAATCAGTTAAAAGATCGAGGCTAACCAACTAATGCACTTATTAGCTGCAAAAAATGTCTAAATGGAAATAACGGCCATGTCGGGGATTGGGTTGGTTTGGTGGCTTGAGTACTGGCCTCCCATTCTGAGGGCCCGAGTTCGATTCCCCGGCAGTGGCCAATTTTTCAGTGGAAAACCGGTCCCCCCTTGAGTGCCTAGTGGAGGGCATTTCAAGTTCAGTACTCCGTCCGTCGGATGGGACGTTAAGCCGTGGTCCCCTTGGCGCCTTTCGTTAAGAGTAGGCTAATGCCGATGCCGGGTTTCTCTCCACCCTTCCTCCATTCCCTAGAAAACTCCTACCATAGTCCAATTGCCCACCTATCCTAAATGGCTCAAATTAGATCAGCTTGGTCGGTCGCCTCCCCTGATTAACCAACCAACGGCCATGTCAGAACTATTCGGTTTTTATATACGGAAGCAAGGGTCTAACTATAGACAAGGCAAGCAAAAATACATACTATTCTCTGAGAAATCTCTTTTTTTCCTCTGATAAATTGGACGTCGCAGTTTATACAGGCCAATATTACCAAAATATAGAATTAATCGGCAGCATTACGTAATTTAGGAAAGGGTTTTTCACGATGTCACGGATCGTTATAGGGTGGAGGAGGGGAAAAAACAATTGGAAAACCAACGTTACGTAATATATGGATGGCCCCTCTCTATCCTTACACATAGAAACTTCTCCACTTTCTGACCATGATATTAAATCTCTCTTACGAGCGAACGCCTCATTCGCTCAAGCAACTATCTACATCTACGCGATACCCTGCAAGCCACCGCGAGGGTGTTAAGGCAGGGGGTGAAGATCACCAAGCATGCTCTATTGACATGCAACAAGCAACTATAGGGTCTCATACAACTAGATTGTTAGTATCTATAGTATTTAAGGGATTAACTAATTCGAGCTTCGTCAGGTGCTACATGATAGGAATCCGTAAAGATACCGTACTCACTAGAAGAATAGTTTAAGTAAACGTGTTATCATAGACTATGCAAACAAACCTGAACCGATAATATAACTTGAGTATTTTGAAAAGTCAACTTTGCAAGTTTAGGATACGTGGTTTAATTCATCTCTCAACGAATTTCATCGTGGGAAAATGTGTGATATCAAAACCGAATCTACCACCTTTAATGATGACGACGTAATTTAATCTCCCTAATTAGCGCAGTATCGTGTTCTTCCGCAGAGAGCACTTTGTCGTCTATACATAACAAAAGTTTGGCTACCGGATGTTGTTTCCGGTGTAGGTATTTATGTCAACACAGAGCGCCAGATCCTTCACGAAAAGCTTCCTTCCGCGATGGGATCGTGAGAAACATGCATATTACCAACCAAGGGTGATATCATCCACCTATCCAACATATCACCCACCTATGAAGGGTGTGAGTGCAGTGGTTTGAGTACTGGTCTCTCACTCCGAGGGCCCGGGTTTGAATCCCGGAAGAAATATTTCATTCGTTAACCGGCCCCAACTAGAGTGCTGTGTGGAGAGGACTGCGAGTTCAGCACTCCGTCCGTCGGATGGGACGTTAAGCCGTGGTCTCCTTGGTGCCTTCCGTTAAGAGCAGGGTAATTCCAACGCAAGGTTTTTCTCCACCATCACTCCTTGCCCTTCCATTCCTATCCTTTCTTACCTTTCCTCCCAATCTGAAGCTTCTGTTAACGGGTGGTTAGAGGCTGGGAAACCATCGACAAAAGGATGAGGGACAACGTTCATCCTTGATAACCTCATAGGGACGCAAAGAGTTTGTTTTTCTTGCATCTTGCAATTCGGTGCCTACCAACATTCCTTCTTCTCTCGGGGATTTCCCCCGATATCTCGAACTCGACTTCTGTGATGGCATTTATTTATTTTTTTAATCCCAGCGGAGAAAATGTGTGGTGACGATAGCGTGGTGGTTAGCGCGCCCTCCATTCCCCTTCCCCTTGATTCTCTTTCCTTCAATTGTAAATACCGTTTTACACGGTCATTGAAACTGCACAAGTTGATGTTTATGGGTTGAAGTTGATTATGGGTTCATTCGATGGTTGACGAGTTCACCTTGTGGAATGAATTCATGATGACTAGAATAAACTTGATTATATTCCACAAAAATTTATTAACCCATTAACGCCAAAAGCCAGTGCTGTACGCATGATTTTGCTCTGGGAGGTTTCATTAATATTGGTTATGCATCATCATAAAATGATATTTAGATAAATTCACTGAAAAAAAATTAAATTTTCATTATCTTTTCGTGAAGACAGTTCAACTATATTTTTCAGCCCAGTAAGCAATATTCGGAAGGCTAGTGAAAAAACATGTACAAAATCGAGTAAATTACGGGAATGTTTTTGGGGTGGGGTTTAAATCCTAACCCCCCTCCATCTGTACTCCACTGAACATTTGAGGCGCTCAGGGCTAGATAATGGTAAGCCACATTAAGGAAATTTTACAGGAGTGACATCTGAAGGTTCGAAAAATTCCCTAAATTAGGTGTTGTGTCTTGGTGCAGTACATAACAACAAGGTGTGTGCTGTCATCTCTTGGTTTCTTCAAATAATACTCGGCCAGTGGCTTCCCATCGTCTAGCAGATAAGAAAGGCGTACTGATCTCAATATTCTTCAGTGTGTGGCTTACCATTATCTAGCCCCGAGCGCCTCATATATGCGCTTATAGTTACTGCTCTACTTAATCAGTGGTTACTATTTAAAAAAAAACATCTGGGGGGTTGTACTTGAAACCGTCAGGATTATCTCTAATAGGTAACCAAGGAGTCACGTGATACAAAAATGAATGATTTCAAAATTTTATGTGTCTGAATCGCTCTTTACAACATCATCAATTGTTTTCACTTGAGTTTTTCTCATCTATTCCAACTAAAGAGCCCCCAGTTGAGATATAACACAAGTGTAAACAAGGAATGTGGTCGCAATCAGCGGTCTTAGCATACCAAATTTGCGAAGCATTCGTGTTTATGTCACGTGATTCCTTGGTTACATATTAGAGATAATCCCGACGGTTTCAAACACAGCCCCCCTGGGACAGATTTGCTTTGCTAGAGAAGAAATATGTAAGGATGACGAGGTTAGCTAATAGAGGATTCGAGTGAATAGATGCGTCAAACCAACCAATTAAGACGATGGTTCAAATGTTGCAATGCGAAGAAGAATAACGAAGGAAAGGGAGTAAGGGAATAGGTTAGTTAGGGGGATAAAAAGAGGGAAAAGGTATCGCGTATTAGTGTATGAAAAAGAACATTCAAGAAAAGTTCGAAAAATGCAAGGATTGCGAACTAGCCGTGAAGACCGTAGTGGAGTCACCCGCTGAAATGCACAAAAGACGATTTCCAGAAGGAAAAAAATCCACATCTACCGGGATTCGAACCCAAGGGGCTCGGGTTTTCCGGTCTCCTCCGTACAGAACGTTGCGTTTTATACGGCCTCTTATGGAGACTTCATATGAATTAAAACATGAATGACAATAAATCGTACCTGAATTTCGACGCAGCGTAATATTCCTAAATCTATATAAGGGAGGTATTAATGCGTTTTATACCAATGAGAGTTAATTCTATTGCTATAACTGGTTCGAATTTGACCTATTTTAACTACAATCGTGGTGTGATGAAAAAATAACGTGAATTTTCGTTTTTCGTAAAGACTATTTATTTATTAAACAGCATTAATTTTGTCCCTCAAATCAATCCCCCTCAGGTATAATATAGTGGTTCCAGCGTTATTGGACAATCTTGGAAGCACTTCCGGAACTCACTTTTCGGTATGGAGTTCAGCTCCTTCATTGATTCTGTTTTTATCTCATCAATTGTGGTAAAACGTCGTCCTTTCATGATTTCTTCAGCCTCGGGAATGGAAAGAAGTCACAGGGGGCCATGTACGGTGAATACGGTGGCTGAGGTAAGATAACGGTGTGTTTTTTTCCAATATATCACGAACAAGTGAAACGTGAAATTTCCTCGAGTTGTTTTGCCACAATTCAGGGCGTTTTCGTCGGATTTCTTCACGTAAACGGCGCACAACTTCCAGGTAGTATTCCTTATTGACCGTACCACCATATTTCAGGAACTCATGATGCACTACGTCATTGAAATCGAAGAAAACAGTGAGAAGTTATTCCCGTCATATTTTTATCACACCACGTAGTTGGCGATTGTTGGCGTTTTAGCTCACTTTCCTCTGTTTCATTTACGATACTTGAAAATTCACTCAATTTTTCATCCTATTATTCTAAGTTTCACCGCGTACAAAAACAACTTCATCCGTACGAGTTTCGTGAGTAGCAAGCCCATACTTAAAAAGATGGCCGCTGGGTTAACAAATCAGTTGCAATGCCTACTCCAGTACATTCTAACCTCCTTGGCAATGAAAATAAAAATGGCATATTAATAAAATGGTATAAAGTAATGTGTGGGTAACAGTGGATTTTTCTCCGTTTGTTTATATCAATGGTCCGGCCGCTTCACTTTTGCGTCAAAACAACAAGGCTGAACCAAAAGCACGATAAGGAGAAAAAGCACATGTGTGGGGAAATCCCGAAATGGAAATCCTCTTATCTTCCTCTTTATCACAGTATATTTTTTCCGCATTCGTTGCCGCCTCGTGAAGCTACTGCGTCTTACACAACTCGGCAGGGGTAGGGCCTCCAAAAGGCAGAAGGATGTCTGAAGACGATAAGAAGTGAAATGAGGGCAGTAAGAAAAGAAATGAGAACTTCGGTCCTCTATGTCCACTCTCGATGAGCGGCTCAGACGGATGACCGGCAGAGGAAAGGAATCGTCGTTGCAATTCTCTATCACGATTCAGCAGCCGCAGCAACCGATCCAGGTCTTAAAAGAAAAAAAATAAACTATAGGAGCTATTTTTTATGAGAATTTCACCGCCGAAATTATAAGACTCGGGTTAGACGTGATCATATGGTGGTTAAAACTCGTGCGGTGGACTCGACAAACCCGGTTCGAATCCTGGCGGTGATGGGTGCACTGAGACGACAAGAGGTTTTTCTTTAGAGGCGATTGGAAATGTGATGAGAAGACAAAAGAGAGATGTTACTTTACACTTAATCCGTGCTTTACACTATTTAGGCCCCGCCTTTAGTATGTACATCTATCTACATCTACATAATACCCTGCAAGCCACCGCAAGGGTGTGTGGCAGGGGGTGATTGCTCACCAAACATGCACTACATATCATGCATAAAAAAGGAATAGTATTAATATAGTAGTCAGAACTACTCTATTTAAAAAAGATAGAAATTGCAAAGCAAACATGCAAAAACATTCTGTTAGTAGGGTTAGCTTTAAGTACTCATACCAACATGCAGCTACCAATGCTATTCATTGCACCTCTCCAATAGGACATATTTACCGTTATTCGTATCTCTAATTGTACGAGGGAAAAAGGACATTTTGAATCGGTCAGTTCGGCAATCAATTTCTCTAATTTTATGATTATGGTCCAATCTGCCATAGTAAGTTGGGGTTCGTAAAATATTTTTAACATCATCACTGAAAATATTGCCTTGGAATTTGTTTAAGAGATTAAGTCTAAATTTCAACCTGCGATCTGACAATTAATCCCATTTCAATTCATTTAATAGACTGGTTACGCTAATATAATTATCGTATCGTCCCATTACAAATCTTGCCGATCTTCGCTGCACACGTTCAAGTTCATTACTTAGACCGATTTCGTAGGGATCCCATACACTGGCAGCATATTCCAAATGAGGTCTAACAAGGGAAAAGTAGCTGATTTCTCGTACATGATCGTCACATTTACCCAATACAAATGTATTACCCAATATGTAGCCAGTGTATGGGATCCGAATGAATAACGTTTCGTCAGAGAACTAGACAGTGGGCACCGTAGAGCAGCTAGGTTCGTTAAAAGGTGTTATGATAGGTTAAGTAGTGTATCAGAATTAGTACAAGAATTAGGGTGGGAATCATTATCAGAGCATAGATTAAAGTTACTGCAGATTAAATCTATTACAGAAATTTAAATCGGATAGCTTTACTGAAGATGTTAGGCATATATTAAAAACACCAGCGTATTATGCTAGATTCGACCAGATAAATAAGATTAGAGAGATAGATTGTCGTACTGATAGATTCAAAATGTCATTTTTTTCCCGTACTATAAGAGAACACAATAGGCAGCATAGCAAATGATAGGGGAAATATTTTAGAGTAGTCTGTAGGGCATGATGCATGTATTAATCCCTTAAATACTATAGATACTAACAATCTAGTTGCATGAGACCGTATAGTTGCTTGTTTGCATGTCAATAGTGCCTGCTTGATGATTATCCCCCTAAAGTGGCTTGCAGGGTATCGCGTAGATGTAGATGATTGATAATTGGTGTGTTTTTGGCAGTTAGAATAAATTTGAAGAAATGCGCGGTTGTGAACTTTCACAAAAGAGAAAAGCTCCCTCGAAATACTTAAGACATAAAATGTATTAAGTAGAATTTGTTATCTAAATGTTTCGGCGACACCATCCCAGAAGAGAGTGTGTTTGAAACCGTTGGGAATACCTTGAATAGGTAACCAAGGAGTCACGTGGTACAAACACGAATGTTTGGCAAACTAAGTCTGTCTGAATCACTCGCCACAACATCATCAATTGTTTTCACTTGGGGTTTTCTCATCTGTCACGACTGTAGAGCCCACAGATGAGATAAAAGACAATTGTAAGCAATGAATGAGGTTGTAATCATCGCTTTTAACTTAAAATTGGTTAAAGGTTATTATGATAATTGTATTAGTGTTAGGAGTTTAATGAAAGGACAACGTTGGAATTACTATCAAAACGCTGGTTAAAATTAAGGTATATCCTTTTGAGTAAATTCAATCAGCTGATACTTGCTGATGATGTTAGAAATATGTTAGGAATACCTAAGTACTCTGCTAGATCAGATCAAATAAAGATAAAGTTTAGAAAGTCATGCTGTTGTACCGAATGATTTAAAATGCCATTTACCGCGTACCATAATATAATATTATAGACAGCGTAGTAAAGGGATAGGTAGGCGAAACTTTTTACTCTGTAGCACATGAAGCATGTGTTGGTAATACTAACCTATGGATGCTAGAGAAATTCAGGTAAATATATTTAGGGGAATGCCTTTCTAACCCGTAGTCATTTCATTACTATGCAGCTACTGACCATCTAGTTGCAAGGCGTGAATATCTAACATTCTACTCGAAGTAGTAGCTTGTAGATCTTAGTTGCATGTTTAGTGATCCTTTACCCCCTGCTCACAACCCTCGCGGTGGCTCGCAGGATATTACGTGGATGTAGAGTGCTCTATGGAGAGCACTTCGAGTACTGATCGGGTGCAAAGTGTTGTGTTACCTCACCGCAATTAAAGTAACTTCGGGTGTCCCACAAGGTAGTGTGATAGGTCCACTCCTATTCCTTTTGTACATAAATTATATCCATAAGGTGGTAAAAAGTAAGCTTCGTCCATTTGCCGATGACGCAGTAGTGTACAGGGAAATTCTATGCCCAAATGATAAAGAATATTTAAATATTGACCTACAACCAATTGAAAAATGGTGTGATACATGGCAGTTAGAATTAAACTTTAAAAAATATGTGGTAATGAATTTTTGGAAAAAGAATAGCTCTCCTCCTAACACTTACAAAATAAGTAATAATGAATTAACAAACGTGGAATCCGTTAAATATCTTGGAATAAGACTGACATATGATCTTTCCTGGGGTAAACACATACGTGAAATTATGGGTCAAGCGAATCGTAAACTGGGATTCGTCAAAAGAGTACTGGGTAAATGTGACGATCATGTACGAGAAATCAGCTACTTTTCCCTTGTAAGACCTCATTTGGAATATGCTGCCAGTGTATGGGATCCCTACGAAATCGGTCTAAATAACGAACTTGAACGTGTGCAGTGAAGATCGTCAAGATTTATAAAGGGACGGTATTTTCGGTATTATTCGGTAGTTGCATGTTTAGTGATTAGCGTAACCAGTCTATTAAATGAATAAAATTGGGAATCATTGTCAGATCGCAGGCTGAAATTAAGATTTAATCTCTTAAACAAATTCCAAGACCATATTTTCAGTGATGATGTTAAAAATATTTTGCGGACCCCAACTCACTATGGTAGAATGGACCATAATCACAAAATTAATTACACAGATAAATTAATTGCCGAACAGACAGATTCAAAATGTCCTTTTTTCCTTGTACTATTAGGGATATGAATAACGGTAAATATATCCAGTACGAGTGTAGCAATGGATAACATTGGTAGCTGCATGTTGGTATGAGGACTTATAGCTAACCCAACTAACGGCATATTTTTGCATGTATGTTTTGCTTTTTTTATCTTTTTTTTAAATAGCGTAGTTTTGAACAGTACCCATGCAAGTACTAATCCTTTTTTATGCACGATATGTAGTGCATGTTTGGTGAGAGTTCACCCCCTGCCCCACATCTTTGAGGTGGCTTGCAGGGTATTATGTAGAGGTAGATGTACAGCACTCCGACCGTCGGATGGGACTTTAAGCTGCGGAACTCTCAGCGTAATTTGCTGTGAACAGGCTAATGCCGACGCTGGGTTTTTCTCCACCCTTACTCCTCCTAATCCTTCCATTCACATCTGTATCCCTTTTCTCTCAGTCTGGGTCGCTTATAAGTACGGGATAGACTTCAAATAAAAGGTAGAAGTAGCAATGATCTTAAACCAATTCCCATTTTAGTTCTTCCATAACGCTGTGAATAGCATATTTATCTGAATAATATTTCACAAATAATAAAGGCTGGCCGTATTAGTCTGGTAATTAATGCACTAGTCTGGCAAAAAATATTTCTTGGGTTCAAATTACGCCCAGTTCATAAATCTCGTTATATTCCCTGGCCCTGTACCTTTATGGTGGCTTGCAGGATATTATGTAGATGTAGATGATTAAAATATTGTAATAGCACAGCGTTTACTAAACTTTTCATCCACGGAGCCTATTTTCAATCAAAAGTTTCGCGTGGAGCCTAAGACGTTCAATTCTATCTGATTATGTTCTATAAGGCATAATACACACGATATTTGTTAAAAGTATGAATAATAAGGTATATATTAATACAGGAAACAATAGTAAAAATGAACTGGAGACGATATCATTTATCAAGACAGAAAGAAATTTCGAGAATCATCGAGCCAGTTGTACCTGGCGTGTACGAATGATTTATATGGTTGCAGTGACTAGTAGTTCCATCGAAATGGTCGATGGATATCGATCATCTGCGCGTTCGAGGCATGTCTTCGTAGCAATAATAAAGGTGCTTTTACACATAGCAGTTGACTTATATGACAGTCAACTGTTAATCCCTACTCGCAAGTGTAAACAGCAACTGCGATGCAAGTTAGAGTCGATACTGGACATGAGTCGAACACTATCGATCCGGGTTCGAGCTATTAGAAAAGTTGAAGCCCGTCTACCTTCCAGCGGAAATTATCCAACACAATAGCCAACGGGAAGCGATACACGACGTCTGTAACCGGGAATTTGGATATAACAACAAGCACTTCCCTACCCGAAGACAAGGTTCTGCTATTTAAAGAATGAGTAGACAAAGTAAATGCCAATATAATTTATTGCTTGAAGAATTTCTTGAAAATTTAAGCATCGATCGCTAGTGACATCGGACGCTTTTACTTTGCTATGACAAAGCCTAACTAGCGGCTCTAAGCCGCTTAGAAGTTGGTGCAGACGCATCATAGCAGTGGCGATAGCGATATATCGCGCATCTCGTGGCTGTCATAGCAGTCAACTGCTACATGTAAACGCCCCCAGCAATCGTCATGTATGTTATCAATTGATTATTATTGATGTGCTCTCCATAAGAGTTGATGCAGTGATTCACTTCAAATCGGCAATTAGGAGTGAAAAAAACTTGTATTTTCCGATGTTTGCTACTCCGAATAGCTCTCGTACACTGGAGAGTGGGAACAGATTTTTTATTTTTACCCAGGAAGCCATCAAGAAGGAAAAAATCGGTTAAATACCGATAGTGACAGAGACAAACAAACAAAATTTTCGTGCATACCTAATACAAAGGGGAAGGTTCTTTGCATTTATTTCCATATATTAATTGATTAATATGGATGCTGCTTTCCGAGTTTAATATGATTTCCAATTGAAAATCACACATTTTCTGTCAGAAATCGCCAGAATGGATGGTTCAACCTGCCTGCCTGTGAGGGATTTACAGGGTGTAGCGGTAGCTTCCTCTTTAACCGGTCAAAGAACATACCATTATGGCTGTTTTTAGTATTGAAGAGGTAGTTTTTTTCTTGTTTAACGAGGGTAGGTACATACCTACAGGAATTTAGTATTTTCTCTTTTAATGTGAATTCTCTTTTACTTGTTCAGACTGATGGCTGTTTTTAGTATTGAAGAGGTAGTTTTTTTCTTGTTTAACGAGGGTAGGTACATACCTACAGGACTATTTTCTCTTTTAATATGAATTCTCTTTTACTTGTTCAGACTGATGCCAAATTTAATATGTTTAATTGAGTTAAGTACTTGTGAAATCGAATCAATCATGAAGCTACGATGAAATGACACTATAATTACGCTAAAATCAGCTATTATCGATATTTGTACTGTAGAACATACTGAAAACTTGGCACATTCATGGCGACGCCCACCTGTTTCTATAGAGGAAAGGATTCGAAGTCTCATCTCGTCGGAGCAATTGTATCGAACGTCTATCAACCCTACTGCATCTATTATTTCTGCTGCCATCTGTCGAGAATAATTTAAAAACCCATGTCGGAAAGTACTCTTCGCTTGTTGAAATCAGCTATTTAATTTTTGTCATCTTCATAAATTCCGCGTATGGAGCCCCAAGGGCTCCTCGGAGGGTAGGTTAGGAAATGCTGGGCTAGAGTACGTGTTGAAGTAATATACTAATTATCTAAATGTTAATTTAAATTAGGATAAGAAAACAATGACTTGGTAGGAGGTCATGGAGGGCAAGTTTTTTACACAACTCTTGAAATCCTCAATTAAAAGCGAAAACTACAACGTTTGTTACTAGTATAGATGAAATCTCTTTTTACCTTAAGCCGCCTGTGAGTTGAGTTATTCAGTAAAGAAAATTTAATACTATGCAATATGGCCTCAGCTGTTGAACCTAAAATCCAAAAATTACCACAAAAAATATCGCCAATCTCATTTGTATACGCTCTAAATTCCTTAATCAAACCTTCCTCTTACGGATCACATTCATTTCCGGTAAACAGCTTTCAAGGTCCAAGATTGGAGCCTTTGAACCGACGAAGAAAAGTGCTTAAAAAGAGACGCCCCAACTCTTCTCTCCCCGAGGGAAGGAGGTGAAGAAAAATAATATCGACCTCGAAGACTCGTACCCACTGTTGCTAGTCCTTCACGTCGCGCTGATTTGAAAAAAAATAACTTATCTGTGATTCGCTCGAGCGAGCGGACTGGAGAAGGTTGCTGCATTGTAAGGGGCTGGTAGGGAAAAGGGTATCGTGGGTGGTAGGGGTGTGGCGAGGGTAAATTCTCATTCTCGACCACCCTTCGCGCACTCCTTCGGAAAGGAGAAGTGGGAGGGGGGGGGGTTAAGGCCTCGAATCTAATACCGTTCCCTGCGAGAAAGAACGGGCCTTGAGATGCAGGTTGCGGTGGCGGAGGTTCGGGAGAAAGATCTTCGGATCCAATCCTGGTAGCGAAGGGGATTTCGTGTCCAGGAAGAAAAGTATGGAGGGCAGAAGGAATGGGGAAATCCCACCTTGCCGAACATGTTCCCCACTCGACTCTTTATTCTGTCCCGTACCTCATCCATTCGGAGGGAGTTCGAAAGCTTTCTTCAAGGCCCGATCTCCCACGATAGGGTTCATCTGCACCTATTTTCTTCCCACACCCTGGGAGCGGTGTTGCTTTCTCGTTCCAGTCTCTGAGGACGTCTGCTAGTCGAAATTGCGAAATAGAGTGAAATAAGAAATGTGACTTGTTATAAAATCCAGACTCCAATATATTAAACGACCCAGTTTTTTGCTTATACAATTATTTCAGTATAATAATATAGCAGGAATTCATTTATTCTAATGCAGCGTTTAAACATACATTTAAAAAAACAAAAGTGTCATATTAGGCGCCGTAGAAGATAAAATTTTAATGATGGGGTGGCGGTTCCAGGAATACATCATAATTTGGCTTTACTTCTATTACGACCTAAGATTCTGCCAAGTTATAACCTGAGAATTACCTTAGTTTTAAAAGTTATTTTAATCATACGTATCTATAATTATTGAAACAGCGTTGGCCTTTACTTGGTGGAATTCTTCCCTAATCGATAATAACTTTCCTTTATAATTTCCCACCTAAAACTTTTGATACCTCCCAACCATTTTCAACGTATGGGTGGTATTCTCAAAGGACTGCCAAGGTACTCGAGGACAGCGGATGTGTTGACATCGGTTGGGAGTTCTTTAAAGATTTTTTTTGTGATACTACGAAGTTAAGTTTATAAGATTCGTAGCATATATTACGTCCAATGTGTATATAAATACAAATAAAAAAAAGGACGCTCCATTTGCGTGGAGGGTTCGCAATAACCATCCATAATTGACATCTCGGCATATATGGTTAACGCTATAAAATGCTATATCAATATTAGCGGTATAGTGTATTGCCAGTAATAACCCTGTTACAATTTGTAAAATTAAATAGGCGAAATAAAGATTTACATAAAAACGAAGTTCCACAAAGTTATGGCGAAAAATGTAACGTTTAAATAGAGGGAATGTGTCGTAGAAATGAAAGGGGAGATTACCTGATCCAGATGAAGTAGGTTTGATCTCAGAGTCGAATTTTATGCAGGGAAAAGCAGATAGGCTTAACAATGTGCCAAAATTGTTGGAAAGTATATGGCAGTTTTAAAATAAGGTTTTAAGGTTCCACGATTGTTACGGTTATACGATATATCGTACTTCGTATCGCACTACGTCTAACTTACCATAATTTTTCAAGGAGTCATTGATATCTACCCCATGGGTCAACGAGGTATTGTTAGGGGTCGTTTTGTGACTGAGGGAGATCGAAAATCTTAAATTATATTAAACTACAATTGTCACCAAACAACATTGTCACCAAATGGAAGCTTAAATTTAAAAAACAAATATGCAAAATTAATTAGGATATATTTGTTTGTGAATTATTAAATAATTTTAACACTGCGAATTTATAATTACAACCAGTGATTTTTAGCAACACTATGTGATTTTTTGTTTTGGACCTTCGACTCGAAGCACAAAAGCGAAAATGCGCTCAAAATACACTGCGTGATCCCGAATCAGAAGTAGAGGGATTTAATAAAAATTCTTGCAGGGAACAACTGTCATGTAAGTGTGGGGTACACTAATAGTTCCTATTATAACGCGCCGGTTTTCATTCCCTATCTCTAGCATTGACAGAAAAGTTGTCTGCCTTAAAAATCTGCTGTATATTTAGTGTATATTTAAACTTACAATTAGATAGTGATTCCCAACCTAATTTCCGAAACAATTTTAACTTACTGCTCAACCTATCGGGACAACTTTTTAAAACCTAGCTTCATTTGGCTTCACACTATCCAGAATCGAAATCAAGCAAATTCGTTTGGGTCCCATTTACAACTGCATCTAAAGAATACCCTGCTAGCCACCACAAGACTGTAGGGCAGGTGGTAAACCATCACCAGGTATGCATTATAAGTCAATAGAGAATAAAATATACTCTTACTATCATATAGTATGCAAAAATAACTGTGCGAACGTACACCACCATCAAGTAACTGATAGGTACAGCTCAATTTTAGTCAAAACATACTAATGTATTACGCATAGATTAGTCAGGCATTTCTTCAATTATAATTCTTTAACTTCTGTTGAGTGGGTTAATGAGTTAGTCATGTTAATATATGAACATTTTGAAAAACTCTACGGACTAGTCTTCTGCATAAAATCAACACCATATATTGAAATTTCCCCCTGGTATCTTCACTATTATGTATTATTGTGCCCGGAAAAAATAATTTTTGAACCTCTCTGTCTTGCAATCTAACTCACCCTCTCTTCATGATCTAACCTGCCAGCACTGGGGCGTTTTTATTATATTTTCAAATCTTCAGAGAACCTGCCCACGTTAAATTTCTGCCGGATATTTATTCTGTATTCAACCAAAGATCTGGAAAAGTTACCCTATCTAACTGTTCTAGTAATTTCAACACACTGATAAGTGTATCGTGACACTATTGTATGCTTTTAGTTTCCGGGTTTATAGCCGTATCATAGGTACGGTGACACCTTTCAACAAACCTAGCTGCCTTCTCTGCACACTTTTTAGTTTTTGCAATAAAATTTATTTCATTAGGAACCCATACACTCGTTGCATTTTCAAGTTGGGGCTTAAAAAGTGAAAAATTACACCGCTCTTTTATCTACTTGTTACGTTAACCTACTTAGTGCTATTTTGATAAATTATAGCTTCCTGTTGGTTTTGCCAGATATCTTCCGCATGTATTTTCCTCGTGATGTACTTTTAGTAATTGTGACACCCCAAATACTATACGGATTCAGCGTTGTCAAGTCATCATCATGGGTCAACAATTCTATGATTGGTTTTACTCCCTCACTCGATTATTCTATCAGCCAACCTCTTCATATTAACGTCATAATTCCTATCTTTCACATCCTTCATCACTTGTTCCATATATATCATTCGAGGCCTTCCTTTGCCGTTCTTCCCTTTCTCTTTTCCCTCGACGATTGTCTTCATCAGGCCATCTTGTCTCAAGATATAGCCGATTAAGTTCTCCCGTCTTCTTTTTAGGGTTTTCAGCAGACATCTCTTTTCTCCCACTCTTCTTAAGACATCTTCATTTGTCACTCGGTCGATCCATTTTATCTTCATCATTCCTATGTAGCATCATATTTCGAATGCTTCCATCCTGGATTTCTCTGCTGCTGTTATTGTCCATGCTTCGCTGCCATATAGTATAATGCTCCAGATGTATGTTCTAATAAAATGTTTCATCACTTCATCGCTTGTATTTGCAGCTGTAAGCAGAATCTTCTTCTGGTAAAATGCCCTTTATGCTTGGGCATAATTAACGCATGCCGAGGGCATGCGGCATCACTCAGGTGATTTATTGATTTTTTTTCTTTTTTCACAGATATATAGCCACGCACGTTTTATTTATTTGCCATATAGACAGTATCGGTTTCCACCACCTTTTAATATCCTCTCCCCATTCTCTCGCCTTCGGCACACCCGGCGGCGAAATAAGATCTCCAAGTCAAATATGACCAAACCGATAAAGAGACAGCGAATAACACCGTAGCGGTTCCGAGTGCTTGGCCGCGAGCCAAAGTTTTAACACGCCAAACCTTCGGTCGTAAATGATAAGGGCTACTACTCCAGCCGACTTCATGAAAAGGCACTTCTCACCCCTTATCACCTCTTGTTTCCCCTCCCATCCCACAACCCCACTCAAAAAAAAACAAATCGGCCCGAAGGGTTGGGCGTGCGAGAGATGAAGGCTTTGCCAAAACCCTACAAGTGATGTGATCTCCATAGAGAGCAGGGGTTTCAGAGCTGGAGACTTTTCGTTTATCCGCTGTGGTTTCCCCAGATCCGGCGGTCCGAATTATCGTTTTGGTTTGGTTTTAGTAGAACGTATTTTTTTTTTGGATAGTATGCCATTTTTAAATTCTTAAGCTCTTGTGGCAATTTTAATTTAGTTGTCCAACTTATTTTGCTTACTTACAGTGTCCTCGAACTCTTCGCTGCGATTGATTTTATAAGTAAGTCTATTTACGGGCACTAGACCCACTTTAGAAGTACAAAAACAATTACAAATGTGTTAAGGTTGATGACAAAGTAATGTAAAATAAACAAACACAGATGGAAAATAACAATGATATAAAAATTCGTATTTACACAAACAAGTTTTGCATGAGTGCACAAGGTTTTCGTAGAGTTTTTTTATATTTGGTCAATAATGGACAGAAGACAATCTCTTTAACTCCATTCGCTAACCTCTACATTCTCGAGACAGGGTTATTGAATGCATAACTAGAATTGTGATTACTTATTTGAAACACAGCAACTGATCGAAACGCATGACTAGGCACATGAAAATTTATTAAAGACAAAATTTTAGATAAGTTTACACAGTTTTTTAGTAAATTATACAATAAAACTAGGTGATTCATTTTTCTCCTTTCTGTAGGAATAGGCATATTAAAAAGAGATAAGTGGTATTGGTAGGGAGTGAAGTATGATAACTTACATTTTATTGCAGTGTCTCTCATAAATTTTCGTTGTAACCTATCCAAGAAGTTAGATTCATTTGCGTAATAGGGTGACCAGATTGGTGAGCAGTATTCAAGACGAGACCGAGCCAATGTTAATGTTGGACCAAGTGGGTGGTAAAAATATTTTTAATCACTCAAAAACGCTGAACGCATGCATTTTCTAAATCTGGTACGATTTGGCGTGGCAGCTGCTTTCCTTCAACCCTATCTTAAAATATATTCTCCCGTATGAAATGGATGGCTGGCGAGTTCACCTTGTGGAATGAATTCATGATGAAAATAATTAACTTTGTTACATTCAACAAAAATTTATTGGCTAACCAGTTTCAACCTTCTCTGATGACCTTCACCTGAGAAGGGTGACACCAGTTGGTCAATTTATTTTTGTGGAAAATAACAAAGTTAATTATTTTCATCATATAATTTCCCATCTAAAGAAGATTTTTAAGTGCGACAAAGTTGAATAAGACTTGGGACAATTTACTGAGAGCCAAATTAGTGAGGTCATGGGACTCCCTCAACGAATGGGAAAATCAGTTTAAACTCCCGCAGGATATAAATTACCGACCAGTTTAAAGCATGGATTTAGTAGAAGGCCTTCTCCCATGCTCAGCTAGAGGGGAGGAATCATTTGAAAACCCGTATATTATAAGAGGAAATTATGTAATGGCATGAGTGAAACTAGACGGAGAATAGCGTTGGCGGTAGAGATTTTAATCCAAGGAAGAGGCAGGGTCATTGACTGGGGGCGTAAAAGAAAAACTGGTCGAAAGTTTATTACAGAGCTTGTTATCTTCATCATATCCACCAGTCAACATTCCTTATATTGGTTTGATACAGATCTCCACTTGATTTTCCTATATGATAACCTCTTCATAATAACGTAATTCTTCTATTTCACATCCTTCATCACTTACATTGGTCATATCTTGAGGCATGTTAGCCTGATGAGGGGAGTCATCGAGGGATAAGTGATTGGGAAGAGTAAGATGAAGGCCTTGAATGAAATATATGCAGAAAGTAGTTAAGGGCGTGAAATAGAAGACTAATGCACATATGAAGAGATTAGCTGATAGATGGAGTGGAGAGCTGCGTCATACCAGTCATATGATTGTTGACCCACGATGATGGTGATGTGGATTTTTTACTGACAATCTCTCAGGTTGTTTAGCTAAAATGTCCTCCTTCTGCCAGGACCTCGCCTGACTTCGATATTTCCTTGTAAGATCAAGATATTGAATTTCTCTGGGCATTGCATAATATGAGCAAATAATAAGAGATTAGCATTTTTTGAATAGCTCATCAAATTTGGAGAAGAAAAGGGTGGAAGCACAGGAAATGTGGTACCACAGAAGATTGATGAAGATTAAATGAAATGATAATTTATTTACTCCCACATGATCGATTCAATTATGAGTACAAAAAATATAACGGGAACTTTAGGTGGTCTCCAAGCTAATAGGACCTGAATTGAGCCATCAGAAATATAAAAAATGTATACCGTTACAAAATAAAACCTGTAACAGTTATACAATACACAATTAATGAAAAACACAGTTAAAATAATATTCGACATTTTAAGCCAATCTTTTGCCAGTTTTTGCATTTTTGTTGAAGATTTACATTTTTGAATTACAGCGGACAGTGAATTATTTATTTTTGGACCCATTACAGAAAAGAACGTTTATATAATGATTTTAAATTGGTGGAATGGATTTATAAATGCATCGACCGAGTAAATAACGAGGAAGTCCTAAGAAGAGTGGGAGAAATGAGAAATCTTCTGAATACCATAAGATGAAGACGGAACAGCTTAATCAGCCACGATTATTGAAGGACAAGTAAATTGGAAGAACGGAAAAGGAATGCCTCGTATAAGATATATGGCGATGAAGGATGTGAAAGAGAAGAAATACGTAAATATGAAGAGATTAGCGGGTGGAGGAATTCGGTTGAGATCTGCGTCAAACCAATCCCAAGATTGCCAAACTAATGATGATGATCCCGTGAACGATAATTTCTCTCCTGCTTTGGGTATGGTAATTGTTGATTGCTTTCCCATCTTTTGCTGCCACTATGGCCAAATGTATTCTCACATTTTAGTTGAGTGAAGTGATTACCCGGGCGATAGCACGTTTTCCGATTTGTTAATTGGCTCCTCGAGGTGAATGTCGTAAAACTCATCCGTCACTGGGCGCACTTTACTCCTCCCTGTGTCGTTCTCCGAAAGAGATCGATTGGGCGAGAGAGAGAGAGAGAGAGAAATAATTGCTCCCCGGAGGGTGAAATCACTTTCACATCCTGAATTAACGTTCTTTCTTCGAGCGCTGTTGCCAAACAAGTCTCGCAAGCACGGTCCCGGGCGAGTATTCCTGGATTTATCTCTTGCCGGCCAAAAAGGATGGAAACTAAATATTTATGCTCACGTATCCCAGGACATCATTGGTACCACTGATCCGGAAAAGAGTGCTGTAGAAGAAAAGGTAGAACACGGATTGGAATTTTCGGGAAAAATCGTTAATATTTATAACCTTAAAGAATTTGATTGGAAATAATTAACTTTGTTATATTCCACAAACTTTTTATTCACGACCGGTTTCGACCTTTTCTGGTCATCAATTTTTGGACATATTACAGAAAAGAAGGCTTATATAATGATTTTAAATTGATGGAATGGATTTATAAATACATCGACCGAGTAAGTAACGAGGAAGTCCTAAGAAGAGTGGGAGAAAAGAGAAATCTTCTGAATACCATGAGAAGAAGACGGGACAACTTAATCAGCCACGATTATCGAAAGGACAAGTGAATGGGAAGAACTGCAAAGGAAGGCCTCGTATAAGATATATGGTAGAGAAGGATAATAGAGAATATGAAGTGTTCATCGGAGGTCATGAAATTCAGCATAATAACGTTTCCCACTGAGTAAAATTCAAGGTGCTTTGCCCCTTTCAACTTAACGAAAACATTTGATTGTTTTCTGTGGTTTGTTACATAGCATCCTGTTGAAAACCAGGAGTTAATTTTGACATAAGTGCGCGGGTTGAGTTAAGTTCGCAGTTAGAAATTACCCGGTCGTGAATAAAAAAAATTGTTGAATATAACAAAGTTAATTATTTCCAATCATGATTTCATTCCACAAAGTGAACTGGCCAACCATCGATTTCATACTTAAAGAATTTTCCAACATTGATTGATAAATTTAAAAAATCAAATCAAGGTCGGTTATGTATTTTCAAATAAATGGGCGTTTAATGATACATGCGGTTCTAATCTTCTTACGAGACTTTTATTTTTATGCATAATTCTCTTCTATAATATGAAATGATAAGCCAAAAACTGTCACGCGAAAGTGCAACGTTTGACTATTTGGATAACTCAAAGTCACACGAGTAGAAAACTTGGTAAATCATTAAATAATGTCAATTCACTATGTGTCGGGCATTTTCTATTTACCTCATAGTCTTGGGGGATATTATAGGGTTTTATTAGGCCCACTTTGGGATATTATAGGGTTCGAAGCCCGCTAACAGTTTATTTTCCTGCCTTGAGCTGTTTGCTTTACTAAACTATCATAAGGGATTATTCGGTCAAGCAAGCGTTTAACAACATGAGAACACTTGATATTTAGCGAAGTTGTTTTAGAAAGGAAGGGAAAATCTCGATGATTAAATACTATAGCATGAATTTAAGAAATAACTTTAGCCAGGAATGAAGAAGATAGATAGGAGAATTTAAAAATCTTATTGCAGAGGGAAACAGAGACATTGTGATGGACAAAAAAAAAGACGACTGAAGAGTTGTTGGTGGAGAGGAAAGAACATTAATGGCGGAATTTAATGGAACAAAAGCTTAGGAGAAAAATAACGTTGTGGGTATCATAGTAAATAGAATTTGGGAAAATGAGAAAGAGGAAAGAAACGAAAGGCACGTTTCATTGCGTTGGAGGAGGAATGATATGTTGATTTAAGAGAAAAAGTGAAAAATATCAGTACGGTGAGAGAATTGTTCTCAAAAGTTTGAATAATGCATGAAATTGTAGGTACTCCAGCAGATTTAATGTAAAACTTAATGAGTTTAATTCGGGTTTTGAAAAAATCATACGATAAGGCATCGGTGGTCATGAAATTCAGCATAATAACGTTTCCCACTGAGTAAAATCAAGGTGCTTTGCCCCTTTCAGCTTAACGAAAACATATGATTGTTTTCTGTGGTTTGTTACATAGCATCCTGTTGATAACTAGGAGTTAATTTTGACATAAGTGCGCGGGTTGAGGTAAGTTCGCAGGGTTCGCAGTCATTATAATCATCAGTATTTCAATCCTAGGATTGGTTTACTGCAGCCCTCCATTCTGCCCTATTCATTGTCAGTGTTAATTCCCTTTCACCCTGGAATGTTTTCTCTTTCACGTCCTTTATTTGTCCTATATATTTGACCCTTGGTCTTCCTCGTGGAACCTTCCCTTCAATCTTCAATTCTATTATATTTCTAACTAGTTCATTGTGCCTCAAGGTATGTCCAATCCATCTGGTTCTTCTTTGACGTAGGGTTTTCCATATTGCCCTTTCTTCATCTGATCTTCAGCACACCTCTTCGTTCCTCACTTTATCTGTCCTTTTAATTTTCAACATTCTCCTCCACCATCACGTTTCGAAGGCTTCAATTACTCGTTGGTCTGCTTTCCCGATATTTCACGTCTCTGATCCATAGAGTTCCACGCTCCTTACAAATATGTTTTGATGAAGTGCTTCCTTGTTTGCAGCCGTAGGTTCTTTGAGTGTAGTAGGTAGTTGTCTCTTCTTCATAAACGCCTCCTTAGCTTGTGTTATTCTTCGCTAGATGTCCGTCGAGCTTCTTTCATCCCAAGTTATAGTGCTGCCAAGGTAAGTGAAGATCTTCACTTGTTCCAATTTCACTCCTCGACTTGTGTATTGTGTTTTATAGCTAACATTTCACGTGTCTCGTCACTATATAGTATTGTGACTCTTGTTTCATGCAAGTAGTACATAGATAGAGTAGTATTCTTTTGCATGCTATGCTTGGCATTTGCATCGTTTTCTCTGATTGATGCGGCATGCCTGATTGTTCCCTCACTGCCACACATCTATAGTTATACACCAGAGTATAGTTGTTGTCTCTTCTTCATAAACGACTCCTTAGCTTGTGCTACTCTTCGCTTAATGTCCGTCGTGCTTCTTCCAATCCCAGGTTATAGTGCTGCTGAGGTAGGTGAAGTTCTCCACTTGTTCGTATTTCACTCATCGAATTGTGATATTTGCCCTAAGCTTCTCTCTTCCGTACACTAGGAGTACAATGAATGATATGCTTTGGTATTCGGAAAAAATCTGCAGATCGATGTAGTTCGTCTTCGATAATGACGACATTTCAAAGTACCCGTCCTGTCAATGGCTCTTGATTTTTGTGAATGGTAAATATTCGATATTTTGATGTGTCGACGTCCAAATTTGATTGCAGTCGGCACCAATTGGATCCAATGGAGTTGAGAGGATTTCATTTGGCATTTTCGTCTTGCTGATTACTTACTTTCACTAAAGAATTGAGGGATCGTCTCCAGGTTTCTCTCGCAGAACTCGTCCTACTTTTATGAAAGTGGAAATCAATGATTTAATGGAATTGAATGAACTTTCACTGCGTTTATTAAAGCTCTCCGTAGAAATTCGTGGGGTAATGGAGCAATAATTTATTATTTTTATCAAGAAATTTGATCAAATAAACTCAAATCATAGTCCTTGAATCCGTCATTCCTACTGCTACTATTATTCGCAGGGTATTGTGCAGATGTAGATGTAATTATCATACGTACAATTTTTTTGTAATTCCAATCATCGATCAGTTACGGGGAACGCCTCAGTCACCTTGTTTACTCGCCGACTCTTATAGTTGCAGCTTTTTTCATTAACTCTGATCTATGAACAAACGCTTCAGCAACTTACTATGGTTGACTGGGCCATGATAAAAAAATCACAGAAATCTATTACCGAACGGACATATTCAAAATGTCCTTTTTTCCTCGAACAATCAGGAATATGAATACCTGTAAATTTATCCATGAACATTAATACGAGTGTATCAATGGATAGCATAGGTAGTTGCATGTTGCTATAAGGACTTTAAGGAAACAGCATGTTTTTGCACGCTTGCTTTGCTATTTTTATCTTTTTTTAACTTATGATGTTTAGACTGCTATTTTGTTCCTAATCTTTTTTGTGCATGATATGTAATGCATGTTTGGCGTTAATTCACCCCATGCCACACACCTTTATGGTGGCTTGCGGGGTATTATGTAGATGAATCCAACGCATCCATTTAGATCGCGTGAATCGTCCCGAGATATCAACTCGGATAAGACATGGGCGGAGGAAACACCGCTCCAGATGCAAGCTGGCTGACCGTTCGTCTGGCCCCACTTGCTTTTCCCAAGCTGGTGATCTCGTCAAGGTCAGTCAACCCCTGCGGTGGGACAAGCCTGATGTTCAATCGGAATGTCTTGGGAGTTACATTAGGAAGACGCGGTTTCGCAAAACCGCGGGTCTGCTTGGGTCAAATACGATTTGAGCCAGGTCAACATGCCCCAGTTTCTCTTCAAGAGTTTCATGGAAGTATTCCTTCAGATTTTAGGCGATCGAAATATCTCAGGCAATTGTAAAGACTCACTTTATATTTAAATAAGCACGACCCGGGTTTCATAGCGTGGTAAAATCTTCAGGTAATACACGTAGTTACATCTTCAATTACGTTATGAAACCCGGGTCCGTGCTTATTTATAAAAATTATGTGAATCTAACAAAGTTTAATTCTTTAATTTTCCATTATGGAAAGGTATCACATAGTTAAGCCTGAAGTTATCATCTATAATTTGGAAAAGCCATTTTCCAAGGTCATTGAAACTGCGCAAGTTGATGTTGATTCCGTTTGAGCAATCGTCCGCGAAAGTCCGTAATGTAGAAAATTGCGAGGACGCTTGCTTGACAGCTTTACACGGTGCAATCGTCGGTGCATTATATCAGTGTCAAAAACCTTTCAGTAGCGGTAATACCATCTATGTATCGAATAACGTTACATATCTGTTTAGTAGCAATTAATTGGACGTGAAGGATGCCATAAATTACCTCCACTTTAAAATTTGTTTTTAAACCACGGTCTAATTACATAATAGTGGTCACCTTAATTGCCCGTATACTTATCCCGAAATTTGCACCACGAACGAACCGATGTGGGCCAAGGTAACAGGTTCTTCCTTTACGCACGAAGTTTAAGCTTCCACGTGATTAATCGCCCAGCTCATCATTATTGCACCTTATTCAATACCTAAGGAGTTAACTATTAATGACCTATCCGTTTGCTAAGCTGCCTGCTGTGTTCTCCTATGGTACTCGGGAATAAATTTTTACTTCTAATCACAATAATCCAAGAAATTAAAATAACGGTTTCACAGTGTTACATAACGAAAAAACTTTTATTTTTCAGCGTACACGATGGGCTTCAAAGCGGCGTGACTATAATTCGGTCGATGACCCCTGCCCCAGACCGCGCCGCCTACTCAATCGTATGTTCGGTGAGGGTAGAGCCATAGGGTATGTATATGCTACTATCAACGCCTAGAGATGAGCCGTACCGAAGCCATCTCTTCCAAAGATATAGGTCCGCTTGAGAATTGACTCAGAACGAGCATAACAGCGGGAAAAATCTCGAACGAAATCTCTCATGACCGGAAGGACCTAGACGGTCCTCGTGAACGCACAGAATGGAAAGACCGAGAGGATTCAAATAAGCGAAAGGAATCACTGGAACGAGGGCTTCATCAGGTTAAAATCTTTTACCGTTTTGTGTGGAAACCTTCGGGTCCATCGAACAATGATAAAAATGAGAAACTAGCCGAATGATATTCCTTAATCTTGATTTTAATACGTTTTACTACGTATGAAATAGCCAAGATAGTTATTTGAAGGGATGGGTCGGTTCGGTTCTTCGGTTCTCGGTTCCACCGGTTCTTGAGCTTAGAACCGGAACCGGAACCGAGGCCAAAAATAATCGGTACCGAAATAATTGGCGCGAAAACCAGTTTGAAACCTACTCACACTCCGAAAGTGGAGGCTTCACATTAAAACCTGGTGAAATAGTGTACTTAGATGCTTCAAAGTCGCGAATTATTCTAATTCAGTCTCTGAAAATTATTATTGATTACCTTATCATACCATTGAGCAATGCAAAGTAAGTGGTAAATTAAGAACCGGAACCGAGAATAGGAACCGAGAACCGAAGTCAAGAACCGAACCGAAACCGGAACCGAAAAAAAGTGGAACCGACCCATCCCTAGTTATTTGGTATGGATTATGGCATTTACCATGTGTTAAATGCAGAGGTTGGTAGAAAAGAATTTTCAGGTACTCATCGGCGTTGCCAACATATTTTCCATGGAAACCAAATTGTCTCAGACCTTTAAACTGTTTGGAGTACCAATATCAAAAATGGACGAAAGGAAAAAAAGAAATGAATTATTATGACCCGTTTCCTTCGGTAAACGAGAGCAAAAGGACCAAACCTGCCCATCGTTATCACCGCCTACCCACCCTCAACTGTTACACGCTTTGAGGAAGTTTGGTAAAGAGAACCTCAGAGGGAAACAGGATGGTTCGTAAAGCATCCTCTTAAAATGTTTTGAAGTTAATCGTGTACAAGGGAAACTGCCTCGGTTAAGGTAAGCTTTCAATATATAGTTAATACTACAATAACTATTTGTTATTCGATAAGAGCCATTCTCCACTTCTTTAAATCCGTGTTGTTGGAGGAAATCTCATTAGTTCCCAAAACTTGATAAATATGGGCATTTTTTGACCGTATGAAATGGGTATGAACTACAACTATTGTGAAATCATACAATTACTCTCTGTCAAACTTGGCAAGCGGTGAATGAATTGTTATAGCGTTTATATTTTCTGACACATGCCTACGTAATGCCTTCACATCAGGGTATGGTACTCAGTTCTGTTCACTGAGTCCACTGCGGTTTTCCAGAAGGATCCGGTATCCAGAAAAAAAACCCTCAAGTTGACGATGAAATGCATTGATAAATTTTCCTTGTATAAGAATTCATGCAAAAGATAGGCCTGTGAGTAATGATTTGGAAAATATTCCGGCATTCCGCAAGAAAAAGCATTGTAAATCGTTTGTATATTAATTGTGGAGCAAGTGAACCAAGGGGGGCGGGAGTTTAAGGGGCCGTAGGGGGTTATCATATCCAGACAAGAAATAACGAAGGAATGGAACCGATAGTTGAATAATAGAATGAAAGAGTATGGGAAATTCATCAAAACCTATACTAACCGATTGAAAAATATCAATTCATATGCTTAACGTCTTTTAAAAAAAATATATCAAAGTTATATTTTTATAAAGCCAGCGTAAAACTAGGAAAGAAAATGTTTAAGGAAGTAAAAGAGTATTGTTATTTGTAAAGCCGATTAACCAGCGATGTACGAAGGAAGAATACCAATATGATAGCCCAAAGGAAAAGGGCATTCTGCCAGAAAAATCCACTGCTGTAAATGCAGTCTTGATAGCAAGGATACACTTCGTTAGATTTTACATCGGGAACATGTTTTTTTTATGACAGCGAGGCAGGACGATGACAGCAGCAGAGAAGTAGAGACTGGAAGCATGTGAAATGTGGTGCTACAGAAGAATAACGGAGATAAAATAGATCGACCGAGTAACAAACGACGAAGCTCTGAGAAGAGTGAAAAGAGAATCTTTCCGATAACTTTGAAAAGAAAACTTAAGGAGGTTGGCTCGCGAATGCTTGAGTCAAGTTGTCTAAAGAATCTTATTAATTTAAGTACGAGTATATGCCTGCTAAGTGATCCTTACTTCACAAAGAAAATTACCTTAGCTATTGAAAGTCATAAGTATCACAAGAAATGAGATGTAAAGTCGAAGGATTTCTTTTTTATGATAATTTTAATCAGCTCGACTATGAAGTCAATTCAGCATTTACTTTAAAGAAATAAATTCATGTACTCAATGAATTTACTAATTTATAACACCATAATATTACTATCAAACATTATGTTATAATATTTTTCTGAAATATGCTTTAATATCTCATTAGTAATGATATTATTCATACGCCATGCATTTTACATAGAGCGACCGCAGCGCCACTTTAAGGCAACTAACGCATTTCGTCTGCTATAAGCGCAGAAATTGGTGGATTTAGCGAAAAATACGGTGGGTTGATGCCTTTTTTTTCGTGTCATTTTATTTCTTGTGAAATTACGCATAAAATATCAGTTTTTTGCAAACATGACATGTCACCATGGTATTTTTAAACGTTATATTCCCATGTGATGGCCATTCTCGCCGTTAATCGTATGTAATTTCAAATGGAATTTGTGCAAAAAGGAGTATGGGTTGGTATAATTATCTTTACATTATTAGACAGGGGAACTTTAGTTCTATAAGTGCTGAAAATATAAAAAAATGACATGACTTTTACTTTTCGGATCAACCTCCTTAATTCACCTAATTGGTCATATCTTGGGACATGAGACAATCATCGAGGAAAACGTGGATAGGTACAATGGAAAAGGAAGCCTTCGCATGAGATAAATGGGGCAAACATGGAAGGATATGGAGGAGCAGAATAACTTCAACATGAATGTTAGACGATGGAAGTACCGATTTGACAGCTGCATCAATGTTTCTTGGAGTTTCAATCATGATCTCTCCATTTAAATCTCTTCCCGAGCCACTTCTTTTAAATCCTCTCTCAGACTCCTCGTTGGAAGTTCCCTCTAGCTGGTCATTGCCCGCTAAGGCTAACAAATAATCCAAACCGAGGTGGAAACCAGCCTTTTTGGAGAGATGGTAGGCACGGATAGAGAGAAACGACAGAGGAATGGCAGGACCGCGCCTACCTCACTGGTGAATAAGGGCGAGGTTGTTCGAAAGAAAAAAAAAGAAGGTCGTAATTGGTAGGATGGCAGTGAGAGAGAGAAAGGGGAGAGGTGCGGTTCTTCCTTAGATGACGGGCGTGAGTGCGTGTGTGCTCAAGGAAGTGGAATCGGAAGGGAGGGGAGGAGGGGCAATTTTTTTAGCGACCGAAGGCGGTAGGGGAGGGCGTTTATGTGGTGGGGGATGAGGAGAAAGGAGGGGAATGAGGAAAAATAAAAAAAAATGAACTCCGTTTCTGGTACGAGTGTTTCGAGTCCGTGGATATCATCGGCTGTCGTCATTCCTACCCGGACCTCTCCTCGCAAGGGAACGGAAGAACTGGGAGCCTGTCCGGTGCTTCGGCATACACACTCTATCGGAGAGGCTTAGAGAGGGGATTTCGACCGCAGCACCTTGCGGAGGGATTATACGACCGTGAGAGGAAAGTAAGTGTACATCCCACTCCCGGTGAAGGTCGGCGGCTTCTTTCGACTCTCCGTCACTCCAGTTGTTGTCCCTTTCTTAAAGCATTGCACATTGACGTCCTTCACCTTGAAGCCAAGTCTAATCTATATTGCTTAGTCTTGCGTACTCAATAGTCTAACCGGAGCGACTCGGAAATTTTTGCTTCTCTCGTTCCAATCAAGTCATCCATATTCGTCTAATTTGGACATGACAATTGAAATATTTTCAAGGTAATGATGTCGTCGTTTCATCATCGTCGAGGATGGTCGATTTTGACTCCAAAACAATATTTAAATCTGATTTCCACTCTCGAATCTTGGGATATGTTCCCTCGGAGAATCAAATGGACTTACCGCGGAAACCAAATCTGCCACGGTGAGCGGTGAAGCGCTGGCCTGGCAACCCAAAGGTCGTGGGTTCGAATCCCACCCTGGGTATGGATCTCATGCTTGTCTAAGGATTAAAATCGTAGGTGCGATGTAATTTTAGCCGTTTGAGGAACCAAATACTCAAATGTATTAATGCTACATAGTAAAACCGAGTCGTCCGCGGGGGCCACATCGGTACCGCGCCGGCATTGTAATCATTAAGCCATTTCTTCAGCGTGGGTGTAATGTTTTTGCTGTATTTTGTTTATTTACGGTAAAATCCCGATTTTCCGTGCTAATGACTGGTAAAGGGTGCACGGATAATCGTAAGACACGGATAATCCGCTGTTTGGTTCCTTCCGGATTCGTTTCTCTAATGTGCGCTGCCAAAATAAATAAACTTCCTTGGAAACAACAAAATCTACCAATTAAAAGATCCTCACTGTACATAATAGCATTTTATGACAAAAAATGTCCAGTAGAGCTGTCCCAGCCGCAATTAAATGTTCGAAAGCCTCGGATGTAGATATGTAGATGTGTGTGATTATGTAGAGACTAACCATCTAGCTGCATGTGACCCTATTACCTAGCATGTCTTCATTATATATCCTAGTTGCATGGCAATAGTGTATGTTTGGTGATCTCCACCCCCTGCCACACACCCTCGTGGTGGCTCGCAGGGTATTACCTAGTTGTAGATGTAGATGGTGGCACCGATCCTGGTTTTAGGCATCGGACCAGTTGGTAGGGCCATAGTAAAAGTCACGATTGGAGGAAAATAAGAAAGAAAATTACTTAACTTTGAGACCACTACCGATGCACTAAATAGATTGTCGATTCACGGATAATCCGCAGCCCGGATAGCGCGCAACGGATAATCGGGAGTTTACTGTATACTGATATGTATCTATTTGTGTTTTTTGCCATATTACTTGTATAAAAGTTTCTCGGGTGTACCACAGGGTCAGGAACTAAACTCACTTTTGAATTTTTAGTCCGAGCATGAGAGGGAATAATTTTAGTCTACGCTCTGGCCGAATTGGAGTCGGATTCAGTTATGAATAGGCTCGGCCGGGGTCGAAAATGTTTAGGCCAGGGTAGGCCTTTACAATCCGATCTCCCCATCTCCTTAAAAGTACTCGACTGTGATTGATAGTTTGTTAATCATTATCTTCTATGTGTCGACAAGAATGAGATTGGTTTGACGCAGCTCTAACCTTCACTACTTACTCCTATTATCTAACTCGAGGACTTCCTTTTCCATTTTTCCCATTCACTTTTCCCTCGACTATTGTCTTTATCAGGACATATAGTTTCAAGATTTGGCAGATCAAGTGATCCCGTCTTTTTTTCTAAAGGTTCAGCAGAGAGATAGATTGTCGTAATGATAGATTCATGCCATTTTCCCCCGTGCTATAAGAGAACACAATAGGCAGCATAGCAAAGTGATAGGTAGGGGAAATATTTTAGGGTAGTCTGTAGTGCATGATTCATGCGTTAACAACCAATCTCTTTGTTACTGTGCAAACACTAGCCATCTAGTCGCCGAGACCCTATTATGTTGCTTTTTGCATTCAGTAGCTTGTTTGCATGTCAATAGTGCATGCACCCCCTGCCACACACCCTATAGGGACTTCTTCGTTAGTCACTCGGTCGATCCATTTGTTTTTCATCATTCTTCTGCTGAACTGCAGTACGAATGTCATCCTAGTCGTCACACCGAAATGAATGCTGAGGAATATCTGCTTCGGGTCCCTGGCTTCTGTGTTTTGGCGTAAGTCTAGTGAGGATAGGTTTCAGGTTTTTTTTTCCCCTCGTGGCACCGAATGACCTCCCTTGTTTTGCTGGCGCATGCGCTTTCGGAACTGCGTGCGAAGAACTCGTTATGGACGCGGCTATCTTCTCATCCTCATCCTCTCTTCCTTACACTCTGACCTCTGGTTTGACGGGTGGCATTCATATCTTCTTTTTACGGATGTTAGATTAGCCGAGAGAGAATGCTCCCGTGTCCCCCTTTCCCCTCCATGTTTTGGCAATTCACTCGGGCGAATCATTGCGACCCACATTCAAACGACACTCTGGACTCATTCTATCTCTCATTCTTTCTAGATAGATTTCCAGCTACTTATGGTGGATTTGACTCGACTGTCTTGAACGCTAACCGGTTATTAAGAGGAGTGCTGGGAATTTTCGAGGTTGAACACTTAGGCCTCTATTAGCCGAGGCAACCTGGACACTCCACCGGACGTTCTACCGGTGGAGTGTCTGGTTGCTCGGGTTTACTCCGCCCAGGTCACCGGTGGCGCCACCAGTATCGGTTCAAAAATTACCCAGCACACAGTAGTGGTTAAAATAGTGTTGTGTTGTGAGGACGTACTATTGCTAGCTCTTCTCATAAAGAAGAGAAGGCGAAGGGTGAGAAGGTTTCGGAAGCATCCTATGTTGATGTCTAGACTTACCAAAGGGCTTTATTACACACTATTTTACTTTATTACACTTGGACAAGAGACACCTTCACCTTCTTGCAAATTGCGATCACCATCTTCATTCACCACCGCCCCCGGCGAAAACATATTAACACACAGAAATTCAATTCACAAGAGCGAACATCTCACCACTAGTTTGGACTGTGAACTGAGATTGTGTGTCTGCCTGGAGCGTCTTGGTCAGGGCAGTATGATGCGCGCGCATGCAATATTCAGTCACCGGTGGCGCGTCTGGTCGCCTCGGCTAGTAGGCTACATATACTCCAATGCCCCGGAACGTTGCTGAGCAACCCAAAGTGGAAGGCGCGGTTGCGTGGCTCAGTCGACTGGTTTCGGTGGAAAGTCTGGTGGCGCGTCTGGTTGCCACGGCTAATAGGACTCATCTGATTCTATGCCCCACGACTGACAAGTTCCACCGGTGGAAGGCTCGGTGGCGCGTCTGGTTGCCACGGCTAATAGAGGCCTTAGACCTGAGGGGATCGGGTTGTTTTGCTGGGTAGAATGCTGGGCTATCGTTCCGTGATCTTGGGTTTGAGTTATTGGTATGCTGGTTCATACTTATAACTTTGTGGAGAGCACTTTGACTCCAGTACTCCGCTAGTCGGACGGAAGGATTGAAACTTGTACCCCTTGGTAACTATGGTCAATAGGAGGCTAATGCCGGCTAGGGGTTTCTCTCCTAATTTCCACTAAAACTATTGCTATCTCTAACTAAAAAACCCACCTATTTTTAACAGCGTAAATGACTTAAGCTCCCGATCGTCTTCTCTGGGTAACCACTGTTACTACTCTGTCGTTAAAGTTCCTTTTTTTCCTTTGCGCTCTGTTCTCCTACCTGCGCTACTTTTACAAGCCTCCTCCAACCACAGACCCGTAACGAAATGTAAAAATATTGTCTAATATGTAGAGTGGTTCCCATTTTGAAATAAGCCAAGTTAAAAGTTTTTTTTTGGCTGACTTAGTATCTGCTCAAAAAATACCGAATAGCCCGGTAAGAAACCAGCCGGCCTGGGAGCGTAAAGCTTTATTAACATAACTTGTCTACTAGATGAACTAAAATAGGAATATTTATCAGACTGTAGTATGAAATACAGACTTAACTCTCAAATTAATTCCAAGGCAATTTCACTGAACACTTTAAAAACATTTAGCACATTCCTACGTATTGTGGTATACTGGACAATTAATATAAAATTAGAGAAATTATTTGCCGTGCCGACAGATTTAAAAATTCTTTCTTTCCTTGTATGATTGGGGATATCTAGTTGATATAATCATCTATTTTGAGTACATTCACTAGCATACAAAAAGTGTATCAATGGATAGCATAGGTCTTCGCATGTTGTGAATAGGACTTTAAGCAACCCAACTAACAGCATGTTTGTCCATGCTTGCTTTGCTATCTAAATCTTTTTAATTTGTATGTTTCGTCTCGAATATGGCTATTAATCCTTTTACAGTGTGATATTTAATGCATGCTTTATTTGATTTCTCCCCCTGCCACACACCTTTCTGGTGGCTTTCATGATGTTATATGTATGTCGATATTAGGTTTGTTGGTTCAAAACCTGCCTTGGCCATGAATTGTTTTTGTCTAAGGTTTAAGGTTAGAGTAAGTTAGGTTAGACAATTCGATATAAGCGTATAATTAGTTGGGCCTATAATTCATTTTTTCCTACTACTACTACTGTTAAAAAAATTACTGTCAGTCACTATCATTCATTGCATTTATTTGAGGTTGTCATCTACTCCATTCTCATGTTCTCTAGACTTTTTATTCGAATATGGCAATGAGAATGGGGTTGTTGTGGTGGTTAGTATAATAGTCTCTTGTTCTGAAGGCCCAATTATGAGTTCCGGCAAAAGTAGATTTTTTATCGGTATACCGTTCCCTCCTCGGATGCCTTGGGTAGAAAACTTTAAGTTCAGAACGTTGTCCATGGTATTTGACGTTAAATCGTGAATCCCTTGGTACTTTTTGCTAAAATTAGACTAATGTCGGCGCGAGGTTACTCACCACAATTCCTTCTTACCCTGAATATTACCTCTTCTAGTTCTACATAATTCTATTCTCGTGCTCTTTGAGCTATGAGTCCTTGCATGGTAGGTATTTAACTTTACCACTTCCCGTGTGACGAGCGATTTCGTTTGGAATGTTGTCGAGAGTAAATGTCAGCAGGCTATTTTGAAGACTTTTGGTTCCCTACCTGCATGAAAGTGTACCGCATTATAGGAATTGATAGTGACAAAAAGCATTTAAATCCCGAATTAAATTCATTCTGCGCGCTCGTGAAGTTTCATTACCACACAGCATTATCTTCAGGTGATGCAATTGTAGGAGAGAAAATATATTCCAAGAAAAATATTAGCCCGAGAATTAGTTATAACGGGCTCCAATCTAGAGATTGGGAAAGGGGTTTGATAGGTCTAGTGTGGGTTTGCTGTATTCTGCTCTTGTTATGAGTCGTAAAACTTTCGAGCTCCGTGATACGGCTCGAAACTGTTCTTTATTGTGCCCAGCAATCACGCCTACGTTGTTCGCTAAAGCATCTTTGGGCGTGACTGAATACCATTATGCTAATCATTAACGCCATGAATGTGTGATTTTCAAACAAGTCAATCTATTCGTCGGCATATTTATAGTACAACTGCGATCACTGTACACGCTTCCTTCGTCGCGAGTTTTGAAAATCACAAAGTGGGCCGAAGTCGTGTCACGATAATACGTTTTAATTTGATATTTGATTGTGAAACAATTTTCTCCTCCAAAGTCCCCAGAATGTGCATCGTGACGTTTTTTCACTTCAACACTTGGGCATTAAGTGTATTAAAACTATTTGAAAATAAGTCCAAATGAAGCTATTATCTCGAAAATTATCCATGCCCAAATAAAACCTTTTATTTGGACTTGGATAATTTTCGAGTGCTGACTATGGTGGTTCGGATGGAAAATGTGGGGTAGGAAGGATGCGGAACTAAGGGAGAGTATCATATCACGTGATACCATTTAGACGAGTTTGATGTCCATCTGAATCAATCTTAACCGATGGAACACTAACAACAGTAATCATTAGAAGGAATGGACGATTGAACATTGCTGAGAAAGAGCGTGGTAATATATTTCCTGTTTATTTAAGCTTTTCATCAGAAAGTGTCTATTGAATGTCCACAAATCTTGAAGTGTTGAAATCATCTAAGTATTACCATTGAAAAGAGTGTGAATCAGAATGGATGCAAATTCATGGACCCTTTTAGCGGAGACTGAAGTTGAACAGATGTTTCAAGAAAAATTGTATCTCTGAATATTCTATAATTGCATTACAGTAATCTACCGGCCATTTCCTTCTTTCTTCACCTAATGCCTGTTATTTAGTTTCTCCGATGGAAATTCTCTCGGGAAAGCAATAGGCTAAACAAGACCACAGCAGCCCTAACGAAATGTAACTTTTTGGTGTTTTAAAATTTTGCTATAATGAACTCTTATTCGGATTCTCCTGTGGAGGAAAATTTCATTTTCCCTCTGTGGGTTCACTTTTACCCTAAGTGATCACATGGGCTTTTAAAATTCGGTCCCGCGGAGTTGACATAAATCAAATGCTCATTTTATTTACGACTAAAGATTGTCCGGAAGGCAACAGAAAGAATAAAGAGCTGTCTCTTTCGCTCGGTGATTTCTCGCGTGTTCAATGGTAACCTCGTTTAAGGCATTTTCCTTCCGTCGGCCGCGTAATTGAATTTCGTAAGTTTGCATGCTTCGCTGGATATTGTTTTGCCCTGGGTTTATTAATTCTTGTCTCGCCTCCCAGCCTTTCTATCGCTGTATTCAAAAAACCTCAGCTTAACCCCTCGAAACCACATCCTATTCCTCGTTGAACAGTTTGAATGAACGTTTCCGAATACGTTTCGTAACTTTTCTTCCTCGTTACTAGCGAGAAGTTCCGACACATTTGAACCCCGGTGTTGCGCCATGATGTCCTCTTTGACAATCCAGAACAAATTGACAAACGATGCATCAAAGTTCTTTTATTCCACCTCCCCGGCTGATACTCATTGCTTGGACCATTTTCTATTTTAATTTTGATGTCATTCGTAAGCAATAAAGGCACGAGGCGGAAACTGCACTGAAAAACAAGGGGTTTATTTCAAAGGAGGGAAATGTTGTGTGAAACCTTGGCTAAAGATGTCATAAAAATGCTAGCAAAGAAGCGAGGTATGGAGCGGGGCATTATTAGCATATAATTTGGTAGATTACCTACGGAGTATTTCTATCGATACATATAGAATGATATGGCTTCCGTTGTTGCTAGATTTCCTGCTTCATGTCCATCAGTTTGAGGGGCAGATCATAGCCCGTGCTAGGAATCGATGTCAATATGAACCATAACAGTCAACTGATCTGTTCCATGATACGCACTCTTGGGAATTAAGTGAAAGAGGATGGCAAAGAGTTGGCGGATTTTGGACCGTGATTTTGGGACAAGGAGGTTAGAAATCACTGGAGGATGCATTGCAGCTGATTTGAGATGTCAGCGGACATCCTGGTGGGTAAGGGCATAAGGAGATACCACTTTCGATTCTCATACGTGTGAAGTCTCTCTTGCACAAGGTAATATATAGAGTAGTATAGCAAGAAGTTCCACAGAGAACTTCAGCGGGTGACACCGCTAAAGTTTCCGCGGCCAGTTCGCGGTCTTTGAACACGACACAGAAGAACAAGGTTGTAAAGTTCGTGAATACAGATTGATTGAGTACAGAACATAGTGGTATTGACGTCAGGGTCCCTACTTGTATCGCCAAGGATCCCGGGGCCCGTCCGATGAATATGGCGATTGGCGTACATTACTGAGGAAACTCTTATTTATCTCTCCTGGAGTTGAAATAATATCAGTTATGCATATTCATAACGGTCATGCTTACTTTTAGCCACAAAATGGTAATTGGGGAAATGTTTTAATGGTGCAAATACCCGTGTCCATATGTTGTAAAGTTAATTATCACTAACTAATTTATGCAAGCCAGTAGCTGTATATATACGACCTCCCATCAATCGGTCGTTATCGAAGAAGCGCTTGGTAGCCGTCGTCAAAAGTAGTTCGTCAGGTCGATTAGGTAAAGTTGATACGACAGGTAGGGTATGCAAACACGTGTGCATAAATGGCTAAGAATTATAACTTGCACATTAAATATGCAGGCAAATCTGTAATAATCATTTTCTTTTTAAATTTTGATACTATAAGTGTACTCATGCAAGTAGTGATTTTTTTTTGTGAAAACTAATTTCTTTCGCTAGGTACATGGGTACAGCACCTTTATACAATTGTGCTATCTGTGATACTTATCTCCCAAGAGGGTATTCTTAATTTATGAATACAGGACGGTATGTTAAGAGAGTATTCATAATTTAAGAATATTTTTCTTTTGGCTACCACTATAGTGCAATGTTAATGCAATATTGCAATGCTATGTTTTACATTTTGTACGAAAGGGTACGGAAAATAAATATACACGTTTACATATGTAACAAAAGAATCTGAGATCGCATGTCAGGGTACTGGATTACCATACAGGCAACAATTATAAATTAAGATTTGTTTACCCCACATGTTGTCAAACGCGTAAGCTTTAACTCATCCATATATTTGAATCCCGCAAAACACTCATTTAATCTCACATACACAAACGCAAAAAATACATCAAGGTGATTAAAAAAAACACGGCTCTACCGGCTCTACTAATCCAATTCAGGTTGAGTGAGCGGGAGAGAAAATATTTATGTTTTCAAAATCCCTCTAACTGAAATCGCCAATAAGAATTATGAAAAGTGTTAAACACATCCAATTTGAAAGCGTTTGAAATGGGCAGCAAATTCCTACGGAAGGCGCACAAAGCTTCTCGTACCACTGTGATTCATGAGGTGAAAAACATATCCCCTATCTCAAAAGACGAAATTCAGGATCGATCTTAACAGAAGGCGGTAACAACCAAAGCTTAGTTGAGTTTCCGTTACTACATATAAAATAATGATAATTCAATTCATTTCAATCAATGAAATTAAGGATTCTCGCGGGTCCTGCCATATGACCTAAGATAAGCCTTTGAATATGGTGTCGAAGCCAATTGCTCTAAACATTTAAATACTTTTTTATGATTTTCCCTGGCAGTATAATAATCCATTTAATACTCGGAAAAAATGATACTCAAAATGAACTGTTGATCAATCTATATTTATTAAATGTAGTGTGTCAGTCAGTCCGTCATTCTGTAACCGTTTTGTATCGTTCTCCCTTAATTTTTGAGCTAAAAGAGTGAAGTTTGGTGCGTTGAGTGTGGATTATCTGTCTGCATGTTTTGGTAGTCGTTTTGGATAATTGGCAGTTTATAGTGCAGCGAAAAATGCAAAAAAAACGTGGTTTTTGAAAGTGAGAGACAACATATTATGAAAAAATGGTGTAGAAAAAAGAACAAAAGTATATAAGATAATTAGGGTGGGACTCATTTCTCCATTTATAAAGTAGCCATTTCCTTCTCTCTGCATACGAAATGCTTATGTAAAGTTGGTGCACAAAAGTGTAAAAACATGCAAAGGCTTCTTTGAGTAGTGAAGCAGTGTCTGCCTGTCTGAAGCTCAAGCACTACTGCCACCTATTGGTAATGTGTCATAAGAGTTTCCAAACACTTAGTAAGAGCTTGTTTGACACTAGAGAACGAAGTTCACCTCAAGAGCACACCAGACAGAGACTGCCTGCGAATCAGGCCGCAGGTCTGTTAGTCTATGATTATTGTAGGTAGCATCGAATAACATTTAAACCCGTATTAAGGCTACCATCAACAATCTTGGTTACACTTTGTAACGCATTATACAACTCATAAGGTATTTAAAAAGGCATTATATTATTATTACAAACATAGTGAACAAAATTATAACTTTATTTAAGTAGTTATAATAATATAATCTCTACTCTGTCTATGGTAAAAAGACAAAGCTGTAGTTTTTCATATTTGTATTCATTAATCTGACTCAAAAACAAGAACTGTGTAATATATTATACACCTTAGGCCCTAATTACAAGAAAACATCGTTTATATAATGAATAATACACATGTTTGGGCAAGGGAATTCGCGTTTTATGCAGTCCATACACTGAAAAAAAAAAGAATTCTTAAATTAAGAGGAAAATATTCTTACAGCTGTCATGTAAGACGATATTCTAGATTTTAGAGGATTTTCTTACTTGAGTGAGTCAGAACTACTGCCATCTAGCGGTCACGGCTGGAAACTTACAGGGTTTAAGAAAATATTCTCCACGTTAGAATATTTTTGTAATTGCTATGGTTGCTAAGGGACTCACATGCGCGAGGGAATGGGGAAAGAAGGGGAAGATGGGCAAGGAAATGGTAGCGAGAAGGGGATCAGGGGAGTAACGGGCTACGGCTGGCAGAGGTACCAAAACAACTACACAATAGTTAAGATTAAACCTTCTCGCGTGATTCTCTTCAATTGGGCGCCAATAAAAATTGTGAGATAGTGACATAATAAGCCTAATCATAGACGGATTTATCTATCAGTCTAATTCCTTTTTCAGAATATTTTTCCTCCCAAGATTGGCAATTTAGATGCAAGCCTGCTGCAAGTTTGCCAATATTGACACGTCTCGTGCAAGTTGCACTCGACTTGCATGAAGTGTTGCAACCATGGCTACTTTGCTGCAGGACTCTGGTAACATTGGTAGCAACAGTGCAAGTTCCAAGGTAATTGCAACTATAGGGTTCCTACTAAGGGAGGAGTACAGTTACCTGTGCTTGAACGCTCTGAACGTTATGAATATGCATAACTGATATTATTTCAACTCCAGGAGAGATAAATAGTTTCCTCAGTAATGTACGCCAATCGCCATATTCATCGGACGGGCCCCGGGATCCTTGGCGATACAAGTAGGGACCCTGACGTCAATACCACTGTGTTCTGTACTCTATCAATCTGTATTCACGAACTTTACAACCTTGTTCTTTTTTGTCAGTTAATTTATCATTACGTGCTTAAGTTAATTTCGAGCTAATTTTTCCTATTAACTCGCTTTTCTTCAATTTAGCTCGAATTGTTTTTCTCTTACGGGAAATAAGCCGTGCGCGTTCAAGCACAGGTAACTGTACTCCTCCCTTAGTAGGAACATTATAGTTGCAATTGCCTTGGAACTTGCACTGTTGCTACCAATGTTACCAGAGTCCTGCAGCAAAGTAGCCATGGTTGCAACACTTCATGCAAGTCGAGTGCAACTTGCACGAGACGTGTCAATATTGGCAAACTTGCAGCAGGCTTGCATCTAAATTGCCAATCTTGGGAGGAAAAAAATTCTGAAAAAGGAATTAGACTGATAGATAAATCCGTCTATGATTAGGCTTATTATGTCACTATCTCACAATTTTTATTGGCGCCCAATTGAAGAGAATCACGCGAGAAGGTTTAATCTTAACTATTGTGTAGTTGTTTTGGTACCTCTGCCAGCCGTAGCCCGTTACTCCCCTGATCCCCTTCTCGCTACCATTTCCTTGCCCATCTTCCCCTTCTTTCCCCATTCCCTCGCGCATGTGAGTCCCTTAGCAACCATAGCAATTACAAAAATATTCTAACGTGGAGAATATTTTCTTAAACCCTGTAAGTTTCCAGCCGTGACCGCTAGATGGCAGTAGTTCTGACTCACTCAAGTAAGAAAATCCTCTAAAATCTAGAATATCGTCTTACATGACAGCTGTAAGAATATTTTCCTCTTAATTTAAGAATTCTTTTTTTTTTCAGTGTATGGACTGCATAAAACGCGAATTCCCTTGCCCAAACATGTGTATTATTCATTATATAAACGATGTTTTCTTGTAATTAGGGCCTAAGGTGTATAATATATTACACAGTTCTTGTTTTTGAGTCAGATTAATGAATACAAATATGAAAATCTACAGCTTTGTCTTTTTACCATAGACAGAGTAGAGATTATATTATTATAACTACTTAAATAAAGTTATAATTTTGTTCACTATGTTTGTAATAATAATATAATGCCTTTTTAAATACCTTATGAGTTGTATAATGCGTTACAAAGTGTAACCAAGATTGCTGATGGTAGCCTTAATACGGGTTTAAATGTTATTCGATGCTACTTACAATAATCATAGACTAACAGACCTGCGGCCTGCTTTGCAGGCAGTCTCTGTCTGGTGTGCTCTTGAGGTGAACTTCGTTCTCAAGTGTCAAACAAGCTCTTACTAAGTGTTTGGAAACTCTTATGACACATTACCAATATGTGGCAGTAGTGCTTGAGCCTCAGACAGGCTTACTGCTTCACTACTCAAAGTAGCCTTTGCATATTTTTACACTTTTGTGCACCAACTTTACATAAGCATTTCGTATGCAGAGAGAAGGAAATGGCTACTTTATAAATGGAGAAATGAGTCCCACCCTAATTATCTTATATACTTTTGTTCTTTTTTCTACACCATTTTTTCATAATATGTTGTCTCTCACTTTCAAAAACCACGTTTTTTTTGCATTTTTCGCTGCACTATAAACTGCCAATTATCCAAAACGACTACCAAATCATGCAGACAGATAATCCACACTCAACGCACCAAACTTCACTCTTTTAGCTCAAAAATTAAGGGAGAACGATACAAAACGGTTACAGAATGACGGACTGACTGACACACTACATTTAATAAATATAGATTGATCAACAGTTCATTTTGAGTATCATTTTTTCCGAGTATTAAATGGATTATTATACTGCCAGGGAAAATCATAAAAAAGTATTTAAATGTTTAGAGCAATTGGCTTCGACACCATATTCAAAGGCTTATCTTAGGTCATATGGCAGGACCCGCGAGAATCCTTAATTTCATTGATTGAAATGAATTGAATTATCATTATTTTATATGTAGTAACGGAAACTCAACTAAGCTTTGGTTGTTACCGCCTTCTGTTAAGATCGATCCTGAATTTCGTCTTTTGAGATAGGGGATATGTTTTTCATCTCATGAATCACAGTGGTACGAGAAGCTTTGTGCGCCTTCCGTAGGAATTTGCTGCCCATTTCAAACGCTTTCAAATTGGATGTGTTTAACACTTTTCATAATTCTTATTGGCGATTTCAGTTAGAGGGATTTTGAAAATATAAATATTTTCTCTCCCGCTCACTCAACCTGAATTGGATTAGTAGAGCCGGTAGAGCCGTTTTTTTTTTTATCACCTTAATGTATTTTTTGCGTTTGAGTATGTGAGATTAAACGAGTGTTTTGCGGGATTCAAATATATAGATGAGTTAAAGCTTACGTGTTTGACAACATGTGGGGTAAACAAATCTTAATTTATAATTGTTGCCTGTATGATAATCCAGTACCCTGACATGCGATCTCAGATTCTTTTGTTACATATGTAAACGTATATATTTATTTTCCGTACCCTTTCGTACAAAATGTAAAACATAACATTGCAATATTTCGTGCTGCCACCTGTGGTGGTCGTCCGAGATCGTGGTAATTAAACACCGGATTTTAGAACGTTTGTACGTGCCTTATCAATTTCATCGCAACCCATTATAGGTGAAATATGGGAAAACGCTCTATTTGCTTTATAGCCGCTAAAATATATTTCTGGGGAAAGATAATATAATTTTTTCCTGACGAAGAGGGGCCTGAAGTTGTTGAATTTCTAGAGCCAAATATTTTGAGAAGGGTCTCGGTAAATTATTGTGACAAGGTAACCTAAAAGGCAGAAGAATGTGGTTGTCGCAATTTTAGCGTTTAATATGATTCCCGTTTATTGTGTTACGCTTACTATGGCTAGATTACTGTACTTCCATCCTGAGGACACGTATTTGGATCCCAGACATGTTAGAGGTTTTTCATTGGCATAAAGGTCCCTGCTTGGGGTGGTGTGGCGACCCTTATTCAAGTTTTAAAGGGTCCACACTGAGCCGTGGATCATTTGGCGTCTTTTGTAAAAATTAGGTTGACGCCAGCTCCGGGTTTTACTACACCCTTCCTCCGATCTCTGAATAATTCATACCTCGTTCTTAATTCCCCTCATATCAGTGTTGGCATAAATTGCTTTAGCTCACGGTAGTTTTTCCCGAGGGACGGCGACTAAATGTCATTAACGAGTTACTTTTCCTTCTTAAACTCTACATATTTCCCTTTTCTTTGTTGAATATAATGTTCGAACTCTCGTGTTGAAACGATGACAACCCTAAATATATTATAGGCGATATTTTCCCATATTAGAATAATTCGTTTATATTATTTCTGTATATTTTAATGCATTAGAGCTTCTTCAATCTCTCCTACCTCGGCCAAGTATTTGATTGGTTGGGTACAAGTCAGGCGGATGCCACAAGAATAAAATAATCGCGATCATTTCTTTTGAAATAGTGGGGATGTTGTGATTTATACATTCTCTTCTCGTTTTAGCTCCACATGAGAACTCCACAAAATGCTTTGTTGTAACGCAATGGACGTATTATCTCTGTGAGTTGCAGCTGTAACTTTACGCAATTTTACGCTTTTATCTGAACGCGATTTCAAATCTCATGATGATGATGCTGATCAATGCTCTATGTGAACTTTTTATGCTGTCGCAACTATTTTGCAGTTAAGGTAGCCACACTGCCGAAAAGCAGCACGGGAAATAAATAGTGAAGGAACTAGGAATGATTATCTCTAGCTTCAATTGCCACTGGACCAGTGAAGTGTTAAAAGCATGAAAGTATTCCCTTGGAATTATAGCCGGACGTCTGATTCAATTATTTATGCATGTTACAGGTGTTTCTGCCCTCTTTGTTTACGTCAAGGTCAAATAAATGGGAGGCTTTCTAAATTTTGTTGGACGCGCATCACGCAAAGAATTTGCGAAAAAGACCCATTCCTGGGTTGATACGCCAAAAATTCGAATTAAAAGATAATTGGTGCTATCCGAAATGTGTACGAAAACAGTAATTCTTGGAATGATCTGATAAGAATGTTAATTAAAATAAAATGGAACCATCTGGAATGTTTCTCAATTTTTTTTAAATTTCAATCGCCAAACTGTAGAAAAACTCCGTGGTGGGAGCAACATCGCGTGCTATAAAAATATTGGGTTGGGCTACGGTGGATGTAGTTCTATGGGGGTATTGAAAGGCCACTCAGATTCAGTTTGGATACAAATCCTAGGGGGATAGCGGACTTTTTGCCAATTCTTCAATACGAAATATACCTTTAACTGGTAATATAGGAAGAAGTTTATCGACTTTACTTATTTTCCACCGGTCAGAAGAGTTTGTTAAGAAATATTCTTTGTTCTCGCTTTTCGCCAACTGTTGCGATACGCATTTGACAGAGAGAAGGGTATAATCACTCACTGCGATGGGAGAAAGGTAATTATAAATCCATATCTTGTTCAAGTACTGATGATAAATGTCACTGTAATTCAAAAACTAGTAGTATTGAGAAAGGAATGAGGTATCTATGAACTATGTCTGTTTCATATTTCACAAATTTAATTTGGGAGAGGGTTAAGGGTCGTTAGAAAATTTCACGGAGTGTTGAATAAAGGGAGAAAGAAAGATGAAAAAAATATATTGCTCTAGGGCATATTTACTCTGAGAAAAAAATAATTTACACTCAAAAATAATATCACGAAATCTCATTTGCACTTACTTATTCGTTGTGAGCGATAAGCCTAAACACAAAGAGTTCCATCTTACACATTTATACATGTCTATTAAGCACGATATTCTAAACGTTATTATGAGTTCTATCATCGTAACAATAAGTTACATAACAGCCAATCAATAAAAATAGCGTTGAAAATCATAAAAATACGTATTGTCAGAAAAAGTTACTGAAAAAGTTTGTGACTACGTAAAAATTACAACAAACAAACAAAGAAATGTGATAAAAAATACATTTTTGTGCTCATGACGAATGATAGCTATTCAGACACTAAGCAATAAACTGTAACCCTTTGACTTAAAAGATTTCAATGTGGGAAAAATGAAAAAAAACTTCATCTGTGAGAGTATTTCTGAGGTTGTAATCTGCAACCTGTAATGATTTTTGAAAGTGGGATGGGCGATTAATAGTGGAGTAAATGAAAGGATAAGAGACCCCTATTAATGGAGGTTGGTCAATACAGAGGAGAATCAACGTTGCGTAATACATACGGATAGCCCCTATGCTCTAGATGTGCTGGAACGGACTTGTAATCGTTAAAGGGCTCCGTTTGAAAACACTACTTGAACATATTTATTGGGTAATGGCTTCGGACCGCGACATCTGTCTTCAATTCGATTTTCCAAATCGGTTCACTCCTCGAACCGGCCTTGGAAGCAGTAGGCAACGACAATGCGTGAAAAAGTTAACCCTGTACGGACCCTTTTAGTAATTATCGTCAAAGCGCAAAAGTGACAAATGGTCCATGTGAAAGGTGGTGAGGAGATTAGTTGGCCCGAAACAAGGCGATGACTGGAAACAATATTTTATCCTTTCAGCTCCCGGTCGTTTGAGCATAAATATTCACTTTTTGCCCCAAGTTGCTCTCTTGGAACTTTCCCTAATGCGTTAACTTAGTTGGATGACGGCTGCCTTGTTATGTGGTTGCCGACAAAATGCCTAAATTTTTGACTCCTGAATTTATTTTTGATGTGAGACCCGAGTATGTACTAAATCTACTCTATACAATTAATGGGGGATACGTCATCTGAGGGAATTGAAGGTCCATAAAAGATGGTGTACAATGATAATTAGAGAAAAGATAGTCCTTCTTGTCGTTTTGGTTTGAAATGTCCTCCTTTTCACGTGAAAAAATGGGCTGTAGGAAGAAAGAGTGGGTAAATGGCAGTCATGTGCCTCACTTTCTGTAAACTATTGGCTTACGCATCGCTTCCTGCCAATAAATTATGGCATATAGATGATTTGATCACATAGAGACACTCGTGATTTTTATATTCTTCCAGTAACAAGAAAACTGCCTCAAAGTTCCATGAGCTTTCAGCCAAGTTTATTTACTTTTTCCTTGTTTTTCTTTTCTTATCATCCCTTAGGATACTAGATTATCACAGCGGTGAGTGACACTTCTTATTGGCTGTTGCGGAAAATAATTTTATTGAAATGGAAACAGTTCTATTTCCCAAAACAATTTGGAAACCAAATTTTAGCAAACGATTGCGAAAAGGTTTCATCGTGAAGAAGCTCATTTTGATAAATTAATTTTAAAAATATTTTACCAAAAATTTAAACGGAAACTTCTGGAATAAGAATGTATAGTATTCGCCAAAGCGTTAGATTTGTGACGCAAGGTCGCTCACATTTCTAGGCACAGGCACACGGACTTTTTACCCATGATTCTAAGGGATGATGATAATTATTTTTGCACGCAATGAAACTTAAAATAGTAAGATAAATAATGGGTTGCATGTTAAAAATTTGAAAAATAAAAACCAATAATTCGACATGCTTGTTTCCCCGATTCGCTTCTAATTTACCTCTAATTTTCACTGTTTCCTTTCAGCAGCCACGTTTTCTTTCAAACTCAAAGGGGTTCCATGGAGTTACCTGTACCAGAAAACCCATAGATTAAAATTTTTAACAAACCATCTTACTTTTTTCCTTAGTTAACAGTTTCGTGCTTAACACAGTGGAAATCTTTCATCGTAGGAATGAAGGTTGAAACAGAAACACTGCTATTACCACACACAATTTTATTGTCCACGACCATGGTTTCGTTTCGAGGCAACATCGTCAGGTGATGAGATCAGATGATGAGGCAACATCACCTGACTGCCTCGAAACGAAACCATGGTCGTGGACAATAAAATTGTGTGTGGAAATAGCAGTGTTTCTATTTCAACCTTCATTCTTACTTTCTTCATATGAAGTTCATTAATAATGAGTCCACGTAAGACAAAATTTAGTGTTTGGATTTTGGGATCAAAAGTTTAAAATTCTGATCTGCTCTTTTCTTGAAAAAGAACATACGAATTTTTCTACCTTTGGGGCTAATTGCTAATATGTGTGATTTAAATTAGAGGTCAAAAATGACACACAATCAATCATCTCTACCTATATGGGTTAAAATCTGTGAATTTATAACCAGTTTCATGAAATAGAGTTAATTGTTGTTATTTGGGGAAAGTGGCGACAACTGATGTCATTTTCGCAAAATAGGATAGTTGGGTAACTGCGTAAAGGTGAGAGTTTTCACGGAACGGAGGAAGGGTGGAGAGAAACCCGGCGTCGCCTGCTCATAAGATTGGCGCCAAAGGGACTTCGGCTTAACATTCGACGGATGGAGTACTGGACTCGAAGTGCTCTCCATAAAGAACTCAAGGAGGACCCGTTTTAACAATGAAAAGTCCACCTTGGCCAACATTCGAACCCAAGCCTTCGGGTTGGGAGGGCAGTACTCTAGCCGCCTCATCAACCTGATCCCTCTAGAATAAAATCCCTGCGGAATCTCTTGCATTAATACCACCATAAAAATGCCTTAGGAAAAGTAACTGACGCCAGTGCAATGAAATTTGGGTAAGATTTCATGGCAATTATGTTTTAACACACATGCAGTCACCATAAGGAATCGCAGCGTTATAAGCCCTGGGGGGTGGGACCTAATCCTTCCCAAGTACCATAATTCTGGCTTCATTGTCGCCCGAAATCATAGCATGCGTAGGCCACTTCCAGTAGGTACATTCCAATCTACTCGGGTGTCATCCCTTTCCACATAATTGGCTTCCATTGCACACTCACGATGTTTATTAGTTCTTTATTTTTTATTATTTTCTCAATTTATATTTTTATACCTAGTCGCATGAAGTCTAATACAGTTGACCTACATCAACGTAATTAGTCCTTCGAGGATCCTTAGAAGCTGGAAGTTCTGGGTAGGCAAGAAACCAGGTAATTGAGTCAGGGTAAATTTTAGGAGGGGCCGGGTGAAATGAATGCTGGGTCAACATGGGCTCGGGGCGAAAGAAACTGGGAATTCAACTCACGTTTCCCATGATACGCTCTGCCATAAGGTTTGCTCAGTCGGTTCCACACAGCACTCAATGGATAGTTATGTGTACACTCTAGTTTTATTCGGATTATAAACATTGCGTGAAAGTCATGATAAATTCTTGGAGAAATATTACCTGAATGGATCGATAAGGCATGCTTATAAGGGATCATCATCATTGGTCAACAATCCTAGGATTGGTTTGACGCAGCTTTCCACTCCATTCTTCTATCGGCCAACCTTTTCATTGTGACGTAATTCTTCTATTTTGCATCCTTCACAACCTGTTCCATGTATCTCATACGAGGCCTGCCTTTTCCAATCTTCCCGTTCATTTTTCCCTCGATGATAGTCTTCATCATGCCATCACGTTATAAGGGATGAGAATTATTATTTTTTCTGCAGTGCATGCATTTCATCTCGCGGATGGTGGTTAGATGGCTCAAGTGGCATGGTTTGACTTGTGTCACTTAACAACGGTATCCTTAAACCACCTTGTTACATAGACACCACGTTTTCCCAACTGCTTTCATCGCTGAGCAAGCATGGAGCTGATATTATAGATAATTTCCGTGTCTCCGCGCTGAATCTTTTCGGAATTTGCAAGCCCGCATATTGTGATTTATTTTGGGGTAATCCTCATAACTTTCGTGGACTTGAAGACGACAGATTTATGACCAAGAGATTCAGCAACCTTGCAGGAGAAAAGGGTATTTTATTGCGGACTCGGTGAGTGTTCCCCGATTGGTTTAATTAATTATCCCTCGCCATTTACGTTATTTCACCTCCTGCTTCCGAATCGTGATGCCCATCTCGTTTTCTTGTAGTCCCACCATTTTATTTTCCACTCATTTTTCATCGGTATCGCCAGTTCCAACGCATTTAAGAATGGAGGAAACAGTTGCGTGGCGAGATCCCGGCCTGGAAAATAAATATACATGGGCTACGCTGAGATATGTTTTCACAGCCACAATGGTACATCCGCAGTTCAGGAAAGCGTGGATTTTATAGTCGAGGGATTTAGTTACACTCCCTATATCATATATTGTAGTCACCGTTTTGCTAACAATTCGTCATCACTATTATAAAAAAAATCACTTATACAGAGACAAAATATATATTTATCATCCGCATCTACATAATACCCTGTAACCCACTACTAGGACGTGTGGCAAGGGGTGGTCCAACACCAGGCATGATTTATCAATTAGAAAGAATAAGATTACACTTACTACCATGCAGGCACTCAAAGTATAAAAATTCCTGCATACACACATCTACGTCTACATAATACCCTGCGAGCCACCACGAGGGTGTGTGGCAGGGGATGAAGATCACCAAACATGCTCTATTGACATGCAACTGAGATATTTAATGGAGACATGCTAGATAATAGGGTCACAAGCAGCTAGGTGTTTAATATGTACATATCAGAAAGGGATTGTTGGTTGTTATTACATGCATCATGCACTACAGTCTGCCTTGACTATATTTCACCTGTCTATCCCTTTGCTACGCTGTCTATTGTTCTCTCTTATGGTACGCGGGAAAAATGACATTTTAAATTTATCGGTACGCCAATCTATCTCTCTATTCTTATTAATCTGATCAAACCTAGCATTATACGCAGGGGTTTTTAATGTAAATCTAACATTATCTGGGAACAAATTGGTTTCAAATTTACTTAAAACGTTGAACTTAAATTTTAACCTGCGTTCTGATAGTAATTCCCATCCTAGTTCCTCTATTAAACTGGTAACACATATACAATTTTCAGAACGACCCTAAATAAATCTAGCGGATCTCCTTTGCACACGCTCTACTTCTTTTATCATACCTTCCTCTTACGGATCCCATATATTGGAATTATATTCTAAATGAGGCCTGACAAATGTAAAATAGTTTCCCTCTCGTACTCTCTCATCACATTTGCCTAAAACTCTTTTTATGAATCCTAATCTACGGCTTGCTAGTTATTTCCCTGATGTGTTTCCCACATAAATGCCTTCAGTGATGGTGACGCCTAAGTATTTAATAGATTCTATGTTAGATATTTTCTTTTCTTCGATGCAATAATTATTCCGGGGAAAGCTATTCCTTTTTCCAAAAGTTCATTATGACGCATTTCTTCTAATTCAATTCTAGCTGCCAACTATCACACCAATTATCAATCGCATCTAAATCCTTAGCTAATGTCTCTTCATTTCTAATTACCTTATACACTACTGCATCATCGGCAAAAAGACGGAGCTTGCTATTTTTAACTACATTTACATGCAACTGAGAGAGACAACGTTACCATCCTAAGGAAAATATTGAGCATTCAATTTAGAGGCACCGCAAATGTTTGCTAAAATTGACACTAATTTGTTATTTAATACAAAAAAGTGTAAAAGATAGTGATTAGTCAGTCATTTTGGTAAATAAATTAAACTATTAGCTTATATTCCTCATAGCATGGATGAGTTAGTAGTTTTAAAACGTGAAAACGTTAAAAAAGCACTACCTACAACATTATAATTTATGCATGAAAATAGACAGTGCCTATTCTGATTTACCCAAGTGCTTTCGCTGTAATATATTACTGTATAAGTTTATGATCGTCATAAAAACTGGCTAGATTGCTTAGCTATCTCATCATCATACTTAGTAGTTTAATTTAGCATGTAGTCATCAAGGGGTTGAAGAATACGTCTACTTAGGATAATACCATTTATATTAGCCTTCTTATCTTCTTATTTATATATCTTCAGCATTCTTCTGATCGAAACGGAACCGAATAAAATATATATATTTACTTAAGACGGGTGTTTTATGTCGAAGGCCTCCTCAATAATAACTTTCTACACCAAGTCTTTTTTTCTGTCTTTTCCAAGAATTGCATGACAGTTTTAATGCACTTTTTTCGTAAGGAAGAATATTGTTTGAATCTTCAACATGATGCCGAAGGGGGAAATTAGGCACTTCAAGATGCCAAATCAGGGAAAGTGGCAGACTTGTTTTTTTATGCGTTTGAAAGCATTGGTGTAAACAACCTTCTTAAACCGCATCACTTTACTCACTAGTTATACCTAAGGAAGGCTTCGCATGAAGTATAAAGGGCAGGAAGTAAAAGGTAAAAAATGTGTAACTATGCAGAGGTAAGCATATTATTTGTAGTGCATACCTAGCGCAAAGAATAATCCCTCAGTTTTTACAGTGAAAACTTCCAGCCAGAAGGTTGAGAAGTAGTTTCTGTTCTTGCCGTTATGCGTAGAAGTCTAGTGTTGGTTTGTCCTGGACAAAAATATATGTTGACATTCTTGGAGTGCCAACCGGTGACTATTCAAAACAGGACGGAAGTGTTTTTGTGACGGAAATGAGATCATTTTTATCTCTTCCTATTTATTTCTTTTTTCGAGGAATAGAGTTCGTGTATTCCAAAGTATTTTTTCAACCCGGTTGGATTTAGGACATTCCCATAATTTTCAATGAAAGTACTCCCCTTGAGAATGAATCGAAATGGAACGTAGTTATTAGAAAAAAATATTTAGTTTCTCAAAGTCAAATGTAAATTTGGCCGTATGGGTCAAAAAGAACAATATAAAAGTGTATTTTGTATTGACCTGGTGGAGCTCACGAGAACTTTACACGAAACAAAGAATATTCTTTTAAAAGTATCTTCCGAATTACGAGAGGTTTGCTCGCATTTTATTTCAATTATACATATTTTATCTAATGATACTTGAATCTGTTATTCTTAAAAATAACGGCGCTCCAAAACTGTACAAGTATATTTTCACAACACTGAAAGTGAGGATATTGTTGTGACCATAAGTTTGAATTTTGGGGGGACATCTTCATGCTAGTGCGTAGTGGTAATTGTGAGTAGTTAGTTATTGGTGGGCATTCGTACCTTATTATGTATCCCGATGGTCTGATTGGTTTAAAATTCGAGTAATTTTAACGCCTTTTAAAAATTGTTATGATTTCCTGAAGGAATGTGAAAATTCTAACGTAAGAATTTTGAAGTACGTACCACTAATATGTTTATTCTTGGCTATCATTCCGTAAATGTTTTGGAGAGAAGTACTTTTAGTAATGATAATGCAGTTATGAAAATTATTAACTTCATTGCTGTGTAATGTGTTTCGATTTTTACAATTTTCTGACGAAAACGCCCTTTCTTATTTTCTGCCCCACTCTACAACCACCCAGATAAAATTAGAATAATAGGATGCATCAAAGTGGATTCTAATATTTGTTCAATTAATGGTTCGCACAATTTGAGATGATAAAAGCATTATGACTTCTCACACCATGATGCCTTCATAAAATAGGTTTTCAAATGAAAAGGAAGGCCTAGTAAGAAATATAGAACGCAAGATTTAAAGGAAATGTAAGAGAAGAATGATTTAAATATGAATAGGTCAGCTGATAGGAGAATCTAGAGGAGAGCTGTGTAAAACCAATATTAGGATTTGTGACCCACGATGATGAATATGAATATTCATTCGTACACATTTGATTTCTATAGATTAAGTGAAAATTACAAAGATAAAATTTAAATGATGATGACGTATTTTTGAGGATCTCATTTTAACTGCATGAACCCCACGTCATCCTGATCAACGTCCTTTTCCTCTCCTATGTCCAAGTTTCTAGGCCTATTTTCACTATCATATAGTTCCTCAACATATTCCCTCCAACGACGCTGGATCTCCTCTGGCTGCATTCTTAAATTTCCCCTTCTGTCTTTGATGCCCGGGACCGTTTTCCATTTCTTGATTCCCGGTAACATTCTAACCTTTGAGTACAGACTGCCTATTTCTTCTTCTCTCTGGAGTCTCTCCAGCTCCTCGCATTGCCGACTCCACCACTTTTCTCTTGCTCTCTTTGTTTCTCTCCTAAGCCTGTTGTTAATCTCCTTATAACGCCTTTTGCCTAGCTCTGTATTCACATTTTTCCATTTCCTTCTTTCCTCGATCCTTTCCATCATTTCTGCTGTTACCCACAATATCTACGATACACGTTTGTAGAATTTATCAAATGTTTACTTGTATGTTGGTTGAAAAACGAAATGTATAGTGAGTACCTTGAATGCCATTGATAATAATCTCTCATTAGTTAGGTAGCATATGAAAACATTAGTTCATCTGCATCTACATCTAAATAATACATACCCCGCAAGTTGCCATAAAGATGTATGACAGAGGGTGAACCTACACTGAACATGCACTACCTTTCACACATAAATAGGATTATCAGCAACATATTAGTCCACTGTAACCATTTAAAGGGCAAAGAAAGCCAGCATAACTGTGTTGCTAGTTGTGATAGCTAAGTCTTTATACCGACATGCCACTATGTAGGCTGCCAATTGCTATACTTCATCATCATCAACATCATCATTATCATTGGTCAACAATCCTAGGATTGGTTTGACGCAGCATTGCACTCGATTCTTCTATCGGCCAACCTATTCATTGTGACGTAATTCTTCTTTTTTACATCCTTCACAACCTTCATATTGACGTAATTCTTTTCTTGTACATCCCTCACAACCTGTTCCATGTATCTCATTCGAGGCCTGCCTTTTCCAATCTTCCCGTTCACTTTTCCCTAGATGATTGTCATCAGGCCATCGTGTCTCAAGGTATGGCCGATTAAGTTGTCCCTTCTTCTTTTTCGAGTTGTCAGCGGACTTCTCTTTCCTCCCTCTCTTCTTAGGACTTCCTTGTTAGGGCTTACTCGGTCGATTCATTTAATCAACCTTGTAAATATATTTGCGAATATAATAACGGCTTTTCAAATCCATCAAAGAACGCAGTAAGGAGTACATTATTAATCCATCAGTTCGGGAATCGATTTCCGAGATTAAATGTTTCTGATGCAGTCTACCTTTTTTTGCGCATCCGGACTGATCTGCTGGTCCATGTACCCCTGGGATCCCAATTGCCATTTTTTTCCTGTCATCATGATTCCCAGGAGCTGAACCAACAGAGGTTGACAAACACCCATGCCCTGGGTGGAGAAAAACCCACGCAGGCGGGACTCGAACCCGCGACCTTAGGATTATCAGGCGAGGACTTTATCTCGCAGCCTACTACACCGGCTTTTCGTTTTTCGAAAGTAGGATTTCGCACCCTCTTTCAAACTGCTTCAAGGTCATCAGTTAACGATTCTTTGTCGTCTGGGCTATGAATTTATCTGTGCAACTGCGTCATCAGTCCGTTTGCATGTCAGTACATATTTGGTGATAACTCACACTTCGCCACACACCGTCGAAGTTATCTTTCAAGATGATCAGTACAGGTAAACTTAATTTGACAGGAGTATTTATGGTGTATGTCTCTCTAAGCCCAATCCGCAACCCATGGTGTGTTGTATTTCCTGGTTCCTAAGGCTAGTCAACTAGTAGAATTTCGAGGAACAAACAAAAGATTTAGTCTACTGTACATTGTAACGTCGTGCCTTGTCGGGCTCCATTTTTATTTGTTTTGTTCGTCTTGTGTATTTGGTTTCGTTCGTTGTTTTGTTTTTGATGATATTGATTTGTATGTTGATGTTTTACGTTGTTTATTGGTTTTGTTTGAAGGTTGCTATGGATCGTTGAAAGGATGTTGTCATGATTGTTAAAGAGTTTGGAAGTAAAAAAGTAGACGTGGAATAAAGAGGGGCAATGCCCAAATGAGTTATAAGAAGGTTGATATTATTTGAGGGATCCCGACGTCACAACATGGAATGAGAGAGAGCCAAATCTTTTTTTTGTTTATTTCTCAAAGTCTTGACCTCCGCTGATACACAAGAAGTCGGTCACCCCGCATGCCCTACGGGAAGTTGATAACGTTCGTGGTTTTGCCCTCTTTTCAAGTCAGTGAGAGAGAGAGAGAGAGAACTTTCTGTGCATCAGAAAATGTCACAGAATTTCCGTCTCGAGATGTTTTATCTCCGCAGGTGCAGAATTTCTTGCGTCAAACCGAGAAACATTTCTTCACCTCTATGTGAGACCGTAAAGGGTAAAGAGGTACTGGCGTCCCAATTCCTTTAAAAAAAATAGCCATTAAGGTGCACAGCTATCTAACGCTGCATTTACTAGTGCACTCATTTTATCAGTCGGCGACCGAAGAGATATACTTGGGTACATTTTTTTATCCTGCAATTCTCTCGTTGTTGCGTTTTGATTACTCCGACCACAGCAGCTCTGTTTTGCCTCTCGCTGTTTCCCGTGGGAATGATGCTGATATGACTTCGCTAATGATTCTGACATCAAAGCGCAGAAAAACACAAACGCGGTTGGCGCACTGATATGACGGCTCTGTTTTAAGACAAATGAAAAATAGCCCATGGTATGACGTCGTCATGAAGAAATTCCACAGTAAATAAATCGGGGATAGTGCCTCAGAGATTAAAACGTGATTAATCTATTAAGTTAAATGATAGACCATTTCCTATGATCAAAACCAATATTTTACTATTTGTAATCTAGCCTTTATCTTATATTAGGACGAAACCAATGTAGCTGGTGAAGAGACTAATTAGATATCAAATGAAAGGAAATATTTTGGTTTTGAGCGACGATATTCTCCGGTATTCAAAAATATCTATAAGAAATATAAGGTACTGTAACGCGCAAACTTGAAATCTAAAACACGCATGTAACTTGAGAATTGGAATCATAATTTGATGAATCGAGACTACGATTCATCAAAAATTCCGTGACTAATGGAATGCCTCGAGTTTATTCCTACTCTTTCATTCATTCAGTATTAAGACTTAACCTTGCGTTAGTCCGGTGGGGTGTTTAGACTCCCCAACATTATCTTTTTGTTCATATTTAAGCTTTGGTACTACTGATAAACTTCATATAATGAGTGCTTTAATAAATATATTAATAGTTTACGTTTTAATCTTTTTTTGGACTGTTTTCAAGATCTGTGAGCCAAGATAAATAGTTTTCCTGTTGCGGTGTTCAAACACCCCATCGCACTAATGAAGGTTTGGTGATAAAAAATTGCTCTTTTTGGTATCTATTTATATTTTTTGTGATGCATCTCATATCGTCTTTTTTTGTGTACATAGTCACGGCTTAAACTGTGACATGCGGTATCGAAGACTTTGTGTTTGTACTCTGAAAATACGGTGGTGCTAATCACGCCATCTGTTTTCTATTTTTAAAGTGTGGGTTGAATTTCGGCGTACGAATAGCTCAATGAATTACAATGTAGCTCAGAGAGAGTAATACAGTGCAGAACCACCTTTTTTAAAGGTGGGGGAGTACGTATAACAATTGTCTGTGAATACTGGAAAGGGTAAAAATTATACACATTTTTTCACTTGAGGTGTCCAAACACCCCATTATACTAATGGTGTACCAAGAGTCCACTGACCTAATTCAGGGTTAAATACGCCCATATGAGTGAACATAAGCCCAAAACAGTGTTACAAGTTGTTAATCGGGGGAGGCAGGCTAATGCATGCTTTCATCATCTGGGATAATGACAGTTAATGTCATTATCCCAGATGATGAAAGTTGTTTAATTAATTAGGGGTATGGATTCTCCAGAGAGCCGAGCAAGGGATTAGTGGAATTCGATACCAGCAATAGCGATAACTCTTTGCGAAATATAAGAAGGCGTTAGCGATTTAATGTTCCACCAGACTAATTGATTTGGAACCTAAGTCCCCGCATCGCCTCCGAGTACGGTCTCCACCCAGCTTTGAATCCGGTATTGAAGACCTTCTACTCTTATCCCCACACCATCCCGGACATATACGATTTCACATGTTTTCAAGTCTGTCCCCACCCTTGTAGGCGTTCAGATGGGGAGGAAAAGTACAAGAAGAATGAAAGAAGATGGAGAAGGATGGAGGAGAATAAAAGGAGAAGGAGGAGAGAAACCAGGCGTCGGAATAAGCCTGCTCTTAAAGAAAAAGGTGCCAATGGGACCAAAGATTAGCGTGCCATTCGACGGACGGTGCACTGAACTTGAAGCATTCTAAATAAAGTAGTTTAGTGGAGGACCAGGTTACCCCCCTCCTGATAGAGACATTTTTATATTTCAGCCAGATATTGAGGGCGTGTGCGTAAATCGCGATATGCAACTCGTGTCTGCCATTCAACAATTCGCCCAGTGCATTTAGGAGAGGTGGGGACCCGTATCCGCGATGTGTGTACATTCCAGAGAAACGCTCGCACATTTGCTGGGAACAAATATTTGCCAACCGTACCAGCCTACAGCCCTTGTCAATCTACCTTCTTGTTGGCCGTTTGAAAACACACCCAATCCATTTTGTTTATTTGTGTAAAATCTCCCGGGATACAAAAGAGTGGTGGTTCACCGCTCTTTTTTCCTACCCGCTTTTCACTCAACGTATCGTAAGGAATTGGGAACTCAACCGATCCCGTGTACCATTCTCTCTTCAGGCAATGCAGTTTTCAACCTGATGTCGTGTCTGTATGATGGCTAGAGCCATGGTCTCCCATTCTGAGGGCATGGGGTTCAAATACATTTAGCAGCACGAGTTTTTAAAATCATCTACCGCTCCTATGTGTAGTATCTTTCCCTTGTAAGACCTCATTTGGATTATGCTGCCAGTGCATGGAACCCATACGAAATCGGTCTAAATAACGAACTTGAACGTGTGCAGCGAAGATCGGCAAGATTTGTAAAGGGACGGTATGATAACCTTACTAGCGTAACCAGTCTATTAAATGAATTAAATTGGGAATCATTGTCAGATTTCAGGTTGGAATTTAGACTTAATCTCTTAAACATATTCCAAGACCATATTTTCAGTGATGATGTTAAAAATATTTTGCGGACCCCAACTTACTATGGTAGACTGAACCATAATCATAAAATTAGAGAAATAGATTGCCGAACTGACAGATTCAACATGTCCTTGTTTCCTCGTACTATTAGGGATATGAATAACGGTAAATATATGCAGTAAGAGTGTAGCAATGGATAACATTGGTAGCTGCATGTTGGTATAAGGACTTATAGCTAACCCAACTAACGGCATGTTTTTGCATGTATGTTTTGCTATTTTTATCTTTTTTTATAGCGTAGTTTTGAACAGTACCTATAAAAGTACTGATCCTTTTTTATGCATGATATGTAGTGCATGTTTGGTGAGAGTTCATCCCCTGCCACACACCTTTATGGTGGCTTGCCGGGTATTATGTAGATGTAGATGTAGTAGGCACTGTGTTATACCATGGAGCCTGTTATTAAGTGCGGGCAAAAGCCGGGTTTCTCTCCATCCTTCCTCTGTTCCATCCACATATTCTAATCTCCCACATATTCTAAATGCCGCAAATGACCTAAGGTATTGATTGTCACCCCAATAAACTACTACTGCCACCTGAGGTATTAGAATCTTGTCCAAGATGAAGGTGAATTGTAGGCATTATAATAATTAGTTTTATGCCTGTGAAGGTAGGTCTAAATGGGTATTGAAATTTTCCCACGACTCCTACTTTTCACATAATGCCCCTCTTCAAGCCATCACACTTCCTATGAGTTTGACTATCATCCTATCCAAAATAATCGTTTACTCCTTCTACTTCACTTATCCAAATTTATTCCCTTAGTCACATGCTTCAACACACTCTCTAGATAATAATATCGATGGAGGATGGCGATACTTGATGGATCATAGTTGTACTGAACATGTTAAGGAAATTGACTTTGTACAATTCCACAATTATAATTTATTTTACCGATCGGTTTCAATGTCTAAGCGTCCGTAAAGTCAAATGTACCTTGACAATGACGCTCAGACGTTGAAATCGATCGTTTAAATAAATTATAATTGTGGAATTGCACAAAGTCAATTTTCTTAACATGTTCAGGACTCTCTAGATAAGATTGTTGTTATTAATATTTTATCCAAAAATATATGTTATTAATATCTATGGGCTCTTACATGTCGGTACAGCTCGCCAACAACCCGGCAATTTTTACACTATTGTAGTATTTATGAACTACCAATTTGATTGATTTATGAAAGCAATCAAATTGTGGCCTTCAAGACGAATGGCCCTGATCAAACTGATCAACAGAGAAAAAACGAAAAAGTCTTGGAAAGAGTGGGTGAAAAGATATGTGAAATATTAACTTGTATGGGAAGACGATAAAACCTAATCGGCCACATTTTGAGACATGACAGAAAATGTAAAATGAAGAGAATAAATGAATACATGGTTGTATAAATAAAGAGAAACCTGATGAATTTCAATTAAATAAGTCAGTTTAGCCAAATCTTCCGCATCTTGAGGCATAATGGTCTAATGAAGACGGTCGTAGAGTCATCGACAGCGGAATGTGAGAGGAAAGAATACCAAAGAAAGGCCCGGTATGAAAATTATGGAGCAAATAAGGAAGGATCCTAAAGAGAAGGCTGGTGTAAGAATGATAAGACTGGCAGATAGGACAGTTGAGTGAGGAGCTTCATCAAATCTGCCGTAGGGTTAGGAAGTGAGGATTGGCTGTAACTAACAAACATTAAGAGCATGCTGGAATTGGTCTCAATGGGTCGGGATGGAGCTCATTATATACCAAACTAAACGAAGGGTGAAATTTACAATAAGGGTCCGGAAGTGGTAGTTCTTTCTTTTCGTCGTGTTATGTTCTTCCAGTACAAATTTCCAGTGCGTCCAAATAGTTTCTTAGTGCTCTGAGGTACTCCATCGTATGGATTTAATTGAGATGGAAATAATATTTAGCGTTTAAAAATGGTATTTTAATTGTATGTTCAATTTTAAGGCACCCTGCCAGGCACGTTCAGCTGAAAACTATAAATGAAGAAGTCGATAGAGAGCTAAACTCCCTCATTCGCTCTGTGCCTTTACTTTTTCTATCACTTAGCCCCTGTTACTTTTTTTCTCGTGTTCGGTGCGATGGGAAATAATTGCCACGCGCACCACGTGCGACCGACTCCATATTATCGTCAAGCGACGCGGGACGTGCCTCGTATTCCGTTACGCTCTTGTTTTTCTTTTCAGTTTATTTATTTTTTTTTGCTTTCTCCGCACACACGACGCCATTTGTCCCCCTCACCCTCTGATGACCCTTCTCGGTCCCTTCCGGCTAGGGTATCACATGCCATCCTCCCACACACTCCCTCCCACTCCCCTTCACCTCACAACTCTGCTCCCGTGGACCTTCCCAAAAGAATAAAACGACCTTGTTTGCCCTCCTCGCGCCGTGGGAATCAAAGCGTCACGTCCGTGGGCGATCGAGTTTTGCGAGCGGTTGTCGTTCAAAAGCGTGTGTTTTGTTTTCGGATTTCGTTTCCACATCGCGCTGCGGTTGTCATTTCTCACGTAGAGTGCAGGTCTCTCGAGGTCGGTATCGCCTCTCAGAGAGGATTTAAAACCGAGGCTACTGGTGGAGGTGTTACTAATTGATATTTCACCCATTTCTTTCTCAGTTTTCGGCAGAAATATCGATTCCGCTTTATCAATCTTCCTTATTTTAAAGTTTATTTCTCTCATTATTAGTATTACCTTAGATCTCTCTCCGTTCCTTAGCATGCCTACCTTTTCTTGTTCGATAAAAAATAAATAAAAAGTGTTTTCCTCTTGGGGATTGGGTTGCTGCCGTAGGTAAAACACTAACTACCCATCTGTAAGACCCGGGTAGAATCCTGACGGTGGCAGATATATTTCATTGGATTAACATTGCCCACTGGTGTGCTGCGTGGAGAACGGTATGAATTGTTCTTTACCTATAATAGCTCAAGATCAGGAACTAGGAATTAGAGTGTTTTCAAAAGAGGTGAGCAACAATTGTTATAGTTTGATACGATTATTTAGTATGTGTAACAAGTTAAACTGACTACACTTTTAAGTAAATTTGAAAGTGATACGTCTTCCGATGGCGTTGAAAATATACTATGGACGCCTCCATATATTTGATGAGATAAACAATACAAGAGTGATTGCATCTATTTCCAGTAGCGTTAAATTGTAAGTTTTTCCACGTACTTACCATGAGAGAACATAATACGTAAGGGATTGGTGGGTGAAATTCTATTAGTCTGAAGTACATAAAGCGTTTTACATGAAGCAAGTCATGTGTGCTAGGTAAATAAAAAGTAATAAATGTAAAGGAATGTCTGATTAATCAATACTAACCTCTCCTTAACTTTTGTGTTGCACTTTACCACGTCTAATTAATCCTAGTCATCATCTTACTCTATTCTTTTCCAAGAAAATGACCATGATGAAAGCATTTCATAATTATCATCGAAATTAGACATTTATGATTAATCCTGTTTTTGGCAAAGACCGAGTTGCATATGTCTATTGTTCCAAGATGGAGAGCGTACGGACGTTGTTGCGTTGGCAAGATATCTTGGCGGCCGCAAATCAGTTTTTCTCACCGCAATCACTTCCGTCAGCTCCCGACTCTTCTGTCCTCCGTAATCTCGGGAAACATTTGACTCCGAGGCAGCTGTCACTGCTCTCCGGTTGCCCAAAGGCAAAAGTGGAATAGGTCAACGGGTTGCTGCTTGTAAAAAAAGAGGTCGCTGAACTCCACCCTTCATTATTTCTCCAGAAATAAAGTTATCTTACGCAGTGAATCGGTAAGAAAATGACCTAAGGAGCATGTGACACAATGAGGGAATTAAAAAAGGCATTTGAGAATTTTGGACTAACAAAAATTTAATTCTCTTTTGCAATATTTTAGAAAAATATTATAACATTTGTTTATTTACTATGCCTGACCAAGATGGTGATGGCTTTTTGGGCAGCATTGCATGTGAACATATTTTTATATTCTAAGAGAAATGCATATAATTTTAGATAATTTGGGCTAATGCAAAAAATCGTGCAGTAGTTATTAGTAGCCATTTGATTTGGTTGGTGTGGTTGGTGGTTAGAGTACTGGCCTCCCATCCCGAGGGCCTTGGTTCGAATCCCGGCCCGGTCGACCAGTACTCCGTCCGTCGGATGGGATGTTAAGACGCGGTCCCCTTGTAATATTTCGTAAAGGGCAAGCTAATGCCGACACCGGAGATTTTTCTACCTTCCTCCTTTCCCTGAGAACTCCTACCTTTAACTATTTACCTATCTATCCTTTCAAAAATAACTGCAACTATCGATAATAGCACTTGATTAGACCTCTAGATTTAATTATATTGGAGGTAAAAATTTTTTCTACTCCTCTGGGCGTAACTTTGTGAAAGCGCATCAGAAAATATTAATGAAATAGGGAATAAAAAAAATATTAACTTCGTAATGGTCCACTTTTTTTATTTTCAATTTCATCATGGAAAGGTTCCGCATAGTAAGATCTGAAGTCATTACGAATATTAATGAAATAGTTGTACTTTTCCACGCAATTGTTTTTAATAATCTATAAAAGTTAATTCGGTCGGTAATAAAAGACAATACAGTTAAACCTCCCTTAGCGGACACTTCCGAATAGCGGGCACACTCAATAACCGACGCCGACAACCAAGAGAAACATTTTCCCTTCAATTACCTCCATAAACGTAAATACTCAACGAACAATCCTGTTAACATCTCTCTGCCTTTGAACAAAAATACCCGTGTATTGAAGTAAGTATGTATTAATGAGGAATTTTTCCAAGTATAATTTTATCGTAGCCATTAAGGAGCAATCTGCTAGTTTGTGTACGAGTTCATGCTGTTGCAATTTTCGTTTCCACTCAGTGCTAACTGCTATATTACTCTTATCGATTCTTGTTATTATCATGGTAATGCTTGCAGTTACTCTATGAATAAATTTATAATTGGTTCATTCCATAATTTTTTGTTACGAGGATTTTGTTTTTTCAATTTTTTCACGATATAAAGTTTAATGCAACATATTTATTGCCTTTATACTTTAATTGGTCACAGTTTCTGCATAGAAAAATCTGTCCTGACTGTATTTGTTTGCATTGTATTTTGCGAGGAAAAATTGAATTCCTGTATCACTCGGTTTAGTAATAGGGAGGGCGGGAGTTTCGCTCTACCCAGAAGGACGGCAAGGGGTCATTTGACCCTAACTTCGTTTCAACAAGCTTTTTTGCCTTCCCATAGACTGTTTTCTTGTAGTAGTCTACATCTAGAATACTACATCTACACGATACCCTGCAAGCCACCGCGAGGGTGTGTGGCAGGGGGTGAAGATCACCAAGCATGCACTACTAACATGCAAACAATCAACTAAAGTTCGGCGTAGTTGTTTTTTGGGTAAACTCGCGTCACAGTATTCAAATGACCAACAGTTTCGTCTCCGCTGCTGGAGACTTCCTCAGGGTAATCTCCCTGAGGGTCTCAGGGAGATACCCTCTCAGGGTCTCAGGGTAAGTCTCCAGCAGCGGAGGCGAAACTGTTGGTCATTTTAATACTGTGACGCGGGTTCACGCAAAAAACAACGACGCCGGATAACATGAACCGCGAAAGTTTTAACGAATCAACTAAAGTGTCTCATGCAACCAGATTGTTAGTATCTATAGCATTTGAGGGGTTAATAAATGCATCATATGTTACGTAGTGTTTATATCTATTCTATACCGATACTACGAAACTTCTGGTCATATATTATTTATGCTATTTATATATACTTATCATATTTGTACATCCTAGACTAATTTATAGTCAAGTTATACATGTTTGTGACTTCCCACACCCTGCTGTACACCCTCACTGTAGCTCGCAAAGTATTACGTAGGTGTAGATGAGATCCAATCTGATGTCACCCCTTACCACAGTATCATCATGTACATTTATTTCATTCCCTGCAAGCCACCACAAGTGTGTTTGGCTGAAGGAGAAGCCTTCATGGTGGATTGCAGGGTACTATACTGGTAGAATGAAAGGTATTTGATATAACTTGCGTCATGCCGAAAAAAGTTATCCCTTTGCTTTCGTTTTGTGATAATACTACTCCGATGAGCACTTCGGCTCGTGACTCTTTCGCTCGTTATAATGCTCTCTTGCGCCATTGCACATTTGCCTGCTTATGACCGAGTGATCTCATGCAAATGTATGCGCATACACAATAAACATACGGCCGTTGCTTCTGCCTCAATATCAACCCCGCTCTTTGATATGTAAATCACTTCCCCACTTTTTTCGTCACTGGCGGAACACAAATTATGGTCGATGGGATTTAAACAATGAACATTCTTTCGTTGCAATTATTTTTTTGCTTGTCGATCATGTTTTATGCCAAAATCTGGGCCGAGTTTTGACGTAGATTAGCTAGGTAAAACGTCAATCGATTGTTTTTTCAATCGTTTGGCGCTCTCTGCGCCGGCAATTGTTTATGTTTTGACCAGAGCGATAGCCATGGAATTTTCGGATAGGTATTAGCCCCAATTCTCTCGCGCCGGATTGGTTTTCCGCCGGAACGTCACTCACATACGGCTTTATCACTTCCGGGAACGAATAATTCGCGAGGCTGACAAAACACATTGATGGATGATGTTTTCGATTGTCGTTTGATACATTGCGTCATTCTTATTCCCCATTGAGTGCCTGGGAGGCAATGCTTCCTTGCATTAATGCTTTGGCGAGGAGCTAAGCTTCGAAGCGAAATCTGTGCAATAGTTTCTAAAGTCGCTTAAAAGAAAATCCATAATTATTGGTAGAATACCTGTATTAAATAGGTCAAAAATAATTTAATGGCTTCCTTTTTTATTTAATAGGTACGACAAAGGGAGTTAGAATATACTGGAGTCAACATAGCGGCTGATTGTAGAAACCAGATCCGTGTCCGTGGTAGGAACCGAAATACGGGCTAGCTTCTTTTGATTCTCATGGATCAAATTATCTTCTCTCGCATTGACACTTAGCTTGGCTTAGTAGCTTGATGAATTATGAAATGCATTTTAAGAATTTGCTAAATTAATGTAAGAATGAGAGCAAGAACTTAAACAAGCGCCAAATTAGTATGTGTCTGAAATAGGTCAAATTCGAACCAGTTTTGGTTGTAAAATTAGCTTCCAGGGGAATCAAATGCATTAATACATTCCTTAAATTGGCATAGAAACATTAATTGGCGTCAATGCGACGAAGTTGGGGTAGGATTTAGTAGTTATCCATGTTTTTATGCAAACACGGTCGTTATAAGAGATTGAGGATAGATGATCTCCATAGGAATCGTATACATTGCGAAATATTGTCCGCAGGAGGTGGGATCTAATCCTTCCCCATTCTGCCTTTGTAGTCGCCAGTGGGCTACCGGGCCTATGCTTCCTCCAGTACATTAATCTCGCCGAGTACCACCGGTTGCGGCTATTACGCCATCTTGCTCTGCAGTACTTTAGATTAACTGAGGTACTGAAGATCGTATGGCACCTGAAACCGGTTTTAACTGAGATAAAAAGTATAAGTCAATAAGTCATTTTTATTACTCTAAACATTTTGTCCTTCCTCAAAATAGATACTTCAAATTTTGACTATATTCCGGTCGCAAGAATGAAGAATATTGACAATTTTCTTCCACATCCATTCGATGATGCTTCGAAAGACACATCCGTCCGTCGGATGTGGCGTTAAGACGTGGTCGCCTTTGTGCCATTCCTTAGTTGGGCAATGGTGATGCCACATTTATCTCCAGCTTTCATCTACATCTACAGAGGTGGGGAGAATGACATATTTTTTAATACGTAAGCTGCACTTTAACATATGCACTCCGAATTGTATGGTTGGTGGAAATCGGCCTTTGCAAAGGCACAAGATCCTTCCTAATGTAACAGGGTTACGGAACGAAATCATTAATTTTTCTTTACGGAAGGTCTTTGCTGGCTTATGGTTGTCGACGTAAAGAAATTTGCTCCCTTTCTGTCATTCCTGTCTGTCTGTCATTTCTGTCATTTTGTTTTGTCGGATGTTTTCTATAATATGTTAATGGTAGCCATTAGCCGAGTCGATATATTTTGTAGTCCTCAATTCTCTCTAAAACTCAGGGCACTCTAAGGTAGGGTCAATATCCTGTGTATCGGCTAGTTGAATTCTGATTGGATGGGATGAATCCATGGGAATGACCACGTCATTGCTGCACTGTTTACAAAACACTCCAAAATGGTGTTTGCCGTACACTAAAGAAATGTCCATGTCTATGATGTTCAACCACCCACCCGAGTCTTTCTGATTTAAAACTGGTGTTTTGGTCTCGACTACTGGGCAGATTTAAAAAGCAGTCCATCTGACGGTTACTACCGGAGCAGCAACAGATATTGTCTTTAACATGCCTGTACAAGTATTTCACGTTTGTTGTCCAGCAAATGAAAAATCGTTTATTTCTTCTACATGACAAAATGACGCTCATACTACCGTAGTGCCAAAAAGTCTGTTCCATCCATGTATTACGCCTTCTAATTTCTTCCAGCCATCATCTTTCCTCCCAACCATGCTCAGCATTTATCATGTAAATCACACACCCTTGTGGTGGCTTGCAGGTTATTTTGTGGATCTGGATACATATAGATACTACCATTAGGAAGTATCCGATTCTATAAAAGTGCATCATATCGTAGTAAGGTGTGATGAATTACATTAGAAGTATTTTATGTCTATCGGAACCTACCTTACTTGGTGCTTGAAACACTACGTCTGCGTAATACCCTGTGAGACACCGTGAGGTTGTGTGGTAGGGGGTGAAGAACAGCAAGCATGCATTAGTTACATGAAGCTATGAGATACAGTGCTACTACTTTATTGACACATGTTAGATATAAGGGTCACGTGGTGGTTAGTAACTACACATTGCTGTTGACTACTAACTGATACTAACACTAGCTGATACTGAACACTAACTGATTGCTGGTAATTAAAAATTTCCTAAATACATTTATCGGTGTTTCACTAATTGCAATGATGAGAATTACACACAGCTGCTTCAAATTCGTTCTAAAATTCGATCCACAGCATCTTCGTTGCAGGGAAATAGAAGGGATGAGGTTATTCTCGTCATAGTAGGAGTAATCCCATATAATTTGATAATTCATCCCTGGCAATGGTAGCTACACCCATGCCGTACACCATTTCTGCAGGGGCTTGCATGGTGTCATGTAGATATACCTAAATTTCATGGGCTTGACTCCCTTACACTCCTTTCATTCTCGTTTCATTCCGCTTAAAGAAAGGAGTGAGACAAGGCTGTCCTTGGTCTCCCGTATTATTCAATTCCATCCAGCGAGAAAGCCATCCAAGAAGTCAAAGTAATTCTAGCACTTATGAACGCAAAGAACGAGACCCACTCTTGTGAGATGAATAGTGAATTAAGATGATGTAGTTCTGTTGAAATACTCTCACCGCTCAAATATTCATCAACAGCGGCCGACAAACAAAACCCTCGTACGGGACTCTGGGGGCCAACAAACAAATCCCATGGACTCGTAAAATAAGAAAATAATGACTTGGTTGACTATCTGCGGAATCACACCATGTCTTGGTAGTTCATTTACGGAAAACAGGAAGGAATGAGGGTTAGAGAACTTGACAACCGAATGCGTGTATTATTACCGGTGACATCCCCGAACCCTTAATGATACTTAGGCCTCCTTATGGGATCCTTAGCGATTCCTCCCACCGCACCCTTTTGTTCCCCTCAACCACCCTGCACTCCCATTGTTAGGGACGCACTGCCTTTCTCTCCCTTACGCCATTCTGGGGTGATATAATCCTGTCTATCTTGTAGTCACCCCAGCTGATAATCCTTTGGGAGGCTCGCACGTACGACATGTCAAATATTCTTACCATATGTGCCTAAATCTACACACTAACCTGAAAGCCAACCCATGAGTATCTGGTAGAAGATAAAGTAGTACCATGCTTGCATTAATACAAATAACTCAAATATATTGTTTGTCACCACATTAAGGGTTTTTCTGTTAGTCTATGACTCTGTCTGTCTTTGACAGAATTATTTTAACACACACCACTGTTGTCATGAAAATAGATCATCTAGGCCCGATTCCACATGTATAAAAATATGCGACATCTCTAAAAATCGTGCAAAAATAAATTAAATTTTTTTAGTAGCATGCGGGCGTAAAAAAAACAGGAAAAAATTTAAATTAACAATTTAATTTTCCTTCTGACAGCTTCCATAAAAACCATCAGCATCATTCTTGTTTAAATATTTTTTACTGCCTAATCTAGCATAATACGCTTCAAGGATTAGTATTTTTTCAACATCTTCAGGGGATCTATCCGCCTAACATTTCTGCATCAGATTTAATCTGTAACTCAACCTCCGCTTTGATAGTGATTTCCTACCTTTTCATCCAATAATTTTGATTTACCGTCTTTCCTCTTCTAGCATTCATGGTTGTCATAGACTTCACATACATTTATCTCGTACCCTGCGACCCGCCACAACGGTGTGTGGCAGGGGGGGGGGGAAACCATCACCATTTTAATTCAAACACTTACTACCATGCAGGCATGGAAATAAATTCTATTCCGTTTATCCACTACTTTCATGAAACCAAGAGGCACAATGCCACCACCACTAGGAATATATATATAGCTTGAAGTTTTAAAAAACGTGAAATGTTACCTAAAATGGTACTAAATTGTTGGTTAATACAAAGCAATGTAATAGTATAGGATTTGGTACTTTATCGGCGAGTTATATTAATAAATAATTCTCGGGTTTCAAGCTGTTAGTCTGTTAGTCTATGACTCTGTCTGTCTTTGACAGCATTATTTTAACACACACCACTGTTTAAATATTTTTTACTGCCTAATCTAGCATAATACGCTTCAAGGATTAGTATTTTTTCAACATCTTCAGGAAATCTATCCCCCTAACATTTCTGCATCAGATTTAATCTGTAACTCAACCTCCGCTTTGATAGTGATTTCCTACCTTTTCATCCAATAATTTTGACTTACCGTCTTTCCTCTTCTAGCATTCATGGTTGTCATAGACTTCACATACATTTATCTCGTACCCTGCGACCCGCCAAAACGGTGTGTGGCAGGGGGGGGGGGAACCATCACCATGCGGGAGTAACTATGACTTAGTTACTGGGCAGTCATGCGTCTCAAAGAGCCTCTGGCTGCCAAGTGTCTCTTTCTACCTCCCCGTGGTCCTGCTGGCAACTCCCGGTCTCCTAACATCTACTGACCGGTGAGGCTAAACGAATGAGACGCGAAGGGTTTACTGCGATCCCGACGTTCGAGGTGTCGGATTGGGTTCACACGCTCAACACTAGAATCCGAGTCGAGGGTCCTTGAGACCACACTGAGTAAACCTTTAAAACGTCCCCTTCGGATACCTTATCCCAAATCTTTGGGCAACAGGCTCCGTGGGGACGTAACATGAAGTGTGGGAGGGTGACGCTGAAGCGAACCCGGCGGTCACTCATCTGACGCAATTCTGGAAACAGAATTAACATGAGGATAAGTAGGGGGAGAGGAAGCCCCGCCGGCTGGCTACCGGCGTCCTCTCTTGGGTCGGCCTCCTGCGGGTTGTGCCGCTACTTAGTGATGGGTGCGTGGGGCGTTTCTACACTCGTGTGAGCATAGCCTCGAGATAGGGGGGGGGGCATTTTGCCCTATCCCCCCTGTCCGCGCTGGCTGGGGTCAGGCGCCTGAGGTGTCGGGCCGGGGCTCGCCCCGGACTAGGATCCGAGCCTAGACCCCCACTGCACACATGTGGCGTACTCCGTCACGCAGGCCGCCGGATGGGCCGCTCCATGGACGGTAATTCCATGAAATATGAAGGTCAAAGTTACGGTGCACCGAGCCTCCCTAGTTGAGGGAACTGATAGTCCGGGTCGTCGTGGCCTTCGGTGACGATTAACTGTAACTCAAACGAGCGGTTCAGGGCTCCCGATCTTGGTGAGTAAAGCGTTCTAGACGCTGCCGACCTGGGCATGGGGGCCTGCGTTACATTACTGGCCTCCCATCTCGAGGCGCGATACCCGGCAGAAACAGATTTTTATTTGTCGTACCGGTCCCCCACCCTGGTGCTGTGTGGAGAGAACTAAAAGTCCAGTACTCCATTTGAGTTTCTGACGTTTCGATGGAACACTCCTCCATCTCTCTCTGCTTCTGCTTTGAGGACGATGGAGGAGTGCTCCATCGAAAAATCAACAACTCCAATTAATACTCGGCTTGGAACCCGAATATTATTTATTAATGTACTAGAGTTTGACTAGCTCCTCATTAATACAAGGAATAAATATTATCGACTTAAATTTCCTTGTGCATGCATTAAGTTAGTAGAGCTAAAACATGTACTTTTTAGAAAAATAAGTTTTAATTTCTAGATCAAAATCTACAATATCTATTCTAATTTCTCAATGTGCCTTCGCTATAATCTAATGGTGTACCTGATTAATAGTCAGTGAATATGAACGGCAAAAATGAATTCGTTAACCTCTCCGTCCTACTGCACATCTCTCCATGTTCATCTTCGTGATCTAACTTGCCGTAATACTTTATTTATATGTTTATAATACAATTTTTATAATACAATGAATACATTTTCAGGTAACATGTCCGTTTTAAATTTATGGGGGAGATTTAGTCGGTATTATAACCTATGATCTGGTAATAACTCTCTCCCTACTTCTTCATCTACATCTACACGATATCATGAAAGCCACTACAAGGGTGTGTGGCAGAGGTTGAAGATCACCAAGCATGCAATATTGACATGCAAACAAGCTACTAAATGGAAATATGCTACATAATAGGGTATCATGCAACTAGATGGTTAGTATCTACATTTTAATAAAGGGATTGGTTGTTAATACATCCATCATGCACTATTTGCCATGCTATGCCTTTGCTATGCTCCCCAGTGTTTTCTGTTATAGAACCTACGGGGGGAAAATTACATTTTGAATCTATCTATCTATCTAATCTATCAGTATGAAAATATATCTCTCTAATCATATTTATCTGGTCGAATCTAGCATGATATGCTGACGTTTTTAATACATGCCTGACTTCTTCAGTAAAGCTATCCCATTTTAATTTCTGTAACAGATTAAATCTATTAGAGAAATTTCAATCGGATAGCTTTACTGGAGATGTTAGGCACATATTAAAAAAAAACAGTGTAATATGCTAGATTCGACCAGACAAATAAGATTAGAGAGATAGATTGTCGTACCGATAGATTCAAAATGGCATTTTTCCCCCATACTATAAGAGAACAGAATAGGCAGCATAGTAAAGGGATAGGTAGGGAAAATATTTTAGAGTATTCTGTAGTGCATGATGCATGTATTAACCCCTCAAATACTATAGATACTAAAAATCTAGTTGCATGAGACACTATAATTGCTTGTTTGCATGTTAGTAGTGCATGCTTGGTGATCTTCACCCCCTGCCACACACCCTCGCGGTAGCTTGCAGGGTATCGTGTAGATGTAATCTGTGCTTTAACCTACGCTCTGATAATGATTCCCACCCTAATTCTTGTATTAATTCGGATAACCTACTAAACCTATCGTAACACCTTTTAACGAACCTAGCTGCTATACGCTGGACACTCTCTGGTTCTCTGCTCAAACCTAATTCATTCGGATCCCATACACTGGCTACATATTCAAGGTGGGACCTAACTAGTGAAAAGTAACATCGCTCTTCCGTCTTCCCATCACATTTCCCAATTACTCTTTTATTAAATCCCAGCTTTCTCTTGGCTTGACCGCAAATTTCCTGGGTGTGTCTTCCAAATTTATTCTTTTAATGTTGTTGATACGCTTGTGAAGAGCAATCCTAATCAAATCGTGTACATGATATTTTCTGGGAAAAATAAGTCAAAGCGGAACGTAAAAATCATTTCCATCATAACCATTCTTTTTATTATCATCTATCACGATCATCAATCACTCCATTGTCATCAGTAGTCAAGAATCCCGTGATTGGCTGAGCAATGTTAATTAGGGAATGGATTTGTGTGGTTGTTACATTACTGGCCTCCCATCTCGAGGCGCGATACCCGGCAGAAACAGATTTTTATTTGTCGTACCGGTCCCCCACCTTGGTGCTGTGTGGAGAGAACTGAAAGTCCAGTACTCCATCCGTCGGATGGGACGTTAAGCCGTGGTCTCCTTGGAGCTCTACTTAAAGAGCAGGATAAAGCTGAAACTTGGTTTCTTCCCAGCCATCCACTGTTCCTTGTAAAAAAATTCTAGCCTAAAAATTCTACCTATCGTAAAATTGTAAATCATCTTGGCTATCAGTCACCTTCCCCGAACAATGAAAGCTTCTAATGACTGGTAACTCTACTATCTTATCCGCTAGCATCTCCGTATTTTCATAATTCAGTATTTCGCATCCTTTTCCACTTGCTCCATATATTTTATATATTTAAATAGCATGCCCTGTCTTTTTTTGTCAGATTCCTATTTTCTTACTCGGACCTTGTCGTAAGTTACTCAATCTATTAATCATATCTTCACCATTTATTAGGTAACACTACAGTTTGAATTCGTTCAGTCTCGGCTTTCCTGTAGCTGTGATCACCGTGAAGCTGTGAAGTCTCACTTCCATTTTGTAGCATGCTTCATGCGTAAATAAATTTTTCAACACTTGAGAAAATCACCTGAGTTCTTGTGCGTATTTTACGGATTGGCTAAGGTAGTTAATGGGATATTCCTGTCGTTGCTTAGCTCATTGCGTAATATTGATACAATCAGACACATAGACACCGTCAGGGGTACGTACGTTATAACTCTCCTTCGTAATTTTTCTCGTTCCTTCGTCATTGATTTATCAGCCCCTTTCTTAAATGGAGGCCTTTGCCCCTGCTTTATTAAAACTGTGGTAGGGCATCCTTTCTCCCGTGTCCTTCCTCAAGAATAAAGCGCCCCTTGTTATTACGGGTGTATCGGTTTTCGATTTGGTCTCATTTTTATTCACCTCAGATCCGCAGCGTTCGCAGCATCCCCTTCCTTTGTTTCTCTTTGTTCCCCGCCCTTTTAAATGATGGTGGGTTGAGTGGGACTGTAAACAGGATAACTTGACCTTGTTTTTTTTCTGTTTATTTTTTATTTTGCTTTTTGTTTCAATTTCGAGGGTTCAGTGATTTAAGTTTGTCCTTTCGTGCGCTTCCCACGCTAACCCTTGGATGCTCCCTCCCTCGTAAACTCTCCCTTTCTCTCCCGCACGGTTTTCTCTTTCCTTTAATCCTCCTGCCATACATCAATTCCCCTCCTTCCTTTGCACCTTCATTCAGTCCCTTTCTACTCCCGCCCGGCAAGGTCCCCTTCCTTTATCCCAGTTTCCTTCCCGTTCGGCTATCCCTGACTCTACCCACTTCCTCAGGACCTACGGAGAAGTATATAAATGTACTGAAGACGGCAAATACCCATGCTCTTACATGGGTGACAATGAAGCCGTATACCGCAAACTTTCAGCTGAATGGGTGATCGATTCACGAACAAATAAGTAGAGAAAAAAGATTGCCGAACTCACAGATTTAAGATGTTTTTGTTCCTAGTGCAGTTAACCCTTCCCGGTCCTGCTATTCCAACTGGAATCATGTTGCTTTATTGCTTTAAACATCCATTCAAAGCACTAAATGCCTTTATTCGTCTTGTCGGCTTTGGTATATGGTTTCCCTACATCTAAATCTAAATCTAGACAGTACCGTGCGAGCAGCATTGAGTGTGTGTGGCAGAGGGTGAAGATCATCAAACATGCACTATTATGAAATAAAACTAATAGCTAAAATGATACTAGTAAATGGAAACATGTTGGTTAAAAGAGTCATGTGAAACTAGATGGTTATTATCTACATAGCACGGACTTAGAATAGTCAGGACTGGACACTTCTCGCTATCCTAGTCGCCGCTATTGTCGCCGAGAAGAAGCTGTCCGAGTAGATGGCAGCACTGTAGCTCGCCCTAAAATACTTTGTCGTTGCATGGTGAGGACACATATGCTTTCTGTGTTTTTTATAATATTGTCAGAATCAGCTTTGTAGTACTCATTTTATTTAAAGTACTCACGGAATTATTTCGCGAAGATTGTATATAAGGGCCATCGTTGTATTGCACCAGGACCTTCGGGTTAAGATAGTAACCCGGAGATGGTCCGATTTTTTTGTGCCCAAGAAACTGGTAATTTTGAGAAAATGGGAAAATGCCATTCTTAGGAGAGATTTGCTACCAATCCTGAGCAAAGGGTCCGCCAGAAATATTTTTCGCCGGAAGAAATCACATGGAAGGAGCTGCTAAACGACCGTAATGGAAAAGTGATACATATAGATCTACATAATACCCTGCACAAACGTGCTTTTAGTTGTAATACCTTAAATTTCTCATTCCAACATGCAACTACCTATGGTATCAGTACTTGTATTTATAAAATTGGAAATAATGTTTACACCTATTCATATCCCAAATTGTACGAAAAGAAATAAGGACATTTAGAATCTGACAGTTCGGCAATCAATTTCTCTAATTTTATGACAATGGTCCAGTCTACCATAGTAAGTTGGAGTTCGCAAAATATTTTTAACGTAATCAGTGAAAATTATGTCTTGGAATTTATTAAAGTCAATAATTCATCCTACGGTCCCAATTAAAATAACTTCCATTTTAATTCATTTAACTGACTGGTTACGCTAATATAGTTATCGTACCGTCCCTATGCAAATCTTGCCGATCTTCGCCGTACACGTTCCAGTTCGTTATTTAAAGCCCTTTTCATAAGGATTTTATATATTGGCGGCGTATTCCTAATGATTTCTAACAAGGGATACCTGTGGTTCGTACCATTAGTGTTGTTTTATAGCAGTTGGTAAGCTAAAAATCGATCAGTCTTCTTGTTAGGACGTAATTAGTTACTGGTATTAAAATTATTCAATGCATAATATTTAAAACTTTAGCTCGGATTCCATTAAATGCATGAAAATCGTATAACCTATTTTGTTTAATCGCATGTGAACCTAACCAAGGCATGACAATAACTTCACCACAGTCGCATAAACAACTATACCTTTTGTTGAAAATTGTGTGCATCAGCCTTCGTTAACAAGGCTTTTCTGGATTGATAAGAGTTTGAGCCTTAACTATGCCATTTACGGCATTAGCTTTCACTTTTTAACTTGAAAGGGATTCATGTCTTATATGATACTCAAGAGAACATCCATATTAAATTGGGGAAAAAATATTATGATGCAATTGGATTGCACGTGGTGCTAATGACCTTAGTCGTCGACGCATCCGTAATCCCAAACCTACTAGAGAACAGTGGGGAATTGGAAATTGTCAGAAAATTTGATCAAGCAATTGCTTGTGTGGGATTTGCTAAATAGGGTAAAAATGGAGAGAGAAGTAATAAATTCCACCTTCTGATTGAAGAGGCTGTTTTGTTGACAATGTGCGCCGGAGAGAAGAAGGCTTGGATCAGGAAAATGCATACATACAACAAATGTGGTCCCAAAAAGCGGTTTCGTTTTTATGAAGGGTGCTTTTGATCAGCTACTAATGGGAAAGTACAGTCTTAAAAAGGTGTTACAAGGGCACTTTGCTGAAGAAGAAGTGGACAATCACAACAATGACAATCTAGAAAGAAAAGCTTCATAAATGTTAACATTAAAATGCAATTTCACGGGAGAGTTCCATTACTGGGCAGCTGCGAATTTGCGAAATACCTGTCAAATTGAAGATAACCCTTCTGCAAATAGTCGGGTCTGCTAAGGCAAACGACTGAATATTGATGCGATAATACATACAGAAACAAATTATGCCCATGATGCTTCGTTTTTTCAATTGATTGAAAAAATCTTGATTATAAGGAAGGATCATATTTGATACGGTTTGATATAAATTGTAGAAATGGTCATACGTGAAAATGTTAGCGCAAAATTCAGAGACCATAATTTATAAGTGACAATAGATTTTGGGGAAGATGGGGCTGGGCTTAGTTTACAACTATGAAAACATTGTCACTGGCCGTTGGAATACTTTATCAACATTTTTTCGTTTTTGTATTCCGTGTGTTTTTCACTTCATCATTATCGCTGCTTAATCGACTGAAGGCCTAGCAGACGATATATGTTAAGACTGTTGATGAGAAATTCGGACGTCGTCACTTAGTTTTCCACGCATTCCTGTCACAGAACAGATATAGCAAATTGTATCCACATAATGCTTCAGAGCTTGATTCTATATTTTAAAGCGAAAACATCCATTGAAAACCTCTTCCATCTATCTCACCCATATTAACTACTAAGGGAGCAAGGGCGAGCGTTAGTGCTGCCACCTACGCAGTGAAACTCTCGCAGGGCGACAGTAACGGCGACACTGGTTTGCATGGCTGGGATAGGGGAGTTGCACTGGGCTGCTACATAGTAATAAAGAGATTATTTGTTATAATAGCATTTATCTAAATATATATTTATCTGTATTTACCTTTCACTCATGGGTTAGTAATGTTAAAACATGCATCATGCACTGCAGACTAATTCAGCAATGTCACACTTACTTATTTCTTTGAAATGCTTTATATTCTGTCATATTGCATTACGTTGTAATCGTACCGATGGATTTTAAATCCATCGGTACGACATTCTGTTTCTCAAATTTTATTTATCCGGTAAATTCAAGCAAAATACGCAGGGTTATTACATGCATATCTACATCTACATAATACCCTGCAAGCCACCATAAATGCGTGTGGCAGGGGATGAATTCTCACCAAATATACACTACATATCATGCGTAAAAAAGTATTAGTATGTATATACTGTTCTAAACTTTACTATTTAAAAAAAAGATAAAAATAGCAAAGCAAACATGCAAAAACATGCTGTTACTTGGGTTAGCTTTAAGTCCTTATACCAATATGCAGCTACCAATGCAGCTGAATGATTGATGGCCCATTACTACACTCGTATTGGATATATTAACGGTTATTCATATCCCTAATTGTACCAGGAAGAAAGGACAATTTGAATCGGTCAGTTCGGCAATCAATTTTATCTAATTTTATGATTATGGTCCAGTCTGCCATAGTAAGTTGGGGTTCGTAAAATATTTTTAACATCATCACTAAAATATGGCCGCGGAATTTGTTTAAGAGATTAAGTCTAAATTTAAACCTGCGATATGACAATGATTCCCAATTTAATTCATTTAATAGACTGGTTGCGCTAATAAGGTTATCGTACCGTCCCTTGACAAATCTTGCCGATCTTCGCTGCACACATTCAAGTTCGTTATTTAGACCGATTTCGTATGGGTTCCATGCACTGGCAGCATAATCCAAATGAGGTCTTACAAGGGAAAGATACTACACATAGGACCGGTAGATGATTTTAAAAACTCGTGCTGCTACCCGGCCGGATTCTACCGAGAGTTTTGAAACGTGCATACGTATTTGTGAAGGATGTAAAAGAAAAGAATTACGTCACTATGAAAAGGTTGGCCGATAGAAGAATCGAGTGGAAAGCTGCGTCAAACCAATCCTAGGATTGTTGACCAATGATAATTACGTATTTGAAGCTCGTTGGCGTTTTTTGCACACTATGTATCGCAAATTTTACATTGTTTAAAATGCATTCCATTAGCCATCTTACTTCTATACGTATTAATGTGCGCAATAACTAAATCATCCATACATGCCGTGAGTAGTACGCCCATGTGTATGTGCCTACGGATTGGCCGGCTTTGCTTCTCGAAGAGAGCCACGATGATGACTCCAATACCTATGTTCTAACTTCCTTTGTTGCTCAACTTAGTTGTCGGTTGCGTCCCTTTTATTTCAATCACAACCACTTTTTTGAGCAGACTTTTGCGGTGAAGTATTGGATTTAAATATCTTCCGCGGTGTCTCCGGTGTGGTAAATAGTGTTCGGACGACAGTTTTGTATGCTTTGAAGTTTATCACTCCAGGTCAAGTATTTTGATCGAAAATACTCTGTCATATAAAATGCGTGGGATTTTATACAACGCCAATGCACCTAAAATGTAAAAATGATATTTATAATACATTTTTGCAAAAAAGTTTACATCAGTGATGATGCAAATACCATTTTTTAAATATATTTCATTCGCCTCTAATTATAAAACAACTACTTAATTACTACTACTTTAAAAAAACAAAATACTTAATTTTTGGAAAAAAATTTGATAATGGTAGTATCCAGGATATAACCAATTAATATGTTCATCGGTGAATGAACTGCAGGCCAGTAGTGTATTGGAGAAGTAGATACTAAGGTGGTGATTTGATATGAGGTGCATTGATATTTGCCGAATGATAATACGTATGCAATTTAATTATATTTTCAAAAGCATGCATGAGTTAGCAATATTTAGTTATGAATACATATATTTTTTAAGACCACTTCAGTCTGCTTTTCTGCATGAAAATCGCAATTTCTATTGTGAATTCTCGATGTATCTTCACTGTAATCTATTACTGTCCCTAACCGTGCCCGAGAAAAATGAATTTTGAAATCTCACTGTCTTACTATATCTCTAAGATTTTAGGGAGCCTTTTTGCTCCCTCGTATTCTTGATACGATCCATTCCTCCGCCTGCCCGCCATCTTCCTACCCTTGCCTCTCTTCCCATCGTCCTTTATTGCGCGAGGGGTCAAAGGTCATATATAACCTCCCCCAGGAAAGATGATCCAGTCACCTTTCTTGACGGATCGCGAAGTTAATATCGTCCCGCGGAAAAGGCCCGCATTCTCTTTTATGCAAATGCGTATCGGCGTTATAACCCCCCAAAGTTTTCTTTTTTTGGAGAACGAAAAATGGTAGAGAAGGATATAATGAAGAACCCCTCGTATTCTTACTTGATAGACAACATTAATAGAAGTTTGGAAGCTTCCGTTCAGTCACTATTTATCACGAAGAATCATTCCTGGGCTTACTGCGAAGTCATCCAGAAAAAAGGTGGGTCTTGGGGGTTTCATATACATATTTAGGGCAAATAGGGTAAAAGCATGTGGTTAAATGCCTTGGAGGGTACCGGGTTTGTGTGGTGGCTAGAGTACTGGATTCTTATCTCAAGAGCCGGGGTTCAAATCCCGGCAGTTACAGAGTTTTCAGTGGGATTCCGGACTTTACTGGAGTGCTCTGTGTAGAGCTTTTAAAGTTTTCCACTCCGTTCGAGGGATAGGATGTTAAACCGTGTATTTGTCGTTGTATTTCGTTAAGAGCATGCTTATGTTGATGCAGCGTTACTCTTTACTCTTCCCACACTCCCTTAAATACCTGCCCTTTTTAAACATCCCGTGTATCCGATATAATACCAATCAACATAGATAACCTCCCTTGCAATGACAGCATTGAAAAATCCTAGGGAAGGTAATTAATAGGTAAACCCACTACAATTATAGAATAGGGCTACAAACTGAGGCACTTTTACCCGGAAATTCTTGGTGGAGCAATGTTCCTCCCCATTCTTTCAGAAAAATTTGATTTAAATCAATAAATCAAGGTAATTAAACATTCAGCCGAAAATAATTATCTTTTTACGAAATACCTATTTCATTAACACACTCCCCATAGTTTCTAAATCTAAAGGGAATATGTTAATGATGCCTATAAAAACTTACTTAGGTACATAAACTTTTATCAATAACTAGCCACCCGTTAAACCTGTTAAGCACCCCCTGCCGTACATTATCGCGGTGGCTAACAGGGTATTATGTAGATGTACATAAACAAATGACAATTAGTGATAACTAAAGAAAAAAATGTAACTCATTCTTCATTAAAACTACAACAGCTGAAAATTTGTGAGGAAATAAAAGAGGTAACACATTATTTTCAAAGAATGCCGACCATGGAGAACGTAGAAATTATTTATGAATTCACTCTCCATAAAATTCAGAATCTATGATCCGGCAAATGCGTGTATGCTGAGCCCCAGATCATAATTAATTTAATGCCTCACATTTTAAAACAGATAAAGAAAGAAGCAGATGAAATAAGAACCAGGAATGTACGGTCACTACCGAAAGTAGGAAAATAAGACGAACTTAAAATCAGAATAAAAAGGAATACCTTAGATATTTTGAGACTCTGCGGAACCTGGTGGGAAGGGGATGAAAAACCTTTCATAGTGATTTATTAGGGTAATATAAAATTATATAGGTTATCTATATTCTATATAAATTTATCTATATTCTATCCATCCAGGTGCTCTGAAGATTATAATTAACTATTGGAATTTGAACGTACTACGGTCGGTTAAATCATAAATATAAATCAATGAAATATGTATAGTAAGACAGAAATGTTCAAAAACTTCATTCTGAATTTTAACCTACGATCTTATAATGATTTTGATTGTAATTCATCTAGTAATTTTGATACACATCCAAACATATCTTATCATATTTTATCAGCTCTTCGCTGGGCATTCTACCGCTGTAATCAAGTTTAGTTTACTTAGATACCATATACTCGCTGCATATTCAAGGTGGGGCCTAATTGGCGAAAAAAGACGCAGATCTTTCGTTGTATATATTCTCCTTCAATAAGGCCTAACATTCTGTTCGCGTTGCCGTATATCCTTCGGGACAATCAGAGTCAGTAGTAGATCAAAGCAAAGATACCAGGGAGAAATTAACATAGAATTTTTACAAATGTTTGCTTAATAATATGTCTTGAATTTCTTTGAATGGTCATACTTTAACATTGCTAACTCAGGCATGCTTTGGGAAATGTAAATTAATAATGATTTTATGACTATATATTTATAGAAAAGCTAGACCAAACGACAAGTATGACAATACTTGTAGAAAATAAAATTTTCCTTCAAATGTCTCGCGAATGTATCTAGCATACTCCCATTGAGTAGTAGGTTCAAAAACGCACATTACTTTGCATTAACTAACAATAAAGTGTCATTTATAGTAAAATTTTTTCATGCAATGTAACTGCATACCGAGGATTTTCCTCATTTTGGGAGCATTGTGACTCTCTCGTTAGCTTCATACGTAGTATATGAACGGGTAGTATTTTTTTTACTGTGCGTGTGGTAGTAAGTATTCTCCCAGAATTAAAAGGCATGTCTGGTGATGGTCTATCCCCTGATAAACACCCTTGCGGTGTATTACACGGTGTTATGTAGATATAAAACTATTCCTCTCAGTTGCAAGTAGGCGATGTACAAAAAGACTGGTATTTATGCATGCCCGTATGACTGTAAGTGCAAATGCAATTCTCTTTTGATTTTAAATGCATTTCTGGTGAATGTTCTCCCCGTCACATGCCCGTTTTGTACACCTCCTCTCACGACGCGCTTTTCAAAGTTTCGATGTCTCTATTATTGCCTCCCTCCCCCCTCAGATCCCGCCGTCAACCTCCACACCCTTGAGTTAACTTGCATTTTGCTTCTCAAGGCATGCACCCCCCCCCCCCTCACCCCCCCCCCAGTCTCAATGTGTCCTTTAAACCAACCCTTGTATTCATTGTGACTGCAATGTGTCCTCACCACTTCACCTCCCCGCTTCTCCTTTTTATCCCCACCTTTCCCCTCCCACTCCTAAATACCCTGTCCCCATGCAGCTCTCAGTTTTTCCTTCTGGTTGAGAAAGACAGAAACGCTGGTCGAAAGCTCTCTTTTTATGCATGTGTGAGTGTCCTGTAATCTGCGCCCACACTCGGTCGCAGCGTTTGCGTCTCTCTGCCACGGGAGGGTATTTAACTCGTTTAAACCGTTGGCACTCCCTCTGTACATTGGGTTATTCAAATCGGACGGATTAACATGAGAATGGAGACGGAGAGAACTGGTTTCATCGCTTCTGAGGCACGCAAACTCCCTAGCCTACCCGAAGTAATCTCGATGTTTTGGTGATATCCGCCTCGCGCAAAATTCATCGTGCAGCCTGCTCTAATGAGTTATCATAGGAGACGTTTTATTTCCGTAACTAAACCCAGAGGTTTGCGCACGGTCTTAGAGTTTTGCGTGAGGAACGGAATTAGACTTAAACTTTTTTGTAGAGAGTGTTTTCATCAAAGGACAACAGAATAGGCAGAATAGCAAAGGGACAGGAAGGGGAAATATTTCAGAGTAGTCTGTAGTGCATGATTCTTGTATTAACAACCAATCCCTTTATTACTACATAGATACTAACAATCTAGTTGCCTGAGACCCTATAGTAGCATGTTTGCATGTCTATAATAGTGCATGCTTGGTGATCTTCACTCCCTCTTACACACGCTCGAGGTGGCTTACAGGGTATTGTGCAGATATAGATGTAGATGAAAGGAGTCCACAATTAGTATGCAAGTTTGGTTAACGAACTCAGTTGCTCGTGAAAGATAAATTCAAACGGAAATGATCCCGAGCAGACGAGCAGGATATTTTGGCTTGAGGAAAAATATGATTAATAAAAGGAGGAGAAAATATCTTGTTCAACGATATTACTTAGAATGAAGCTGAGGAAATTATACTTTTAGGAGAGAAACAGTTTATCTAAATTGAAAAAGAATTTTATAATGACATCTTGTAAAATAGGACTATTTGTAGATAGTAGCTATAATCAATCAATTTGTTACGCATAGACTGCAGGGATCACTTAATATTATGTATCCGGTGCTGTTCGACAGATGGTGCTCCATCGTTTATATTATGCTGCTTTGTTCCCCGGTCCTAGCTATTTTAATTAGTCAATGTGTGAATGTTATTGTAAAAGTAGCGTGAGGTTTGAACATTAAATATCAAATTTCTGTCTAGAAGTGCTGAGGAGTCTAAAATTAATTCTAGCTGGTAGTGGAGAAGTTTGTAAATTATATATAACGGCAGTGTCTGCGAGCCAACCCGTATCAACTATAAAATTAAGAAGGGAGTGCATTTGTCTGAAAAGGATATAAAGAGCTCCTATTATAGCTAATGAGAGTTAATTATGAATCCCATGCGGGAAAAACACTTCAAATTTCTCCATTAATCTAGCATCAAACAAGGAAATGGTTAAATAAATACCACTTACATGCTTATCAATGCAGAAACTTTTAAACCACCAGAAATCCACTAACATAATTTTAGATTTGGTTTGTAAATGTAAGTTAACCCTTGGAATTCATGGTGCCCCACTGTAAGCTAATGCCAACGCCTGGTTTTCCTTTACCCTATCTACGCTAGGTTAATGCATATATGCACTCATTTTCCCACTTAATCCAAATTATTCAGCGGTGATCGATCTTTATAGAGACGCAAGAGTTAAATCTGTCTCTCACAGTTTTCAAAAAATTATCCGAAGCCATTATTATTTCGTTAAAAAAAGTGAATTTAAATTTTAAACACAATATCAGTATGCACAATATTATTAGTAATCATTTGTTTACAAAAATAAGAAAAAATACACACTCGATTGGTTTTAATTTGTGTGAGCAGTGAGTGCTGTCTGAAAAAGTTTCACAGCCCGGTTACGTGTCAGTCGCTTTCGATTTCAGGAACTATGATATATTCACTTATTGAATCCAAATTTGCTTTTATGAATGATACTCTAATAATTTAATATTCATTTCCTAATTCAACTTAAGAGACACATGAATGTGTGAACACAAAGAGTCGCATTTGGCACGTAGGCCGTAGGTTGCCAACCTATGTCCTAAATGACCTTAGCTGTCAGTCGCCTCCACTAATTACCGACGAAAAAGTATCCTGAGAAATATCTAAACCGCGTTTCAAAATTAGCCTAAGATTGGAATTTAGGGTGCAAGTGACTTGATTCCTTCGTTTGGCAAATAAATGTGTATGCATACCACTCTCCTAAATATTGGAAAATGTGATCAAGAGTACCAAGAGAGTGAGAAAAATCGGTAAAAATAATTCCTGGGAGTTTATCGATTATCGTTTGAAATCAATCCTGCGCTAAATTAAAGTGTTGGCTTAATTCCTTTTTAACATCTTCGCATTAGACAGATCGTCGGTTGAAGTTTAGACTTAATCTCTCAAAATAATTCTAAGATAATATTTTCGCTGATGACGCTAAAATATTTTCCGAACTCCAACTTACTATAGTAGACTGGACCATCGTCACAAAATTAGGTGAAATTGATTGCCAAACTGACAGATTCCAAATGTCCTTTTTTCCTCGTACAATTAGGGATATGAGTAGCTGTGAATATATCCAATACGAGTGTATCAATGGATAGCAAAGGTAGTTGCATGTTGGTATAAGGAATTTAAGCTAACCCAACTAACAGCATCATTTTGCATAATTGCTTTGCTATGTTTATCTTTTTTTTCAAATGTGAAGTTTTGACTAGTATACTATTAACAATTCCTTTTTATTCATGGTATATAACGCATGTTTGGCGTGATTTCACCCCCTATCACACACGTTTATGATGGCTTGCAGGGTATTATGTAGATATAGTAGTAGACAAACGTTCACTAACATATATTCCAGATTTATTTGGCCGACTTACCTCAATCTTTTCTTAATTTTCCCAAAAATCATAACACGAGTTAACTTATCCATGGTCAATTTATGACTTCAGTTTTTCTCGGTGGATTGAGTCGATAATGAATTCTCGGGTTGCCGTTCGGCTGAGTGGCTCCATGCCTAACGTATCCACGATAACCCCATCGTCGTTCTCAGGGTGATGAGGGCCCTACAGTTTCCAGTTCCAGTTATTGTAAGTAGTCCTGTGGCGCCATTCCGAAATTTCTTCCTCTCTAGTTGGAGTAGGTAGTTTTTCTTCAGGATATAATTATGGGAGCAGGGTTATTTTATTAGGGTTATAGGTTCAGGAATATTTAGGGTAGAATTTTAAGATGAATGTGGGAAAGAGAGGTTATTTTGTTGGGGATGACCAAGTAAATAGCTTTATTGGGAGAGGTTATTTTGTTGAAGGTGGAGAGTTGGATTGGTAGTTGCTGCTGCAGGGTTGTTGAGGATGATTATAGTTGGAAGGGTGATACAGGGTTTGCGTTTGAATGAGGGGGTTTTAGTCCGGGAAAGGAGGAAGGAGTAGGTTAAGGTTTGCTGAGCCTCTGCCGCAGCCAGGGTGAAGAGTAGCAGGTGAGGAAGGTGTGGGAGCTGAGAGACGGTCTGATGATGATGCTGAGTCCGGATCATGATGGGGATGTGGAGCTTCTTCTGATGTTGTTGATGTAGGTTCAGTTGCTATTGTGGGTGATGCTGGTTCTACCGGGGTGGAGGAGGGGAAGGGTTTGAAGGGAAGGTGCTGAGTCGGACAGAGGGATTGTTTTGATGGGAACTTTGGGATTTTGGTTTTTGATTTGATGGAGGTAAGCGATCTTTATGGTAAGGGAATCTTCCAATAGGAAGGTTGGGGGACCACAGGGAGGAGATAAGGTCGTTGATGGAATATCTGATAGCTTTGGAATAATTTTGCAGGTTACGATCAATAAGGTTTTGAAGGGAGGAGATTTTAAGTTAGTGTTGGATTACAGCATTGGGATTAAACCAAGAGGCACCGGCTATGCGTCTGATTACTTTACAGGAAAATTTGGCCGCCTTTTATTCCCTGGATCTGGAGCCCATGTGTCACATAATTGGTCATTTCTCCCGCGCTTAACTAATGGTGTTATCCATGATCCTCCAGGGCCCGCATCAGAATTATCGTATGAAAAAAATCTACTGTTTTGAATTATAACTGTACGATACGCAAACAAGAAAGTACAGTTGGACTAAGGTCTCTTTGGTCAACTGAACGCTCTCTGAATAATGAACGAGTGGTTAATCGGAACTTCGGTAATGGATGAACTGGCAGGATAGAGATTCCTTCCTAGATTACTCGCCTGAAAAGCACGAATTCTGTTTTAAAGAAAAATGTTTGATCTTTGCAATAATAATGACCTGGTTCATTACTATCGCAGTGTACTTCATTAATTAGTATCACAGCGTATCAATCTAGCCTATAGCTATCGCTCGCCATTTATATACAATCGTTTCCTTACTATTTTCAGCAGACGCCTCTTGAGAACGTGTGTGGTATCCCTTCGAAACACCCGTCTAATTCCCTGGACCAATGATGCTGCTGGTTCGTGACTTGGCCGTCCTGGCGCTTCTAGCGGTCGCCTGCAGCGCCGGCGACGGCTTCTATTTCCCGTCCCAGCACCTCCTGCTGGACATACCGGACTCCAAGCTGGGCGGAGGTCACGGACGAAGGGTTTCAACCTCTGGGGATGTTCCGGAGGGAACGTCTTCAAACTCCGGGGCGGTAGGGTACGCGGGACCCCCAGCTGTCTCCACTCCGGTAGGGACCGGACGTGTATGTGCATACAGATTTAAATATACGTGATATACTGCAAGCCACCGCGAGGGTCTGTGGCATGGGACGCAGGATAACTGTGTATTGAAAACTATGAGACGCTCGGTTTCATTTCTGAAGTCGTTTGGTCATTAAAGCCACTAATGTTCATCTATATCTACATAATACCCTGCAAGCCACCATAAAGGTGTGTGAAACTATAAAGGCAGGGGGTGAATTCTCACCAAACATGCACTACATATCATGCATAAAATAGGATTAATATCAATATATTAGTTTAAATTTACTATTTAAAAAGATAAAAATAGCAAAGTAAGCATGCAAAAACATGCTGTTAGTTGGGTTAGCCCCATTAATACCAATGGGTCGTTAGCGACCCACTTCGAAAAAAAATTATCTCATAAAATATTTTTAGATTTAACCTTAAAATATTTTTATTAGTTTGTTAAAACCTTAAGCTTATGTTATTCAGGGAATTTGCAAATATATGTGCATAACAACATTCACAGTATTTTTTTAAAAAACCACATTGTTATGCAACCGTGCCTCTCCTTGAACAATTAATTTTTAAATGCTGTTATCCATGAAATATTTTTCCTCAATGGTCATTATTATTTAGTATAAGTTCAAAGACAGTAAATGATCAGCTTTTATTCACATAACTATAGGGGGGACGAAAATAATGGTGTTTAAACTTGCGTGGGTCGCTAACGACCCATTGGGCACAACACCGAAGACCATGTTTCCCGAGACTGGCTCCATTTCGCATGCAGACGTTTCGGTTTAAATGCCCTATTCAGAACTTTTATAGAGTATTTGGTCATTGTTTCATATTATAGACTTGTGAGAAATGTATTTTAATATTCTTTTCTACGAATCACCTACATTTTGTCTGAATGAAACCATATACTTGTAATGAGACAAGTGTTATGAAATGAAAATTTGTGATACTGCAGGAAAAGAAACTCAACTCCTCTGCATATCGTATTTGAAATATTTTAGATCAGCTTCTGATTTTTATCTGCTCGTAGAGTATGGTATTGGGTTACGTCTCGTTCCTCCAGACATTCCAGTCCTTATAACAACATGCAACTACATATGCTATCCATTGATACACTCGTATTGGATATATTTACCAGTTTTCACATCCCTAAATATACGAGGAAAAAAGACATTTTGATTCTGTCAGTTCGGCAATCAATTTCTCTAATTTTGTGATTATGGTCCAGTCTACCATATAAGTTGGGGTTCACGAAATATTTTTAACGTCATCACTGAAAATATTATCTTGGTATTTATTCAAGAGATTAGGCTAAATTTCAATCTGCGATCTGACAATGTTACCCATTTTAATTCGTTGAATAGACTGGTTACGCTAATATAGTTATCGTACCGTCCCTTTACAAATTTTTCCGATCTTTGCTGCACACGTTCAAGTTCATTATTTAGGCCGATTTCTAAGGGATCCCATATTATTATTATTATTAGTATTCTACCGGTGAAGGTAGGTCTAAATGGACATTTAATTCTTCCCACCCCCTAAATTTCACACGATGTCCCTCTTCAGCCCCTCATACCTCCTGCCACCTATCATTCCATCCAAGCTACCCGTTCTTCTCCTCCCTCTTCCCCGCTTACCCAACGCTCTTCCCTCAATTACCTCCTTTAAAACACCATCCCCTTTTATTACCTTTTCCATCCACACCTTCTGCCTTCTCCTAATTTCATCTATCAAATTTCTTTCCTCTCCTACCAATTCCAGCACTTAATCGTTCGTTTTCCTTTCGACCCACTTTATTTTCTCCATCCTTCTCCCCACCCACATTTCAAAAGCCTTAAGTCTATTTTCATCTTCCTTTCGCAAAGCCCACGTTTCCGCCCCATATAGTGCAACGCTCTATATTAAACTTTTCACTAGTCTTTTCTTCACTTCCCTACTCAAGGACCCTGTCATTAGCTCACGCCTACGAGTAAAGGCTTCTTTTGCCAATGCAATTCTCCTTCTCACTTCAATGCTGCCATACCCTTTCTCTTCCAACACACAACCTAGATAGCTAAATTGCTCTACCTGCTCTAGCTTCTGACCTCCCACTTTTATCGTTATACTGGCCCTTTTTGTTCTTGAAAACCGCATTACTTTCGTTTTCTTCTGGTTTATCTTCATCCCGTATCTTTCGCACTGTCCCTGCAACGCATCCAGTATTTTTTGCAAGCCACTGGCAGACCGGCATACTAGCGCTTGGTCATCCGCAAACCTCACTGATTTTATCAATTTCCCCCCGACCTTTACTCCAGCCTCCAGTTCATCCCAAGCCTTTCTCACCATTTCCTCCGAGTGTATGTTGAAAAGTACCGGCGATAAAGGACAGCCCTGCCTAACTCCCCTCCCTATTGTTGCCCAATCCGATTCTCCATCTGCTACTCTCACTTGCGCCTTCTGCGCCATATATAAATTCCGGATCAATCTCCTGTCTCTCCAGTCTACTCCTATCTTCCGCAATATTTCCATTAACTTGTCCCACCTAACTCTGTCGAACGCCTTTTCGAAATCAACAAAGCACGCGAATACGTCCTGATTGTATTCTAGATTCCTTTCCACTAGTATTCTCATCACTGCAATCGCATCCCGAGTGGCCCTCCCCTTTCGAAATCCAAACTGATCCTCGCCTAGGAATTCATTTGCTCTCTTTTCCATTCTCCTATTGATGATTCTAAGCACTACCTTTGCCGCATGAGAAATCAAACTTATCGTTCTATAGTCTTCACTTTCCTTTGTGGCCCTCTTTTTCGGTATATATATATTGGCAGCATATTCAAAATGAGGTCTAACAAGGGAAAAGTAGTATGTTTATCAGACAAACTTTCCAATGAGAGCCAATCAGGTGTGCACGTTAAATTGCGTTCAATCCTTACTTCTTATGCAGCCAAATTCCTCTTTAAGACGCAAATCCCCTCTTTATCAAAATTATTTTAGCGCCATGCTACCACGAGGGGGTGTGAAAGGGGGAAAGAATATCACCGTACGATATTATTTATATATGCATTCAAGAGGGGTAATACTTCTACTTAATGAAAATATTAGGTATGCATTTACGAGACGCATATCACTAAATGAAAACGCTACTAAATTATCTATATGGAAATGAAATAATTATTTATCCATCAGATTAAAAAACAGTAATATACATCAAACATGCAAGAGTTAGTAGTGTTAAAATATGCTTCATGCTCCAAAGAGTACTCTAGCATCCCCACCTATCCCTTGCTGTGATCATCAACATCACTGGCCAACAACCCTAGGAATGGTTTGACGCAGCTTTCCACTTGATTCTTCTATCGGCCAACCTTTTCATATTGACGTAATTCTGCCTCATCCATTCTTCCCGTTCACTTTTCCCTCGACGTTTGTCTTCATCAGGCCATCGTGTCTCAAGATATGGCCGATTAAGTCGTCCCTCCTTCTTTTTAAAGTTGTCTGCAGACTTCTTCTTTTCTCCCACTCATCTTAGGACTTCCTCGTTACTTACGCGGTCGATCCATTTCATTCTAAATTTCTGAAAATTCTAATCGCGCGAATTCAAATCTGGTGTGGAATCACGGATGCATCTTTCGCGTTATCGCAATCTGTGTCGAAAACGCGTACCCCTAAAGTAGCGCAGGGTTGACAATAACCGTCTATAAAATTCGCTCCACTGATTGTTATAAGCAATTCGTAGTGCTGTGCGAAAAATGAAGAATGGAGATCACGTTTTCTCTGACGTAAGTTAAATAAAAAAATAACGATAACGCTAGCGCACGCTTTATGAGGATCCATGATCGAGGCCCTGATTCGATAAATTCAGATATATTTGTTTCCACACAACAACAGTCGGGCAGATTAAAGCTCGCATTAAGAAGAATCAGCAGTAAGACCGAGAGATCAAATAATTCCTTTTCCCACGCAAAACGCAATGGAATTATTATTTTTTTCGAAAGCAGTATACTTAGTTTTTAATAAGGGTAACAAATTATAATTTTTTCAGCAGAAAGTCAATATCACAGATGGTGATCCACTATCCCCAGCTGCCCGCCCTTGTGGTGGCTCGTAGGAAATTATGTAGATATTTCGACTCCTTTGACCGATAATTTTGCCATGCCATTTCCCTTTTTGTATCTGTTTATGTCATATCTCCCATCATAATTGGGATGTCGATTAGTTACGTAACACATAAACCGTAAATCCTATCATCTCTCGTACTTTGCCAATGACTATTTTTAAAGATACAGTAGACCCTCTATAATCCGGCACTGCGCCAGTCCGGCACTCCAGTAATCCGGCGTATTTTTACGGGCGTGGTGGGGGTTTCAAGATGAGACACGACACTGAAACTATTGTAAACAAACAACTAGCGATCACTCAGTTGTCTCGCCGTCTCGTGGTTTACCCGCCGGCATACATATTTACCAGTTTTATTCGTGGTGTCTAGTGTGGTGTCGAGTGCGGTGACATTTTATAGTCTAGATTAATTTATATTTCAAGATATTGATGAGTGAAAATGTCTCAGTGTAAACGGAAGCACAAAACTTAAACACTGATTCAGAAAAACGAGATTTTAAATAGACTTGATAAGGGTGACAAGCTTACCAACCTAGCAAATGAATATGGAGTCGGCCGTGCTACAATACATGACATACGTGAGAACCGGGACAAAATTAAGTCTTTCTGTGAAAGCAGTGACAATGTTAAAAGTGTCCGGAAAACGTTGAAAAAGGGCGAGTTCTCTCAGGTTGAGGATATCCTATATGCTTGGTTCATTCAAGAAAGAAATAGGCACGCACCAATATCAGGGGAAATTCTTAAAGAAAAAGCAAAGATATTTTAGGAAAAAATAATAGGGAAAGACGATTTTAAGGCTAGTGAAGGATGGCTTGAAAAATTCAAAAAACTGTTTGGAATTCGTTTGCAAAGTATGACAGGTGAAAAACTTTCTTGTGATGTTGCTGCAGTCGACCCATACAAAGAAAAGTTCAAAGAAATCATTAATGAACTAGGACTATGAACTATGTTGATTCTTTTATATATTAAACAATAGTTTGGAATTGTACAAGTCCATTAAAACACGTATTTTGTGCATTTAAATGTTTTTATTAATGATCTTCCAGTAATCCGGCGTTTTCACTAATCCGACAGTAACCTGGTCCGATATCTGCCGGATTAGTGAGAGTCTACTGTATCTACTTTGATGTGTGTCAATTTATTGTTTGGTAGCCACTTGAAATGTAAAATTTTGGGTTATCTATAATTGTATTCTCATGTCAAGTATATGATTTACGTATGCTTAATTTTCAGAGCCGAACTTTAAGACGATCCTATTCATTCCGTAGGTGTTAGTTACATTTGTAAGCATTAATTTTCGTGCTACAATTCTATGCTACCCTTTTCCCTGACATAGCTCATACTCATTTGTACTCCCTGTGCATTGAAAGAGAAGATCAGTAACTCTGTTGGCACGGCGTTTGGCAGCTGACCTATGCTCCAAGGTTCGATCTTTTAGCAGACTTCAGGGTTGCCCAGCCAAACACGAGCTGATATATTTTCTGGGGCACCAGATCATTCTTGGAAACCGCAGGGGGCAGGAGGGAAGGAACTACGTTATGGTTGTGGCGATATTTGGTGAGAAATGTAATTCCACCTTACTTTGACCAGAAAATCGGCAAAATGACCATTTGGGTAACCAAATTTGACCAAACTAGGCAAATCGTCGTCATTTGATAGGGAATTGAAAATCGCAAAGCCGTTTTGTAAAACTTGCAACCGTTATGAGAAATTGCTCCGTCGCAAACTTCGAATTTCCAAAAGGTACTACACATTTTTGGTATATATTCGAGACTATTAAAGCCACAGGCGTGCAAAAGAGCTAATTTTAAAGGTCTTGAATTGGAAAAATATAATAAAAGATAACATTACAAAATATAAACCATTTTATTAAGTTTATAACAATTTTAAAATTTCAAATCGATTTTTGACGATGTACCTATGCACTCGACTTTTCTCATTTTTTTATACGTTGTAGTTACAACCCTCCTCTAAAAATTAAAAAAGTTTGCCAGAATTAATATTTCATTTAAGAAAGAAAAATATTTTTGAGTGTAGGCGTAACGCCCGCCAATGGCCGCGGCGTCAGGCTCACGGTCAACCGTACGGTACTCTGGCGGCTTCAGATCTCTGGACAGGTCTCTTTCATCTTCTTCTCACTAAACTCAACCGTATATAGGCTCTTAAATCCCCTTTGAAGTGAGGTCACCGTAGTGAAAACTCCAGTATCTTTTTACATGGGTTAATTTATGGAGGTTTGATAGTCTTTTTTAAGAAATTCAATTTCCTTTTTTCGCCTACGTTTCGCCTTTTTACTAAGGCTTCTTCAGGGCTCAAGGATTAACTTTCTTACTGCGACAATGGTAGGACCTTGAGCCCTGAATAAGCCTTAATAAAAGGCAAAACGTAGGTGAAAAAAGGAAATTGAATTTCTTAAAAAAGACGACCAAACCTCCATAAATTAACCCATATATTATAAAAGTAGTCAATAACCATCCAAAGAAGTATCTTTTTACATACAATTTCAAGAAAAATACCAGAACATTTTTAACTTTGGCAGGGACGTACCTAAAGAAAGATGAGGAACATCTCCTTGTATAGTTCTGAAACCTAGAATTTAGGAATGTAGGACGAGAAAATGAGGGAAAATATTATAAATATGGGCGCGGAGGAAAAAATTGAAAGAGTATGATGGCAGAAAGGCAAACGAATTAAGAGGTGATGAACATCGTTGAAGGGGGGAAGATGATTGTATAACGTATGAAGAGCGCAGATTAGACGATTAGAACACGTACGTACCTAGTATGGAATACTAAAGATTGTTATCGAAGATTCAATGGTAGGTGAGGACGAGGAAGAATGGGAAAAGATGTTATGGATTTGAAGAGGGGTAAGAAATATGCCAGCGTAAAACAATTAATAGCGCAGGGATGTAGGCGATAGATGAATGACAGTAAAGAAGAGTAGGGAAACTCCAGAATACCCGGCATGACTTGATATTTTCCTGGCGAATATTCTGGGTAAAAATTTCTCTCGATTTCCACTTGCTGGACCAATCAGGAGACGTTGTGAACGCAATTGTGCACATGACCAATCAGGCAAAACCTGAACTCCGATTAGCTGGATATAAGGCTTTCAGTTTCATCACATCTAGATCTACACGGTACTCTGCAAGCCACAGGGAGGGTATGTGGCAGGGGGTGAACACCACTAAACCTGCACTATTTACATGCAACTAGGCTACTGCATGGAAACATGCTACATAATAGGGTCACATGCAGCTAGAAAGTTATAATCTACATAGTAATAAAGGGATTGGTTGTTAATACATGCACCATGCACTACAGACTACAAAATTTCACCTACTTATCCCTTGAATATGCTGTCTGTTTTGATCTCTTATAGTACGGGGGAAAAATGATATTTTGAATCAATCAGTACGACAATCTCTCTAATATATATAACCGGTCGAATCTAGCATAATACGCTGGAGTTTTAAATATGTATCTAACATCTTCAGTAAAGCAACCTGTTTTAAAATTCTGTAATATATTTCATCAGTGCTTTAACTAACCTAATTCTTCTTTATTTTCTGATTCACTACTAAATCTGTCGCAACAACTTTTACCATACCTAGTTCCTCTACGCTGCACACTGTCTAGCTCTCTAATGAAAGCTAATTCAATTGGATCCTATACTTTGGCTACATATTCAAGGTGGGGCCTAACTAGTGACAAGACTGGTTATCCGGTTTCCAGGATCCTGAAGATGATGGGCGAGTCACTTATCGAAGCATCACAAAAGAAAATGAAGAACCTGACCCGGTGGCAGCTTCTTCATTTTCTCCTCCTCCTCATAATTCCATAGAAGTTTAAACCCATCATAACTCGTCTTAACTGGTAAATAAAACTATCGATCCATCGTTTTAAAATAGCATTCCCTACTTTCAGGCCCCGTCTGTTCCCAGGACTCGCGAGCCCTCGAGATGCATGTTCGCCATCGTGAGCTGCTGCCGCGTGGGGTCCATCAGGGTCGACGAACATTGCTTCGACCAGTTCCAGTGCCACGGGCCATTCTGGGGCGAGAGCCCTTGTCGCAGGGAGAGTGCAGTGGTGGCACACAACATCGTCAGCAAGTACTACGAGGCCAAGGAACAGGAGAAGAGGGAGGCTGAGGCGGCGGCAGCCGCGGCGGAAACTGATGTCCACGTTGCCGCGCCGGCCCCAAGGCCTGAGCCGGAACCTTCCTCGCCCTTTGACCCCATAGGGCCCCTGCCCTCCCGGGAGGACGCTATGAGGCACGGGTGACCGGGATCGTGACTGAGGATTGGCGGTAGTGATGTCGAGGAGCGTGATTTCGGGACTTGCATCCTCAAGGGAGTTTTGATCCGCGGGTGTCGAGGTTATCTGTCCCTCATGACCCGTGACTTGAACTGATCAACCCGAAGTTTGGGATAGACCCACTCAGAAGTCGTAACTACTTCCATTCTCTAGGATTTCGTGGTGCGTTTCAATTACTTTTGGCTGCAAATTTCATCAGGTATCATAAATACTTCTCCTTCACTCTAAATAAAATTTCGCGAGTGGAATGAATCTACGGACTTAAAACTACGATATGCTGAATTGATAGCGTCACCAACAAATAAAATTTTGAAGACGACAGCTGGGAATTATTACTAATTTCATGCGATGAAAACTTTAAGCGCCACGAGTAAATTAGATAAATAATTCTGTCATCGTTTCCATAGTAGTATTCCATTGCTCACCTTTTTTTTTATTATTTATCATTGCTTGCCAAAGAAAACATAAACTTCACAAACAACACAAAAATTGAAAAAACAACCAAGTTTTTCATGAATAATTATCATGGTGGAGTGTAAATTTCGTGTTAAATGTCATATGACCGCATTACTATTGGCCAGAAACTAGATGGCCGTCAATTACTGCCAGTGCCTTCAACTTGGCGCATTCATGTTAAGTGAAGCTTGGTTACGTTTGTAATCCAGTACATAATAAATGATAGAATTTTGTTGACTTTATAAATGGACTGTACCTCTTTGGTAAACTCCTTTTACGTATCTGTACATGCCCAATTTGGCTGTAATTAAATTTAGCTTCATATGGTGTGATTGAACTTTTTTTATTTTAAAACATATCTTGTTCCGTGTGCATATTTACTTTGGGGATCCATCCTTCGAAAAGGCCCAACCAGAACCACGTAATGCCGGTTTCTCCTACGTAATATTTTATTTTCATTACCTCTCATTATTACTGTGTGTGGAGTTTATCGTAACAGGAGTTTTTCAACATATCACCTTCGTTTATTGAATTTGTAAAAGAATGAGTTTTCATTTCATTCTTTGGAGCTGAAGATGACTGACTCGAAATGTAACATTTGATAAACTCACAATTTTTAAGGCCCTCTCGTAGTATTCCGGTACCAGTGTCAGATTAATGTGTTCATTGGAGGATTCACCTCCAAATTTGGCGCTGTTTCATGAAATTATCGATTGTAAATTATGCTGATTTATGACCGCTAATTCTTTTCTGAATTATTTTCAAAATTATTGAATCAGAGCACAATTATTTGACGCATACTAGTTTTGGCATGTCTTTACGAGTAGTTCTCACGTGTCACCAGAAAGCAAGTCCTTTTTTCGTGGCCGTGCGCGGATTTTCCCTAATTCCGTCGATTAACGAGTGTAGGTGTTCTACAGGAACGAATTGTCCTGCGATCCACCTCAATAGTGTGTGGTAGGGGGTGTTTAACCACCAAATATGCACTGCGAGCGTACACTAAAAGGTACACGCAACAATAATTAATAAGTTAAAATGTAAATATTGCACCAAATATGTTTAGTATGCACGGTATGAACTAAACCAAGTTATTACTAACTAATAAAAATATAATGTTTATTAATATGTTCAGCGCTATGTAAATTTTGGCAAGCATTAATTCCCACTAGGTAGTTAAGTGTGGAATCAATAAGAGTAGGTTACGTGAAGAACATATATAAAATACTTCAAAAGCGAGGCTAACAATATTTCTCCTACCTAATAAACTGCACAGTTTCAGGCGTAACTTGGTGGAACTGCATGTTTACGTGAAAGTAAAATAAAATACTATGTATATTCCACACTATTTTTAATTCACCGACCCGGGTTTCGTCTTCTCTCCGTAGACATTTTCTGGGTCCCAGATGAAACCAGGGTCGGTGAATCAAAAATAGTGTGGAATATAAATAGTATTTTATCTTACTTTTACGTCTCCTACCTAAGCAGGTATAATATGGCCCAATTTATTCTATTATTTTTCAGGGTAGTTCCGATTATTGGTATCTATCCGTTAATTACATATCTCTAATCACTTTTCCGCGTTTGACCTTAATACAGGACGGTTCTCACGGTTCTCTTATATTTTTAGGGTCGTCGGGAAGCATCGTGTCCGAATGTACTGACAAGATTCATACTAAAAATTTAACCTTAGAATCTGAAAGTGACAGCACACTGCTAGTAGTTATTAAACAGCGTCGATATAAACCAACATAACCAATTTAAAAAATTAACTAACGAAAGTTCTCGGTGTTTGCGGTTTAACATTCCATCCGATGGACGGAGTAATGAACTTGAAGTGCTGTCCACTTGAAGTGGGAACCGGTATAGCAATGAAAAATCTTTGCAACCGCAGGTATTCAAACCCGGGTCCTGAGTATGGAAGGTCAGTACTCAAGTCACTTCAGGAATCTGATATCTGACCTCGCTCTCCTGGTGAGATCGTAACTCTACCAATTTATCGTAATGACCTGTCACAGACGTAGCCGATGACTTCCGAACACGTAACTCATTACTCTAACTTAATCTCGTACAGACCCCATGTTCATGGGTGTTTTCAAGTCTGTTTCCGTACTAATAGGCGCTTCAGACCGGGAGGAAAGGTATAAGGATAGGAATGGAAGGGATGGGGATAGGGTAAGGTCCGAAGCCCTGAGAGTATCATGGGTGTTTTCAAGTCTGTTTCCGCACTAATGTCATGGGTGTTTTCAAGTCTGTTTCCGCACTAATAGGCGCTTCAGACCGAGAGGAAAGGTATAAGGATAGGAATGGAAGGGATAGGACTTCCGCACTAATCCTGTGGGTGTTTTCAAGTCTGTTTCTGCACTAATAGGCGCTTCAGACCGGGGGGAAAGGTATAAGGATAGGAATGGAAGGGATGGGGATAGGATAAGGTCCGAAGCCAGGCCATCAAGACCTCCGCACTAATCATGGGTGTTTTCAAGTCTGTTTCCGCTCTAATAGGCGCTTCAGACCGGGAGGAAAGGCATAAGGATAGGTCTGGAAGGGATGGGGATAGGATAAGGTCCGAAGCCTCCGCACTAATCTTTACTGATACCACCCTTAATATCCACTGTATCCGGTTAAATCTATCCCAATTTTTAGCACTTATATCAGACCGAGAATTTAAAGCGTTAAAGAAGTAGGTTATATAAATTTCAGCCATAACTGTGCTTAATCTGTCGCTACCATTTCCTTTCCAAATTTTATATTTCAATTTCCATTGTATGAAATATTTTACGGCGAACTACAAATGAGGGTCTGGTGAGATACAAGTGCCATCTTTTTCTTACATGCTGATTTAATTTACCTGAATATCCGCTGCTGATTTAATTTACCTGAATATCCGCAAGATGAATCCACATTTTATGTTTACTATTTTAATTATTTTATGGACACATTACCCCCTCGATAAGCCATATATAACATACTATAGATCATATTGACCTGCACCCCATTTTATGAATAGAAATCAACGGTTAACTAGACCAGTAAACCTCCTGAATATACATATTACCCCGCGACGTTCCCTCTGTAATGATGACACCGAGGCATATAATTGAACATACATAAGTTTTTTGAAGCAGTAAGCGTTCAAGGGGAAAGCTTACGTTGTGGTTAAGGGTTCAAGCTTACGTTGCGGTTAACAGGTAAGAGCGCTGAATCTTTGTGGATATTTTGAGTATCCTTTAATTTTTCGCACAACGTGCTGGATAAGAGTGCTGGCAATTTTTTTCTCCTAGAGAATTCGACGCTAATTTGCTATTGGAGTGTGTCCAATAAAGCCCTTTTATTTCCGCACCCTTCCGACGTCGCGTCGGAGGAGTAAGGGTGAATGGGGGCAGGGCCCTTCCGTGCTCGAGTCTGCGGGAGCGGCACTTGTTGCTTCTTCCGCAGCCGCTCCCATCTTCAACCACCGTGTCTTCTTTCTTTTTCTGGTTGTGGAGGAGGTGTACAAGGAGCTTCAAATATCAATGCACGGGAGACCTTTTGAGGCTTTCAAATGACGAGTACCAGAGATACAAGTGGGAGGTTTCCGTTGGTGAAAGTGACTTTCAGTGAAAGAAAAGAGAGCTTCTTTGGAACCCTTTAAAAATATGTTTGGAAAAGATTGTGTGAGGTGGAACGTGGTGTTGTATGGTTGCTATGCATACAATTATCATCGTCATAATTGTCATCACTAGTCAGTAGTCATGAGATTAACTTGACGCAGCTCTCCATTCGATTTTCCTGTCAGCTAGGATCTTCATGTTCACAAAGTTCTTCTTTTTTGTATCATTTCGATCTTTTCTTTCATCATTTCGATATGTGGGAGCATATTTTTAAAATCATAGTTACTAGCAGTGGATATGCGTCTATTTCGATAGGTGGGAGGACATTTTTAATATCGACATTATTAACTGTGGAAATGCTTCTTTTTGCATAATATTTCGTAAACTGGGAGAGTATTTTTAATGCCGATATTTTTTACAGTGATTTTTTTTATCTATTTTGTATAATATTTCGTTGTGTGGGGGCACATTTTTAAAATCGACGTTTTAGTGGGAGCACATTTTTAAAATCTTAGTTACAAGCAGTGGATATATGTCTATTTCTCAAGAGATTTCGATAAATGGGAAGGCATTTTTAATGCCGATATTTTTACAGTGGTTTTTTATCTATTTCGTTTAAGATTTCGTTGTGTGGGGGCACATTTTTAAAATCGACATTTTGGTGGGAGATCATTTTTAAAATCCAAGTAACCAGCAGTGGATATGCGACTATTTCACATGAGATTTCGATATGTGGGAGGACATTTTCAATATTAACATTATTAACAGTGATTTTATATCTATTTTGTATGAGATTTCGTCATGTGGGAGCACATTTTTAAAATCGACGTTTTTGAAATCATAGTTACTAGCAGTGGACATGCGTCTATTTCGCAAAAGATTTCGATAAATGGGAGAGTTATTTTTTTTGTATCATTCACAACTTATCCATTTATTTCATGCAAGGATGTCCCTCGCTGTTCTTTCCTCTTACCCCTTTCCCTCAACGGTTGTCTTCATCATACAGGTTAGCTACAGACAACAGCTGGTTGTTCCATAATTTCTTAATTTTTCATCTTTTCTTTCCACCTTTTCAAGACTTCCTTATTTTTTGCTCACACTATCCATTTCACTTCCATCATTCGTTCGTGACATTGCATTTAGAATGATTTTAGTCTTTCGTTCTCTGCGCCTATAAGACTCTATGTCTCACAGCCATGTAGAAGCAGGTGAGTAGCAATAATTATTTGATGGAGGCGACCGATAGCTTAGGTCATTTACGCCATTTAGTATAGGTGGGTGATTGGATAGAGGAAGGAACAGTTAATACAACGGAGGAAGGGTGGAGAGAAACAGGACGTAGGTATTAAACCAGCTCTTTACGAAAGTTGCCCAGGGGTTCATGACTTAACGTCCGATCGAATGTGTACTGAACTTGGAGTTGTCTCCACATAGAACTCATACGGGGACCGGTAAATCCGGTGGCCGTAGCAACGAGAAATCATTGCTACGGCCACGGAGTTTGAAATCACGACCACATGATGAGAGGTCAAAACTCTATCCACCACACTACACATATCCACGCAAACCTAAGGGGAGGAGGATGAGGAGAGATAAGAAGTGTTTGAGATGTGGGTATGTAGGAGAATGTGTATGATTGATTAATAATTGAAGCTTTAGATATGTTTTGGGGAGAGAAAACTAAAGGAAGTTAAGAGAAGGGTGATTGAGCGAATACAAAGGTTGTTTCAAAGCCGATATTGAAGTTAGATGGAGAGGGTGTAATTCGTAGACATCTTGATAAAATATAGGACAGGCGTGGAACTGGATCATTACAAAGCATAGGAAAAGAAAGATTCATATGTCATACGTCGTAAGGGATTTGAAGTGGTCCATTATAACCTACTCTTACAGACAGAATATCATTAATCATATTTTCAAAATTATGAAAGGCATAGGTGTTTTTTATGCATATCACATAGTCATAATGGGACGTAATATGTCTGGTTCTGTTGTAAAGTGAGCCAAGGAAAGCGTTTTCACACCTATACGTTGATTAACCAATTCTTAGCATAATTAATGATCACCTTCAACGTGACTTTTAACCACAATATTGCCTATGCCAGCATTATATTAATTCTGAACCTAGAGTTATTATGTTCTATTAAAAGCAGTGGAATTGGCAGATTTTTGAGATTTACTATTCGTTAATAGGTTATTAGACAAATTTTTAAGAGGCTCTATATTAATTTAAGAGTTCTAAAAAGTGTGTGTCCTTCAGAAGCATAGATAATTGACTATACATATTATGTTGTCCTTCTTCGGTGAATTCGGTTGTTGCTCAATCGAAAGCCCATTTACCCTTGATTGATTATGTAACTATCTGCATAAAATATAATGCAAAGGAGATTTGAATCTATATAGACTAATAAACAAGCTTTAATATTTATATACAGTTTTATATGGTGTAAATACACGACGCGTTTCGAGACTATGCCATTTTCAAGTGTGTATAGCACTTGACAACGTATCGACACAATAGAGTATAGCAACGTGTTGTGCTTCTTATACCAAATAGAACTGTGAATCAATACGACAGCTTGCTTTTTTCTCTATTATTAGATATGTTCCGAGACATATCGCCAGAAACTGTCGATTTTATATGCTAATTTATAGTTTTCATTTGTATGAGACTTAAGAAATTGTGTGGAACTGAGTCAATTCAGAATAGCGATAGAATTTGAGTTATTGGTGCTCCACCTGCTGAGGTAATATCTCACCGTCTTGCCTATGTTTAATCCTATTACACACAAGACATCTATGCTTCAGGTGAGATTAGAACCCGGCCGTCAGCATGCCAGGCCTGTAAGCTATGAACCTAGCTACCAGGTTAGGTTTTGGTTCGTGTCCAACTTCATTGGTTAATCCTTTTCGTCATGCTAACGACCGTGTTAGCATGGTAGGCAATATGCAATATGTGGGAACTCAAAGACCGTGGGTTCGAATTAGGCTCAAGGCATAGATGTTGTCTTGGTCATAGGATTTAGAGATTGGGGTAGATGGTGTGATATAATCATAGTCCTTGGTGCACCTCAAAACTGAAGACTACTTCAGCAACGCATATGAAATTTTTCCCTCCATTAATAATTTCATTGCCAATAATTTTCTACTGACAGCTTTCTATATTCTCTTAAATATCTCTGCGTATCGGCAATGCGGCTTGTAGGCCGTATGGTGCTCTATGGTAACGTACTTGTGGCTATTAAGTAAAATTATAAATGAGGATTCAATCATATTTTTATCTATTAATGCACAAATAATGCATGTCCATCTGTGAGTGAAAAATTTAGCAGCTTTATTTACTAATGCCAAATGTAGAGATTCATTATATGCATAGAAAATAATTAATTTAAAACCAAACATATAGATACTTCCTTAGGCTTAGTTTTCTTTGCAAATGGACGTTACCTCATTCTTCAAGCACCTTAAACCGAAGAAAATGATCCATATGTCAAAACTCCATCATTGTGCTGCCTATTGTTTTTACAAAAAGTTACTCATGATCTTATTTCTAAAAGAGGAAGATGCATCCTCGCAGTATCATTCTACTGCAGAAACCGGTACGAAATAGAATTAATGTAACGTTTGGTTAATTTTTAATATTACTTTTTCTCAAGAGGGTTTTGTTGATTACGTAGCATTTCCATGTCCTATGATATGACAGAATATACCAATATCTGAAATAACATTCTTCTTCAGCTATGCATATTTCCACCCTCTCGGATGTGAGGTCAATATTTTAGCCATCAAACAGGATTTTGGTTGAAAATTGTGGGTAAATATATTTTTTACATAATGAATGGTTCTGTACACAATTTTTAACTGCCTACAAGTTCGACGTTGATAAATAAATGCCACCTCTGAGATTCGAGCAGGCAATCCCGGCTATCCTAGGACATCTGGGGCTGGGAGACACGCTCTCAACCAGTGGCACCGTCCCGATCGTTATAAAATTGGTATCTTATGTTTGTTCGCCTCTTGAAGTTTTCTGTACACGGTACTTAACTCATCACCATTGGTCAACAATCCTAGGATTGGTTTGACGCAGCTTTCCACTCGATTCTTCTATCAGCCAACCTTTTCATTGTGACGTAATTATTCTCTTTTACATCCTTCACAACCTGTTCCATGTATCTCATACGAGGCCTGCCTTTTCCAATCTTCCCGTTCACTTTTCCCTCGACGATAGTCTTCATCAGGCCATCGTGTCTATCAGTTTATTAAAAAAGTATACCTGCCACCCTCTGGGATTCAAGCCAAGGGCCTTTCGGAGGAAAATTGATGATGGGAGGCATTCTAGCCACTAAACAAGCCCGATTCTTTTGAAATCGGTACGTCTTTTGCACTTCGCGAAGGACTTTGAATATCAGGCGGTAGTCTAATTCGATTATTTCCCTGTGGATGATTGAACACATTTCTAAAGTTTAGTGATTCTACCGTGCCTTGTTTCTATGCTTCCATTCCTTGGATAGTCCTGGTAGGCATTCTGACCTTGGTTGCGGCAACGAATGGGGATTGATATATCATTAAGCCCGTTGCCATTGAGGAGGTGAGAACCCATTTCGAGCGTGGTATTCAAACCCACGGCCTTGAATTCTCATGCGAATGATATTCACCGACTTTGTGTGTGCGGTTCTCTCTCAGTAATAGTTTGGTGGGCTTAGGGGAAGTACACGAGATCGCCGGAATGGTTGGATGTACTTTCGCGGAGGTGTTCTGGAATCGAAAGTGAGTACAGTCCTATTCCAATCGCCCTGATTGCCAACGAAGATCTAAAGTCGGAATAAGGAGACTCAAGTTGTGTGAGAAATGGTGAGAATGGATCAACTACATCTGCATTATTCAAATGGTAAGTCATTAAAAAAAACTGATAATTTTAAGGGAATGCAGGAAATCCTGATCGCTTGCCGGCTACATTATCCACGTCGGTAACGTTCCACCAAAAAGTTGAAGGATTGCGGGTTCTTGCGCCACCTCGTGTGTAGATTTCGAGTTATGCCTAAGCTTTAATTAGGGATTGACGGTGCGATATAGTAGTCGTTATTCGACGGGAGGCCACGAATAGCTAAGGTAATTTAGGGAGGCCATTTAGGGTAGACTAGGGATGGTCAAGGTTCCTTTACATTCATGGTAAACTTGTGCAAAAAATACTACAGATTCTAGAATGCAGGCAGAACATGATGAGGATTTACTAAAGGGGTTTAATTTGGAAAAATAGTAACATAAGAGCCCATTTTAATGCGTGTGGAAAATCAGCCATTGATTCTTTTAAAAACCTACCTATGTTGGTGGAATATTTAATAAAGATCTATAAACAAAAGTCAGTCCAACAACGCCTAGTCGAATTCCTAGTGAAAATATTCTGATAAATGGTGTACTGTCCTGTACGATGCGGTAACGTCTGGAACTCTCCGGCTTGGTAGCCAAAAGATTGCTGGTTCGTCTCCCGCTTCGGAAGTGTGCATACTGCTTGTCGTACCGTTAAGCTTAGGATTGAGTTGGATAACTTATAATGTAGGGTTTGATGTAACCTTAGCAGTTGAAGCATCTTCAAATCAAGTTCTTCTTTTACTGTGGCGAAAAATTCCAGGTGAAAAACAAACATATCTAGTCCCAGTTTCCCTTCGTCCTGGGGGGATTTTCACGAGATATTTACAGGGAAGGCAGGTTTCTTCAACCCTCGGAAAGCTACGCACAGGAGTAGAGGAGGAATAAAATAAAAAAAACGAGGTAGAGGAACAATGCCTCCAATTTGACGGGAGAATAAAATGGAGCGCTGGGTCGTGTGTCTTCGGAATCAATCGACTGTTTTTTTTGGGGGGGGAGGGGATGGGAGGAGAGGGAGAGGGGTACAACGGTCTCAGTGTGGGACTTGGGGGAGGAAACGTGATCCTGGAGCACAATACGGACCATTTTTCAGCCGGCCTTGTGGTTTATCGCAGAGAGTGTGGGCAGTCCGGTTGAGTTATTGATGAGCCGTGTGCCAAGGCGGGGGAAGAGGGGGTAGAGAGAGTGTGTTGCTGCAATGGAGAGTGTGCGTGTTACGTGTTCGTGTGAGTCAAAAGCGCCGTGTTCGTTTGCGTAGAGCGGCGGAGGGCGGACAGGGTGGTATGAAGGGGATATTTTCCGCCGGAGAAGGATTACCTAGGAAGCGGGCGGGAAAAAAAAAGGTTTAAAAAATTCTAGCCCAGGGATCCGATTTTTTTTTTCTAGACTCCCGCATTTTTTTATCCTACTGGGGTGTGCGAAAGTGTCCCACGAGACATCGGTTTTTTTTGTTCGTCCTCTCGGATGAATTTCTCATTGGCCGCTTTAGTTCAAAACTCCAGCGATAGCCGGTTTATGAAGGGAAAAAATAACGTTAAATTCACGTCATCGTAGGTTGAAGTGATCCCAGCCATAGGTTTTTGCGAAAGGGTTACCAGACTCTACGTCCAGAGAATGAACACAGAGTTCGATCGAGTGTTAAATAAGCGAAGTCCAATTGTTTCGTGCATGTCTGCTGTCACTTGTTGAAGGTCTGCACCTGTCATGAAGCGAACTTAGTCAGCGTAGCTCCACGCCCTGTAAATACCGTTTGCATTTCGAGCTAGTGAAAACGCAAGCTACTTTCTTCTTCTTTCGTGTGCATTTGTTTAGGTTAAGTCAATTTTCCGTTAATTTTTTTAATAGAACTGAGTGAATCAGTCTTAACTTTGAGAAATGTTCTAATGCCTATTTTGTAGGGAAGAAAATACAAGTAATAATAAAATACTAGATTTTGGTCTGATAGATTAAGTTTTCGACAACGTCTTTTGCCTTTCCCGCAGCATTGGTATTAAACTATAAATTGATTTAACGCTGTTTTTGTTCACATAATCAGCCTTCATAAACCTCATACATAGTTTTTTCGCTTTGAATAGTGATAATTCTTTTTTTTTTTGCACCAGCAAGCCACATAGATGGAAACATTTTCTGTTAAAAGCTGTGGAATCATTATATTTCTAATCCGGTAGTTCCAATTGATCCTAGTAGATTTATCACTTATTTAGCAGCAAGTAAACTAAATAAATAACAATAGAGGGTGAGACTGGAGGGAAAAATTTTTTTTTCGTCATTTTTTCCTGTTAGGTACCCCTCCGGTTTTTTGATCAAGGAATCACTGTCATAAAATCATTGAATGTTGGGATGTATGGCTGTATGCAGATTACGTTTTTCCAAACTTCAGCGTTGACGTGATTCTTAAAAATAATAAATACATAAATAATAAAAATAATAAATATAAATAATAAATACACAAATAATAAATAATAAAAATAATAAATACATAAATAATAAAAATAATTAATAAATTTACAGATGAATGAAACTTATTCGTTGGTGCCGTGCCATTAGGCAGCTCTTGACCACATCTCTGAAGCATTTTTATGAACGTATCTTTTCCTATATCACTCTCTCTCTTTGTCTGGGAAAATGCCTTACCTCTCTTCTTCACACTCAAATGTCCTATCCTCTCCTTCTCTCTCATTGGCAGGGCATTATATCCCTCGAGACTGACTGCAGCACACTATTACCATTAGTTATTTGGGCTATCCACATGCTCCGCGTCGTCCACGGTTCCTCCAGAAGCTTCCTCCACTCCCCAATCCTGCTCGGCTCACGCTCCATTTGCCTCTTGATTTGTCTTCTATTTCATCCATCATACCTTCTCTATTCTTCTCCATATCCACGTGAAAAACACCTCTCATTATTCTCGTCCTTCAATTTTTTCTTTATTTCCTGCGTCGCGACTGTATAAATCCGTGTTCCGGACGCAATTCCTTAAAAATATTTTCTTTCTGTCTTTACCAAGAAAACCAAGATATATCGTGAAAAATTATTTTAAAAATCTAAAGAATGTCTCACTTCAAAAGATATGTAACTTATGTTTGTCTGAAGTATAGCATTTATTTCGGTTGTAAATTAATGAAAGATAGCCTCACGTGCCAGACGTTCTAGCAGAGATAGCTCATTTATTATACAAGTAATTAAATTGTTAACTTTAATAATATCTGTATGGTTAGCAGTAAAGTTTAGTGGCACAACCTTGAGAAACTTTACTTAAAGTACTTTAGAAAGCGAAGCGATGTTTTTTCCAGATATTCTTATGTCATCAGTAAGTTCAAAATCAAAACATATCATGGAAGTTCACTATTATAATATATATTATAATATTGCCTTATAATATATATTACGGTATAGACGCTATAAAAAATGGCAGTTGTTCATAAATAATATCGGAGATTTCTCAGAATTTTTATCACTGGCTCTGGTGTTTACCCAAAATTTCAGAGTGGTAACATTTCTTAAACTTTTCGTTGATCAGGTCATAACCTGTCAATAATTCTTATGAGTTTTATGTATAAATATTGGTTACAATTTTGATTTTCCCTGCTGTGCGGAAAATACTTAATTTTTTACTGCAGTAAAAACAGCTTTATTTAATTGAGGATAAATACTGGTCAGTACATTTAAAGGTAATTTTCCCCACGTTCGCTTTTATATAAATATATGCTAGATTATTTTCTGCAGCTAAACTTGTCAATTTTTAAATAATATAGCTCTAGTAATATTCGTTGGTTGAATGCAGGCTTTTAGGTTCCTAAAACCTTGGCGTGATCTGAAATCTACACCTTTTGCTCATCACTTGCACCGAGATACTTAAAATGCAACCTTTTTTCTGCAACTTAACCTCAGCCTTTCTGCACTTGGAGAATGGGAGCCAATCCACAGAGGGTAGAGCATGAAAGAAAGCGGATGAAGAAAGATTAAATTAAGCCTGGGCTTAAGTTCCATGGGGGCAAAGCATAGACTTCCCTGGGGGACGCTATCCCTTGAATTTCAAGCAGAAGGCTTCGCTTTCTTCATCAACGATTTTCCTCGGCTATCCCAGCGGAATCCTCTACGGCGAGAACTTATGATTCCAAAGGAGGAGGGAGAGGAGTTGGGGGAAAAAATAATTCCCTCGCAAGTGGGATAGAGGCGTTCTCTAAGTCCTCTCCAAAAGTTTCCAACGATTGGAGCGCAGGGGATTAAATATGCATCTCAGTCCCCCAGGGGTGTGGGGGGATAGTTTCTCGGATACGTATCCATTTCCTCTGGGCCTTTTGCGGCTCAAACGCTGGTAGTAGATCACTTATTCCAACCGATTGATATCGCAAGTAGCTGCTGGGAGAACTCCCTCCACAATCAGCTGCTGAAGTGGTATTTGTGGTAGTGGTGCATAAATGAAGTTCAACCTACAAATTTCTTGAGGCGAACTTTCCGGGTTGAGTTTTTTTTAAATTAAAATATCAGCGTACGTTTAGAGATGATGAATAAGTGCTATGCTATACTATATGAGGTTGAAAACAATGGGGAAGCATTGAGAAAGTCACGAAATAATTCTTCTCCGGTCTTCCACCGGGTTAGTGTGCCTAATTCTGATAACGTTTCACAGACTAACTTGTTTATCGTCTCCGGGTCGTTTTCAAAAATCCTTAAGATGATCACGGGTTCAGTCTTTGAAACGTCAGCAGAAATAGAGACACCAACCCGTTGAGAGATAAAATATTTTCAAAAGCTGCACCGGAAAAGTACCAGATTTTTCATCACAAGCAAAGTGAGTCGTTCACCTGCATGTTATCAGTTAAAGAACCTGTAAATGGTCTTGAAATACGTCCCACGCAAACTACATACATTTATTTATCATATGATGTCTTTCCTTAGTTCCTCATACTTTCTACCTCTAATTACCCGATCCAAGTAGTAGTTATTCAGGGGAGATGACCAACAGTAGATATCATTTGCACAATTTAGGATAAGTGGATAATTGGGTAGGGGTAGTAATTTTTGAGGGAACAAAGTATGGCTGGAAATAAACCCTGTGTCTGTATTAGCTGTTAAAAACCCCTTGGTTTAAAATCCAATCCAACGGGTGGAGTATTCAGCATTAAGTGTCCTCCACACAGCACTTTATTTAGGACACTTTTTTAATTTATAATTTATATTAAACTATCGTTTACTGTTTTAAAATATTCAAATAGCAAATAAAATACAAATACTGTTCACATTGTAATTGCAAAACTTATTTCGCCATCGGTAGATGGATTTTCTTACGAGTACCTGGTATATGACCTGGTGCTTTAGCCGTAAATAAAAATATTGGTGTTCGTAAATACTGTGCAGGCAACAAATTATAAATACCTTACATTTGGCAAGGTAAAAGGACGGTAGGTATCATTGTGGCCATTAAGAGTGTGGTCCGTGTATGACCAAGGGACTGAACACATGTTGGCAGCATAATGGCTGTCCACAGAGGGGTCGTAAAGGCTCTCCTAATTTTGGCCAAGCTGGGGCCATAGTTTGTTTAGTCTGGATATCTTCGTGGGCGGTAGCATCTTTAAGACCTGACTTCACCCTAAGGGTATCCTTGATAGATGACAGGGAAGAACGAAAGTTTGATCCCATATTATCTCCTTAAATTACCACCGGGATCGGTAATCTTAGGTGTTGCAGTCAGTGGTCAGCATAATGCCCCTGTAATTCAATTATAATAATAGTAACTTTATTTATTTTCTGTGGCAAGGCAGGGTGCAGATATTTAATTCGTAAAATCAGTTGGCACTAGACAAAATAATGAAAAATCGGTTAAATTAGGCAATAAGTATAAAAGTAACAGCGGTTATAAATAAAATGTTCTCTAGTTACCTCGTAACAAAACTTAATGATTGAATGTTTTTTATGGATAGTCCCAGTATCTTACAACACTTCTTCTCTTCTTGCGAATGCGAAATGACCTCTGCCGTCGACGCACCCTTAACATCAAATCCTATCCTTCTTCTCTTCTTTTAACACAAGTTAAATGATTTCCAGTCAAAGAATTCTTTTTCAAACTTATCCATTATAATTTGAATGAACTGCCATTTTACACCGTACACAATGCGTTAAATCTTCGTTTGCGGGGTTGAAAAAGGACGTGAAAAAACCATCCCCCGAAAAAATAGGCGGTAATCAATGGAGTTGAGTAACGTATACCCCTATGGCACGCATTAGGTGTGTTTGGTATAACATTCGTTCGTTCTTCACGTTGAAACCGCACGCAAACGATAGTTTACTTTCGTTCCTTCCTCTCTGGGATCGAGATTGTTGTATATGACCGGGCGTTTTATTTAGGGTGCAGTCGACGGGAGTTGGTTTTGGTCAGCAAGAAACAACAACAGAAAAGCTCCCTCAGAAAGTCAAGCCGCACCCAGGCAGAGATTCGGATCCTTTGCGGCCGAAATGGCTTGGAAGGGTGCGAAGCAGTGGCAGTTCTGGGGATGGAAAGTCGAAGATATCGCGAATAGGTTGCTGGAAGGGTGTGATCTTGATGAGAAGTTATGGGATGACGTTTCGGGAGGCTTCTGTTTACTCTTCGAGGGTTCTCGGCCTTTCGATTATCCAAACTTTATTTATCCACCTCCTCTTCCTCCAGCCATTAATTTTCCCTCTCTTGTCTATCCATTTGTTCTGCAAGAACTCGAATCGATGAATTAGGTACAGTACAAATTATAGGGATCGTTGAGCACATGGGGATCAGGATGGTGTGGTGGCTAGAGTGCTGGCCTCCCATCCCGAGGGCCCGGGTTCGATTCCAGGCAGTGGTGGATTTTTCAGTGGAGAAACGGTCCCCACTTGAGTGCCTCGTGGAGGGCATTACAAGTTCAGTACTCCATCCGTCGGATGGGAAGTTTAGCTGTGGTCCCCTTGGCGCCTTTCGTTAAGAGTACGCTAATGCCGACGCTGGGTTTCTCTCCATCCTTCCACCGTTTCCTGAAAACTCCTACCATTGCGTCATTACCCACCTATCCTAAATGGCGCAAATGACCTCAGCTGTCGGTTGCCTCCCCTGAATAACCAACCAACCGTTGAGCACATAACCGATTGCCCACCATATTTTCTAATAGAAATTATGTCCTTAAATTACTTTTTCAATTCCAAAAAATGTCTTCAAAGGCAATTTACGAGATATATCAATCAAATATATACTACTAGATATTCGCCTTTAATCAAAATTAGTATTCCCTTTGCGTTTTTGTGTTCAAATTATGCAATGATCACTCAGTTTACATAAGGTCACTGATGCGATTGTCACCAATGATGTACGGAGAAAAGAGCAACAAATCGAGAACCGTCTTGATGTGCTTCGTGCAATGAAAGGTGCCTATGTAAAGGTGTATTAAAAGAATCAAAATATCTTCAATATATCCCCAAATTTTTGTAACAATTTAACGTGTTTGTGTATTAATTTGTTTTTCAAATAAGTTATTCAATCGTAAAGAGAATTTTTGGACACTCTCTATTAACACAAAACGTTAAAACGGAGGGTTTTAGGGATAACCATTGCGTTAGGAGAAAGATAAATAAAATAAAATCAGGGTTGAATTTTAAAATGATGATGCTTAAAAATGATTATTGAATGAGTAATGGCATTGATCAATAAATGAGGTTATTGTTCAGCGTCTCCGTGATACTATTTACAGAAGAGAGAGGTTTCTCAGAAGCAGCGTTACGTAATTTAAGACGTTGCCATATTATAGGGCGTTACAGGGGGTTTAAAAGTGGAAAACCTTTACAGCTTTACATCGCGTACATGCCCCCTTGCGCATGAAGGTTGAGTTGCGATATTGAGGCAACATTTTCACCATGTTCATTATCAAACGATCATGCACAGCTCCATATCATCATCATACTCACACTTTGTGAAATAACATTAGCAAATGTTGAACTATTTTTCTCGTGGTATGGTATGGTATGAAGTATGACGGCTGAAAGAAGATCATTACCACTCAACAGTCCTAATGTTGGTTGAAAGTTGAAAGTATCTCTCCACTCGATTTTCCGATCTGCTTACCCCTTCGTATCTACATAATTCTTCTGTCCATTCAATTCATAATTCACATCCATAATAATTTTCCCCATATGTCTCATGGGGGGCTTTCCCTTTCCATTTCTCCCATTCACTTTTCCCTCGACGATAGTCGTCATCAGGCCGTACTTTTTCAGGTCATGACTAATTAAGTTGTTCCGTCTTCTTTTCAAAGTTTTCTGTTGTCTTCTCTTTTCTCCCAATCTTCTTGATACTTGGTATATCTAATATTTGCGTCATTATTCTGCAGCTCTATACTAAAAATGGTTTCAACCTTGACTTCTTAACTGCTGTTATCATTGATTCCTAGCTATCGTGAAGTTAGATTCTACAGGTGTATGTTATAATGACAGGTTTCATTTTTTCCACGCTTGTATTTCCAGCTATATATGGATTATTTTGGTGAAATACCCTTTTCGCTTGGCTTATTTTGCTTGTTAGACCATCACTGCGGTTGCTCGACTTCAGATAATATCATGTCACGAATCCAACTCTCCTGCAAATCAAAGGTTCTCTAAGGTTCATGGGTGTTTTCAAGTCTGTTTCCGCACTAATAGGCGCTTCAGACCGGGAGGAAAGGTATAAGGATAGGAATGGAAGGAATGGGGATAGGATAAGGTCCGATCGATTCTCTAAGTTCTTGTAAAATATTGCTTTTTCTTACCTGGACTTAATCCTGGAGAAATGGCAACTTTATTCCCAATAAAAGCAGATTCCATTTTATCTCATAGCTTATGGCGTGGTGGTCAAGTGGTTAGGATGTTGGGGTGTGGTTTCGAATACAGGGAGAGCCCTTCATCGGGCATGTCCTCAAATCCATCAAATGGGGTTGTATCTGATTGACATTATCTGTCTTTTTGGAAAACGACATCTGGTGTAGAGAAAAAATCTGCCCCATATTGCCTGTTTTGTGAATTTAACCGACCAGAACAATCTTCGGATTGGGCTCAATTTTTGAGTAGATATGAACCTGCGACCTTAGTTTTACCAATCTGTTGCTGATGTGGCAAATATTCGTCCCTATGGAGGATTTTAGTGCAAATAATACAGGTGAGTTCAAGAAAATTCCTTTTCTCTCGCTGATAGAAGCTATGAAAAGAGTTAAATATCACCTAACTGTTATAACAGTGCCTTAAATCTCTAAGCAATTTCTAACCGAAATAATGCCTAGATTCGGCCTGAATAAAAATCCTCAAGCACTAAAATGGAAGCTGAAGAGGAGTGATAAATAAATCCCGTCAAATATTAGGATTCCGGATTGGAGATCAGAAAATCGAATTTGACGGAAGTGAGCTACACGTATCAATGTCCATAATGCTTCGATGACACGAAAAAGTCATGAAATGCGAGGTGAAGAATTAAAAATCGTTTCACCTGGCATGTTAAAAGAATGTCCTTTGTTTTCTCCCGATATTGATGAGCAAGGGCAATACTTGACTCGTTCACTTGTGTGTGTGCGTAGGAGTAAGTGAATCCTGTATCTATCAAAACACGTTTTTTCTAACTTTTTTCACAAAAGATAAATTGCTGAAGGGTTAGAGATTTGGAAATACGGGATGGAGAATGAGAGTGTCATTTTTATTTTAGGTAAAAATACACTAGGAAAGTATTTGAGTACAAGAATGAATACATTAGAGCCACGTGACGAATACATGAGTACCTGGTTGAGTACATTTTTATCTTGACCAGTAAACCTGAGTGAAATTTTCTCACATACGTTCTCCCCTCCCAAATAGTAATTTCTGTCTTTTGTGGTTTTTTAATGTAATAAGAAAGTGTACATGCAAAATAGGAAAGACAGTTTATTGATTTGAAGGCAATGGTAAATACTCCTTTTTAGACATTTTTTGCAAGATTACATGCAACATATAAGTCTTCTGCCAACAATAGTCCCCTCTTCTTCATGGTTTATTTATAACGTTTTTGATTTCAAATTGCTTTTGCCTAAAAGATTTCCTTATTAATTAAAGGTATAAACAAATGATATTTTTTAACTAAAACTGAGAACCCTATGTCATTAGTCGGTAAAAATATTCCACCGATGTCTTATTCATCACAATAGGTTTTGTACTATTCGAGGAAAAGAGAAATTGGTGGAAGAAGATGCATATGATCAGTACACAAGTATTGAAACGAATGCATAACAACTACTTTAGCACGTCCACAAATACTGGAGTACCTGCCGGATAGGGTTAAAATTATCTGAATACTTAAATCGTGCGGACAACTTTCTAACCTCCTGGGCTTCCCAACCAAGCTATTCCAGTCTTCATTCGGGTTCTTATGCTCAGGTATTGTGTATTCCCTACGGTGAACTTCTTGTCACTTAAGTATACATTTGGGCGTTCATAAACACATCCAGGCATAAATGCACGTGCTTATCGACGCATTCTAATTTACATTTTACCCTGCGAGGGCATCCGCAAAGGCATGTGGCAGTAGGTGGTAGGTCACCATCTGCGAAGATGACTCTCATTCAGTTAAGCATTCGTCTAGGATTACTATAGACCGTTAGGTTACTTGAATACCTATGAGTATATATCCACACTTCTGGGATGCAAATTTGGCTGGAATTCAGTCAAAGGGGGCATTCCATTTCAACGTAAATGCTGCTTTCCCTCACTCCTCTCGACTGTCGTTTATGTTGTTGTGACAAGTGTTATTAGAAGACAACCGAGAGAAGGGGAGGTGCGTGAAGGAATAGGAATCATGTTCCATCCTATTGTATTCTCAAATTTGTCTCCACATTAACTTCTTACTTGGATTACTGTCAAGCCAAAAAAAAAGACAATTCAACTTAAATGTATTGCGTTTCAAACGTGTTCATGTCATCCCATCTCCAACATTGGTAGTCCGTTAAATGCTTCTTCCCTACGAACCGGTATAATTATCCCGCACGCAAACAAATGATGTGAGTGTAACAAGCACGGTGAAGGAGGTATGGCGGGAGGGTTTAATAGTATGATGACTTTATGACTCTTTAAAGAAATTGATGCATCTTTAGAGAAAATTAATAGTTATGATACCTACAAAAAAGGGGGGATTAATCCGCAGAAAAAGTTAGGAAAAGTCCTGGATTAATAAGAGAAATGACAGGATGAATACTTTAAGGGATCTTATGATTAATGAAGTGAGCATTGTTTCGATGAAGAAAATGAGCTATGCGTCGATGTTGCAAATTTGGGTCCAGGATTACTATAGAACAAGAATGAGAAACCGTTGCAAGAGAAATGATGGGGGAACATATTTATATGCGGATAGATAATTGTGTAATAGAAAGCATGCATACATTTCTTAATTGAATGATTATTGTCTGAGCAATATTTCGATGAGATAAATCGTTGTTCAGGGAGAGGAGATAACGTACAAAAAATAAATCAATGGGTTACATTGAAGTTATGGTATTGCGTCGGTCAGCCTGGGTCCGAGAAATATGCCGTTGTCCGATCGGGTAGTATTTACTGAATTCTTACCACACCAAGTGTTAGGGATAATTTTTGAAGTATTTTGAGCTCAATAATAATTGATTTACTATTCACATTCTCACCCATTGCTCAAAAAACCTTAAGGAGGTTGGCTCGCGACTGCGTGAGTCAAGTTGTCTGAGGAATCTTATTAATTTAAGTACGAGTATATGCCTGCTAAGTGATACTTACTTCACAAAGAAAATTACCTAAGCTATTGAAAGTCATAAGTATCACAAGAAATACGATGTAAAGTCGAAGGATTTCTTTTTATGATAATTTTAATGAGCTCGACTATGGAGTCAATTCAGCATTTACTTTAAAGAAATAAATTCATGTACTCAATGAATTTACTAATTTATAACACCAGAATATTACTATCAAACATTATGTTATGATATTTTTTCTGAAATGTGCTTTAATATCTCATTAGTAATGATATTATTCATACGCCATACATTTTACATAGAGCGACCGCAGCGCCACTTGAAGACAACTAACGCATTTCGTCTGCTATAAGCGCATAAATTGTAGGATTTAGCGAAAAATGCGGTGGGTTGATGCCTTTATTTTCGTGTCATTTTATTTCTTGTGAAATTACGCATAAAATATCAGTTTTTTGCAAAAATGACATGACACTATGGTATTTTTAAACGTTATAATCCCATGTGACGGCCATTCTCGCCGTTAATCGTATGTAATTTCTAATGGAATTTGTGCAAAAAGGAGTATGGGTTGGTATAATTATATTTACTTTATTAGATAGAGGAACTTACGTTCTATAAGTGCTGAAAATATAAAAAAAATGACATGACTTTCACTTTTCGGACCAACCTCCTTAATTTAGAATTCCCACGAGGTATTCGAGGTTAACATGAGCGGGAGGTATTACCTTATATAGTTCTCCACATCTTTCTCTTTAACATCTTCCTGCCATTCTCTTCCAATCCTCCGAGGTCGTACTATCTCCTTCCCTCCCCTCCCCCCACATTGACTTACCAGTCCACTTTTTGTCGTGTCGGGTCCGTACCCCCATCCGACGGTCCATTTGATTGAATTTCTTAGGAAGCAGGGCCCAACCAGGGTTTGCCTTCATCAAATCCCTCCTTCTCCCCCCTCGACTTATCGGCCTTAATTAATTCCTCCGCAAAGTCCTCCACCCTCCTTTTCTTTCTCCTTCCAATCCCTTCCTACCCGGTCTTGCCCTCCCACCACCATTTTAGAGTGGTAAATCCCGAGTGAAAATGGTGCGACGTCACAGCCAACCAATGGCCGTCCTTTGAAACAAAACAGCGTCGTCATGGAGACGAGGGATGTTGTCCAATTATCGTAAGCCCTGCTTTTCGGCTAATCTTCGGTCGAAATGTTATTTTGCGGATCTAGTGGAATGAGTGCAATACTTTTTAAGTTAAATTATAATTGTTCTTTGGCCGACCTATGGTGACGCCTCCTCCTCACGACCATATGGGCTATTCTGCAAGCCAACTTAGTGGTGTATGGCAGGTGGGGATCTGTCAACAAACATGCATCACGTAAGCCATATCGACAATTCATCGGTGTGGAAATCTACAGGTTTACAGAACGAATCCTGGGGTAGCGAATGATGTACCAAGAAGATCTGTGGGTATAAGCATCTATATAAGCTGCGGTGGAGTTTGAAAGATATCTCTTCATTAATGCATTACTTTAACCAATGTAAGCACCAGTGGTTATTCAAAAGGAGGTTGTTGTCAGCTGAGGTAATTTGCACCATTTAGAATACTGGTGAAAGGATTGAGCCAATTATTAATAGCCAAAATGAGTCTTCAATTATTCGATTTGATTATTGTCACAGCTTTATTTCATTTTAGAAACGTCATCACTAGTCCAATGCGCTTTATCTAAGTCTGCGGACAAATTTCTTCTAATTTAAAATCCTCAGATCATCTCCATGAGAATATTGTGCATCACAAAAAGAGTCGTTGAACCCAAGAATATTGTAACGTCTTCGTTTTAGAATTCTTTTGAAATTAGTTTTCTATGCGTATCTTAATCATTAACTTAATATCATAAATGATCTTTGTCGTGGTAGACTTAAATTTGAAAATTGGCAATACGGTAGTTTCCTTCATCAAAGAAAACAGCTTATTAATTGCGATTCGTGCCCTACCATATAAGTATTCACTATAGGCAAAAAGTTTGGATCGATAAAACCCAGTTTACTAGAGAATTAAATGTTAATTTGAATACAATTTGAAAAATCTCAGAAATGGCGGTGAGCGCTACCTTCTTGCTGACGTAACAGGTACGTATTTTACGTTGCGAGGCATAGGAAATATTCGTCTCCTGAACTTACCGTTCCATTTCAGAGCTACTCCACTCTAGTGAATATGTATTATTAATAGCCTATGAAAACTATCAAAGTTCAAAAATTTTCCTCCGTTAAACATGATATTAATAGTCGTTTTATAGGCCACAGAGCATCCTGCACTTGGGGTCTTCTGCTGCTGCCGCTGCTGCGAAGCATGGCGTGAAGGTCGCGCGGCAATGGGCGAATTTTACGGTACGCTTAGTGAAAGGAATATTAACTGTTTTTAAATGGATCAACTGCATAAATAATTTTAAATAAATATAGAAGAGTTAATCGCAATAAATTAACTGAATAAGTATATAAGAAATCGTTTCAGGCGTCACTTTGTATAAGTTTGCGATCTTCATAACGAAACACAATGGTAATACTCCACACTTAATTTTAATAGCCGACTCGGGTTTTGGCTACTCAGTGCCATTTTCTAGGTACGCATTTTACGTTGCGAGGCATAGGAAAATCCGTCTCCCGAACATACCATTTTATTTCAAAGCCCTAGAAAATGGTACAGAGTTGCCGAAACCCGGGTCGGCTATTAAAATTAAGTGTGGAATATCACCATTGTGTTTCATAATGAATAAGTATACATCCGATACTAGTTAATAAGCTTTAACGGAGTGCACAGTCAGCTTGGAAGTGTCCGCAGTACCACCTATTGGCAGGAACAGGAAAGGGCGTCATGTCACAGGTATGATTTACCGGCATTCAATAGTTTGCCGTCGCGTTTTCGCGCCGTTGAATTTTTTGGCTTTTAATTAATGAGGAAAAATACTAAACGGCATTTTAAAATCGAACGGCAATACGTATTTCAGAGGTTATAAAAATGTAAATTATAAATTGGAGGGGTGGGCGGGGGCCTTCTAGAGCACCCCTGGCACTCAGACCTTTTTAGATCCATTGTGCCAACCAACCTAAGGAAAGGAGTGAGACAAGGCTGCGCACTGTCTCCCGTAATTTTTAATGTTTACATCGAGAGAGCCATAAATGAAGTCAAGGAGAAGTGTTCTGGAGTGAAAATCCACGGAGAAACAATAAGTATGCTACGATTCGCTGATGACATAGCTCTCATAGCAGAGACAGAGAAGGAGCTGAATAAGATGCTAACAACCATGGAAAGGACTATGGCCAGATATCAGCTGAAGATCAATAAGAAGAAGACTAAGATATTGGTGTGCAGCAAAAGAGAAGAGGCGAAAACCAACGTTAAACTAGGAAAACAGAAACTGGAAGAGGTGAAAGAGTTCTGTTACCTGGGAAGCAGAGTAACCAACGATGGACGAAGCAAGAAAGAAATAGTGAGTAGAATAGCCCAGGCAAAGAGGGCATTCTTCCAAAAGAAGAATCTACTTACAGCAGGAAATACAAGCATAGAAGTAAGGAAACAGTTCATCAGAACATATATCTGGAGCATTTTTCTTTACGGCAGTGAATCATGGACGATGACAGTAGCGGAGAAGAAAAGGGTAGAAGCATTTGAAATGTGGTGTTACAAAAGAATGCTGAAGATTAAATGGATCGACCGAGTAAGTAACGAGGAAGTGCTAAGAAGAGTAGGAGAAAAGAGAAGTCTGCTGACAACTCTAAAAAGAAGAAGGGAAAACTTAATCGGCCATATCTTGAGACACGACGGCCTGATGAAGACTATCGTCGAGGGAAAAGTGAACGGGAAGATTGGAAAAGGCAGGCCTCGTATGAGATATATGGAACAAGTTGTGAAGAGTGTAAAAGAGAAGAATTACGTCACAATGAAAAGGTTGGCCGATAGAAGAATGGAGTGGAAAGCTGCGTCAAACCAATCCTAGGATTGTTGACCAATGATGATGATGTGCCAACCAACATTTAACCTGCCCGCCACTTGCAGACAGGGGACAAGAGCACCACGGTAGAGGTATCGAGGAGGGTCCAACCTCCGTCCGGGCACTACGTTGCTTAACTTCGGTGATTTGACGGGAAAAGAGGTTATAAACTTTCACTCAGTGATTCGACCCGAAGGTTGGTTTTATTAGGTGAGAGTAGAACTCACCCCGTACTAAGCCAATGGCGTTTGAAATTCACACATTCAGGGTAGGGGGGCCAGTTCCTTTCCGTGGGCCACCTGCGATTTCCTACGAAGTTCTCACAGACAGAAAACGAGGATTTTAGATGGGGGTGTCCACAAAGACCCAGGATTACATCCCGGGACCCTCCGGTCAGTAGCTCAGTGCTCTACCCTCTTATCCACCACGTCCCACTTACAAACTTTAAGGCGATAAAATTATAATAGGAAGCTACCGTATTCGGTAGGAGTGGGGATTAAACATGGGTTGGCCGATGAAGTAAAACCTGAGGCCAGCACTATCCTATCCTGATCTACGCGTCTTGGCAAACGACGTGACGTTTGCCGAGGGGTCCACAATTTTACACCCAATCCACCGGACGGACTACAAATATAAGTGCTTCACTTACAGCACACCAGTAGATTACAGTTAAGCATAGAAAAATGTCTGCCAAGACGGGATTTGAACACAAGCCACGAGGTTGGAAGGCCGATACTCAGGTATAACACCAACCCGCTTCTCGACGAATACATGTTATTACCAGTGTTGGTCCACTTTATGTCCTTTTATTCCGACCGGTCATGTAATTATCATTCGGTACCATTGGCGTAAGTGGGCTCATTATTACTCTAACAGTTTCAAAATAGCACAAGTTATCGCATCGATTTTCCATTTGGCTAGACCGCGAACACCTTTTTTCTTCTGGAGTGAGGTCACCCGAGCGATAAATACCGGATGTTCCCTGTTGTCGCGGTCGCTTTCGGGAAACCATTTGACCTGACCCCAGGAAAAGTTTTCCACGCCCTGGCACGGTGCCCGTGATTTGTGCAGCGGGAAGTGGAAACCGCTTTAACGGGCTGTTGAACTTCGGTCGGGTGTGCCGAGAGCTGAACTCTGGAACGTGTCCAAGTTATGGAGGGAACGCAGAGTATATGACTAGCGACTCACTGAAACTCAAAACTGGAACGGTCTGGAGCATCATTGTGGGATTGAGGTGAAAGTGGTGATACCTGCTGATCACTTTCATTGGCGTATCTCCAACGATGCAAAAAAAAGTAAGCATGGTGAATAATATGCGAGATTAACATCACATTGTAACCAACTTTTTATGCGTCTGTATCAAAAATAATTATTTAATAGTCAGTAGCTGTGAATTTACCTTTAGAGAGGATGCCAAATCCCCGAATTGAGTGTATTAAATATGCGAGAAACAGCCTGCTGATAAATATTGACTATTAATATGCCTTTTCCTGCATAAGCATGCCTACGTATGCTAGGGAAATAAAGATAAATATACTTAGAGAAAACCTTCTAACCAGTAATCACTTCTCACATATGTATACACTAACCATCTAGTTGCATGTGACTCTAATACCTATTAAGTTTTCATGCAGTTGTAGAATTGTAGTTCTTAGTTGCATGTCAATAGTGCATGTTTGGAGATATTCACCCCCCCTGCCACACACTCCCAGCGGTGTATTGAAGGGTATTACGTAGATATAGATGTAATAGTTTCCTACGCTGCCTCTAGTTTTGATGGAATATGCCCGTCTGTACTCCCTATTTTCTGAGGAATCTTTATGCCTCATCATCATCATAGGTCATAATTGGATCAACAATTCTAAGATTGGTTTCACGTAGCTTTCACCCATTTTTTTCTCTCATCCAATCTCTTCATATTCACATCACAAATATACTTTGAATAATCAGAGTATGTATTGTAAATTTTGGTGACTACATAATTTATAATCTAGTGTTTATTTTATCATGTAGATGTATCATGTAGATCAAGATAATTAACCCCCTTCACAACTCTAACCTTTTAACGGAAGGTGTTAAAGCCACTGTCCCTCAACGCGATGTTGCACTGCAAGTTGAGTAGAATGGATCGTCTTCATCTAACTATTCAGAGGTCAGTACCACTGTCAGCTTGGCAACCTCGAAGGACGCACGCTTGGCAAACTGAAATTCATTGGTCCAAATTTTGGACATGGAAGTTGCATTTATATTACTTTTCCTCATTTAAGAAGCGCCAGACAGACAACCCACAAGTTGCGGGTTTGATTCCATCCTCGGGAATAGTTAATATCAGTCTAGAGTCGAATAACCTAAGGTGGGCGGTGCGATATGCATGCCTACCCTTAGTTGTTGGGTCCCTTTAAAACCCAAGTCAAGTACTAAATAAGAAATTCTATGTTTTTCATTTTGTGTCCATCAAAATGTCCACGATAATGAATCTTGTCTCGTGCATGGAGACGTGTTCGTTTTTTATTTAATAGCTCGGGTAGACGTGATGTACCTAGCATAAGCTGACGGAGCTCCTTAAACCCAACCCTGCTAACACGAAAAAAAACCTTATATTTTATAACCAATGTCCATGTGAAAGAATCCGGCTAATATATGAAAATTGGGTTTACCTCATCCTCAAAATGGTAGTACAGAATGAGCGATAATATCTCATCTTTTGGAATATCCGGAAATCAAGTCTACTAGTAAGTATCCCGAATGTGCTCCAAGATGATCGTAGAGGCTTGTGAAAGGTTGTTATGATAACAGTGTTAAAGACACTACTTTATTAGAAGACCTAGGATGGAAATAATTATCAGACCATAGGTGAAGAGTGAAACTGAATCTTTCAAGGAAATTCAAGGTTGATCTTTTAATAGACGACGTTATAGAAATGTGACAACTTAATAGGCCACATCTTAAGACACGATGACCTGATGAAGACAATCATCGAGGGAAAAGTGAACGGGAAAAATGAAAAAGGCAGGCCGCGTATTACATATATGGAGCAAGTTGTGAAGGATGTAAAAGAGAGGAGGTACGTCAATATGGAGAGGTTGGCCGATAGAAGAATCGAGTGGAGGGCTACGTCAAACCAATCCTAGGATTCTTGACCGATCATGATGATGATGATGTTAGAAATGTATTGAGAACATATGTGTCTTACGCTAGCTTCAACCGCGAAATAAGATTAGGGAGATAGATTGCCATAGAGATAAAGTTAAAATATCCTCCTTGCCGCGAACGATTAGAGATCGTATTAGGCAGCACAAGAAGCGGTTAAATATATGCAATGTTGGCAGCGTACTTAGAAGTGTATGGCCATAGTTCTACTAACCCATACTAACTGAACGCTTGCAAGCATAAATTGAATGAAAAGTATTTCATAACATCAAATATTTAACCAAATGAGAAGAGATACATATATTGCATTTTTGGCTAAACGGATATGCTGCACCTTTGGTTAAATAGATATGTTGCATCGTTGGTTGAATGACTATATTGCACGTGGTTGTTGCTGGCGTGACTATTACTGAGTTTTACTGTGTTGCTTAATGCAGACAGGTAGACGATGTTGATGTAGTGCATGATCGGTAGCGATTCACCCCCTGCCACACGCCATCGAGCGGACTTGCGAGGTAATCTGTAGACATAGATGTAAGGCGTTTTACGTATCATGTATTTTTTGCTGCAAGAAGTTTTTTTTTCAGACTATTAGGTCGTGGACATGGTGAATTTTATTGCGTCGGGGGTTCGTCAAAGGGTGGAGGAGGAATGAAAGAAGGGGAGGGGGAAGGGAGGAGAGATAGAGAGAGAGGAAGGGCTTGTTCCGACGACCGTCGGTTGCCAGGGGAGACACGGAATGGACCCGAAATCGAATCTCTCATGCCATTCGTCTGCGCCCCGCCATGTTCCCTTTTATCGCTCTGGGAGTCTGTCGGACCCACCTGCAGCTAGGGCTCTAGCTTTCTTATCCCCTCCCCCCCTTTCCCTTTCTCTCCCCTACTCCCCCTCTTCGCCTTCCAAGACCCCCGCTTCCGCCACTCTTCCCACCCTTTCCTCTGTCCCTTACTTTCCCTTTTTCCACCTCCCTTTCCTTTCCCTCATTCCCAATACCTCCTTCTCCTCCCCCTTCACTCGGTCCTTTCCAATAATTGAAGCTCTCTCCTTCGAATGACGTCCGCGAAACGTATCTCCTTCTCCTCTTTGAAAATCCTTTCTTGTGGTTTTTTAAATTTTTTTAAATGGAATGACACCACGAGGGAGGGGCTTTTGCAGCGATGGTGATGGGTTGGTGGGGTAGTCACAGTTCATTGGCCTCCCATCCCGAGGGACCGAATTCGACTCCAGGTAGTGGAAGACATTTTTCTGATAAATCTCCCCTACTAGATCGCTGTTTGGAGCGTACTTCGAGTAGAGTACTCCACGAACTGGACGCTACGCACCATTCTTTAAGAGTGAGCTAATGGTTGATGGTTTCTACCGTAACTTCTTGGAATTAGCTGGTATTCATAGTGAATGAGAGGATAAGCTTGGTAATTCCACTGTAATTTTATTTCACACTACCAACATAATGGTTAATGTACCTGAAAATGATGATAACCGTTGAAATAATGACTGTAGTGTGAAAAAAGTGGAATTAATGAAGATGAAGATTAAATGGATCGACCGAGTAAGTAACAAGGAAGTCCTAAGAAGAGTTGAAGAAAAGAGAAGTCATCTTTATACCATAAAAAGAAATGGGACAACTTAATCAGCCAAATCATGAGACTGGTGAAGTCATCAAAATGGCCTGGTGAAGACAATCGTTGAAGTACAAGTGAACGGGAAGGATGGTAAAGGAAAGCCCCGTGCGAGATATATGGAACAAGTGATGAAGGATGTGAAAGAGAAGAAATACGTAAATATGAAGAGATTAGCCGATAGAAGAACTCAGTGGAGAGCTGCGTCAAACCGATCTGCGGATTGATGACTAATGATGGTGATGATGATGTGGAATTATCAAATTTATCCTCTCATTCATAATGAGTGAGCTAATGCCGATGCTGTGCTTCTCTCTACAGCCAAGCCTTTGCTCTCAACAGCCAAACCTTATAGGCCTCTTTTGAAACCAATTTCGTTCCTCCATGTTTAAATCGTGAATTGGGCTAGTCCAATAGTGTTCTGCTATTGAGGAAATTGTTGCGAAAAAAATTGTTTTTAATTTAATAATTTTAATCTGATCTTCCCGAAGACATATTTTAGAGGATCTTAAGGTCCGAGTGATCTATGAGTGACAACAGCTGCACATTATGCTTATAAATGTTCGTATATCCTTGACTATGACTGCCTTGTATGCGCTTGCTGTGTAATGTGATTGGTAAACGATTGGCAGAGATTAAATTCTGTGCCATGCAGTTTCATTGCCAGGCGAGTCCAGTGCCTAACACAACACTTTTCTTACTTCGAGATGTGACATAAAAGTAATAATTTTTCTCTAAATCTTCGATATTGTTACCAAGAATATGCACATAAACTATATATTAAAGATGTAACTGTGGAGTGTCTTCACTATAACCTTTTTTAATACCATTATCTCTTCTTTTACCAAACTATACAATAATTCAGAAATTGTTCATCTCTAATTTTATCGGGTGCCGAGGAGGAGTAGTCCTTATAGTTCTGACCCCCCGTTTTGAGAGTACGGCTAAAAATCCCTTTCAGGTGCAAAGATATTAATCGAAATACCGTTCTCTGCTTGAGTGTTGTGTGTAGATCACTAAGTTCAGTACCTACTATGTCCGTCGGATAGGACGTAATGCATCCTGCATTACCATTAGCAGAGTAATGGTAATGCGGGATATCTATTTCCCCTTCCCTCGTTCTCAGCAAAAGTTATGCTTCTACTCAATTACCCATGCCTATTGTAAATTACGCATATCATGACCTTAGCTGTCCGGTGCATTCCCCGAATGCACCGGACTACACCGGACATACGCCGGACATCTCTCACGACATTTTACCTAGCTTTATCTATTCTTTTCCTCGTTCACGAATGGAGTTTTTTTCCTGCCACTCACGTAGGTTCTATTTTTTTTATTCTCTTTGCGAGAAACAGCTAAGTCTACGTTCACTATCCGGCAAATATCCACGTCAGTTTTATTTCCCCGCTCGGTAAATCCTTTTTATAGCCCATGAGATCGCAACCTTATATCCTTATATTGCTCTGGTATCAGTCGTGCGTTTATTTGTTACTCGTATACGGGCTTCAGCAGTTGAATTACCAAATTTATGGACGATTTTGCAGCAGTGTGCTGAAGCGGTCAGAAAAATCAGAAATTTCATCTGAGCAGTAACCCGTTCAATCATTGAATGAGCTCAAGTTATTTGCTCTGGTGGAATCCAAATAAAATGTGGAAATGTGTGGAAATATGTGCAGAGATATATATTTTTTGCCAATGAAGAGTAACTGAAGCATAAAGAATTATCCTGTTCGACATATATCAATGATTTTAATCAATTCCAAATGAGTGAACTCTATACGAGTAATCGATTCCATTTCCGCCTGCGTTTCGACGAACGATTCGTTCAACATCTTCAGAGTAGAATGCCCTGAAGGCGATGAAAGAGTATTGTACTTAAGTAAGTACAGTACTCTTTCAGTACTATTAAGTACAATAGGTACAGATACGCACAAAAGGGCAACCCTATCACCTCCATTTTATTAAATTCTTCAAGTAGTTCATTCATGGGTTTCTTGATTTCCGTGGAAGCAGAATCATTTTAGGAACTGAATCCCATTTTATCACGCTGACCGCAAAAATACGTCTGCGGAAATTGATTTCGTTGGCTGGAAATGTGAAGAAATGCCTTGCTAAGGTGAAAGAACGAGACCAGAATCTGAGAAAGACCTAGTCATCGGATCACAATTGGTTTAAAGAAGGTCTCTCCTTTAAGCTGCTCTCTGAAAACCCTTCTTGGGACTTCATTTGGATCCAATACAATAGCAGAAGTAACGCATGGATTCAATTTATTTCAGGCCATATCAGGCGTACTCAAAATTTGAATTCGTAATAATTTGTAATTGACAAAATTGTATATAATATCCGTAAAGGATTGTACTTTTAGTGAAGGAGAAGGTAAAAGAAAATCCGTACTTTTTCTTTGAATGATTCTGTGAATTTAATAAGTTGGTCAATTGCCAGAGATTTATTTTATTCTAAACTTCTATACCCTTATATATGACTCTTTGCTATTGCTCGACCATCAGGTAGCATCTACATAATACCCTGTAAGCCACGATAAAGGTGTGTGGCAGGGGGTGAATTCACACCAAACATGCATTACATATCATGCATAAAAAAGTATTAGTACCAATATGCTAGTCTGAACTTCGATTTTTAAAAAAGATAAAATAGCAAAGCAAGCTTGCAATATAATGCTGTTAGTTGGGTAAGCTTACAATCCTTATACCAGCATGAAACTACCTATGCTATCCATTGATACAATCCTATGGGATATATTTACCGTTGTTCATATGCCTAATTTTACGTGGAAAAAATTACATTTTAAATATGTCATTTCCACGATCAATTTCTCAATTTCAACCGACGATCTGGCAATGATTCTCATTATAATTCATTTAATAGACTGCTTACAGTAGCATAGTCTCCTGGATACAGTATTTATAGAGGTGGTTTGAATGCATTTTATTGTTGTTTTTGAGTGAGAGAGGATGACTATGTGTTTCACATTATAAAACCTGCAGTTTATTACTGGCATGTGTTGAAACCTCGGAAATACCCAACATCATTTAATTTTTCCTTTTTATTTATCATAGGCACAACAAGATTAGGCTTTTGGAATAATATATCCGTTTATTCTTGCCAGCCGTAAGAGTTCACCACTTTCTATTCCATAGTCATTTGTTTGGATTGAGGCTTCGTATCCCGATTTCCTAAGTGAAAGTCTTTTCTAACATTTCATAGAAATGCATGCCTTATAAGAAATGAAATTTAGAATTAAATCTCCGAAATGAGAAATTTACGATATTCCATTTCACCCAGTTTTACAACTATCAATCGAATCAAGAGGGTGTGCTTCTTGTGTATTTAAGCTGAGCTGTTGATGAATTATTTAAATTGATTATGCTACGCATTTAAATATTCATTCTTTAAGTATTCAAAAATTAATTAGCATATAAGTACCTCTTTTTTCTCGTTTTTATTAGCTTTAGATTAAAAGGCATTCTTCAGGTTTTTTGAAAATTTAGCTCATTCGTGGCTTTGATACGGAAGACCATTTGTAAACACCGCAATCCTGTGCAGTGGTTACAATTGGGGGCAATTTAGAAATCGAAAACTATTCTCTGTCAAAGTATTTTTTACTCCTTCATTTCTTCCACCATTCCTACTTTTATTAAACCCTGATGGAATAAATGCATATCACTTTGTAAGATTCCACTAGGATCTCGGTGGAATCTTAGTAAAATTCTTCAAGGACCGGTGTATTTTTCCTCTTAGATAGGTTCCACATTATTAAGTCCCACACCGTTTCCTCCACAAAATCTATGATCTATTGCGTTTGAAACTCATCTGCCTTCTTATACGCATTATGAACCTACTTTTAATAGAATAATCCCTATATACCTAAAAAGAGAACCTATGGAATACCTCGGGGGGTTTCTGCATCAAGTTTTTATGCACTAATGAACATCATTGTAAGAAATTTCTTGTAGGTATCAGTATCTTAAAAGCCTTCCCGTACAAAAGTCTAAAAGAATTATCCTCGCATATTTTTCAAAAGAATCCCCATCGGAATTTCTGGTGCGTGTATGAAACCGTTTATGTAACAGTTCATTTCACAATATCACGTTTCTCCAGCACGGTGTGTGAAATATCCTTTCAGAGGGGCTAATGGATTGAAAGGTTTCTTTCCCCTCTTATTTTTTTTCGCGGCATTTTACTACAGGCTTCCCTGACGATCGTCATCTGCCAACGAATGAAATAACCCAGAATTTTCGGTGCCGAAAAAAAAAGGCCTGCTTGCCTACTTTCATAAAGGATACGCCGCTCTTCTCTGATCTCGTATTTTCTCTACAGTGGGGGAGGGAGGAAGGAGAGTCTCCTTGGAGACACATCCCCATGCGACTGGCAGCCTTCCCTCTCGTCTGACTGAGACAACTTCTCACCACCCACCACCCTGCCGTCTTATACGACTCTCTCTCTTTCTCCTTTCCTCCCTCCCGGCATCGCTCTGGACTCAGTTGTCCTTGAAGAGGCTTCGCGGGCGCATTTCACTTCCTTCGATCGGTCAACCCGAAGGGAGAAGGACACACAGAGGCGGACGATACCCGAACGCCCCTTTCTCCTACAGCTCTGACGATCGGAAAGGTCTTGTTTGTCTCCGCATGGAGGAAGCCTTCAACGCAGGCGATCAGTTATTTTCGCTAAACTCCCTTAGAATCGTCCCTTTTTTTTCTTTCCTCGATCTTGGGACCCGAATGAATTAGGTTTGATCAGAGAACTAGACAGTGTGCAGCGTAGAGCAGCTAGGTTCGTCAAAAGGTGTCACGATAGGTTTACTAGTGTAACAGAATTAATACAAGAATTAGGGTGGGAATCATAATTGTTAAAGTACGGATTAAATTTATTAGAGAAAGTTCAATCGGATAGCTTTACTGAAGATGTTAGGCATATATTAAAAACAACAGCGTATTATGCTAGATTCGACCAGATAAATAAGAATAGAGAGATACATTGTCGTACTGATAGATTCAAAGCGTAATTTTTCTCCCGTACTATAAGAGAACAGAATAGGCAGCATAGCAGAGAGATAGGTTGGCAAAATATTTTAGAGTAGTCTGTAGTGCATGATGCATGTATTAACAACCAATCCCTTATTACTATGTAGATAAGTACTAACAGTCTACTTGCCTGAGAACCTATAGTAGCATGCTTGTTTACACTGCATGCTTGGTGATCTTCACCTCCTGCTACACACCCTCGCAGTGGCTTGCAGGGCATCGTATAGATGTAGATGTAGATCTCTTGCTGCATATCTCGGAATTCCTTAAGCCCGTTTCACTCGATACTTGATCCAGCACAAGACCTAGTGTGCTAGCCGCTACTTGATATTGAGGACGGAATCTAGCATGATTGGAACCCTATTGGGAGGTTTCACACGATCATCGAATTGTGCTTGCTATGAAGCGGTTATTCAGTATGATTCCATACTAATTTAAAAAAAGGAGGCTCATACAGTGTCTGTAATGTGACTTGATTGTTCGATGGCTATTGGGTCCTAGTAGGAGCTACTAGAAATCTAGTACCGCACCAAATATGGAATCCAGTAGCTCAGCGAGTATGATATCCAGCGTTCTTGCTAGCCAGCATTCTGGTTCTATTCACACGAACCTGGAAAGCTAGGACATCTGCTAGTGTACTCGACCTTGTGCTAGTTCAGGTATCGTGTGAAACGGGCTTTAGCGTCTGCTTCATCCTACTTTGGGCAACATTCAGAACCTCAACTAAAGTCTCGCTTCTACTGCTTACGTCCTAAAATCCCTAAAACGAGTCACATTCATGTACAGATTATACCTACAAAGGTGGTAGCACTTCTCACGAGACGCTGAGAATTGAGTTGAGGTTCTGAATATGACTGAGCCACATTCAGAATCTGGACTATAGAGTCACTTCCACTGCTTACGTCATGAAATATCTATTACGAGTTCCAAAGGGTACACAGATTCTCCTCGAAATGGTCCGGAGCTGTACACAGCGTGGCAATACAAACTTTGCAGGGTGAATCTGTACACCAATTCATCTAGAAGTAGAGATTTTAGGATTTAAGTAGTTGAAGAGAGATTGCAGTTGAGATTTTGAGTGTGGGCCTTTATATCAATTCGTCAATGACATGATTCTGGAAGCTTTCGTAATGACGTAAAGATGTGCATCAGGACGATAAAGAAAATAACGGAGGTTAAGTGGTGAACCGAGAAAAAGATCGACTAAAAGACAGAGGAGTCCTAAGAAGAGTGGAGAAAAAAGAGGTCTGCCTAATCTTCTAAAAGAAGACGGGACAACTTAATCGGCAATATCTCGAGACTTGTTGGCCTCGTGAAGACAGTAGTCGACGGGTCAGTGAGTGGGAAGAATGGAAAACGAACGCTCCACAAGAGATATATGGGAAAAACCTAAACATATTGATTACGAGTAGAATGAACAGAAGAATTTTGTTGGTATGAAGAGGTAACATGCATGGAAAATCGAGTGGTGAGGTGCTTGCAATCAATCTTAGGATTAGAAACTGAAAATTTATAAAGTTAAGAAAACAAACTGAGGGAATACCTGAAGATGATTAAGAGTCATTGAAACCTAGGCCCTATTGAATTTTGTTTTGGACACTTGTAAATTGCAATTTTGCTTCATCTTTTCTAATTATGTTCAAGTACCACATAATCTCACTGGAATACTTCGAATTCAGTCTCAGGATTATTGGTTATTGAAAACAATAATTTTATATTCTGATAGAATAGCTCAGTAAGACTCCAACAGTATGCGTGACAGGGAGAAGTAGCTTCACACCAGTCATGTATTTTCGACAAGTAAACGATCATATTATTGGTATCGAAGCTGTTGATTTAACGCTCAAAGCGTAAATTACATTTTCTCTTCTCAAAATAATATACAGCTGCACCGATATTATCCATATCTCATACTGAATGATTACGTTCAAAGTATGCAGGAAGGCATAAAAAGCAATTGTTCAGTGCGTTTATATTAAGAGGTTCGTATAGGATATTTCTTGTGGATAAGGGACCGACATAATATACTTACTGCCTAAGAGGGGGGCAGTGAACGGTACAAATAAAACCATGCAATGTTGAACAATGTCCAGTGTTTCGTTATGTTGGGAGATACGTACATAATTATTTGGTTGATTTTTCAAATAATGATGAATGTACAAAAGTATAAATAATGGATATATACTAGAACTGGGGGATTGAATACCAAATACAAATGCTACAGATTGGTATTTAAGCCATAATTCTTGTATGTAAGAGAAATCAATAGAAATGAACCCTCAGCAATAGAAGTTTCTAAGGAAGCGTCTCTTTCTATTCAGTTTGGTATAGTGTTTTAATTACTCGTCTCCCAACCTTTTGGGCCCGAGTTTGAATCCTAGAGGCGGCAGATGACCAGAGGGTCCTGGGTTGAAATCCCGATCAAGAGCCTTTCTGATCAACCCCGCTAAAATCCTCGCGATTCGATTTTCTGCGTGCCAGAACTTCGTAGAAAATCGCAGGTGGCTTAAGGAAAGGAACTGGCCCCCCTACCCTGAATGTGTGAATTTAACACGCCAATGGCTTAGTACGGGGTGAGCTCTGCCCTCATCTATTAAAACCCAATCTTCGGGTTGGAAATAACTTTTTTACCGGTTCCTATTTGAGTGCTTCGTGGAGAAAATTAGAGTCCAGCCCTGTGTCAATCCGAGGATACGTGAAGCCCAGGTTTTTTTTTGGCGCTTCTCGTTAGGAGCAGGCTAATTCCGATGCCGGGATATTCTCCACCGTTCTTCCTCGCCCTTCCGTTACTATCCTTGTACCCTTTCCCCCGGTCTAAATACCCTTTAAGTCTTCCAAGTCGCGGTTCCAGACTTGGAAAACCACATATGAGATGGTAATGGTAATGACGAAGACTCTGGGACCAAATACTAATGGCAAATGAATTCGCATACCGCCAGAGGCCAAAACAAGAATTATGAGAAAGTTTTCAAAGATGTCCGTGATGATAATAGAGGACGAATGGTTTTGTATGGACACATCGAAAGAATAAAACCAGAAAAATACAAGTTCCCTGGGTGAATAAATTGTATCATGATATTACAACAAGTGGGATCAGTGAAGAGGAAATAGAAGAGAAGCTTATTTAGAAAGGAAACGGCGGAATTGAATGAGTATGATGAAGGGAAGACGAGAAGTAAAAGTGTTTTCAGAAGACCGGGAAAATGTAAAAATGTGAAAGAAGGAGCAATGGAGGAAGGTTAAAGAAAGGTTAATGAAGCAAGTGATTGGAGCTTCATTAACGGGGCCCACTGATGGCTGAAATGATTGAAAATCATAAAAATAAAATTATAAAAAAAATTAAGTGTCCGAGCAGTGAATGAGGAATGGGAACGCAGTGTGAAAATGTAATGAAGGACAAGCTGTAACAATTAGCTTTATTGTGTGTCATCTACATCAACATCTATGCGATATCCTGCAAGCCACCGCGAGAGTGTGTGGAAGGAGGTGAAGATCACCAAGCATGTACTATTGACATGCAGACAAGTTACTAAATGGAAACATGCAACAGACTAGAGCCTCATGCAACTAGATTGTTAGTATCTTTAGTATTTAAGGGATTAATATATGCATCATACACTACAGTCTACTCTAAAATATTTCCCTTACTTATCCTTTTGCTATGCTACCTATTCTGTTCTCTTATAGTGCGGGGGAAAATGCCATTTTGAATCTATCAGTACGACAATCTATCTCTTCTTATTTATTTGGTCGAATCTAGCATAATACGCTGTTTTTTTATATATGCCTAACATCTTCAGTAAAGCTATCCTATTTATATGTATGTACCCCCTGCCATACACCATCACGGTGGCTTGCAGGGTATCGTGTAGATGTAGATGTAGATGTAAGAGATTTAATCTATACTTTAACCTACGCTCTGATAATGATTCCCAACCTAATTCCTCAATTAATTCTGAAACGCTACTCACCCTATCGTAACACCTTTTATCGAACCTAGCTGCTCTACGCTGCACACTGTCTAGTCCTCTGATCAAACCTAATTCATTTGGATCCCATACACTGGCTACATACACGAGGTGGGGCCAAAATAGTAAAATGTAACATCGCTCTTTTGTCTTCTCATCACATTTCCCAAGTAATCTTTTAATAAATCCTATCTTTCTCGGAGCTCCACCAATAAGCGCAGGAAAATACTTGTGGACTTTGGCCCGTTTCGTAGGGAATGTAGGTACTTAACAATATGCATTATGTTTTATAGTTATTCTCAAAATTACTTAGCACGCCGATATCAACAAGATTATCGTTTCTTTGCCACCGTATTTCTCTTACCCATTTCTCTCGGTTGAAATAGTCCTCAAATGTACACACTATTTATCACTACTCTTTGTTTTTAATTTCCTCTGAAAACAAAAATTTTGATTGCAAATATTTTTTCCGAGTGTCGAATATTTTAGCATGATATCCCTCGCATCTGGGTGTCGGACGACAGATGAGGAATTCCCGTGCTGAATTTCCTCATCTGCTATAAAATATAAGGCCTGATCATCTTACCGTAAATTGAAATGGAAAAGGACGATGGGTCTCATAAATGTTTCTTGCAAAAAGAGGCGCAAGAAGTTCTGCCAATGTAACGACATTCACAAAAAGGATCCTAGGAAGCGAGATGACTTTCACCGTAACAGTCGGAAGGGATATTGAACGCATTTAACGGGCACAGCCGCCTGCCTCTCCCCTGGAAAGTTCAACGAATAAAGAGCAGTGACCTTCACGGCCCCGTCGACGGCTGCACGAAATGGGACCGGGTGGCTTGCCACCCCAAACGGCTCGTACGCCGCAATGGAAGGCAAAGGATTGAATTGGAAGTAATTTTATTCCTTCATATGTTTCGATTGGACGTGCTTATATTTACGAATCACTTAAACTAAGACCGATCTGCAAAATTTTCGTTTACCGTTTATTCGTAACCGAAATCGCAGTTTTATACACGAAATCTTAAGATGGAAACGAAAAAACAATTTTAGTGAAAAGGTTAATCTACTAACCACAACCACTCACTCATAAATCAAAAATTAAAATAAGCAATAGGTGACGCCCACCGAAACAGCAGCTGTGATGACATTGACGTCATTTTCCTCCCATCCTTGACTGCTTTTAGGGGAAGGGAAGGGAGTGGAGGGGGGTTCTCGGAAGGTCTGATCGCACAGATGCTGTCGCCAATGCTCCTATTGGCAGTTCAACTGTGTCCCGCCATTGCGATAAGGCTAAGTAACTTCGCGGGCTTAGCTGTGATTGAACGAAGTCGATATACGTCGATATACGTCACCACGCCCACTTTTCCGAAAGGGTTAAAAACATTAGTTTTTCGCAGCTTATAACTCGAGAAATAATTGACGGATCAAAAAACGAAAAAATACGGGTCTTTTTATTTTACATGCTCTATCAGATTAGGCAATTATAAAAGTATGGTAAACGACCCCATTGAATAAAAAAATATCCCCAAAGCCGCGATCTGAAGGGGCGGAGAAAAAAGGGGGAATGGGGGAAAGGAAGGAGTATGTACAGAGTAAAGGATCTCTCAGTCACTCGTGAAAAATCAAGCATAAAAAGAAATTTAAATGGGAGAAAATGACTGACTCGCACACTCACTCCTTAGTGTTACAAAAATCGTCACACAAAAAAACAAGAGAATCAACGTAAAAACATTTTTGTGTGTGAAGATTGTTTGTAACACTAATGAGTGAGTGTGCGAGTGTGTCATTTGCTTTCATTTAAATTTATTTGTATGCTTAATTTTGTACGAGTGATTGAGAACTCCCTTACTTTGTAAATACTCCTTCCTTCAACCTACTCCCTTTTTTTTCCATCCGTCCCTTAGATCACGGCTTTGGGGATATTTTGTTCTACAATTTTGCAGATCGGTCTTATGGGATTTGAGGATACTATGTGCTGTACTACTTATTGAAATGTTTTTATAATTGTGAAATTGGAAACGCCGTATCGTTAAACGAGCAAGAAAATTCCTGAAAAATAATAAGCTTGATTGAATGCACTTAATAGAAATTTGAATGATGTATGTGCAGCCGAAGCATCATTACCGTTAAAACATTTTTCCCTCGAAAAACTAAGTCGTTCAGCTAGATTTGGGAGCCAATTTTGACATTTTGTAAATATTATGATTTGAATAATTAACTTTTCTACATTTACATAATACCCTGCAAGCCGCCATTAAGGTGTGTGGTAGGGGGTGATTTCTCACCAAACATGCACTACATATCATGCATAAAAAAGATTAGTAATTAAATACTTGTCTTAATTTCAATTTTTAAAGAGGATAAAAATAGCAAGTAAGCATGCAATTTAATGTTATTAGTTGGGTTAGCTTAAAGTCCTTACATCAACGTGGAACTACCTATGCCTACATTCACCTATCTATGATACAATCGTATGGGATATATTTACCGCTATTCATAACCCTGATGGTACGAGAAGAAAAGGGCTTTTTGAAACTGCTAGTTCGGCAATCAATTTATCTAATTTTGTGATCATGGTCAAGTCTACCAAAGTAAGTTGAGGTTCGCAAAATATTTTCAGCGTCATAACTGAAAATATAATATTATTTTGTGCTGGGAATTTTTGAGAAGTTAGAGGAACAGCAGGAAGCAATCACGAAAGGATATTTCTCTGAGAACAGGCATGGAACAGATAAAAATTTCCTGCTATCATTAAAATAATTACAAGCAGCGATGTGCCATGAGGGAAAAATGAAATGCTGCCCTATTACTTTCGGATACCATGGTTAAATGATCTTTTTGGATTAACGAGTGACATCATAGTTACTCTCTCAGAGAATAAACAAAGTCAATATCGTATCCATGGCAGTCATTCCTTTTTCTTAAGATCCATTCCGCAGTTTAAAAGAGTCTCTTTGCAAATTAATGCAACTTTATTGAAATGTATGCGGAGGTGATGGTACACTCTGGAAGCGAGGGAGAAAATTGGAGAGAAATTCCATGCCGCAACCTCGCCTGTTTTACGATTTTAAATTCACCGCTCGGTCGCCATGTTGAATATGAATGAACGACCTCAACCCTGCTCGCCCATTCGTCGGGAATACCATCTCCCTCTCCTTTTCGTTCTTTTATGTCTCTGTCATTGGCCAGTTACGATAGTCGCATCTTCATTTGTCTTGAGCTTCTAACCCTGTTCCTCCCTCCCAGTCCTCTCCTTCGACCGTTCATTATCCCCTCTAATCCTTAACTTTTTTTCCCTTTCCTCCGATAGACAAGGACTGAAGTCTCAAGGCTCCTTTCACTTTCACTCCCTCACTGCCTCCTTCCCCTTAGCACTTTCTAATTCCAAACTGTCGCTATCTCAGCCCCTTCTCTTCCTTATTAACAAGTTTCTTCATCCAATATATACCATGCAAGGTTCCCAAAGAGTGTGTGGCAGGGAGAAGTAACTTCACACCAGTCATGTATTTTCGACGAGTAAACGATCATGTTCATAATAAATGAGCTATAAATTTAACGTTTAAAAACTAATTTACATTTTCCTCCCTCAGGCATGCATATAGACAGATCTCGTCCATATCTCATACACATATGTATGTGTTTTTGTTCCAAGCATTTACAGAGGCATAACAAATATAAAATGTGCTTAAATTTAGAGGCTGTTTTAAGTATAATAAAAAAGGTTGCAAAAAAGAGTATGCAATCCTGATTATCCGCACGATAACTTCAATTTAATCTATATATCACTTCAATTTAATCTATTTATCATCATCGTTAAGCATCAATTTGCCAAGTGCTGAGTTACGCCCCTTCCGGCTGCTCCTAACTTTTTAATTTGTTTGACGTTGTACTTCATCCTCAGGGCTCTCTCTTTCTTTTCGTTGTCTTATTTCTCGTAGGCATTGATTATTTCTTTCGTCTTCTTACTCCACTTGTCCTGGTATTTTCTTTTCCTGCAACATATTTGCTTTTCTGGCTTTTTCCATCCAATCGGCATGCTCATAGTAACGTTTCCTGTATCTCCTGACACCCTTTTTCAGTTAATGATTTTTTTATAACCATGCTGTATTTTGTTCTTATTTTTTCTTCTTATCTGACGTGCCTCGCCTTTTGCGCATTTTTGCTATCGTCCCTAGGAAGTTTGTTTCATATAATATAATGGCCGCAATTGTACGCGGATATTAACGCATTTAAAATTTCTTTCCTACATCAAAAAAGGGTGAGTGGCGGAGAATGAACCAGCACCAGACAGGCATTTAGGTAAAGAGATCAAATCCTTTGGTACTTACTTCAATGTGGTTTTTTGTCAGCACAAAAAATCTATGATTATGTACGTGGAATTCTCCTAATGAAATTCATCACTGTCTGGATCGTACATTGCCAAAAAATGCCTACTATCTTTCTCACTTTATCTTTAGTATTTAATTTACTCTATTATACGCACTATGAGTTATAATATATATTTTACGTTTTGAGAAGGTGTCGCCTAAAATTTGTGCAGAGTATTTAAAGCTAAATTTAACTCACGGTTGTTTAGTGATTCCCAGCCTAATTTTCCTAACAAATTTTGACACCAAATTGCTAAACCTTTCTCGGCACAAGTTTATAAACCTCTCTGGTCTTCTCCGTTGCAGTGCTTCGTATTTTGGGTGAATCACTAACCAGCATAAACTCAATCACCCACACTGCTTAAACTCTAAGAAGTTTTTCTCTCAGCCCTCTCTATTTCGGTCATTCATTATCCCTTCTAATCCTTGTATTTTTTTCTCCTTTCATCCGATAGACAAGGGCCTTGCTCAAGGCTGATATCCTTTCTCTTTCCCTTCCACGCCCTATATATCCGACACTAAACCCTTTCCCGACCCCTAGCCACCACTTTTCCACCCATTCCTCTCCCTCATCAAAATCCATCTCTGTCACCATCCACCACTCCATCCTTTCCTTCCCTACTGGCTCTGGTAATTTGCCGGTTTTGTTCATCGTTACTGTCTTGAATCCCTCTATCCCAGTTCTGAGACCCTCAGGAACACCCCCTCAAGCGTTCCGCTTCCCCTTTCCATCCTTTTTTTCCCGGTCGCTCGCTTATTTCATCCGCCGGATCTCTCCTATTTTTTTATACTATCGTGCTGTCACTCGAAACAAGGGTATGCATTGCAACTTTTTTTTCTCTGTTTTTAACTCGCCCGTCCGCTTGTCTAGTTGTCGGTTCTGGCGAGAAATTTAAGGCTCTCTCTGCATTGAGGTAGTTTTATTGCGTCACTGTCCCGTTCTTCCAGAAGACCTTTAAAGGGTCTGAAGGAAGGAGGAAGTATAAATAGTTGGAGTTGTAGGTACGTCAACAGTTTTAGCTTGTAAACTGCTATTAATGCACGGTTGTGGCTGGTACAAAATATTTTCGAGATGTTCATCCCATCAAAGTATGTGATGATAATAAAAATTCTTCGGAACCCATCATAATATAAATAAATATTGGTGTTTATCAAGTTTTTTTTACAGAGAATGTTTCTGGAGTATATATTTTTACAGTGTACCAACCATTTAAACAGATATTTAAGAGTGTGATTGGTCATTTGATAACCCGTTTAATTTAATACCAACTTATGCCTCTCCATTACACCCTGCAAGCAACATCTGAGATGATTGCAGACCAGTGAATCATCACGAATCATATCACTTTAAACCTGGCTGTCTTCTTGTTAATATTTAGTAATACGTATGTGTAGTTCTGCTATATGTATTATTTCGGAAGCTATGCAATTCATTTCTTCAGGCCTGATTTGACCACTCAATCTCCTTCAGTGAATTTTCGACACCACTCTTCCAAAATATTCACTCCAGTGACGCTTGAACACGAAACAACGTTCAATGAATTTATGAAATGAACGAATTATAACTGATGAGACCGGAGGATGAAATACTGAGGGCCGATAGCTGAACAGTTATGTTGCGCTTGAAAAGAACTTTGAGGAATGCATGAATTTTCCATCAGGTCGAATAGAAGAAGGAAATATGTTATGCTGATGGAAGAAATTGTAATGGGTTGTCTACATATAACCATGGAGTAAATATAATAAAGGGGGCTCACCGCAAAGGGCAAAACTCTTATACGTTTTGCACGTAGTACTGGAAGGTTTCCATAGATGGCATGGTAATAATTTTTCGCGTAACGTCACAAATGATATATACCGCTCCCATCGCTTTCAGTTTTCTAATAGAATTACGTAGTACTTAAACTTAATAAGGCATTTATAAAGCATGTACGAATTTTCATACAAAACAAAGACAGGGTTCATTGTCAGGGTAATTTACGAGGAAGCATCTAAGGGAATTTTATAGTAGGAATAAAGAATAAAGTATAAATGCGATATATATTATTTTTACGAATGTATACCCCCTAAGTTGAAGTAGAGGCTCGTGGGAAAAAAATATAATCTGGATAGCGCCCTTTAATCCATGAAAACTAACTTTTAATCAGGGTTATTGCCATCGTAACTATCATTCGTATATAAAATGCCACCCTGTTTTATGATGCTAGAGATCTTCCAGGAAGCATTTGACAGCCGTCGTTACCATGGAAACCGGTGAAGACTTCATCCAACTGATTCTCCAGAAGAGTAATAATGCTGACGGATACATTAATCCCAGAAATGGCGCTGATGACCTCCCCTCCAACTTGTCCAAGTTCCTTTCTTCTTCCTGTCTTTTCATTTTCTCATCGCTTTCTTCCAGCGACAGCTTACATCTCATGCTTTCCGTAATTAACCCTTGGCTTCCATCTTGTTGTCCTTCTTACGTCACTATTTTACTCATCTCGATCTTTAATCAGACTTTTCCCTTAGTATCTGTCCAATGGTTTCATCTCCCCTTCTTGTCATCTCCTTCCAGGCGAATGGCTTCCTGCCCAGTCACCGATATGGAGCTTCATTATTTGTAACATGACTTATCCATTTCCTTTTAATTAGTCCTCCATATTATTCCATAATCTGTCTTTCCATCTTTATGTCCATCTTTTTTTCACTACTGCCTCTACCAAGCTATTAATGTGGCACTAAAAAAAGCAAGGTTATAGTAATATTTTTTTCAATCGGATAGCTTTACTGAAGATGTTAGCCACATATTAAAAACACCAGCGTATTATGCTAGATTCGGCCAGACAAATAAGATTAGAGAGATAGATTGTCGTACCGATAGATTCAAAATGGCATTTTTCCCCCGCACTATAAGAGAACAGAATAGGCAGCATAGGAAAGGGATAGGTAGGGGAAATATTTTAGAGTATTCTGTAGTGCATGATGCATGTATTAACCCCTCAAATACTATAGATACTAACAATCTAGTTGCATGAGACCCTTTAGTTGGTTGCTTGCATGTTAGTAGTGCATGCTTGGTGATCTTCACCCCCTGCCACACACCCTCGCGGTGGCTTGCAGGGTAACGTGTAGATGTAGATGTAGATGAATATTTTAATAGATCTTCGTTGGGTTGACGTTGAGACAGAACCGTCCATCCCACCATATAACCCCTCGTAAATATATAGGTATAGATATATAGGTATACACATGCGTGAGGGGATATTAGGGAATTTTAAGAAAAAAGCCTAAAATACATAAGATTTTAATGAGATGGGAACATACATAAACAGGTATGGCAGAAAATACAAAATACCTATGAAAATATTATGAATCAGTGGACGTACACTAAGGTTTGTCAAATTTATGTGCATGTGGGAGAAAACCTGAAGGTAATGATATTTTAATCCTTCTGGAAAAATCAGTAAAACACCCACGCAGGAACGGGGTGTGGCAAATGTAGGAAAACCTACAGAATAAATGGTTACCATTCGACAATTCTACTACCTAACGGAGTATATGTGCGAGAAAATCAGATGAGTCACAAGTCTGACACATTGTGTTTTTCATAATGTCATTATCTGTGTACATGTTATATCTATTGAAAGACAAAACCTAAAACAATACTGGTATCATATTTACCAGAAGCTAATTCCTAGGCTGTAGGTATTCATTAAATTGCCATCATAATAGCATTGTAATCGTTAGATATCCAAATATTATTTTAAGTCATTGTCAAGAACATAATTCAATCAATTGATTTAATACCAGTGTATATTTGTATGGGTTATCATGAGGTGGGTCAATGGCTAGCAGTTGATAGGAAAGCCGTGTGTCGTTGTTTGATACAACAACTCAGTTAAACAATCCGTAAAATAAGCTGTTTAATAATTCGAAATAGACGAATAATATATCAACTAAGCTAAATAAAGTCTCCACTTATTTCCCACTCTAGAATCATGTACGCTCTTTTGTTGACGCAGTCGAGTTGGGAACTCACGGAATAATGATGGAAAAATAAGTCGAAATTTTCGTAGGGATTGCTGGGAACTTTGATGTCTGCTCCACATCCCGACGTTGGAATGGAAATCCGATGGCTTGGACGGGTCACATTGATCGCGCATGCGCATTCCTTCGTCTGCTGACCGCTTGGGAGGAGAGAACTCAAGGAGGGGCTGAGGAGGGAAATGGAACCGGAGTAAAGAATGCGACCCTTGTTCAAACTCCGTGCCTTCGACTCGGAAAGGAAAACCTTTCGCACGCTCCACTCTCGAGGATCCCGCCCTTACCGTGTCCTTATCTTTTTTACCCACCCTTCAATTCAAGAACGGGGGACTAAAAAAACAAGCGTCTTGCACATTCTCTCTCTTCTTCCTTTCTCTCTTACGTTCATACCAATACTCTTTTCTTTAAGGGTGAATCAATCGAGGGATCGGGTTGGTGAGGAGGCTAGAGTACTGGCCTATCATCCCGAGGGCGCGGGTTCGATTCCCGGGTTTAGGCGAACCTGTCCCTACTTGCGTGCCTAGTGGAGGGCATTTCAGGTTCAGTACTCCGTCCGTCGGATGGGACGTTAAGCCGTGGTCTACTTGGCGCCTATCATTAAGAGCAGGCTAATGCCAACGCCGGGTTTCTCTCCACCCTTCCTCCGTTTCCTGAAAACTCCTACCATTACCCAAATACCCACCTATCCTGAATGGCGCAAATGACCTCAGCTGTCGGTCGCTTCCCCTGAATAACATAACATAAATGAATTAATCATTCATTTTCTTCACGGGCAACCCCGGGTTTAGCGACAATAGTAGCTGTAAATGGGAAGTTAATGTGATTATTTCTTAGGGATTTTTCAAATGATATAATACCCTCTCATTTTTTCCGTCACTTGAATAGGGTTTTATTTTTGTTACTAAAAAACGCACGACAGAACCCTTTATCGACCAAACAACGGAGTTACTATTGCTCAAACACGTGTGAATCATTGTTAAGTGAAATGTATTTGTAATCATCTACACCCACATTATATCCTGCTAGCCAACATAAAGGTACATGGTATGTGGTGATTATTCACCATAAAATCACTAAACTTTATGCAAAAATGAATTAGTAGCAATATTTTTGCCGAACTAAAACATTTTTAAAATATTTAAAGATCAGAGCAAGCATGCATAAACATGTTTTTAGTTTTGCTAGGTGTCTTTTTGGAGACATGCAACTATCTATGCTACCTATTAATAACCTTTTGTATATATTATTGAATGTGATTACATATGTTGAGATGGTTTTTATCTCGAGGAAGTAAATACATCCTAAATCTGTTGGTTCGGCAATCGATTCCAATAATTTTATATTGATAATCCAGTCTACCATGACAATTAGGTACTTACAAACTTTGCTTAATTTATTAAAATGTATTTAGCGTCGTGTATTTGTGAAGTATGGAGCGCCAAATTTCTCTTCTCCATTGAGTATAAAATTTTGGTGATTCTGTAAGGAGCGTGGACATATTTTGATATTTTTAGGGGTATGTCAGCAGCTAGAAAATTTAAGAACCACTGACACGAATGATTCCCGAACTAGTTTCCATCTTCACCATCCACCATTTTATCCAGCCTTCGCTCATTTTTTATGTCGATACCAACTCCCTCATTTCATTCCAGTGGTATTCGTTTGATTCCCCTTATTCTGCTCCACCAATTTCATGCGCTCTGCTCGGGAGGTTGTCGGCGATCACGGAACAAGGTCCGTTGGCGCCGAGCCGGCGAGGTTACAAGAAGTGGAAGGATTCTCCCCGCATTTTCACCCACACCCGAGTCCCTCTGGCTGACTGCTATGAGGGAAGAGAGTCGGAGTCCGTATTGAAGGACTCAAGGCCACTGGATCACTACAGGTCGTAGGTTTAAGTACAGAATAAAATCCTGAATATGTTCATTAAGGCGTACAAGTTCTCACAAATACATTAGAAACACCAACAAATTATGGCAGGCTAGTTCATCTGCATCTACGCCAAATCGTGCAAGCCACGGGGATTGTGGCATGGGGTGAAGATCACCAAACATGTACTATTGACATATATATAGGCAACTACATGGAAACATAATATGGCCATATGCAGCAAGATGGTTCTTATCGACATAGTAATGAAGGATTATTAGTTATAATGGAATTTATTTAAATATTTTCATCTGTACCTAATTGCCTACCATGCATTTAAGTAGTAACGTAAATACTTGCATCATGCACTACAACCTTCTCAAAAATATCTCACCTGCCTATCCCTTTGCTATGCTGCTTAGTATGTTCTCTTATTGCAAAGGGGGGAAAATGAGATTTTGAATCTATCGGTACGGCACTCTATCTCTCTAATCTTATTTATCTGGTCAAATGTAGCAAAATACGCAGGGGTTTTTGATATGTATCTAGCATCGTTTGCAATGCTAAAATCATGGATCATGGAGATAAAATTAGAGATATCTCTAGGTAAGGCAGAGAGAATCAAAGATGTTGCCTAGTATATATATCTGCCATGTCGAAACATCAACTTTAGTTGTACCAATCAGTTGCTTGCACATAGTGAGCGCACGGACTAGCTTTACTGAAGATGTTAGGCATGTATTGAAAACACAAGCGTATTATGCTAGATTCGACTAGATAAATAAGAGTAGAGAGATAGATTGTCGTACTGATAGATTCAAAATGTCATTTTTCCCCCATACTATAAGAGAACACAATAGGCAGCTTAGCAAAGGGATAGGTAGGGGAACTATTTTAGAGTAGTCTATGGTGCATGATGCATGTATTGATAACCAATCCCTTATTACTATGTAGATACTAACAATCTAGTTGCATGAGACCCTGTAGTTGCTTGTTTGCATGTCAAAAGTGAATGCTTGGTGATCTTCACCCCCTGCCACACACCCTCGAGGTGGCTTTCAGTGTATCGAGTAGATGTTGTTGTTTGTTGCAGAAATTGTAAAGTCTAATCCCTTTTCATTTAAAATGCATGCCTGATGATGATTCACCCCCTGACAAATGCCCTTGTTACAGCTTGAAGGGTAATATTCAGATGTAGATCAAAATATGGACAGAAAAAAAATCACGTGAAACATTTCGCTAAACTTGGAAGTTGGATGAAAATGGGTTTAGTAGTGAAGATAATGGATATCGTGATCCCAAATTGAGTCCTGAGTAGAGAATACTCAAGAGTAATTAAGAAGTAGATGATCCCCAATTGAGTCCCCAAAATAATTCTAAGTCCGTGGTCCAAAGTAAGGAATGCTAAGAGTAAGGAGTCATATGTAAAAAATGTAAAAATAAAAAGGAGTAGGAGCAGGGCCAATTGTCACTGATGCACTCTCGACAGGAAGGGAGGTTCAGCATTCCATAATGTTACGAGGTAGATATATTATTAAATTGTGCTAATAATCAATAATAGTGATAATTACACGTAAGAATTGGTGAATATTTATTAAATGGAGACATAAATAAGGTACTTTAAAGAATATAGGTATATTTCATGCATAAAAAATGAGAGAGTTCAATTGCATTGAAACAGGTTTTGGGGAAGAAGAGAGACTAATATCAATAACACTTGGAGAATAATATATATCCAAACGCTGTAGGGGGTGTGTATACGGTACAAACAGGGTGTGTATATAAGTGGACAATCAGCGTTACTTATAATTTGAATGACCCCAAAACTGCCCGTGAAATGGACGTAAAGCTGTGAATTTCTTGGTACCTCTTCTAGAATGGCCATCTTTAATCCATTACCAGAATTTTTGCTTAAGTTCAAAATTCCACCTGTCCTACAAGGCGAGTAAAATTTTAGTTGCAGCTTCCCCGAAAAACACCAAAATTCAAATTCATAAATCGGTGGGCTCTTTCATGCTCTCTCTTGAGGGAAAGTGTGTTCTATTCCTTGATGGAGAATCCTTGTAGCAATTTATAGTGAATTCTAAGCATGAAAAACCTTGAAATAATTATTAGGACGAAAAGCTTAATTATTTTTTAAACAGGGAGAGAAAAGGTTCCTAATGATGGCAATAAGGGATTTAATTTGGACCTGGGGACAGCGAGTGCCTTTCATCTGTCGTATAACTTTTTCGTGCTAAAAGTTTCAAAGTCTTCGGTAAGTGCCGCTAACGAGGTGAGGACAAATGAATACATAAATAGGGAACGGGTGGTGGTTAAAGAACTCTTTGCAGTCGGGGGGTGGCGGAAAGTTAGAAGCGGTTAATTATTCAAGTAAAAGATTTGGTTCTAAACCTCGTCAGGGAAAGAGGCCTTGGTGGGTCCTTCGGAGTGGTCTCTCCATTGCAAGAGCCTTCTCCCACCTAGGAACGCATTTGACCGTCTCATCCCTCCCTTCCTATCAGAGATCCAGTCCACCCTTTGTTCCAATAGCCATCACAATCTTCTATTTTGTCCGTTTTCTCAGCTGTCAAGCCCAAAGAAACTAGATGAAAATTCCTCTCGATCTTCACTGTCTTCCGAGTGGCGAATTTTTTTCCAGATCCCCTTTTCCTCAATCAATCCTTTCCTTTGCTTCTCAATATTGTAGATGGCCTCTACGTGTTATGGAGTCAATATTGCGAGGGTGGAAAAAACTGGTTAAATCGTCGCCAAAAATGTTCAATACATGCACTATACAAGCAACCGAGAGTTAAAATGCTAAGTGATGAGAGAAATATTTTAGGCATGCATGCGCCAAGCTCGTACTACGAACTGTAAGTATCTAGAAGTCAAATAATACTCGTTTCCCAAAATATTTTTTACTGTTGATCAGAGTTGGATAATCCATCCTAATGGATGATCGAGTAGACGTTAAACGTGTTGAAGGCAGGTGATGTGAACAAACGAGGTGCGTTATGGGATAAAGCCGGTAGACTCTTGTTGTAAACTCTGTAACTATACCCTTTACTGCGGTTGCGCTGTAAGGATCAAGAAAATATTCCTTTGATCTAATATCACTGTAAAACAAATAATTGTATTTCTAACCAATTATACCTGAAATAGTGGAAACAAAAGCGGATCCTAAGCATGCTTTTCATTTGTCCCAGAACCCTATAGTTTTCAATAAATACTCCTGTTAATAAAACTGATTTAATGCATATAGAATACACTTATCAATGATCTTGTCTGACATTTTTGATATAAGAATAGACGTTTTGAATGTGTAATTTATTTTGTATTGTTGATCGTAAATTATTTTAACACCCTTCTCCAATGCTGCCAGCATTGACAGTGAAAATATAGCTACACTTCTTGTAGTTAGATGAATAAACCTAAAAGCTATGGTGGTGGAAGAGTTACTACATACTGTGTTTTTGATATCTGCAGCTAAAAACGTATTGAAGATGCCTGCATTCAGCGTAAATGTATTAAAAAGCTTCTTACAAAGTTGGGAATTCTGCTCTTCGTAAAAATTGAATTTTCCTGTAATTTCTCAGGTGGAATTGGATGATCTTCCTCGTGAGCTTGACTTATCTGCAACGTAAGAATAAGACAGAATTCCTAGCTTCCGGACTACAGGAATCGCATCTACTTCAGAAAAAGTGATGCTAAACTTTGCTAGTTTGTCGCTCTTAGTTGCATACCGTTAGTCCATATTTAGTGATCTTCACCCCCTACCACACACCCATATGGTGGCTCTAAGGGTATTTCACAGATGTAGATAGTAAAGGTACGGCTTTCCCCATAGAAATCAATGGAGAAATACAATATTCGGGATGTGATTACCAACCTAAAGAATGGCAATTCTTTATTGACATTTCCAAGACGAGTTTGAAGGGGGTTTGGTTGCAAACATAAAATAAATGTCAACGCGTGCCTATTTTCCATTCAACAAAAATGAAAGAGTAATATAGGACAGTGATAACATTGCTTTACTGTATTAATTGTGCAATTTACCACTCGTATATATGTTGTGATTTCAAAATCATTGCACTGCTCATAAGAATTCATCTTGGTTGCACCAAATACCACTGTTTCCTGTGTGAGCTTGGTAATACGCCAAAATCTTCCAAGTACTCTGCAAAGGAGTGGCCAGCACGTAAACAGTATCATCTTAGATCAAATAGCATTCAAAATGAGCCACTTGTAAACCTACATAACATATTTTTGCCTCATTTATATATCAGACTTAGTTTGAAGAAGTATTACGTTAAGGCTAAGTAATGTGAGGAAAGGACATTTCACATTTGAGGATTTTGAGGCTCTATAATATTTTTTAGAGGAATTTTTCTTGGGTTCCTTTGCGTTGCTTCCCTACGATGTTTTGTGCCCATTGCGACTGACAGGGATTGTCACGGGGGAAAAAAACGCGGCGGAATCCGTAAAAAAAGTCAAAGTTAAAAATCCAATGGTATGTGTCCGCACCACATAATCACGTCTGACGTAGTTCAAATGTTTTTACCGCGATGATGAAGTTAAATAGTTTTGTCGTCGAAAAAAATAATAATTTCTTTGTTGTGAGATATACGATTCACTTGATACAATGTACAATTCACTCGCAGGCTTTTCCTTTGAACTGTGATCCAGATTTTTCTCTTCATTTGTGAATAAGGTCCTTTTCATCAACATACTCTTCTCTTTTTTGATGTTTCTACTCTCCCAGGGGATTCCCCTCCCGCCTTCCTCATTCCAGGCCTGTCAATGCAGGTTTCCCCTCACTCCAGTGAACACCCTTCACTTTGTACCCTGTTTCTCTCCCATTCTCTTTCTCCGGGAAAGCCTTGTATCCCTCCTCCCTCGGACCACCGGTGGAATACCCATCCGCATGCACTCCAACACATCCGTAAGATTCCGCACGAAAAGTTAGTTCCCTCGCAACTTTTCACTGCTTCTTCTTCGACGCCGGTGAGCGGAGTCTGGAGCTGGAGCTGTCTGGAGCTGGAATGGTTTTCGGACGGAAGAGGGGAATTAATACTACCTCATTCCTCTTGACTCACGTCTATCCCGTCCGATAGAGGTGCCCTTCGATAGCTTTCGTACGATACGGTAGCGTATCACGATTCGTTTCTTAATGTCCGGACAATGTGACGTTAATACTGCCATAGTATTGTACTTCACGACTTTGAGCCTCGCTTCGTTTGAAGTATGTAATATCCATTCTACGGTAGAAAACAGCTTTAGAACTTTTCCTGCAAAAATAATAATACTAAAGGAGAAAGAAAGACTATTTGTACCATCGCAAAGTAATACATATAATACTAATATTAGAATATACGAATAATAATAATATTCTTAAACACTAGTTTTACTGTCAGTAGGATTTCGCAGGTTTATCACACCCCCCTTCTTGTGTGGGTGTTTTCCTGCAGTGGGTTTTTGCGTAAAGGATGTAAGCATAATAATCCTCACGTTTTTCCCACATTGTAAATTCTCTCACACACTATTAGATATGTAATATTGATATATTGTGTATGTATATTTCTTTTGTGTTAATTTATCATTATTGAATTCCTATAAGTGTATTCTTTACTTATTTTTTTTTAACCTCAGATTTTAATTGTTTTAAGTGTTGACCACTATTTCTTTTATATATTTATTTCGACGAGGGGTTAGATGGCAGAAGGGACAGTTTTGTCTCAATCTCGCCCAATAAAGACCTTTTATTATTATTATTATTACAGGAGAAAAACATAGGTACTTTACCTTGGAAATTACTATTTTTATTTACCCCTGCTGTATGGATATCATAATCGTTGTTTTGTTCTTAATGCATTTACTAGTAGCTTTCCTCAGCGCCCTTGCATTTTTTCAACAGATTTTAAATTTTTACCCTAAAAAATAATGCATATACCATCTTATCAATTTTTTTTAAAAGTTACGTAAAGTTTTTATGGTTACTAAAAAAGATGGAGCAGCATTGTAAATTAATGTTTCTGGAACGAAAATGATTAGTTTTCCTCTGATTAATCGTAATCCACATTTTAATTTTAAGTACATAGTTAGCTTGGATTTTTGATGTTAGCATGGTGGCATGACGCTAAGTGAAAAATGGATGTCGTTAAGTAGAAAGTTGCCAATATGCCAGCGGAAAAATGCCAAAATAACTCAACCGATTACGGAAGAATCACTATAGCATTTTCGTGCATTTATCCCTGTAACACTCGATAAAAATGAAATTTTAGGAGTACATGGGACATAGAAATTAGAAAAAATTTGCTTTCTAGGTAGTACTTGAATATAAAAGAGTGTAGCACCTATTAAGTTCGAGAGAGTTCCGGCGAAAGAGGTGTCTGTTCCAACCAGAAAAATGATAAAATGCACAGTAACATGCGTTAAATGGAGGAATATCATCGTGATAAATAAAAGGATTAGCACTGCCTACTGATTTCTTGTAATATTTCAACAGCCACTCGTGTTTCAATACACTACGAAAGTGTTAGGATGGGGCAGTGGTAATCAAATTTAACATTGCTTATAGTATAAAAGTTTCGGTTGTTATTTTTTCATAATATTCCTTTTTCACAACCGTACAACCGTCGTATTTTATCTTCGATATGGCAAATCTTCAAATAGAAATCGGAGTCTCTATTAGGTGTTTGGACATATTTACACATGGTTTTGTACACAAGGTTAGGTCATAATTACGAAAGTACAACAGCTGTTCTTGAATTAATCCTTCTTTTAAAATTTCTCCACGTTTTACCAACGTGCACTCTATTGCACTTGTCGCACCTCACCTCATAAACTTCGGAATTCCTTCTACGGACACGGAAGACTCACACGGAACTCCCGGAGGAGAAGGAAAGAAAGTTGAGGGGAGAAAATTGGAGAAGACAGTGAAGGGATAAGAGAAACATTTTGTATCAGTGTGGAATCAAAGTATCCGGGTTCTTCTCTCCTTCTCCCAGGAAGAACAGACGGTGATTTCTCCATGAAACTTTCATACACGAATGGCCGTTAAATGGTCGATGAAAAAACGCTTTTGTCGTTCGATGCCATTCATAGGATTGAAGGAACAAGGCATCACGTTAAATTCAACAATGAGGTTCTTTACAGAGCCTATTAGTTTCAGGTCTGTGGTCCTGAAGGGGTTGCTGCGCAATGAAACCTATTCGTAGCTAAAATAAAAACTCCTTTGTCGATTTGCAATCCTGTGACGTCTTCCTATAATCCTATGATGAATGGATTTAATAAAGTTAGGCCCAACCCTGTTGTCATGTTTTTCATTTAAAAGGTGAATATGTGAAAAATACTATGACTTTGTTCACAATGAATTTGTGAAAAATAACATTAGGCTCCACAACGCACGATTCTATGTCATGAAGAATCAAATGCAATTGTACGGCATAGCAATCGATATTAATTCGCTCCTCCGCAAAGTCGATTCGTCGACACCATTACGTCATTCAGTTCGCAAAGTTCGAAGAAAGGGTCATTTTTTCTTCTCCTCAAGCTCTCCAATTCCATCCATTTATTCCTTTTGCATCTTGTCTCTTTGGACGGGGATAGAGAGGAAGAAAGGGTTTCTGACTCCTGGAGATGACCGGCGTATTTTTCCCCATTCTTGCGTGATTTTTTTCTCCTCCCACTCCCACCCCACCTCTTCCTGCTCCTCCCACCCCTCCCCAAAGAACAAAGTTCCTGATCTGATTCGATGACGTCAAAGGGCGATTCGTTTTTAGCTTCCTCCTTTGGAAACAATTGAAGCACGGAAGTCCGAAGCGTGCATTTATTCTCTCGTGTTCGCAGAAAAAACTACGTAATTCAGGAAATGGGATTTTAGAGTTTTTGTAGGCCATACTGGCTTCAATGCTCTCGAAGAACTTGAAGTTAAATGTGCTTTCACCGATGCAGACGCAGTGAAAAAAATACAAAATGATATTTTCGAAAATTTCAATTCACCATCATCATAAGTCAACAATACCGCAATTAGTTTGATACTAGTCTCCACTTGTTTCTCCTATCAGCCCTCCTCTTAAAATGTACTAAATTGGACTGATTCATATCCTTGATGACTTGCTCCTTATATCTCAATACGGGCATTCCTTTGATATTTTCGTCACTCACTCCATTCTCGGCGAATGCCTTTGTCAGACCGTCAGGTATCAAGATACAGTTAATAACGTTTTCTCATAGAATAAAGAGGAAATCCTCAGGCTTCACTTGGTGGAACCATATGATAGTAAATAAAATGATTACTTGGTAAGATTCCACAAATTTCCTTGATAATGATTGTCAAACAATCGAAACCTAGGTCGGTGAAAAATAAATTTGTGGAATCTTACCAAGTAATCATTTTGTTTACCAACGTTTTTTCATCTTATTCCCAAGTTTTTCAACACATCATTTCTCTCGCTCTTCTTAGCGCGTCATCAATCTCTCGGTTGATTCGTTACATCACTGTCATTCTTCAGTAGCACCACGCCCGGAATGCTACCAGACTAGAACTTTCTGTAGCTGTTATCGTCCATGCCACACACCTATAAAGATCCATGCTTCAGATGCAAGTTCTTGTTTAGCGATATATTGATTGGTTATTTCCAGTTGTAAGTAGATTCATCTGGTAGAATGCCCTGTTCGCCTTTGTTATTATGCTTACCTATTCCTTCTTGGTAGTGAACCTTCGACAATTCAATTTTATATAGGCCTAAGAATTAAATCGGACCGCTATTATACAACAATCATGCCCTGGGTGGGATTCAGTGGTATTGAAACCCACAGCCTTCAGTCCAGCTCGTTACCGGCCTGACTACCGCGCATATTTTCTTACCCGTGCTTGAAAGATATACCTAAGAGATAAAAAGCGTTAGAGCAAAAGCTAGACGCATTTTCCCATTTTTGCTTTTGGGTTTTACTTTTTCCATAGAACGCATACAACGTAGCAAATGACTTTTTTGCGCATCCGAACTGGACACCTTAAACCATGCTCTAATACCTATAATAGTTTAAGCAATACGTAGGTACATATGTTCGAATTCACGATATAACCTACTACAGATCAATCATAAAGAATGGATAGAATTTGAGCTTCTATCCTCTTTCAGGCTTCATTTCCATTAATGGTTACCAGGGCAACTATTTCCGGGAAGGAGTATTTTGCATCGCCGGGCGCTGCAAGGCCTCACCAACTTCTATTTCTAAGGATATCTCCTTTTGAGTATTTTATCAATAGCAAAGCTTTTACGCCGTTTCATTTTTATAATACCTCACGCTTCAAACTCCGCGTGTGAAGGGAACGGGATCTCAATGCTTAACAGTGTTGAGCCACCGCAGAAATGAAATAAATTCATCAGAATAAATGAGTCACAATTAGACTTTGGGCGAGGCGAAATTTTAATAACTTAGGAGCTTCTAAAGGGTTTATTTGCACCAACATTATAATTATTAATATATGGATGGTTTTTCGTGAGTTTAGGTCTTTTGTTTAAATGAAAACTATTCAACTTCTGGCCGACGTTTCGGAAATTTTATTTTTCCTTTTTCAAGGCTATAAATGGGATGAACCACCAATAACATAAAAATAATAATAAACATGATTTAAAGGATATGTACAGTGTCAAAAATGCTTTACAATATAATTTTTACAAATTTTAACGTGAAAAGATTACATGGAATAAAATTTTACATGCCTTCAGTTCAATAATTGAAATTGTTTATAAATTGGTTGTTAGGGTCTATATGTTATGATTGTTTAATTTCGATGTATTAAATTATTATATATTTTACTTAAATTACTAATATCAGTTCTTTTATTACATGAATTTGGATCTTTACTAATATGATACATTTCTTTGAATAACCTTTTTGATAAATTTTGTTCTGTGTTTAAAATTTTTGTTTGGTCGAAATTAAAAGTATGGCTGTTTTCGATTGCATGATTTGTCAATGTACAGAATTGTATTTTATTTTTTATGGATGTTCTGTGTTGTGATAGTCTGTTTTTTAAATATTGTGATGTTTGGCCTATATAGTTACTATTACAATTGTTACATGGTATTGAATAAATGATATTACTTTTTAATTGATCAGGGGTTTCGGATTTTAGTTTTGAATTTAAAAGTTTATGCTGAGTTTTGTGATTTTTATGTGCTATTTTGTAATCTTTTTTTTTGAAGACCACTTATTTGTTCCGATAATCCATTTGTATAAATAATTCCCCTATATTGGGTTTTCGTTGTGTTTGACGTGTTATTTGAATTTGTGTAGTATTTTGTGGATGAAAATGACATTCTTTTCGAGTGTATTATTGAATGGATAAGTTGTTTTGGAAAATGGTTTTTTTCTAAAATTCCTTCAACAATTTTTAAATTTTTTTCGTGGAAAATGCTATCACTTAAATTGAGTGCTCTGAATTTTAGTGCGTGAGCTGTATTTAATTTTTGGTTCAGAGGGTGGTGGGAATGGAAATTTATGTATCTATCGGTTTTGTGTGGTTTTTTCCACCAATCTATTGTGAATGAACCGTCGAAATTTCTTTCAGTCATCATGTCCAGGAAAGGGAGTTTGTTATTCTTTTCATATTCTATGGTAAATTGTAATTTAGGATGGAAATTGTTAAAATGTTCTAAAATAGTGTATTCCGGGATTTCGTTTGGCAATGTTAGATATAAATCATCCACAAATTTGTAGATGAAAGGTATATTAAAAGGTAACTTTGGAATTACTGAGTCTAGGAGGTTGTTCATTGTGAGATCTGCTAAAATGGTCGCCACGGGGGATCCCATTGGAACTCCATTTTTCATACGATATTGACAATCTTTGTATTGCAAATATCCTTGGTTTATATTGTAAAGCATTTTTGACACTGTACATATCCTTTAAATCATGTTTATTATTATTTTCATGTTATTGGCGGTTCATCCCATTTATAGCCTTGAAAAAGGAAAAATAAAATTTCCGAAACGTCGGCCAGAAGTTGAATAGTTTTCATTTAAACAAAAGACCTAAACTCACGAAAAACCATCCATATATTAATAATGAAGAGGTCTAGATTTCAACCTACCAATTATAATTATTACATTAATTGCCATGAGAAAAAAATCACCTGGACCGGGAATTGAACCACGGACATTTGGATTTTCGGACCACTGCGCAGATCACTAGCGTACCCAGGATTGTCATTGGTATCAAGGATCCTGGGTAGCGTGGTGTCTGCGCAGTGGTATGGAAAGCCAAAGGTCCTTGGTTCGATTTCCGGTCTAGATGAACTTTCTTTCATGGCAAATAATGTGAATTTCACCGCCGTTCACGCGGCAGGCTTGAAATATCCTATGTTACAATTATTGATAAGTTGAATTCCAGACCTCTTGTTTTTTTTAATATATGGATGATTTTTCCGGTGTTTAGGTCCTTTTTTTAGAAAATGAAAAAAATGTTAACATTTGGCCGACGTTTCGGAAAATATATTTTTTCCTTCTTCAGGGCTTGAGTTCTTTAAGGTGAATTTTTTTATTTGTAAAACGCTGTTCTAGAGATTTTTTTCCCTAGAACTTTTTTCCTTTGAATATATAAGCTTTGGGAAATTATTTCCCTAGAAAAAACGCTGCTCTAGGTAAAACCTTCAGGCTTAGGGAAAAATGTTTTCTAGGAGAAAAATCCCATATTATTTTGAATAATTCTCTTGCACATTATCAATTTAGTGATTAAATTTCACCATTTCAAGGTTACTACTATGCTCTGCATACACATATCACAGTTAACAGTTACAACCCACATTTGATAACATTTGGTACCAAACAAATGTATACTAACCCACTGCACCGTATTATTACCTATAAATATTTTCTAGGGGAATTGGGGGTTCAATTTTCTAGGGAAAACCTTGCACTTTTCAAGGGAAAATTTGTAGGAATATTTCCAACAGGGAAATAAGACTTGATTTTCCACCTACCCTTTTTATTTTCCACTACACCCCCGTTGCCTATTTTTCTTTACCTTCTAGTCTTCCCCACTTGACTTGCTGACCACATGCCTTTCCCGTGCCGACCTTCTCAGCATCTTCCCCAACCCTTAAACCCCCCATTCTCTAACCTTGACTACCCACATGTCGGTAAGGGTGAGAAGATGTACATGATGATGCCCAATGCTGGATGTAAGCAGTCGTTTTTAAATGCACTTTGTAAAATTTTACAAAGTTTTTATGAAAAATGAAGAAATTTAAACTTTGTGCTTTCACATGAAATATTTATTTCACACGACCATGGTTTCGACGTAGGACGTCATCATCAGGTAAACTCTACAGAAGTCCAACACCTTTATGTATACAACGCTGGGTAGGGGCTCCAGCTCCAACTCCCTCCCCTAACCAGCGTTGTATATATAAAGGTGTTGGACTTCTGTAGAGTTTACCTGATGATGACGTCTTACGTCGAAACCATGGTCGTGTGACATAAATAATTCATGTGAAAGCACAAGGTTAAAATTTCTTCATTTTCCATAATGAATCTCTTTCACCAAGTTACGCCTCAAACCATCAATTTTACACAGTTTTTATTTTTATCACGTCCAACATATTTAAACCTCCAAAGTACACCAGAAGTACAGACAGAAACGGCAGATTAAAAGAGATTAACTATCCCCTACAAGGTCAAATGATACAAGAATTATTTTTCCTCTATTAAATACGCGATTGCAGCACAAAGTATAATTATATCATTCACATGACACTCAATACTGCATCAATATTTTTTTTCACCCGAAAGTCTTTTTCGCGGTAGTGATCAATCACCCCCTGCCATTCACCCATGTGGAGGCTCACAACGTAAAATGTAGATATAAGTCTTGTCCTTTACCGTCACTTCTTATTACTTGTTGTGACCACCTACCCGTTCTTTTATAACTTTCTCAGTCAACTTCCTTTCTTCTACCATTCCCAGCACTTTATCGGTCGACTTACTTTCCATCCCTTCAACCGTTTCCATCCATCTTCATTCCTGCATTTAAAAAGCCCAAGGTATATTTTCATTCACTTTGCATAATCCTACATGGTGGTGCTAGAGAATGATGCTCAAGATTAAATGGATCAACCGAGTAAGTAACGAGGAAGTCCTAAGAAGAGTGGGAGAAAAGAGAAGTCTGCTGACAACTCTAAAAAGAAGAAGACTTAATCGGCCATATCTTGAGACATGATGGCCTGATGAAGACTATCGTCGAGTGAAAAGTGAATGGGAAGACTGGAAAAGGCAGGCCTCGTATGAGATACATGGAACAGGTTGTGAAGGATGTAAAAGAGAAGAATTACGTCACAATGAAAAGGTTGACTGATAGAAGAATCAAATGGAAAGCTGCGTCAAACCAATCCTAGGATAGTTGACCAATGATGATGATTGCATTATCCCTGTATTTCGCCACCAAACGTGACCACGTGCCATATTTCGCTTTTCACCATTCTTTTATTTACGCCCCTGCTCAACGGCTCCAGGATTAGTTCGCTTCTACGAGGAAAATGTATGCCATTCGGAAATCGTCCATTTTAGCAGTTATCGCATCTCAGTTCAGCTCCGTGACTAGATGTTCTCAAAATCATTTTCATAGGATACTTATTTTGGATATTCAAAGGAATTCATTCCTCTTCCTTGTATTTCAATCCCTTTAATTTCTCAAATTTATTTTATAACTAAACTGAGTTACTCATCATGTCATAGTTTACTATTCTCTTAAAGCAAAGCAAAGAGTGCAAATGCGGTGATTGAGTGCATTACGTTCACATTTAATCGTATCGCATTTGTAATCTCTATTTTTATGCGTATTCTATTGCTTTTTATGAATTTAATATATTATTGATATATTTGAAACGATTTTATAGTGATAATAGTTTTATTTCACATTATGCTTTCATATCCATCAACGAGTTTGAATAATATCCCAAATACACCATGTTAAGGGGTGGAGAAAAGGGGGAGGAGGGTAAATTCCGTGCCTAGAAAGACAAGAGCGGAGAAAGGCAGAAGAAAAAATGTATGTAAGGTAGGGAAGTTTCCTATATACTTTTCCTTCTCCCTTTCCTCTCTCTCCTTCTTATCTAGGCACGTTATTTCCCTAACTTACCCTTTCCACCGCCCCTTAAGATTACGATTTTGGGATATTTTCTTCGTTATTATGATAGCCGTAGATACGTTCTTAACCATTCGCATTCTTAGTCCTTCTAATATTAATCATGAACTTTGTATGAACTTTCTCATAAATTCAATTATGTAAGTCAAAATTGATTATGCCAATCACAAATATTATTCAATGCTTTTAAAATATTCCCAAAATTTGACAAAAGTCACGTGACCTGAAATGCCTTTTGAGGTCACTGCACGGTATAGGTTCCATACTGCTAGGAAAATAGACGTTTATTTTATAAGAAAACGAAGCGAATATATTGTTTTTAGGTTTTTAGCCGTCTCTTGATTGACTGAAAAGGGATTTAAACAAACAGAATCCAACAACTACCTTCAGTTGACTCCCTTAAGGTGGCATATCCTTCTTTAAAAACAGCGATTGCTTTGTCATAGCAGAGATTGTCAGAATGAAGAAAAAAACAGGACACTATGTAGGTATAATATAATTTGTGGCTGATTTTCTCACTGGGATCCATATCATTTAAATAAAAAATCAAATTACATTCGTTTATTGCATTAAACAAATGAGATAAATACTCGATTTTCCGCCAAGTATACAGTAAACAAATTACCTCCACGCACAAAAATAAAAAAACCCCATAGTGATACCGTGCTGTGACGTTAAGCGATGACGTCATGTTTTTAAGCTGCCGAAAAGGTACAACTTTTAAAGAATCATATTTGTTACAGAACTTAATTCTTCAGCGAAATTTTCACCAAGCACATTCAGTGCATTTTCCCCTTTGATATCAGTTCTTGCATTTACATATGTATCTATTATACAAATGATATAAGTGTATATATATTTCAATCGCCGGTGTCGATATATTTTTAAATATTTTAGCTCCTCCTCTTGGTAGGGTAGGCGGCAGTCTTAAGTTTTGGGGTGAAGTCTTGAAAACGTTTTAGTGAACACAAGGGTAAGGGTGTGGGTTTAAGGGAGGAAGCTGGGAAGGTACAGGATTTGAATTGTTGATGTTCTTCGGAAAGAGGTTCCCTCATAATGCCTTTCCTTTCCTCCACAGGGGTCGACCGTCTCTGCAGTGGGAATTAAGACGCAGCATCTGGTTGGCTCTGTAGCAAAGGGGGAGGAAAAGTCACGTGACTACGCTCCGTTTCAGGTATTTTAAAGAGTTCTGTGACAAAACCCTCGGGTCTCAGTACCTTTTACGTCGTGTGAGGTTTTATATTTAAGTATCGGTACGGCGTGACTCTTGTCGTGAATGTACGCGAAGGGTAGTGACGGGCACCTCGAACAAAAAAGACTAACAGGCTTAAACGCTTAAAACGTTTTAATAACACTTTTTTTTTCTCCATTCGAGTCGAAAAGAACGTGAGCAAAGTTCTTTTATGGAGTGGAGAGGGTTTTTTGATTGCTTTAATATAACGATCATTTTCTTTTACCAGTGATCTGTCTTGGTGGCATATTGCACTTTTTTTCTAATTTTAAATTGATTGCAAACACATATGCTTGTTCCTTTTCGTTTGCTAGGCCGATGCTCTGGTTTATATAGCGGGAGGTTTTGCTATATAACTTGGCTATATAAGTGTATTTCGCTATTGAGTTGGCAGCTGATCAATCGCCTGGCAGATCCCCTGCCAGAGAAGCATATTTTCGTAAATTTCATAATTTTCATTTGCTCCTGGAAGAGCCTCCTGCTTTTATTTGGAAATCAGGTCACCAGCAACCGGTCTCCCGAAGACTGTGAGACCTCAGGATACTGCAGTGTGATGGAGATCACTGGCGACCAAGACTAGGGCCTAAATCCGAAACTGGACCCCATGTGATTCCTCAGAAACCGCAGAGGTTTTATATTTGGGGACAGGAAGGAGCCTACATAGATGAAAATTGCAACGAATGCTCTGATGAATCATTTTAAAACTGTTCAGATAGTTATTATGAAGATAGAATGGCATGCAATTTTATTGCCGTTGGTTCTTTCTGCGCAATTCTTTAAATCGGAGATGGCCAAATTCAATTAATTTTTCAATCACTTTGAAATCCATTGGGCTAACCGTAGCCGTGCCTAAAGCAAACACCACCCTTGTGTATATTGTGAGAAAACTTGCCACCCTGCTTACTTGGAAATATATAGCATTATAATGAAAATATAAATCAATACCATTCATGAAATAAGAGCATTTTGATACATTTAATATAAATGTCTTCAATACGACCCATGCACTAGTATTTCTTATGCATCATTATGAGGAAGTGCATATTGTTTACAATGTTATGATTTTCGAAATGTTAGCATCTTATTTTTAACAGAAACTTTTAAGATAACCAATGCTCTTTTTCCCCTTTTCATAAGTTACAGATTATTGATGATGAATGATTATATTTAGTGATAATTGTTATTAGCTACAATAGTTATTAGCTGCGTGAAATTACTGGTATGTATTATAGAATGAAATTCTATTTCCGATATGATCGGGGATATTTAACCCTAGAGCTAAAAACTATTCATAATATAGATAACATATTCATTATTTATAGATAACAGATATCAGAATATGGAATATGCAGCAATCTGGGGGATGCCGACTTTGTATGTACAGTGCACACATTGCACCAGTGTTTGGTACGGCCCTTGGACTATCTAAAGGGGTTACCCTCATGCTACACCCTAGACTTTACAGAATATATGTTTACTGTAAATTTTGTTTTTAATTCTGAGGATAAAAGTAGTTTTAGGGGAAGTGATCTTTCTTTTTTTCCCTCCGAAAAAAGGAAACGCTGGTTTTTATTTCACCTCTCTCCGAGAAAAAAGCATTTTTGCTGTCCCCTCGCAATTTTACACCCCGTTTCCACAATTTATCGGACTGGGCGATATCCTATCTGTCATGGCCAAGAGTGATATAGGATTCCGTCGTCCTGACGGCGCAGAGGGAGAAATAAAAGAAGGGAAATGTCCGCAGCGCACCGGAATAGATAGGATTTTGTTTTCCTATTATTCTTCTTTCTGTTACGAAAACCATCAATGACCTGATGTGTCCTTCGATCCGAGAGCCGCATCGTTTTACCTTCTCGTAGCGCATCGTTTTACCTCCCACTTCCTTTTATCCTGTTTCCTATTGTCTCTGAGTCGGGTCATCTTTGCTGAAGTATGTGCGGAGAATTACTTTATTTTTAATAATGTGTTAGCATGAACTTGAGCAAAATTCAATTCCAAGTTCATATCCTTCCTTTATTACTTCACAGGGGAAATGAATTTTTTTTTAACAGTACAGGTATCCTTCGTCAACCGCGGTTTTTTATACCGCGGCCCTTGGTTATCCGTGGTCAACGGTTTGTGCAGTACTTTTCTCTACCGCGCTATTTTCCTTGCGCATGCGCGGTTCCGACTAATCTGATGCATTTTTTAATATTCAAAACTGTCACTGTTGATTTTGTACACAGATACGCGCACTAGTGCTAAAATGAAGGAATGAAATTTGCTTTGAAAAAAATCAAGTGACTTGAACGGGATTCGAACCTGTATCTCCCAGTTGCCGATTAGTAACACCAATAAGCCATCTTCCTTCAAGGGAATTTCGAACTAATCGAATGCCTTTAGTTCCAAACTTTCAACACATATGGCGGTTGTGCTGTTTTGTTTTTCTACGCGCATATCAGCTACGGTGCCCAAGATCACCACCTAATAGTGGGAAGGGAATACTTGTACGTTTATATAAATGTATGCCATTTGAGAAAAAAATAACATTACTGAAATCTTAACTGAAGTTTGAATATGACACCTTACCCCTGATTTGCCGTATACTTCGTAGTTTACCAGCACGGTGTTGTAAACCGCAAGGTTTTTCAAGAACTTAACCGCCGCCGTTAACGAGGGATACCTACCTGTATTCAAGGATAGGATAAAAAAATATTTTTCAGATTCAACAATAGCTGCAGTCGGGGGTTTTAGGCTTTCTTCTGGCTAAGGATATTTAGCGATATCTAACCTAAGATTCTAATCCTAGAAAAAACACACCACCCTTACCCTGAGCGAGATTCAAAGCCGCAATCTTCCAAGTAATTATGTTAGTTAATTTCTAGGTTAACAACTCGTTTCAGTGTAACCAAAATTACGGTAAAATTAGTGTTTTGTTGAGTAAAGTCTTCTAAGGTAGGGTTTTCCAATCGCTTGGATGGTTAATTAATGGGACTTCAGAACCAACAGGGTCGGACTTAAATTTGTTAAAGACGTTTTCCTCCCTTGCCTACTACAAGAATACCGTCTGCAATACATGTATTACTCAGCTTACGCGCGAAAAGTACAAAAATAATTTCTCCTTGTCTCTAGGTAAGACTTGTTTCTTATGAGGATGGAATGGAGGATGGAAGGAGAGGATAGTTCACAAGAAGGTTGAGAGCCCTTAGTCTAGGGTATAGCGAATGGTAAGAATAGAAACAGGAGTCGTGTAACTTATGCTAGACACGAATCCCAGACAGGATACATATTTTGCATACTACCAAACCTGACAAACGAACGATCTATCGCCGGAAGGGGGCTGAATTTCCAGCCAGATATTTACTGGAAACTTGCAAAGCTCTTTTAAGTCCATTATATGTTTCACTTATTTCAGGACTGAAAATCGAACCAATTGCCGCTAACTCAAAATTTCATCGTAAAATAGTTTTAGCCATCTGCGTCCGGTTCGATTTTCTGTTCTGAAAACCAAAATATGCATTCAAGAATTGAAAACTAGCCGCGAAAAACCTTAACGAAGTTACCTGCTCTCTCGGGATTCAATTGGAATAATCCCTTAAAGATTGGGAAATGTTTTCAATAATTTACTGAAAATATCCGCAACAACTTTTATTTTTACCGACCTTTGCTTAAAAACCATGGAAAGTTCTATCTCACCAAACGTATCCTAAAATATCAATTGTCACACTTTGTGTTTGAGTTATCACATTTCCTACACGGAAGATTGAACTGGAATGGATGAAGTTGAAGAGTATAAAATATCAACCATCGGTTCACATCAGTGAACCGATCAGTGGATCACAACCCTCAGTTCCGTTTCATTCGATCCGATCGATAGGATTTAATCAGAGGGACAGAGAACGAACGGGAGGAGATGACCGGTTCCCTTCGGAGTGAGTGACTTACCTTCCGACCTCTGACTGGATCTCTTGTCACCTTTCCCCATCTTCGTCAACAGCGGCAACTCTTCGGTTCTCTGATGCACACGACCACTCTATCACACCTTCCTCTTTCTTCTTGCACTCTATCACTCCTCCCTCTCGCTCTCCTTCTCCTCTTTCACTCTCCTTTCGACTCTTTCCTTCCTTGCCTCAACACCCACAACACGACACACGATCACAATCTCATGAACCACTCCTTCCAGCCTTCTCCCCGCACTCTCCTCTTCAGATCTCCCTCACCGTTGCCTCCCCTGTCAAAGGGGTCCCGTATCCGCCCCTGCCCCTTTCTGCAGTCGCCCCTTCCTCCTCGCTCCCCTGCCTTCACCGCAGCTTGCCCCCACTTCGCCCCACCTCGCCTTCCTTCCTCGCGCCGTTCCGCTCTCCCGGGAACATCTGCAAGTGGAGAGAAAACGGAAAATTGCATCAGTATTTATACGGAAGAACATTAACGACGGTCCACTCTTGACCAAAAGTATTATGTGCACAGGAGCTTGAAGGGTTTTGATGATGTAATGAAAAGGCCCGGAGAAAATTAAATCATACTTTTTTCTTCGTTTAGTTTTTGATCGATGTATTTCTGTACATTTAACAACTTTATGTTATATTTTAGCATTTTAATTACAAATGTAATGCTAAAAGTTCCTCTTCATTTACGTGCTCAAGAATCACAGTTTTACGTATTCCAGATTCACAAAGACCGTTTTTTTGTTCGTAGAATTTAAAAGTTTATTTTCCATATACCCGTAAGCCTATGGGATTCAAATTGTTACATTTGGCAAAACAAAAATCTTTTGATATTTTTTAAATAAATTTCAGAAATGTATCTTCCCAAGAAAAAATTCTCTTATAATTTTCATCAGAGGAGTGTTTCTCGGTCCATGTGGTCGAAAAAATGCTAACTTAATCTCGTTACAATACTTGCATATCCTAACGTTATGCTATATCAACGTCCAATCAATTCTTTTGTATTATTTTATATTTTTAAGGGTCAGAATGAGATGCGTCAGCGCTATTTGTTGCTGGGAAGGCCGTGTGACGACGACTCATTCACCCCATGTCCAATGTCTTTTTAAGAGGCGTCCAACTTTTGGAGGTGCCTGTTTAGGTAGGTTGGACTGTAGTAAATTGCGTCGCATAGGAAAGTCGGGTAATTAGACAGAGGAAGCAATTGGTTAGGGAACGAAATAAGGATGTGGAGAAACCCGGCGTCGGAATTAGGCTATTCTTTTCGAAAGGCGCCGAGGACACTATGGTTTAACGTCCCACCCGATGGACAGATTACTGCACTCAAAGTCCTTACTGCAAAGCACGCATGTGGTGACATTTGCATCAATGAAAAATATCTGCCACTGCCGGGATTGAAACCCGGGCACTTGGGATGGGGCACCAATACTTTAGCCACCACACCAACCAGATACCCGGGAAATTATATCAATATCCTTTATCAGGGTATTTGGTAATCATCAACACTGACATTGAGCGACACAGAATAATTTCTAGTGAATATATTGTACAAATAACCGGCCTCAAAAGGATGCAAAACCAATGATATTGAAACCCTTCCGGGTTAAGAAATCTGTTTCTGGAGCCATTTTGTATTATTTGGATATATGAATAGGCGTTCACTTGATTAACTCATGTGTCAACAACCCACTTATTAGCGTGATATGCATATACCACATAATGCTGATTATCTTATTTTCACTTCTAATTCCCATTCGTAAGGCCCCGTCAATTTTATATGGTCCAGTGTAAATTACATAACTCTGCCATAATGATCCCTTTTTGGTGAATAATTAAACGGATAAGCTTCATATAAGCCTTATTCATTTCTTAATACTGTGGAGTATATACCAATCATTATTTTTACGGAGAATAATGCATTTTACTTCAACGTGAAAGTAGGGAGAAAATCGTACAATCGTAAAAGAACGTAGAAAATAGTAAAATTTTACTTCAACAACCCAACATGGGGCTAAATCACATATTTCGGGAGGGAGAAATGTTGAATGTGCGATAATTTCACATAGTTTTACTGATAGCGATGTAATTGGAAAAAGTACGGACATACCGCCAAAATAAAACATTGCTAAACATTGATATATTAATGGTGGAGCGAACCAAAGATGGGTGGTGCGGGCCGCAATCGGCGGCCAGGAGGACTATTTTTGAAACAGCCGGGATTATTTAGCGTAAGCAACCAAAGAGGACATTACCTCGTCGCCACCTGGGAACTGCTAATCAAAGGGTCACGGGTTCGAGTCCCGCCTAGGTGGGTTTTTCTCCACATGGATGTTTGTAAAGCTCTGATGGTTCAACCCCTGGGAAACCTGGTGACAGGCAAATGCCTATTGGGATCCCAGTGGCATATGGACCAAGAAAATAGTCCATATGCCAAAAACAAATTTGAATATATTGACTTTCCGCACTCCATTTATGTGCTCTGATGGCACAACCGATTGCAGTTTGATAGAGGAGGAGGAGAGATATAAGGCAATAGATTGTGAATAAATATTTGCGGCAAAAAATACATAGAGAAATATAGATGAATTTATTTATTTATTTATTTAACATGAAATCCAAAAACAGCCAACGAGACCTTTACATTTGTGTGCGGTACAAACACAAATGGTTCGCAAAAACCTCGATAGAACTGTTATCTAGTCGGAGGTATCAGTTAATAAATCAAGTGACAAACAAATAAATAAAGAACAACGAGTTAAGAAAACAACGAATTTATTGGCTCAGGAAACAAATTGCCACCGAGAATTATCAAGGGGAGAGGTAATATAATAGGGAGTTATAGGGAGGAGTACCAGTGGGGAACACAGAAATAACACAAGGAGAGAGGACTGGGGGATCGAACTGGAGTTCGATCATCCTTCTTCTCAGGGTTCTTCACTTCTGCCGGAAGCGGTCTAGGGTGCAGGACGAGGAGCGAGAAGCTGCGTTTGAGGTTGAGCGGTGGAGAGCTATACCAAACACAGCACCCGTTTACGGACTGCGCGGCTGTTTGAAGGGCCGGACCCATTACAACGTGGGTTCGGGGCCCGGCACTCCCACGACTCGGTCGCGGTGAAGCACTGTCCCGATGAGCAAGGTCGATGCCGCTGCCCTTGCGCCCGACCTCGACAGGAGGCAGAGAACGAAGCCACCTACCGGCTCCTCATTGCGCGTGGGTCTTGGGACGTCCTTGAAGGACAGCTCACCATTTTGGGGCATTCGAGTTTGTATCTCATCACTCCTTGTTTACCAATCCGAGTTAATCCCGACTGGTTCAAATACATATTCCCAGGAGAGAGGGGGGGATAGTTCTCCTAGCATGTAATTGAAAGAATACCACTGCAGTCCTCAATATAGTTGTCCTTCTCTAGAACAATGCGACATCTGAGATCCTGTACGATAGGAATCAATCTGAAATATTGCCACTGTACCACGGAATGATGGCTCTTATAGGTGTGCAGAAGGGTGGTCTGGAGGCAACAAAGGGAATGTCAAGAAGGGCTTGAGGCGAATCACTTCTCCTGTCCGTTCCCTAACCCTGGAGGTCGGAGCTGGATCGCATAGTCGGACAAATGAGCGGCGTCCCTTTTCCCCTTTCCTGACGTGTGCAAATCCGTCCGGGCCAATCTCCCCTAGTTGGTCTGCCGCGCTTGAAGCGGCAGAGATTGTTGCAAATGGAGCTGAGGTCGGAAGTGTTGGTTTGCGGATGGGAGGCGAGAGAGGATGAAACAGAAATACGTGGACTGAGGGGGAGGGGAGAACGTAGGGGAGAGGAGTGCCCATGGGATGACATCCTGAAACCCTTCTCATAAGCCTTCTCCACCCTCCCTACTCGCATTCCGGAACTGTTATGCTTTCGCCGTCATCTACCCATTTCACGGATGAGAGCACGGAAATGTATTAGTCATATCCGATTCAGAAGTATGATTCTCGGCGACGAATCGAAATATCCGATAGATACACGGTATACGCATGAAAACATTAATACTACAGTAGTGACGCGAATTAGCGGGGCATGACTGTATCTGACTGTGTCCTGGACCAATATGGACTTGAGTATTTTTGAACAGATCATGTAAGTATATATTTGAATGATCGCCAAGTAGTGAACTGTGAATTTAAAATACTAATCTTGCATTTTCACTACAAAAAGGAACGATAATCAAAATTTTCTCCATCCCGCACACAAAGATGAGGGAAACATTGTAAAATTATTCCTCTTCTCCTATCCTATTCTCTTTTGTGGATCAAAAATGAATTTGTTGTCGAGGGAATAGACGTTCAAACAATGATTGGAGTGGGAAGTTGTCATCACAGCCTGCCGTAATCGGTAGAAAGACTAATATTAAAAATGGTAACCAACATCGCATAAATCTTAGTCGAGTTTCATATATGCATGAACGATTGAAAAACCTATATATGTTACACCACACTTTAATTCAAACACGACTCCTTTTTAAATCTTCAGGTGAAGATGTAACTCAGTTTTCGAAACTTACCGTGCTTAATTTAAAAAAATTAAAAATAAATCAGTGTTTAAAATTGTTTCGCAATGATGCCATTTCACAAAGTGAAGAATGAGGTGTTTTGAACCATCTCAGTCTATTTTAAAGGGGGTTAAGCCGGATTAAAAAGAGGGTGGGCGAGCTTGAGAGAACTTTATTCTTCACCACGATACCAAAAGAGCCTATCCAAATCGTGAATCCTTGCCTTGCCCATACGTTGGCAAAGTACGGCTCACGAGCCATTATTGGCTCTTTGGGTACGTAATGGCGATTCAAAAGACACATTGAAAATGAGATTAAACCTATCGTAGTTACATTTAAGAAGGACGATATTTAAATTCACATATTCCAATATATACGTGCCTATATTGGACTTAGCAAATGAAACTATCATATTTTCAGTCACTGATTCCGAATGGAATTCCTTTGATGAATAAAAAACACTATTAACAAACTAGGCATTAATAAATTTTCTCAGGAAATGCAAGATCACTGCTCAACAAAACCTACGAGAGCAATCTTTAATTTATTAATTTTATTTAAATAGATATGTATTAAGTACTATCACTTGTCGTATGGTAAATAGTATTAAGTGTCATGTTTTGAAAATTAGATGCATGATGATGAATGAAAAAAGACTAATTGATATGATCACCCTACGCTAAAAATAGCCGACCAAAGTTTCGGCAACTCCGTGTCATAGTCAAGCTGACAATGCACCTCCTTGACTAACACCAATGACAGTTACAATCAAGTGTCGAAACCTTAATCGGTTTTAAAAATATCGTGTGTAAATAGTAATTAGTATTTTTTCATTCACCTATGCATATTAGTTGTAACCTTAATTTTTTTGGTATGAATAACGTAAAATGGCTCTCGAAAACATTAATGCCATCGTAAGGGATAGATTTGGCACCTCCGTCTTAAAAGACTGCTGACCCCTGGCCAAGACGCTCGGCTAGTAGTGAAGCGCATACTGTCGGTTTCAGCTACTTGTTGAGCGAACTTGGAAGCCATCCCCTACGTCATCACTACGTCACGAGCAAGCGTGCTTCTGAAAATTACGCAAGGCGATTTGCATTTAACGCGGGCTTGTCCGGGAGGGGACGAGGCGGAGATGACTGCCACCATTGAGGGAGAAGGCTTTCCGAGTGTCTGCAGCCACTCCCGTTCAGGAAGAAAAAAAGGGGCAAGGTCGATTAAGGGATGAGAATCGCCCGTCAAATGCATGCTTTAGGCGTCACCGGCTCTAGGTTTATCGCGGCATTGGAGCAACTTTCGACAAGCCTTGCGTTCCAGTCATCTCCAACTAGCTTAGACAGCTCTGACACTAAAGTCTTCCATTCAACTCTACGTTGCGTAGCGTCTCATATCACTCACGTCAATCAAGCAATTATGAGACCACTTTAGTCCCTCCTGCTCCCCAAAACTATCAGCTATTTCTGCAACACTCGAGAGGCCAATGAGAACGAGGACCGAAAAGTGTTATAGGTTAACATGGAAAGAAGTGGGAAATAAACTACCCAACAGAGAGGAATAGCATAAGGAATAGGTGAATTGGGGTTAACATAGTGCATAGAATAGTAGAGATAATGTATTAAATCCTATTCTAACCGTTAGATAACCGCAAATTACTCAATTTCTGCAGTTCCGACTGAATGTGCGATTTATGGATTGCCATACCATTACTTCCTCATTACAGAATTTCCATTCCCCAGAATTTTCCTTTCCCTTTGCAGTTCATCATTCAATTTGTATCTCTTCATCTCACCTATTTACCTTCCAAGAAATGGCGAGGAGTTAAAATTTTTATACATGAAGATAATTAAAAACCAGTGAAATCGAAGTAATGTATTATTATGACGAGAAGAATAGGAGAAGAAGTTTTGCTTATCTGAAACTCTTTATTTGTTCAATTACTTAAAAGAAAGCTATTCATTAGTAAAATTTTACTAAAGTTTTTTTCTAAGCGATCTCCAATGCATTTAAAGTTAAGAAGCTTAATAGTGCATTGAATTAAATATAAAAATATCTAGAACCGTGATTGATGATAAACCCATTCTAAAGGATTTAAAAAATCCTTCAGCAAGCGTCAATTTACACAGTGACTTTCACTGTGTGAATTGACGCAATTGACACAAATATTGAACTGTAGGTACTAAACCAGAGCATCCCTTGATGGAGGAATATATTCCAGCAGAGGAAACCTCGGGTAATTACAGCCTAGAAAGAATCTAAAGACTGGAGTTCAGAAGGAGTATGAAAGGAGAAAGCCCATCCCCAGTGTAAGTTAATTACCAACGATAGGAACCCTTAAAAGGTTCAAAGTTTAGCGTCATCTCCAGCAGCTAGTGCGCTGAACTTTCAAGTACCCTGTCCGACATGATAAGGTTAAGTCTCGCAAGAAGTTACTAAGGCGTTTGCGTCGAGATCAAAGCGATTTCAAGTCGTATACTTTAAGCATCACCCGCCTCCTATCCAATGCTCCGCTTGACACCTCAGACGCTCATCAATTAGTAACCATATAAGCAGTCTCTGATTCAGTCCCACGATCGCTCGTCTTCTTGCGTGGTAGTTTAATTTTCGTTCACGATGTCAAATCAAACCATCATATCTTCGCTTAACACCACTAAAGCGCAGAGAAAATTATTCCACGTAAATTACGTCTGATTAATGTTTACTTTTCGACCGGTATTTCGTCATTATCGCCTGTAAAGTTTAACTCTGCTCTTCTACTCAGATAAAGTCACCTTACTTTTGTGTGTCACGTTGTTTTAATCTGTTTTAAGCCCTGTACTGCTTGTACCATGTGTCTAATACCAAGGTTTTCCTTTATCATCCCATCCACTCTGTTTCCTCTCCATGATCAAGATTCTTGCCATCATGTCGCTTTAATTTTAGACTTTATTACTTCGAACTTCACTTCCAACATTAATCATTGTTGAAAATAATTTCCTCATCTTTGGGCCTCTAATGGAATGATACTCACTGATTCTCAAAAGGGTTTTTTCAGCATGGTGCCAGGTAATATTGCACCGTTTCAAAGGTGTAGTATTTCCTTCTCATGCTCACAGTAAACATATCAGTTATGGTATTTATTCCACCGGGTTTGTTTGCATAGCATTGCCTTTTGCCATTTTACATCTCCAATTCACTGTATTAACTGACGAATACAGGACGGGTAATTCTCTATCTTATTTTCAATTTGTCTGTAGTTTCATTGTTGTTATGCACCAAATTTCTTTTGAATCTGAGATGGTGAAGCTCGGCCCAATTGTTGATTTAATGGAATAACTCGGTATTGGTATGACGCTGCGCTATCCACTTGAGCTCCCATGCTACTTGCATACGAGCTTTCCATATTTTCTTTTAATTTTCTTTTTAATTCTGCAAATATGTTCCTTTATTTTTATTTGATTTTATACACTTCTATATTTTTAACTGCTTTTTTTTCTTTTTCTTTTACTGTTGCTTGCATTACTAAATGCATCGATATGAAATATAGTCTGCAAGTTTCCACTTCACACGAACAACACTCACACATTACAACATAATCCCCCGGTATGTGCGCATTTTCAATGTTAACTGACCGGTAGTGGTGAGTTTCGCTCACCGGAACGGTGCTTCTGTGCACCTTCGGCGCAGTTACTACAGGAACGGCTATCCACTCGATTTCCTATGAGCTAATCTTTTCATACTCACTACCCTCAGTCACGTCTCTCAGAATACCCTCGGCATTGATTACCATTTCCATCCACTCGTTCTGCCTTCCTCTAATCTCATCAATCGAATTTTTTCTCTCCTTCCATTTCTAGCACTTCCTCTTTCGTATTCCTTTACACCCACCTTCCTTTCTCCATCCTTCCCCATAACCACATCCCGAAAGCCCTAAGTCTATTTCCATCTCCCCACTGATGTTTTTCATTCTCTATAATAGTCCTTTAATTAGTCTTTTTTTTACATCTCTTAAGCATCAAGCTTAGCTCAACTTTTAGTTCTCTTCTATAAGCTCTCCACGATTTTTTTGCCACCTTGATTCTGATTCCAGGTTCAACGATTCTATCTTTAGCTATGAGTAAAATGATAAGACGAAACCCAATATCTTCTCTCCCATAGTTTTACTAGTTACCAATTACTAGTTACACTAAGTAGTTACCTTCACCAGTAGTTTCACGTATATTTTACATGCATTAACGACCATAGCTTAGCTCGCCTCTGCGAGCAAACATAAGGAGATCGGGTTGGTGAGGTGGCTAGAGTACTGGCCTCCCATCCCGAGGACCCTGGTTCGATTCCTGGCAGTTGCGTATTTTACAGTGGAAAACCGGTCCTTACTGGAGTGCTTAGTGGAGGGTATTTCAGGTACATTACTCCGTCCGTCGGATGAGACGTTAAGCCGCGGTCCCCTTGGCGCCTGTCGTTAAGAGTAGGCTAATGCCGACGCTGGGTTTCTCTCCATCCTTCCTCCATTATCTGAAATGTTTCTACCATTACGTAATTACCTACCTATTCTAAATGGCGCAAATGACCTCAGCTGTCGGTCGCCTTTCCTGAACAACTAACAAACTAGCAAGCGCATAATTTTGCCAACATGATTCTCCTTTGAAATTCAAACTAATGAAGCTGCTCTTTTTAATTTCGAATAAAATAATGAGACCATATACCTCATTGTTTTCCTCCCTTCCGTTCCCAGCACTTTTTTGTTTGCGTGAAAAACGTTTTTCGTTTGTCTCTTGTCGTGAAAAGAGTTCATCGGGAATGAATCACCGTAATTTTCTTCAAATCCAAATCCCTTTCAGGGATATGTCCCTGGCGCATTTTCCCCTTCCATCCTTGGAACACCACTGTCTCCATTCGGCATTCTGCCTTTAAGCCCCTTCTCCAAGCACCGTTACCCCACAGAAACCCCGTTCCAGCTTCCTTTCCTTTCTTTGAGCCGAGACCGACGCAAACCCTTTAGGGTCATCCCTCAAGGCCTCGACCCCTCTCGCCAGAGTGCCCGCTGTCGAAGACAAACGCTCAACTCTCCCCCCCCCCCTCCTCTCCCATCCATCTCTCTCCCTCTCGCTTTTTCCTCTCCCCCTCAAAAACCTCCGGATACATTCGTCTCCAAGCCCTCCCTTCGCTCATCATCCCTGGCCATTCCTCTTCCCCTCCCGAACGAGTGGACCGCAATGAAGAAACGGAAGAGACTTAGCTCGCTCGCACTTCCAGCGTCCCCCCTTGAGGGTACAGTCCCCAAATGAAGTGTCCCTTAACCGAGCTGACAATTTTTTCTTCGCTTCCCGCTCGCGAGGATGGCTTCGTAGGAATAAATCGTTGGTCCAGAGGACGAATCAGCAGAACTTTCCCTTTTTGTCCAGAGTGAAAGCTAGATTGTTCGCTCGCTAGGAAACATAGGTCCTTAATTTGATTTAAATCACTCATAAAAATTTTTATCCTTGAAGGACAAGTGGGCGGGAAGAACGGCAAAGGAAGGCTTCGCATGAAATATATGGAACAAGTGATGAAGGATGTGGAAGAGAAGAAATACGTAAATGTGAAGCGATTTGCCGATAGAAGAAATCTTTGGAGAGCTGCGTCAAACCAATCCCAGCATTAATGGCTAATGCCGATGATGAAAATTGCTAACCAATCATTATCATTAGATTAATTTGTGTTAACTAATAATTTATTGCCATTCATAGCTTACATTTTACGTGCTCGTAATTGTGTGCTAAATATTTCCCTTGGTGTTTTAGAATTGTGACTCATGGTTTATTGCAACCAGTGTATAAACGGAGTAGTATTTTTTAATTTTTTTCGTGACTGGACGATAGTAAGTGTTCTCTGATTGATGACGCATACCTAAATATGGCCACATACGCTTACGGTGACTTGCAGGATATTATGCAGATGATTTTTCAATTTCCAATTTAATTTTTGGTAACTACGATTACCGCATGGGACTCTCCGAATGTGATATCTTCAAGAAACCACCCAGTTCGGTTGCACATCCGATGATAAGAGTCTTGGGATCCCTGGAACTCCCTCATTCCCTCGCCGATTCTCGAGTTTCCCTTTCCATCCAGCTCTTGCCGTGTTCTTATACTGCGATTTTGTCCGAAAGTGTTTATACCGATTCTTCTTTATAATACAACAAATAAGTAGGAAGGCATACGACTCCGTGATTAAGTTAAAATGCACAAGCTGTACCTTACACTTATTTAAATGAATTCTTGTACACAACCCTCTTGAATCTATATTTGTTAGTTACAACTATTTGTTACAACTATGATTTTAGCTTATGCCTTTTCAGTCCAAATTATCAATAAGATTATGAAAATTTGAAGCAGAAATATGTAAACCTTCAGCAACATTTGATGTTTATAATTTGTCTTCTACAGCGAGTTAAGAAATATTGCATTGAAATCATGCACCAAAGCTGATGAGACCGTATAAACTCAGTGGGCTTTAAGCATCCATTCAGATTTTGAATGGATGTTAAAAACAATAAAGCGACGACATTCCATTCGGAATCACAGGACTGGAAATGGTTAAACAATGGAGAACTCCCATCTTTCCAACTGTGCCCTTTTGAAGAAGCTGCTTTCGCTGATATCAGTGAAAAGGGAATTGTCATCCGGTTAGGGTAAGTTGTGACGGAATATCCCTGCAATATTTTGCGTTACATTTTCTGAGCCACTTATTCCCGACATCGATACTTTCGTCGCAAAAATATATTTACGAATATCGTACTATAAGAAAATATATTCAAACCTTAATGTCAGCAATTATATTCATGTTTTATATAATCAAAAATATATTTACGTTCAGCGTACTATAAGAAAATATATTCAAACTTTAATTTCAGCAATTATATTCATGTTTTATGTAACTTAATGTGTTATACCTATCCGATTTTTGTGAGGAGACAATTTAAAACGAATGGAATTGAAAGAAATATATTTTATTCTTCAAGAAATAAGGACTCATCGATGAAATACCATTTTATCTGGAGTATCGTTCTCAAGAGATTTTAACGTAATCAACATCAGAAATGAATGCCTTTAATAGGATGGTCGATTGCAAAGCAGACATTTAGGTGCACAGAGATTTCTCATTTTTCTTGACGATGTATTTCCTACTAGTGAGGGTCGGTTTAGATGAAGTGTCTCTACTTTGCTATCAATTTAATTTACCTGATAGAAAAAATACTTTGTTATTCCACACAAATTTTATTGCATGGCACGTCCAATGTTTCAGCGTAAAATGTCAAAATTAGGTGAGTACAAGACACATACATACACTTACACTCTAAGGTGGGGATGGTTGTCATTTAGGAATAAAGGGAGGAGGGGGTTAAGTTGGAGTGACTGTCTGTAAGAAGGAGCATAAAGAAGTGGGAAGGAAGGGGGTCGGAGGACCCTCTTGTGAGTGCACATAGGCCTGGAGGATATTGATAATTTAATATCGGGATACGATACTTTTAGCATATCGATATATGACGATAGAGATAACTCATATCGTGACGATAAATATCGTCTTATCGTGCCCCGATAAAATATCGCGATAAAAATCACGATAAAATATCACGATAAATATCGCGATAAAATATCACGGTATCGCGCCCCGATAAAATATCACGATAAATATTGCGATTTAATATTGTGAAAAATATTACGATAAAATATCGTAGTATTGCGCTCCGATAAAATATCGTGTAATCACGTCCGATGAATTATCGTGATGGAACGTCGGAATATCGCGTCGGAAAAAGACAGCCGTTGGATTGGCCTTCGCTTAAGCTGGAGCAAGTAAGTTTGAAAACTTACTATTCTGCTATCTGCTAGTTGAACTAAAATTCTTGAATCTAGTTGAAAATTCTTAGCAGTTCTCTCTTTCAATTTCAGTGGTCTGATAGGTGATGTCTTGATCAAATTTTGGAAGGAACAGAAAAAATTCTGAAGGAACAGAAAAGATTCCTGCGCAACATCACGATAATCCTTCGGGCGTGATTACACGATATTTTATCGGATCGAAATATCACGATATTGTAGCTCAATATTTTTCACGGTATTTTATCGCAATATTTATCGTGATATTTATCGGGGGGCAATATTGCGATTTTTTATGGGGCGATATATCGCGATTTTTATCGACAACCATATATCGTCAATTTTAAAAACTCAAAATCGTATCGCAATATTTTACGATATATCGATATATCGCCCAGGATTAGGTTCACATACTTGGTAAATAGGAGGATATATAGAATCTGAGAGTTTGAGGCGTAAAAAAATTCATAGACAAAGCCGTAACCATTACGAACACGTTTTGATGATTTCAAGCATTTTTAAGGCATCAACTCTTGGGCCTTTCTTTTAAAAGTACAAATTGTCAGGAACAAAAGCTATCTTATATTCATTTTCTATTAAATATTTCCAGAATATGAAAGATGCATTTTTGTTTTTATATCAGGGCTGGTGCTTCTTCACTCGCTTTTGGAATTTTTTCCCCGTCTGTCCAAATATACTGCTTTCCATTCACATCGCAACTTATACGGTCGTTCTCAAAAATAAAAAGTCTTGTCGAATAACAAAGTATATTTTTCTGAGTTTAATACGAGTTCAAAATTCCGCCAAAACACGCCTAAAAACACTATTTATATTTTTTCCCAAACAGCTCCATCCCTACAACCATTGTATCTTAAGATGAAAAAAAATTTTCAACCTCTCTCTCTCTCTTATATTATTTCAAGTGACCTCTCTTTCCCACTTTAGTCCTCTAATACCAGGCATTCCAACTTGGATAGCGACCGTCAGGATCCAATTGCCCAAAATTAATAGTTCCATTCACCTACTCCACCTTCTCCTAATTTCTGCCATCAACTTTCCTCTCCCCCTCCCCCCCACCATCCTCTGGACCTAGTCATTTGTCCTCCTTTCCACCAATCTTACCTTTTTCGCATTCTCTTCCACACTCCCTTAGAGGCCTTTAATTTATTTTCCTAGCCTGACCCAGGAGTCAAGGCATCGGATCGATGAATCGCCACGCTCCATGACAAAATCTTCACCAGCGTTTCCTTTAGATATTTCTTCATGATCCTCACCGTAAGTAGCAAGAGCAGTCTTGGAATTTTAGGGGCTCCAAAGGTTATCGTTATATCGTACCGTTTAGTGTCGATTCTAATAGAAACATAACATATATGCCTTGTGCGCGATGGAAATCCGCATTCTTTGCGTTGCCGGGCCAGTGAGTTACAAATTGGTCTACTAAGACCATGGCTCTCAAGGAATTAATTCATGAGAAAATTTACAAAAATTATTATCCAGGAAATTCAAATTGGATTAGACAGATTTATATTTTTGGGCTTATCTTTATTGTTTGATTATTTATTTTGGGACCCATTTCAATTGGTTGAGTATCAGTAAATTGATCATTTCACGAATTAGACGATGTCATTATATTTCGAAACCTGGGTCAGAAGTTGAACTGTTTATTATGCCAAATTGCCAAATGAGATGATGCCAAAAAGCCCCCTGCGGCATTGTATTAAGGAATTTTGACTTAAATGCCATGTTAGAGGGTTAAGCCTGACGTATCTATATCTATTGTAAGAGTGTCAGTTGTAATATTTTATGCTTTGGATTCGTGTTTTTATTATTACTTGTGAAGCTCTTGATTCATTGAAGGATTTTTTTAAAATCATTGCTGGAAACGCTTTGATTGGCTACCTGGTTACGAGTGTTTTTTTAAAGAATAGGAGGATGGTAGGAGGACTAGGTAGAGGGAACGCAAGAAATAACGTTGGCATTTAGTTAGCTGTATTCTTTCGTTCCCATGGACTACAGAATTGACAAAGGACGATCAGAAGCTCTAACGTTTGGTATAAGGTTTCGGGAAACTCATGGATATAGATGTCGTTGCTTTTCGTATTACCTGCACTGACTACCGTGATGGATTTCATATACAGCAAACTCCCGATTATCCGTGCGCACATCATTCGGACTGCGGATTATCCGCGCATCGCCAATTTATTTAGTGTATCGGTAGTGGTCTCAAAGGTAAATAATCTTTTGTTATTTTCCTCCAATCATGGCTTCCACTACGGCCCTACCGACTGGACCGATGTCTTACGGGGATCGGGTTGGTGTGGTGGCTGGAGTACTGGCCTCCCATCCCGAGGGCCCGGTTCGATTCCCGGCAGTGGCGGATTTTTCAGCAGAAAACCGGTCCCCACTTGAGTGCCTTGTGGAGGGCATTTCAAGTTCAGTACTCCGTCCGTCGGATGGGACATTAAGCCGTGGTTCCCTTGGCGCCTTTCGTTTAGAGTAGGCTAATGCCGACGCCAGGTTTCTCTCCACTCTTCCTCCGCTCCCTGAAAACTCCTACCATTACCCAATTTTCCACCTATCATAAATGGCTCAAATTAGATCAGCTTGGTCGGTCGTCTCCCCTGAATAACCAACCAACGGCCATGTCAGAACTATTCGGTTTTTATGTACGGAAGCAAGGGTCGAACTATAGACAAGGCAAGAAAAAATACATACTATTCTCTGAGAAATCTCTTTTTTTCCTCTGATAAATTGGACGTCGCAGTTTATACGGGCCAAAATTACCAAAATATAGAATTAATCGGCAGCATTACGTAATTTAGGAAAGGGTTTTTCAGGATGTCACGGATCGTTATAGGGTGGAGGAGGGGAAAAACAATTGGAAAGCCAACGTTACGTAATATATGGATGGCCCCTCTCTATCCTTACACATAGAAACTTCTCCACTTTCTGACCATGATATTAAATCTCTCTTACGAGCGAACGCCTCATTCGCTCAAGCAACTATCTACATCTACGCGATACCCTGCAAGCCAACGCGAGGGTGTTAAGGCAGGGGGTGAAGATCACCAAGCATGCTCTATTGACATGCAACAAGCAACTATAGGGTCTCATACAACTAGATTGTTAGTATCTATAGTATTTAAGGGATTAACTAATTCGAGCTTCATCAGGTGCTAACATGATAGGAATCCGTAAAGATACCGTACTCACTAGTAGAATAGTTTAAGGAAACGTGTTATCATAGACTATGCAAACAAACCAAACAATGGCCTCAGCTGTCGGTCGCCTCCCCTGAATAGCCAACAAACCGATGTCTTACGCCAGGCTTCGTGCCGCCAACCAAGGCTTGCGGACATTAAATTGCGGCCGGGACAGCTCTACAGGATTCTTATTTGTCATAAAATGCTATTATATACAGCGAGGATCTTTTCATTGGCAGATTGCTTTTGTTTCTTAGGGAGTTTATTTATTTGGCGGCGCACCGCAGAGAAATGAATCCGGAAAGAACCAAACTACGGATTATCCGTGTTTTCCGATTATCCCGATTGCACCCTTTACCAGTCATTAGCATGTAAAATCGGGAGTTTTTCTGTGCCTTTCTTCGCGAAGGATGGTTCACTTCAATGCGAGAAGCGTTATCTATATCTACGACATTTCCTGCAAGCCACCTCGAGGGTGTGTGGCAGCGGGTGCATCCACACCAGGAGCAATGACACAAAAAACAAAAATGAACAACGCCTAACAAATACCACACCTTTAAAAGCAATTAGGGGAAAAAACTACCAAATCCCAATCATGCAGGACACACCCACAAATACCATGCATTACTTGAAATCCGACACCAATTAAATAGATACTCATGCATGAAGAAATATCAAATCCCGGGAATGCTAAGAGCAATGCATGCGAGTATTACATTGATTTGCACATGCAGGAAATAAAAAAAAATATCGACCTACTCTCAATATTACCTCTATAATTATTACTGATTTACGATATGTCTAACGTTATGATCTCGAATCGTAAATGGAAAAAATGACGTTTTAAACCTGTCCGTCCTGCAATCTATCTTCTTAATTTTATTAGAATTATCGAGCCTACTATAATAAGACGCAGCCAGCAATATGTGTATGATTAACGTCATTAATGAAATGTCCCTCCTTAAATTTTCCCAGAAGATTAAGTCTATAGTTCAGCCTACGTTGTGATAGAGATTCTAATCTAAATTCGGCTAACATGCCAGACACACTGCTTTCCCTATCGCAACACCCTTTTACATATCTCGCTGCTCTTCGTTGTACTCGATCTAATTCGTATATTAATCCTGCTTCATAAGGGTCCCATATACTCGCAAAATATTCTAAGTGTGGCCTAACAGTTGAAAAATAGCAACGTTCCTTCACCTTCTCCTCACTTTTCCCTAATATTCTTTTAATAAACCCCAACTTTCTATTTGCTTGACTGAATATTTCCCTGATATATATCCCTCATGATAGATCCTGAGTAAGTGTTACCCCTAAATACTTAACTGATTCCACGTTTATCAATTTCGTACCTTGAATCATATTGTAATCGAGGGTGACAGATCCTAGGGTCTCGAAAGAAGAGCATTACGAGCAAAATCGAATATTGAGAGCGAGGAAGGTGGAAAAACGATCCAATTAAAATCGCTACGAAAAAAAAACTTTCACGGTTAATTAAGGCAAAAGTTTTGGATGGGAAACTTTTTTACGACGGAAGCATAAAAAGTCATCAAATCAGGCTCGAATAATAATGGCAGGAAATTTTGGGAGTGTGCCGAACTTTGACAATATTTTATCAGCTCACCGAGGAAACTTTTACGCCAGCGTAGCAAGATTTAAGTCGAAGGAACGCTTGAAGAGGACTTAACAAGCCTTGTAACTGAAAAAAAATTAAGGATGAAGCGATTCTTTTGGCACGCAACATCTAAGTCGATGAGGCCTAAAGATGTAAAGCACTTGGATTAAACTTTTAGAACTAAAAATCCATAATTGATTCCATGAAAATTTCACAATATTTCAAACAGCTTAATTTACTTGCTCTTTAACGCGTTTATTTCCTATCAATAACTGGAACTGACTATTACTATCACTTAAAAGATGATGAAAATAAAACTCATGTAGCAGTATTCATCAGAGGAGAAGAGGTCAATGCCATTGTTCAAGTTAGGTCGCAAAAACTGGCAGAGGTGATAAGGAACTGTTGTATATGAAGCGGAGTAACCATTGATGAACAAAGTAAGAAAAACATAGCAGTAAAGCCCTGACCAAGAGGAATCCTCCCAAGAAGAAGAATCAAATAATAGATGGAAATAAAGGCGAGGAAGTTAATACACAGTCATAGCTGGGCAAAGTTAATCCAAAAATTAACTTCGTTAATCGTTAAATCGTTTAAAAATGTAACGCGAGTTAAAGTTATCCGTTAAAGTTAAAAATCTATATGAAATTGTGGGCAATTTTGAATTATATGCCACTTAACATTTAGGTATTTTTAATGTCAATGAACGTAATAAGAATTTCGTGGTCAAAAATACTTAATAAACAGTATAGATTAGGTCATGTAGACTTATACACATGAGGTATGGAGTTTCATAGTAATATACCGTTTCCGTCAGTAAAGTTGGACCTGACGCTGTTTGTATTTGATTTTGGAAATAGAAACCTTGGGATGCGCCGCTACCGGTAGATGCGATACCAAAAGATTCACCAATATTTTGCTGGCGTAGTTTTGTGCCATTAGATGGTGAAAAAACTATTGCCAGTCCTATTGACATAAGAAGAACCCACAGCTCTTGAAGAAGCCTTAGGTTTTCGTTTTCCCGCGAGTTAATCCTGCCTTTACTTTTTCTTCAAATTGAACATATTTAGATGCATACGTCTTTTCATGTCTTGTTTATTGTTTTGGGTGGAAACATGAGCCTTGACTGTGTAAATTATGTCTGTAAAAATTACGTAAAAGTCTGATTGCAGTACAAACGCTGAGTTCTCTAGATTGAATTCTCAACACAACTCCTTCAACAAGTATGGCAATCCAGCTGGCTCTGAACAAAAGTAACGGACTTAAATTAACGGAATTAAAAGTTAACGGAAGTTAATAAGACCGTTAATAGTTTTTGGATTTAACTTAAAAGTTAAATCGTTAAGCAATATGTTAACTTCGTTAATTAACGATTAACGGATTAACGCTTTTCTGCCCAGCTATGTACACAGTACCTCAGAGCATACATCTGAAACACGCTTCAATATAGCATAAGACTTGAGCGATAGCAGTAGTAGAGAATTCAAACGTTGAAGGATTGGCAAATGCAGTGCCACAGAAGAATGTTGAATATAAAATGAATCAACCTAGTAGTGAAAACCAAGTGGTCAATAGATAAGCGAAATAAAAGAAAAATCTGATGAAAATTTTGAAAATAAGACAACCTAATAGACGAGGTCTTGAGACATAATAGTCCGGTAAAGAAAATCGTCGAGGGAAAAGTGAATTGCAGGAACGCCAAAGGAAGACCGCGTGGGAGATTAATGGAGACTTTTATATATTATATTAGATATTTTATAAAGCTGGTGAAGAGAGTAAGAGAGGAGGATTTTTGGCACCAGTAGGAAAAGTTTAGTCGCTAGCAAAACCGAGTGGAGAACTTCGTCAAACAATGGTGCTTGATGATAACAGCTCCAAGCGCATTAGGTCAAGTATTGACTTTAGCAAATATATATAATAAATATATAAAAAATTTTATATATTAACAAATATATAAAATAGCATAGTGGCACTGCACCTAGATGTTATGCACTTCACAATATTGAAAAGGCTAAGTATATTTTAAAGTTTTTTTAGATGAATGTGTGGTGAAGAACGTAGCGAGTTCAATGAATAAGAAATTTAACTGAAGAATTGCTGGGTTTGATTGGAGTGAGGGAACGGTTTTGAAGGGTATTACGGCAGGGTGGAGTAAGCATTTGATAAAATTCACGTAATTAATGGCAAACATCAACTGAGGCCATAATTTAGGTAAGGTTTAGAGAGTAATTGTTGATAAGGGAGGAAGATGGAGGAGAAGAACGCGTTTTATGTAGATGAGTAAGATATACGTAGGTCTAGAGTAAGAAATAAGTGCCAGTATGTTGAAACTAAGAAAATGCTTAGACACCATTTTTCATAAAAATTGAAGAAATGCCTTCAGACGTGACTTGGTAGAAGGTTTTCATGATGAAAATAGCAATACCTTATTATATTCCACACTTTTATTGAACCAGCCAACCGCGGTTTCGGCGTCTAAGGCGTTATTCTCAAGGTACACCAGTAAGTGGTGGTACATACCTTTTAGAATTACGGATAATGCAAATTAAAGTGGAAAAAACATTGTTCGTATCATCAGAAGATCAATGAAAAGAAAACTATGGTAAAGGTATGCAAGGTGCACCACTTACTGGTGTACCTTGAGAATATCGACTTAGATGTCGACACCGCAGTCAGCTGGTTCAATAAAAGTGTGGTATATACAAAGTTAACGTTAATTTCATCTTTTCAAAACAAATTCCAGAGACTGTATTATTCCATAATGAATACTTTATTTATGTTATTTAGCTCTAGTGATAATATTCCTCACCCTATCCTCTCCCGTTGCATTCATTTGAGTGATAACAGCTCTTAAATACAATCTTTCGGGCAATCTTTATCTTCGCAGATGTTCTACCAATAAGTGGTGAGTTTGAGGACTTCTACAGCTTATAAACCCTTTGATAAATTACATCTCCGTCGAGCATATCCTTGAGAGGTTATGCCTTTTGGGAGGAAACCATAAAGTTCAGTGACAAGAAAATAATATGATTGCCAGGATAGATTATTACAGGAGGAACAGTGGCCATGAATGCGGATACTGAGGGGAGTTGTGGAGAGGCCGTTAATGTAAAGTAGAAAAGAGCTGACAATGATTAGGTAAGCAATGTTATTAGTGCTGCAGGAGAGGGAAGGCACAATGTATATTAATGCGGAGAATTATATATTTCAAATTATTCCCGATGATTTTCAAATCTCACTCATAAGGTATATATGCCTAAATTTATAAATGTTTTTCCACCAAAAAAATATTGATTTAGCTTAATATTCACATCAATCGCAACTGAAAGTGAAAGTAATGCCCGACGCGCTGTCACCGGGAATTAATCATGATCACAAGAAGTCACCGAGCTAATCGCTTGAAGCGGTGACCACATCGTTAATCCCCGCAGCTTTGACAGCGAGAGCTCATTTCACAACTTGTGCGCGGACAAATATTTGCTGACGCTTGCTGTAATGGTTTCCGAACTGAATCAACAACTGAAATAGTGGTTTGACGTGATTTTATACCATTGCGATGTGAATGCCTTTATTTCCTCGCTCTCAAATGTTAACTATGACTAACTTCAGCGATAGTGAAGTCCACATCACCGCGGGATAAGTTTTTCTTTTGTTTATCTTGTAGATTGGTTTCTATGATGTTGAGGCTGATGCCATACAATTGAAGAAACTTTTTATTTGCTTATGCTTAAGAGAACGTAGGATTGAGTCGAAGAGCTATTCCGATTTCAGAATTATAGTGCGGAACACGATGTGCCTTGTTTTTTCTTCCAGATTTCCGCCTTCCCATTTTTTCTTGTACTAACTACTGTAATGCTTCTTATCGTATTATTTTTTACCATATATCCATATATCGTCATTCTCCCACACATTATTTGAACTACCAACCATTTTTGACGGTATCTAGGTGCAGTACCCCTTGTTTCATTTTTCGAAAGTAGTTCAATCAATGATTCTGTATTATCACGGAGGATAATCTAAAGGAATCGGGTTGGTGTAATGATTAGATTACTGGTCTCTCACTCAGAAGATGTAGGTTTGAGTCCTGAGAGTAGGACATGTTTTCATTGGTATGCCGGTCCCCAATTGGGTACTGCGTGGAGATCACTTTGAATGCAGTACTCCGTCCGTCAGATAGGACGTTTAGCTGCGGTCCACTTAGCGTCGGTCGTTAACATCTACATCTATGTATTACCCTGCAAGCCTCCGCGAGGGAGTGTGGCAGGGGGTGAAGATCACCAAATACGCATTACTGGCAAGTAACTAAGAGCTGCAATACCACAACTACAAGGAAGCGTATGCAATATGAGAGTCACATGCAACTAGATTGTTAGTTTTCTTATAGTGATGAAAGGATTACTGGTTATAAAGGCATTTATCATCATGTATTTATCTATGTTTCCCTAACATTAATGGTTTAGTCATATTTAAACATGCACCATGCACTACAGACTCATCATTGAGAGTCACATGCAACTAGATTGTTAGTTTTCTTATAGTGATGAAAGGATTACTGGTTATAAAGGCATTTATCATCATGTATTTATCTATGTTTCCCTAACATTAATGGTTTAGTCATATTTAAACATGCACCATGCACTACAGACTCATCATCATTAGTCATTAATCCTCAAATTGGTTTGACGCAGCTCTCCACTGAGTTCTTCTATCGGCTAATCTCTTTAAATTTACTTTTTTCTTCTCTTTCAAATCCTTCATCACTTGCTGCATACATCTCACTCAAGGCCTTCTTTTGCCATTCTTCCCGTTCACTTTTCCTTCGACAATTGTCTTCATCAAGCAATCGTGTCTTAAATATAGCCGATTACATTATCCCGTCTTCTTATTAGAGTTTTCAGCAGGCTTCTCTTTTCTTAATTCTTCATTTGTCACTCGGTCGATCCATTTTATCTTCTTTATTCTTCTGTAGCACCACATTTCGAATGCTTCCACTCTTTTCCTCTCCGCTGCTGTCATCGTCCATGCCTCGCTGCCGTCAGAAACATGCTTCAGATGTACGTCTTGATGAATTGTTTCCTTACTTCTACGCTTGTATTTTCAGATGTATGTAGGTTCACTACAGATAACTCAAACAATATTTCACATACCAATCCCTTTGCTCTGCTGCCAATTATACTCTCTTATGGAGCAAGGGAAAATGACAATTTAAATCTAATTATAGGCTGATTCTGATGCCGGCTTGCTTTTCAACCTTTCTTCCATTCCATACCATTCCTATCCTTGTATGTACCTTTCCTTCTGGTCTGAGATGCCTTCAAGTACGGGTACAGACTTTAAAAAACCCACATACCATTATCTATGTTTATATCTTTTATTTACTTCCGGAAAAAATAAGAGATTTTAACGTGGGGTTCAACGATAATTCCCTCGCGATAAGAGGCACAGGGATAGAGTTCGTGGCGTAACAAGATATTGTGTTCAAATTCGGACTGTCCGAATATGAATTCAACCCGTAGTGGAGATTTTCAATGTTAAATCCATCTCTACCATAGTATACTGTGTACAGAACTCCACCCGTCGCATGGGACGTCGCGTCGGTTCCTTGGCACAGTTTGTTCAAAGCGGACTAAGGCTCGCGTCGGGTTTCTCTCCACCCCTCATGCATTTCTAGAATGGATGAGGGGTGCGAATACTTCTGCGGAATGATTATAATTCACCATCTCATTCTCAATGACGCATACTCTACTCAAAAGTTATAATGTCTTGCTAGCCTTATCCGTCAGCTTATATAGACCTCACGTTACTTCTGCGATTTTCTAAAACTTAATAAGTGGATACAAAAAGTACATCTGGCGACAAAATGTAATAATATATGAGTGTTGCGCCAAAAAAATACAACTATAGTCGTTTCCGAGTCTCCTAAATAGATAGGAATCCTGAAAAAAAATCTTATAAATTATTCCAGAATTCTCATCTTCAGCCAATTTTCTTGTCTCCATCATGTCAAAAAAATTTCCGTAGCATTATAAATCCTGGCTTCAGAGGGGCAAATACTATTACTACTGCTTAGTAAGAAAATATTTTCAATCGCCTTCCCCTAATAACTAATACTACATTTTTCCCGATAGCAACTGTCCATTCTCTTTAACTTGGCCGACACTCTGTAGTCTACTGCGCAGGTGGCCCTATTCCAACTCAGAGAATAGAGATGGTGGCGATTAGAGAGAGTGAAAACATATACGACTATATAGGACTACCCAAAATTGCTTACTACGCTTAAAGTATGTATGAAGAGTGATGGCCCCAAATGTTCCCTCTCTCTTTACTTATTTCCCTCTCGTGGGTTGTCATAGGACAGATAAACTTGAATGGGCTATAGTACGACTGCTAGTAGGCTGAGAATAAAAGAGGAAGTATTCTTCTCGATGGAAAGGGACATGACGTTGAGTGAACAGCATTCCGCTTCTCCATTTGCAAAGTTTTCACGGAAATTAATGCAAGTTCCGGGACACGGCCAAGCATGCGTATTTCAACGTGGAATCCGTCTAATGCCCAAGTCGAGGACGGAGCGTTGATTTTAGCCCAATCCCGACGTCGCCGCCGATCTGGGCTTGACGTGCCACGGAATGACAAACGCGCCGGCAGACGCCGAAATCAATTAGCAATGTGCGCCACGATGAAGGACATGCGTGAACAGACTGTCGTTCCCCGATATTTCAAAGATATCCGCTTCGAAAAATTAGTTCCATTAAAACTTCCGGCACTGTTTTGGGTGAGGAAATATGTCACATAGTTTGGTTATATGTCGTATAGCTTAATCAAGTTTCTAGGATGCACACTAAAATTTTTTACTGATCTATGCGACAAAATCCAATATAATTGTGAGAGTTTATCAGCTGGAGTGGGTGGAATTATTTGTCGCTTGTGAAGCATACTGTAAAGATATTTTATTCATGTTGGTGCATTTATATTTACAGTGAATTTTATCAGTAATTTATGTGCACGATCAAAAGCAAAGTATACACGTCTTCTGCCTACGACAATCCTTTCTACGTTGTTTATTTACGACGTCTCCAAGGAAGAATTTCTGTTTCGCTGCCTTAAGTAGGTTCCACCGTGAAATTTTCATAAAAATGACATCTACTTCATGATTCGGTGGAGTCTACTAAAAAGATATTTTTAAAACTTAAGCTATAAACAAACACTGATTTAATTCAAGGAATTTGATCTAGAAGCAAATATCGCACCAGAGCAGCCCCCTGCATCTTCCTATGCCGTCAATAGAAAATATTTGGCCCCTTAATGTCCGTTTACTTCCAGTACTGGCCGTCGAGCGCTACTGGTACTCTCGTCCTACTCCTACAAGGGACCTTATGGGAAGGTCTCCTATTTATGTGCCGAGAAACGTATTGAGTGAGATTTATGTTTTAATTCCTGCTCGCATCGAAGGAAAACCATAATTGCTGAAACAAACACCTGAATATTTACCGAATTTAGGAATCTTTTTTCCTGTCAGTGCTACTTACCAACATAACTTTACACAAATCAAGTACAATTTCTTTCCATCAAACATGTTAAATACGACTTGGTTCTATTCCACAATTGTAAAAGTGTGGAATTTAATAAAGTTCCTCATTCAAAATGCATAAAGCTATAGTATTCCACACCGTGCCGCAAGTGACATTCTCAATTATTTTTCCAATATGAGACCGAAAGGGAAATACCAACCTCATGATACGTATAATCAACTATCGGCAACGTAACTTTGTGATGCACACTAATCGCGATGATAAAATTTGCGTAGTAATTATCAACTTCTCTTCGATATTATTGTAGTATAGGGCCTATCCTGAAGTATATATATATATATATATATATATATATATATATATACTTCAGGAAAAGCTTTTGTATCTCTTGATTACACTGCATGAAATCAAAGAAATATATAAAAACAAAGAAGACTTGAGGAAATCTCTCAAGGAAAAACTGAGGGCTGTGGCTAGAAAAGGGTTAAGAGATGTGGAAGAAGTCATCATTGATCATGACTACATCTATATCTACACAATACCCGGCAAGCCAACATAAAGGTGTATGGCAGGGGGTGAATTCTCACCAAACATGCACTACATATCATGCATAAAAAAAGGATTAGTATTTATATACTGTTCTAAACTACTCTATTTAAAAAAGATAAAAATAGGTAAGCTAACATGCAAAAACATGCTGTTAGTTGCGTAAGCTTCAAGTCCTTATACCAACATGCAGCTACCAACGCTATCCATTGCTACACTCGTAATGGATATATTTACCGTTATTCATATCCCTAATTGTACGAGGAAAAAAGGACATTTTTAATCCGTCAGTTCGGCTATCAATTTCACTAATTTTGTGATTATGGTCCAGTCTACCATAGTAAGTTGGGGTTCGCAAAATATTTTTAACATTATCACTAAAAATATGGTCTTGGAATTTGTTTAAGAGATTATGTCTAAATTTCAATCTGCGATCTGACAATGATTCCAAATTTAATTCATTTAATAGACTGGTTACGCTAATAAGGTTATCGTACCCTCCCTTTACAATCTTGCCGATCTTCGCTGCACACGTTCAAGTTCATTATTTAGACCGATTTCGTAGAAATCCATACATTAGTAGCATATTCTAAATGATGTTTAACAAGAGAAATGTAGCTGATTTCTCGTACATGATCGTCACATTTACCCAGTACTCTTTTGACGAATCCCAGCTTACGATTCGTTTGACCCATTATTTCACGTATGTGTTTACCCCAGGAAAGATCATGTGTTAGTCTTATTCCAAGATATTTAATGGATTCCTCGTTTGTTAATTCATTAATACTTATTTTGTATATGCTAGGAGGAGAACAATTCTTTATTAAAAAATTCATTGCTACACATTTTTTAAAAATTAATTCTAACCCATATATCACACCCTTTTTCTATTGCTTGTAGTGTTCGGAATTCGTATCTCCCTCCACTTGGATTGCTAGTAGCGCCCATCCGGAGAACTCAGCGCGCATGCGCTGAGTCGCGCGAGCTGTCTCTCGTGCTGCCGCACCGTCACGTCCTCTCTGTGTGTAGTGTGAGTCTTGCCTGTGACTCGAAGCAGTGTCCATCAGCCTAGCCTTCTTATACAGTCCACTTCTCAGAAATTAAAAGGCAGAGTTCTGAAACCGGCCCGTCTTTTATTCCGCACAAAATTTCTGGTCCTTCGGGCCGGATTCGTTGTGTTTTTTCGCATATTCTGCCTGGTTTCAACGGCCTTTTCTTGGATTTTTCTTTGTATGTGGAAAACCTGATTGGCTCTTCTGTTAAAGGTTGGAACTTTCTGGAAGCCACGTGGCTGTACGAGGACATTCTACCGTCATTGCTGTCTGGTTACTTCGGCCTAATTCCCTGGTTGCATGCTTTCGCTAGGATTTCTACGAAGATTCATCCAGCTATTGACTCTTCTCGTCTTCATACGGCCTGCTTCACCCTTGATCGGGTTTGGACTTGGTTTCTGGTGAGGTGATGAACACTTTCTACTGCTCGATCCTTTAGACTCTATTGCTATTGTCGGTCATTCAAATCACGTTATCTTGCCTTCATTATGCCGTCGGAGGTGGAAACTTTAATTCAGGCTCAGACCGGTAAAAGTGAATTAATATCGCGGTTTTGGCCTAATACGTTGAAAATTGGGAAGGATAAGTTGACCTTGACCTCGCTAGAGAAGCGTAAGGATTTGCTTGATACTTATTGGAATGCTTTCCTTTCTAACCACTACGTGATTTTAGAGAAGCCCGAGTCTGCTGCAACAGATTACTTGAAAAACGATTTTTTCTCGATTGTGGAAGAACGCTACGTTGAAGCATCGACGAATATTTCAGATTGTATTGCAAACTTACAAGGGTTGAGAGCATCTGCAGGTGAAATACCTCGCGGTAATGTTATCAATTCTAATCTTCCTAAATTAGAATTGCCGTGCTTTTCTGGCAATCTCTTGGAATGGGAGAGTTTCCGGGAGCAGTTCCAGAAACTAGTGCATGAGGCACCGGAGCTGTCAAACGTTCACAAACTGTTGTATTTGAAAACTCACTTATGTGGCCCCGCCGCCGATGTAATTAAAAATTTGCCTATCACTGGTGCTAACTATCTAGGGGCTTGGAATGACCTAGAAAGACGGTACGGCAGCAACCGAGTTCTGTCAAATTTCCATATGAAGGGTTTGTTTGACCTCCCTTCAATGCAGAAGGCTACTGCCTTGGAACTTAAGCGAGTTTTAGACCATTTTCGCCAAACTATTAGGGTGTTTGAAAGCCTTGAGAAGCCCGTAAATGCATGGGATGAATGGTTTGTCTTCCTTTTAGTGAGCAAATTAGATCCATCTACACGCTTTCAATGGGAATTATCTCAATCGGATATGCACGCGGTCCCTTCCTTTAACGCGTTATCTGATTTCCTTGAAAATAGAATTCATGCTCTGGACGCTTCTAGGGAAGTCGGATCGCCGAGCTCGTCTTCCAATCGCGAGTCGAAAAGGGCTCCAGCGCATCTGCCGAAATCGACTAATCAGCCGCATAAGATGTTGAACGCAGTCTCAACTAAACTTCCGAAGCGAAATAACTCTGCGTGTCCGATCTGTTCGAAGAATCATTTCGTAAGTTACTGCTCGAGTTTTAAAGCTCTTAAGCCGGAGGAACGGAGAGAAGAGGTAGCCAAGCACTCCCTTTGCTTGAATTGCCTCTCTCGCAGTCACGAGATAGGCCGGTGTCGATCGTCGGGTCGTTGTCTGGCTTGCGGTAGCAAACATCATACGCTATTGCACGAGTCATTTGTAAGGTCATTCAACGAAGATCGGCCATACTCGGATGTCTTACCTTCCGTCCCGAACCCGACCTCGACTCAGAATTTCGTGCCGAGTAGGGCCTCGGCTCCTCCGAGCGCAGTTTCTTGTCGTGCAAATTCCAATAGAGTAATTCTATTAGCAACCTTTGAAGCGGAGGTTGTCTCTCCTGCTGGAGAAATTATTACTGTGAGGGGACTTATTGACACCGGATCTGATACGTCTTTTGTGACGGAATGGCTGGCACAATCTTTGAGGTTAAAGGGATCTAAGGTTAACGTTCCCATTACTGGAATTCAGGGGCAAGAAGTTGGCACTGCATTAAGTCTAGTGAACTTAACAATTAAGTCGTCATACGATAGATGCTTCCAGATGAGTCTCCAAGCTTTAGTGCTTAGAAAATTAACGGCACTTACTCCTTCGCATTATGCGGACATGAGGCATTGGCCACATCTAGAGGGATTGACGTTTGCTGACCGGAATCACGCTATCCCGGCCTCAGTCGATCTCATACTTGGTGCCGATGTGTGTGGACAAATACTCTTGAGGGACGTGCGACGGGGGCCTGCGGGATCACCTACCGCAAGGTTAACTCCCTTCGGATGGGTGCTCATGGGACCTGTCGCGCGCGCCTTTGAATCGCGATCTCAGTGCGATTTTGCTACTGTCATGCACACGCAAGCTTATGATAGCCTGATGGACGAGCTTCATAAGTTCTGGTCCATCGAGGAACTTTCAGCGGAACGGTTGCCTTCTGATGACGATGCCTATTGCGAGGATTACTTTAAGGCAACTTACAGGAGAGACTCTGATGGGCGATATGTAGTGCGTCTACCGTTTAAACAAAATGTCTCGTCGACATTGTCTCCATCTCGCTGTTCAGCAATGAAATTATTCCTTAACAATGAAACCCGTATGTTAAAACAGCCTGATTTGATGAGAAAGTATAATGACTTCATGTCAGAATACTTGTCCTGCGGTCACATGACTGCTACGTCTCCCAGTGGCAAATCGTACTATTTGCCGCATCATGCCGTGGTGAAGGAGATGGATCCAAAAGGAAAAATTAGGGTTGTTTTCAATGCATCTCATAAGACTGCTTCTGGTTTTTCGTTGAATGATTTGTTGTTGAGTGGACCAGCTCTTCAATCTGATCTCTGGGTGATTCTAACACGCTGGCGATTTTTCCGTGTGGCATTTACTGCAGACATTGTGAAAATGTTTCGCCAAATTCGTGTGCATCACGACGATGCAGACTTTCAGCGAATTCTATGGCGAGCGGATCCTTCAGAAACTGTAGCCGATTATAAACTCACCACTGTTACTTACGGAACAGCCGCTGCTCCGTTTTTAGCGATTCGTGTTCTCCGTCAGTTAGCCCTTGATGAAAGTGCTCAATTTCCTTTAGGTGCCAGAGCCATTGAGCAACATTCATATGTGGATGATATCCTTTCTGGTGGTGATGATTTACATGAAGCACTTAATGTTAAGAAACAATTGACGGAAATTCTGGCCACAGGGGGATTTCCATTAAGTAAATGGGCATGTAGCGATGCTAGGCTGTGTTCTGAAGGAGTGAATTCATCGAAAGTTTTCTCTGACTCTGACACAGTTGATACTCTTGGTGTACATTGGTCTCCTGTAAAAGATGTGTTCAGTGTAAGGGTCGCTAGTGTCAGTTGCCAAGACACAATCATCACTAAAAGAAGAGTTCTTTCGGATATTGCTCGTCTATTCGACCCATTAGGTTGGATGGCGCCTGTGCTAATATCAGCGAAAATTATGATGCAAGACTTATGGTTTTTAAAGCTAGAGTGGGACCAAGTATTGCCTCCTGATATCGCTAAACGTTGGCAAAGGTTCCGCTTTTCTCTTGCTAAATTAGAGGAAGTGAGCATACCCAGATGGATTGGTACCTCTAATTACAATCACTCTCAAATTTCTCTCCACGGGTTCTGTGATGCTTCCGAGCGCGCATTTGCCGCAGTAGTGTATTTGTGTGTTTCTGATGAGAGTCGAGGAACTGTTATTAGCTTAATTGCGACGAAAACTAGGGTAGCTCCTCTTAAACCGATTTCTATCCCTAGACTTGAGTTGTGTGCAGCTGTGCTTTTAGTCCGCCTATTAATGAAAATTGTGAATGGGTTCCTCATCAAACCTATCCCAGTGTTTGCTTGGACAGACTCAGCAGTGTCTCTGGCTTGGATCAGAGGCCACCCCGCGAAGTGGAAACCATTCATAGCACATCGCGTCGCTGAGATCCAGACATCACTTCCGAACGCCGAGTGGAACTACGTCAACTCCAAGTTCAATCCGGCAGACGCCGCCACGCGTGGCATCAGCCCTGAGGACCTCATCCGCTCTTCGCTCTGGTGGTGCGGACCGCCTTGGCTTTCTGACGCTGAGGATGGATGGACCCGACACATCCCTGATTCGCATGGCGCTGAGGTGGAGGAGATGCGCAGTACCGTGAGCGGAGCCTACTCTGCAACAGTCTCTACTGACTTTGGTGACGTATTCCTCAGATTCTCCTCTTTTCTGCGCTTGATACGCGTTATTGCATTGTGCCTAAGATGGATGCACAATTTCAGATGTAAGGGCAAAGGACGTCACGGCTTCGTCACGGCTGAGGAACGTGCCAACGCTTTGACTGCCATAATCAGGTGTACGCAGCAGAGCGCCTTCCGGGAGGAACTTGCAGCCCTGCGGAGTGGGAAGCCCCTTAAGAAGTCCTCACCCCTGCTGTCTCTTCGACCATTCTGTGATCCGGATGGCATTGTGCGTGTGGGCGGTCGACTCACAAATGCAATCCTGACCTACGAGGAAAAACACCCGATCATCATCCCAAGGGACAGCCACTTCGCCGTGCTGCTCGTGCGCCATGCTCACTCAGCCACCCTTCATGGCGGACTGCAGGTTACGAGGGCGTACTTGGCCCAAAGTTATTGGGTCATCCGCAGCCGGGTGGTGGTGAAGCGAGAGCTGAAAAACTGTGTCATCTGCACGCGGTTTCGTGGGAGAACGGTTGCGCAACAGATGGGTGACCTCCCAGAGGACAGGGTGAAGCCTCAAAGGCCGTTTTCCTCTACTGGTCTTGATTACGCTGGACCTTATTTCTTGAGGGCAACTAAAGGACGTGGGCAGAAGTCCTATAAGGGATACATATGTCTTTTCATTTGTATGATTACCAAAGCTGTACATTTAGAATGTGTATCAGATCTGTCGACTAACGCCTTTCTTCTCGCATTTCGCAGATTTGTGTCTCGAAGGGGAGTTTGTTCTAAAATTTACAGCGACAACGCCTCGACATTCCAAGGAGCTTCCCGGGAGTTGAGGTCGATGTTCAAGGAATCTTCACCCATCTTTGAAGACATTGGCTCCCAGCTGAGCAGCGCTGGAACCCAGTGGATCTTCATCCCCCCATACTCCCCGCACATCGGTGGCCTATGGGAGGCTGCAATCAAATCTGCCAAATATCACTTGCGTCGCGTTTTGGGCGACCAAAGATTGACATTCGAGGAAATGTCTACACTACTCTGTCAAATTGAAGCCTGTTTGTTACCATGTTGATGTTACTTGAGCTACCTGGACATTGTTCGAATATGTTTCTGTTACTTCAATTATTCCTTTGTATGTTTGTTACGGCGGGCGGCTTGGACATAGTTTCGTCACGGACGAGGCGGGCGGTATGTTCGGAATTCGTATCTCCCTCCACTTGGATTGCTAGTAGCGCCCATCCGGAGAACTCAGCGCGCATGCGCTGAGTCGCGCGAGCTGTCTCTCGCGCTGCCGCACCGTCACGTCCTCTCTGTGTGTAGTGTGAGTCTTGCCTGTGACTCGAAGCAGTGTCCATCAGCCTAGCCTTCTTATACAGTCCACTTCTCAGAAATTAAAAGGCAGAGTTCTGAAACCTTTTTTCTTTTATTCCGCACAGTAGGTCATCATTTAAATATTTTTTATCGCTGGAGCATAGAATTTCCCTGTACACTACTGCGTTATCGGAAAATAGACGAACTTACTTTTTACCACCGTATTGATATCATTAACTAAGCGCTCCCTGAAGTCGTTCAATGTATAATTTATCACGCAAATTATGTTTCAAAGCAAATGTTTAAGTATTCACGTTGTGCAGTTTTCCGCTCAGAATTTCTAAAGCCACTGGTAAATTCGGTGCACCAGTGGGTAAATTAGTTGAGCTAAAAACTAAAGGCGCTCTTTTGCACCAACATTTAAATTTATTTCGTTTCGTACGTTCCGCGGAACACGTTTTAATTTTATATTATATGAAAGCAAAGGTTTTTGAACTTGCTATGAGTGATATCCTCCAAAAAAATCTTGTTTTTTTCTGGATAAAAACATTGTTAAGATGTTATGGCCTTCATAATCCATTATTATGTTAACATGCGAATGAGGAAATTTGCAAACACGTAATTCTGAGGCTAACATAGAATATTCAATGAAGAAAAAACTGTCCAAATTTTCTATGACGTAAATTTTTGTGAGAAACAATGCACAAACTGCTTGATTTACTAATATTTATTTAATCAATTCTGCTACCCAATATTCAGCCCTCAAGAGGAAATCCAAAAAGAAACTTTAAGGTGCTCTCTGAATGTGGTTTTTCTGAGCCAAAATCGTAATAAAGAGGTTACGAGGGGAAAAAAACTTTGTTATTTAATTATTTTATTCATGTTGCTGGCCTGACGGGTTACAATATCATTGTAAGAGGTAGTCAAGATTCCAGAACATTAGACTTAAGAAAGCGATATCGAAGAGAAGTAGAAAATTACTACGCAAATTTTATCATCGCGATTAGTGTGCATCACAAAGTTACGTTGCCGATAGTTGATTATACGTATCATGAGGTTGGTATTTCCCTTTCGGCCTCATATTGGAAAAATAATTGAGAATGTCACTTGCGGCACGGTGTGGAATACTATAGCTTTATGCATTTTGAATGAGGAACTTTATTAAATTCCACACTTTTACAATTGTGGAATAGAACCAAGTCGTATTTAACATGTTTGATGGAAAGAAATTGTACTTGATTTGTGTAAAGTTATGTTGGTAAGTAGCACTGACAGGAAAAAAGACTCCTAAATTCGGTAAATATTCAGGTGTTTGTTTCAGCAATTATGGTTTTCCTTCGATGCGAGCAGGAATTAAAACATAAATCTCACTCAATACGTTTCTCGGCACATAAATAGGAGACCTTCCCATAAGGTCCCTTGTAGGAGTAGGACGAGAGTACCAGTAGCGCTCGACGGCCAGTACTGGAAGTAAACGGACATTAAGGGGTCCATTTTTTTTGGGAAGTTGCAGGGGGCTGCACCAGAGTCACCCTCTGCAATGCACATAACAGAATTTCCACAAGGAAAAAATATACGTTGACCGGGACTAGAACCTGGAAGAGCCAGATATTCTAGGATGCCAGTACAGCTGCTTTAACACATATGGAAACAAGGCTTCGTTTCTCCTTGTAGAACTCTAGAGGCCTCAAAGAACAAGGATGTGCCCGGTCTAACGTACATATAAAGTGGATCCTGTCGCTGTGCGCACGACTTGGCTTGTCTCTGGCATTTGGTAAAGCACCTGGCCGAAAATCAGGTTCGAGGTTCAGAGGTTCGAGTCCCTGTCAAGTGGATATTTTCCTCGTAGAAATTCTGCTTCTGTGTTTTAACGTAAATGTAGTATGCGATATAATAAGGTGATATAAATCCCAACCACCGATAATTATCCATTGTCATACGCTTCAGATTATTTGAGAAAAAGATATGCTGAGAAGAAAAACAATGCAAGAGAGAGGCGTATACTCCTGATTCATTACTATGGGAGACAACTTTAACGAATGCCTTTGGTCACAGTGGCGTTGGAAGTGGGGGGCAGGGGAGGGCATTCGCCCCCCCCCCCCCCCCCCCCAGAATTTGCCCCGGGCCCTTGAGAAATGAGTCTTCATTAATAAAAGTTAAATCTCACTGGTTTCTAGCTTGCCTTTTCCCTTCGGACGCATATTCTACCACCTTCATATGCAATTTTAGCGGAATTCTAGTCTCTACCCCCTCCTGTCCGCAAAAAAATGCGGGCCCTTTTCATAGGAGCCGGGCCCTTTTCTTAAGAGCCGGACCCTTTTCAAGGTTGGCCCCTCCCAGCGAAAATAGTTCCGACGTCCCTGTTTGGTCATCATGGTGAGTATTTTTTCATTAATCATCATCATCAGTCAGCAATCCTGAGATTGTTTTGACGCAGCTCTCCACTCAATTTCCCTCTCAGCTAATCTCTTCATATTAGCTTCTCGTATTTCTTCTCCTTCACATCCTTTATTGCTTGCTCTATATATCTCAAAAGAGGCCTTCCTCTGGCGTTCTTCCCGTTCTTTTGTCCTTCGATAGTTCTCTTCATCAGGCCTTCATGTCTCACGATATGTCCGATTACGTTGTCCCGTCTTCTTAGGATTTTCATAAGACTTCTCTTTTCTCCAACTCTTCTTGGGACATTCTCGTTATTCACTTGGTCGATCCATTTAATCTTCACATTTTTTTGTAGCACCACATTTCTAATGATTCCGCCCTCTTCTTCTCCGCTGCTGCCATCGTCCATGCCTCACTTCCATAAAGAAACATGCTCCAAATGTATGTTTTGATGAATCCTTTCTTTACTTCTATCCTTTTTTAAAGCTGTAAATAGATTCTTCTTTTGATAAAACGTCCTCTTTGCCTTGGCTCTTCTGGTGACTATTTTTTTCTTGCTTCGTCCATTGTTGGTTACTCGGCTTCCCAGGTAACCAAACTCTTTCACCTATTCAAGTTTCTGTTTTCCTAGATTAACGTTGGTTGGTTGGTGATTGACGCTTCTTTCTTGCTGCACACCAATCTCTTACTCTTCTTCTTATTGATTTTCAGCTGATATCTGGCCATTGTCCTTTCCATATTATGTATTAGAATCTTATTCAGATCTGTCTTAGCTACGATTACTACGTCATTGGCGAATCGCAGCATGCTAATTTAGCCTTCGTGGATGTTCACTCTAGAAGACTTAGCTTTGATTTCATTGGTCTCTTGATTTAAATGTTAAAAATCACGGGAAACAGCGCACAACCTTGTCTCGCTCCTTTCCGTATTCTTGCCTCTTCTCAGCTGGGTCCAGATTCAATTACACCAACTTGGTGTTTATACAAATATTATTTTTTTGTATACTGCAGCATTTATCCAAATATGCTATACCACCATTTCTGAACATATATTCGTCGCTGTCATCAGCTTCACCCATTCAACTCGTAGGCACGTGTGGTCTCGTAGACCGTGACACACGACAAACGTAACAAAGAAAAAAATAAATTTTTTTAAATAAAGAAATAAATTAACAATCAGAAAAAGAAACGAACGGGAGGAATGAATTTTGGGAGGAGCACTTACAGGGCCGAAAGCTTACATTTCATGACAGCTCCGAAGGAAGAAAAAAAACGGTAGGCCTCTAGCCCTCCACACACACCTGAGACTAACTCCGGCGCACACTTGAAAAGGCCTTGACGTACTGCTCACACCAACCGAGTAATCACTAGTGTACCTCTCTCGGCTTTCCAGAATCCAAGGAACCGCCGTAATAAGGGAATATTAGGGGGGTGGGGGGGAATTTGAAAAGAAACAAAAAAACCGTATGAAACAAAAAAAAGCGTATCCCCACGGATACTACTCTTTCCATTCTACTTTTCACCCATCTATATTTACATCTATGCAATAGCCTGCGAGCCACCACGAGGGTGTGTGGCAGGGGGTGAAGATAGCCAAATGTGCACTATTGACATGCAACTAGGCTACTACATGGAAACATGCTACATAATAGGATCACATGCAGATAGATAGTTAGTATCTACATAGTATTAAAGGGATTGGTTGTTAATACATGCATCATGCACTACAGACTACTCTACAATATTTCCCCTACCTATCCCTTTGCTATCCTGCATATTGTGCTCACTTGTAAAACGGGGGAAAAATGACATTTTGAATTTATTGGTACGAAAATCTGTCTCTCTAATCTTAAGGCCTGGTTACACGATACATTAACACGTACGAGTTAATGTGTAAATGGATGAACGCGAGAATGAACACAAAAATGCACCGTGTAACCACACCAAAATGTACAAATGAATGAATACGTGAACAGAAAATAGAACCTTTTCTATTTTGTTCATGCATTCGCACAAGTTGCGCTGAAACCATTCACGCAAATGTACATGAACCCGTACGTGTTAATGTATCGTGTAACCAGGCCTTTATATCTGGTCGAATCTAACAGAATACGCTGGGCTTTTTAATATATACCTAACATCTTCAGTAAAGCTATCCAAATAAAATTTCTGTCATAAGTAGTTTAATCTGTACTTTGTGGAATAATTTCAACCTGCCGCGTGAACGGTGATGAAATTCACATTAATTGTCATGAGAAAAAACGTACTCGGATCGGGGATCGAATCACGGTATATTCCCGGTCCAGGTGAATTTTTTCACTTGGCAATTAATGTGAATCTGTACTTTAACTTATGATTTAATAATTATTCCCAACCTGATTCTTCTATTAATTCTGTTACACTGTTAAACTTATAGTAACACCTTTTAACAAACCTAGCTGCTCTACGCTGCACACTGTCCAGCTCTCTAATCAAACCTAACTAATTCCGATTCCTAATTTATTTCGTATCTCATGAGATCAAATATAACCTACCAGTTCCAACCCAAATGGCGATCTGGTTAATCCGTTCTACTTAAGGCTGTAGTATATAGTGAAACCAGAATCAAGCTGATTAGAGGATGGAATTAACATACAAGGAAAGAGCGAGGAAAAAATGGCATTGAGGACCGTGAGAAGAGGGTTCGGCGAAACGCCGATCAAAGGTAATAAATGACGTACGGAAGGAGCTTTTAGGCAAATGAAAGTTGGAAAAAAGCATAGAGTTAATATAATATAGAGTGCTCACCGCATAGAACAAAACTTTTATGCGTTTTGGACGTACTATAAGGTTTCCATAGATGGCGTGGTATTTTTTGTGTTACGTCACAAACAGTGTATATCGCTCCCTATGCTTTCGTTTTTCAAATAGACTTAAGCAGCGCATAACATATGCTATAGTTGTAGTTTTGTTATTATATTATAATGGTGCGATAGGTCTTTACCTAAGTTCTACAGTCACATAGATAACTTGAAATTTCTCTCACTATTAAAGCAAAAATATCTTGTCACAGGAGGGATTCCTTGTTGTTTCTTTAAAAACACATGATTTACCGCTGCAAGGAGCAGACTACAAGATACTTCCCGAGTGTGTCGCTTAATTGTTTGAGAAAAAAGGACGCGATGGAAGCGATATATATCGCTTGTGACGTAATCCGAAAAATTCTTCGCTTGCCATCTATGAAAACCTTCCAGTACTACGTCCAAAACGTTAAACAGTTTTACCCTATGCAGTGGACCCTCTATTTTACACCTACTCTATGATAATAGTAAAGTAAAAGTAAAAAATTCCATCATCACCTTCCCTAACCGGTTGGGGACAATGGATGGATTAATTATTTGTGAATTTTTCGTCTCTTTTCTGTACTCACGTGGGTCTAATTTTGTTTGCCGTTCACGTCGATGAATTCGACTCTGTCTGTTCCTCCAAAGCACTTCCTGTCGCAGGCATTGAGGTTGCTGATCTACTATTACCCTTCAGGCTTCACTGGGCTGTAAATAAAGGAGAAAAGTAATTAATTCAAAACCATATCAGAAGTTCATTCTGTAGTATTTTATAATAAAATCTTTAGTTCTTGACTGGTCAGGAACGATATTCAGACTTGACGGATAAGCCAATATTCTATCCAAGTCTACTTGGAGAAAAATGTATTATATTCAAACACTCGGCAATAAAGCACTGTTCCACAAAAAAATAATTGCAACACACAACGTGGCCTGAGCCATCATCGGGTAGGTAGTTGACAGCTTCCAGCTGATGGCTTAACAGCTGAAACATGTTGTATGCTGCAATATTTTTTCTCGAGGAATAGTGCTATATTTTTGATTGTCTGAGCATGGTATTCTTCCACAACATCTGCCAGAGTTTATTTTTGTTACAATCTTGATACAAGGAATAAAACAATTTTACAATACGCGATTTGAATTTCAAGCCAATCAATTCATCCTTTGATGTCATGCTCTAAAATCACATTAATACAGTACCCATAAATTCCATCAAGATTTTTTTCTGTGGTAATGCAGCAAGAATTGTCGGTTAGTGCCAACTATTTCTGAATGTTGTAGGTTATGGATGAAATGTTGAGATTTTATGATTTTCGAGGGTGGTTTAACATGTCACAACTCCGCATGATTCGAGTGGTTATCTTTATTCGCAAAAAGAAGATGACAATCATTTGCTGGAACAAGAGCGTCAGTCACTTGGAGTATGTAACTAATTGCCAGGAGCCGTCGATATATTAGGTAATGCTTAAAGGGGGAAGGAAAAGACCGGGAAAACTGTAGTAAAAATAGACGAGTAGATAAAAGATGTGTCCTAGGATTTTAATAGCTAGCTCCAGGTGTCTCTTGCGTTCACAGGGGATATGCAAGGATATTACAATCTTCTGGATGAGGCAAAGGAGTTGAATTCAGAAACCAGTTGACATCTAGATCGGTACAGGCATATGAGATTTCTTTTCGCGATACTTGTACTGATGAATGAATTTTAATTCGTGGTAAAACTTTGTGCAGTAAGATAAATAATAGAATACATTTTTCAAATTCGTCAAAGAAACAGATATAAGTGTGCAAAGGCGCAACGAAGAGCAAATATGTATGGTTGAGCTGGGTTGTAGTCTACATCTACATAATACCCTGCAAGCCACCATAAAGGTGTGTGGCAGGGGGTGAACTCTCACCAAACATGCACTACTTATCATGCATAAAAAAGGATTAGACCTTGTATAGGTACTGTTTAAAACTACGTTATTTAAAAAAATATAAAAATAGCGAAGCATGCATGCAAAAACATGCTGTTAGTTGGGTTAGCTTTAAGTCCTTACACCAAGATGCAGCTACCAATGTAATCCATTGCTACACTCGTACTGGATATATTTACCGTTATTCATATCCCTAATAGTACGAGGAAAAAAGGACATTTTGAATCTGCCAGTTCGGCATTCAATATCTCTAATTTTGTGATTATGGTCCAGTCTACTATAGTAAGTTGGGGTCCGTTGTAGTGTCCCCATTCAAATTTTACTGTTTGGAATTTCCCTCCCTTTCTTTTTCCTTCCTTTGGGGTGCTCACATTTTCCTAGTGCGCGCCAATGATGCCAGGTGGCGTAGTTTTCTTTTTTTTGCACTTCGGAGTTCGTATGAGCGCAAGTGCAGTTGACTTCGTCTCCATCTCAAGGGCGGAACGCCCAGGTTCCCGGGGTCCCGGAACATCGTCTGAGGCATGAAAGCTAGGTAAGTGAGCGCCTTCCCTCACTACTCCCTATGTCCCATTTTTTCCTTTCATGATTTCTCGAGTCACGTACGACCCACCCCCATTCATATTTTTATTTTACGTTCCCACTCAAATGGACTCAGTCCCGTGACCGAACATTGTACTTCACATACGTTAGTTTCGAACCAGATTTAGTAATAAAATTAACTCTTTCGAGGATTATAATGCATTAATAGCTCCCTTAAATAACCTTAGGAAGATTAATTTCCGCAGCTTCGACGAAATCGGGGCGCGATTTTATTTTAATTTATGTTTTAACACACATGGGAGTCTCTATTAGTGGCCGTAAGAAACGCAATGCTTCGTGCGAGTAGATGGGGCTTTATGCTTCCCAAGAATCCCCTTTATGCCTTCATTGTCACCCATAGGCTAGCATTCCAGTGTCTCCTCCATTACATTCTAACCTCCTAGGTATTAGCAGCTTTATCTATAAGTTAGTAACAGTTGAAAAATGATTCGTTAAAGTTAGAAGAAATAATACCCTAGAAAAATTTTATATATCCTCAGATTATTACTGCAATCAGATCAGATACTGTGTTTACTACAATTGTCTAGCAACTCTATCCTGCAAAACCCTCCTGGTTTGCTAAAATCACGTCATCTCGTGACGTTTTTTAGGCCTACTCGTCCACTCTCGAGTATTTTGTGATTTTTCCTCTATATATGAGACCTGCGCATTGAAACAGCTAGACATTGTGTAACCAAAGAGGGCATATCTGCATTTTCCCATCCTTTATTCCCCCCTCCAATTGACCCCACGTCTGACCGTTTAACGCACCACGACGTGAGAGATGCTTTAAGGTATCCAGCTTAGTCTTCCCAGGCACGGGGAGATTTTGCGGCGTCTAATCTTTCACTGAACCCGCGGTAGTCTTCATCCCATAGTTCAAGCTCGGGTGGAGCCCAGATCAGACGCCCCGCGAGGTTCGCCTGCGCTCCACTTCCCATCTGGCCTTCCCTCGCTAGCTGCTTGTCTACCACCTCCTCCCCATCTCCCTCCCCGAAGGGCATCCCGTTTGTATCCTTCGGATTACATTCACCTTCCCTAAGACCCCCGCACCATCCCTCACCGTCTGATTAAGGCTCGCTCTCCTCTCCGTTTTGACCCTGAACGTATATCACGGCCGTTGCCGGTGTTGTCTCCTCATAACTCTGAAATTTGCTGCCATCATCTGGCTACGCAATCGTGAGCAGGGAGTTTATACATTTGATTCAACCACCGTAGTGATATTACCATCCTTTTAATGTTGAAAATAATGTCTGAAATGTATTTAACGAGAGGAGATTAGAATGTACTAGAGAAGGGTTTGGCTTACTTCCTGCTGCGCTATGGGTAACATTGAAGCCAAGTGTGGGTGCTTGGAAATAGTTAGGCCGCATATAATCGGTTAAAAACATTGCGTTTGATGACCGCAGTATCAAAACATAAATAATGATAAAATTCCCCACAAGTTCTATTACAGCTGCGTCAGTTAATCTTTCACAAGATACGTAGGGTAATTATGCATTTGATAACCCCTGGAGTTATTTGCATTACTAAAAATTGCTAAAATTTAATCTATTTAAACTACAAATTTGGCGCCTATTCACGTAAATGCAGACTTTTCTGTGTTTCCTTGATGCATTTTGAGAATCCATTCCAATATAATATCATCATCATTAGTCATCAATCCTCGGATTGATTTGACTCAGCTCTCCACTGAGTCCTTCTATCATCTAATCTCTTCATATTTACGTATTTCTTCTCTTTCACATTCTTCGTCACTTGTTCCAATTATCTCATACAAGGCCTTCCTTTCCCATTCTTCCCGTTCACTCGTCCTTCAGGGATTGCCTTCATCAGGCCATCAGGTCTCATGATGTGGCCAGTTGAAATGTGAACTTGTCCCGTCTTCTTCTTGGGGTATTCAAAAGACTTCCCTTTTTTCCCACTCTTCTCGGGACTTCCTCGTTACGTGCTCGGTTGATCCATTCAGCATTCGTGATTTAAATTTAATTTATTCGTGATTTAATATTCTGGAGCACCACATTTCGAATGCTTCTACCTTCTGTTCAGATGAATTGTTTCCCTCTATGCTTGTATTTCCAGTTGTAAGTAGATTCTTCTTTTGATAGAATGCCTCACTGCCATGCAGAAACACGCTCCAGATGTACACGGAAAAAAAATTCTAGTTAGGATAACTAAAATCCTGGTTATTTTTACTACACTGTGTAGTAAAATATGAACCAACCCGATTCCTGGTTATAACTACTACACCGTGTAGTTAAACCAGCCTGGTTAGAATTTCTACACTTTCTGGTTATTTTAACATCCCTGTCCAGTAAGAAATACTAAATCCGCAGTTAAAATTACTACACCTTCTGGTGAAAGCAGCAGGGTTGTCTCGTTAGAAATACTACGCAGCCAGTTGAAATTACTACACTGTTTGGTAAAAACAGCATGACTGCCTGGTAGGAAATACTACATATTCTGGTAAAACTGGCCGGTCAGGAATAATATTTTTTTAAATACTATAGTTCTTAGTTAGTATACCTGTGCTTTATAGGTGGTCTACCGAGTTATGAATTACAAGGGATTCAGTGGATATAATAATACAAAATAATACTGTAGTATTGTAATAAACATTTATTATTTTGCAGATTTTCATACAATATATGGACAACGTAAATGATGCATGACTTATAGTACTTAACAAGTGCAATTCACATTAGTAAAAATGAAATAAAGAGAAGGATACATACACGTTTTTATGCTATCAACCATGCCAAACAACACATTTGGTTAATTTCTGTCACTGATTGAAATTCCACACCTTTTTGGTGATAGGCAATTGACCACCTCCTGTAGAATTCTACAACTCACAGTTGACACCCACCCTGTCTTATTCAAAGTATGTACACTGACAGTCAGATCACTTTTTGAGGCGAGCTCATAAAATGTAGGGCATGGGGTGTCCGTATCTTCAGTCTCCAATTCCTTCCTCGCGTCATCAGGGTATGGGTCGTCTTCACCCCCCTCTCTATCGTCGATATCATCAAGAAACGTGAAAACTTTAGAATTCTGTCTGAAATAAATAATTTCAGGTGTAAAAAATATTGGATACAGAAAATGCATGCAGGTTGACTGGTAATTATGTAGAAAATCACTTCAGCGCCCGTGCGTGAGTAATACGTACCTTTAAAAACACCTTTGAAGACAGAAAGAATCCAGAGCCCTAGTAGTTGATCGACTTACTTCTTCATGAGTATAACATTAACGGGAGCAGTCATAATGGACTCACTATTAAACGTCCTCACGCTTCAACCGGAAAGATACTACTGAGGCTACTGAGTCCAACGATCGTTGGGCCGTCACGGCTATGCAACAATGTATAAAATGTAACAATTTTCGTCCTCGCACCTCGCCGACCGATTGTTCGGGCACGGCGGAAGCTTGACACGGCGGTACTCGCGTCGTTGGGGAAACTATGTAAGCGGTTGTCTGGTAAAATTAACCAGGCAGCCGCAACCAAACTTCTGGCTCATATTACCGGACAGGATCTGGTAACGCGAGCTAGGATTCTGGTAATTTTAACCAGGATTCTCGTTATTCTACCTAAGAAGGGTTCAACCAGGATCAGTGTGGTAGTTCTAACTACACCTTTTTCTCCGCGTATGTTCTGATAAACTGTTTCCTTACTCTTAAGCTTGTGTTTCCAGCTGTAAGTACATTCTTCTTTTGATAGAATGCCCTCTTTGAATGGTCTATTCTGCTATTTCTTTCTTGCCTCGTCCGCCATTGGTTACTTGGCTTCCAAGGTAACAGAACTCTTGTACCTTTTCCAATATTTAGTTTTCCTAGTTAACGTTGGTTTTCGATTCTTCTCTCTTACTGCACATCAGTAACTTAGTCTTCTCCTTATTGATCTTCAGATGATATCCAGCCGTTGTCCTTCTCCATGGTTGCATGGTCAGCATCTTATTCAGATCCCTCTCTGTTTCTATTTTATCCTTCTATCTTCCTTATTTCTCTCTATCCTATTTTATCCTTTAGCGATTGAAAAAGTGATAAGCAACTTAGCATAGCAACGGATCTTGATCCAAGATGGCCCAAGCAGCCACCACCTATTCAACTAATCTTTCGACCAGTATCTAAGTCTTCTTCTTATTGATCTTCAGCTGATATTTAGTCATTGTCGTTTTCCATAGTTATCAGCATCTTATTCAGATCCCTCTTTGTCTCGATTATATCCCTCTCGGTCTCCGTAATAATGTAAACTCTTAAAAAAAAAAGTGGTAGGCAACTTAGCAACGGATCATGGTCCGAGATGGCCCAAACAGCCTCTACCTATTCACCTAATGTTTCGGGAAATCAACATGTCTGTTCCTATTATTTTTTAAATATTTTGATTCTGCTTTAAAGTTCATCTATTTTTAGAGAATATGCCTTGTGCTTAAGCTTTTTTCCCTGAACTGGTACCTCTTCATGAATGACAACTGATTAAGAAATATAGGATTTGGCCACATGGTTTATGTGCATGCATTGGGGGCTGTGCTTGAAACCGTTGGGATTAACTTAAATAGGTAACCAAGGGGTCGCGTGGTATAAACAAGTATGTTTCGCAAATGTTGGTGTGTTTGAACCGTTCAATACAATCTAATACTAATTGTTTCCACTCGAGTTATTCTCAACCGGGGACTCTATGCTCGAGACGGATGGCAATAACTCAAATGTAAACCAGAAGTGAGATTGCTAGGAGTGATTAAAACACACCAACATTTGCGAACCATACTTGTTTGTACCACGTGACCCCTTGGTTATCTATTCGACATTATCTCGACGGTTTCAAACAAAGCACACTAGTGATGGTTCAACCGCTGCTATATACTATTGTGGGAATGTAAGATACTACGTGCCTGCGTAGGGCTTGCAGGTTAGAGATGTAGGTAGATATACACGAAGGAATTGGGAAATTAACTCCACGCAAAGTAGCGAAATTTAATCTCCCCATCACACTTTAACACATGCAGCGCTGATAGCATCTGAAGAAGTCAGTGGTGGATGAATTCTTAAACAGTCAACGGCTCCTTAACCGTTCTTTGATTGAATAATTGATTCGACACTATTGATTCGACACTCGAAAATGTCATGATGAAATTAATCGGCGCTGAATGTATTAACCTCGCAACACTAGTTTAAAGGGGAGCATTAATCATTTAATTTTCTTAACATCTCTTCGTTAAGAACATGCTAATGCCGATTCTCTCCACACTTAGACATTCTTCACCAATCATTGTAACTTTCCTTCCAGTCTGAAGCGCCTATTAGTGCGTAAAGAGACTTGAAAACACAGGAATGCCTGAAAACATCATCTAAAGAATGTAATGGTCTATTAGTATTTGAGTGAAAAACCGATTTAGTTGCCGGGTTGCTTTCTTCGGAAGGAAATCTATCGAATTTATCGAAAGTTTCTTAAAAAAAACTTTTCTCAAAAACTAACGAGAGCTGTGGGCTCATGGGAGATTTTCATTTCGCATGCTACTTAATACACAAAGTTGAGCCCTATGAGAGACGCATATGTGCCCCTGGTATTCGCCTTCATAGAATTTAATTAAGTAATCCAGTGCGATATAACTTAATTCTAAAACTTCTATACTTTCTACGACCTACACGTGTTAAAAATTGAGGCAGCAGCAGAAAAAAGTTATATTTTTGTCTATTTCTCAGTGTCTGAAACGAATGCACTTTGTAAAATTCCACAGATTTATTAAAACCGACCTAGGTTTCGACTTACACAGTCATAATCAAGGTCTTGTCATTATCAAGGACCTTGATAATGAATCAATATTCCACGAAGTCAAGCCTAGCAATTTGTTATATATTCTGAAACGAGCATGTAACGAAAAGTTCTTGTATGCTCTTATTTATCTCATCTTATATCTACATTCTTCACATGATATGTTTTTTGCCACGTGTCATATTTAATGATATGTATTTATAGTATATTTAAAATTGATATTTTGGTGTGACTAGAATTGCATTAAGCACAAGGATGGTAGCTTTTTACACTGGTGTTTAATCATTGAGGCTACCTAAAGCTCCTTCATTCATTCTTGTTACTAAAGTTTTATATTTAAGAAATTTTGAGTAGTAAATTTATTATAATTTATTTATTATTATTACACAAGACTGCACTAATGGGTATCATTCAATCGTCGTAATGCAAAGTGGTGCTTTCGACATCCATCTCAAGATAATTTCCACAAAAATTGGGACGGTCGCTCTTTTTAGTCAATCGACGATCGAATTTCGAACTCCGTGGATGAATGGTATTTTTCGCCACCCTGTTTTCCCTCCCTTGTACAGTCGTATTCAAAAGTAATGCAACAAATCGAGCGGCGCCACTTTTGCCGCGTTTCATAATTGAGTGTCTATCTGTTCTACAGTTACCATGACCGTTCCTTATTCATTTATTAATGATGAAAATGTATAGACTATGTGTTCTCCCGGATGAAGGATAACATTTTAAATACATTTTATCGATTGGCACGATGAATTGTGAAGAATATTCGTCACGCATGTTTAAAGAACAACTTTTCCTTACTTAACTTATGTTAAGGTATTTCGGAACAATCACGGCTGTCTTTTGCTCTTCCGGTCTTTGATTGTGATAATAGTAATTGCAATAAACTTGTTCTAATTGCTGTGGATACTCCTCTGAACTGCTTTTAAGAGAGACATAAATCAACAACACGAAGTGTCGATACAAATGAGGGATATGAGAAAGTATAGATATGATAGGATCATATGTTATTGTAAAACCGTGGGCGTGATGGTTACGGCAAGCAGAGCAAAAGCAGAGAGAAGTGTTCAGAGCATGGGATCGATTCCGTCGGATGCCATTTTTTTCTGTGCACTACTTCTTATAATTGTTCTTTATTACTTTATTTTACGATGAGAAATTGAAAAGTATTTTTTTCCTTTTTTTCCGCTCGATTTGTTGCATCACTTTTGAATCTGACTGTACCATCTACTCCCCAAGTTCTCTCACTTTACCCTGCTCCTCCCATCCCCTTCCCCTCCGCCCAACCCCATATAACGCTCGTCCGCATTAACTGCTACTCCGGTTGTGCTAGGCTAGTGGCTTTCCTCACCGTCCTAATGGGTATGAGGCGGAGGGCGGGAAGGAGGGGGTGAAGTGGAAACAGGGGGAAGGACATGTTTAGAGTACGTTTCGCTCCGAGACCTGGCTTCCGATGTGCAGATTCGGGAGCGGGTGGATCGTTTGGGTGGCTATATACGCCCCCGGTCTACTCGGCTCGGCTCTCCTCGTTATGCATACCCAGTATACTCCGCGATCTCGTATGCAACGCCTCTTCCCATTGCAAAATGTCATCCCTCCTTTCTTACGTTCCCACCACAAACTACATCTTCATTTACGGAGCCACCATGGTAGAGCCACCTCAAGGGTGTGATGCAACGGGCAAACCATAAGGGGAACTTGCATCCATGGGTACGCGCAGACAAAATCCACGTATCGAAGAATTATTTAAGGCACCAACACGATTCATTTATCAATTGAAGGCCAATAAAAAGGTATCTATGGCAACGGTATGCAGTAACGAAGAGAAACTAATTCATGATGAGTAATAAAAATATGGGATCGGATTGGTGTAGTTGCTAGAGTACTGGCCTCCCATCCCGAGGTCCCGGGTTCGATTCCCGGCAGTGGCGGATTTTTCAGTGGAAAACCGGTCCCCACTTGAGTGCTTAGTGGAGGGCATTTCAAGTTCAGTACTCCGTCCGTCGGATGGGAAGTTAAGCTGTGGTGCCCTTGGCGCCTTTCGTTAAGAGCAGGCTAATGCCGACGCCAGGTTTCACTCCACTCTTCCTCCATCATCTTAAATGTTCCTACCATTACCCAATTACACACCTATCCTAAATGGCTCAAATGACCTCAGCTGTCGGTTACCTCCCCTGAATAACCAACCAACCAATAAACAAATACCAGGTACTACTTTCGACGACTGTCTTTATCAAGATTGCCAATCAAGCGTAATTACCAAGGCCAAGTTGTCGAAATCATGGTCGGTGTTCAAGACAGTGTGAAAATAGCGCCTGGTTCTTTGTTTATTCCTCATCATGTATATAATTCAGTTTTATAGAGTGACACGGAGAAAATTCACTTCGTAAACGTCATGTACCTATTACAATTAGAGATACGAATAACGGTAAATTTGTCCAATCGGAGAGTAGCAATGGATAGCATTGGTTGCTGCATGTTGGTATGAGTACTTAAAGCTAACCCTACTAACAGAATGTTTTTACATGTTTTCTTTGCAATTTTGCTATTTCTATTTTTTTAAATAGTGTATTTCTGACCAGTAAATTAATACTATTCCTTTTTTATGCATGATATGTAGTGCAATTTTGGTGAGAAATCATCCCCTGCCAGACACCTTTGTGGTGGCTTGCAGGGTATTATGTAGATGTATTATTTTTTGACACGGACCTAGTTTTTCACACGACACCAATTTTGTTCTCCGAATCTTCTCATTTAGCATTGATTAATTTTAAAATGGATCTTTTTTTTAGAGGCACCTTGTGGTTTCCGATTATTCAACGTCTAATGTTACGGGCGGGTGGATGAACCTAAAGTACTCCCCACACATTAATCAAGTAATGGTCTTTTTATGGTAATGAAGAGTAACTGCCACCTCCGAGATTTGAACCCGAACTCACGGGATGTGAAGTCAGTATTCAGGGAACCATTTCATCCCGATCCTCTGCCAATAGTCTCTATTGAGGCAAGCATTGGTGCCCAACCCACAGTCGAATCCCAGATGGGACGAGAATAATTTTTTCATTCGTCCAGCACGCACGCATCCTTAACTCGAGTGAGCGATGTCCGTTGCGTGCGGATCGCAAAACGTGACGTCCGGCACGAACGGCGACTGAGAGGGTGCGGGCGTTCGAACCGCAGTTAAGCGCGTAATTCACGAATTCACCAATTCCGATCTGTCGAGCAGTCCTACCTCTCGCGTGCCTCTACTTGGGTCACGAATCGGCGACCACGGAAACGTGACGATCTGTCTCCCTATACCCATCATTTTAGTTTGTTCACGACCTTGTGCTAGGTGTAATTATCACTATTCTTACAAAATACACGTCATTGAGATCAGCTCAACATAAATGGGAGTTTTTCCTCAACGTCGATCAACGAAGTACATATAATGTTCTTACCACTAGATTTAAGACATCCCAATACAAATTGAAATGTTTCCAGTTAAAGTACGAAGAAGTGATTCTAATTAATCAACATAAGTATATATAAGTACAGCATAAGTATATATTAGGAGGGTCGTGTTGGCCTAGTGGGTAAAGCACTGAGCTATTGAACGGAGGATCCCGGGTTCAAATCCCGGGCAAGAGCATTTCTGGACACCCCCATCCTCGCGATTCGATTTTCTGCGTGTCAGAACTTGGTAGGAAATCGCAGGTGGCCTAGGGAAAGGAACTGGACCCCCTACCTTGAATGTGTGAATTTCACACGCCATTGGCTTAGTAAGGGGTGAGCTCTACTCTCACCTATCAAAAAACCAACCTTAGCGTTGAATCACTGAGTGACGAAGTACATATATCAACATAAACATATGTATATCAGCAGAAGTAAGGAAACAGTTCATCAGAACATACATCTGGGGCATGTTTCGTTACGGAAGTGAGGCATGGACGATGACAGCAGCGGGGAAGAAAAGAGTGGAAGAATTCGAAATGTGGTGTTACAGAAGAATGATGAAGATTAAATGAATCGAATAAGTAACGAGGAAATCCTAAGAAGAGTGGGAGAGAAGAGAAGTCTGCTGACAACTCTAAAAAGAAGAAGGGACAACTTAATCGGCCATATCTTGAGACGCGATGGCCTGATGAAGACTATCGTCGAGGGAAAAGTGAACGGGAAGATTGGAAAAGGCAGGCCTCATATGAGATACATGGAACAGGTTGTGAGGGATGAAAAAGAGAAGAATGACGTCACAATGAAGAGGTTGGCCGATAGAAGAATCAAGTGGAAATCTGCGTCAAACCAATCCTAGGATTGTTGACCAATGATGATGATGATGAAGTATATATAATCTAATTAAATGCACAAATTATGATTATTTCTCTTAATTGACCTTTTTATCATAACTATCAATGGTCTTAAATGGTAAAATTGGTTTGATTTAGCTCTCAACTTTATTCTTTTACGGTATCGACGTAGATATTTCATCAACACTTACTAGTTTTATTTATATTACATCGTTCAGTTCTTGCTCCGCATATAATTCATTTGCCTTACTCTATTCTTTTCCGATGTTTTCTAATCTTTATTCTCGATTACTCTTTTCTTCAGGCATAAATGTCATATGTGTTAATTTTAGTGGATATTTTTTGAATTCATATCCTTGATAAAAAGTTTTATAAGGATACTTAACCGTCGTGGGAATTACATAAAAGGTGGCTAATCCCTGAGAAGGATTCATTTAATTTACGTCTTTTAATGTTACGTATCAACAATAGCCTTCAATCCTGGTATTAGTTTAGCGGAGTAGCTTTCCACTCGATTATTCTATCGAATAACCTCTTAATAATACCTACTCATCCATTTTCTTTATCACTTGACCTCAGTCCATCAACCAATCAATGGTCTGACGTCAATCCACTCAGCATCGCACAGTCATATCTCAAGGCGTGATCGATTATATTATTCCATAGTGTTTTTAATATTTTAAGAAAACTTCTGTCACCTCTCATCCTCCATGTGACTTCTTCATGTCAGTGTGATCCATTTTATCTTCATCAAACTTGTGTACCCCTACATTTTCAAGATTTTCTTCCTTAACTTCTCTGCTGCTCTTATGTCAATGTCTCATTACAATAAATAAACAGGCTCCAGATGTACGGTCTAATGGTATTTCCTTATGTCCAAACTAATTTTTCCAACGATAAGTAGATTCTTCTTCTAGTGATATAACCTCTTCGCCTCATCTACCCTCCTATTTTCTTTTATCGTCGTCCATCGATAGTTACTCTGCTTCCCAGATAGAAATACTCTTTCATTTCTCCAAGGTTTTGTTTCCTGAGTTTAAAATTAGTCCTAGAATGTACTATTTTGTTGTAATTTCTTGGCATTTTAGTGGTCCCTGACTTTTTTATGATGACCTGTGCAAGATTTAAATTTGATTTTGTTTCTGCCATTGCATATCATCGGCAAACCACGGAATACTTATATTTTTCCTCGGTGGTGTTCACTCCTGTTGCGATTTCTTTAGCTTCATCTTATTAATATCTCATCAATCCATTAAAAACATACTCTGAGTGGATGAAAATTGTTAGAAATAACACAGATTACAGAACGACAAATGAAAACAAGTCTCGCTTACATATTGTCTGATGAATGTATCAATCAAGGAAAACAGGAAGATATCCTAAAAAGTGCTGTTAAAAAGAAGCTAGAAAAAATTTAAGGAGAGAGAAGATCAGCCACATCTTGAGACATGATTGTCTGATGAAGACAGTTATTGAGGAATAAGAGAGAAGGGAAAGTGGAAAGCCAGCCCTCGTATGGAATAAAGAGAAGAAGTAGTGACACGATTCTGGGATCGATGACTTGTTGATGATCCCGACTAATGGTTGGTCTGGATTTATCTTTACATCCAAAAGTTTTGGCAATCAATACAGTACACTAACGTCCACCTAAATTGATTGTTAACGATAAATAAAATTTTAAATCGGAGGTTTATGTGTTATTGCAGAGGTCATGAATGTGGATAGACTTGGAGAACGGAATTTTCATCCTCAAAGGGATTATTTCATAATGCTTTATATATACGTTGCGTTTTATATGCGTTATATATACGTATAAGAAGAGTATTATACGACGTTCGTATATTACTATTAATTTGGTTATACCTTATTGATTAAGTAGGTATTTTGGTCTTATGCGTTCAACCGCTGATTACAAACTATCTTGACTAACAAATATTTTTTTTTCTTGAGTAATCTGGGGTTGAGCTGTAATCGTGGCATTGGTAAATTTAAATTCTTGCACAGAGACTTCGGGGTAAACTTAGTCTAGGTAGTACCATAGTATATTCAAATTCCTATACTTCACATATGGTTTATTCGTTTTATTCATCTCCAATATACCTTTTAGCTATATTTTTAACGCGTAATTAAAAAAAATAAATGTTCTGGTCCAGTGCAGTGTTTTGGGTGTACTTATACAGAGTGAAATTTGCCATGGAATTGGTAGTTCGACGTTTTCGTAAGAAATTGGTGATGTTGGTGTTATTACTCATACCTTAATTAAAAATTCAATACAATTATCATAATAAAATGTTTATGATATCATCACAAAAATGTGTATTTAAAATACTTCACTCATTAAAATTCATTGCTCAGGGCTTATTTTCTGATCCACACAAAATGGTTTTCAAATTCCTTTTTCTATGATTTCTGCAGTACTTCGACCAAATAAAATGCTTAAAATATTAAGGTGCAAACAAATTTCATTTTCACATTTTATTAAATTCGGATTCAATTGAGATTCATTTATTCGTTCGTGGGTTAAAGTAATCCTACGCTTTCATTCTCGAACTGAAAAGTTTGGATAATTCTGCCACAGGCAATTATTTATCGCCGAAAAGTTTTCCGAGTGTTCACCGTATACGACCAGACCACTGTGAGTTCTCTCGTTCCCCTCTGTTCTCTGTTGCGGTGCAATCGGCAAATTTGTGGCTGTTTGGAGTGCGATAAAGGGACATCGACGGTATGTGGTAGTCTGATGTTTACAGTTTCGAGGCTTGATATCGATTGCTCGGAGCGTAGGTAACTATATCTCGTAGCTTGCGTCACCACTGATGTAGCATCCGTCGCGCGCTAAATGAATGAATTAACCAGCTACGTGTTTATCTGGGCTGCCGCAATCGAGTTGGATCGAATTCTCCCACTTCTACTGCCTCACCGCAAGCTGAGTTGTCGCTTTCACGAACTTAAACATCGCCAAGTGTAAGGCCCAGGTCACAGTTTACCGTACGATAGTACACTGTTACCCATTGAACCCAGTTGGCACATGCTGCAAAAACTTTTTGTGAAACATTGTATCCATATTTAGGTAAAACTTCTTCAATTAGCACATTCTCTGCTGGCCGGGTATTTGAATGACTTTCAAATAATTCACTCCTTTTGGCATTGTTCAAAATATTTTACAAAAGTTTAACAGTAGGTAGAAATAAAACTTTGGTGTAAATATAAAGATTTTTTCTTTTTTATTTCAACTTTAATATTGCACTTTAATGAATAAAAATTTTGGTTATGTGGTATCCTAACGATGATATAGTTTTTTCAAATGGAAACATTTTTATTTAATTTATTCTGTGAATCGTCCCAATTTATGACGAGAATATACATCAAATGTTTAGTAATACGATTGTTACAATGCATAATTATTATTTCTCGTGAAAAATTGAACATGTATTTGAGGTTGTGCGATGTCACATGAATGAAAATTTCTGAATCAAAGCTGCATGCCCAGTAAAAGAGCACGAAGTAATGCCACTGGCTTCAGTGACAGGGCAGGAAAAAAACTCGCAAATTTTCCATGCAACAACTTTTTCATAAATTAGCAGGACCAAGCTAAGTTTCAGCAGGACCAAGCTAGGTAAAGCAGGTCTACTGCCAATTAACGACCTGGCTTGAAAACAAAGCAGAATATACAAGACATTAGTTGGCGTCCTCGGAATAAATGAAATAACGCAAATATACGTCGACTGCGGTGACTGTGTCAATCACAGTTTCCATTATTCACTTTTCAGGGTTAAAATAAGTCAAGTATATCGCTTTTGGAGCTACTGGAGTAACCACGGGCAAAGTCTTAAAGATACGATTTGACAAGAAACAAAAATCTCTAATGTCAGAGACAGAAAGAGAATAAACAAAGGCTCTACTTAACACAGAATGAGCACTGCAAAAGCAGAAGAGACATCACCGGAATGCCAATAAACATAAATCGAAGATAATCAAATGTAGCGGGAAAGCAGGGGCCTAGATTAATGCTAATCTCAAGAAACTAAAATTTTGAGAGGCGACAGAAAACTGATTGTAGGGAAATACAATAGATGGATACGGGCGTTGGAAGAAGGATTTATCCAGTTCAATACTTGGCTATAAGGTATTTTATTAGCTTATTGTATGTGAAAATGCAAGATATGAAGTAAGGAAGCATTTATTAGCTTGTACACCTGGAACTTGATCATTTGTGCTAGTTAAGGATGGATGATAATATGAAATCGAGACTGAAAAGATTATCTATGGTATTACTAAGAAGAAAAATGAAGATAAAATGAGAATGCTGTTTTGTAAGTGAAGAATTACTAATGAGTGTATGGGTAAGGAGAAACACGAATAAGAAAAATACAAAACGGGTTAGCCTAATCGACCACTTCTTGAGACTGTTTTTTTCAGATTAAGACATTGGACGAGGTAAAAGTGAACGGGATGAATGGCTAAGGAAAACCAATAATGAAATGGAAGAGAAATATTAGCCGAGTATGGAGAGGTTATGTAACAGAGGAATCAATAACATGTCTAATCAATCTTAGAGTTGACGAGTTGTGATGACGAGTATTGTCGAGACCATTGAAATTAGTTTTAATTACACTTCCGACTGAGGTATCATGGATAAATTGTTTCATACCCGGGGTGAATTTAAGAGGACATAAACAATAGAAGTTGGAGCAATTTATTTAATTTTAAGGTAATTGGAACTTTTTGTTTGTCATCGATATGGTGATGATCTATAGCGCAAAAACGTTGACATCAATAAATGTGGACGAAAGAAGATAGGTGGTTTGGTAGAGTGGGGATGAAGAATTCAGGAGAAGCCAAAATTGATTGAAAGGAAGATAAATGGGGATGAACTGTAATAGTGGTGAGGGAGGAGAGAAAGCTGATCGATGAGGTTAGGTGAAGACAGAGTGGGTGGAGAAGATGATATGAATTGAGGTGTTTCGTAGAGTGAAAAACAAAGAAATGTTAGGATGGTGGGAAAGAGGATGGAAGGCAGACAATAAGAAAGGAATAATGAGGAGTATAAGATAATCTTAGAGAATATGAGCATGTGAACATATTTGTGCCTATGAAATTGAGAATAAAATATTATTGCACTATGTAATGGTGCTAGGTCGGCGAAATATTGTAGAATAATCTGTAGTACATGATGCATGTGTTATCAACCAATCCCTTCATTACTATTGTTCAGTTGTGTTTTCAAATTGTGAGTATGTCAAGGTTGAGCCGCGCCACCACTTGGCGGTGCCACTAGACTTGGATTTTCGTTTGTCTTTTTTTTGTGAATCGTGAGTGAATGATGTATGAGTGTGTTGGAGACTACCTGCGAACGCTGTGCTGTGTGCATCGCGATAGGTCCTTCTGCTGCCTGCCGCATACCCGTCGGTCGGTCGGGCCCGCGACCGGTGAGTGGCATACGCCCGCGAGGCTCAACCTTTTGTGTCTGTAGTAATTGTCCTCTTGTGTTTAAAAGTTATAATTCACTTAAATTTAGAGCTCACGTTTGGAAGTGGTCAACTATGTAGATAATAACGACGTAGCTGTATGTGACCCAATTATTATTATCTTTCCATGTAGTACCCTATGTCAAAAGTGCATATTTTGGTGATATTCACCCCTAGCGACACACCCTCTCGGTGGCTTCCAGGGTATCGCGTAGATCTACATCTACATCTATACGATACCCTGCAAGCCACCGCGAGGGTGTGTGGTAGGGGGTGAAGATCACCAGGCATGCACTACTAACATGCAAACTAGTAACTATATTGTCTCATGCAACTTGATTGTTAGTGTCTACAGTATTTAAGGGGTAAGACATGCATCATGCACTACATAATACTCTAGAATATTTCCCCTACCTATCCTATATATGCCTATATATGCCTATATCCTATATCCTATATATACCTATAGATGTAGATTTTTCCTCCACCTCAAGTACTCTTTTGCATCAAGGGTCGATGTTTTGCGTCGTGCATCGCGAAGTCCCTGGTGGTGCAGGGTCTCTCTGTAGCTAATTCTTTCCACCTTCGTGTGCAGGGCAGGAAAGGGAGTGTGGCCGGTCGGCATGGAGGGGAGATGAAAGATAGCCTGGACCTTTTGCGAGCGTGGGAAAATATTTTTGGTCTTCCGTCCCTTCAGCTCCACCCACGTACACCATTTTCCTACCTGCCTTGCCGGACCCCTCTGTCCGGTCCAGGGTTGGACGTGAGACGGGATTAAAATTTTCCCCGGGAGAGGTCCACCCCTGTCGCGGCACAAGCGCTTGGACTCACTCTCTCTCTCCCCCCGTGCCGGCCCTGCCCCGACTCATTATCGGCTGCGGTTCCGCGCGGGAATTATACCCGCAGCCCTGACGCTGGGGATAGCGTTGGGACGCCGTTGATGGAATGCTTTAGGGGGGGAGTTGAACGCGTAATTATTCCCACGCTGATTTATGTCGTTGCTGCGGGGAGATGCCGCTGGCTTGGAGGAGGACGAGTGGGGAAGTGAAAGTCACTCTGCGAGGGTACTAAACCCAACTAGGAGTGCTCCATGCGTAGGCATGGGAACTATGGTTCCCATGCCTAAATAGTAGTGTACCACGTGTATTCATTCAATTCCTGCGGAGTACCCGAATGATTAAATCGATGCGCACTCGTTAAAAAATTGTTTTCAATAATGTTTCAAAAGTCGTAATTGAGAACACTGCAGTCTCGAGCGATGTTAAAAACTTGGAGGTAAATCTTTCTTCCACTTTATCTTGTCACTACCAAGTTGATAGTACCTACATTAAACAAGAGATCAAGAGTTCTATGCCTGTTCGCTGTTTCCGGCATCACGTAGTGGAAGTGAGACATATTAGGTGAGTAAAAAAACTTTAGCACTTTTCCGCAATATATTCAAAATTATAAAATTGCACAACACGTGTTTCGGCTTACTAAGCCATCATCAGGTGTACAAAAAAAGAGTCGTTTCATGCATTATGTGGTGGAATAACATAATTAAATAAGATTGGAAAATTTCCACAAAGAAATCTTGTAGATGATGATGTATCACATCGAAACCGGTCGCAGTAAAGATTTCTTTGTGGAAAATTACCAATCATTTAATCAGGTGTACACTCACAAATTCCAGTGAGTGTACACCTGATGATGGCTTTGTAAGCCAAAACACGCCTTTTGCAATTCTATAATTTTAAAGATATTGTGTAAAAGTGCTAAAGTTTTTTTACTCACCTAAGTTCTGTTCCTACTAAAGGTTCAAAAGAACTTTCTAACAGCAAAAATTAGGGCAATATTAATATCCACTCTTGTATTCCGGATAATAGATTATTGTTAGTGTGGTCTGATCTATCTAGTATATTGAATACCAAGCTCCAAAGAAACATAAATTTATGCATCAGATTTATTTATAACCTGCGTAAGGACGAACACATAACCCCTTACCTTAACAAACTTAGGTGGTTAAAGGTGTGAAATAGGAGAAAATACTTTTTGGGAGTCTTCCTTTACAAATGTTTGATTACACAAGGCCGCAATATCTTTGGAAAATGTTTAACAAAAAACCACTCGACCGGATTTATTGTGCTAGAGCTAATCTCGATTTATTTTATTGCCCAAGATATCACACCTCCACCTACCAAAAATCCTTTCTAAGAACTTCAATGAAATTTTGGAACTCCCTTCCTTTGGATCTAAAACTAAGTTCATCCACTGATCGGTTTAAAACAAAAATGCATAAATATTTATTGGAATTACAGAGTGGTTAAAGTTAGAATTGAATATGTTAGCAAAATTTAATCTGTTTGTAAAAACATTAGTCCTTAAAGAATAAACTAAGTACTTAACAACATTAGTTCAACAATGTTGCTAACAACAACAGCACTCATAACAACAAGTTATGTAAAAGCAGGAAATCAATGCAATATTGGGTGCTTTCCAATCATCGACGCAAGTCGACACAAGTCAACTTGTGTCGCGTGTAGTGCTTTCCAATCAGTGTGTGTCGCTAGTGTGTCAAACGCGAGTCGACACACGGTGACACACCGGTAATGGTGAGTTACTGAAAAAAGAAGGAAGGACGGCGCAAGCTCTAAATCGCAATACGTCTGCAAGAAGCATATTGAAAATAACCGATAAATCAGAACAAATGTTTAAGTTAAGTATTTTCTTAATTAATCATCCTACAACTCATTTTTCTGTTCATTAATAACGATCTTGCTATAGCAAGATTTTCACTGCAAACAATAAGTCAAATAGAAGGAAGCTTCCCACAAAAACGCACCAATCACGAGTCCCCGTGAAAGTCCTTAGCGCATCAGCTACTGCGCATCTGAAACTTGCTTTCCATTCGTGGAGACACAAGTCGACTTGAGTTTCCGCGAGTTAACTCAAGACGACGCATGAGTCGCTTGAATGGAAAGCACCCATTATGTATATCTAACTGTGCTAAATATATGCTTTGTTAAATTTGTGTAACTGTCATGTAAAAGTCCGAGCTGTTTGCAATAATAATGTATTCATTCTTGTAGGGCGTACCCTAGAACATAAATAAATATCTATCTATCTATCTATGCCTTCTACCGAAACGATTGGAGAGATATTGCAGTTTTCATTCAATTGCTAGCGTAATAACGGCTCTCTGAGCATGGTTATCATACCCTCAGTAACCGTATGTTGTTCTATTCCTGGTACGAGAAAAGTTTTCCTCTCGCAATTTTTAACTCACTAGCCTGCCGTGTATAAAGGCTATTGAAAAATATTTCAGTTCAAATAGGATGAGACAGAAAAATTTTTGTAAACTTTAGCTAGATTTCATTAGAATGGTACGACTACCAGTTTTGACGATTTTGCGTCATCATCAGGTACCAAAAAAATGACGCAAAAGCATCGAAACTAGTCATACGATCCAAATAAAATATTATTGAAAGCTACAAAGTTTTTCTCTCTCGATCTATATAAAATAAAGTTCCACACAAGTTAGCGTGAAACCTTCTAACCATATCTTACAGTGTTGGCTTATGTTTATTTATTTATATCCAGTATGACTTCCCCGATACGAACTACGGGAAAAAGTTATTTTGAGAGTAGTGTGCGAGGAACGAAAAATAAAATGATAGCACTCTGAGATAGTAAGTTGAGTTTTTTTTTCGGAACTCTGCTTCAAATTCTACTTGAAATTGGAGTGCCTATAACTTCCGTGCCGACAGTAGCTCGACGGCTGTGTCCGTAATTTCTCGCGTTAAAAGCCCTCGCCGGCCTATGGGAAGCTACATAAACTCTAACATAAAGCTTTTAGCTATCTGTTTAATGGTTCCAAAGTACTAAAACCTAGCCTTTGAAACACCAACACCTTTTTCCAAATACTAGTTCTGTCATTCTGCATGCTATAAGGCCACGCAGAGGGAATAGAAGATTCCATTATCGATGTACATTTCAAAAGTACGTGTAGAGAAAAAAACAGGAACACCATCATGAACTGAATAGCTATCATTGAATTAGGTTATATACTAAATACAGAGTTATTTACCTCTACTAAAAGACAATTATTTCAGGAATATCTGATATTATTACCTCGTGAATGGAGCTCAAAATAGAGTACATTTTTCTACCCAGCCCCTCGAGTTAATGCTGAATTTATATTCACCATCAATCATTCGTAGTAAATAGCATGATAAGTTAGTGTCATGGGAACTTTATGCTCGGAATAGCAATGTGAAAGTTTGAATGGCGAATATGAGCATTTATATAATGAAAGCCGGAGACAAGAAAATAAGGTGATGTGCATGTCGCAAATCACTGCCGTAAAATCATTGCACTTTGTCATACACATATGATCTTCCATACCAAGGTAGCTGATGATTATTTATGCAAGGAATATTAGGTGTAAAAATGAGCACTTATTAGACTTATTTGCAATGTTCATACCTAGGCTCACTGGCAATGCGCATATCTAGGCTTATCGGCAATGCACAAACCTATTTGTTACCGTATGTTGCTCCGCTTCTGTTTTAATTTACAATCAAATTTTAAAATGAACGTGTGGTTGGATTACCGGAGCCTTGCATAAAATAGGAGGGTTAACTAACCACAATTATCAAGTCAAATCGCTTTAATTGGTGAGAGTAGAGCTCACCAAGTACTTAGCCAAATGGTGTGTGAAATTTATGTCAGGGTGTGTGAGTTAGTTTCTCTTCCATCGCCTCCAGTAAACTTGCAGAATTATCTGATATTAAATATAATGCTGTTTTCGTTGTACAGAATGTATCAAGAGGCCTTTTTGGAACTTGAACTCGAGACTTACTGGCATAAGGCCTACGCTCTGATTGTATCTGAATATTTGAATACAGCTACAACGTATTTCGTACATTATTACTATTATTAATAGTGATGTATCGGTTAAGGTAGGTTTAGATGACATAAAATTCTGACCCACAAAACTTTGTCTCTCGAATGATATTCTTCTTTAGTTCCACTTATTTCTCACCTCACAATATGCTATCCTAACTGCGTATTCTCCATCTTCATCCTACATGCTTACCCAGCATTATCGCGTTTTATCACATCCTTCAACAAACACTGTCATCACCTGTCGCGACCTCTACAACGCCTTATTACCTCAAAAGCAGATATTCCACAGAGAAAAAAAAACATTCGCCTTGAGCGAGATTCGAACCCGGACCCCCTGATTTCCGGCCAGGTGTTCTACCAGTTGGCAAACCAAGGCGTTGGTCTCTTTGTCTGTGGAAATTGTTTTTTCCACAGAATTTTCACGGCTAGTGCTTGATCTTTGAATTCACCTTGTTACCTGCCCAACTGTTTTCTCCTACTTCCCTCAATGAACTTTCTCTCCTCCGTTGCCATATCTAGAACTTCCTCGTTCGTCCTCCTTTTGACCCACCTTGCTTTATCCATCCTTCTCCACTCCCACATCTCAAAAATCCGAAGTCTGTCTTCATCTCCTTCCCTTAAAGTCCATATTTCCGTGCCACATAGTTCCATGTCCCATATTATACTTTTACCTAGTTTTATATTTACAACCTTATTCAACGATCAGGTTATTAGTCATAACCTTTGAGCGAACTTCTTATTTTCCAACGGAAGTTTCTTTGTTGCAGCTATACCTCTTTTCTTCCTGCGTAGGTACTACCCGGGCACATAAATTGCTACACCTGATCTAGCTTGTTTTCCTACATTCTAGTTTCATCCTCCAACTTGGTGATATTCATAAAAACGTTTTGGTACTTAAAAAGATGCATTAAAATCCATCGTAACAAGTGCCGAAAGGAAAGGCTCTTGCGGGATGGCTCAAAATGATTTTTTTGAGAAGTTCCTCATATTTTAAGGTATTCCTTATTCATATTTTTTTGTGCTTTTCAAAGGTGATTTGCGTTGAAGTTCATCTCTACACCAAATGGGAGAAGGGGATGTACTTCTGGTGACGAGTACCGCATATCCTCTTCAGCCGAGTGTTTACTTATACTTGCAGATAACGATAGGGAACAAATTTTAATACTACTCAAGATTTATTCTCTCTAAAGCCAATATTTTATGCAAATTTTTCCTTGATGAAAAAACGCAGTGCAAGATTAAGTGGATACCGAGCCGTAAACACACGCTCACCTACACGAGCATGAATAAACAAGGGTAAATAAGTGCTATTGTCCACAGCGAGAGATAAATAAAAACTAAATAGGCATAAATAGGAAACTAAATAGGCATAAAAACACGAATTTGCAACCAACAGAGCATTTAGCACGTAGTGAAAACCGATGCCACTTAGCTATATAATTAAACTTCTTTTCGTGATGTAAATATATTGGTGAGAGACTCTACTTATATTTACTGCTCGAATTAGCCTCATAAACGTTCTAACGCACGAACTTTACCTTCGTTCGATAAATGAGTTTTACTTCCCAATTAGCAGGGTGAAACATTCTCATGTTAACGCAGTTTAGGTGGAGGGTGATTAAAATTTTGATTCAGGAGGATAAATTTGGCTGCCCAGCTCGAAAATGTCCGTATAATGAAATAGTAACTTCATTCTTCAAGTGTTTTTCATCATAAAGAAAACCTATTTCTGGTATAATAGCAAACTTTTGGCCGATTTTATAGGCTCCAAGCTAGAGGGAAGAGAAGAATATACCTGCCACTTTCCGTTGTAACCATGGGAAATTACAAAAAACATGATAAAATTTGTGCAAAGTTAGGGATTTTAGAGATATTTTCTTCCTCTACATCTACATAATATCCTGACAGCTAACACACGGGAGTGTGTAATAGGGGGTGAAAGTTATTGCCAGGAGTGCATGTTACTTCAGGAAATATTAAATATCCTATTGTATACAATCGCAGGATTTCAAAAATACCTGTCCGTTTATTCGCTACATAGTGCATGCAGTGTCTACATTCTTTATAAAATACATAGAAGATTCAGAGTCGGAAAGTTCGCGTTAGAGTGATAAAGTCCCACCCCGAGAGCCAGGGTTTGAATCACGGGTATGGAAGAAAATTTTCATTGTAATATAGATCCCCGCTCAACTACAATTTGGAGTAAAATTCGATAAGGCTGTCAGAGAGGACGTTAAAACACAGACCCCTTGGCGCATTTCATTAAGAACAGGCTAATACCTACTCCAGTTTTCTCCTCCCTTCCTCGGTTCCATTATAAGTTCCTACCCGCAACGAATTAGTTACCATCCTACCCATTGAGGTATATGGAGAGGGCGCTTCATGATCCTACCCCTAAAAGCACAAATGATCTTAGTTTTCGGTCGTCTCCCAAGTAATCAACATACAGTGGTCCGTCCCCCGTATGGCGTTACATAATATGTGAACTGCCCGTAACGTCATCGGCTTATAGATCTTTAAGTTAAATTCATTGATTCAGTCTAAATTTTAACCCCATGCGTTAGCGTTATTGTGTACAAATCTTCCAGCATAACCCCTTTGAAATAAAGGCCTTGTCGCAAGGAGCAGGAAGATCCATTGTTATGAAGGGACACCCTTTCTGACTTCTGAAGGGACCCCTATACCCTTCCCTACTGTTAGGGATCCAGTGAGGGGAGAGGAGGATGAGGGGTGGTGACTGGTGTTATTGGGGCAAAGGGGGTCATGGTGGGGAAGTGAGGGGTTTGTGGAAAGGACGAAAGGGTATTGTGGTGCCATTTCAAGGGAATGACTCGAAAACCCTTCTCTTTATCTCCGTCCTAACTCACTCCACTTGGACCCAGAGAGCGTTCTCGTGTGCGGAACACGCGTTCCCTTACGGTCGACTATCGATCATGGGTGAGATATCGAGACGATCATGCGAGTTGGTGTTTAAAGGGATGCAGTGAATGTATTCCTGGCCATGGTGCGTTAATATATGCGTTTGTAAACTAAATGGATCAATATATTATTTAGATTGAGTGTTTTATAGTTTTCAATTGGTTTGAATATATTTTGGAGAAGTGTCTTTTTATTGCTCATCGCATTACACTATTGCTGTCTTGTGTACCATGATATTACTGAAAAGCTCAATGTTAAGCTAAAACGTTTACTGAATATGTATGTAAGGTTTATCTTTAGCCTCAAGAAAGATTATCATATTTCCCCCTTTTTTACCAGGCTTACATGGCTGGAGGCCAAAACCAGAAGAAAATACTTGCTTGGTTCATATATGTATTGTCTTTTTCAAAATCAGCAACCAGGTTATTTGAAGCAATTTTTTCCTCCTAGAGATAACATGGCTAATTTTACCACCCAAATAACTCCCGAATATTGATTCCTCCTCTACATAAGACATCTGCTTACCATTAATCTTTCTGTGTTGCTGGGGCCAGGTTGTGGAATAGCATTGCCAAACATGAAAAAATCCAGCTCAGTATTTATTTCTAAAAAAAAAGATTTTTTCAGTATCTATTCAACCAATAAGGGTTTTAATTTAATACGTTTGCAAAACTTCACTGAAGGACCTGCTTTATTTCTGTACTTAACAATGTAACTGCTTTGAAAATGTTATCGAGCTCAAACATGTATTTATTTAGTTGTATGTTCCTGGTGGACGAAGACGTCCAAGGACAATCAATTTATTTCTATTCTACTCTTTCTTTTGTTTAACGGTTCCTTTCCTACACTATTTATCTTTTCAGATTAGTGTATTTGCTATCCTACTCAATATCATTCATGATATCTTTCATTTTTTTTCTCCTTGCTTCACCAGAATGCTGGTATACAAAACAATAAAAACGGGCTTTAGATTTTTTTCTTTTTTAATTACCTAATAGTTACATCTCACTATTATGTCTTCTATTATTTCCACCAACAATCTTCATCCTTCTCCTACAATACTGAAGTCTTCCTTATTAATCCTCCTTTCTCTACAGGACACCTTGTCCGTTATCCTTCTCACCCACATTCCTAAATCTTTCAACCGTTGCTCTTCAGTCTTCTGCCCGCGCAGAGCTCTGGCCTTAAAACATGCAAGGTCATGCTCCAGATTTGGATCTGTACCAACATATTCTTCACAACCCTGTTAAAGATTGACATCAGAAATCATCTTCTGTTCGGTAGTTGAATTTCCATTAAGAAGAGGACTAAGATATTAGTCTGCAGAAAGAAAGAAGAGGACAAAACCAACGTTAAACTAGGAAAACAAAAATTGGAAGAGGTGAAAGAGTTCTGTTACTGGGAAGCCGAGTAACCAACGATGGACAAAGCAAGAAAGAAATAGTAAGTAGAACAGCCCAGGCGAAGAGGGCATTCTATTAAAAGAAGAATCTACTTACAGCTGGAGATAAAAGCTTAGAAGTAAGGAAGGAATTCAACAGAACGTACATCTGGAGCATGTTTCTTTACGGCAGTGAGTCATGGACGATGAAAGCAGCGTAGAAGAAAAGGGTGGAAGCATTCGAAATTTGGTGCTACAGATGAATGATGAAGATAAAATGGATCGACCGAGTGGCAAAGGAAGAAATCTTAAGAAGAGTGGGAGAAAAGACAAGTCTACTGAAAACTATAAAAAAAGACGAGACAACCTAATCAGCCATATCTCAAGACACAATGGCCTGATGAAGACAATCGTCGAAGGAAAAGTGAACAGAAAGAATGGAAGAGATAGACCTCGTGTGAGTTATATAGAACAGTTCGTGAAGAACGTGAAAGAGAGGAATTACGTTAATATGAAGATGTTGGCCGATAGATAAATCGAGTTGAGGGCTGCGTTAAACCAATACTAGGATTGTTGACCCATGATAATGAGTTCAAATTCCACAAGGAAAAAATCCACCTCGACGGAGATATAGATGTGGGTAGGAATGGCCGGGAAGTACGGTGGCGTGCTCCCTGCAATTGTACGAGGGAAAACCTCTTCACCAGAGACAGTAGGGGTTATGGCGAGTACTCGAGCTAGGTTATGCCCCTTGGGAAGGGAGAGGAGCAGAGCTATTAAAGCTTGGGGCGATGAACTCCCGGAATAAGACATTCTTGAATAAAAGATATCGAAACATCGAAACATTCCCATTGACGCGAGGAAATGGCCATTCCTAAAGTAACGGCGTAGCGGCGTAAAGTTTTACGAATTATTGCTCTTTTACACCTCACACTTGACCATCCACTGCAACCAGTTTGGTCAAATATCGCCATAGGATCTCCAAATGGCCTCGGTACAAATTCACATTTTAGCATGCCAGGATATTCTTAGGAAAAAGCTTTGGACAAGATAACCCATTGAAACCCTTTGGTAGTGGGAACGTATTCCTCCTATTCCGTCTCATGTTCTAAGCATCTACTATCTTTACTAATTAGGCCTAAAATTGTTGTTTTCCTTCTTCATCTTCACTTATGTTTTTCATTAGAATTCTTTAACTTCTTCGTGGAATTCTTTAACGGCTGCAAATTCCCTCTTTATGGCCCACGTCCTTTTGTTAATTTTATGAACTCCAAATATGTCTCCTCTCCAACCTGATAGTCTTTACTATTCGAGTCAGAAACTTAATGTAAGATTTTGAAGAGCAATGTGGTCAGCCTCAGTTATGAAAATAATACCGAGTAACTCTGATCATCAAGTAGTTTATTGAGCAAGTAAATTTGTTTAATCATCATCTCGAATAATACAACATTGTTTTCAAAATTTTGTTCTTAAACACCAACTGCCTTAGTACAATGTTGTCCTTCCAATATTCTTAAGAAGTTGTGGATAACCCAAGGCCTTCTCCTTGAAAAAAACCTTTTTGGATGATCCACAACTTCTTATGAATATTGAAAGGACAATATAGTACTAAGGTGGTTGATGCCTAAGAAGTGGAGTGCTTTGGAGTGATTTCTATTCTTATGTTTTGGCTACTAAACTCAGTCAAATATTATTTCTCACGCATCAAATATATGAATTGCTTTCTCATGTCCAATATCCTAACTTTAATTTAGTGAAAACATCTAGCGTAGAGCTTGTCGCAGAGCTTGATGACGAAGAGCATGATACCGAAACATTGACTTACAGGATAGAGGAAGAAAAAAGGCAGGCAGCTTTTGAATAGTGTGAATGCACGAGAATGGTCAAGAGAACGTGAATGGATCCATGGGCAAAGAGGAAATAAAGGGAATTTCGAAGATAGTATGTTGGTTTTTGCGGTACATCATAGTTGATGATGCTAGCCTACCGGGATTTCAGACGTGTAGAGCCAAGAATCTTCAAAAAAAGTTAGTGCTGGGATTAAGGTAGAGAGAGTAAGGTGGTTGGGAAAATTGGGAGACATTGTGAGCGATTGGAAAGGGTATAAGAGACAAGGTTGATTAGAACGTCCTAACGGGGGAAGAATATTTAATGACCGTGAAAGATAGAGTGGAGCTAGTAGCTTGGAAATTAACAAAGCAAAGATGACGGTGATGAACATCCTTAGGCAGGCGGACAATTAGCCCGATGTGAGGTTCACATCGAGCTAATTGTCCGAATAATGTGATAGATGGTTTTTAGACCCTCGAGAAACTCCTTTACATTGGTTCCATGATTTCTAATACAGAATGATGCTCAGAAAAATTGAAACAGGCTAGCATAGGGAACCAACCAAAAACTAAACAAAATTAGAAAAGAATGGACTATCATTAACAATTCCCAAATATAACTGGCCCATTCTCTCTTCTTCCCCACTGTTTAACAGGAGGTCAGGATGAAAAACGAAAGTGCTGATATTTGAGTATAAAGATACATTCTCTGGATCTCAAAAAGTCAACACCGTACAAATTAATATATCTGTGCTTAAAGATGGGCAACAAAACAAGACTCCTGAAGAAGGCTATCCAGGCCTCTGCTACTTTAAATATAGCGCCAGAAGAATAGGCTGGGTTGAAAAGCATGCGGTAGAGGCAAAGTTCAATTCTAAGAGGCCTTGATGAATAGTGACAAATAAATGGGTGGACTAGATGCAGCCCCATGCGGTGAGATTTCTCCGCTAAGCGATCCACGATGCGGATAACCTGCAGAAGCATAACGACTAACTCAGGAACAAAGTCAACCAATAAAACACCAACCTCTCCACGCACTGTAAAGGTATAAGAAAGGAGGAGTGTTTTCCGTGTTCATATTAATCTATCGTAGCTTGGAGAACACATAATAATAAACAGCAAATGGGCGCAGCTAGTCCTCATCGTCATTTCATCTTTGAGACGACAGTTTCGCCGTCCTCCCTGTTGAATGTCGTTGTTTTAGCTATTTCAATAGCCTTTCGTATGAATCGGGGATAGTCAAAACATCGACTTTCAACAGGGAGGACAGCTATTCGCTCTACAACGCTTGGAAGCGACTCTTTCACAAACCGACCCATCAGGACGCACATGAGTAAAACTAAGGTCTATAAAAGACGGGCGAAAACTTGCATCCAACACTTCAAATCTGAAGATGCTTTCTGTAACGCCGGCGAAACTGTCGTTCGAAGATGAATCGACGCGGAGGAAAACCCGAAAAACTGCGCCTACTGCACCAATCCGCGGAGGCCTCTATCAACAATAACCAGTAAATAATAAAATACACTCACATATTCACTGTGTCATTCCTTTTGTTCTCTTGCGGATGTCTTTGGTGGAAAAAAACAAATGTAATTCGAAAATATCGCTTAAAAACTAACAATAGAGGACTTTAACGACGACGACAGATTCAATTCTTCCCATCGCCTATCGATTCTCATTTCTGTTTAAGGCCAAAGGATGAAGAGATAGGAAAAGACATAACTTCCCTTTTCCCGCACTTAAGGACTCATTCCAACCTCCTCCCTCCCCAGTCTCTCCCTGTCAGGTCGATTGATGGAGACGTAACCGCTTGGTTTCTACTTCGAGCGTCTCATCCGGAATAAGGATAAAGCGAAGGGGAAACGTATGTGTCGAAAGGAAGGATATGCGACCAGATACGAGATATCCGTTCACATTAGTTCCATCCCATTGGCAATCAAGCGATGGTAGAAAGTAATCGATTTAATATAGTAAAAGGAAGCTTTGGATACGTGTGTGTGGAGGAGAAGGGAGAAAATGCGAAGTGCGGAAATGCGGACCATAGTTGGGATTCATCATCATCATTGGTCATCAATCCTAGGATTGGTTTGACTCAGCCCTCCACTCGATTCTTCTATCGGCCAACCCTTTCATTGTGACGTAATTCTTCTCTTTTACATCCCTCACTACCTGTTCCATGTATCTCATACGAGGCCTCCCTTTTCCAATCTTCCCGTTCACTTTTCCCTCGACGATTGTCTTCATCAGGCCATCATGTCTCCTGATGTGGCCGATTATTTGGGATTAACGATTGAAATTAATCGTTAAAAATGTGGATAACTATTTAATTTAATCGTTGCTTTTTAGAAGAGTTAACTTCTTATCGTCAAAATAAAGCATCGACTCACAAAACGGACTTCAGTCAAATATTTTCGTTAATTTTTGGCGAATCTCGACCTGTCCGAATTTGGGCGCAAAGGTTTTCTAAAAGACAAATGGAAAAATAAAACGGTATCTAAGAATGTAAGGGTAGTTGTGCAAGAATTCAATGGATAGGCTCTGACAAATACATCCAAACAAAAGAGCATGTACTGTAACTCTAAGCCATTTCCATGGCAATTTTACAATTAATACTTCACATCGCTATGTGAGAATCCATGTAAAAAAACTAACCTTAAAGCACTTTATATCGCTCAGAACAATCTTTTGCGGCATATTACAGACGAACCATGGTTTGTCAGAAAGTCTTATATTCACAACAACTTAAAAATGCCGGAATCGGAGCCCCACGTCAGAAAAATCGCTGAATCCTTTCTGCAGATACTGGGAAACCTGACTAACAGCACTCTGAACACTAAATGGAATTGCAACGAAAATCCCCAATTCAAAATTTTTTAAACTAATGGATACCGATGGAAGAAACGAAATTGACCGTTTTCAGTGTTTTGCTTTGTTTGTCAAAACAAAAAAAAAACATCAAGGCCTTTATTACCGCAGCATCCAATTTGCCAAAGTAACTGAAAAAGTGGCTTTTAAAGTAAAAGTTACTTTTTTATAACTTTAACTTTAATCAGTTATTTTTTCAGAAAAGTAACTTTTAACTTAAACTAGTTACTTTTTAGAGAGATTAACTTTAATCAGTAAACATTTTTGGCAACTTTCCCAACTTTGATGTGGACGAATGAAGAGTATATGAACGTGGTAAAGAGAATTTGTGGAAGAAATTAGGAAAAGGCAGAATAGGTGGATAGCATAAGTACTTAGAGGCATGAAGAGATATAGATCATTATCGAAGGTAAAGCTTGGCAAATGGGGATGAGGACTGATTTGTTTCAGATGGCGTTGCATATATATTAAGGACCCCTGCGTGTTATGGTAGGTTTGATCAGATTAACAAGACTAAAGATATAGATTGTCGTGCCAATAGATTTAAAATTTAATTATTCCCGCGTACCATTAGAGAGCAAAATAGACAGTATAGCAAAGTAATAGGTAGGTGAAATAGTGTCAGAAGAGTGTGTAGTGCATGATGCATGTATTAATCACCAATCCCTTTATTACTATGTACATATTAACCATCTTTGCATGTGATTGTGCATCTAGCTGCTTTTATTTAGCATGTCTCCATTAAAATATCCTAGTTGAATGTCAATAGTGCATGTTTGGTGATCTTCACCCCCTGCCACACTCCCTCGTGGTGGCTCGCAGGGTATTACGTAGACGTAGACGTAAAAAAGAAAGGTGTAATGAACGGCATGAAGAGGAGTTGAAAATATATCGAATGAGGATAGAAAAAACGTAGGGATGGAGCAGATAGATGAATGATTTACGAGGTTGAGTCAGGGCACTCCACCAAAACCTCCCCCTACCTGTTGAAAACTATCAATCACGTGATAAATGATAAATATCGGATAAGATGAACCCAACTTGACTTTCCTCGTCTTTACGGCCATGGACCATTGCTATTATCTTCTGGTTTTTCCTTGATCACGAGAGTAGTTGAAGCAAAACTAGAGTTGACTGGAACATACTAATTGTTTATACAATGGCCAAATGTTCCGTTTCTATTTCTAACAACAAGCCTGAACTTAATTTTTAACTCTAAGTAAAGGTCAAACTAAAATAAGCCCTGTGTTGTTAGTACGGAAGTCTGTTATTTTACCTTTGGTATTACTCGTTACTGGGTATTTAATTTTAGTATGGTGGCCAATATATATAATGTTTGAAACTCTTAAGGAAGTTTTATAAGTGGTTAATTTAATGCTGAGTTTTAGTTCTTAAAGCTAGAGTGAATTTTGCATTTGAAACTGGGATATAGTTTATGAAACGTACGAAATCAACATCAAAATAATGTCTAAGAGTTCAATTAAAGTATTCAGTTGCTTGACATTATTGAAGACATAAATAATATATTCCAATGATATTTCTGTACACATTATGGAGATAGTAGAAAAGACAAATTATTTCGCTCTGCATGTCAATTTAAAGGATGCAAGTTCCCATTACGTGAATTTTACTGCCCTAGTATTGCAAATATTGCTGCGACTTCATTTCAAAATGCATTCTGTTGTATGGCTGTTATGGATTGAATCCGCATCATTCAGGACGAGCTTTGAATTCTAATTTGGAGCAATTTATGATCCATCGTGGGAATCGTATTTGAATTCGGCCTTGAGTATATCTGATGAAGGGCTCATTTACCAGCAAGAAAACAACTGGAGAGACAGGTATTTGTTTGGTTACCATTCTTTAAACAGATTGATACAAGAAAAAACCCCTCTAAAACACGGTATAAAACTACGTTTACGGAGTATTTGGAGAAAATCGGCATAATGTATCTCTTAAAATAGGTCCGTCAATGAAATTCTTTAATAACTCCTGCTTAACATCTCAAAAATCAGATATTTTGTACAACACTTAAAAAGAATCTCTGGCGGGATGAAAAAGCTTATAATTTTGTATTTTCTGCGGTCATCACCATCCATGTCTAATTATTATAAAGGATCTTGGTCCAGATATAATCTTTAAAGAATCGTTTCCTAAATTTCTAGCTTGTATCCTCAGCTGTACAATTATAATGGATGGCGTCCTTGACTCGCGATGATAAAATATTTTCCTCTTTTAATAGTAATGTGAGCTCTTCATCTTTTTCCGGTAGTAATTGAAACTTCTGAAGAGTATCATTTTCATATATGTTCCCTAATGTACATTGCTGCAGAATAGCACTATTTCACGGATTGCTACTAGTGAAAAATATTAACCTGTAATATTTTCACTACCCACAGCCGGGATTTTATCCAAATAACTACTTTATAAATTATTTTTCGGTCATATGTTTCACTACGTAAGTTCAATTTATGATTTCGGGTTCACTAGTAAGGTATTTTAATATCACTATTTTATAACTTAAAAAATAAGCTATTTCTGGCATCAATAACTACTTCCGTGGTGGGCGTTAAATCCACTTAAATCGATTTTTATATAAATTTTCATGTACATGCATAACTCTAAATTTTTTTCATTTTCAGTAGCCCGATAGTTCTTTATTGTTGGTAGCTTCCCATTGATGATCGGCAGTATGCTTGCGAAAAACTATTTTCCTCCAGAAAAGAAACCAGAACTTACTCCGAGAGTAAGTTGCTCCCTCCCATATTCTTGTGATCCGTTGACCGTCAAACCCCGCTCAAGCGAAACCACTAAATCTTTCAAAAGATCCTGCTTATCCCTGCCATCCTGCCAATCCATCAAAAAAGCGCGACAGCCATGAGCGGTTATTCGGAAAGTTTGTACTGTTTCCCGAAGCAAGTTAATCTTTTTGGCGCGGTGGGGGGGAGGGAGTTTCATGGTGAAAAAGTGTCTCCCGAAGATGATTCCTGAGCAATCTTGCGGAGATTGATCACTGCTGCATCGGATCGTTTTCCGGTGAAATTGAAAGAGAGACTTTGTATGAAGGATCAGTGTGATAAAACGTGCAGATGTGGCCCCATAAGGATTATATATGTGAACCCATGCGTAGGGAACCGTAAGGAATTTACAACTGACGCATACGTGATTGTCGAATGCTATGGTAGTAGGGTCTGCGCAGGTTTTAAAGTAGGTACCGGCCTTGCACCATGAAGGACCGGGTTTGAATTCCGAAATTGAAAGAAATTGTTCATTACTAATCCAGCCCCTATTTGACTGCTGTGTGCAGAGCACTTGAGTAAAGTACTCCATCCGTTGAATGGGACATAAATCCGTGGTCCCCTTACAGCCTTTCGTAAAGAGCAGGGTATTACAGAATCCGGGTTTCTCTCCAACCTTCCTCCTTTCCTTTTCATATCCATCATTATACCTTTCCCCCCTGTCTGAAGTACAAAAGTGTGGATACATACTGGTAAACACAGATCATGTATGTTTAGATGAAGAGACCCGACTCTTCGTTGACTTGCATTCATCTATTGGTTCCATTCATAAACTTTTTCTCTTCAAATCCGCAAATTTCTTGCTCCTCTTTATACTACACTTTTTCACATGTCGACCTCTGGGGTTAGGTCAGTGGTTACTTAAAAATGGTAAGAAAATTATTATGTATCCTTAAGCTCTTATTTTGCTGGCATATTCTTCATTCTTTTGTTTAATAAATATTGTGCTCATGTCTAAAAAAATCTATTGAAATATTATTTTTTACTGACAGTTTTCTAACGCATGTATTATTGGTGGTAGCTTCCACACTGGTGTAGACCATTGGAATGACCTAAATCCCCACTCTTCAGTGCTATATTTTGTTACTGTATTGTGTTTCTCAAGTGGAGAAATAAATTTATCTTTATCCTTATTCTAAAGGTCACTGGTTGGAATCCCACCCTGAGTATGGCTGCTCTGTTTGCATCAGGATTAAGACTTTGCTTTGACGATTGAATATAACCTCAGTGGTTGATGAACCTAAAAAAAAAACAAATTTAACAATACTGCCTTTTTCTTCCTTTCCTCTCTTTATCTCTCTTGATCCCTTATTCTACCATTCCTTTATTTCTTATCTTTGCTTACCCAGCTTTATTCCTGTGTTAGCATTTTGTGTATTCCATTATCAGTTTCTGTTCCACTACTACTCTGCCTTCTTCTAATTTATGGTAACAATCTTCTCTCTTCACCAATCATGTTCAACACGATTTCATTTATACGAGCGTCAATCCACCGCACTTTCTTCATTATTTTTCACGCTCAAGGCTTTCCATGGCTGGTGGTGTATGTGGGTGCGTTAGAGTTAGCGGTTTGGCTTCAGTACTAGATTCCCATCCCAGGATCCCGGGTTTGAATTCCGAGAGTTTCATCCTTCATTATTTATGAACCACCTTGCATTTTGAGTGCCATCCTCCCTCCACTGTTTCCATGTTCTTCTACCTTTATTCGTTCCGCTCTAAATTTGTTTATCTAAAGCCGTCTTTATTCCATGATGAGTTTTTTTCTATGCAGAATTATTATTTGCATCTCAATATCCCAAATTTTCTGCCACATTCACAAAATGTTCACCTGAACTTTTGTTTGTAGTAATGTGAAATTAGGTTTGGAGATAGGAAGGAATTGCACGCATTGAAATAATGACCTCATGGAAAGATAGTGGCTTTATGCTCCATTGTAGGTTTCTGGCACAATTCATTGTGCTTGAAACAATTCTGTACGAGAAATCAGCTACTTTTCCCTTGTTAGACCTCATTTGGAATATGTATAGGATCCCTCCAAAATCGGTCTAAATAATGTACTTAAACGTGTGCAGCGAAGATCGGCAAGATTTTTAAAGGGACGGTACGATAACTTGATTAGCGTAACCAGTGTATTAAATGAATTAAATTGTGAATCATTGTCAGATCGCAGGTTGAAATTCAGACTTAATCTCTTAAACAAAGTCCAAGACCATATTTTCAGTGATGATGTTAAAAATATTTTGCGAATCCTAACTTACTATGGTAGACTGGACCATAATCAGAAAATGAGAGAAATTGATTGCCGAACTGACAAATTCAAAATGTCATTTTTTTCACGTACAATTAGGGATATGAACAACGGTAAATATATCCAATACGAGTAGCTGCATTTTGGTATAAGGACTTGAAGCTAACCCAACTAACAGTATGTTATTGCATGTTTGCTATGCTATTTTTATCTTTTTTAAATAGTGGAGTTTTGAACAGTATATAAATACTAATCCTTTTTTATCCATGATATATAGTGCATGTTTGGTGTGAATTCACCCCCCTGCCACACACCTTTATGGTGGCTTGAAGGGTATTATGTAGATATAGGTTTCAAGCACAAAGACCTTGAGTTTCCTTCATTGGTAAAACTACAATACTAAGGGCCTTCATTTTATTACAAAAGAGTTGGTCCTCTGTTGAATTTCACTTGTCACAGGCAGTCGTCAGGGCGCGCTGTTCTCTTTGCATTCCCCCTGACCAATATATTTGTCCCTTACTCCTCTTAGCTCTATTCCCACAACCGGTCAACAAATCTACCCTCCAACAGCACTTTTGAGGTGACTGATTGAAATGCAGATTTTTATGTGGAACTACTTTTATGAAATGTATAAAATTGAAATGTCAAACCAGTGACCTAAGAATTTCGAATGGGCGGCTAAAATTTTGGGATTTCGATGTTTGAGCAAAACTCGCAAATTGATTTTTTTCGATCGCTTTGGGATGGTGTCGTTCCTCGTGCTTTTGGAGACATGTTTATCGTGATTACACGGGGAAAATTGGAATCCGACTGAGTTACGGCAGGTCTTGTCATCTTATTTTGACGTAATTGAAGATGGATGGGAGAAAGTATTTTTTTTTTCGTTTTTCGTCGTATTCAATTTCCATATGTTTCGGTTTCATTTTCAAATCCAATGTACGCACCAGAAAGTAATCGGAAATGTGTGATACCGATGATGAACAATGCCAAATAATGAAAGGGAAGCTCTTTTTCCTGTTTTGCAAACCTTGTGCATTAAAATGGTATTTTGAAATATCAACGTTTCCGTGTACTCACCATCTTGCAAGGGGTAAGCTTTCACAAATCACGTACTACATTTACGTCATCTTCACCGCTAAGTGCATGCACATGTTTTTGAAAATACATAATTCCATATGAGAGATATATATTAATATCATGAGGAACAATCACTACACCTATATAGGTATCCCTTTGCACACAGCATGAAAGGAGTTATTTAAGAAATAAAGCGAAAATACATGTTAGTGGCTCAGGCAGGCATCTCTAAAACATTATAGATCCAATGTCCTAATCTTAATATTATCCCTGGTTTGTTTTATTGATCTATAACAACCTGTGATGAGTAATTTTTGTGGTTCTATATTCATGATAAGCGAAGTTAAATTTTATTAAAGCATCTAGGTGGGCATGTCTTGATGTTACTCTGATTACGAATCGTGAAATGAATGAGTAACTGCTTGAATCTTTTAGTGATTCGGCGTATTATCATTCTATATATGAGTCTCTTTCTGTCTACGTACTGTTGAACATTAATTTTTCTCACGGCAATAACTGTATTCACTTGTCAGCATTTCAAAGATAACCATTCACAAATGGTTTGACTCAGCTCTCCTAGCCGATAACCTCTTCATATTTTCTGTGAACCTCTTTTACTCGTACATCCTTCGCTACTTGCTCCGTGTATTTTATTTGAAACCCTCGTTTTCCGTTCTTCCCGTTCCCGTTTCCTTCGACGGCCTTCTTCATCAGACAGTTTTGTCTCAAGACATGGCTTATTAGATTTTTCAGCCTTCTTTTTGATGTTTCCGTGAGACCTATACTTTCTCCTACTCATCCAAGGACTACTTTGTTTGTCATTAGGTATATTAATTTTAGCTTCGTCATTATTCTGTAGCACCATATTTTGTATTATTACAATCATGTCATTCCTGCGGCTCGATGCATAACTTTATTATAAATAATGTACATACAGCCACTGTTAGGGGAGCGTCGTGGCCTAGTGAACTTGGTTACTGATCGAAGGGTCCCGGGTTCAAATCCGGGTGAATCTTTGACGCCCCCGAACAAAACAATATCCTCGATGACCGAGGTGACCCAGAGAAAGGAACTGGCCCTATCCTGAATGTTTGAAGCTCACACGCCTGTGGCTTAGTTCGGGGTGAGCTCTACCCTCAACTATCCAAACCAACCTTCGGGTTGAATAACTGAGTGAGTGACAGCCACTGTTAGTGGAGCAATTCCGTTTTCTAATTGTAGCCTAATATAAAATTCAAGCTATCCAAATATATTTTTATTCTTCCCACATTATCAAGATTTTCATATTAACATGTCATAGCTTTAATGAGACAACAAATGATTTCATTGGCTTTGATTTATCATTTTTTGTTTTTTTACATTTTGCGAAGGGTAAGATTGGCAATGTGGGTGTAGAAATACTAAAAAGGTGGTCACCAAACAAAAGGTAGGTATTTAATTGACTGATTATGTAGGATTAAATAAAACAGCAACCCCTTTTTTTAGCATCCTTATCTAACTATCGAAGTAATAATCGCCTTGTCGTTCTCAGGATACAGAGGGAAATGGACGTGCCTTTTATTCGATATCTCCCCTATTTCCTCGGCCCTTAACACCTTGAGAAGCTGCAGCAAACGCTCTCGGGAGACGTAAGAGATCTCTCCTTACCCGGTTCTATAGGAAGACCTCTCGTGCCCTTCAGTCGGAGTGAAGGGGGGTAAGATAAGAGGTCCAATAAGGAAAGGAGAAGATTAATGGAAAGATAAAGGGATTAAGGGGTGGCCTCGCGAAGGGGAACTATGGGATTGGGATAGTGGTAGGGGAACCAGAAAGGAGGAGGTATCGGAGTTTTTTTTCTGACGAAAAGCTTTCGAGGTAAGAAGAGGGAAGATGCTGGAAGGGTGGATTGGATGAGCGGGCTTCGATTTGCTGTCTCACCCATGAGCGAAGGAAGAAATCCGGGGAGCCCGATACAATTTTGTGCGAAGGATTTGGAGGCAGACTACTCCAGGCTCGAGAAATCAGCCTTATTCCCCTTCCCAAATCTCAAAAGGCAGAGGATAATGGAGGTTTAATTTTAAAAACCAAATTGTTCAACCCGCAAGTCGATCTTTGTGCTGAGGGTGGGTCTCATACAATGCTACCCTCGGGGTTTGGGTTAGTGTGGTGAATATATTACTGTAATCCCACCCAATTACTGCGTTCAAATCCCGGCAGTGGCAGACATTGATGGCTCTCATTACAGTATTGTAAGTGGTTCTTACTTTTATTACGGTGTCACTGATTTATAATTGATTTTTTAGTGGTAAATTCTTAAAAATCTCAACAGAATAATGAATACCAGCATCTATAAGTATAGATTAGGATAGTAAAAAATTCATATGGGAACGGTTAACGGTCCCCATTGTTGCAACTGCGAAGCATCTATTTATGGGTGCTTTCCAATCATCGACGCAAGTCGACACAAGTCAACTTGTGTCGCGTGTAGTGCTTTCCAATCAGTTTGTGTCGCTAGTGTGTCAAACGCGAGTCTACACAAGGTGACACACCGATAATGGTGAGTTACTGAAAAAAGAAAGAAGGACGGCGCAAGCTCTAAATCGAAATACGTCTGCAAGAGGCGTATTGAAAATAACCGATAAATCAGAACAAATGTTTAAGTTAAGTATTTTCTTAATTGATCATCCTACAACTCATTTATTTGTTCATTGGTAACGATCTTGCTATAGCAAGGAGGAAACATCTGTGGATTCAATTTCCTTCCCACAAAAACGCACTAATCACGAGTCCCCGTGAAAGTCCTTAGCGCATCAGCTACTGCGCATCTGAAACTTGCTTTCCATTCGCGAAGACACAAGTCGACTTGAGTTGCCGCGAGTTAACTCAAGACGACGCATGAGTCGCTTGAATGGAAAGCACCCTATATATATGCAAGGTCCAGTAGACTGACAGTCACTTTTTCCGGTGGAAGCCGGCAAAAGGATTCATTAAATACATTTCAGTGGTGCCCAAAACAAGTCAAGAACTTAAACTGCAACAACATACTGATGAGCCTAAATAAAAACCCGTTCTGTAGTATCTAATTTGATCTTTTGATATTAAATCTCGATGACTGTTCTCTCCCTATCAATAACCTCTGTGGTGGCTTGCAGGATATTACGTAGATACAAAAGTAGATACGTTTCATTGGCTAACTGACCCCGACTTGAGTGCTGTGTGGAGGGCACTCGAGTGCTGTACACCGTCCGCTGGTAGGGACGTAGAATCTTATATGATTTTGTTCTTTCTCGGCGAATGATATTTATAAATAATTCTCGGATTTCCAGACGAGTAAGGTTTTGTGTTGCTTACGTAGAAGCTTGTTCCCCTTGGCGTCTTCTGTTGAGGCTAATGCACTCACTGGATTTCTCTGAACATTTCCTTTCTACCCTACTATTTCCATCCTTGTACCTTTACTCACGGTGGACACTGAGGTTAAAAAACCGCAGATGAGATTATGAGATGATCGTTACGCTTGACAGCATCAGGGTAAGGGGATGGATCGAGTAATTGTGGTGACCAAGGAACTGTTTTTCCATCACGAAAGACTGGGTTCGAGTTCTTGCCATTCCTTATATAGCAATTGTGTTCTCAAAATTATTATTACCGCAATTATTAAGATATCACAGTACTGGTAATAGGACACACCCATGAATACCATGCATGCCTTGAAACCCGACACCAATTTCATAGATACTCATACATGCAAAAAAAAGGCATGCATGCAGCAAGTCACGCGTTGATTTGAACATGCAGGTAATAAAAAATAAAAATAAAAAAAACCATCGACCTACTCTGAATATTACCTTTATAATTATTACCGATTCACGCGATGTTTAACGTTCTGATCAAGCATCGTACGCGGAAGAAATGACATTTTAAACCTGTCCGTCCTGCAATCTATCTCCTTAATTTTATTAGAATTATCGAGCTTACCATGATAAGTCGGAGCCAGGAATATATGATTAACGTCAATGAAATGTCCCTGCTTAAATTTTCCCAGAAGATTAAGTCTATAATTCAGCCTGCGTTGTGACAGCGATTCCCATTATTTATTCCCAAAACCGTTCCTCTGCCACTCCACTGCGTTCGACTAGTTTCTTTTGTTTTATTTAAATATTTTGGATGGAGGATTGTGGGTTGGGTTCCAAGTCCCAGATTTAGTTGCATTAGACCCTATAGTTGCTTGTTTGCATGTCAATAGTGCATGCTTGGTGATCTTCACCCCCTGCCACACACCCTCGCGTTGGCTTGCTGGATATCGTGTATATGTAGATGATGAGTCACACACAATCCCGGTTCCTTTACCGCTGCTTTAACGACAATGTCATTGAGAGGACACAAGGAGATGGATAATGCTATTTTCTGGATTCAGCCAAACGGAACAATTTGCTTTCGACAGCCCCTCTTGTAGCGATCCTCCCACTCGTAGGTATATAGGTAGATATAATATCGTAAGCGAATCAATCACGAGAAATTCACCAACGTCATGAATATTCTGGGGTGCGCAAAACAATGCGAATATACAACGTGCTCAGTTTTTTTTTTATTAAATTAGGGCAGGCTCGAATTTTGATCGTCGGAAAAACGTTTTCCCCAAAACTGTTCCTCTGCCACTCCACTGCGTTCGGCTGCTTTCTTTTGTTTTATTTTATTTTTTTTTGGACGGAGGATTGTGGGTGGAATCCCAAGTGGGAAAGCAGTGAAGGGGAAAAAATAGGAATACTCCTGTCTCGGAGTTTGCTTCAATCGATTTGTCTCCATAGTTCTGGCACGTTAGGGGTTGGGGAAGCTTGGGATGGGGGAGGAGGATCCGTTTGAACGACCCGACATGGCTTCCGACGCAAATCTCCAAACATCGGCCACCCCACCACCCCCTCACCCCCCAACTCTCCGAAATCTTGGATGCACCATTGGTTTGATCCCGCCTTTCTCCCAAGGGGCGCTGGAGGGAAGCGGCTGTGCCATAAATATCTCCCTCCAGCTCCAGTTGGCGAGTGATACGGTACAGCGTCACCACCGACTCCCGGAGACACATAGGAAGCGATGCACTTACGATGGATTTTTTCACGCCACTTATCCAATATTACCATAGCCTTTTACTTACTCTCGCTCGTTGAACGTTTTAAACATTTACGATTACGTTTATCTGATGAATCATATTGAATAATCCGCAGAGAAACATGTTTCATACCTTGGCAAACATCTAAACAAATGAACCTTAGATAATACTTGGATGTTTCTTGTTTATAACACCATAGAAACAAATATATCAAATGTTGAACTCTGCTGGATACACATAAAAATAAATTACAGATCATTATCTCTTTTCTGTAAACACCTATTTGGAGAAAAATATATGTATGTACTTTGAATATATGAATTAAGACACCTCTTAATACCTGTGAGGGCTTTATAGCAAAACTGCTAAGCTGACACTTCATTTCTTTTATTTATTCATCCTCTTTCCTCACTCCAGACAGCGTAGAACAGGATTTCACCCTACTTTTGCAATACTTTATGAGACCCATGGAAATTCAAGTGTCTTTCGAGTCATGATTTTTTAACCCGCAATATACTTGGGATGGCATTTTGCATGCCAGGCTCTGTAACCAACTACAGCCACAATGTTTAATTCTTGGCAAACATCTAAACACATAAGTCTTCAATAATTCATAGATGTTTCCCATTCTTGTCTACAACTCCATATAAATAAAAATATATCCAATACAATTAACTCTGCTGAGTAAAGTTAACTAAACAGCCTCAACTACAGGACAATATCTATAGAATGGTGTCACCTTTCATTTTGTTTCCATGCCAAGAATTTACAGACTTATAAGCATCTGCCGCACAGATATTGATCTACCATGAGGAATATTATTGAAATTACGTTCTGAATAGCGTTTTGACCGTGATGTTGCATTCTATTGAGATATTAACGACACAAAATAGATGCGGAGGATTCACTTGGTGTGGTGGCGAGAGTATTTAGCTTCCCGTTCCGAGGGGCTGAATTCAAATCCCGGTATTCGAGAGTTTTTTCATCAGTATACCTGTCACTGTGTGTGCTGTGCTTTTAGAAGAGCAATTTTAGTTCATCACACTGCTCGTCGGTTTGGATGTTAAACACTGGACTTCTTGTCGCTGATGGAAGGTCGATACCAACGCTGTGTTTCATTTGCCTCACGGGTACAAATAACCTTAGATTCCATTTAGTAAGTGCTGAAGTAGACGCGAGTAGTTAGCGATAGGTTTAATTGAACGGTGAGTGAAGTTGGATATGAGCATGGACTGGAGCCACGTGTAGAACGTTTTCCGATTATCTAGCTAGCCGTATGTGGACGAGAAGGCATTAGGAACATTGAGTGGAGAGCTACGTTCAATGGGTGAGCCGAAATTGACGAAAAATATTTGTGAGGAAATCATGGCAATTATGAATAAATAATGTGATTCTAGTTTTTTCGCCCCATTTTCGAGTCAATTTCTTTCTTTTAGGTTAAAGAGAGAGAAGACATCAAATCAGGAAAATCTGAAAAAAAATGCGTTTGCATTTTTGATTACTTTGAAAATGTAATGGTGGAACGAAAATCACGGAAATATGCCTGTAACCCATAATAATATCACTCTTGTTTTGATAATATACCCTCAAAGTAATACAGACCATCATAATAGCATGTGATCTGTACATCTCACTGGTACGGATCCCTTAACGGGAAAAATAGTAGACATATTTTCATTCTGTCAATGAAAGCAACATTTCAAAGCCTTGACGTCTCTACGCATGTACTCCAATTCCAACAACCTCGATCGTTTTCACGATGTTTCCAATATTTGAATTTGAAAATATTATTGTACAACTTATAACGCAAATAATAAAAAGCGAGGGTCCTCTGAACTTAGGAAAAAAAATGTTTTTGCATCAGACTTGGGGAAAACTATGATGCCATTTCCTGATTACCTATCCGTATCGACATTTTTCATACATTTTTGGAGAAATCCTTCCAATTCCTTGTATCGACGCAGACTGTACGAACTTCTCTCGGAGACTTCCTCATGTTTTTTTACTGTAGCCGATTTCCAAAGGAGAATGACGAAACATAAGCTCTCTCCATTCCCTTGCACTCTTCAAATAATGAGAGCCAAGAAACTTTCTGATAAAAGTCATTTCCCGAGTTTTGAGGCATGGGAATTCGATGCGCCTTATCCTTCTCCTCTTCCACAGAAGACGACAGTTTTTACGTTGAATTCTTCCGAGTTTGAGTCGAATATTTCTTATCGAACCCATTGTGACTTTCGGAAGCTTTGCATTAACAAGGCTCGCATTGTGGCTCCCTAATGGAACGAGAGTTTGAAAGATGAGAAGAAGAAGACCTTCAAGGGCCTTTTGTTTCTCCCTTCAGTCGTAATTAGAGAAGTGGCTTTTGTCAAGGAAGTTTCCTCTTCTGTTGCGCCTCGGCAAAACATCGTCCTGCATGAAGACTGGGGAGACTTTTCTAGAGACATCTTTTTTTTCTCACAAGAAATATACTTCTCTAAAAGATTATCAGTATGCACGGTGAGGAACAGTATGTAGCTTAGTTTCATCATTTTATTTTCATAAGAAACTCTCAGCATATTATAAATTACCCTCTATTATTCACCTCGATTTTATTTTCAATGAAGACAAAACATTGTTTTTCCCACTTCTTATTTATTTCACTCGGCTCAGGAATATCCTTTCTAAAACATGAGATATCTTATGTACATATGAGCTATAGATATTTATTCAAACCATAAATATTCTTGATATTTCTTCAGCGTTTATTTCATATTGCTTATCGGGGCTTTTGTGAAATTTTATTTACGTGAAATTATTTCCTGATAATGCTGTGAGAGGCGAAGTCTACGTCGTAATAAATCCTTTTTACTTCTGAATTTTACCGATTTTTTCATTTCTCTGTGATTTTTTTCCTATTGAATAAATATTGCCAGAAACTTCAGGGTTTGTGCGTTTTAAATTCATATAAATATACAGCAGCCTGTAAGTTAGCTATGTAGCCTATAAGTAGCCTATGTGTATGATTTTAGTATCAGTGACTGGCAATGACTGTTGTCAGCTGGTGGGGTTCAACGAATATAAATATAGATTCAACATTTACAGCTCAGTGACCCCTTGAATGTTGAGTTTAGCTCAATATTTTTGATCAGTGCTCACTTGTAGTCGATAACGAATGATATGACAACCCAATATGACCCTTAATGTATTGGGTCCATTCCTTGAGACTAATATCTAAGTGCCAGATCCCAGTAGCTAGTGGATTTAACATTCTGGGAGGGTTTCAAAGTCCTGAAAGCAATCTGTACTAATTATCCCAAGAGAACGAGTCAGTAAATAAAATAGATGATTATGTTTAAATAAGGTAGGTTAGTAGTTAGACCTTAGGTTTAGGTTAGAGGTGACCTATATCTACTAAGAATCCTAAGAGCCACCTCAAGGGTGCGTGGCATGGGGTGACCAATCACCGAACTTTCACCGCGAATATGCATTTATAGTTGAAATACGTACTATTTTATTAGAGAACAGAATAAAATTGGAATAGAATTTATTTTCAATCTGTTTTTACAAAAAACAGTAATTAGGTAACACCTAAGGAATATACCTGTATTGGGGCTACTATCATTTAATCCGTAATTCCAACAAACAATACATAATTAGATTTTTACACAGTCAAATATTTATATAACCCTGTGAAAAAAATGACAATAATAGTGGAATTGACGTAAATATAATACAGAGATAACAGTTGTTATAAGAGAGATAGATACATACATGATTAGATGTTGTAGAACAACAACAAAAATTATGACGAAAGCTTTAATTTTTTTACACTTGATTCAATATTTATAACGTGAACATCACAGAAAAACCCCTATGATTTTTATAAGAAGTAGCCAGTTTTTTATTTTATGAAGAAATTTTCTGATTTTTTTCTCTTCCTTGATGTGTTTCGGAAGGAAATTAAATATTTTTCTTCAGATAGGTATATAAAAAACCTCTTTGGTATACCGTCAGATTAGCATTTGGTAAAGAAATGTCGTTTATTTTACGGAAACTGATGATATGTGACTTGGGTAAAAAATTTGCTTCGTCGCCACTGCTTAAATAAAAAGTTTTTAGTACTTTATAGGAATACATGTATCTAAGAGGCAATATGTTCAGTTCAAGAACAAGGGGAATACATGGGAGAAACTGTTTTTGTACATTATTACACGTACTATCCTCTTTTTCAGAAATAGTACAGGGTTTATTGCCTTTCTATAGGCTCCTCCGCAGCAATTTAAACCATAGCTTAGTTTCGACTGTACAAGTGCCAAATAGATAAACCTATCAGAACAACCTTAATGTATTTCGGTGGAGACCCTACAAAGTTTACTTTTTGTTGAGAATCCAAGGATATATTTAGGAAAACGCATACAAGCTTTGCACCTTTAGTATCCGCGTTGACATCGAGTGTCAAAGACTTCTGTATAGAGGCAGACTAAACGAGTTTTTATTTCTCACAGAGTGAACTATCAAGGTTCCACACTGCGTCCAAAGCCAAACATGCAACTTATCGTTATTATAAGGTATTAACAGAGAAGCAATTCACATTGGAGATAGATTGATATATTCTATTTTCTCTCGCATAACTCGTGGCCATAACAGCATCAAGGCATATCAAAACAAGATTCATTCATAAAAGTATCGTTTTTTTGGCCTGAAAACACAATTGTACACATTTCACGTAACAGGTTGCTGCAGATTAAGAATATAAATCTTGGGAATGAAAAAATTGGACTATGACATTAGATAGAACATCACAATGTAACTTTATTTCTGTGGATGGTAGCCTCTGGTGCCAGTGAGGTACCTATCGTGTTTGGCACCCATGGCAGGAGAGTCAGAAAAGTTTTGGAATTTGCGTTAACCAGTCCTCCATTGAGTTTTTGGCGTCCCCTTCGCATCCAGAGCATCTACCCTGCAAGCCTTACCCTAGGAACACCGAGCTGTATAGTATATAGACTTTGATACTCATAGACAGGGCATGATGCACTAAAAAGGATTATAAAAAATACAGCTGAATTGGGATACGAAACTGAAACGAAACAATTCATTCTTCGAAATTTTTGAACAAAATATTTACTATCAGTGAAAGTAGTATCAGTAAAAGAAAGAAAGTATGATGTAGGTATATGTACAATTGAACCAAATGGGTTTTGCTTTCTCCCATGTTTTTAAATATACCATTGACTTATTGGGATAATAATGAGCGAAAATGTGATCTACATCTACATAATACCCTGCAGGCCACCATAAAGGTGTGTGGCAGGGGGTGAATTCTCACCAAACATGAACTACATAACATGTATAAAAAAGGATTAGTATTAATATATTAGTATAAACTTTACTATATAAAAAAGATAAAAATAGCAAATTAAGCTTGCATAAACATGCTGTTAGTTGGGTTACCTTTAAGTCCATATACCAACATGCAGCTACCTATGCTATACTTTGATTCACTAGTATTGGACACATTTACTGCTATTCATATCAACAATTGTACGAGGAGAAAAGGGCGTTTTGAATCTGTCAGTTCGGCAATCAATTACTCTAATTTTGTGATTATTTTCCTGCCTGCCATAGTAAGTTGGGATTCGCAAAATATTTTTAACGTCATCGCTGAAAATATTATCTTGGAATGTAGTGATTATCGCTTACTAATAATTGGTAGGTAGGTAGGTTTGATTTAAGGTGCATCGACAACTTAGGTCATACCGCACCTTCGCATGCTTATTTCTGAATATTACTTATAACAAAACAATTCTTTCATTTGCTATTATAGGTCTGTCTATACACAGTATATCATGTGTGTAACGTATAAAAAAGGGGAAAATCTGGTCATATTTTTGTGATGAGATTGGTTTCGCGGAGGAACGTTAGGACTTTGTCAATTTCCTTTGGGTTATCTCCCAAAATAGTTTTTAGTTCTCCAGACATTTTGAGACGGTTCCGGATATCTTGGTACTTCGTGCAGTCTGCCAGTATATGTTTTACCGATAAATGGAATCACAGTCTGTGCATATTGGAGGTTCCTTCACCATAGAGAAGAGGAAAGAGTGAGTCAAGCCTGTATGTCCGATTCTGAGCCTTGTGACTATTACCTCCTCTCGTCTGTTGTCCCGGATCGAAGACTTCCAGGCTCGTGTGTTGTCTTTTATGTGGCGCAACTAATAATTACTTTTTAACAGTGGTGTGCTTGTTGTGGATTTGTAGTGAAGCTCCAAAAAGAGGTCTTGACCTTAATTTAACGAAATATATAGCTTAATTATACCTTATAGGGAATTCTGGTTGAATTTAGATTCTTTTTTCAGCAGTTCTAGCGGAATCGTAACGATGACTGTCGGCAGCATTGACTATCACTATTCCAGCCCTATCCTCGGTGTTTCTATGTAAACCCATGTAGAGGATACTCACGATGTAATTCTCAATTTTTTGCGGATTTATGTTTGCGTAGGGAAACTTGCCACACTACTTCCGTATTTACAAATTGACTTGACTTCATCACTCCTTTGCAAATGTGATGGTGGTTGCACGGAATATGAAAGAAAACTCGCCGCCCGGCCCCCTCGTTCCATGTCCATTCAGCTTCTCATGGTGAGTTAGTAGGGCGTCCAATGCAATTCAAATTGCAATCAACACGTCATTGAATGTCCGCCGATGATGGAGAAATATGTCATCTGTCTGCCTTCCCATTGAAGACCACCCATCCCATCTTCTACCCCTTCCTACCGCCCCCTTCATCTCACCCCCGGCCGGCGGCGCTCGCTAATTTAAGGTCTGAGATCAATCGAGAGGGAATTGACTGAAAGACGGTGAGATGAGGATTTTACGTCTCGATATCAAAAGGGAATGTGGCTTTACGCACGATGTGGTCGTGTGTAGGACGTAGGATGACCAAAAGCACCAAACGCTGGCGTGAAATACTTTTAAAATCCTCGAAAACAGCCTTGAATCTCCTCTCCCATGAATGGGATTCTGATGAACTCTCTCTCTCTCTCTCTCTACTATTTAAGCCTTCTCTTTCGACCTCTGCCGTCTTATCAACATATACTCATATATCATACTTATACTCACATTTTCAACAGTGATCTACCTGTTAAGATAAACATAACACTGTTACAAGACCTCGGGGTGAGCAGACACCTTTTTATATTATGTCCTCATTCAGGTTGGAAAACCTCCTATCTATTATTATTTTATTCCAATATCTAGTTTTACTCTTCTCTCTACTCCACTTACGTGACATCCACCCCTATATTATACTTTTGAACACATCCTAGGTTCTTGCTACATTTTTTAGTCAGTTTCTTTGCCTATAATATTCTAAATCTGCTTCCTTCTTCTGGTAACAGTTATAGTATTGCGTCCTACGTGCCCCAATCTTAAGATAAGCACAACTTCGACGTCTTGGGTAGGAGTTGAGCCGGCCATCTTTGGGTTTCCAGGCAATCGCCTCACCGAGCGGTTTAAATCCCCTTTTCTTCCCTAACATCTCTAGCACTTCCTCGTTTATCTTCATATCAATTCAACTCTCTATCGATCTCCATTTCAAAATTACAGAAAACACAAGTTTATTTCCACCTTCATTCCGTATGTCAATTTGTTGTTCCGCATAAAATTGGTTATCCTGCCTAATGCATCTGCACCTGCATCTACGTTGCCTACTAAAAGTTATTTCGCACTTGTGGGGATTTGTCTTGAGTCTGCACCAAGTGTTTGGGATCCAATGCAAAAAGATTTAACTCGGTATTAAGAGATAGATAAACTGGCAAGCAGGTGGTTTTGTGACAAATACATTTAGTCATAGAGAAAGTATCACTAGGTTGTTAGAAGGGCTTTGTTTGGATATTCTAAGCAATAGATGATTTTTCGGAAGATTGGACTTGTATGCTGTAAAATTAAATTCATTATAAGTCAACTTTGTCACTGCGTACATATTTCTACCACCACACTTTACGCCAGCAGGACAGGCAGAAACGACAAATGAAGTGAAAACCACTGTTGGACCGAGCGATATAAAAATTCATTTTTTTCATGTGCAGTACACGACTGCAGCGCAGAAAAATAAAGCTATTCGAAGCATATTACATTGCATACGTCATCTTCCATTACTATTATTTTTACCTAAAAGTCAACCTCCCGACTGGTGGCCTACCACCCCACGTCACATGCCCACAGAGCGTATTTCACGGTAAAATCCAGATGCATACACAATAACATGCTGTCCAGCTCCAGGACGTGTAGCAAGGGATGAATAATCAAGTAACATGAAGTATGAACGTACAAGAAATGCCAAATTAATAATACTTAATAAGGAATATGTCCATCCGCTAATGCATCAGGAAAGCGAAACTATAATAATAGCAATTACGAATGAATATTAATTTTATGAGTTAATTACTCATATGTAGGAATGAAATAGGTGTAGTTTTCCAAAGGATCAAAACGTATCCGGGCTCATTGGCTCATTCTTTGGTTTTCCTGCATATTTGAAAGGCTAGTATAATTCATTCAATAGAGGGGCATGTTGTTAGTGAGCGAAGAGAAATTATTCTTCGTAATTAATGTATCGAGAAGGGAAACAAAACTTGTGGCAACCTTAATTTGATTTTTTTACTGTTTCACATGCATGGTTCCAAGGAATGCCACCTATGTAAGAATTTTAAGTAGGGGTGTCCAAATATTTGTTCAAGAATGGCCCCTTCAAAAACAAACAAACATTTGCCTATGTGCATATAAATGCGTGGATGAAGTTGGTGAGTTGGTTGGAGTACTGGTCTACCATTCCGAGGGTCCGAATTCAAATACCGGCAATGGAAGATCTTATAATTGGCAATCCTACTCCTACTTGAGTGCTTTGTGGACAAAATTCATGTTCAGTACTCCGTCCTTCTGAAGGGACGTAGACTCTACGTCGTAGAGTCGTGGTCCCCTGGGACTCTTTGGTTAAGAGCAGGCTAATGTAGACGCCTGGTTTTTCTTCACCCTTCCTTCGAGCTTAAAAAAATGTCTACCCCTACCTCTTGTCCTGATTGGCTCAAATGACATTACTGTATGTTGTCTCCCCCGAAATTACTGCATGGAAATTTATTTGACATAAACTGGGGCAACAGCTGCGCCAGACACCCTAAAATAAAACAATTCGCTTCCATTTTCCTGTTAGTAATACAGAAACAATTTTAATTAGCACACTCGTGCAGACGGAAAAAAGAATGCTCCTTTCTCTCTCTCTCTCCTTGCAACCGAGACATATTGTATGGGAGGGTCTGTCCGTTCTTCGTGTCTGAAACTATTTTGAGTAGAGATAAAGGGCTCGAAATGCAGTCAGTCTGCACTCGCGACGTGCCCGTTCCTATTCCAAGCATTGCTTATCTCTCGAGCGCCGCCGAGGACGTTACATTTTGATCCTTCGCCACGTCGTCGAGTCGAAGGAACTCTTCTTCCCTTCCCTCCGTTGGCGTTCCCACAAATGCAGCAAATGTGAGCGGATGCTAATTACGAGTGTCTTGGGTGTATTTTTGAAGGAACGTGGGGGGAACGGGGTAACGAATGACCCTGGGAAGGCTATTCGAAACAAACAGAGGATTTGAGACGGCCCTGGGGAACTTATGTAACGGAAAATATTACCCACGGTGCGTGGGAGAGAAGAGAACTTTCTGAATGGGTGTGGTGAATGCCAAGACGAGATTTTGTCTTTATATGATATTCAGGATTAAATAGAGCAGGATTGAAATTCTAAGGAGGACCGCGTTGGGAAAAGAGGTGGTTGCTAGTGGAAGAGAACTAATGACAGGGTATTTACTTAAGACGCAAGAAAAAAAGGTTTGTTTGATGTCCGAATTTTTGAGACCGGGTTTATCCAGCGATTGTATAGTTCAGGGACGTAAATTAAACACTAGTTTGAAGTTTAATATGGGACGTGGTATTGCACATGATTCTAAAAGACGGACTTTAAGGCAAGATAACGAAAGTAGACCAATAGTGTTTGAGATTTGGGTATGGAGAAGGATGGAGAAAGTAAAGTGAGTGGAAGAAAATCTGAAGGAAGAAGTGTTAGAGATAGCAAAAGAGGAAAGAAAGTTGATTGAGGAAATTAGGAAAATTAGGAGAAAAGAAGCTGATAATAAAGGGTCATCTGCATGCTGACCCTTTATTATCAGCTTCATCCATAGTCCTTCTGCATTCTCCTAATTTCATCAATCAACTTCCTTTACTCTTTTGTTACATCGAAGACTTCTTCCTTCAGATTTTCTAGGCTAACGCGTTCTGAACGTTGAGGGAAGAATGTTGGGTAAGAGGGTAAAGGAAGGGGAAAAACGAATAATTTGGATATAGAAATAGGACGCTGTAAGTGTGTGGGGCAGCAAAGGTACAAAGTGTGAAATTTACATCTACATCTAAGTAATACCCTGCGAGCCACCACGAAGATGTGTGGCATGGGGTGAAGATCACCAGACATGCACTATTGACGTGCAACTAGGATATTTAATGGAGATGTGCTAGATAATAGGGTCATAAGTAGCTAGATGTTTAGTATTTACATAATAAGAAAGGGATTATTGGTTGTTATTAAATGCATTATGCACTACAGACTACTTCAACAATATCTCACCTACCTATCCCTTTGCTACACTGCCTATTTTGCTCTCTTATGTTACGCGGGAAGAATGACATTTAAATCTATCGGTACAAAAAGCTATCTCTCAAATCTTGTTAATCTGATCAAACCTAGCATAATACGCAGGGGTTCTTAATATATATCTAACGTCATCTGTGAACAAATTGGTTTTGAATTTACTTAAAAGGTTTAACCTACATTTTAACCTGCGTTCTGAAAGTAATCCTAGTTCTTCCTTTAAACTCGTAACGCTAATACAATTATCATAACGGCCTTTAACAAATCTAGCGGATCTCCTTTGTACGCGATCTAATTCCTTTATCAAACCTTCCTTGTACGGATCCCATATACTAGCGGCATATTCTAAATGAGGCCTGGCAAGTGTAAAATAGCTTCTTTCTCGTACTTCCTCATCGTATTTGTCTAGAACCCTTTTTACGAATCCTATTCTACGGTTTGCTACTCTAGTTATTTCCCTGATGTGTTCCCCCATGACATGTCTTCAGTGATGGTGACGCCTAAGTATTTAATAAATTCTCCGTTCGATATTTTCTTTTCTTTGTTGCAATAATTATTCCGGGGAAAGCTATTCTTTTTCCAGAAGTTCATTATGGCGTATTTCTTCAAAGCCAATTCTAGCTGCCAACTAACACATCAATCATCAATCGCATCTAAATCCTTATCTAAAGACTGACTATCATATTCATTTCTAACTCCTTGTACACTACTGCATCATTTGCAAAAAGACGGAGAATGCCATTTTTAACTACTGTAATTAAGTCATTTACGTAGAGAAAAAATAAAATTGGGTCTATCACGCTTCCCTGGGGAACATCCGATGTAACGTTTACTTCGCCTGAACTGACACCATCTAATACCATCCTTTGAGCGCGTTCAAGTAAGAAGTCTCCTATTCAGCCTTCTATATTGCTGTCTATCCCGTAATATGCTAATTTCACGAGTGACTTACAGTGGGGAACCTTGTCAAACGCTTTTCTGAGGTCAAGAATAGCTGCGTCTACATGTGCGTTACCTTCTCCGGAAGCTAAAATATCATGAACCAAAAGACCTAGTTGAGTTTCGAAAGACCATCCCTTTCTGTTCTTTATGTCAGTAACAGCATTGCGGAACTGGCAAATGAATTAAATGCGGAGAATAGTAGGACCCCATCCTGAACCTAAACCCAAACCTTCCTGAACCGTCAAAAGACTATCAAACTTTTAATAATTTATTTTCACACCCCTGGTTCGTGGCAGAATAACACGTGTTCCTTATGCAAAAATATGGGTCTACCAGTTTGTACACCTTGCATATGATGTATATAATGATTAACCCCGTAGCAAATTGCCTTGGGGAGGCTTTCATGGTATTAGCTAGAAGCAGATGAAGAGTAGTCCAATACCAACTCCGGCTTACTTGTTATTCCTTTCCCTGAAATATTCCAGCCTGAAACTCATCTATCCATAGTATCGTAAGAAACCTCAGCTATTGTATGTTATTTCTCAATGATTTACACAGCTCCAAGGTGACTTCCCGTGGAGTTCTACTCGTTCGGGCTTTTGAAACGTTTGTAATGGCTTGAGGAAAACTTCTGACCTACGCAGGGATCTCTCACATCATGGAGAGCGTGAATCTTCATGATGCATTGTTAGAGGACGAAAAATAAATTGCCAGTCTTCCCAACCCTGTTGAATTTAAACATGAGACTGTGCATCGTTGGAAACCGTGGGAATTCAAAAAAAGGGTTGGCGGTAAGTTACCGCTAGACGAGGGAGACAAATAAGCTTACTCAGGGAGGGAAAGTGGCGAGTTGGTTTGAGAGAGATATGGGAACGCTTGGAATTATAAAACAAAAAAATTATGAGAATTTGGAAGGAATAACGGCAGCGCTTGAGAGTTGAGAAAGAAGGGGAAGTTTGTGGGATGGAGGAGCTTTACGAGGGGGAAGGAGGAGTTGGTATGGGTATTGACGGGGGGTGGTTGAATTACGAAGGGGAGTTGGGAGCTGGGCTCGAGACACAATGACGACGGCGGAGGGAAAATAAATGGCTTAAAGACGTAGAAAAATTGAATATTAGCAGAAGAAGGGGTTGAGTAAGATGGATGGGGAAGAAAGGCAGTGGAGAGATAAACGGAGGGAAAATAAGGAGAGAGGGTGCAGAAATAGTCAAGATAGACAACGACTTTGGAGAAGAAATTCCGAGTATCACGTTAGTAAGAGTCTTCAGAAATCATTGTTATTCGTGTGATAGAAGTACATCTGAAATAAGTTTATATTAAATGAAACGGGAACAAATATATCCCATCGGTCGTAATCAAGAGCGGCCGTCCGTTGTTATTTTAATTGTTTACGATTAAATATTCCACGTGTTAATTTTTTATACGCTGGCTCGGTATTCAGTGAAATTTTTGATATTTTGTTCTTGAAAGGAATAATGATTATCATCCCTTATAAGTACTCTTTGAGGCAGGTAGCATAGATTCATTTATGTATTACTGCTAAGAATGTTTTCATGTACCTATTAATGCTGAAATATAATCTCGTCGCATTTACTCCTCTCACTCATATGACATTCCTATTGTCATGTAGAAAGCCATGACACTTTTGACACTAAATGCTGCAGCTGCAGTCCTTAAGCCCGCGGTGGATACTTCCTTTAGAATTCAATGGATATTGTGTAAGCATCAATCTAATTTTTTTCGCCAAGGACACAGCGCTAGAGTTCACTGAAAACTTTTGTTCTGCAAGCTTCTTCATGGTAAAAAAGTTCTTCTCTATTACACAGTTTTCTACTTACTGCATATATCATATAGGAATGAGGCTTTTCTTAGCCATCTTTCCCATTCACTTTTACTTCAGATATAGTCTTCATCAGGCCATAATGTGTCAAGATAAGGCCAATTAATTTGTCTCGTCTTCTTTTTTGGTTTTCAGAAGACTTTTCTTTTCTACAACATCTTGGGACTTATTTGTTTGATACTTGGTCGATCCATTTTATCTTCGCCATTGTTCTGTAGCACCACATTTCCAATGCTATTGTCCTTGACTTTTCTGCTGCTGTCATCGTTCGTGCCTCACTGCCGTAAAGAAGCGTGCTCCATATGTAATTTCTGATGAATTGCTTCCTTACTTCCAAAACTTGTGTCCTCAGCTTTAAGCAGAAACTTCTTTTGGTAAATCCCCATTTGACCTTGGATATACTACTGACAATTTCTCTTTTTTTCGTCCATCGCTGGTTACTCATCTACCCATATAACAGTACTATTTTATATCTTCAAGGTTTTTCTTCCCGAGTTTAACACTGGCATTGGCCTCTTCTCTTTGGCTGCTAACCATTGTCTTTGTCTCCTTCTTATTGACCTCCAGGTGATATCTGGTCGGTCATTATCTTTTGTTTTGATACTGAAAATTACCAATTTCCCCCACGTAGAAATTCGAATCATCCTTCGTAATACCCTCTATCCCATACATTCCAAGATCGAAGTCGAATATCCAGCGTGCCTCAAAGGTTATTGCGCTCCTTTGAAACGAAACGGATGAAACATGCAATGAGGTACATTCTGTGTGATTCCCCTTTTCTAGCGTGGCTGCAAGAATCGTCAGAGATTCGCCCGGAGGAATATGGGGGCGAGAGAGTTGGTGGAGGAACGAGGCGAACTGGGATTGCAGATAAGAAGAGAGAGAAAGGGACTCGGAAGGAAATAGCAGACGTGTTACTTTATTAGGGGAGAGGAATGGAGTGCTGGCTAGGGAGGGGTGGGAGATTCTGGTGTTTCCTGTAGCTATAGGGTGGGGAGCAAAGAGGACCCCCGGAAGATAAGTGGTGTATTGGGGGCAGGGGAATTAGCGACTCAGTAGCAGGGCGAGGATTAGGAGAAAGGGAGAGAAGTGAGGTAAGAGGAGAAGGGAAGGAAGGATGGACAGAACGGAGGAAAGTGGAGGAGGAGTTCGTTTGAGGAGGTTGAAGAGAAAGGAAGAGGTCCCGAAAGGAGGGAAAGGGAAGGTGGAGTAAGAGGAGGAAAGACGGAGGAAGAGCACTCGCAGAGAGAGGAAAGATGGAAATGGAGTGAGGATGGTTCTTCTTCTTGAGCCTCAGAACGGGGATTGGGTGAGCAAGGGGGGGAGGGAGGAGAGGTAATAAGAGAGGAGAGTGGAATGGAAATGCAGCGAAGAGGAAAGTGGTTATTAGAGAGAAGGGGGTCGGGAAAGAAGGGACAGGGAAGGCGATGCAGTAAGGAGGAGGGATTAGATTCTAGAGCAGTGACTCCTAATCTTTTTCTTACCGCACCCCAACTCAGCATTCATCATCATCTTCTAAATATCACGCCTTGACAATGCAATCATCTGTTTAAATCTGCCACTATCCTCTTCATTTCCTTATTATTATGACATAACGTGGCCTCTAGGATATCTTCTGTAATTTTCAATGCCAAAAATAATCGTTGACGAAAATGTGAATGGGAATAATGGCATAGGAAGACCTAGAAATCCATGGAGCAAGTGTAGAAGGATGTGTAAAATATGACTTACGTAGATATGAATAAGTTAACCAAAGGGTAAATTAACTGTGTAGCCACAGTAAGTGGCACGCCGTGAATAGGCGCGAAAATACCCCAGAAGTCAATCTTTGCAGTACTCCCAGTGTGTGTAGCTTGACTACTCTATTTGCAGTATTTAGTAAATGATTTTATCCTAGTTTAATACTTGAAATATCCTTGTTTGAAGCTATACTAAAAGTTTTGAATCATTACTCGAAAGTCCCTTGGAGGGTTAGTGTCTGCAAACGCGCGAAAATTCCTGATTGGTATAAGTCACAAAAAGAGTTCCAATGAAGAAACGTTTCCATACACTATTTCAATGTCTACAAAGTAATCCAATTTTTTAACCTAGTAAGTATTACGTATGAATAAGCTAGAGAGCAAAGTTAGTTATCCTTCTCTCGTCTTCTGCCATCTACATTCATCGCCTTTATATTACACAAACGTCTATGCTATTTTGAAATTCTGAGTATTTACAATTCTTTTCCTAAACATTCGAGTTTCTTATTGCTTACTGTTAATTTATCCGACTTCTATTCAATATCCGACACTGAAGTTATCCCTTATAATTGCCGCCAGTTAGATTACTTTTTATTTAAACATCATTCACTTTCTCATTTCCTTTCTTTGGATTCAATTGCATTATTTTCAATAAAATTTTCTAGCATTTTATTTTACTCCATTATACTGCTCGCCAAAAAACTGTCAGACAAATATCGATATCTGCAAACGACATATATGTTCGGCAACTATTGAATTTCACAATGCTTTTGGGATAATTTACAATTCGCATTAATTCATTGGATTATCCGAAAGCAATATTTCTAGTAAAATAGGTGGATATTGTTGATTCCTTTCTTTGGCTTGCAAACGTCAATAAATCTATGGAGGAAAAAAAGAATCAAGGGAAATAAAGTCAATCATGCACATTCGTTGGAGGCATTCTAATGTTTTCTTTCATTTCAATGCGTAATATTTTTTTCAATTGTATCATTTATTACAGTGAACCATTCCACATTTCATTCCCTTCTTTCCAATTTCATTTCTTCATCCCATTCCACCCGTTCCTTGCATTCTCACTCGTTCTCCTCGACGCCTTTCCTCCAGTGTTGCCACCTCTCTTGAAATTCCAGTAGTCTCCTGGATTGTGGCGCATTTATACCTTCACTACAGGCGGTGGAAATGTAGAAGAATATAGGAATCATCCCCTGATACGTGCCTTAAAATACCTGAATTGAATATCGCTAGCTTATTTTCTCGTTTCTAATAACGTGTGTGAAATAAACTGAACTTTACTCCTCAAACATACGCTCATTTTTTTCATACTCCAAACGGCATTATATTTAACCAAATTCACCCTTACCATCTAAGTTTGGAAATGTCAGACGACTATAACACCATCTTCTTATCGATGTAGCCTCTTCTCTCCTCAGTTATCGACTTCTACTTCGATATGATGTCCTGTTAGACCCCACAGGAGTTAATGGTGTAGGGCGACTCCAAACAAGGTTCGTATTATTGAACAATTTCAACGTTATAAACTGAATTTCCGCTTTTTATCATATAAAAAGTCTCAAGAAAGTATAAGGGCTTTAATATATACACTGATCCTGATTTCAAGTTATCTTCATGCTCGAAAAACACTAACCAACATTTGGCAAACTTGCACGCTTCCACGCCAAGTGTGCATGGAGAAGTATAAAACAATGGCACCAATGCCTTTATAATTCATAAATGCATATAACCTATATTTAAATTATTTATCCTAACATATACCTATTGCTCAAGTTAACATAGCTTATGTTACATTTTGGAAATGTCCTACCTATAGGTGAAAATTTTCGTGTTAAAACTTCCTTAATAACCGTCCCTGTAATATTTTATATGGATGGCCAATTTGCTGGCGAGTTTCACTTATTTCATTTTTATCATCATTATGTTTCCATTATATGCTATTCATTTCTTGATCCTTATCGCTACTTTCCCCCTAGGGTTTTAATTACCCCCTTTCTTCGTTTGTTCTCCTTCCGTTACCTTTCTCTCGGGCTGCGTGTTTTTTTTTACGATTAAAACCCTTCAAGATGTCTTCCGTATCGCTTCACCGTCTAATCTTTGTCTGAAAAGTGCTTTTTTCGTTCCTTAGAGGACCACATGTGTGACTTCGAGTTTGGCCACACCCTCTGAGAATTCCGTAAAATTTTTCCATTTACCTACCGAACTCCTTCAACCAGCTCCCATTTGCGGGCATGACTTCTTACTCTCTTCAGGCGAAATTTCATGTCGGCCTAGTGTTGCGCCCACACACGCGTTCTGTTTAGCTCCTCCTTGTCAGTGTCTCTCTTGGAAAACTTTTTTTTTAAGTGTCTCTCCCGGTTCCCTCTTTCGTTTATTTTATCCGCGGGAGGCAATGGTGAGTTCTCAATTTCTCCTGGCATTGTGGAAAGTTATCCTCGTCTCTTCTTCACCTCTTAGGGTACCGTCATTGTGTAGCATAACGCCAAGGAAGGAGTGGAGGCTTCGTCCCAACCGCTAATGATGAGTTAACGTCAGAACATCCAACCTTACATAAAGTTGAGAGAAAAGTCATCATCGAGCCCGGTCCACAGTGAGTATGAAAATGTAGCGCTGCAAATTAACTTAAGGAATTCAAAGTTAAGAGCTCTTATAGCAATAAAAGTGAAAATAATGTGTCATAATAGCGTGATCACCGTTTAAATTATGCTGTTACGTTGGCCAGCAGAAAGAAGCTCCAGGTCCAAGTTGCCCAACCACGGGCCATTTTGACCTCTACTGTAGCACTACTCGTGGAGATAAAGACAAATGAGATATGGAGAAGTTCAAAATGTAGACACAATAATATCCTGTATATGAATATCTTGCTTCTTAATATAACGAAGGAAAGAATTTATTTTTAGAACAAATGAAGCGAAGATTTTAAGAGAATAAAAATATATTAACTTGATACATTGTGCGTAATTTGGGCTTGGCCTTCTTTGCCTGTTGATTTGACTTAACTACAACCTTCCTTTTCGTATCTCGGTTGTCAGTAGACTACCTAGTTTCAATGGCAACGGAGGACTATCAATTTAGCACTTATGTCACTTTTAATATTTCAGTAGTGCATTTTCAACACGATCGTACTTTTTCATAGTTTTATTCATAACTTTATTCCTCAATTCAAAATACTTACGAAATGTAATTGGAAATTTCTCGTTGACTAACATACGATATGCAAGCAGATTTCCTATTATTTCTTCTAGGTGGAAAAAGAAAGAGAAATTTCTCGTTGACTAACATATGATATGCAAAAAAATTGCCTATTGTTTGGCTCCATTCTAAATGCTTTATTGTGAACGGAGTTTAGAACTTTTATGAAACGTCCTTAAGCAGTGAATATGTACCGGCCTTTAGACATTAATCCTCAAATTGTCTGGATGCAGCTCTTAACTTAAGCTCTTTGGCGAAAGTTTCAGGAAATATTTGGAGAAGGTATGCTATATATAACAATTTTTGCTGTTCATTATGTAATATTTCTCTCTGAAACTTAGTGTCAAGTATCTATCATATATCTTTCAAGTGACAAGAGACAAGAAGATTACCATGGATAGGGAACAAGAAATACGGTAATATAAATTTATAAGTGAATGAGAAACTAAGTTATAATTCAAATTTATATTATTTTACATTACTCGTTACTTTTACTGTAAATAGGGTTCAATTGCGATTGTAATACTCTATGGAGCAAACCTGAGTTCCCAATTCTGAATTAAATTGGATATCTATAATGACCATCAAGGTGTAGTATATTTCAAGCATGCCGCGTGAAAGGTGGTGAAATTCACATTAAATTTCCATGTAAAAAAATTCACCTGGACCGGGAATGGAACCACGGACCTTTTGATTTCCGGGCCACCACCATATTGTTTAATCAAAAAATGATTTTAAACTTATAATTCACTTGTCTACTGCTACGTATATATCCCACTGTATAGCGTTATTTTATCTTTACTAGTTTTTATCGTGTAAAACCCTTAAGGAAGGCCCATTCGAGCCCAAGCTTCACGATTCCCAGGGAATCAGACGCTTCTGGGAAACCGCATGTGACAAAAGGTAGGGAATAGACGCCTCTTTTGTCTTGAATTTGTTCATTGCAACCGCAATTGTGCTTAGTTTTTGCTAATGTCGGCCCTTATGTACTAGGTCAACCTCCTTGATGAGAAATGGTGGTTTTACTTTGGTTTAGGTATTGGTTTAACAAAATTGAAACGTTTTTTCCCCTCAAAGTTTGTAGGTAATACTAAGTTTTAGATACAATTCAAATGCAACCAGTCGTTTTAAATAGTAAGTCTTTGATCTTATTAAGTTTTTGATCTTTGACCATTCGAAGCCTGGTGATGCTTTTCAGAGTCGAGACTTATTAACGTCAGCAGCAACCGTTTTTTTGCCATTTTCCCGATCTAAATTTATGGTGAAATATTTAGGTCAACGTTCCTTTACATAAAATTAAATTGTCTGAGGCATCGTTGTTTTAGAGTTCAAAGGAATATAAGCCTTTGTCCGAGGCCTAAATGACGTCCGGCAAATCAATTTACGCCTGACTACTGAATTACTTTGTAAATGCGTATATCCAATGCCTTGCGGCACGTCAGCCACTAAATGGGTAACTACAGCTTATATATTTCATGTTATTGTTTTTCTAGCCTTTAAGAACCACTTCAATTAATTAGTATTCGTTGCATCATATGAATATGGAATGTAATAACCAAATTTTTCGGATAGTAAATATTATATGGTGTAAAACATGCTTTGATGTAAAAAGTAAACTTGTATGCCTTTGATGAGAGAAAAAAACGCATTAACTGTACTTTCGTATAATTTTGTCATTATGATGAGGCTAAAAACGGGAGATATAAAATAGGATTAAGATATTGAATGGGTAATGTGAAAAAAGGGAAGATATGCAAATGTGGTATACCACGCTAGTCAAGGAGGCGAGACGAAATTCTAGAATATGGAGAGACAAAAATGTCAATAAAAAAGAATTGATAATTCAAGTCAATAAAAATTGATATTATTAAATTAAGATCTATTGGTGTCTCTAATTTTGGCTTTTAGTATAAAAGCCATTATAAATAATCAAAGCACCGATATATATTTTTACCAAGGTAGGGTAAGTAAGACTAGACAGAAAAATAAAATATTATTTATTTCAGGGAGAAACTTTTAGCAGCTACAATGGGATAAATAATGCACTCAGAAGAAACATTCAACTGAAATATTTGTAGGAAGTTATATCCATAATCATAAAAATGAAGAATAAGAAGACATTCCCTTAGCCTTTAATCGGCGGTATTCCATCACTCACTAGTTGATGCATCAACTAAAACATATCTTTCCCTGCACTAATTAGAATATCAGTAAATCATTTCCTGGGTGATAATAGACAATCATCATCGAGTGAAGAATGACCACGGATAATTTGTTATTTTTAAAAAGATAATTGGGGTTTTTTGGGTGAAATCATAATTAAAATGTGAGATGCTCTTAAAATGATAGCATATAGGCAAAATATGTTGCATTGCATTGGTGTAGGAGAAATTAACCTTTGAATATAATGATATGCTTCCTCAAATATGACTGCGACGACCGGTTGGGTCGCTGTGTAGCGTACTGGGCTCTCAGAATCCCAGAACCATGACTTTCAAATGCGGCGAAGGAGAAGGTTTTCATTTGTATACCGGTTCCTACTCAAGTACTGAGAGGAAATACTTAAAGTTTAGTAGGTACTCCATCCGTCGGATGGGACATTAAACCATGGATCCCTTAGCATCTTTCATTAAGGTTAGGCTTATTCCAATTTTCTCTCCACCGTGTACTTCCTGAAAATACCTTCCCCTACCAAATAACACACCCATCGTTAATGGCGCAAATAGCCTAAGCTGTCCGTTGCCTCCCCTGAATAACTACTGCATTATAAGTACTTGAATTGAATCAGAAACGAGAAAAGCAATAGTATCATATTGGTGCAATTATAAATTTTTCCTGCATTTCATGTATTTTGGCAACATTCGGGCAAATTTATAAATATGACTATAAAATTCCTGCAATAAAAATATTTAGAGTCGGTAACTCTGGCTCCGAAGCGCCTAGATGTCGTGTCACGCGGCGTAACTGATACAGTCCGCGAAAAAACGCCCCGGGTTTAAATAAGGCGAGGGCTGCGATCGCGAGGGATTGAAAAAGCGCGGGTAGCAGGAGGATAATTGGGTACCTAAGTTTTATTGATGATAAGGAAGGTGGTAGATAATTAAGGTCACTTGCGCCATTGAGGGCGGGGTGCATCGGAAATGGAACAGGAATCGCTTTACTACTTTTCACTGGTTTGGGCACAGCTAAAATATGCAGTTAACGTACGGGTTTGAGGAAACGAACCTAAGTTCAGCTGAGTTCTGGAAAACTTTTAAAGATGGCTATAAAACTATTAAGATTTGATAATCGGGCAAGGTAACCTAGATCTAAGATCATTTGCGTCGTTGAAGAAAACAATGTTACTTCTTTACAAATGAAATTTTGAGCAAGTGAACATTTTCTTCGCTAACACGGCTGAAATTCTTATTTTTGACGGTAAAAGGACAGGAAAATCACAGGAAGTGCGGTAATGAGACAAAATATGAGAAAAATTCGAATAACTGAAATCAAATCTGAAGTTAAAAGCAACCTTCCGGTTCAACACTATTTTTAATGAATAAATGTATGCATCAATTGACTATAATTGAATAAATAATACTCACTGCAAGCACGGGGAACTAGCATAAATTCATTCTCAGTTGTATAATCCTGTGATGAGAGGAAATATATTTCATATTTTAGAAGGAGTTAAATCAAGAGTTTCTGGGCTAGACACTCTTCAATAGGCAAAGACGATTACTTTTGAATAACAAGCTCAAGTACACATATAAAGCATACAATTTTATCACAACTTTTTTCATTAGAAAATATTGGGAAGTTTAAATTGCTAAACGGGAAGGGTGCAAGTATTTTCTTAGGAAGGAACGCGAACTCCTTATTACCATATGTTAAACGACAGCGCAGAAGAAAATGTTTGCCGAAAGTGAAATGTTAATTTTTCGTGCAAGTTTAATGACACTAAAGATATGAAATGGCAATATACCCCGTAAAAATGCTAAAAGTATTTTTATTATTCGTTCGAGGAAGGCGACCCACAGCTAAGTTCATAGGCTCCAATTATGATATTTGGGTATTAAAAAGCATTCTCCAAAAAATTCATAAAGGGGTGTGAAACCATTCGTTGGCATTAGGCTACTGTTAGCAAAAGAGGGGACCATGACTAAACGCCACATCCAGTCGGCGGAGTGCTTAATTTAAGTTGCTATAGCACTCAAGTTGGGACCAAATATTCCCTGACCACTATCATTGCCACAGTAATAGCCCATTTTAAAATTTAATATATTAAATCCTCGATTTTAAAATTTAATTTATTAAATTGTGAGTGCAAGGAAGAATGAAGGCTATCTGCATGACGTTCGTGCATGAAGTGGAGAAAATTACATGATGTAGGATAGGAAATTAGATTTATTGGATGAAATTGAATGAGGTAAACAAAGTGATTGGAAAGTTGTTTGAGTACTTGGTAGAATGTTTAAGATGATAATAGACAACAGAACAATCCCTAAGCAAGAATGGAGGGGTAAAATAGCATATGTTTTGGATAGAATGAGGGAAGGTGTGGTATAAAAAGACGTACATTAGGAGATATAGCTTTAGAATCTTGGATAGGTTAGAGAGTAAGGTGTAGGATGACCTCCGTGAAGAGAAAATAGTAGATATGGTCTATTCAAAAATATAACTATTGCCCGTTCTTGGAATATTCTTTATGTATCTCCAAACATTGGTACAGTAAAATACTTAAGAAAATATTTCATACGATAATATCGTAGCGTAACTTGTTATAAATTATATCGTCGCGTACCCTTGTCTATGTACCGGCTCTAGGAGAGAGAGAAGGGGAAAGGAGAGGGGTAAGGAGACGTGGAGAGGGTGAGGGAGGGTTTGAGGGGGGGAAAGGGTGCTGGAGGGTTAGGAGTGCCTGCGCAAAATCGATATCCGCCCGAACCGGGCTGGGGGAAGGGCATAGGGGAGGAGGAGTGGTGGCGGGGGAGGGGAAACGCCGAGGACCCTGGGAGAGGGGTTAGGCCAGGGTTTTAAACTGGGGAAGGGTCTGGAATGCGAGGGGGTTGATAAGCTGTCAAGGGGGGTAAGGCTAGCATAGTCGTGCGGGCTTGAGTTTAGCTGGGTTTCGCACGAGAGAGAGAGAGGTTGTGGGGGGTTGGATTTTGATGTGAGGATACCAGGGGTGGGGTGAGTGGCAGGGATTGTTTCGGGAGGTTAGGGGGCCTGCTGGTCGGGGTGGGTCATGGCGGGAAGGCGCGGGGGTTGAAGGAAGAGCAGGATGGGACACTCGGGAATCAAGCCGCTGCAAGTGGTTAAGGCTCGCTGGAAAAAAAACTCTTTCTCCCACTATCAAATGGTACCCAGAGGATTGCTTTTTATTTTTCACTTCGAGAGGGGGAAATAATTAGTCTGCAATAAATTTTTTTAAACCCGTGCTAAATTGATTTTTTCGTCCATTTAAGCTACTCCGGGATCGATTAAAAATTTTTGCCCGGAGCTAGAATATTCCGCGTCCCAAATATTAATGAGAGTGCGCGAAGGGTGATGATACTGGGGGATCGCGCTGAAATTTTCGCTTTCCTCTGGCATTAGCTAATTATCCGGCGAGAGGATTTGATATCGTCCAGGAAAACGACGTAAATGACAAGTGTGGAGATGAATTTTTCTTGAAATTAACTCGGGCGGACAGAATATACTTCCTTCTTCCTTGCCCTCGGATTAATTTAGTTATGTCTGGAAAACTTTTAAATGAGGACGTCAACTGCAGTTTAACGTTTCAAAAAGTTTGAAAAGTAAATGCATTTCTATGTACTATACAGTTTTGGACCGGCCTAATCAAAGACTTTTTTCAAATGTGTACTTGATATTAGTACACCATCTTGATCAAAAATGCAATACGATACGCATTTGACATTCAGATGATGAAGGGACTAATAGTGAATATATTTCTCCTAGGTGAAGAGAGTTTAGTTCCCTTATTAAAATATATGAAAAACATGATCCTGACTGATCTTTTCATTGCTTGCGAGGTACTGATGTCCTGATTGATTTGATCTACATGTAGCCTGTTATTTTTTCCATCCATTTTAAATGCATTTTTGACAGTATACTCTCCGTGATAGCGTTTTGCAGGCAAGATTTGTCAAAAAAATATTTACTATAGAAGTATATCCTCTATTTATAGGAAAAAGATATGGCAAGGAAAGTATAAACGTATGTTTTTCTCTATATAAATGCGATGCCAAATGTTGGCGAACAAAGAGGTATCGGTTTCACCTCTATCGCAACGCCCGCACCGGATATCAAAGTCAGCAATTCCGCCTCATCCTCCCATCTCAGTTCTCCAGACAATCTATCCCACTTTTCCTGTCTCGCTTTGAGACACTTCGACTAGTTAATGACCGCGAAATTACAGCTCTGTGTCCAAATTGCAGGATACGGGCGTCGAGGTAATTCACCCTCCTCCTTCGGACTCCACATCCGGGTCAAAGAATTTTCTCGCCGTTTCAGATTCAAGTTCTTTCGATCTCTCTTCTCTTGACTCCCCTTTTCCTGGAAACAATCAAATTAAACGCCATCTCCATTGATTTGATTATGGGCTTCACTTGAGGGCTTCGCTTAAGAGATGGTCTTCTGATATGTCTGTTTATATCCTTTACACCTACCTATTTGGATTCCTTTATGTTATAATTTTTAGGAAAATTTCATCGATCTATTTCACAAGTCAAACTGATGGAATCACCAACTGGCATCCGTCCTACTTACTGTAATTGAAAATACAGGAATTAATGCTACCATTTACTCTTAATATTCCTTAGTCTAAAACACTGAATACTGAAATGGCTTTCACATTCAATTTGATGTTGGTTCAAAAGCAAGTTTTTACCTCCCCAAACAATCTCCAGCTTGGATAAAAGTAAAACCTAAAAGGGAAATCTCACTGTTTGGACTTGATAATGCACCCTAATTTGAGAGTGGCTCTTGGTTTGACCTATTTTTTCTGAAATTGTCAGTTCATAGCTATAACTAGCAATGACAATCTTTGATTAATACCTTCGGAGTCCAAAAATGTATCCTATTGTGGATACCACAGGTCACCACATACTATCTTAAAGCTTTAACGAAAACGTTTGAGCATCGAAGGATTTTTGCAGCAACATCTTCTTTCAGTCCCTCAATGAGTTGATACTGAATAGATGAAACGGTAGAATCTTCACCAACTATTTATAAATAAGAATATATAATCATTTTTATCTCTCTGTGCGAACTTTATAACAATGCTGTGCAAATTTCTAACTTTATAAGAGATGGGGTGGTAGGTATATAAATAATATCGTAAAATTCGAATGCTGACATAGGATTTAAAGGAGTTGCTGCAATTTGAAAGCTTAAATTTAACCCTAATTTCATTCGATTAAAACGTTGAAATTTAGGAGATAATATATTTTAATTATGTCTCCAGCTATATTAGGAGAGCTTTTATGAAAAAAATTACTCATTTTTATTCATTATAGCTATAGCTCTTTAAGCCAGAGTAGTAAAATCCTCATTGCTTCACATATTCCACTACCATTCATATATGTAATTATGAGTAATTTACATGATTAATAAGAGGATTAAAATCAAATAAACAACTTCGGCCTTAACTTTGTGGAATTTTTCCATACTTCAAAATGAGAACAACTTTGTAATTTTCCGCACGACTTTTATTCGGTTGGATACCGGTTGGATTATTGTAGTCGTCTGGAAAATTACAAACTATTTGTCTCATTTACTAGTGAACATTAATACATTTTATAAATCGATAATCATGAAGTTTATACTCAATGTTTTCAAAAGAGTGACTTCCATATAGCTCAAATTAAGTTAAACACACAGGATTTACGTAATAATGAATACACATGTTCTTAAAACAGATAAGGTGTTGGAAGCATATCATGATTTGCTCAATGACATCGATTGCCTCTAGGTGGAAATTTTTCGATAAGCTGTCATAAAATAACAGTGCCTTTTCAATGAAAATATGAAATGAAATAATACACAGCAGTTGACGTTATTACACAAATCACACTGGTTTTCCTACCGCCAAAATTCAAGTGGAAAAAGCAGGTGGATTATTTTGTTTTAGCGTCTTTACCGTGGTAACAAGGCTAAACTATGGATTTTTGTGCAGAAACCAACATAGCACGAACCTAGCGGCATGAACGGCTAGTTTTTAAAGAGTCTGTGCGTTAAAGTCACGCACTACCGTTCCGTTAATCCGGGAGTGGATTCGATTCTTTAAAAAAAATTTTTAAAAAAAGTCCCCCCTCCATGCCAAAAGAGAGCATGTTTCGAATGGACTTGGATGAGTGTAAAGGGGGATGGGGGGGGGGAGAGAAGGAAAAGGAGGGGGTGGGAGAGGGGAAGGGAGACGGGAGTTCTGAGAGACTCAGCGCAGCTAGATGCGTTATCTCCGCGGCAAAAGGCCATCAGCATGAAATCCCATTTCGGAGTCTCGGTAAAAATAAAAAAAACTTCAAGCGCTCTCCCGCACAATCTACATCGTACCCTGCTAGCCGGCGTGAGAGTGTTTGGCAGGGAGTGAGTAATCACCAAGCATTCAATGCGAACATGCACTAATGGATACAATACAACTTAATTAGAGATTAGTTTTGTTAACATGACGAGACTCAAGAAATTCAGGAAGTGATTGAGAAGCTCAATTTATCACACAGCGAGCAAATAGTTACCTAGATAAAATTACTTAAACAATTTATTATATTAATAAGTCCATATACACTAAAATAAAAGCTGAAAATTTAAATGTAATGAAAACTAAACTTCCATAGTTCCAAAGTACTTTCAATAAGTGATTTCAAAGACTATAAGTCATATAGTTATAAGACTGTAAGTAATCAACAAGCATCCAATTCGAATATGCACTAATGGATACAATACGACTTAATTAGAGATTAGTTTTGTTAACATGACGAGAATCAAGAAATTCAGGGAGTGAGAAGCTCAATTTATCACACAGTGATCAAAGAGTTACCCAGATAAAATTACTTAAACAATTTATTATATTAATAAGTCCATATATACTAAAATAAAAGCTGAAAATTTAAATGTAATGAATGTTAAACTTCTATATTTCCAAAGTACTTTCAATAATTGATTTCGAAGATTATAGCATCATTCTCAAGGATGAAAACCTTTATCCTTGAAAAGGCGGATGCATTAAATGTGTGCGATTTTTATCCTTAAAAAGACTTTTCTATGGGGCACTGAGAGTAAGAGTTCTAAGGGACTGTACAAGCTGATTTATTCTCAATTTTATCTCATAGGTTTAAATGCATCTCCCAACAACTTCAATTTTATTCTTAACATGCATATTATGTCATAATTGTATTCTCTCTAACACAGTTTCATCGGTCATTCTTCATTATTTGGGATGCAAAGAATGACATTTTCAATTTGAGTTTCCTCCTTATTATCTCTCTAATTTTAATAGCAATATAAAATGAATCGTGGTACCCTGAATTTTTTAATATATCTTTAATGCACTCAACAAAAAACAATTCTACCTAAATTTCAGCTAGCTATTTAGCCAAATTTAACCTACATTGGGAAAAAAGATTTCCTAACTTACTCTTTTATCAGATTTGGCACACTACTACAGCTATCATATCAGCTCTTTGCATAAATAGTTATTCTCCACATCACAAAATAATACAATGAAATCAAAAGTAGACATGAGATCTTCACATTCTATATTTATCAATATTTTCATACACTATGTACGTATGTGTGCTGCGGTGAGAAGAAATGGCCCGTTTCTAAAATTATTTCTTTGTGTCACTTTCGGCTAAACTTTTGAAACAAAGAATTTTGGAAGTTGCATTTACTGAGGCAAAAAACCCTTATTCTTTCGAAAACTGATTTCAACACTACATTTTGTGACAAGTACACTTCATAAGCTTCCTTTTGACACCTTTTACATGTGTATTTTACGTAAAATCAGTCTGCTGTAGCTTGTAGAAAAATAGTGTAAAAAGCCTTTTTTGTTCAGGATTTAATGCAATGCATGTCTGCCTGCCATTCAGGTGCGAAATTTTCCCTGCTGAATCATGGAACGGCTTTTGGCCCTAAGGGTTGATATTATTTGCGCACTAATTTTCGTTTAGTTCTGAGATGGTGAAGCTAGGCCCATCCGATGATTCAAAATGAAATGACTCACGCCTTTAATGCTCCAAAGTACCTTTATTAATCGATTTTGACTACTATTGCATCATTCTGACTGATAAAAACCTTTATCCTTGAAAAGCCTGATGTATTAAAGACAATTTTTATCCTTAAAAAAAAGGGGTAATAAAGGGTACTACGAATAAGAGTAATAAGGGAAAATATTTCTAAATGAATTTTTAAGTGTCCGTATTTCTTTTTGCAGCGTTCTGATGAATTTTACTAAATGCAGTCAAAGACCGATAATTTAATTCAAGTAGTGGCCAGTTTTCCGATTTAAAATATTCACAGATGTACATATAATGAGCACTCCTCATCTACATCTAGGATAATACCCTGTCAGCCACCACAAGGGTGTGATTTAATCCCTAATCCTCAGATGGATTCATTTCAAATCACCACGCAAATCCAACCATCAATAAGGTGTTCAAGTCTGTGCCCGCACTTGTACGCACTTTCGACCGGAAGGAAAGGCACGGGTGTGGGAATGAAAACGAAAGGAGGAAGGATGGAGAGAAACCCGGCGCTGGCATTAGATTACTCTGAACGAAAGACGCTATGTGCACCACGGATTAACGTCCCATCCGACGGACGGAGCACCGGACTTGAACTCTCTTCTCAAAACACTCTAGTAGCTGCTGTTTTACGGAAGTAGCAAGACTTCCACTTCCGGGATTTGAACCCGGGCCCTCCAGAGGAGAGGCTACTACTGTGAAAACGACACCAACCCAACCCCCTATCATTTTTAAACTAGCTGCATATTCTTGGTAATGCCTAAAATGTGAATAGTAACACTGCTGATTGGTTATCTCATCGTATTTTTTAAATGTTCCTTTGGTAAAATTAATCCTAGTTTCTATTGTCTCGACATCTCATTTCCCGGATGCGTTTCGCAATGACTTTATTGCCTCCACTGCTCGGTTCGTCGACCGTACGTCAAGGAATCGGCTTCGAGCACGTGTTATCCGCCCTTGGAGCCCTTTATATATGCGAGTAGGGTGTGCGTAGTGGGTGAGAAGGGAAAGGATTTCGCGGCGGAGAAAAAATAAGGGTCATGAATTCACCGAATCCGAATAAAGGGGGTGAGAAGAAGGCTGAGGCTACGCTCCAGCTCCCCTTCATGTCTCACCACTCTCCCCTCTCCCGAGGAACGCTCGTCCCCTTTCATTTGTTTGCCGATTACGAGAAAAGCCGTGGGGCGCTCGAATATTGCCTCTGCACCATCGATTCATACACGCGCGCGCGAGATGTGCCGATGGAAGAAAAAAGGGAGGTTATGTTTTTTATCCACACTCGTTGCCTTCAGGGAAAAAGGCTGAATATGAGAGAGTATGGGTTTGGATGCGTGGTTTCAGAATGCCTCCAATCCCTCGAGTCAGAGCTGTTCGATATGGGACTTTGAATGAAGCATTCTGAGGTAAAAGATGGTAGAAGGAATATGTTTAGATTAAAGCATACGACGGCAACCAGCGTCTCACAACCCACAATCTTAGTTGGTAACCGAGTGTCACGGTTCTTCTTTCGCGCCGCACGAAACTACCTATTTGGTAGTGTCCTTCAACAAAGAATCTGAGTTGGTAGAAGGAGTAGGTTTAGCTTAAGGAGAGTCCACCGAATTATGAATTAGATGTCATTTTTGTAAAAATTTCAGAATACACAATTTTTTGACCCTACTATCGATTATCAATAAAATAATTAGGCCTTTCGATCATATATTTGAAGAAAAAGGCGTTGAAAATCAGCTATTTTATGTGTGGTTATATGGCAGAGCATGGCTCTTGCAGTAAAATTTGCAGATTGATAATGTCGTTTTGACGAAAAAATAATATATGATTCTTATATTTTATGTAGAATTTAGCACTGTAAATAGTGCTCGTCTTACCGCACTGGTTTAATTAATATTACTAAATGTTTGCTCGAAAAAAAGCAGAAAAGCCTGTTACATGAAATTGGTGATATAGTATGTTGTACCCACAGATATAGGTTGTATCATTGGCAACGGTACTTGTGATGGGACGTGCTTAAAAGCCTAATCACTAACTTAATTTAGGAATATACCTTACCAACATCCTTCTTATAGTTTTTATGTAATTTGAATATTTCATAGATAATTGATATGGTGTAATTAATACCAATGCTTCCAAATGGTACTAGCGTCATTGCTGCCAAACAGTTTTCAAAAATAACAAAATTAATACAATACAAAACAAAGAGTTTTATTTGCAAGGAAATAGTTTAAAACCAAGTAAAAAAATATTTAACCTATTTTAGAATACGTATTAGCGGGATTGAGCATGTATTCTCACTTTATAAATTAAACATGGCAACATGTCAGTCATGTTCCAAAGTCAAAATGAGTTAAAAGAGCTTGTAAAAAATAGAATTCAACTACAACGCGCTACATAGTAGCATACTCATGCAATTATTGTTTATGCGTTATCACCCTATGGATAATTTTTCATGTAGGGTTTTTTCTGGATCGGTATTTATTCATTAAATAACATAGCTTTTTATGAGATTTTGAATCGTGGAGTCACGAAGAAACTTCCTTAAAGGATACCACGGAAAACACGGTCATGTATCACGACACTCAATCTCAGTTGGTAATCAAGTGTCACGGATCCTTCTTTCGCGCTGTCACAATACGGTAGTTTCCTTCAAAGAAAACAGAATTCATTTATTGCGATTCGTGCCCACCAAGTTTTTATGTACATATACATCTACGTAATACCCTGTGAGCCACCTAGATAGTATGTGGCAAGAGGTGAAAATCACCACACATTCACTACTGGCATGCAATTAAGAGCTGCAATCATACCATTACATGAAAGAGGTAAGGAATATGAGACACGTGAGGTGTTTACAAAGCTACGAAGGGATTACTGGTTAGAAAGACTTTCACTGAATATATGAATCTGTTTCCCTAGCATGCATAGATAAGTAATAGTAAAACATGATTTAGGAAGTTTTAGGAATATTTTTTATGTTTTGGCGATTCATGAGTCGTAGATGTCTTGATTACGGTCTTAAACTTCACTCTATTGATTTTTGTGTCAAACGTAGGGATGCTCTAATTCCAAATGAAGCACAACTAAATATTTAATTGAGGCACCATTCGGTGATTTTACAATGAATTTATTAAGCAGTGTTCTCCGCGCATTATCCTTTATTCCGTCTGTATTGCACTGGGGCGTCTAAAAATTGCGTCGCGCAAAGTGATTAGTTTAATGTGAATTCAGAATGAAATGTGTGGGACTCTAGAGATGGAAGCACCAAGATTCACTTCTAAGCATAAATTGATGTACGACATAAAACTGAGATGAACGTATCTCGAAACCTGAAATAATCAAGTCGTGTGGCGTCAAGGTCTCATGACTAGAGAACTTGAATTTGCACCGTTGAAGCGGGAAAGGATGGCCTTAATGAGCCGTCATTGGGTTCCTAGAATGAAGATGGAGAGGGCTCGTGAGGGAAGTGCGCGGGTGTATTGCTGCTGAACTCATCCAAGTGGAGTCAAAATTGACATTGTAGCGTGGAAATCGTGGTTCTCCTGGAGAGTTCTCTCTTTGAGATAGGCATATGTCGCTATCAACGATTTTCTGCTGACATCTGACACTTATACTGAGCTACACTGGCATAGAATCTTCAACTAAAGTCATATTTCTACCTCAGCATTACATCAGGGAGACAGAGAGAAGTGACAATCATAAATCAGCCACCAGACTTAGCTATGCAAAAAATAATTTGTACCACGCACAATATATGGATTCAACGCAAACAATGAATAATTCTTTCTTTCAAGCACATAAAAAAACAAATCCTCATTATATATTAACAGGTTTTTTCAGCTAAAACTTAACTTCAGATAATGACCTATTATCCGTGCTATCGTAGGTATTGGATGGATTAATCGCCTGCCTGTTGAACTCAATGTCAGTTGTTCGAGCCCCACACAGGAAGGATATTCACCTTCCGGGGAATATATGCTTTTAAAGTTACAAGTAAGAGAGAAATTCGTTATTTTAACTGAAGTAGTGTAAACAAAGATAAAGACACACCCGTCACACATCCTTACTGAGGATTGCAGGGTCAAATTTAGAGGTAGATATATACATTACCGTTTGTAATACGCAAACAAACTCGAGAAGGTCTAGTAATTTGTTATTACCTAGATACTGAATGAATGCAAACGTTGTAATTGACAACAAATTTAACATGTATATCTAACAGTTTTACACATACGTAGTAGCCCAGTTGCATGCCAGTAGTGCATGTTTGGTGATCACGGTGGCTTGCAGGTTATTGCATAGATGTAGATGAGGTTTATTACAGTACTCCCAGTTTCAGCGCATAGGCGACATTCACACGCACAAAAATGCATCATGTGTGTTTTCAAGTCCGGACTAATAGGCACTTCAGACCGGGGGGAAAGATACAAGGATGGGAATGGAAGGGAGAGGAGGAAGGGTGGAAAGAAACCCGGCGTCGGCATTAGCCTGCTCTTAAGGAGGTTGGCTCGCGACTGCTTGAGTCAAGTTGTCTGAGGAATCTTATTAATTTAAGTACGAGTATATGCCTGCTAAGTGATCCTTACTTCACAAATAAAATTACCTAAGCTATTGAAAGTCATAAGTATCACAAGAAATACGATGTAAAGTCGAAGGATTTCTTTTTTATGATAATTTTAATCAGCTCGACTATGGAGTCAATTCAGCATTTACTTTAAAGAAATAAATTCATGTACTCAATGAATTTACTAATTTATAACACCAGAATATTACTATCAAACATTATGTTTTAATATTTTTCTGAAATATTCTTTAATATCTCATAAGTAATGATATTATTCATACGCCATACATTTCGGCTAGAGCGACCGCAGCGCCACTTGAAGACAACTAACGCATTTCGTCTGCTATAACCGCAGAAATTGGTGGATTTAGCGAAAAATACGGTGGGTTGATGCCTCTCTTTTCGTATCATTTTATTTCTTGTGAAATTACGCATAAAATATCAGTTTTTTGCAAAAATGACATGTCACTTTGGTATTTTTAAACGTTATATTCCCATGTGATGGCCATTCTCGCCGTTAATCGTATGTAATTTCAAATGAAATTTATTAATTAATTATCTTTACTTTATTATACAGAAGAACTTTAGTTCTATAAGTGCTGAAAATATAAAAAAATGACATGACTTTCACTTTCCGGATCAACCTCCTTAACGAAAAAGGCGCCAAGCGAGCCACGGCTTTACGTCCCCTCCTGCTGTGTACTGTGCTAGAGAGCTCTCCACAAAACATTCAAGCAGGGTCCGGATGACGATTGTAAGTATCTTCCACTGCCGGGATTCGAACCCGGAACCTACTGGTGAGAGGCCTGTACTGTTATTACTACACCAATCTGGCCGTTGCAACTGCATGGCAAACATCACGAATATTGCATTAGCCTCCTTGGCATACATATACCATTTGGGAAAGTCGGGATGCAATGGAGAGGGAGGGGTGGAAGCGTCTTGCTGAAGGTGGTGACGATGGCGAGCGATGAGAGGGAGAGAGGGATGAGAGGGAGGAGAAGAAGGGGTTAGTGGGTAGGAAAGAAGGGGAGAAAGAAGGGAGGGTAAAGGTTTTAAAATCGGGGGAGTGGGGGTTAATTTAGCACTATGTGCAAGGGAAGCAGTTCAGTTTCTTACCTAAACGCATTACTAAGATAACCGTTTTAGCCTAGTAGGTCATTATATCAGGAACGTGAAATTAAATTGATTTTAATCAAAGAATATGCCAGTTGATTGAATTAAATAATTTTATGTCCATTAGACAACTTAAGGTGCAGCTGACATGGATTAAAAAAATAAAGAATCTATGCAAAACTTTCACAATTTCAGACTCCTCCCGTCCCACATAAAATTATTCACTCTATTATTAGGTTGCTACGATAAAATATTCATGGTAGTGCATATTTATGGCAAAGAGAGGTTATTTATAGAAACGTTTATAATTTTTTCTAATTTGTTATTTATTTGCACGATTAAAAGGAACATGAATGTCTCCACCGAAAAAAAGTTCTTTCTTCTCCGTTCTTTATTTTAGAGGTCTCCTTGATTCATTTTTTGCTAAGGTAAAAGGCTTATTTTAGCTTAAATTATAAGAAAACGGTATATTTTTATTCAAACATAGTATGTGATATCAAATATCAGTAAACAATCCTACCGGCTGACACCATAGTCATTATTATAGGTTTTGTATCAGCTGATAAAAAAAGAGCATTGGCAACAGAAATAAGTTATAGGAACATATTTTTACCAGATATTGATAAATGCTAGTGACTTTATTGAAACCTCTTCTTAGGTTGTTCATTAAATTTTTCCCTGGGCTTGAAGGATAAGGGGAGTGAGTTTGGTAGCGAAGTTGGGAAAGTAACGGGAGAAAGAATATATGAGTGGATAGGGTAAAGTAGAATATTTCCTTCAACTCACCTCTTGCACACTTCCTTGCCAGAGAGAAAGGCAGATTGAGCCACATGCCTGTCGAAGGCGGTCGTTTAGGTAGCCGAAATTCAAAACGCGCTTTTTGGCTGCGAAATTTCACGAGAAACTTAACTTCTTCTCCCCCTGTTATTCAGGCATATCCGCAGACCTCTTTCATATGCGTACACTCACTTCTCTTCCACACCATTTCAAACCTCTGCAAAGTAAACACACTTCTGCTTTCTATTTTCCGGCTTCCTTTCTCTTCGCCATTCATCATAACGAGTCAACTTCATACATATCTATAATGATAACCTGAGAGCTAATGCTTCTGCGAGTAACTTACAGTAATGAAACGGTAGTAGTGGTAGGTATTCAGGTAAAGATGGAAAAGATAATTTGTATAGTGAACGGGTTAATTTACGAATATATTGGAAGCTGGGTTAGTGGTTATTGGTAAGTTATTTTCAGGCAAAGTTTTAAAATTGAGGAAAACCCAGCAGATGCGTTAGCCTCGCATTTAAAGTTCAATCACAGGTGATTAAAGGTGTTTCAAGAAGATAGTGGAACCAATAAAAGTCTTTATACCTGTGTTTTCAGTATCCAATTTGAATGCACACCCTGAATTGATTATGATTTCCAGTACTGAATTAAGAGTCGATTTAGGCGGCCGGAATACAATATTTGGCCACGAGTTTGAGTTCAAAGAGTGTCAAAATTATTACAAGTAAATTAAATCTGAAAGTATTACAATTCCTTCGTATTAACTAAGAATTTAATGTCGTTTATAGCCACAATTTCACGTGTCTCGTTATTGAATGTTTAATATTTCCGCTGGCTAGTAGATTGTGACTTTTGGTTTCATGTAAGTAGTTTATAAAAGCATTAGTACCTTTTCTGCATGCCTTCATGGAAGTAAGAGTTCACTCGGATTGATAATGCACGCTTGCGGATGGTACACCCCCTACTACATACCGTTGTGGTGCCTTGAAGGGTTTTACGTAGATGTTGAAGGGTCTTCTCTTGCATGTCATCCTTCTTATTCAGCCGTTTCCCGCCATTCCACTCGTTACATTTATTGCACGTGTCATCATGGAGAATCACTTTGGCAATAGATTCTAACACTCGCAGGGGTCAGCTAATGACAAGGATGTTGGGTATGGAAGTTAATAATAGCTTCAGGAAAATTCTTGCAGAGACCGTGCCAATGTTATTTAATTTTTTTCATATATATAACATCATTTAGTTCCAACAAGACTGCCCGCTTCTATCGATTTAATCACAACTTTTTAAAGCTCCGTGCAGCAATTAAAAATGCTCATTTTAGTTCAATCAATAAATGTTTTTCAAAGTATGTCTTGTTTAATATTCACTGTGATGGCGTCAATCATCCTCATATTCGGTTTTAAGTTAGAGATAGTTCTACTTTCTGTTTTAAATAGTAATCAAACAAGTTCCATTAGTCTTGTTTAGTTTTTTTAACGGAGCGTATTTTGTAAATAAGGATTTTGGATGAATTGACCACATGTATTTAGTTTATTGAGGTGATCACTATGCCCCATTTTCAACTCAAACCCTATGTGCGTATCCTACTTAAATATGCACACTATTTTATTCGAGAATCTAATCCCATATTAATAGGTAGCGGTAGCTCATCAAAAGGAAGTTATGAACATTCTTAAGAGGAACATAGATTTTCATTTGACAGGGTTGTTGAAAATTACGGCAAGGAGATTAACGGTCTTAGGAGTCCTTTGAGGTTAAAATTGAGGGGAAGAATTTAAAGATTAGCTGTATAGAGAGAAAGAAGAGTGTGGATTTAATTAATCTGGATTGGGTGACAAGGTAGTTGGCCGGGATGTAATTAGAATGAGGCAAACAGAGAGGAAGGATATTTGAAAGAAACGACATTTAAGAAAATGATGGAAAAGATAATGAAGGTGACAATAAAGCTTCCGTATGGCATGCATTCTGTCGTTAGATAATAATGCTTGCAGAGGGAGTTTGTGAACTCAACTTGAATTTAATTTTGGTGAAACGGAGGTGTTCTATAATTGTGGGGAAGCATAGGCATGAGCTATTCACAAAACTGCATGTGCTTGTAGAATACTTATGATGAAGATGATGTATTACTAATGGAAGAGGGTGACTTGAAGCATAGGGTTTGTTTGTAAAACCAACTACCTACTTTTCTACCCATTAATCTGGGATTAGAAAGTCGAGGTTAGATATGATGGTTATTGTACCGAATAACTAAAAATGTTTCATCAATTGCACAATGAAGGCAGTAAAACGCAGCCAATTTGCGAGAATTATAAAGCACTGCTGAAGAAAAATATTTTGTTGCTTTTTCTTTTAAATTGCAATAATTATTTGTTGACTATTTCCTAAAACAACTGCAGTATTATTACCAAATAGAGATAAATTTTTTATACATTCTTGACTTCGTCAGAGATATTAATGCCTTGTTAATTCTTTTTAGGATGTTTACCAAGGTTTAAATAGGTATTATATTGTTGAAAGTATTCATTATCATTGAAGCAGCTTCTCCTGCTTAAACCTTCAGCTCATAAAATGACTAGAATATTTCATGTAAAATGCGATTATTTAAAACCAACCCTATTTCATATAGGAATCATTAACGACTTATTGATTTTAGCACCATTTTATCTAGGACCGGGGTTCCCAAACTTTTCTGTACTACGCCCCCTCTAGTTAAAATGGAAACCCTCCACGCCCCCCTTCACAGTAAATTTTGTGGGCATGGGAAAAAAACGAGTATTACATTAAAAACAAAACATGTATTTTTACTGTTTAAAATTAAAAATCTCTAAGTAAATAAAATGTATACATTTCTTTAACTAATTTTATGTTGTAGATTTTAAAAATCAACCTTGATGTTTAGAAAACTTAACAATCCACTTGTATAAAACTCTTTTATAGCAAAAATATATAGCTGTCGTCCCACGAACTATGGACCAACGAGGAGGAAATCCCGAAAGACCAACATCTTCATGTATTTTTACCATCACAAAATACAAAATTATAAGTTTCAATTTAAATAAATACCTACTGTTAAGAGAAAAACATCGACAAAAAGCTATATATTTTTGCTACAAAAGAGTTTTATGCAAGTGGAATGTTAAGTTTTATAAAAATCAAGGTTGATTTTAAAAATCTAAAACATAAAATTAGTTAAAGAAATGTATGGATTTTATTTATTTAGAGATTTTTATTTTTAACTGGTCTCGCGCTCACACCCCCCCTGGAATGTCTTCACGCCCAAACTGGGGGGCGAGCCCCCCAGTTTAGGAACCCCTGCTCTAGGGATTTATTTCCCTTGGAAAAATACCCGAGTGATCTGCTAATGCAAAGAGCTTGGGTTTGAACATTGCTCGTGTTTTGTGCTTCTTTATGTTGAAAATTAGATTAGGAGGTGAACAAATAACTGTAAGCAGTCATAGCACTCGAAAGCTAAATCCCACTACGATAGTTGACCAAGCATACCTTGCCACATACTCTAGTGTGGTCGACAGGTTAACCTATTCACGTAGCTCGCATAATATGGTTGAGATTGCTCCATTAGCAGGAAAGTAGTTTAAATTGTTCAGAGAGTTGGTTCGATTATCAGAAATGAAAAAGAGGGAGGAGAAAAGTAGCAAGGTAAGAACTTTCTCTCCGTGAACTATTGGAGTTCGCGGAGAGAAAGAAGGCGTTTGGGACCAGGAGAGGCTCCGTGAATAGTAAAAATGGTGAGTGAATAAGGAGGGGGGAGGGGGTGGCGGATTTTTCCCGAGATATCCCGCCCTATTTCTCAAAGAGGGTCTTGTGAGAGATTGGGTGGAGGTGAATGGGGAGGACTTGTGATTCAATTGTCCCGACGCGCTCTGCTCTGCTGGGGAGGGGTAGGAAGCTTCTTACCGCATGCGTTTTGGAGCCACTCAAGATGATCGGGGGAGAATAAACAGCCACCATTTGGGAATGACTGGTGGCGGTGCGCCGCTCCAGAGGAAAGCGGGGCGGGGAAGAGGATAAAGGGTTGAAAGACCCTTTTTCGAAATAAGGTCCCCCCCCCCCTTCTCCGCCCACACACTTCTCGTTCCTCCCGCGGCAGTACTATTGCTTCAACCCCATTGCTCTGTCTCCATTTACCTCCCAATTTCCACACTTTCGCTCCCATTCCAACCCGTTCACTCACAACTCTCAGCATTCTTTCCTCCCTCCCAAAAACCCTTCACTTCGAACTTTACCGATATTTTTTTTCATATTACTTCAGTAGAAAAAAATGGGTAAAGAATTTTTCTCTTCTCCCAGTCCTTAGTTGACGACGAACGTTGCTATTCTGTCCATGATGAGTATGTACGCCCATATGATTTGGCGAGGAACGGGATAGGCAGTGGTTGAGAAGAACAGACCTCAAGAAATGGTAGTTGGAATATAACTGGTCTGACGCTTTTAACGTTTATTTTGGCATACATATGTTGGAGAAGTGTGACACCTATGGTTTCAGCCTTAACTGTATGAAAATTCATGAAAACTATATAAGAAATATTTCCGTTTAATTTTCGCAACAATTGATTACCTTATCGACGGAATTGGTCATGAGAAAATAAGTTATCGGGAAAATTGCAAAGTATATCTTATTTGGTGAGATATAAGTATTTTTGCCTAAAGGTATTAGTGTAAAAGTACATATTTTAAGCCTTCCTTGACCGACATATCGACCGAAACAGGCTTTCCTTCCACTAATAACTTTATCCCTCATTTCCTACTGTTAAATTCCTTCAAAACTGTGGAAGCATTAGAATCGTGGTTCAAACAAAGAATGACAATAAAGTTGATATTCTTAGAAAAGTTTGAGAGGAGAAAAATGGGATGAAAACTTAAAGAACAGCACATGACTACATAATCAACCATATATTGAGGGATGATGATGTCTTTGAGATAAAAGTGAGTGGATAAATCCACAAAACAAGGTTATGCATGATGTGTATAGATCATGTACGACTCCTGTATGGAAATTAGAATATGTTGTGCATGTCATCGGGTATAACTTTTATAACGGAACTGGTGTTCGCCACTCCCAGTGGGTTAAGGTTTTTGCACTGCTTGGTCGTATTCCTTGACTTCATATAAATATTCCTGGTTACGTAACTGACACGCTAAAGGATATCTTAGACATTCACGCCCATGATTTTACATCTAGAAGATCATGATGTCAGTGCTAGAAAAACCAGAGATATACGTTCAATGCATCCGATCTAGGGCTCCTTATCTAACCCCTTTAACATTTGATGGAGAAGAAGCCCTGTTCTCGTCACCCAAGAGCTCCTCCTTCGGGTACGCGCATCCTTGAGACGCTTTGATGGCGAAGACTCGGGGGTTCTTCTTATCTAGACGCACAAGGATGTAAATCCATGGCGATGCCTTCTCCAGGGGATGTAAATGCCCTTCCCCTTCATGTTTACCCTCACTGAGAGCAAATTATGGAGGAGGAGGTAAGAATGTGCAGGGGTGTGAAAACGCGAGTAAAGAGAGTAGGACTGTGCGATATGCGGATTCGCACTGTGATCTGAAATTTACATCGCAAGAGCGTCAGTATATCGACTTAACATCGTAAATTAGCCCTATTTTGATATCGATTCACGTGGTGGGTAATCGTTTGGTACCGCATGTCGAGTGATATTGCGCGTAAAAGCGTTTATTTTAGGAGGGCGGACTATGTCATCATAAAATAAATTTTCCATGACATGATAAGGAAATAGCGCATCTTAGATTAATGTGGGTTAACAAAAGAAATAGAGATGTAGTAAAATTGGTGGGTTTTTAGGATTTAAGCATGTAATGATGGAATACTAATATATGTAAAGCATGTTTGAAGCTCCATCCAGGTTCCAATGATGCTCTTCGCCAATTTGTTTTCAATTATTCGCACTCTAGATTGACCTAGTCCTGATGCCTACATTAATTATATCACGCGGTAGATATTAGTTAGCTAATACGGCTTTTCATATTTGATAGAGTGAAGTTTGAAAACTCCTAAGCTCAATTTTTTACGAAAGTTTTATTGCTCAAACGGAGAAAGTATAGGCATTTCAATGTATCATTTTAACCAGCACGTCATTTAAAGCTTAAGAATGTCATGAGAGTATTAAATACTTTACCCGCCCCAACTGGCTTTTATCCCTCATATAAAGGCTCATAAAACATTCAAAGCGCCTCCCACCGCTGATCTCTATTGGAGCAGTCTTTATGTCAGCGGTTAAAGTTTTGAGTTTAATCCAAGTTTCCCCAATATATATGTGCATATCACGGGAGTGGTTATTTTTTTTATCTCGGCGGCAATTGGAGCAATTTGGGCCGAAGTCTGGATAGATTGTGGATGAAGTTAGGATTCATTAATGATTGATGAGGTTTTGGAGCCGAGGCGTGATTGATGACGGACGGAATCGGAATTGACGGCGAAGAATATTGGTGGGGTGGAAGATACCTAAGTACACGTTAATGTGTTGGCTGTTGGTGCTTGACGACTGATAGGTTGGACGAAGTGATTTCGGATGTCAAGAGGAACCGCAAATTAAAATGCGTAGGCTTTCGTTGGTGGAACTTGAACGTCAATTATTTCCTGTTGTCAAAATATTCTACCGCAATTATTTTCATTGTCATTATTTGACAGAAATTGAGGAAAACTCTATCAACGATTTCAATTCCTAACACCAGTTTATAATAAAATTATAAAATCAAAGATTCGTATTGTGGTACTCATTTTTACTCTTTTGAGCTCATAATGCCAGTTTTTTCTCATCATATTATCATGATGCATCACTTGTTACTGAACTTTAACTCTGCTAGCATAGCTAAAATAACTTCAGTATAAATGTAAACAATGTGACGTGATATATCAAGTTTCAATCAAGCTTTGAAGCAATTAATTTGTGAGTTTTCTCTGTAAATATCTTGATTACTTCGTTCATAAAACACAGCTTTTTTAACCTCTGATCATATCAAGTGAAACATTGCATCGGCATTCTGATCATTTCAGCAATCATTTAAGCGTACGACCTTACGATTGTAAAAATGCTAAAGCTTAAATTTATTATTGTTGTTAGAGATTACACATGGATTAAATTGTGAGGTAATATCCTTGCAGGTGGAGATAAAAAATTATTTTGAGATTTTATTCACGCGATTGATTTTAAGGTAAATAAATTACAAGCAAAAATACATAAACAGATGTAAAAAGATTCGGTACAAAAAAGTATATCCTTGGGTATATTTTACCAACCACACAGTGTCTTCAGGACAAATCGTTCAAGATTATTCTGTCGGTGTAAAACCCAGGACCCATCTCCAACGAAACCTTTTCAATGGCAAAAGGAAAGACTTCATTGTTCTCACGCAAATAAATATATTTGCAGTTCCACTCAACAAGATCTAGTTCGCTTCCACACAGAACACTGCAAGCCATCCGCCCCTATGTTATGCAAGGAGAGGAATACAATCCAGGCATGTATTACATTGAGTGAACTATCTTTTGCTTAAAACTGCATTACCAGTTTTGCATGGATAAATTTAAATGCCTAACCATCTCAATTTCCCTAGAAAACAAAGCTGATTGGTATGCAACGAAGCATATAATTTCAAACTACCACCACGCGGGATATAAAATACCTACCGATATTCCCTACGCGTATTTGTGGTAACATGCCTAATATGGTCAAGAAATATGTTGAATAATCAAAAATACTAATCGCGTATGAAAACAATATTGAAATATATATTATATCTATTCATTTATATCTCAGACTCACATTTAGATGTGGTATAGATAAGGATAAACAAGGTAAGGGGGGGGAAAGATCATGAACGTGTAAGTTCTGGAGATGGCTGAAGAGGAAAGAAAGTAGAAATACGAGATTATGAGGAGACAGAAAGACTGGCTGGATCGGTTCACAATGTTTATGCTAAGATTCGCCCGCTTTTAATTCATTTTTTTAGAGAGAAAATATTTCACTCATTCGAACTTTCAGATTTCATTAGTCAGTTCTAAAACTGACTTGATGAGACTATCCATTTGATTCTTCTATCAGCTACTTTCTTTATATTTACATTATTCTTCCCCATTACATTCTTTCTTTATTACTTGTTACATATATCTCATGAAAGACCATTTTTTTCATAATTTCTATTTATGTTACCCTCGAAGATTGTCTTCTCACAAGATTATTTCTCAAGATGTAGCTGATATGGTTGCCGCGTCTTCTCCATATGCTCCCGTTCGACTTCTCACCCTTCTTCGGACATTTTTGTTCCTAGTCGGTTGAACCATTTTATTTTCATCATTTTTCTAAGACCCAACATCCGAAGTTCTACCAATTTTATTTTCTCTGATGCTGTTGTCGTCCATGCCTAACTGGTATGAAGAAATATTGCAGATGGAAGTCCTGATAAAGTGTTTCCTTATTTTCACATTTGTATTTCCAGCTCTAAGAAAATTTGTTTCTTGGTGAAATTTCTTCTTCGCCTGGACGGATCTACCAATTATTTCCTGCCTGCTTCGCCTATTATAGTCATTCGGCTTCTTTGACAGACATGACTATTTTATCTCTTCCTGCTTTGGCTCCATGGGTTTAACATTGGTCTTGGTTTCTTCTATTCCACTGCTATAACGCCACGTGTTATCTTTCTAAAACTTGATGCTGAAATCACGTTGCTAATTTCACATTCTATCGCTGCTAAATTGAAAATCGACTACGCACCCTTCTTGAGATAAAAATCTCTTTAAATTAGCATCTACGTGTGGTAGTGGAACGCCTGGTTATTTAATTTTCTCCGCGTTTTCTTTTTGCCTCCATCCCTCGCTCTCGTATCCAAGACTCCCTTCCCTTCCACTCCCTTCAAACTTCCGTCTCTCCCCTCCACTCCCCCACTTCCTTCCTCCTCATCCCTGTTCCCTCTCCATGTTGACACTCTGCGGCGAGCTCAAAGGCCGCGGAGTGAGGCACCAATACGACTTCGCTCGACGCCCAGCAGGGAGCAGCACCACGTCCTCCCTCTCCGGCTTTCTCTTTCTCGTGCGCCCCACCCACGTCAACCGCTTCGCTTTCCCGCAAATCACAAACTGTTCCGGCATCGTCGACTCCCAGCTCTGAGCTCTCCACGTGCCTCGGAAACTAATCCTCATCTACATCTACACTCTCTATACTCTGCCAGCCTCCATAAAGGTATGTGGCAGGGGGTGCACCTTCACCATGCATCTAAGGAAGTGAAAAGTAAAGTGAATAATTCTACTTTTTTAAGCAGGGGTATTTTGACTGGAAGCAGCTGCCCGATGAACTCTTTGAACCCTTAACGAAATAATTAAAATTATTCAGACGTAAATGTTAGGCATGTTTAGGCAATATTAACTTTTAGAGTGTAATGAATGTTAATCTATCATGTATTTCTTTTTCCTTTTCTCTCAATTGTGTTGAACATATTAGTTTGGTCACATGTCTTCTATCATTACCACAAGATGTTTGCCTATTTGCAGTAAAAAGCTGAATAAATAAATACATGCACTATATATCGTGCATAAAGAATAATAATAGTACATAATAGTAGCAAGGTACGTTTTAGTCGAACTATAGGAATGTAAAGAAATTTAAAAGAGCAGAGAAAGTATGTATACACGTGATTTACGTTGTGCTAGCTGAAAGTCTTTATCCCGGCATTTAGGCTACCTACAGTATATATTTTACTAAATTGTATGGTGGTCACCTGATTCTGCGATGAAAGGAAGGCATTTTAAATCTGTCGGTTTGGCAATTAGTTTCCCAAATTTTATACTTGTACTTATGGCCCAGCCCAACATGGTAAGTAGGAGTTCGCGAAGTGAATCTTCCGTATCTTCAAGGCCTGTTCATGTACTGCTGCATCTTCTACGTCTGCGTAATACCCTGCAAGAAACTGCAAGAGTGTGTGGCAAAAAGGAACCATTAACTTGCATTCAGATCAAGAGGTTGAATTTCATGTTAGTTACCTGTTCAATTTTTAGCGGACGATATCTAAAACTATCTAGAATCTAGAAGTTCATCTCCGCTTTCCTATTTTGTTCAGCCAATCTCCATCTCCATATGTTGATAAAAAATCACCGAACCTATGGAACGAACTTAGTAGAAACAAGCATGCAGTATCATTCAATGCTTGACGCAAGTATTCAATTAGTGTAGATTGAACGTTTATGTATTTAAGATTTATGTATGTTGTTTTAAATAAATGGCCAGAGTACTGGTCTCCCATCCCGAGGGCCCGGGTTGGATTCCCGGCAGTGGCGGAGTTTTCAGTGAAAAACCGGTCCCCACTTCAGTGCCTAGTGAAGGGCATTTCAAGTTCATCACTCCGTCCGTCGGATGGGACGTTAAGCCGTAGTCCCCTTGGCGCCTTTCGTTAAGAGTATGCTAAGTCCGACGCCGGGTTTATCTCCACTCTTCCTCCGTTCTCTGAAAATTCCTACCATTGCCCAATTACCCACCTATCCTAAATGGCGCAAATGACCTCAGCTGTCGGTCGCCTCCCCTGAATAACCAATCAACCAATAAAATTATTTGATCATTCAGTATGCATGCCAGGTCTGGGTTCGATCTCTGTCACAAACCGTTGCATCAGTAGATTGTGGATGGAGATGGGACAAGAAATTCAGGAGGAAGAGTAGTTTCAACAGTAATCCCCTTTTCCTGTAACGGTTTCCCGAAAATTATTTGCATTTAAATAGCGTCCTTTCTGCAAATAATTCTTTCTTTTGACTTTCAGTATGATGTCCATTCATTCAGAAAATGTCATCAAGTATTGATGAAGGTCTCAACTAACGCTGGCAATACTCGATATTAGCATCTGGAAAACCTAAAGAATTAAATTCCTACCAACTAAAATAATTTATGAATCGTTGTCAGGGTCTTTTTCAGGGTCTTTCTTCAACCTAAACATGAACTCTGTAGTAATATTATTTATTCAAAATGGAATAAAGTAGTATGAAGGAAAACCTCGCGTCGGAATTAGGCGTCTCCAAACTATAGACACCGGAAGGTCCACAGTATAACACCCCATCTAACGGACTTATTATTGCACCCAAAGTATTCTCCATAGGTCACCCAAGTGTCCTGGGGTATACCAATAAGAGAGACTCCTTCCGTCGGGAGTCAAGCTCGGGTCCTCAGGATGGGATACCAGTACTCGGGCCAAGATGAACACGAAATTTAACAGCAGTTTTAGTGACCTATCGTTCGAAGGGGAAGAAAAGAAATCCAAAGAAGTGCGAAAAGAAAAAAATTCCTTTGAAGAAGAGAAGAAATATCTATCACTATTTCATATTCCTCTTCCATCGCATACACTTTGCTAGGAGACTCGCTCTCCGTTGATTTTCCCTCATTCCCTTTGCAACCTCGCGTGCTCTAACGGGGTCCTCTCCGTCACACGTCCCATGAGGCCCCGACGACCCCCCCGCCCCCCCCTTTCATCCTTTGGAGATATTTCGTGCCGCGGAGTCGTGGGAGCGGTGAGGGTCGATATAGAGCGAGAGAGAGTAAAATGCCCTTTCCCTTTCTTCCCTTTTCCCTCTCGTTTCTCACTTCGTCCTTCCTAGTGGGGCCAAAGGTCGTCCCTTCGTTCCCCACCTGCAGGTGCTCCGCCCAGAACTTTTCCCTCTTCCCTTCAGAGTGATTAGCCAAATTTCGAACCTTGCGTTTCAAGGGGCGGTGGATTTGTGAATCATTTAACGCGGCGTCGAGGAAGATTTTCACCGCGGCGATCTAAAGAGACGACGGTCCGCCGAGAAATAATTGAATTCCGCAAAAAATCTCTCTCGCATCAAACATCACTGCTTTATTTTTACGCTTTACCTCGTACGGTTTTTCCGAAATGTTTTGGGAGTTCACCCGTTTTGGTGCAAACCCCCCAGTGCCTTTTCTTTCGGAAAGAGATGGGTAGAAGGGTGTAAGGGACTGGAAGAGTGTCCGTTACATATTTAATCGCGTCTGCTTTTCCACTGCTTTTTTTACGCCTCATCTGTGTACCCTTTTGGGTGCCCTGTGTTCAAGAGTGATTTTTATTTTAATTTTTTCTATATTTTTTGCTTCTTTTTTTCTCACCTCCCACTCCACCCCACGTGCACGTTATTTGCACGGTCACGTGAAGTGAAGGGTGTGTTAGTCGTTCCTGTACCCAGTGGCTGCCCACCCCTTTTGCACCATACATTTTTTTCACGGCAATCCTTTTTCCTCTCGCAAACCGACGATTTCTTTTTTATATCGTCTCCCTCTCTCTCTCTCTCTCTCTCTCTCTCTCTCTCTCTCTCTCTCTCTCTCTCTCTCTCTCTCTCTCTCTCCTCTGCCTTTTCTCTGCTATTAACCCTTATTTATTTTTCATGCCTCCCTTTTACATGGGGCTCCACTTTCACTCTTAAAAAAAACTTTTTTCCCCTTGCCATCCCTTATTCCTCACTCTGTCTCCGCAGCTGAGCTCTCCTCTCACCTGTGACACCCCTTTCCCGGGGCATACCCATTGCCAGGGTTTTGCTCTCACATCTCCCAGGATCACTCACTCATTCTCGCCCTTTCACCAAAGCTGCTCTCTGTCCAATCTTCCCATACTGTATGCGTATCAGACCAAATCCAAAAAAGCATATTGCCTATAACTATGGCCTAACAAATATGAAAGTTGGATGCCATTTGCTTAGACAGATGGTCTGGTTTCGGCACCTATATAGCTTGTCAGCATCATCATAATACCCTGAAAAACAATGCAAGGGTGCGTGACAGGGGATGAGCTATTAACAGGCAAGCATTTTACATCAAAAGAGATTTGAATTTACACTTTCTGTCATGCGGGCATGCAAAACTCCTTATCCTAATATGTAGTAATTCTTTATAAGTAAGAGGTGTTTTGCTTCTATATTAAGGAAACATGTTAGATATGCATTTACGAAACACATGTGGCCAAGATATTGGTCTACAGCAAAATAATATTATATTCATATATAAAAACATTAGGCAAATAATATTAATATGTATAGTTAGCACTGTTATAACTCGCTAAAAATCACTACAGACTACTCTTCTGCATCAAAATTTGCAATATCTATTTTAATTCCCTCATGTACATTTTCTGTAATCTTATACTTCTCCCAATTGTGCTCCCAAGAAATGAATGTTTGCAACTCTCAGTTTTGCTATTATCTCTCTAGTTTTGTATCCACGATCTAGACTGCAATCTTACGCTTAAATTATTAATATTATTTCTTGCATCTTCAGAGATGTACGGCTCAAAATCTTGCAGATGATTTATTTTTTTATTTCAACCTATCTCTCTTTGGTTTTAGTCTGTACCCACACGTAAAGGCGTTTCAGACCGGCAGAAAGGGTACAAGGATAGGAATCATAACGAGAAACTTAAGTATGTTAGTAAAGGGCTAGTGAAGAGTTCCAGAAGCCGTCGACTCGCATCCCTGAACTTTACATGCCTCGGAAACTACTCCTCATCCACATCTACAATCTCAATACCCTTAAAGCCTCTTTGAAGGTATGTGGCAGGGGGTAAATCTTCAACATTCATCTGAGGAAGTAAAAATTAATGTAAATAATTACGCTTTTTTTAAGTAGGGGTATTCATGACTGGAATCAACTGCCTGATGAACTCTTTCAGCCCTTACCTAAATCATTAAAATCATTTAGTAGTAAATTTTAGTAATTTTTATTAGAGCAGTGAAGAGTTGAGCTACGCTAGGGGTAACGATCGACACCTGAGTTGATTTGAATCACATTAGAATAGATGAGTAGTCCATTAGAGTTATAATTTATTCAGGAAACGGAGAGAGTGGATATAAACCTGAATCAGCCAGATTTTATGCTCCCGGGGGTCTGCTGTTTAATGTCCCATCTAACGCATGTAGTACTGAACTCGTAGTGTTTTCTGCACAGCGCTGGTTGGCCAAAGAAAAATCTGGTACCTAGTAAGTGAAGTTTGTATGTATCTCACGCTGGAAGATGACGACAGATGTTAAGAATAAACATAAAATTTTATGTGATGGATTGATTGATTGATAGTTTTTATTTTCGTACATTATGTTGTACAATACATTTTTGAGTAGTTATATCTGGTATTAAATAAATGAAACAAAATGATAACAATTTACAGGTTTTTTTAGACAGAATTAGGGTTCACCCTCTAGGGTGTTGATTTGAAATCGCAATCGAATCTTGAATGCTGTTAAATGAGGAAGCGTTTCTCACATAAGATGGTAGAGTATTCCATAAGTAAGATGAGCTAATATGGAAGGAGTTTCGAAGCGTCTCCGTAGAGCAGGGAGGTATCGCCAGGGGCGGGATCTCACCCCTCATAGGTTTGGTGCTGTGCTAAACAGAGAAATAACTACCTAAGTAGTTGGGTAGCCCAGTTTTCAGTATTTTATACATGAGGCAGGCAGCAAAGTATTGTCTGCGCTCCTTTACAGTGAACCGACCCAATTCCCGCCTGTAAGGTGTGATGTGCACACTGCACATCCCGTCTACCAAAGACCGGGTAAGTCTTGGAAGACCGAAGACATACCTTATCCCTGTGTTAACTAATCGCTGTAGCTTAAGGTTCATTTCCCTAGAAACGTCGTAAATAACTGGAAAGAGTATGTTGGACGACAAGGAGGATGCATAGTGTAGTGCTGAGATTGATTGATTGGGATGATAAAAGATTATTTTCAATAATAAAAGAAAGGCAGAATAAGTGAATTGAACAGGTGATTAGAAGTGTGTGGCACTGGAGGCTTTCATCGAAGGTAAGAAGCTGGAAGCGTGAAAAATCTGAAGGAAAAGAATGCGTATCATTGAAGGCTTGGACAGGGATTGAAAAGAGACTGAACGGAGGAGAGGAATAGCTCAGGTTCATCGATTGGATGCATATCATATCGATGATTTGCATCCAATCATATGCCTATCCTTCAGCTTACTAGCCGTAAGTTGAAGGATAGGCAAAGAAGATTGAGGTAACTCCATCGCAACTTCTCTTATCGGCAGCGAGCTCCAGCATCCACATCAGTAGCACGTCACTTCCACTTAACAGACAAAAGGAGATGCTGTACGAAATTGCACGAAAAATATAAAACATTATATTGCAATTTCCTACCGGAGCGTATGCAAAGAAACTTTTTCCACCAACATTATCGTCATTTTTTCGGACTAAATAATTTCTTAAGGCACCGCACTGTTAGTCATTCCTTGCTTTCAAGCCCATCTCCTCTACTTCATTCACCTTGGGCCATCAGAAGGGGAGGTGGCTTACTGCCAGCCCAAAAGCACTTGCCCCAAACCTCAAGGAAGGTGAGAGCTTCGGGGGCATAAGAGGTTGAGTGCCCTGCGGACAGTCTCCAACCTATCCATCTATCCCTCCCACCGCTTTTACCTCTCCCCAGAGACACTATTCCATCCCCGAAACCGTTGAAGGGTTCAGGGAAATGAACTCCCTCAATCTTCCACACATATCCCGTGTATGTGATCCTCTCAGCCTCACTCTCTCTTATCCCCCAAACTTCCAGACTCACGCTCTCAGAGACTTGGAGTTCCTCATGTTTTGTCGTGCTCGGTCATCAGCGTCGGTCTTCAATACGTAAACCTTTTGAGTCACCCAGTAATTTTCTTTATACCTAGTATTGGGTTTCTGCTATTGCTAGAGGTCCACAATCAAGGAGGATAGACTGATATTAATTTTGCTAATGATTTAATGTCACGAATAATCTCCAAGATAGAAGAAGAGAGAATAAATAACACAGAGAACAACTGTGGTGAATATAAGTCCAAGCGTTCTCCTCCCCCCTCCTCTTCCTCTTCAATCTTGCCTTACAAATCCGTATAAAATTTGCGCTACCTTTCATAAACTCCTAATTTCCTTTGTTGCCTTTTGCCTAATTTCTTCGACCAAATTTCCTTGAAGATTATATTTTTTAAAAGCTTTTATTCCGTAGAATTAGGTTTTAAGTAGAATTCCCTGGAATTAAGTGAAAAGTGAATTAAGAAATAACTTTTTTCTTTCTTATCTGCAAAATGATTTTATCGAGTTGCCGAGAAGTAATATAATATATCACAGACTCCACTACTACATTGTATTTATACTACCTACAAATAAAGCATTCACTTCCCAACTGCATTTAATTTCTCACTCCAGTAAAATATGACCATTCCTTCTAAGGAATCTTTATTGTTTCCTTTCCGGTCACCAAAAAATTTTTCTCAGCCACAAAAACATGAAAATTTTATGATTGACTTGTCTTAAAGTGACTCTTCTCAAGAGCTTTATGGATTTATGGTTCGAACGATATGAATAACACGGCCGACTACAAAGACAAATAATACTGCTACATACCTCTGATATGGCCATCACATTTATGACATAGGTATGTTTGGTGGGTCTTCGACGAAACGTTCACTCACCTGGAAACAAAAGAAAAAGTTGAATTATTATTTTAGGATAAAATTTTATGAATTAGATGACAGTAAAATTAGGATTACTACATTAAACTTACACCGCAGAAGTAAAGGAAAAACACATTTCTCGTACAGCTATCCATTCAACCTTAGATATGTTCTCGTATATGATCTCATATATCTGTGTTTAGCTTTGTTACGAATCAATGGAGAAAAAAACCTAGCTGGCAGTACCTCTATCTGCTTGATACCCTGCAAACCACTTCGATGGTGTGTGGCAGGGGGTGAGTTTGAGTTTTCACCAAATATGCACAACGCTTATGCTCTAAAGTTTACTTATACTACCTTCCCAAGGAGAGATTTCTAACAGTATCATGCAGGGCACACACTACCAATTCTACTTTTCATCCAACATGCAGAGAAACATTTGAGAAGTCCTACGAATATGCATTGTTCATATTAGTATTTCATGCAGGCATACTTAAATCTTAAGAAATCCTCCATCTTAATGTCATATCTCTTCATTTCAGTAATCCATACTAATATAATATGTAAAATTTCATTTTCATGCTAAGATAAATTTATTTAAATAAAGCGTCATAGTGTGAGAAGTCATGAAGTTGTTGATACCAGGAATTGTATGAGGAAAAAATGAATATTTGAATATATCTGTGATTCATTACATTTCTCTTATCCCCTTGTGGTCGGGGTCATGGTGTCAAGTGGGTAGAGCGCTGAGCTACTGACCGGAGGTTCCCGGGTTCAAATCTCGGTCAATAACCTTTCTGGACACCCCGACCTAAAAGTCTCGCGAGTCGACTTTCTGCGTGTCAGAACTTTGTTGGAAATCGCAGGTGGCCCAGGGAAAGGAACTGGCCCCTGAACGTGTGAATTTCACACGCCAGTGGATTAGTACGGGGTGAGCTTTGTCCTCCAAAAAAAACCTTCGAGTTGAAAAAAACTATTTTATCCTTGTGGTCATGTCTAAAAAATAAGCTTGGGTCTTTATAATTCTTTCGGAGCTATAAAGGCCATGTCCTCGTCATCCATTCCAGGCTCACCATCATCACACCCTCCGTTGCAACACTTTTCGAGTCCTCCACCCTCCCGCATATCTTTCTTCCCATCCAACGGAAAACATTTCTCCTCCCCACGTCCCTGTGCGCTCTCTTCAAATTCCTCCGACACTGTCCTTTTCTCGCCAACCCTTTTACCCTGCTCGCCATCATACCCCTTTACCTCACCCTCTTTCCACTCAGGTGGATGACTTGACCTTGATCTCGGCCAACCCACGAGGTGGAAGACTACTCAAGAAGATCGGGTTCTCCAAGGCATTGCCTTAACTTATGTCGCTAGTCTTGGTCCACCTCGATTGTGCTGCTTCGCCTTACCTCCTTCTTAAGAGTCATATCCAAATATTCCTTCTTTCTTCACACAATTCGTGAACAAAACGGCATCAAGGCCTCTCACACCATCACGCCTTCATCAAACAAACCTCAGCGTGCAAATGAAAAAGTGCACATTATATTAATACGGATTAAAGAAACAAACAATCAGAGTTTTACCTTAATTGCCATTAAAAAATTTCACTGAGACCGGGAATCGAACGACGGACCTTTATACCTTCGGGTCAAAGGTCAGTTATTCGATTTTTGGTCCAGGTGAATGCTTTCACGTGGAAATTAATGCGAATGTCACCTCCGTTCACGTGGCAGGTTAGAAATACACTACAAACAATCAAAGATTAAAAAATATGGGGATTTTTTTTTAATTTTAGCTCGTGGACACGAGATACTAATATGTATTATGCATGTTTGAAGTACTTCCCAAATGTTTGCTGCTTGTTGGATTGAAAGTTAAGTTTGTGGTGCTTTTCCCGCGTGATGTTCGTTAAAATCTCACTTTCGGTAAGCGGTGTGAGAAAAGCTTAGTGAATATGCGTAGTGAATGTTTGATGACAGCTAGCCCCCTCAAGGTGGCTCGTAGGGTAGTCAGGTGATATGAAGACTCCCTGCCTCTCTTCATACTATTAAAAATAGCTTTTATTCTCTTTTATCTACGTGCACTGCGCTCTATCTCAACTAAAACTCTTTTGTTGTTATTATATTTGAAAATAAATCGTTATTTTGATTTAGAGTAGTTGGAATCCAAATTAAATGATTAGCTGCTCTAAGAACTAAAAATCTAAAGAATCATAAAGTCAGCAATAAAATTGGAAAGTTTTACTGTCTACTTTTCGTTTGGTAATGCCATTGGCTCTTAAAAATATTTGATTGCTCGATGAAATTTATTTATCTTTCCTAAAAGTTTTGTGGAAGCTAAAATTTTCAGTGGTGTTATTCTAGCTTAATACGTTCTAATCTGTTTCGTTGAGTACAATTTGTTGTTGTGCATATTTCACGAGAGAACTCTGTTACATATATTATGAATTCGCCTCACCGAATCTTGTGTGGTACTTATGCCCGCGAGTCAAATCAAATTTGTGAGTTAGGCCATCACATAAGCTTGTAAAAACTAACGTATATGAAGGGAAAATCAGAGCACCATATCCAAAGTATTAAATCACACTTAGGGGAAAGTAATTTCCCTCTTTTGGAGGATACCAAGTATTCAACCTCAAACCAGAATAGAATAACACACCCCTCCCAAAAAGTAGTTGAATTTCATAGGCTTGCTATTTCAACTTCGCATACCCCAAGGAAACAACAGTTTTGAACGCAGTCGTCCATACCCTCGACCGATTTCAATAGCTTCAGGCGAGTAATGTTGGGGTCGGGAGATAACTCGGGAAAGAAACCGCTGTAACAGCGTCATGACCATCCAGTTTCCTTGTTATGGGAAGTATTTGCATGCGGATCGGAGTCCCAGATAGGATAAAGGATCCACGGACGTTTACAGCGTAATTTTCGTATTGCTTCGAGGCAAAGCTCGGATTCTGAAGCGATTTAGTCTGGCACTAGGGTGGTTAAGAATTTCACCCGGCGGCATGTTGAATGCGCGGGTCAAATGGCAGTACCCTTGCCGATGGCGTGCGACTAAGGATACGAAAGCTGTGCTTTTTGCTCTTCAGGATCGAAAGCATGACCGCATATCATTCGATAAACGTAGCAGTGAAATCGCCAGAGAGTTCACAATACTGTTAGTACCAGTTGAGTGTATTTCGAGCGGTCAATTTTTGTAGAGCCCGTTGTATAAACAAAAATAGGCGAGGATGTACAAAACGTCAAGATCATGTGATGCATGCAAAACCGACGGATAGGGGGATAGAGCCACTACGCTATTGTAGGTACTTAACACCGTATCGGTTCTTCTAACAAACACTCATTTATTCAAAAGTGAAAGCACTTGCATGCTCTATGTATGTACACCAAATTTATTTAGCCCTCACGAATGCAAGAGACACTTGTCTAGCAGGTAAATTAGTAGCCCATTTTCTTGTCTATTAAGCCATATTTATCGTAGAGTGACCAAAATGTCGTTAATACTCGATCCATGTTCTAAGGTAAATTTGAGTACTACATGTATTCTTTCTTCAATAGCTAATTTCTGACCATCTGATTCAACCCAGTTCCAGGAGAACGGGGAGTCGAGTTTTTCTTACATCAACGAATTGTCCCAGTTTTTTCCAAATATATCATGGGCAGGTGACAGTAAAAATACGGTATGCTGCAGAAAAGAGGCACACATGAAAGTTTGTAAAATGAAGTTCTTTCCATCATCAAGAATCTTTAAGTGGTTAGCCTTCTTTGAATATGTTTTAGTATTTTGAAACTCCTTCATTACAAATTAAATGACATTTCTGGTGAGAAAAGAATGTGAGGAAGTATTAAGTTTCTGCTTATTATTTTATTCGTTACTTTTGAATATTATATTACTCCTTCGAATCTCCAAAAATCTGGAAACAGAAAAAGAAATATATTTAAATGGGAGCTCATAATTGAAAATTAAAATGAAAAAGGGTGGTAAAATTATCAATGGAAAAGAGAATTTGAGGCATAAAATTGAAAACGAAATTGTTTTAATTGAGTCGCGCAATTTGAACTATGACGGGTACAGGCGTATTTATTTTTTCAAGCTGACAAGAAATATATATATATATATAATATATAATATATATATATATATATATAATATTATAAATTGGCTATCCATAAACGACAGGAGAAAATAAAATCCATCAAAAAACATAAATACAATCTCTAACCTGAATAAATGAATATGTATAATGGCCAACTTCTGAACTGCAGATAGGCCACACCGTAGCACAATCCTCTTGACCAGGATTTGGTAAACTTTTGAAGGGGCAACACCCTTTACATCAATTTAAAAACAAATCTAAAGTCATAAGAATATGCATTTAGGTAAATAAAAACCCTCTTTTAAACCCTTAAAAAGTTTCTATTAATGAAAGAAATTATTAATTTTTCTTATGAACTGCATGAATGAAAGTGTGATTTCAAGTTTCATTTTCAGTTTTATTTTACCTCTGTCACATTCCCCTTAAGTGGCTTGCGAATGTATTTGTGGAGATGCATTTCAAAGATAGATGTGTGTTCCTAAAGAGCCGCATGTGACACTCAAACCGCAGAGTACGGAACCCCAGCCTAGACATAAGAGCCAATATGTGAAAATGAAGAGATATAGATACACCATGATATGAATCAGAGGCTAATAGAAGCAACAAATCAATGCCATACGCAGTAATCAATTCTTGTTTGGTCCAGTGTTCATCTTTGTCCCATTATTCCAATACAAATACCAGTCCATGTCTTCGTATTTCGCTGCCTTCAGGTCTACCGATATTAGGCTCTCTGAGGTTACTCAGGGCTATCTCGCAATTTATCCGTTTTAATTTGCTTGTGAGATTATCGTGCAGAGAAATCTGCTACGGTGAGATAGTACATACCAGGGAGGGAGTCCAACGATTTCAAAGCTTTTTATCTTTTAAAAATGCATTTTCTTTGTAGACTCTTTTCTATCCTCACCTCCTTTCATTATATTATTTATTCTAGGCCCCATATGATTCATTTTAGTATCAGTTATAATGTATTTTTTCTTAACTTAAATAGTTAACTTTAAATGTGTATACCTTTTCGGGCGTTACTTTGTGGACGTCTATTCAAATAAATAAAATTAACTACAATTTTACACCAAGAGTTTATGATAAATTCCCGCAAAGGTTACAACAATAATGTTGGGCAAGCGTGTATGAAGTAAAGGAAGGAATTGGCAGCTGGTATTCAACACTGAGAGTTAGAATGTATGCAGAGATTTATTGTTATATCACATGAAAGATTCGTAAGGGGTTTCTTATGTCCATATAAATCTATATATAACGGGAGAGATTTTATGATACAGATTAGTCAAAAGCACCCGTGCTTGCGGGAGTTGGAGCACAAAAGGAAAGAAAATCCAAAACAGAGAGTTAAAAGCGGAGAATCCTGGGAACGAAGTTCGCGAGCGACTCCATCCTGAAGGTTGCCCTACATCGTACGTGGAGCAGTTAGCGATGGAGCGTGGCGCCATGAATAATTCTAGGGTAGCCCGAGTGGAGTCAGAGGGCGCTGCGTGAGTGTTGTGTGGGCGTACGTATATAGAATGTATTTCAGTACACATGCACCCAAAGGTGGCGACAGAAAGGCAATCTACGGACACTGAAGAAGAAAGTGAGGAAAAATACGGCCATGCATTGGTAACACACAATGCGGAAAGTGAATAAATGAGCTGCGGCACAACAGAACCTTTGTAAGTACTCATTGGAACGTACCTTTTTTATTCCTTACCCAGGATTAAATCCACATTATCTGCCCTGGAAAAACTCGGCGCTCAAAGCGAATGTCGACGTTATAGAGCAATATCGGACGAATATCGTCGTCTCGATTCGACTAATACGATTTCTTATTGGGTTATAACGTCTGGAAATTTCGATTTCCATATGCCTAGCGATTCGGAAAAATAATTGTCTCAAAAGAAGCTTTGGAGTGTAATAGTACATCTGGTAGGAGAACGATCACCAGGATCGTTTATTTTGTTTAGATTAGATGTATTTTTTTTACGATAAAGAATCTTTATCAAAGGATGAAGAGAAACGCGGTTGCAGCAGTAACCTACGCATAGCAAAAATTGCTTTCACAGTTTACGTCCCATCGAATGGATGTATTAGTAAACTTAGAGCTCTCTTCACGGCATTCTACTAGGGATTCCAGTGAAATATTTGCCTATTTTAATAGCAAGACAGATATTTACAGGTATCAGGGCAATGCGTGCATTCTGGAACAGTAATAGATATAATTGAAACTACCTTGTAAAAAATAGCAAACGTAATTTATATTTCCCCTTTTTTATCCCTTATTGAGAGCACTAAGAATGAGAGAGTGATAAGTGAAGTGAATTTAATTTTTGATGGTTTTAAAAAAATGGAAAATATATGTACGGTGACCATCCCAGATGATGATGACTTTTGCTTGAAATATGTATTGCATCTAGTAGCACTTTATTTCTGAGGTGAATTCATTTTCATTGCTTTCCGATCCACTTTTGATTTCAATCAGCCGAATTGCAGGCATTTAGTCTAAATAATAATGGTGTCTAACTCTGCAGCGAACTTCTATCCCATTACTACATCAGCAGGACAGAGAGAAGCAACAAAATTAAGAGAGGTCAACTGTCGGAGCAAAGTATACAAGAATTAATTTTTCCTACGCACAGCGCACAAACACACTGCAAAGTATACTTCTTTCAACCAGTGGTGCCAGATTTTTCAACCCACAAACCGCCACCAGATCGCCTTAAACCCGCCCAACCCGCCCAATCCCCCTCTTTTCTCGCCGCACGCCAAGATTTAAACAAAAGTTAATGAATAACGACCATGTGGTTCAATTTCAAAATGAAAATAAACATCAATATCATCATCATCTACATCATCGGTCAACAATCCTAGGATTGGTTTGACGCAGCCCTCCACTCCATTATTCTATCGGCCAACATCTTCATATTGACATAACTCCTCTCTTTTACATCCTTCACAACTTGTTCCATATACCTAATACGAGGCCTGCCTTTTCCATTTTTCCCTTTCACTTTTCCCTCGACGATTGTCTCCATCAGGCCATTGTGTCTTAAGATGTGGCCTATTAAGTTGCCCGTCTTCATTTCAAGGTTTTCAGTTGACATCTCTTCTCTCCCACTCTTCTTAAGACTTCTTCGCTTGTCGCTCGATCGATCCATTTAATTTTAATAATTCTTCGGTAGCACCACACTTCAAATGCCTCCAGCCTGTACCTCTCTGCTGCTGTTATTGTACATGCCTCGCTGCCATATTGTAGAATGGTCAAGATGTATGTTCTAATGAAATGTTTCATCACCTCCACGCTTGTATTTGCAGCTGTAAGCAGAATTTTCTTCTGGTTAAATGCCCTCTTCGCTTGTGCAATTCTAGTCTTTTACTTCGTCATCGCTGGTTACTCGGCTTCCCAGGTAACAGAACTCTTCCATCTCCTCGATTTTTTGTTTTCCTAGTTAAAAATTGGTCCTGGCTTCCTTTCTTCTACTAAAATATTAACTATTGCAAGAGGTCATTAAATTAGTGTTTTGAAAAACAATTATTCGTATTTTTAACGATTTCTACATGCGGCGTGTTCATGGTTAAATAATTGCGTAAATAATAGTATGGTTAATAATTAATGTTACAATGCTCCATTAGAGAAATACATTTTTTCATTGAAAATTGTTGTTTTTTGTGAGAAATGAAGAGCATTCTATTAATGCAAAACATATTTTATAAGTGCTTAAATTAATGCTTAAATAATTTATTTTTCCAATTCTCAACTAATTACAAATATTGCTAGCTGCTCGATTATACTGGTCGGGGCTCCCGTCAGGACTCAAGTCAGTGGTACTTGGCTGTTGCTGGTTCAAGCTCATTGACAGTATTAATAATCATTTCAAAGAAACTGAAAACATTTTTTATAAATTTGATATGGAGTGTGTAAAGCTTTTCTTAGAACAATCTATCTCTTTAAATATGGTGCATCTAATATTCTCGTTATCTTTACTTTCTTCTTTTCCTTCTTTGAATAATGTATGAAATACTAATAGAACTCATTAACATTATTTATTTCTGATTTATTGATTGCTCTTTGCAACTCTAGCCAACCAACTAGCGATTTTTTTTCGGAATTTTCCCGACCGTGGCGCCGATTGCACTCAGACTACCACCCAATCAGTTAAATAATAACAACCTGTGCGCTTGCTCTTCGATCTGACTTAACATCTACATCTACATAATACCCTGCGAGCCACCTCAAGGGTCTTTCGCAGGGGAAAACGGTCGTATTATAGCTAACGGTTGAAATATTGTTTATTATAACGTTTTCATGAGTTATACGGTATCTATCGGTATAAAATATGCAAGTTACGGATATTTTAGGTATCCGCCCGATTTCCGGGGAGAATGGCCCAACCAGCCCAAGTTGGCGGGAACCCGCCAGATGAAATTTTTTCACGCCAACAGAGCCCCTCAACCCGCCCAATTGGCGGGAACCCGCCCTATCTGGCATCACTGCTGTCAACCACTTACTCACTCTAGTTCATTATTGATGAGCAAATACTTTTTCAGCTAAAACTCATCTCCATGGCTGTTGACGTGCAACCCCCTGCGTCACGCTCATATGGCGGATCACAGAGTTAAATGTAGATGTCTATTAATTTAAACTTCGCTCACTACCCTTCGGCTTATGTCGCTTAGCTTCGGTCGTATATCTACACCGCCAGCTTTATAGGTTATCATTGGATTAAAATTGGTTTCCTAATAGTACACATATTTGTCTAGTACACATATTTGCCTATATTTAGAATCAATTCTAGCTCATAATAATTTCAACAGGAAATTAAATTGTTAGCATTGCATGATACAGTATTGAGCACTCAATACTAAGACACAGTAATAAAAGCAGATTTTCAGAGGGATCAAGGGTTAAGACAAATTAGATTACACTTTCTCTATTCTCAGCTGATGAATAAATCCACTTATTTAATTTGCTTCTATTGAAAAATACCATATAATCTATTGTCTAACGGGTTACGATAAGTTATACTAGGATATAAGCAGTTTGCAGGTTTTGAATAAGAAATAAGACTTTATAACCTTTACCTAGGTTTCAATGAAGGTATTTTTCCACTAAGTCGACGATAGTGTTCCAATATGATGATGGTGATGTATGTACTTACATTGAAACTTGGTTCAGGTGTTGGTTTCTTTCTTTGAAGAGGGTTGGGTACCGTGATATTAGTATTCAATTTCAAATTCCCCATAATATTGCAAGGATATTCTGAATGTATTAATAACTAAAACCTCTGTGCAACAAATTTGGGGATTCAGTTTAGTCGGTGAACGTCTCATTTACTTCATTTAGTTCGAGGAGCCGACTCCATTCAACGTTCTCCAATTAGAAAGTAAAGCCTCCACCTGTTGGTATCAGGTATTAACAACCATAAAACTACGTTAGGTCGGCACCCACGTGCTCCTTTAAATTCATAGAGAAATGCGCATCCCACTCTGATTTTATGAATAAGAGTGACATGTTGTTGTCCTGCTAAAAGTAAGCTGTCTCTCAAAGTTTCTAAAGCCTCGTATTTATATTTGCCCACTTACCCAATTAAGGACGTCAATGGATTAAAACTTTCGCGGCCCATGTCTGAGTGAAGTGGTTTTTTTGGGCGTTTCTCTGCGATGTCGTGGCTGTCCACCAACGTTTCCCCTCTGCTGTTGGAGGCCTCTTCAGGGTAGAATGATGATTCTACCCTGAATAGGCCTCCAATAGCAGAGGGGAGACGTTGGTGGACAGCCACGACATCGCAGAGAAACGCCCAAAAAAACCACTTCACCCAATCAAGGACGATTCACAATCATGCAATATAACCCCTGTCAAACAAATAGTGTTCTGTAGAATAAATTTGATTTGGAAGGATAATTATTAGGGAAAAATAAATCTCATTATGCGAGAGCAAGAGATAATTTTCACCCGTTCTTTCACGAATCCGAGAATTCTGCATAATTTCGTACTTCGTTCGTACACACGTATAGGTCACTCACTCAGTCACGGGAATACGTTTTTCTAAATGATGCGTTTTCAGTTTCAATTCCATTTCAAACAAGATCAGTGTAAATCCCCCATTAAACTGATTGGATGCCATCTATATACATTTCCTAGTAGAGGATTAACATTGTATATTTTTGATGACTGAATAATATTCAATATGATGCAGAATGTAAATAAAAAATCTATTTACGTCAATATCAATATTGAACTATAGCATTATCAGCAAAGTAAAACATTAGTTGAATTCAATACTCATCTGAAATTTCAGTTAAAATCATATGCAAGTAAGCATGTGAACGTAAAATCTACTGTCGCAAAACCACCAGTCCAGCACAGATAAGCCGGAATAATGGCAATTCAATTCGAGATTTATCAGAGAGCCCATCAAATCGTAATGAGCTTTAATTATTATCAGTCGAATTTGGTATGTGGATGGGACATCGATATATTAAAATTTCACATGTGGCCTCTAAAATTGTTCAAAATGATTTAAAATTTTATTATTAAAAGCCATTTACAAAGTAGTTCATTGCTTCAATCTTTTGTCTTTATTTATGTATTACGTGCCATCTACATTGAAATATAAGTACATAATTTAAAGTAATCAAGGATTTTTTATCGGATTAAAAGTTATCACAAATGCATAGAATTACACACCTATATTCTCCCAGTTGTTGACGCAATAACCCGAGTGCGAATTAAACCCAAGAAATTACGACAACTATGTCATGACTTTACTTCTATAGCACTATAGAAAAAAATACCTTCCGAATGATGATGGATTACTCAGACTGATTTCGTGAGTAGTATTTATTAGAGAAGGTCAACCAACATTTCACGCTCTCTCCGCTGTATCTGGATAAATGGAACTCATCAAGAAACTCAGGAAATATGAGGAGAAACTCGGAGTGGGCATTAGCCTTCTCTTGACGAAAAACGCCAAGAAGACCGCAGTTTAGCGTCCCATCCTACGGACGGAGTACTGAAGTTGCTGAAGTGCTCTCCACACATCAACCAAGTAGGGACAGGTATACCAAAGAAAAAGCTCATACTATTGGGATTTTAACCAGAGCCTACGGGATGGGAGTCAGTACTTCTGCCACCACTTCTACTCAAGCCTTCCTCTGAGTGCATCATGTGCCATCGTGAAATAAATTTACCAGCTACCTTCAAGTAAATAATCCTATAGTTAGCCATACTGCATCACCGATTTTTGTGTCAACTTAACTGCATTCGCTGAGGGAAGGTGGCTTCACAAGAAATGCTGCTTTTGATATTAAATTAACACCATGAGGTCTTCTGTAACAGAGCAGAGGGCAAGGTCAGGTTGGCAAAAAAAAGCCTGGAGAGGTGAAAGAGAGTTTATATTAGGGTATCAAAATTACCAGCCATAAACTTGGCTGGTGAACCGAAGATAAAAATATGCGATTTAGCAAAAATAATCAGGTTATATTATCAGAAACACTTAACTGAGGTGTTTTGGACTCGTGGAATGAAGGTAATAGTAGTAGGTATATGGGTAAAAGTGCGAAAAGATGAGGAACTCTTAGAAAGAGGTGTATGGACAAGCTGGCAGAGAATTTAAGAGGCAAGATTTGAAGGAGGGAGGATGCACTAGATAGAATGATTTAGATGGGAATGATTACAGAAGGATTTGACGTTCCCGTTTGGCACGGAGTCAAAGAAGGATATAGAAAGTGTTGAAAAAGAAAAGGTCCGATTAAATTGATAACGCATTGCAGGTTAAAGTTATTGCAGGTTGGAGCAATTCAGCTACCTAGGTATTATGTTGGAGGTAAAGCATTTGCGGTATATCAAAAATAAATCCCAAAGTAGAATCGAAAGGACGAAAGAGACGTTCAAGAGATGAGAGAATTAATGATATGGTCTTTGAGTAGAGATACAAAGGAAAGGTTGGCCAAGTATTTAGTATTGATCATGGGATTGTGTAGTGCCAAATCATTGGACTATAAAGTAATTTGGGTGAAGACTCTCGGCTTCTGAGATTTGGGAATGAAGAAATATGGAGAAGGTAAGGTGGGTGTATAGAAAGACAAACAAAGAAGTGCTTGAGAGAGCAGGAGTCAATATAAGGAGGCAAAAGACTATATTTTGTGAATGGAACGGGTAGTAAGGGGTAAGTGGGTGTTTCTGAGCGCAAGAGAAACGAAGAACATTTGGTAAGCGGGGTAGAGGGAGAACAATGTGTAGTTGGTATGGAAAAAATGACAGCTATAATGCGAAACTGAGGAAGGACATAATACGAAAACAATTTGCTTAAGAATAAAGGTTCTGTCGATCTAAAAATACCTAAACGTGTAGAACAATACTAGCATTTAATCAAAATATACTTCTATTGTATTTCTGAGTCCCTCCAGATACCTGTTTCCGCATGATACAGGTTTCAAACTTTCCATTACAGAAATTTGGGCAGATGCATTCATAATTTTTATGTTTAGGGTTGAATCTAAATAACAAATATTTTATGATTAAGATGGATAGAAGAATAGTTTTTAAGTATAGCCATTTTTTATGCACGGAACCCAATTTAATTTGGAAATTATATGTTTACCAAAACACTCAAATTATGAAAAGAAATATGAGACCAAGAGTTCTGAATACATTAGACGTTTACGAGACGTATACGAGACGTTTACATAGACGATTTTGAATAAAAATGGTAAACATGCTGAAGAATAAGTGTACTAAAATAGCAGGTAAGATATTGTCACGTACAATAATTTAAGAATAAATTTAATTGGAACCAAGTTAACAAGATGAGCCCTAACTCTATTCTTTTCACCAAACGGTTTCCGCCTTTATCTATATTTCCCGGTTTCTTCATTTCATCATCCTTTACGACCCTAGTAAAACTTTCCTTTCCGCCGTTTATCTCATCATTACCCATAAAATATCCACAGCCCTTATAACTACAGCTCATTTAATGAGGTCATGATTCCCGTTTTTCTGTTTATGGCTCTAATTCCTTTATCGGCTCTTATAGTCCAATTGCCGTTTTCTCTTGATAACACTGGATTTATTTCAAGAATTAATCGAATATGGTCCGGTGAATTGCAGGGCTTAAGTCTGTGGGGTATTTATTTTATACATTTTCATGTCGATACTTACAAAGTCAGCGCTTTATTGTGGTGAGTGACGTTGGTGATGGATGAAAAGCAGCAACAATGATTGAGGCATGAGTAATTGCCTCAACAAGTAAAGACAATGCTAAATCAGAAGATAATATCACTCTTTCTGCCATATATTGTGTTAATGCTCGTTACCTATTCCATTGCGTGAATTAGCCACAATTCCTGGTATCCCGGATAGCTAACTTCGACACTTCCATATTACGAGGTTTATCACAATATTTCAATGCCGAAAAAAGGGTATTTTGAAGAATGATTGGTATGAAATCATATATTGATGCGATAAATGACCGTTAAAAATGAGCCCTAAAGAATAATGTGAATTTCTTCTTTTATAAGAATAGTTGTTCTTTGTATAAATCGCAATCCAATTAATATAACCAAAATTAATTGTGCAGTGTAATGGCGTAAAATATTTAGATGATACATTTACAGAAAACATATGGTGCTGAAGTATATTCAAGAGTAACCAAGTGCATATTAACTATAAGATTGCCGAGATTGTGGGCTGGTAAAATAAAAGAACTTTCACTTGTCTGACCCATCACAATCCTAAGATTGTTTTGACGCAGCTCACGACTCATGTCCTCCTCTACTTGTTCCAAATATTTCATACGAGACTTTCTTTTGTCATCCTTCTCTCCTCTATTGCCTCCTTGTTGCTTCGATTATTATCTTCATCAAAATTTCATGTCTCATGATATGACCTATCAGGCTGTACCTTCTTCTATTTAAAGTTTTCGCCACACTCTCCTTTTCTTCTGCTCTTCTGAGGACTTTTTCGTTTGTCATTTGGTCAATCAATCCATTTTATCTTCATCCTTCTTCTGTAAGACTACATTTCGAGGGTATTCAGTCTCAATTTTTCTAATATGCTGTTAGTAAGTATTGTTCAGGTAAATGTTTGATTTCAGAATTGAAAAGTGGGAAACATGGGAAGTTCCGAGTCATAATTAGGATGAATACGTAACTGACTTGAAAGATCTGCGCCTAATCATTAAAAACGACGATTGAATGGCATCATTTTAAGTATTCAGATAATTTGAGAGCATTTATCAGTTGAGTTTTCGTTTTTATTGACTCTCACCCCGAGGTAAATGAAATAATAACAGGATTTACGGAAAACAGTGAGAAAGAAGAGGATGAAGAAATTGTTTTTCAGACGACATCAAGGAAATGAGAGATGGGCGAAGGACACGGGGCAAAATAAAGAAGACAGCGTTGCAAGGACAGGGGGAATACGAAATCGCTATTAATATCGCATGCGGATGTATTTGAAGAGACAAAATGATGAAAGGGTCCACTTTCCCCCAAGCGTTGCTGCTAAAAAATTTAAGACGAGATTTGAAAATGACCTCATAAATATTCCATTGTTGGTTGCATTAAAGAATTCAAACGAAAAGGAGATATGAATCACAGAACATTATGATCGACGGACACGTTTAGGAATAGGTCAAAGAAATCATATCCACAGCGAGTAAAACCGAATATGTTTTATTGATTGCTAGTCTGCTATTGGATAGAGTAACTACATTTTACGGTAGTGTTACTTTTCTTATTTGCATTTTATTCATCTCTCGGAGTATTCTCTACGCTATTTCTCCCTCAAAAAGGGTTTAGATTGATGAGGGGACTTTTAGTCTCAATCTCGCCCCAATAAAGACGCTTATCTATCTAAAATTGGCGTATTTCCTGCCTCCTCCCTACTATACTTGATACGATTATTCTTCACCCTCACTTACTAAGGATTCCATCTTTGGCGGCGACCTTCAGCTTGTGGCATCCGGCAATTGCTCAGAGTGGCAACCGAGAGCTTGGGTCCTTTCCACAAATTGTGATGCATAGTTAATGTAATATGGGTAGGAATTTTTTTGGAAACGGAAGAAGCATTGAGTGTAGCTCGACGTCGGCATTAGCTAACTTAAACGAATGGCATCCTGGGTAGCGTAGTGGTCTGCGCAGTGGGCCCGAAAGTCAAAGGTCCGTGGTTCGATTCCCGGTCCAGGTGAATTTTTCTGGGTCAAGCGAATCGTAAACTGGGATTCGTCAAAAGAGTACTGGGTAAATGTGACGATCATGTACGAGAAATCAGCTACTTTTCCCTTGTAAGACCTCATTTGGAATATCCTGCCAGTGTATGGGATCCCTACGAAATCGGTCTAAATAACGAACTTGAAGGTGTGCAGCGAAGATCGGCAAGATTTGTAAAGGGACGGTACGATAGCCTTACTAGCGTAACCAGTCTATGAAATGAATTAAATTGGGAATCATTGTCAGATCGCAGGTTGCAATTTAGACTTAATCTCTTAAACAAATTCCAAGACCATATTTTCAGTGATGATGTTAAAAATATTTTGCGGACCCCAACTTACTATGGTAGACTGGAACATAATCATAAAATTAGAGAAATAGATTGCCTAACTGACAGATTCAAAATGTCCTTTTTTCCTCGTACTATTAGGGATATGAATAACGGTAAATATATCCAGTACGAGTGTAGCAATGGATAACATTGGTAGCTGCATGTTGGTATAAGGACTTATAACTAACCCAACTAACGGCATGCTTTTGCATGTATGTTTTGCTATTTTTATCTTTTTTTTAAATAGCGTAGTTTTGAACAGTACCTATAAAAGTACTGATCCTTTTTTTATGCATGATATGTAGTGCATGTTTGGTGAGAGTTCACCCCCTGCCACACACCTTTATGGTGGCTTGCAGGGTTTATGTAGATGTAGATGTAGATGGCGTCCCATCCCTCTTGCGGAGTAATTTCCTGGAAGTGGAATGTACTCATGCGGGGGACGACGGTACACTTGAGATCAAAAGCTAAGTGGTTTACCTAGTGGAAGTTCATCTTAATAAGAAGCAGGACTTCGTATTTTCCACAATATTTGTTGCTACGTCAACCGGTTTCGATATATTCATGTCGTTTTCAAGAGGTGACTCTTGAGGCTCTTGGATCTCTTCTTAAAATGACGTTTGAAATTCAAAACCAGTTGAGGTAGTAAAAAATATGTCGAAAGTAATAAGTTTTGTTTTTTATTACGGTAAACTTGATTTTCGTGTGAATAGTGTGAAGTGCGCTATTCATTAAGATTAGGATGATGACAATACCAGGTATCACTCCTACCCTTTATCTTTGATTTGAGAAACCCTGCCTACATCAAAGTATTTAGTTAACCTTATTGTTGCAAGTGACCTTAGCTGATAAGACAAAGACTTCCAATATTCGAAATAAGGAGTTAGGAGACTATGGTAATGAAGTTCAAATGTTATCGAGTTATTGATCGAATGATTAAAAAAGTCCTAAGAGAGTTGGAAGAAAATATGCTTTTCTCATAAAGTTAAAACAGGACAACTAAATTTTGAGAAATGATACATTGACTAATGCATTCGCTGAACGGGAAGAATCTCCCACAAAAAAATTGCTTCTTCTTACCACCAATCTTACCTTACTCCTACTTATCTTACTTTCTAGAACTCAGGCATTGTATGCACAATCATATATTCTATTTTTTCACTATTTCCCTCATTTTTTTATATGTTTTTCTCTCCCTTCTTTCATTTTCCAGGCCATCAACGATGGAAAGAATCTCCCGCGCCGGAGTCTCCTTCGAGATGGAACGTGCTTCGTACCAAGGACATTGCAGTGGAGGAGAGACAAAGGAGAAGTCTAGGGGTGAGAGAGAGATGATGGGGAGGTTGGTGGTGGGTTGGCGGTCTTCGATCGCTCGAGTGGTGTCATAAAAATTCGGGCAGAGGGAATATTCCGGTTAAGCGCGTAATTTGGTGCGAGTAATGTGTTTTCATTGGGTAGGGTTGATTGAGCCGTCAGAACTCGTTTCGTCTCGGCAAAGATGACCAACACTTGGGGAGAGAGACCCATCCCCTCATCAATACAGCCCTCCCGTTAGCTCCGGGAGATGATCTCAGAGGTTTACGCGATTATAAAGCGCGAATTCCACCGAGGCCATTCGCAGTCATCGACAAATGAGTAATTGTCCCTCATACGACGTGGGACATGGCTACGATAACCATTTAACGACAACATTAGGCCTTGTGAATGCACGAACGATGCGTGTTGTAGTTTCTGTCCTGTAAGTGTGTGTATTTACCACGAGTATTGTCTTCAATCTTTTTCCGAACATACACTGTAAAAAGTAGATCTGATTTTAAGGTACAAAAGCGATCTGAATTTCAGATGCAACAATTTTAAGACAGGGTATGTTGAATTTCAGCAGTAATATCTTGTCTAAAAATAAGGCAGGTGAACGGCTGAAAATCAGACCATCCAGAATCCTGCTTCCTCTGCTTCCTGCTCAACTGCTCCTGTACCAACCATCCATGTTCCTGCCTCTTCCGTACCTTAAATCCGTGTTCCTGCCTTACAACCAGACAGCGCTTAAATTCAGATCGCACTGAAAATCAGATCAACTTTTTACAGTGTATTTTTCGTTGCAATTAGCCTGAAAGCGAGGCAGTCCAGTGTCTCAATGAATGTTATAATTTCTCCACGATGTCATAATGGGCTCTCTGGAGTAAAGGATATCAATTTGCTGTGATTGTACCATTTCGATTGACTTTTCCCGATTTAATATCAAATATGGTAGAGAAATATCAATAAAATTTTCGAGGTGGTTTTAGTTTTACGGTCTGGCTACTGCAATTGAGGGCAATGGCTTAGCGTTACGAGGTCCTGTTTTACTTGACTGGTAGTAAAATGATTGTTTCGACATTTATATTTTTTTTATTTTTACTGTCGATTAGACTTAGGAATTGGAGTAGAGCGGTAATTGAGCAAGATGCAGAATTGTGAACCAAACAATGGGTATTTAGAGTTATGAGTTTGAAAACATTTTTTTGAAATGGGGATAATGGCTCTTGCATCATATTTGTAAAACGTTTTGATTTAAGAAAGGAGACTCCTTTCAAGAATTCCTATCACTAAGCTATGGTCTTTTAGCCTCAAGGTCGCATAATTTCCAACAGTTATGCCCAAAATTTCTCTTGAATCGTTGTCAACGAAATTCAAATATTTCTAATTTTCACACTGGATGTTGGCTTTTTATTAACAGCTCTATTTAATGTGATTTTTCCCTTAAAAATATACTTATTTTAGAATCTTATATTGAAAATAGAACCCGTATTGCAGATACCTCGTTGCCAGCAAAACGTTTTCATTCATTGACATTTTTTTATATTTGGTGTTCGATTCCTTCCTGCAAATCGACATGTGAGAGCCTGCAGAGTATTGTGTAAATTTAGATGCATGAAATTAACTTCAGAAAATGCGGGAACTGAAGCGTAGAAACAAAGTATAAATGGCCGTAGAGACGTAATGAATTATGTAAGGATTTAGTACAAAGTTTCAGTTTCTTAGCAAGAAATGTAATTTTGAAACGATACATTCTTGTAGTGTATACTTGGTTCAATGTACAAGAAAAATGTATTAGTCAATGAAGTCGTAAAGTATTAAATATGTTAACTAAAGAGCAAGTATTCTATTCCCTGTGTATTTTTGATGACTTACTGCCGAGTGAATTCGAAAATAATGATAAGTGCGACATCTATGATTGGGTTCATTATGCTAAATCTCTTTGACCACGAATTTTTCGATGAATACTTAGCTTTCGGCATACTTAGCTAAATGAATGATGCTTGCAAATGTAATGAACCCATTTCAGTGGCAATATGCTCAATTTATTGAAACTGTATTAAGAAAAAAAGTTGAAAACAATCACTACGTCTTTCTCGTAATTATTATTCTTTAAGCTTATTTATGGGCTCAAAAAAATATATTTTCAATGCTCTTTACAGGCTTCTGAATTCGTGGAATCATTCCCTTTCATTTGCCGTGTTTGTGTACTTTTTCCCCCAAGAAATGCCTTTTAGAAACCCTATCCACTTTCCTTCTTTTCTTTTTCCTTTCTATCCATAACTTTCACTATCTATGGTCTTTATAATCTCATTTCCCTCTTTTCTCTAAATCCAAATGTTCTCTCATCAAATTTCCGGCGCTGATGTGTTTAGTTTCCATTTCATTGTACCTACTTGAAACTGATTCCACTCTTCTTTTTTTATGCGCAAAAGATAGGCAATATTGTTTAAAGGTCGTCATGGTAAACGTGTTAGTATAATCAGTCTACGAAAATAACTCCCATGTGTTTCACCATCAAACCGCAGATTGTAATTTATTGTTAATCTGAATGTTTCTATAGAAATGAAAACCGTTCTCTATTCAAATGGCATTTAAATGAGCACCCCCTGCATATTACGAGTCCCTTAATCGCAAAACTTTTATAATGCAGGTAGACGGCAATAAGGATTGATTTTAAATAGCTTTATTAAAGAGAAAAATAGAAAAAGTCCCTTAACTATACCATTGTATACTTAATGCTGTAGCCCTCTCATTCTACTCTCTTTTTCTTCCGCCGGTTATCCCAACTCTCCTTATCTCACACACACACTTACAATACATGCACATAAAATACAGGCAACAAGATTTTCAATTGATTAAAGAATACCACTCATATTACTCATGCACTCAATTGATATATTTCATTCCTTTGAAATCAAGAATTGGGCCCAATTTACATATTTGATACAAAACACATTTATATTAACCAATTAGCAATTTCTCAACATTCTTATGAAATGGGCGTAAGCTCTTTGAATGAAATGTTAATTGTTCCGATCCCTTTTGCATTTATCGTGATTGGTGGGTCTGGACCTCCCTCTGTGAGATCGGGCCGGAGTGCCGTGTCAAACTCCCGCCGACACCTTCCCCGTGATACTGCGCCTGCACCTCTCCGTCGATCACCTTTCCTCGCCTCTGCTCCTTAATCTTCCAGATGTGTCCTACTCTCAAGCGTCCCGTCTTATTAGTCCCGATCTTATACGCCGACGCGTCCTTCTTTCTCGTGGGTTCTCGGGCCTACCTCTCTCCGACGCGTCTGTCTCGCTCGCGTGCTTGCTCTTAACTCCCTTGTTTATTGACAGCATTGTTAATCCGCCGCCGCGAGCTCACACGGGAGCCTAATTGTTACGTTACAATGCGTTTTTACATGCCACCGCTGTTATTAATAACGTAGAAAATGCATGAACCTACTAAACCTATGAACCAAAAGAATACTTACTCATTGGTCTGCATCTAAATAATTTCCTGCAAACAATAAAGGTGAATGAAAATGGTTGAATGTACTGCCTATAATGCTTGATGTGGATAAGTAGTTTCAACTTCATCTGGCGTTATCTACCTTGTGGAAGTCCATAATAATAATTAGTTTTTTTTTAATGTTCCTTTTCAAGATTTAACCAAATTTTCTTGGTAAAGAAGTTCAGTAAGTTTTATTTATCATTCATTTACGTGGATAAATAGCTATATTTTAGCCAAAGTATAAGAAAAAAAGTGTTTTAAGCTCATTATACCGTCCATCAAATAGGACGTTAGATCCTGGATTCCAAGGCATCATACCTTTAGGGCAGGCTAATACTTTCTACTTCTACTTCTACATAATACCCTGCAAGCCACCTCAAAGGTGTGTTTAAGGGGGTGAATTCTCACTAAACATGCACTACATATCATGGATAAAAAAGGATTAGTGTTATTATACTGTTCTAAACTTCACAATTAAAAAAAGATAGAAATAGCATAGCAAACATGCAAAAACATGCTGTTAGTTGGGTTAGCTTCAAGTCCTTATACCAACATGCAGCTACTCGTATTGGATATATTTACCGTTGTTCATATCCCTAATTGTACGTGGAAAAAATTACATTTTGAATTTGTCAGTTTGACAATCAATTTCTCTAATTTTGTGATTATGGTCCAGTCTACCATAATAAGTTGGGGTTCGCAATATATTTTTAACATCATCACTGAAAATATGGTCTTGGAATTCGTTCAAGAGATTAAGTCTGAATTTCATCCTGCGATCTGACAATGATTCCCAATTTAATTCATTTAACAGACTGGTTACGCTAGTAAGGTTATCGTATCGTCCCTTTACAAATATTGCCGATCTTCGCTGCACACGTTCAAGTTCATTATTTAGACCGATCTCGTAGGGATCCCATACACTGGCAGCATATTCCAAATGAGGTCTAACAAGGGAAAAGTGGCTGATTTCTCGTACATGATCGTCACATTTACCCAGTATTCGTTTGATGAATTCCAGTTTACGATACCGGCACCGGGTTTCCCGCGGTTCCCCGATATACTTCTTTCCACCTATCACTCAATGACTCACCTATCATTTCATCTATCCTTCACTAGTGTTCACCTATTTTTAATGGCTCAAATAAATTTAGCTCAGTCGCTCACCGGTTGTAAAAACAAACTGAAGTGCGGTGTTAATTTAGTCCGCGGCGTGACGTTGCTATCCCGGATAATTTTACGCATTCCAACTAATTGACAGAAAGACCATTTGGGGAACGTTAAGGTAAAAATATAGGACAGCCCTATCGCAATTTATGTGGGCGCGTGCCTTTCCAGCACCAGGGATACGTGCTGCAAAATTCAGACGTAACCTCAACGCCGCCGTGCTTGAAGTCCACAGGATCCACAGGTCGTAAATCCAAAGAAGTCGTAAATTAAACGTTTCTACCTCTCCTCCACCAACACCTTCACTGCTTCCCCATCCACACCAAAACACACCACTCCCCTCTCATTTCCTCTGCCGTGCGACGTAGCTGTTAATCGTCTTCCACTGCGCTCTTCTTCGAACCCACCCACGCACCCTTTCAACTGATGAAAACCCTTAACGTTTAGGGGGAAATAGGAAATGCGTGCACTTGGCTTGACGTATTTCTCGATTGATTTACAGTTTTATAGTGATAAGGGTAGGTATTGATTAGGTTCTCCTACTCTTCATTGCATTGCTCAATGTCTATCCTACTCCATTGATTTTCATCGGTACCGGTTTGTTTTGGTTGCTCGAGTACTGGCCTACTATCGAGATGGATATGTATACCAGAGGGATTGTATTCGTATACCAGTCCCTACTCGAGTGCCTCGCGGAGAGCACTACGAGTACAGTACCCCGTCCGTCAGATGGGACGTTATGGCGTTGTCCCCTAGGCACATTTCGCTAAGACCAGTTTAATAACTGCAAATATATTTTTGCCCACACACTGCATCAGTAGATAGATGCGACAAACTATTGAAAATCAACTTTCGGACCTAAAAATACAATAATTTGTTTTTCCCCCACACTTTACAATGCTAAAATTGAAACAACGTACAATTCTTTTTAACACATGTTACGCTATAAATTAACAAAGTTGATTTTAACTTAAACTCAGTTTTATGGCTAGTAACTTACCACCCCTTGCCACTCGCCCCAGTGGCCATACGCAGGGTAAAATGTAGATATAACGCCGACGTCGGGTTTCTCTCCACCCTCCCTCCGTTCTCTAACCTTTGCCCAGATTATACCCACCTACCCTCTCTGGCTCAAATGGCCTTAGTTGTCGGTCGCTTCCAACTGATACATAACACTACTGCCAACAACACCACTGTTTACTTGCCTATTGATAGAAAACCAAGAAATTCTTAAAATTAGAGTTGAGGAATACTGAAGCGATTACAGATATTTCTTCAGTAAAATGATTACGATATACATCTTTCTAAGTAAATCACACTATCAAATATGAATAATGCTATATATGCATGGTAACTATATTCATTCTATACAGAGGAAGCAATAAAAATTCCCTGATTATTAAATACAGTTTGATACATAAGAAAAATGACTTTTTGACCATGGAGAGTTCATGGGTGTTTTCAAGTCTGTTTCCGCACTAATAGGCGCTTCAGACCGGGAGGAAAGGTATAAGGATAGGAATGGAAGGGATGGGGATAGGATAAGGTCCCCTTTTCCAAGGTGGAATAAATGTTTGAGGTGGGAGGAGTATCGTTGAATCTATGGTTTCTTTGTTTTCCAAGTGATTTCAGCAAACCTAATGCTTGTAACTCACTGTAGAATTATACGTAGAGGTTTTATATAATTGGTATGAATAATTGAATGAATCTCATTTGAAACGTACTTGCTTCCTCATGGTAAAACCATTAATTAAACCGCAATGGCAACCAGTCTGCCATCTGTGGAAAGGTTTTTCATTGATTGTCGTCTTCACGTCAGCTTGCATAGTGGCATGCCTCACTTTCTGTAATTTTTTTTTTGCGAAAGTGGCCTCCGCATCACTTTTCGCGTTTCTATTATTGCATAGAGGTGATTTCCCCACATGTAGACACACCTTTAGTTGCTGTTATTTCAGAAACAAGGAAAAAAACAGTAAAGTTTCATTATAGTCCTCTAGACTGCAGTCTCAACACTACTCCGTCACTTTATAGTTATTATTTGGCAGTCTAAAGGACTCTGGGTTTCATTTTCTTCCAGAGTCCTCTGGGTTGCCAAATAATAACTATGAAGTAATAACCATACCTAGGAGTAGTGTTGAGAATGTCACCTAGAGGACTCTGTGTTCTTACAGCCATGTTTATTTACTTCTCCCTTGTTTATTTTTTCGTCTCATCTCCAGGGATACAAGATATTCACAGTTGCTAGTGGCGCATCTAGTTGGCTATTGCATAAAACAATGGGGAATAGGCATGAAATTAGTTTCTCGTGTAGTGATGATCTATTAGATACAAATTTTTTCAAAAATTTCAATACAAAAGCCAAACTTTCCACTGTTTATCGCTAATATTATTAAAAACTATTAAAACGTTTCCAAAAATTGACGACAATTAAATAACCTGAAACGTCTTCTGACGTCACCGCGCGGTATAGCTTTCGTATTTCTACGGAAAAAAGACGTTTATTTAAGAATAAAATGAACGATTATATTTTTTTTAAGTTTTTAGCCGTCCCTTGATCGAAATAGTGGCTGAAAAGAGATTGAAAAAGCAAAATCCGACAATCTACATTCGATCGACTCCCGTATGATGGGCATCCATCTTAAGAGAAAACAGCGATTACTTCATCACAGCAGAGATTCTAGAAGAGAGAGTGAAAACATACGGAACATTATGCAGGCATTACATAATTTATAGGCGATTTGATCGTTACGAGTTACGTTAAGAGTTGGTACTTGGGAAATGTGATGAGAAGACAAAAGAGCGACGCTACTTTTCTTTAGTTAGTCCCATCTTGAGTATGCAGCCAGTTTATGGGATCCGAATGAATTAGGTTCGATCAGAGAACTAGACAGTGTCCAGCGTAGAGCAACTAGGTTCGTTAAAAGGTGTTACGATAGGTTGAGTAGTGTTTCAGAATTAATACAAGAATTAGGATGGGAATCATTATCAGAGCGTAAGTTAAAGTACAGATTGAATCTATTAGAAAAATTTCAATCGGATAGCTTTACTGAAGATGTTAGGCACATATTAAAAACACCAGCGTATTACGCTAGATTCGACCAGATAAATAAGATTAGAGAGATAGATTGTCGCACTGATAGATTCAAAAAATGCATTTTTCTCCCGTAATATAAGAGAACAGAATAGGCATCATAGCAAAGGGATAGGTAGGTATAACTAAATTTATTAAAACAGCTTTATTGTAAGATCATTTTTATATCATTAATTCATTTTGTAAAACGCTTACCGAAACTTAAGCGGTGAGAAACAGGTAAAACAATAAAATCGGTAGTATTGGTAGTGAATATATCATGGTTGTGACCCTAACGCGGCCCCTAGACGGTCAATATTATTGTACATACAATATTTTGGTTTCTGCAATATAATTGATCGTATGTGGGCAATATTGAAAGGTTGTGAAATATACTGTGTGATTTTCAAAATCTTGAAAATATATTGTGCAAACGGGATAATATTGTGCCGTCTGTTGGCAATATTGCGCAATCTCCTGTCAGTTGGTCTCTAGCGGTCGTTTGAACAAGTCGTCTCAACCACGCGTTATTAGCATGGGTGACAAGAAAGCCGAAAAAGATTTTATTGTTGAATTTATTGAGGTGTATCGTGGTCTTCCGGCTATGTGGGATGTGAAGTGCAAATATTGTAGTAATTGTGCGAAAAAGGGGGAGCAGTACGATGTGCTGATAGAAAAGTACCGTGAAAAATACCCGGATGCTGAGAAACAAGTAGTAAAAAAAATTCTTGCCGTCTTGCGGCCACAGCAATTACCACGTAACACAATTCACTTTCTCTAAACATGTTGTCTTCATGAAATTCTGGCAAGGACTGTTTGCACAATGTGGTTGTACGTCTGTGCTCGTGATTGCGATATATATTGCACGACCTTCAATATTGCCTCCATACGGTACAATCTTTTGCACAAACCCAAATATTGTAAAATAATATTGACCGTCTAGGGGCCGCCGTCAAAATATTGTGCAACCCACATTGCACAATAATATTGAACGTCTATGGGTCGCTTAATGGTAGTGTTTGCCTGGAGTGAAGTACTCTCATGCCAAAAACAGTGTCGCTGACTAGCAGGGTATCGCGTACACGTATCCAATGTCTCCTACTTTAATGAAGGCACTGGTCGTCCCTGGAAACCGGTGAGCCATTTGTGGACTATAGCCCGTCATCGCCCTTGATGACCCAGCTCGCAACACGTTCGATTATGTAACCTTTTCCCGACAAACTCTTGTCAATCTCCACCATCCCCTTCTCCTCTCCAACCAATTACCAGGAAAAGCAGGAGAGAGAGGGAGTTGAACAGAATGGTAAGAGGGTGAAAGGATATACGTATTTTGAGGGGGTTTATTTTGCACTGGCCGGCGTGGTTAGGTTGGTGAACGCAGCCAAATAGTTCTGGGTTAGAATTCATATCTCGACCCTTTTTGTCGTGTTTATATTTCGATTATTACCCTTTGGTAATTTTGCACGACATCAACTTAACTGTTGGAGCACCTTAAAAAAAATCTGAGCCAAACTGTCCTATATTTTGCATAACTTCAGAAATATCGGTGGCGATAAATGAAAGCTAATGCAGCCCTTCAAAAAAGATAATCAACTTGCTGTTAACTGCAATAGATCAGTAATAATTACTATTATGTACTGTGAAACGATCAAACACCATTAATTATAGTGCATACGCCATATGGGCATAAAGGTATATATAGACGATGAAAATCACAAAGTTGTAAAAAAAAGTTTAGGAATAAATGGCTCAAAACCGCTTGTTTGATTTTTTTTAATATAGGAAAGTATCCACCGAAGTGAAAACCTATTTCTATTGCTTTTACATATTGGAGGGTAATATATTTACTCTGTTTTTCTCCACAGCTCGTAAGCAATCACTTGAAAATTAAAAAATGAAGTGGTTTATCAAAGCATGAGTGGAATTTTCAGCTAATGAATTTGACGCAATATATATTTTTTAAGGATATCTTTAAAAGTACAACAATTCTTTATATAATCCACGTAAATATAATGGAAATTCAATGCTTATAGTGCCCTGAACTCTCAGCAGACAACGTTTTGAAGTTTTATCGAGGATAGAATGCTAGGTAGGTAGAAACCAGAAATAAAAACAAAAAATATCATAGATACTATGAAGAGGCATTGGAAATCATGAAAGGTCCTCATAAGGCAGGATTTAGATAAAGCTGCCCTTTCTGCCATCAATCCATCTTGAAACGCTGGTGTGAAGGGAGAAATGGCATGAGAGAGAAGCCAGTAGGTGAGTTTATTGCAAACAGAAGTAGGTGAACTCTATCAAAGCCTACCCAAACCGATAGAAAAGAAGAGGAAATCTGACATTTGTTCATTCAATGCTTCGCACCAGGAGTGGAATGGAAGCAAGCAATTCGCAGTGAGTTACGTAGAAATATTATCTTTATCTGCATCTATTGACTACTCTGTAAGCCATCTCGAGGGTATGTGACAGAGGGTGAGTTACCGTTAACCATGTGATTGGTGTTGACATTGACTGTCATAGCTTTTATTGATTTTTTTAATTAAAAAAGTGTCGCGATATTATATGCATATGTCCCCATGTTTTTCTCTAGCTCGTTGATGAGGAAACAAGTTTCTTTCCTGTCCGAGAAAAAATTTTGACGCCGAGAAAGGAACGCGTGGAATGATAATGGAAATCAATCCGGCCTAGGGGGAAAGGGGTGGAGTGTGGAAAATATGCTTGGCGATGTCGCGAGGAATGGTTTTGAGGTTGGGAGGAGGGGTCTCTTGTCAGTGTCCCGATTCACAAACGCATTAACCGGCGCGGCGGTGAACTGTGGCGTTCATCGTCTCTTCCCCGCCTTCAAAATGACCTCCCGTGTTTGACCAGTCCTAATTTCGTGAGGCTATTTCGGCTCAGGTATGAGTCAATGGGGCTTCCTGTTTGGGTAGGCACAGTCTCGACATGGCTTTTGATGTACGGACGCTAGCCCTTTCGACTTTACCTTCCTGGTCTACCGGTCTGGAAGAGAAAGCAGGGCCGCGCCACCAAGCATTTGTTTCCTGCGCATGTCTTCATACGACGCTTACGTAAAATCCTATGAGCCATCACAAGGATATGCGTTGCAGGGGGCGTCATCCAAAAAGATTTATCTTTTTTTAAATAGGGAAGTATAGAAAAGTATATAAATACTAATCCTTTTTTATGCATGATATGTAGTGCATGTTTGGTGAGAATTCACCCCCTGCCACACACATTTATGGTGGATTGCAGGATATTATGTAGATGTAGATGGTCAGAATGGGTCAAAAGTTCCAACAGCTCCGTTGGTAACTGAATGCGGTAATACATTTTATCGATGCATTTTTAAATTTCGTTTTGACATGTAACACCACAATTCGAAATGCCGAAATTCGAAATGTGGTGCTACAGAAGAATGATGAGTATTAATTGGATCGACCGAGTAAGTAACGAGGAAGTTCTAAGAAGAGAGGGAGAAATGAGAAGTCTTCTGAATGCCCTAAGAAGAAGTCGGGGGGCAACTTATTCGGCCACATCATGAGACATGATAGCAATCATCGAGGGACAAGTGGAATCCTAATGAAAGCAATCATCGAGGTACATGTGGACGGGAAGAATGGCAAAGGAAGGACTCGAATTAAATATATTCAAAAGTGATGATGGATGTGAAAGAGAAGAAATACGTAAATATGAAGAGATTAGCTGATAGAAGAACTAAGTAGAGAGCTGCGTCAAACCAATCTGAGGATTGATGACTAATGATGATGATTTGTAAATAGGACCCAAATGGTTTTTTTTTAAACCTCAGACCTATACAGTGTGCAGCAAAAATGGACCGAAAGTTATTTTAAAGTTGAGTATAGGTTTTGTATCCAAAACAATGTTGCAAATGTGTTGAAAATTCTGAGGATATTCGATCAAGGGAATAATTACTGACACAGATAGGGGTATGGTTATCTTGGGTACAGAAAGTGCTAGGTTGGTAACGTATTGACTTGGTAACCCAAATATTGTGGGTTTGAATCCTTTATAGAACATAAGGCGTACTCTTTCTAAGATATATCTAACTATTTATTTATTTTAGAGGATACGATGTAATCATAAAAGTTAGAGCTTCTTAAAACTTCCTGTTACCGCCACTTCTTTTGAGAGCAGCTGCTGCTGAAACGCTTTGAAAGTTTGAAAACCGAAAATGGAACGTATTTCAAACGTTACTGTGATTACTAAGTTTATTTCCAGCTATTACGAGTTTCATATGCGTAGAGTTACGCAAGCCGCTCTATTGTTATCCACTTTGTTTACTTCTTGTTTCAGCACCTCACAATGCCACGCAGCATGTTAGACTTTCCAACTGTGTTTTTTCAACTCCCCTGTAAGGATCCCCGTCGTTAGTTCAGTCTTATGGTTAAACTTCTTTTGCCAGGAAAATTTTCCATCATATTTTGCAGACATTGTACTCTTTTTTCCCTCAATATACTACCAAGGTAGTTGTTGTTAAACTTGTTATGTCCTCCATCTTACCTGCTAAAATTTGCTTTATTTTTTTACATTTTTCCTATATCCCACGATTTAAATAACGCAAGGGAAGTAGAACTCCTTATCAACGTGCAGAACATAAAAATTGTTTGCTCTGTTGATTGATCCTATAAAACTTCTTGAACCTTTTTTTTCACCACACTTGTAAAAAGATTATTTTACGTTACACACAAAAAGATGAAATAAAATATTAATAAAATTCATGTTTGCATGAGGAACAATTAGTTGGAAGCAGTTTTCATTCTCCAATTCGTGATTTCTCACGTCACATGATATTACGAATGTTTTATGATATAAATTAATTTGTATCACATTATATGGCTAATGTCTAAATTTTCAAACAATTTTTACTTAGGCACATTGCTTCATCCTCAAAAGCCAAAATTTGTTGAGGGTGCTCACCTATAGCCTTCTGGTTCCAAAGAATATTTATCCATTTATAGTGATTAAGAAATACGTCACAATGAAAAAGTTGGCAGATAGAAGAATCGAGTGGAAAGCTGCGTCAAACCAATCCTAGGATTGTCCATCATTCTGCCAAAAAAACTTGCATTTTAGTGTATCCTGTTTTCCTTAAACACATATCTTTCTCCATAATATTATTTCCGTTTGTTTATCTGTTTGAAATTACAACATAGAATGCCTCCATAAAGAGAATATTGTAGAGTGCATTGACAGCATAAATTAAATCTATTAAGTGTCAAAACTGTGTGCAAAATTATAGTTACATCTAGTATTTATTGTAATGTCAAGGGTATTTTCCAATTTTTTCGACGGTAAGATATGTAAAATATTACCTTAAATTGCGTAATATTACGAAAAATAAATTCTTTTTCTAGGCTCAATAAAATATTGAAGCTTAAGTACACAATAATCAGGAATATTTAATGCAACCAGGTATAGCAGTTATATTTCGCGATTCATTTTGAATTTTATAAAAATGCGAATAGTTCTTAATTGCTATGAATAACCGAAAACATTTCAGTTCGTATTTCCAGGTATTAATATTGATCCTTTCATAAAGATAAGGAGATTAATCAAAACTGCTGCTTTTAATTAAATTTTCGGCTAGCTAAATAAATTTTATATTTCAGAACGGCCGGTAAAATATTAAAAAAAACTAGTATTAAACACAAAACTTTACTGCGGAATACATCCAAAATTTAATCAAAGTTTTAGGGGCCCATTTCAGCGGCGGACATAAATTTCATCATCCTCGGAATTAAAAGAGGAATTGCACATGGTGGTTCACAAAATTAAATGGACGCATTTCCTCAGCCTTTCAAGCGTGTTGGTGCATACAAAAACTATGAGAGCACAGTGCAAAATTACTTAAAATAAATTTTTGAGGAAGCTTTTAACGGATTTACCGTCTGACTGCAAGCACCCTACACCTAGAGAGTAAGAAATGGCAGTTATATGGCAAATGAATTAAATTCTAACCCAGGGAACCGAGAGGTTCTCAATCATTACCCCACTCACCCATATATTACACTGTCTACCACAGCAATCATGGGAGAATATTTGGTAAGATTGGTGCCAATGGGAATATACATATTTGAGTCACCATTCGAAAGACGTGGCCGGCTGCTGAAATTTTCTACACCAGAAAAACTTTAGTCACGACCGTCCCGAAGAACTCCGAAGGAATATTTTTCAACGATTGATTGATTGGCGTATAACCTCTCTTCAGGAATGGCCACCGATTGCGTCCACCGGGTCGTAGATGGTGGGTCGATCTCAAGATATAGAGGTTTGCTGCGAAATGACCATTCTTAAGAAGAGTGGCAGAATAGGGATGTCTACTGATAACCCTAAAAAGAAGACGGGACAGCTTAATCGGCCATAACTTAAGATATGATGTCCTATTTAAGACAATCGTCGAGGGAAAAAAGTGAACGGGAAGAATGGTAAAGGCATGCCACGTATGAGATATATATGCAGAAAGCTGTCAAGAATGTAGAAGAAGAATATTACGTGGATATGAAGAGGTTGGCCGATAGAAGAATCAAGTTGAGTGCTGCGTCAAACCAATCTTAATATTGTTGACCGATTATGATGATGAAGGAAAGGTATCAAATGCCCCACGGTTTAACGTTCTATTCAAGGGACGAAGGTTTATGCTTGAAATAATCTCCATACAGCAGTCAAGTAGTAACCAAGATACCACTGGGCCACTGAAGGCATACGATCCAGGGCCACACGGTTGGAAGGCCATTAGTCAAAGCATGTGTTGAATGTGAAAAAATATTTTTTTACGTTTAGTTAAATACTCCTCTTATCAAATCACTAATCACTGATTCCAGATTTGAAGGATCTCAAGTTTTTCCGGCGTGTTGACTGGAGGAAGAATAATCGGGTTTCTCGCCAGATTTCAGCATTTTTAGCTCCAACGTATAGTAAACTGAAATCGAAAAAACATGACAGAAAGTGAAAAAGTATTTTTTTTCAGCCAGGACTTTGAAGCTTCTCATGGTATTCTCCAATGATTGGTTTTGCATGTTTTTTTTCTGTTTTGCATGCCATTTGCCTGCGTATCTCACGTTAACAATTTATATGTACACAACACATGGGGTCATAGTTGATCAACAGTGGCAAAAAATGGCCTCCAATTTTCCCTGAAAATCTAAAATCAAGCTGATGTTGAACCTTATTTGATAAGAGTTTATGGTAAAAAATGATAGCATGGCGTAAAGCAGTTTTCGCCTTGGATCACTTGTGAGTAACGTTGCTCAGTTGTGATATTTTTCTATCGATACAGAAGAAAATGATGGGCCATATTTTCAGTTATTTTTTTCTTCATGCAGGAAAATAGTGGAAAGTTACATTTAGCAACATAAAGTTACTTAGGTTACTTAAATTACTTTACCTATATCACAAAATTTTACAAAGTATTCTGAGTTGGAATCCATGGCGATCTTTCGCGACTATTTGCGAATCCGAAAGTAAAATCGATTATTCGATTGCGCAACGTTGCCCGATCTCGCCGTCAACCAGGAATAAGCAATCGAAAATTGTAGGCTAATATGCTATGGCGTCTCAAACTATTCTACAGTATTTTCAAAGTCTACCATTGAATGGACTCTGCATAATTTTAATAATGATAGAACAGGGGTATCTATTCGTTCGATCGATACGATGTATACCACGATATCGGATGCCAATGTCAGTATCCTAAACATCCCACAGTATCAAGCCTTTTCCGGGAGCGTTTTGGGATCGAATGCCAATACATTATGTGCATATTTTAATGCATCTTTGAGAGAATGTGTCCTTCAGAGAAATCATTCGGAACAAAAGCACACACTCATTGACTTTTGGCCAACTTTTCACTACTTCTGCCCACCGTGCAACTTTTCGAAGGTTCAGGACTATATTCAGAATCTCCATTTCAGCCTCATTTTTACTGCTTACACCCGAAAAAATATCAACTCGAGTCAGATTGTTGCACAGATTGGCCCGGTTAAGTGTGTGCTACCACGCTGTATAGAGCTTCGGACCATAGCGAAGAGAATTTGTATATCCCTCTGCATTCGTAATAGAGATTTTATGACGTAAGCAGTAGAAGTGAGACTGTAGTTGAGATTATGGGTCATATTAACATCTTAACTCAGTTATCAGCTTACGATGAGAAGTAATACAACCTGGTTGTTTGGTTATTTAGGGAATATTCAGGGTATGTTGGACGGACAACATGCTGTTAGAGGATAGTACGAGGAAAGAAAGATATATTTTAACTTTCAGTTCGTATATGGCACACAAGACCTATTAAATTTTTTTCAGAGATTACATTTCATTTAAGTTACGAGGGTCGGTCAATAAGTCCTTAGAAAATCTAAGAGATAGCACTCGTAATATCAAAATTGATTTTTTATCAGTAAGCAGCACTCCTAACTAGTCAACTGTTAGAGTTTCAGGTGTATCCATGACATATTTTCATTGTTGTTGTCGATTGAAGTTAACAACTTTCATTTGTCTATAAAAATGGATAAAAGTGAGTTTCGAGCAGAGATGAAACACTTGTATTTGAAAGGGTTGACGCCGAAAGAAATCAAAGCTGAGTTGGACGAAGTTCATTGCACATCTGCTCCTGTGTTTGCAACTGTTTACAATTGGGTGAATGAGTTTAAACGTGGCCGTACATCCACAAAAGATGAATGCAGATCCGGACGCCCGCTGGAAGCGTCTACCCCCGAAATGATTGACAAAATCCACGATATGATTTTAAGTGATCGACGAATCAAAGTGTGCAAAATAGTTGAGGCCATTGGCGTATCGCAAGGTACAGTCATTTCAATTTTGCAGGAAAAATTGGGTGTGAAAAAAATTTCGGCACGATGGGTGCCGCGTTTGCTCACAGTGGAGAATAAACGCAATCGTGTGATTGACTCTGAGGCTGTTTTGGCGCTTTTCCGTCGCCATCCCGATGAGGTTCTGCGCCGATGTATAACTGCCGATGAAACATGGATACATTACTACACTCCAGAGATAAAAGAACATCAAAACAGTGGATTTTTGAAGGCAAACGGGCTCCGAAGAAGGCGAAGGCGGTCAAGTCGGCCGTTAAGGTTATGGCCACAGTCTTTTGGGATGCTCGCGGAGTCATCTACATTAGTTACTTGTTAAAGGGAACAACGATCACAGGAGAGTATTATGCCTCATTATTGGAACGGCCGAGCAAAGAAATCCAGGAAAAACGTCCTCATCTGAAAAAGAAAAAGATCCTGTTTCATCAAGACAATGCGAGGGTGCACACCTGCGCAGTTGCGATGGCCAAAATTATGGAATTAAAGTTCAAATTATTAAAAACTCCACCGTATTCACCAGATTTGGCCCCCAGTGACTATTTCTTATTTCTAGATTTGAATAAATGGCTTGGTGGACGCAGGTTTCCGTCTAACGAGGAAGTAATCGCCCAAACAAATGCCTATTTTGAGGAGCTTCCATAATCCTACTTTTTAGACGGCTTAAAAAAATTGGAAAAACGTTTAGACAAATGTATAGAGTTGAAAGGAGATTATGTTGAAAAATTAAAAAAAAATTGTCCAAAAAAATGTTTTTTTCTACTTTTTTCTAAGGACTTATTGACCGACCCTCGTATAAATTCACCTTACTGAATAGTGTTGTTTGTCTCTTTTATAGGACTCTCCTCCCCAAGAATACATTTGCCCCTATGATTTTTCAATTTTTTTAAGCGAAGCTGGGTTTCTCCTTTGGGAAGCCCTTATGGCCATCTGAGAATTTTTCTTCATATCATAAATACCTCGATTTTATGCTATGACTTCACCTTGGGTAAGAAGGAAAAAGCGGGTTCGATACAAATTAGGGAGTAGCGTGGTATTTTTCCGTATTTACTTCCCTGCAACGAGCTTTCTATCCATGAACTCTACACGCATCTGTCCCCGATATGGAGCTCTGTCACGGATGATCACATTATTGCTATTTATTACACACGGGAGAGCAAAACCATGTTCACCAATTTTTTTCTACTTTTACCTCGTGCCTCAGGTTATTATTTCAACTAATACAGATTGTGAAGATGTCTACTTTTTGAGGGCGCTTCTGGATGATTTCGCGTTATTGACAACGGTGATGACTGCCCGAAATAAGTATTCATGAACTTATTTGTTGGACGTTGTTCTTCGCTTTTCTCTCATATCATCCAGCCTTTCTAATACCTACTAAACTTGCTTTCACTATGTTATGTTACTCAGAGGAGGCGACCGAAAGTTGAGGTCATTTGCATCATTTAGGATTATTGGGTAATGGTAGGAACATTTCAGGGAACGGAGGCAGGGTTGAGAGAAAACCGGCGTCGGCATCAGCCTCCTCTTTGCAAAAGGCGCCAAGGGGACCATGGCTTAACGTCCCATCCGACGGACGAAGTACTGAACTTGAAATGCCCTCCACTAGGCACTCAAGTGGGGACCGTTTTCCACTGAAAAGTCCGCCACTGTCGGCAATCGAACCCGGGTCTCCGGATGGGAGGCCTGTACTCTATCCACCACACCAACCCCATCCCCATTTAATGCAACCTTTAAGGGTATAAAATATGCTATTCGACCCGTTCTAGGGATTTTAGGAGTAGTGGAAGCGTTACTGTAGTTGAGATTCTGAATATGACCTTAAGTTCGCCATCATCTTCGGCGTAAATGATTCAAAAAATCACCCTGAAGACGAAGACAGACTAAATCCTGGAATCGTAAGTTCCAAACTACAATGAATACCGGTGGAAAATCCAAAAACTCTTCCTGACAATACCAAAATCTTAGTCCGAGAGAAGGACGTCTATTGGTGAAGTCGAGAAAGATACATGCCGAAAACAAGTTTTATTTTTAGCGCTTATCTCTCAACAGCTTCCATGAATGCTTGGTCGAGAAACAGTCGTGAAACAGCTTAATGCTTGATAACATATATAAAGAATAAGCATTGTTGATATTCAAGCCTCGGAATAGCCGTGATCGTATAGTGGTTAGTACTTCGCGTTGTGGCCGCGACAACCCAGGTTCGAATCCTGGTCACGGCAGTGTTTCGCACTGGAACGGCAAGAGGCTTTTTTTAGCTAAAATTCTTTTATAAAATTTCAAATGCTTCTCTTATTTCCCCGAGGTCAGCTACTTCCAGAAATAAAGTTTTTTTTCGTTTCGGAATATGCGTTTTGGATCGTACGGCTGTCCAAGTGGATTATTTGTCAACCACTGGCAGTGAGAAAGAGAGGCTTAAGGTAATTTTGTATGCTTGATAACTTCGCAGGAACTATTACGGAGAACGGGATTTATTTTATCATATTAACTTAGGTTTTAATGTAGAGTAAGGAGCTGGGCATAAATTAAGCAACACTAAAGGGAGAGGAGGAGGATTTTAGTCATTTTTTACGATGCACAGTCGATCATGAGGTCTAGCTTTTGTTATATTGGGATATGGGTATTTTATAGAGTAATTTCTTGTTAAATATAATGCAAACGATAAGATATACACAATAATGGGTGAATATTAATTGAGAAATACATGCTATTGTAAAAAAATTTTATTTAATCATACACAAAAAGGGAGGGTATATTTATAAAATTACGCATTACAAAAAATAAACATAGTACCTACTATGCTAGGTTACATCATAATGATACAATTAGAAAGATAAGTAGTAAAACATAGAGGTTAATTATTCATTTTTTCCGCGCACAATTAGGGGCATAGATTACAGCGAAGGTACATGGGGAAATGAGAATTGGTAATGTGCACTTTGATGGAGAATGCAGAGTTCTTTTTAACGCGTAATGTAATAGAAAGCTGAGCCCAACAAAGTAATCAATTAACGCATGGATACAAAGTATAAACAATAGGACCGATAAAATCGCACCGCATCTGCTCGACAAGCGGGAGTGATAAAAATAGCATTTAGCTACAGTTGAACAATAAGATGTCTCCAAAGAAATAGATATAATCCGACAATTTCACCAACTGTTCAGCAATGCGTGGGAAATTCTATTTCCGTCACCGGTTCGTGTTGTCCGACGAAAAGTATTATCACTAGAGTGTGATACGGCTGCGCGTAAGTGCGACCAGAGGGTTTTACTGAGTGAACATCGAAGTGTCTACACCAAGGTACCACGGGGCTGGACAACATTTCAGCAGGACGACTGGCGGTTAGTGGCCTGTGGACGGAGAACCACCAGGATAACCAACGCCTCGCGGATTCGACGCAACGCAACGAAGCGACCGAGGACACGTAGCAGAGTGCAAGTGCACTCTATCTCGTGAATGTAAATCTTATTGAATTACTGTTGGACCACTGGGTGTTAGAAGCTCACACATTAATTTCTTGACATTCTTTAATGTTTTACTTACAATATCAAGACTGGTGAACACCGTGCTTTACCTATAAACGCGAGGTCCCTTGTTGAACCACTATATGTTCATATTGTAGGTGCAGACGTTAATTAATTGTTTTATTGGGCTCGCCGTTCTATTACAGTATGTTATTGCACGCAGACATCAGTCAATGTCATTGCGTTCCCATTTTAATGCGTAAACTACTAACTGATGCCTTCTGTAGGAAATATAAATTAATACTTTAATTTATTTATAGAAATGACTTATTAACACATAACTGTTATATTACTTTGCATAAAATAACGAATTACTGTCATTTATAGTTATCATTTCAGGTTTCTATAAACTGCATTTATATAATTTTTCTCGCAGTGGTAACACTGTGCCTCTCAGATGAATATAAGTAAATTATTCATGGAGTATTAATTTTGTTTGCATGCTTGCATTGCAGTAAGGGTAACCTTTTAAATTTTTAATTGGTAATTGTTCACCCCCTGCCACATACCATAGTGGTGGCTTGCATGGTGTTATGAGATGCAGATAGATGTAAGTAATTCAGAAGGGTATCGTAGAAAATGTTATGATGAGTAATAGGATTTGGGGGGGGGGAATTACTAATACCCAAGTAATCGACACCTAATCGTAGAGAGATTAATGTTTTGCGTTTGGGGTGCCACAACTCAGGTTCGAATCTTGATCACTACAGTCTTTTAGGTGTTGAAATGCTAAGAGGTGAATGTTTTTTTTAGTAATGTAGGGTTTTTTTCTGCTAAGTATAGCGCAGACTAATTGAACTTCTCAATTTGCCCAATTGCTATAATACAAGTTCCAAATTTTGTATTTATTTATTCCTAACTTTTATAATTGCAGAGAATATAAATGAATCTCGGGGCATGTTGAAGTTAAAAGCTCGATACCATTATATTATTAATTTTCATTAAATCATAACCTCCTTATTATGGATATCAGAAGAGTAAAATTCATTCTTTTCGGCGTTTTTTGTTCAGGACTAAATGGTAAGATTTAGAGAAGCTATTCCGCAGAATTACAACAATACAAATTATTACTATTTCATTTTACTGCATTAGCATTCTACCATCTGAATCCCAAAACAATCAAATTCAACGGAAAAAAAGACCATGTTGTAGAAGGACAAGAGGCCAATAGGATCCCATCGGATATTTTGTAGTAAAAATTACCGAATTCATTACACGGTAGGAGAAATTCCCTCTTGGTTACTTCTAGCAGATTTTTGGAATTTGATAATAGAACTCCATTGCGAAAGTTTTTATCCAAGTTTGAATTCTATGTTCTCCTTACTTTGCTTACTTCGTCATAGCTTTCTCGGTGCCTCTATGCTGAGAGTATTGGAAAGAAATATGATCAACTATTTGTTTACTCAGGCCTCCTATCATGGAATGGCAACACTGTGGGAACAATTTAGCACCAGATTCCCATCTCAATGATGCTATATTGACTGCAAACGCTAAGCAAACCAATGTAGAATGGGGAAACAGATGCCTGGAAACAGTCTGCAAACATTGTTTTACTTCCGCGCTTCCCAAATCAACCGAGCTATTTGGAATGTTTGGATCACCCGCCCTCTATTTGCAATCATTGAGTCCTATGGTAACCGTAACTAAGCAAATCTCAAGTCTGTTTCGCAGTTACAAGTTCCCTTTGACAGGTAATAATTGTACAAGAATAGCAGTGTGAGGGGAAAGAATGAATGTAGAAGGGTAACTCAGCGTTGGCATTTAATGCTCTTTGAGAATTCTACATCTACATCTACATAATACCCTGCAAGCCACAATAAAGGTGTGTGGCAGAGGGTGAATTTTCACCAAACATGCTGTTCGCACGTAAGCGCATTGCGTGTCTTCTTTGTTTGGGTTCCCTTTCCCAACTTCCCTTGCCTTCCCTTTGGCGCTGGTGAGGTGAGTTCGTGAGAAGGAGGAGGGGGAGAAAAACCCGGCGCATGAGGAGTCGTCTTCCTACGCTGGTCGACGAAACACAGTGCCTCGATCAAGAGAGGCTTTTGAGAGTTTTTCGTCTCCTACACCATTCGGAGCTGCCGTATTTCATCCTCCGGTAAGCGCCTATCCTCATTTTCCCTTCCCATCTCCCATTCATGACTTTCTTTCTTTATCCCATTTTATTTTATTGAACCTCTTTCTGTTGCGTTTGTCGCACGTCACGGTCCAACGGACCACGTGTGCCTACACATGCACTACATATCATGCAAAAAAAGGATTAGCATTAATATACTAGTCTAAACTTCACTATTTAAAGAAGATAAACATAGCAAAGTAGTCATGCAAAAAACATGCTTTTATTTGGGTTACCTTCAAGTCCTTACACCCACATGCAGCTACCTATGCTATACATTGATTCACTCTTATTGGACATATTTACTGCCATTCATATCCCTAATTTTACGAGGAAAAAAGGACATTTTGAATCTGTCAGTTCGGCAATCTATTTCTCTGGCAATCTGGTCCAGTCTACCAGTGTAAGTTGGGGTTCGTAAAATATTTTGAACGTCATCATTGAAAATATTATTTTGGAATTTATTTCGGAGATTAAGTCTAAATTTCAACCTTCGATCTGAATATGATTCCCATTTTATTCATTTAATATTCTGGTTACGCGAATATAGTTATCGTACCGTCCCTTTACAAATCTTGCCGATATTCGCTGCACATGTTCAAGTTCATTATTTAGACCGATTTCGCAGGGATCCCATGCACTGGCAGCATATTCCAAATGAGGTCTAACAAGGAAAAATAGCTGATTTCTCGTACATGATCGTCACATTTAACACCAGAGTAGTTTATCCATTACTCTTTTGATGAAAATGATTTGCGCCTAGCGGAATAAGAACTAACGTCCCACCCGACGGATGGGGTATTGAACCTAGGATATTTTCCACAAGGCACGCAAGTCCATTCAAATTTAATTTCTGCTGAGATTCGAACCCCGTCCAAGAGTGTAGGTAATCAGTAAGTAACCTTGCTACCAGTTCACACACTAAAGCAAAGCTCTGACGTGGTCTTTATATTGGGTTCCCTCAGAGCTTCAGGAGGAATAATTATTAGTTTTTTCAGAAGTCCAACCTTTTAAGCTGTATCGCACCGTCCAACCTCATTAATTTAAACACTAATTCTTAGATGATAATAAGACAATAGAGTGATGGAATTTCTTTAGATGAGGACTACTTGTGAGGATAATTGTGCCTTCTATTTTTGAATAGCTGTTCAGCGAAATAGCGAAGATAACTTGGTTCAGCAAAATCTAGAAGAAGGATATCATACTAAAACACTCAAAAGGTAGCCTCACTCCACAAAACTGTTTTTATTGCAACGTACAACGCGTTTCAGCTGAAGGCCATCATCATGTACCGTATGATGGCTTAAAACTTGTATGCCCTGTTTCGTCTAAAATGTTTCAGTAATCGCGGTATATGAAATGCATTTCAGCTGTTACGTCATTGTCAAATACCCTACAATACCTTAAAATGCGAAGGACCAACATAGTATAAATATTTTTATTGCAACGTACATCGCATTTCAACTTTTAAGCCACCGTCAGATACCATATGATGGCTAAACATTTGTATGCCCTATTTTGACTAAATTTTTTATTGCAACGTACGTCGCGTTTCAACTGTTATCCACCATACACCCCGTTTACACTACTAGCTTTTTACGATAGTAAGGCTTACCATGTTTGAAAATTCGCCTTGTGAACGCAAGTTGCCGCTAACCCTGGTAAACTTTTCTACCACGACTGAGTTGCTATGGTTGGCGCTAGTTACTGGTATTTTAAGGGCGTGTGAACGCAAGTTAACAAAAAGTAGGGTTGTTTTGAAAATGGAAGTGGAAATGAATGTAAGAGTGTTTGAAGACGAAGAGACCGGATCGCACTATATGGATCGGATATGATTCTTAATTGCAACGATATTTATTTAATCACACTGCAATATATTTTAGTAATTGTACGACCACGTTCCTCTGATTCGGTTGTTCAATAATGTTATTGAGTAGTTTTTTTACCCCTGAATCCTGAGTACGTACGCTTATATATTTATTTTATGTGTTTACCTTGCCGTGCAGAAAATATATATGCAGAAATTCAATAACTAAGAAGTTGCAAACATTTGCAGGAAATTTGACTCGTGATATTATTTACGTATTCGCTCCTTAGGCGTTAAAAGTGTTTTCAGTATCATGCCCTTAAATAGCTCCATTCACAAACAGCAGAATAGGGTAAACTTGGGATACCGGATTGAAAAATACTGAATTTCGATAAGAGCAAGAAATTCATTCTGTATACTTATATGTATTCTATTTGGATGCATGAACTTGTCTACGATATGGTTTAAGCGACAACTAAGCGATAACATGAGCGATAACTTATTGAGAAGTGAACAATTAAAGAGGTAAAGGTTGAATGTCTTAAATATCTGGAAATTAAAGTCACGGAGTTCATCGTTGTACAAAATTTACATACTTCTTAACGTATTACTTTAGAGCGATTCAAAACAAATGGCTATTGCATAAAATTTTATATTTAAAGTTGAAGTTCAGCAAAGTGATTAACACGTAATCCATTGAGTATCTCGGAGATACGACCCACTGTCAATCATGAGGAAGTATTTTAAGAAGAATTTTGTTGATTGATTTATCTAAAGGGATCTAGGAAGCTGTATTGATGACGTTCGATAAAATAACTACATCTAATTTGCACATAAGTTAAAATACGCTGCCAATTTTTGGAGTCCTTGCAAGAATAATTCCTTTCGCTACCCGACCTTCATTGTAATATTGACTTAATTTTACTCTCCAATAGATGTCACTATAGTCTTAACGACGGTTCTTGGTAGGCCGTGTTCAAGTTCAAAAATCGTTTATTTTCCCCAATAACAAGAATAAAATATACATTACAATAACAAACAATAGTCATTTAACAATTGGGGAGCCCTGTTTTAAGATTAACATATTCTCCTCAGGGTTTGGAGTTATAGTTCAATGGTCGTAATTCTTCAACTTTTTTTCATAGTTATGATTCACATTTGGATACGGGAGTGCCCTAAGGTCCGGAATTTGCCCAAGGTGCAGGGAAACCCGTAAAAACCTGCACGTACCGTCGTTACAATAATAATAAAATATATAAGTTAGTTTTAGCCACCATATTAACCATCATTCTACCCTAGTAACGTAAACAGGGCAATAGGGTACCTATAATGAAGGCTTAACAGCTGAAATGCGTTGTACGTCACAATTTATTTTACTTTGTGGAAGAATACTATTTCTTTTATTGTTTAGGTAGCAAAAGAGCCTGTAATTTCGTGACTAACATAATATTTGAGCTCAGAAATTACACGTATGGAGTTATTTCACCCTTGTGGAGGCTCAATCATTCGTCGGATATTGATTCACAACCTAATTCTAATAAGCAGCAAAATATGTCATAATGATCAGTGCTTCCTTCAATAGGCACAACAGCAGCTTGGGTTACCAGATGCACGAAATCAGGTGAGAGGACACTGGGGGTGGGAGGGGGGTAAAATGCCAGTCAAAGCCGCGGGCAAATGAAGTCGGACACGTGCAAACAGGGGAACGCCTATAATTTTTATCATAGTGAGTGAAAAAGTTCAAATTGGAAGGAGATCGGCAAAAAATGACCTCTGAAAGGCCACACTAATCCAGGAAACAACTACATCTACACGATACCCTGCAAGCCACCGTGAGGGTGTGTGGCAGGGGGTGAAGATCACCAAGCATGCACTACTAACATGCAAACTAGCAACTATAGTGTCTTATGCAACTAGATTGTTAGTATCTATAGTATTTGAGGGGTTAATACATGCATCATGCACTACAGAATACTCTAAAATATTTCCCCTACCAATCCCTTTGCTATGCTGCCTATTCTGTTCTCTTATAGCACGGGGGAAAATGCCATTTTGAATCTATCGGTACGACAATCTATCTCTCTAATCTTATTTGTCTGGTCGAATCTAGCATAATACGCTGGTTTTCTTAATATGTGCCTAACATCTCCAGTAAAGCTATCCGATTGAAATTCCTCTGATAGATTTAATCTGTATTTTAACCTACGTTCTGATAATGATTTCCACCCTAATTCTTTTAGTAATTCTGAAACGCTACTCAAACTATCGTAACACATTTAGGAAAGAGGAAAATATGATTATATTTACTACAAATTTCATCGTCCTTAGTCCCCAATCCTCAGATTGGTTTGATGCAGCTCTCCACTGAGTTCTTCTATCGGCTAATCTCTTCATATATATGTATTTCTTCTCTTTCACATCCATCACTCGTTCCATATATCTCACACGAGGCATTCCTTTGCCCTCCTTCCCATCCACTTGTCCTTCAACGATTGTCTTTATCAGGCCATCGTGTCTTAAGATATGGCCGATTGAGTTGTCCCTTCTTCTTTTTATAGTTGTCAGCAGACTTCTCTTTTCTCCCACTCTCCTTAGGATTTCCTCGTTACTTATTCGATTGATCCATTTTATCTTCACCATTCTTCTGTTGCACCACATTTCGAATGCTTCCACCCTTTTCTTTTCTGCTGCTGTCACCGTCCATGCATATCGTCACTCATGCGCTACCGTCATCGTCCATCGTCACTACAAATATACCTCTTACAAAGCACAATACCGAATAGTAATACGCTGTTAAAAAATTGTTGCAAACAAAATTTCACCGCGGTATGAGGATACATTTTGGGGAATATCTTTCATTAAAATAAATGTTGGGCATTGTCATCCATCTGTATAGGAATCAAAATCCTTGTCGTGCGTCCTTAAAAAGGGGACACGTCCTTGCGAAAAAAACGGCCGTCTGGGAAACCCTACAGTCTTCACCCAAACTTAAATTTTTTTCCTATTTTTCGACCAACAAAGAGATGCTGCGTTTCCATGGCAACGCTCTGACACGTGCGCAATGGCGTAGTCGTGACTTCATCTCTCTTCCGAGACAACGAGGAGGACGTGACTTCATCGAGACGCGACCGCTTGCGGCGTTGCCACATCGAGCTTAATTAAAAAGGGAATGCTCTTCCGGGGAAACAATTCGCTCGCTACATAAATTTCAGGGCAGAGGACACCCGCGGTTCTTCTGTTTCCCCTTTTGGAGTCGTTCGGAAACTCTTTTCATTTCTCGACAGACTTTCTTGTCTTCTCACAAGAAACAGTAGCTGCCTCTGCCTTGCGAAACTCCTTCATGTTTATACTTGTCACAATAAATACTCTGCGATTCTACAGATACACGTCTGAATGGCAGATGATCTTTCTTGGGGTAAACACATACTTAAAATAATGGGTCAAGCTAATCGTAAACTGGGTTTTATCAAAACAGTACTGGGAAAATGTGACATTCATGTACGAGAAATTAGCTATTTTTTCCTTGTCAAACCTCATTTGGAGTACGTTGCCAGTACATCTTGCCAATGGTGCAGTAGTGTATAAGGAAATTAGAAATGAAAAAGACAGTCAGTCTTTAGCTAAGGATTTAGATGAGATTTATGATTGCAGTGTTGGTTATTATGTTTGCGTATTATGCTAGGTTTGATCAGATTATCAAGATTAGAGCGATAGATTGTCGCACCGATAGATTTAAAATGTCATTTTTCCCGCGTTCCATAAGAGAGAACTATAGGCAGCGTAGCAAAGGGATAGGTAGGTGAAATATACATTAGTTTGTAGTGAATGATGCATGTAATAGCAACCAATAATTCCTTACTTATTATGTGGATACTAACCATCTAGCTGCATGTGACCCTATTACCTATCATGTCTCCATTAAATATCTTAGTTGCACGTCAATAGTGCATATTTGATGATCTTCACCTCCTGCCACACACCCTCATGGTGGCTCGCAGGGTATTACGTAGATATAGATGTATATGGGATCCTTATGAAATATAAATTGAATAGAATCAGGCGATACTTTGTGAAAAAAGTGACATCGTATAAGAAAAACTTGACGATGTATTTTTTCACACTTTTTATTGAGTAAAACCCTACCGGTTTCGACACTCTCGTATCATTGTCAGAGTACCCTTGACAATGATACGTGAGTGACGAAAACGGTAGAATTGTACTCAATAAAAAGTGTGAAAAAATACATCGTCACGTTTATCTTGCACCTTATGAAATAGGCTTAAATAACGAACTGGAGCGTGTACAGCGAAGATCGGTAATATTTTTAAAGGGACGGTACGATAACTACACTCGCGTAACCAGGTGAGGAATCACGAATGTATCTTTCCCGTTATCGCAATCTTTATCGTTAACGCTTTCCCCTAGAGTAGCGCAGGGTTAACAATAACCGTCTATAAAATTCGCTTCACTGATTGTGATAAGCGATTTGAAGGGATGTGCGAAAAATGAAGAACGGAGATCGCGTTCTCTCTGACATAAGTTAAATAAAAAAATAACGATAACGCTAGCGCACGCCTTATGAAGATCTATGATCGAAGCCCAGTTCTCTTGGATTAACTAAAATAGGAATCAATACGAGACCGTTGGTTGAAATTTAGTCTTCATCTCTTAGCTAAATTCCAAGACAGTATTTTCACTGTCGTTGATGATATCACATAAAGTTGACGGCATAAATACGATTATATCAATGAATAGCATAGGTAGTTGCATATTGGTATAAGGACTTTACGGTAACCCAACTATTAACATGTTTTTGCATTCTTGCTTTTTTCATATTTTTAATTTGTAAAAGTTTAATTTAAAGTATGTTACTAATCCTTTTTATGCGTGATATGTATTGCATATTTGGTGTGAATTTACTCCCTACTACACACCTTTATCGTGGATTGCAGGGGGTTATGTAGATGTAGATGAGTGTAATTCAAGATCAGTGACTTACTAACCCGTGCAAGGGAGTTTATCCCTTGTGGCGTTCCTAAAGGATACGTATAGATGTAAATTGCGAATCAACGGATAGATTTCGGTAGAACTCACTACCGAATTCTACGAATTTCACTTGAATCACTAGAATCTTATATGATTCCCTCTATGATATTATACGATTAGTCATTTGATAGTTTCCATTGTTAGGTTTCATTGCGTTCTTTAGTGCATGATAGTACACTATATTGTGAACCGACGGGTTAAACGCCACGGGTTGGCAGCACCCGCGATGAGTAACAATAGGTTATCAGTCACACACCGGGAGTTTGGCATTACGCCCGGCGGAAAACAATAGGTGAGAAGGCGAAGGTAAGGAGGAGGCAATAATAAGATAAACAGCGTCACTAGTTACGCGGCCACGAGAAAGGCAAGTCAGAGTGAGAAAGACGCGAGGAAAACGTGAGAAAAAGGACGCGGAGAGGATCGAAAAAGGTGTACGCGTCAGTAGAGCAGGCCCGGAGACCCGTGAAAAGGGACATATCGGCAGGAGAGCAGATTACACAGCGGACGTCAGAGAAAGGAGCGAGAGCGGAGGAGAGAGCAGGAACGAAGGGTCACCGTGAGGAAACCCTACGGGAAGGCGCACGCCAAACCAACGTCGCGATCCAGCGGTTCACCGAAACCAGTAGCCACGATAAGTGGAAAATCTATGAACATTGAAATGATTATTTAAAGAAACAGCCCACTGCAAATTTACATATAAAGATTTCATTAAGATTATTAATTAGAATAAACATTGCTATGAATTTGTAAATTGGGCCCAATCAAAACTAAAATAAATTGAATACAGAGATATTTGTGCATGAAATATAAATGTTTTCTTTGTTTAATTTCCTTAATTGAACAGTGCATTGAGGGTATTGATATGTATGCATATGTGCGTGTAATATATGTACCTGCGTAAGAGTGTGTGTGGAAGAAAACAAATGAGCTAGCCGGAAGACAGGTAAAAGGTAAGGTGAACAAAAGCGAAAGAGGGTGAGGGGTACAATATTGATGTAGTGCATGATTGGTGAAAACACTCCCCGCCGCATCCCTTAGAGGTGACTCATAGGGTAATAAGTAGATCTAGATGAATTGCCAACGGTATTTTCCTGGGCTAATTTTTGAGTTCTTCTTGAAATGGGTCACGAAAATTTAAACATGATGGAAGGCATAATTCATTGTATCCAATCCAACTTTGTGCAACTGATTCATTATGCAAATAAAATCTAACTTAGATTTTGCTGCATAAAATTCTATGTATGAACCAGATATCATCGGGGAGTGATATAATCAGGTTATTTAGATGTAAAACCCGAGTCTTGTGTGAAATTTTAATAAGAAAAATCGAAGTTGCATTTCATTTCTGCAATGAGGCGAGGCAACTGGTCTGTCTTACTGTTTCTTGTTAGAATATTACCTTTAGCGTACGCAGGATTTCCCTCTGGGGGGCTTCATCAATATTTATGTGAATCATCATAAAATTATATACTTATATATTTATATATATTATTTATTTTATTTTATTATTTATTCATTATTTATTTTATTCTTATTTTATTATTTATTTATTATTTATTTTATTATTTAATTATTATTATTATTTACTAAAACAATATTTATATTAGGCAACATTCTATTTTCGTGAAGAAAATTCAACTAAATTTTTCAGCCCAATAAGCATAATTCTAAACGCTAGTGCAAAATATAAACCGTATCCGAAAACCAAGAATGCTTCGGCGAAGTGTTCTTGCTGATGACGTATTGCTAACGTACAATGAAGCATACTGGGGAAAGAATACTTTATCTTCGGACGGTCAGCGGTAAGAAGTAAGCGGCGTTAAGCAGTAGTGGCAACAAAAAAAATTACTAGGCATTGTGAAACACGATAGAGGGCAACATTTATCAAATGTTTAGATTGGAAGACAAAGAGCTATTATATGCATATTAATATTATTATTTATATGTATGTACATTGATATCTATTCAAATGCAATGTTTTAAGTTAAACAATAATGTAAAAATAATAATTTAAAAGTAGCCAACGGCTCCGCCATCTTTTGTTATTCTCATCAACGATGCTTCGAAGCCTACATGGAAGCGTTCTTCTGTGCTTCGGCTTCGTTGTATACTTTTCCCAGAATACTTCGCGTTCGGACATGCTTAAGGTCTTTCCGACGATAACCCCCCTCCACTTGGAAGCAAGCATTGTAGTACGCTTAGCGCTAGACGCACACGTTTTGTACAAGGTTAAAGTAAATTACGGGAATGTTTTTTGGGGGTTTAAACCCTAAACCACCCCTCTCCTCCTCCCGTTTGTACGCCACTGAATGTAACCACATGCTCAATCGTCAAATTTCCCGCGGAAGTTTTCAAGCTCACAGTTCACATACGTATTTGCTACGAGGAGCAGTGTACCTACGCCTGCTAGGCCTTGATCGCAGTTCATGTTTAAATCCACCTCCTCTTATCCCCGCAATCCCTCCCAAAAAGGCATCACTTCCCTTTCCTGGCCTCCCCACACTTTAACCAAAACCCTTACTTTTTCCTCCTCTTTGAAGGGCTGAGATGTTCCGTGGTTCCTCGCTCCCCAGCGACGGAATACAAATCCTCGTATATTCCGCGGAGATCGGGAAGACTAAGAGAACCGCCGGAGCTCCCAAAGGGACAGGGCAGCCAACCGCCCCGCGTTCCTTCAAACTCTCACGACTCCTTCACGGAAAAAAAAGAGCCTCGGCTTTTTCAACCTTGTTTTGTTTTTTTTTCTTCCCCTTTTTTTTGGCGAGGAGGGGAGGGAGAAATAGAAATGAGAGGAACGGAGAAGGAATCCTCCTTCTTCCCCAGTCAGCGAGGGTAAGGTTTTGGGGGAAAGCGAGGGAAGGAGGGGTGACGGTGGGGAAGGGTGTAAGGAGACTTTCTTATCGATCAATGGGTGCGACTGTGGTAGAGGGGATAGCATTGGGTGTCTGACGGAGAGGAAAGAGGAAAAATTCTTCGCCACTACACGAATACGTTCGCGCCCGTGTAAACGATTTACAACTCCATGGGTGTAGTATTGATTTCTTATCCGTCATTAATGAAGGGGACCGACAGCGATTAAGGAGAGGTTAGTAGTTGTAATGAAGTGAGAATTTACATCTACATCTCCAATACAATACCCTGTAAGCCCCCGCAAGGGTGTGGGGGTAGGGGGTGAATCAATAACAGACATGCATTTCAATTATGAATACATATCTAATGCCTAAAGTCTAATCAACAAAATTATCTATTCTTCTCTAAGTCAAATATTTTGAAATGGATCAAATTCACGGTATAGTTGTCTTAACTCGCTCTACTGCTTTGCTCTTTTTATCTTCTTTAAAAAAATGTAGTTTAGACTTGTAGTATATTATTACTAATCCTTTTTTATGCATGAAATGCAATGTACGTTTGGTGTGAGTTCACCCTCTGCCACACACCTATATGGCATTTGCAGGGTATTATGTAGATGTACTGCTATAATGAAGAGCCATCAGACATATAAAAATGTTTGACATCAGCAATGCCAGCACATAGGTAGTAATGCATAAGTATAGTTAATGAACAGGTTAAATTTAGTGGCATAAATGTATGCAAAGCACAGGATAAATATTACCCCCCGTACTATAAGAGAACAGAATAGGCAGCATAGCAAAGGAATAGGTAGGTAAAATATTTTAGAGTAGTCTGTAGTGTATGATGCATGAATTAACCCCTTTAATACTATAGATACTAACAATCTAGTTGCGTGAGACACTATAGTTGCTTGATTGCATGTTAGTAGTGCATGCTTGGTGATCTTCACCCCCAGCCACACATCCTCGCGGTGGCTTACAGGGTATCGTGTAGATGTAGATGAATATCAATTTTCAATTTCTCCCTCTGATAGTTTTTATCGTAGATGACTGTCATAGATACGTCCAAGAGCAGAGCTTCACATCATATTTCAATATACAAGGGGTTTTTTAATGAAAAAGAACGTAGCGTCGCACAGTGGGCTGAAATCGAAAATTACTGTACAAAATTCCAAAATGACTTTTTTGGAGATAGAATCATGAATTTTGGCACAAATACTCACAATTAATTGGCAATCAAGGAATGATATGTTATTGGCCATGTTTTGTCACCATTACCGAGATACCTACAGGGGATCAAACAGAACCAAAACTACAAAATTACACCTGACTTTAGTCCTATACGAAAATCTTCCTATTTTAAGTTGAGGGTGACACTGTGGGAGGAATTCGATCGGATAAAAAACAATTAGGTCCAATAAACCACTCTTTTACCAACTGCCCTTAACTTTGGGAGTATTTTCCTAAATTTAGGTGATGTTACGCAACAAAATGGTGGACGCTATTTTCACGCTAAATTTCATATTAGGTAGTAAATATCTAGTGTTTTACGAAAGTGTATGTCAAGCGACTCATATTAAATCAATTGTTGAAGCTTTCTAAATGTAGATCTGAGATAAAATTTAAAATTCGTTTGCGACGATTTGTTTTTTCGTACGCGCGTCCGGAGCCGGAGACCCGCGCCGGGAGCTGGAAATGCCGTGACCCGAGTAAGTTTTTTCAAGCAATAAGGAACACAGCGCTTCCAATTCGTCTTTTTTAATATATGTGCATTGCTATCAATCTCCACAGGCTCTATGCGTATAAAATCGCTTATATATGCTCAGGGGAAGGAAATCAATTATCGAAAATAGCTGATAGTTGAGGCACATCCAAATAAATCCTGTTCGTAAAAACTCTTAACTTATATTATTTTTACACACTTCATAGGTGTAATGTTTGATTGAGAAAATTGTGGTGTACGTAAAGCTAAGTAAAATATCCTTTGCACTTATTTTATGTTCGGGCTACATCCTTGCCCTGTACAGCCTTTGTGAAACCCAACTTGCTCTCTTTTCCCACTATATTTTAGTTTCTGGCGAAAATAATATTCCAGTGGATGCTATATTTCTCGACTTCAAGAAGGCTTTTGACAAGGTTTCTCACAGCAAACTAATTTTGAACTTAAAATCTTATGGGTTAGACAGTAACATTATATCATGGATTAATGATTTTCTGCTTGATCGGGTTCAAAGGGTTGTTTTGGACGGTGTTTCCTCACCGGCAATTAAAGTCACTTCGGGTGTCCCACAAGGTAGTGTGATAGGTCCACTCCTATTCCTTTTGTATATTAATGATATCCAAAAGGTGGTAAAAAGTAAGCTTCGTCTATTTGCCGATGACGCAGTAGTGTACAGGGAAATTCTATGCCCGAACGATAAAGAATATTTAATTCTTGACCTACAAGCAATTGAAACTTGCTGTGATACATGGCAGTTAGAATTAAACTTTAAGAAATGTCTTGTAATGAATTTTTGGAAAAAGAATAGCTCTCCTCCTACCACTTACAAAATAAATAATAATGAATTAACAAACGTGGAATCCATTAAATATCTTGGAATAAGACTGACACATGACCTTTCCTGGGGTAAACACATTCGTGAAATAATGGGTCAAGCGAATAGCAAACTGGGTTTCATTAAAAGAGTATTGGGTAAATGTGACGATCATGTACGAGAAATCAGCTACTTTTCCCTTGTTAGACCTCATTTGGAATATGCTGCCAGTGTATGGGATCCCTACGAAATCGGTCTAAGTAATGAACTTGAACGTGTGCAGCGAAGATCGGCTAGATTTGTAAAGGGACGATACGATAATTATATTAGCGTAACCAGTCTATTAAATGAATTGAAATGGGAATCATTGTCAGATCGCAGGTTGAAATTTAGACTTAATCTCATAAACAAATTCCAAGGCAATATTTTCAGTGATGATGTTAAAAATATTTTACGAACCCCAACTTACTATGGCAGACTGGACCATAATCATAAAGTTAGAGAAATTGATTGCCGAACTGACCGATTCAAAATGTCCTTTGTCCCTCGCACAATAAGAGATACGAATAACGGTAAATATGTCCTATCGGAGAGTAGCAATGAATAGCATTGGTAGCTGCATGTTGGTATGAGTACTTAAAGCTAACCCTACTAACCGAATGTTTTTGCATGTTTTCTTTGCAATTTCTATCTTTTTTAAATAGTGTAGTTCTGACTACTATATTAATACTATTCCTTTTTTATGCATGATATGTAGTGCATGTTTGGTGAGCAATCACCCCCTGCCACACACCCTTGTGGTGGCTTGCAGGGTATTATGTAGATGTAGATGTAGATGTACAGCGCGGCGCGGGGAATTATAGCCACCCGATACTGCCGCCGAACCCAGGGTTTTTCCCTACCTTAGCGAAACTGCTTTGCTCTCCGCCTCTAACAAAGCCCACTTTGAAAGTTACGACGCGTCGTAACAATCAAACCGGTCGAAATTTGAATAGGTATGCCGGTTTGGGATAAGGTCATGAGACATCTAGGGACGCGAATGTAGTGTCCGGCATGGTTGTGCGCTTACATGACGCAGGAGAGAAGCAGGCATCTGTGTATTCTGTCCGATTGCGCTTTAACTCGGGGAACGAACTGAAGGATACAGTGGAGGACTGTCCCCTGCCGCAGCCACAGGAATTCTGGGAACAGGGAATCCTTCGGCTCGTGAAACAGTGGGATAGTTGTGCTCAGGCCTCTGGTAATTACTTATGAATAAAGACCGTATGTATATAATAAAGAAAAGTATACCCACAGTGTCATTTCGTACCTTTTCAATTTGGACACCCTAATAATTGCACAAATTACACATAAAAAGTCATAAAATAGATTGGTCAAAATTTGCAGAAATGGGTATAAAAAGTGTTTTTTGATCGTTTGTGCATGCCTGCGAGAAACAACAGTCGTGTGACGCATTTTTGTTGCATGTTTCAATATTTCTCTTCACGTCGGTTGTAAGGTGAAATACTTGGTGTGATTCCGCGCATGAAATTCACGGTATCTATTATTAGGAAGTAAATATCAGTCAGGAAGTAAACATCAGTGCAGTTTGGTAATACCTCAATCCCTGCCACACACCCTCAAAGTTGGACTGCAGAGTACTGAGTACACGGCCCATTTTACGAGACTCCATTTTTCGTCAAAGTCGTTGGGATAAAACTTTCTCCCGGGCGTGACGGCTTGCTTGCCGCCTCACCCCATCACACTCTTGGGCTCTTCAAGCCCCCCACCTCCACTACGTCACCGAAAGGCAAAAGACCGGCTTTTTATCTCTCACCCTAGGGACGTAGAGGGTTCCCCACATCCATTCCCCGCTCCCTTTCTTCTTCGCATTTTTCTGGGACAATGGAGGATTGATTGGGCGCATGAGGGAGTCGCAGGGAGGCGGGGGTTAGGTTGGGGTACGAGACATATGAATGGTCCCGGCAGTTTTGCCAAAGGGTTTACGGGTCCTCTCGGGATAGAAAGAGGAAAGGAGAGGAGTTCTCTTCACCGTGTGAGCATGAGTAAGCGTCAAAAATCTTGCCAAAGGCTTTTGCGGAACGGTGTACATGAAGCATCTGGGTTTGCTGAATTCAGGCAGCCAAAGGACTCAGCTACAACAGGGAAGGGAGCTATACGATCTCAAATTCCTGAAATGCCTCCTCCTGAAATCAGGCAATCAGGACACACCTATTCAAACGTGTTCCATATAAGGTGGCCACAATCTAGAAAATTCAGACCTGATAATATTTGCTGCAACATGGATGAAAGTTTCGTAGCGGAATATGCAAATCCGCGGAGGACAATCCGTCATTTTTGTAAAATTTTCGTATCACGTGAGTTTTTTCCAGCCAAACTCACATTATAAATCAGTAATTTGTATACCGGTTAAAGATGGTATTGTATTTTTTTTCATTCTCATTGAACCTGAAAACGTTTAATATGAATGCTGAAAAGGGAAATTATTATTTAGATTGCAATGCAGTAGTTAAAAAATGTGTGATTCTTAACGCAAAACAAATGATTTGGTGTAGAGATGTAAACGGCGTAAGTTATCGTGGACAAGGTAGTATTTAGTACCTATGTATTCAACGCATCGAGAAAAGTAATTCTTCTTTTATTTATATAAGACAGTTATGCCCGTGTTTCAATATGTTTACAATATTATGTGATTTACAGCCAAATTCTGCTCACAATGCTGGTACAATGCTAAGGTATCAATCCTTCGCTAAACACTACCCAAAACCCGAACTTTATCATCCGCGGTTCCTATGTGAGAAGAGTAAGAAAGCAGTTGACGTACATCTATATCAACATCACGATCTTTTATTCCGCGAATGTTGATTGCAAAAATAATAAGAGAGATAAAACTGAATTTACTGGGGAAATGATTAGGTTAGGTAACCTAGATTTTAGGTCTTTTTACGGGTCCACATGTACCTCCAAATTTACAGCCAATGTGTGTTGTTTGATTCTGACATCTCCTTTCCTGCTGGGCAATCTGTACTTGAAATGTTCAGTTTTAAACCCTCATAACGTTTAGCAATCTTAAATCTAGGACTATTGCTTCAGTTAGAGTTTGTAAGTAATAGGTATTTGGAAAAAATATTCTCCACCTGCCATACACCTCGAATAGGTTGAATTACGAGATACTTTGTTCATGCCAGCATAAAACTGACGCAGTTTTTGCTTTGATGATTCATTAAAATTAACATATATAGCTCTTTTTCCTAAATCCTTTTATCTTACATTGCGTTGCTTGCACGGAACATGCATGTCAATGGTGCATGTTTTGTATTCTTCACCCCCTGCCACACACCCATAAAATTTTAGAGTATATATTAGCTACATTAATAATGGGACACCTATAGCCTATAATATATATAATGGGACCTCGATAGCCAGGAATGTTTGATAACAAACCAGCATGGGCTCAGAAAGGGACGGTCTTGCTAAACTCAATTAGGTTCTTTTTGCTCGTGATATTTTAGTTTCCGGAGAAGGTAACGTACAGGTAGACGCAGCGTGTCTTGACTTTAGAAAAGAGTTCGACAAGGTTCCCCACTGTAAATTAATCGCGAAGTTAGCATCATACGGGACAGACATTAATATAGTATGATGGATAGGAGACTTCTTACATGAACGCGTTCAAAGGGTGGTATTAGATGGTGTCAGCTCAGACAAAGTAAATCGGGTGTTCCCCAGGGAAGCGTGATGGGCCCATTTTTATTTCTCCTCTACGTAAATGACTTGAATACAGTAGTTAAAAATAGCAAGCTCCGCCTTTTTGCAGATGATGCAGTAGTGTACAAGGAAATTAGAAATGAAGAGGACAGTCAGTCGTTAGCTAAGGATTTAAATGCGATCGATGATTGGCGTGATAGTTGGAAGCTAGAATTAAATTTGAAGAAATACGCCGTAATGAACTTTTGGAAAAAGAATACCTTTCCCCGGAATAATTATTGCAACAAAGAAAGGAAAATATCTAACGTAGAATCTATTAAATACTTAGGCGTCGCCATCACTGATGGTATGTCATGGGGGAAACACATCATGGAAATAACTAGTGTAGCAAACCGTAGATTAGGATCCGTAAAAAGGGTTTTAGGCAAATGCGATGAGAGAGTACGAGAAATAAGCTATTTTACACTTGTCAGGCCTCATTTATACTATGCCGCTAGTATATCCGGATCCGTACGAGGAAGGTATGATGAAATAATTAGAGCGTGTGCAAAAGAGATCCGCTAGATTTGTCAGAGGCCGCTATGATAATTGTATAAGTGTTACGAGTTTAATAGGAGAACTAGGATGGGAATTACTATCAGAAAGCAGGTTAAATTTTAGGTTAAACCTTTTAATTAAATTCGATACCGATTTGTTCACAGATGATGTTAGATATATATTAAGAACCCCTACGAACTATGCTAGGTTTGATCGGATTAACAAGATTATGGAGATAGATTGTCGTACCGATAGATTTAAAATGTCATTTTTCCTGCGTACCATAAGAGAGCACAATAGGCAGCGTAGCAAAGGGATAGATAGGTGAAATATGGTTAGAGTAGTCTTTAGTGCATGATGCATGTAATAACAATCAATAATCCCTTTCTTATTTCGTAGATATTATCCATCTAACTGTATGTGACGCTATTATTTAGCATGTCTCCATTAAATATTCTAATTGCATGTCAATAGTGCATGTTTGGTGATCTTACCCCCTGCCACACACCCTCGTAATGGTTCGCAGGGTATCCTACATCTACATCTACAAAATACCCTACAAGCCACCATAAAGGTGTGTGGCAGGGGGTGAACTCTCAACAAACATGCAATACATATCATGCAAAAAAAGAATTAGACCTTGTATAGGTAGGTACTGTTCAAAACTACGCTATTTAAAAAAAGATAAAAATAGCAAAGCATACATGCAAAAACATGCTGTTAGTTGGGTTAGCTTTAAGTCCTTACACCAACATGCAGCTACCAATGTTATCCATTGCTACACTCGTACTGGATATTTTTACCGTAATTCATATCCCTAATAGTACGAGGAAAAAATGACATTTTAAATCTGTCAGTTCGGCAATCAATTTCTCTAATTTTGTGATTATGGTCCAGTCTACCATAGTAAGTTGGGGTCAGCAAAATATTTTTAACATCATCACTGAAAATATGGTCTTGGAATTTGTTTAAGAGATTAAGTCTAAATTTCAACCTGCGATCTGACAATGATTCCCAATTTAATTCATTTAATAGACTGGTTACGATAATAAGGTTATCGTACCGTCCCTTTACAAATATTGCCGATCTTCGCTGCACACGTTCAAGTTCGTTATTCAAACCGATTTCGTAGGGATCCCATACACCGGCTGCATATTCCAAATGAGGTCTTACAAGGGAAAAGTAGCTGATTTAATATTATTATTAAATTAAGTATTACGTAGTTTTAGTATTAAGTATTACGTAGACGTAGACCCTCGCGGTGGCTTACAGGGCATTGCGTAGATGTAGCTAACTACGCATGCGCATGCTCGGTAGACATCCTTCTCGGGCGCTATATCTACCGTCTCGGTCCCTCTTTCCCTTCGTTCGCTCCATATTCCGCCCTTATCACGTTTGGGAACCTTTCGGGCAGATGATGATGATGATGAGACCTCGCTCGGAATGCAGGGAGCTTAGTCATCCCCTTCTTATCCCGTTGGTCTCGCTTTGACTCACGAACGCCTTCTGGGACCTCAGAAGATCATCTTCTGAAGGTGGGATTGGAAACATTTTGAGGAGGAGAGTAAGAGAAGGCATAAGCATACTCTCATCCCTGGTGATAGCGTTGGTACCGAAGAATTTTCTGCTTCCCCAGTACGATAACTATATTAGCGTAACCAGTCTATTAAATGAATTAAATGGTAATCATTGTCAGATCGTAGGCTTAAATTTAGACTTAATATCTTAATGCCAAAATAACATTTTCACTGCATCTACATCTACATAATACCCTACAAGCCACCATAAAGGTGTGGCAGAGGGTGAACTCTCACCAAACATGCGCTACACAGCATGCATGAAATTTGTAATTAAAAATTAAAATATAAAAGCATACATGCAAAAGCATGCTGTTAGTTGGGTTAGCTTTAAGTCCTTATACCAACATGCAGCTACCAATGATATCCATTGCTACACTCGTACAGGATACATTTACCGTTATTCATATCCCTAATAGTACGAGGAAAAAAGGACATTTTGAATCTGTCAGTTCGGCAATGAATTTCTCTAATTTTGTGACTATGGTCCAGTCTACCATAGTAAGTTGGGGTTCGCAAAGTATTGTTAACATCATCACTGAAAATATGGTCTTGGAATTTATTTAAGAGATTAAGTCTTATGATGTCATGCACTGATGATGTTAAAAATATTTTACGAACTCCAACATTCTATGGTAGACTGGACCATGATCACAAAATTAGAGAAATTGTTAGAGATTCAAAATGTCCTGTTTTCCTCCCACAATTGGGGTTGAGAATAGCGGTAAAATTATCCAATAGCATAAATAGGAGTGTATCAATCTACGGCATAGGTAGTTGCATCTTGATATAAGGACTTTAAGCTAACCAAACAGCATGATATTGCATCCTTGCTTTGCTATTTTTGTCTTTTTGTAAAAATTGAAGTTTATAGCTCATAGCTACTAAAGAGTGTTTATTTTACGAAATCTGGAATTTTAGCATTAATTTTCGAATGATACAGAAATCACTGAAATTCATTTTTATGTCCATCTAACAATTTCGTGTACAAAATTGCTATTTCGGTTCCGAGTACACGCTCCCATAGATAGAATAATTGAGTGGAGGGCTGCGTCAAACCAATCCTAAGATTGTTGACCAATAATGATGATGATGTCAGTCAGATGACTGTGACGCTGAGTTGGAAGCGTGAGGAAAAATGGTACTTCTCGATTTTGGAAGTCGAAAGGCGAAATCTTAAGGTTGGTAGCACTTGTTTTTCGGGGATAGGGGTTGAAAGGGCGGGAAAAATTCAATGGAAATAATGGAATTTTCATGTGTTCTCGAAGAGAAGAAGGGAAAAAATGTTCCGACGGGTGGAGAAACTTCCTACCCGCTCTTCTGCTCCCTTCCATTACCTAAACTTTTCTTGAGAGTGTCGTCTTCGAGGGAGAGAGTCTTGAGCGTGAGATATTTTCCACCACCCATCCATTTTTCCCCCACGTTCTTTTTATGTCACCTCATATGAGGGCTCAGGTAAACAACGTCTATGTTCTCAAGCCCATGGTACTCCTTTTGTGAAAAAAAAGTAGCTGGTACATATTTTCCCGGTCGAAGTTTTAGCAGGGAACGCACAAATGCGTCCTTTAGCATTCCTTATAGCCTTTGAAGTAATATATATGTAGGTACTTGTCAGCTTCCTGAGTCTGCTAGTCATACTTTCCACGCTCTCACATCTTGTCTTTTGATTGTCAGTTTCTCTAAAAAAAACTGCGGAGAAACGGTTGTAATTCTTTCCTCGCCATTAAAAAAGGGAGACGCTGTTTCGAAAAAGTTTGACGTCTTGTTTCAGCTTGTGCCCCATTAAAATGATGAAATGGTGTCCTTTTTTTTCAAATCTTTTGGCTTCAAGAGCCAGATGAAATTTTAAATTGGCACTTATGAAACTTCATGAGTAAAGTTTACAGTGCGTTGAAACAAAAACTATCGATGAGATGAGCAATATGTAAAATCGAGCTCTTTAGAATCAACATTGCTTTTGAAAGCTGGTGATAGGTTTTAAGATACTTCAACTTTTAAGATTATATCAATTCGTATAACCTAACTTAACTATAAGGCTGACCCTTAAGTTTAGTTAATACAATCGTAAAACCTATGCATGTGAATTGGATTACATACCTCACTTCAAGGCAACACGAAGAAGATCAGAATTAAATCTGATAATAATGCCTAAACGAATTTAAAGTAAGTAGTCAATTTAGCCAATGCACCTTTAGACATGAGGGAGATCGGGTTGGTGTGGTGCCGGTCTCCCGTTCCGAGCACCCAGTTTTAATCCTGGCACAGCCGGATTTTTCACTGGTTTATCAGACCCTACTTGAGTGCTTTCGGTCCATCACATGGGACGTTAAGGGGTGGTCATCTTGGCGCGGTACATTGAGAGCAGGCTAATGCCGACGCCAGTTTTCTCTCCACTATTCCTCTGTCCTGAGAACTACTTCCTGTTCCCAGTTACCCACCAATCCTCTCTGGCGTTAATGGGCTGAGTTACCGGCCTACTTCCCCAAATACCTACAACATCGACACGATGGTTTATGTATACTATCGTCGAGGGAAAACTGAATTGGTATAGCAGTTAAGGATGACCTAATATGAGATATATGTAGTTGTATACGAAATAGATATTAATACTAAAATTAAAAGGTGATAAACTAATACATTTTAGAGCTGCATCAAGTCAATCTTAGCAAAGAAGACGAATTATGACGACCCTAGTCATCGATAGTCCTAACGAATAACCAAGTGTTTAACAAAGAGATTCTGGAAGACGATGGAGAAGATTATGCCAAAAATATGACAATGATTCTAAAGCAAAGACGTTGGCTAGACTACTGTATTTATATTAAGATATAGTAAGACCATGAATTCAGAAAAAATTAAAAACAAAGAGCTCTAAAAAAAAGATCTAGCATGAGACAAAAGCGGAGGGTGGCGAAGAATAAAAATTAAACTAATACACTAAGCTTATTTTACAGAATTTTTGGATTGAGAGCTAAGAAGAATCTCAAAACTGATGACGGAGGATGATTACGTTAGTAAGATCCACCACTGAAGTAAGACTTCAGAGGTGGATCGTTCTATCTGGTTCCAGTTTTCAAAGTAGCTACGAAGGTCAGCATTCTTTGAAGACAGTTTCTCGATCATTACAGGAGGCATCTTTGACCTAAAGACGCCTCTTGTAACGGTTGAGAAGCTGACATTCACGAACATTGACGTTTGCAACTGTATCAGTAGATGCAATCAGTTAATGATTCCAATATTTAGTTCCAAAACTTGAATCGTAGTAATAAATCACGAGTGGAATGAAAATAGTTCTAACCTTACCTTTCTTCCTCCAGGAAGGAATTTTCGGAGCAGATTTCAAGATCAATATTGGACGTTACAAATTTAAACAGCGATAAAAAAAGCGTGACCTCGTGATCTCGGGAAATGCTAAACGACAACGTGTAACTTGACAGGAACTGATGACGAATGGGGTGCTTTAAAGTGTTTAGTTGGCCAAGTCGGCTCTGGTAACCTGCCCCACAGGAGATCCTACCCGCGGGCCAAACTATCACTCGCTGGGGGAACCCAATGTCAAAGTTTTAACTGGAGAGCTGTTAACATTTTGCTCCAACTCGTGTCGGTGGGTGGTGTTCCCGACTCATGTTCATCGCCATCCGCGAGGCAGCGTCAACTCACCAAATGCCCTCCATGCCGGGGAACGCAACGTGTCCGACTGTTTCCGCCCCATTTCACCCGCTTATTAATTCTGTTCCCGGATCCCTTTCCCGACCCGCTGTCCGCCGCTGCTTTCTCCGAAAAGGTTGATGCCGAACTTTCTGGCGAATCCCTCCGAAGGATGTGAAAGTTAGTTCCCTGTACCGACCGGACAACTTCTCTTCACCAGTCCACACAACGCGCGGAGTCACATGCAAACGACGCACAGTGTTCCAGATTCCAAATTTGACAAAATTGTCTGTGAAGGGCATTGCGTATGGAAAGTGATTTTCTCGTCTTGTATGATGTTATAACGTTTACTAATGCCATTTCACATAAGTTTACAGATTTAATGCGAATATTATTTTTTTATAACAATATCATTAACTCGCTGTCTCTCTGGCGAGTGAAATTTTGGAACCATGAAAAGTTTGGATTTCAATGATAATAAAATTTTCATTACACAAAAAATCAGAATGTTTATCTACTGAGGGATTATATGTATAATTTAAAATTAAAAACAATACCTGCTAAATATCCACAGTAGCAATGATGAAAATAACGTAATTGTGAACATTAAATGAAACCGTATAATCTAAAACATTGATCATTTCATACAAAATCTTAAATTTATTATGCAACTGAATTAGGTATGAGTTATAAATTGAAAATGGTAAACAATACACAATAATAGTAAGTACAAAAAATAAAATAATAACATGTGGGTGCGTAATCCTACGATTGATCCTAAGTTAAACGGTGTTTTTTTACGCTGAAAAATATTAATTCTATATCACTCATACATGAAGCTTACGCTTAAAATTTTTTTTTTATTATGAATAATATTACAGCAGCATATATGATTCAATTATGTGAACAATCAAATTGTGAAATATGAAAGTGTTCTAGCATTCGGCACAACGGGATGAGAAATTCAAAGGCATTAGCTAAGACAAACAATAGTCCAAGAAAGTATTTATTTACCTTCATCTCAGAAATCAAAACTGTCATCTGACTCTGAGATACTTTCATCTTCGGAAGCACTGCCTTCGGTGTGTTCGGCCTGTTCATGAGGTTCTAGGAGCAATTTGACAACCTCAACTGGAAGGGTTTCACTTTTCTTTTTATGAAGTTTTCTCAAGTTTGAGATAACAGGATCTGATGTTATTAGTAGAAATGTAGCAAGTCTTCTATCGTGTTTCTCCTTGAAAATTTTCTGGTGTGTCCCGCCCTACAATCTTTAAGGCGTGCATCTTGGGCTTCTTCAGATAATTGACCCATCGGCAACAGGGCTGTCTCAATTATGCTTTCACCATGAATTAATATTTTGTGGACGCTTGCAGGCATGTAATACCACTCATACAAAGCGACATACATCTTAGCAGTGGTCATTGCGTAGCTCTCAAACGCACTCACATTTATTTCGAAACCAGTCGCAATTGTCTTCAAAATCACTGAGAAGTGCTTAATTAGGTCTTCATCTAACCCTGCAATTGATGAAGTCAACTTCGGATTTGCAAACAAACGACGGTTTTCATCATTTGTGGTGCCACTGTCTGGCTTCGGTATGTCGATTAATAATCACATTTCTCGACGAAAACGTCCTTAGATTTCTCTTTTTCTCATTTCCCCTCTTTCACTGTCATATTTTCTTATCTGCCATGATTTTACCTCAAGTCTTTAAGAAATGTGAAGGAGGCATTCAAAGCACCTTATCCATGCATGCAAACAAGGTAGTCCATAAGAGAGTGAGCTAGGGTTAAAATGTTTATTGGAGTGACTTTTCAAATTGTTCATTGGCTTGGGAATAACGCCGCAAATGAAACAATTCTGTGCAGATTGCTCGGTTAGGGTAGCGCACACCTTACCGTTAACCATCGTCATGGCTAGTTTGTGATCCACCGAAATCTCTCGGCCTTCAATTTCAAACCTCGTTGGGATAAGATTATGTATTTTTGCTTTCATATTACTCACCTCCTCACGCGTCTGTTCCGATGTTTTTTTTAAATGTATTTTTATTGGTCGGCAGTATCTCGTTGATGAAGCCCTAGGATTCTGCCATATCATTTGGTTGTTTCCTCTACTTGTGCAAGCGTTACTATGAGTGTGGATTTGTAGAGGAACGAGAGAAATTAGGAACAAAAATGAGTCATCCCCTTCTTCATCGTTATATCGCTGCTTGTATGTACTTTCACCTGAAGCGTCGTCATATCCCCATTTGAAAATCGCCATTAATTCTGGTAGAGTATCCATACCCAATTTCAGCTGCTTAAGAACTTCACACTGCACGCAAATCTTCCGTTTTACAGTGTGATCTAGAAGAGATTCCAGCTCTATTTCGGCGGACACTTCGGTGATATGTATTTTCTCCAGGTAGCATTGTTTTTTTGCTTCAATAATTAATTGTACGTGGGATATATGTCTGCATTCTGCCTTTTTGCTTCATGGCGTATTGAGAGGTATTGCTTTTTCGTTAACCTATTATCAACATACGACGCCAGAGCTTGTTCAGGTGTAAGTTTAATTGGAAGTTTAACACTAGACGAAGTATAGGCTTTATTAATTCTTGTGGCCCTCTTTGGGGAGAAATTCGACACCTGATTCACAATTTCAGCTGAATCTCTTCTTCCCTCTAATCGCAAGCTAACCAGAGTGGAAAAAACCAGTTCTTTGAATGTTACACTTGATATTTAAGACTCAACCCTCCTTTTATTACTTCTAGCGCTGCTTTCCTCAGAAACCTTTAATGGCGAACGGAAGGATTACAGGGTTCATCAGACAAGCCTGTGGAACTTCGAGATGATTGTAGAACACGAGCGATTGCACTACTCACAATATCTGGAAATTTCAATACTCCTTGAAGCCACGTTGAGTTCTTTTACATGAATTTTGACTGTACACGAACATTAGATAACCAACTCTTCTTAACTTTGAAACGAAAATCATCGCTAATTCTTTTCACAGGAGCTCTCACATAATCACTACAGTCTTTTAAATTATAACAATTCAAAGTATATTCTATCACACAGAAGTTTCTTCTAATTGTATCAGATTCAATTCGCCAAACCTCAAATAAATCTCGACGAGACGAGATTCTTGACGAGAAATGATTCCTGAAAGCATAAAAGGATGCTTAAGTGGTTTTCATTATTTTCAGCCAATTGTCAACTCATGTTACCTTAAGGTAACCTATGACCTTATTGAAGAACTTTCCTATATTTCTTGTTTGATGATGTGAAACTAGCATCACGTCATGAGACAATCATTTGTTACTGAGGAAATTAATGTAAGTATATCATACTTCTCTTCCACTGCAATCTCCATACCCAAAATCGAAAATAGTGCGTGTTTACAGTCTTTATCATGAATATCACACACTTTCACTACGTGACGCATAATACTATCTATTACCGTATGATGCATCATTGGAGTTCCAAAAGGACTTTGCCCGGATCTGAACCTGGATACGTAGATTCAAGCGCTTAGCCCGCAGGACTCTCGGAAGTCACCAACTTTATAAATTGACAAAAATTGGCAGTGGCATTATATAATCCCTTAGTTGAGAATGGCTCTATGACTTGCAACCGTGAACCCGGGCAAGTCACTTTGTGAGTGCATTTTGAAAAATGTCCTCTTTGCATACGCTTGGCATGATTGATGAGAGCCTGCATCAGGAATTAACCCTCGTAAATCCTGTATATGTCCGTGAGCGGGAGACACTAGAGGCCCAGCACCCGAAAACCCGAAGGACTAAGTGTGCGAGAGTGCATAAATGTAATGTATTATTTCATGCCAAGGCTGTAGGTACCGTGACTGCCGCGGTTGCCAGGTCGATAAGGTGCCTACCTGGGGGGTTTTGCTCGAATCGCTTGGGATTGATTCCGGTACGTAACTAAGGACTCACTCGTATGTTTTTACAGTGTGTTCGGGATTATTCCGTACCGGAATCAATCTCGAACGATTCAAGCACACCCCCCCTGGTAACCAAAAGTTGCGAGTTCGAATCCCACTCAGGCATGGATTTAGAGTTTTCCGAAGGCTTAAGATATTACGTTAGATTGTTCAATGTAACTTTATCCGTCGGTTCATCTAAAAAAAACAACCTCTAAATCAGTACCGTATTTGCATACGCTAAAACTCATCATGCTCACTACTTTCACATTTGTGTACCAAGGAAATGATTTTACTTTAGTTAATATACTCCCTGTAACCTGTATTTTCCTTTTTTACTCCGGTTTACTCATTTTTAGAGCTGTGATTGGTTATTTTTCCTTCGCTATAAACCCTTGATAAATACGACATTGGTATTCCAACTTCCTCCACTTTTGTCCTGTCGTATGAACCCTGGAATCATATTATTAACGCATGAGGGTAAATGTGAGCTTAAGGGTCACGAACTTCAAACCCTACTAACAAACTTATTTTCAAACCCTAAAAATCGTTATTTTTGGATTAAATTTTCAGAACACAACCTGCTATAACAGCAATTTACACTCGCGAAAAAATATTTCGAAAAAAGTGGAAACTCACGAATTTGCAGCGATTTAAATCCATGAGGTGGGTTTTCGCAGCACCGCCATATTGGTGTTTCCCAGCTTCGACACCAGGTGTCACGGTGTATGTTGAGTACATTTTCTGCAGTATAATGGTTGGCGGGAGAAGGCGGGGAACAGGAAAACAGCGGAAAGTGTGTTACGAGACTCCTCACAATCATTGAAAATGAGCAAAAACATGAACGGGATGGGGGTTTTGAATCACCACACAACCGATGAAACTGCACAAAAACACGAACGGGATGGGGGTTTTGAGTCACCTCACAATCGATGAAACTGCACAAAAACATGAACGGGGTGGGGGTTTTGAGACACTTCAAAGCCGATGAAACTGCAATCGAATCGTAGGTTTTTGACGGACGACCACCAATATTAGGATTAATCACTTATTTCACATTCTAAACAAGACTAGGTGAGAAGGAAAGGACCTCCGTCTGCCTCGGCTGCCACAACGGACGACAATAGACGATCGAATCAACAAGTTCGCGTTTTAAACAAAGCCCTTCGGAAGCTAAAACCCAACGTCCCACAACATCGCGTATTTGAAAAATGCCCTTCGGAAGGTAAAATCCAACGTCACACGACATCGCGTATTTAAACAATGCCCTTCAGAAGCAAAAACCCAACGTCTCATGACATTGCGTATTTAAACAATGCCCTTCAGAAGCTAAAATCCAACGTCTCATAACATCGCGTATTTAAACAATGCCCAATCTTTAAACAATGCCCTTAAAAAGCTTAAACCCACCGCTCTGCACAGGACATAGGGAAGAGGTTAAATGTTGCGGAACCCTCTAGCGGTGGTCTCGGGAACAACCCAAGATGGCGTTGAAAAACGTCGATTTTCATGTGAAAAATGGTGATTTTCGGAGTGTTATATCTCATGAAATAATGGCATTGGATCAACAAAAGGCATGTCATAATAAATTTCCATCCTTCCTTTACCTAACACAGTTAGAATAGAAGGGCTAATCAACACCGTTTTCGAATGATAAATACTCAAAGTTCGTGACCCTTAAGCTCACATCTACCATAAAGGTATATCAGTTCTTTTATTACATGAATTTGGATATTTACTAATATGATACATTTCTTTGAATAACCTTTTTGATAAATTTTGTTCTGTCTAAAATTTTTGTTTGGTCGAAATTAAAAGTATGGTTATTTTCGATTGCATGATTTGTTAATGCACAGAATTGTATTTCATTTTTTATGTATGTTCTATGTTGTGATAGTTGGTTTTTTAAATATTGTGATGTTGGTTATACAAATGCGAAGATGGCTTCATAATGCCCAATGTCATTTAATGAGTAATAAGGAATGCACAATGCCACAAAAGAAGCCGAGCTAGAAGATGAAAAACATTTAAAGGCCAAATGTTATGGAAAAACTTGACAGGCATTTGTGGCTAATAGCTGAGCACGTTCCACTAGCTTACCGTTAGAGTAAAGAATTCTTATGATGGCTGGTATTGATTTTTCGCATCATCAGGCTGGAAGAACATTCTCTACAACCTTGCGTTGTCATTATTAATTATGATAGGTACTGAACAAAATCCTGGAGATTTAAAGACATTGAAATTGCTGTAGAACCAGGATTTACAGAACAAATTGCTTTCAACTTATGGCGGATCCACCATCGAACGATGGCGAAATACCGATTTACGGGGATGTAAATTTTCCCTGAAGAGAGAAAAATGGAGGTGGACGTTTAAAACGGCACTCTCGTGAAAATTCCAACGACTGGCACGTAGCAGAATAATGTTATTTGATTAGCAACTCATTTGTTTCACAAATGTTTCGTAAATATTTTGTTTGGCCACCTGATTTATGCATTGTCACGCTTAAATTTTTTAACCGTCATGAGTTCGAGCCAAATTTGCTTTCGGATATGACGCCAAAACAAAGAAATGGAACTAAATTTCCTGCTTGGTACATAACAAATGATATTTGGCGATGTACTTTTCTTAAAATTTATTTTAATTCCTTTCTTGGGTATTGCTGAAATAAATTTTTCTTTAACTAAGGTAGCAGAATGTGAGTTACGTGAAATATCTACGCGATTTTTACTCTGTTTTCCGCTCCACAGCATCTAGGCGCCTGTTATTCTGAGTAATATTATTTTATGATTTACACGAATTCTTTTGACGGGAAGTTTTTAAATAAACGTTTGTAAATAATGCGGTTGTAGTGTATGCGTTTCCCAGAATTTTCACGCGTGCCTGTCCCTGACTCTAATGCTATAGCTCCTTCATCGATCCGATTCCAAAAAATAAATTGGTTTGGAATATAATTTTAGTGTATTTCGTGTAAACAACATATGTTATAGTGTAAAACATCATGGTCATCGAACAACCTGTGGCCATCAATCTACATCTAGGTTACGGACAATGAAGGGGGGAAAAAACTTTATTATTAGTGTTCTACCGGTTACGGTAGTTTCACATGGCGAAAACATTCCTCACACGCAATCATTCTTACATATATATTGTCCTCTCTTATTCCCACATAATTCCTTTCTTTCATTATTCTATCCCAAATACAGGTCTTCTCCCCTTAGCTCATTTACTCAGCTTGCCCGTCTACCACGTCAACACACCTTCACACCATCATAGACGTCATTCACTCACATTGCCTTCTAATTGTTTCAGTTAACCTCCTTCCTCCCCGATTGTCCCTGTACTTCATCGTTTGTCTTCCTTCCTTCCCATCTTACCTTTATTCAAAAGGCTGACGTATATTTTTAACCGGCTTGACGTATATTTTTAGCGGATGACCAAGCGCTAGTATGCCAGTCTGCCCGTGGCTTGCAAAAAATGCTGGATGCGTTGCAGGGACAGTGCGAAAGATACGGGATGAAGATAAACTAGAAGAAAACGAAAGTAATGCGGTTTTCAAGAACAAAAAGGGCCAGTATAGCGATAAAAGTGGGAGGTCAGAAGCTAGAGCAGGTAGAGCAATTTAGCTATCTAGGTAGTGTGTTGGAAGAAAAAGAGTATAGCAGCATTGAAGTGAGAAGGAGAATTGCATTGGCAAAAGAAGCCCTTACTCGTAGGCGTGAGCTAATGACAGGGGCCTTGAGTAGGGAAGTGAAGAAAAGACTAGTGAAAAGTTTAATATGGAGCGTTGCACTATATGGGGCGGAAACGTGGGCTTTGCGAAAAGAAGATGAAAATAGACTTAGGGCTTTTGAGAAGTGGGGAAGTGGAGAAGGATGGAGAAGATAAAGTGGGTCGAAAGGAAGACGAACGATGAAGTGCGAGAATTGGTAGGAGAGGAAAGAAATTTGATAGATGAAATTAGGAAAAGGCAGAAGGTGTGGATGGAAAAGCTAATAAAAGGGGATGGTGTTTTAAAGGAGGTAATTGAGGGAAGAGTGCTGGGTAAGCGGGGAAGAGGGAGAAGAAGAACGGGTAGCTTGGATGGAATGATAGGTGGCAGGAGGTATGAGGGGCTGAAGAGGGACATCGTGTGAATTTTAGGGGGTGGGAACAATTAAATGTCCATGTAAACCTACCTTCACCGGTAGAATACTTATAATAATAATAAATAATAAATAATATTTTTAACCTCACTCATTTTAAGTCCACGTTTCAATGACACACAATGCAGCACGTTACACTTTGTACATATCATGATTCTAATCTTCACGACCCTATTATTATTTCTCCTCTACGAGTAAATCTCTATCATCAAGTTTTTCAAAAGTTATTCTCCTTCTTTAACTTTAATCCTGTTATGCTCCTTTTCTTTGCAATATACCACCCGTTAGGGGAATTGCTACGCCTGCTCTAGCTTGCGACCTCCAACTTTTATATTCTTTATGTACGAGGAGGTTAGAATATACTGGAGGAGGCATCGGCACGCAATCCCATAGGTGTCAATGATGGCAGAATAGGGGTACTTGGGAAGTATTAAGCCCCACCCACTCCGTACAAAACATTGATTTTTATACGGCCACTTATACATCATTGTAGTGAATGCGTAGTAAAACCTGTGTATTGATGCATAAATAACAATGACATCGTACCCAAAATTCATCGTAGTGGCACGAAATTCTTCTATGGCTGTTTAAAAGAAATATTAGTGTATTAGATTCCCCTGGGAGATAATTTTATTGCAAACATTCCATTATTCCACATTGTACCTACATATAATGATTCAATTCTTCACAACCTTATTATTATTTCTCTTCTACGAGCGGGGTGCTGATAATTGCTGTAATTGCCGTCCGTTAATTCAGCTGTTACAAATTTAACCCATTTAAGGCTAAATATTTGGCATTTGTTTCCTTATTTGTGCACTTCCCTCTTTTTCTTTGACAAATTTTAAAATTTCATATCTTTATTCATCTTGCTACTATAAGTTTTACCTTGTACACGAACAACTTTACCTCACGAGTATTGCGAGTAGCGAGCCCGAATGTCCGTGACTAACAAGATGGCCGCTGGCTCAAAATAGCTTTGATACCTCCTCCAGTGCATCCTAACTTCCTTGGTGATATCATTTTAAATTTAATTTAGTCGTTTCCGTTCATAAAAAATCTGTTTACCTACTTTAGTTTTATTATGGTTTACCTTAATTTCATGTCATCCTCACTACTCATCACCCTCGCACCTTTCTGACTTCATTAACCTCTCCAATACCTTTACCATTGCATATTGTGTCCATTATCAATTACACCAGGTATAATTTAAACAGTGCCGGTGATAAAGGAGATCCTACCCTTTCTAACCCTACCTCAGCCCCGTACCTCTCACCGCCCAATCCGATTTTCCGTCCGTTACTCTCCAATGTGCTTCCTGCGCCATGTACCAATTCCGGAGCAGTCAACGGGGTAAATTTCCATCTTGGGTTTTTGACGTGATGTCCCCGTAAGCATTAACTGTTTGAAACTCTCTGCGGGGTGCTGATAATGGCGTTTGATCGAATATGTTGTGGAAACATGGATCGTTGCACGTCATAGTCATTTCAGCCTTCATGCGTAAGCCGAAATTAGAGTCAGCCGTACCCTCGAATTTATGGGAAATCGAATCTCCAAGCTTGTTCCCTTTACTTCTTAGGTCTACGAATTTGCTTGATCACCGAGTCAATGGAAATTGTATGAATCACGTACGTGTATTTTGATTTATTGCCTGTTCACCACCTCAAAATCGAATGGAAAAAGTAAAGAGGTATCATATTTTCCTCAAGGTACACTTAATAGCGATGCTCCATGTACCATTTGTGGGATTTATAATGGGACACAGATGACTATGTGTAATTTCTGTCAGCACAATGCGCTCTCGGCTGAGGTAACTCCTTTTTTTATGAGTAATGGGCCTGCTATGGTCATTGTTACACCAATATTGTAATAAACCCTAATGTGGACCATAGCAATGAACTCTGCTTGTTCTCATGAGTAAAAAAGATTAATACTGGTAAGTCATACGGCAAAAAAGTGGAATTCTTGCATTATATCTACGTGTATTCATACTTTCTAGGCCAGGATGAGTGACGTGGTGAACCGTCACCAGGCAGTCATTATAAAACTAAGAGAGCATAGTACCACACAGGCATGCAAAAAGACACATGTAAAATGTTGGCTAAAATGACAGTAACTTGTTACTTGTGCAGAGTAATATATTAGTTGAGGATTATTCGGTTATTTCTATGAACAAATTAAATGATTAACTTGCATTTCCCAGAAAGTTCATTAATTTGTAATGCAAAAACCTCTACACGTTAACAAACAACATTTTTATACTATGACAGATTTTATTCTAAACATATATTAAGTGCAATAGATTGTCGAACCGGCATATCTGAAATGTTTTTCTTCCCTTGTAGAATTAGGGACCTAAGAAGATGTAAGTATATTCAATAATGAGCATAAAAATTTACCAATAGCTATCCAAGGTAGCTACATATCGGTATAAAGGCTTTGAGCTAACCCAGCTCACAGCACGTTTATGTGTTCTGGATTTGCTCTCTAAATCTATTTTAAATTACTATAATTCTACTAAAGAATAGCTATTTATCCTGCCATTTCCTGTCCAAGGGATTTGGGTGTCCCTTTCCTGATACTGTTCATAATCTTATTATGACGATGATACTTTAACATAATAATAAACAAAAATTACTTTAATTGACTAAGTAAATGGCTACATTTGGATCCAGATTAAAGTTCAAGAATAAATGTTAATAAAGTAGTTGTTTAGAAGTTTTGCACTCCGAGAACATTTTCTGATAACGGCTTTTGGACAGGTTTTGCAACAGAAGCGTTCGAAGTCGCTTGGGTAGGAAAAAATCCACCGTGGAAAATGAAGAAAAGATTGCCTTCCGTTTTTCGTGCGGACGAAAATGGGGCGCGAAGGCATCGTGACCCTACGTGGGAGAGAGGCGAGACCCTTTATCTGAGGATATAAGATCCCAAGTGGATTGAGGGAGAAAAAATCAGAACTAGCTGGTGGCGTTAAAGCCAATGTGAGTGAGAGAATAGCAGTGAACGGGCGAAGCCGGTGAAATCAGAGTGAACTCGTGAGTGACCCGTCTCCTTATACATGACTCGATAAATATTTTTTTCTTTCTTCGCCCTTTTTTATCCTCGAAGGAAAGAAAATATATTTGGTAGAAAAAGGCATGATACCTGAGATCGCTGAGCGTCAAATGACAGCTTTTCATCGATTTCCGCTTCCATATTATTTCCTCAAAATAAACTTTTTTGATTACGCGATTTTAAACTATAAAAACGCAACGTTAAATTGATTGATAGATATTTAACAATGAGAAAAGGCTTTCATCGAATGTCCCAAATCAATCAATCAAAGTTTGAACTAAGAACTCTGGGTTAAATTTAAAATAAATAGATCTAAATGGTTTCCTATAACTGGTGAAATATTGGTAAAATGAATGCCTTTCTTGAAGCAGACGCGCAATTTCAAATACGTTATAGGCTAAAAACCGTATGCAAAACGTTCAAACACTCGACTTTCTCTCCCCTCCACCCTTCCATACGCACAAAAAGGAATTTTTAATTCTTTGTTGAATTGTTGAAAGTAGTCAAGGAAGTTAGTATAGAAAATAGTATAGAGTTTATTAATGTGACCAATTACTCTTATTTTCTTGGTGTTGTTTTTTTCGAGTATTTACGTCGCTTTTCCTTGCATCCGAGATCCAAAAGTATGCGAAATTAAATGCATCACTAGATGAAGTATGAAAATACATTTTAACGCTACACGGTTGTTTTCAAGTCCGCTCCCGCACTAATAGGCGCTTCAGACCGGGAGGAAAGGTATAAGGATAGGGATGGAAGGGATGTTAGTCTTAGGAAGTATGAAGTCTAAATAGCAATATGGATATTGAAGTTCTGACTCAATTTGAGAAATGGGAAGTGATATGATTTTATATTGTTGGATAGATGCACGATTAGTTATTCAATAATTGAGATGCAATCTCATGGAATTATAGATTAAATACTTTGTTTTTCACTGTACCTAAACGGAATAAATAGGTAATAATAATATCCGCAACGCCAATCGTTGATGTCGAGAGACATCTATATTTGTTCTTCCTATCCATTAGCTCCTCCTCTTTCATTTCCTGATCTCTGAATCTTGCTGTGGAAACGGGTTCCAAGAGAATAATCTTACCGAAAGGCCCATTATTGCAAAATATTACCGGAAATTTCACGTATGCGTTGGTATTTGCGGCTTGTTTCGAGGTGTACCGAGTAGAAGCAAAAGAAATCAGTTCTTTGGTGACACTGTACCTAAACGGAACTAAACTTTGGTGACTTTGGTTATTTCCTTTGATGCAATCGAAGCTGAGGTTACAGCCGAATACATTATGCAGATGTTTTTCCACGGTTTGCTTCCAAGCTATATTTCCAGATGCCAACCGAAACGATCCATGCAATATGAGTTGCATGAAAAACTACATAATACCCTGCAACTCACGACGCGAGTTTTTGGCAGAGGGTCAATGGTCACCCAACATGCATTATGAATCGAGATGTCAATTCATATCCTAGTGACTACAATATGGGTTTTTCATTTGTGCAAAATATCTACCATCAACGCCAATGATATATTTTAGGGAGTTGATTTGGTGTGCTGGCTTCCCAACCTGAAGGCTCGGGTTCGGATGATGGAAATAAATTTTTTTTTCATTTGTAAACTGTCCCCTATCCGAATACTACGTGGACATTATTTTGAGTTTACTCCGTCCGTTGGGTAGGGCGTAAAATCGTGGACCCTTTTGGTTCATTTAATAACGGGTAGAGTAAATGCCTCTATCATTTAAAGCCCATATTTTAAATGACATGTAATGGCCTCAGTCGTACGTTGCCCCTCCAGAATAACATCCAACTAATTCTGCCCATTATTGGTCTTCTGGCGCTTATTTTAACCTCTTTATTAAGAGAGCAGGAATCGCCATACGGTCCTTATAATTTAACTTCCTTTATTTCAAATTCCGACGAAGAATTGAGACTTCGAAACATGTTGCTGGATGAGAATGTCGAAGATTAAATGGACAGGTAAAGTGAGGAACGAAGAGGTGTACAGAGGAGCAGATGAAGAAAGGACAATATAGAAAACCCTACGGTAAAGAAGAACCACATGGATTGAACATACCTTGAGGCTCAATGAATTAGTTAGAAATATAATAGAAGGGAAGATTGAAGGGAAGGTCCTGCGAGGAAGACAAAGGGACAAGTATATTGGGCAAATAAAAAAAAACGTGTGAGAAAACATACCAGGGTGAAAGGGAATTAACACTGAATAGGGCAGAATGGAGGGCTGCAATAAACCAGTCCTAGAATTGAAACACTGATGATGGTGATATTTCAAATTGTATCCATATACAAACTGCCCATACGCAATTCTCAACGCATTTAGGGCGACGTCGGCATACATTTCTAGTTGAAAGGTTAAGTGTATCTCTCTCATACGCCCTCAACGAGGTAGACACCTGAGTTCTGACACTAAGAAGATTAACGCACCGTGCTTTAATAAACGTAGTTTGCATCCGATTTCCGCAGCACACGTTCCCATTCGTTATTCAATCCTTCCGCGTGTGGATCCCATATCCTTGCAGCGCATTCGAAATTAAGCCTGGCATTCGAGGCAAGATATCTTTCTCCTATTATATTATGGAGTTTATCCCTTTCAACTTTTAATGAAATCTAATCGTGGCCAGAATGTGATCTGCGAGCCATTAAGACTCACACGGGTCACTGCATTTGCGAACCTAAATGAGAGATTATTCAAGTGAGGATTCGTTAATTTGTTTTCTTTTTTTATTATGCATGACTGGTGGGTCCCTTGTCGAGAGAGAAATATCCGTAAAGCCTGAATACACGTTTTAGTGATACCATAGGGTTGACATACACACATTACCACCATACATTACCATCTATCCTAAGTAGCGTTGTAACGCCTGCTCCATTTTATTTAGATACTTTTTATTATGATTATGTCTTCGTTTAATGTGTTTTATTTGTTGGTTGTATTTGTTGGAAATATTTTTGCGTTTAATTAAAGTTATTGTTTTTATTTAGTTTGACGTTGTCAAGGGTTTTTTTAATTTTTGTTTTGAGAAAAAGATTGATTGTTGGAATAAAGAAGGAAACGAATGAAGAGTCGGAACTTGTGCTGTCTAGAACTTCTTCTCCTCCGAATGGGATGGTAAAAGTTGTAAATAAGAATAAATTCAGACTTATAACAAATAGCGCTAGAACACATCAAGGCAACACAGCGTAAAAGACCCAAGCTGTATGTATGTATGTTTGTACCTATATAGCTTCAGAAGAGATGCATAATTTATATTCTGTATTTTTTTCCCATATGTATAATCTAGTATGAACACCTATGCATGTTTTTATTGTCATGTAATTGGAATTTTGTCTATGTTTACATAAGTACAGTCTTGAATGAATATCTACGCATGTTTCTATTGGCATGTAATGTGCATGTATGAAATTTTAATAATTAGTATATTGTCTATTTGCTGCACCAAAACCAAAAAGGTAAAATTGTAATCCTGTTCCATTGGACACTAGTCCTCGAACAATAAAATTCTATTCCATCCTATTCTAAGCTGTCAATCGCTTTCCCGAACAACTGCTCAAGTGTTTCTCAATGGTTGGAACACGATCAAATTGTAACATGCACTGTACATGAGAGAAGTGTAGGGATGTAGATTGCCCATATCTTAACGTACACGCTGGTTTATGTCAGTTTACTATATTTCGTGCGTAATCATGTTTACCACGTGTCACCTACACGCTACAAGTACGCGGTGATCGTATCCTACGTTAAGGATATACTTTATTTATGGTGATAACCACGTCCACCAACCTAAAATAATGGAGCCTACTAGTCAGTGAAAAAATCCTCGGAGTGCGAGTTGGCCCAGGGAAAGGAACTGTCCCCCTACCCTGAATGTGTGAAATTCACACGCCTGTGGCTTAGTGCTAGGTGAGCTCTACCCTCACCTATCAAAACCAACCTTCGAGTTGAATCACTTCGTGAGTGAGTGACTAGTCAGTGAGTAATTTATGACTTTTGCATTTCGATCTTACTTTTACTCTTTTTCATATGCTATCTCTATCTCTAACCAATCAAATAAGTACTTGCGTTTAATCCCAAATATTGTTGATCCATTTAAGTTCGTTGCCAAATTTCACTGTAATATGTTCATAATCATATGTATTCTCCCAGCATTGTAGACTTCCTATGAGGCTTCAGAGCCTACTATGCTCTACGTATCCATATCCACATTCCATGTAAGTGGTATCTTATCGTACTCTAATTTCCGGCAAATTATTATTCAAGCAATCCTGCCCTTATCTCTTTAAATATCTACTATCTCCTTCCATCATAGCTACTTCAAACACATCTTTCATCAATTTTTCCCGCTCAACTAATGTTCTTTTTTACACTAGTGATGGTCACAGACCTGGCCTCCCATGTCTAATGGTTGGTTATTCAGGGGAGGTGACCGACAGCTGAGGTAGTTGGCGCCATTTAGGATAGGTGGGTAATTGGGTAATGGTAGGAGTTTTCAGGGAACGGAGGAAGGGTGGAGAGAAACCCGGCGTCGGCATTAGCCTACTTTTAACGAAAGGCGCCAAGGGGACCACGCCTTAACGTCCCATTCGACGTACGGAGTACTGAACTTGGAATGCCCTTCACTAGGCACTGAAGTGTGGACCGGTTTTCCACTGAAAAAATCCGCCACTGCCGGGAATGGACTTGGGCCCTCGGGATGGGAGGCCGGCACTCTAGCCACCACACCAACCCGACCCCCTCCCATGCCGAAGCTCAGTTTTGGATCCCGGTAGTGGTAGAATTTTTCTTATTTAATACATATCGTCTCCTAATTGAATGCTATGCTGAGTACACTTCAAGAAGACCACTCCGTCCGTCTGATGGGACGTTAAATCGATGACCCCTTGGCGTCTTTCGTAAGGAGTAGGATAATGATGACGCCGGGTTTCTCTCGTTACTTCTTCCGTTAGGTACTAAAGAAAAACGATCTGTAACTAATTACCTACCACCTATCGTAAGTAGCGCAAATGACCTAAGCTTTCAATCGCTTCCCTAATCAACTACAAGTATTACTCAAAATATACTTCTTCTACTCCTCTTTCCTTGTTTTATCTCTCCGGCCAACCTCCTTTAATTACCTAACCGCCAAAAAAATTGGTTTTTTGTTAAGAAAACATAATATGGACAATGAAGACGAAATATAATCAAACATCAATAACGTTTGATCGGAATTATTCCTCATTATTATTCTATCCACACTGAAATTCTTCCTAATGGTTCTGCCTCTCATGCATAAAACAAGTGTCATAATCCATGCCAACCTCCATATTCCATGCACGATATTCATAAAAATCTGTCTTTATGGAGGTATTATAAGAAAATATTATTCTTAAGTGTAGGTTACATATTTGAGAATTAATAACGCATAAATTCTAGGGAAATGCCGATAATTATATTTAGGATTTAGGATAATGTTTTTCTAACCGGCAATCAATTAATAAATGTATAGTTACTGACCACCTGTTTGCATGTGACTTTTATATCTAACAACTTTCCATTAAGTAGTAGCATGATAGCTCTTATTTGCATGAAATTAGTGCATGTTTGGTGTTTGGTCACCAACTGCCACACCCCCTTGTAAAGGCTCGCATGGTATTGCATAGATGTAGAATTAGTCCTCACCTCGCGCCACTCATCCTCGAAACCCTTAGCCTACCTTTACGTCTTCCAGTTTTCCCATTATTTTGCTTCCTTTTCCGTGCTTTCATGAAAATTTATGTAAAATCCATCTTCCTCATTAGTATTCCATTACCGTTCTTAATGCCCTCTATATAATAATTTTACAATCCTGGTATTTCTAAAACACAATTTCCTTGCTATCATAACATATTTAACACTTCGTCTTCATTGGTAAATGGTTCTTGACTCAGACATCTTCCGTACCGTCTTTGAGTCTATAAATAACGATACACGGTACGACTTTCACGGGAAAAAGTGACTCGCCTAATAGTTTCAATTAATTATTCCGTCATCTTGCGTAGATAACAGGAAGGTAATGGGTTTTGTTTGAGCAAAACCTATATTAAGTGCTTTTAACGCACTCATCTCAAGTCAATAAATCCAGAGTACTTTAATGTTTGACTGAACGTACCGCCGTTTGCTTTTCGAGACGTTTCAGTTTTCCGGGAATTCCGTAGAGCGCGATCATTCAGTGGAATATTTTCACCAAGTTGATTCTTTGGGAATAAAAGTGCCTTAGGGATACGCGACTTAAGTTTAGGTCACGAAGTAGGGAGCTTCAGAACGTCAGCGCAAAGCCTAAATGTGCACTCCATTATGTAGATATATTATTGCCCTATTGCGAAAGGAGAGAAAGGGGCAAGCTCTCTCTCTTTGACCCACTTTGCAAATCCCAAACTGAATACCTATTCACCTCTTCTAACCTCATTTCCTTTTTGATGAGCAGTTCTACCTACGTACGTGTGAAACAGCTTATTAGGTGACGATGGTTTTCTTCGGAAGTCTTAATTTTGATTTTTTCTTCAGATTCCAAGTATTCCTTCATCACTGTCAACAGAACTTGATTGGCAAAAATTGAAGTTCTGCCATCAATACTAAACTCGAGATCATTCTATTCAACGTGTACGTTGTTTGGCGTTTCCACCTTCGCTCTCAACTCGTTTTCAAAAATATAAAATTCAAATATAGTATTGCGGCATTGTCAAGTGTTATGACGCTAACAGATTCTCATTGGAAATTTTTAATTGAAGACGAAGGTGTTCGCGTGCTTCTAATGTTGCATACTAACGGAGAAAACCCGGTTTCGTAAATTTGTTAGAATTACTTAAACGAATATAAGTAAATCATTTGAAACGCAAAGGACATCATGAAAAAAGTACAATTCTTATAATACATATTCTTTCAAAACTCCCTTTCATTAGTGCATTTCATATTGCTATGACAACCACCAAAGTGACGCTACCCTCTGCGGATCGAAAAAAATTGTGCAATTTTTCATCCTCACTGCAAAGAGATGCCACAAAAGTGATTATTAAAAAAGGTCCTACCTGAATTAAACAAAATATTGAATTATCTACACGCTGATATGCTCGATATTAATATCACTTCTTCCGTTTTTGAGATACAAATTCTTCAACTTGAGCCTTTTCGCGTGGACTGTATACACAAAACGTGCTTTTTGGCCATTATCGTCGTAATTAATTATTGAGTGCCCACCAACGCAAAGCATCGTACGTATTTCCTTGAGAGACGTAACAATTGCAAATGAAACTTTTTTACAATGAATGAACAACCGGGATCTACGGAATGAACTAACTTGACGGACCGCATATGTTCCCCGCAAAGTTATGCAACCACCCGCACACACCCCTCTTTTTACAGATTTTTATAGGAGTTTGCAGCCCCCCCACGTTTCGGGGTGTTGTTGCGCCGCTGCTATTCACACGGAATTGACAAGTTAGGACCTAGAGTACACCTTAAGTTGCCTGAGACTCCATGAATCAGAACCTGGGTTCTTAGAGCGTAGAGGGATATTTTACGCCGTTCAACCAATGCAATATCGGCACCTTTAGGATGACCCGAGTTTAAGGGGAAATACTGTTAGCATGCTGGTTTGATCCCATGAGTACAAGAGTGCATCTTCTATAGTGTGGAGCCTTGGAGAGGTGGAATCGAGCCCTTGGCGCCAAGAATTGCGTTGCGGTGTGAGGAGATAAGAAAATTGTGATATAGGCTACACCTTCATGGGAAACAAGAAAGCAAAGTCACGAAAACAAAGGATGGCACTTCAGTGAAGGAAGCAATATGCGAACTCACAGTCACGCCTTGGGTGGTTGGTCAGCCTTTGAGTCACAGAGCGTAACTCTGTAACTCGAAGGCAGTAACTTATCCAAGAAAACGTGAAACTATAGGGCACTTCATTGTAGTGCTTCGTCATTCTTGTAGAAAATGCATCCGCATGACGCCGAGCCAAGCTACAATAAGGTGTGTGAATCTATATCAAATGCTTAAAGAGGATTAATGTCTATTTGTACTCCAATGGAAAATTTGTATTTAAAAAAAGGCTGAAATAGCAAAGCAAAAATGCATAAAGATGCTATTAGTTGGTTTAGCTTCAATCTCTTGTGCAAACATGTAAGGCAATCCATTTATAATTGTGTATATACTGTTTAATTTATTCAAAACAATTCATATCCCTAGTAGTACGCTGAAATGAAGACATTTTAAATCGATCATTTCACCCGTGCTATGTTGTGCAAGACAAGGGCCTAAAATCTACTATATATTCACCTTGCTATGTTTGGCTGGTGTTTCCCATCGGATTTGTTTTATTTTTCCAATGTTTCTCTTTCTACAACCCATGGCTTTAAATTTTTCCATTTGACAAGGAAAATTATGTCAATTTTTTTTAGAATTTTTGTGCGATATTTTAATTTCAAGTACCATAGTCTTCGGGACGATTCCCTTTGCGTAAAGAAAAAGTATTACCTAAATTATCCTTGTTAGACTTGGCACTGTAAATATAAATTCGCAGCTTCAACTAGAATAGTATTTAATGAACGATTCATGTGAACCTTATTTTTAAAGGCCAAAGTGAGTGTTAAATTAGGATCAGGCATTGATCATGATACACAAACATTTAAGCCACTCAGGAAATATTAAACATTTTTAAAAGAAATGGCAAAGTTATTAATGGCAAACATCTCTTTTACGCAAAAGAGATGCTTGCAAAAAAATATTATGCGCCTCTTTTTTACTGGATAAAATTAGCCTCCATCCGAAAATGATATTTGCATAAGATAGCTGTATCCTGCAGCAAGAGGGAATATACAAATATGTTCATCAAAACCAGACTTAACAAAAAGGATTGACATAATGATAATTCAGCGCTAATATTTCATGATTACTGTCAGTGGAGATATTTTTAGCATTTCACTACTCTGGAAAGCGACCAAAAGTGAGACGATGGTTTTTCTCGCACATGTAGATGAAATTGAAATTCTATGGTATTGCATTTCAGAATCTATTGCCTCTGTTGAATCTTTGGCATGATGCGACTCATTTTTCAGAGTGTATATTTTCAAAAATATTCGCAAAAACTAAGGCCGGTCTAATTTTGCGGATTCCATTAATACTTACAGAGTAATTATCATGGATTTTGTGGAACCAAAAGTTTATAAAAAAATCAGTACCTTAATATTTTCTCCTTCTTTATTTCTATGGTCTGACAGTGGTTTCAAAATTAACTAACGTATTCTGGATCATCTTTTGTTCTTCTGACAATCTATATGAAAAATTGGTAAGTTAGATGAGTATTCACTGTATTCTTTTAAGACATAGATGAATTATTTCTCTATAAGATTTTGCCTATTAAACCACTTACAGTAAATTAAGAGGCATCGTACATGAACGGATGGATTTAACATTTTACCCCGAGAGGTTAATCCCGTTCTTATGCCGTTATTTTAACTTACTGCTAAGTTTTCTTCATAACTTTATTAAAGCAACAATCATAATACAACTCTTGTGTTGAAGCATACACATAGTAGAGAAATTGTGACCTTTTATAAAACATATTCTTCCATTCGCAAGCCATCTAAATTGAGTTCTATCTTTATAGTATTCACTTTATTTTAAATTAACGCTGAGAAACTTTATAGAGTATTTCAGTAAGACATAAATTGTGTAATATACATTTATTCTTATATTAATAAAACAATGCATTGTATTGTTACTTATACTCACAGAGAGCGAGCCTATTTCATTTCCACGACCTAAAGAATTAAGAGAAGCTGAGACTGGATCTTACCTGAAAAGACAAAATATAAACTTATTAATACATCTATAGTAATCACACAATTACAGCTCACATTATCACATAAACTGTGCATTATAAATTAGAATCTAAGGGGCACTTTCCCAAGAATATGGGTCAAATATTTTATTTGAAGCTAGTAGCTTGATAGTCTTCCTCAGAAAAAAAGGAAGTTCATGGTATGGGATCAAGACTATTCTTTACATTTTTAATGCACGCAAACTTCCAGCGTTTAAGTCTTTTATTGCTAATTTTCTCTCAGTACTAACTATTACATTCAGCTGGATGTCTCTAATTCAAATGCCAAAAACTTATGAACTTTAAATCAAACGCAGCCATCCACGGCAGCGATACCTCTAAAATATGACCTGGTAGTGCACAGTCTTATTGTGTACCGCTTTATTTTTAATGTAGGTAAAGCATAATTTAGACCGGTAGAAAGAATCTAAGCAGCTACAGGAACACATTTTGCTAATCTATTTGTCCCCACATATCGTAAAAATCACCTTATGGGACGATATTAATCAACATGAATTCCATCAAAATCTAAATATTTTGCTTGGGCAGATGTTGAGGTACCTACTGTCTTTTCTTCTGCTCTTAAGGATTGGTAGGTATGTGACTACCACTCAGCGTCATAAACTCACTCTCTTAAACTCTCTCCACATATCGTAAAAATCACCTTATGGGACGATATTAATCAACATGAATTCCATCAATTTCTAAATATTTTGCTTGGGAAGATGTTGAGGTACCTACTGTCTTTTCTTCTGCTCTTAAGGATTGGTAGGTATGTGACTACCATCCAGCGTCATAAACTCACTCTCTTAAAGAATTTTTATCTGGGTTTTTTCCTCACCTCTCCTCTCTACCCTTTGGTCCATGCATCGCTGCAGTAGACGACAGGAGGAATTAGAGGCCAGGGAAAGGTCTAATCCCGCAGAGGGGGGAAGGGAGGGGGAGAAATGGAAATTGATTTACGAGGGGATGCCACCTTTTATTCTCCGGAAAAGGCAGAGTGGTTTCGAGGCGGGGAAAAATCGGTCGGGGTGGCATTGGGGGTGAGGGCTGAACGATGGGGAATTAGCGCCTTTCCTGTCAATTTTTCCACACCTTGAAGATGCAGTTATGCTCTGTTATATTTTCACTACCATTCTGCCACCCACAAGACGTTTTTGCCTCCTGTCATTCTACTGCCGGGGAGCCGAGCGACTTTGAGGCAGTTGATTCAATAAGGTGGCCAATGCTTGCATGTAAGCATTCACACTGGAGCTAATGCGGGGTGTAGGGGGTGTTAGATTGCTTTTCGCGATTAAATGATCTTTCTGTACCGTTAGAGTAGGTTATGATGGAGTGTTCTGGCTTTCCTTGAATTTAAAATATTTCATATTTTCTTCCAAAAGTTATTTTGTATTCACATTTACACTGCATACCATATTTCACATTTACACTGCATACCATGCACAATACATTCCCCAGCTCTTGAAGATCAGGAAACTAAGGTAGGTAGTAGGAGAGAAGAAGCCAGGATGAACTAGAAACAAAGAAATCAAAAGCTTGAGGAGGTTGAAGATTATTGTTTTTAGGAAGCTGAATAAACGATGGGTGAATAAAGATGTAAATTTTAGTTGATAGTTCTGGCGAGAAGAGCTACTATTTTGCCAGTTGAATTAACTATTATTTCTTTATGACAGTGAGAAATTGGCGATTACAGGAGCGGAGAAGTCAAGGCTATACTATTCGAAATGCGTTGCTTCAGGGGAATGATGAAGATGAGATGGATCGACGGAATGAGAAAACCCTATTAAAAAGTTTCGCACATCTCGCCACCTTTCCGAGTCCTATGTGGGTGTGCTTGAATCGTTCGAGGTTTATTCCGGTACGGAATGATCGCGAACGCATTGTAAAAACATACGAGTGAGACCTTAGTTACGTAATGGAATTAATATCAATCTATTCGAGCATACCACCCATTCAACATGAGTAATATCACCGTTACTACTGTATCCACATTCAATCGATATGTTGGCACCTGTATGATAAAACTGTTTAACTTTTTCCATCCAAATATTCTCCAACTTCTTCATTTAGCTCAGTTTTTTTCCCTGGAGAATAATGTACAAGAAGAGGAAAAAAATGGGCAATAAAGCAAGCCGTCAGTAGTTTCCCAACTTAACGATGCTTGTGATTAATACTTCTTAACATTTCTCTACCACGCAGTTCAATTGTTAATGTACTTCATCTCAAATCCTCCTTTCCGTAGAAAATCCATCTTCAAATATTCAAATCTTTGCTCTGCTATCATGTATTCAAAAACACCTATTCCTTTCCTGTCTCATGCCAACCACCCCTATCTAGTACTCGTTTCAATTTTCTATTACCACCTCAAATGTTTTGTTACACCATATTGGAGGAAGGAATTGGATTGGATTGGTGGTACATGGTCAAGGGCAGACTGGAAATTTCTGGCGGAAATAAAACACAAAAGTCAGTACAATAATGCAATTTGGTAAAATACAAGAAAAATGGGGATGGCTGAGAGAATTGAAGGCCATTTAGATAGAAGTTAAATGAAGATGGGGAATCTGGAAGGATAAATAAATGACAATTGTGCGTTGACAATACTAGAATTAAAATATATTTGCCACTGAGAGGTAGATGGGACAGAACACTCTACCACACGTGACAAGAGGTGGGCCAATGAGACTTGAGTGGGAGGAGCGTAACCCCACGAAATATCAATTGTCTTATAGCCTTGGTCGTGTTCACTTCGTGCTTGTGTGTGCTAGGTTGCCAAAGTTACCGATGCGTTTCACTTCCGCACTTCTCTTAAGGCTGCATATAATTTACATATGGCAATATCTGTCTCCACCTTAAGAACCTGCTCCTCGGCCAACAAATAAAAGCAATCAGACCGGCACGAAGGCGACCGAAGCTGAGTCGCCAAGATATTTGGATCATAGCATGAGAGAATAACATGGAAATATTCACGTTTAAAAATATTTAGTGGCTGTAGTTTTTGCTGAATTGTTCATTGCGCATTCAAAGCATTCATCGGTCTGAAACATTCGTTGGTGACAGAAATAAAGTATTTGTAAACTTATTCTTAAGACGTATTTATTACGACAAACATTGGTTTTGCGAATTTCCTGTTTGTCTCGTGTTGAAAACTATAATTTCGCATGCAGTGTTAAATTGCAAGGAAGTATATTTGTCTGCTATCTGCCACCTCTCCCCATTGATGATAATGAAGCCCCGAGTTTTTCACCCATTTCCCTCACACAAGAAGCAAATTTTCAATTTCAAATATCAAATGGATTCCTTACATTATGCTTTCATCTCCTCCTTTTTTTGTCTGTAATGCCATCAAGCAAAACCTCTCTTGAATTTAACGCAGATTCCTTTTTCCTTCAATGATTTTTGAGCATGGCTCGGCGGAATCAAATCCACGGACTCGAGGTGAAAAATATTGTTTAAAAAACGACACGTTAGTCTTATTTTAGTTGGTCGAAATGGAAAGGTATAAAAGTCGTTGGCCCTCGCGCGACGCAAACGGAGATTCCCTTTGTGTACACAACAACGCCGCATTTAAACGCTCTCCATTTTTCAGGTTGTAAAAAAAGAAGCAAAAACATTCCTTTTATGCACCGCTTTATGGAATTGAGCTTGAGATACGTGGTGCCCACGGCACAGCGGAGTGGAATCGGCTATTGTTCCACCAGCACTTGAACTTCCGACCGTAATTATACGACGAAAAGATGTGTGTTAAGATAACGTGGCACTCGTAATGGGACGCGATAAATTTTCTATTAAACACGGTCCTCTCGGTCCTTTTAAGCATGGACCCCATAAATACGGGGATGTTGTTTTCTCTCTCTCTCGCCCTCAGTGGCTGGAAGTGACCCCTTGGCAGGAGGGCAGACGCCCCCGTCAGGCTTGCCCTCGCCCCCTTTTCAACTCCGAAAATGTTGCGGGCTGTGTAGGGCGGTCATGCCCCATACTCCCCTCCAACGTTCGAGCAGAGCTGCCTTATCTGCCTGCCCCCCTTGTCCCTGTAACGGCGTCGTCTGTGCTTCCACAAATCCTTTGACTGATGAGGTGGGGCCGTAACATTACGTGAGCTCATTATTATCCAACGGGCTGCAATCTGGGTCCGTCCGGTTCCCTGAGCACGAAATAAATCTTAGGCCGGGCTTTTGTTTGATTTGAGGGGGCGTGCGTTTCTCAGTTTCAAACGGAGCAATTTTATCCGCCACCCTCCGCCTAGTTTTGAGCTAGGGAGGTCAGCAGTCAGGAGAATGAATCAAAAATGCGCAAGGGTGTCTATCGTGGTTGATCGGGTTGATGAGTAGGGCATGAAACTGGCATCCCATCCCGAAGTCCCTCGTTCGAATCTCAACTAGGGCAGAGATTCTTCATCTAAATCTACATGGTACCCTACAAGCCAACGTAAGGGTGTGTGAGGTAACATACGGATGTGAACCATCGTTTTTCCCAATATTTGCCTCAATATTTTCACATTCATCGTGTTCAAGTATCATTTGTATCTTGGTGCGTTCAGTCTCCTAATTATTTCGTATGATACTATGGGTGCTACTCCTGTTTTGCTTATTAATACTTTTAAATTTTAGAATGAGGTAATAAATTTATTATAGCAAGAAGTACCACAGAGAAAAAATCATTCGCCTTGACCGGGACCCCCTAATTTCCGGCAAGGTGCTCTACCAGTTGAGCTACCAAGGCGTCCTCTTTCTCTGTGGAAATCAACGAGGCTTAAAGGAACTAGGTGTTAACGGACTGCGGGACATATCATGTCACAATGCAGCCGTAGTCGTGCGCAAGGCGCCACTGTTCACGAGGTTAAGCCGAATTTTAAACACTAAGGTGCTTGCTTAAACGAATTCAGCGACCGCGAACACAGCGAAAGTCCCGGTCAAGGCGAATGATTTTTTCTCTGTGGAACTTCTTGCTATAGTGCAATTTTCAGCGGGTGACGCCGCTAAGTTTCCGCGGCCAGTTCGCGGTCTTTGAATAAATTTATTGTACTGCGTTATTTTGCAAGCATTTAGAAAGGACATATTTTTTATAGAGCCGAATCAAAGTATTTCTTTTATTAATTTTATGAGGAAGTCGTATTTTCTCAACAACATATTTCTTAGCTCCAAAACCTGATTATTATCTACATCTACAATAGTTAGGTGTGAAAGAAAAACAAAACCTTCTTCCGCCATTGATATTTTTGATTTAATCTATTGCCGTCCACGTTGTACGCTTGAAAAAATACTTTTCAGACCCAAACTCCCACTTTGCCTCTGCCATTTATCTCCCTATTTACCTTCATAATTTCACCTGCCGTAGTAATCTGTAGTTTTAAAAATATTTATAGCATTATTAAGAGACTGTTCACTGTTTTAGGCATCACGTAGTGGAAGTGAGACATATTAGGCGAGTAAAAAAACTTTAGCACTTTTCCACAATATATTGTGGAAAAGTACTAAAGTTTTTTTTTACTCACCTAATTATTAAGAGACCCTATCTCCCTAAATCCGCCACTGCGTCTTTTGCAACTAATATTTTACAAGATGGAGATATTTCATAAATAATAAGCAATTTCAATTGTATATTGGTTGCTTACTATTAGGCAGAAGAGGAGTTGATTGCACTTTGGTGATTTACCAAGTCTTGAACAGCAGAGAGCAGGGTTTCCCATACGGTACGTCCGCACCTAAAACTCGCTCTGGCCCATATCTCCCTTCTCCTCCCCTCGTGCGTGCCTCTTCTAATGTCCCTTCTGAAGGACACGTCTGGGAAAAGTGATAGTGGCGAAAACATGCCATAAAACGTGTCGTTGAATAGTTTTTTGGGCGGATGATTTTTTTAATGGGCATAAAAGCAGGGAAAGGTGAGCTTTAGTCCCAGACTAAGATAATTAATGCTCCTAGCGCTGAAGAGCGATGACATATGAAAATGTGGCCAGACTTTTAGGTTGCCAAAATATTCTGAGCAGCCAGTGATTAAATTAAAACTCTAGCAGCCATGATAAAATGTAAACTATACTGGAATCCGTGAGAGTATTATAAATTTAAAAAAATATAATTTTAATGCCCTTTTTCTAGCTCATGTTTTTGACGGGTAAATGTAATTTAGAGATTGAGAAAATAATGTACATTAAAACAATCTTCTTTAATAGCTGTTCTTCACTAAAATATATGAGTCTATTTCGACAGATTAAAAAAATATATTATTGAAAACTGACAATGAAACTTACATTAATCTTAAATTTGTAGGATTAAATTCAAATTAATTCGGTTAAAATTAATATAAATCATCTTATAATAAATCGTACTCTATTCAAACGTGGTTTGGATTAGATGACTATCATCAAATTTATGATACCTCACACCTTCAGAATATGCTATACTTGATGCTTCATAATGATGACTATCTGCATACGGTGTACCTTAAAATGAAAAAGACACATGCGTCTTTTAAGGGCTTCCTCAACTGAATAACTCCATTCACATAATTTTGAGCTTCATGGGAGCCTCTTAATATATATATAGTAAGCTAAAATTAGGTTAGAACTAAGGACCATACTTGGATTACCAAGTAGGAAACGCTAACCTCCAACCTCTAAATTCTAAAAGCAATAAAATAAGTAAAAGAGAAATGTTAGTTGTGAATAAATGAGGAATAAATTAGTGTGCTTTGATTTCCCAATGATGTAGAGTTCACATCAGAGGTAGAAAAATATATGAGAATGCCGCTAGTCATATAAGACTATACCCAAGTAGCATACGATATTGGGCCAACATTACTACATTGGCCCAACATCGGATCAATATTGGCCCAATGTGGTATGCTACTTGGGTAGGTATATAGAATCGTAAATTCAAAATATGCAAAAGTAATGGCATGAAGTAGAAAAGTAGAGACTAAGGAAAATGATAAATTTGAGAAACAAATATAAACGGATGAGTATCGCAATCGAGGAGGCTGATTTGCCATCGATCGACGGAGCAAGAAATAAAAGCTTTGAAGTAATAAATAAATTCATTTGTCGTCACCTTCAACATTCTCTCTAATGAGAGTGAAGCATGGACGGAAACACCAAGAAAAGGAAGGACTAGTGGCATTAGAAGTGCGATGTGTCAGAAAATAATAACTTTGAGACACTAAAGTAGAGTTTCTAAACACTGAGTGAGGATAAAATAAGCCTGATGCGAGGGATACTGAATTTCAGGGTCGACGGGTTGTTGTAGCGTTAAGATTACTGGCCTCTTACCAGGAAGATCCCGATTCGAATCTCAGCAGTGGGAGGTATTTTTCATTTTTTTTAAATCGACGCTTACTTGAATGCTTTGCGAAGAGCATTTGAGTACAGCACTCCGTCCGTCAAATGGGAAGTTAAACCGTTATCCCTTTGTTGCCTTTTCGTTAAGAGCAGGCTGATGCCGATGCCGGGTTTCTCTCTACCATTCTTTTTTTCCTTCCCTTTCCCATCCTTGTACCTTTCCTCCCGGGCTGATGCACCTATTAGTGTAGATACAGACTTGAAAGCACAGATGAGATGATGAGCCTGATGGAAATTCTGGTAAAAAAGACAATCTACTCGGACCTGACAATAAGACGTGAAAGTCTCATGGAGACAGTGGTTGAAGGAAATGTGAATGGAGAATGGGGTCGTTTACCATATTTTTTTAATTGTCGAATCTGATAGAGTTTGTAAAATAAAAGGACCCGTATTTTTCCGTCTTCTGATCCGACAATTATTTCCCGAGTTATAAGCGGCGAAAAACTGATGTTTTTAACCCTTTCGGAAAAGTGGGTGTGGTGCAACCTCTGACGTATATCTACTTCGTCCAATCACAACTGAGCCCGCGAAGCTACTTCGCCTTATCGCAAAGGGGGTACACAGCTGACTCGGCCAATGAGAGCGATTCCGACAGCATCTGTGCGAGCAGACCTTCCGAGAACCCCCCTCCTCTCCCTTCCCCCTCCCCTGAAAGCAGTCAAGGACGGGAGGAAAATGACGTCAATGTTATCACAGCAGCATTTTCGGTGGGCGTCACCTTTTGCTTAATTTAATTTTTGATTTATGAGTGAATGGTTGTGGTTAAAAGAGTAATTTTTTCACTAAAATTCGTTTTTCGTTTCCATCTAACGATTTCGTGTACAAAATTGCGATTTCGGTTCCGAGTAAACGCCCCCATTTGTCAGAGGAAAACCTTGTTAACTAGCTTTTCGGAATAGGCGACCGGCAACTAAGGTTATTTGCGCCTTGAAAAAAGGTAGAAAATTGGGTAGAGTTAGGGAATTTTCAGGGAGCGGAGGAAATACGGAGAGAAACCCAGCGCCGACGTCAGTCTACGGTTAACGAATGGCACCAAGTGGTCCACATTTCGATATCTCATCCAACGTATGGAGTACCTGCTGAACTTAAAGTTCTCTCTACGCAGCACTCAAATACCGGACCGGTATACCAATGAAAAATATCTCTGCCATCGTCAGTATTCGATCTCCCTGTACGAGAGGCCATAAACACTAATTCTGAAGATTCAGGCGATATGGAGTGGAAGCGAAACATGATAGCAGAGAAAGAAAAAATACAAGCCAAATCCACAAAAATAAACTTACTACGACCCGGGTTTCACTGTATTACAGCATCGTCAAGTGACGATACAGTAATACGCAACAACCGGATCCTAAGATGTATAGTGTAAGTAGAAAAGTTTGCTAATTGAAGAATCATGAAGTTGTTAATCGACAGAAGAATCGATTAGGGAACTTCGGTGAGCCAATCACAGAATTGACGACTAATAATGATGATTGAGTTTTGGGTCAGAGTTGGGAGAGGTAAAATGAAAGCGAGGTAATGAGTATGACCAATACTGCGATTACAATTTGAGAGTTTTAAGGTAAAAGAAAGTCGATCAATGTCACTGGGATGACATAGGTTGTTATTACATTATTTTCAAGTGCAAAATAAAAAAAAATATTTATTAAAAAATTTCATTTCCCGCTACTAGCAAGCATAAATGCAAACAGGAATATAGGGAATTATGTGATATGATGGGTGTAAGGAGAGGATTTTTGAATGGATTTCTTCAGGAGGCAATGAGTCCATAGTAGTTATTTTCATAGCTGTTCAAGCCTATGCTCAGTAGCAAGAGTAATGACAGTAACGCATACTCCTGTATCTCGCGATTTTATCAGACGCAACCTGTAACGCACCTGCTATTATTTTCCCTACCTCCACATGCTTGTAACAATCGAACTTCATTCCCCCAACCCCACTTCCGCCCTTCGCCAGCCAAAAAAACTCATCCTTCATCTCCCCCTCACATCTCTAGCCTCGTTATTTCTCTTTGTGAGAGTCAGTTCCGATATCTCCCTCCTCACTCTTGCTGACTCCTAACAAACACGTGGAAAGTTTCCCGACTGCTGCTGAACTTGAGAGAGTTGTTCTTTTCCCTTTTACACTCTCCCCGCTTCCTTATCTTCGCACGTCGTCCATCACCGGAATTTGAATCAGGGGAAGGGTATGGCGCGCTTAAGTTCACATGCGCCGGTGTATGTAAGCCCCAACTCGTGCATTTGAATTCAACTATTGCGTATGCCGCGACAAAGCAGGCAATTCAAAGTACTTTAGATGCAAGCGACAATATTTTAAAATTTAAAGATTTGCACTTTATTTAGCTCACCCCATTAATATATGTCTGCCAGTTAATATATTTAGTTTACACTTGCCATCATATTCCATTCTTATTGCTCTACACAAGTATGTACTCACACTATTTTATCTTTCCATGCGCTACCCATTTCCAAAAACTATTCTAACATTATTTATGAGATTTATCCTGAACATGGGATGAAAAATGTTCAATAAATTGCCGAACAATATTATGATGAATATAATAAATGAAAAGCTTCACTAATACTTTTACATTTCTTAGATTAATTAATAAATGGTTAGAGGCCAAAAAATATTGATTTTTTATTATAAGCTCTTTAATTATTTGTATAGCCACCTTTGTCTTAATTTACAACCTACGCTATTTTATCTCTCCATATGCCACCCATTGCCGAAAACTTATCTAACAATTTTTAATAGATCTTTCATGAACATGGGACAAAAAATGTTCAACAAATTGCCGAATAATGTTAAAAGCTTCACTAATCCTTTTACTTTCCTTAAATGTATCACTAAATGGTTAATGGCCCGACAATATTGATATTTTTCTCATAAAATATTAAGTATAACTTAACCCACCCTTTCCTGCCGAGAGAAACGTCCAGCTGTCTCATGTTAGTGTAAGGTGTAACATGCTACTTAGGCTGCGTGGTACTACCTAACCGGCACTTAATCCTTTGTCAAGATCGATGTCCACGCTAGAGGTGAGATTTAAACCGTGACCACTTAGTTTACCGGCGCGTTACCAACCTGGGTCCTCTGCTGGCAAGCTAAATATTTAGATTAGTTAAGTTAGTCTAGATTCAAAATATGCCCCTTAATTAAGGAAAATACGGTATAAACTCACGTAGGGCTGGATAGAAATGGAAAGAATTTATTTCGGCTAGAAATTGTAACAAAACTATATAGCAGGCGTGCTGAAATTGAAAACATTAAAATATAGTGAAAGATGCAGGCAGCTGATTTTAAAAGTCAGCAGTCACCATGGTAGGTACGGAAATACGAGCTTGATACTGTTATGTTCGTAGCGATGAAGTGTTTTTGGCACGCGGTAAAAATTAGAGTAGTAGGATTTAATGATGGAATTTATTTTTCAAATTCGTCTAAGAAACAAAGGAAAAGGCAGAAGTACGCGGACCAGCGCCAAATAGTATATAGTATAAATAGCTTTAATTCGTACCAATTTCAGCAATAAATTACATCTCAGGGTAATAAAACACATTTCGACGTAAAATAAAATATGACCCTCCTAATGAGCTTTAGGAGGATCAACAGATGACTTGGCGATGAAATTTCGGTACAACTTAATTGTTACTTGTATTTTTATACACATGCAGTATCCATATGCGATCGAATAAAACCAAATGTTTTGTACGGAGAAGGTTGGCGCCCAATGTTTCCCAAGCACCAAAATTCTTGCTTATGTATACAAATATGTTCATTGCTCCAAAACAATTTACATTGAATACTATCTCAAATATAAGGAGCTTTAGGTAAACTCGAAAGAAAACCTATGTCAAGGTTACCATCACATATATAAATAAATAAACAACCATATATTTTTTAACATGGAAAAAATATGCCAGCATTTTTTAACAAAATAGGTCTTCAGTATTTTCATAGCTTTATAGCCAACGTCTACATTTTTTAGAAAATAATTAGATTTGATGCATTTTTGTTGTAGGTTTTACACTTTTGTCCCAATATATAAAACACTTCGCCTGAACAAGGACAATTTGGGCCTGGACAAAGGTTGCAAAACACTACGTAGGTTCCACAAGCATGGCCTATTTGACACTGTTGTTTTTGCACCACTCTGCAAGAAAAATTGCTTCATCGACATTCATAGGTTAGCATGGCAATACCACATGCAGTGCATTCTAACCTCCTTGGTTGAAGCATACTTGACATACTAAAGCACAGGTTGAGTAGCGTTTCAGAATTAATAAAAGAATTAGGGTAATTATCAGAGCGTAGGTTAAAGTTCAGATTAAATCTATTAGAGAAATTTCAATCGGATAGCTTTACTGAAGATGTAAGTCAAATATTGAAAATACCAGAGTATTAGGCTAGATTCGACCAGATAAACAAGATAATAGAGATAGATTGTCGTACCGATAGATTCAAAATGGCATTTTTCCCCCGTACAATAAGAGAACACAATAGGCAGCATAGCAAAAGGATAGGTAGGGGAGTGTTCTCTAGTGAATGATGCATGTATTAACCCCTCAAATCCTATAGATACTAACAATCTAGTTGCATGAGGCAATTTCGTTGCTTGTTTGCAAGTTAGTAGTGCATGCTTGGTGATCTTCACCCCCTGCAACACACCCTCGCGGTGGCTTGCAGGGTATCGTGTAGATGTAGATGTACTACCCCCTTGCGGGACGACGCGAAAACTGGAGAGTTGGTAGTCCTGCTCTCTCACCAGGGATGTTCATGCTCTTCCTCCCTCCGTGAACCCAGGGATCTCAGATTTCTCGAGGCTGCGTTGGCGAAGATGGAGAGGGGGGAGGGGGGAATGAGGGGGTTTGTAGGGGGGGAAGGAGTCGGTTGACGTGCCTCGGAGATGGAGAGAATATGCTCTCAGGTTAATGCCCATAAATTCGAATTATGTCGCCGACTTATATCTCTTTCCCTCCCCTACCCCACTGCCATTCTACTCCTCGCACCTTCGCGCAATCCCTCCCGCATCAAGACGTCTCCTCTCGTCCGCCTCAGCTCTCTCGGGTTGATCGGAGTGAGATGCTATTATGAGTCTTCTTTCCAAGACTTAAGGATGATGAGGAGAATTTGACGCATTTAGCCATGAATCTACTATATTGATGACGATCGCAGTTGATTCAAGTAGTTTAAATGCATATTTTGATTTTTTCTCAATATTATTCTTATTTTTATTCATTACCAGAGGGTCACTTGCTCCGTGTTTTGCAGTATTTTTCTACTGACAGATTTAGGAACTCTATTTCCAATTAATTTCTCATAGTCCCCATCGTCCCGATACAATCGTGTGATATTCAACTTCAACGATACAAGGCAAGAGTAGTAGTGGGAAGACTAGGTAAAGGTTTGTCAAAACCCAAATATTTGACCACAGGTTGACCTTTGACCACACATCCTCGTTGTGAATTGCAGGGTATCGCGTAGATGTAGATGTAGATGTAGATGATCATGTACAACCAGACCCGGTGGAAAACCCGAGAAGATTTCTATACCTATGAGGTAACCTACATCTACATCTACACGATACCCTGCAAGCCACCGCGAGGGCGTGTAGCAGGGGGTGAAGATCACTAAGCATGCACAATTAAAATGCAAAAAAGCACTTATAGGGTCTTATGCAACTAGATTGTTAGCATCTATAGTATTTGAGGGATTAATACATGCATCATGCACTACTGACTAATCTAAAATATTTCCCCTACCTATCCCTTAGCTATGCTGCCTATTGTGTTCTCTTATAGTACGGGGGAAAAATAACATTTTGAATCTATCAATATGACATTCTATCTCTCTAATCTTATTTGTCTGGTCGAATCTAGCATAATACTCTGGTGTTTTTGATATGTGCCTAACATCTTCAGTAAAGCTATCCGATTGAAATTTCTCTAATAGATTTAATCTGTACTTTAACCTACGCTCTGATAATGATTTCCACCCAAATTCTTGTATTAATTCTGATACACTACACAACCTATCGTAACACCTTTTGACGAACCTCGCTGCTGTACGCTGCACACTGTCTAGTTCCCTAATCAAACCTTATTCATTCGGATCCCATACACTGGCTGCATACTCAAGGTGGGCCCTAACTAGTGAAAAGACCACATCGCTCTTTTGTCTTCTCATCACATTTCCCTGGTACTCCTTTTATAAATCCTAGCTTTCTCTTCGCTCGGCTGCATATTTCTTTTATGTGTCTTCCCCACGATAAATCCTTAGTGTTTGTTACACCTAAATATCTTATGGTTTCAACGTTTTCGATCTTCGTGTTACTAATTTTATAGGTACGCTCTATCGAATTATTCCTCCTCCAAAAATTGGTAGCTACACACTTTTTAAGGTTAAGTTCTTACTGCCATTTGTCGCATCACTCTTGAATGGCATCTAAATTCTTGCTAAGCGATCTCCTGTCTTCTTCTTTTGATATACCCCAATACACTACCGCATCGTCTGCAAAAAGTCCAAGTTTACTACCAACTGCGGTACCCAAATCGTTTATGAATAAAAGAAATAGAGGCGGACGCTACCCTGGGGAACTCCCGATTTGACTTTGATTGTGTCCGACATGATACCATCTATGTCAACCCTCTGCTCTCGCCCACTTAAGAATTCTTGTACCCAGCATAAAACGTCTATTTATACCGAAACTCTCTAACTTCGATATTAATTTATCATGAGGAAATTTATCGAATGCCTTTTTAAAATCGAAAAATAACGCATCAATATCAGTACTGTTTTCGCCGTAGAATAAAATATCGTGTACGAATAAACCTATTTGTGTCTCGCAAGATCTACCTTTCCGGAACCCATGTTGGCTGTTTATGAGCAATCTCTGACTATCCAAATGCCCCATGATCGAACTGACTAGAATTTTCTCAAATACCTTGCAAGAGATTGACGTGAGTGAAATGGTTCTGTAGTTACTAGGTTCTTCCCTATCACCGCTTTTAAAAATAGGTGTAATGTTAGCTACTTTCCAATCCTTGGGTACTGTGTGGTTCTTTAGTATTTTATTAAACATTATTTCTAGATAGGGGGCTATTTCAGAAGCTAATGTTTTATATACTCTGGAAGGAATTTGATCGGGACCTGGTGATTTGTTTTTACTAATATTTTTTAACTGCGGCTCTATTCCGTGACATGAATTTTCTATTTCGGGCATTTTCTCACTGAATGTGTTCGACAGTGTTTCCACTGCGTTGTGTGACGATGAGTTGAATACGCTTTGAAAGAAGGTGTTAAAAGAATTAGGTAGCTTTTTCTACACTGCTGGTGACTCTAATTCCTTTATCGTTTTTAAGTGTGTGCACTGTGGGCCTATTTTCCTGAAGATCTCTCACATATGACCAAACGTGATGCCAAAACGTGATGTGTAACCTTCGCATATAATTTCCAATACATCTCTTTTATGTGAACAGTTTTAGGGAAACTTTGCTCACGACGAAACCACACTGTAGATGTGTCTAGCGTCTCCTCACCCAGCCACTGTTAACATCGTGGAGCTCATTTCACCTTTTTATTTGCGTGCCGCGCCTGGAAGAGCTTTATTTTCTTCCAGAAAAGGCGTAACTTGCGTGGGTGATCCCTCAAATCTCTGTTGACTCAAGTTACGGGAGTAGTCATCGATTTTTTACGACACCATTCTCTTCCTTAAACGAAAGAGAGCACACGACGCGAAGCTCTTCTCAGGCAGCAAGTGACAAAGGGAATAAACGGAAGTCAGGGGGCGGGAAACTTGACAACACTGGGAAAGTTGGTCGACTTAGGAAATTCGACAACATTGCAAAAATATCCAGCGTGATGTAAATCTCATTTTAAAAAATCACGCAGATAATGGTGACTACCTACGAGCGATTTAAGGGGCTATATATGCATATGTTACGTAAAGTTTCGAGGATCTGTTAAGATACACTACCCAAAGCCTTCTGTAACGTTGGATGAAAGATAATTATCGAATAATTAATTATTTTTCAGAAATAGTTATAAACACTAGTCAGTAAATAATAGTATTCAGTAATTAATAAGGTAATTATAAAGCTTGCCAGATTAACAATCCACAAAGAGGAGGGGGTTTGTTGCAGTTATATACTTTAGATGATGTATTCATTGATATTGACACGCTAAAAAATTTGGCTTAGTAAATGTAGCAGATCAATCACACATTTCAACATTAAATGCCAACTCGCAGTCATAACATCGACAATCGAATTTGAAGTCAACTGATGAAAGGACCTGGAAGTTCGGTTTTGTACTTGTCTCTCGATGGGTGATTTCTTCATAACCCAATTACATTACGATGCTGGAAAGTTGGGAATCAATATCGCTGATATGAATATGGAAGGTGACGGGGCCTTGAGCACCACCTTGTAGGACTCTTAGAAATATCCCGGAGCATCTGGGAGAACTTCCTTCTAGAGGCAGTTGACGTTACGAGAAAGAGCTTTTCTGGGTGCAGGGTCTTTCACTTGACTAAGGGAGTGTCCTTGCCCCTAGCAATCTGGGAAACCGTGCTATCCTGCGAGGAGTTCGCCTGGTGATTACCCGCTGGGTTCTCGTCACTCTACCCTCTCAGGCTTGTGATTCCGTTCCTCTCTCGAGAGACTTCATTTCGAGCGACCGTAAACTCGGAACCGGCAAGTCGCTTCATTTTGAGTGCCTTCCGATGAAGTTCCTTAAATGCATTTGCACCTGCGGGCCCTATTATATCAATCTACCTTTAGAGAAACAGTCTCTTGCTCACAATACGCTTTTTACCTCATGGCCCATCATCCCACGCGATCGAACGCTCGCGAAAAATTGAGGCACTCACGCCTTTTACATTCATTAGTGATGTCGTCGAAGGCATAAATTTCGATACCATCATTGGCGTTGATGACAACCCATCTAAATATATTTACTTAAGTGGCATTTGATAACGCTTCTAAATAAGGTTTATTACCTGACGCAGGTGCGGAACTTAACGAGTCACCATTCAACGTTTATCAGCAATCAGTCAGGACTGATATAGAACTGAGGTGTTTTATCTCGTCACTCCACCCATATCATAGATTTAATAGGGATATTTTATCGAAATACATTATAAAGGGGAACAAGTTTATCGCAAATTCATCAAAGTGCATTCAACAACTTGTGCAAAATACGTGTTTTTAACCAGGTTAATGAGCTATTTTTCGTAATTTTACCGAGAATTCATTCCTACAAATTCATCATTATCATAATCACTGTTCAACAATCCTAGGGTTGGTTTGGCGCAGCTTTCCACTCAATTCTTCTATCGGCCAACCTTTTCATAGTGACGTAATTCTTCTCGTTTACTTCCTTCACAACTTGCTCCAATTATCCGATACTAGGCTTGCCTCATCCATTCTTTCTGCTCACTTTTCTCTCGACGTTTGTCTTCATCAGGCCATCGTGTCTCAAGATATGGCCGATTAAGCTGTCCCTTCTTCTTAGGATATTCAGAAGACTTCTCTTTTCTCCCGCTCTTCTTAAGACTTCCTCGTTACATACTCGGTCGATCCATTTAATCCTCCCTTCAAATTTGTCTTAGTAAAATAATATTCAGGATGGCAAATCTTTAACGAATAAAATCGTTGTTAATCTTTGCTTAGTGTTGGAAAAAATAATCACAACAAGATCATTCTGGCTGAATTCTGCCAAAAATATTGGTCAGTACCCATGCACATGGCTGAAAATTTTAGTCATTGCAGAAGAATGTTATATACCATTTACCTCCTTTCAATAAAATAAACCGAAATGAGCAGTATATCATACAAATTAGAAGGATTAGGACGGAAAAAGATGCCTTTTAAAATACTTAATATTCCTTGGAAAAGACCGGACTTTTTTATGCAAAATTGAACTGTTTACGTGTAGCGAGTAATTGGTAATTTGTTGGTATTCTGCCCAATGTCTGTGATGTCAGGCTTCACTTCAATCTAATCTTCGAGAATGTAAACCTCTGTGCAAATAATGCTGGACGATTAGGAAAGAAGAGGAACTCCCGAAAAGCTCAATGCATCTACATGCCTCGTCATTCGTAATATTTTCATGATTGCGGGAATGTTCAAGCATTTCCCTTTGCTGTCAACATTTTGAATCTGCAGTTGTGCCTCTCAGTTGCGTGTAAGTAGTTTATGCATGAAGTAGCATTTTTTATTCATGCATTACAGCTCTCCCTGATTGGTGATAAATGTTGGCGATTGTTCAACTCCTACACCAAGCCATTTGATGGCTTGCAGGGTATTATGTGGACGTAGAGGAATGGATGATTATATTGAAGATTATATAGATCAGGTCAAATTATTGAAATTCATGCAAAATTGGAAAACGTAATTCGATTTCCAATATTGCTGCATCAATGTGACATTCATTAGAGCATAAACTCCTTTTTCCATGGGTACAGACTCTATAGTCCTCTCCCGGTACGAGTAATTTCTAGGGATTGACCACCTCAGCGCACCTTGGAATGTTCGTACCAAGACGTCACTCTCTATTTACGGTCTGTGGAGCGTAGAGCTTGCGCTTGGAAATGGGCGAAGGGGCTTTCATATTTTGACGCTCGACTGGAATTGCTCTGCGTTCTGGGACTTCATTCATACGGCGCTGGAACCCGAAAAGGAAAAGCAGCGTTCAATGCCCCCTCTACTTCCTCATGGCACATAAATTCCGTCGGCATTCGGGAATGCTCAGGCAGAGTAAAGCGGGCAAAGGAGGCTCTGAGCTCACCCGGGAAACGAGAGGCTGCGTGCAGACGTCTAAATTAATGCAATTCATACCGAGTGGAGAGTAATTTGCATAAATGGTAAAGTAAGGTCGTTAAAAGTTTAAGGCGTCGTTAACCGCGAGCTTCCCCGCAGATTCACTTCCGTTCGCAGCCAGTTTTTTTCCATAAGCGACATTTTACCGACCGGTTTTTCGCCGAGGGACAGTTTGTAAATGCAGTATCCGTTATCATGACATTTTGTAAGCAGCAATTCCATCACGTTCACAAATTTTGAGCAACATTTCGTAAAAGTGCTTGTTTACGTCAACTAAGCTGGATAAAATTTGGGCATCTAGAGAGGCGTTGAGTCAGCCCATATAAAACTATTTCGTACGTGACAATTCAGTTATAGAGGGACTTGTCATTACTGTAGTGTAAGAAAACCGTGACATTTTTCTAACGGAAATTCTGGTAGTTATTCTCATTTCTCTTCGTCAACTTCATGATATCTGATAAAATGAAGTACCGCGAACTGGCCGCGAGTACCTTAACGGCATTACCCGCTGAAAACGCAAATCCACAGAATGTTTTCTCTGTGGAATTTCTGCTATTCTAAATTTGTTTCTGTTCTATCTGTTTTCTTCAATTTGTTATACAGTAAGCACCTTAGTGTTTAAATTTCGGCCTTAACCTCTTGGACGGTGGCGCCAAGCGTACATCGACTGCTTCGTGGTTAAATTGTCTAGCAGCTCGAGAGCATCTAGTTCCTTTAAGGCCTATAATATTACACAGGGAAAGATGACGTCTCGGTATATTAACTGGTTAAATCCAACACCACCTACATTAATCTAATCTAGGTGGTGTTGTTAAAACACCTGGCCAGAAACCAGGGGACCTGGGTTCGAATCCTGGTCAAGGCCAATGATTTTTTTTCTCTGGGGAATTTCTTTTATTATGACATCTGATGTCGCATATCGAAGAAATCAGACCGATAATAACAATCACAACCACGAGTGGGAGTATAGTTTATAGAATCAGCCATATAACTGCTATACGGTAGACAATGATAAGCCACATAAATTCTTTTCCTATAAAATACAGAATTGCATACACAGTAGTGGTGTATGTTACGTTATGACATTCCTCCCAGTAAAATATACTAGGTAATAATAATTACGAAGTAAACTAGTCCCTCAATCGGATATCCAGGTGGGGACTTCAGAGAGATGTATAGAGTCAGGCAGAGGTCAAAATTGCAGAGTAGGGACATGGGATGTGATATGGCTACGTCTGAGAATCATTTTGGAATAAAAGAGCTGGGCTGCAGCAGAGAAGATCGGAAAGTAGCAGGTAACCAAACTTAGGATTTATTTACTGATATCCTCGATTTCAATCGTCGAAACATAATCCATCCGAGTTTTTAGGATTTGATTATGTAAGACTGAAACTATCGTTCTGCTCTCCATCAAAGTCTAATTTTGTCCATGTTTTTTTCGGGTAGAATACGTCTTACCATTCAAGCTAGCAGCAGGCGTCCTCGATCAGAAAAGTGGAGCGTTACGTTTTCATTTACAGTTTGACATTTTAATATCTTTTAAATGATAAAACATACAGGGTTCGACCCTTTCACAAAACCATGGACAAGAGGTTTTAGGTTGCACAACAGGAGCATACTTAAGCATTAGCCAGACTGAGGCGTGTGTTGAAATAATAGTAATATATGTTTCACGCCGCTCAACACCAACTACAATTAGTGCTTCCCTGCACTCCAATGTAACACAACGTTGAGAAAGGTATCGTTAAAATTTCATTATCAATAAATACCAAGTAGTGTACGATAATATCAAAAACATTGCTAAGAGATTTTAATATAATCGATCGTAATTGAAGTCATAAATATGTTGTGATTAGATAAAATGTCGTGATGCATGGGAGCTAAACGTATTCAAAAGTATCGCAAGCTGGATAAAAAACTTACCATGGCTGATTCAAAAATCAAATTCGTTTCGCTCGTCTTTCATAACATAATAGCAACCCTGTAGCTCGAGTGGCAAATGCTACGCAATATTCTGCTGTTTAGGCTCTAACGCAGCTCCCTCCGATTTTTATATATTAGGATAAATTGAATTGTGTCCGGCGAAACGTAGTGGAAATATATCATGATAAGACACAAGATATAGCACTTATTTCACAGGTTTTTATTAGTAATACATAAAGTTATAGTGTTAAAGTGATATAAGTTTACTTAAACAATTTTTACAATAATTCATCTACATCTACATAATACCCTGCAAGCCACCACAAGGGTGTGTGGCAGGGGGTGATTTCTCACCAAACATGCACTACATATCATGCATAAAAAAGGAATAGTATTAATATAGTAGTCAGAACTACACTATTTAAAAAAGATAAAAATAGAAAAGCAAACATGCAAAAACATTCTGTTAGTGGGGTTAGTTTTAAGTACTCATACCAACATGCAGCTACCAATGCTATTCATTGCTACTCTCCGATAGGACATATTTACCGTTATTCGTATCTCTAATTGTTCGAGGGAAAAAGGACATTTTGAATCGGTCGGTTCGGCAATCAATTTCTCTAACTTTATGATTATGGTCCAGTCTGCTATAGTAAGTTGGGGTTCGTAAAATATTTTTAACATCATCACTGAAAATATTGCCTTGGAATTTGTTTAAGAGATTAAGTCTAAATTTCAACCTGCGATCTGACAATGATTCCCATTTCAATTCATTTAATAGACTGGTTACGCTAATATAATTATCGTATTGTCCCTTTACAAATCTTGCCGATTTTCGCTGTACACGTTCAAGTTCATTACTTAGACCGATTCCTAATGATATCAATCATTAAAATAGACAACACGAATCATTTTTTACCCTCAGGAGATTTTTGTGGAGCAGCTGCGATGGGCATTCTATCAAAAGAAGAATCTACTTACCGCTGGAAATACAAGCGTAGAAGTAAGATAACAATTCATCAGAACGTATATTTGGAGCGTGTTTCTTTGTGGTAGTGAGGCATGGACGATGACTGCAGCGGAAAAGAAAAGGGTGGGAGCATTCGAAATTTGGTGCTACAGAAGAATCACGAAGATTAAATGGATCGACCGAGTAAGTAACGAGGATCTTCTAAGAAGAGTGGGAGAAAATAGAAGTCTTCTGAATACCCTGAGAAGAAGACGGAATAACTTAATCGGCCACATCATGAGACATGATGGCCTGATTAAGACAATCGTCGAGGGACAAGTGGACGGGAAGAATGGCAAAGGAAGGCCTCGTGTGAGATATATGGAATAAGTGATGAAGGATGTGAAAGAGAAGAAATGTGTAAATTTGAAGAGATTAGCTAGAAGGAATCAGTGGAGAGCTGCGTCAAACCAATCTGAGGATTGATGACCAATGATGATGAGGAGATTTATGAGATCGACTTACTAAAGATGATATTGAGATATGGATGGAAAGAAAAATTTCAATCGCGATCCCAGCTATAGCGTCAGCAATTCTTGGAATCTTAATTAGAAAAGAAAATGTGATCCGTCTAAATAAGAAAAGATAAGAGCTAAGCCTCTGTCAATCGACGGTTTCCGAAGGTTACAATCGGCTTTCGCCCAATCAAGAAAAATCCAGCTTGAGAAGCTTGAAGGTTGAGAGGCTTTCGGCGTAAATTTATGCTGGTAATCATTATGGTTGATAGGATAAACTCTGTTATTCCACAATCATTTATTTCGCTCTACTACCATGGTTTTGACGGCTTACGTCATCATCAGGTGCAAATTACAGAAAACAGCTTGATAATATAAAATGTCTGAAAGTTTAGTTTTGAGATATTCATGCCTTGAAAATGAGTTAAAGGTCTTCTCTCGAATCGTTGAGAGCTATAATTATATTTTAAACTAGTGGGGATCTGGAGAAAATTTAACTAATGTTATTCGCCGGGGAAGCGTTAGATCACTTTTTTATGAGATTGGTTGTGTAACCGAGATGGTACCAAGCCCGGTAACGGATCCCAAAGGTAACTTTTCTTTTCATATGGATCCTTAATGTTTCTTTATTTAAACTTCGAAGTGGCTTTGAGATTAGAGTTGGGATATGGGGAAAACAGAGGGGTGTGATATGCCTGTTCCTCATGCCAGAGCCTCCCTTATCACACAATTCCCCACAGGAACGGGCTAGTTCCTTACACCCTCTTATCACACATACCGTAGTCTCGTCCTAATCTCCACCCCCATCCCACAGTCTCTGTCCCACCTCTCCTCTCAACTCCCACCAGCCCCCACATCCCCATCTCACATCCCATTGCCTCTCCTAAACTCTAAAGTATGCTTCTCATGACTGCATATCCTCCCATGGGGCACATTAGTCCGAGGATATTAGTTTTTTTCTGCCTCAAGAAAGGAAACAGAACGCGAGGGAAGACGAAAATTTATTTAGCATCGACCGTTGCGATAAGGGTGCAATACCTAATTCTCTGGTTATTCCAACATTTTGAGTGCCATTTGCGGCTTCAATATTCTCACGGGTAAAACAAAAAGGGTCACACTCTAGAATGCCTTCTCGAGTGATTATTTTCTAACTTCGTCGTTTAATGCACCAAAAGAGCTTTAGATAATGATTTCACCCCAAAAAATAGTATTATTCTCAGGCAGTGACGCAAGAGCAAGCATTTGAGTACGAGATTATAACTTCCTGTATCAGCACTTTGTTATTATCTCCGTAAGTCCTCAAAGGGCTCATAAATGGCCTTCTTGGGGAATTCAAGCTTGGTAACAACTATGAAGTATTATATCAATAGTAGAATGTCCTTACAGTGAGAATTGCAAGATTAGAAATAAGGAAAGACTTCATTGCAACTCATATCTCTCACATAGTTCGCATAACATTGATAGGATACTGAGAGAATTATTAAGGCCTCACACTACACTGGAGGACAGGTTCTTTTAAATCAAATTAGAGTAATAAGCTGGATCATAGATGCATTCAAATAATAGTTATATCCTCGAGTGAGTCGCGATCATTACAACTTTGAGGCCATATACGTCATGATGGCTTCAAAATAATAAATTTTTATTGTTACCTTTTCCAATCCTCGTTCACATATCTCTTCTTTCTTCAAAATTTAACCTTTTCCCATCCTCGTTCCCACGTCTCTTCTCTCTTTAGCTCTCCTTCTTCTTCATTTTGGTTAACACGTCTGCTTCCTCCTTATTCTCTCCAATTATCTTCTTGTTCGTCAGCACGTCTGCTTCCTCCTTATTTTCCTCATTCTCTTCATTGTTCTCTTGCTGATTCTGCCACTCCCTTGGTGATTTTGTTTATTATATTTTCTACGACTTAGAAAGCGTATCCAGGGCCTCGATCATGGATCTTCATAAGACGTGCGTTAGCGTTATCGTTATTTTTTTATGTAACTTATGTCAGAGAGAACGTGATCTCCGTTATTCATTTTTCGCACAGCACTTCAAATCGCTTATCACAATCAGTGGAGCGAATTTTATAGACGGTTTTTGTTAACCCTGCGCTACTCTAGGGGTAAGCGTTAACGGTAAAGATTGCGATAACGCGAAAGATGCATCCTTGATCATATTGACCTTATCGAATATCGTCCTGTTACACTATTAACATATTTACATGAAATCTCGCACAATAGATTAATGTAGATTAAGCAAATCAACAGATAAAATTAATACGCTGGATTTTAGAGGATATGAGCATACCTACATAAACCCTTAATATACATATTCATAATAAAATGCACTCCTTACTTTTCCACAATATTTATTGTCGCGTTTCACCGCCTTGCGACATCTTTAGGTATATACCCAAAAACTGACGATGCCGTAAGATGGGGAAACGCGTTGTACCGACAATAAACCTTGTGGAAAAATAATAAGTGCATGTTACTATGGATATTAGTAACTTCCATGAAGTGAAGCCACAAAATCAATTACCTTAATATACATTTTACATGGCATGTTATCAGTAGTTTTCAAATGTTTCTTGAATGTTGGAAGTGTAATTGCTAACAAGTCTTAGGCATGATATTCATAGTAATCTCTCATTAGGTAGGTATTATATGTAAAGACGAATTATATAGGTACGTACATGCAAACATTAGTGTATGTATATGGTACATGGTTAGTGACAACTCACCCCATGCCACACGCCCATAATGTGGCTTGCAGGGTAGTCAAGAGATACAGATATTACTGCAGAGTAAATATTTTATGGAACCAGGTAGTAAACTATTATAGCCGCAGAAAAGGCACGACCAGCATTTGGCGTGCGATATTAGCGCATAATGATGGAGATAAATGAATAGGCGGAGTAGTCAACTAACTGGTTTCATAAAGAGTGGAAAGAAATCTATCGAACTACCAAAACCGAAGAAATGAAATCTCATGGGTAATAAATTGTGATATGGTGGTTTGATGAAAATGTTTTCGAGGTAAAGACGTACTGAAATAAATGCTGAAGAAGGATATGAATGAGATGTACGAAATTAGTATTGCTAAATATGGAATGTCAAATGTTATAAAATGTCTTTATGTTATAAAATGCTAAATGGTTAAAAAATGTCTTCTGGAAAGGTCCACATCCAACCAATCTTGGAAATGATGACTGGTGATGACGATAAATTAATTTTCTTTGATGGTGAGTTTTCAAATACCTTTCCTACTAATCACAATAATTTTAAACAAAGCCAAATATCAATACATGATCTAGATAATGATGCAGCTCTCAGGCGTATCGCTCTCCTTTACCCGTGATCCGCGAGATCATGATGCGTACGTCGCATTTTCTCTCTCACCGGGAAAGAACATGAAATATTGGGCTAATAATGGACATGGAGGAGAAAAATGCATCCCATCGTTGTGTAATTAAATTAGTGAGGTTGGTTTCATGAATTGTTATGCGATAGTAAAGCATACGAAACCCTAAAGAGCTCCTTCAAAAAAAAAGCCTGCCTGATATATGCCGAAATGTATTCCTAATTACCACAATGGGCCTAAATTAAAAATGAAGAGGCGTTCGTTTTCCCTCTCCTTGCTCAGATGAAACCCTTTCGGGCACACGTTTAGCATTTAATATCATGCCCTTTGGCTTTTAGCATATTTCGGAGACGAGCGGCCATCGTGAGAATATACTCACGTTCGTGTATGCAAACGAAAGTTGTTCATATGCATGAGTTGGAGCAAAGAGTTGGAGGTTGGAGCATATATATATATATACGACTACCACCTTTATTTCTTTGGGTACGCCCACGTCTGCATGTTATACAGCAAGTCACCCAAGAGGAGTTGGGTACGAGGTGGTTGCCCTCAATCAGTGGGTATGAAGTTTTAATGAAGAAAAAGGCTTGCTAAGGGAAAAAAAATTGTGAAGCATAAATATTTTTTGAAGCCTAACGACCGTGAAATTTGCAATGGGAAAATAATTCTTGAAAATATTGGGCAAGATAGTTGGACCTAAGTTATTGATCTGGATGTCATACTGGTATAATGCGGGGTAGCAGTAAATATATCGTATTTTCATTTTTAGTCAGAAACGTTTGCGATTTGCATTTATGAAACAACTTCAGTGCAGTGTGAAACCAAAGAAAATTGCTGAGGTGCATTTGGTTGGATACTGATCTTACTTGCTTTCTTAATATTCGCAATTTTATCCGTATGTTGCACTTAAAAACATTCATAAGACTCTCCTACTTAAGTATGGTTACTATTGATTTTTTCTCTTCATATGCAGTCATCACGCAAGAAATCTATTAATTCATGATCCCGGTGTGAAATGCAAGGACAAAAAATTATCTATTATTCAAAAAATTATTTATACATTTTTTGCCTAAATTGTGCGGTGATATTCTTCGGAAAAGATGAAATAATGCATAAAAGAGTTTTACACACAAATAAAATACATATTTTATAAACTATTTAGATATCTTTTTTATTGTGTTTCAGCGAATTGTTACGAAACAAAAAATTATCAACGATAATGTGCTTCATTTTGTGCAGATCAGTCCTTTACATTGCAGTGCAGGGTTTGAAAGTCGGGTCTTGATGAAGATTTCTTGGATAATCCAATGAACTGACTATGGGGGCTGGAAAGAAACTACCTAAGGTGATTGCGTAGGTGGAGAGAACATATCAACTACAAATTCCCATTCAAGGGAATGAAGGAAAGGAGAATGATTAAACAGATTAGGTTGAGAAAAGGTGATGCATCTAGATCTCAATTGCGCGATACCCTGCAAGCCCTCGCGAGGGTGTTTGGCAGGGGGTGAAGATCACCAAACCTGTACTATTGACGTGCAACTAGGCTACTACATGAAAACATGGTAATAGTATGGGTCACATGCAGCTACATGGTTAGTATCTACAAAAAATAAAGGGATCGGTTGTTAATACATGCATCGTGCGCTACATACTACTCAGGAAAAAATGACATTTTAAATCTATCGGTGTGACAATATATCTCTCTTATAATATATCTTATGTATCTGATCGAATCTAGCATAATACGCTTGTGTGATTTTTAATATACATCTAACATCTTCAGTAAAGCTATCCATTTTAAATTTCTGTGATAGTTTTAAACTGTATTTTAACCTACGATCTGATAATGATTCTCAACCTAATTCTTGTATTAATTCTGATACATACTAAACCTATCGTAACACCTTTTAACAAACCTAGCCGCTCAACACTGCACACTGTCTAGTTCTCTGATCAAACTTATTTCATTCGGATGCCGTAAACTGGCTACATATTCAAGATGGGGCCTAGCTAGTGAAAAGTAACATCGCTCTTTTATAATTTGCATTTAGAATGGTGTTAAGTGATTATTAATGTACTCCAATTTGGAAAGCCAAATATTTATATTGGAGTCAGTAAATCGCGGATTCCATGTTTATGTTATCATGGGTGGTGTCCTGCAGTTGAATTTATTGACAACTTAGAGGATTGGTAGGCATTTAGGACGAGATAGGATTAATAGGAACAGAGAAAGATGTGTGCGGGGGGATTGGGATGTGTGTTGGCTAGAGTGGCTAGAGCTAGCCCCCCATTCCGAGGGCCCGGGTTCGATTCCCAGCAGTGGCGGATTTTTCAGTGGCCAACCGGTCCCTACTTGAGTGCCTTGTAGATGGAATTTCAGGTCCAGTACTCCATCCGTCAGATGGGACGTTAAGCCGTGGTCCTATTGGCACCTGTCGTTAAGAGTAGGCTAATGCCGACGCCGGGTTTCCCTCCACCCTTCCTTCTTTCCCTACTCCTACCATTACCCAACTATCCTAAATGGCGCAAATTACCTCAGCTGTCGGTGGCCTCCCCTGAATAACTAACTAAGATGTGTGCGTCAAACGCGTGTGAGAAATATGAGCCAAATCCAGCGTCGGTAATATCCAAATTACGTCCAAATTACTGAAAGTTACGTCACCACGGGGCTTCAGTTTCATGTCTCATCCGACGGACAGATTATGCTAAGTTCGCTCTGATCTCAAGTCCACCTAAATTTCTACGAAAAATCTGCGTCTATCGGGGATCTAACCCCGTCCCTCAAGAGTAATCTATGCTACATACCTTCTTAATCCCCGAGAATATCATTTCCTGGCCAAATTCCACATTAATGTTTAATTTTACGACTCTTTTACTAACGCTTATGATACTACTATTAGTCTCCATTAAGATAGCACCCATGATACGTAAAATGTTTTAGAAAATAATAAACGCTACTGAATGTTTTTGAAAAGTTACAGCTTAATGTTCATATCCAGCACCGCTCTCTAGAGCCAAGAGGGATTCTGCTTTACATTATCATACTGGAACGTAATGTCAACCTTCAGATGCAGATAAAGATGAAGTATATCCCAAACTGGTAAACCGGTTAGTCGAGAGAATGCATAATGAGCCCAAGGTGTTGAGTTTCTGCACGTAAGATACTAATGAGGACGAGACTTCTGCAAACAAACGAAGTAGGGCATCTGATACGAAAACATCTGAGGTTTAAAAGACTACTGTAGTTTCATGCTTCTGGGGTTTTGGGACATCAGTATCCATCTCAGTTGTGCGCGGAACACAAGCACGTTGCCGCGCTTGCTTTAACGAAGCCCCCCGGGAGATGTCATAAATTTTGAAACACTATATGACGGATTTTTACCATAAATTCTGCAAGACAGACGAGAGGTTTTATAGTAAGATAATCTTGGTAATACCAAATCAAATAATCTTGGTACTTTCCTTATACTTCAGCCGTTAAATTTTTTTGCCGTTTAGTTTGTTTTAAATTTAGTTTGCATTTTTGAAACGCATTAAATTAAGCTTGTGTTCAGGGAGTATATCTATACCACAGTAAAATTTAGCTTCGTAAATTTATTGTTGCCTTCAAAGTTAAACATCATTTTTTTATTCCTGAGTCCAAGGTATTGAGAGGGAACTTGAGGATTGAGGAAAAAATAGTGATTAATAACTGTTGTTCAAATAATTTTATTGTTATTTTGTTAACGTTATTTAATACATGTTAAAATTGCTCTCACGATACTTTTTTAAAAGACCACTATAGTTTCAATCAAACAATAGCTGAAATCAATATTTTCTTTAAGCCAAAACAGTTATGCATGTTCCACCCTTGGGTTAATCTGGTTGGTAAAGTTACATCTCACCGAATACTAAGCGCAACGTCGCATCATATAAATGCGTCAGGATAGGTTTTGCTATGCTGCCTGCTGTTTGCAATGAAAATCTGGTCTCTAGATTTGTCCGAACGTATACAAAATGCTCTCCAGAGATTCAAACTCGGCAAATCCAATCATCCTCTCAGCTTTATTATACCTTGATAACTAAGCCTAAAGAATTACTATTAAGAACCGAATCTGATGGATCAAAGTCCAGAGTCAGTTGGTGATAAGACCGAAAATGCCTTATGGAAGGTGTTAACCATGGAATAAACTATGGAAGGTATATTCATTCAAACTTTTGAATGTTATTTTACCTTTGATATTAGGTAATTCTCTGCTTGAATGTGAATTATTCAATTTAAAGTTATAAATACAAGAAATGGGGCATTAAAATTTGGTCATGAATATCATTCCATTTTGAATTTTAATACATTACATAACTCTTCGTATTATGATTCAACATCAGTAGCGCGACATTTTAACGGCTGGGGTTTTTTTATGGGTGTTCCGGGGTGCCTCGTAGAGAATATTTCGAGTGTAGCATTCCGTCCGTCATATGGGACATTAAACTGCGGACCCCTCGGCGCCTTTTGTTAAGAACATGCTGATGGCAGATTTCTATCTAACCTTCCGCCTTTCCCTGAAATTCGAACCCTCATCCAATAACCCATATATCCAAAATGGAGCAAAAAGTCTAGGCCAGAAGTCGTTATTAAATCGTTCATTAACCATTCGATAGCTCAAGCGCTAATTTTCTCAATACTTGCAGTATATGCAATTGGGAATCATAACTGACTAATTAACGACATTATAACATTTCAGATAGGACCCAGTTCTTTTATTCACGCCTTACGCTTTCAGAACTGTTATTGAATGGGTGTGAATATATCCGTCTTAGTATGTAATTGTTACTGCAACTGAGCAATTACAATTGATTTCATTGAATGAAAGTAGTAGTGCATGTTTGGTGAGAATTCACCCCCTGCCTCACACCTTTGTGGTGGCTTGCAGGGTATTATGTAGATGTAGTAGTGGTAGTTATTTGGGGGAGGGAACCGTCAACTGAGGTCATGTGCACCATGTAGGATGCGTATGTGATTAGGTAGAGGAAGGATTTTTCAGGGAACGGAAGAAGGGCAGAAAGAAAAGAAGCTTCGGAGTTAGCGTATTCTCAACTGAATGCACTATGGATTCTTGGGCACGAGTCGCATAATGCCCTTTTGCAACGAGACATCCACTGATGCGTATAAATGCTTTCCGGCGGCTTTCCATACAGAATTATTTCATCTACCTCCATGCTCGTGATCTTCCTATTACATGGGAGTCTACATCTACACCTACACGTTACCCTGCAAGCCACCGCGAGGGTGTGTGGCAGGGGGTGAAGATCACCAAAGATGCACTAGATGACTAGGGTCTAGACCTAGCACAATAGACTGAGGAAGGATCTGGTGCTTTGCCGTCGCCCTGAATGTAGGTATGTGGAGTTCTCGGGATCTCCCGTCGGTGCATCAGACATAAAACGTCGACAACCGTCGAACACTAATTCCCGTGGAGATTCCGAGAATTCTTTACGAGGAATAATAGCTTGAGGATTTGCGCGGTTCAAACTGGAAATACAATCATGATTTCTCTTCCTGGATGTAATATAACCTTCGCATGGCAAGGGAATTAAAAATGTATCGGTCATTTGTCGTGCTATAGTATTTTATATTTACGTATTACCTTTGCAAATTAATCATAATTAATTTTTTATTGTATATCTGCGCCATAAATTATTTTACTCATACGTTCAAGATTTAATACTTACATTTTACGTTCAAATTTATAATACTATTTACCTTCATTTACAGTTAGGAGAAAAGACAGTAAAAATGCCGTTAAGTGATAAATATGTATAATGTTCTGCGGAAAATCAGCAGTATCCTGGGAAGTGCCAACTTATTTACCCCTTTCTGTGGCCATTACTTTTACAGTAGCTAGTATTTGTTTAGGGCGAGGCAAGGACAAGTTGGGTAGAGGCATGATTTTCCAGGAAACGAAGGAATAGTGGCGAAAAAGTGGGCTTCGGCCTTGCCCTCTTCGTAAAATAGGTGCCAAGGAGAGAACGTATTCAAATTCTAGTACTGCACTTGAAGTGCTCTATGCATAGTACTCAAGTGAAAAGCGGTATACCAATATTAAAAAATATCTGCCTTTTTCCAGGATTCAAATCTAATCCGTGGAATGGGACGCCAGTACTTAGCAAGCATGGAAAACAGACAAGCATGACAAACACTTCTATTTGCGGGAAATACGTATGATCTCCATCTAGAGGGGTTATTTTGTTAGTCCGTTATCTTTAAATTATCAAAGAATTTATTTTCACGGGTTCCTTATCCCGTTCCGATGAAAACTCTGCCACAGCTGAGAGTCGACCCCGGGTACTCGAAGTACTTGTACCGTACTGTTGCTTGTTCTGTGAAGTAGTACTGCAGCTGCAAAAACTAAACCCATCCCCGATTGATTTAACTCTCTTGGATATTTCAAAGCATGAGCGACGACAACGGAGGCGTTATTTCTTCTCCGCGCGATTGAATCGATGTCTTCGGCGAGGTCGTGCGTGATAGCGCTCATCCATCTCCGTAGGTATCTGTTATCGGGATAGCACTCCCGTCGAAACGGTTCCTCGCCTATCCCTACTCCCTCCACGCTCTTGTGACTAACCCGAAAAACCTCCCCGGAGAAGTCAGTCGAGACGAGCGCGAAAGCCGTCAGTGGCGCTCCCATTGAATGCCTCCCGTCATTTCGACTTTTTTTTAAATTTTTTTCTCATGTCACCGTTGCCGAAAGAGGCGCATTCGCTTCGATCGGCGCTCGAATCAAATGCCTTCCCTAGGATGGCTCCGAGATGCGGGGGAGGGAGGAAATAAGGAGAGAGGAGGGGGGGGGAGGGAAGAGACGGATGTCGGGGTAGAGAAGCCGTGTGTGTCACGAAGCCCGGATTAAAGCGGAGAATGAGGAAGGAGAGAGAGAGAGGAATATTGATTGGGTCTCTCCCGCTGAAAATTGCCCCTTCAACCGAGCTAAAGTTGAAAAAAAAAATTTAAAAAATGAAAAAAAAACCTACTCAGGCAATCCACGGGAAACAAAAACGAAGCAGCTTTCCGCATCGATTCAAATTAACCGCCAGATGATGGATCCACTCTCGAACGCTCGATTTAACGAGGTTGGCTGGAAACTGCGTGAGTCAAAGCCCATGCGATGATCCAACTTTCTGTGTAAGTGTTTATGTATATGCATGCCCCTTAAAACGTACCTCTTTAGCGAATAAAGCGAACAGGCCTCGGAAAGGCATTCAGCGGGGATACGCAGATTAAGGTACCAGACATGCAGATTTTGCGGCGAGTGTATCTTTTCTTTTTAGTGATTACTTCTCTTCGCTTGAAAAGCTGACAACAAAGGCTATTTCTACCTACCAATTAGTTTTTTCACTGGGTGACTACAATAACTTGCTTTTAACCTGTAAGCTTCCTATGTACGGGAAGCATAAAATCGCTCTGATGTAAATTTTTTAGGTTACTGAAACCTAAAAAATTTACATCGGCGATTTACATCAGGGTGAATGTTTTAGCAGATATTTTTTCATGATGATAAAAGAAGCATAGCTCAAAACATAATACTTCAGTGGTTTCTATTGAAAAGAAATGTCTCCAAGCCGTAATGTGTGTCCTTTCGTATGTGGTATACATAAGGACACACATTACGGCTTGGAGACATTTCTTTTCAATAGATACTGTTAGCCGTAAGAGCCTACCGTTTTCACTTGACTTTAGTGGTTAAAAAGGTTACACGAATCTACCATTTTTGTTCAGTTGCCGACATCTACGGAGTACCCAACAAGCCAGAGTATTTAGCAAGGTGTGAATGATCACCATGCACTGCATGTTTGCAAATAGCTATTACCTACAGTTCTACCTGATTAGAAAAACGTGTTTTTTTGCATCCCCCTATCACATGCAACTATGATTGATTCACACAAAGTAGATCAGTAGAATATACTTGGTGGCACCGTGGACGATTTAAGATGCATCCAAGGTCAACCATATTCGTATGCATGGACATAATGGCCTGCAACTCGTGGCACTTCCAGATGAATTTATTTTTGCACGCGGTGAAACTTAGAGTCGTAGGATGATTAAGGGTACACATTTTAAAAATCCTCATCAAATAGACATAGGGAAAAGACAGAAGAGATTTTAAAATAAACAGAGGAACGTGCGCAAGGTCGTAAACAAGCCCAAAATACATTGTTTTTATAGTATGAACTCGAACTACCTTAAATGCATTAAATTATCTACCATGAGAGTCAAATACGTTAATACAACCCTTATGTAGCCTAAGGAAGATTGGCAAAAACAGCTGCGATGAAATTTCACGAAATATTTCATTGTTATTTATGTTTTAATATCTATGAAAACGTAAACAAGAGAGCATACAAAATTAAATGTTTTGTGCCTTGGAGGCGGGCCATAATCTTTTCCAAGAGCCCGCATTTTGGCTTCATTGCCATCTTGAAGATAGCATACGTATGCCACCTCTAGAAAGTTTCAATCTCCTTGTTATCTACGCACAAATAAAGCAGTTACTATTTATGAGTAAATGTTTGGATTTAATTAAATTCAAGTAAGGAATTCTTTGATCGCATGAGTTTATAATTTCCGTTGGGCAGACAAGGGTGCAGTTAGCATGAGTTAGTAGTGCTAAGAACATACAAGATGCACTGCAAGCCTACCTGCTTACATTCCTTTATATGTCTGTTAACAATCTGGCCTATTCATAATTCTTACTTCTCTTCCTATCATTCTACAATTGCAGAGATAACGGTAAGGTGACAATTCATCACTTGCTGATAGCAGGTGCTTTCAAGAAAGAGTTGTATCTCTGACAGTTGATGGGTACTGCTAAGAAGACTGTGCGACCTTCTCCGAATACAGGGAGAAATCAGCCTAAAGTATTAAAGATAAACACCTGAACTGCTTCCAAATACAGTCATCATATGATACAAGATTTTGTAAGAGCGAGATATTGTAATTAGGGAACCATTTCCTCTTACTCTTTTGGTGGCTCAGTTATAATATTTACGGGGATTTATTTTTCATTTGATGGGATTGAAAAATCATTACATTATTATTTATGAAACATACAATACTAATCTACTTGGCATGATACCGTTTTTCCTGACGACTTGTTTACAGGCAGAGATATCGGACTTTACAGCGATACCGATATAACCATTTATTTGTGCCACAACTGTCAAATTTTCTCAGATTCGGGGATTTTTTCCACTCCTGTATTTGCCCAATGTTTTTATATATACCGATATTCTAGGTATAGTTATCTAAATTGTATGTATGGTCAATTATACTAAAGAATATCTTTATTACATGAGATTATCATAACGTTATACCTTCACATATAGTTGGAGAAATACTAGGTGAGTGTCAGAAAAACTTCAGCTACGCAATGCACCGGAGAACGAAACAACCACAACTGAATATATGATCTCGTTCTTTCTCGGCGAATGATATTTAAAAAACATTCTCGGGTTTCTAGCCGAGTAAGATGTTTTGTTGCTAACGTTTCGATGGAATACTCCTCCATCGTCCTCAGAGCAATAATCTTTTTTTTTAAAAACCACAACTGAGTTATGAAGGCAACTCGATTTTCACGCGGCTTAGCTGCGCCCATTCAAATCTCATTCGTCCTTTACTAATCAGGTTTCTAATAGCTTCCTCTCCCGTTTTCCCCAAAGTCGTTACGATATTTGACTTTTAGAATAGTCGCACGTGCCAAGTCCATGGATCATCAACCGGTCTTCACTACATTATTTAGCGCACTCAGTTCAGAACTCCGTCCGTCGGATAGGACGTTAAACCATGGTCCTCTTGGTCCCATTTCGTAAAAGCAGGCTAATTTCGATGCTGATTTCACATCGTCCCTTTCCCGTTCCTTGAAATGGTTCCTACCCATGCCCAAACTACCCATCTCTCCTGAATGGTGCAAATGAATTTAGCGGACGGTCCCCTCCCACGAATAACTATCATTACCAATCATTAAAAAAAAAAAAAAAAAAAACTGTTACCTCGGAAGCAGAGTAACCAACGATGGACGTAGCAAGAAAGAAATAGTGAGTAGAATAGCCCAGGCAAAGAGGGCATTCTTTCAGAAGAAGAATCTACTTACAGCAGGAAATACAAGCATAGAAGTAAGGAAACAGTTCATCAGAACATACATCTGGAGCATTTTTCTTTACGGCAGTGAATCATGGACGATGACAGCAGCGGAGAAGAAAAGGGTAGAAGCATTTGAAATGTGGTCTTACAGAAGAATGCTGAAGATTAAATGGATCGACCGAGTAAGTAACGAGGAAGTGCTAAGAAGAGTAGGAGAAAAGAGAAGTCTGCTGACAACTCTAAAAAGAAGAAGGGAAAACTTAATCGGTCATATCTTGAGACACGATGGCCTGATGAAGACTATCGTCGAGGGAAAAGTGAACGGGAAGATTGGAAGAGGCAGGCCTCGTATGAGATACATGGAACAGGTCGTGAAGAATGTAAAAGAGAAGAATTACGTCACAATGAAAAGGTTGGCCGATAGAAGAAACGAGTGGAAAGCTGCGTCAAACCAATCCTAGGATTGTTGACCAATGATGATGATGATGACCAATCATTACCATTATAATCAGTAATCATATATTTACATTTGCCTGGCGAATGTATAAATTATTCTTTTCCCTTATTAAGTAGCTATCTAATTTATTTATTTAGCCCGAGTGCGCCGGCGTAGTTCATGCGGTCGGCTTTGAGAAAGTTTGGAGATTACTCGACCCATGCCAAACACGCCATCCAGGTTGTTCCCAAGGCTCTCCGCAGATGTAGATGGAAAATCCGCGGTCGTGTGCCACGTTCCATAATGCAGGCTTGCTTGTAGGCGACGCGGATCAAGGTGGAGTGAGTTGCGGAGAAGTGTATTAGGAGGGGAAGTGTGCAGGGTTAGGGAACCCGTGGACGAAACGGCGAGACGTCGCGCGTCGTCTTCCTCGTCTGGTAATGCGCTTGTGTGTTTTGAATGCTGAGGGTTGTCGGTGTTCCGGCCTGTGTGCGTCGTCGTTGTTCGCTCTGCCGCGCGCACTTAACCTGGGCGGGACTCGAGGGGGAGGGGGCATGCATTATTGGTGAGGGGATCCCGAACGGGAGAATGGCGGTCGGAGAACACCTGTTGTCTCGGCGGCGGTCCGGCCCAAGGAGAATCAGGGGGATTAAAAAAGGAAGAAAGAATAAAGAACAGATGCAAGCTAAAAAAAAGTGTGGATTTAGAAATGAACGTAGATTTATTCATGAATATCTGAAGGTGCCCGTTGAACGTCCACAGGAGGTATAAATATAATAAATTCAAATTATATTAAGAAATTTTAACATATTTCATGAAGGGGCGAAAACATGCATGTGTTACGGAGTTAGATATGGCTCCAAGTCAGTATCGGAGCCATAAATATTATTTAAACCATTGCAAACATATAATTACTGCCTGGACTCATACCTGGGCCTTCACAAAAATAAGAATATTATTTATAAGCTTTCAGGGCAGAAGAAACAAAGGTTCGAAGGTGGGTGCCTATACCTGTTGTGGGTGCATACGAATGTCATTTAGTTATTTAGGGGAGGCGACCGGCAGCTGAGGTCATTTGCGCCATATAGGATAGGTGGATAATTGGGTAATGGTAGTAGTTTTCAGGGAACGGAGGAAGGGTGGAGAGAAACCCGGCGTCGGCATTAGCCTACTATTAACGAAAGGCGCCAAGGGGACCGCGGCTTAACGTCCCATCCGACGGACGAAGTACTGTACTTGAAATGCCCTCCACTAGGCACTCAAGTGGGGACCGGTTTTCCACTGAAAAATCCGCCACTAGATGAATCCGAATCGAACCCGGGCCCTCGGGATGGAAGGCCAGTACCCTAGCCACCACACCAACCCGATCCCCATGTCTGTCTATTGTTGAGAATGTGGCCAGATTCGGGTTTTTGGGAATCTTAGCACCCACTTCTTCGGCAAAAAATGATTTGTCTCTGGGCTTTTATGTATGTTATATTTGCCTCAATTCTCCAACTTCATGACAGTTGCTTCAATGAAATTCTTAAGGATATGTATTAATACACTTTATTCCAATTAGAGTAAATTCTATTCTAATTACCTAGTGCAGATTTAGCCTTCCTAAACCAGGTACTTCTCGCTCGGTTGCGTATATTCACATCTTATATATTCGTCCGTTGCCCTTGCTTCTTTTGCAATGCTGCTTCCCTTTAATCTTTTTATTCACCCCACCCCTAAGCAAGGGTCCTCACGCCTCTTAAACAGTATCTATAGCGCGCATGGTACTAGTGAATTTTCTTCCGGCGGAACCTTTTATGATGGGAATTCTAATGTTATTCCCCCTGCTTTTCAAGGAACTGAGCCACCTAATTTGAAGCTAACCTTGAGTAGAACTTAAATTAGGGAGCATTCTTCCTCATGATATTTCGGGAGAAGATGAAAAGGCAGGGACCAAACGAGGAGGGAAAATTCAGCAGAGTAGACGGAGAAAAGAGGGGATTGTACCGGAAGAAAAGTCACTTGCGGCGGAAAAGGCTCCTGGGTTAAAAGCATTTCATTTGAGCAAGCACCTTGAGTCTACACGTTTTCGGCAGCGATGCGTAGAAGAATGACATCCATTAAGAAGGTGAAACAGGAGAAGGCAAGGCGCAGTGCTACAGAAAAATGATTAGGTTGAAATTATTATACCAAATATGGAACCAAGATGATTAGAATGAAAGAGAATACTCATTAAAAGTCACAAACTGAAGATACGAGATAGATCTTACGGGAGACTGTTATTCGATTAAAAATAATTTTACTTTAAGAATAAAATAAGTTCAGTTATTATTCTTTTGCCAATATTTCCTGTATGAAGTCTTATCAAAGATAATTGGAGACACCATAACACGATAAAGATAGCTGTTTAGGGGTATTAGTTTCAAATGTTTTTGAGCTAGTAACGCATAGTCTTGCGCGCTCATAGGTATATACACATTGAGCTTAAAGCATATACTAATGGAGTTCTTTGAACGTTCGTATGATTAAGAATGACATTTACGCTGATGCTCCATTTAAAGGCTACATTGTACATAATTAGCATCACTTTTTTTCCCCAATTTCATGTGGAAAGTTGTGTATTTATAACGTACACTTCATTACTTCCCCACCATGTATTGGGACCAAAGTATAATTTCAAGGAGTCCTATAAGCTTTGATGTGATTAAGAATGCTATTTCCGAAGGTTTTCCAAAATCATGGTTACTTTGCAGAAAATTGAATGAAATTTTTTTCCCCTACAAGTGTCTCTTGTGTCATCATCACAAGTCAACAATCCAACGGGACGATGATATAAAACTGATCATCTTTGAATGTAAGCATCTGAGAAAATGAAAACTACATTCTACTGTAAAATTTATTGTCCACAGCTAAGAGAAGGTTTCATAAATTATTCGTTATTCGTTTCATGAATTATTCGCTAAACGTAAGTTGGCATGTTTCTCTTATTGGAAGCATGTTTTCTATTACGGCATACGTTAAGCATGTTTGATGATGATTCACTCCTGCCACACATGTCCTAGAGGTGGCCTGTGGGATACTCAGTAGACGTAGATGTGGGTGGCGCCAGTGGCACTTCAGTCAACACGCCCAGGGACCGTACGTCACCCACACTTCTATGAAGAGGTAGGAGGATGGAGTCATCATTCAAAGCGACATTAACGCGCTCGCTTGACTCTCTTCCCTAATGGAATTAAGGCAGAGCAGTGCGTGGCCATTTTTGGAACACGTGATAAAAATCTGCTAAGCAGGACGGAAGGGAAGGCCAATGCGTTTGACGACGATGATATTAGTGCAAAATTTACGGAATACACATCGGAGAATGGCTGAGAAAAAAAGGCTTTCAGTAATTAGGGAAAACTCAGTACAAGAACTGTTGATAACGATATTATTTCAAGGTTTAAATCGAGAAAAATTAGTCTTAAAAGTAATCTGTAGTTGAGAAAAATTAGTATAGAGTTTGATTATGAACTTGGCGTTGTACATTTGTGAAGAAGGTATGGACCAGAAGTTAATGAGGATAAGCAAAGGTTGGGTAAAAGAGGTTTGTATGTGTATGAAAATGTTGAGGGTAGGATGGAAAGAAAGTAATACTCATAATGTACTGGACGTGGATGGAGAGAGGAAATTTTTCTGGAGGAAGTAAGGTGGAAGAGGATGTGGATGAACCAAGTATCTAAAGATGGTGGATTATTGAAGACCCTTATGGAAGGTCAAATTCTGGGAAATAATTGGAGTGAGAGGGATAGATTCGGCCTTTGGACAACGTGAAGGGAAATTTGATAAACAGAGGGAAGAAATAGAGAAGGAAAAAACGATAATAATTTCGAAAAAAGGAAAGGTTTTCTCTAAAAATCTACCAAGAACAAGAAATTCCTCGTTTATTTCCTTCCTACTCAGAATAACTTCTACGTCACCTCAAAATATTCCATAAAGCTGCCAGCCTATGTACAATTTACAGCATTTTTCCTAAAGTTCAATTTCAGAGGCCATTCAATACAACGGATCAGAATGTTAGAATTAGTATTTTCTTCAAACGTTTATGGTTAGCGACACTGTGATTAGTTATTTCCTATTAAAGCAAATACATACACTAAAGTAAAGCATAATTTGCAAATGTGATTCTTCTTTGGGCATCAATAGTGATATCACCGGGTTTCTCAATAAAATTTCCAAGTAGCAAAAATATTCCACCTGCCCTAGCTTGTGTTGTGACTCTTTTCAATTTTTCCCGACAATTTTGCGTGGCAGACTATGTACAAAATAAATTATTTTTCTCTCTTCTTTTAACGCATGATTTATCATGCTTTCCTTGATTCGTTTCCTGTCATTTCTTTCACAGAATTAGCGTACACAAGTCACTCCATTTCACCGTCCACAAAAGCATTGCATCCGGCACGCAAACTGCGACACGATATTTCCCAAGCTCTCTACTTTATTGAAGCCACGCGAGGGCAGAAGAAATATGATTGCACATAATTATTTGAAGTCATTCACTCCCAGTATTTTACGCACATGAAGGGCCATAACTATTCCTTGAAAATTGGGGCCCATATTTAAAATATAGGCGTACATAATAAGCTTATTAGAATTCTGGCAATAAGTGATACTGACTTCAAGCTTTAGCCAGATGTAGAGAAAGTTACATTTATTGCATTACATCCAATGAAAACTTTGCAGGACTTGCAAGACACGAAGCCACCTCGGGGATAGTGTGACTTAACACCGACTATGTACTATTTCTTTATCATCTTCATCCCTAAGTACTGGGACTGATTTCTACACGTGCTGTCTATTGAGTGATTACGATGAATATCATTTGGGAAAAAAGCAACATTTTTTTCTTTTCATTCAGCATGTTAGTTATTTTACAAAAAATGTTACATATCTACAACTACACAATACCCTGCAAGCCACTGCGAGGGTGTGTGGCAGGGGGTGAAGATCACCCTGCATGCACTACTAACATGCAAACAAGCAACTAAATTGTCTCATTTAACTAGATTGTTAGTATCTATAGGATTTGAGGGATTAATACATGCATCATGCACTACAGAATACTCTAAAATATTCCCCTACCTATCCATTTGCTATTGCTGCCTATTCTGTTCTCTTATAGTATGGGGGAAAATGCCACATTGAATCTATCGGTACGACAATCCATCTCTCTAATTTTATTTGTCTGGTCGAATCTAGCATAATACTATGGTTTTTTAATATGTGCAGAACATCTTCAGTAAAGCTATCCGATTGAAATTTCTCTACTAAATTTAATCTGTACTTTAACCTACGCTCTGATAATGATTCCCACCCTAATTCTTACTGGAATAAAATCAACTGATTCAGGCGAGATGTAGTGGAAGTTTGACATATTGGAATAAAATATAGGTGCACTTTTCCACAACTAATTTATTACTGCGTACGACGCGTTTCGGCTCACAGAGCCATCATCTGGTACAAGACACCAACATACATGTTCACATCATATTTATACATATTAGAAGGGGTGGGGGGGGAGTAAGTGGGCATGGAGGGGGGGGGCAAAGGTACGGTCGGGGGAAACAATGAGAGACGGAAAAACCAAGGAAGTATGGAAAGGGGGGGGGGGGGAGGGGTTGGTGAATGAAGGGACGCGTGTCAAAAGAAAGGGATACGAGGCGGCAGTTAGCGAGGCAAGGAGGAGGTGTGTGGGAAGTCCCCGAAAGGGAAACTGGGAAAGGAGTAAGGATAAACAGCAGGGGTTGGTGAAGGGATTACTGGCGGAAAAATGGTCAAAATAAGGTGGTGGGGGGAGTGGGTGGGTGGACCGGAAAAAGAAAGAGAAAAACCCCGAGGAGGTGGAGACGGTTGGCTATGGGGGGGGTGAGGTGGGAATTTGGCCGTTGGTTTTCGGGAAGGGGATGTTCAGGAGAGGAGAGTGGTTAACAAACACTTGCTCATTCATGAGTATATTTGAATCTAATTGTAAAATTTCAAGTTGCTCTAAAATGTCTAGCCTGGAGCCCTTCTTAAGAAGGTAGCTACACACCCCAGTCGAAATGGGAGCGTCCGGCGGAGTGTTCTGGAAGTGTTGCGGGAGTATACTGGGAGCGTTCAGCAGTATGTGGACGTCCCCGGGACGCTCCCGGGACACTCCCAGAGCACTCCGCGACAGTCGACACCGGACGCTCCCTCGCCACTCCCGGGTTGAAACGCTCTCTGATTGCTCCCGGGACACTCCCCAGACACTGTCGTTGGAGCGAACCGAACGCTCCCTCGCCACTCCCGGGTTGAAACGCTCTCTGATTGCTCCCGGGACACTCCCCAGACACTGTCGTTGGAGCGAACCGAACGCTCCCTCGCCACTCCCGGGTTGAAACGCTCTCTGATTGCTCTCGGGACACTCCCCAGACACTGTCGTTGGAGCGAACCGAACGCTCCCTCGCCACTTCCTGGTTGAAACGCTCTATGATCGCTCTCGGAAAACTCCCCGAACACTGTCGTTGGAGCGAACCAAACGCTCTCCGACACCTCCCCGGTTCCTAGGATCCCGTGGCTCGTCCGACGATTGCCACGTTGTTGAGGAAACTTTCATTTATCTCTCCTGGAGTATAAAGAATATCAAATATGTATATTCAAAACGGTCATGCTTATTTTTAACCACAAAATGGTTATTGAGGAATTGATTTCAGAGCGCAAAATACCCCAGTGTCAATATTTTAGTAAATTAATTATCACTAACGACTTAATGCCAGTCAGCAGCTGTATATATAGGGCCTCCTAACCTCCAGTTCCTAACGGAAAAGCGAGAAACAGTCGTTAACGAAAGACTGAGATTGACAGGTCGATTAATGCTGGCGGATAGGTATCTTAGGGCTAGGTTGTAGCTTTGAATTGTACGTGTGTGAACGAGAAATATGGCTTGAGTAAACATAAATCAACGTGATCATTTTATTTTGCAATTTTGGTGCTAGCCTTGTTTGTGATAGCTGATTTGTTACGCTACATGGGTACGGCTCCGCTGTACAATTGCCTGCTCTAGTCAACCATTTCGTGAACGGCTCGTGAATGCCTCTCGGCGCTCTCTGGAGCGCGTCGACGTTCCCAGGCAGCTGGCCGACCGCTCCACCGCGGACCAGCGTCGACGCTCCCCTATCACTTCCGAAACGCTCCCGAAAACGCTCCCAGTGGGCCATAATCTGCTCCCCGGACACTACCGCGACACCTCCTGAATACTCCCGCAGCACTCGACCGCTACTTCCAGAACACTCCCTCGGACGCTCCCGCAACACTTCCTCGTCGCTCCCGTTTCCACTGGGACTTTTTAAGGTTAAGTTTTAACTGCCATTTGTCGCACCACTCTTGAATTGCATCTAAATTTTTGCTAAGCGATTTCCTGTCTCCTTCCTTTTATATACCCCTATACACTACCGCATCGTCTGCAAAGAGTCTAAGCTTACTACTAAATACGGTACCCAGATCTTTAATGTTGTTTGAATGTTGTTGTAATGATGCTAATGTTGTTACGAACATACACATTTATTTTTTTATATTTACTCTACAAAATAGTTATGAAGACAATTTTATGTTGTTAAAAATCTTACATCCTCATCTTATTCATATCTCTGGTCTGTTCCCTTAGTTAATATTAATCTGTTGTGTGCAATGTGTGCGTTTACATTATCATGTTAAGGGAAGTTATTTTTATTAAGGAATCTTGTCGAATGTCTTAATTCGTTATGATTATGATTGTGCGAGGACAGATAAAAATACTTGACTGCCATTTGTCGCACCACTCTTGAATTGCATCTAAATCTTTGCTAAGCGATTTCCTGTCTTCTTCTTTTGATATACTCCTATACACTACCGCATCGTCTGCAAAGAGTCTAAGCTTACTACTAAATACGGTACCCAAATCGTTAATGTTGTTTGAATGTTGTTGTAATGATGCTAATGTTGTTACGAACATACACATTTATTTTTTTTATATTTACTCTACAAAATTGTTATGAAGACAATTTAATGTTGTTAAAAATCTTACATCCTCACCTTATTCAAATCTCTGGTCTGCTCCCTTAGTTAATATTAATCTGTTGTGTGCAATGTGTGCGGTTGCATTTTCATGTCAAGGGAAGTTATTTTTACGAAGGAATCTTGTCGCATTTCTTAATTCGTTATGATTACGAATTGTGCGAGGACAGAAAAAAATACTTGACTTTATGGGAGACGCAGAAGGTATGTGTATTCCAGGCTGCCGATGTAGTTAGTGGTCTTGATAATTTTCTCGGTGACGGAGGATGATTCGCAAGCCATTAAGGAAGTAATAAATCGTATTGTATTACATGCATTATTTCAATCAAGAAGCATAAAAAACATTTATTTCTCTGCGCCACCATTATCCCTGTTGGAATGGGTGAGCACCAGAGTGTGGTATTCATTTCACCCGATGATAAGGTGAACGTCCCAATATTTGGGTCTAATTTTACGGCTACTGACGCTGATGCCATTCGATGCATAATAATGAGTGGAAGATTAACGGCCGTTTAAGTTCAGATAGTAGATTTGACGGCTCCCCATCACCATAAATGGTCACCACCATCGTCATAAAACAAATTTAATTATTAATGCCAATATTGCTACCAACGCTTTGATGTTGATTGAACTTTAATGAAAAAAATAATGTGCCGACTCATCCCGTGACCATATGCGCACCCCGACTCCTGTCAGATGAAGAAATTCATTTTAATGCTTTAATTTGCATCGATAGGGACCTCTCCTTTACATTAGTTTCGTTTGGAATTTGACGGGAAAATTTTAATCAAGGGATGATTAATAATGATCTCGATAAAATATTGAATGGCCCACTCCACTTAATTTCCCCCGCCCGGCTCTCAATTCCGGGATCTCTTGTGCGCTCATAGGGTTATAAGGCATCGTCATGGTATCTCCCTTTAACCACCTTCTTCCTTTCTCAGCAGATTAAACTTTTTAAAGAATTTCCGCTGCACCAAAGGAGGGTGATAATTAAGGAAAAATGTCCCTCTCCGCAAATAAATGGTCGTTCGAAGATACGTTAAATTTTCTGTAATGTCATTTTAATATGCTATAAACCTTTTTAGACTTCCTTTCCATGAGATGAGTCATTATGATTCATATTTTATGTGAGTAGTGCGTGTAAACTAAAGTAGAATGGCTGTGAAGTGCATATACCAAATAGCATTAAGTATTAAAATTAGAATTAGTGAACACGAGCTATTTTATGCATGGTGGCATTAAACTAATTTTGGCAAACGAGTGAAGGTTTGTAACTTAGATTTTGAAACAATTAATTTATAGATACCATCGGAGTCAATAGCAAAAGCTCGATATTATTAAACGAGTTGAAATGGTGAATTACTTGCTTTAATCATTAGTAATGGGTTAAAGTTCACCCTGTCTAAGATTCAAACCATTCCCCCTTTTCCAGCTTCCTTCAAGTAACAGTTTCTTTTACATTAGTATTTGTTGTTTAATTTTTATTTTTATCATATATTATCCTCCTTTTTCCGCTTTCAACTCCCCTTAGAATGTCTTTTCCCCATCTCTCCGTAATTCCGTAATGTCCGTTAGCGTGAATACGGGACATCGTTAATGGCCTATGACAATAGCAATTAGTGTCCATGGTTGGTAGGAGTACAAATTAGTTTTAAAAGCTTTCCATTCCAACATGATTAAAAAGGAGAACTTGAGATACATTTTATGTTTTAAGAGATCTAACTCGGGACTTAAAATCACCAAGTGCGACCACCGGGTTGCGTATGTTGGGTTGACCTACAGATGTACGTAGAGGTTGTTGGCTGCGGAATAAGAGAGTTTTCTTATCTCGTCAGCCTGGTGATTTTAATGTATCATCGTCATCGGTCAACAATCCTAGGATTGGTTTGACGAAGCCCTCCACTTGGTTCTTCTATCGGCCAACCACTCCATATTGACGTTACTCCTCTCTTTCACAACCTTCACAACCTGTTCCATAACATCTCATAGCAGGCCTGCCTTTTCCATTTTTTGTTCAAATTTCCCTCGACAATTGTCTTCATCAGGCCATTATGTCTTAAGATATGGCCAATCAGGTTGTCCAGTCTTCTTTTTAGAGTTTTCAGCAGGCTTCTCTTCTCTCCCACTCTTCTTAAGAATTCTTCCGTTGTCACTCGGTCGATCCATTTTATCCTCATGATTCTTCTGTAGCACCACATTTCGAATGCTTTCAACTTTTTTTTCTCCGCTGCTATCGTCGTGCATCCCTCACTGATTTAAAGTAACATGCTCAGATGTACGTTCTGATGAATTCCTTACTTCCAAGCTTGTATTCCGAGCTCTAAGTAGATTCTTCTTTTGATAGAATTCCCTATTTGCCTGAGCTATTCTACCGACTATTTCTTTCTTGCTTCCTTCGTCGTTGTTTACTCGGTTTCCGAGGTGACAGAACTTTTTCATCTCTACAAGTTTTAGTTTTCCTAGTTTCATGTTGGTTTAGGCCTATTCTCTCTTGCTGTACTCCATTATTTCAGTCTTCTTCTTATTGATAATCAGCTGACATCTGGCCATTGTTTTTTTTCATTGTATTAAAATCTTATTCAGATTCCTCACTGTATGTAATGTCTCCTGTATGTATTATATAATAAGTAGTTTTATTGGTAATAAGTAGTTACTCGGGGGACAAGACCGACAGCTAGGGTCATTTGCGCCATTTAGGATAGGTGAGTAGTTTAGGGAAGAGGTAAGAATTTATGGAGGAATGGAATGAAATCCGAGTTGCTGTAACGGATTTCACATATTCTACGGTTTAACGTCCCATCCGAAGGACAGAATATCATACTTGTGTTGCCTACCGCACACCACTCTAAGAGCGTAAAAATGAAAAAATATTTCTGCCACTACCGCGATTCGAACCTGAGCTCTCAGAGTGAGAGGCCAGTTCTCTAGCCAAAACACCAACACAATCTTCTTATTGCCATTAGGTGTTATTGGTCTGCCCTTGGGTAAAGAAGGCTCGTCAAGTGGCCTTCGAAAAAGAGACCTGTGAAGATACCGTGACGTGATGATAGGGTGGCCTGAGGCGTAGATGCCTCCATCATATCCATCCCATCACCCGTCGTTCATATCTCTAAAGCCATCCTAAAAAACACGCATCCAGCTTGGCAATCTTGGGCAAGCGCCCCCATCATCACAGGAGAAAATTTTAATACCAAGCTACCTCCCGCCGACGCCCTATGCATCTATTCTACGACGTGTAGGGCTTCAAATTTTGATTCTGCTACTATTGAATTAGGATTTTTTTAGTATAGTTCTACCACCTTGATAAAACTAATCTATCATGAATATCTGTGAGATATTTGTTTTATACTTCTACGATTTGATGGATGTGCCCGCGGCAGAATATCAATCGATGAATATGTCCGTCAGAGGAATTTCGATCAGAGATTGTAAGAATAATCCAATGAGAAATACCAATAATGTTGTATGTCGTATGAAATCTGTTTTATTTTTCGTATGGCTTTATTATTTGGAAGTAAGTAGTATCTATTGACCTATGCTTTTGAAGTAAGTATATTTATTAACCTATGCTTTTTCCACCATTTTCTAGCTTGTTACTAACCGTTACTAATACCGCTACTAATATGTTACTAATAATTCTTCTTTAGCTCATTAGACGTGCTTTAATGGTCTACAATCTAAAGGGTAATTCTGAACGTCTCAACTCTTATTCTATTTCCCTCTTCACTACTTATGCACGTACTATAGGTTCCTCTTCCCTTCATTCTGCATATAATGCCAAATAATCTACTTCTTACCTCTTCTTCTTTTTGGTCTTCAGTTATTAAACCATCTCCTTCGATTGCTTGGCCAATGCCACCTACACTGTCACCTACCAATTTCCTAAGCTGTGTTTTCATTCTCTTTCCCGTTTATTTATGTTCTATAGCAACACACTACCATGTCCATGTTACTCCCGAGCTCTGAGTCAAACTGTTCCTAATATAACTATCAAGAATTTCTGTGATAAAAGCTCAAGTATTCTTTCAAAAACCCCAATTGACTTGATTACATAATTTGCAAATCAGCTTCCTCTAACAAAGATGAGACTCTTATTTAGAAACAAAATTAAACCTTCTGGTGAGATATTTTCCCTCGTTTTTTGGAAATGTTTTGCTTTCAGAACAGCACTTAACTTTAATTTAGGAAAAATCTGGCCTGCACAGTAAGTAACCTACTTAGGTCCGTCTTGGAATAATCGCATTGGTAATCTTACAAAAATCGCCTTTATATGTTAAGTCACTCCACCAAAACGTTCTGTCATCTGTAGAGTACTTTGCGTAATAAATTATGCACGTGAATGCTGACTTTTATCCTGTTGACGTTTTTTTGCTTTGTAAGCGGCCAACCAAATCTGTTCCATGCCTCGGTAAGGCACCGATGGAAAAAATGACGTTTCACAATAACTGACATCCTAGTTTCTTGTACATTAATATTATCACCCTCTTCTTTCATCACCGGCTGCGATCTTCGCATGAGCAAAGCATGAAATATACTGTGATAAGTGAAATTATTTTAAATTAAATACATTTTTTGTCGGTGATGGTGGAGTTCATTAAGCATTGAAATCCAATTAGTCCTGAAATTCACTTATTAGGGTAGTGAGAGAAATTTATCTTGGCCACTTACGATTTCCAAAAAATACCTGGAGTATAGATACATTCACAGCCTGGATTTGGCTAATTAATCTTGCTTAGGTTTCTACCCCATTTCCCCAGTGCTCCAGTTCAGTAAGCAACCTAAGGCTTTATCTATTGTGCTACCTAATCAAAATATCAGCTACTAAATCAATGGGGTTAAAATATTTTTCTATATTTTGTCCTGTGTAATAAAGATAATATTTATCCCTACATTATGAAAGGTCAGATCCTCCCTCCCTTCAAAAGTTCCGGCCTCTACATCAACTTTACTTACAAGTTGGTCCTCCGTTATTTTAAAATATATGTGTGAAATTTCTTGAGTAGTCACATCTACAGTATCCTCGAAGTTATTATTTTCAATTCTCATTAACTTTCACTCACCTTTATTGGCATGCGAGGAATTTGATTCTTCATAATTTAATTTGAAAATCTTTTATATATCTATGAGTTATTAAATTTTTCATCTGTGATAATGGTACTCTTCTCTCTCTCCTCCTCATATTTCTTTAACTGCCGGCCACATGTATAAATGATATTTTTAAGTAAATTACAAATATTTGGACGCATTACCATTATTATTGCTTGCCACATCAAAGGCATTTTCCTGACTTGCTATTTCCACGCAACTAAACTAAAGTGTCAGTCGCAATAGCCATCAGACGGTTGCTTTACCAATTATCTACTTTACAATGAAGCTTCCATTTCCGATTTTCTCTCTCCAATTTGAGGTTAATAATGGCTGATTTCACCTTCAAACTTATTCTAGGAACTGATAAACGTTATGAGAGACACTGCAGATATCGTTAATAATGTTTTGGAATAGATGTCAGTGCTTTTAATTATGGGTAAATCCATCATTTTAATTTCAAATCTACGTCATTTAAATTACCTAGTACCTGATGATTATCAAGGATTATATTCTCTTTTAAAAACGCCAGGGTACTATTTATGCACCATAATATATTTTAAAGGAAAAATAATAGCAATTTAAACTAAGTTTTCTTTTATTTTATCGCGATGATACACTACGTGATATATTAATCATCACATGGGTTCCAATACTTAGCATAAATATGATGCTTGGTGATTTTTCAGTCTCTACCACACTCCCTTCCGTTTTCTGTCAGAGTACGGTGAAAATGTAGATAAGGAGGAAATGAGAGCAGCAAAAAGAAGATGAATGTGATGAAACCAGAAGAGGATTTGTAGATGTGGCATTGTAATGTGTATTTTAATATTATAATATTTCATATTGTAATTGTAACATTCTAAAGAAATCTTTCATAATTTGAGAACAAAAATGGCGATCGCCCATTTAAACCTAACCTGTTCATAGGTCGATGCCGCAACAAATCTTTGCTCTTTCTCATTATTAGCTTATTCATAAATGCTAATTGACTATGCTGTTATCAGGTACCTATGACAAGCCATTTTAACGCATTTTTAAATTTATGTGAACGTTATCTGCACAAATTTCTTTCAGAAGAACAAGATATTCTTCCTTCCAAATTACATCCAGCGCTAACTATTTAGTTCGTTTAGTACGTGAAATAAATGGTCATATTCAACATCAGGAGAAAAATTAGGGTCGAGAAGAGTCCTGAAGGAAAAAGCGGTACAAATTTGAATACGGTAACTCCATCAAAAATGGATTGACGGACGGACAAACCGATGGAAACCTAACACTATAATTCGCCTCTTTGTGGAGGGAATACAATGGTTTATCGATACCAGCTTTCTACCCTAAACCATGCTTTCAACATAATGCTCGAGATTTGCTATATCTTAAGATGTTACCTGCTGAAAGCTAGTTAGTTATTTAGTTAGTTATTCAGCAGAGGCTACCGACATCTGAGGTCATTCGCGCGATTTTAGGATAGGTGGGTAATTGGGTAATGGTAGGATATTTCAGGGAACGGTGGAAGGGTGGAGAGAAACCGAGCGTTGGCATAAGCCTTCTCTTAACGAAAGGCGCCGAGGGGACCACAGCTTAACGTCCCATCCGACGGACGGAATACTGAACCTCCAAATGCTCTCCACTAGGCACTCAAGTGGGGACCGGTTTTCCACTGAAAAATGCCACTGCCGGGAATTGAACCTGGTCCCTCGGGATGGGAGGCCAGCACTCTATCCACCATACCAACCCGATCCCCTGCCGAAAGCTTTTCCATTTTTCTTCATGGAATTCAAGCCTCATTCGTAAATTAACTATTCTCGTCCTTTCGTACTAATACTCGTACCGCATATTAGGCTCATGCATATTTGACCATTTTAAACACGCTTGCTACATGCGCCAATCAAAAAATTCCTACCGCTACTCAGGCTCTTTTTTACGTGAGATAATGTGTTTGTGCCATAACAAGGGGTCACGAGGAGGAAGGGACCTTAGCATCTCAATTTCACTCCGACGAGAAATAATGATATTTATCCCCCATCGCTCCCTTTTCTGCGTACCCTAAATCCTCTCCCCGGCCATACACCCTGGGACCTCTCTCTCTCCTTCCACTCTTTTGGGACCGATCTTCCCCCAGGCCAGCACACTCCTCCCTCTATTTTCCACCCCCTTCTTCCTACACCCCGACCAATCTCCCCTACGCATGCAATATCGCCTTCCTCATCCTTCCGCCTTCCTCGTCCCTGCCTCCCTACAACAACCCCACCCCATACCCTCCCACTCCAATCATCCTCGCCGACCCTTTTCTCAAAGAGTGAGGAGGGAGAGAAAAAAAAAAACAGACCGATCTTCCCATCTCCCTCCCTGCGCCAACCAACCGGTTCTCTACACTCGCCATCACTCGCAAGGCAACCCTTACCCCTCTCTCCCTCCATCCTTCCACCCCCCCCACTCCCTCCTCGTCCCTCTCTCATTCCTTTCCTTCCATTGACGTCACGGGGCGTTTGATGAGAAACCAGAGGGTCAGTGGTTGTTTGTGTGTGAGGGATGAAGGGAGGCGGGGGATTGAGTTGAACCCTCACCCGTTACCCCCCTCTCCGAGACTTCTACACCCGTAAGGGATGGGTTTTTGAGATCGGCTCGCGGGAGGGGTTGTGGGGGGGAGGGGATAGCAAGGGTCGGGAAATGATGATGAGAGATATGTGGATCGCATGGGTTAGGGAAATAGGAAAGGGGTTGGTAGAGATTCTTTATATACGTGAGGTAGGAAAAAATTTATTGTTATAAAATTAAATGGCATTTGATCATAATTCCCATCTTTATTGACAGTCTGTCGAAATATCCCAAATTGTTCATTGAACAATAATTGCAATACGGTAAAAAATTATTTAATATTTCTTGCATTGGCTTCGATGTTACTCACCCGGACTACAATCGCTAAGAGTGCAAAAGGTTATATCGCATTTTGCTTCTCTTTACCATAGTGTACCACAGGGTTGATGTTTGGTCCGTAATAGTTTATTCTGAATATATCTGCTATCCTAAACTGAATACATGGTTCTTAGTCCATTTTCTTTTCTAGTAAACTCATATTTTTTTAGTTTTTGTTAGAGTTTCCAACTTTTATCACACATAATTAATTGAGAACATTTTTTGCAGGAATGAAGACATCGTTAAAATCCATCTGGGGACAAGAAAAGATGCTTGTTTTAGAAGGGTAAGTAGTCTATATGCATAAATTTTAACTCTAAATTTGCATCAAACCATCAGATAGTTAGTTACGAGTACATATGTAAGATATTCCTCGCTCAGTAAAAATTGCCCATATGCATCTCTTTCTTATCGTTTTTCGTCATTATATAGATATCGATTTCTTTCCTTACATCCTTAGCGTTAGCACTGCATGGTTTTCTACATGTATGAAAAGTAATAAATTGCGTTCGTGTCAACTAAATTCTCATTTCTCATTTCCGGTGGGCGATCACATTTTTCCAACGCCTTAAAGCAGTTCTCTAAATTCATTTATTTTCATGAAACTTGCCTAAAAATGTTCTTTTCTTTGCATCATCTCCTCTCAAAAAATTTTCCCTACTGTAACCTTTGAGAAAATTTGATCTCTCAATGCCTCATCCTCCTTTTCTGCAGTCCAAATAGCTCCATATTCCACCACTTATCCGCCATATGCAGCATTTCTAATTATCAGTCTTCTTCTCAACACTTTAAGAGTATCAGAGGTACACTTAAGCTACGTCCGTATTCATCAATTTTCGTATTTATTATTGAAACATGATATTTTTTCCACGTATGAAGTAAGCATTTCTTTATTTCTTATATAAAATCTCCCTCATTTAAAAAAAACACTATTGGTTATTAATAGATTAGGTATTGTATTGGTGAAACTATATTATGTTTACGTGAACGTCTTAGATGTAATAGGATGATACTGGTTTATAATGTAGTTTCATCATAACCTGTTTGATCCCTATTATATCCTCTAGAGTTAATTATAGTTACCAAGTTAAATACTTATCTGCCTCCCGAACCTTTGAAAATCTCTTTACCTCCTTTTTATTCTCTCTTGTTCTCTTCTTGTTAATCCTACACTCATAACCTCGATGTTAAATTATATCAATGAAATCAAATGACACAGGTTAGTAGGCTGATCAAAGCTTAGCCATTATCCTGTAGACTTATAATTAGCCCATCGTATGCTTTAAGTCCCGCTTCAGCATTTCACAAAGCCCAATCCCAATGCCTCCGGCATCTGCTTGAAATAATTGTGATTAATGCAAGAATATTTTGTGTATACCGGCAATTACTACGCATACTGTTTATAAACTGATATTCTTACTTGTGCCTTCCGAACTATGCACTCATTTTCATGAAACCGTCTTTTCCTCCAATAAAAATATGGTATTTTTTCATCAACCTTGTACGGACTACGGTCGAAATCATGTCCGAAACCCTTTTGGGCAAAAATAGAAAAAAAATTATACGTTCTCGTTTTTCTATTCCCTATTTATGCAAGACTGATATTGTATGAGTCGTTAAAAAACGTTTAAGGAACATAAGAGCCCATCTTCCAAGTCTCATGTAATAACCGAAACTCCATTTCTTACATATTTACAATACCCCATAAATGATGTCCTAATGGCTTGTGTGTTTTTTCGAAATAGTATCGTGTGTTGGCGTTTTGCTGCATGCAAAGTGTAAATATACTTAATTACAATTAGTAGTATAATACTCAATTGGTACACTTTAGTACACGTCAGCACAACACATGTTGTGCTGACGTGTGCTAGAAGGCTTCTGGCCTCTGGACCTGTACTAAAGGGCTGACGTGTACTAAAGGGTTTCTAGGGCAAGTCTTAAGCATTAACAGTCCCTTAAAATGTAACCAAAGCCATTTAAAAACTTACACTTACTATCCATTCTCTGTCCATTGACGACTGTTTTCATCAGTCAACTCATTCTCTAACAAAATTTTTTGAAATTGTTTTCACGATACAGGAATTTACCTATGCATGCGTCTATGGAAGAACGCTTGGTATGAAGATTTCCACCCGTGTGTCTCTCGTCCAAGGGGTGCTAGGTGGATAGCGTTTTTCAGTTGTCGATTTACGACCAGTTAGGCATACGATGATTCGATTTAGGACCAAACCTTTGGCAGCGGCATGAAGGGCGTTTTAACGCTATATCGTTCACATTTTCCATTTTCATATCGGTAGTGGACTACCCTTATTTTCATATTAGTCTTAAATTAACGGAACTTTCGAATTAATCACAAAAACCAGCAATTTCAATATGAACATGCATCTACATCTACGTAATACCCTGCGAGCCACCACGAGGGTGTGTGGTAGGGGGTGAACATCACCAAACATCCACTATTGACATGCAACTAGGCTACTACATGGAGACATGCTAGATACATCTACATCTACAAAATACCCTCAAGCCACCATTAAGGTGTGTGTGGCAGGGAAAAAATTTATGCATTTGTGTAAGACTACATAAATATAAGCAATGATTCTAGCAGCATTCAAGTCAGTGGAGAAATGGCTAAAGCTAGTACTCTTACGGCCGCTTTACATGATACAATGTTTTGTACAATTTCTTGTACAAAGGCTTGTATAAACTGAACGAAATTGTATGTTTGTCTCAATGGAATTAGAATAGGTTCTATTTCCCGTTCAGTCATTCAGACAATCGCACAAGTGTTCGTACAATTTGCCGCTTTACACGGTACAATTTCCCCATACAAGAGTTTGTACAAGTAATGGTACAAAAAATTGTATCGTATAAAGCGGCCTTTATGCTTCACCCATTTTGGGACGGTTTTTCTTGTCTATTTACATATTTCCGATGCAAAAAAAAAACAACCGAGTTTACTCTGGAATATATTTATGCCTTAACATAAGGTATTAGTTTCGTTTAGACAATGCAATGTACATGTGAGCATATTGTAGTCTTATTAGTTCACAGGTTTGCCTTCAAAAATGTTTGAATATTCGAAAACTATGGGAATATGTAGAAAATATAGTTACCCACGGAATCTGCCAAAAAATTACGCTTACATCCAAAGTGACTTATAAAATCGACCTGTCGGAACTGAACGTTGTCGTAAGCCGACGACGTACCATATAGAGATAAGGAAGATAAGGTTGATGGAGAGATGTACAGGATGTAGGAGTGTGAGCCTCATCCCTTCCTAACGGGTCGAACTCTCCTCACGAAGCAGATCGCTTCTGGAGTTGAGTGCTCGGAACAAATCTCCGACATCCATCTGGTGGAGTCGTGAAAGCCACTTTCATCCAAGAGAAGTCACGGCTCATCGAATTCTCCCTCCCTTTCCTCCTCGAACACTCCCTTCTCTATCAATGGCTTCACATTTTTGTTGGTAATCCGCGAATAACAACGGCTACATGCTGTTTTTGGAAAGTTTAAATTATTCCATGAGAATATATATAGTATTGCTACAATCGTCAGGTGATTTTTTAATGACTTCTTTAATCTATTCGAGTGGATGAAAAGGGTAATAAGGGGAAAAGGTGAGTTTTGAAGGAAAATTGTTCTCAAAGGGTGAATGAGGGAATGCAAAGGCACGCAGTCTGGATGGAATAATAATTGTAGGAAATAAGTGAATCTTATGAGAACATCATGTGAAAGAGATTTAAACAGACAAAATGTGTGTGCCCTTGCAGACCAACAATAACGGAATAACACAAAGAAATGCTAATAACGTTCATGCATTATCTACGATAAAATAATTGTATTATTACGTATCCACCGGTTTTAACGTTTACCCAGATACTTGCAATCAAGGTAGATTCGCGCGCAAAGACATTCATGATATCATATGGGACTGCGCATAAATAAGAGCAAGTAGTTGTAGCAGCATGCAAGCCTGTGAAAAAATGGCTAAAGCTATAAATCTTATGTTTGACCCATTTAGGGACGGTTTTTCTTGTCTAGTCACTCATTTTCCAAGCAAAAAAGCAACCAAGTTTACCTTGCAATGCATTTATGTCTTTTTATAATCTGATATATCTTTTTTAACCAGAAGATCCGGCAACCACCAGAGTAACTAAAATGTCCATATATACTTAAGCTGAAGCTAACCAGACCATAAAAACCATTCCTAGTCTCATGCAGGCGTGCAAAACAACCATGAGCCTAGATAAATTATGTTAATTGTATATCCCCTAAGTAATCTTGATTCGACACATTATTTCTCCATACTGTGCGTAAATTACTTTAATCAATACCCTATACCCATTACCCATTAACCTACCATACCCTCTGGGTTGTAAATAATTTTTTTACATATTCAATATAGTAGTCCGCCTGTCATTCCTATAATTAGCGCTCCAAATAAGGCGACAGTCTCTGCTTCGTTTCCTCTTCTAAACTAAGTCGTGTTAGTAGGTTCAACGAACCATTACGTCGTATAAATCGCATGATTAAATGTTTTTCTAACTAAAACTTTTCAGGAGAGAGTGTGAGGCTTTCATTCGGTAATTTGAGCACGACACGTCGCCACTAGGTAGACTCCTTGATATATCCTATTGATATTTTATTTAGGATGGGAATTTTTTTTTGGATACGCAGTATCATGTGTTTAAAATTACCTGAGGGAAAACGTACCCTGGTGGGTTGAGTTTGAAAGCGTCGGGATAATCTCTAATGGGTAACCAAGGAGTTACTAGGCACAAACACAATTTGCTGGAAAATTTGGTATTTTTGAATCACTCATTACAATATTTTTTTATCTTTTTCACACGAGTTTTATCCCATCAAAAGACTCTATGCCTGTTATGGGTAGGGTAAACTCTACTAAAAAAATGAATATGATTGTAATGAGCGATTCACATACACACCAACTTTGCGAACAATTCGTGATTATTATGCTATAAGAGAATACAATGGGCAGCACAACCAAGGTAGGGGAAATATTGTTGTGTGTAGTGCTTGATGCATGTATTAATAACCAATTATTTTATTACTAAGCCAGATAGCCAGATACTAAGCCAGCCTTTAGATATTAACAATCTAGCTACATGTGACCCTTTCATGTAGCATGTATCCGTAGCTTGTTTGCATGTCAATAGTGCATGTTTGGTGATCTTCACCCCTGCCACACATCCTCACGGTGGCTTGCAGGGTATCACGTAGATGTAGACTTAGATGATTGTACCACGTGACTCCTTGGTTACCTATTTGAGATTATCCCGACGATTGCAAACACCACGCCCTGGACCGAGAATCGAAACACGAACCTTTGTCATGCCGGGATAATGCGCAGACAACCATGCTACATCTACATCTACATAATACCCTGCAAGCCACCACAAGGGTGTGTGGCAGAGGGTGATTTCTCACCAAACATGCACTACATATCATTCATAAAAAAGGAATAGTATTAATATAGTAGTCAGAACTACACTATTTAAAAAAAGATGGAAATTCCAAAGCAAACATGCAAAAACATTCTGCTAGTAGGGTTAGCTTTAAATACTCATACCAACATGCAGCTACCAATGCTATTCATTGCTACTCTCCGATAGGACATATTTACCGTTATTCGTATCTCTAAATGTACGAGGGAAAAAGGACATTTTGAATCGGTCAGTTCGGCAATCAATTTCTATAATTTAATGATTATGGTCCAGTCTGCCATAGTAAGTTGGGGTTCGTAAAATATTTTTAACATCATCACTGAAAATATGGTCTTGGAATTTGTTTAAGAGATTAAGTCTAAATTTCAACCTGCGATCTGACAATGATTCCCATTTTAATTCATGTAATAGACTGGTTACCTTAATAAAGTTATCGTTCCATCCCTTTACAAATCTTACCGATCTTCGCTGCACACGTTCAAGTTCATTACTTAGACCGATTTCGTAGGGATCCCATGCACTGGCAGGATATTCCAAATGAGGTCTAACAAGGGAAAGGTAGCTGATTTCTCGTACATGATCGGGATTCCAGTGCAGATTCCCACATGCTACGTGGGATTCCAGTCCCCAAGACGTTATTTTAAGGAAGTTCTTTTGGAGCTATGTCTTATCCGCATGTATTTAAGATCCATCAATGGATGACTCGCATTACGGCCACCTAAAATCTTATCACAGAATGATTCTCGGATTTATGTTTTGGGGTAATCTACGCCCAGACTTGGGGCGGGAGACTGATGCACACATGTGTCTTTAAATTAAATGTAATCATATATCTACATCTAAACCTACGCAATACCCTGCAAGCCACCACCAGGGTGTTGCAGGGGTGAAGATCACATAACATGCACTATTGGCATGCAACTAGGCTACTACATGGAAACGTGTTAGGTAATAGGGTCATATGTACCCATATATGGTTAGTATCTACATAGTAATAAAGGGTTTGTTGGTTATTATGGCATTTATATAAATATATTTATCTGTATTAACATAGCTTGGGCTAGCATCACTAGCCCAAGCATGTGCTTGGGTCAGTAATGTTAATATTGGCATCTTGACCTACTGACTAACAGTATTTCATCTACCTATCCCTTTCCTACGCTACCTAAGATGCTCTCTATTAGTACGCGGGAAAAATAGCAGTGCATGATGCTTGTATTAACAACCACTAATCCATTTCTTATGATGTAGATACTAGCCATCTACCTGTGTGTGACCCTATAATCTAGCATACCTCCATTAAATATCCTAGTTGCATGTCAATATGCATTTTTCGTTATCTTCACCCCCTGCTACACACCCTCGTGATGACTCGCAGGGTATTACGTTGATGTAGATGTAGATGGGTACCCCTTCTCTACACCTCTACCGTGGCACTCTTGTCACCTGCGAGCAAGAGTCCCCTACATATCGGCTGTTTTATTACAGCTAGGTTGTCGCTATGTTGCTGCCAGCAAACGGCGTTAAGGTAAAAGGGCGTAATGGACCCTAAGTGGTTTAAGTGCCAGGGGAGTTTCCAGAAGGTCCCAGCCCACCCTTCCAATTTACATTCTTTTTAACACGTTACTTTAATTTTGTAAAATGCACATGTGCTAAAAGTTGTCATATTTCGTCTACGGGTAAATTTGTTTGGAGTGTAACATAAAAAAGGCTCCCGACGTCATCACTTTCGTCTAAAAACGCCTTCTTAAAGGTGAAGTGAGTTGGGTTGTTATAGATGGAAGTAAAACTGGAAGAAAAAACGTGGAAAGAGAGGACCAAGATGAAGAGGAAAACGGCAGAAAAATAGTGAGAAAAGGTCCGTGAAAGAATCCATCGGGAATGAAAAGAAACGGAAGTTTTCGCGGCCGACGTACGTGGAAGAGGTAGCCATTGTTTTTTTTCTTTACTCCTCCACCAATCAGAAGACGCTCTTCCTTTGAGAGTCTCCCTTTCTTCTTTTTTTTAACGACCACTGGGAGGAAATGGCATAGGCAGAGACACATGGGGGGGGGAAGGAGAGATCGGTGAGATTTTTATGCGGGCACTGCGGGGGATGAAAGGGCTGCGTGATGTTTTTGGGGGTGAGGGGGGTAAGAAAGAGAGAAAACGATAGGGAAAGGAGGAGGGAGAGAAAGAGAGAGGGAGACTATACTTCGCACGCGCACGCTTTCCCATTCGACCGTCGAATGTTATCTTTTCTTTTTGTTCCCACGAAATGGCGGTCTGGACTGGAAGGGTAGGTATTGGGATTCGGGGGGGGGGGGGGGGGGGGGGGGGGGCTTGTTCCGCGGAACGGGAGGCAACGAACGAGGCCCTTTTTCGCAGGCTTTGGGAGGAAACGGAGTGAGGGTGGATCGTGTGGAGGAAACACGTAGGGAGCAGGAGCAGGGAGTTGTTTGCGGACACGCGAGGAATGATATTGGAGGAGGGTGACGTGAGTGGTAGGAAAATGTGCATCGCTTTCGGCGCACCGGGAAATGAGATCCGGTAGAATTTAATGTGCCATTATTTTATGAGAGCCTTCCTGAGTAGTTTGGTCCGAAATATTTCTCACGTTTTCCTCAGAAAAAATGGAGCAAAATAATAAATATTTAGAAAAAGAATTATTTTTCACCTATGGGCCGTGGTAGCAAGGTTGTATGCGTGTCGATCTGGCTACACAAGGGTCGCGGATTTGAATCCAGCCTCGGGTATGGGTGCGATGACAGTCTTAGACCTAAGAAATTACGAAAAAGGCGGTACATCTACAACTACACGATACCCTGCAAGCCACCGTGAGGGTGTGTGGCAGGGGGTGAAGATCACCAATCATGCACTACTAACATGCGAACAAGCAACTATAGGGTCTAATGTATCTAGATCGTTAGTATCTATAGTATTAAAGGGGTTAATACAAGCAGCATGCACTACAGACTACTCTAAAATATTTCCCCTACCTATCTCTTTGCTATGCTGCCTATTCTGTTCTCTTATAGTACGGGGGAAAATGCCATTTTGAATCTATCGGTACGACAATCTATCTCTCTAATCTTATTGATCTGGTCGAATCTAGCATAATGCGCTGGTTTTTTTAATATGTGCCTAACATCTTCAGTAAAGCTATCTGATTGAAATTTCTCTAATAGATTTAATCTGCACTTTAACCTGTGCTCTGATAATGATTCCCACCCTAATTCTTGTATTAATTCTGATACACTACTCAACCTATCGTGACACCTTTTGACGAAACTAGTTGCTCTACGCTGCACACTGTCTAGTTCTTTGATCAAACCTAATTCATTAGGGTCCCATATCTCATATATCCCTTATAGGCGGTAGATAAGATATAACCTTTGACGTTGGAGCAACTGAAAACCCCATTTCCACCTCCAATTTTCCAATTGCCTTTCAAAAATCATTTGCTTAATTTAAACTTGAATATGAATGAATTAGCTAGTGATCCCAGGATCCTATTTGCTAGCTATGTATGCCTAGTCAAAACGAAATAGAAAGGTTGGAAGTATATGGAGTTAAAATTTAAATATCATTGCAAGTTTCCCCATGTTGCATGGGGGAATGTCGGAAAACCGTGTCATTCTAATTCTACAGCTACTGTCAGAATATTTTTACCGGACAAGGATAGGTATTCTTTTTAAATAAAACAGTTACAGCATCAAGTATAAATATAAATACAGGCATACGTCTTCATATATAATTACTTTTTTAATGCATTTGATTTTTAACAGAAAGTGCCCGCCAACATTCACAGTAATAATAATATTGTGCCTTATTTGTTTAGCAGTCGGAGAAGCAAAAATATTAAATTTTAATTTTACTAAATTTCTTCCAGTAAGGAGTTTTCAGCATCTTCCATTCCGATGCTTTGACTAAAAAATATTTCCTCATTCTTTCTCAATGTTTATCTCATTGCCTAAACAGAGGTGAATGGTACCTAATATTTGATAATTATTATTCACTTTTGTAATACTTAACAAATTTTCACACTCTGAGTATGAAGTTATATAGTCAATTAATACATTCTTGGAGAAAGAGAGTGGTTAAATTTCCTTTTGACAGATGGGATGTTGTGAAATTGGGGGAAAAAATGAGGTAGGAGAGGAGAAGGGATAAGAAATGCTACTACTTCTACGGGTATAAAAAATAGTCCACGATAATAGAGAATTATTAGGTCACAGTTTCTTGCGTAAATTACTTGATATTTAGTAGACAAATTGACATCCAAATGAGAATTATATAGAGTGTTTGAGCTAGTAACAGAGTCCTTCGTGAGAATTAAGGCATTTTAAACCACTAGACCAGGAAGAGACAGCGGTGAAGATCAACGTGAAAGAACATAGGTGAGGAAACTGATTTCAAGTCTGGCTGCCTACCTTCTCTGTTTTAGAAAATTACTAGGAGAAGAATGGACCACAAAAGGAAAGAGATATCCGTGTATGTGGAGAAAGGATAAAGGCGAGAGAACGCGCTGCCCATGAGGCGTTAAATAGGCAAAAGGGAAAGGGATATATGCAATGCTTCCTCCATATACTACTAAAGTTCTTTGCGGACAGTAATTGGATGTCTGAGTTTTTATGAGCATGGCAAAAAGCGTGTTCGTACCCCGTCGTGTGGTTCTAAGGTCTGCTGAAGAAAAGTTTCCATGGTCTTCTTAAAGCTCCTTTTCTCTAAGACTTGATTATTGAAGAAAGTTCCATTAAACTTTGGAACTCAAGAGTTCATGAACCTTTGGGGTTTATCTCCTCATTTCGATACACGATGTTATTTTGTGAGAGGTAAAATATTTCGAATCGTTGCGTTGCCCTTTTGGAGTTTTTATCATTTTATAATGCAACAAGATGTCCCTGGGTCATATCTAGATTGACACAATTTCACAGCCCTGATTTACTAATGATTCCAGCTCAAATTTTCTGTGTGGGTTTCTCATGCACTGGTAGGTAGTTAAATGGTTTTGTTGAGATCGTGAAAAACAACTTTTTCAATTTAAGACGCTGCACCAAGTGAGGTCCATTGGTATAACATCATGCTAAAAGAGTTAATGGAAGGATGCATTAGATCAGTTTCGAATTGACTTCTAGTGATGATAATGACAAATTTTCGTCTACGTCATTTTATCTTATTGATCATGACGCGTTTCAAAGCCCATGCTTCATTTTCAAGTAATGCAAGTAAAGAGTTATGGAAAAAAAGTATGCCCTTGAACCGCGAATGACGGAGGTTTTGCTCCGAAATGCCCTAAGAAAAGAGTCATCTACATCTATCTACACCTACGCGATACTCTGCAAGCCACCGCAAGGGTGTGTGGCAGGGGATGGTCACCAAACATGCACTATTGACATACAACTAAACTATTGCATGGAAACATGCTACATAACAGGGTCACATGCAGCTAGATGCAAGTAAATAATTAATTTATGATTAGGCTATTTGGTATTATCAGAAATTATATAGTCGTTACATTAGCGACATGCTTCTCCATAGGCAAAATGTGATTCAAAGTATCTGGATGCGAATATCGTATTGACCTCTTTCGTTTTCTAAGAAGTGCATTGTAAACGATTTTTTGATTTCATAATCATGTACTTACCTACTTAAAATTCTCTTCTTTCTCATGGAAAGAGTAATTTACGCAGTGAGTGCATTTCCAGTTGAACTTATGCGCAGTCATATTGATAACCTTACTCAATGAAAACACCATATTTGTTCGAGCCATGTATTGCCAACAATATTTTACAGAACGTTATGATTAATTTACTCTTCTTTTGTTTGAGAAAATTATTATGATTTTCAATACCACTGCTTCTACTCCATTGTTCTGTAGCCTTTTTGTTTTTAGTCGTTCTCTTAAGGAAAATGCACAACTACAACGTCAATTTTACCTTTCCTTATGATGAGAAAAATTGTGTTCAACGAAGAACTCCTCTACTTTTCTAATTTCTGATAAAGCTTTCTCAAAAGAAATATTTACATCTTTGTGTCACCATGAGAGTTCCAGCATGGATCGCATGGTGATAGGTTACCAGCCGTAATTATAAAATTGGTTTTGAAAAAAAGTTGGGAAAGAAACATGTAAAACCAAAATAATAATCAAATGTTTTGCTAATATTTTTTTCGAAAGAGCAGAATCTATTTGCATTTCAGTTGTGCATTGCCAGTGGAGAATAGGTATGTATTAAATGCCTGTTGGTCCATCAGTTGACGTCATAGCTTTTCGTTTTACAAAGAGGCTTATAGCTTTCGAGATGTGTGTTTGGAGCAGAATGGAGAAGGTAAGGTGGGTTGATTGGAAGATGAACGTGAAACTAATACATACGGTGGAGGAGTAGAGGAAATTAGAAAAAGGCAGAAGGAGTGGATACAACAGGTTTTTAGGAGTGAATGTCTTTTGAAAGACATTTTAGAGGGAAGAACTATAGGCACGTGGGGTACAGGGAAGAAAAGAACGGATGGTTTGAATAGAATAAAAGCGTTGGGGGAGGTTGTCGGAGCTTATGAGGGGTATTGTATGAGAGAAAAAGTTTAATTTCCATCAAAATCTTCCCTCGCCGGCAGAATACTCGTAATGATAACAATGAAAATCTTTCCTGCTTGGAGGGCGTTCTGCCTATTTTGGAGTAGAAATACATTTTCAGTATCAGTATCGAGCTCGTATGAGTGGACTTTATCGAGTAACTTTAATCTAGCAAATAATCTTCTAGCCCCAAATTTTTCCTCAATTACGCTCTTGCAACGGTCACGCAAAATTTCCAGTGTAATTATACGAAATTGTCATGGAACTCGCTGTTTTCTTTTAGATCTTATTAAACTTCCGAATTAAATCAATTTTCTTTGATCAAAAAATTATCGATGCATTCTGTAGGGGGGTTTGACACCGTCAGGATTATCTCCAATCGGTAACTAAGGAATTACGTGGTAAAAACACGATGGGAACGTAAATATTGGTGTGCTAGAACTTTGAATCGCTCTTTACAATCTCACTCATTGTTTTAACTATAGTTTTTTTTCACATTCTGGGGCTATTATACTCGAGAAAGATTAGAAATACTCAAGAAAAAACAATGAAAGAGTTGTCTTAAGCGATTAAATCTCACCATATTTTCGAACCATTTGTGTTTGTATCACATTAGTCCTTGGATACCAATTCAAAAAAATAACCGACGGTTTCAAACATTTTTTTAGCCTTTTTATTAGCCTTTTCATTTTGTATTGTTATTCCGGCTGTGGCAGTCATGAGGGTGACGGACCCGGGTCTTTACGAAATCGGGAACAGGGCCCACTTATGGGCCTTATATATCCTATAGCAACTTCTAGTGTATACGCTATAATCCTAGAAAATTTAAACTCAATCGGTTCAGCAGTTTTTGAGGCGATGCGTAAAGAACATACAGATAGACAGACACCACTGTATTTTTATATATTAGTATAAAAGTATAGATTATTTATTATATTCTAACAAGCCGAAAGTCCACATAAAGTCTGTACTTTTCTTATGCTTTGCTCCTATCGTAGCTGAAGAGACTATCGTCGTACTTTGTATAACTTTTATATATAATTTGTAATTTGGTCTTAATCTTTTATGGCCAATTCTGTGAATTCATATTTGCGTACCAGAGTTGTTTTTTCTCCCTTAATCAAATCCCAACCACTTCCCTCTCTTACATGATACTTATAACCTCACCCTATCTATCCTTACCACTCTGTTTTCTCCACAACATTCCCCTCAAACTCGATTGAAATACATCCACATACTTCCATTGATTAATTAACCAATTCCTCCCACGAAATTGCAACATCATTTCAAGAGGGGATAGACGTTTATTTATTCGGCTTTCTCGGTGTTGGAGGAAGAGGATCCACTAACAGGAAGAGGATTATACGAGGACAAGAACTCTTAAAGGCCGTTTTTTTGTCCTTTGGGTGAAGGGGGAGAATGAAGAGAGAGGGGAGGTTTGAGTGGGAGGGTGAACAAGAGCATTGTTCATTCATTGAGTGCAAGGGACTGGTTCGCCGTTTGTCACAGCCGGGAACAGGTTTATGGAAGGGTCGAAAAGGGGTTGGAGTAAAGGGGTTGGAAGAGTGCGGGGATGATAATGTGTTAAGGGGAAAAAGGAACAAGCGATGGAAGGAACGCGATTGGCTGGATAAAGGGGTAGTAGCGAATCGTTAAATAGCAAGTTGCGTTACAATCCTATGTCTAAATAATACTGAGATTTTCCATTGTTAAATTATTGTTGCAGTTTACTCCATCTTTAAAAGCTGCCAGATAATTTCTAGAAAGTTGTTCAAATGTATTAAAAGTTGCTTTTACGCCATTTCTATTGGGTCCCACTTCGAAGTTTTATTCTGCTTGGATAAGCAATATTGGGTAAGGCTAAACAAAGATTTGGATAAGGGTAAACGAGGAGACAATTAAATAGAAAACAAACTCCTCGCACAACAAATATATTAAACATCTTTGACACTAATCTTGTCAGGCGAAAGTAATTTTACATTTTTCATTCACATTCATTCCTAACGTTCATTTGATCTTTGAAATAACATTCCACATATTTGTGGACTGAAGATATAATTTTGTGATTCTATATAAATATTCAAAAGATAACTTTTGCGAGAAGGTATATTGCTAACTCAGTTTCTAAAAGTAGTGCAACTAGAAGTCGCTAAATTAAAAAAGTAGTCCTAAATAGTAGCTAACTCTCTCAAAAGTTATGAACTCTTTCTTAAAGTAGCTAATTAAGCAAAAAAGTTGCTAAAATGTTAGCTCTAATTGTACCTCTCAAAACAACCGCAATGGTATGGTAGGGGGTATATATACCCAGGGCATTAATTTTTGACGGGTAAGCAATCATATTTTTAATTTTAGTTCACTAGGTCCCATGTATATTATAATGTAAATATGTGTATATTATATTAAAAGAATTTTTATCTCAAAATTCTTATGTCCCTTAAAAAAATCTTACTTTCCCAGGAAAAACTCTTAGTTCCCTAACAAATATCTACATTTCATAAAGAATTTCTACTCTTCATGAAAAATTTCTACGCTCCAGGTTCTTACGGTTCTTACCTTCCTGAAAACGTCCTACGTCTGCCAAATAGTCACCCTTGTCTAAATGGTCCAACTCACTTCAACTCACGCTCATTCCCAGCGAAACACTGCAACTACTATTTTTTTTTAACCCAGCTGAAAATGAAATCTACATCTATATAAAACTCCTCCGCCAGAAGGGTGTGTAGCAGTAGGTAACCCATCACCAAACATACATTATTAATCAGAGTTAACACTAACTATCGTGCAGGCATGGTAAAAAATACTACTTCACCTAAATACTGCTTACATGAAACCAAACGTCATAATACTACCTCCCCGACGAAAACAATTACCGTGCCACCACGAGACACGCAAAATGTTAGGCATAAATCACACTAAGTTGTTTGCTATTATAAATTAATATAATATTTTCTAATTAGGTAATCGCTTATTATTTAATAAGCAATTCTATTAGGTAATCTAGGTATTAGGTAATCATGTAAATAAATTTAACTATGATCATAATTTTCTTTAGTATTGTTAAATAATGTACATCTTCATCATCATGGGTCAAGAATCCTAGGATTGGTTTGACGCAGCCTTCCACTCGATTGTCCCATCGGCCAACCTCTTCATATTAACGTAGTTTCTCTCTTTCACGTCCTTTACGACAACTCATACGAGGCCTGCCTTTTCAATTCTTCCCGTTCACTTTTCCCTGGGTAATTATCTTCATCAGGCCATCGTGTCTTAAGATATGGCCGATTAGGTTGTCCCGTCTTCTTTTTATAGTTTTCAGCAGACTTATCATTTATCCCACTCTTCTTAAGACTTCATTTGTCACTCGGTCCATCCATTTTATCTTCATCATTCTAGAAAACGTATTGTGCGCGTTATTAAAAAAAACACTTTATTCTATTTCATATGTCAGGTATTTGTTGCTTGCTATGCATGTGGTATGTTGTCTGCATCCAAGGCTACTCAATGATGGATGTGAGTATTTCTGAAAACTCGATGGAATTCCTAGTTGGTGGGGTGCTAAAAATTGTCTCCAAGTCTATCGAGGGTGGTGGTGGCAGTAATGTATGGGATGAGCGCGTGGAAGGAATGGATGTGAGCACAAAAGGGTAGAGGGTGAAAATGGAAGGGATCCAAGAAAGTTGGATGAACGTGAGTTCTTTTCGCAGGATGTGAGTTATTGTGTGTGTGTGTTTGTGAGTGCATGTGGTTGAAAGAGAGTTGATGTGTTAAGTAGGTGTTCGGCGTGGTGCACAAACTGTTGCGTCCTCCCGAACAATAAAAGCGATAAAAAAATACCGCGGGTGGGGAAGGAAGAAAACTGTTCAGAGTCAATTTGTCAATCCCTATTACGAACTCACTTTGGGATCGTTCGATGGTTTTCAGAAAGGTGGTTTGGCGTAGGGGAAGCGCGCTTTTTGTGTATTTTTCCGGGGGAAGTGATGATTAAAGACGTACGATTATGGAAAAGGTTGGGTAAAAATGTGCAAGGGATTTATCCGTCTCGTTTTATCTCGAGCATATCACGCCAGTGCCAGTCCTCGTATACTTCTATTCCCTAAACCTTATTCCTTTCTCTTTGTCACCACTAAATCCTATACATTTCACTAATTTATGTACATTCCCCTCTCTCTTAGTTCCCCTGCGATCTTAAGCAGAAGCCAAGGCAGGCTGACGTTGGTTTCAAGGCTAATGATAGCGGAAATAGTGGAGTGGTTGAAGTTTTTCAGGATGCAAGGTGGTTGGAGATACAGCTCCGACGTCCTGTACAATGCGTTCTGCTGAATAATGAGAGCTATGTCATTGCGCAGCTATCCAGAATTCATATTTTATATGAAATGCATTTAAATAAGGGATATTAATCTTATTATTGAATTGCATATGCATTTTTGTGCTGCTTAGTAAGGTGTCTGAAATGAAAACTACGAAAAATATGGTGATACATATTGTTATAATTAGTTTAAATCGGTAAAGTTAGGTCTTAATAGATATTCAATTCACATATTCTTCTCCTCTGTTCAACTTACCCAGCATTATTGCATGTAGAATGTCCTTTAAACCCCCTTATCCTTTACCAACTGCTCTATTGAGATTTAACTTCTCGTAATTTTCTCAATCAACACCCTTCCCTCTTCCACAGTCTCTAGCACTTCTTTTTCGTCTAATTTTTCACCTACCTTACTTTCTTCATACTTTTACTTACACAAACTCATGACACCTGAAGAAAAATGTCATCTTCTCTTTAAATTCCATGTTTTCGCGCCTTGCGCTGCTACGCTGCATGCAGAACTTTTTGCAAGTCGTTATCTATTATGTCCCTACTCAGCGACCCTGGCATCAAATCTCTTATATGAGTAAACGTCACATTGGCTGATATAATTCTCCATCCGCCATCAATGCTGCTATACGTCCTTCCCTTCAACATACATGCAACTACATTCCTCCACCAACTCTAGCTTCTATTCTAATCATACTATTGTTTCACATAATTCAACAACAAGATATTAGATCTTATTTGCCGAAAGCAGAGGAGATGGGAGAGGGGGTATTTTAAAGGTGCGTAGAGAAAGTTGAAGTGTTGAGATGAAGATAAAAAGAATGGATGAGAATGGTTAGAAGGTGATAAGTATGTTTAAGGTGGTAAGAAAAATCTTGTCATGAGGAAAGATTATGGGACAATTGGGCTTGACTATTAGTATAAGGAGAAACAGAATTCTTGAGGTCAAAAAAGGTAATAGAAAGGAATACCACAGTTGAGGCACTTAAAATTATGAAAATGGTCAAATTAACTGATTCAAATGAGTTAAAAAATAAGCTCTTGATCACTATAGAATAAATGTTCATTCTGACAATGCGTCATTCATACTGTTGAAAGGGTAAATTTTACTTCTTGTTTTAATGTGAAATCAATTGATTCAAAGAAACTCTTGTGCTCTTCTTCCAATAGGTTTCATGGAAAATCAATTCCTAAATCTCTCCTGACCATATTCCTGTTAAATTTATTAGCTTTTTTAAAAAGTTTCTCTCAGTTAGCCAATGTAACTAGCAAAGTGCAATTCTTGCGCAATAAAATACGAAAATAACTTTCCTCTCTGTAGTCCTGTGAATAAAAAGGAAACTTTTCGTGTGTCAGGGATTTTATAATATTAGATTATGCATGATGTGTTTTAAAAATTCCTTAAGCTGTACCTGTTATAATTGATATGGGTAATTTATAGTAACCAGCAGTTTCTTCTTGGTAGGAGCTAATCTAGTTCTAATCTGCTCTTTTGTCTTTGGCATGAAAAACCTACTGAGAACAGATTAGTTTTGAGTTGTTTGCCAGTATTTTTCGGCCTGACGCAGTTACATAATGACTGTTCCTGCCACAAATACTACATTTCAAAGTGTGAACCGTAGTGTAGTTTATTCTCCGCACGCTCAGATCCTTGATTTTGGAGTATTTTATACGCATGTTATCACGCATTAGTTGCTTCCTTTCCAATCTATGTGCAAAATCTTTAATCAGACAATGAAATATTTTTCATACACCAAAATTTTCATGGCATAGACCTCCAGCATCTTGATTATTTATTGCTTCTCTCCTTTGAAGAATTCGTCAAAGAGTGATCACCAATCGTGATTCCTTCTTACGTTTCTTTGCTTGACCTCTTATTTTAATGTGAAATAATTAACACATGAGTTTAGAGATGATTTAAAAGATTTTTTTTTTTTACTCTTAAGTCATTATTTGCCACCCCATTTTTTCGTAGAGCACAATGGTTGTGCCTGGTGCTAGAGTCGATCCACCAGAGAACCCATTTCACGACTGGTGGAATGCACGGTCTTTTAAAGGGCGTTTCTCTAATCCTTCCCCCCTCGTCAACTACCGAGTACCTTTATCCCAGGATTAGCCGATCGTCGAGGAGACAAAAGCGCTCCAACGTTAATTTCCCCAGTACCTGTTTAATGCACCTCTGGCGAGCTAGAAATTCGCCCCTCGGTCTCCAGAACCGGGAATAGCCTTCCTTACAGTGCTCAATAATTTGTTTTCTACGACCTCATCCGTGTGGCTTTCCTGAGCGGTTACCAAAATGAGAAGAGTGCCTCAAGCTATTCAAATGAAAGGGAAGGAGTGAACGTTGGCAATTTTAGACCAATTCTGAGATTATAGACAACCATTCTTCGAATTAAAATCTATTTTGCTTTCTTCTGTCGGTTACGGTGCGCCATCTAGTATTCAATATGGGCGCTTACGGTTAATGACATGGATGTGAAAGATGCCAAAGTCGGCATTGCTAACGATAGGAATGAAGTTACGAAGATTTTGACCGAAATTTTACATAATTATATCATTACATTTGCATAATACCCTGTGAGCCACTGCAAGGTCGTGTGACTGGGGGTGAACCTTCCCTAGGTATGCATTTTAAATGAAGAGATCAAATCCTATGTTAATTACCACACGGCGGTTTTACCTACCTTGTTTCTATTACCTATCTACCACGATAGAGTAAGTATAATATAAAGGGCTCACCATATAGGGCGAAACTGTTATACGTTTAGGATGTAGTACTGGAAGGTTTCCATAGATGGCGGCGTAAGAATTTTTAGCGTTATCTCGCAATAAATATATAGAGATTCAACATCTTTTGTTTTTTGACTCAAGCGGCTCAATCGAGAGGAGTGTTGTAGTGTGCTCCGTCTGCTCCTTGCAGCGGTGGATCGTGCGTTTTTCACAAAACAACAAGGAATTCATCTACATCTACATAATACCCTGCAAGCCACCACGAGGGTGTGTGGCAGGGGGTGATTTCTCACCAAACATGCACTACATATCATGCATAAAAAAGGAATAGTATTAATATACTAGTCAGAACTTCACTATTTAAAAAAAGATATAAATTGTAAAGCACACATGCAAAAACATTCGTTAGTAGGGTTAGCTTTAAGTACTCATTGCAACATGCAGCTACCAATGCTATCCATTGCTACTCTCCGATTGGACATATTTACCGTTATTCGTATTTCTAATTGTACGAGAGAAAAAGGACATTTTGAATCTATCAGTTCCTTCTGTGACAACATATATTTGCCTTAATGGTGTGAGAAATGTTGACTTATCCATGTGACTGTTGACGTTTGGTACAGGCATTTCGTACCATTATGATACAATAACAAAACTACAAAAATAGCATATGTTATGTTCAGCTTAAGTTGATTAGAAAAACGAAAGCAATGGAAGCGATATATATCGACGCGAAACATTCTTACCCCGCCATCTATGGAAACCTTCCAGTACTACATTCAAAACGTGTAACAGTTTTGCCACTCTGGTGTTTTGCCCTATGCGGTGAACTCTCTATATTATAATTGAAAACAAAAACTTTGTAATTTTCAATCATGGAAAAAATTCCACAATGTGACGGCCGAAGTTGTTTCATTGACTCTATATTATACTTACTCTATGCAAACTACTAATCATACCGTTATCTGCAAATTAAACTGCAAAATTCTACTCTTATTGGTAACATTTTTGATTACGACATATAAATTCAGCCATTGAGGTGGCTGGAACGGTAATCTTGGGTTCGTAAGTGGTTAAAAATTTCTATTTTGTAATGATTTTTCACGTTCAAAAATACTAAGGCCATGTTTATTTTAGCTACAGCTAAATAATCGGTAATAAAAATGTCATTATGTAAATTTTACAAGAATTTTATGCTGTATTTTTTACCCTAATTAATGCATAGAGAAGCAAAGAATGCCATGGTTACCACTAGCAGTTATCGCCGCAGTATTATAAATTAAGGGGGAAATTACATTTACATATGCTCCTTTGTATAGGTGAGTCCGTGTGTGGGCGAGATTTTTGCCTGTAGTTATTTAATAATATGGTACTTATTATTTAACATTAGGAGGTAAATCTGTGCATGAGTTATCGTATTAATACGATATGTATCTCTTGTTCTGTAATGTTACATGTTAAAAAAGCGTCCAATCACCAAAAATCACTCCGGTAAAGTCATTCATTTAGAATATGCTGCTAGTATATGGGATCCGTAGGAGAAAGATATGATAAAGGAATTAGAGCGTGTGCAAACGAGATAAGCTAGTTTTTTTCAAGACCCTTATGATAATTATATTAGCGTTAAGAGTTTAATAGAAGAACTAGGATGGGAATTACAATGAGACGCAGGTTAAAATTTAGGTAAAACCTTTTAAGTAAATTAAAAGCTGATTTATTTACAGTTGACGCTAGGCATATATAAAGATCCCCTGCGTATTATGCCAGTTTTGATCAGATTAATAAGGTTATAGAGATACACTGTCGTATGGATAGATTTAAAATGTCATTTTTCCCACGTACCGTAAGAGAACAATAGGCAGCGCAGCAGAGGGATGGGTAGGTGAAGTATTGTTAGAATAGTCTGCATTGCCTGATGCATGTATTAACAAGCAATCAATTTATTACTATGTAGATACTAACCACCTAGCTGCATGTGACCATATTATCTAGCATGTCTCGATGTAGTAGCCTAGTTGCATGCCAATAGCGCATGTTTGATGATCTTCACCCCCTGCCACACACCTTCGTGGAGGCTCGAAGGGTATTCCGTAGGCGTAGACTTAAAGTGCAGTTTTTTATCAACCTTTACCCGTACCTGTATTCTCCATCATAATCTCCTTGGTGTTCCTTGACCACAGGAAAAAAATGGAAACCCATTACTATACCTCGTAGAATCCTCCTACTGATGTAATTTCTGTGGAAAGTAACGGATTTCTACGTTTAATGATGACAAACTTCAAACTAGTCGCTTTAAAAGAATAATTAAGGCGGTGTAAACTTTCTGTACGGTATATTATCCATCATTCCTTCTTATTATTATCCACTCAATCTCTTGTATGTTTAATGATTATCCTTTTGATATTTTTAATAGCATAGAGAGCAGAATCTAAAGTGTTACAAATAAACTATATGATGTGAGTTATTTTATCTTCAAAAGGATGGAATTGCATAGCATTTCAATGACTTTTATCGTTTTCTTAGCACAAACGGAGTAAATCAACAAAAAAATCTGACAATTCCCGAAAAAGCACTCAAAATTTCGGAAAATTTGTTTTATTTCTTTGCTTTATTATAACTAGTATAGTATGCTTATTTCCCGTTAAATCAGTGTGAATATTATTGTAAATGGGATTTACCTTTCATCACGGTTTTATTTAATCAAGAATTTACCGAAATTAAGGATGTATTCACATAATATAAAAAATATGACTGCTCGAAATTAGTTTCTTAAATGCTTAAATCCTTCAAATATTCTAGTTTTCAAATGTCTCTCAATTACCGGGAATCCGATATTTCATTTTTGTGATGACATAGGTATATACATCTGCTTTTGAGATTCAAAAAAATATTTGGCACTCGAGAAATGTCTTTTTGGCTATTTTCCTTGAAAAAACAATCCATAGGTAGTGGATGTAGGTGAAGCTTAGTAATGTTAATAAATATTAGGTATATTGCTGCCGTAGGGCAACATCAAAGGAGAGGTTTGGCTGCGGATGTGCGTAATTGAGTTGGGAGGGAAAAGAGTGAAAAACCGGTAGAGATCAAATGGAAAGGGCGCTTTAGGGACTAGGGAAAGAAGATTAGCAGAGACAGTCGATCGAGCGATATCGCTAGAAGAAAGATAGCCGACTGGGAGCTGATTGGATTCTGGAGAAAACATCATTTGAGGAAAAGGCTAGGATATTGGAAAGCGATTCGTTTGTTCAAGTCGAAATATATGCAGGGTTGGAAATAAAAAGGTATGAATCGGAGAATAATAAAACAATTTTCCCAATGAATTTTCAGAATTTACTATTCCTTCACTGCCAGGCTAGGATTTATATTAATTTTTGATTGCATTATTCTCAAATACATCAAAATTGTGTAGTTTAAATGTATTCTTTAATAATTTTGTGGTATTTTTTTAATGGCTGTGGAACATAAAAACCAGCGAAGATGTCGACTTAATTATGGGAAAGTTAAATTAATAACGACTGCTAAAATTGTATCAAGTTACACATATTTTAGTGGTCTTTCATTTACGACAAAATGTAAGGCAGGAGAAACAAATTCTTTTGAATGAGTCGCATTACATATTTGACAGCTACCTATAGAGAAGTTTCTCTTGCTCTTAGACTGGCAACGCGGCTCACAACTGATGTTCAATATACTCGCTGTATACTCCAGAATCCAAGAACATCATTGGATATGTCAGTATTTTCCATTCATTTCCAAAGAAGGTCCAAGGCTGAGGTAGTCAGGTTATTACAGCACTGATCTGACCACTCAAGGTTTGCGAGTTCGAGTCCCACCTAGGGGAATGTTAGTTCCGCTGGTCATAAGATTAAGATTTTACTTTAGACTGTGCGATATATCCTTAGCCACTGGAGTACATAAATCAAAATACTTTAATAACCATTCAGCTTCTAAAAATATGCAAGCATAAAGTTTAAAATTATTTCTTTACTTTTTCCACAATACGAGTTTTTTACCACTAATGTTAGTGCAAACATTTTTCATTGTGAATTACAGTTGACTTGGTAACTCGCAGCTAATGCAAAGTGTTACTCGCACCACTTTAGGTAAAACTCTCTCTATTATCACAATACTTAACCTGATTCTAGAGTTAGAAGACAGTTTCAAATTTGTGTTTTAGTAAATGATATAGTTCACTCAATGATTTTTTCTCGGTTTAATACATATCAAGTTAAAAATATATTTATTATTCTGGTGATAACATTCATATGCATAAAGCATTCATTTTCATTTTACAATGGCGCTCGAGTTAATACACAAAGTAATCATAGATATATAAAACCTTTTGAGCTCTCAACATCGCTCAAACGTAAACTTCAATGTAAATTTTCAACGTAAAAGTTTAAAGGTAAACTTAAAGCGATTACAATTCTACTAAATTTTTACGTGCAATGCAATTTCAAAACGGATTTTAATCCACTGGTAATTTACTGTCAACTTTGGTATATATTAAGTTATTGTCACTGTTCATATTATTTATTTTGGTTTTCCAAGGTGATATAAATAACCATAAAACGGATAAAACTGAAGAAAATACGGTATTATACCATAAATACCAGTTGTGTTCAGTGGGATGAAAAGTATATGCACAGTCCATTTACTCTAAATTACTAATTAACTTAATTTCTAACTAATTGATCATTAAACAGCTCCTCTGTACACTTTAAACATTAATGTAATACTTCAAATGAGGTGAACTTACGAGATAGTCCTACTAAATTCGAAAAACATTTGTTTAATTTACGTTAGTCTTAACGATTTTTTTAATGTAATGTGTGAATGAACATTATTTAACTCATGTCAACGCTAGTAGCACCTGCCTTCTTGCTGGAAAATCAATGGGCCGCGCCTTATACCTTTCTATCCATTGCTGTTTCATTGTAGATTATTTGAGAGGTCATCACATGCTCCAGGTAGTAGGTATCTGACGGCAAAATTGCTCACTTTTCCTCCACTGCTTTCACCTCCATCGGAAAAATATTTTGCTCTTGGGCATTAAAAAACGCCTCCTTTATACCACGTGATCTAATATAAGTATATAAACTAAGTCAGCGAACATGTTATTCATGCTCGTGGTAAGATTCGATCTCGCGGCATTAAGATAGCGAGACCGAATCGTAGTAAACTTGGCCACCGCGGTCGGCCCTTTAACCTGCTAGGGAGATTTGAGGGGGAGGGGAATATGTGAGGGGGTATAAGGGCTGAGCAGCACACGAGGAAAGAAGAGGAGGGTGGTTGAGTGACAGGGTTGAATGGATCGATGAGGTGTTGCACACGCGAGGAGGAGGAAGCGGAATAGATAGCGGCAGTGAGATAGGAATTTGTTGTGACGACTATGTGCGAAAGAGGAGGAAAAGGTAATTGCAAACTTATTATCCCCAGCGAACTGAACGCAATTTTCGAATATAACCTTCCTCCCCCTCAAAAATAATTAAGTATTTTGTTCGGTAGTTGAAATGAAATAGATAAGTATATTTATATAATAGTAGAGACAGTTTATTAAAGTGAACGTATTACATTTTACAATTCCTTTTAAAAGTTATTTACTTGCATGATTTGAACCACCAAAACAACTCTTCCTGTCAGTACTCCTTTTTCTCCGAAGGCCCGGGTTCGAGTCCTTTAAATGGCAGATCTTTCATGGGTATGCTGGTCCCTACATTTTTCACTTTTCTCATTTATTATTACCGATCTATTAACGAATTATTCTAAAACTTGTTGCCACTTAGTAACAGAACATAAAGAATTCTTTCTAAATAGAATTTTTCTGTCGCTTTTGTCCTTTTGTTATCTACAAATTGCCATTCGTTTTTATTTCTTCAATACCAAACATTCCCTCTTTCGTGCCATCCTAATTGAAACTGACAAAATCCTACGCCAAAGCATAATTACATTTACTTACACAATAACATAATTACATTATTTACATCATTGGGTACATCAATTAGTCTAACTTATCATTGTTCCTTCACCCTTTGTTTTATTTCACCTTTGTTTCACTTAGTTTTATTTACCGATTAAATTACGTAATGTTCTCTTAGTACCATCTCAAACTTCTACGATGTATATTAGGTACATCTCAAGTGTTATTCTCTACACCAATTCATTGTGTAACACACGAAATAGATATGTGGTGTCGTTTTTTATTACTAAATTCTATATCCTATCATCTGAAAAAATTCTAACCCTTTGCATTCGTGGTGATTCCGCCTCCAACAGTGTAAATGTCCTCCGGGGTGTCGTCGAGGGCTGTTAATTTATGGCGCAAATTTATTTGAAAATCGAAGTTAAATCACATGATATAGCAGTGACTATCGATAAATTATACTACATTTGAGAACTACACCCAATGCACTCAAGCTATAAGAATAATTAATTATACGATCCGGTATTCAGATTTCGTTACTTTGTGTCTTGCAAATTTTATGCTGATTAGTAAAAAGCAACATCACGTTAAAAGCTTTGTATGCATTTGCTAAAAACTAAATTTCCTCTAGCCTTGAAGGCACTGTATTAATTACTCATTCCTGGCATATTTACCTTTTCAAAAATCTTCATGCAAGCAGAATTTTTAATGTAAGCAAATCACGCGTTCCCCATTTTTACCACTCACACGCAGAAAGACAACTTCTGTTTATTTTTTCCTCTTTTGATCGAACAACATATATAAAACGTAATTAATATTTTTCCTACGGTTTTCTAAATATAATTAACATGATTTTGAGGATTATAAGAATTTTCTACTTAAATGAGAGCAAGAAACAAAACTCTGGGAATGGGGTGTCCCTGTTGAAACAATTTTTTTTTCATCGCGGTGCCGTCTTCAATTCAAGTACTTTTTTAAATTTAATATCTAGCAAGCAATTATTGTAAAACATCTAACTATGTATCCCATACTTAAATTTCAGTGGCATATCCGCTATCAATTCGTTCGGAGGAGGATAGAAGTTCTTTCAGCCATTTTTAAAATATATTTATCCATAATATACATATTGATGACTCCTTGCTAACATATGTACCTACCTTCATGTTTTGGAGGGAAAAATTTAACTTCCATTAAACCAAAAAGTAAAAGGCAGTGTGAAAAATATCAGAGCATCAGCTGTCAAGAGCAATGGTGAGGCACACTGAAAATCTGAAACTTCTTTTCATAACTCAGGCCTATTCATTTCAGCGAAGTGAAGCTTTCGTTAGCGGAAGCAGCTGAGCCGTAGCTTGAGAGAGCTTAGTTCGTCAAAGTGTTACCCGGCTACAGAGCCCGTAAGTAGTACCTTCTTTTTTCCCTTAATCCTCTCTTCATTTTCCTCGAAAAATTCTTTTTCAGCACTCTTCTTATCCTCTGGCACTTTCAGGGTTCCCTTTATGTATCTCCATTTTTTCTCTCATGTTCTTCAAATGATTTTTATCCCAGTCACCCCGCTTTCTTTGCTATGTTCCTCCATATGAATTTCAGAGTATTATTAGCATGTTTTCCAAGATGATAACTATCCTTCAAATTATTTTAGTCTTTCGAAAAAACTTTAAGAACTTCCTCCCCGGGTTTAATGCAATATCCTTTTCCACAAGCTCTCATGAAATAATATTTATTTGTCTCAAGATTAGCCATCGTGCATTCAGATCTGGATGCTTAGTGACCGCACAAGATTTTATTTTCTCTTTCTTTTGACGTATTTAAACTCAAAGATGTGAACTATCTTTTTTTCACCCACCCAAATTTGCGTCAAAAGTAACAATCAATTCACAGTGAATGAGGACACATTTTACCGGGAAAACCCGAGTCGGCGAATTTTACAAGATAACAGGTGTGTCAGGTGCAAACAAAAATTCAGCTAGTTTTCCTGCACACTATTTCAATCAGGGTATTTTTAACGGATTTTCATTGAACGCATAAGTACCAGTTTCCTAGTTTTTTCGTGTTAAAAAATACCACACTGAATTTACTTGACAGAAGAATAATACATCATTATGGTAAGTCAAATATTGGCTAATGAGACATTTTTATACTTAGCTTCAACTTATGTTGTGACGAACACATTCTTGCCGCTCTTCACAAACATTCCATTTTCCCTTTCATAGTAAGTCATTCCTTAACGTTGTACATGAATTAAAAGGCAACACTAAATTAATATGAATTGATCGATGTGTTCCTAGAAATGAAAAAAGTGTCTAAAATTTAGGGGGACTCGAGAAAAAAATCCGAAGAAATCAAGAGAAAGAAATAGAAGTAGATTGAGGATATTTTATAGAGGAAACGGTTTTGAAGATATTAGAAAAACTATAACTACATAATACCATGAAATTCATCGCAAGTGTATGCTGCAGTGAGTGAACCACTAACATTCATTGATTGTACATCAAATTAAAACATAATTTGCATTTACTACCTATCATGGATGATAATATACAAAAATATACAAAAAATTATAATACACAAGATCCGATCAACCAATTATCGAATATATCGGAGTCTCGTATCATATTAGACTTTATGTTGAAGTGCTCGATATCATTGTTTTCTTACTCTATATCACCGCGAATATTTCCTCTGAGCTCCATTCTTAAGATGAAACGTTTTCAGCAGCATAATTACTCAGTGAAATTTATCGGTTTATGCTGAATATATTTTGTAGAGTAAGGGGCACTAAAAATTGATTTGATTTTAGGATAATTTTTCTTGTGTTATAAAAATACCGAGAGTGCTGCGAATAAATAAAAGCGTAGATGAGTAGGAGATGTGGAATTTAAATGCAAACATTTTTCTCTGCGCTGATTGACGAGCAATTTCTTGAAACCACTCTCAGAATTTTTGTGACATTTTAAGCTAAGTCAGAACTTTAAGGCTTAGTTTTTTAATGTCATGTTAGCTTTAAGCCTGGTTAAGGTACTTTAGCAGTTTTTAAAGCCCTAAGTTAATCAGACAAGCAACTAGTTAAATTGGAAATCAATAAAAAGCAGAAAAAGATAACAACGGTCCTTGAATCAAAAATAGTTAACATGACTTTACCACACCGAGCCTTAAATGTAATTACCCTCAGTGAAGCCTGTCGCAGTTATACTTCCCCGTAAATAATTTGTGTCCAACCATACCCGGAAAGGAGGAAATGGTATATGCAATTGATCGCGGTTTGTGTGACGGTTTGAGGGAAATGAGCGTTGCGCTTGCTCAACAATTATCGTTGCGAAGCATGGCGCTATCATTAGAAGTTTTTCACTTTTTGCGTTTCATCTGTCCAGTTACAAATTGGGAAATTGGAGCTCATTTTACGGAGAACAACGTTCAATTGTTACTGATTTTGTGTCCTTCTACCGACGGGCAAAACCAATAGTGACCGTCCACTCGATTGAATTTTATCAACGGCCGTGGTCATTCGTCCCATTTGCGTTTGTGAGGAAATGAAGAGAAAAATTCAGATGGAAGGAAGGTTTAATGGCAGCCGCCCCACATTTTATCATGTCGGAGGGACTGGCGGGAACGTGAACTTACTTCATTTAGATATTATTTATGGTAGTTTTTACTTTCAAGAGGGGAAATAACTTGGGCAAGAATACAAAAAAAATATGATGACATTGCTTTGGATATCAATCGTTGCTTTTTCCTATTAAACATTGCCCATAGTATTTTATCGAATATGGTTCACTGGGCTCTAATAATACGATAGCATTGATATTCTACCGTACTTAAAAAGCTTTAAATAGAACCAGAAGAAATAGAAGTTAGGTGGAGAAGATCTTTATGATAGGGGCACGTCGTTATTATAGACCACGGAGACTAGGTGTAAAATAAGTAATGAGACCTTCACAATGACAATATAATACTAGAAAAATTACTAGATTATTTGGTTATGAAATAAGGTCAGCCTTATAGGAATTAGGAATAGCCTTAGGAATATGAAAACGAGAAAAGGCCATAGGAGTAGAAAATATTCCAGACGAGATGATAAAGATTTTATAAACTAATTGAAGTCAGTTGATCGTCTTCTACCGGTTGGGGTAGTTTTCTTATTGTGTATCCGTACTACAAGTAGCGTTTCATTCATCTCCCTACTCCGTATCTTCTCTCTTAGGCTAATTTACTACCCCTCTTCATATTATCCGTGATGCATATTCTCTTCCTTCCTCGTCCTTGCTTAACCTGCATTTTAATTACGATAACGGTCTTCAGCATTCCATCACCTCTATGTACATAAGGACTTACAGCTGACCCAACTAACAGCATGTATTTGCAAGTATGCTTTGCTATTTTTATCTTTTTTTGAATAGCGTAGTTTTGAACAGTACCTATACTAGTACTGATCCTTTTTTATGCATGATATGTGGTGCATGTTTGGTGAGAGTTCACCCCCTGCCACACACCTTTATGGTGGCTTGCAGGGTATTATGTAGATGTAGATGTACATAAGCCATCCGCCAATCCTGCCTTCTCATAATCTCTACCAACGATCTTTTATTCTTCCTAGGAATTAACGCTGTATCATTCCTTTCCTATTTTTGAAAACTTCAAAATATCAATAAACAGGATTTTGAAAAGTTTCTTTAAAATTTCAAAGAACGGTTGCTTGTATCAGGAAATTCTTAAGTTATTTTTTGCAAACTGAAAAAGTCTTTTTGTTAGCCTTTGGAGTAAATGCCTTAAGGATATGAAAACATTTTTTAAAATGACTTCAGTGAAAGGTGAAAGGCGAAGGGAAACATGGTAACTATGTAGGTATATATTAATATTATAAATGAAACAATGAAAAAAATAGGAGGCATAAGAAAAATAGCACGTGTTGCCATTGGCTGGAAGGGAAAAAATCCTCGAAACACTTTGATTGATATCCCCCCAAAAAATGCACTCTAACCATTCCGGCTCGAAATTTGCCACTCGAAGGGAAAAATAAAAACATTAGTGCGTCGTCTTTTTTTATGAGGGAACATTTGAGCTCGTAGCTTGAAGTGAGCGTTAATCATCGGGAGAGCCGCGGAATGCGCCATGTTTTGCGAGGGACAACGCAGTCGCCGTGCGCACTCCACCCCTCAGCCGAAAACATTTGACGGCGTCCGTGCGTTTTCGGGGAGCATGAGGGTGGGGTAGGGGGCCCAGGAGATCATTAAGCTGGCGGATTCGGCGCTCCGCCACCTTGATCGCGTGGGGAGAGAGAAGTAGGGGTCCGGAGAGCCGTACCGGAGGGTAGTGCGGACGACCATCTGGGTGATCATCTCCCACTCTCTCAGACCATTATCCCGGGAGATGAAAAGTTTCACCCGTTTGAGTGGGAGGAGTGTGAACGGGGAAAAACGAGAGAGGATCACACGTGGAACAAGGGTTGCGTGGGAAGGGATGAGAGATCCTGCGAGAGCGTAGACGATATAACGATGTGGAAGCCGCTCTCCGTTCGTGTCATCCAAGGATGCGGTTGCCTGTCGTACTTTAAGGAGAACGTGACTGCCTACCGTCACGTCACGCGAGAGATGGGAACAATATGGGCGATTCCGAAGGGGATATTTTTTCGTCTCTCTTCGCAATCTTTTGTTAGAGAGTTTTAAATGTCCTCAGGATGCTACTTTGTCGTGGCGTCATGGCAGTGAGAATGCTATTTTGTGTTTTAAGCAGGTGAAATGGCGTTGGTGCACAAAGCACGATCCACCGAGAGTATGTATCTTTATTCGTTTACCGTTGCACAGGGTAGGTATCAAAACACGTAGACTTTCAATTTAAATCAACTCCATAAAATGGTTTAAATTATTGTCTTTAATAGCTCCAACCACATGCTTCAAGTGCATTGACAGTGTACCCTGGTAGGTGCTGAACCAATTCAAAACATGCATTACGTTAGAAATATAGTAGAAGGGAATATTGAGGGAAAATCCTGTGAGGAAGACCAAGGAACAAGTGTAGAGGAAAAATAAAGAAGTGCATGAAGTAGAAAACCTTTCAAGGTGTGAGGGAATAAACAGTGAATAGGATAGAATGGAGGGCTGGAGTAAATCAACCCTAGGATTGAAATACTGATGATGGTGAATTAGGTATATTCACTACTGGATACAGTGTTATATAGTTAGGACAAACGCGTTGATTATGCATGCACCAGGCACATGACTATAAATGAGTAGTTGCGAGGAAATGCTATGATTATTAAATGGCCAGGCATTCGTTTGAATTCATTAATATATAATTACGATTAGACATGCAAAGGTGCAGTCAGCATGAACATGGACGAGACGTTAATAGGCTTGGCTTGGTAATTTACTAGATAGACACAAGTTGCCTCTTGCGTTCAGGTGGAGCAGATAATGTTAATTTATAGACAGCAGTTATGGAAGCGTTTACACCTACGTGGATTAAATGAATGATTAGCTTAGATTAATAGAACTCGGCGAATTATGAGCATGAAAAATGCAAGGATAACAGGAAGACATAATATACTTTCTGGTTACGCTTTTTCATTATTGACAGCACTGATATTATTTTGGTGGCTATAGTCAATTTTAAGGAATGCCATTGTGTGGGGCCAGGTCCATATAGTGGTTAAAGTACTGGCCTCTCTTCTGGAGGGAACGGGCTCGAATGCTGGGGGTGGAAATTATTTATTAATTATAATTATTTTTCATTGGTTATCCGGACCCTACTTGAGTGCTTTTTTGGAGAGCATTCGAGTTTAGTACTCCGTACGTCGGATGGGACTTTAAGCCGTGGTCCCTTTAAAGCCCCCTCGTTAAGAGCTTCACATCCTTCATCACTTGTTCCATATATCTCTCACGAGGCCTAACTTTGCCATTATTCCCGTCCACATGTCATTCAACGATTGTCTTAGTCAGGCCATCATGTCTCATGATATGGCCGATTAAATTGTCCAGGTATCTATTTGTGAATAATGAGAGAAGAGAAAAAATATTGTTACCTTCTTCGGACACATCGTTCTGGCAGTTTAATTATGTTCTTATCGTTTATGTTTTTTTTGAAAATCCAATTTAGCATTCGATGCTGAAAGGATAGAATTCTTTAAAATACACAGATACCATTTAATTTTCTTCAAATAAATATAAATTACTATGGTACAAATATTTTTCGATTTTATTTCAGTCATTACCACTGGTCATCAGTTCTCAGATTGGTTTGGCGCAGCTCTCCACTGAGTCCTTCTATCGGCCAATGTCTTCATATTTACCTATTTCTTCTCTTTCACATCCTTCATCACTTGTTCCATGTATCTCGCACGAGGCCTTCATTTTCCATTATTCCCGTCCACTTGTTCTTCAACGATTGTCTTCATCAGGCCATCATGTTTCATGATGTGGCCGATTAAGCTGTCCCGTCTTCTTCTCAGGGTATTCGGAATACTTCTCTTTTCTCCCACTCTTCTTAGGACTTCCTCGTTACTTACTCGGTCGATCCATTTTATCTTCATCATTCTTCTGTAGCACCACATTTCGAATGCTTCCACCCTTTTCTTGTCCGCTGCTATCATTGTCCATGCCTCGCTGCCATAAAGAAACATGTAACTGCGTTAGCTTGAAAATATCGAAGTAATCACTTTTATACCCACTGAGTACCCTGTTAGCCTCCTCAGTGGTGTATGGCAAGGGATCCATAACTCGTAAAAATGTACATCGTTTCACAATTATCCAAATATAAATTCAAACAGAAGGTGAAAGAAAGATAGATTAATATTTCACTGGGATTATTCAACTACATAATTGGCACAAACTCTCATTTTTTAAACTCTTACACCATATGCGAAAATAAGTCTTAATAATATTACATACTTGTAGTGTACATTGAAAGTTTCAGTTAGGCATGATATATTATCGTAAAATGTACATTATCAATCCTAATAGTCATGGGCTCCTACGCAGCCAGGAGAACACCCAGTTTTAGTTGACATGTCAAGTAATTATAAAAGTGAATCATGAGGGACTAACAAAAGGTGTAAAGCCTTAAAACCATTGAAGAGACATAAAATTCCATGAAATAATAAATCTTGCTTTGGGCGAAAATTCATCTGTCACTGAGCTTCGGTTAATATGTTTTAAATAACCAACGTTTTTAATGAATTGAGATGAAAACAAAGCATTTTATTTTAACTCTCCATCCCATCGTAATTTTAATTATTCGACTGCTGTTATAATATTTTTTACCTTCTCTGTTGTAAATAAATCGTCTTTTATGACACACTGACAATACACCCTTAATGAACAAAAAGCATTGAAGCAATGGTAACATGTGCGTATGAATACTTAATGCAGGCTTTAATAGCAGGCTTTCGACGCTCCTATGAATAGGACTAATACAACTACTACTTTCTTTATTGAAAATCTACCCCGTAACTTCACTCTGATAAAATATTGCACTTGTTTTACGTGAAAAAAATTTCTTCTTACATTTTTGTCTTTCTATCTCAATCATCTTATCTTAATTGCTTCGTAGTATGCTTAGTTCTTTGCATCATAGTAGCTACTTTTTGATATGGGTTTTAATATTTCCAGCTGCTACAATAAATGCTATAGTCTTAAATTTCTGAGTTGTATCCGTACCCCAGACCTTCAAGGACCACGCATTTTGATGGGCCTCAGTAATTGCAAGTATCATTTATTTTTACAAATGATAAATAATTAAATTACAATATAAAAAGCATTATAATAATTTGCGTGTTGATCATCACCATCGGTCGACAACCGTAGGATTGATTTCACACAGCCCTCCACTCTATTCTTTTATCGGCCAACCTCTTGACATCAACATAATTTTATAATTCGGGTTCAAATGATTATATTTTTCGACCCTGCAAACCAAATTTTCTCATGTTTCTGCAAGCCTCATGGGTATAAAATTGGTTGCAAGCACCTTTGTGTTTGAATTCAACTCTAACCTTGCGGACGTGGGCTTGATGGGCATGATTACGGCTAATTCGTCACATTTAATCCTCGGAAGTTCGTCTAGCATCTTGTTCATTTTAGCCATCAAGTAATCCGCAGCTAAAAAGAAAACCTTGCTAACTTAATTCACCAAAACTCCTTGTTGGAAATCTAAGTTCACCGGGATTGAGTTTCCGTGAAAATGAATGATTTTTTCTTGCAAAAATTCGGTTATTGTGCATGTCCGCGAGTACCTCCATTAACCCCTCGTCTGTTTTTCGCGTAATATAACGCGAAAAAAAAGTAGCTATTATTATATTGAGCGTCGGTTAATATGCTTTAAATAGCCAACGTTTTTAACGAATTGAGATGAAAATAAAGCATTTTATTGTAAATCTCCGTCCCATCGTAATTTCATTAATTTAAATGATGTTATATTATTTTATACCTTCTCTATTTTAAATATATCATTTTTTATGACACACTGACAATACACCCTTGATGAACAAAAAGCATTGAATTGCAACAAAAATTCAGCACTTGTGTTAACTATTCACTCCCTGTTTTCGACATAATATTTCGCATCGCCGCGGGCACGATACTGTCTACATTTTATGGTTAATATATTGGTCAGTAACTAATTTCTGCGTTGTGCTGACCTGTAAATAGTATATTCAAACTATGATGACTATTTAGGCATCTCAAATTTCGTCTTTGAGAGCAAGTGAGAATCTTTTTACTATTGTTAGTAGTAGAGTGAAATAGGGAGGGAAAGAAACCCTAAAAAATAGGTAATGGGTTCAGACTTTCGCAGATAGGTCGCAATCCTTGAATTTGGGAGCTTCTGTGAATGCAGAAGACTTGATCTACAACTTTTGCACTTGAGGGTGAATCCCAGCCTAAAATATCAAGCTATATTAGACACACCGCTGAGTCAATCATAGCATCCATTTAAAAACCTAGCCACTCTCTTTACTTCACGCTACCCAATCTCGAAATCAAATCTATCTCCTACTTCCTCTGTCAAACCTTTTGTCTAGTCTATTCAAAATTTGTATCCCGCAAAAACCCTAAAGCCCCAAGAGTAATTTGTCCGCGGGCAAATCGCTAGTTGTGAAGGGAAAGGCCTCGGTGGTAACTGTTCTAGCGGTGAGGGCGTCTGAGTGATTGAGGAGGAGAGGACGAAGCAGGAGAGAAAGAGAGAGGGGGGTGAAGAGTAAGAGGAGACGGCTTTCACGAAACCCTAGGGGGAGTTTCGCGAAAGGGGAAAGCGGCGGCAAAAAAAAACACCAGACAAGCGAGGAGCGCGCCGCAATGGGCTTTTGAAGGGAAGATCCGTGCGGTTGATGGGGAGGCGTTGAAGATGCTGTTCTAAAGGGGCGAAAAAGGGACGTCGGTGGAGCGTCATAAGGAGCTCGCGGAAAAGGGCCGTCCTCCACGGAGGTGGAAAGAAGAGGTGAAATATGCGCAAATAAAGGTCGGACTAATTGAGAAGTGGGATGGGAAGTAAGGAGGGAGGGGGGTCAGAAGGGATGGAAAAAAGAGACGAGGGGGAAGGTGAGGATCATAATGTGTAAAAACGACCAGACTGTGGGTTGATGAGGAAGAAAGCGTCCGGAGAAGGGGGGAAGAGGATTTTTTACTCTCGGCGTAAAGGGTATGAGGTTACGCTTCCTGTACGAATAGGGGGAGTGGCAAAGGTGTCGGTTGAAGCCAAAGGAGCAGTTTTAAATAACCATTTTATGACAACGTTACCTTTAATGGAGAGACAATATGTGGTAAGGGGTGATTTTTGTCCCGGGGTTAAACAAACTAGTAGCACATTCCACTCGTGATAAGTTTTAAGCAGGAGGCTATACTTCATGTAACATCTTCATGCTTCGTTGTATAATTAGGTATTAGCTGTAAAATGGGTGTTATAGTGAATAGAAATATGGTGTGTGAAGTTTTCTTAGGGTGACACTGATGAGATTTTACATTTTCGACGTTTTGACGAACAACTCACACATCAACATCAGCGTTATTCAATTAGCATTGGAAGTCTTCGGTTTTAGGTGCTCCTACTGCTTAGATATTTACCACACAGTCTATCATTTATTTTTAATCATAAGGAAAATCACGCCGTCCCCGCGGTGAGGTAAAAACCTCGTCTACTAATCTTGGTATCACTAGTTCGAGTCCCGCTTGGGTGGGTTTTTTTTTCTCTACCCAGTCCATGGTTGCCTGTCAAGCTCCGTAAGATCAGCCCCTGGGAAACTTGATGACAGGTCAATGCTTATTGGGATCCCAGGGGCACGAGGACCAACAGAATCGTCCAAATCCAAAAAAAACATAATTCCCCCTGGGTGGGATTATCAATCTGATACCACTAGGTTCGCCATGTTTTCAAACTGAAAATAAGGGAGACTCTGAAATTAGCTACCACGTTAAACGATGTGGGATGTAACACTATACTATCGGATGTTTTTTATAGTATTTCAAAATTTAGCTTCGATGATCAATGGGATATTAATCATCATACGCTTAAAAACAAAACACACTTGAATCCACAAACATGGATACAAATATTTAATGTTGGCAGCTATGATGCCAATGCACAGTTCAATATATCGCTCGGAATACTTCAAAAATCGAAGTTGAATCGTTACACTTCAAAAAAAATATTGCACTTGAACCTCAAAATATTTTATTAGAATGAAATACGGGAGAAATATTCTTGAATACGCGAGACGGGAGACTGAAAAAAAATAAAGGTCAAAATACGTGAAAAACCGGGGAATGCGGGAGACTTGGCAACCCTGGCTACCACGGCTGGCATATATGTAGTTTAATTAGAACGTGAATAGTTGGTCCGTTTTGAGCAAATCTGAGAAGACGGGTGAGTTGTTCGTCGAAACTTTGGCAGTGGAAACCTAATCTAATGCCTGATAAAACTTCCTCAAGATCATCCACCGGAAATACCTGAGATCCTCCATAGTTCTATGATGAATTTACGACGACAGTGCATGCTGTGTACGGTGCCAACCGCTGCCGCTGCAGTGACTTGAAATAAGCAATGATTACGGAATATTTGATTACCATTTATTATCGCCATAGACTATAGACGGCTCACCGCATAAGCCGAAATTGTTATAGGTTTTGGATGTAGTACTGGAAGATTTCCACAGATGGCGGGGGAACGATTTTTCGCGTTACGTCACAAACGAAATATATCGTCTTCATCGCTTTCGTTTTCCTATTCAACTTAAGCGGCACAATCGAGAAGTGTCTTGTAGTCTGCTCTGTCCGCTCCTTTCAACGGTGGATTGCGTGTTTTTAATGAAACAACGAGGAATCCCTCCTTGAACAAAAAATGTTTGCTTTAATAGTGAGAGAAATGTGATCTTATCCATGTGACTCTGGACGTTTGGTAAAGGCATATCGCACCATTATAATAAAATAACCAAACTACAACATCATCATATATTATGTGCCATTAGTAGACAGACATTTATATGCACCCCCCTAACCTCATTTGTTTTGCCTCTAAATTCTTCTAAATAAAATTCTTATTTTTTTAAAGGCCCAGGTATGAGTCTAGGCAGTAATTAGATGCTTAAATTGGTTTAAATTATATTTATGGTTCCGATAAGTACTTGGAGTCATAGTTAGCTCCATAACACCATTTTATTTTCGCCCCTTCAGGAAAAATGTAAAAGTTCTTAATACGATTTGTAATTATTATATTTCTCCCTCCCATACAATTTCAACGGACACCTTCAGCTAGTCCTAAATAAATACTCAAGGAATGGGAGAATTATAAGGAAATGCAATGTCGTGAGAAAGAAAAAAATCAGGCATGGTAGCATCTTGATAACTCGCAGGTCTGGTAACTCAATTGCTGGGGGTTTACAACCTGCCTCTTTGTCTCCAGGTCTAAATTTAATTAAAGACTGAGCCACACCATGGCTTTCCACATCCGTGTTCAGGGATAGTTTAAGCTTTACCTCTCAAGAATAGGGAAAAACCGCAGCTCATGCCATCACACCCAAGCCAAGACGCACGGTGATCTTTGCCCCATTTTTCTCATGATAAATCATTTCTTCAAAATATATTTACTGTGGTTAATTTACCGGATATTTAATGTTTTTAAAGTTTGGTTGCATTTTTGCGTATTTTTCTGCTTGACTTCACTTTCGATTCGAATTTCCAGAGAGTCTGCAATATTGCTAGTTTTTCTCTGATATAAGTATACTTTTCTGCTTACCCATGATGTTTACAATGCTTATTCGATTAGTACCCACATGTGGTGCCGCAATATTAATTTACTACCATGAGGTCAGATTCGCTGCCTTCCGGGTTTCAATGCGTCGATGGAAAAAGGACGTGGTCAAATGAAGGAAAAGGGATTGAAGTCCCTTTTCCTTGGAGCTATTTCTCGAAATGATTATTTAAGATCCTCAATTTTCAGCTATCATTTGTCTGTCGTTGTCACATAATGAGGTTTGCGTGGACAATATACAAGGTAGTAGAAGTGATTCAAACAAAGGTACCTAATTGGATTTTATGTGGTCTTCAATTAAGGAAGAAATTCAAAATCATTGGTTTTAATGTTTTTCACTTGGTAATGGAGATAAATTAGTGCACACCATCGCGCAGGCTCCTCCGTTAGTGGCATCAATCATGGGTTTGTGCATTTCTTATACCCAAACCGACTCCCGAGAATGAAATACGTGCACGATCACTCTCTTCAATATGCGATCCTGCTCCGTCTCAAAACGTCTCGCTGAGAAGTGAGGAGACCATTGTCTACGAGAAGCGAAAGGAAGCAAGCCGGGGAAAGGGGTAGATAAAGAGAAGGGAGTGATAGTTTCTTGGGTCGGACGCTGAGAACGGGATATTACGATTCATTTCCCGGGACAACGCAATTTTAGGGTTGGCGTTAAGGGGTGGATCGTTACAATTTACGCACCCTCTTCTCAGACTCCCCCTCTACCCCTGCTCCCATCCCCATTACACCCATGTTCCTTCACATTCATTAAGGCATTCTCAGCCATTATCTCATTACGATGCGAACGATATGATGCTCCCTTCTTCAACCAGAGACACCGAAGCCCTTTCCGTTTTGCGCATTCGTCCCTTTAACTTTAAATTTTTCCCTTAAACTTTCGCCTAATCGCCACTCTAGTAGGTGGAATAAACCCTCCAACTTACCTCTCACTTTCTCACCCGCCAATAACTCTATCCATTACCACAGTTTTTTTAGAGTAATATTCTATCCACAAAGGTAATTTTATGTATTAGATAGGATTATTTTTTAGGGTTTTTAGACGCCTAATGTCATTTTGCACCACTTCTTAAGCATTAAAACATTAGCTAGTCCGTATAAAATTTATTATTTAAAATTTTCCGAATTTTGTTGAGTAAATTACATTTTATTATTTATACATGTGCACTTTTAGAATTGTAATATTTTTTTGATAGCAGCCTCTTCATCGCCTAGTATTTTGCGTAGATGACCATAGATATTCATCTTTTCTCGTGTGCCTTGATATCTTACGCACTCCTTCCGCTGATATCCTGGGCTTTATTGCTCGGAGTTTATTTCCAACCAAGTTTGACCATTGCTCCTTCCACCTCCCTAGGGCTAAGCCCCGTAGCGAAGCCCATGCCGGTACCTTTGACGAGTATATATCCCCATTTTTCAAGGATTCTTTGGCTGGAGAATCGGCGTTTTTATTTCCAGTTATTCCAAAATGTCCAGGGATCCAAACAAAGGAAATTGTAACACGCATACTATTATTAGAATAGCAGAAGACAAGACACCGACCAGAATTCAACTCTGGAAACATAAGCTAGTAGAGACGAGCGAGCATTTTTACCTGGTACCGAAGTATCCAGCGATAGACGAAGCAAAGAGGAAATGTTCGTTAGAATAGCCCCGGGAAATATGGAATTATAGCAATAAATTAAATGTACTTACTGCTGATAATGCAAGCATGGAGGTAAGAAACATTCCATGAGAACATAAGTACATGTATAACATGCTTCATTATTTCAGTGAGGCATTGATGATAACAGCAGCAGAGGAGTCAAGGCAGAAACCATTCGGAATGTGATACGGAAGACATATGAAGATAAAATTGATTGACTTACGAAAAACCAAAGACGTCTTGAGTAAGATTGGAGATAATGAAGACTGCTCATATATTAGAAAAATTGATGGGTCGGTCTAATCGGTCATATCTTGAGACATACTGACCAGATGAAAACAGTCGTCGAGGGACAAGTTTGAGGGAAGAGTAGAAAAGCATGGCCTTGTTTGCGGAATATGAGGAAAGTAGTGAGTGATTTGAAAGAGAAGACCGATGTAAATATGAAGAGGTTTGACACATGGAAGAATCGAGTTGAACTACGTCGAACTATTCTTACGATTGTTGACTGATAAGTGATAAGTATCCGATGTAAATGTATTTCTGTTATTGTCGGCAACCCAAAGGTTGGCTTGAATTATCACGCCATTTACTACTGTTCGCCGCATTCTTTTTTAATTCTCCGTAGGATGAGAACCTCATGTTATGTATTGTGTAAATGCGTGACCCTCGTCCTCTTTCTCTACCTTCCGTTAAACACACGGGTATGATTATAATACTGTAATAGTGTCACAAGCTGTGTCGGATTGGAACGGTGATGGCAAAGCAATGGCACGTGAGCCAAAATTGGCAAACGGTTCAAAAATTTGGAACGTGGAGCTAGGACGACGCCAAGGTCAATTCCATGGGGGTTTTAAATTGAAGGGTTAAAATAGAAGTTGTAGTTGATGTAAGTTGATGATCGCGCACAAAGAACAATGTGTTAATTAGCATACCCTGTGCGTTAGTTCATACTTTAAAGAAATAAATAATCGTTTTTACAGCCAAAGCATCCTTGGCTTCTTGCAAACATTAAAATATCTTTCTTCCTCCTGAATTGGGGCTCGATTCAAGAGTACACTCTTGTTTAATAATCTTTGGCACTCAGTTGTCAAAAAATTCACCATCCATGGATTGAAACTTCTCTCTCGTTTGAAAAACAAAAAACTACCCTCGTCAATTCTCCTAAATACCTTCCCTTTTGTAGCTACCTATCTCCAGCTGATCATTATTATTCTCGATTAACACCATTTTCAAGCTCCTTTAGTATTTTCCGTCGTCGTACGCCTAAAACCCAGGGTTTACACTCATATTGCTGAATCCTATTTGTGATCTCTCACCAGCCTTTTTTATTCTGCGTGATCGTGCTTCCGGAATATGAGTATTCCTTCACCGCCTCATAAGCAGTTAATTTTCAATAAATTAATGGAATAACAAATATTTAGAATAAAAGGTTCATAATATATAGTCCCAACATAAACAATCCTATTTCATTGTTACCTATGGGAGCAAAATATTATAAATAGGAATAGAGTATCATTAAGATTCTCGATTAACACCATTTCTCAAGTTCCTTTAGTATTTTCCTTCATCGTACGCCCACAACCCAGGATTTACATTCATATAACGCAATTCTCCATACATACAGTTTCAATAGTCTCATTCTGCTTCCTAGACTAATGCTATTGCTGATGAACACATTTTTTATTAAAATCGTTCTTTATTTGCTGAATCCTATTTGTAATATCTCACCAACCTTTTTTATTCTGCATGATCGTGCTTCCAGAATATGAGCATTCCTTTATCACCTCATAAGCAGTTAATTTTCCATACATTAACGGAATAACAATAATTTGGAATAAAAAGTTCATAATATGCAGTCCCAAAATAAACAATCCTATTTCCTTGTTACCGTTGAGAGCAAAATATTATAAATGGGAATAGAGTATCCATATTTTGGAATAGATTCGACGTCTAGGCAAGTGAACAGTCTTCCCCTCCCATGGTTCTGGGTTCAACCCAGTCCTGGCAGATTTATTGGCCCCTTTTACTCCCAGTGGGTCAATATATCGGCCCATTTACATTACATCATTACATCTTTGTAATGGTTACAATTCCTTCAAATCAGAGACGGCATGAATTTTTTTCATCCTCGTGAAAAGTGATGATCAACATTGAGACAAATAAAAATTCATGTATTAAAATTAAGTGCTTCAAATATTCTTAAATTAATAATCTTACAATTTTCACTTAAATCAGCGTGGCAGTTTTCACACAGTGTAAATGGAGCTGGCAATAAAAGGGTTAATATACTTTATTCTTCCTTGAGTGATGAAGGTTCTACGGCATCATTCCGTGGAGATTATGTCACAAATAACGCTATATACATGTCACCTGCCTTGAATTACTGCTACCAGTGATAAATTTTGCGGCTATCACTACAGAAATAATGCAAAAACATTACTTCAGAGCTGCGTTTTTCAGCCAATAAATCTATGTATTCTTCTATATATTTATATAATCTATGTATTAATATCTCTCGCTATTAAAATTCATATCTAAAAATTAATGTAATTCCTTGATGAACATGATACTACCGAATATATCAGTGTATATGAATTATTCAGTAGTATTTTCAAGAAATGTTCTCCACACATAAACTACAGGCAAGGAAAAAAGTTTGGAAATAATCTCTCTGCAGGATAACAAACTTCAAAATAAGAAAATATAGTCCATGCTGTTTCATAAATTCTACAATTACATCTATATCTATGTCATGTAATTTATAGATAGGTTAATGAAGTACTCAGATTTATGTAGTTGTTTATAACGATAAATTGATCTTTTGAATAAGAGTAACAGGCTGTAATAAAAGGATTGGATTGGAAAAAGGAGAAAATCAACCAAATTGCGCATTATTTGAAAAGTACGCAATGCTTTTTTTCGATAAAGTAGTATTATATCACTCTTCATGCTGCAATATTTCAATTAATTTTCAACTCAAACTCATAGATCATGCTTTTCTCTCTAAAGATGATTAATTCATGAATTTAATGGAACACTACTACAGACGTTATCTATTTTTGAATAAAAAGAAAAGAGAAAAAATATTGTACCTTCTTCGAACACATCGTTCTGGCAGATTAATTATGCTCTTCTCGTTTTTGGTTTTTTGGAAATCCAATTTAGCATTCGGCGCTGAAACGGTATAATACTTTAAAATACACAGATTCCATTTAATTGTTTCAAATTAATATAAATGACTATGGAACAAATATTTTTTAAATTTTTTTTCAAAAGACTAAGGTAAAAAATGATTGCTTATATATATCGGTATTTAAACAAAAAGAGGAGATCCATTCGTCAAATACTAAGCAGTGTTCTCAAATCATAATTCCATTATTGGAAATTACCCCTGCCATTTTTTAGAAACCAATTTGAGAATCAGGTTTTATTTTCATATCTTGAGTTTTATGAGAAATAATTTATTCAACGATTACTTTTCAAATGCATAAAAACCTGGGAGAAAAATGCTATTATTTTATAGGCAATATTCGTTCACTGAAATGAAAGAGATGTAAAGCTGCTTTTGAGCTGCTACTGCGAAGAGTGATCGGTTTAAATCAATTCAATTTTAAAATGAACAACCTCTCTAATAACCTTGTTTTACTCCTCGTCGTTTGATATTTTAATGCATGAATATTGTGCGATATTCCATTTTCCGGTCAGAATCCTTTTATTTATTTAGCTAAAATAATCGGGTATCGAGATAATATCAATTTTTTGTGTACGGGTACTAATAATTTCATCGGAATACAACCATGATTTAATTGAGAAGAAAAGGTCAGTGGTTTGGCAGACAACTGGATTCCCATTCCGAGGTTCCGGGTTCGAATCGTGATGTGCGCGAAATTGATATGCATACCAATAAGAAATCACTAACATTCCCGGAATTCGATATCTGGACAACGGTATGGGAAGCCGGATACCATTTTGATTACAACTATCAATAGTAAGTAATTTATTCACTTGAGTGTATTTTTCTCTATAAAATTCAGTTATTTTTTTATCCGTTGGCATAAAATAATACATTCAAGTTCATCAGTCAACTCGTCAATTATTTTTATGGGTACATGAAACAGATAACTATTTAGTGGATTTTCTGGATAGGGCTGGTGTTGCAAATAGATTACTGGCTTCACGTACGCAGGGCATGAGTTCGAACCTCAGCTATGACAACTTCAGTGGGACCCTGTACTTCAGTAGATGCATAAAAATTGATGTTTTAATATATATTTTTATTTAAGTTGTAAATATTGGTTTTCATGGAACTATTGCACAAAAATAAAATTCCTGAGCGCGATTTCCGCCTAACGTTTTGCACAAATGTTATAATATTATAGGAGAGGATTCACCTCAAGCATGCAAGATGTATTTGTAAAGGAACGTAGTCATTTTTTCTGTACAAAGCTCAAGAGACGTATTTTCTAACAAGAATTAAATTCTGAGCTAATATAAAAAGTAGAAATGTATGGCAGTAAACCTCATCGAGTACCAACATATTTTTTACTCATTAAAATTATTAATGCCAATATGGTGGAACTGAGTTTTTCTTATGAGAATCAAGCTTGGAAAGATATCTATTAATAAGAACTCTTGGTCGTTGCCACCGAATTACTTAGACGTGTCCACAGAACTTCCACAAATTCTGTGTAAGTGACTAAGAGTTCTTATTAATAGACATCATGACAATCTTCCACCACATCAATGCTTCGGACTTTGATTTTATCAAGCTTTACTCTCCAAAATTATGAGGACGTGTTCAACTAGGTGGTTAGTCTAGTTGGTGAAGTAAGAAATCATTAAATACGAAGCAAAACGATGTGTGCAATTCACACATGATTACTCCCAGATAATATCATGGCTAGAATTTTTTCGACATTTTCGGAGGCCTCTCCAGGGTTCAGACCTGGGAATATTATATACCCACTTCTTTGGTTTGTCTGGTACCTGGGATTTACGGTCACAATTCCTATGCAAGGCCACCGGCGTACCACGTTGTTCGTTGCAACTGTATATCTTTATTGTTTCGTATCTTCAACCTTGTAACTTTCCAGCCGTTCTGAAGCTCCTATTAAGAATAATAAATTTCTTTTTGAAAGCACCTTAGAAAAGCAATAAAAAATTCAACTCGTATGCCAGTTGGTATTTAATAAAATAATAAAACAATTACATAAAGAAATATGAAAGTGAAAATGTGTTACCTTTCATATTATCTTAAAAGACTAAAATTACAGATAAATGCAATGGGGGAAAAAATTAATTATGCAACTTCATTGGATAGATAGTTCTAGTATTTTTCTTTAAAAAATATGGATTGGGTACAGGTCAGGCTCTTAGGCAAAGAATTTCATAATTTTATGGCATTTACAACAAAATATTTTTCATGGATTTTATTCTTGTGTGACGTGTAGTAAAAATAACCTTGCTGTCTATTTTTTAATGAGCATTTACAGGTTTGTCTTTTAAGAAACATATCGAGTAGGTTGGATAGCTTATGGTTACGGAACAACCTGAATAGAAACAATCCCAGGAAATGTTTTTTTCTGTGAGAGACTGATACTTCTTGATAGACCAAGTTCACGTACGTAGAAACTGATGTGAGGATTAGTGCGGCTGCTGACTTGTAAACATAAATAAGGAGTTTTTAAGGTGTACAAACTGTTAATATTAAATACAGCATCAACTTAAGCTTAATCCTGATACAATATAGCATCAACACAATCAAATCCGTATCCAAATCCGAAACTTTTTGTTACCAGTCGGCACGTTACAAACCCTACTGCCACCACGATCCAATTTCTTTCAAGAGGGATGAAAAATCAAAAAATAAGTAAACAGCTAGCAGAAGGGAGGGAAATTTTGGGTCAACCGGCGTGGAATCGGTAGATTTGGGCGAAATAAATTGACCCGCAAGGGAATCGGTGGCTCGGACTGTTATTGTGAGGCAGAGTGAATGGCCGGAGGATAAAATTCTTTGGGGAGATGAATCAAGCGCACGTATGGAGCTGAAGGGAAACGGATGTCCAGCGGAATTCTGCGCGATAGCCGATAAATAACCCTGGTGGAGAGAATTGCTGAGGGACACGTTGGGGGAATATGAAATCGTTGTCTCCTTTCTGAAAGGCGTCGAAAGTAAAACCTGATCTCTAGGTTACGTGCGAAACAGCAGTGCCTGAATTAAATGCATGAATTTATTTAATTCAACTTCTCCAGAGCCATTATTTGAAAGATAAAAATAAAATCGCTCATGCTGGGGAAGCTTTTATTTTTTTGTTGATTTTTTATTAACTCGATCTATGGGTTTTAAATATTTGGTGCCCTAATATTTTTGGAATAGTAGCAGTAGTTGCGTTATGATATAAGGAGATCATAACTTATTATATTGTGACTGCAAAGGATAGACACTACCTCTAACTGAAAGTAAGCACAAGATTAATGCAGATGAAGATTAAATTCTCGAACATACATTATTTATGCAACCAGCAGTTGTGACTCGTACGCCAGATTGGGCATTAGAAGAGGCTATGTATCCTGCAATGCAAGCAACTCTAAATGCGCATGTGGTATGTGGGTTGCCTATACCACAGGACATTATTGAATTGTAAAATTATTTTGTAATTGTAATAGTTCCGTCATTACTAATGCAGGCTTATCATGTACATCAATACCTTTAATGGTTGCAGTGTATGCAACCCAACATGGTGCTTCGTGCGGGTTGCCAATGCTACAGGAAGGCTAAGGAAATGCTACGAGATTAATGCAACCCTAGTAGATAGGATTACTGGTGAACCGGCGCTGTTAGAATACCAGACTGCTACGTTAACGGCCTTCCTTTAGCGGACATCGTTATCGTTAAAGTGCAACTCTATAAATTTAAAATATTGAGGACATTGTACAGTTGATATGGGAAGAATTATCCAGAAGCATTCGTAATACTACTCTCGATCCCCGTAAGATTATATGATGAGATAGGATTACCGGTGAACCAGTGATGTTAGGAACACCAGACTGCCACGTTAACGACCTTCCTTTAGCGGACATCTTTATCGTTAAAGTGAAACTCTATAAATTAAAAATATTGAGGACATTGTACAGTTGATATGGGAAGAATTATCCAGAAGCATTCGTAATACTACTCTCGATCCCCGTAAGATTATATGATGAGATAGGATTACCGGTGAACCAGTGCTGTTAGGAACACCAGACTGCCACGTTAACGACCTTCCTTTAGCGGACATCTTTATCGTTAACGTGAAACTCTATAAATTAAAAATATTGAGGACATTGTACAGTTGCTATGGGAAGAATTATCCAGAAGCATTCGTAATACTACGCTCGATTCCCGTAAACTGATCTTATCAAAGTAAAGCGTCACTTTTCCTGTCTATACTGTCTTAATAAGGAAAATTCGAAATAATTCTCTTTGCACGTGTAAGAAATACGTCATTTAGGAAGAGAGAGGATATAGAGTATTTACTTAATTTGGTGAGTGGAACAGGCACCACCTAATAATAACTTGTTTTCAACCCGAACGTTTGTTTTTTGATGGATGATGGTAGAGCTCCCCCCGTACTAAGCCATTGGCGTGTGAAATTCACACATTCAGGTTAGGAGGGCCAGTCCCTTTCCCTGGGCCACCTGAGATTTCATACGAAGTTCTGACACGCAGAAAATCGAATAGCAAGATTTTAGGTGGAGGTGTCCAGAAAGGGTCTTGGATTTGAACCCGGGACGGTAGCTCAGCGCTCTCTCCACTAGGCCGTCACGGCCCCCAAGTCACCACTTACAGACACCTAATTTTCCTTTCACCTTATTTTCAAGCAAAATATTTTCAAAAATTCTTTCATTTATTATTGTATTTAGGGATGAATAATATTCTAAGAATTTCATGCATTGGTGAAAATATTTTTTACAGTGTAATGATAAAAAATAATGAATTGAGAACGCCCTTAACTAATTACGAAATGCTAACTCAATATTTAGTGGGATTTAGTTATGTATACTGAAAACCATTGTAGTGATCTCTGAAAAGAACGAACCTACGGAAATTTGACAAAGGTGACAAGTCTACTTTAAGTTCCAATCTAAGGAGCACATGATCAAATTGCATTCTCACAATTAATATTTCTTAAATACTGCAAACGCGCTGCGCTGGGGGTATGAAATGAAGATTAGCTATAATAAACTTTCAGGTGTTGTAATTCTCCTATAAAAAGAACACGGAGGTAAATGTAAAAGTATTGGAACAGAAACTTGTGTTATCTGAGCACTTCTTCTTCTTTAGCAGAGCGAAATAATTGGTAAATTTAATTCCTTTGAATGGACACGGACGTAACTAGAGGTGCATACATTCTCATCACTGTCGAATACTTTTTCTAACAAGAGTAAATAGAGAGCTGGAACATATCATAAAGGTGTGAAGAAATAATAGGTTAGAGGTATGATCTGTTGCTTATATGATTACAAAACATGGGCCAAGTGGGGGGAAAACAAAGAGAGATACAGAAATTAGGGTAGACCAAATTATTGTATAGCTAATACCTTATTAAATATATTTTATAAATTCTTATAACGATAAATATTCATATATTTTGAAATAGATAAGAAATAACCTTTGTAAACCTACCCTGGCCAGTAGAATATCAATATTCTGATCATATTTAAGTAAATTCTCTGTAAAGAAAGTGCCAGAAATAGAGAAAGGGAAAGAGAAGCAGGCTACAGACTACGACTCTGGAAAATAGAGACGTGAGTCACAGGTACGAAAAAATAGAGATTTATGTGAAGGCATCGGGAAATTTGGGGGTGAAAGACTCGTTCGGTTATGCGTGGGGCCAGAGGGTGTGTGGAGTATTAAGGGAAGTAGAGGAAGGGAACGAACGGAGGTTGAGGAAGGGGGAAACGAATAGAAGAGGAAAAAAGGAACGCGAACGGAAACAGATAAGCGAGCATAAAAAAGTTGCGAGTTTTGGGGGCGCAACATTTTCGGGAATTAGATAAACTGAAGGAAAGGGGGGAGGGAAATGGTTTCTGCAGAATCGGAGGATTGGAGAATCCAAAAGAGAGGTTTGAGGACGTGAGATGGAAGCTGGGCGAAAACAATTGACGGTGATAAATGAAAGTGACAAATGGAAAGCGAGAGGATGGAAGGCAGCGCTCCCTTTTGGGTGAGACCCCCGTGAAAAAAGAAAGAAAGAGGAATAACATTCGAGACAGGGAAGAAAATTTTCTCAAAACAAGCTGGAGGCTGAGGAAAAAGGCAATAAGGAATACTGGCGTTTTTCTTTTCCCAGAGCAAGTTGCCGAAATGGAGATCGTAGGGATAGTGATAATTTGACGGGAAGTATACGAGATGTTTCATTAAAACGGTAAGGACAGGTCTGTTAATTACACGCGATGTTGTTGGAGGGTGGAATGGAAGGAAAACAGAGGGCTTCAAAGTAATCGCAAAAGCATCGAGAGAGTATGTTGAAGGAAATGAGGAAAATGAAAATTTGGCGAAAGTTGCAATCAATCAGATGATATGGCATATTGTAGGTACATAAGAGCGGGGAATGTTAGACGAGTAAGTAAGAGAGAACAGGTATTTTAGATGGGATGATATGCGTGAGAGGTGCGCGGAGTTGAATTGAGAAATAAATTACGGGATAAGTAAGGCTATATTAAAGAGTAATGTTGAACTTGCTCATTTTTTATCCAAATTTGAAAAATAATCATACTTGAGGCAACGTATATAAGTTACCCGTTTATTTTAAAGGAGTAAGTGGGTGTACATAGGTATAATTCAATCCCCTTCCGCAATCGAGATATTTTTCCGAAGCTTTTTTGTACTATGAATCAATCTATGAAAAATACAATGCTCATTGGACTGTGTGAAATATATATGAAGACTGTTGTTATCTAATAGCGCCATCAATAGATAAATATAATCTAATCGTATGCATTATTTAGCCTCTTCCAACCAGTGCATATTCATGTCTTTCATGTTCGAGAAAATACAAAATTTCCTATGCGATTTTGGTACATTCTGAAACCAGTTAGGTATAACAAATGAAGGGTGTAAGAGAAACTGCAATTTTCACACTTGGTTTTATTTATAAAGACCAAGAGTTTTGATTAATAAAATCTTTCTATTATGTTCGTGATAAGTAAAACTACATGTAAAAATTGAAGCGTTTCTCTTTCATTATTCATTTGTAAGATGAAAGATTTCCTTATCCTAAACCTTATATAGATAAATATACTTAAGCCCTAAAATAACAGTTTAAAACGTGCGAAGATTATAGCTGCAGTACTGGCTCCCATTTTGCGGACTCTAGTTAAAATCCTGGATGTGGCAGATTTTTTAATCACACACCGCTTCCTTCCCTCTTGAGTGCCATAAGGGGAGTACTTCGAGTGCAGTATTCCGTCCGTCAGATGAGTCGTAAAATGTTGACGTCTCGGAATCTTTTATCAAGGGCTGGCTCCTGCAATGCCAGGTTTCCCTATGCCCTCTAATAACTCCACCTTCTCCCTAAACGTCAATATATCCTCAGATATCCTAAGCTATGACGCTCTTTCCCTAACTGCAACTATATATATCTCAATTTGAAAGGAAAATACTCCGTTGGATATTCCTTAAAAGAGGCAATATTGTTAGAGCAAAATCCAGAAAAATTATTTCGCTTCTCTATGAGCTGCGTAAGCTTCAATTATAAATAATGTTTTATGCACTAAGTTGAGCAGTTTTTTCAGGATCAGCGAGGTTTTAAAAGAATATCTGTGAAAAGCTTGATTTACAGTGTAGCTTTTTGTGTATTTTAAATCTATGCACTAGGAAAGAATGACGATAAATTGAAAGAATTTACGTGAGGAGGAGAATGGATAAAATGCAATTGACGGAAATATAGACAAAAGAAGAGTTTTTGAACATGTATGGAGAGGAGAAAGATTGTTGCCAGATATCAGGAGGAGGATTGCACAGATACTTAGGAGCATATAAAGCTAAACGTTGTTATTGATTGAAAAATGGTAATTGAGGGTGTGGATGAATGAAAAAGGGTATTTTGGGCATAGTAAAACGGGGAATTTTTATATTTTCCATCATAAAAACAGAAATAGTGTGGACAAATGCAATTCAAGGAAGAGTTGCGAAAAATCCATCAGAACCTACTCCAAGCAAAAAAAACAACTATATTTCCAACTCCCCTGGATATCTACTATCTTCCCGTGGGGATGCTGATTTTGGCTTCAATATTCTGGAAAATGATTCACTTAGAGAATCATGTATTAAATGTAACGCACGACTACTCATGAGCCATGTCAAGCACTCTCTCTACTAATTGCAGATGATAGTCGCGTTTCATGACTTTCCCCCTGGGATATACGAACGCGACGACATGCACTCTGCGTTCGCGGGACGATGTAAATTCCACGCTAAAGATGAAGAAACACGGAGGTGAAGGGACTTACATGGGCCTTGGGACAAAGAAACATCAGTGGGGGAATGCAAATTTGACCCATGACGATTTAAAAATGATTTCCTGCACATAAGAAGTATTTCTTTGCCTTAAAATCTATTACACTCTTTTAGTTTTTTGTATTTTCATTGACCCTTACTCGGTGTATAGCGTGTGTGAAGTAAAAATGTGTATAACATTTTATACCTAGTCTATCTAAAATAATTTAAAACAGTTCATAGCTCATAATAGCATATAGTTGAGGTGATTTGGAACTTCTCAATTGAGTACATACCTGGAAGACGACTCTGTTTCGGATATAGTGGATATGCTCAAGTGTTTTGCATTTGGTGTCAATCTCTCGGAGTGCTCACACTATGTTAGTGAAGAATTCCCAAGAGCCAGTGCGAAGGATGAAAGGTTTTTAAGGAATGTTATATTTTCATTAAGCAAATTACACAATTCTTGTATATCCCTGGGAGGGGGAAGAGAAGATGAAAGCTACGTTATCTACCTCAGGTAAATGAAACAGAGAAATAACATTTCTGTCACCCCTTACGGAATAGTACTACGTGATAAATACAATTTTAGGACAGTACACTATTTTCACTGACCTTACTTACAGTAACACTCACTTACACGGCGTCCGTGGAAATTTAACTAACTGGGAGCTATATAACGAAAATATCTGATCTGAAGAGATCAAATAAATGGTAATGCTAGGTAACGAAGCTTATTTTACAAATGCACCTCTCCTCAAATCAAAATTCTGTCAATGAAAATTAAATTTAAAAAACTAATAAACTCTGATAATGCCAGTTGTAAGATACAGAGCTGGAACTTGGGTGTTATCCAAGCAGAATGAAGAAACACTCAGGTGATTAAAGGAAATTTATGAGAAGAATCTTTGGCCAAGTTAGAGAAAGAGAAATGCGGATATTTGGAATGAACTGGAAAATATAATAAATATTATAAGGGATTAATGTAGTCAGATTCTCTAAGACGCTGCGGATGGCATGGCTGAGACATGTGGAGAGAATGGAGGACAGCAGAATGGCTAGAACAATTCTTTGCAGCAAGATGGAAGGGGTCAGGGGTCAGGTTTCAACATCATCATGGGTCAACAATCCTAGGATTGGTTTGACGCAGCCCTCCTCTCGATTATTTTATCGGCCAACCTCTTCATATTAACGTAACTCCTCTCTTTTACGTCCTTCACGACCTGTTCTACATAACTCATATGAGGCCTACCTTTTCCATTCTTCCCGTTCACTTTTCTTTCGACGATTGTCTTCATCAGGCCATCGCGTCTTAAGATATGGCCGATTACGGTGTCCCGTCTTCTTTTTATAGTTTTCAGTAGACTTTTCTTTTCTCCCACTCTTCTTAGGACTTCTTCATTTGCCACTCGGTGGATCCATTTTATATTCATCATTCCTCGGTAGCACCATATTTCGAATGTTTCCACCCTTTTCTTCTCCGCTGCTGTCATTTTCCATGCCTCACTTCCGTAAAAAACATGCTGCAGATATACGTTCTAATGAATTGCTTCCTTACTTTTAAGCTTTTATTTTCAGCTGTAAGTTGATTCTTCTTTTGATAAAATGCCCTCTTTGCCTGAGCTATTTCTTTATTTCTACCAGGTAGAGAAGATTAATACCCCGTAAAAATAGCTTCAGAATGTGGAGGAGGTTTTGAAGGTAACGAAAGTATTAACATGGAGAGAGAGAAGGCATTGGAAAGGAGACACACTGCAGAGGAAGCTAATACCCACACAGGGTTTTAGAACTGTGGATGATTCCTGTGAAGAGAAAATTAATTTGCAAAGTTTTACAAGTAGTTCTCCTCTCTGTTCAATGTAATGATATGGTAATGCATGGTTCGTGGGCTATTACGAAAAACTGCAATAATTCACAAGAGTGTGAGATCGTAAACATTTGAGAATAACGGCAAGATATCCTATTTTGTATTGTTTCCCGTTTCGAGAATGCTCCCCAGGGCACTTGAGTTTAACGCTGTGGGGGTGCATTCCCAAAATTGCAGACACGACGCAGAAATCCCGGAGGAAATTATATGAGGTATCGTACAATGGTGGCGCTCTTAGGCTGATTAATGTGGAAAGCAAAACCACATATACCTATACATACACATATACAAACTACGCAGATATTTAGTCATAAACTATTCGCTCATAGATAAGTATACATTAAGAATAATAATTCAAGTGGATATCTAAAATTGAGAGGAAGATGTATGGTGACAGATAAATTGCTATATTACCCACGAGAGAGGAGTTTTGATGAAATAGAAAGCTAAAAATAGTGAGCTCTTACGGCTTACAAATATTAAAAAGATTGATATTTTTTCTCCAAAAATCGTAAGCAAAATATCTTTCGTAAAAGAAAATTATATGCGTAGGAACGACTTTCAGAATAAAAAACCAATAGCTGTCAACAAGCAGTATGAAAAATACCCTCCATCTATTAATGGCTATCTATCTAGAAGTGTTACCATCTCGAAGATAGTGACACCTAGGTGTTTCAATCAATTGAGTGGTTAAGTGTGAAATTAATCCTGTGCCATTAACCAACTTACACCATTCACACAGAGAACTTACAACATTCCCATGAATGCGCAGATTAAAATTGAAAAAATAAAATGGAAAAAATTAAAGAAAAAAAAATATCCTTTTACAAATTGTACTTTTAGGATAAAATCCTAGCCTTCGATGAAACAGGTGTTAATATTAGATGGGTACTCGTGACGTAAAGGTTGCATAATTGTTTCAGTAGAGAGTGGAAACTTAGAAGTGGAAGAAGTTTGAAAAGTTATCAAGCGTCAAAATAGCTTCTACTTAAGCGTCAGGGGCCTCTCTTAACCTCAGCTTTAGCTTTAACAAAACAATTGTTTCACTGATGTCCGACGGATGAAATCCTTGATTTACGATGCTCTCCGCACAACACTCAAGTAAAGACCCAGATAATAAAACTATTCACCAACACCGGGCCTAATTAGAGCAATGCCTTAACATGTAGATGAAATATAAACGTTTCCCAAAATTGGAATTTTGAACGTATTGTTACTGTGATTGTTATTCAGTACAAAAGTATGAAAAATAAGGTGGTTTGCGCCATTTTAAATACGTGGGCAATTAGATTTGGAGCTATATAATCCATCATCGGTATTTGTCTACTGTTAACGAAAGCCCAAGAGGTCCCGGTTTAAACGTCCCGTTCGACGGAGGGAGTACTGAACTCGAAGTGTTTTTCGTACAGCTCTCAAGCAGGGATCAGCTTACAGCTGAAAAATACCTGTCAATGCCTACTTACAAACCTGGGACCTCGATATTGGAGACCTGTACTCTAGGGGGCTGTGTTTTGAAATCCTCGGGATTTTCTCGAATAGGTAACCAAGTAGCTACGTGGTACGAACATGAATGGTTTGCCAATTTAGTGTGTCTTAATTGCTCGTTACAATATCATTAATTGATTTCACTTGAGTATTATCATCTGTCTCGACTCTGAAGCCTCCAGATGAGATAAAATATAAATGTGAACAATGAACGAGCTTGTAATCAGCTTGTAATTTTCACATGCTTCTTTTTCGCTGGAAAGCATGTTATTCACTTAAAGTGTTTTAATGAAGTAGATATAGCTTGGATTTCAATATTTAATTGGTCGGGAATGTACTTCACTATATTGAAACATGTGTAGCCATGGAAGCAGCGAGGCTGGAAGCAATTACTAGAACTTTTTGTGGTAAGTTAGACAACTAACAAGGGTAAACCATCAGGGTAAATGATTGCATCTAAATCTTTTTCGTGGCTAAGTGAGAAACATCATTTGTAGCCTCTTATGGGTACTTCACCGACCCACAAATCTTCATATTTTTTACGTAAAAGTTACGCCCGAGTATGCCAACTAATCTTTTCTATAATATAAGAAGATACGTCAAAAACTCACGTTCTTTTCTATTTTATGCAACACATGAGTTTTTTTGCGACCCATAAGTTGCAAAAAATGAAATTATAAAATATTTAAATATCATCAACTCAAGGAAAATTAGATACTTTTAATTCACCTGATAGGTCAATAAATATTCATTGAACTTTTATATTTAACTTTAAAACTTAAAGGTCCGTGGTTCCACTTTACACACTTTTACATGTTTCCATAAAAATAAACAGTGAGATGCACTTTTTAGCACGCTGCGTCATTTTCTTTTCGGAAATTAAATAAAAAATTAATAGCCTATAAGCACAAACATAAACCACGAGGAATTAAATACCGTAAAACAGTATTGCCTCTAATTAACTATAGTTTTCTGCCTAAAATTAAATCAATCTGCAAAATTCTGTTGAAATGATGATGAAGTATGCCGATATGGTTATTAAATAAAATTAAATAAAAATTTAATAGCCTATAAGCACAGACATAAACCACAAGGAAGTAAGTAGGTACCTTAAAACATTATTGCCTCTAATGAACTATAATTTTCTGCCTAAAATCAAATCAATCAGCAAAAATCTGTTGAAATGATGATGAAGTATGCCGATATGGTAACTTTAAGTTGTTTTGTAAAGAATCCTAATTGGCCACCAAGTGCATTTTTGAAGTTGACTCTCACCCGTTTTTTACATATTTTATGAAATTGTAGGAGAGGATTTAGCTCAGGCATGCAAGCTCAGGCTGAAGAAATGTATTTTCTAAAAACAACTTAATTTTCTGAACTAATATAAAGAGTAGAAAAGTATGGCAGCACACCTCTTCGATTACCGACAAGTTTTTGTGCTATTAAAATTAATAACACCAAAGTAATATGTTGGGACTGAGTTTTTATCAAGGGACTCAAGCTTGAAAACTAACTTTCTAAAATTATAAGGGCGTGTAGTTAAGATAGAGGTCACTAAATACTAAGCAAAACGGTGTGTGTAATTCACACATCATTACCCCCAGTTAATATCATGGCTAGGATTTTTCTTGACATGCCCGGAGGCTTCACCGGGGTTCGGACCTGGTAATATTATATACACACTCATATGAACTTACACTCATTTGGTGTATGAAAAATAATTGGGAAAGAAGGGCATCCCACTAAAGGAAAATATTGTTGAACTTGGCGAAGTAATAGATGTGAGGGCATAGTTTGGGCCGCCCTGTGCAAACATTGTGGCATAAACCCCAGAGAGAATATATATTTCAGACTTAAGTGAAAATACGTTTTATCTATTCTGCATTGAAGAATAAAAGGAAAGAGGACTCTTTGAATTCGACACCGTAATTTCTCAAGTAGGAATATAATGACAGGAGCAATTTTAACCAGGAATAGTGTTTTAAATAGGGTAGGTAATAGGGTATAGTCTAGGGCATACGGAATCTGTCAAATATTTGATTAATAATTTCCCATCCTTCTTAAAGTGATTATGTAAACCAAGGTCTATCTCAGAGAATCATGATGGGTGTTAGAAAAAGAGAATGTAATATCATGCATCAATAATTGCGTAATATGAATTCGTCGAAACATCAAGAAGCTGACACTTCGGGAGGCACTTACGACGCGGAGGAAAAAGGCAAACGAGAGGTGGATGGCAAGGAAGGTAAAAAAGATGAAAAATAAATTTCCCGCTAAAGTGAGAAAATGAAAGGAGCGATTCTTTGGGCGGGAAAAGATGCAAAAATCCCTCGGAGCCGCCGGAGAGAGAGAGACATTGGCTGGAGCGTGGGAGGCTCAAGAGATAAAAAGAGGGATGTTTGTAGGAAGAGAAAAAGGACCGCTGAAATGAAAGACGGTCGGCACTGGAGAAGGAAGGATTTAGGGAGGGATATGGGAGGGGGAAATGAAACAATCCAAGAAGGATCTCTCGATCCGAAAAGATTTTTTTTTTACCCCTCATCCAATCTCAACGCTCGATGTAACGCGAACTTCTATATTCCGCAAGTTAACGTTTGAGGGATTGCAACTCATTCCCATGTCGCGGCATCCTTCCTATCATGAGCACATGATCTCCTCGGAACCCATTACAGCTCGTGAGTAATTAAACGGCTCAGGCAGTCTGTCTCGATCCGGAAACAGAGTGCGGTTGCCCAGGCACCTTGTGTGGGTTTTCAAGTAGGATGGAGGGCAAATTACTTTCCGCGGATCTTTCTTCCTTGTACACATCACCGCTCCTCGATGATCAATGACACATTGGCTCTACGGGATTGGGTTGGTGCAGTGGCTAGAGTACAGGCCTCCCATTCCGTGGGCCCTGGTTTGAATCCCGGTCATGGCAGAGGTTGTATTCACAGACAAGCTGGTATACATCTTGAGTGCTGTGTGGAGAAAATTTCAACTACAGCACTACGTCCGTCGGATGAGACGTTACACCGCGGTACCCTTGACATATTTCGGTTGGTTGGTTATTCAGGGGAGGCGACCGACAGCTGAGGTCATTTCGCCATTTTAGGATAGGTGGGTAATTGGGTAATGGTAGGATTTTTCGGGGAAAGGAGGAAGGGTGGAGAGAAACCCGGCGTCCGCATTAGCCTACCCTTAATAAAAAGCGCCAAGAGGACCACTGCTTAACGTCCCATTCGACTAGCCACTCAAGTGGGGACCGGTTTTCCACTGAAAAATCCACCACTGCCGGGAATTGAACCCGGGCCCTCGGGATGGGAGGGCAGTACTCTAGCCACCACGTCAACCCGATCCCCACACATTCGGTAATAGATAGCTAATTTCAGCGCAGAGTATTCCTCAAGTTCTGCTTCCGTTCCCAGAATATTTTCCATATCTGCCCAGTTATACAGCAATCTAAAATGCACAAATGACTTAAGCTGACGATAATCTTCTCAAAATAAGTACACATGGTGGGAAAGAGTGGTTTTTCACATCTTTTAGAATTGACAATATTACGTACGATCAACCGGATAGAGGCCTTGTTTCCGAATGAAGTCCTTCCTTGTTATGGGTGAAACTTTTAGAACGATGGATAGAGGTGTAATTGAAAAACGTTGACATTAATTCGAGACATTTATTCCACTAATTCCAGGTTTTATTATATATTTTTACTGTTTAGTTTAGTTTACTGAAAGTTCTGATTCGGTGAAATGAATCACGTTTTAGGTTACTAACTGTGAACTTTGCGGGGAACCCCCAACTCATTTAGGTACGTATTCCAAATAAATATTTAACGATGAATAGGGAAATCCGAGCATAAATAGATCAGACTAATATTTCATGTAACTAGATAAGAATAAATACTTATTAAAAAAAGTGGAATTGAAAAGTATACTTTCACTTCCACCAATCTTCACCTGCCATTTAGATTGGTAGAGGCAGGAATTTTTTCGGGACCGGGAAACAAAGAGGATGAGTGGGAGGAAAACTCGGCGTTATTGTAAGCCTGCTCTTAAGAGTTGGCGCCAAGAGAGCCTCAGCTTGACGTTCCATCCGACGGACGTAGTACTGCACTCAACTCCCCACTCAATTAGGGAAAATAATATTTCTGCCACTGCCTCACTTAAAGACACTTTAGAACGGGAGGGAAGGTAGAGAAATGGAAGGGTAAGGAGAGAAGGTGAAGAGAAACTCAGCCTTAGAATAAGCCAGCTATTAGCGAATGTTCCTAGGGTACAACAGCTTAACGTCCATTCCAAGGGACGGAGTATTTTACTCCAATTGCTCTTCACAAAGCACTCAGCTGTGGTCCAGTATGCTCCATCACAGCCGAGATTCGAATCAGAAGACTCTGGAAGGGAGACATGTACTCCTGTCGTCAAGGCAACCCGAATACACATGCATTCACATCGGGGTTTACCGATTAAAAAGGGTGGGAAAATGCTTGAGAATGGGAGGGCGAATTAAAGAAAACCCCTGGAGTAAATCACGACGCAAGGCTTGTAAGCGATTAACTAGACACTCGAAAGAGAAGGAAACGCATTCGAGTGGTCGGATGAAGATCTCTGGGGATGGTTCTCCTCCTTTACCCCGAGAACTTAAATATTAAACCCTTCCGGACCCCACTTTCCTTCGACACTCCGAGCTGCCGGAGTAGGAGACAAGTCCCCGCTCCCAATTTCGGGAGGAACTCGGAGAAGCGAATCCGCCGCACCGCCGGAAACACACGAATTCTGCGAAGCGAACTCTCTGCGGGGATCACGGAGTACGCGGCAACAGCGCGCGTGTGAGGCCCGACGACTTCTTCGATTCGGGAGGAAATTTCCGAGAACGGATCGCGTGGAGAAGTTATCCATCAAACGGGGGAAAGCCGGAGAGAGGGGAACTTGGAGAGAAGCGGAAGTAGGATCCTTTTCTATACGGCTTAGTAGTTGATGAAAATGTTGAGAAGGGGGAAGATGAGGATGAAATTAGCAAGCGTAGTATTTGGTAGTTATTGGAGGGAGGCGGTCGAAAATTAATTTCATTTGCGCCAATTATAAAATAGGTGAGTAGCTGTGTAGGAGGAAAATTGTTAAAGGTGCTCAGGATATTTAGAGAGATACCCGGCCTCTATACTGCCTACTCTTAATGAAAAGCTGAAAAGAGCCCTCGGAATAACGTCCTTTCCGACAGCCGAAGCACTGCACTTGAGGAGCTCCCTATACAACACACTTAGGAAATTGGTTTACCAGTGAAACAATCTATATTAAGATTCAAACCTGGGGGTTAAAAGCTAATGTTCTAGCCCACCCAGTCGTCTAAGTAGTAAGAGCTTTGAGTTGAGGTTTGAGACCCATGCAAATACATAGCCCGGAAAACCATAACAACTCCAAAAATTTGGTTTGGAAATGATACAGCAAGTAATAACTACCCTCCACGATGATTACTCATCGCAGGGTTTTCTCAAACATGTGGTTATACAAAGATCGTACTTAACTAGGATGAAAGACTATCAAGCAAACGCATTGCCACCAAACCACGGTGTGCAACACGCAGGTGTCTGGCTGGCTAGGGTATACCTCTCCAAAAAAATGAACCTAGTCGTCTGTGAAATTAATACTTTGGCGTTGGAAGTCAGCTCTTATCCCAGAGCCGCCTGTGGATTCTCTGTAAGGTGAGGAGTCTATGAAACTACGCAGATTCAGTTGAACGAGTACAAAGTCCCTCTCCCGAATTCAAACCTGGGACTTCCTGTAGTACTATCACGTCGACTAGACCGAGGTACCACCCACTGAGACATAATGCAGTCTCCAAACAAATTTCCGCGGTGGATTCTCCTTCGCCGAAATTACGAGCACAACAACACATTTCCGAACCGAATAAAACACATTTCGAACCTTTTTTATCTCCATTTTCAACACCTTTCTGAATTGCTGGATGGAGGGCATACCCTGCCACACGCCCGTGCAGGGTAATATGCAGATGAGATGAACGGTAGAGTGGGGGGGAGGCGGACGTCCCGCTTCACTTACCGTCCGTGCAGGTCTGGCGTGGGCACCTCCTGCACCTCAGCACCCCGTCTCCGTCTTCGGGGGGGGAAGTGGGAGGGGAAGAAAGAGGAAGGTTTCTCCGAGGAGGAAGATAAATTTTTTCACCCGTGTCACCTCCGGCGCTCCAATAAAACGTAGGTACTATCGGGACCTCAACCCGGCTTTGACTGGCGGAGGAAGCGGTCCCTATCCTAACCCTCCCTCCCTCTCTCTCTCTCTTTCTCTTGCTCCCTCTCCCGCTCCCCATCTCCCTCCACCCCCCTTTTACCCTTTCCCACCCCTCCCTCAAAAACCCCTTGCTCTTCCCCTCCCTCCTCTCCCTATCTCCCCACCCCATTTCCCTACCATTCCTCCTCGAACTCCCTCCCCGCACACCCCTAGCAACCAGGGTTCGTCCCCTGCCCCCACCCCCCACCTCCACCCTTTCGTCCTTCCCCTCTCTCAAAATCCCTGCGAACAGCCAGCGCCGCCGGTGGCGCTCTCCGGCTCTACTATTGGCATTGCCCTACTGAGGGGAAGGGGGAAGCTATATTTTTTTATTTCGGAGCGGACGAATTTCGCGCCTCTGAGTACGCACATTGCGCGCCATAATTACCGCAAAGGGTCTCGAGCATCGGGAGGTTAGCTTTCCGTTCCCAGCATGACCGCAAGTGGGAAATATGAGAGCATAGACCGAAATAATCCAATAGTGCTCACGGATCCACCGCACTCGTGTAGTTTCACTCACGTATTCCGAGCCAGAGCTAGTTGAGGGAGGTTGGTCGGGTAAATGCTTTGCTCTGTAAAGTCCTCATGAAGAGTATTTAAAATCGTTGCTTTCGATTTGCTCTACAGAGAGTATTTTTTCGCTAAATTGGTTGGTTATTCAGGGGAGGCGACCGACAGCTGAGGTCATTTGCGCCATTTAGGATAGGTGGATAATTGGGTAATGGTAGGAGTTTTCAGGGAACGGAGTAAGGGTGGAGAGAAACCCGGCGTCGGCATTAGCCTACTCTTAACGAAAGGCGCCAAGGGGACCACGGCTTAACGTCCCATCCGACGGACGAAGTACTGAACTTGAAATACCCTCCACTAGGCACTCAAGTGGGGACCGGTTTTCCACTGAAAAATCTGCCACTGCCGGGAATCGAACCCGGGCCCTCGGGATGTGAGGCCAGTACTCTAGCCACCACACCAACCCGATCCCCTTTTTTCGCTAAAATTATCAACAATTTCCCTCAGTGTAAACAATTGTGGTTAGGGAAAAGATAATGTAAGTGATATACAGCTCTATAATATATGTAGGAAGTTTAGTTGATTGCATTTATGACCCTCGTTGCCAGTAATAAATCCTAAGATTATTTGGTCAGAAAACTTCATTAAATTCTTTTCTACAAATGCTTTCATGTGAAAACATTTATTCTTTTTCACGTCCTTCGCCTCATGCTCTATGCATCTTATGAGAGGTCTTTCTGAGTTATTCTTTTCATTAAACTTTCAAACCTTAAGTTCCGCAAGAGTTGATTCCCCTTCCCATTTCACTAACATTGTCACTACTTGGTTGGTTATTTAGGGGAGGCGACCGACAGCTGAGGTCATTTGCGCCATATAGGATAGGTGGACAATTGGGTAATGGTAGGTGTTTCCAGGGAACGGAGGAAGGGTGGAGAGAAACCCGGCGTCGCCATTAGCCTACTCTTAACGAAAGGCGCCAAAGGGACCACGGCTTAACGTCCCATCCGACGGACGGAGTACTAAACTTGAAATGCCCCCCACTAGGCGCTCAAGTGGGGACCGGTTTTCCACTGTAAAAATCCGCCACTGCCGGGAATCGAACCCCTCGGGATGGGAGGCCTGTACTCTAGACACCACACCAACCCGATCCCTATTGTCATTACTATTACAAGCTGTTCACAGGTGAAGTTTGGTCTAAATGGACATTTAATTCTTCTCATGACCCCTACATTAACACGATAATTTTCTTCAGCACTTTATACTTCCTTCTTACGAATAATCTATACAAAGACGCCATTCTTCCCCTTCCTCTTATTTGCCTAGCCAACATTCTTCTTTCTGTCATGTCCTTCAAACACCTATGTCCCATGGAAAAATCTCTGCCAGTGCTAGGACCCAATGTTGTATTCTACAGTTGATAGGTGCACCACTCTGATCTCAATTCTGTTCTTATTTTTTATTACTTTATGATAACATTTTAAAACTAAATATAGAATTATGAGCAGTCTACCATTTTGAGACTTGTGAAAGGGTTTTACTTTTATTGCAATTGGAGTGAAAATTCAAACTTCTTTCAATCATTTATACTCCAAAAGGTTTTAGATTAGCCGTTTTGAGGTTTGTACGTATATCTCTTTACGTAGCTATTTTAAAACAATTTGTTGCTGGATTTTAAAATATTTTATACTCTCCGGTGATAGATTTTTATCTTTGTCATCAAAGTCATCTTCAATGGTCAATGAAGAGTGAATTTTTCATCATACTTCTCTTTTCTCCTACTCTTCTTGGGACATCATTGTCAGGCCCTCGATATTCCATTTTATTTTCATAATTCTGAAGCACTACCTTTTGAATGCTTCCAGCCTTGACTTTTCAGCTGCTTTTATCTTATATACCCACTTGCATAAACATATATGCTCTATATGTAGGTTATAATAAAGCATTTCCTTATGTAAGAAAGTATATAAAGAACTGTAGTTTGAGTGGTCTGATGATTGTTGTTTCTTTATTAAAGCATACATCACTAATTACGCATCGAAGATAGATTTTGGAATATTTTTTACAACTTTTTAAGAGCAGAGCATTAGCAAACCACAAATACCCCTTCATTTAACCGAACGAAACTAATAGTAAGTCTCAAGTTCGTGAAGTTCTTCAAAAATTAAGGCAATGTCTGTAATCAAAACATCATTAATTCATGTTTTTATATCATTTATACATCTTATTATAACGAAAATAAGGAAATCAAATGGCTCTTCCCAATTTTGGAATCATTACCATCCAGAAGCCTGGACTGAAACTACTTATATTATATATTCCAAGGTACACTCTACATAAGTATAAGTTAATCTATTTGAATCATAGCATTTTGATCATCTGTGTGTAGTGCTTGACTGCATTTATTTTTCTCAGAGGCTCTGCTATGTATCAATTCCTTAGAAAAAATGTTCTGGTCTCATATAATAATGGATAATTAAATCTTAAATTATATTCCACCTGAATAACCACAGATATTTCATTAAATGTCTTTTCGCACTTAATATCTTAGGGCTCACATTTGCCCCACGGTAACAGATGTTATCGATAAAACTTTCTTTCGATAAATCCTCATCTAATTTTTAACATTGGTCACCACCTTTCTTTTAAACGATACACATAAAATGCTCGACGTACCACTCATGATCTAGCGTGCTAAAGTCTTCTTTGCGTTTTGTGTTTAATACGTATTTTAAACAGTTATTTAGTATTCCACTTAGGGAAGGTCAATGGTGAAAACGCTCAGCCGACACAAGATCATATCACAATCACTCCTGTGATTCGAAAGGAATCAGGAATAAAGGCCGTAAAAGAGTAGAAAAAGTGATACTATGTAGTCAACAGGAATTGGAGTGTATCTCGCTTTTTTTTTCTTTTATTCCTCTGATTGAATCTCTTTGGAAAAGTCAGAATCAAAGACAATTACGTCATGATCTTTACTAATGAGAGAATTAAAATAGGAAATATAAAAAATTACTTCCTTTAACCAATGATTTGTGGAAACAAAGATGCACTTCCTGACTGTTTATTACAATAATTTACTTGCCTTACGTAGTCTGGTATAATCATCATTGATGCAGGAGCATATTAGTTCTTACCTTCATTATTATAATATGTATGCTTTTCATCTATGCCTATAAACTTTATTCATTCCTTAGAGTATTTAAGTTGTATTTATAAACTTTTATTAAAATTTGAAGGTACAAAAATGTTTACTGTAATGCAAAGTTCCTTTACTAGATAATTAACCACGTTCTACTTGACTTCTTTACCATATTCTTCAGCACTCACCTAATTTTCTTATATCTGAATCCATACGTTTTATGTAGTAAACTGTCTCTAAATCATGGAAGCATGAGGAACTGCTTTATAATGCAAATAAAACGTGACTTAGATTTTTTCACGTTAAAACTTATTTAACCATGTTTACAAAGGGTATTTTATTCAAATGAGTTAAATACTAAATTACGTTTTATTTCTATGATTCATTCATTCTATTTAATAACTGGTTCTAAGCAATCAGTTCTTTTCCTAGGGTAGGTGAGTAAAATTAGCAATGCGTCAAGTTAAGGAAGAGGAGTCTGGCACAATTTATGTTTTTAATTTTGTTTCAGTTCAGCTTCTATCGACATTTACTCGAAATACTCAAAAGAACCCTATCTTTAGGGCACAGAGCACCCTAGGTATTTTCAGCGGTCACTAGGTTGCCAACATTACGGCCTGGAATTCTAATTATCGCGGATTTGAATCTCCCCCGGGCATAGATTGTGTTTTTGTTTTAGATAAAGCATAGTTAAAAAGTGAAAAATAACCTGAGCACCAGAGTGCACCAGAAAATAAAAATTATTTCAACTATTTTCCCGTGTATTTTAATCAATAGTTCAATGCGGGTGTTTTTGCATGTAATTTCACTCATTTTTAAAGGATATCTTTACCTTAAAGTCCCATTTCTTTTCCCCAAAATACCTTAGGTGTACTGTATAAAGTATTCCAACTTGGTGAGGTGCTATGGCCGCCTTTATGAAACAGAAGATTGTGAGGTTGCGAAAGAGAAACGGTCAGCCATTTATTTTTCCACCTTTTACATTTGCTTAATTTGTGCTATCCTTCTTCGCGGTCTCGCCATCGGATGACCGCAACTGGTCAGATAAGAGGTGGTCAGCAGTAAGGGGGGAATAAGGGTTCAACCCAACTCTCTCTCTCTCTCCATGTAAGGGTCTCTATCCCCTTCCTCTCTTTCCGCCGCGGGTCTCTCCCTCGCTCCCACCCATAATGCCACCAAGCGCTCCTCCTCCTTCACTTTCAAGAGAGGTTCCCTTATCTCCGGTCTCCAATTAGAACGGCATCCCCCCTAGGCTCGCCCAAGGAATGGATTCCTTAAAACTTTCCTGCCGCTGGCAGCGGAATTTTTAGTTCAACCTTCGAGAGACGGTTTCATTTTTTTCTGAGATTCCAACCCGTAGTGCGTAAAGTTATTAAAGGCCTCATTTCCCTAATTTTGGCAAAATGGCATGCAAATTATTCATTGGTTTGAGTAAATTAAGATCGAGGATAAAATGATAAAACAAAGGATAAGGATCTTCTTTGTTATGAAAGATAGCATCGATTTGCTATGAAAAACGGTTATTGGGAACACTTATGGCTAATTTAGATAATTTGATCTATCCATCTGTAACGGACGCCTAGCTGCTTGTTACAGTAGTAATTTCGTATTAATCAGATTTTTCTAGAAATATAGAGGTATTAGCAAATGACTAAATAGAAGATTAGTTTTTAGGAAATATACTTATACTAATAGGAGAGAAATAGTTGGAATCTAATTCTCTTGCTTTGATAAGGAAGGCAAAAGTAAATGATTATAAGCGTTATAAAATACTGTTTTTACCACACGTTAATGAGATGACCTATAAAGAGTAAAATATGCGATTTAACCTCAATTATAACGCTCCGTTATATTACTATATATTAACTATTGCACTATTTAATGCTAGTAAATTTACGATCATAACTCGTGTATTTTTACTGTTTACTTCATTACCCTGATCAACTTATTGTAAATCGAAAGAAAATAGATTCATTCGTAGAAATGAAACTATTTTATTTTAATTTATTTCGATTCTCGATTTCTTTCGATTTCGATTATCTATTTATACTTGCTAAAACGATCCACTGTACATTATGGCTGTAGCTTTGTTTTTACGCAAAGCTTTTAGTGTATCTCAACAAAAACTTACCCGTTGATCCTATCGATTATTGTCGTTGGTGCTGAACTCAACCTCTATATGTATCCACTACGCTATACTCTTTGACATTCCATTGCCTAAAACTCTCCTTACTTCAGAAGAAACTCTTATGTCCCTGAGAATTAAAATAAATACTTGGTTTGAGAAATTGGTCGCTTGAATGCTGCACCAATATTTTTCTCAGAAATCCCACAAACATAAGATAAACAAAAAATACTATGAAATGAGGGTTATAGCTCATTTATTATTAGTACAAAGAAAAATCAAATTTGTGACAATTTTAAATCCATGATAAATTTCTTCAAAAATATGGGGTTTGGATTTTTTGCACGAGCACATTTGGTTTTCTCCTCAAAGTGACTAAAACAATAGAGTATCACCATTTTATTGATTTGCACTTATTCATTTCGAGAAAATGAACATGTGTTGAGAGAAAGTTGCAGAAGAAGTATAATTTAAAAAGTGGTTGAATACAAAATTATACTAAAATTCATGTGTGCAGCAATTCGCAAGGAATACCAATGCGCAAGAATATTTAACACTTTACAAAAGAGGAGAAATGTCTTTCAATGCTGGTAAGTTTTTAGGATTTTTTAATGTTATTCACGCATTTGCATGTTCGTTCAAGATTGCATTAAAGTACGTTTTTGTCCGGTGTAAGAAATGTGGTTATCTATTCGTAAAAATGAAACAGAAGGGAACGAGAAACTTAGTGCCGGACGGTTAGAGCTTGAGCTACTTGACGTCGTAACGTTGTCAACTCTTTGGGCGGAAAATAGCCTGTTCGGTCCCTGCATAGTGAGGGTGTCAGGTGGGAAGAAATTATTCGATTTCATCGCCTGAGATGGAACCACAAGTAGGCAGGGCATAAGAGTTGGCGAGAGAGGAGGTTAAATTCAAATATCACCAAAAAGACTGTCCTCCCAGGGTGAAACGCACTTTTAAAGTGCTAAATCTCCTCTCTTGTTTGACATCCCTTCAACGCCTCACCCGTCTCTCACCCTCTAAATCTCTCTCGTCTTTCCCCGGCACACCCGAAAAATAATAACCACCTCAGCTGCTCAATTTTCAAGTTTCTTCTCTCCCCATTGCCCCAACTTTCCGCTCTGATTTTTTTTCTTTTGACCTATCGTTATTTCCAGTCTTTATTCCTCTTGGCATTTTCCGGTGTGTCATTCTCTACTATGGATCGTGGTAATTTCAATAATAAGAGGAAAATTCTTGAATGGTTCCTGCTCGAACTTTTCCCACTACACTATAAATTTTCCGCATTATATGCCTCTCAAAGTCTTTGTAACTGAAGTATTGTTTTTCCTTCTGATTTTTTTTTCTCCCTGCTCTCTTTCTTGCCGAAATTTTCTTTGTCATATCATTCACTGGTCAATTATCTCTTATTTTTTAGTATTCATTTCTCATCGTCCCTTTAGAAGTCCTCAACCATTTTTTGAAATAAATTTTTTGTACTTTGTATTCAGCAAACCTGCAATTTTATCCACTCCGATGTTTCAAAAATCTAACGTTGTCTTCTCGTTTCACAACCTATCTCAGCAACTATTTCTCCCATTATACCCTTCAAACATTTTTCCTTTCCAATTTTCTCCACCATGCAAGAGTATAGGTAACACCATTGGAATTGATAATTGTATTTACCGCAAAACTTTTTGGAAATATATTCGAAAGATTTTCATATAATGGTGTCGTGATAGTCGTCATACGTGAGCATGTGATCGTAAATACTTTAGTGAATATTATTCTTGAATAAAGAAGCTTTGGATACCAAAGATAAAACCCATGTTGGCACAAATAATTGAGCCACTGAATTCTGTGAGAGTAACCATATGGAATGAGGTAGGACGAGGAATAATGGATGTTGATATAAAGAAAGTATTGCGAGAAATGAAGACAGGCAAAGCATTTGGGATTGACAACATCCCAGCTGAACTTCTGAAGAAACTAGTAAGAAGGGAAAGGGAGAGATTAAATGAACTTGTTCGTACAATATACGAGGATGGCGCATGGCGTAGTTCATTCGTAGAATATACGCTGAGAGGGCTTGGCTGGAGAACTTAGTAAAACCCTAACTGATACCTATACCGAAAAATGGGTTGACAAAAGAATATAAATACTAGAGAGCGATAAGTTTCATTACCCTTTTGGCAAATGTAGTACTTAAAATGATCAACAGAAGGATGAAAAAGAGGACAAATGAATTTCTAGGCGAGAAGCAGTTCAGATTTCGGAAGTGGAGGCCATTTCCTGACACGATTGCAGTGATGAGAACACTAGTGAAAAATAATCTAGAATACAATCAGGGTGTATTCGCGAGCTTCCTTGATATTGAGGAGGAGTTCCACAAAATGAGGTGGGAAATGTTGATGCAAATATTGCGGAAGATAGGAGTTGACTGGAGAGTGATCCAGAATATACACATGGTTCATATGGTCAAATGAGAATAGCCGATGGAGGCCACAAAAGGGAGGGGAGTTAGGCAGGGCTGTCCGTTATCGCCGGTACTTTTAAACATACAATCGGAGGAAATGGTGAGAGAGTCTTGGGATGATCTTGAGGTTGGAGTAAAGGTTGCGGAAAAATTGATAAAATCGGTGAAGCACGGAAATGCCCAAGCCAGTCAGCTAAAAATGCTCGAGTCGGTACAAGAACATGGCGAGAGATTCGGGGTGACGATAAATCAGAATAAAACGAAAGCAATGAGATTTTAAAGAACAAATAGGGCAAGATTAAATACAAAAGTAGAAGGACAGAAATTAGGACAGGTGAGGCAATTTGGGTAGGTAGTGTGTTGGAGGAAAAGGAGTAAAGGGTGAGAAAACTTGGGATAAAAACTTGAAGAGGTGAAAGAGTTCTGTTACCTAGGAAACCGAGAGCCCAAAGAAGGACGAAGCAAGAAAGAAATATTTAGTAGAATAGCCCAGGCAAAGAGGGTATTCTATCAAAAGAATAATCTACTTATAGCTGGTAATAAAAGCGTAGAAGTAACGAAACAGTTTATCAGAACATACATCTGGAACATTTTTCTTTACGACAGTGAGGCATGGACGATGAGAGCAGCGGAGAAGAAAAGGGTGGAAGCATTCGAAATGTGGTACTACAGAAGAATGCTGAAGATTAAATGGATCGACTGAGTAAGTAACGAGTAATTCCTATGAAGAATAAGAGAAAAGAGAAGTCTGCTGAAAACTCTAAAAAGAAGGGGCAACTTAATCGGCCATATCTAGAGACAAGATGTCCTAATGAAGATTATCGCCGAGGGAAAAGTGGACGGGAAGATTGAAAAAGGCAGGCCTCGTATGAGATACATGGAACAGGTTTTGAAGGATGTAAAAGAGAAGAATTACATCACAATGAAAAGGTTGGCCGATAGAAGAATCGAGTGGAAAGCTGCATCAAACCAATCCTAGGATTGTTGACCAATGATGATGATTGCGGAAAGAAGATTATAATAGACTTAGGCTTTTCAGATTTAGGTACGGAGTATGACGGAGAAAGTAAAGTGTGTGGAACGGATATGATATGAGATAAAAAGGAAATTGATAAGTTAAATTAGAAGAAGGCAGAAAGTGTAAATGGAGAAGGTGATTGTGTAATGAATTTTCAGTAAGTGGGGAAGATGGAGGAGAAGAACTGGTAACATGGTTAGAACGATAGGAGTTAGGAGGAATTAAATAGGGTCATCATGTAAAATGGAGGGCCATGAGGGAAATAAATTCCCACCTAGACCTACATCCACCGGTATAAAATTAATAATAATAATTTAAACCTCCAACCACATATCAGAGTAATACACCACCGTCTATAAAGGCACATGAACCTCCTGCTTTCGTGGCTCCCACCGCTCTCTCGGTGAAGGGAGACGAGCCGAAGTCCAAATCTGATCTACTCTTGCGGTTGGAAAGTACGATCAATTACGATGAGGCGTCTACCAGGCAGAGATATATCTATCACAAAATTTCTCTGCGGGACCAGCAGCTGTCTTATTTGAATGGTATCGTAGACGTGACCTTGACGGAAACGTCCAGCCTCTGGGAAATTGACTGCGTGATATATACTGCCGCCAAACTTTTGGCGGCCAAAGTGTCTGCCACCTGGAAGAAGAAAGCAGCAAACGGGCTCAAACAACTAAAATCCAAAATCACACTGGTAAGACAGCAGGGGTTGAGGTCTCACTGTGTGTTTCCTCTTGTTGGGTCTTTACACAAGCGTATTGCTCGTTCTATCCGGAGAGACTAATCATACTCTGAAGAATAACTCGCTGCTCTTTCTTAAGTAGCACGGATTGATGGATTCCGTGCACTCACAACGAAGAAAAAATAAGTTTGTCAACAGTCTTTACGGGCACTCTATCGAGGACTTGATTGTTGATAAAAATTTCACCTCACCACAAATCACTAGGATTACCTTTATTCCATTCAATTCAGTGGCAAGCTTCATACTTCTCAACCTTCCTATTTAAACATTGAATCTCTTAATTCCATTATCCAGTACAACCCGCCGTTAGGTATTCCTCTGATAATACTGATATGACATCTTATTGCCAGTAATATTTTGTGAGAAAAGTTTTACCTGGCTAGCAATGTAATTGAACTTTATAAATAAAAACATCACCTCCTGTGTCCATCAATTCCATGAGTGTTTTGATGCACCTCTCCTCATAACTCCTCTATTTCAGATTCTTCAATCATATCCGTATAATTTACTCTTATTCTTCCTGAGGAGTTTTCAATGATTACGTTTATCCTCCTCTCCTTTAACATTATTTTTTACTCTTTGCATTGGATTTCCTTCATTACGGTGAAATATTCCATTTCCCTTTTCTCCTGATTGTCGTTTTCAGCGTCGTTAGTCGTTCATGACTACCCCATCATAATTATGAGTTCCTCAAATGCGTTCTTTAATGAAATTAATCTTTGCCTACTGGTCAGTGTTTCCAATTTACAATATATTCTTCTCTAAATTGAGTTTCGTCTTTTCCTGCGATATTTCCCTCATAATTACCTTTTAATTCGAGTATTATCTTATTTTTTTGGTTTCCACAGTAGCAATTCAGTCCATTAGTAGTCCATTACATTCCCCTCATGCCTCGTTCTCTGGCTCAATATATTAGTCGTATCTTCTGCTCGTATACAAAATTCCATATTTTTCTTGCCAAGCTTCTAATTTGAGTGATACCTCATCAGTTTTTTTTCACATTGATCGGAGGACTCCCCAGATTTATTTCTCACTCAGATTTTATCTCCAAGGAGAATGCCTTTTTATCTGTAATTTATAGCATAATTTTTTTCTCAACTGAAAATATTCTCTAGTGGCTTCATTTTATAATTTAAATTCTCTCTCAATGTAAATACTTTAATTTAATGAATCTTTATTAATTACACTTTCCATTCCAGATATGATCTGTCATCTTCAAATTAAGTTGCCTATTTTTCGGCCAAATTTTCCTCATAAACCTTTTTTATTGATGATGTGGATCACTAAATACATACTTAAATTAAAAACTCACTTGGTTGCTTTGCTAACTCTTTAGCCAAATTCATTACTTTCACTCATATGTTGAATTAAATTGTTATCTGGTGCTTCCTGAAGTAATTTGTTGTTTTAGCCTAATAATGTGACAGTTCTCTTTTTATGTGTTTCCACAGAGTTAGCGGTGGTACACATGTAGATGTGAAAAGGCATTTTCTTTAAGATAGGGAAAAAGTGTTTGGAAACACGCAAAATATCCTTACACCTGGGTTGCTGAGGAAACCATGATGACGCAAAAGTTCTATGTAAAAAAACGGGTTCTCTTGGACCATATATTTTATGGATCTCCTTTCTTCAAGCAGTCTTAAGCATGTATGTACAGTAGCTGTGACATTTCTCGTGTGTTTTGATTCATAGGTGATCTTCAAAGAAATATACACTTTTTAAAGCGGTATCGTGTAGATCCCCTGTTTGGCATATTTATTCCTGCAAACTATATGAAAGAAGGCTGAAAGGCTTACATCATATTACAGTTATTAAGACATTCCTGCATTTCACAAATTTCGTTGATACATTCATCTTATACCATTATACGATGCTATCTTGTCATTTTTACCCATTTCCCAATCCACTTCTTCTTTTCACAACTCTTCTCTCCACTCCGATAACTTGGACTTTTTTGTTACTTGGCTGCAGGAAATTTTTATTCTCATAGTCCACCAAGTACTCTTGTATTCCCTGTCTTCCTTTTGGATTGTATTTTATTCCCCATCTTCGATCCATTAGAATCTTCTGTCCCCCAAAAAAACTTATTCATCGTACTCGTTTCACATCCAATTTATTTTCTCATCAACGCGAAAGCCAGCTCCATTTTACGAGACTTTCTCAGGCGATCAGGCTACCCGAGGAGATATGTATAAAGAATACTCTCATTTTCTTCCCTCCAATATATATTTAAGGCGGGAATGTAAAATGAGTTTATTCCTTTTTTCTGCGTTGGGAGATGAATTCCGCTTAATTCGAGGGAAGCATTTTAATGCGATGAAACTAAACTTATGGTATTCATCTCCCTGAGTGGCAGTTGAGGAAATCGGGCTTTTATTTTTCATATCTCTTGGTGTATATTTTATCGTGTTCGCTTGTTTCGTGTTCTGTAACATAAAATTAGTTTGTGAATTTTAGAATGTTCTTATAATAGGGTAATTATCATCATTAGTCAACAATGCTTAGATGCTTGGTTCGAGGAAGCTTTCCTCTGGGTACTCCTAATGGCTACCCTCTTCATATTTGCTTATTTCTTCTCACATCTTTTACTACTTGTTCCATATACCTCATGAGAGGCCTTTCTTCTCCATTCCTATCGTGCACACTTTCTTCAATGGTTTTTATTTCGCCACATATCTCAAGATATCTCCTATTAAGTTGTTCCGTCTTTTTTTTAAGTTTTCAGCAGGCTTATCTTTTCTACCAGTCTTCTTAAGACTTCTTCGGATGTCACTCGGTAAAACCATTTTATCTTCATCATTCTTCGGTAGTGCGACATATCAAATGATTCTACTCTTTGCTTCTTGGCTTCTGTTATCGTCTGTGCCTCACTGCCATGAGGAAAGCATGCTCCAAATATATTTTCAAATTAAAAATATCCTTACTTCCACGCTTGTATTCACAACTACAGGTAGAATCTTCTTTGGGCAAAATACCCTGTTTTCCAGGGCTGTTCTACCGACAATTTCTTTCTTCTTTTCTTCTTCCTTGCTTATACAACAAATCACTGGTTACTCGGCTTCCCGGATAAAAACACTTTCTCCTCCTAAAGCGTTTGGTTTCCAAATTAACGATTGTCTTGACCTCTTTCCTTCTACAGCACACTAATACCTTATTTCTTTATTGATCTTTAGGTGATGTCTTCCTATTGTCATTTTCATGTTTCCAAAAATTTCTTAAAATCTCAATTTTGTTCTCCTACGAATGTTATTTCGTCGGCTAATAGCAGCTTTCGGATTTTCTTCACGTAAATCACTCCTAAAACCATTTTTGACCTTTTTGAAAGCAGTATAGCATCGCAGTACTTGGTGGAATTCCTTCATAATTAAATACTTTGTTACCTTAGGAATATTTGCACATATTTTATATGGAAAAGAAAGTATTTAAATATTTGATTCTTTGATAGGTGTCTCGATGTAGACAATGTAAATTACGGGAGACAGTGACAACCTTGTCACACTACTTTCCTTGTCATTTCACTGTTGGGTCCTTCATAATCCTCAGTATTAAGTTGCAATTCACAGTATGAAATACCTTCCCCGTTCTCTTCATTATAGGTAGCTTTGTGGCCGTAATTGCTTCTTTTGTGCCCCTTTTTTCTGAATGCATATTGGTCCTCATCGATAAACTCCTCAGGTATTAGTCGTAAATAGGATGTTACAAAAGAAACATCATTGCATTCTAATAATTCCATGACAAGCTAATACATTTGTTTTATTTGTAAATTAGTACCATGCTACAATTTCTAAAAATACAGATGGTTATAAATTATCCTATCCAAGAAGTAAAGCAGAAACTAGATAGAAAATAGTTTCTTACGGATAATTTATTCATACGAAATAAAATTCATTTCCTAAAATCTAGTTAATGTACTTGTACCCCCATCTACCATACTTCTGTATCTTCCAACAGTTTAATTTCATTACTTTAAATTTGATTGGCTTGTATAAAATTCAACAGAAATATGAGAGATGATTTCTTTTATAAAATTACCCAAGTGACGAAGGATGTGAAATAGAAGAAAAACTTAAATATGAAGAGATTAGCCGATAGAAGAACTCAGTGGAGAGCTGCGTCGAAGCAATCTGAGGATTGATGACTACTGATGATGAGTGTTACCCAATTTACGTAACAGGTCACTTCATTCAACCTGGAAAGAAGTGATAATAGAATCGGCATAAAATTTAGAAATGTTGAATTGGAAATGAATTTATTGCATGGAGGGAGTTAATAATCTGGAACAAAGCATTAGCGATGGAATCCAGCTTTTGTGATCTTCATATTTCTTTGTTCTTCCACGTAATGTTGATATAAAATTGAACATTTAGCATTTTAATACATATATGGTGAATTTGCCTAACGTGTGTGAGCTTGGTAACAAATAGCATAGGGGATATATTTATTTTCCCAAGTAAACTAACTAGAATCCCATTCATCCCACACTGAAGCCCATATGTGTTACATATATTTCCCATATTATGTTACATATATTTCCCATATATGTCCCATAGGCTTCAGTGTGGGATCTCACGAGTAATCACGGTTTACTTTGGGTCTTTAGGTTCCCAAAAGGTTGTATACCGTTATAGAGGAATGTTTATTTTAATACAACTTTCTGTATGCGTGTTTTTTTTATGGTTACAGGAGGTAAAATAGAGGGATAGAGCTATTACGGCCAGTAAGATGCTGGAGAAATTTATACAGCTTAGAATAATGAGTCAATAAGAAAGAGGGAAACATAGAAAAGGTAATTTTCATTGGGCGTAGTAAGTAGGAAATGTGCAGTCCAGAGATGTATGATGGGATAGTGTTGAAGTTGTGGGTCCTATTATTCTTTTCATTTGCATGTGTGGTGTTAAATGACTACTACTGAGACCTCTGAAGAACATCATACAGTTGTGTAGTTGAATCAAGCTTTATTAGCTTGTTTTACATCGGCTGTTTTCGAAACACAGTTCGAAAAATCGTGGGGCTAGATTCGTCTTGTCGTTGTATCCTGCAGTGTACACAACACGCACCTCTTAACTATATGCGTGTTGCAGATGGTTAAGGATACACACTTATAAGCCCGAGAAGCCCGAGAATAAAAACTTATAGTTATGCACATCAGTTGCATTTTTTGGGAAATGTTACAATCCTTGAATTTGTTAAAATTCGTAAGTTTAAACATTTTTAACCCTCTTAATACTTTTATAATTGCATCATTAATAATTTTTCCCTGCGCAGATATCATTCACTATGTTTCTATGTTAATCACTGACTATGCAAATCCACTCCTGCCTCCTCCTTCATCAACTAACTCAACCCTTTTGTATTCCTCTCCCATTATCAGTTCCCTTATCCAAGAAAACACTAGGATATTCCTTCACTGGTTCATCAGATTGATTACTTGAAAAGGGTCATGATTTTGACTAGATTGTCCGAAAAAGAAAAGGAGATGGCAATTGAAACGGGAGAATGATTCGATTCCAGATTCATACACGAACTCTTTTAGAAAAAAAAATCCATTCCTAAATAATACTATCATAGCACCTCACGGGCTGAGGTGGCTTTTGGTATTTCTTATATAGATATACCTACATATTGCAAAAAATTGCATTGTCAGCAAGAATATTTTTCCCATTTCACTCCAAATATTCATACTTTTCATGAATTAGCGTAATTTAATTCGTATGAGAGTAGAATATGATATCAGGAACATGCTGCATTTCTTATATTTTAATGCATGTTACTTCCACGCCTTCATAGCGTGGAATTGCTGAAATGAAAGTATTTTTAGCTACTCCTCTTCAAATTCTTAATGTGCTCATAATCCAACAATGGTTATGAATTTTAGGCTTGCAAAATAAATTGTAAAAGAGTTACAATGTAACCAAATATTTTTAGATGCATAGTACAATTAAGTAGTACATGTTAAGTAAATTCTCAGAGGCAACTGTTCTCAGCTGTCTCGGTACATGGACATAAATATGATTCAAATGCTGTGGAGAGGTCAAAGTGACATTTGGTCTGCGTTTTCGCCGTTAAAAAAAATAGCATTCATTCATATTTCAACATGAGGATTTTATTGATGTTCCTCTTCTGTCAATGCACAGCTTGGCGAAGAAGACTGAAAACTCCTTATAATCCCTCCCCCTGACGCAACTCCCCTCAGGCGAAGGAGTAATTGATGTGATATCATCTCTGAAACACTGTGGATTCACCTTCCGTGAGAAACACCTATCCACTTGGTTGACAGATTCCTGGAAGTTAGATAAATATGTACTTCATAGGGAAATATTATTTTTCATAATTCGAAGCTCTTTCGTGGCCCTTAAACGTTGTCCGATCGAGTCCAAATTGTTTCCTCTTTATTATTTACCTTATTCCAACCAAGAACCGATTATTCCGGTGAACATTTCGAAAAGCCCTGATTTTGTTACATCCCTAATAATGTACACAAGTTGGTGCGCGGAACATCAGATAGTGTAATTTGGTCAGTGTGGTACACAGCTGGATGCAAGATTGAAGAAACATGAAATGTACTTTCTGCTAAACGATTTGCACACACGTATTCTAGGAATTAGTGGGAACTTTAAACCGCAAACAACGTTGTCCCTGAACATATAGACGGTTATGGTTTGATCTTGAGCATATTGGAGGTTCTGGAAAGTTTTTCATAATCATATGATGGAAATATCCCTCTTTGTGACGATCCTGTGTACCTGAAACCCTTACTCTCCTCTACCTTTCAACTCTTCCAACTTCATTCAACTCTTCCAACCTCTTTCAACAAAATCATTATTTTCCAAACACACTCTCAACGCTTCTAGCATGCCTTCACTCTTTATATTCTTATTTCCATTCATGTGACACAGTGGTCAACTTGGTTTTTAAACGCCGTTTCTTCTAAAGTAAGAAAATCACTTCGGTGAGATTTAATCACCGTTGCTTCACCTTACTCTGGTTTGTGCTGACCCTTTGTCACAACCGCTCCCCTCAGCTATTTTCTCATCCCTTTATTTTCTGGTCCTTTTCACAGCTTTACTTTCCCATACCTGTTAAGGCCTAGCCTATATTCCCTCAACCACCCATCACTTTCACATGGTAATTCCAGTGTAGTGAAACGCCTCGTTTTACCAATGAACCTGTGGTAGATTACCAAGTGTATTGTTTCAGATATATAATTATATTACTTTTCGTGCTTGATAAAATCCTGTTTCATCGCTTTATTTTAAAACTTTTGAGGAAATATATTAAATACTACTTTAAATAGAATGCTTAGTATTTTGATATACTAACCATACATTAAAATTTATTTCCATTTCTATATCTTTGGGAATATATCATGCACACTCACGGTGAGTCACGGTTCTGATAATTTATGTCACCATATCATTGCAATATATCATCAAAGGCGATGATATTCGTGACACATATTCCATGTTTAATATACCTGTTTGTGAATAATTGAGCCAGATCGAAAGCTACTATCGTCATCCGACGGATTGAATTAATTCGCACTTCAATCTCGAATGGGAAGTTTCATGTCTAATCCATTTAAGCGTATGGTCTGTTGAATATTAATCACTTATCGATGTGTAGTATCCACTGGTATCAAAAACATTCATAATTTATGGGCTCATGCATCATCTGCTAGAGGTAATAATATTGACGCATAGGAATTATTACACTTCATTGAAGTGGCTATGAGTAAATTTACAGTGAATATCAATTAATAAACATACTAGAAAACGTGAAATGGACGATATCAGGTTATCCCAGGTAAAACAAGGAGAGTCTCACAGAGATTCCAATGCTGTAAACTTATTGTAAAGGTATTATTGTAAGCACTTCTCTTACTCTCGATTTATATATATATTTAATTGACTATACTTATATTTTTTACTTCTAATCCTATTTTCACGAAACGTGTACCATTTTACAGAGACTAAGAGTCTTTAAAAATTTTAAACCAGTCCCAAGGATAAGAACCCATTGTTTTCGCCACCTATCCTTGCGTGCTTTCCCATTTAAAATCATCGTCAGGAATTTCAAGTCTCACCCTCGAATGTACTCAATACCGAAATGAAAGGTGTAAATAAGGATTGGAAGGGAAAAAAGAGAGGAAAAAAGAGAAAACTGGCGTCTATGTTTGCCACATGTTTACGGAATCACAAAGGGGTCCAGAGTTTTAATCAAATGCACAGACATTGGAGTTCTCTCCAGACAGAATCCAACATCTAGTCTCTGACGAATTTACGACCCGGACCCAGGGGAAGGAAAGCCAATGCCCTCACGATACACCCTCATATTTTTGTCATATTATTTTAAACGATAGATTTACTCTTTTAATATCGGTACAGCTAATTGTATAATACTATAGCGACCGCTTGGTGGAGCAAAAACCGCCATTTGCATCGCTGACAATCAACTCAAGTTAGTTAGTCATTCAGGGGAGGCGACCGACAGTTGAGGTCATTTGCGCCATTTAGGATAGGTGGGTGACTGGGTAATGGTAGGAGTTTTCAGGGAACGGAGGAAGGTTGGAGGGAAACCCGGTGACGCCGTCGGCCGGCACCAAGGGGACCACAGCTTATCGTCCCATCAGACGGACGGAGTACTGAACTTGAAATGCCCTCCACTAGGCACTCAAGTGGGGACCGGTTTTCCACTGAAAAATCCGCCACTTCCAGGAATCGAACTCAGGCCCTCGGGATAGGAGGCCAGTACTCTAGCCACCACACCAACCCGATCCCCACAATCAACTGTATCAGACCATGATATTATTCTAAACTCGTAAAAAACAAATAAATTATATTCATATGTTACATGCTCTGAGAATAAGTAATTAAGAGCTTTCAAGAGCTCATTTTTATTAATCAATCAAAATTACTTTTGCTCTTTGAAGAGAACTTACTAAGGTCTCTTCCTCTTTAAGGGGGCATTTTTATACTCAATCTCACATAAAATTTTCATTTTAATACTCATGAAACGGTCTACCAAGCATTTTCACGCTACCAAGATTCTTGAAGCCCCACCACTACTCGTATTGTCACGTAATGGTCAACACTCTAAGCTTCACAATGACTTGATATATCAAGCGCCGACAGCTTATGGTTTTTTAAATAAAACATAAGCAAATTCTTTCATTTTGCTGTAAAACACGGGGATGACTCATAGAGGGAAGTTGCGCAAAGCAACCAGCTTATATACAGTCTTTCTTCCACTGTCCGTTCTTATTTGTACTTGTTTATAGCGCACTAAAAAAGCCTAAGAGAGATAAAGAATTGATGTGAAGGCATTTTTTGGAGTTTATACAAACTTGAAAAAGTCTTTTCTACCTGCTTACCTCCTTAATTTCTCGGGTAAAAAGCAGCAGATGCCCTAGAGAATAGGAGTGATGAAAGAAGTGTTGAGGAAACAAGCTTTTCGAGAAAATATATATATTTTCGTGCTTGGTAAGCCTCTTTGTTTTTAATCGTTCAATATCCCGGTGCTCGTCGGCCGTCTCTCCTTATTAAAACGTCTGTGCCCGTAACAACCCCGCATATTTTTTCGCGAATTTTAATTCCGGGCGTGCACGCTCACTTTTTTTTCACCACCGGCGATCCGCGCGAATCGCACCACAAGAGGGGGTGGTAGTAGGTCGTGACCCTTTCTCCCTTCCACTCCCTCTTCCCAGCCCCGAACCGCATAAAGGCAGAATCCTCCCTTACCTCTCTCTCTCTCTCTCTTCTTCCTCACGGTCTCAAAACACTCTCCCCCGGCCCCGCGGCTCGCAATCAGTGGATCCCTGGGCCGGCAAACAAGCAAGGGTTTTCCCTCTTCAGCCAGCAATCCCATCACCCCCACTTTTACCCTCCCCGTGCGCACCCAAAGTCCTTCCACGGCCTCATTGCCATCTTCCGGGCTCGCCGCGAAGTTTATTTTTTTCAGATAGGGAGCGAAGAGGAAAAAAAGATGAAAATGGTTTCGGGGAATTTCCAGAAACAAAAACAGAAAGAAAGGAAGGAAGAATAAGAAGGAGCCGCTTCAGCCGCAGAAACCGGTGTTGGACAGGGAAAATGAATGTCCTTCTTCTCTCCCAACCCTTCATCAAGAGCCCAAAGCTTACGTAAGGTGCTCCGTTGCAAACCACCGAGCCTTTAAGTGTTAATCTTCGTCTAGATTTCCGTTTCATTATATCTTATACATTTGACCCCTTCCGTCACCCAGATTTTTTTGCATCACGAGTCTCTCTTAGTATTCAAAAGATACAACCACAGGCACGTATGCCCTTTAATTAAAAACACAGCTCAATATCTAGACGAAGCAGAAAAGAAAACATTGGTTGGGCAAATATTTTCGTGATATTCGATATGGGAGTTCAGTTTATTACAGAGGGCTCTTTCACGAATTCCTCTGATTTTAACTTAATAAAAGTATGTGATTCTTTACTGGCAGGAAGATTTTTTTATATATGAACAGTGGAGTTATGCTATGCTATTGTGTTCAATAAGGAATATTACCTCAGTGAGAGACAAGCCTAATTATATCAATGCTGAATAAAGTAGCATATTGAAAACATATCTTGATCTGGTCATAGTACTTTGTTGTTTCTACATAACCAGGCAACACTTTGGTCTCATCAAATGAAGGCACGACTAAAGTAATAATTGTTTTATCCGGATAAAAGTCGCAAAATATGACAGAATGCAAGATTTAATCCCTGAAAAACATAATGTATTTGATCAATGAAATGATGTTTGACATTACATTAAATGCTATTGTAACTTGATGAATATTAATCTAGCGGAGAAGCTATTCCATTACTATTTCCACTAGTTTTTCAGGTTAAGCTAATAATTTTTAACTAAGTAGTAATAATTTCATGCGCAAGACTACGTAGAAAAGGGCTCTTTCTTGAATGCCTTCTCTTTCTAAATTAATATAAGTATGGGATTCTTTACAATTATTAAGGAAGAGTATGGATCTATTTGACACACTATCATGAGATTTTTAAAACTAACACGAGAAATATTCTCGATTAAATGATCGTTTAAAGTACATTATCATGGCTTTTTTACCTTAAAATTACTTATTTTCCCTATTTACATCAACGTACAAACTTGTATCACGTTTTTTTGGGGATGCACTTTAATATTCTACAATCATAACAATTAACCTTGGCCATGTTCCTCTCACTGCTACATCAGTAAAATATTACCCTCCACTTTGTAAGCCACTTCATAATGGATAGAGACAGTTTTCATTTGCATATCTGCTTCCATAATCATTTAAAGCGAGGCCGTAAAAAGTAAAGAGGACCAAAATTCCCCTTCACGCTTCATGGAAATTTAGGCTATCAAAAGAAAACAGCGTGTATGTAAAACATTTCGTCCGTCGCAGAGGATAATCGTAAAATCGCTTTTAAAGCCTTTTACTCGGACACGCTCGCTTGGGTCACACTGCCATGAACGTCATGAGATATTTAGCAGCTTGAGTACATGAGACTCAGCCCTTTTTTGAGAAAGCGACAAAAGTTAATTGATTAATGAGAATGGTTTTGTGAGGTGGCTGTTTCACTGTGCACACATTCCGAGGGCTCGGGGATTCCAGACAGTAGCCAAGATGTTTCGTTATTATAGTGGTCCCCAAGTGAACGATACGTGAAGAGCGCTTCAAATACACTAGTTTGTCTGTCCAATGGGAGGTTAAAGCTCTTGGCTCATTTCGTTATGTGCAGACGGTGCAGACTAAAGCTGACGTCGGGCTTCTCTTCACTTTTCCTCCGTTCCATGAAAAGCATCTCTACTCAAATACCCTCCTATCTTAGCGTAAGTGAACAAAGTCACCTTCCTCAATTAACTCCTGCTTCTTCATTTAAGTTTAGTACTCGATATTGTTTAAGGCATTACTTTCTGGTACTCTAAGATTGATGAAGACACGAGGAATGATGCCTGCCTTGAAGATGGTGCTCTGCTACGAAACCATCATCATCAATCATCAATCCCATGATTGACTTGATGAAGCTCTCCACTTGACTTTTCCTTTAATTATCCTCTTCATATCAACATTATTCTTTACATTCACTTGTTTTCCATGTACTTTTACCTCGAAGCATGTTTTAAACAGACCATCATGTGTCAAATCCGCCAACTGTAGTTCTCCGTTCTCATTTAAAATTCTTCAGAAATGTTTCTCTTCTTAAGACTTCTTTCTTAGTTACTCTATCTTTCCATTTTGTATTTATAATTTTTCGATGTGAAAAACAACTTTTTGTTGAATTTATAAAACTGAGTTTTCACCCAGCATTATTATTAAGGTTAATCCGTCATGAAATGCTACCTTAGCATAGCACTAGGTCATGATTTTTGGTTCGTTTTCTGACGGATTCTTTGCATGTGCTGTCGCAAGCTTATGTTTTCAATTAATGCCTTATTAAACTACTTACAGCACACGCATTTTACATCCATAAGACATTAGAGTGCAAAATTCACTTTTTACTCTTTCTTTTGGGTTAATTGGAAATTTATTTTAGATATTGCACCTTGTGGACTAGTTAAATCATATTTGGACTAGTTAAATCATATATCCATGTATTAGAATAGTGTCTATTCACATCTGGTAAGCATATGTTCTTCTCAACGAATCGCATAAGATTTCATTATTAAATGTTGAGTGAATATGTGATTATAAGGCAAGTGAAATTCTTGCATGAAATCTTTGCTTGGAGTCTATTGGGCTCTTTCAGCTATTGGTAGTTAAAAATTACCTATTCATAAGATTTTATGATAAAATTCGTTTTCGTCGGTAACATTGCTATCTATTTTACAACGCAGAATACATGGCATTTGGAAATGATTAATAGGTAAAGCCGATGAACGCTGATGGGCTGTCGGCAAGAAAACAGTGAAGTTCTCAATTCAGCCCTTTTTTTTTAAGACGACTCCGAGACAGATTTAGTTCCAATTGAGAAGTCTTCATTCCCGCCGGATGAATCGATTTAGCGATTCGCGTCACGGATGAGAATGGAAAGGAAATGAAAGAAAACACAAAAGAGCCTCGCCAAACAACTGTTTCACCTTGGCAACCCCTGGCTGGCACCACGGCCATCAATCATGGGTGCCTCGGGCAAGAGAGCACCACTAATTTGCATTTTTTTTCCGGTACGCCAAAACAGCGGGGACAAACCCGAGCGTACAATTTGGGGATGAGGGAGCAAAAATGTAAAATAATAATGATAAAAGAGAGAGAAAAAGATGGAAGGGAAAAATCTCTCTCTCTCGCCTCTTTTCACTACAGACATTTTCCACGGAAAAAATAATAAGGCTATTTATATCTTCCAAAGCCGACTTTCTCGCGGCTGAAACTTGAGCTCTCTCTCTCTCTCTCCCTTGTCCTCGTTTCCTTTTAGTCTCGCGAAATTTTTTATTCGCATTGTCTTCCTCCTCCTCTGTTTACCACTCCCTCTTTATTTCTTTCATCTCTCCTCACCTCCCCTCGCTTTATCTTATCCACCTTTCTCTCTCTCTCTTCACCCCTAATCTTGCGCTCTTTTTCTTTCCTTTCCTCAATTGTTCTCAGACTGCTTCCTGCAATCCCCATATCAACGAAAATAAACTCAAGCATCGTTCTTCTTTCCCGTAATTTATTCAATTTTTGCGTTCGCGTAACGTTTTTGTCACCGAAGGTGGATTAATGAAAACATCTTTCACACATTTCCACACATTCCTGGAATGAAAGATGAACCGCTAAGAGAAGGTTACTATGAGATAAATGCAGGAAAAATGAATGCAAGAGATTTTGATTATTCGGTTTACGGATGCTACACATCCTGTCCGATAATGCCAGGCCTCAAGATTAATTGTCCTTCAATTCTAAAGATTGTTGACTCCAGCTTTTATTCTTACCTATTGTTTCTTAGTTGCATCCTGGTATTTCTCCTATTATAAATCTCACTTCACTCGGCCGCCCAAATACGTTACATTCCTCAGTCTTCCCCATGCGTACTTTCCTTCTTTCTTCCTCAATCATTTTATTCACACATCTATTTTGTTTCTGTGTCTCCAATCCACCTGTTTTTTTCCTGTAGACTTTTCTTACTCCTTTTTTGAGTGAACTGCTTCATTTTTCATTCAGCCCGTCCATGCAGTCTACAGAATTTTACGCCAACATTAGGTTGGCGTTTCTCTCTCAAGGGTTTAATTTTTTTCCGATCAGCCTTTCCAATGCTTTCCTACATCAAATATGACATTATTTTAAAAATGAAGGCATGTCCTGCGGATCATCAAACCCGAGCTAACTTGAAACGCTTTCAGATGGTAATAGATGCGCTGCAAAATGCAGTGCAAAAGGTTATCATTGGACAACATTACTAAGATTGATTTGACAAGGCTCTCCACCTGATTCTACTATCGGCCAACCTCTTCATATTGATATATTTCTTCTTTTCACACCTTTTCTACTTGTTCAATTTATGTCATTCAAGGCCTACCTTTTCTATTCTTCCTTTACACTTCTCTCGATGATTTTCTTCATCCGGTCACCGCATCTTAGGATGTGGCCTATTATGTTGCCCCGTGTTCTTTTTATAATTTATTACCTCTGTTTTCTCTCACTCTTTCTAAGACTTCTTCTTTTGTCACTCAGTAGATCCATTTTATCTTCGTTATTCATCGGTATCACAACGTTTCGAATGCTTCCAGGCTTGACTTCTCTACTGCTGTCATCATCTATCACTGCCACTACACTTCCTTCCATTATTAAGGATTATTAATAATCTTTCTTCCCATTATAAACACTATAAGGTAGCTTCTACTGAGGCACTACACGTTCACAAAGTGCTGAGACTTTTCTTTTTGAGGCGTGTTAATCCGTATTAAACACACTTTATTCATGGAGCCTATGAAGGGAATTGTGACACTTGCTCTAGCCAAAATTGGACGTTTTTAAGCGAAGTTTTTAACATGTAGTGCAAGCGTTTTTAATATATTACCTTCTGTATGCAAGAGGGAATGTAATTGTATTTAATTTTATAGCAGTATAATTTATTGGCTATTTTCTGTGATGTTAAGGAAGAAATATTTCATTAAGTTATATAATTATTTTTTTTGGTTCACCTGTTGTTAAGTAGGTTAAGTACCAACAAATGAAAATGTATTTCATGATGACCTCGAAATAGGTTTTAATTTCAAAGCTACCTAAAGTTTACCATTGAGCTTATTATTCATTCTTGTACTCAATTTGGGAGAAAATGAAAATATGATCTAATTTCATATTGAAATACCAAGGCTACAAAATTGTGCTGAGCTAACGTAAGCGCTGGTTGAAGGTTAACAAGGATAATAAAACAACCTGTGTTTATAGCTCGATAAGAATTTGAATTTAATACCGATTTGCATAAACGGCGTAAAAGGTTTTTAAACTAAATTCTCACAGTAGAATTATTTTAATCTTTGATCTTTATTAACAATTATATTGCGTACCTTTCGGTTTTGATTGGCTTGAACACGTTTTCGCTACTTTAAATTCGTGGTCTTTTATATTAACAACGAATGCAAGAGAAATGTTTTGTTACTCTGGATTTTTTTATTATGCCTACTCCAATGTCCTGCCACCCGAATATCCCGTTTCCTGGGTGAATATGCCTCGCTCACATCATTCAACTTCTTCCCCCCGCTACCTCTCCTTCCTTCCGGTTCCGCCCCCTTCCCTCACTCCCTTAGCTTTACACTCTCACCCCCACCCTCCCATCCCCACCCCCCACCCCAAGACGAGCCAACCCACCCTTTGCCAACCCCCGCATTATTCCCCACCCTTAACCCCCTACTCCCTTCTCTAAAAGTCCTCCATGGACGGACCCGCCTTTATTCCCCTGCCCATAAACGTCCCTCCCGCTCTCTTCCCTCTTAATTACTCCCTTCCACCCCTTTTGCAGCATCCCCTCCATTTTATTTCCTCCCATCCTCCTCCACCCTCTCCTTCCTTTCCGCTTTCCTTCCCCTTAGAGGCATTACTCCCTCCCCCTCACCCGGCCATGTCTTTTTCCTTCACCAACTTTCATCTTCCTTACCACACCCCTCCCAGCCTCTCGCGTCCCCTTCTTTGCGTAACTGCTTTCTCTCTCCTCTCTTTCTCTCTCTCCCTCTCTTCTCCCTAATTCTGCACCCTTGTTCCCCTCTCCTTTGTCCCCTCTCGTTCTCCAAAGCTCTTTTCCCTTCGCCAGCCGCAGACCGTTCTGTCGGGGGCTCGAAACTGCATTGGCAAGAGAGGGGGAGAGAGAGATATACAGAGGTGGAGGAGGAGCTTTCCTGATTACGTCTGGTGCTCTGCGTCGCTTGGCCGGCCTTTCACGGTCCACCCTGCCGTAGTGCACTCTGGGAGGAGCCCGCCGACCCCACTGGCAATTTTACGCCCACATTGGGGAAGAGTTGCGTCGGAAGGAAACTCAGACGCGTGGTAGGGGTTAATGAAGCATGAACTTTCTTTTTCGGGGAGAAATTCGGAATTTATTCCCTTCCTGGAGCGGAGATGAGAAAGGTGACGAAGTACAAAATGACCTGCTGAAGTCTTCCCTCTAAAACGTACGCGAATTTTTCTCTATTCGCGCAACTCAACTCGTTCCTGACGGGTCCTTGTGCTCTCCAATATATTGGTGCATATTATTATCAAATGAATGCAATAGCTTTGACTATTTTCTGCACCGGAGATGATTCATAGTTGTTAAAAGGGTATTAAATTGTCCAAATAATATGTTCTTTGATGCTCGTGAAAACAATTTAGTCCCGATACAAATCCTCTCCGTCTATAAAGTAATTAGAATACCTTTAAACCTCACCCAAAAATGTAATGCAAAGTAATGCCTTTCCAAGGCGATGAGATAGTGTGATCGAAAAAAAACGTTCAACAATCAAGGCAGAGAAGAAGTCACATGCTTTTTCTTCCATGGAACAAATATATCAAACTGCCAGGGAACAGATGTACACAAGAGCCAAAATCAACTACATAAACGGTAAATACAACTAACTTTAAAACATTACATGAGAAAATACACTTCAATAAATATTACTAATCGAATGTAATTCCTAATAGAATATACGGCAGTGAGTACTGGGTACAACACTAAAATAATATAGAGAGAATTTAAAAGAGCAAAGATTACAAATATCTAGCATGAAATTTTTCAGAGGTGCTGCTGCCTGTACAGGAATGAGTAGGATAAAAAATAAATATATAAGAATAGAAGTTGGGTTATAAATAATCAACGGAAACATGACAGAATATAGAAAAAGAAGAACAAAGCATATGTAGCCAACGGAATAGGAAACAATCCCAAAACTTAATATAGAGCGGGAGATCAGAGATCTCTGGGATGTCTCCACGTAAGGTGTGGAAAGAGCAAGATTGCAGAATGTCAAGAGGGATTTAACGCCTGATACTAGAATAAAGTAAAAACTTAAAAAAAGTTATATCAATTATTTATTACGACAAGCGCTATGGGAGTGGAAACGATATCCCAAATAATAAATAACTGATTTTCAGATGCTGGAAATTAAATATTATGTTCATATCACTAGTAAAGTGTTTAAGATCACTCGGAGCTCCATCTTCTTTGGTAGAGAATACTAATTTTTTTAAAGCATATTATTTTATTTATGCAAATGGATTATAATGCTGAATGTAATTTAATCATCATGCTTAAAATTAAATAGTGTCGGCATGTATTCTTCAGATATAAATTTTCTCAAATTCTCATGCCAAAATATATTTCCCATCATGTTGTCACAGTTAATTGAAAACGGTACGACTTATTTCGTGTAAAACCATATAACTGCTAGTGGAACATTATGGTTTGTCGTAGAATGATAGGGGGATAGACTATGTTCACCAATTTATTGAGGTCGAATACTTAAGCTTATACTAATATATCATTTTGCCCGCACCAGTGCATCATCCGCACTCCCATCGTACACTCGTCCTTTGCCATCCCCAACATGATCACCGTCTTAGAAACTCATTTGTGGTCTATGGTTGTTCTAAAGCGTTTGTAAGTCATCACATTTTTAGCACCGTGCTCAGTACCTCTGTGACGTTCCAACAATCCCTGAGTACACAGAAAGAAAAACACGAGCCAAATCCACAAAAATGTTTGTGGGTTTGGCTTGTGTTTTTCTTTCTGTGTTATCATGTTTCGCTTCCACTCCATATCGCCTGAATCTTCAGAATTTAATTCCTGAGTACTTTTTATTCAAGGTAGCTACTGCTAAAAATAAAAAGATCATCACCAAATCCAATCCATGATATCATTTTGGAGACGGACATCTTCATTATCACTCTAATGAAAGTGTGCTGTAGAGTTAGGCATATTTACCAATGTTTGCTGTTGGCTATACAAGAATGGACAGACTAAGAAATAAATATATACGGCAAAAATTCGGTGTGTAAGCCATCAGCGAAGAAAAAGAGAGAATACAAATTAAATGCCTAATGCCTGAAGAAAGCAGAAAGCTAAAACTAAATCAAATCAAGAATTAATTACGACAAGCAATTATGGGAGTAGAAACGGTATAGCATAGTATGATATTGATATTGGTTGGTCACTAATAATATCAATTATATTACGCTGTAATAATGGCATAAAAATTGATACTATTCATCTGCAGCTAAATATAGGTCTCATATCTTCTCAATACTTCCCATGTAGCACCCTATCTTTCGTACGAGGGTAGGCTGAAAAGTAATGCACACATGCTTGTTGGGAACGAACAAAACATATTGCAAGATGGGGCAAAAAGAAAATTAAAATACAATTCTCACGCTTCAAAATCATACATATATTTTTCAACTACGTTATCGTTAGGCCTTACACATTTCTCCCAACGTGTAACAAGTTTTTCATCCCGTCTCTGAAAAATTCTTGTAGCCTTTCACGAATCCAGGACGCAAAATCTGCCTTCACCTCATCGTCCGCGGTATAATGATAACCCTTGAGGTATCTTTTTAGTAGAGGAAAATAATAAAAATCGCAAGTCGCTAGATCGAGGGAGTAAGGAGGGTGTGGAATCGGTTCACACTTCAGGTTTCCCAGAGCACTCCAACCGACGCTGTTCATTCTCGTCTGTAAGATGGCGTGGCACCCATTGTGATCAAAATTCACGGTATCCCAATTGTTTAATAATCTAGTCGACACGTTATCTTTTCCAATATGGTTTGCGATATGCTTTTGATTGATTTGCAGGTCATTTTGAACCAAATCGTCGGAGAGTTTGCAACGTTTATCGTCTGTGGCAGTGATCGGATGTTCGCTGCTTGTTTTATGAACAATCATTGGCTTTTCCAAGCTGGAAACCATGAAATTTCTATAACCCATTGATATACAGTAGACCTATCAACAACATCGTCACTATAAACAGCCTTTAAGCGACGATGAATCTCAGTAGGAGTCACTTTTTCAGCAGTTAAAAATTTAAAGAAAATGTCCGAAGACTGGGAAATCCAATTGCCAAATTAATGATGGAAAAAAGGAATGACTCCGAAACCAGTTTTTCGATTGTCTAGGCAATCATCAATGGGGAGAGCAAGGTGAAACAGGTCAGAACCTGTCGGAAGCCAAGCGGGGAGAAGAAGCCAAGAGACTCCCCGCTTGGCTTCCGACAGGTTCTGACTTGTTTCACCTTGCTCTCCCCGTTGATGATTGCCTAGACAATCGAAAAACTGGTTTCGGAGTCATCCCTTTTTTCCATCATTAATTTGGCAATTGGATTTCCCAGTCTTCGGACATTTTCATTCTAGCCAAATTAGAATCTCGCATTATTTCATCTAGTTAAAAATTTGATAGCAGCACGCTGTTTCACTCGCATTGACATAGCCTTAGAACACGTCTCCATACTTCCACCACTCAAAACACATTAGATTATCGCAATGCTTTCAAACTGCGCGTGTGTATAGACGGGAAACGTTACTTCCGAATGCCATCAGGCGCGCTTCTGTATGTTATTTCATTCCTGTTCTACAAGCATGTGTACATTACTTTTCAGCCTACCCTCTTATAATGTTCTCTTTCATCTCTGCCACACTCCTATCTCATCATTCTATCCAAACAGTCCCTTTCTACATCTTTCCTTCTCACTCAACATTATCTGCTCTATCACGTCTTTCATAACATACTTTTCTCTTCTTGCTCGTTCCACGTACTTATTCTGTCCCCTCCATAATTTCGCATTAAATTTCAACTCCTGCCCCAACATTTCCAGCACTCTATCGCTTACGTTCTGTCGCAAACGTCCTTTCCTCTTCTCATCCTTCTCTAAACACTCATCTCAAATTAAGCCAATTACTTTTCATCCCCTCTCCTCAAGTCCTCGTTTCGGGGCAATTTAATGTCATTCTCCGTATTATGAGTTCCACTAGACTCCCCCTGTCTTCCCATTCAACTACTCAGCCGCAAGGTATTCCCTGCGAACTCTTTCGTCAACGAGATTTTCATTTGAACTTTGCAGGTGCTTCATCCGTTATCCTACAAAATTTAACCCGAGTTAAAAAAATCCAGCTGCACTAGCTTGTAATTTTTTGCATTAATTTTAATAATGTATTATTTGATCAGAAAAGAATGATATGACACAAGATAAACATACTTTTAGTTATCATGCTTTTCTTTACTTCTCAAATTTTAGCTTTTTCGTGAAATCTCATGTAGGAAACATTAGTCCAAATTATTGCTTGGTGACTACTTTGGTGATGTGAACAAATAAGAAGATTCGGCCATTCATTCATTTGTATGGTTTTCAAGTGTACACCTGCCCTGAAAGGTATATACATGAGACTGGAGAAAAGGGTGAAGGTTAAAAATAGAAGAGTAATATAGAGAAAATCCCTGAGTGGGCATTAGCCTGCACTTCACGCAAGGTGCCAAGAGGTCCACGGCTTATTGTACCATCCGGTGGACGGAGTGCTGAACTCGAAATGCTTTCCGCAAAACACTCCAATATGTGCCTATTAAGGAAATAAAATCTTCTTCCACTGCCTGATTTCGATCCTGAGCCCTCCAAATGGAAGGCCATTGCTCTATTTACAGCACCAATATCCTCATTTATCAGCCATTAAATCATTCCAAGCTTAATTATGATGTCAAATAATTGATAACTGAAGTTTGAAGTTCACGGATAACATTTGAGGAATAGCTAGGATGTCTCTATCAATCTGATCAATGAAATTATTTACCTTATACACACTGAGGGTTATAGTCTTGAAAGTAATTCTGAAGAATCAGGTGATATGGTGTGGAAGAGAAACATGGTAACACAAATAAAAACACGAGCCAAATCCACAAAAATAATGAACTTAACTACGAACAGGGTTTCACTGTATTACAGCATCTTCAGGTAGAGTATATCTAAGATGCACCAACATATGCATGAAAAAACAAAAAGGGGGGAGGGGAGGGAAGAAAGGGGAGGAGCGTGGTAGTTGCTGGTCATCAGAAGAGTTCGGGGAAAATAAGTGTGGGAGGCGTGGGAGGGAGGGTTACAGGGGTTGAGGTGGTTACAAATGATTGTTTTTTTTTGTTTTTTCATATATATGTTTGTGCATCTTAGATATACTCCACCTGACGATGCTGTAATACAGTGAAACCCGAGTCGTAGTAAAGTTTATTATTTTTGTGGATTTTGCTCGTCTTTTTCTTTCTGTGTTATCAGTGTTTAAAGTGTTCAGTTACCATGGTAATATCGAACAAAATTAGCACTTCTAATGCTAGCTCCACACGCTAGGATGAGCGGCCCGGATCAGCCGACATAACGGCTGATCCCACCGTGTAGAGGCGCCAGCATTGTTCAGCCGAGGGGTAGGCTCAGCAAGCCTCGGGACCCCAGCTTAAGTAATACGCTTTGTTTTTGTTCGGATTAAACAACTCGAGTGGCGCGAAAAAGCGGTTGCTATTTAAAACTTGGATAAATAAGATTCTCAATCCAATGGAAGGAAACGGGGAAAAAGTTCCGGAAAGTACCGAAGTTAATAGAAAGTGATAATATACCCGTAGAATTATCACATTCTCTCAATAATTTTCTATGCCAGTCATGTTGAGTGTTTACAATGTTATTTGTAAACTTCGGCACCAGATGGAGAAGCGTTGATTTAAGTCCTTTGTTTAGAAAGGAAGGTGGCTCAACGTTCAGGCTGAGCCAAGTACGCTGAGCGCAGGCGGACGTGTAGAAGAGGCATAAGGCTAACACAACATCTGTTCCAAGGATAGGATGATTCCATATCACGACCTGTGTTTTTCAGGTCTACAGTTCCTTCGAATGACTGAAAATATAGGTGGCTTTCATTGTAGTCAGACATTTTGGGTACCATCCAAACCGGACGTTCGTTAATTTGACTTGCTTTAGGAATCAAAATAATTTCATGCGTTTGTTAAAAGGCCACGCTTTGTGGGGCAAAACTTCGCGCCCATTCCAGATACAAAATCCTTTCCACTATATGCCTCGGGAGCTGGCATGTAGAAGTGATGGATGTCCCACAATCTTTCCCTAATTGGTCCGTCTCTGAGAGCTCCTTCAGTGAAAGGGCTCTCTCAGGGCACGACAACGGAGTGTACACACGCGTACAAACGTCGGAAAGTTTCCTCCCGCTCTCCCAAACGAAATCTAATCCTCAAACTGTCATTTCCGCGTGTTGCTCCCGCACACTTGTTATTTACCTGACGTCACGTCGCCGCCTCCTTTCCACTCGCTTGTTACCCTTCCCCCTCTCCCTAGGGTCCGCCCTGACCCTGTTCAGCTCTCTCTTCCATCCTCCCACCCCACCCTACCTTTCCTAACTTCATTTCCGGACGACGTTTCCTCCGTTCACGCCCGACCTTTCTGGCGCGATTGCGACAAGAACATCGCGGATGACTTTTACCTCTTAATTCGTATGCAACGCGCACGAGAGGGCAAACATTGTGTTTAAGGTCGTTCTGCAGTTAATTGGCTCTTTCTACAGTTAAGAGGTCATCCATATAATACGTTACGCTGATTCCCAATTCTTTTACACCTTTCCCAAATTCCCAATTCTTTCTCTTATAATATTTATTAGTTGAACAAATAATGACTTTTAAATGCATATTTCTCTATGCACAACGAAAAAAACCTCCCGTTAACTGCCTTTAGTGTGTTGTAAAAGTTCACCCAACTGCCCCCAGAATCAGTTTTGCGTAATATATGGATGGCCCGTATAGCCATTCCATAATTTGGCCTCTTTTATTAGAACTAGGATCGAATATGAATATAATTCAGTCTTGAGTAAATTCTATTTCAAATGGAATGTAAATTTATCAGTATAATTTATGTTGTGGCCATGAGTTTTGAATTCCTGACATTAATGAATTCCTGGTTTGCGAGGTTGATGGAAGCGGCCGATACTTTGTGGAACTCTATTGTTATTAGGTGAAAAAAGGACTTTAAAATCCCACTGTTTAAACAAATTATTTATTAACGACTAGTTATGCTATTGCAGCATCCTAATGCCTTTGTATGCCTATTATGCCTTATGCCTAAGGTTTTGTATGCCTATTAAATTAAATACTTGAGGATGCTAGAGTGTATCAAAACTAGTGGTTAATAAATTATTTTTTTAAACAGTGGAAATGCGAAGTCCTTTTTCACCTGGTTTACGACCGGACACAATCCCAATCGTTGGCTTGTAGGGTATTATATAGATGTAGATTAATTGGAAATATCGCTGATCACAGAACTACTACACCGTGATCTATACACTATACCGTGTTTTGGAGTGAAAATCCTAAATAGGGATCGTGTTTCTGTAGCGGCCATAGAGTTTTTATACTTATTACAAAGGTCTAGGTTCAAAGTTCTCCGTTAGTATGCAAGTCCATACGTTAGTGCTATGTAAAGAGCAATTTAAGTGTAGTTTTTCATCCGTATCGGGTGTTAAACCGTGGATTCTTTGGCGCCTTTCTTTAAGAACATACTAACATCTTTTCCGAGTTTATCACCACCCTTCATCCATTCCCTGAAAATTTACCAGGTTCGCTCCATTAAACTCCTCTCCCAAATATCGAAAATGGCTGTATTCGCCGGTCACATTCACCGAATAACAACCAAGAATTACGATCTTAAATACAAATTATTTATCGAGGATTTAATGATTGGCACTCGTTTGAAGCTTAATTGACTTATCATCCTTCCGTTCTCGGCATACTAGTCTGATGAAAATGTTACATTCGTCGACATAGGAACGACGTCTAACGTAATTGGTCACAAGCAATGCCAAATCAGACAAAAAAAAGCAAGGAAGTCCTGCCACAAATGCTGAAAACGTATATGTGTTAAATGTCAAAGTGAAATAAGGGTTTCAAAGATATATGAGGAAGCGTAAGAGTATAATAGTTTACACCAATTCAGATTTTTTGCATAACATATTACTTTATTATTTGTCATTTTTGCGCTTCACCTGTCTTTACGCCGTCAAATTTGAGCCCCAATTATATCTTTTAGGAATGGATTTTGTTAAAACAATATTTCATCAAACCACAACAAGCAAGATAACGCAAGTAAGGAGAAGGAGAAGGGAATGCTTGTTTTCAGTAAATGATTATTTTTTTTCTCTCGAAAAAAAAGACTTCGCAAGAGAAAGGTTTTGTTTCAAACGTTATAATCTCTATTCATCAGTACTAAAAACGTACGATTGATCGTACGTTTTTTGTTGTACCATAAGCTTTAAATCGCATGCAGATTTCTACTCAATTCCACAATCGGATAACTTCTTTATAATTAATTTACTTAGCATCTTTTTCAATATTCATTTCTTACTTTATATATCTATGTGATGTATTCTTTTTTCATTTTTTCACGTTCACTTTTCCTTCGACAACTCTCATCACCATGTGACAATATGTTGATTATAAGGTCGTATTGTCTTCCGTCAGGAATTTTCATCATGCATTGATTTTCTACCAATCTTCTTAGAGCTTCTTTGCCAGTTACCTTGTCAATTAATTTTAACTTCATCGTTCTTCTCCTTTATCCTATATTTCAAATGCTTCTAGTCTTAGCTTTCATGGTACTGTAATATCCTTAAATTTCTGCTCTAATGGAACTTGTCCCAAACATGAACATTGATAGTGTCACGATTCTGTTTAACTTGCATTTCCATCTGAAAAGGTAACTTTTCCTTAGGGTATGAAATTTGCCTTGTCTGTAACTAGCTGCCTTATTTATTCATGCATCGTCCATATCTGGAAGTTCTGCTTTTAGAAAGCAATATTATACCACTTCTTTACGATATTGTGTCCCGAGTTCAACACCGTGATTTGAAAAAGTTTGCATTCAAACTCATCGCTGACACTTTCGCGTGAGGAGAATCGCGCTCAACATAGTACCGCAACTCAATTACAATCGTAATAACACACCTCATAGAAAAAACGATTAATTTGTGTTATTTTGGCATAAATAGCTTCAAATCCAGTAAACCGTAAAATAACCTGGAAAATAACCTCAAAGGAGCACACCAATATAAGAAATCCAATTAAGAATAAGATATCAAGAAAATAAATATAATAGACCTCTATCTAGACCTGAAGAAATATTCTTCGATTGAGGAAGTCGAGCTCCCAATCTAGTCTCTAAAATTTCGTATAACTCTGGCACTTATTCCTTCCATCTGGAAACCACTTTCATCTCAGTTTCATTTAGTTGATGCGGGTAAAGCTGGCAATTTTTTTTACCATAAGGCGAATGAGTATAGAGTATAGCTACGTTTTTATGTGGCCGTTTTTGCGTTGATGCTCACTGCGCCACCAATCAGAAGCGAGCACCCCAACGCAGTGTGCGTTGCCGTCCGAGTTGGTCATCTTTCATCTTTCAACGCAGCCTGCGTTGACGCAGTTGCGTCAGAGAGCGAGGAACAACGCCTTATGCCTGTCATTTGTTCGTCACGTGATTCTTTCCCTACGGATTGTCACCTATACCACGGTTTACCACCGTCATATATTTTGGTGCGTTGCTGCTGGCGCTGCCGGTGACATGAAAACAGGGTATTTTCCGGACGCACAACGCAGCGGCAACGCAACGCAAAAACGGCCACATGAAAACGTAGCTTATCACGGTAGAGATGTCAACCCCTATCACGGAGTTGTATTTAATGGGATAGATTTAAACCGAACGATTTCATGGAAAGGCATGTAACCGCTTTGTATTGAATACCAATAAAACGTTTTGGGAAAAGAGCCTCCCATCCGATGACCAATTTGCTTTTTCGAAGCACTATTAATTTTAGCGATACAGTGATTGATGGCATTCATTTCATTTAGATGAAATCCCATCAAAATGATATTTTAAGCTCCTTTATGTACCTGCATTGAGCTGAAAATTAATGTTAAGCTATGTTTTCCATTTGAAGACTCCGAAAATCTATGCGCTGTTATTCTGTGCCATTCTTTGGAGGAGCATATTAAAGGACTCACAGTGTTTTTCATATGCTTTTAATATCGGTTGGAAGAATTAGTTTAAATCTGCTTACAGCTGGAAATACAAGCTTGCAAGTAAGGAAGCAATTTATCAAAACGTATATCTGGAGCATGTTTCCTTACGGCAGTGAGGCATGGACGATGACAGCAGCGGAGAAGGAAAGGGTGGAAGCATTCTAAAATGGTGCTATCGAATAATGATGAACATAAAATGGATCGACCGAGTGACGAATGAAGAAGTCCTAAGAAGAGTGGAAGAAAAGAGAAGTCTGCTGAAAAATATATAAAGAAGACGGGAAGACTTAATCGGCCACGTCTTAAGACACGATGGCCTGATGAAGACAATCGGCGAAGGAAAAGTGAACGGGAAGAATCGAAAAGGCAGGCCTCGTATGAGTTACATAGAACAGGTTGTAAAGGACGTGAATGAGAGGAACTACGTTAATATGAAGGGGTTGGCCGATAGAAGAATCGAGTGGAGGGCTGCGTCAAACCAATCGTAGGATTGTTTACCCTTGATGATGATGATGGAAGAATTAGCATATAATTCTAACTTAGGAGATGTGGTATTAATTGGAGGTTGTTATACGTCTGTTGTTGGAGGTTTCGATCATTAACGTGACAAAGCAATACATTTCCATTTAAGGTTCACGTATCCCAAGTACGAGCGTGTTTTAAAATTATCCCATTAAGCCGTTTCCGTTCTAATCAATCCTAAACTGAAAACGCAAAAGATTTTTGCGTCGAATTTAATGTCTTAGTCAAACATAAATAAATTTAAAACTAAAGCATCACTCATACCACAAGATTTTTTTAGAAGATAGCAAAAACATTCTACGCTTTCGAGAGGAGTAAATAGAAGATAATTTAGAAAAAGGATATCTTGATAAATACTATAAAAAACGTTTATCAAGGATTGTAATCAAAATATACAGATGTGACGCTGTGGATTATAAATTGAATGGAATTAGGCTATACTTAGGTAGTAATAAAGTTACATGGTGTAAGAAAAATTTGACGATGTATTTTTCACACTTTTCATTGAGTAAAACCCTTCCGGTTTCGACACACTCGTGTCATTGTCAAGGGTACTCTTGAAAACAGAGACGGTTGGAGGTCGTGGCTGCGGCGAAAATCCTCTATGCCTTTAAATTTAAAACAAAATATGTAGTTACACTAGAGTTAGGTAAGTTTGGATAGTGCAGCGATATTACCTTTAGGTGTATGAAACCTGCTAGTAGTCCTACTTGTGCGGAGTGTAATGAGACTGTGTTCCCTCCGAGAAGTGTACATGTGTCAAGAGTGCATCCCACGACAAACAGGCTTCAAAATGTGACTGAGGAGTAATAAGCAAACCTTGGGAGCTATCCTATCCGAAGATTTCATCCACCATCTTATGTCCCCAGCCTCTTCTTGAGAGTGTTTCCAACTTTCGTGCCCACCTCGAAGGTCAAGTAAAAGTTAGTCCCTCGCGCAAAAACCTTGAATCGACTTTAGAAGTTTATTAAACTGCTTTTCTTTAATATCCTTCTTCTTCCACTCTTGTACACCCTACCTCACGCTCTCTTGAGCTTTTCTTCTTCCTTTCTTTTACCTCAATCTCGGCTCTAAGCCCGCTTCACATTTTAATGAAAGAACTTGGTGTAATTTCCCAAATTAGACTGAACGTCATCATAAATTCCCACAATGTTCACAGCGTTTAAACTCGGTTTTATGAAGAGGACTTGAATGACTTGCCAACTATATCAATGTAAGCCTTCAATAAATAAATCAATAAATGAAATGCCTGAAATAAAATAAACGGCTTAAAAATTAAATTAGACTTTTATTACCCAAGAATTATCCTTGTGAATTTAGGTGTGTGGCTCTCGCTTTGGTGATTAGTTGTGATCGGTATGGTCACTAAATGTCTTCACTAAAGAATTGGCCTCGGAAACTACTTGCGTTACGGTTCCGAAAGCATTTAATGCTGATATCATTCTAAAATTCAGTATCACTTCAAAAATAATAAATTTTAACTAATTTTTGGCACGAAATAAGAGATAAAATATAATTATTTCCGGCACACGAAATACTTTCATCGCGCTTATAACTTTGTTGCATAGTTCTCTCTTTAGATCAATCCTCTTCTCTCCTGCTTTTAGACTATAGCTTGTTCCCTTTACTTCCAGAATTCAGCTCTATTTCTTGCGCTATATAGGCTTGAAGAAATATTAAGGGTTGCAAGTATCGACTAATAATAGGTGAAAAATATCCTTTCTGCGCCTAATTCACCTACTAAATCCTCTTTTGAGAATTTGTGAACGAATTCTGGTCGAAAATCCTCGATAACCACAGAATAAAATACGTTTTAAAGTAGGAACATTAGGCTTACAGTTCAGCTATCCGAGAAAGCCAAGGAAAGCCAAGGAATGAATGAAGATGTCCTCTTATTCGACATGAACAAAAGGTTAGTCAAAATTTTAATGTGCGCTGTCCCGTTGCATTTTCGGGGAATCTAAAATTGTGTACCTTTAAAATTTGGAAGTGAATAAGGTTAGCGGGAAAAAGATAAAGTGAAAAGGAGAGGATGTGAATTATAGAGGGAGAGGTAGGGGGATGTAGTCGAAGAAATTACAATAATTAGTGGATGTATGACGTTTTGACATAGGATGGAATAATGGAGATGGTAATAGCATTGGTAAACAAAGAAGAGGAAGATAAGTTATTTTTGCTCTGAAGACATGAGTGTGGGTAAGGTGCGGACATTAAGATTTAAAGAGGGACGAATTGCAGGAAACGTGGACTGGATAGGATATGAGGCAAGAGATGGCTAACATGGGTAAGGAATAGCAGGCAGGGACTATCCACTAACCTACCAATGTTGGTAGAATGGTTAAAATGAACCACCTCCTTCGACTCTCTCGACCATAATCACACGTTTAAGGTCTGTACCCCCGTTCTTCACTCTCCCTTTCAAAACTGAACTCTTCCCTTTCACCCTTCCCTCCTCTACCCTATACCCTCCCCCCTTTTCTAGCTCCCACCTTCCGTGCACCCCCTCCCACTCCCAGCTCGCACCCTCACCAATCGAATCAACAGGCTGCCCGGGACTTTCGTTCTGAATGCTAACTCTCTCCACCACCTCCTCCTCCTCCTCTGACACCCTCCCTCCCTCCCTTCCCTTTCCACCCTTCCCCTTTCTCCCCACTCCCCCTGGCCACTATATCCCTGCAGCCTACCCCCGGGGGTCCTGTAAGTCCCCTTCCCCTTTACCCCTCTCGAGCCTTCAGCGAGGGTCCCCGCTCCATAAAACCCCCAGCCAAAATGCCCCGGCCGCCCCTCCCCCACCCTATATCTCCCGGCGTCGCCTCGCCATCTTCCGCACACCCTTGCCCAGGGTTCTGTGCCTCCAGAAACCCCTTTCCCCTCCCTCTCCACACCCTGCCCCTGAAACTTCCTCCCCCCCTTCAATCCTCTCCTCCCATCCCTGCGCAACCTTACAACCTTCATCCTATCTCTCTTCCAAGACTCTCGTCGTGCGCTCAATAGGGCTACTCCTTCCCCTGGATCCTCCCCCTCGAGCCCCTCGCCACACACACACACCCTTTTATCCCCGTTTTGAACCCTTGGCGTGCCCCGTTACCCTCGTCCGTCAGCCGCCCTAGTCTCTCCCCGTGCACTTTCTCCAAACTCTCCCACGTACCCTTCATCAGCGTATTTTTCTCCGCTTGCATTACAGCTATCTCACCGTCCCTGTCCTTTTCCCTCTCATGCACTTTCACCTAGCCAGCGAGAGGGTATCCACGTCTACATTTCATCCTGTAACCAGCCACAGGTGCGAATAACGTGGGAATCTTCAAGTTTCCAGGAGTACCGGGGAATCCTCTTGCTGAATTAGTAGCTCCGAGGAAGTGAGATAGTATTTATTAATGGGGATATGTTTTCTTCATCTCTTCAATCATTTTTTTATTTATAATGGTTCATAGCGTTAAATTATTAGTCTTCATAAGGTATACGCCCATCACGTTTTTCCTTATACTTCGATTCGCTTCTATACTTAAACATGGCTGGGACTTTTTTAGACTTCTGCTTCTACCATATTAACCGGATTTTACCGCTGCAATTCATATTTTTCCAAATAGGAGAGGATTCTGGTCCATTTGAAAAACTGAGTACCCCTTATCTGATCATCCTGAAAAACTTGAATCAAAAATGTTTAGCGGCTTTCCTCAATGAGTGTTTGTTGTATTTAATCCTTTATTCTAAGTACGAATGGAGAAATTTAGACAAGCAGGCAAATATTTCGTTAAGAAATGATTGCAAATTTCTTATTAATTCCACGTAATTTCTCTCCCGTTTTTTCTTTTAAATCAGAATATATTCTGCTCACATTTCAATATCAGGCATTGTCTTCATAACGGAATTAAAAAAAATTGATTGCATGAATATATTTTTAATACCGGTTTAATGCACCCTTTTTGAATACATTAAAGGTGGCTGAAAAATTGCTTTGCAGCAGTGGCTCTTGGCTGATGTTAGTATGTACTAATAGAATTGATTCCTTCAAAAGTTACTCAAGATTTATTTATTTTTCGCTGGTGAAATTATCGACATATCTTGTTTCACAAAGTCTTTAAGTATCGTGCCCGATCGTGGCTTTGTGTGACAAAATGTATTTTAACTTTGCATGAAGCTTCCATTAAAATGTATTTCAGGGAAATTAAATGCTACTTTACTCTTCCCTACAACTAAGCGCCAATAGTTGAAAACATATTGCCATGTTATAGCTTCACATTTCTCAAACATTTTCCAGTTTGTCTCTTACTTTCCTCCTGTTACCCACTCGCTTAACTTTTTGCGCTGTGTTTTGCACTCCAGCATATCAGCATCTTTGTATTTTTTGATCCAACCACTCAATCTTACTCTTATTTAAAATCTTTAGCTACTTCTCTCCTCTCTAGCAATGCTCATCTCATCATTTGACCCTCTTCCATTCATCAAACCTCTTATCTTCAAATCCACAAAAGAATAGTAGCAATTTTTTAAGCATATGACATATTATTTCTTCAGGTTTTTCGCATGCATTAACAACTCTTTTCTTGTGACGCCTCATTACGTGCGATTCAATGGTATACCTTGGGGAATATGTAATTGAAAAACTCTCTAGTTTAAGTTTACTTCTATAAGTGCCACTGCCAAACCTATCGTTGCCTTTTAGAAGATTATTAATAATAAATTGATTGAGTGGTTCTTTTCTTCCTGATTAATATCATTATTCTTCACAAGATAAAGAACAATTATTGTCGAAATATTTTTCTCATTTTCTGCTCTAAGTTTTCCTGTTCTGTTATGTCCTAGTATTTCCCTAAATGTTCATTTTCATATCCAACAGCTGATGCTTCTATTCTAGTTATCTGCTAAACTTCTGATATGACTTTTGTTTCTATGCAAAGGTATCATGAAGTGATACCTTGCCTTCCCCGGGCGGGCACGTCACCTGTTTAAGCAGGCAGACACCAATATTACCTAGGGTTCATCGCCGTTATTAGGGGGTGACGGCCGACAGCTATGTAAGTCCTTCGAGCCATTTAAGGATAGGAGAGTGATGGGCGGGAGATAGGATGTTGCTGGGCACAGAGAAAGGGTGGAGATAAAACCGGTGTCAGAATAGACCTACTCTCAGCAAAAGACGTCCATGGGTCCAATGCTTTACGTCCCCTCCGACGGGCGGAGTACTGAACTTGAAGTGCTCTCAAGAAAATTCTCAATTGAGGATCGATATACCACTGAAATATCCGATGCTGCCGGGTGTCGAACCCGGATCTTTGATATGAGAGGGTATTACTCTACCACCACACCATCCCGATCCCCTGAGCATGCTAAATGTATCGCCACTTTTCAATGGCAGCCCTACTGAATTCAAACTATTATTTCGAAGCCTCCCCTCTGTGAAATGAAATTCATGCGGATTCCCTTTCATCTGGCTCTTACACTTTGATATATACTTTATATGAGACCGCACGAGAGGCTGCATACTACCCTCACGTCCTACAGGTCATCTGGCAGCATAAGTTCATCGACCACGCAATGGTGCTAGCGGGTGGAAAAAATCAAGCGGAATATCTCGCAATATGAATTACTTTGATTTTTCATTGCATTATGTATGTATGTATGATAAATAAGCAATTTAAGTTATGTTTAATCTCTTGTATTTGAATTTTCAAATGCTCTATTCGTATCAGTCATCACTTATGTGCGGGCACGGTAGCCAGGTCACATACAGCGCAGCAAACTAAGCTTCTAGGCCAGGATCCCATCTCAGCCATAGATGTTGTGTTTGTTTTGAATGTTAAAGGTTAGATTACACGAGGAGATGTAAACGGAGCAGCTTCTATTGACTGATCTCTACTACAACAATCGGTTGTTTTAACTTCAGTTCAGAAATATTTAGTTTAACTGTTGCATTCAACTCCAACAGCTTCTCGCGTCGATGATTTAAGAATATTTTTTTAACTTCTTTGAAACATAACTCAGCTTGGGTTCCATGTTCAGTTAAATGCACTTCAGAAACCTATCAGCGGGTATCATAGTTAAGGGAAAGTATTATTTCAGTTATTTCTCGATAAATAAATATTTGGCAAAACTTGGATATAAAAATGTAGCGTATTCCGTAAGGATGTATTAATTTCGGCAATATAAGACTGTAATCTTCGTTAGCTTAATTTATATGCACATAAAAGTACTTTTCAGTTGCGATTGCTTCGTAAAATTATCGTGTAATTGTTGTATAAATTAAGAAATGAATGTCGACAACTTCCACCAAGTCAAGTCTGATACAATAATTTTCATTTGAAATTTATTATTTGTTTCAATCGTTCCTTATATCGACAATAGACGTACACGGGTGTAATGACATTTGGAATTAATTTTCCCGAGAATGATATCCTTTGTTAATTATCCCGTTCCATTTGTCAGATGGGCGGGAGTTTTTATTTTCAGTCGCGAGAGTCTCGGGTTCAGTCTTCGAAGGGGTGTTTAGCATCCGACCTCTCCGGGTTTGCCTTTCAATGCCTCTTATTTCTCGCGGGCCACCGGTTCCTGAGCCCCTGAGCTCTTGTTAAAATAAGTAAATCCATTCTCTCCCGCATTCTCGCCCCAGCTACGCTCCGCGCTTATTTCCCATCTCTCCGCCCGACAGCAATTAATTTGCCTGTTCCGTCTTTCACCGCCGAAATTCAGCCTCCATTCTGCCTCTATCTCTCTCTCCCTCTTTCTTCCTTCATTCTCCTCCATTCCTCTTCTCCTTCTTGCTTCCCTCAGACCTTTCTTAGAACGTACGAGTCTCCCATTCCAGGGCCTTGAAGACGGAGGTGGTGTGTGTGTATGTGACAAATGGTGAAGGAATCCAATTAATGATTGAGGCGCGGGGCTTAAGAGGTGTGGTGGTGTGGGAAAGAGGAATTAACAAGCGCAATAGAATATATTTCGGGAAATAGAAGGGTGGGTGGGGTTTAATAAAGGTTGAGGAAAAATAGAGGCAGAGGGTAGGATTTCCAACGACAGTGAGCGAGATGATTTTCTTCGGCGAGTGCGAAAATTATGGATGCAGAACAGCGTGCGTATCGCTTTGGTAATATTGGTTCGTTTTCATTCGTATCCAAGGTCCTCCGCCGTAATTACATTCTATATTTATCGTACTGTGAGCTAATTAATTCTTTCAATATCCGTACCTGAGGTAGAAAGTATATTTCTCTACACTACACTCGAAGTAGTGATAAGGTATCTTGAAACTCATCCCAAAACCTGCGGGCGATGCTTACCAACTGAAGTGCACTGGAACATAAAATTTTCACGAAAACTTAAACCTTGAAGTTCTGGATAAGTTGAAGGTAGGCTAGAATTACGAGCAATTCCCTTTCCCCTCTATTGCACTTTCCATCAAATAAAAAATATAAAAATGTAATAAGTTTCTCAGTTAAATATGACAATTTATTTTATGGACATGGTATAAGTGCTATCTCTATTATCATTTGTAATGCATAGAGTAAGATTTTACATTCTCTTTATGCTTATTCATTTGTGCGTATCTGTTTGGCAATACAAAATTATTCGGTTTAAGAGAAAAATGTTAATTCGAAGTGAGCCGTAAAAACATTTATGCTCGCAAGGCGTGCTGTTACTTACTGGTACAGGCCACTGAGGCACGGGCGGTAGTTCAATGAAAAAAATTAACTTTTATATTTTAATAGCTTTCATTATCATATTACCTACCTCCTCCGTATACTATTATTTCGCCAAATTTCGTAATGTATTTTCGCCACACTTTTAACATCTTCGTTTCTTTTGTCCCTGATTCGAAAAATACTTCAAATTATCAAAACCTCTCCAGCAAAATGAAATTGCTTTACACGCGTCAGGTTAAATTCCCGGTTTCGAAAAATAAACACTTTTTTCATTTTGTACCTTTGTCTATTTGTCCGTGCAGATTCAATTCGCGTTATTCACTCACATGCCATGCGCAAAAAGTGACAGGTCTGTTCTCTCTCAAAATTAATTCTACTGAGAAAAATTGTCAGGTATCCTATGCTGCACATATATAGTTTCCCTTTCATATTCAGACATTTTGTATTTAACGTAAAATTTAATATTATACCACAGATCCAGTTCGAGATGCCATCTGAAATAATAAAGTGAATTACTGCCTTAACTTGCTTTGTATTTTGGAGCCTTAATCGGAGCCTTTTTCCTTTCTTTGCTGAGAAGTAGCAATGAGTTGAAATGACTTATATCACACATATTCCTTCAATTTGGTGCCAATACCTTGGAATCTAAATAAATGTAGATTTATGTTGCTGTACATCCATTCCCTCAGAGAAAATTCTATTCCCTGCTGGAGCATAATATGAATACTATTTTAAAGAAAAACATGAACGACTACTTCAAATTACTCAATGTTTTGAAATCGTTATTAAACCTAGAATATCAGTCTTATATCATACAAATTATTTCGCCATGGGATTAAATCCTCAGTAGCGTAAAGGAATCTATACAGCTAGGTAGAGACTGTATTCCGACAAGGTTTTTGTGAAAATTCCGGCAAGTTAATTCAAAAATTAATGAGAAATTTTTATTTTCGCACGAGTCCAACCTCTATGTCTCATCTCTTATTCCTTATATATTTATTTCCTCCGGACAGTAATCCCCTCATTTCACGCTCGAGTTCTCAGTGCTCGCCAATTTGCCCCTATTCAAATCGTTCGCGGCTCTCACCTCTTCCTCTCTATCTTTCATCTCGTCATCATTCATTCCCTCTCATCGCTTCTCATCACACTCACGTATCATACCGACCAAATACGAATTCACTATGCCAAATACACGCAAGATTATGTTACCACACTTTCAACTGTTATTTACGTACTATATTTGTTCTTAATTTTAGTCACATTAGCCTTCTCTCAGTAGGGTTTTCGCAGGTTTTTCACACCCCCCTTCATATGTGGGTGTTTCCTGCTGTGCTGCTGTGTTTTTTTCAGTGATGGACGTCAGCTAATATCCTCACTTTTTTCCCACAACTGTACATATCTTTTACACATACCTTTCATATTATCATTTGCATCTTGTTGGTTTTCCATGCTGTTTCCCTTATCGAAACCTTATATCCATATTTTTCATATTGTAAAACTAAATTAATTTTTTTTCATTGCCATATTATCTTCATTATTTTTTCCTCGTTGTAATTTTAATTATTTTTCTATAGTAATTTTATACATTTTTTGAGTATTTAGAACAACGTTTATGTGTATATATATACTATATTTCATGTATTGACGAGGGGTTAGATGGAAGAGGGGACTTTAAGTCTCAATCTCGCCCCAATAAAGACGCTTATCTATCTATCTATCTCACCATCCAACCGGAGTCGAAATCCTTCCTTCCCATTCTCCCTTTCTCTCGCACTCTCTTTACTGTGTTCAATCTGCGCTCCAATACTACTCTCCTCTCTCTGCTTTACCCTTACTTACGAACCCAGGGCAAGCTTTTAGTGATATGTGCGCATTTATCGCACAGCTTACTTGCGTATTATCCATATGGCCGTCCCCAAAGCTAATTGTCTCCATCATTTTATTTTCTGCAAACTGGTATCGCTGGAACAGATGGCGTCACGCGCCTCCTGCCTCGTTCGTGATTAATTCCGACAGTGGCTTCCAGTCCATTGGTCGTATATTCAAAGAGTTTGCACAGATGTTATCAGTCGATGTAAATTACTTAAAAGCGTTGCGTTAATCTTGCTTGGGATTTATTTTCAACTGTTCACCGCTCGTTGCGCTACATTTTTACTTGCTATACCTCATGTGGCGCACATATGTATATTGAATATATTTGCGCCTCAAATTTGAATCCGATATTTTATTTGATATCTTTATTCTATAATATCATACACCGTATTCATTCTCATCAAGATCTGCATTAATCTGCAGGCATGATGAAGAGTTTTTCCCACAAAACCATGAAAATAATACAACAAACTTAACTCTTTATTTAAAAATTGAATTTTATTTGTTCAGTTCCATATTACATAGTCACTTCAAGTACAATAAGTTAGATACGTACAATACAATTATGAAACTTTTGTGTGGAATTAGGCGTGCATCAATTTCCTGTAAGTTTTTATTCCAAGGAGTCCACAGTTTTGGAGTGCTTTCATTTTTGACGGGAAAAATTGTTTTGGAAAATCTATTGATGATTAGTTCAATAATCTGTTGGGTAGCCAGTTTCCGCACAAAGGTCAGACGTACCATACCCACCCAATTACGCTGAGCTTTTCATGAGATTATGTTTAGTAACAGACGGTGCGATTCAGTATGATTATTTGGAACTTCCCTTCAAGGAGAAAAGCTTTCCTTCGAGTACCGATCCCGATGAAGGCAGAAAAAGGTGATCCTAATGATGTTCGTTATTGCCACGTTAAGTTTCTTTTAAATATATACCTCAGTAAAAGAAGATTATCTCAGAGTTGCCTGCTTCTATTGTATTTTTCATTAAAAATATATCCTGCTAATGAACAGCTCTTTACGTTACATCTGTGTCTTTTCATTGTTTTCTCTATCTATATTTGTTCATAAAAAGAAGTCATTGACGATTAATTAGATTCGTATAATAGTCAGTGACGCTAATCTACCTCTAATTTGTATAACTTTGTATGAAGCGAAAACTTATCCTGTTGTTCTGGAAAATTCTGGGTCTAATAAGTGCAAAGAAAGATGGCCATAATTTTGAGAAAAGAAAGATTTTAAGACGTAATGTTCATCATAATTACATAAATTCATGAGTTGAATGTTCGTTAATGCCTATTATACCTACCTGATAGAAAAATGTACTTATAATTCCTTTTAAGTAAAATTATTGCGTATTTGGTTTATGGCTCAAATATGGCTTTATTGATTTTAATACTGACCCCTAGCATTGTCATATTGATCCGTATAAATGTCATATCGACACATAGCAATACAATATCGACAACAAGCAGCGTTTACACGTAGCAGTTGACCGCTATGACAATCGCTAGATACGCGATATATCTATATCGCTACTGCTATGATGCGTCTGAACCAACTTCTATGCAGCAGAAAGCCGCTATTAAGGCGTTGCCATAACAAATAAAAAGAGATTTATTTCAATAGTGAGTGATGCTTAAATTTTAATGAAATTCTTCAAGCAATAAATTTCATTGACGATTATCTTTTGTTCCACTTCCTTAAAGATTAGAATCTTTCCTTCGAGGAGGGATATCCTTGTTATTATATCCAAATTTCCGATATCAGACGTCGTCGTGTATTGCTTTCCGTTGGCGATTGTTGCGATTGTGTTGGATACATTTCCGCTGGAAAGAAGACGGGCTTCAACTTTGCTAATAGCTCGAACTAGGATCGATAGTGTTCGACATGTGTCCAGTATCGACCTGAACTCGCATCGCAGTAGCTGTTTACACATGCGAGTGGAGCTTAATAGTTGTTAGCAGTTGACTGTCATAGCAGTCAACTGCTACGTGTAAACGCGCCTTTACAATGTCATGTCGTCGATGATTAAATAATTGCTATGGATTAACTCGATATGGCATTGTTAGTTGTGAATAAGAGGGCCGCTGATTTTAACTCATCTACATCTCTCTGAAATCAAATACAGGAATGTGGGGCATCATTAATATGCAATTAGATCGTGCTCTACTAGTTTTAATAGTATATAATAACATAAGTATCAATTTTTAGCTATAAAATGCACCATTAACACGCAACTAAATGTGTGATATGAAGAAAATATATTCTGGTGGGCCAACAGGTTGGAAAAGATTCAAAGTGGCCCAAGTTACGAAGTTCGAGTCGAACTACATCTTCGAGGCAAAAGCAAATCGCTTTTATTTAAGATGAAGATCGAGTTGAACTTTAAAACGTCGACCTCTCTGATTTTTTAAAACTCGATGGAAGACCCAATAAAATTTTATTCAAAATGTTTGCTACGAAAACACCACTTTTTATTTTAAATGATTTATGCCTACGAAGTTAAATATTTTTATCAAATGCTTTGATGTTAGTTTACATTTCTATTATTCATGAAAAGGTGCTGTTAACATGAATTTGTGAAGTTAATTACCATTCCATATGCAACGTTTACTAGGAAAGCGAGGTTGACCATGTGCCCATTTGATATATATTCTGTATGTATTTTTTCCATGAATATTAATGAGGTTTTGGATACCATTCTCCTGAATTTGTTATACAGAATCATATTCTGTCGTGATGCTTTCATCCTGAAGGCGATAACTCTACGCTTTACATTCAAAACTCACCTGTGGAGGGTCCAGTGGAGGGAACATGAAAGCGAATCAATTCTCCTCCTTCTTTCCCGTATATCCTCCTTCCCCTTTTCCCACACTCTTTCCGCTTTCCATCTATTCAACGAACATAGTTTCTCACTGCAGAATTTTACACTGTGACACGGAGCAGTAGTTATGATAATTATTATCATGCATACATATATTATTTCTCTTGCCAACATCCTTTTTTCTCCACTAATACGATGACTATAACGATGACTTTGGTATAAATGGATAGGATTTTTATCAAAGTTGGACATTGCATACTAGTTTACGAGAAATTAAGTTGCTTGTTTATTATTCATTGTAAAGGGAAAATATATTAACGTAATGGAATAAGAAATCACCAATGGTAACGCCTAAAATAAACAACGCAGAAGAAAGTATTGTTATAGACAGGAAACATGTATGATGGCTTTAGGTAGTACAAATTAATGACTTATAAGAGATGTTTCCTATTTTAAATACGTTCACATCATTTTAACTTTGATATTCTGTGCATACGCTTCTATGATTTATTTATCAAGAACCCAACCAATTACTGAATCCATTTTTGGGATTACCAATATTTATTTATTTTAAAAATCAAACAGAAACCTAACAATTTCTTCTAAGCTCATGGCTCATCAGTAGGTGTTCTGTATCGTATGTTATTACCAGTTCTTACATACCCACGCTTTAAATGTAAAGATATCTGGATGATGTTACAAGATTGATTCTCGGTAATGTTCATTTTCAGTGCTTACAGCTGATGTTTGTGTGGTTTCGGTATTCCTTTGTTTGGTTTTCGTATCTTAGATGGCTGATTGTTGTTGACGTTGTTGATTGATGATTATTAAATAAAGTCGTAAGTTGCAAAAGACATTTAATGTAAGATGAACGTACTGGAATATTAATATTAAATACCCTAATCTGATCAGTATTAATCAGGATCAGAATTAATAATGCATTCATTAATCATTTTCATCAATGTCCACCTACATTCGGTGATTCTTCTAGTATCTCCGTCGTGACACCGTGATATATCAGTGTCAGAGAGAGCGCGTGAATCCTAGCGTCGATATCCTAGGGGCACGCCTAGGGGGTGGGTATTAAAGGATGGTGGACGTAGGGGAGATTCCTGCGCGCCCGACGAAAGCAGCTGATTGGGCCATACGTATGGTTTTCTAGATGATCAGATTTGCACTATTTACTGTAGATGTCAGTATCTTCATTTTCTCAATGAAGGTACTTCCTATAATAAATAAAACTCTATCTTCAGTCACTTGGTGGTATTCCATGGTCAATGATTTAAAGAAACAAAATTTTACAAAATACCGCAAAAAAATGTTTCAAACAAACTTACGACCCGGGTTTCGTCCGAATAATCGTCATCATCAGGCCTGATGATATTTATTACCAATATTTGTCATGGAATGTATTTTTAACCATGGTTTTCCAAACCATTAATGTATCAAAAATGTAGGAGTGGTCAGTGACATTTCTTTCAGGAAAATATGAAAATAAATTGAACTCAAATGGGACAGTATGTCATCAGTAATCACCCAGCATTATTGTCATTCTTATATAATCAATGTTTTCAATGCACTTACTGAGTTTATACAGCCGTTCACGCACAGTTTACGAGTTTCGGTAAGACTTTCGGAGCCTTTGCGTCGATTATGAGGAACTTGATTTCAACTCGAACCTCCTCTTTAACGAAAGAATACGAATGGTTAAAAAAAAATTTCCTCCACCACCAGACGGACAGCGCCCTGAGCTTGCCGGACTCCCCACGTAGAACACAGGTATTGGCTCATAAATCAGTGGTAATTTTTCCGCCACCGCGATTCCACCCAAGGGGACATTTTGGAGGCAATCACGCGGTCAAGCTAGCCCTCGCCAAGGGACCAACTCGGTGAGGAAACTCGGGAGCCATTTCCCAACCCACCCCTCCGAAAACCCATCCCCGTCGGCCTCATCCGCCAGGATAATAAAAAAAATAACTCCCTCTTCAGCGGTTTTATACCCTCCCGCTCACGTTCCCAGGGTAACGGCGGGGTTCCAGCGAGCGGGTCCCTTGTCAGCTCCGTGCCCAAGAAAAACCCCTGAAAACAATCTCAACCCCTCCCGGCCGGATGGAGGGCAAAGGGATGAGGTTGTAAGGGGTTGGTCACAAAGATGGGGATGTTGTATACGTGGCTTTGGAGCCCTGAGGTGCATATTTGGGATTGTTACCAAAAAGATTAACTGATCAAATTTAAAGTTAATTTCCGTAAAATTTAACTATGTAAAGTTAAAAATTACTTTCCCGAAAAAGAAACTGATTAAAGTCAAAGTTTAAAAAGTAACTTTTGCGTTAAAAGGTACTTTTTCAGTTACTTTGGCAAATTGGATGCTGTGGTGGTAGAGGCCTTGATGGTTTTTTTTTGTTTTTACAAACAAAGCGAACACTGAAAACTGTCATTGCGGTGTCCTCCATCCGTATCCATTTGTTTTTAAACATTCGAAATGGATATTTTCGTTGTAATTCCATTTAGTGCCCAGAGTGTTGTTATTCAGGTTTCCTAGATTCTGCTATAAGGATTTGTCGATTTTTCTGAGGCGGAGCTCCAATTCCAGGATTTTAAGTTGTCGTGAATATAAAAACATCTCACGAACCATGGTGCGCCTGTAATTTTCCGCAAAAGATTTTTCTGAGCGGTAGAAAGTACTTTAGGGTTAGTTTTTGATATCGATCCCCACATTGCGATGTGATGTATCCCTTCAAAATTGTAAAATTGCAGCGGAAAAGCCTTCGTTATACATATAAAGTTAGAGTAGATGCTGAGGGTGTGCCAGCGAACCTTTTCTCGCGATTCACAGGGGGCTTATGTATTGACGACTCAATGTCGCCGAGTAAGGCATACGTAAATTGGCGCATTGTGGCAGATGCGTTAGTTTGAATGAACCCCTCCTTCTCGTTATCAGTCATAGGTTTTTAGACGACCCTTCTTCCTCGGCTTCAACTATGTAGTATTGAAGACACGATGTCACCAAGTAGGGCCTACGAGCCCTCCAGGACATTGTCTTCGCGTGGTTTCATATTTTCTTGTCTGAGGGTGCGTTCCTAAACTTTGGCGGTCACTCCCCTCAACCCCGCTTTTGTTAGGATGCATTCGTCTCGGCCCATTCATTGCAACTACCCTTGCATTCTTAGATACCGTTTTATTTTCCAATTTGTACGTTGGGCAAGCTTTGCGCCCAAATTCGAACAGGTCGACATTTGCCAAAAATTAACAAAAACATTAACTGAAGTTATTTTTGTATCAGTTGATGCAAAATTTTAACGATTAAAAGTTAACTCTTCAAAAAAGTAACGATTAAAATAAATAGTTAACTACATTTAAACGATAAATTTTAATTGTTAATTTTTTAAATCGTTAATCCCAACTATGGTGGGTATAATGGAGAAAACGTTTAATGGGATCTCTGGTAGTGAGGAGGGTGATATAATTCATTCATAAACACTGCTTTGATATCCATAGATTTGTTTGTAGATAACTCTTTTTAATAATTGACAACCATGTACCCTCACTGAACAAACCCACATTCCTTTCATTAAATAGTATCGGGTTGATTTTGTGGCTATAATAATATCATCCCATTTTGAAGGTCCAATTTCGTGTCCTATTAGAGGCAGAAAAGGCGTAGGCAAGGAGTATCGCACATTGTTTTCTCTGGACCTGTTCTATTTTAAAGGACATCCGGGGATTTCCGATAGTGATATTATTTCCTATCTGGTCCTAACCGAACAATGAAATGTTGAGTCTAACATTAATTAAAAGTCTAACAAGTCTAACAGTCTAAAAGTCTAACATTAATTAAAATGCATTGAATTCCCTTGAGTGTATCTACATTCGTAACAAGGTGCCCTCTTGACTGTATTTCTGCATGTATTGGTACTAATCAGTGGACAATGTTTCCAACCTATATTGTTCCTTTCATTCAGAGCTTCTCCCAAACTATTTGTAGGAATACAACTTGACGTATATGATCAATCACATGTGATCGGCATTTTATCTATCAATGTACTCCCTTGCGACTGTATGCATCTTGTGACCATATGTAAGCACAGTATTGGTTAGCAGACTCGAATTGGTGAAGGGTTTAGAGCCGATCGCCCCAGGGGTCCGGGTTTAAATCTGGGCAGTGAATGAGATTTTTTATTGTTATAACCGTCCCTTATTTGAGTTCCCTGTGGAGAGCACCTCGATTCCAGTACTCCGTCCGTCAGATGGGACATTATATCTCGTTTTCCTTAACGGTTAGGCTGATTCCAATGCAGGGTTTAGCCCTACTCTCCTTCTTTTCCTAGAAAATGTCCTACTCCTACCGAATCACGCACATATCCTAAAGTTACGTAAATGATCTAAGCCACCTCCGCAGTATAACACCCACTCACCGGAAACTAAATAGTCATTTGAGTGTTTGCAACCTCTATCTGCTTTCATGACATTCAGAGCATATTCAATTTCTCCCTCTCCCTCGCATACTAAATATTCTTACCTCTATCACTATATTTTAGCATTTTCTTTTTTCTCTAAAGATTCTACATCCACCGCTATTGTTTCTTATCATTTATTAGATCAATCAACAATCCTCTCCCACCATGTTCAAAACATTTCCTCGTTCATCTTCCTCTTTACTTATCCAACTATATCCTTTCTCCAAAGTAAACGAGAAAAATGGAAAAGGTAGGCCTCATATGAGTTACGTATATAGAAAAGGTCGTGAAGGATGTGAAAGAGATGAATTACGTTAATATGAAGAGGTTGGCCGATAGAAGAATCGAGTGGAAGGCTGCGTCAAACCCCCATGATTATGATAATGATCCTTTCTCCGCACTCACGACTTGTAGGCCATCAATTTCCATCCCTAATCTTTCATCATTCCTCACTGACCAGCGGATGAAGATGTGGGCCAGCGGATCTCAGCTAAAATGGTCTTTAGGCAATATAATGGTACATATTAAGTATTATTTACCTAGCAAGGCATAGAGTTTATGATTAGGTGCATATAACTCTGTTTGTTAGCCCATCATTCAATTTTCCTAGTATTCCATGACATAATCATGAATCAACGCTTCCAACATTTATTTCTTCAAACTATATCCAGGGACTATAATTCAACCGTCTCCTTTCCACTTACGCAATATTCTTCCTTCTTTTATGGACTTTATCATCACTTGCCCTTATATGGCCGCTTCATCCACCCACACAGCATCAGCCTCAATTCCTACTTAAATATTTTTTCCTCGCGCTTTTTTTCTCTCTTACCATCCTTTATTATGTGAAGGGAAGCATTTAAGCACGAACTGATACACACTTTCAGGTCTATGGAATAACGCAAGCCCACTCATTATTAGCGTGAATATTGAAACAATATATAAAATACAATCAGGCAATGTGTACATTCGGCGTATGATGCTTCCTTGCTTTCCAAGCCTTCACTGAGCTTTTTCATGACCTTCTAAGCGCTCACTTTCATAAAATAGTCCGCTCATGAAGTCTTTTATTCTAGGTATAGACTTCTACTGCCAATGACTCAATACGCATTATTTCTGCATTAATCGCGATTTTTTCAAAGTGACTTTCTTCTTTTTCTTCCCTCCCCACTTAACTTCTAGTTGGACACTATGCAGCATTGGAGAAGAATCAGGTGAAAAAAGCAACATTGATTACTCCTACACTCCAGGGATTTTCATGTCTGCTTGGGATGAAAATAGCTTTTTCACTCTAGTCCGCCGGATAAAAGACGCATCAGAATGTTCAGGTATGAAGATTTTATTTAACTTTTTCATTTTTTTAAGTGTTTTTGTTATTGGGTTTCCTGTTTCCTGTACAAAAACTCCATTTCCATAAATTATGTTTTTCTTCGCTCAATGAATATTTTATTCCACAAATACGTAGAGTATTGTCGAAAGTAAAGGCAAATTTCATTTTTCGCATATATTTAGGGATGACATTATCTGCGGAATAACTAAAAATATTACCTCTGGGTAATTGTTTATATGGTTTTTTGTTTCTCTATAAAGTTATTTTTAATAATATCACCTGGGTGTTTAATTCATGCTGACAATTAACAATGAATTTGGTTCTCGTGAATAATAAAAAATAGCGGTCACATTTTGTTAAATGTGTGCCAAATTTATATTAATACCCATACTTTTTAGGTCGAGGACATTTTATCTCCTCATAAGTTTTTCTCAATTTATGAAAAATTACATAATTTGTCTAAAAATAATGCCAAATACCAGTTCAAGAAACAGTTTTTCGGGTACTTTATTCTATTTTCTTCCTCCTGGTAAAAAGTCATTTCGAGATCTGAATGCATTTCGGTAATCATTTTCAGATCCGAGGATAGAATTATTCTAATACGCCCTTATTTAGGGAATCTAGAAGAAGCGAAAAGACGGCTTCAGAGCTAAATCTTTTTTATCCCCTGCCACACATCTTTATGTTGGCTTGCAAGGTTTTATGCAGATATAGATGTAGATATTGACGGTCAGGACCAGTGTTGGACTTCGGAAGTAGAAGCTATAAGAGGTGACCCAATATTTCTATCTATAAAACCGAATAAGAAGCTATAATTAAAAAAATCTATTTATTTGGAGCGATATTGTTATAACAACTGTTATAACAACAATACAATTTAAATAATGGTAAACATCGTAAATATAGTTAACAGTATCGGGCTTAAAACTATGGTAATTTTTCACTGTAGGAATGAAGAATGAAAAAGAAACTGCAATATCCACACGTGTTTATTATTAATCACTATTTTATTATTGTTCACTATTTATCAATTTGTTTAACCCATAATATTTGTGCAAAATGGGAAGAAGCCAAGAGTTACGTGAATTATCACCCTATTAAAGCGGTAACAATCCGTTGTTTAAATATTTTGAATGATAATGCATTGTCGTACTTCGTTAACAATATAAAAAGTAAAAAAAGCAGGAAATGTTGTATACATTTTTTGAGAGACATACTGAATCCTAGGTTGAGTCGAACTGTGCAAAGAGACAACAAAAATAAAAAAAACTGCATTAATGCAGTCACCTGATTATTTTAAAGGTTGAATACTACCTTTGGGCCCTATAGTCTCCGTTTGGGAACGGAATAAAAATTATTTGCTGTAAAAATAAATACTTTTTGGGTAGTATTTCATGCTCAATAATTTTAATTATTTATTACTTTTAATATTTTTCTGAAATGTTACCAATAACACGCGCACAAAGCAGTGTTTTAAAATTCTGAATAAATAATAATAATGGTTCCAGGAACGGATTAATCTACTTTGCATTGCTTCAATGGCAAAAATGTTTTCGTTTACGAGCAACTCGAATGACGAACAGCCATCAGGAAAAAATAAGTTCGCAAACGGAGGTTGCGTTGAATATCTTTCATAATAATCGTGCATTCGTTGCCCCTGTTGACGATCATGAGAAGGCAACAAGTAGGAGGCTAGTTCTTAAGTCAGTCGGAGAGGAAGTAACTTAGGATGCAGGTCGCGTGGTGGCATCTTGGGGAAAGATTAAGCTAGACGACTCGGTTTGAAGAATCCCCGTGTGCGGAGCGAAGGGACTGGAAAATACCCTTAGATCTTCTTCCCTGCCATTTCTTTATTTTTATCATCAGCAAGTGGCCATTTCAGCTCAAGTGAGGGAAAAAACTCCCTGCGGGGACATATAATGTGAATCGTTGACCTGGGAGATGAATGTGGGTTGGAGATGACCAAGGAAATAGTAGAAAGAGGAGATTGTAATGTGAGTGGGTGAGAAACTTCTGATACAAAATGGAGAGAAGGTGGACTGACATAGGAGAGGGCTCGGGAGGGCGTCGTTGCAATCCGTTTAATCCTCCTGCTTGCATCTCGCTCCTGTTCATGCCCCAACGGCTCGTTTCCTCATCCTCTAAATCCCTTCTCCAGCGTCCTAGATCTGTAATAGACTCTCCATCAGTGTTCTCTAGGGAGTGCCTTGAAATAAAGCACCTGCCGTGGGATGTATTACGGAGGATTTCATTCTACTACGTCTTTTGTGGAGTATCCAACGAGCCACCTCGATGGGTGTGTAACATGGGATGAATAATTACCAAAATACAGTACCTACGTGAATGCAACTATTAAGTGTAATATTACTTCATCAGAGAAACGTATTGGTTTAGCATTCTAAAGGCATGGGAAGCTAAATGATTTTTACTTGAGTGAGGAGTAATCAATTATTAATTTGTTAGGAATTTGTGAAAATTCGATCACTCTTAATAAATAAATAAATCACATTCCATAAATTTAATAAAAATTAAACTTTTACAAAATACCGCAAAACTTTTACACAATTGATTTCATCATGTATCTTGAGTCACGATGGTCTGATAAAGACAATCGTTGAGGGAGAAGTGAACGGGAAGATTGGAAAAGGTGAGCCTCGTATGAGATGCATGGAACAAGTTGTGAAGGATGTAAAAGAGAAGAATTACGCGACAATGAAAAGGTTGGCCGATAGAAGAATCAAGTGGAAAGCAGCGACAAACCAATCCTAGGATTGTTGACCAATGATGATGATATCATCATTTGATATATCATTGCATGATGATGACGATTATTCGGTTGAAACCCGGGTCGTGAAAGTGTATAAACATTTTTGTGGTATTTTGTAAAATTTTGGTTTTTATTAAATTTACTGACTATGGAATACCACCAGGTTACTGAAGATAGAGTTGTATTTAAAAGTTACATTTTCCGGCGTTACTTTATGTAGCTGTATATTTATAGAAATAAGTACAATAAGTTTCAAAAATATCCACACTCCAGTCTATTAACCGAAGCGAATTTCGACTCACATTCATTTTTAATGTGCAAACAAGGATATAGCTACGTGTACGTCGAGAATGGCTGAGTCTAGACCTGGAACATTTATTAAATTAGAGTGAGTACTTTACCGAGTTATAAGACGTATTTCTATTTCTATCATTCCTTATCCCTAATTACCTTTCTAGGATGCAGGGAACATGAGTTTTTGGCGTTGAGAACATACTCCAGATACATTGCAGACTACTTTACCTACTTCCCACTTACCGATCCTCTTACTATGGTTCCTATCAAGGAGTTTATAATTTTGGAGGCGGCATACGCATGCTAGCCTATGGGTGATAGTGAAGCCAGACTGGGGGTGCTTGGGATAGATTAGGCCCAACCTCATCGGCACAATTCATTGCGATTTCTCCGCCATCTTATGAATACTGCATGTGTATTAAAAAATAATAATATGTTTTGTACATATTACTTATATTATACCTATATTTCATCGTAGAGGCGTCAGTTAATCTTTCTAAAGCTATTTAATTTAGGTATCAATGCATTTTATTGCCCTGGGAGTTGATTCTCTTCATTGAAACTGGTTCAGATTTATATATATTTCGCCTTTGAAATGAAAGTACATCACGTACTTCTGGAAATCCCTGGTCCTTCTAACTATCATAAATAGAAACCTATAGTGATAATGATATTTGAACTATTTAGCCTTAAAGTAATTCATACTTGCACAAGTTATTAATCCACGTGACGTAAAATGCTTCCCACATCACCGTAGACCCGATGACGAAATATTTGTGAAACCCTGTAATTTTGTGTGCAGATTAATGAATATTGGATAGGTTCGATTCAGAAATGTTTCAATTACTGTTGTATGAATGGAGAGATGAAAGATATATTAACCCTCTTTTTCAAATCGGGAGATTAAATTTAAAAAATTAAATAAAATTTCTCTTTATTTGACCTGTAAAATTAGAACTGTCAAGTCCTCTCTTAAAATATCAGAAAGATACAAAGCAAATTCGTCCGCATCCTGAGAGTATCCGGGAATATCTGGCTACAATATCTTATAAGCCGATTAGAAAAAAACGATTGTCAATTAATATTTATCAAGTCTATGCTAAGCCTAATTATGCCTTTTGATATTCCTTCTTTACCGTCGAAAATTACACCCATTAACTACTTTTTTTGCTCGGAAAACAACACTGCAATATTTTGAACCTCTGAAAGAACTGATGGCTAAATATGTGGGTCTTTATTGAAGAAGGAAGCATACATAAAGGAACACGACTCCAAAAGCAACTGCTAGTGGAACTAAACAAGGTCCCATTCAACCTTTTTCTTTGTATCATTACTAACCAAGCCTCCTCGTTACACATCCTTAATTGTGCGGAAATATGACCTCTTCCATTACTACGATTGCAAACGGATGTTATTCCTTATTTTAATCGCCCTTTCCTCTTCCTCTCCTCCCGACGTTATTCGTCGACGTCGGAACAATCGTCGACGGTCGTGCTGTATCTGACGTCGCGTCGTCGCCGTTGCTCTCTGGAGAATAGAATCTGTTGGGCCTCTTTTGTATTCTTCTTACGACTTTTCAACGGGAGAATTCTTGGAGAGGGTAGGGGGGGTAAAGTGGAGATATGATGGACAGCAAAAAGGGCAGTTTAGATACCACTTACAGCAGCAGTGCGGGGTACATAATGGTGTCAATCTATGATTTTTCTTAAATCAACCCTGGCAATTTGGTAACCCTTAAACCAACCCTTAATTTTAATCCTCGGCTGCACGCTGTGGTTTTTAACATTGGAATGGAAATTCTTGGAAATCAACTCATCATCATCAGCCACCAACCCCTACGTTAGCCTGCGCATTGATAAAAACAATAGATAAATAAGACCAAGAAGTCTGTCCCCTGTGCATTAAAAAGATGTATCGTATTATTCCTCTCTTTCCTCTCTCTTAGATCTCATTTGTTTGTCACTATTCTATCTGCTCTACACCAGATCCAACCCCCGTTCAGTTTTATCCGGGTCACATTGATAGGTCATTAGTATCATTCCAAATATTCTGGACGTGATCACTCATGAAGCTTACTAAGAAAAAAATAATTTTATTGACATTTTCAAATGTAAATATATTTAGCACAAATTATTCAGATATTTTTATCTACAAGTATTTTTATATTCGAGATTGTTGAAAAAAATCGCTCTTAGGCCCTCGAGCCTCCTCAATCTGGCCTAATGACAAACTTTTAGAACCACTGCTTAACTTTGATCATAACATATCATAACGAATAATTATATTCTTGTCTTTTCTTGAGCTATTTTAGTCCATTCCTCACTGTCATTAAAACATATACTCCGTACATAAGTTCTAATAGATTGTTTCCGTATTTCTGCACTTGAATTTTCAACGGTAAGATTTATTTTTGATGGGATACTCTCTTCTTCTGGGCTATTTAGCTGACTATTTCCTTCCTTGCCTTCTTCTTCGCTGTTTACTTTTCTTTACTGATAGTAATGCTGAGGAAACGTTAGTCGAGGTTTTATCCTAATGGAAAGGTTGCATAGCTTTGAACTATTTCATTTGAACAAAAGTACAAGCCTTTGAAATTTAGGCAATATTTTATGAATCACTGCACACTTTTTATTTAACTTTTGTGCTTGTTTTACAATGTAGCATTCATTGAATTCTTAATTTTGTTCCGTGCAAAAACCCGCATCATCCGGCTTTACTACTTTTACGCAGAGATTTTAGGACTTTGACGTAGAGGTGATTCCCGAGTGACCAGCTGCGTGTAATCACTCAAGACTGTTCGTATTTGTTACGGGAGACTTTTGCAGAGGCTACAGCAAGAATGCCATCGGTCTCCTGAATCTTACCTCGCCCCTAGTCGCTCCGGCTAGTTTGCTGATAAAAAATATTCACCGTAACACGGCGAGATGCGGACCAGAGGTATAATGCTTCACCATTCCCATAATGCATCCGCCCTGAGTTGGCCGTGTTCTCTGCATAGAAAATGATATTCGTCTGAGCATCAAGCCCATTTTTATTAATATCCATGATATCATCACTCACGAGGCTAGCAAAAGACTTACAGTCTAAAGTTTTATAATAGGAAATAAGTCGAATAAAATTAAATATAATTACGATAGTTAAACTATCAGACGTTTTTATACTGAGTGGATTAAGAGGATTGGGAGATTTTAGAGAATAAATTGAGCAAAGTTGAGCAAAAAATTGTGGTTATTGGGCTAAAACATGTATAATTTTGTAACTTGAGCTGACATGTAGGAATACGGGTGAGTTAAAATAGAGTAAGGGGAAGGATTTCTTTGGTTAAGCATAGATTCACAGAATAGAGAACTTGTGACAGGGAGCTTGGTCAAAGATATTTAGAAAATATGATTTAAAAGTTGGTTAAGAGCTAGAAAAAAATGTTCCTGGTACATAGCAAGATACCTGAAAAAAGCCTTAATAAGGTGCATATCGCGTTTGAACTTTTTCTCCAGGTCAAGTATAGTAACAGTGAGCATTTGGGTGTCCCTGACAAATATTTGCTTAAAATTGAACAAAATTTCCGTTAAAAACAGCCATTTTTCCGTTTTAACATAATACGCCTTCTTATATAACGTTTCAAACTGACGGCGAAATGGAGAAAATGGTTTCGCGGATCTTGAAATGTAGGTCTGTGCAGAATTTACGAAGTGAATTAACGAAATGAGTTTAAATGCTGAGCAGGGAGATATTTGTGGAAATTGTAGGCATACATGAGTGATGGATAGGTCAAGCAAGAGACAGTGGGATATTGAAGATCGTTATTGAAGTTAGTTACTCTATTAACTAAGCGTTAATAGATCAGAAAACATGGAATTTCATATGTCTCAACAAGAGGTAGGACATGTTCCGTAGATTACAAGGGAAATAATGAAGTGTAGGAACTGTTCAGAAAATGCAAAGTAATTTGTATTACTCCATTTAAGTCTTGAAGGGCAACGTTGATTTACTTTTTGTGGAATAAATACTGCAATTAACGTATTTGTTTCATTTCCTATATAATGACCGCTTTATAACTTGTTACGGCATATATGGATCAATTCCCATTCAGCATTTTCAAAGAATCGTATGAAAACTAAATCCGCATTTACCGGTGGCTATGGAAATTAGCCGTGTTGGTTTCAGAAATTGTTTCCTGATCAGTCTGTGTCTTACCTGCTATGTTTTGCCTTGATAATTGATACAGTCGATCAGAAATACATTTTTAATTCATTTCCTGATGGCTAGGGTGGCGTTTTATTCCAAACAAGGTATGTGTCCGAAAATTTTTGATCAAATTGTAACAAAGATGTCTTTACAGGCCTGTACCTGCGGTGCCAGGAGTACCTGCGGTAGTAATGATAAAAAGTACGGTACATCAGACAAATAAGTCTTATCACTGAAAAAATAATTAACAGCCCAGTCATTTTTTCACTGTAAAATAATGTCTTCATCTATGAGGTTCCAAATCAACTTCGAAACCGAGTATACAACTAGTATCATTATCCTTTCCACTATTTAGACATGGCACAATTTATACCTCCGAAAGCAAGTGTCCATTACCTTATTTTTTCATAGCCTTCACTGAATGTTTAGGACATTTATTTTTCCTCAAGCTGGTGAAAATAATTTTATTTTATTCATAAAACTTATTTCCAGGGATGAAATTTTCGAGGATTACCAATGACTGACCCAATTTTTGTGCAGATTTTATCAAAATAATTCCCCTTAAGTTAATCCTTAAGCAGTTTAATCCTGGCTCGTTTCTCATTCATTCCTGATGATTTTCCCTCAATTCCACATGCATTCGAATTAAAATTTTTTAGTCTCTGTGTTGAATATTATTTATAATGTCATGTCAAACGTTGAATCAGTATTTTAAGAACTTTATTCTTTCTGGACCAAAACCGCGTATCTAAAGTATGCGACGGACAAATAATATCCTTTGTGCTTTCTTTCATGTGAACGCAGGGAGCTCGCAGTGCCGACACATCTCGCATTTTGCACGAAAAAAAAACTGTGGTTATGACGTCACGTGCCTCAAGGCATGACTTCACTTCTTCGTGGAATTTCATTTCCGTGCCTTTCATCCTCCTTTGTTCGCTCAGAGTTATGTGTATGGTGCATTTCATAAGTTCCCTCACGTCAGAAACTTAGGAGCTTGATTGCTAGTTTATCTTCCCTCTGGTCTGCACCCAAAATAAACATTAAAGCAAAAGGCCGTCCAATACTTAATCCTTCTCGTGGTGCATAAAATACTCCTCTATTTTGGGTGTCCTAAATTAAATAAAAGAAAGTCTTGATTTGTATTTGGTTAACATTTCTATTCTTTTCAGACATTCTTAACTACTACTTCTTAGCTTTCAACGGCTAGGGAAGTTTTAAGGGTGTGTACCTACACTTCTTAGAAATTAATTCATCCAGTTTTCATCCAATTTTTCCTACAGTATTTCTCTCTTCAGACCAGCGTATTTCTTTTATTCATATGTTCTAATCTAATTACAAATTCAAATAATTGTTTTCTAATACAAATAACATTTTTTATCATGTGTATCATTCAGTAAAATATCATGCCTAGAGTTTAAAGTATTAAAATAATATGGGCTTAGACCATATATTCCCCATTCTGGCTCTACTATTTCATTAGAATATAATGTTTTCTTTCTGCCTGCACCTAAATGCTACTTAGACTGCAAATTTAATCTCATTTCTCATTTTCTGTCTTTTCTGTCTCGTCCTATTACATTTGTTTTTTTAACCCATGCATCATCACATCAATGATTCGAAGTTATTGCGATGAGATTTTCAATTTTGTAATACCCTAAAATATATTAGCGCAAAGATGCGAAGTTTAGTGAGATGGTTCTCCAGTGCCAAATGCATGAAATATTGTAGATATTAATTGATTCTCTGACTAGTGGGCTGAGCATTTCTTTGAGGCATTTTAATTCTGTCAGAGTCTCGCCCTAATTTTTCTCTTTAGGTCAGTTTTCCTCATTCCAATTAACTTTCCCAAGGAAGTCAGATAAAATTCTAACGATTCCTTTGTTTGCCCATCTGCGTCCTAGGAAGCCCGAGCCGTACTGTCACTCACCATCTATTGTTTCCGTAAGAAGAGGACTAAAATAGCAATTTATGAAAAGACATGTTGAGAATTTTTACCCTTTCCTTCGTAATATTTATTTTAGCATGAATAATGAAGAAGCTGCAGCTTAAACGTTGATGGAGAAACCTTTTTGGTTCCAAGAAAACTTTTCTCATAATAATTGTTTAAAAATCCGGAAAAAACACTCCCATATATATCCAGTTTTATTACAAAGAAGTAGCGATATAAAGTAAAATCTACCTCAGTTTTTATGTTCAAAGGAAGAGTTACATGAAGCTATATTCTTTTTTTCTAGCTTTACTATTATGATATTCTGGCAAAGCACAGTAAACATGTTTGTGGAAATAAATCTTTAAGTATAACACACAAAAATGACACTGATGAAATGGAAACATTTTGAAAAAAAAACATTTTATGTGAGTTTAATTCAGAAAAGAGACAAATGGTAGCTGTCGTATCCTAAGACATACTTTATTGTGATGTCACCGTATAATTATTAATATGTAACGAACCCCACATAAATTATTAATTTGAATATTTAAACTTTTGCTCGTTATAAAGTCGAATGAAGGAGATGTTGGTGATGATGTTGAAACTTTTTTTAACATAAAAACATCAAAAGCAAAGTGTCATACTTTCTCTGTTTACCCAAAATCTTGGATAAAAAAGACGAAAATATGCATTGACAATTTTACTACGCAGAGCTACCGAGTAGTGAGTAGTTTCGTTTTGTGTGACATTTCTATGAATAGTTTTTTCCACCGATTATAATGAAAAATAACATTTTATTTCACCTGGAGTTAATTATAATACAAATGCCTGGTGTTAATTTAATCTTACCACGCTATATATTTAGCATGTATTGTCGTGTATTTGCTCACTTTTTCATTGCTTTTTATAATTTTATTATATATTTTATATTTTTATATTTTATAATTTTATTTCCAAAGTCAACTTCATAATGTATCCACTCGTATTCGTTTATCCGCGCTCAATCTTGACCCGAGAGAAAAGTCCATAAGCGCGATTCCCTCTGTCTGTGCCGACTGAAATGGCTTATCTTCCGTCATGAATCCGCTGACATGAGATGTCGATTCCACTTCCTTCTAACCTTCTTCGCTCCGCCCACATGTCCACGTACTATGCTTTCTCCTCATTTAATCCAGCAATCTTCTTCATAAGCTTGTAATAATCTTTAAAAAAAAACACAAGGTTTTGTGGGCTAAAGTGAGTTTTAATATTTTGAGTTACAATATGTCAAAAGGATTTGTACAACTTTGGTATGAAAATTCATTTCAAATACCACCTTTATAAAAACAGTTGTTTCATCTGTGGTGAAAAAATGTACAATAATAAAATTATTTTTTCCCTCAAGTTGCTACTTACGGAAACCTACTCTCTTCCATTCTCCATGTAGTGCCTAAATTATGATCTGTTTGTGGCATAGTAAATTTCCTGAAATGATGGAAAATGGTGACATTCATGAAAGATATGTACAAAAGACAGTATCAATTCAATAACCATCAACAATAATTGTTACTTTATAGGTAGATAAAATTCAACCGATAAGATTTTTTTACAGAAAGAATAATTTTCGGAACTTAAGCTTATTGCTTGAATGCCATTTGGCATTTGTGAAATGTTAACAGAATAAGTGAGTAATTTGATTGACAAATATTGACAAATGAAAGCTCCTGATGAGCATTAATACCCATTTTAAAATTCCGTCGACTTATCAGTTAAAATTTTATATAACAATTAGACCGCCCCTCACTTTTTGCATCGTTCATTTGTACTGTAGTGAAGATCAATGGCGGCTTAGGCACAATTTACAAGCTCATTGATTAAAAACTTAACTTACAAAAGACATCATAAGATTTGACAGTATAACATTCGATAATTTACACGAAGCACTTTGTAATATGTTGGATTCCATAATAATACATCGTTGTCGCTAATGTACAGTCAGCTGCTTGAGCTAAGATTAAGTTATAGAAATATTTCATTCTAAATATTTTCATTTTCCAAAACAGATGATCTTTTATAGTGAGGCTACGTAAAGTTACCTCAAGAATAACTATAGTTTTATCACTCGCCCAGAGTAGCAGCCTTTCTAATCAGCAATTTATGTGACCTCCTTAAGTGTGTGGAGAACCTCTGGGAGGAGTATTACTTACTCCATTTTATTAATTTTCCTATCTTTTCTTATGAATTAATAATATTCAATTTTCAATTTTTCCCTCCCAATGTAAAAAACATTTAAAACTACAACACAAAGAAATATCATGAGATACAAATTAATTTTTTTATCAGATCAACATTTGATTGGCTGCTCCTTGTAATGATCACCATCATATCGTTAAAGTTCATTGATTGGCTCACCCAAATTTTCTTAAGTCATCATAAATATCGCTGCCGAAAAGTTTTGATGCTTTCACAAATTAAACACTCCAATTTCGTGATTATATGCAAAAGTTGTCATATTTTGTCGACGAATCGACTATTAAAAACGTTTAAGTGCACCTAGAAAAAGGTTCACTAAGCTCCTTGCGGTGCTGTGTTCATCAAGGAGCATAGATAGATGGTCATGCACTAATGCAAGAAAAACCTGGTATTGTGCACCAAAAGGAGTTTTTCATTGAAACAATCGTTTATTTTGCTGGAAATTCACTGTTGGCATTAAAATTTGTCTATTTTATCATCGATATAATGATTGAGGCAATTATCGACACTTTTTGAATCGTCAATATTTGTTACTAAGGGTAATCACACGGTTGCAGTGGTTTGTGCAATACATAACTTGTTAACAAATGTAATCACCGAAATTTTTCCGATACCAATGCGTTCTGCTAAACCCCTAGGCCAGTGAGTAGCAAAATTTACATTGCATCAGCACTTGCATTGATGTTACTCCCAAGTACAGAAGAATTCATGATCATAAAATTGAAATGCTCTACTAATCACTGTCTTGATGGTTCGCGTTACAACAATCTGATGGCTATGAAATTAGTTCTCGAACTGCGATTTTCAATCCACTATAATAACACGAACCAAAACTCAATCTTTAATCACTTAATATTTCACTCACGGAAAAGAAGAATTTTTGTTGCATTTATGGGATAAGATATGCTGAAGTAAAAAGAAAAACAGGGTCGGAAAAGACTCGTGAAAAATAAGTAGAAGTGGTCTTTTAAAAAGTCCCTAGGCCAGTAGAATGCCATGTTCTAATCCACCAATTGTAGTTATAGGTATCATAGGCATAACCATTGCAAATGGGCTTGAAATTAACGTTCTTGTCTTCTTCGACTGGTACACTGCATTGCTCCACTTCTACCATTAGATGTCTTTGGAGGTAGCATTACTTCATGTACGGATATTTCCATTAAAATTAAGTTTTTTTATGAAACATTTTGCTTGGTAGATAGGAAATAAATGCACCACTTTACTTCAGCAGATTATGATGAGGACCACTCTTCAATAAATTCCCTCAGTACGGCGGGGAAATGCTGTTCGACCTCAGCTGTTTCGTCTGCATGTCGTCGTAGGCGATCGCAAAGACGCTCTTCTTCTCGAGCAGCTTCTTCCCGCCTCCGACTATCCCACCGAGGGCGGCACCTCCACCTGGCGAGGGCATCTGTTGCTGTTGCTCCCCACCCAAGGGGACCCCCAGGGCTTGGGAATTGAGGGCGATCCCTGAGTCTATGTCGTCCTCGGTCGCCCTGGCTGAGTTCCCCAGGGAACCGGCCTTGGAAGCCTCCGAGTGAGGAACGTTCAATGTCACCCGGTGGCTCAGCGATTCGGATCGCTCCTGGAGCCAATCTCGCCTTCGACGGGCTATCTTCGCCTCCCTCGTCGCCGCTTCCGAGGCCTTCTTTTCCAGGGCCCGGGCCCTCGGACCTCCTCCATCCACCAGCTCCTTGTACCAGTCCATGTAGCGGGAGGAGATGTCCGGGAGGGAACCCCTGCGGTTCCGGCACATCTTCCTGTCGTCACCTTCGCCGTCCGACACAGAACATCCCGTGTTCAGCCTGTAGGAGTTGTTGACCGAGCCGGTCCGGTACGGCTCCGAGAAGGACTTACGCACTCCTATTCCTCCGCTCTCCGACGTCTTCCTCACTCGGCCTGCCACGGGCTCGGCGTCTGACGGTTCCGCGTCAGTAGACCTGCGGGCAAAGAGTATATTTATCCATATTGTGAATTTTATATAATACAAGCACTTCATCAAAAACATTCATATGGAGCGTGGAACTCTATGGACCAAGTGGAGTACTTCACGTTCCTCGGTAGCACTATAACTTGGGATGGAAAAAGCTCAACGGAGATCAAGCGCAGAATAGCACAAGAAGGAGTCGTTTATGAAGAAGAGACAGCTACTGTGCTCAAAGAACCTACGGCTGCAAACAGGGAAGCACTTTATTGTATGGAGCGTATACTCTATGGATCGGAGACATGGAAAATCGGGAAAGCAGACCAACGAAGAATTGAAGCCTTCGAAACATAGAGCTGGAAGATAATGTTGATGATTAAATGGACAGATAAATTGGGGAACGAAGAGGTGTACAGAAGAGCAGATGAAGAAAGGACAATATGGAAAACCCTACGGCAAAGAAGAACCAGATGGATTGGACATTCCTTGAGGGACAATGAATTAGTTAGAAATATAATAGAAGGGAGGATTGAAGGGAAGGTCCCACGAGGAAGACTAAGGGACAGATATATAGCGCAAATAATAAGGACGTGAAAGAGAAAACATACCAGGGCATGAGGAAATTATCACTGATTAGGGCAAAATGGAGGGCTGCAGTAAACCAATCCTAGGATTGAAATACTGATGATGATATAATACAAGAACATGGGAACCACAAATATACAGAATAGGTGCAAAGTGGAATGGATAACAAAGCGGTAGTATAGACAGGACGTAATGAATTTTAAATATTACGTGACTGAAAATGACGAAAATATAATGGATAGACCGAGAACTGACAGCAAAAGCTCTATGTGAAGTGGGAGAAAGTAAGTCTTTTAAAAAAATATAGTACAATCTATTTCAAATTTTGAGATATGAAGATCTGAGGCATGCATCGTATGAGTTCTCGCAAAGAAAGGTCAAGTATGAGATTTCTGAGCAAGTATACAAGAATACAAGAACCGGCTACCTTCTCATTCACCTTTAAGTATAATGCTCTGAGAATAAAGTTTATAGGATATTTGACATTAAATACCTTTGATGATATGTATAAAGTTATAGTAAGGATTTCATGAGAAAAATTATGTCAATATGAAGAAGTTTGCCTGTGTCATAAACAAGAGGATAGGAGCATAAAACCGATATGACTGGTGATTATTAATGATTGTCAGGAGAATTGAGAATGCCGTTAGAGGGACTGAAAATATGACCAATATGACGGACCAACATTTCGATTACATCTAGACGTATCATGCTCATTAGAGGTCTTTGAGGGAGAAGTTAATTCAAAAGAGAGTCATAGTAAATCCTGGTTTGGATGCGCAGAGCTGGTTATTATTGTATTAAAGAGAAAAACTACGTCAAAATTAGGAGGTTAACCGACAGAAGATTCATTGACGAACTTTGGTGACGAATGCTCAACAGGCCAAAATCCACCAGCCTACCTGTAGATCATCTTCCGCAATATGCTACTCTTGTTGTCGACGTAGAGCGGCGGATCGGACTGCTGCGAGCCGTTCTCCACCCCATCCTTCTCCTCCTGGATGGGCGACTTGACTTCCGCAGCCTTGCTGCACTTCTTGGAGCGGTGCCGCGACCTTGACCGCTTGTGGCAGTGTTTCTTCTTGCGGCTGCCCTTCGAGGAAGCGGCCGAGATCTCCTCCTCCTCGCTCGGCACGTACGGTTCTGTCTGCGTCTCGGCATGGACGTCCGTCTGCGTGGCGGCCGCTTGGGAGGGGATGGGAGGCGGGGGCGGTGGGGGCGGGGGCGGAGCTGGGGGCTCCGCGGGGGCAGCTGCTGCAGTCGCCGCCGCCGCCGCCGCCACCGCTGCCGCCGCCTTCTCCTTGCCCCCTTCCCCACCCTGGTCCTCCATGAACCGCCTCAGGAGGATCTCCTTGCCGCCCCTTCCGGCGCCGGTGACGTCACCCTCCTCGTCCCCGGCCCCGCCCCTGGTCACGAGCCTCAGGATCTCGGCGTCCCCTTCCCGGACGTACCTCCCCTCCCTCTCTACGCCCTCCTCCTCGTCCCCCACCCCCTCCTCTTCCTCCGCCAGCCTCCCCCGCAGGACGCCATCTCTCCTGAGTGGGTCCTGCACCCGGGCTCGGTAGTGGCCGTGGTGGTGGTAGAAGTGGGCGCCGCCGTAAGGTCTACCTCCGTGGTCCGAGCCCCTTTCAAGTTCATGCCTCCGGATGGAATCTGCGTCTTCCTCCATGTCGTCAGCGTACCTGAAAAGAACGGCAGTCAATAAGGGGTATCCTAGCGATTTGAGTGTGAAAGCAAGTTGGGATCGGGCTGGTGTGGTGGTTCGAGTACTGGCCTCCCAGCCTGAGGACCTGGTTTTGATTCCCTGCAGTGGTGAATTTTTCAGTGGCAAACCGGTCCCTACTTGATTACCTAGAGGAGGGCATTTCAGGTTCAGTACTCCGTCCGTCAGTTGGGACGATAAGCCGTGGTCCCCTTGGCAGCTGTCGTTAAGAGTAGACGAATGACGACGCCGGGTTTCTCAGAAGGATTTGGTGCTTTCCCGGTGAATAGACTGTATGAAGAGCTCTCGGGATCTCCACCGGGTCAGGAACTTGAAGTTTGCCGACGTTTCGATGTCAGACTCGGCCATCTTCTTCAGGGCTAAAGAATACCTATTGTAGAGTCTCATTAGCCCTGAAGACTTTAGCCGAGTCGGACATCGAAACGTTAGAAAACTTCAAGTTCCTGACCCGGTGGAGATCCCGAGTGCTCCTCATACAGCCGGCTTTCTCCCCAACCTTATTCCGTTCCCTGAAAACACCTTCCATTATCCTACTACCCTCCTATCCTAAATGGTGCAAATTACTTTAGCTGTCGGTCACCTCCCCTGAATAATATAACATGACGAAAGCAAGTTTAGTACGTATTAGACAGGCTGGGCGATATAAGAGACTAGCGAAGAACTACGTCCAACAAATAAGCTCATGGACCCTTATTTCCGGCAGCCGTCACCGTTGTCAATAACGCGAAATCATCCAGAAGCTCTCTCAAAGTAGCCACACTAACAATCATCTGTATTAGTTTAAATAATAACCTGAGGCACGAGGTAAAAGCGGAATATTGGTGAACACGGTTTCGCTCTCTCGTGTGTAATTAATAGCAATAACGTGATCATCCGTGACAGAGCTCCATATTGGAACAGGTGCGTGTTGAGTTCATGGGTAGAAAGCTCGTTGCAGGGAAGGAAATACGGAAAAACACCACGCTACTCCCCTAATTTGTATCTAACACGCGTTTTCCCTCTTCCCCAAGCTGAAGTCATAGCATAAAACCGAAATATTTACGCAATTTATGATATTAAGGAAAAATCTCAGATCGCCATAAAGGCTTTTCAAAAGAGAAATCCAGGATTACTCAAAAAAATGAAAACACCGTAGGGGCAAATGTATTCTTGGGGAGGATAGTCCTAGACAAACACCACTATTCTATAAGGTGAATTTATAGCTTTAATGAAATATCATCTCTGAAAAAATTTAATAAGTCTTGTGTGCCATATACGAATTGACAGTCAAAAGATATCTTTCTTTCCTTGCACTATCCACTAACAGCATGTTTTGGCAAGCTTACTTTGCTCTATTTATATTTTTTTAAATTGTGAACTTTAGAGTAGAATATTATTACTAATCCATTTTATATATGATATGTAATGAATTTTTGGTGTGAATGCACCCCATGCCACACACCTTTATGGTGGCTTTTAGGGTATTATGTAGATGTACTATTTGGGATATAATAGCCATGATAATATTCAATAATATATAAACAATGTTATCAATATATGTATAACAAATACAGTTGTATGTCGGTACAAAGAATTTTGGCTAGCACAACTAACAGCACGTTTATGCATGGTTATTCTGCTCTTTAAATTTTTTTTTTAATTTCTAGAGTTCGATTAAAATGTAATTACTTATCCTCTTTAAGCATCATAGGTAGTCGATTTATGGAGAAGATTCACCCCCTGCCACATACCTTTATGGTGTTGGATCGGGTTGGTGTGGTGGCTGGAGTACTAAGTTGAAGTTTTTAAAGTCTTTTGAGAGCACTTCGAGTCCATTATACCGTCATACGGATGGACTTTAAGGCATTATCCCCTTTGCGACTATCGTTAAGACCAGACGTGGGCACCTTATTGTCGACACCAGGTTTCTCTCCACCCTACCTCTGCTCCCTGAAAACTCCTCCCAGTGGGGAAAAACCATGCAGAACACATTTATGAACTTATTCAAAAGTATTCCACGACTGGACTATCCTGCGCATGCAAACATAGAACGCTCATTGAATGTTCAAGTGTGAACTATTCACTTGAGATATCAAAGATCGTTCATTTCCAGTCCACACAGTATTATTCAAAAATACTCCCTGGTCGAATAAAACATTTGAAGAACATCTGTAAACCATGTATATTTGAATGGTCTGACGAAAATGTGAAGTCTACATTCTAGTAATATCCTAACATGCCATATAAGATCTTTCCAAAAATTAATGCCTGCATTGGATATCGCACTATATAATGAGTTAAACTGTATACTTTTGCCGATAAACAATGAACTGTACGCAATTATGAAAAATGTACATTACCTAATGAAAGGGGTATGCCTCGAGGTACACCTTTTTCAGAGAAGTATTTATAAAGTAGTTGCTATAAATATCCTCACTTTACCAAGCATTTTCATTTAGTTACGAGGTGTCTGTTAAAACTGTAGATGTGGTGTCTCTAATGCATAATGCATTTAATGGGATACCACATTAAAATCATAAACAGTGTTCCGATTAAATTATATTTCTTCAAAAGTAGTTCAGATGAAAATCATTTCAAGGAAACTATTTTTAACACTTAAACATTTCTTCATGTATCATTTGTAGTCATTCAAAAACAATTCAGGAACGATTCATCTACGTTGAACATTCTTTGAACTATCTACTAAGTATTCCAATGAATATTGTTTGCACTATCGGTGAGTACCGTTTGGACGTTCATTGAAATTCCTTCCCGAATGATATTTTAAGGTTTTAATAGTCTTTGCTGAACGTTCCTCGACCATCTTTTGGACAATAAATTCCCCGCTGGGCTCCCTTTATCCAGTTACCCAACTATCCTTTATTGCGCAGATGATCTCATTTGTCGGTCATCTCCCCACTAATAACAACAACAGCCATTATGGTGGCTTGCTGAGTAACATGCGGAGGAATTATAGATAGCTCGTAGCGTAAGGGTCGATAATTCCGTCAGCGATACCCATGTCTCATGATTGTATAATATGACTGAGGACACTCGGGAGAAAATGATGATAATGATCTTCTATTCCTCACCTCCTATACCCGTGGTGATGGTGCGGGTCTCCCATGGTCTGGTACCGGATCTGGTGCCTCCTCCGACCACCCACTGGTCCCCCTCCGACCCTCCGCCTCCTCCCGGGCGACTCTTCCATGTCCTCCATGTACACTGGGTACTCGTCCGACCACTTCTGCTGCAGCTTCCGCGAGTAGACGAGGTTAGGGCCGCCGTGCCGCCTGCCGCCGTGGTGCGGGGACCCTCCACCCTGACCTCCCCCGCCCTTGCCCACAAGACTCTCGGCGTCGTCGCTCCCGGCGTCCGCGGACCCTCTCCGGTACCCCCGATGACCGTTCTGCATCTTGTGCTGTCCCTTCTGGTCCGAGGTCCAAGCCTCGCGGGGTCCGGCGGCCGCCGGGTCTGTGTCCTCTGCAATACGGATTGGAGAACGATGGGAAATATTTGTAGTGAAGGCTGCTTGGGGTGTCACTTCCTCCATCGCTGCCGACGTTTCAGGGAACGATTCATTCTCTTCATCTTCAGGACTATAGGTCACAATGTCATTGTCACATGCACAATGTGGAGAATGACTCGTTCTCTAAAACGTTGGCAGCGATGGAGGAATGGACTCAGTACAGTATCTTCGGGACTATAAGAAAAAATATTACACTGTAACATACTCATAGTGGAGAATTACTCGTTCTCTAAAACGTGGGCAGCGATGGAGGAATGGAATCAGTAGAGTACCTGATCAGCCCTCACTACCAGCACACGCATGGGGAGGTTGCAATCTTTCTTCAATCATAAATATATCACAAGTATATTCTCCAGATAAAACTGTAGTAATTGTTTTAAACGGTGCTCTCAGTTGATAAAAATATCTATGTACGGTAAGAATAGCAGATGGAAATTCAGTGTTGGCGATGAAAAGGTGGTAAAATACTCACGGCTGTCCCTTGTTCCCAGCACAGGGATTCCCAGCTTTTTCGTCATGTAAGGTTCCGTCAAAATACGACTTCAATCGGTGCGACGGAAAGTAGATGCCCATTTTTCGCTTACGCTTTGCGTATACGTTAAGTGTTTACAATTTTCACCGGTGTTCTGTGAAATCTACCTATTTTACATACGAAAAACTTAAATTCATTGTAAATGTATCAGTGTAAGGGGCAATTTCATAGAATTAAAATAAGTGTTAGATCAAGCAACTGTAATTAATTATGTATTTTTATAGTAAATATCATAGTTTAAAATCATCAGTGTGCCGTAAATGTGGAACGAGATTACGGAGTAGCGAATCATTGGTATCATACGTATTTCGTATGGTGTATGATTGAAACGGCGGAAGACGAAGCTACGTAAAGCGGGGACCTTCTGAAGTTATCAATTTAGTTTTATGGTTTCACAGCGTTTGCCCCCATTTATAACAGCTTTAGAGGATTTCTCCACATTGGTTGACTCTTGGTGGTAAGAGTCCCTCCAACCATCCTACTGTCATCTTCACGTCATAATATCATAATCTACTGACCTGAAGACTGCGGAGGGCTGGCAAAATTGTCGTCGATAAGAGACAACCATACACGGAAGGAAGCCCGAAAGCCAATATCATTTAGTCAAACATTAATTAGCAAAGAAATAGGCTCAACAATAATTTTTGAAAGACACATAACTGAATTGGCTTATTATTCATATTTCATTAATTGATTAGTATTCTCTCACGGGTCTGATCCTTAAGAAATCATTCCGCATAAAAATTAGTAAAGAATTAATTGAGACTTCCCACTGATCCGTCACTAGATTGCCTATCCATGGGAACACCTTTTTATTAGTACACAGAAAGGTACAACACGAATAAAAATACGACTGATTTTCATTTTCTGGGCCGATATGAATATATATTCTTATTTTACAATGGATTTTAGAAGCAATTTAGCCTGATACTGTATTTTCTTTGATAACAGCATGTATCAATAAATATATGAGCTAAAAAAAAAGGGTTAGCTGATGGAAATAGCTACAAAAAATGCACGGATGAATAATCTGATTGCTATTACAAGTGAAAATAAATTAATGGCAAGGGTCTTTATTAACTTTTTTCGAATAAAAAGATCCAGGGAGGCAGAGAAAAATAAAGATATGAAGATGGAGCACTTTCGAGACGAGCGGAGTTCAAACTGTGGGTCAGATTTAATAGCGCTAAGAGGATAATTGTATTCGCAATTAGCGAGAAATGCCGTTACTAACAATCGTTGACGCTAAGTTGCATCCTTATCACTGCTGGGGTGACCCTTCTCCATCGCTTTAGTTCGGGCTTTGGCGAGTTAACAAGCCCTCATTCCGTCTCCACCAAGAGATAACAAGCATCCTCGCCTCAATATGCGCCATACCAGGGAATTAACACGCAGGTTAACGACCCGGCGAATTCTCTCATGCGAGGTTGAACACCGATTAAACCGTCTGAGGTGATTTAAACGTGAATTCATTAACGTATACTATAAATCTGTGAGCTGAGCACATATACCCACAGTATAGCCTAAACGCGTATTATTAAAGCTATCTTTTTATCACGAAAGTAAATAAACTAGTGGAAAGAAAGCGAAAGCATGATATTTTCAAGAACAAAAAAGGCCAATTTACGTATAAAAGTAGGAGGTCAGAAGCTAGAGCAGATAGAGCAATTAAGCGCTTCATTTTTTTTCATTAGTCTCCATTACAGAGATGCCAGACGTGAAAAACCACAGTGAAAACAATGAGTGAGATTGTAATGAGCGATTTATATACACCAGATTTGTGAACCATTCGTTTTTGTAACGCGTCCGGGATATTAGCGAGAGATGCCGTTGCGTATTCTCTCGGGTATTCGGGATAATCCCGAGGGTTTGAAACACCCAACCCCCATTCTGAGCAGGGTTTTTTGCATACGGGTGGTGGAGGGCCTATTAAGTGCCCTGTGGGAACTCTGTTGCTCCAAGAAGTGCGGCCTCCCAAGAAAGCAGCCTTATTTTCGATTGCTACTAAAGAGGGAGGACCTCATTGTATGTGCATTGTCACATACTGTTTCCATACTAATTCCCCGGAGGAAATCAGTTTGGAATCCCAGCGCACTCACCGACTTTGGTCTCGCCCTCCGCTGCACCTTCAACCGCGGTGCTCACGACAGTCTCCTGCACCATAGGCCTCAGGCTCTCCGTCGACTCGATCCGAAATCTCTTCCGGTGCGCGCCGTAGAGCGGACATCCGGCGCATGCGCAGCAACAGAACAGGATGAGCACCAGCAGGACGAAGAAGAGGGCGAAGAAAAGCAGCACCCAGAACGCCGGACCGACCTCACTCCGGACCTCCGCCTGTGAAAAAAAGACAATCAGTAGTTTTGATCCACATCGCCACAATCGTCATCCACATGTTTTGATAACTTCTCACTTCTTATCATCGTCTTATTTTCATCAAAACTTTTTCGTGTAAACATTTATTTTCGATGAAAACAATGACAATTCGAACATTAATGTTAATAGTGTTAATAATCGAATATTAATAGTGAATACTGTAAAAATTCTCCTATTAATAGATTGTTTATTACATTTAACAAATATTGCAATGATCTGAATTTGTATCAAGATAGAAATAAATTTTTAAGAGATCTAATTTCGAAACTAATCACACTGAGGTAATGTTGTTGACGTGTAGAATGAATAATTCATACATGTGTTTAACCAATTGATATTTATAAATGTCCAATTTTATTAATATTTTTATTATCTTGCTAGCGTTTTTGAGCAGTGCTATTAATATTTGTATTATCTTGTTTGATCGTTAGTTTTTTACCCTGCAATTATATTTATATGTTGGGTAAACATTAAAAATAATAAATAATTAAAGTGATTGTGCAATGGCTCAAGCAGGTAGTACTCTACTCTAAGATTCGTTAGAAAGAAAACACGAGCCGAATCCACAAAAATTAAATTTACTACGACCCGGGTTTCGTTGCAGTACAGCGTCATCAAAGGAGAGGAACTTCGAAGTGGTCGGTTATTGGTAGTCATCGGAAGGGTGTAGGGAGAAGAAGTGTGGGAGGGAGGAGGGGTGATGGAGGGGGATTACAAAAGCATGAAAAACATAAAACAACCTCCCACGCCCTCATAGTTTTCCCAACACCATTCTAATGCAGCCAATAATTCTCTACGCCCACGTTCCTCCCCATTACCCCTTTTTTATGTACGCCTATGTATGTTGGTGTACCTATGATATACTTTACCTGATGATGCTGTGATGCACTGAAACCCGGATCTTAGTAAATTTTATTTTTGTGGATTTGTCTCGTGTTTTCCCTTCACGCTATCACGTCTCACTTCCACTCCATATCGCCTGAATCTTAATAATGTTTACTCTACTCTATCAGATAACACTGAAGGCGTCACTTTGTGGAAATTTGTAATATTCATGGTAACGAATAAAATAATAAAACTTTTAGTCAATTCCACACTGTTTATATATCCGACCTAGGTTTCAACAAATATTGAGAATGACAAATGACCTTGAGAATGACAAATATTTGTTGAAACCTAGGTCGGATATATAAACAGTGTGGAATTGACAAAAAGTTTTATTATTTTATTCGTTACCATGAATACTCTACTCTACTTTAGCAGAGTATCAAGTAAAATTAATAATAATGAAGATCTTTATTAGGGCGAGATTGATACAAAACTTCCTTCTGCCATTTAACCTCTTATTATGGAAGAAGCAATAGTAATGGCAAAATGTGAATCACTGGAGATAATGCAAGTTTCCACAGAAGAGAACCTTGATCAATGATATAAATAATCCTTGTATTCCGCTGGATATGTACTTGAATTTCGAGGTCTTCCAGATGCTCCTCCGCGATTGCCCAATTTGATGGGTGAGAATTTGCTGGCGTAGCAGTCAGAGTTGAAAGATCAATGAAGTGCAGAACATCGAAACAGATAACGATTTTTATTCATAACTCTTTGCGGTCAGGTGTGCTGTGATTGGCTGGTATACTTTCGTGGAAGAACAATCGTTTCCAAGCGCTGGAGAGTGTGTAACCTTATCCCATGCTGAAATTATTCTGTTTTTTGGGAATTCCAGTAGTTTCCTTAATTGAACAATCGTCTATCACACTGGACAAATGCGAGGGAGCAACATGAAATACTAGATCTTCAAGACGTAAATAAATGATTTGTGAAGAGCTTGATGAGGAAAGTGGTGTCCCAGAGTTCACATGAGCTAGAGCAGAGTGATTCTTATGAAATGTTGGTTTTGAGGAGGATAGTAAAGTACGATGGACTGAAAGGAAGAAGATTGAAATGCTGAACATAAAAGCGAGATAGGAACTTATCGAAGGAAACTTTAAGGGGCATGATGAAGTGGATGCAAAGGATAATTAGGAACTGTGGGGTACCGAGGGTTACAGTTTAGGTCGAATTTTGCATATGTGAGGGGGATAATGGAAACGAAACAGTATGCTGAATAGAGTGAAAAAAGAAATGAAATAGGTCGATCAGGATCAGGCCGTTCATTCTACCTTGGGTAGAAATGAGTCCTTTGGAAAATGCAACATAAAACATCATCCATCAAAACCGCCTCTAACCTATAGAAAACTTATCCCAGCAACATGATTGACCTCGTTTCTGCGCAGTGACAATTAGAGCCAGTAAAAATAGGCATAACTTTGGCATAAAAGACATTTATGAATGCTAAATATCAGTTTCTTTGAGATTTGTTAAACTTCTTGGAAAAGAAGGCGAAGGCGAAGAAACTTGCATTAAATTATGATGCTGCTTTTCGGATTTAAGGAAAATACTGACCACTGCCTTTGAGCGACAGCAGAAGTGGGGTAAAGAGGTATGCCGAATCTTTAAATGTGGGCAGGCCAGTTAGTTGGTGGCATGTGGCTCTTTAAAGCCCATAATCCACGCAAAAGGTATACGCGTTGAGACCGTTACTAGCCCCACTTTTGAAGGGTTGAGGTTTGAGATCCGACCAAAGAGAATACATTTTCCTTTCTTGAATATCTGAAAACCTATTTGTAATTTACCATTGACTTATATTTCCTAAAGTGTATAGATTTACATAACCGAAAAGGAAAAACTGTTCATTTATTTCAATTGGTTGCACTAAATATTACTGATCAAGGTAAAATAAATAATTCATGCAGAAAATAAATTTTATAAGATTTTCCATAAGTTTATTAAGAATGAAATGCTGAACATAAGAGCGAGATAGGAACTTATCGAAGGAAACTTTAAGGGGCATGATGAAGTGGATGCAAAGGATAATTAGGAACTGTGGGATACCGAGGGTTACAGTTTAGGTCGAATTTTGCATATGTGAGGGGGATAATGGAAGCGAAACAGTATGCTGAATAGAGTGAAAAAAGAAATGAAATAGGTCGATCAGGCCGTTCATTCTACCTTGGGTAGAAATGAGTCCTTTGGAAAATGCAACGTAAAACATCATCCATCAAAACCGCCTCTAACCTATAGAAAACTTATCCCAGATTAAATTTAAAAGATAGAGGTCAAATCTTAATAAGGGGGAAAAACTAAGCTATCTGACTATTATGCTGAAACAGGAGGAATAAAGTAGAATCGATGAGCGAAGGAGAATTAAGTTGTCAAAAAAAGACAGCTCACAGGCGAGGCCTCATGATAGGGTCGTTGAGTAGGAATATAAAGAAAATACTAGTATTTGGAAACATTTGGAGTGTGGCATTGTTTCACACGGAAACATGGACTTCATGAAAAGAAGATGAAACATAGGCTTTTTATATGTATGTAGATATGGATGTCAGGACCATATGAATGGCAGGGGTCGGTATAAGAAATTTATGCACATCTAAACCCACCGTAAGTAGTAGTTTACTGCTAATAATAATAATATCTTTGACATGTCATCTTGAAATAAATTTCATTACGTACCACGACAGTTGTCGATGTGTCATGTGTGGACGTCGATGTGTTGCTGACCACGATCAACAATTGCCTCAAAGTATTGACGTCTATCACGGCATTTGCCGGGTATATCACTCTAGCCAGCACGTCACTCCTGAAAATATTTTGGAAGTTATTCAAGGTGCTGAAAAAGAGGATTAATTACAGTATTCGGCAGTTCCATGGTGAACCATAAAAAATTTACTCTTTGTTAACTACAGACATTCCAGAGCACAAAAGACCGCGTAACTTATGTTACCTTATTTCAAAGTGCATTGCTAAAATACTGTTATTTTAGTAATCAGAAATAAGCTCACTATTTCGGGATTAGAAATTATAAGTTTTTTAAATTTTGTGTTCTATTAATTTCAAACATTACTTAATGTGTTTAATATTATTATTATTTATTTATTGTTCTTGGACTGATCCATTAACAACATAATGGGGTTATACAATACATATAATACTAAGGTCATTATAAATGTAGAAATCTATACATAATAAGTATCCATGAATAATTTCAGTAGAGTAAAATATTTAGATGGAAAAAAAGAAAGGCACAACTTTAGCTTTCCATAAGTGAAACTATTTTAATAACGAATTTTTCCCCAACATTGTAGCATATTCAAATATATACGTACTCATACCTGAATTTACGGTACAAATTTAAAATTCCGTTTTTTTACTCATACGACGTGGTTTTCCACAAAATTTAGGCCTCAACAATCCACTTCGGAAAGCGTTTCATTTTTTCGCAACGTGATAAAAATTAAACCACCTCATTCGATATATGCGAGACATGTTCATGGATAATGTATTTTATAAACTATGCAAGGATATTATGATATTCCAGTTTGGAACTTTTGTGGAAAAGTGGTCATAAGCTTTGGAGAGTGATATCATTGCTGAAATTTATTGAGGTGTTTTTGAAGTAGTATTACATATATAGTATATATTTACCTTCTTTAAAATAATCCACCTACTGTAGGTTAACTATGTTAACTCACGACCTATTAGTGAGCTACAAAAGAATGTTTTTATGCCTAATTCAAATACACTAGTTGACCTGATTGGCGTGGTGATTAGAGTGTTAGCCTCCCATACCCTTAGCCCGGGTTTGAATCCTGGCAGTAGTAGTTCAATCAGGTTTCACACCTGTTTGGAATCATGGTTGCATCTTTCGCGTTTTCGCAATCTGTATCGATAACGCTGACCCCTAAAGTAGCCCAGGGTTAACAATAACCGTCTTTAAAATTCGCTCCACAGATTGTGATAAGCAATTTGAAGTGCAGCACAAAAAATGAAGAATGGAGATCACGTTCTCTCTGGCATAAGTTAAATCAAAAATTAACGATAACGCTAGCGCACGCCTTATGAAGATCCACGATTGAGGCCCTGATTCCCTCTTTTGTGTGGTGAGTTGAGTGCTCACTTGTGAGTTGTGTAGTGAGCCGTGGAGATGTGGTGAGTTCAGCTCAAGAACTCTCAGAACTCCTGAACTCAGGACTTTTTATCCTAACTCCCCATCCGATGCGTCGGATGGGAGTTAGGATATGATCCCCTTCGGCGCCTTACGCTAAGAGCCGGATAGTACAGAGAAGTCTCACCACTTTTTCCCCCTTCCCCAATAAATACCTACATCTACCTAATCACCCACCAGTCCTAAATGGCGTAAACAACCTCGGTTGCCGATCGCTTCACATAAAAACTTGGGTGTGTTCCGTTTCATGCATTGGAGCACTTCGATGTAGACTCCTCCAGCATCAAGCTTGAAAATAACGAAGATGAGCGCTCAAAAAGTGCTTTCAAAAACAGGTGCATCTTATGCGATAACTTTATCAGGTGTTTGTTTCAATTGGATATGAGTAGGTATTGCCAGCCAAGGACACAGAGGTCGTATTTGTGTTGTGGTTGCAACATAGTTTTCTCACACGGAGGGCCCGGTTCTGTAACCCTAAATACTGGCTCTTCAAATCGATGGTCTGGATTTGAATTCCGCCTGTTAGATATTCAATGGCAAACCAACACCTACTTGATTACTGTGAATAAAACTTCAAAAACAAGTTTCCATTTCAATCATGAAAAGGTTAGATAAATTTACGCTTGAAACCAACAGTTAAATCAGGAGAGAACATTTGACATAGGACTCCGTACATAGGATGAAACGTTAAATCGTGATCTCCTTGGGGCCTTTCGTTAAGAGGAGGCTAATGTCGATGCCAGGTTTCTGTACACCCTTACTCCCTGCGTTTTCATTTCTATGTACCTTTCCTCCCGGTCTGAAGTTACTTTAAGTGCGGGTGCAGACTTGAAAAGCTATCGTCACCTTAAAGGTAATGATTTGTAAAAATGCTGAAAATATGTTTTTTTTAGGAGATGAAGAATTCGAAGGAGCTTACTTAATTGCTTCATCACCATTGTGTCCATGGCCAATGAGAAATACCAACTGTTTGTTATTGTCACCTGATTTTTCCTCCAAAAGAAAAAACGTTCCGTTTCACTTTGGCGCGCCAACCGCTTAGATTGCTACTAAAACTAAATCGGAAGTGTACTTGAAGCGTTCGCTCACTAATGCGATCGATACGTGAAAGGGCACACGGAAGATTCACGAATAGTTCTACCGATACACTAACGTACTCTTCCTCACTTTCTCCCTCATCTCAGAGCGCTCCACTTTTCCCAAGTCATTGTCAGGGAAATTTCCTCCAGCTATGAGGGACGCGCCGCCTCCCACCCAACTCCTCTTTTGTTTCCACGGTACGCGGGAGAAAAAGGGTTCAGCGTGGGCCCCACCACTCTTCGCCGAACAAAGAGGAACCCTGGGCGAGGAGGGGGAGTTAGGGGGGGGGGGGGGAATGAAGCCACGCTCCGACTCAACTGAAAAGAGGATTAATTCCCCGAGAACCTGTGACTCGGGAAAATGGTGTAGGGATTTTCCCGGCGGCTCGAGACTCGTCAACTGGACAGGAGTGATCCTGCCGAGGCATTAACTGGAACCACGGAGCGGAATGCTGTTGTAGCCACCTGAGTGACGTAATTACATCCCATTTAATGTCCATCGCGCGAAAATCTACGTTGAAAAATCGGGAGTAGAAAATCGGCGTCTCGGGACATATATATTTGTGAGGGAAGGAAACAGGAGGGCGAGAGCTTTTGCTTTAGGTGGTGATGAAGACTTGATTTCATGAAGTAACGAACGCTGCGATAGTTATCCTGTTGTAAAAATGACTCAGATCATTAAATAATAAATTATTTTCTGGTAATGAATATATGCCTAAAGGAACATTTAATCTTTCCCATGACGCCTACATTTCTCACGATGTCTCTCTGTATTTCCTCATACTCCCTACCATCATTCTATTTAAACTAGCAGTTATTCTCCTCCCTCTACCCCGCTTACCCAACGTTATTCTCTCAAACGTCATTCCAAACCACTCACCCTTATTACGTTCTCCATTCATATCTTCTGCCGTCCCCTAATTTCCTCAATCAATATCCTTTCCTCTCCCATCAATCTTAGTACTTCATCGTTCGTCCTTCATTTCTTTGTATTTCTCCATACCCACATCTCTAATCCCTAAGTTTATTTTCATTTTCTTTCCTTAAAGCATTATATAATAACCACTTTACATTTTCCCCCCCTTTTAAATAAAATTTATATACGATCAGTTACGTTGAGATTCAACATTTTCAAAATCTTAACCAAACTAGTCGTCAATAAATTATTTAAAACACAGGAGAATTATAAAATCATCATTATTTCGTATGGAGAAGTCTCAGCTCCTCAAGCCTAAAATGCATCATTTATCTTAGATACAGTTTTATAATGTCTGGTTAGCCTTAACTGTTAGTTTTATTGGTAGTTCCAGATGAACAATTACTTTACATGATCATTATTTCCAAAAAATTTAATTATGCTATTGAGAAAATCCTGTAGACAGAACATAAGTATGTTATCTTTTCTCCAAATCGGTCATCTTTTACCTTGATACGTCATGCATGGATTGATTCTCAGCCAGGATTTTCAAAAATCTATTTGCAAATTGAACAGAATTTCCACAGGGAAAAAACCAACCTTGATCAGGATAAGGAATACCTACATTGTAACCCATTGAAGGTATCCCTTATCCAGATAAAAGGTATTTACGGAAGCTCACAATCCTTGTATTTGAGTAAACACCTTAGTAGTATATGGTTCTTGCTCTGAGGTCGGTGGCAATGTGCGCAAGAGTACACCTGCTCCGTGACATTGTACGACAGTTCGCCAAAACGTTTAATTACTTTGAAGCCATTTGAAATCCACAAGGAAATATTAGGTAACTAAAATGATGAATAGTTTGACTGGAAATTAGATACTCCTGGGTTCGAGTCAAGTCAGGGTAAGTAATTTTTTCTCTGTCAAAATGTTGCTATAGTGTATATCAGCGGGTAATTCCTTTAAGTTTTCCAACGGCTACTTCACAGTCCTTGCATTTGCTAAAAAATAATAACCCTAGTGTTTAAATTTGGCTTTAAAAGGAAGTTTAAGCTCTCGGGGCAAACTCTATGGGTGAGAGTAGGAAGCACTATGAAGATAAATGATTTTTTCTCCGTGGAAATCTTACTGTTGAGGGTAATATTCTGTGGAGGTATCGTGTTATTTTGAAAAAGAACAGATTTGAAAGATCCTTTCCACTTTTTCTTCATTTACGTTTGCTTCCATTGAGGCATCTACATATTTATAAGGTTCTACGGTGTATTTATACTAGAAGTGGTAACTCTGAAATATTTCTGTGCCTGCCTTCTCCCTTTACCCTGCGTAAAAAAAGTATACCCTTACCAAAACCAAATTTAACGTTGTTTAAAAGATGTTTTTTGTATGCAGCACCAAAGGTACACAATCTATTACCCCAGTCATGCACTATTTCTAAGTCTGTGAAAAAATTTTTGGAAAATGTAAATTCTTGGCTTCTCACCATAGAAAGTGTAGAGCTAATATTGTTGTAAATAATTAATGTAAATGAGTTATAAATAAACTGTTAGTAAGTAGCTTTTAAGGCGCGTTTACACATAGCAGCTGACTGCTATGGTGTCAACTGCTAACAACTATTAAGCCTCACTCGCATGTGTAAATAGCAACTGCGATGCAAGTTCAGGTCGATACGGGACACATGTCGAACACTATCGATCCTAGATCGAGCTATTAGCAAAGTTGAAGCCCGTCTACTTTCCAGCGGAAATGTATCAAACACAATCGCAACAATCGCCAACGTAAAGATAAACACAACGGAATTTGGATATGATAACAAGGATATCCCTCCCCAAAAGGGGAAATTCTGCTCTTTAAATAATGGGAACAAAAGATAATCGTCGATGAAATTTATACCTTGATGAATTTAATGAAAATTTAAGCGACATTCAGTATTAAAATTAAACTCTTTTTATTTGTTGTGGTAACGCCTAAAAAGGGACTTTAAGCTGCATAGAAGTTGCTGCAGACGCGTCATAGCAGTAGCGATATAGATACATCGCGCATCTCGCGACTGTCATAGCAGTCAACTGCTACGTGTAGCGGACGTCTGCTGCGAGAACAGCTCTCTCGCTAATAATCGCTTTCGGTGTGTGGCGGCCTTAAACGCTGACTTACATTGTTAAGAGATTGTCATGGTATCACTACACGAGCTATATGTATCTTTAAGTAAAGCATAATGTATTATTATTTTATGGTAGCCTTAATCAGGTGCTCCTTTAAGGCCACCTAAAATTACTCTACATTTGCAATTGAAATGTAATATTTAATATGTTTTTGGTCCGCCGTTCGTGTGGCACTCACTTGGTCCTGTCGACTCCCTCCTTCCTCGTCTGGTCCTGGTGGGGCCTCACCTCCACCAGCGTCACCTTGCCGCCCGTGATCTCGCTCAGCATCTTCTCCGTCTGCTCCCTGTCCGACTCCACTTCCAGCGGCGCCTTGGGCACGACGAAGAGGACGTAGCGACTGCCGGCACTCGCTCCCCTCGGGTAAACCCTCACCACGGCTTGCGACCAGCGGTGCGGCACCCCTGGAACGGAGCGGGGGGGATTATCAAGTGGTCAACTTTCGAAAACTTTCGCCGTGGAAGTCAGCGAGGGGAGGAAACAAAGGAAGTGCGGATTGCGCCGTGCAACGCGGGCTGCTCGCTCTGGATTTGGAGCGGAGTAGGAAAGGGCTAGGATTACACGGAGGCCATTTTCAACAGCGGAGAGGTGATGTGAAGGAGAAAAAGGTGAAGGAAACAGTTTTAGCAGCCTGAATGGGGGCGTTCACTCGGAACCGAAATCGCAATTTTGTACACGAAATCGTTAGATGGAAACGAAAAACGAATTTTAGTGAAAAAATTAATCTTCTAACCACAACCATTCACTCACAAATCAAAAATTACAATAAGCAAAAGGTGACGCCCACCGAAAATGCTGCTGTGATAACATTGACGTCATTTTCCTCCCGTCCTTGACTGCTTTCAGGGGAGGGGGAAGGGAGTGGAGGGGGGTTCTCGGAAGGTCTGCTCGCACAGATGCTGTCGAAATCGCTCCCATTGGCCGAGTCAGCTGTGTCCCCCCCTTTGCGATAAGGCGAAGTAGCTTCGCGGGCTCAGTTGTGATTGGACGAAGTAGATATACGTCAGAGGTTGCACCACACCCACTTTTCCGAAAGGGTTAAAAACATCAGTTTTTCGCCGCTTGTAACTCGGGAAATAATTGTCGGATCAGAAAACGGAAAAATACGGGTCCTTTTATTTTACAAACTCTATCAGATTCGGCAATAAAAAAATATGGTAAACGACCCCATTCCCTTTCAAAACGCGTCATTGACAGTTGTTTTTCCTGTATAATAGAATGCACATGGTATATTTTTATCTGGAGTCTAGTGAGTAAAAATAATATTTCTCCTATCTAAAGGGTATCTCGAGAATGTACCATTGATGGATCTGATTTTGGTTTCTCTTTATGGCAGTGAAAATCAGAAATTATACCTATTTAATTATTTATTTTCTGCAGCAAGGCCTCCTAACAAAAGAGGCACGGCTTAATACAAATATACAAATCGGAGCAGTTCAGCAAATATATAGCATAAAACATAATATATATTAATAATATAACTGGAGACTACCTAAATCATTATTGCGACAAATGTGTTTACTACAAACATTTAATATCATTTTGATGGATATCCCAAATTTTTTTTTTTTCAGTACAAGTATTTCACCTCAATTCTCATTTACTCTTGCTTTAATGGAGAAATAAGTATTGCCAGCGTATTTAACTATAATTGCCATTGCTTTTATGCCGGTAGTTTGTTACACCTGGTGAAAATTTGAACAATTTACTTCTATGTGTATGTAAAATGACGCAAAAAAGCTGATTCAAGGAAAGCCAAAGTTATTTTGATTAGGTTATTTTTAAAAAACTGTCTATTGAAACCTTTAACTTTGTCATTTCAATTTATAATTGTGTTTCATATAAAAATCATAACTGCGCAAATGTCTATTTTAACGCGTGATGCTAATCTCGTTAAGTATTATATATTTTAGACCCCTGTCCTATCTTCCTTAATTTGACCGGGAGAGGAGTGAATGCCAGTGTTTAATCAATCTAAGGTTATTTAAGGCAAATATCAAACAACAAAGGTGCTGCCGGAAATTAGAAGAGGGAGAGCAGGATGAAGTTTCATTTAATTAACGTAATATAAGGCGATGATTAATTGAAGCCTCACATGTAGGATAGGTACCTGGAAAATGTAGGAAAGGGGATGAGAAGTATAGGGTTTTATGACAGATTGAAGGGATGCCTCGAAATTAAAGCGTAGTGGGAAAGAAACTTAGCCAGAGCGGAAATAGAGAATGATTTTGAAGGTATATACGTGTAGGAAGAGAATATAAGTGTTTATTGGTACCTATCTGGTTAAGGAATACACTACTTATGCAATATAATCACAAGCACTATACAGGCATGTAGCCAGAAATTTGCTTCGGGGGGGTCTTGTGTAACTTGTAACAAATCAGCCTTGCCCATTCGGAGCCGACATGTTACAAATCTCTTCCCTTAATTTTCAGTGCTTCGTATTTACTTTTACAGTGCCCATGCTCATCTCTTCTCACTGGTAAAGTACACTGCTAAAATCAGAACAACAAAATTATTGGGAAAAAAATTCGGGGGGGATGAAGCACCAGAAGCCCATCCCCTGGCTACGTGCCTGGCACTATAAGTGCATCAAGAAATAGTAAAATACCAAAATACTTTCATCGTGTGTTGCTTTACACGCACTAATTTCGCCCTAGTCGATTTAATTGTCTACATCCTTTCATGCAGGCCTATTATGTTTACAGTAAGTATAATACTTTTGCTCCTAATATTCTGCTTTATGGCTGGTTTATAACTATATATATAAGCACTGCTTAGGGGGCCATTAATTACCCCTTTTACTGCCAGTGGGCCGATATATCGGCCCTCTATGGTTGTGCGAAAACTGCCAAGGGGCCGATATATCGGCCCACCTACATTACATCATCATGTATTTGTAATGGATACAATTCATTCAAATCAGAGACAGCATGAATAATTTTTTCATCCTCTTAAAAAGTGAAAATATATGATCAAAATAAAAAAAAATTCATATATTAATATTAAGTGCTTATAATATATCTTAATGAGCTTGCTTATTGGCTGGGCATAATGGGCTTGGCATTTTTCGCACAGTCTACTTTAAAGGGGCTGGCAGTAAAAGGGTTACGTGAGGTGATTTTGGCGATTTTTCGACCCCCCCTCTCACCTTGGTGAGATGTCGTGAGATTTGGCTATACCCCCTCCCCGCATCCCCCCTAATCTCAAGGGAGATTTTTCAAAATAGGTATAATTTGGTGTAAATACGTTAATCTGTGCTTAATAGCGTTGGATTTATTTAAAAAAAAAACAATTATAATTTGTTTAATAGTTTTTAATTAAGACTAATATTTAAGACTACTAAGAGCGTAGTCTAGAATCACAGTGAGAAAATCGAGCGTTTGGCTGTACGATGGCGGCTAAACAATCGAGGGGCTAATGTGCTCATTTTTGGCGTTCGCATAACCGTGCTTAATATAATTGTGCAGGATAGCCATATTTTAGTGGTGAATCATGTTTTACGCAATTTAACCCAGTTTTCTCGTAATTTTACACTCTTTCTTGCGAAAAAAAAATAACGTGATATTTGCCGAGACCCTCCCTCTGCCCCACGAGAGATTGGGTGAGATTTGTCTCAACCCCCTCACCCCCCCTAAACGCCTCACGTAATTAATGGACTTGCTATAAGCCAACCAGGCCGTCCATCATGCTATAACGCTTTTTTTTCATATGTGAACCAAGTGATGGAGAAATTTAAGAGTGTGAATATCCATTTATATGGACACTTTGCATTTGAGAGTGCAGCACGCTTGTCATTTGTCAAAGAATTTGTTGAGACCGCGGTGGAGGTGATTGATTTCTCACCTAAGTCGTACGCGCGGACGTTGAGCATGATAACCTTCTCCTCCTCCTCCTCTTCATCGAGCCTCAGCGGGGCAGTCTGTCGCTTCAGACGACGCCGCGCTTTCGTCAGCCCATCGTCTTTGGTCAAAGGTTCCCTGAGAATGATGCGACCTGAAAATAATAAGGAAAACAGGTAAAACACTCCTTCTGCCAGGATTGGCGACCATTATAGTTTTGAAAGAAAAATAAGGTGAGCTGTAACTTGGGGGGGTTACTCGGGAGACATGTTGGAAGAAAATTGCTTTGCGTCCTTTTATAGCACAACATTTTAGAGCTTCGCAATTCTAGTTTTTTTGAGCTCGATTCAAAATCTTAGGTGTGAAATCACATTGTTTTCACTTCTCCCAACGGTGTTTGGGAAAGTTAGATTTTTTTACCGTAGCGGGAACATCTTACGTGCTCCTCAGCGCTGGGGGAAGATTCTGTAAAGTCGAAAGAAATTCAGTTCATATGGAGAATTGTGGCTCGCCGGGGAGAACGATTCGTGACCCATCGTTCACCTACGAACTATGACGTTTTTTCCATGCATATGCACAATTGTAGCGTTGAAATCCCCTAATTTGACTTTTACAGAACCACCCCCAGGGTAACCATCCCTGTCTCCCCACGTAACACGCCCCGCAATCGTTGCAGTCGGTTAAAACCGGTAGTTTAAATCAAAAGTGTAAAGATTAGACTGTTAGTTTTTTCAAGTTCCTGCATGGATTTTTACAAAGTTAAAGCCGAGTCTATTAACTTCGGTCAATTATTTTCAAAAATTTCCTGGTTTTTTTCAAAAATTCCTGGTACAAAAATTCAATAAGGAGAAAACTACGATACTGGTGTGCAGCAAGAGAGAGGAGGCCAAACCCAAAGTTTTACTAGGAAAACAGAAACTGGAAGAGGTAAAAGAGTTCTGTTACCTGGGAAGCAGAGTAACCAACGATGGACGAAGCAAGAAAGAAATAGTGAGTAGAATATCCCAGGCAAAAAGGGCATTCTATCAAAAGAAGAATCTACTTACAGCTGGAAATACAAGCTTGGAACTAAGGAAGCAATTCATCAGAACGTATATCTGGAGCATGTTTCTTTACGGCAGTGAGGCATGGACGATGACAGCAGCGGAGAAGAAAAGGGTAGAAGCATTCGCTATAGAATAATCATGAAGATAAAATGGATCGACCGAGTGACAAATGAAGAAGTCTTAAGAAGAGTGGGAGAAAAGAGATGTCTGCTGGAAAGTATAAAAAGAAGACGGGACAACTTAATCGGCCACATCTTGAGACACGATGGCCATATGAAGACAATCGTCGAAGGAAAAGTGAACGGGAAGAATGGAAAAGGCAGGCCTCGTATGAGTTACACAGAACAGGTTGTAAAGGACGTGTGAGAGAGGAACTACGTTAATATGAAGAGGTTGGCCGATAGAAGAATCGAGTGGAGGGCTGCGTCAAACCAATCCTACGATTGTTGACCCTTGATGATGATGACAATAATTCAAAGGATTCAAGTTTTCTGCTTTTTTCTAACCTTCGATTTTCTTTTGGGTTACCCGCGTCAATGTTAAAAAAGCCTACGTTTCGTCTCCACTGTTGGAGATTTCATCAGAGCTCATAACAAGACTTAGCAGCGCACCGAATATATATCCTCAAGGAGGTTGAGAGGGTGAGGGTAGGTTTGGAACCTTCTTGAAATCACTCTTCGTTCTCGAAATTGGTGGTAGCCAGGATGAACTTATCTTTTGTCCTTCGTCTCTATTAAAATCGTTCTTGTGCTTCCTGATTTCCAAGGCCTCCCTAAATAACCTCGTGTTAAGATTTTTTTGCTTTGCGGTGATTTTGGCGCTGGTCACGTCCTTGTCGTGGCTTCGGGTGGCGTATTACGCAAATGCTGACTTCTGGAAGTGCGCCAGTCTGACGGCAGCGCTGTGCTCCTTAATTCTCGTCCCGAAGGTTCTGCCTGTCTCTCCTACATACACTTATTTTATTCAATTCCTATAGGTCGTGTCACGTATCCTTTCGGAGTTTAGCGGCACACGAACTTCTTTAGGAATATTTTTTTAGTTTCTCAGCTGACTCTTGTGATCGTCAGTTAGCGGATATTGCTATTGAATGCAGTTTTTCCCTTTATTCTTCACAATCTCCATCAACTATCATTCCCCACTCAATCGCATCATTCAAAAGCTTACTGTCTCTTCTATATCAGCTATTGTTAAGTTTTTTGCACGATCATAGCAAAATACTTTTTTTCCTTCTTTTCATCAATGTTTTATGTTATATATAGCTTAAATATCACGTGTATTGCAACTGCATGCTTACTATTTTCCTCAGGGTGGTAGCATTGTTACTCTTGGTTTCATCTAAGTAATGTATAAGTAATTAGTGATTTTGTTTACCAGCATGGTAGTAAGTGTTCTCTCTGCTTGCTAATTCATGCCTGGTGATGGTTCACCCCCTGCCACACACCCTTGTGATGCTTGCTTATTGTAGAGTAGATTAAATTAAGGGATAAGGCAATAATTTGTGGAAAGTACGAACATTAAACATGGTAAATGAAACAAACTTTGTACATTCCACACCGCTTTATATATTCCCCGATCGATTTCAACGACTAAGCATCATTTTCAAGGGGGCCAACTGCCTTTTGTTGGACCCCCTTGAAAATGACGCTAAGTCGTCGAAATCGATCGTGTAAAATATGAAGCTGTGTGGAATATACAAAGTTTGTTTCATTTACCATGTTTATTGTTGAGTAGATGTTTCATGAGAAAGTGTATATAGTAAACTTAATACTATCATATTCATTTCTGTACGGAAAAGCTCTGATCTTTCCAAAGATGCCATTTAGAAGGCTCGAAAAAAAAGGAGTTTGGAGAGTAATCCGAGGAGACTGTTCGAAAATAAGCCGAAGTATCTAGAAGAGCTAATTAAAAAGAAAATAATGCTGCTCGAGTTTCCGATATCCTTCACCGTCGTCGCATTTAATGCCGCAGGCAACAATTTATTTCCTTCCATCTCGCGAAGGCTTTTCTAAGCGGGAGCCAAAGGGGCCTTTCTTCTCTCTAAGAGAGGGAGAGAGGATGTCAGAGGACGTGTAGGAGGTGAGTAAGGTAGAGTGGGGCAGACATCAGAGGAAGATGTCCGCGACGGATAGGAAAGCAGAGTGGAACGCGCAAATGTCTCGCCGACAGGCTCACTCCCCCCATTCGAACGCTAACATAGCGAAAAGCAAGGTGGATGTATAACGAGGAAGAAAAAAAAACTGGGAGTATATTTTCCTTCGGGTAAATGCCTTGCGTTTGTGTTTTGTCAGCTCATAATTCTCTCATTTTTTTCGTTCCTTTTTGCATCTGTCTCCCTCGCATTTTCCCTCTTCTTCCCCGTCTCCATCCCTTTCGACCAAACGAGGAAAAGAGTTCTGTTCCGTCCTTTTTCCGGCAAATTTGAAGTGACAAGCCGCGACGAGCGTTTCCCCTCACGCTGTTTGCGGAGCTGGAGACTTCTTCTTTGAACTAGCTGTTCAAAGTTCTTCACCGCGTGATAAGCCGACGAATTAATCTAGATAAAAAGTCAGATGGTACCCTGCAAGTCACCACTAGGGTGTGTGGTAGGTGACGCCATTATCCATTAATTATCAATGGGTCGACAAACATACTTTCGCTGACTTCATTGTTTATTTAACTGCGGGCAAGTTATTAAAAACATTTTTCACGTCAGTGAGTCATAGACAATAACAGTACATGGGAAGTCATGGTTGGAAACATTCGAAATGAGGTGCCCGTACCACCGAATGATGATAAAGATAAAATGGATCGACCGAGTGACAAGCGAAGAAATCCTAAGAAGGGTGGGATAAAAGAGAAGTCTGCAAACAACGGTGAAAAGAAGACTGTAAAATATAATTGGCCGTATCTTGAGATATAATGGCCAGATAAATATTATCATCAAATTAAAAAATCATGAGAGGAATGGCAACGGAAATTCTTGCGTGAGTTGAATGTTTCAAATTGTTTAGGATGTGGAAGAAAAGACTCATGCTAATGGAGAGATTCGTCATACCAGTCTTAGGATTTTTTACTTGTGATGATGACGGAGTTATTTATTGAGAGGTGACTTCAAAGGCAATACAACCTCATACCTTAAACTAACAACGCGCCGGAAAGATGTGGCAAAAAGTTAGTTACTAAAGTTAGAATCTAATCTCGACACCTGAACTTTGTAGTAACTAGAACATAAATTAAATCTATGGATCCCACTTTATATTACGTACTATCGGTTTCGACTGCTACGTTATCTCCAGGTACAGTAGCTCAGAAAATATATTAACAGAGTATGTATTAATACGCAGAGGAGCGTGGTATAATTATAGGTTGGAGGAGGGGGGTGTAGATAATGTGATATTTATAAACTCTTTGCTGATGATTAAGGCTGCTTTTACGTGACGTTGGTCAAACGGAGTAATTTTAAAACCAGTTCCAAGAAGAACCGGGCCTGCCGAAAGTATATGGACGAGTCAACCTTGGTCCTTACCCACACATCCAGTGTAGATGGAAGATCAAAATGATTTCTTTTGCTGTTGCATTGTGAAAAAGGGGGGTGACTGACAATTAAATTAATTTTGTTCTCTGTATAGGATAGTAGGGTAGTTGAATATAAATAGGATTTTTTCAAGGAGTGGAGGAAGGAAAGATAGAAATCTGGCAAAGGTATCAGCCTGCATTTCGCCAAAGGCGCCTAAGGTTGTTTATCGTTGTTAACGTTAACGTTTAATCGTTGTTTAACGTTCCATCCGGCGGAGAGAGTACCGAACTGGAAGTTATTGTAATAAAAAAACACTCGATCACGAATCAGCACACCTCTGAAAAGTCTCTGCCACCTACAGGATCCGATTCCGTTGTCTCGAGCGTGACTTTGTTGAATTGGTTTGTCATTGTAAATGATAAGAATAACTTACTTTTTCCACATAGATTTGTTACAGCAAGACGACCTAGGTTTCGACGAAGCTCGTCATTATGGCTTGATGACTAAACTCGTCGTTTCGCTGTTTCGACGAACCTCGTCATCATCAGCTCATGATGACGAGCTTCGTCGAAACCTAGGTCACCGTGGTGTAATAAATCTAAGTGGAAAAAGTAAGTTATTCTTATCATTTACAATGTCAGGATTCAAACTTTGGCCCACGTTATGGTATGCTAATAATCTATCCATACGGTCCCCAGTGGTTTCTTTCCAGAATAATTAAACCATGCTCTCATAGGATGGATGATGGAAGGTTGTGAGCCTCCATAGTTTAGAGTTAACCTCCATATTTATTCAAAGCCACTTCACAAAGATATCACCTTCCCTAACGTCTTCTCCTTGCTATCGGTCACCCTACCTTCCCGTAACCTAAATATCGCATAGTTATAACATGACATATTTTTCTAAGCCAACGCATACCGCTGAGCGCTATGACAACGAATCCCAATCTTTTTAAGAATCTCCCTTCCCATCCCACTCTACCTCTACCCATAATACACTATTCCGGGTGTATACATGCAGTCCTAACCTGTTTCCTGAATTGCATTACCTTAAGATGGTGTAACGGGTGAAATCGGTGGTACCTATGTAATACAAAGTGGAAGTCACCGATCATTTTATATTCTAACAGTCTAATTACTAAGGGTAAGTAGCTAAAGCTGGCTTATATCTATAGCATCCTTCAGCAGCTGTATATATGCATACCATATTGTCTCTCTAAATAAATAATACTATTAATAGTCAAAAAAGGCTTCATAAAGATATGAAGTCAATGGAAGACGACATTTCAATAGATTTATCAAGTCATTCATAAATTCAAAATAAGTAAAGTAAATAGTTTCACTGTGATTTCGTTTCAAGGTAAATAAATTTGTATGCATTATTACGATAATTTGACAAAAGTCTTTATTCTATTTATTCTGGAAGATTATTATAATAATATTATTGCCCCTTCATTATGCGTAATGATGCCCCATATGCCCCAAAGAATAATTAGTGAAGAAAATATTAGTGAAAAGTGTGATATTGAGCTTTGCTTTGTATAAACCTGAGGCCTGGACGCTGGGTAAAGAGGGCCAGAGAATATTGTAGACTTATTGCATGTTAGAGAAGTGGATTGTTTTTATGCATGTACGTTCTATGAGATGGAGAATGTTTATTTCACTTACCTGTTACTTCGTTGATCATGAACTTGTTATCGTAGTTACCGCTAACTATCTCGTACCGAACCACATTATTCGGAGGCTCTGAATCCTTGTCGATGGCCTGAAATAAAAAAATTAGAAGACATATTAGTCAATTCATTGGAATCATGTATATCGAAGGAAACCTTTGGAAACTTTCTCAAGCCAATTTTGAAAAAGCATAAATTGCATCATACAATTGAATATTTACTCACTCCGCTAATGTTAAAATCATAAGTATCTTCAGGAAAGAGAAGGCTAAAATTAATATTAAAGTAGGATAATATCGGCTATAACTGGTGGAACAGTGTTTTTACTCGGGTACATTTTGGACTTAGATGGGCGTAGTAGTATGTTGTTAGCAGAAAGGTTGCTTTGGCTAAGCAGATATTTACCAACCGAAAAGAACTTTTCACCATAATATACCCCAAAGAATAATTAGTGAAGAAAATATTAGTGAAAAGTGTGATATTGAGCTTTGCTTTGTATAAACCTGAGGCCTGGACGCTGGGTAAAGAGGACCAGAAAATATTGTAGATGATGTTTTCAGGCCTTACTTGGTGGAATTCCTTAATATCAGGGAAAGAAGAATTAACACTGCGATTCCAGATGGTATAAGATTTATTAACAAGTGAACAAGTGTTAATAAGTCTTATGCCATGTGGCATTGGAGTGTTAATTCTTCTCTTCCTCACAGAAAATATTGGTTGCTTATAAATATGGGTGTGAAGGGGAATGAAGTAATTACAATTGACGGAAATGTGAACAATAAAGAGGTGTTGAATTGGGTTGAGAATGGTGGAGAGATGATTATTATGGGAAATTAGGAGAAGGTTGAACAGGTGGAAGGAACAGATACTTGGGGCAATGGAATGCCGAAGGCCGTTATGCTGGGTGAGGGAAAAATAAAAAGATAAAATGTATTTTTTATAAGGAAAAGGTGAGAAAAACTGAATAGGTACTTTAGAAGTATCGGAGTGAGCTTGAATCGAGGAAGTGAGATAAATGGTAAGTAGTAAAATTAAGAATTGCTAAGCTTGGTGAGGCAAGAAAATAGGTTGTTTGCGAAAATTGCGAAAATGAGTCTCAGAACATCATTACTACAACGCTCACCTTCGTCCAATGCGCTACTGGAGTTAATGCTTCCACGGGGACACAAAATTAAAGGAATATGGGACGATTTTAAACGAAAGGGAGAGCCGGTCTTGACTCCATGTTAACGTGGTGGCTCATAATTGAGCCGTGAAACGTTGTGGCTCGGAAACAGAAAGTGGCCCGGCAGGCGGGCACGGGACGCATATTGTTTGCTCAGGTGTTCTGCGCCCGTGTTTAGGAAGGCGTTCTTTGGAGTTAGCGTCGTGGAGGCTAATGGGATGAGGTAGGGATGAGCGAGCGACGACTGGGGGTAATGTCGGAAAATTATAGGGAAGGTTTCCTCCCTAACATGTTGGAACAGAGCGAGATGATGCGAGCAAAAGGAAAGGAAAAAGATGTCGGACAAGGTTCCGTGACGATGCGATGTACTTTTAATTAGGCACAGAAAATTATTTTTGTTTAACCTTCATTCTTTGTGCTATATGCAAAACTCGCGTTGAAAAATACCATCATGGGCAGTGAGATTCCTCCAAGGAATCACCTGATGAGGACCTGTGAGGAAATTCTACTCAGAGAACATAATACATGCTCGAACCCAGATAATAATAATGTGTTCATGGCTCCAAGAACTTATAAACAAAATCTTAAGGTTATTTAGCTTTAGGTGATTCCTAAGGCATTTTCCTGTGGGTGAGGTCACTTTCAGAATACTCAGCAATACTAGCATACATTTACATGCAACAATTTGTGTCCAGTTGGAAAAAATGATACTTTGTTGAAGAAGTTATACATACAGTTATAGAACAGAACATGTTAAGCAGCGTATACACGTAGAAGTTGACTGCTATGACAGTCGCGAGATGCGCGATATATTGATGTCGCTACTGCTATGACGCGTCTGCACCAACTTCTATGCAGCTTAAAGCCGCTACTTAGGCGTTGCCACAACAAATAAAAAGAGCTTTATTTCAATAGTGATTGATGCTTAAATTTTCATGAATTTCTTCAAGCAATAAATTCCATTGACGATTATCTTTTGTTCCCATTCTTTAAAGAGTAGAATCTCCTCTTTTGGGGAGGCATGTCCTTGTTATTACATTCAAATTCCGTCGAGTATTGCTTTCCACTGGCGATTGTTGCGATTGTGTTGGATAAATTTCCGCTGGAATGTAGACGGGCTTCAACTTTGCTAATAGCTCTAACCATGATCGATAGTGTTCGACATGTGTCCAGTATCCACCTGAACTCGCATTGCAGTTGCTATTTACACATGCGAGTAGGGCATAATATTGACTGTCGTCATAGCATTCAACTGCTACGTGTAAACGCACCTTTACAGAAATATAACGTACAATCTATCGATCCATCGAATAAACATGCCAAGTGCTTATGTAAGGTCAGCAACCAAAAGGTACTACTCATCCCTTCCGTTTCTTGAAGATTTGAAGGAAAATCTTTTGAGGACGGCCTAAATACGGCGTGATCAAATAAGATCATGTACCTAAATACGGCGAGTTATTTTCAAACGTCCACATAACACAGGTGACTGCGCCAAGGCTTCCAATGTCTAACGTTCTCTTTGACGGACGGTGTAATGAATTTTGACACTGCATTTCTCTCAAGTGTGGATCGATATGCCAACGGAAAACCACTACCACCGCATGTCTATATGTACCCAGACCCTGGGGACAGTAAACCAAAGCCATCACGACAACCTGAGTCTTACGAGAGAATGGTGGAGAGAAAATGAAGAGACACTTCCATACAGAATACGTTCGGGGAACAAGTAGATAATATTTCAAGGAAGCAAGGTGATTATACTTCTGTAGAGAGAATTCTTTTGCTGAAATTTCTCCAGTTACGTTATTCTTTGCAGTTCTTCGCGCTTAAACACCATAATTGATGGGTGTTTCCCTGCTGTGGGTTTTTTCGTAAAGTATGTAACTATATTAATCCTCACGTTTTCCCTACAGTTGTACATACTTTCACAGGCCATGATTCGTTTGATGTTTAATATCGATATATTGTGTTTATATTTTTTTTCATTTAATATATTTTATTTCCTATTAATCATACATTTTTTTGTTATCTCATATTTAACTCATATATCTCATGGAAATCATATTACTTCATGTGAATCTTTGGATATGGGCTTATGGATATGGCTGGAGGGACAGTTTTGTCTCAATCTCGCCCCAAAATAAACATTTTCTTATTATTATTATTTTTATTGGTCATGCACTAGTGATTCTGTGGCCATTATTGGGAAATGACTGACAGTTAAGATCATTTGGGACATTAAAAATTTCTTAGCATTTGGAAAAAGGTTAGGATATATGTTTGTTCAAATGTTTAGGAAGGGTGAAGAATAGCCCGACGTCGCGGAATCAGTGAGCTATAAACGAAAGGCTGAATGGGGCCTCCTGTTTTATATCCAATCCAACGTGGAGAAAACCGAAGCATAGTACTCAGATTCCACACAACACCCGAGAAGAGACTGGGACACCGCTGAAAAAAACTATGGCTCTCCCGGGACTCAAACCTCGGTCCTCAGGGTAGGAAGCCAGTTCTAAGGTCTTCGCACCATCACCATCCTCCTTTTTGCATATGATTCATTTATTCGTATCGCTCATTTGCTTTGTATTTTATTAATTTACTCGTAAATGTCTTACTAATTCTTTTTTTTGGCGCTAGGCATTAATAATTTATTTTTCGTGCAAAAAATAAGTTATTTAACCGTAAAACTCACGAGTTCTATAACTTATTCATTCCTTTTCATGCTCAAACACGGTTTTTTATCCCAAAAGGCACATTCGTTTGAGTCGCCGTTCGCCTCATTTATCAATGTTATACACGCTTAAGGTTTTTCATCTATTCGTTCATATATTTATTGCGTGATTATCGTAATGGATGCTTCCAGACTTTCGCAGTCGGGCGTGTGAAAACTTAATGATGCTCATTTAAAATCCCATTTCCCACGGCAGATTTCATTAGTAAGAGGGTTTTTTCCCATAGGTGCTAATCTATTGTGGTGGACTATGCGAGACTTCAGTCTGTTTGCTCAAAAATAATGCTGCCGTTCTCTGTTCTGCAACTTTTATGAAGCATTTCTGTGGAGCCGTAATCCTACCGTGTTGTCATATGGATTCATTCAACCGCGATTGAGCTGAATGATTGAACGGGATTCACATTGGGGATTACCCTTGAAGTATTTTCCCCCTGTAAACAAAGAAACTTGAAAAACCTTAATGCTCGAAAATGACTAAGATTGCTACAACTATATCTCTGCACGAAAATAGTCTGTAATCCGTGTTATAGCAATTAATTTCTCCTGTATATGTATCTGCGTGAATAATACCCAGCTGGTCTTCGTAAGGTTGTTTAGCAAGGAGTGAAAAATCACCAGGCATATAATATAAAGTCCGTTGTTTCAGGCGTGACTTCATGGAATTTGCTTAGCATATTGAATGAGAAGCAGTAACTTTGTAATTCCACATGTATTACAATACATGTGGAATTACAAAGTTACTGCTTCTCGTTCAATATAATATAAAGTCTTCTGAGACTTTTAGTCTTCAAATTAACCAATTATCAGTTGCTGCGATTTTTGGGAATTTATTTATTTATTTATCCTGGGCTAGATGAGGCCATATGGCCCCCTCTGCCCCAAGCCCAGGGTTCATTAAGATACAGAGTTCAATAATTAAACAGTTAACAAACAAGAATTAAACCTTTTTATAGAGCCGTGTACACATTTTTTACAATCGTTTAAATCATCTTGAAAGAATTTGTGGCTCTACAAAGGAAAAAGTAAGTGACATGAAATTGAAAAAAATGAATTAGAAGGACGATTGAATGATATTGCTAAATTTTCATTAGAGCTCCATCCCCAGGGTTTAAACTCTGTGACGTCAGCATGTGGTGAAATAATCTTTTGCAAAAGCCTATATAATTGTGTATCTTTTTTAATTCTGCCGGGAGGTTGTATAGACGCATGAATCTGGTAGTTAATGAAGTGTTCATGCGTTCAGTTCGATGATCAGGATAACGAAAGTTAGTGCAGAAGCACCCCTAGTGGATCTTCCGTGAACTTCGTCGAAAGTCTTGAGACGGTCATTTATGTGCTTAGGAAGTCCGATGGCAATGCATTTATGTCCCAATGTGAGGCATCCAAAACAATAGAAGAGATAGTACAGTAAAGATATATAGGAAGCCGTATAACAAGCAATGGGCAAAGCAAGAAAGAAATATTCAGTAAGGTGGCTCAAGTGAAGAGGGCCTAATACCGAAAGAACAACCTACTCTCAGCTGGAAACATAAGTTTTGAAGTAAAGGAGAACTTGAAGGGAGCATGTTTCTTTGTGGCAGTGAAGCAAGGGCAATTACAGCAACAGAGAAGCCAAGGCTGGAAGATTTCGAAATATGGTGCAACAGAAGAATGTTTGAGATGAAATGCGTCGAACAAATGAGTAACGAAGAAGTTATAAGAAAAGTGGCATAAAGGAAAAGCTTGCCAGCTGAATTATAAAAAAACAACCATTTCCTGAGAATTTCCTGAGACGTGATGGTCTGATTATATCGAGTGTCGAAGACGACGGTAAATAGAAAATTAAATGAGAACGTTGGCAAATTGATGCCTCGAAAGACATGCATGGTGCTAGTAGTAAAGAGTATAAGAAAGACGAATTGTGGACATTTGGATTAAGTGGTTATTATTGACGAGATAAATTTATTAGATTTTAGAAAGGGGTAGAAATGAACCGGCAGAGAGGTATTCGCTTGCTCTAAACGAAAGGTGTCAAGGGGTCTACGGTTTAACGTACCATCCGTCGGACAGAATACTGAACGTTAAGTGTTCTTAACACGGTGTATAAGTTGGGACTTGTGTACCAGTGAGCATTTCACGCTGCAAAAATTCAAACCCGGACTTTGGGATGAGAAGCCAGTAAGCTAGTAACATGGCAGAAGGAAATATTTGAATATATTTTCGCATAGCTTTCTCCGGGACCCGAACCCATACCCCAAAGAACAGAACTTTTCGTGTCGATGGAACCGTTGGTAATCTTTCGTCTGCGTGTGTTCATCCTCGCTCGATGTAAACCACGGTATCAATGAAATATCGGCAAACTGCCGGTGTTAGAACCAGGGATATCTCTAATGGAAAATAGCACTCTTGCTTCCAACCTAAACGGAACCTTCCACTTCCGTAGTCAACGTACTCCTAAGCCAACTACTACTTCAATGTGGTTTCCAACCTGAGTTACATGTACCCACCCCCTAGGGCTAAACGTACTTGATGATTTATCGGTACCCTATAAAGAGAATTTTAGTGATTGCGTAAAAATTGTAAATCACATTCGTCCTACCAATGTACACCTGTCGTTAAGAGCGAATACAAGCAGCCGGCATTGCATTATGAACGAGGAAACAAGCATATAGTTAGGGTTTATCCCATCGAATCAACAGTAATTGAACAGCAGCTGCATGCGTAACAAGATTGTCTCATGAATAAGGGAAAGAGTAGGGAAATGGGCTTTCGAGAGATGCGCAAGTGATAAAAAGGTTTAGAACCGTTGGTCTAATCCGTTTTTTTTAATCCAATCTATCGAACTAACCATAAAATTAACAGAGAGATTAACCAGACAATATAAGATCGGACCAAATCAGTTCTTTCGGCGTTTAATAAACTGATCCAGCGTTTGAAGGTCCTACTAGCTGAAATCTTAGCAGGTAATGTCTCCGCTTGCCATCTTCATCATCATCTAGCGACGTTTATACGGAGAATTTTCTACCAACCACCTCTTCGCCAACTCGTTTCAACTGTTCCATGACGCAGTTCTTGCGACTTGCGAGCGCCTCGGCCGTAAAACCCGTAATGAGAGCGCCTTATGGAGGAGGCGAAATTGTATCCTCCTTATCCACAAGCACACCCTTTCCTCCTCTCCTCACCGGAGTCGAGAAGAGAGAGGTCGAGGGAGAGAAAGAGAGCGAAGGGATGCTGAAAATATAATTGCATTTCGAGTCCGATGTGTGCAAGGACGGTAGTAAGGGTGAGAGAGTTTGTTCATTTAAGAGAGAGGAGGATAGGTAACGACGAGTAAGGCACTTGAGGGTTTTGAAGAGAGTTTTTAAGGGCCGTTTTACACGGTCATTGAAATTGCGCAAGTTGATGAAGCATAAGTTTGAACATTCGTCCACCAAAGTCCTCGTGACGCGGTAAATTGCGAGAAAATTTTACGGATTGTCACAATAGGCGGGCCTAATAATTTTCCAGTTAAGACGCCAGATGTCTCCAGCGTTCATTTGGGCTAAATAATTTTAGCCATCAGGTAACACTAACGCAAGCGTTTTTGCATGCGTCTATTAAATTATTATCCTGCTAAGTTATGTACAAATCAGCAGACATTGAAGTTAGGAAGAGTAGGGAAAATAGGGAGACATATTGTATTTGAAAAATTTTTGTTATTCTATTATATTAGTGATTGTTTTTTTTCTGATTTCCCGTTCATAGCTAATTGCAATTACAATCCCTTCCATCCCTATCCTTATACCTTTCCTCCCGGTCTGAAGCGCCTATTAGTGCGGAAACAGACTTGAAAACACCCATTAAAAAAATTAGCAGAACCAATCAGTATTATATCTAACGAGGTTCAGCCCGCGCCGCTCGCGTAGAACCTCTAAGGGCACCTTAAGAAGGAGGGATGTTTTATTATAGTCGATCGAATGGTTTTGGTGTAATATTTGGTAAATATTATAACCAAACCGATCTAAACGTTGGTGTAATATTTTTCTGGAGTCGTATGGGTGGTTTAAAAACAGAATTGGTTCTTTGAGCTTTTGGAAATATTGTAGAGAGGGTTATAAGTGAATGTCTTATTTGAAATTGTTAAAAAACAGAATGGTTTTAGTGTAGGATATCTATTGTTATTTTTACTATGGTGCGTGTTTTTAAACGAATGTGCTGATTTGCCAACAAACATTAATACATTGACGAAAATAAAATTAATATTTAAATCGTTTACAACAAAAACGAATTAAATTACAATGCACAGTGTATGTTAAACATTTAAATTTACATTTGTGTTGATAATAAACTTTTTATAACCTTGTCGCAAGTGTTACAAAAGAATTTCAAAACGCCTAGCCTAGAATTTCACTTTGCAAACACAAGATTGGAGTCGCTGGTAGCCAAAAATTGTTTTCTTTCACTATCGGCACAGAGAAACCGTCAATTAATATTTTCAAACTTACTCGTTTGATTAAACTAATTCCACTTTCTTCAACTTCTTCCACTTTTTCAATGCACTCTTTTTCCCTTTACCAAAAACGTAAGCACATTTTTAGCAACGTTCTTTCCTCAACAAAGCAACAAAATCCTTTCCGCAAGATACTCAATGTATTGGAGGGGTAACTATATGGGTACCTAGGGGCAACTAGTAACTATGGCATATTATAGTAGGACTCACAGGAATAGTATTACGTGCATGGAGAATGGCGAAGAAAGGATTTGCATTTATACAGAATGAGGAAAAGGGGAAGATGTGAAGAGTTTGAGAGGGATTGGAACATACCTATTATTAGGTGATAGAAATTTCCATAGATGTCCCAGAGGCGAGTGTGGGAGAGTCGAAACAATACAAATGATTGCTGGTGGCAAACTAATGAAAATAATTCCGCGCAAGAGGCAGCGTTCCTTGAGCTCCGAGATCATATCTCCTCTCATTTGGTTATCATTGCAGATTTTAATATTATTACTATTCTCTTGAAGGCACGTGTGGCATCCCTCGGGAACCGCTCGCGGTAATAAGAGAGGACGTGCTTTGCATATACTCCGCGGTTAAATTTTCAGCGGGATAGAATACGCGGGTGTCTAACTTGATGTTTTTTTATATCGATGCTGTTTCAACCGAATCACTGTTAGCTTGTGAAAGATGCTGGGATTATCCTGGTTCTATGCTCAATTATCAATTGAAATCTTTTACATGGGGTGTGAAAACCGTTGGCTTTAATCTCGAGAACATTGGTGTAGTATGCAGCTAGAAATGCTTTGTGACATTCTACGTATGGCAGTTCGTTACGGTGTCTAGCTCCTTTAAAGCCCTTATAATTCCAAAAATTTCCAAGGGAACGTCTTGTGTGCTTTATTTAGGTTCCGACAGGTGCCAACAACGGTCAACAGGTTTGACTCCCAACAATGGTGAATATTTTTTTAATCTGCTGAGCAGTGAGTCAGACAAAAAATATTTCATTTCAAAACTATCCTCTGTTTTCAGTGAAGAGTGATGATCTCTTTTCCATCATCATGTCATCAATGTCTGTATTTTACGAAGTTTCCGCGAACGTGAATTTTTGTATCAAAATGAAAATATCTTGACGTCAATTCAATATCTATTCACTGGACTATTAGTATTTGATAATTTACCTCTACGTAGGCATCCGAAGTGAAGTTTTTCCCATCCCTGTCGAGGAAAAACTCGTAAGCGGGCCGGCTGAAGATAGGTACTTCATCGTTGATGTCCAGGAGTCTTATTGTGAGGGGAACGGTGGCCCGTAAACCATTACCATCTTCATCTCTCGCTTCCACGTACAAACGATGCTCTGGAAAGAAACATAATGATGAATAGTATAAATTCAGTTCCACTCGGTGTTAACACTTTGATTTTCAGGTTCAAGTGAATACAAGTAAAAAACATACTTGATCAAATCGAACAAACTTGACTGTCAAACTATCTGCCGATGTTTTTCAATTATGAACATAATCAAGAGATGAATGTTTTCAAGCTACTTTCAGCTTTTGTTTACAATCAGATCTTACAAATTTGAGCCCTACTCTATCGAATTCTCTATGTTGAAGTTTCTATCCTATAGTGAAGACACACTTAGTACTTATTTCGTAATTCAGGCTTTATTGTAAAATTACTTTCAATCTGAATATGATCAAAGTATATGTTCCAACACCGCTCTTTCTTGAAATCAACTTTAAAAATTACCCAACACACACAAAATAGGTGTACTGGGAAGTATGGAAATTATGCCTTGAGAAACAGCAACTTTTAGGCCGCTACTTATATGAGTATTTTTTTTCACAGAAAAAAAGGTGTTTTAGCAAAGATCATCGCACCATCGTAAAATGAGTAAAACACTATTTTTAGATCACCATCAGTCAACAGGCAGTCACCAGTGGATAATGAAAATATACTGAACAACAACACTTTTACAGAATTAAACTTATTATTGGTGTCACAGTTTAAAGTAGACGACATAAATTCTTCAATAGATCAGAAGTTTTGTTACTCCTCTATATCTTATATATTTCATAGGTGTTCTGTGCATTAAAAATTGCTTCATAATGATAAAATATAAGGAATATCGAGGATTTCAAAAATTGAATTTCATTTGCTGCAACTCTCGTAGTTGCATATGACCCCTTTCAGTTTGTAGAATTCTGTGCGATGACATATTAGGAAAGCAAGCTCCGAATGCGAAATTACTCAAAGGCTTTTTACGCTTCGATGAATTACTCACTGTAGTGGAATTCTACCAGGGCATCCAAAAGAATGTTCTCCTAGTGCAATATCACAAAATTGCCAGAGTTGATGACATCTAATCTGTCTGCACCGGTACGTATGTAAATATTCTGTCTTATATCACCCATGTCGTCCCATTTCCCTTACCTTCCAACCTATCCAATTCAAGTTCCGATATTAAATTTATCTTCAAGTGCTCTTAGATATCTTCCGTGTAACTTCGCGTCACGCAAAAAGAGTATTTTAACACCCTTTCCTCAAAATTTGATGATTTCAGGCTCCACGTGGTGAAACTTCGTGTTTAGCAGAAAAACAAAAGCTTTGTAAATTTTACGAGTTTACTAAAACACGACCGGCTTTGTCGTCCTGTTAGGTCTTCAGCCTTCGATTACCTATAGTTTCTAATCTAAGCGATTTTTTATCTACCGTCTAAAATAGAGTATCTACATTTCAGTTGGTTGATTGGAGAATGATCTACGGGGAGAACAAATTTTTAAACCTCTTTTTGGGGCGTCTATCTCACACATTTCATTTTCTTGGTGTGTACAAGTGTAGCAATTTTGACCAATAACTTTATTAGTGCCATAATTATATTGAATCCTTTACTATTTATGGGGATCGGGTTGGTGTGGTTGCTAGAGTGGAGTGGAGGGCATTTCAAGTACAGTACTCCGTCCGTCGGATGGGACGTTAAGCCGTGGTCCCCTTGGCGCCTTTCGTTAAGAGTAGGCTAATGTCGACGCCGGGTTTCTCTCCACCCTTCCTCCGTTCCTTGAAAACTCCTACCATTACCCAATTACCCACCTGTCCTATATGGCGCAAATGACCTCAGCTGTCGGTCGCCTCCCCTAAATAACCAATCCTTTACTATTCATTGTAATTCTGTGCTTGAAAGGTGATCTTCAATCTGTTTTCAATACTTTGCACAAACATCTGCATATTTCTGAAGTTTTATTCTATTCGTAGAAAGAATTTCAGCCAAATTGTATCCAACAGTGAATAATGAAATACATAGGTCACGGTGAAATATTGATCGTCTTAAAGACTACTGTTGATGACACGCACTAACTGGAACTTAATTGTTTTTTTTTATAATAGGACTTTCGCCAGATTTTAGGCTGAAATCGAAGAACTGTACCCGCAATCTTAGCAATATGTCCTCTAAGGAACCGAAAATAGAATACTGGTACCTTAAATATTTCACAAGTTCTTAATTTTTATTACCAACATTATATTAACAACAATTAATTAATTAATAAGAAATTCTTATTTATAATCACAATTATCATTAGCAGTGGTGATTTTACTTCTGTAAACTAACCTCTATCCTCATTACACACTAATTAACGTTTCTTTTACTGCGCTCTTTCCATCTTCAATTTAGCGTATTTTCAATCTTTTTTCAGGATTTTCATAGCGCTTATTCTCATATTTCCTCTTCCTCTCTTCCCAAATTTCTACTGTAATAGTTGACAACAAAAAATCGCCTTTTATTACTTAGCACATCCACCAGCTTAAGTGTCAAGTCAAAATGCCTGGGGAAAAAGATTTCCTGGGAATCGAACCATGGACCTTTGCCTTACCAGAGTAATGCGCACAACCTGATTCCTGATCTCAAAGGCAATTTTTAGGAGTAGAAATAGGTGCTAGGTCTCATTCACCATCGAAGTCTATCAAGGATGGCACTCCTAATGGAACTGGTTTTCAAGAAAATCACAATCCACGATAAAAGTTCCTACAAATTATCTCAAAGAGCGATAATTTGTCCTAATGCACGGATGCAAGTGCATTTCAGAGAGCAAAGGAAAGACGAAGCATAGTGATAGCACAACCGCAATGCCCACAGAAACATTACGGGGAAAGTTTCAGTGTATTCATGTGCTTAGCATATTCCTGGGTGAATACTGAGGTTCGTAAATGAACTACTTCAATGTGTTTTTATAATAAAATCTAAATGGTTTTCACGGCCACTTTAACGCGTTCAGCTACAAATTTTCAACTTCAAATGCTGTCACACAATGCTGTCACGACTTAGTGAAGCCGTTACCGGAACTGGAAATATAAAAACAGAGTGGAGGACTCCCTTATATTGTAAAACAAAGGTTGCGAACACCTTTCGGGTGTTTGCAACAGTTCAGTTTGATAATTTTGGATTTAGTCTGAGTAGAGCTCTTTATCTCCGTATATAAAACCTGAATTCAAACTCATAGAGTGACCCTACAAGCCGCTGGAAGAGTGAGGGACAAAAGAACTCACTACCGATGAAGTTAGTGAACGAATTCTGAGAGACAATAAAACTGTTAATGCTGAGCCTAAAACGTATAAGATAGTTTGTTGGTTCAGTTAATAAGCTATGGAAAGTTACGCTAAAAATAAAACTTGAAGAAAATGAGACTTTCACAGCACGTTAATACACGATACCTATTTGGACTGTTTACGCTCCATTCCCGAAAAACAATTATGCTGGCCTAATAATAATCATCATATTATATACTAGGTCATTGGTTGGGTACCTATCACCATCTTATTTGATCCATTTTTTATTTGCTTGAGAAAAAAATTGAGAGAATGGAAGAAAGTAATTCCCTATAAGTGCTGTTTGAGGCCCTTTTTGAAGTAATGGATAGCGGGAAATCCTCTGCTGAAGAAAATATGGAAATTTATGGTTACATTATGAGAACAGTTCGTTTTAATGGAAAAAATTGAAATATCCTTTGATAAATACATATATACTAACATTGGAAGAACAGGATCAAGAAAATCTTTTTCACAAAAATGAATTCTAATAACTAATTACTTCGTCAGTAGGGATTAGTGTTTCATTCAATCCAATAAAAATTGTCAGGGGTTCAAGAACCCTTGTCAGTAGTAGTCAGTTAAGCGACCGATTAAATCTATTGTATATTATTCAAGAAATAATATTATATGGTTTAGAAGAAAAATCCATATTATTCTCAATGAGTTGAAAGAGCATAAAGTTGAAATATATATATTTTTAAGTTTAATATCAGAATTTCTACCAAACTGGAGTCAGTGTTAAGGATCAATCTGTAACGAACTAATCTTTGGAGGAGAATTTGAACAAATACATCAACAAGTAAACAAAACTTGGCAAGAAATGCTTTCTAGCCTCACCTTCCGTAATCGTACTTTAATGAAAGGAGTGGTTAATTAATGCGAAAACAGAAACATTTTTCAGCTTCAGTGACATTTTTTACAGGTATTTTCTCTTGAGGGTAAGGTTTTATTCATTTCTTAGCCCATCTACCCGCTGATAATTCTCCAAAGTTATTAAGATGGTTGAATTATTTAATATAAGATAGCAATTTAGCAATACACATTAAAGATAAAACATAAAAGGTATAGATAGCCGTTCATTACAGGAGGCTTATTTGCTAAGTCCCTTTTCCAGGATTGACTTTTTTCAATAGAATTGCTACAATGATCTAAATAAAAGGGAATGTGCTTTTATCTGAGCAAATAATTTGATTTTGCTGGGCACAATTCCTTATATTCGATTCTAAAACACTAGGCATAGACCCTTTTGCAAAAAAATTCTCGTTAGCTCTATGCTCTATTATTTTTAGGACCGTGAATAGCTTTCATCCGAGTGATAATTCTACTTGGTTTTAGGCTTCAATAATTTCCCTTGCAAATGACATCACGAGGTGGGGGTTGTTGGTGAGGGCGGGAGGGAGGGGTGTATGTAAATGGTAAATGCTATGGGGCATTAACCCGCTCGGAAATGACTCCCATCCCGAGGGTAACTTCCTTCCCTTCCCAAAACACTCTCCTCCGGATTGCCACTCGTGTTTCCTTCCCGCCTTATAAAAAAAGCCGATCGATGCGCGCAACGAAAAACCGGTTAGTGGACGAAAATAAAATGAATACATAAAATGGCGACGAAAGATAAAACTTTGGCCCCGAAAGGAAAAGAGTGGTGGAGTTGGGAAATGATTATATTTTGTTTTTTTTTTCCTCTCTCTACTCCGCCAACGCCTATTTTCCCGGGGGAAATGTGGAAATTTGAACTCATTGCAACCCAATTTACGTGTGAGCTATGGAGGGAGGAAAGGTGAAGATGCAAGGAAAATAAATTCATCTCTTGGTAGAGTTGAGGTGCTCCTTCGAGAGAAACTTGGAAAAGTTCAAGAAAATAAATAAACGAACAAAATTGCTTGACGGAAAGAAAGTAGGGGTGGTGGAAATGGAGAAGAGGGAGGCGAAAGACTCTTCATTTCTCATTCATGGAATATATATAAAAAAGAGAAACTAAATAATCCGGACGTAAAATGTCAGAAAGTCCTCTCTTTGGCGTATTTTGGAAATGTTTTCCGGCAATGACAAAATAATGGAGAATCGTATTGGAGCGAGTATATAAGGTTTGATGACCCATTATCTCGGTTTATACGTCCAGTTTCTATCGTTTTCCTGAGATAAGGACAAATAAATGTTTGAAATTGGCACGACAAAGTTTCATTGATTCCAATTTAAAGTCACTCCGAGCATATTTAAAAAAAAAGTCCGTTTCTTGAGAGAAAATGTACCACGCGCATTGGCATGAGAGTTTTTGGTGCATGGGCTATAATACCTTCATGGCTTGGGCTGAGGATAGATTTCGAAGCAGTTGAAGCGACGATAGCTTACCAGGAGCTGCTTCGCGGTCGAACGTGTGGTGGTTCATGGCCACAGTGATGATTCCTGACATGGCGTCCAGGGAAAGAGATGCGTTGGCAGGACCAAGGATGCGGGTATACCGCACCCTTCCGGAAACCCCTGTATCCACGTCAGTTGCCTGCACCTGAAAGAAAGACCAAAAACCACTAAACCACTTGCTGTTTAATAAAATAATCTTTCTGTAATAATCTTGTTTGAACACTGCATACAACGAATGGGTTTAAATATTTTATTCATCCTGCAATTTTGGTACGTAACCACAAACGTTTCTCTATATTGTAGGAGTTTTTAGTAATTATTTGGCATTTTAATTTAGGTAGGGTCGACTGCGGTGGTCATATCGGTAACCCATGAGCATCGCAACAAGGATATTGTGGGTTCAAAACAAACGCATGGGTAGGCCCAAGCTGAAAGTAAATTTGGATTATATTGTAGGAGATAACCTTTGCGGTTGGAGCACCCCCAGCTGGGCAAGCTCTAAAGGGTAAGATTTTATTGCACTGTCTAATTTGGTACGTTAATCTTAAGATAAGCGCAACATGCATGCCCTAGGCGAGATCCGAACCATCGATCTTAGGATTATAAAATCGTGACATTACCAATCTGGCTAAACGCATAGCTCCAGCTAGAGATATGAAACTGAATTTTGTGGAAATCCGCTTCTTATGGCCCCTTGTAATGTTACTTACTGCAAATGATTTCGAAATATCTGTCTATAAGAGCGCAGTGAAATCGATTTTTTAATATGATAACTTGAGACACAGGGAATAAAAGCCGAAACATAGTGTTGTGTTGACCCAAGATAGGCGTAGGAATAAAGTTGATTACATGGTGCTATAGAACTTCAGAAGCTGGAGCATCTTAAAATCTAATTCAATACCCCTTGCTTGAGTTAGACTGGTATATTTTATGAAGGCTCACCGTATTGTCTTACTAAATCAGTTATAAATGGGATTGTTAGTGCTGTTACTAACAATATGATTGTTTACTCATCGATTATGCATGTCTGTTATGGAGTCACTACCTGCCACGCACTCTTAAAATTACTCTCGATGTTAAATCCTTTGCATGAATTGATAGTGCTTCAAGCGTTTTTGTTTGCTTGCCATGGTGGTGAGGCCGGAATACGAGCGGGCTTGATAGCCAATGGCTCGCAGGTTTTAATCCTGTCTTGGCCACGATTGCTCTATGTGTCTCAGGACTAGATTTAGGGGCAGCTAAGGTTTGAATGTGCGAAATAACCTAAGCAGTTGGAGCACCACGAAGTCAAAGTGATGTGCGAAATGTGATGGTTTTAATAGGGATAAATTATTTGAGTTCACGAATCTTCGTAGCCCGCGAATATTGATAAATATTTTACATTCGATAACTCGAATCTCCGAAGGTTATCCGTTATTTTGAATCCTAACCTAAACAACCGCTAAACATCTTTCTTAAAATCTTTTTAAAAATATGAAGAAGGTTTTCTTTAAGCAAAATTAAAACGTTATTTAAAGTTGACGGTGTCTGGCTTGACTGCGTGGAATTCCTTCATGATGAGGTTAAGGAAACAATGAACTTCCACAAAGTATATTTATATGTGGAAGTGCATTGTTTCCTTAACCTCATAACGTTATTTAAAATGGAAAGTGATAGTTGCAATTGGCATTTTCATCTCCATACATGAATTCTTCATCCCTGTTTGGTTTCAATGTGTAAATGACTTCAAATTCAGTACTCCCTCCATTGAATAGATCGTTAGACCTCACACTTTTTAACATGTCTCATTAAGAGCAAGGATGATTTTGACGGCAGGTAGCCCTCCACCATTCCTTCATTTCCCACACCTCATCCAACAGTCCGCATATCCTAAATGGCAAAAATCACCATAGATGTAGGTCACCTCACCCAAATAACTAACTAACTAATATTGTTTCATAATCAAGTAAAGCTGAAAATTATCTGAAATCGGTACTAAATAACATTATTTCACTTATAATAAAATGCTTTGGCAATTGTATTTATTCCAGTCCTTCATGTTCAGTCCTCTCTTAACAATGCACTGCCAGTCACTAACAAATATATACATCCCTGGTTGTCACCAAGGCCTGTTTATCACATAATTATAAATATACAACAGGTAATACCTTTTTTCATACCACCTATGATTCTTATGTGAATCATTGGAATCTTGAGATATGATGGATTCGAGAACCCTTTAGGATTCGGATACTAGAAAATTTAGGATTTGTCTCATTTCAGTGATTTGAGCGACAGCGAGATCACCATCAAGCGTTCCTGGTTGTCGCTGACTCTTCGGCGGGTTATCTCGTAACCGTGTCGCCCGAAGGCTAATTATATTATGCCCTCGGCTCCAAATTTTGGACCGTTGCTGCATCAACTGGTGGCGCTAGAAAGTGGACGATGGGAAGAGAGTGAGAGATCAAGGTGGGGGTGTATGTGTGCATAAGGCAAAGTGGGGTGGGAGGGACGATGATTTGGGAATATTGGGAGCGTATGGGGTGTGGGGGTAGGAGGCAATCCGAAATGCTGAGCGATGAGATGACGGATTTTAATTAGGGCTCTCATAACTTCCACCTCGCAGCCCCTCGCCGCATTCCTACCCCTGTCACCAGTTCCCTATTTTCCAGAGGAAGGTCGATACCTTCATTAAGGGTTGGATCCGGGGAATTTGAAATGGGAGTATTCTTTCTCCAAACGTCTTTCACCCTTTCCATCCCTCCTCCTTTCCTCTTCCTCTCTCTCAGTCTTTATATATCTCACTAAACCCGCACTCTCTAATCCTTGAAATACGATATAATTAGCGAAATCTGGTGAATATCAGAGGGGATATTAGCCTTCGCTCTTCAAAGGTCCTGGGATTTATTACCACACTAACGCCACGGCAGGTATTATAACAAGCGCGTCTCGCTTCATAGAAAAGTGATAATTAATCAGCGACTAAACTCGACTGAAGATGCACTGCGACTTCAAGCTCCGACGGAAGAGGCATTATGGTAACCAAGTGTTTCGGAGTTTTTATGACCCGAATGAAATGAACTCTTCAACATACTGGTGCTCGTGTTTGATTTGAAAGATGTTGTCATTGTCATTAAATATAATGCTCCATATGTGCCTCATTCCTTTGAAGGACATAAGGGAGTTTCTTACGAAACTCTTCCCCTTTGGTATTATCTTATATTGGTTAATTTATTCTATCACTTCTTCAAATGCATAAATGGATAATTTTTAAATTTTAATCAAAAACATTACACAGGCATTTTAAGTAGCCTCTTTTTGCATTCTATTACATTTGAATAAAAATTCCATTGATTCAAAACGCAGAGGAGCACATTAATTGGATACGAAATCCGAGGTAAACGTTTCGTTAATCCCTGCTTATAAAAATCTTGATTTAGTTTAGCCCAAGCTCATTTTCTCTGGCTGACCACATGATCTTTTGAGTTATTTTTTTATACTGAAATAAATTTTAAATAATTTACTCTAGAATTTCCAAAGAATATTTTAAGCGAAGTAATTTTAAATCACCGTATATTTACATTTCACAATTAAACCCCATCTTACGTTATTTTATTTTAGCTCTGTTATCACATATATCATCCTAGAATTGTATGAATCGAGTCACGCCATATTGAATGTATTTGTTTTAATGAATCGTCTGTATTAGAATTTCAGTTCTGAAAATTGTTAAGAATATTGGAGGAGACTTGAGTCAGTGCCTCGGTAATAATCTAAAGATTAGATGTTTCACAAACAACTTGCAATACACCATTTCTTTCTCTGCCTTTCATTTTTCCAAAGCATAGTTCATCATGTTCCCTACAATCACTAGTCCCTTATGCCGTTAGTTGACATAATGAAATAAAATGAGAAGCATTTATAAGCATAAATTGAAAATAAACTGAGAAGCATAAATAGGTACCAGCAATATCTGTTCATGAAAGGCAAAATGCCTTTCCCTGACTCAAATTTAGCTCAATGATGGTTGATTGTAGTTTCAGAATGAAAGCCCAAACATTCCTACTCGTTACTCTTTTACTTTGTTCCTTCTTTTGGATGACATTCTACACGAAGAAAGATTTCGTACTTTCCCGGCGAATGCACTGTGTGAGAAGTTCTCGGGATCGCCACCGGGTCAGGGATTGCAGAGCTGCCGACGTTTCGATGGCTGAGTCGGACATCGAAACGTCGGCAGCCCTGCAATTCCTGACCCGGTGGCGATCCCGAGAACTTCTCACATTCTACACGAAACTTTCGTTTTTCAAGACGTAAAAAAAGGCTGTGCGAAAAAGAATTTTTAACGTGATTCACTCTTCTCTCTCGATTCTCTCGTCTAAATATGATCAGGATGGATTTTGAAGGCGGGATCACGCCACGTCTAGCAAGGTTGAAAGCATAAAGCGGAGAGAATGGTAGACGCATTCATCCTGCATTGTACTCTCAACTGCAATTATACACGCGTCAACCAGCGAGAAAGAATGGGGTCGTCTCCCATATTTTTTATTGCTGAATTTGATAGAAATAATAAGACCCATATTCTTCGATCCATCGATTAATTCTCGAGTTATATGCGGTGAAAAACTGATGTTTTTAAACTTTTCGAAAAAAGTGGGCGTGCAAATGGACGTCCACGTCATCCACTTCGTCCGCTCACAACTGAGACAACGAAGCTTCTTTGCCCAAATCACAATGGGTGACACAGCAACTCTACCAATGGAAGTGGTTGCGACAGTATCTGTGCAAGCAGACCTTCCGCCCCCTCCTCCACTCCCCTCCCTCTCCATCAATACAGTCAAGGACGGTAGGTGGATGACGTAGATATCCTCAAAGCACTTCGTTCGGTGGTCGTCACCCATTCCTTATTTCAATTATTGATTTAAGTTTTTGATTGAGTTTTTCACTAAAATTCATTTTTCCTTTCCATCTAACGATTTTATGAACAAAATAGCGATTTTGGTTCCACGTGAATGCCTCCATAACGTTGAAAAAGTATTTGCGAACAACAAAACACTTCAGCCTAGCCATTTTCAACATTTACAACGCCAAACATTAGCTGAATACAATTAGAATCTGAGTAAATATGCTTTAAAATTTTACACTCTTCCATTTTTACCAATTGTTCATCATTATGTCGTATATATAAAAGATCCCTTTTGGAGAATGTTATACTCTACCAGTAGTAATAAAAACGAAAGACAATAAACTCAAAGATATCCGTCCATACTGATACTCACTTCTTCGGATGATGGCCATAAGATTTCTACTTCTCTGAATACACCATGCCTTACCAGCTGCAGACTTCACCCATAGTTTATTATACTCCTTGATTTAAGGCGAGGATAAAAGAATAGTTTAATCCAAACCGTAATCGGTTAAGCCAAAAATAATTGTTTCAACGGTTGTCCTGAACAGTCACTGGAGATTGTTTTCGGCTTCATTATTTTAAAAATTTGTGTAACAATGAGTATTGCCATCTAGGAAGTCAAGTAACCAAATATGGGCAAAGGGATAAGGAAAAGTCAATTGAATAGCCTAGGGAAAGAGGGAATTTTAGCAGAAGAATAATCTATAAACAGCTTTAAATACAATATTTGGAGTAAATAAACATATTGTAACATAACGCAAGGCCGCCATAGTAGTTTGCGGTCGCTAGGGGAGAATCAACAACGGGAGAGTCGAGGAAGAGGAGCGAGAGCGGCACGTCGCACGAGTGAGGCGGAGATTGGTGTTGGAATTTTGGCTGTTTTATTGGGGGAAGGAGGAAGTTTTGGAGGTGGGAGTACCAAGTGAGAAGTGCATTGACTGGCAGGAGTGGAAAGGCGAAGTGTGGAACTGTATGGACCGATCGGTGCTGTGGCGGAGCATATGGTATTTGGGTTGATAAAGTGACGTGGATAGTTTTGGAGGTATTGAAGATATTTTGCTATGTTTCCGCCATCGGAACATGTATTGATTTGTAGCTATATGTTGTTGCATGGATGGGAGAGTATATTATATAATTTGAATTTGTGTGTTGAGTATCTGTCCTTTTAAATCGTGTTGCATACTTGATTGTATAAATAGGTCCGTGTCCATATGAACTCAGACTAAGATTACAATATTTATAACTTACATATGGACCTGGACGCATCTAAACCATGTTTCTTTATGATAGTGTGGTGAAGAAGAAAACCGCAACAGGGAACTCAAGGTTGATAATATTGAAAACGTGGTGCTATAGAGGATTAATAACAATAAAATGGATAAACCAAAACGAGGAAGTCATAGGAAGAGTTGGAAGAGAGAGTAGTCTTCTGTAAACTATGAAAAGAAGAGGGAACTATTCAATCGCCTATATACTGATACATTATGACCTGATGAAGACGGTCGTCAAGTGAAAAGTAAATAGATGGATTGGAAAACAAATGACTCGTATGACATATACGTGGAGCAAGTAGTGAAAGGTGTAAAAGAGAAAATCTATGATAATATTAAGAGTTTGTCCGAAAGAATAATATAGTTGAGAGCTCTGCCAAATCAATCATTGGAATATCTTATGATGATGCACATTAAAAGGTTAAATATTGATAGAAGAAAGTATGTAGCAGTAGTATATAGCAGCATGACTATTTGTTAATATTAAAAATAGTGTCCACACTTCCTGAATATTTGTTTGTTATTTCTATCCGTTCAATCTCCGGAAAAAGGATATTTCTCAAACTCTTCACCAATGCACTACTCCTCCAAAGTAGCATAATTTACGGAAGCAAGCATAGTCCTCACAATCACTCATATTCAATCGTACACTCACATCATCGTCATTGGTCAACAACCCTAGGATTGGTTTGACGAAGCTTTCCACTCGATTCTTCTATCGGCCAATCTTTTCATTGTGACGTAATTCTTCTCCTCGTACACTCACACGAAGCATAAAAAGAAGCTTATATTCTTCAACAGTGTGTACGTGAAAAAAATTTATTGGAAGAACGACTTGGCTTTTATTGATGCATTTTCAAAATCGTGTTCGTTTATTTTCAAATTTCACCGACAGATAGGAGGATTTAAATATTCAAAGAATTTGGGCAAACTCGTGACACTCGGTAGATGTGCATTCATTCGGGACCCTGAACAGTTCGTGCTGACGTAGTTTCTCTTCGAAGAGCATTCCGCTTCTTTTATGTGGCGGATTAGTTTTCCACTACATTTAGTTATGTCCCATTGAAAATCCGCAGGCGTTCCTTTGGGAATATACCGCAGATATCCCGAGCACCTGCTACGGCAACCGCGGCACGTACCATCCCGGTTCGCGCTCCACAGGGACATGCCAAATCTTCCGCATACCCCCAGGGTCTTACGAATTTTTCCTTTTCTTTCGCCCAATTTCCCCATCAACCCTTTCAATTTGTTCTCCCGTATCATAGGCTGTGCAAGAAAATATTCAAGTTATATGTGGTTTCCTGCGTAAGTAATAATGGTAATTACATTTCCACCAGTGAAGGTGGGTCTAAATGAGCATGAAGGTCTTCTCATATCGCCTATATTTCACGCGATATCTCTCTTCAGACTCTCATACTCCTACCTCTCATTCAATCTGAACTACCCGTTCTTCTTCTCTATCTACTTGTCCTACCCAGCATTCTTCCCTTCATCACATCCTTCAAATAACATTCTCACCCTTTTATACCTTATCTTGACATGCGAGTAATTGAAAGGGACTCAAAATATATGATAAAAATACGCGCAGAGTATAGACAATATATTTTCATTTTTTTTTTGTTCTTTTGGCTGAATTATTATTGTAAATTATTATTATTGGTTTTCTACCAGTGAAGTTAGGTGTAAATGGACATTTAATTGTTCCCACTCCCTAAATTTCACACGATGTCCCTCTCCAGCCCCTCATACTTCCTGCCTCCCATCATTCTATCCAAGCTACCTTCTTCTCCTCCCTCTGGCCCCGCTTACTCAACATTCTTCCCTCAATCACATCTTTCAAAATTCCATCGCCCTAAATTACCTTCTCCATTCACACATTCTGCCTTCTCCTAATTTCATCTATCGAATTTCTTTCCTCTCCCACCAATTCTAGAACTTCATCGTTCGTCCTCTTATCCAACCACTTTACATTCTCCATCCTCTCCACACACACATACACACATCTCAAAAGCCGTTAGTCAATGTTCATCTTCTTTCGCAAATTCCGGAAATCGGGTTGGTGTGGTGGCTAGAGTACTGGGCTCCCATCCCGAGGGCCCGGGTTCGATTCCCGGTGGTGGCGGATTTGTCAGCGGAAAACCGATCCCCACTTGGGTGCATAGTGGAGAGCATTTCAAGTTCAGTACTCCGTCCGTCGGATGGGACGTTAAGCCGTGGTCTCCCTGGCGCCTTTCGTTAAGAGAAGGCTTATGCCGACGCCGGGTTTCTCTCCACCCTTCCTCTGTTCCCTGAAATATTCCTTCCATTAGCCAATTACCCACCTATCCTAAATGGCGCAAATGACCTCAACTGTCGGTCGCCTCCCCTGAATAACCAACCAACTTTCGCAAATTCCACGTTTCTTCACCATATAGTGCCACCCTCTATTTTAAACTTTTCACTATTCTTCTCTTTGCTTCCCTATCCAACCCCCCAGTCAAGAGTTTATGCCTATGAGAAAAACCCAATTTTGCCAGTACGACCTTTCTTCTACTTCTTTTCCTCCAACTCTCTACCTAGATAGCTACATTTCTCCACCTGCTATTGCTTCTGCCTTCCTATTGTAATATTTAAACTGGCCCTTTTTGTTCTTGATATTCCCAAAATTATAATTGGCATAATCAAGATTTATCCTTTAGAAATTTGTAATCAACCTGAAGGTTGGTATGGTCGGTGAGGGTAGGGTTCACCAACTACTGACTAAGCCAAACAGCGTATGAAATTCATATTGCATCAAAGTAGGGGGAGTTCCTTTCCTAGTAGGATAAATCTTTACAGAATTTATTTTTAATTATTTTACCATATGTTTCATCAATACTGTTGACCTTTCGAGCGGCTAAAACTTTAACCTTGCTCTTAGTTAATCAATAGAGGCAAAATCATAAATATATTTATTATAGTATGTATATTATATTATTCTCATAAATATATGTATTAATAGTGTGAATGTTATGCTCTAAACATTTATCTTCAAAGATGTAAAGTGACATGTTTGACGTTAGATACTTAAAGGAAATCGTAATAGTATTTTGTTGTATCCAAGATACTGACAGCGAAAATACAAGAAATTATATTTTGGAAGGTAACAGAATTCTGTAGTTGTAGCAATCTGTGAATATGTTTAGCTCATTTGATGAAACCGGTGTAAGAAATAGAAAGAGATCTTTAAGGGAATAATAGAGAATTGTGAACCAAACTGGACCCAGTTTACCTTATTTCGGTATGTACGTACAACTCTAATTTTTTGGCCAGCTAGGTATTTTTCAGGCATGAAAATATGCCAGTAATATTAAACTGTCTACGTATTCCATCTCCATTCTATTTCCTATAACTATATATCTCTATCATATATTCTTCTATGTTCTATTACTCTTTTTTTCTCCCTTTCATCTTACATATTCCCAGCATGAGTTCGTTTATAATCCGTTTCCTCTAAATCTTTTATTCAACCTATTCTTTCCCTATTTTCTAGAAATAAGGACGATGTTAAACTTAAAAGTAGGAAGACAGAAGCTAGATCAGGTGGAGTGATTTCGATACTTAGGTAGTTTGTTGGAGGAAAAGGAGTAAAGCAGCATAAAAGTGAGGAGACACTGAAAAAAAAGTTACTGACCTAATGCGTTGGCGTTAAAGCCTATTACTTATAGGTGTGTACGATATGGCAGGGTCAATTAGTAGGAACGTACTACAAAAAAGACTAGTGAAGAGTCTAATAAGAAGCTTAGCTCAGGGGATCGAGTTGGTGTGGTGGCTTGAGTATTGGCCTCCCATCCCGAGTGCCTGGGTTCGATTCCCGGCAGTGGCGGATTTTTCAGTGGAAAACCGGTCCCCACTTGAGTGCCTAGTGGAGGGCATTTCAAGTTCAGTACTCCATCCGTCGGATGGGACGTTAAGCCATGGTCCCTTTGGCGTCTTTCATTAAGAATAGGCTAATGCCAACGCCGGGTTTCTCACCACCCTCCCTCCGTTCCCTGCTCCTACCATTATTTAATTACCCACGTATCCTAAATGGCGCAAGTGACCTCAGCTGTCCCTCGCCTTCCGTTTCACGCACCTATCACATTGGTGCGGAATGACTTGAAGCACGGCAATTCGTTTGGTGCGTAAATCAGAATGCGACCTAGATAGGGACTCACCTGGACAACGCTGGTGCCTGCGGTGGCGTTCTCCTGAAGCTCTGCGAAGTACTCGTTACGGAGGAAGACGGGTGGGTTGTCGTTGACGTCGTCGATGTAGATGGTGGCAGACGCTGTGCTAGAGGCGCCACCGACGCCGCCACCCGTCCCCACCTCCGTGGCCACCACCTGGCGACGTCGGAAGGGTTAAGGGGGAGAGAGATTAGGGTGAAGAGCAGTATTAAGGAACCATCTCTCGTTGTACAACAGAGATAAAAAACATCACACTTCAAAATTTTTAACCAAGGCCCGGTTCTGACAGAAACTTTATTTTCCTGTCGATTATATTTTCGATTCCATGGAGAGGTCTTTAAACATTTCCAACCAAATTCCAGCCCGGTTTTCCCGGAGTACCTTTCTGGAAAAATTACAGAGAAAAATATTGGCAGAAAAAATATAAGATTTTATGTAAAATATAAAAATAATGCTGAGTATTTTTCTGGAAGAAAGTTGCCCTAGTACACTTGTTTGTGAATTTCACACAACTTTAGCTTTAGTATTTGGTGAACTTTACACTCACGTATCCGACATCCTTGTCTTGAACGCAACATTGATAGCATTTATAACTATCAATCATTATGGAATTTAAACCAGAAGTATATGTTTATATTTAAATTTTTCAACTGCTTGCTATTAAATCTATACGAGCCTGAAAGTGACATATATTGTTAATGGAAAATACACGACTCTATTTCAACATTCACGTAGGTCACCAAGGGGATGAATTGCAAAAAACACGAAATATTTATGAAATTTTCATGTTCTGTTGAAACTTTTATATCAATTTTAATTCGAGAAAAACAATCTTTGAACAGAATAAGAGTTTTCATTACTTTTTCCCCAATAATGATGCTTGTCTCAATGTCATTGAAATATTATATCTAGATTAATTTTGTAAAAGAAATGAATCCTGAAAGAGAGAAAGACGTCCTCTCCATGTATTTCTTAAAGACGCTATCTGGAGTAAAATCCGTTATTTTTTTGCCCCATGTCGATTTCACGGATATAAGAAATAGCGCAATCAATTTCTAGTGCCATAAAGCCTCAAGCGTGAATTTTCACAAAACTTTTCGAGACGTTTCCGAAAAGAAATGAAAATACGTACATACGCCTGCATACCCTGATTGTAATGAGGAAAGCAGGCTGCAATTTTATTGGCACATTAAAGAATAGAACCAACCAATCTAACAAGACAAAGCTCTAAAACCGAAGTTTAGCTGTAATTAAGGCAATGAAATATTTTGCTCCACTTAAATGAAGCCTGATGGAATCCAAAATAATACCGCAAGACGTTCATTATAGGAAATGTTTTCTTCAGAATATTTAATATTGAATATTTGGTTGGTTAAGATGGATAAGTCTTCCATCGTCCGCAGGCAATTGGAGTGAAAAGTAGATATTTAGTGCGGCGGAAAATCATAATAAGATTAGAGACACTTGGTTGAATGAATGGTTTGAAGTTCATACTCGAAGGATTAATGAGATATGGAAATGGGGATAAAAATGGCAGTAAAGGAAACAATTAGCACATGTATATCATCATTCCCAAATAGAACCCTGATGTGATGATAATAATAATTTATCTGATTGATTTATAATAGTGCTGGAGCGTAGTAGCCCAGTGGGTATGGTTCAGGACTTCTAACATTAGGTATCGGAGTAAAATTCCGGAAGAGGCTTATAGATATATAGAGCTAAGCTCTAGGTTATATTCTGGGCACCGGATTGTTCTGGGGAGCTGCAAGCGGTACAGGGAAAAAACAGAACAAACATCTAAATATGTGTAAATTTCACACGTCGCTGGGCTAAAACTTGAGCTAATGGTAGTTGGTGAGCTATATCCTCAGCAACTAGACCAAACTCAGGGTTGAACACTTTTTTGTAAAAAACAAATAGCGTAAAATCAAGTTGTTAAAACTTTCGCGGTCCATCAATATGACTAATAACTGTTTTTGGGGTTATCCGCGTTTTTAGTCAAAAAGTAGCCGACGATTCTTCTCCTTTGCCGGACACCTCCTCAGGGCTATAGAGTGACTAGAGCGTTATGCATCAATTGATGCATAACGCTCTAGTCACTCATTAGCCCTGAAAAAAAACGGAAAACCAGAATAAGACTGGAGAAACTTGGTTGGATGGCTTGAGGTTCATACACAAAGGATTAAGGATATATGGACATGGGGATAAAAATATAAATCAATTGATGCATAACGCTCTAGTCACCTATTAGCCCTGAGGAGGCCTCCGGCAAAGGAGAAGAAACGTCGGCTACTTTTTAACTAAAAACGCGGATAACCCCAAAAACAGTTATTAGTCAAACAGCGTAAAAGTAGATAGGCTAGCTGATCCATTCACAGGATCATTTCAAGGAAATCCATGGTCGTGCCATCTCTCTGGGCAGGTGGGCTTGACGGGCGTAAACGCCCGCACGACTGACGCCTAAATCCTTTCGACCAAAAACCGTGTCCTCATCTCCCACGCACTCAATCCCTAAATCCACTTCCTCACACGCCTCGGAAAAAAATCCCTTTACCTCACACAGCCACAGAAAGAGGGCTCTGCTTTGCATTCTTATGCTCTCCTCCCCACTCCCCCTCTACAATCTCCTCTGGCCTTTCGTCCTCTTCCCAACGCATAACTCCCTCTCCTCCACTTTCCCTAGCAACGGAGAAATTCCTTTCTCCCGGCCCCTACCGCAGCTTCAGAACTTCAGGCTGCCTTAATGAAACAAGTCGGGGTCCAATAACGGGGTCCCGAATGGCGAGTTAATCGCTGGTGGTGGGGTTTATCACGGGGAATCTTGGGAAATCTCCCTTTCCGGGCCTCCTGAGCCCCGCTTGCATTGCGAATAGGGGTAGAGGAATATGTTGCATGAGCAAAGAAACCCTGTACTACGTTCATCGCATTGTGGATAGGAGCCTGCGACAAGGGGTAGTAGTAGTATTGCGTAAAAAATGCTTCAACGGTCCAAGTCATGTCTTTATGTGTCAAATTTAAGGACAAAAATATTGACGGTGAATTACAAGTCAAAATCATGCGATCATATAACAGCATAACATAGAATTAGGGAGCTTATATTTAAAACTAATAGTGAAAGAAAGATGTGCACATTTGATAATTTATACACTAAGATGTTATAGGAGCCGTTAAATGTTAAACTCGTTTAGGAAGGTAAAAACTTTGTTGATAGGCTCCAGCTCATCCCCTCCGGAACATCGCATAGATCTCCTTAGCATGGAATGATCTCCCTAGAAGACCTGCATCTCTCAAATTCTGTTTGAGAATGATAAACTGTCATTGGCGTCCCGCAATTATACACTGAGATGAACTTTCTCGGGTTGTAAACGATGCAATTTCCTATAGGTACCCGTGTGATGGTGATCTCATCTTACCTATTTCTCTTGACAGATGATGACCATATACTTATACTGGGCTTTATTGCATGTAGCTTATTGGCCTCAAGTCACATGGAAACTAGGAGTTTTGTTCGCACATCCAGCTAGCATACCTGGTATGATTCGAAGAAATACCCTCAGGCGTAACTTTGTGGAATTGAAGCATCATGAAAATAAAAATGACTTGGTATATTCCACACTTTTTATTGCAAGACCGACCGCGGTTTAGATGGCTAGAGCGTCATTATCAAGGCAACAGATAATGTAGTGTATAGTTTAGGCTAACATAGAGTGTACACTATAAGTTGCCTTGAGAATGACGCTCTAGCCGTCGGAACCGCGGTCGGTCTTGCAATAAAAAGTGTGGAATATACCAATTCATTTTTGTTTTCATAAGAAGAAGGGAAAACTTAATCGGTCATATCTTGAGACACGATGGCCTGATTAAGACTATCGTCGAGGGAAAAGTGAACGGGAAGATTGGAAAAGGCAGGCCTCGTATGAGATATATGGAACAGGTGGTGAAGAGTGTAAAAGAGAAGAATTACGTCACAATGAAAAGGTTGGCTGATAGAAGAATCGAGTGGAAAGCTGCGTCAAACCAATCCTAGGATTGTTGACCAATGATGATGATACCTGGTATGATATTATCATTGCCGAACAGCATAGAAGTACTAAATATTTCCGAGAGATAAAATCTCCTGGACCAAAAACATCACCATGGACCTTAAACTTGAATAAGATACCGCGTTTGCCATTTTCTTTGATTTCCATGTTGAATATGATGATTTATTTCCATAGAGAGGCTGGCTATTCGTTTTCAAACGCCTGGAAATGACTCTTTCAAAAACAGACCAATCAGGGCACACCTAGACAAAACCAAGGCCGGGATAAAACCAACGCCAACCATTTTAGGCCTAAGGATGCCTACTGGAATACCGGCGCAACTGCTGTCGCAGGGATGAATAGACGCGAAGGATATTCCAGAAACCTAGTTGCCCTTAGCAATTGTAGGTATTTTTTCTTACCTTGAAGTTGAGTTCTCGAAACTTTTCATAGTCAAGCAGTCGGTTGTTCTTCACTTGTATGACGAAATTAGCGCTTCGCTCTGCTATACTGGGGGACACTTCGAATGTGCCGTTGTCGCCGTCAAGGCTTAGAGAGAAAAACCCGGAGCGACCCTGGAAAAAAAACAAAAAATGATTGATAACTTCAATATTATCTCTCTTTCTCTCTGGTGCTAGACTGTTTTAATTGGAAGCCAATAAATATATATGTACACATTACTCAGCTAGCTAAATAAGATATTAAATAAATTTAAATAAGCAAATGTTTTAAGGGACAAATATATTCCTGTAGCTCATATCGTGGAATATTTTTTTATAAAATTATATCCGGGCATTATCACATTTTTCTGCTTGGGATAAATAATATTTTGGAAATCCCATGCTTTTTAAGGTATTTTTTTACTTTTTCTCTCCATGAGAGGGTTTTGCATACTTGCTTGATAAATATTTAAAATACAGATTTTTTCGTATGCGTAAAAGTAATTTTGATTGCGTTCACCTTTTATTCAGACACATTGCTGAATTTCATTGATTTAGGTGATGAAAGTTACCTACAATCGCTCAATTTTGATCAATCAACAGGTACCTATGCATCATTAATTATCAAATTCACTCTGCAGAATAAATTGCACCTCCGCTTGGCTAAATCATGTAAATAAATAATGGCAAATACAGATCATCTACATTAAATCATGGCAAATTAAGAAAGTGCAATTACCTGGTTATCAACATATTGACGGGGTATTTTGTGAACAAGGAATACTTCTCATCACGGAATAAACGTAGAAGGCGTAGATTGAGTATTTGGACCTTTTTTTCTTAGAAATATCAATCTTTTCAATCTATGGTTGTGAAATTTAACCGTGAATATAATTACTTTTGGAACTTTAATTCACTGTGTTATGTGTGTGCTAAAATTTTAATTGAAGTGATTTTGAAGTTTCCTTATAAAAATAATTTTGTAATTTATCCTCCTTAATTTTTTATGGAGTCAAGTTACGCCATTTTAACGTTAAATGGTGATGTAAACATATGGCGTATATATAATAGATCAAAACAAAAGCACATCCACACATTAGATTCATAACGTGTTACGGTACACCAAATGCCTATTACTTACTTATTCCCTATTCCCTATTGAAATAAGTTCATACCACTGCCATGTCATTTTTCTGAAGGTTTACCTCCTATTTCAACGGGTTTTTCAATGCTTCATTTTTTTTTCTTCGGTAGCATTTGAAAGAATACGTGCATACTAGACATAATTGTACCAATATCTTAGGAAGCTTGGGACGGGTAAAAAAAATCGATGTGTCCTCCTTGAGCAATGAGAGCGATTCGAGTCGGGATGATCAAGGAGACGATTTTGAGAATAAGTTTGAAAAATTATCATCGGGAAGATAGCAGAGGAAAAATGGGGGAGATGAAGTGAAAGGAATCGTAAAGGGAGGAATGAAGAGAGATGAATTAGAAGCTTGAATGCCACAGATTCGAACTGGCTAGGCAGACGGAGTTGAGAGAACTCGGTTGCCGAGTGAGAGGAAGAATTTATGTAGATTTTCAGAGGTGGTGGAATCCTCCATTCAGAGATAACAGATGGCCTCCGGGAAACGAAATGGTCGGAACGGCAGGAAATGGAATGTGGTCAAAGGGTAGGAAGTTGAAAATGAAACAGCGGATTCCCTTTCATGATCGCTGAGAGAACTGCCGTCAGTATTGATTGATCATGAAAAAAAGGCATCTGTGCTGTAGTTGAAGTTGCATACTTTATGAATCTTCCCGTTTGAAGCGGATTTCGCGCGGACTGCTTGCATGAAATATACGGTTTCGTAAATGTTATTTGGTTCCTTTACTATTTCAGTTATTACTAAACTGATATTAGATGGTCCAGTGAATTACGAAAATATTTTAAATATATAATAAGGGAAATTCGAATGATATCACTCTAATAATTACCATTGAGAATGTTGATACATATTTAAGTGTACCGATTAGACCATTGTTACTATACTACCTTTAACCCTAATACCTTATTTGGCTTACGATAGATTAAGGTTATATGGCACGATGTAGATAACATTTTCAACTGCATCACCTGAGAGCATAATTCTCTTGCTACTCTAGTCACAAGTCTAATTCAGATTAGTTGCGGCATCAGGAATCTTAGGATCCTTAATTTTCCTCCGCAGTTTCTCATTGATGGTCCTTTCCCCTTTCGTCCCTAATGCCTTACCCCCACTTCTCTTTTGACCCTTTCACTTCCCCACCATTTTCCCTTACCATGTCGTCGTCCTTCACCCTTGGAACCCAGGGGTCCGCAAATTGCAGCGCCGTTCCCTGAGCGCTGCCCTCCGGTATCCGGGCGACGTACCTGGACGATGAGGGAAAACAAGACAGTGTCGTTAAAAACAAGAGAACTCGGATCGGCGACGATTTTTATCTGCTCGTGCAGAGATTGTTTGATGCATAATATGTGAAGAAATATAAATTTAATATAAGAACATAAAGATTAGAGTTCACATGTCACCGATAATTATAATAAATGGACATTAAAGTGGACAGCAGAATTGAAGAATAAAGCATTAATGTAAAAAAAACGGATAGAAACTGTAGAAATGAAAGTATTAATAAAAATCAAGGAGAAAACGATAACAGGTTGGTGATTAAAAGAACAGGAGTAGATTGTAAAGTAAAAGCGATTTGAGAATGGCTGATAATTAGAAGAAAAGAGATGAATAGTCATATAGAAAGGATGAACATCAATAGAAGAGTAAAAATTGTATCGATAACATAACAGATGGAAAAAATTGGAAGCCAAGGACAAGGCAGAAGGAAAGTATGTATTTGGAAAAATAATAGGCCTTAGCTGACCTGAGAAGAAAAGAATGACTTGAGACGTGGCAAAAATTACTTTCTCAGTAGTTTGATCGATCACGAGATTTTTCTCTTTTCCTTTCGAGTTAATCAAATCTTTGGCAAATGAAATTTACCGTAATGTGAAATATTTTTTTCATAGATTTTTTTTTCATTTCATTGTTATTCTACCTAATTACGACCTTATACTTACCTTATTATGCCAAGATTATGCCAAGAATCTTTTATGAATTATATGAGGTATGTTTAGCCCATTGACGGGATATTAAATTATTACTTTGTTCAATCCAAAATAACGCGTATCCTAATTAAAACAAAGAAATAATGATAGACATACCTCTCTAAAAATTAAACTTTGATTCTTAATTATCATATTCAGTGGACAATCGGTAGTATTTTGTTTACAAAATTATAATGCAAAGTAGCGATACAAATTTTGTCATCTAAAATTAAAAAGGGCTCGTTACTGTGTTTTTGTATGAGATCAAAGATTATGATATAAGCAACAGAGTAACAACATTCTCCAAAGAGGGAAAATATGTGATCATTTTCATGGCATTACCCATAATCAAATTATCTATAAATTTATCTATAAAAAAATTAATGTTTATGACCATATATATGTGTAAAGAAAGGTGTTAGGGATAGAGGTAAGTTGCAATTAGTTAGCCAAATTCATCTCATTCCCTTGTTGATTAAAACCGTATGGTTTTATTTTGATTTTCATCTATTCTACCGCATTTTTATCAATATAGTTGCCACATTATCCTTTCGGATTGAAATTCGTATGTTTGTCATTGAAATGAAAAAATGACAGATGTGTAGCTTTTACTTAGAAATTTCTTTATTTATGAAAAAGAAGATATTTCTTAATTTTAGCGTCGGAGTACTACAATTTTAATCATGGTAAAGTACTATTTGAAAAAATATTCTTCCGTGTCCTAACTATTTTAAAAAGGGTAAATTTGACGCTCGCGCGAAATGAATCAATAAATCTTTAGCCATGCGAAATCTTCGTCTTGGGAAGGGACACATTTTGTCTGTCTGCCCCTGGGAATATATCTCCGTTTCTTTATACGGGAGATCCATAATTGGTTTTCAAGGTCATTCACTCACTGATTGCTCTCGAAGCGCGGTGGTCCCCTGGCGAGGGTCTCCAGAATCAGCGCCACCTCCGCAGTCGATTCAGAGTTCAGGGGATCGTCGTCCGGAGGCAGCACTATCTCCGAGGCGAGAACCTGCAGAACAACAAGCGGCGCGTTGCTCTGCGTAATAGCAGCCAATTGCTTGAGTGGTCTGGCCAGCTTGAGTTCACCTGTTGGAATAAAAAAACAAATGAAGAATCGGCAGCGTGTTCGAGTAGGTTACTCCGAAAGAAGCTCAAGGTAGTTAACAGCATTTTAAGACCCTGCTTTGAACATATTTGCTTTGAAACATTCTCCATACTCGAAGGATTCTGGTTGGTGCGGTGATTAGGGTAGGTACTGGCCTCTTACCAAATTCCAATCTAGATCATTGGGAGATATTTTCCCTGGATAATCTGGGCGCTACTAAAGTGATTTTTGGAGAAAAACACGAGTTAGAACGCCGTCCGTAAGATAGGACGATAAGCCGTGGTCTCCGTTACATTTTTCGTTAAAAACAGGCCAATGTCGACATAGGGTTTCTCTCGCCCCTTGTTTTTTTTTCCTTCGAACCCCATGTACCTTTCCTCTCAATCTAAAACGCCTCTAATGGTGAGATGTACTTGAAAACTTAGGGCGGACTTGAAAATTTCCATTTATACGGAAAGAAAATTGTAATTTTTTCTTTCAACTATTTTATCGAAGTACCAGCCATTACTCAACGACATCGGTTTCTTCACTATTGCCAAACCATTTCCATTATGTTTGAAGGCCTTTTGGGTCTTCCACCACGTCAATCCTTACACCTCAACAATGTTACAGAAAAGGACTCGTTTTCCATCATCACGTCTAACGGATTCAGGAGGATTCAGTTAGCCCTAATGATGGAAAAGGAGTCGTTTTCTGAAACGGCGGAGATGGAGGTGTGGACCTGGGGGAAGACCCGAGAGACCTTCAAGCAATTAATACGCCGGGAAAACACCACATCTTACATTCCTATTATGAATTTAAATGTGCAATCCCGGAGAATGAATAGGCCACAGGCAGGCCCCTGACACTCGTCGTCAAAAATGGCTCGCTTAGTGAGGCCGTGGCAAAAGCGGGAACTAATGGCAGCACTAGTAACTCCACCCAAGCATAAAGGTAATACAATCACCTTTGCTTTAAAACCTTGCATGGAAAGTGTTTCAGCAATTAAAATTCAGCCTACATCTTTAACAAAAAAACAATATTAATTATCTAACTCATCTTGTAGAGCCCACCATTGGAGAAATGGCAAATATTTTCTTCGAAATAACATGATAGTAACAAAGGATGTCTGCGTTTTTCTAATGCTAGGAACACTGTCATTAAGTTGAGAATAATACCAAAAGTTACTAAATAAATGAACCTTCACTCCATCTGATACTTGGCAAGCAGCATGATGAATCACTAACTATGACGCCTGAGAAAAAGGAGCACATAAAGTAGGTGTATTACAGAAACGTGAAATGAAAAAATGAAAAAATGAAGTAACTAGCCCATGCGTAGTGATCACTTTTGTTGTAACCTTCTATCCACCCCCGGAACTGGAATACCTGTAGATTGCACGAAATAAGTTGAATGCCATTTAGAAATTAGTAAATGTTATCTTAACTCGCTGAGTAACTAAGTTAAACCATAATACAATTAATTACTAAATCCCCTAGCAGAGTAGTTCTAAAACACCTGTCTATCCCACTTCATCTGCCCTTTTGGATGGTAGATATTAGGCCAAGCAATACCGCATGGACTGTAGTGAGGTTCAATAAAAACAGGAATGTTAATACACAAGAATTCTTTCTTAAGATATTAAGAAAGAATTAAGATATCAGCTCTTCGAAAATTTTGATTTGTTTTTAAAATTGCGATTCTCTTTTTCAGCCTCACAATTTCTTCGTGTAGCAAACAGTCGCATTCATACCATTATATAATGATTGATAATCTATACCATTATCTCCTCCCTGTGCATTGAGCATGGAAATATTAAACCACCAGAGTCAACATTATCATCAATGGTCACTTCGTACGCATTGATAGATTCAATATTAATTGCAAGCTTGTCCTCCACTGACTTGATAAATTTGAAAAGATTTGCATTTGGATGAACCATTCTACCCTCTGATTGGCATTGATAAAACTGAGCAACAGCATCACTGCCCAAAGGGTTTGGGGAACTGACAGCCGAAATGCATACTTGACAATTGCTGAATTTTTGTATTTGCTTACACAAATAGACAGTCATCATCATAATGGGTCAAGAATCCTAGTATTGGTTTCACGCAGCCCTCCACTCGATTCTTCTATTGGCCATCCTCTTCATATTAGCGTAGTTCCTCTCTTTTACGTCCTTTACGACCTGCTCTATTTCACTCATACAGGGCCTCCCTTTTCCATCCTTCCCTTTCACTTTGCCCTCGACGATTGTCTTCATCAGGCCATTGTGTCTTAAGATATGGCCGATTAGGTTATCCCGTCTTTTTATAGTTTTCAGCAGAATTCTCTTTTCTCCCACTCTTCTTAGGACTTCTTCATTTGTCACTTGGTCGATCCATTTTATCTTTATCATTGTTCGGTAGCACCATATTTCGAAAGCTATATTTCTACCCTTTTCTTCTCCGCTGCTGTCATCGTCCATACCTCACTGCCGTAAAGAAACAATTTCTTTTAGAATTTCAAGCATTAAATTTCAATCTACGTTGCCCAAAGCCTTCTCTAAATCCACAAATTCAATTGAGGTAGGTTTGTTCTTCTCCATTCTCTTCTCTATAAGCAGGCAAAGGGCCAATATTGCTTCTCTTGTACCCTTACCTTTCCTGAATCCGAATTGAGCTTCATCCAGAAGCTTCTCTTTTTCATTCTACTCTTCTTTAGATGACCCTTGTCAATATCTTCGATGCATGTGTCGTCCAGGCTTATTTTATTTCCTAAACGTTTCGCATTTCTCCGCTCACTTCTTTTTGGGAATAGGAATTATGATGTTTCGAAGTCCCTGGGTATTTCTCCTGTTGAGTATATGTCGCAGATGGTTTTGTAGAGATCAGTTAATGTCTTCTCTCCTGCATTTTTTATTAGTTCTGCGGGGATATCATCAACTCCAGAAGCTTTATTCATCCGAAGATCCCTTAATGCTGCATCGAATTCCGATCTTAATATTGATACTCCCATATTATCCTTTTCGACTTCGCTTTCCTCTTCAATCACGTTCGTGCTTATATTGTTTCTAAACAGTATATTAAGCTGTCAGTGACAGCTGGGAGTGAGTTATCATGCTCTATTGCATCCACTGAATCAGTCTCCCTCCTCTATAAACCCATTTAAACTCTCCTTCAGTTTGGAGATTAAAGACTGTGAATTTGGACCCTTGGTATATATGTCTTTGATATCAATAATTTTAACAACTGGCTCCAGTGGACTGTTGTCCGTGGATACACAACTACCATACTTAGGAGCCTTCAAAATGCCAAAAACAGCCAACAATTAATACAGTTGGATAAACCCAATTGCTGACGGATTGGCTCTAGCTGATTGGCGTATGGTGACAAGCTTAATCGCACTGACATTTCATACCACAATACCACAGTGTTTTTGAAATTCCATTTTGCCACAGAGCTGCCGCTTAAACAGCTCAAATAAACTCGTGTCAAATCCACACTATCCACTAAGGATAAATGGCGCCTCACAGTCCTCACATTTGGCAGTGGGAAAATTTCACTATCGCAAACAAATTTATACCCCGCAGGTGAGCGCACGTGAAAAAGCATGCACAACAGTATCTAGTCTTCAGAATACCTTCTTCAATTAGTCCTACTTAGATTGGCTGCATGTAGGATTTCTTTCAAGGCAGTCACCTGATTCTTATATTTGGGTAGGCTTCCACGTTTTCCAGGAACGAACCATCTGCCACTCTTCTTATCATTTCATGGACCTCCGTTTGCAGCCTATCTCTCTAATTCTTCGCGCGGATTTGCGATCGTTTGAAATTGGAGATCCTATTCATCAGTGCTCAACAAGTTGCCTTTTATTGGGGCTTATTTGGCCTGTGAGACGTGTTCGGTTGGCTTTTTGCTTCTGCCTCAAATGCTTCTGAACTTCTGAAGCAATGTCCTCCTGGCTTGCATATAGTGATTGCACATGTCACCGTTATCAAGTATCAACTGGCTGTTTATGTGCCTCCACTGTCTGGAATTATCAATCACGTAAACACTGCTCTTCACCTCTATAGGTATGTCACAAATCACATTGTCGTGGCAAAATATTGCCCCATCTATTTTCCTTATGATTTCCTCTAAATCTGAGGAGCTTTCCACAGGCCCACTTTGAATGTTCAATCGCTCATTGTCTACCGTCTTTCCAAACACAGCAAAAGCCACAACGCCGCCTTCCTTCACGCAAATTTCTTTGAAAATCGCCGTACTTACTCTCCAATCAGGCAACATCAATTACATTAGCTAAGTAAAAATCACCACTTTAGGTCCAAATTTAGGGAAACTTCTGACCCATGTGAATGACAGAGGTTCATGAAATACACAGTTCTTGAAACACAGAAATAGTTATTAGCACAGTTTCACTCATGATGGAGAGGGAGGGCTCTCCTTCATTTTCAGTAAACAAGTTTTTCCCTGGATCAATTCTGGTTCTCTTTGCCCGAGAAAACGTTTTCTTGACTATAGCTCTAGCTATGGACAAAAAGTGTTTCTCACATAAAAAATGGCCTGGCATGAGCTGAAAATTTGCTCTAGATGAAGCTCGTTGCCACTTGGAGATCTTATCGGGGTCTTTAGGAGCAGAAAAGAAGGATAGGCTCGATTTCGTCGAACCATTACTTTTTTTACAGCTCGGAGCAACACAGCTTCGCGGCAGCTTGCTTTTCCGCAATAAAGCTGATTCCTACTTCCGTCCACTAGCTTACACCGAAATGCAGTATGGAGCAGCACTATGAAAAACTATAATAGCAAAAAAGCTAAAATTGTGCATGTAAAATGCTAATTATCCATCCTCCTCCCTCAATCACAAGGATGTGGCTGAGCTCATTTGGGTGGAGTTACTGGTGGCGCCATTAGTTTGCATGAATTCCGCGGCCTCACTAAGAGCGCCAAAATCACAACACGGTAACAATAGGGAGTGTCAGAGGCCTGGCCACAGGTATAGAGATAGAGATGGAATAGGCTGTTTCACTCCGGCTAATCAAAGACATTATAACCACAACAAAATGTTAGAAACTTGCTTTATCCTACGTGTTAGGCAATTGTGCGATAGATGTGCGATGCAGAGGAGTTGTAATTCCAGGAAACGAATTTTAATTAGTATTATATCGTCGATGTTTCCTCAACGAGCAACCCTTTCTAAGCATATGTATATTGTCATCCTTTTCTAGTGCACGAATACTAATTCTCTTTAAGATGCCTATTCATAACCTTTTATTGAAATTATTGCATTTCCCTCATCATCATAAGTCAACAACTCCACGATTGGTTCCATGTGACTCTCCACTCGATCCATATAACTTTTTTTAAATATTTTATAAATCTTATCTTATGCAAATTTTGCTGCTTGCTCTATATCTGTACCGCAAACGAGGCATTCCTTTACCATTATCTCCGCTCACTTTTACCTCCACTACCGTCTTCATCAGACTATCATGTCTCCAGATATGTCCATTTAGGTTGCCCCAACTTATTTCCAAAATTTTCAGTACACTTCTATTTTCCCCATTTAATTTTGAACGTATTTGTGAGATATTTTCTCGATCTATGCATTTTATCTTCATTGCTCTTCCACCATGGGTTCTACAAGAGCCCGAAAATTCGTTGCGTCTTTAAGGGGAGAGGTAAGCACTTTAGGGGATTACTCTCGGGCTCCCTTTGGATCAAAGTGTGCATCAAAGTCCGAGATTTCAGGAGGGAAGAACACTGCAGGGGCGGCCGCCACACTGGAACCACTAACCGGATCCACTGCTTGGACCAGACCTACCCAGAGAGCTATTTCTCCCCACTTCCCCACCTAATTCTTTCCTCATCCTAAGTCCGCATCCACTGCGCGTCGGCGACTGACGGGATAATTCCACGCACGCTGGTCCTTTAAAATCCCACCGGGCTCCCCCTTCCCGTAAACCCACTTGCTAATCCTTTCCTCTACTTAAAACAACCCTTCCCACTTCTCTCCGCCCCTACCTCAAGCTGGTGAGCACTCACACTCGATAACTCCTCCGCCCGCTAATTACCTTTCCCAACTTCTTAGACTAGGGACGCCAAGGATAACAGCAGCCTTAGCAATGTTAGTTAGTTAGATATTCAGAGAAGGAAACCTAATGCTGAGGTAATTTGCACCATAAGGAATAGGAGGATGATTTTGTAGAGGAAGTAATTTAACGGGGAGTGAAGTAAATTTGAAAGGAAATATAGCGTTAGCATTGGCCTGCTCTAAGTGGTAGCCTCCAAGGGGTATACGTTTTAGCGTCCCATCTGACGGGGTAAGTACTGAACATGGAAATGTTAACAGCAGCCTTAGCAATGTTAGTTAGTTAGATATTCAGAGAAGGAAACCTAATGCTGAGGTAATTTGCACCATAAGGAATAGGAGGATGATTTTGTAGAGGAAGTAATTTAACGGGGAGTGAAGTAAATTTGAAAGAAAAGTTAGCGTTAGCATTAGCCTGCTCTAAGTGGTAGCCTCCAAGGGGTATCCGTTTTAACGTCCCATCTGACGGGCTGAGTACTAAACATGGAGAGGTTTCCATACCGCAAACATGTAGGATCTGGGATAGAGCTAAATATTTCCTCCCGGCAATGAGAGAGAATTAACGTTGGCATAAAGGTTCCTACTTGAGTGCTGTGTGAAAATCACTCCAAGTTTAGTACTCCGTTCATTGGATGGAACGTTAAGCTGCAGTCTACTTGGCACCTTTTGTTAAGAGCATAGTAGTGCCGACGCCAGATTTTTCTCTACTTTTCGTCCTCTTTTGGCTTCATTTCCCGTTCTTCCACCTTTTCTTCGTGGTCTGGAGTAATTTTAGAGTGGTGAAGGCTTTAAACCACAGATGGCATAGAACTTATTTCGAAACAATGGTTGCATCACAGGGATTTAAATATAATTAGAATTATTAATTAATTAATAGATCCTCGGGATGAAAAGCAACACCTGGTATCCCAAAACGATCCTCCCGGAGATGTCTTTCTGAAAAAATCCCTTTCCCTCCTCCATAATCTCCGTCTTCAAATGTCTTTTCGTCAGCAGTCCTCAACATGGATGAGTGTCAGGGTCTAGTTAAACACCAAGCATGCATTATTGGCGAGGACACGATCATATTTTTGAGACTTTAAAACCGATTTCACTGTTGACAGCTAGTTTACCAATGGAAAATGGTGTTTCCACATGCAATAAAGCCTTCTTCCTCGAAATAACAACATTAAAGAGAGATACTGCGTAAATCTTATAAATATATCTAATGATAATATATCTATTTTTTACCGAAAAGACAATTGAATGTCGAAAACAATTGAACTTATCACCTCACATTAGAAAAGTCATGCAAAAATGCAAAATAAAATCTAAAATATTTAATAAAGGCCCGCATTATCTTCACGGTTATTTCCATTTAATAATTTACAGTACTTTAATCATACACAGAAAGAATAACATTTAAAACTCCTCATATCTTCTTGGAATTTTTCTCAATTTTTCCTTGTAATGTACCATTCGTACACATCTGAATGGGAGTTAATGAGGGTAAAAATTGGAAATTGTAGAAATATGCAGACTTATAACGGATGAAATTTTGATAATGTTGTTCGAAAAGGTTCATTCATTAGATGGATGCTCTCAACAACGAGTCTAAGACTCATAAACATTACCTATAATTGCTCATAATATTAAGACTCAAATGTTTTCGTTATTTATTTTTCAATCCTCTATTTCACATTTGTTACTCGTAAATGTGGTTTAAGCCGAATAGTTTGAATGTAGATGTTTCCTATACGAGGTCACTGAAGTCTTTTTAAGAAAGATATTAACGTTGCATATCATTCGAGAATGAATTTTTATCATTTTAGACGTTATAAGTTTACGGATTTTTATAGTTATGCGCTCATAAGCTTAATTATTTGTCGTAAACATGTAATTTGTATTGAACAAATCCCATGCATGTAAATAAATGTTCTCTAAAAGAAAATACATGGATAAAAGCTCAGAAACATTAAATATGGGTGTAGAGGAAAATGAAATTTTTCGACGTGCGTGAAGGATGAAAAATGAATTGAAAAGTTTTGAGCATGGTTGAGCAGAAAATAGATTGTCGGAAGAAAATAAGGAGAAGACAGAGGAGGTGGATGGTACTTAGGGGCAAAGGAGAAGGTAGGATGCTGGATAAGGAAAGATGTAGAAGAGAAAAAAGGTGCAATGGTTAGTATATAGGGAAGTAGGAAATAAACTGATCCTAAAAGAAAAATACATTTGAATGGAGGTGTTGTACAATAGCACTGCAAAGAAGGGGACGGACACTGCATCAAATTCTATCCTAAGTCGTGATGGTTGATTATATTGAATGGAAATCTTCAGATTTTCAATATAATCAACCATCACCACTTAGGATAGAATTTAATCAATATAACCTACGATTTTACGCGGTTTTTTTGTTATTTTTCAGCATCTTTCGAAAGAAATCCACTGTAAGTTGTAGTTCAAATTTGTAATTCAGCCCAGTGAAACCAGCAATCATTCCGCTTCTTTAACTCTTCTCCCGTTAATTAGAGACCTCGTTGGCACCTGTAGGTTGGAAAGTAATTGAGAGTTGAAATGACAGGATGTTAACGGTGAACTGCCTGCATTGTTACCCTGTGTTTGATGCAAATCTGCTCCCCCCTTCCACCTTTCCTTCGCCCCTCCTGGGATTACCCCCAAGGGTGGTTGGCTTAAGGAGTGACTCTTAAGCCGCTTGCATCGATCACTAGGTCGGCAATTCGAAGAAGGGCGCTGAATATCAAATTACACGCGTCGCTAACCTCGGCAGATACTTTAAAAGGGCCCCCCCCCCTTTTATGAGCGCCAAGAAATGAAACTGTGACGCACTTCGGAAGTTTAAACGACATTCGCAAAAATATGGGGTATTAGTGGTAGAGTATTATAGTCGATAAAAAGGCAAGACTTGTAGCATTCCAAAATGTGGTGTTACGGAGGGATGGAGAAGAAAAATATCAATAGATCGACTACCCAGTGGGGAATTAATTGTCCAAAACATGTTCAAAGAACGTTCAGTCAAGACTATTTGAACGTTCAAAGATTATTCAAGAAGGACATTCAATGAACGTTCAAATGGCACTCACAGATAGTGCAAAGAACATTCATTGGAATACTTCATAGAATGTTCAAAGAATGTTTAACTTGAATGAGTTGCGGCTGAACTGTTTTTGAATGAATAACTTATGAAGCATGAAGGTATATTATAAGAAGACATTCTCGTGTAACCATTTTCTTGTAGAATTTCTTAATTCTTAAAAGAATCCTGTAATAAAATTAATGAGCCCAGATACATTCTACAGAAAATTTTTTTTTTTTCTTTTGGTGCACATCTGTCTTCTCACAGATGAGTAGTCTGTTTTAGCACCAACGGGCTCTTCAGACTTGATGTTCTGCCGGTGAAATTTCTACAGAAAATGGCAAGGTGCTGATACGTTCCGGTTGAACATAGCCTATTAATTCACTACGGTGAGTAAATAGATAGACATCGTTACTGCTCACAATTTTCAAATATTACTAATGTATTACTCTGCAGTGGCTTTACTACAATTTTTCATGCCTAACCGATATATGTAATATGACTAAAGTGTTCTTAAATTGCCATTTGAGGTTAACCTAGCATGGGTGTATTTTTGAATAATACTTCGTGGACTGGAAATGAACGATCTATGAACAGCCTCAAGTCAATAGTTCACACTTGAACATTCAATGAACGATCTATGAACAGTTTCAAATGAATAGTTCACACTTGAACATTCAATGAACATTCTATGGATGTATGCTCAGGATAGTTCTGTGGTGGACTACTTTTGAATTAGTTCATGAATGTCTTTTGCATGGTCTCTCCCCACTGGGTAACAAGTGAAGAAGCCTTAAGAAGTGTGAAGGAGGCCTTATTCCTGAAAGATAAAACTAAAAGAGAACAAGGAATAATATATTCGACCAAATATCGAGACATAATGGCCTCATGTAGGAAAATAAGTGTGAGAATAGCAAAGGAAGACTCTGCACGAAATATATAAATGAAAAAGGTAAATTACGTAAAACCGGCTTATGTAAAATAGAAAGGTCTTCCAAAATTTTAAAATGAAGACGAGGCAACACAACTGGCAATATTATGAGACATCACGGTGTAATGGAGACAGTCGTTGAGGGAAAAGTAAGTGGGAAGAATGCAGAAGGTCGGCCACACATAGGGTGTATGGAAAAAGTAAATCGGGATGTGATAGAAAAGGATGGGGTAGTTTACCATATTTTTTATTGCCGAATATGATAGAGTTTGTAAAATATAAAGACTCGTATTTTTCCGTTTTTTGATCCGTCAATTATTTCTCGAGTTATAAGCGGCGAAAAACTGATGTTTTTAACCCTTTCGGAAAAGTGGGTGTGGTGCAACCACTGACGTATGTCGACTTCGTCCAATCACAACTGAGCCCGCGAAGCTACTTCGCTTTATCGCAAAGGGGGGGGACACAGCTTGCTCTCCCAATGGGAGCGATTGCGACGGGATCTATGCGAGCAGACCTTCCGAGAATCCCCCTCCACTGCCTTCCTTTCCCAAATGAGCAGTCATGGACGGGAGGAAAATGACGTCAATATTATCAAAGCAGCTTTTTCGGTGGGCGTCACCTTTTGCTTATTTAAATTTTTGATTCATGAGTGAATGGTTGTGATTATAAGATTAATTTTTTCATTAAAATTCTTTTTTCGTTTCCATCGAACAATTTCGTGCACAAAATTGCGATTTCGGTTCCGAGTAAACGGACATTGTGTGGAAATGAAGAGGTTATCCGATGGATAAATTGAGTGGAGAGCGTTGTCAAACCAAACTTAGTGTTGTTGACGGGTAATGTCGTACATTATGAGATCAAAGATAATTGTAGAACGTATAAGAAAAGGAACAGTAGTAAGAGAATTAGATGAGTTGGTGATGTTGAGGGGAAATGGTACCGCCAAAAGCGTTCTATTTTGATAGATGGGAGAAGGAGAAGCGGCGATGGAGGCATCGGAAGGGGGCTGGGCAAATAAATTGAACGCCCTCCCTCATGGTAATCCCTGCCGTGCTTCCTCTAACTCTCCTTAAACTTGGCAACACTGCTAATTGAATTTTTAATCTAATTATCTCCGCCAGGAAGCGTACGTCGGCCGACTCACAGACTTTTCCCTTACCTCTCCGACCTTGGCTTCACTCCTCCTTCACGTGCCACCAGCCAATAATCCCCCTTCCTCGATATTCTCTTTCTCTCTCTCTTTCTCTCTCTTTCTCTCTCTCTTTCTCTCTCTCTTTTCTCTCTCTTTCTCTCTCTCTTTCTCTCTCTTTCTCTCTCTCTTTCTCTCTCTCTTTCTCTCTCTCTCTCTTTCTTTCTATCTCTCTTTCTCTCTCTCTTTCTCTCTCTCTTTCTATCTCTCTTTCTCTCTCTCTCTTTCTCTCTTTCTTTCTATCACCTTCTCTATCCCTCTCTTCCTTTCTCTCTTTCTCTTTCTCTCTCGCTTTTTCTCTCTCTATAGAGAGAGCACCCTGATATTTGTGAAGCCTCGTCAAATACAACATTCAAACGTCTACTTTTCAATTATTTATTTGACAGAGATTACACCAATTAATTGATGACCAAATAAACCAACTGATGTTAAACATGTAATTTCGTTGTATTGTATCTAATATAATTGTACAACGCAATGTACATGAATAAACATATATCTATCTATCTCTTTCTCTCTCTCCCCCTATCTCTCTCTCTCTCTCTCTCTCTCTCTCTCTTTCTCTTCCTTAGTCACCTCGACTTTTGCTTGGAGAGAGGTAGCGTGGGCATGGAGCAGTTGTTCCGAAGCAAAATATGAAATGCCGAGGTTGTCTACGAGTAGGGTAGCTGACTTTTCCGGTTTCGTAGGGAGCCACCCGAAATTGGAGACTACATATTTTTTTAAACCTCCCATTCTACGGACAGAGACAAATTTATCCCGTTTCCACTCAGAGACACAATCATCTAACGGGTTGTATGGCAGAATGGTGATCATTTAAAGGGATTGTTCTTGAAAAGAATGCATGGTGCTGCGGTAGTTTGACTCGGAGGGTTTTGAATGATCCATTCAACATTTAAAAAATTCCTTTCACCCCTCAGATTGCTATGATTCTGAGGAACCCGTTTGACGGTTTATATTTTCCACTTTTATGCTCATGAAAAAATTGCGTTAATGTATTCAAAGCTGTATTTCTATCATAGACGTATATCCACTGGAAATGAATTACACATTTTTAATATGAATAATGCCAACATATAGGATGATAGTATTTATGCTATTCTCTATCCTTAATTTTCCTTTCTTTCGTTTGTAGCATAGTAATGCCAACGCCGGGTTTTGCTCAAACCTTCTTTCTTCCGTTTCCAAAAATCACTACTTCGACACAATTAGTCTCGTTGAATAGCGTAAACAACCTTACTAATTGAACGTCACCCCCGAATAAATAAAACTACTAATCTGCTTTGAAGATGACGCCCGAGTCGAGCATCGAAACGTCGGCCAGCATTTTGATTTGAACCGGTGAACGGAGAACCCGAGAAGAATTTCTTCAATCTATTCGCCGGTAAAGCACACGTATTTATCGAAACAACTAACATTTGAGCATTCACAATTTTTTACCGCCCTTATGAATGTCATTCTGATGTACAACATTTAAACCATAGCTATCAGAAATGAAGATATCAGACTAGAATTGTTAGTACCAGCACTAATAGAAATTGCAGAAAACTACAAAAGGAGAAGGAAAGAAATTTCGAACGAATCTCTGAAAGAAGGATTCAGAATAATGCTTAGGATTATGAGTCTTAAGAGTGAAGACGTGTTGGTAAGCCAAGAAAATTATGGTGAAGCCCGAACACACAATTTGCCTAAACCTGGAAAGGTGGAAGAAGAAGACTAATGATAAAATCTATTTTTCTTGCTCATGGAACGAACAACACCCTGAATCAACTCTTCAAGAGTTTGCAGTCATATCAATGAGACTGATAGCAGATATTTGAGACTTCTAAGCGATGATTTCCCCGGAAGAATCTCCACGCAGACTTCGCGGGAAGGTGAAAGAGAAAAATCGCCCCGAACCCGCCTTTTGACACCGTAATGGGCTTGAATCGTCGATTACTCGTCTTAATTTATTGCAGGAGAGCAGGAGACTTGGACAAAGATTGATGGCAGGCGTAGTGGGAGGTTCTGGTGAATGGGCCAAGTAGGGAAGGACTTTGGAAAGTCTTAGCAGGTGCGTGAATGGATAGCGTGATATGATAATTGAAACCTACTTTCACCGAGCTCTGTTCCGATCGCTATGTTTACATTCCTCGGTTTTGAGAGCTTTGACTTGGTGGTAAGTTGGTTTAGAAGAATGAAAACGAATTTTGAATTCGTTCTGGAAGTTGTGCAAGGCGTGGAGTGATTGTTATTATTTTTGTTGTTACAAGGGGGAGTGGCCGACAGTTAAGGTTATCTTTTCTATAGAAGATATGAGGGAAATTGGGTAAAAGATGGATATTCCTTGGGAACGGTGGATGGATGGAGATAATTCCGGTTTCGGTATTAGCTTGCTACTAATGAAAGGTAGCAAATATCTATGAAAAGAATATCTTACTGTATCGATAGTTACTGTTGTTTTTGGGATAAATGACCGACAACTAGCATTATTTGAACCATTTACGATATATGATTATTATTGAAGTGGCCTAAATTCAGATAAAAGAGGAAGGTTGGAGTGACAAAATTTAACGTCAGTATAAGTCGCCTCGTTATGTAAGGGGCCAGGAATTCCGAGGTATAAAGCCCCATCCGCAGGGCGGAGTGAAAAACTAATAAAGGTAAATGAATATGAAAGTCAATATGCAAGTAAGACTCGTCTCCACATAAACTGAATATCTAATTGAACACGTTTACCATTTTTGAAATATGATTACATCACGCATATGTTAAGCATGATAGTGAAAGAATTACGCAGGAATAAATTAAAACGGTGACATTTCAAGGAATTAACATAAGTTAATCATGAAAGTTTTGATAGGCAACAAAATGTTCAAGAGGATGAGGGAGGGAAAAATGCTATGTCAGCGATGGCAGAGGCAAATTATTTGATTCCATAATGCACGCTGAAACAGGAGGTATAACTTAATGATTCCACTTAAAGCAGCAGATTTATTTTATTAACATGTTTCATGGAACTCAATTTTAAATTATCCCTCTGTTAAATTATTTCTCTGCCATATATAATTTACTCATTTCCCTCGCAAATGTTGTTTCTGTGAAGAACCTGTTGCTTGTCAAAAATAAATTACTTTCAATATAAAATGACTCACGTCCTTGATTCTATAATCTCAGCTATTTTTCTCCTAAAGTGAAAGCCGTCCCTACTGATATTTTTGGTCAATATTTACGTTCACTTTTGTGTTTTGATTAGCGTTATAGCTAGATCAAAGCCATAGCAAATACAAAAAGCTTAAAATTCTACAGATTATATACCCGCGAGGTACCCTTTGCTTAAGAGTTTGATGGGAATTATAGTTGGAAATTCTTATCGGAATACTGCGGAGTTGGCATATTTTTGTGTATGTATCATGATTGTTTTAATGCCAGTATATAACATCAAATTTGTTTTTTCATTATTTAAATGATTTCTGCTCTCGTGATCATTACCCGTTTAATCACTCACTAAGCTTTTATGACTTGACATTTCCGGAGGAATTGAAATGCATCTAAATTATGAAGGTATATAATATTGAAATTATGAAACTTTCTCGCAAATTTTGGTCCATAAACTGTCATGCATCAGCTGTTTTTAGAAAATTACGGTATTAGGGATATTATGAATAATAATTTGTAAATAAAATATACTCAAAACACTATTCAGGTGCTGTAAGAGAACGACAAGTCCTTATCACTTTAGATCGATTCCAAGTAATACTCAAACGTGGTCCAGAACCCAAAATTGGCCCAACACTAACCAACATTAGTAGCAACATGACAACTCTTTCAATACAATTTAATTGTAAACAAAATGTATTTCCAACATACAATAAGATTGAATGTTCTATTATTTTGAAACGCATTAAAATGATTTAGTAATTTATTCAAAAGACTCAGACCTAGTAAAAAAAGAAAAAAAATTCTTCAAACAAATATTAATGCATTTAATCATGAGACTATAAATTATGGCTACATGACGGTTTTTCCCGACTGGATCTAACGAGACAATAGATGTGAATATTTAAAATGGGACCAAATACTAAAATGGTACAGAGGATAGGTATAAGGACCTATTTAGTTGAGCAATAACGATTAGGGAAATCAACAAATCTTCCAATAAATATTGATACAAAGACTACTGATGAAATAAATAATATTCTCCCAAATCCGTGGCAAACAGTCTACCCGGTCGATAGCTAGTTAATGGTATGCACTTCCAAGGCAGTAAAAACTCTAGACTTCTACCGTTATGAACAAGCATATGCAAGAGCATAAATGAAACATTTGGTGGAGTTTTAAACTTGGCTGTTAATGTCTCAGAACTGGAGGAGGGCCATAAGAATGGAAGTGAAAGAATAAAAAGTGCACCATATCTTCATCTTTATTATACCCTGCTAACTACCACAAGGGTACATAGCAGGGGTTGAAATATTACAAGGCTTGCATTTTAAATTAGAGAGAACTAAATTTGAATTTATTACTATGTAAGTATAAAAACGTACTATTAGTCCGTGAATTCACTACCTGCAAGCTACTGAGAGGTACAATGCTATGTCTTATGGAAACGTTTTAGATATGAATTCTTGAGACACTTGCAAAGAAATTATTCGCGTTTTCTGGGTAATGAAATAAATATTGATTATACAGGTACATATTTATATAATTGTATATATTTGTTGTTCGGGTGTACCCCGCGTACTTAACAAGGTTTGATCCTGGGCGTAACGGATAGAAGAGGAAACATCCTCCGCAAACATGAAATCAAAGCTGTGTTCATGCCACATTTAAAAATTAGAAACTGCTTGAGTGTGAAGGACGCAACACAATTTCAAGTGAAAGGAGTGTATGAGATACCATGCCAAACTTGCGAGAGTAAATATATATGTCGGCAAAACCGGATGCTCCGTTAAAACCCGCTTAGAAGAACACCAGCGGGCTATTCAACTGGGAAAACCCTTAAAATCAGCAGTAGCGGAACATACAGCCTCGGGACACGCGATTGACCTCAAACAAACAAATATAATCGCGAAAGTGAAAAACTTCAAGCCTCGGCTGATCAGCGAAGCTTTGAAAATAAGAAAATGCCAGCAAAATTACAATAGGGACTGTGGCCTCCAAGTCAGCCACACGTGGGACCCTGCTTTGAACCTAAATAAAAATGCAATGACAACTCCTTCCACTCCTCGCCTTCCCATTCTTTTCTCTCCATGAAACCCCTATATAAACTCCACCAACTCGACAGATACCTTATTCCCTTTCATACAGTGACCAGCAACGGCCACGAAACGTCAGGTATCACACCTGGTTATAGTAAGCGGGGTACACCCGAACAGCAAATATATACATCTGTAATGAATCGCGAGAGTTTCAACCAAGAGCTTGTATTCTCATCTTGATTTTTTTATACACTTAGGTGTATGTCCTAAATCATGCCTGAGTTAGAAATGTTTAAATAAGTACATGTTAAAATAATCACTACCTATAACAGATCCATTACGCGCACAACTAGGAACAGTGATAGACCACGACGAATATACCGTGCGAAATCTGGATAGGAATTGTAGATTTTTACTGGTATTCTACCACATGATACTGAATGTGCTTACTTTACTTATACACGATTCACTAAATATAAGAATGTTTTTTTTGTGATTTCGAACTCAGACTGAAATGGCTATCCCTATCATGTTCGATGGAAAATACTTTATTTTTTTATATATTAATTTAGTTGTAGATATTTCGGACTAAAATAATAAAACCCGTTTGTAGTAACTAACACAGGATTTGACCTCATGCACGGTAGTGATGGTATCCACATGGTGTGGTGACAATTCACATAATAAGTACATGTTTAAATGCATGCTTAGTGATGGCTCACACTCTGCCATATACTCTTGTAGTGATTTGTAAGGTATTGAGTATATAAAAATGAATGGCGGATATTCATGTAGAGTGCTAGATGCCATACGCTAACTCCAAGGTCTAACGTTTTTCGACCTATGAACAAATTCAATTTGCAAACAATTTCCAGGAAGCAAGTTTCCGCTAAGGTAAGGAATTGCTGCATTTATATAAATTATATCAATTCACGTTACTTGTAAGCTTGTATGTTTCGAGGCAGACACATGCTAGTTGCAAACCACTTGTTCTCGAATGCCAGAGGATACTGACGAAGACAAAGAACTGAGGGTTAATCAGAAATCTTCTCCTCGTTTCCGGTTGGTCTCACCTGTTGTCTCGTCCATCCTGAAGAAAGGGGTGAAGGGGTTTCCACTGGATAGAAGTCCGTACCGTACATTCCGGGGTGCCCCTCGGTCACCGTCCTCCGCCTGGACCCTCAGGATAACGTTTCCCTGAAACGTGGGTGAGTCATAGAAAGTTTATTTCTTTACTTCCAGGCTCTTCCTGTAATTCGGATCTTTTCTAGCACTATAAAAGACATCGTTGGTCGTTGTGCTTGGGTATCTGTTGCACCTAGATCCAGAGACAATGTGGTCCTAAATCTGGCAACTTTGGCCCAAGTAACACTCAATTGAAATGGTTTGATATTGTGGTCATAGTTGCCATTGTTATGTCATCATCACACGTCTAAAGATAAGACACGGTCTCTGCTGAAGGTTTTCGCAGCGATATGATTATAGGTTTTGAGTTTCCGGGTTTCTCTGGGGCGTTATTCCAATATTCGGAAGATAACGTTTCGTACCCATTGCAGGATACATAATCAGATCTACGGATAATCTGATCTGATCTGATCAGATCCGTGCCTGATGAGATCAGATCAGGCACGGATCATAGATCTGATGATGAATCCTGCAATGGGTACAAAACGTTATCTTCCAAATATTGGAAGAACGCAGCAGAGAAATCCGGAAACTCAAAACCTATAGGACACAGTCCACCGACTCCCTCAACAGCGAAGAGAGATCTTCAGCTCGATATGATGAATGAGACCCTTCTCTCAGCATTTGACATTTCCTGACGGAGTGTGATAAATATCGGGGCTTGCTTACTTAGCTGAATATTGAGGGAGGCCTTGGAACTTTCCTATGAGATGACCCTAATGAACTCGGACACATTGTTTAATTTTTTGAATCAAACGGGATCTTTATGCAAATATAAATTTAAAGCTTTCAACGGCAATATCTTCATATGAACCAATTGACGTTTTTCTAAACCCTTAATTTCATTAATTGGACAAGGCTCAAAATGTCCTGGACGTCGAAACACCCTAAAATAATAATATAACTACCACTGATTGTTCTGTCACAGGCAATATTCCACGCCCCTAGCTTAAGACTTGATCCTAGGACGGACCTTATCGATCATTAAAATAGATACCGCATATGTTTGCCGTTTTGCTCGAACCTCTGCAACTTTTTCTAACAGATATGTGGTTCAAATTCATTCAACAGTGGCTCAAATATAACTAATATGTATTGAGTGATATGGTGGCCACTGTTTCCGGATTTCAGCCAAAATGGATGATCTAAACCTCAAGCAAGAGGGCATAAGGCTCGAAATCTGGAAGTACATAGGTGTTCGCAGTGAGAATGATCTGCATCAGTCATTGTTGGTAGCAGCTGCGAGTGACACCTTGTTAACAAGCTTTCGCGGCCTTTCCAGGTCGGACCTTAAGATCGATACTTTTTTTTCAATATGGCAACGAGGGTCTCGTATTGCTCAATACGTATTTAATGATATGGTGGCCGCTGTCAGATTTCTGCCACAAATGAGGAGCTGCTACTGTAGATGAATGATGTCAAAGGCAAACGATGCCCATTCACGTTAATCTCTACCGTAGATATTTAAGAAAACAAACATGGTCGATTTATATGGCAAGCAAAATCACTCTTCAAATCATTGGTTGATAGCTTTTAATCCTCCTCAAAAATCATAGTATCACCAATCAACTTATTGTTGTGGAGAGCGGAGGCGATTGGTAGCTGATGTCGTTCACGACATTACCGTTGGGTGCATGTAGGCTCTATGATAGGATGAGGTCGTTGAACAATTCGGCATACGTATTCGACTTGTCTGTACAATGTTTCAGAGGTTAAATTTTTGACGTCCTACACGACGGACCAATAGCTGAACTTTATGTTTCTCCCAGTTACCTCAATAATGAATTCCATTTCTACCAAAAAAATGTTTATCATTGCCATAATTTAGACCGGAAATAGAAGTCTGTACTTAAGCATTCATATTGACCCTATTTCCTACACTCACAAAAAGAGCGAGATGAAACATATAAATATATATCTTTTTCCTTATTTATAATTTCTCCAGTCGGACATTTTGCTTCAAGGAGAGATGCTATGTTAACATTAAATTTCCGTGTCACGATTTTCATCACGTCATCACTTAAGTGAGCTGACGACGAGAGGCCTATTTTTCTCAAGGTCATACACAACAATCACGATGTGATTCATCATCCAATGTCGACGTGGTAATAATTGAGGAAGAAATGGAAAAAAATATATACTATCACAATGCTCAAATCAGAAAAATCGTTTTCCTAAGTCAAATATTTTTTTAGAAAGCTGAAAATAGTTAAGAGCAAAAAAAGTTATAAAAGACTTGCTTTATATTTCTCACATCACTTTAGATAGATTTATTGTATCGCATGCTTACTAACTCTTTTCATAGGTAGTAACTCATATGATAAATAGTCTTATCCATCTCATTCAATCTAGCATGTGATTATATTTGCTTGTGAGATACAAATACAAAATATTTAAGCCCTAAGTCCAAAATACCTCTAATAATGCATCTAATAATCTAATCTAATAATGAACCATAAGTCTTAGTAGTCAAAAAAGTCATCTACAAGGTTTTATTTGAGCCACATATGTATTGGCTCAGTTAAATTGCACTAACTTTCAGTGGATAAATTTAACCTAAAAGATTGGGATTAATATTTTGTCTAAATATACGGGAAAATAGCAGGAATATAGATACACAGATTATATAAAAATTATAATTACTACTAGAGTCATCCGTAAAATAAGGTTCCCATTGTTTTTTCACATTGAAAAACATATTTATTTGCAATAAATCGTACATTTTTGGAAAGTTTAGGATTTTCCCTATTTTTATACATAATTTCCATTGAGATCGATGCATTTTTGCATGCGGTGTATCATTTCTTGATGCCCGAGTCGTAGAACTTTCCCACCGCGCCGCGAAGGTTGCTTAAAACAACTTCTTTCGGCTCATCTCCGGTCCTGAGATGCGTCCCACCCAGGTGTTTCTTTGATTCAGGAAAGAGATGGTATTCACTTGGGTCTATGTCCGGGCTGTATGATGGGTGAGTGACGGTATCCCATCCAAATTGGTTGAGAATATTGGTTGTCACAAGGGTGGTGTGCGGACGAGAGGACCGTTTGTGATTTTCCGTAGGCATTCTTGGGATCCTCCTTGCTTAAACCTTATAATACCCTAAATGATCTGTCAAAATCGTGTCAATACAGGTTCTACCGACCTCAGGGATCAATTTGCAGAGCTCTCAAACAGTTACCCTTCGATCTTTAAGCATTACTTCTTCCACTTTTGCAATCGTTTCGTCAGAAACAGATGGCCGTCCGAAACGCTGCTCATCATGGGCGTCTGTACGCCCGTCTTTGAACTCTTTGCACCATTTTTGTACGTGTTGTACAGCTCATACACTTTTCTCCGTAGACTTCAAACATGGGAATGAATGTCCATCGGTGCAATTTTTTTTGCACACAAAAAACGAATCACAGAACGCAATTCACACCTGGCGGGAGAAGTGAGTGGTAGCTCCAAGTCGAACGGCTGCCAATGGAAGACAGAGCGTCGAAGACAGCTGTAAGGCTAGGGATTTGGAGTGGAAGAACCAAGCTACCCGACCGTGTTGCCAGATCCCGCGCTAAAGCGTTCGTCGCGGCTACAGCGCCTTGGGAACCTTATTTTACGGACAACCCACGTATGTTGAGGGGTACGAATACTTCTCCAGTCAACTTAATCACTAGTTAAAAAATAATTAGAAAAAATAGGAGTAAAATAACTTGCCTAAAATTAGCGTACCAGCACTTGGATAGCCCTTACATTATTACCACGTTTGTATTTGTTAAGTATTACACTATCTCTTAGCACATGCACGTAGTGTAAGTTTAATGATGAAACAACGCCTGATTCTACATATCTTGGTATTGTTAAGGGTACTAGGTACATGTACTTGAGCGAATTTCTTTCAAAGTGCAATACGTTCTACCGTGTTGTAATTATCATTTTGTCGTAGATTCTTCGGAATTATCGTTCTGAACCACCAATCTTTAAACATCAGGATAATGCATAAAATTACCGGAACGAGAGAGGCGTTGAGCCGAGTGGCGGGTGGTGCGATTAGGAAGCGGGGTGGTGTGTCCTGGACGTCCACCACGGCGACTTCGAGGCGGAGACCGGCCACGTTCCGGGTGTCCATCTCCGGGTCCACATATGGATCCTGGAAAGGAATTTCCCATTTAAATTCTAATCTATAAAAAGAGTAGTATTATAATGTTTGGTGAAACGTGTCTCAAGCAGATTGGACTTTTTTCCGCTGAAATTAAGTCTCATAATTTTAAATGAATATAGAATATCCTAACTGTAAATTATGCATACAAAATGCACATATCTTAAGTAATACATTTATTCACAGTTCATAGACGCATTCTGTTATTCCTGTCTAATTCTTTTCCTTTTCTCATGTAATCAACTTCCAGTATTTCGAAATTTCTCCACCAAAATCATGTATACCACTCATAAAAACCTTTGCACAGACGACAACGTGCCGGATATTTCAAATTACTGAGGATTTCCTTATATTTTAGATATGCTTTGCTTCTGCCACTTTTTGATGTTAAATTTTCTTCCGTAACGGCAGCATAATTGAGTATTTTCAATAGCATATAGGCGGATTTCGTCATGGAATACCACCTAACACTTTACGCGCAAAGAAATTTCTTCCGTTTCCCATTTAGACACGTTTCTTTTGAAATAGGTTTGAAGAACGTAGAAACCCCGAAACGCATCTTGGGATAAATATTTTGTTTAATATAGCAGATTTCCGTTAAGTAAAAACTTTGTTCAAAACATGTTTCACGGATCAATTTAGCTTGGCGACACGGCATATTCTGAGAGTTGACGGCGTTATAGTCCGGAGGGTAGAAAATATTCGGGAAATGCCTCTTTTAACCACCATAAACATTCACTCTGAGGTTTAAATTTAGTCTCCATGGCTCTACTCCCTACCACAAAGTCCACCCCTGTGGGCCATGCAACGTTTTTGCATTGCGTCACAAAGTTCAAATGGCAATTCTGTAAGTGATTTTCTTGCTTGATATAAAAGTGCTGAGAGAGATTAATAATATCGAAAAATTTCCGGTTAAGATATATTTGTGAACTTCGTGGCCATGCAGCAATATTTTATCGTTAATTTTATGTATCGATTCAATGATCTATCTATGTTTATTTATGATGACTATATATATATATATATTTATTTATTTATTTATAATAAGCTTTTAAGATCCCCTCTAATCAGGGACGTAGCCGGGGGGGGGGGGGCTTCTTGTGCTTCAGCCCCCCCTGAAATTTTTTCCCAATAACTTTTTTGTTCTGATTTTAGCAGTGAACTTTATCAGTAAGAAGAGATAAGTATGGGACTTTAAAAGTAAATAACAAACACTAAAAATTAAGTGAAGAGATTTGTAACATGACGGCACCAAATAAGAAAGGATGATTTGTTTCAAGTAACGCAAGACTTAACCCCCACCCTCACGAAGCAATTTTCTGGCTACGTGTCTGCCTTTAACTAAACTGATTCGTATAGGCACGATACGATCAAAATATTGAGATAGAATATAATCGGCAAAGAAAATTTAGAAAGACATATCAAATTGATTTTGCGAGATGTGGCTATAGAGATTACAAGTTGATTAACCAATCCGGTACTAATTAAAACACCCACGCTATATATTCGACATGTAGTCAATTATTTTTTTGTAATGTGTATTTGCATATCGTTCATTATAATAATGCATCCATTCCGGATAAAAAGTTTTCAATCCCTGATAATGCCTTGTAAACACCTCCTAGCTACGTCAACAGGAGAGACACAAGTGACAAACTATGAGATGTTTACCCTCGGACTTAGGGGAAAGGATAATTAATTATTCTTTCACAAATACTCGCAAGCTAAACGTGGAACTATCAGAAATGAACCTGTAATCTTTATCAATAGCTAGTAAAAACCTTCTAGTCATGAAGGTTTATATACCAATCCCTTCGAATAGGCGAGTGACACTTTCCGCACGTTTATAAAAATTTGTTGGTGATAGTAGGGTTTTATCGAATCGCCAGTTTCTGTCGGACGATCGCAAAAATTAGGATTTATCACTTATTTCACATTCTAAACAAGATATGGATGAAAACGCTGCGACAGCAAATAAAAGACGATAAATACGGCACTTATCTTGATTAGGGATGGGACCTCGTCTGCTTCGGCAGCCATAACGGACGACAATAGACGATCGAATCAACAAGTTTGCGTTTTAAACAAAGCCCTTCAGAAACTAAAACCCAACGTCTCACGATGTCGCGTATTTAAACAATGCCCTTAAGAAGCTAAAACCCAACGTCTCACGACATCTCGTATTTAAGCAATGTCCTTCCGAAGCTAAAACCCAACCTCGTCCGTGCAGTGCAAACCCAGAGCGAGAAATGAGCAATTTCAAACGAGGAGAGATAAAACAATTGAGGCGCGAAACTCAGTAGACACTCCCTATCGGTCACTATTATGGCTGAAGTCCCCATCCATGATTAAGATAAATACCGTATTGGTCATCCTTTATTTGTTATCGCAGCGCTTTATTCCAGATTTAGTTTTGTTTATAATGAGAAATAAGTGATAAATCCTAATTTTGGTGATCGTCCGACAAAAACTGGCAATTTGATAAAACCCTACTGTAGCAAATTTTTTTACGAAACGCGCCTCTTTACTTTGTAATTTTCATATTCAGTTCCCAAATTTAATAATTTTTCCTTTAATCCCAAATGCTTCATCTATATTCCAGGTCTATTACAAGATCGTGAAAAGATGTTTGTCAATAAGGATGAAAACGATGCATCGGTATCACACAGAAGTCTTCCTTTTCCTATGCAATCGGTGATGACATGGCAGCTCAATATTGAGTAAGCGCATCGATATTTTGCACGTGTTGATTTGGAGGAATGGATTTACCTCCAGAATGCCTAATTCGCGCCATTTATGCGAGAAATTAAATGGATCTTCAATCCAACATTACCGTTCTATTCATTTCACTTACCGTTGCTAAGACTTGTATCCGGTGGACTGCTTGATTTTCAAAATCCAGCGGTTTTACCAGCACAATGGATGCGTTTACTGTCTCAGTGGAAGCTAAAGAATGCTTAACGCCAAAATGGTCCGACCCCTGAAAAAAAAAGGATTTATCAACTAAACTCTCAGAAGAAGAAGTAAAAGTATTAGGTTTTGAGTTTCTACACTTGCTAATGTTATATTGTAACCACCTAAACTACCTTAATATTAAAACAAACACAACACCTCTGCCATAGGCGGGATTTGAATTCCTGGATTTTGGATTGCCTAGGACTTTGAATGACCTACCTGGCATCTGCTACGGCCTTAGTAATTTGCTCAGATTAAATATCAATCGACATTTCTATACAAATTTCAATTATAGTATATTTTTCTCTCAGCTACTGCCAAAGATTTTCAAATGCCCCCCATATAGTTTAAATAAAATGTGAAACAATGTATTAATTATCCATAGTACTGACCCAAATCTCGAGGTGAACGTGTCTCGCATTTTTGGGGTTCTTCCGCGCAATGATATAGTCCAGCACGTAACCAATCTCAGCATCCTGTAGAGAAAAAAGTGAAATTAATTCCAGGCATGGAAATAAAACTACAAACCTAAGCAATTTGTATTGAAGTACCCTCCTCGTTATCAATTAAAAGAGCGGTACCATTTATAAAATTGCTTTTTATATGCCTTGCGTGAATCATCGTAACGGAAGGCTGTTTGTCGTTAATGATTCTAAGACTAAGACGTTGAAGCTGTAGATGGTAAAGTGTGTTATTCCCGAAATAATTGAATCTCAATATTGCGGAATTCTCCCGGAATGGGGGCGTTTACTCGGAACCGAAATCGCAATTTTGTACACGAAATTATTAGATGGAAACGAAAAACGAATTTTATTGAAAAAAATTGATCTTATAATCACAACCATTCACTCATAAATCAAAAATTTAAATAATCAAAAGATGACGCCCACCGAAGAAGCTGTTAAGATATCATTGTCGTCATTTTCCTCCCGTCCTTGACTGCTTTTCGGGGAAGGGAAGGGAGTGGAGGGGGGGTTCTCGGAAGGTCTGCTCACACAGATCCTGTCGCAATCGCTCCTATTGGCAGAGTCAGCTGTGTCCCCCCCTTTGCGATGAGGCGAAGTAGCTTCGCGGGCTCAGTTTTGATTGGACGAAGTCAATGGCTTCAGAGGTTGCAACTCGCCCACTTTTCCGAAAGGGTTAAAAACATCAGTTTTTCGCCGCTTATAACTCGAGAAATAATTGACGGATCAAGAAACGGAAAAATACAGGTCTTTTTATTTTACAAACTCTATCAGATCCGGCAGTAAAAAAAATATGGTAAACGACTCCATTTCTTCTGAATATCCCGGGAGAATTCCGCAATATTGAGAGTTTTCCGTAAATGTGGGAGAGGTGGCAACTTTAGAGCTGTTGAGAGTTCCGTTACCTCGGGTGCGAATATGACACCCGGGTATCTCGGGAAGGCCGCGGTCCTGGCCGCCGTGGCCGCGGGCGCCGTCCCCTTGATGGTGCAGTCGACGGCTGTTGAGTCGCCGCTCGAGTCCGTCACGCTGATGCGGAAGTTGAGCTTCATGCCCTCGCGGAGTTGTCGCTTGAGGTGGACGTTGGCCGAGCAATGTGTCTTGTTACGGGAGCAAGGGAGGTCGCGTACGATCACTATGGCACGACCCGTCGCGTCTGGAAAAGGAAGAAACGGTAAAAGTTGAAATTTGCAGTTGAAACTGAAGCCCGGAAATTTTATCTTGGCTACGTTCCATTCTTTTACTATCTATCTGGTATTTTTTACATTTTTAGTGATAAAATAAGTGAAATGGAACCTGCACGCACATTTATAATAAACCACGGTTAAATTAGAGCAAATATGTTGAAGAAGCTTAAGTTGAAGAAAGACATTTACTTGGACCAAACCTCATATTAACGTATTAAAGACTTGAAATTTTAACTTTTATATCACTCATTCAGTGATTCAACCCGAAGGTCGGTTTGGATAGGTGAGGGTAGAGCTCACCCCGGACTAAGCCACAGGCGTGTGAATTTCACACATTCAGGGTAGGGGGACCAGTTTCTTTCCCTGGACCACCTCGTACTCCCAGGATTTTTCGTTCGGAGGCATCCAAAGGCTTCACCCGGATTTGAACCCGGGACCCTTCGATCAGTAGCCAACTAGGCCACCACGCTCACTAACTTTTATATTTAAGTTTACGTTATTAAATTTCGAATTACGCAAATGGGACATTTTCGCACATTTTAACAAACTACAGTTGCATGAGTTCTAGTGAGGAATCCTGTCGGAGCTGTAGATTGATAGGAAGAGTAATAAAACAGTGACGTTTCGTCCCTTGAAGAATAAGATTAATGAAGTTGAAGAATTATAAAATGAAGGAAGTTATTTCCGAAAGCATTTTGTATTTTTTTATGATTCTAGCATCAGGATGTTCACATCCATGTTCTGGTCGCATTTCGCCCAAATTGTGGATGAAAAAAAGAGGTTTCTCATGATGCAAGGTGTTGCTCCAAAGTAGCCGAACAAAAGAAACAGGAGGAAATAGTTAACAAAGAAAAAGGATCCCGCAACCGAAAGTGAAGAAGCGGTAGTATTGGTAAATTTATTGTCGGAACCGTACATAAATTCAAACATTTAAATGCGCTAATATTGCATTTGGTATCTTAAATAAAGCTTCTTTTTCTATGTACATACTCAGTAAGTACAATAACATCCTCGGGGCTTTGTAATTAGGACAATCTCATCTGTGCCATGTTAGAAACAATCCAATCCTAATCCTTCCAATCAAATCGCTTACTTACTTACTTACTTGAGTTTTATTTTACCTGGGCGGGATAGGACGTTGCCGTCCTCTCCACCCCCCGCCCAGGGCATAAAAGATACATTATTGGTTCAAATAGGTACAGAGTAGAAATATATAGTTAAACGAATTGTAAAATGTAAAAAAAAAGAAAAAAGTACAAAACATTTTGCCTTATACAAATCAAAAATATTACAGGTAAAAATGATAAAAGATGAAAAATCAAAAGTATATAAATGGAATCTCATGAAATGTATGTTCCCAGTAGTAATTTGTGAAGCCTCATTCTCGAGTAATTCGTTTTTAACTTCTTTGGCAATGCGTTATACGCCCGTGGAAATGAAGCAGCAAAGGATCCCGCCATCCTGGATGATCGGTGACAGGGGATTTGAATCGTCGAGGCCGCGTTCCTTGTGTTTCTGCCGTGGATCGTCTCGAGCGATTGTAGCCTGGATGAAATGTAGCCAGGAGATTTTTTCTTCCAGGCTTTAATCCCTGCCTGGATTATGGCAAGCGTTTTCCGGTCATTAACCTTTAGTATCCCCTCCTGGATGTAATACGGGGTAAGATGCTCCATATAGTTTGGCCTGAGGGCGTATCGCATGCACGAGTTTTGAGCTAGCTGGAGTCTCCTCAAGTCCTCGCCGGAAAGGTCGCTACATGGCACCAGGCAGTAGTCGATGATGGGGAATAGAAGAGTTTTGATCAGGAGGATCTTCGTTCGTTTTCCAGGCCGGTAATGCATACCCCTGAGTCTCCGGAGGCCCCAGTGGACCCTGGAGACGACCTGCGACACCTGGGATCCCCAGGAGAGGTCGTGGCTCATGATGACACCGAGGTATTTCACCTTTTCTGAGAAGGGGATGGATATTCTGTTGATTTGAATGGTGTCGGTATGTGGCCCAACGAATCGCTCCCGGATTCTTCGATGGCCCAGGATCATGGCAGAGCATTTAGTGGGGTTTACGACCATCCCCATTCCTGCAAACCATTCACTCACACGGACAATGTCCACATTCGCTCTCAAAGTAAACATCGCGAACTGCGATGCTTACTTTTTTGGCAGTCTCCGATATGCTTGTTTCGCACATTTGATAAAAATTTAGAGCAGGTTGTATCCGTTCGGTCCAAAAGATTATTATGCAAATATTTGGACAATAAGCTATTTGGATACAACTCCACCAAATCACAGTCTTTCAAATTATTTGAATCCAAATTCGATATTAGGGCATCGGCTGAACATAAGGATGCTAGAATATACTGGAAGAGGCATCGCAGCTTATTTGAAAAACCATGTTAATCATACGGATAAAATTTTTTTTCTACACTGAAAAACTGAAAGTTTTAAGATAAATAATCATCATCATGGGTCAAAAATCATGGTATTGGTTTGACGCAGCCCTCCACTCGAATCTTCTATCCGCCAACCTCTTCATATTCACGTAATTCCTATCTTTCACGTCCTTCACGACATGTTCCATATATCTCATACGAGGCCATCCTTTGCCGTTCTTACCGTTCACTTTTCCCTCGACGATTGTCTTCAGCAGGCCATCGTGTCTTAAGATATGGCCTATTAAGTTGTCCCGTCTTCTTTTTTTAAAGTTTTCAGCAGACCTCATTTCTCCCAGACTTCTTCGTTTGCCTATCGGTCGATCCAGTTTATCTTCATCATTCTTCGGTAGATGAATGGTAGAATTCATTTTTAAAATTCGTCAAATAAACAGAGGAAAGTGCATGCACAAACACGCAAACAAGCGCGAAATGCGCAATTAAAATAAACTCGAACCAGTTTCAGTAATACTTAAGGTAATCCACAGCTAATATTAAAGCCCTGAAGATAGATACGTAAATATCCGAAACGTTGGCAAAAGTTTAGATCTTTTTAATCTATTGGCTATTGACTTAAACTACTGATTATAAAAAATATATTACCCCTCGACCTCTTATTTTGCATTAAAATAAGAGGTCGAGAAAACAGATCATATTAATTGTTATTTATGTTTTGATACACATTCAGTCTCCAAAAGATGCCGTAAAAAACAATATTTTGTACGGAGTAGGTGGGGCTTAATCCTTCCCAGGCACCCCCATTCTGACTTCATTGGCTTCTCCCATAGGCTAGCATTCCAATGTCCCCTTCAGTACATTCTGACCTCCGTGACTTTAAACCCTCACATTCTCTCTTATATTGCCTTCCGCACTTAGCCCTTTCCTCCCTGTCCATCCTCACCGTGAGTATCGAAGTGGAGGGGGTAATCGAAGTCGGAGTCGGTTGCCCTCAAGCGGTAGATGACTGTACCGACGGGCACGTCGCTGGGAACCAATAGGATCCTCATCTTGGCCGTGACGTCAAAGAGTGGGAGGTTGGCTGAGACGGAGGGGAGGGCGAGGAGGAGCAGGAAGAGGAGAGACGGGAGGCCACCACGCCAACAAATCCACGCCAGTCTTCTCCGCCACGCCTCCGATCGCATCCCTGCCACCTGGAAGGGAAAGAAGAAAATAAATCTCATTCAGAAACCCTGAAGAAGCCAGAGTCGGTTCTTGAAACGTCGCACAGTGGTCGGAAATCGAAAATTCTTTTCGATTTCCGACCACTGTTCCGACCGACACGATTCAATATGCTCGCGATTTCATCAATATAGAGTCAATGGAGGCTAGTGACAATGAGTTCAGGTGAAACACGACGAATTGGAATCTTTAGGGTTCATGTCACTTGAGCAATGTAAGCGAGTCACGGCACTTCCAGCCCCCACCGCGCGGAGCCCTACCCCGGACGCGCGGTCTGAAAATCATATGTATTTTTCGGCGTCACAAACTTATTTTTAATTTCTCTTCAGTTTCGTGTTTATGACTCTTCAACGAGTGCTCTGATATAAGTCACTTGACAGGTCTTTCCCTAAAACGCTAGATATTCTCTACTTTATGTAAAAATATTGTCTGAAAACAGCGTCCGCCATTTTGTAATGGAATAGCATCAAACTACTTCAAAAATATTTGATTATTAAGTATTATAAAGGCAAAGGGTTGTGTGAATAGATCGTGCTATCCTTTATTCGATCAAATTCCTCCCACAACGTCACCTACAACTTAACTTGGAAGATATTCGGAGAAAAATGGGTTTAGGAGTTTTTTTGGAAATTTGGTCATGTTTGAGCCCCTATATCTGACTAACGGATAACAATCATGACAAATGATTCACTATTCCTTAATTAAAAATCTTTTCTGAGTATTTGTGTGAAGTTTCAAGTCTATATCCCAAAAAAGCTATTTTGTAATTTTGTCCAAGCATTTTCGATTTCCGACCACTGTGCGTTGGTAGTGATGGAGGTACTTCAATCGGGTTAATACAGTAACCCGGTAGAAGTACTGAGATGAATTCACCCAACAGAAGCAAGGAAGCCACTGTTATTTCTTCAGGAGAAAAACTGTTTCAATATTGCTTATCTCTCGGAAAAACTTTGAGGTGGTAACATCACCTACCTCAAAATTATAATGTTGGCGGAGTGGACATAACAATGTGACGAAAATCGTATTTGAAACATTTTATGCATATCCCTGAAGAGACTGGTTTTACTATTTGTGGCAAATTATTCAGGTGAAATAGTAAAATAAAGATGTTATTTTCACCAAAAAGCCTTTTCATATTTCCAATTTATTATGTATATCCCACCGCACTCGGGCAGTTCTGGGAATAGGAGTATTTCTTTTTTCCCTGCATAATATATAAATAAAAAGTAGCCACATCGACACTCATTGCATTAACAATATTAAATGAAATCCTTTATGATTCAAGCAGCAGTATTCATGGTATGCAAAATAACAGTCAAATTCCAGGTTTTCATGACCCAAGTTGAATTCAAGTTCATTTTTCTCGGTTTTCAGGGTTGCCTGCTAGATAATGACTGATAAATAGTGGTATTCAAGGCTGGTTTAAATTTGATCGGAGATGGTATGAATATTTTTCTATAATTATCATGCTAAAAAATCTAATTATTCTACATTTATTGTGGTTCAACTTCATCCAAATTGATTGCGTTTTGCCTACCAGCAAATATTGGTCTCTGAAAAACCTAAAATATTTCATTTATACTACCTATATTTATATATAACCAAACTCGAACGAAACTTGATTCGAACCGAATATGGCCTTCATACACCCAATGAAGAGTTTGATCGACAATGATTGACCCTGATGATCTCAAATCATCCAATGCATATGTGTGTCAGTATTGTCATAAGTTTTCCTAGTTTACGACTGCTCTACCAAATGCATTATTAATGTGAATTAAAAATATCCTGATTACACTGAGTGTTCCTTTCCATTCATGTTTTTATTGCCCAGGCTATCATGTGTTGACCCTCCCTTATAATCTCAAATTGACCTTCTCCTAAGAACTTACTTTTCCTCCACCCCAGATTCTGTTTATAATTTCAAGTTTACGTTCCATGTATCACGAGTTTCGACAAAGGTACCTAATGTTAGAATCCGTTGAGAACTTTTGCGACATTAGGGAAGCCGAAAGAAAAATTGCCTTTTTGATTGCGCAGCGTAAGTCCCCTGCCCGCCGGCGACCGGGAATACACCACTGAGACTAATATGCTGATGTGCTATGGTGTCATAAACTTCACCATAGTTATTTTAAAATCTGCCAATAGGTAGAAGAGTGGGAGAAGAGAGGAGTCTAACCCTAAGAAGAAGACGAGACAGCTAAAATAGGTCATATCATGAGACATGATGTCCTGATGAAGGCAATCGTTGAAGGACAAGTGAATGGGAAAAAAAGGCAAAGGAAGGCCTCGCAAAAGATATGTATATGGAGCAAGTGATGAATGATGTGAATTGCGTAAACATGAAGTGATTAACCCGGGTTGGTGTGGTGGCTAGAGTACTGGCCTCCCATCCCGAGGGCCGGGGTTCGATTCCCGGCAGTGGCGGATTTTTCAGTGGAAAACCGGTCCCCACTTGGTGTCTTTTGCGACATTAGGGCCAAGAGTGACTAGTGGAGGGCATTTCAAGTTCAGTACTCCGTCCGTCGGATGGGACGTTAAGCCGTGGTCCCCTTGGCGCCTTTCGTTAAGAGTAGGCTAATGCCGACGCCGGGTTTCTCTCCACCCTTCCTCCGTTCCCTGAAAACTCCTACCATTGCCGAATTACCCACCTATCCTTAATGGCGCAAATGACCTCAGCTGTCGGTAGCCTCCCCTAAATAACCAATAACCAAGTGATTAACCGATAAGAGAATCAAATGGAGAGATGTGTCAAACCAATTTTAATATTGTTGACTGATGATGTCCAAAATAAAAGGCGTTCTCTTAGAATTATTGAAAAAATTAGGTAATTAAATGGTCATTCTAGAAACGTGTCAACTCCTTCGACACGATATAAACTACGATATTGGATCCTCGCCCACGAGGTTAATTCCGCTCAAGTTCTAAACGTATTACAAACTGATGGATTGCGAAAATATACCCGTGAAAATCTTGCTATTAATTCACGTCGGTCGGACAGCGAACAACGTGGAATACACTCGGATATTCTTTGGTGAATTAGTGGTGATTGCTCAGCCCCTGCCATACTCTTTGCATAAGATCAGTAATCATGGAAATCCGTAGCTACAGCTGTGTCCAGAGAGGCGCATGTTGCAGGAGTGGCTCAATATTCACATCCGGCCAGCCCATAAATCTAGTCCCACCTTCGGGATAGGCCATGTGGTTTGATCTACGACTTCGACATACATTTTCCAGTGCATATTGGAAGCTTCTCGTCCTCTTCTCCGCATGAGATTCCTCTCTTCGCCTTTTCTTGGCTTCGTTTCGGTGGTTCTGATGCAAGCGTGACGATTCGCAAGTCCCAAGGATTTCCTAGAGGAGTTAGAGCCGCGGCCGTGAGAATTTCCTTCCCTCCGAGATTTTCTCCCGAGCTGTGGAATCAAATTTTCGCATAGGCTCTTTGCGAAAAAAATAATAATTCTCCCGTTTCCATAGATGTAATCTTCTTTTTTTCTCCTCGTTTCCTTTTCCAACATTGCTCGCGTATAGCAGGGAGAGGGCAAGAGAATGACTGAGGAATCCTTTAATTCAACATACCGTCCGTCCGAGGATCGCTTTTTCTGTCTACTAGAAAAATAAATATACTCCTTGGGAAGGTAAACAGAATAATTGCTTCAATCCTCCCCATTCATTATAATCATGCTGGAGCATTTAAACGACCGACGACAGTTACTGCGTTAATCTGATCAACGCCAATAAAATCAATCCGTAGATTGTTTTACGAACGAAAACTATCTTTAACCGTCAATCGTAATTAAATTCTCCGTCTGTTTATTATCTTTGATGTCTATTTATTGTGTTTAATATTTTTGTTTGATGTCTATTTATCCATCGTCATCATTGGTCATCAATCCTCAGATTGATTTGGCACAGTTCTCCACTTAGTCCTATTAAGTCTATTTATTGTGTCTAATTATTGATCCTATTTATTGTGTCAAATTATTATGTCTTTTTATTATGTTTTGCCCCTGGCATTTTAGAAATAAACTTTAGTTTTGGTTACATATTATCTTCAGCTTATAAGGGTCCTGTAGACATTTATGAGGGGTATCACAGTGAGATTTGAAGGGGATGGTTGAAAGGAGGAAAAAAAACAGCGTTGTCATTTGCTAGCTCTAGAAAAAAGTTGCGAAATTGTCGACAGCCTTAACTCCAACTCCAATAGATTGAGCGCTGGTATCGTAAAGCTCTCCATACGGTAGGAATCGAGATCTCAACAAAATACTATTCAAAATAAAGGGGTTCAAATCCTGTTTCTTAGAGTGAATAATCTGTTTCCCTTGACCATGTCAACTTCTTAACTGTGGTTTCAAGTCCGACCCAGACTTAAAGGCACTTTAGACCGGGAGGAAGGCACAAGGATGAGAATAATATGGGTAAGCAGGAAGGATAGAGAGGAACCCGGCGTCGGTATTGGTCTGCTGTTAACGAAAGGCGCCAAGGGACCACGGCTTAACGTCCCTTCCGACAGACAGATTGCTGAACTCGAAATGCTCTCCACACAGCACTAAATCAGGAGCCGGTTAGTTAGTTAAATATATCTGCCACTGCCGAGATTCTAAACCGGGCCTTGGGAGTAGGAAGCCATTAATCTAAACACTGCCGCACGGAGACCTTCCACAGCTAATTCTCTTCACTGTAAATGCATTATATAGGAGATAACTGGCAGAAATATGGAGACTAAGACCTTTCCATTACGTTATTAAAAATGTCACTCCTTCAAATGTGTTATCCTAATTTTTCACAAGCAATATTCCGTGATCCCTCACACGGGAAACGAGAGTATTCCTTGCCAAAGAACCTATATCAGATATTGAGGTATATGCCAAGGAACACTTATTTACGGGCCTGGAACATCGAACCACTTCGCGCCGAGTTCTCTTGAGCTGTGTGAGTGGTGCCATCTTTCAGCAGTCTGTCGGAGGTACTCGCAATGCTGGGACTGCCGCTATTTCACAGCGGCTGAGGTGGTGAATATCGGAACTCAAACGATACAGCATTTGAGGGGGGGAAATGAGCGCGTAACTATTTGACCATCATTATTTACTCTTTAACTCCTATTATTTTCAATTTTATTACTACTATTTACAATTTTACTACTGTTATTTTCTATTTTTGCGCCTAGTAAATTTACATGAACGATTCGAGAAATCTGTCACATCTGAGAAATACGCTATAATCTCCACTGCCACTCGACCCAACTATGTATTGCACATCAATTTTAACTAAAATATGGTTTTCACACTGTTGAGTTACCAACATAACTACCGTGGCCGGCTAACTGAACCGAGAGATTTTGTTCTCGTGAGCTTAAATTCCAAAAGTCATCCTCGCCTTCCGCCTCGAGCATTTGACTCTTTCACGTTTTCGCAGAGGATATTTAATTCGAGGATTTATTCTAGACACGATCCAAAAGTGTGCCCCAAACTTTCTTCCCACGCCGCCTCAAATAGCAAAGTCAAAGCCACCCATGAGATAGAATTACCCTCGAGGAATCCAAGACCCCCAGGGTTCATGGGGAGGAAAAAAAGGAAGACTAACATTCCAAAAGTAAAGTCTTAGGATGCGGAAAGAATACACTCGCAGGTTCAGGTACAGAAGTTTTTCATGCGGGCCAAAACCTGGAAAATGGTGGAGTAATCATTGAAACAACAACTGGGCAGTCGTAATTTTCAAGTTATTTCCAGGGTAACTGCGAATTTGAGAAATCAACAATCTATACTGAATGATGAGACATTATTAAAAGGATGGTTTAAAAGACTGAGCAGCTTAATTATATAATAAGACTTTCAACCTGTATGAAGTCAAAATCAATGACATGGGGTATCATTCAGTAGGAATGTAGACACCCCGTGGGGCCAAATCGGGTCATGCATTACTTCCTTCCCAAATAAGCTCCATTCCAGACAAGTGTCGAAAAGTCATTTATTTTAGACATTAATGAAATATATGTTGATTTTCATTCGTTGATGATATTAATTTTGACCATCAATTACATTTTCGTTTGTTAAACATTCAATATTACTAGAACATGGAGTTGATTTTTTCATGATACATCATACATTAGCAAGTATTAATTAAATCCGTTGGTTTATATTTTTTTCAATCAGGGTATGTTAGATGGAAACTTCTGACATACTGTTGCATTTCATTTATTTATCTGCTCCGTAACTACATTCGTCAATTTTAAAATCGTATATTGCATAAAATATTACTTGAATTACCAATAGTTCTTCAATCTAGGAGTTAAATTTTATCCTGAAATCGGAAACACAATATATTTCATTAGTAAGGGACAATATATTTTCTTTTGTGAGCAAAGTTTTAAGGAGGAGCAAATAAATTGACCACTCATAACTTCAGTCAGATAAAATAACATTTCAAAAACATACTGTGAATACGAAAAACGAAAAAATGCAAGATGTTTTGCATCAGTCAAATAAGATTTTTATGAATGACCTTCTAGCATTCCTAAGAGTTATAAATGCATATTTAGCCTGAACTACGTTTGAAAATATTACTGCCTTGTGTAGGACTAATATTATGGATTAAACATCGCGTACCGTTGCTGATTGAATTCTTGAAACTTAGTTATTTAGGGGAGGCAACCGACAGCTGAGGTCATTTACGCAATTTTTAGGATAGATGGGATATTGGGTAATTGTATGAATTTTCAGAGAACGAAGGAAGGGTGGAGAGAAACCCGGCTTAACGTCTTATCCGACGGACGGTGTACTGAACCTGAAATTCCCTCCACTAGGCATTCAAATAGGAATCGGTTTGCCACTGAAAAATCCCCCACTGCCGAGAATCGAACCCAGGCCCTCGGGATGGGAGGTCAGTACTCTATCCACCACACGAACCCAATCCCCAATTCTTGATATTTCTGAGCAAATTAATCAGATTAAAATTCACTTCGAAAGCCAATTTAAAAAATTAAAATAGTTATTTTAAAGATATAGGTACTTACAAATTTTCGAGACAGGTTTTCCGTGGGACATGGCATCGTTTTGCTGGAGTATTCGATACCCAGTCGGGACAATTTGAACTGCAACATATGAATGCCTTTGGGCTCACCATGAGGGGCAGTTTCCCACGCCTGTCAACCAAATGGTCGTGGATTCAAATCCCGCCACGAACATGGATGCGGTATCATTGTGCTTATGTTTTATTTTTGCTCGCGGTGATAAACTGTCCTTGATGAAAGAGTACCTATAATTCAAGAGTAATGTAATCATTAGCATGGATTCGTCATGCCTTTAAAAGTTCAAAGCCTTTGATGAATTGTTATGCCAATCATTCAAATTTCTCTTATTTTGCGAAAATGTTGGACTCCTTTCGACCGAATAAATTTTTCTCCATACAGAAAGTTGAGGTTATGTCAGAATTCATTTTCCATAAATAGTAAAAAGTACCAAATTAAATAATAACATTTTGGATCGATAAGCACAGTCCAGAGAATTCATATCCGGAGGCAGAAATATTATAGGTTCCTTTATTGTTGAATAAAAGGTTAGGTGAGAGATAATGATATGAATTATTATATACATATACACCCATGTAAGAAATTAGTAGCGATTGATTATAATCACTACCTACATAAATGTTTTTGAATTGTACCAGATGAAAATGTATTCCATTTCACTACTAACAATATTTCAAAATTCAAGAAAAATTATTTTCAACACAGTTACGAGAATTTTTCCTGCAACATTGTTTTACTGTTTTCAATTAGCAGTATTACTTGTAAATATTGTTTTATTCGATGGATTGGGCTTTGTGTTTTACATGTAGCAGTAAATTTTAAATGCAGTGGTAAAGCATGGTATCTTACAACCTTATGGATAGTTTTCATGAGGAGTTAGACCATATTGACGGAGGTATTTAATAGAATAATTTTAAACGCGTCTTTCATTCGAACATTTTTGTATTGAAATATCATAAATAATTTCTGCCTAAAAACGTCCTAGAAAGTGATTTGGGAGAAAAATTCCAACAACGTAACATTGAATTGAATTTGACGGGTGAATAAAACGAAAAATAAGTCTCTTAATAGCTCTACAGTTCCGTTGTCGTTAGAATTTCCACGAAGAACTGAATAATACCTCTTCTAAGTAAGGAGTAAAAAGTTTCGTCATCAAGCACCCTGAAAAATCGATCCATGTTAAACGCTTACTCATCCCAGTTTTCCGACCATGTGTGCCTATTCTAGGCTATAGATGTGTTTTCTATGAATGATTAGTCTACAAAGTACAAATCAGTGTGCGAAAATGTATCGTAGTGCATTACAAATAATAAGCAGAGATAGAGGGAGCGATTTCAAGATTAGTATCTGACCATACACCCTTGCATATTTTAAAACTGAGAGCAATTTTAAAGCCCGAAATAAAAAATGAATCACAAGAAATGGTCGAAGTAAAATGTGCAAATATATTATTTGACGAAATAATTAGGAATCCGGGTGAAATTAACCTTTAATATTCTTGCAAAATGTCAATGAAGGGATCCTGAGAATTTTAAGGTAATAATTCCGAGGTGTTTGCTCAAAATTCATTATTTTGTATTTTCACTCGTGATCAAAAATTATTAAAATGATCGAAATTTATTATTTGAAGATGTCTAGTTGACAATGCGAGCAACTAAACCAAATTATTCTCAATTAAATCCTACATCAGCCAAAAATGTTTTCCTTAAAAATTATCACCCTTAAACTTGATTATAAATTACTTGATGAAGATATATTTGATTCTGAATTCATTAAAAAAATAAGTTTTGTATTCAACTCCAGGTACTTCTTGTTGCGCTCAGTAATTACCTCAAATACTAACTCAATTTAATTCTGTTGGCATTTATTTGTATTACTGTGTGATGTTAGAGTGCAAATTAACCTTCCTTTTATGCTATTGTATGCATGAAAATAGTTCTGCAATCAGTAATTGAAACTGAAAATCATATCCCTTATAATTAAACACTGAGTTTTTCAAAAAAATTGGCGTTAAGTAAATTCATTTTTAGCTGATCAATCAACAGGAAAACAAGCTGATAGTTCAGACAACGTGAGGCTTTTTGTATGCATTGGAAGATATGATATTACTTTGGATGAATTGAGAACTTCCTCTATAGTTGAAAAAATTAGTACTCATCCATCATCATCATCGTTCTCAAAGTACGCAATTTCGTACTGGAAGTATGACTAAAACAATAATGATTATCGTATTTGATTCTGCTAGAAAAGTCACTACAGCTGTACTTCAGTAACAGGGGACAGTATACATATTTAGCAATGGTAACTGTTTTCGCCGAGGATGCTTCAGTGGATGAGGCTACAAAGTATTTTATGGTTTTCGTTGGTAGAACGATTAAGTTGAACGAGAGCTTCTCGGGCTACAGTTAGTAGCGGCGGCCGAGGACAGATGGCGTTGAGTGTTTCACAGGAACTCGGGGAAGGGCTGAGTAGTCTTACGTAAACGTAATGGGGGTGAAGTGCTATGGTGGAGAGGCGAGAATGGTAGTCAAGTAGGCTCTCAAGTACCTACTTCAGAAAGCTTTGTGCGTGACACGGGTGGACGGGTCAGTGAATAGCCTGAGCAGGAAATGAAGGAGTATGAGAGCGTAGAGAGACATTTATGGCATATGCCGAGGGTATTTTGGATGCTTGAATCCTGTCAAGGGTTTTCCAAGTGGGTGTCCTGTGCCCCTTGTCTAGTACAATGGCTAAGAAGTGGCATAAAGTGTTTACAAACCTTGCAATTGCTATTATCAAATTGCTGGGACCAAAAAAAACGTTTATGAGTCGTAATCGTCATTGCTGTGAGCTTAATACGTAAAGCTGTGTAAAATCTAATTGAATGGGGGTGAATCAATATGAACTTTGAGTGAAACACTATATTCTATTTGCCCTGGAAATTGCTCAAGGAGTTAAATGGTGTAGTTTACAGATCGAAACTGAACGGGTTAGCGTTCCTTACTCGTTGCCATATCCCGTTAAAACGCATTTTAGAAATAAGTACCAATCAGCCCTTCTCAACAGAATTGTGAAGGTTATCAAAATAATGCCAGGGGATAAGAAGAGATATGGGTGTTTTGGGTTATTATACAACTAAAATTGGTCAAAATTTACCACCTTTCAAACGGTAGCCTCCAAATAATTATCTCAGTATATGTTGCGAGACACTGAAAGAAAAAACATTCACAAATTGCGTCGAAATCAGGCGAGTCGAAGTAGTTGAGTTAGTCGAAGTAGTATAGTTGAGACGGGTTCGTTAATGATTTTTGCACTTTCCTCAAATTTAGACATCAAAAGAACTCATTTTCTCATAGGAATCAATAGTTTGTGGATAATTTATTTGATTTTCTTAAAAAGTGTTAAAGCTACTTTATTTCTGGATAAATTTTTATCGTTTAGGCATTTCCAGTTGCTCGTACCTATCACTGAGACGGTTGAAACTTGATCGATGTCAGTAATACGGATCACTATTTTCTCATTCCGTTGATAATATGTACAAACGACGAGAAATCATTTAAATCTTTTCCAGATCATCACCAAGGCTGTTTCAAGGGTGACCCTAAACCCTGTATGCCTCGGGTCGTCTATTTTTCAAATGCAGTTCGATTCCATCCGATAGGCTGTCGGCAGAACTAGGGCAACCGAGCTGCTCGCAACTCCGCTACGAAAGAATCATTAATATAAGTCCGAGAGTGCATGGTGCAAGAAGTGAAGCGTTCCGGAGCGGCGGCTTTAGAACTGGCCCGGCAACAGATAGTAGAGACTCCCAAGTCCTCTTAGGTATTGGCCTTTTAAAATCGCCACAAGTGTTTTGCCCATATCGATAGGTTTGTGGTTATATTTCCTACCTTCTATTTCCCACGCATGTCTTGTTCCTAATCAATGCAAATGCCTTCACTTCGCCATTCTTTCATTCTTAATTCTCGTGTTTTATCTAATTTCAAATCTTAATAACTTCTGCCTGACTCCATGCCACCTAGTAAATATTCTTATCCTCCTACTTCCACGTTTAACAAGCAATCATCCCTCTAAGACCGTCTTTAACAACAATATCTGTTACAATTACAATCTCCATTCACCTCTGTTACATTTTTCTAATTTCTCCCACAACCTGCCTTTCCTCTCCTAGTATTTTAGCACTTCCTCATTCATCTTTTTCTCCATCTAGCTAATATTTTTCTATTCATCGCCATAACTACAACTCCAAGCGCTTCAATTTCATTTCATCATTCTCTTTCCTCAATAGCCAGATTTCTGAGCTATGCAAAACCTTACTTCATATTTGTCTACTGAGTTTTGATTAAACCTTTCTTTATGCCTACCTTCAGAGATTCCTTCATTGCATTCCTTCACTTTCTTGATCAGCGCAGTTTTCGGCTGATGTCCCTACCACTACACCAAATCTAATCTAAAAACAATTGCGAAGATAAGTGAACTCATCCACCATGACTATTTAATGGCCGCAATAATCTTTAAGTTTTGGAGACTTTTTAATTTAACGAACGTCATTAATTACATAATGTAATTGGTCTTCATCCCATTAGTATCTTTGACACTACACCCCTCATGCTGTATTGCCTGCAGTTATTTAACTGATGTACAAATTATCTACAAATCTAAATCACTTTTAATAAGTTCATCTTCTAATTTCATTCCTATTTACATCCCTTCCCATGATTTCCTTATCAATTCATTCACAAATTCAATGATTTTATTTCTCCAAAAAATGGTCAAGTTTTTTTGCACAAAATATATTGCTCCGACACATTTACATTATATTCCTCGCTAATATTCTTTTAACAGATGAGTGATTCGAAATCTTGGATTCTCGTACTCCCCTCTTCGTAGCAGTGGAATTGGATTTTAGGTTGCTTCAACTTCTAAAGTTCATGTGAAATCATGTAACCAAATTTAGCACTATCAATCATTGGATAAACAAAACAGCCTATTTCGAGGTGGGATTTGAATCCTTGGCATATGGGGTGCCAGTCCAGACCTGGCTACCCTGTCCGGCTCCTTCCCTCGATATACCCACCTGGGCACTATCCCTTTGGTGATTAGATATCAATATGACGTCATGGGAAGGAATGAGGGGAAAGTATTAAGAGGATGTTCGAGTTTTGAGCTGGTTAAGGGCCAGACGATTCGGGGAAACCCGATGGATGACCAGTTAGTATCGGAGCGAAGGGATTTTGTATAATTCGCGTGTCCCATTTGGAATTCAGGTCAGACTGACCACTTCCTAGCCGATTTCTTCCTTTCTCCCCTCCCGTCCCCCCTCGTCAAACCTCTCCCTTTAACCCGAACCCTTTTCCATCCACCCCTTCCTACCTCACCAATCCGATTCCCATAAACCTTTAGCTCATCCCTCGGAAAATCCAAATCCTTTCGCCTCACTAAGGGGCGTCGTAGAAGGTTCCACCTTTCCTCTCGTACTACGATGTAAAATAACGAGTTTCACCCTATTTTAAAGGCTCTTAAATCATCGTTCGTATATTTCTCCATAGTATGCGTCACACCCTTATACTTTTTTTTATTTTTTTCACCTGATTTACGACTGTCTAGCAGATGGTATGTTTCTCAATTTTTCTCTTATTTACCTATTATTACCTTATTTATTATCTTAACCTATTGGTTTACCTATTTTAGCTATTGGTTACCTTAACCTATTGATTAATTACCTTAACCTATCGGTAGCAATGAATAAGAAGGTATCACAAGAGCTGTTATTGTGAAATTGAAGCATATAAATGGAACAAATAAAAATACCACGTTAAATTCATGCAATGCATCGAATCCTAAGTGTTTAGTAAAAAATCTTTATTTTGTGGAAAATTTCAATTTTGCCGGATATGTAATAGTTGAACCTAGATAATAAATAGGTAGGCTTACTTAGTAAATTGCGCTTCTATTTTGGGTGAATTTCAATAGGTCATAATCAAAAATCCTAAGTAGAACCCAATCGAATTTGAAGCTTTTCCACTCCTTACTCAGTTATTAGTCAGTAATTTTATCCGTTTATCACAGAGAAACCTCCTCAGAAACCCAAAGAGAATTGAACTTTTTTCTTGAGAAACCCAATTAAATCGTCTTATAGATGGGAAAAATAACGCAACATTAATTTATAGACAAGCCTTCAAAAGGATCATTGTGGCATGACATTTCATTTTTCATGCAACAAATTTCGATTAAAATCAGGATAAAATTCCAGAGACTTTTATTTACCATCTGTGATTTAAAGTACTCACAGTAAAAGACCTTCAGACCGGGAGGAAAGGTGCAATTGTAGAAATGGAAGGGTTAGAGAAAGACCGCTGAAGACCGCCATCCGAAGAACGGATCCCAAGGCTCTGAACTCGAATGCTTTATAAATAGCACTCAAATAGAGGCCAGTTTACCAATATCTTTTACTGCCAAAATTCGAGCCCGGGTTCTCGGGGTGGGAGATCAGTATGCTAACCACAACACCAACGCCATCTCACCTTTTAATTTGCAAATCTAACAAGTAACAGTTTTATTAAACCTCATGATGACCGTGGTCGAAGCTGTAGTAATTAGTTTTTGAAATAAAAATTTGGGAAATTATTGGACGGAGATTTTTTTATTCACAACGAGATTACACAAATTAGACCCATCCATATGGAATAAAATGATCAGTTCTCACAGACAACAGACAGAATGAAAACGATCATCACACCGTCACGGAGTAAATCTAAATCTTACTATAGTGAACACTTATTTTCTAAATATTGTCGATTAAAATTTGTGCCCTTTTAAAAACTCTTAATTTGACGAAAGATTCTGTGCAGCAATTGTAACCATTTTTATTCCTTCTCCTTATGAAAAACACTTAATTTGGCCACCTGTGCACACCAGTATTCTTCACTCGTCCACATGAACAAAATACCCTGCGAGCCGTTGATTTGACGTTAGGAAACTAGTGTCAGGGCAATATTCTTCAGTCCTATTTAGTGTGTATCTAATGTGCGGATTTTAGTCTCATATGAAGTGAAGGTCCTTCCATAATGGTTCGGTGGAGTTCGCTGGAGAATCAGAGTTATTCAGGTCACGATTTGCGTGAGATTTTTTATTCCGAGTTCATTTATCTAACATTACATGTATTTGCCAGTCTTCCAATATATTACCTTTGTGCAGTTCTAATAATTATCTCGGTGTTGGAGGAATTTTCAGCCTTTCCAGAATCCTTAGTCTAACATGCTGTCTCCACTACTTCTGAAGCGTTTCTCGTTGTACTGTATCCATCAATGGCGTTGCACTAACACTCTTTTTCTTTTCAGAGGTGATTTATTAGATTTTTACAATTCTGATAAATCTTTTTCCAGTTCGTATAAATCAGATAAATTCAGAAATCACATTTGTAAAAATCTATAAAATCTCTGATTTTTTCCAATTTTTTCATACATTAATTTCCTTTATTTTTTCTCCTTCCAATTGGTCCCAAATCGGCTTATTCCACTTTTAGGTCAAACTAACACAATGACTCGCACCGTAAAAATACAATTCTTTCGTGCTAGTTCGCGGTTTTCGAACACATTTACTTGAATTCGTTTCATATTTTATCGCACCGGATTTCATGATGGTTGGTCGATGCAACCGATGGTTATATGCGGATTTGAATATCGCACTGCTACATTAACCTCATCTCTAAAGCAGCGTTTACACGTAGCAGTTGACTGCTATAACAGTCGCGAGATATATATATCTATATCGCTACTGTTTGATGAGTCTGCACCAACTTCTATGCAGCTTAAAGCCGCTATAAAGGCGTTGTCATAACAAAGAAAAATATTTTTATTTCAATAGCAATGGTTCTTAAATTTTCATGAAATTTTTCAAGTAATAAATTCCATTGACGATTATCTTTTGTTCCCATTCTTTAAAGAGTAGAATCTCCCCTTTGGGGATGCATATCTTTGTTATAATATCCAAATTCCCGGCATCAGACGTCGTGTATTGCTTTCCGTTGGCGAATGTTGCGATTGTGTTGGATACATTTCCGCTGGAAAGTAGACCGGCTTCACTTTGCTAATAGATCGAACTAGGATCGATAGTGTTTGACTTGAGTCCAGTATCGACCTGAACTCGCATCGCAGTAGCTATTTACACATGCGAGTGGAGCTTAATAGTTGTTAGCAGTTGACTGCCATAGCAGTCAACTGCTACGTGTAAACGCACCTTAAAATGTGTCCATATATTGACTTCACGATAGAAATCACTAATATCGCATTAAATCGCTTGATTTCAAGCGATTTCGCTTTTCGCGTGATATACTATATCGCGTGATATCGTGATTCGCAAGATTCCGCATAATATCCAGAGTCAAAATATCGCATTTGCTGCTGTCAACATTTCGCGTCGCGGTATCAAGAGCATATCGCACACGATATATCGTAATAGAGCCTTAGTCGAGTGTAACAATGGGGTCGTTTACCATATTTTTTATTGCCGAATCTGATAGAGTTTGTAAAATAAAAAGACCCGTATTTTTCCGTTTTTTGATCCGTCAATTATTTCCCGAGTTATAAGTGGCGAAAAACTGATGATTTTAGCCCTTTCGGAAAAGTGAGCGTGGTAACTCTGACGTATATCGACTTCGTCCAATCACAACTGAGCCCGCGAAGCTACTTCGCCTTATCGCAAAGGGGGACACACAACTGGCTTGGCCAATGGGAGCGATTGCGAAAGCATCGGTGCGAGCAGACCTTCCGAGAATCCCTCTCCACTCCCTTCCCCTCCCCTAAAAGCAGTCAAGGACGGGAGGAAAATGACGTCAATTATATCAAAGCAGCTTCTTCGGTGGGCGTCACCTTTTGCTTATTTAAATTTTTGAGTTATGAGTGAATGGTTGTGGTTAGAAGATTAATTTTTTCACTAAAATTCGTTTTTCGTTTCCAACTAATAATGTCGTGTACAAAATTGCGATTTCGGTTCCGAGCAAGCGCCCCCATTTCGGTTTTAAAAAATCCACCTCCCCAATGCACCCGTGCTATCACCTAGAAACAAAAGCCGACCAAAGAGCGGCTGTGTTTCAACGAATCCTCCCCGCCAAGCAGAAGGAAAGAAGCATTTTGATGAACTGCCCACGCTTCAGGTGTAAACACAATGGCACCTACTTTTATCGCTCCCCGCAGAGCGAGCAGCGGCGGGGTGCTCTATGACTGCGGTAGGGAAACGGGGTGATTAATGAGTGCGCGATCCGGTTCGGGGGAAATGAAATGCTTCAAGCCCTTTCTCTCTTTCTCTCTCTCCTCCTCCTCTTCAGTGTTATTCGTTCACTCTTATTTTAAGATGAGTCATCATTACAATGTGCTCCCTCTCTCTCTACTCATGTGGCCTATTTGATTTGTGTGCGCCTCGTAGATAGAGGATGAAAATAGGCTTTTAAGGCTTTTGAGTTTCAGTTAAAGAGAAGGATGGATAAAATCAGGTGGGTAGAAATAAGGGCAAACTATCAAGTGCTAGAGATAAACGTGTCTACGTAAATCTACAAGTACGCTTATTGTAGGCTAGAATCCCCATTCCTATAGCGTAATATAACATGGCGCAGTCGGTAGGATCCGAACCTACGCTCCCATAGGGAATCTGATTGTAGAGGAGGAAATACTTTGATTAGGGAAGTTAGGAAAATTCGGAGGGAGTAGATATCTGTTAAGAGGGTGAGATTGAAAATGTGATAGAGGTATTGATGCTGGTTAAACTGGGTAGATGGATGAGAAGAGCAGGTAGTTAGGGTAATACACCGGGAAAAGATAGTATCTTATGAAAGATGGTGATTGTGATAATAATTTCTCCTCCATCTAAGCCTGCCTCAGCCGGTAGATCGTTAATAACCAACAAAAAAACAATAATACTCGTGTGTTTGTTTAAATCCATTTGGCTATACGTTAACATATATAAATTCAGTATTTTTCGACTATTGAGTGGTATTCGAACATATTGAAATGAAAACAAAATTTTCAATTTACTACATTAAAAACACACTTTAATTCGACCCGGGTTTCACTGCAACATCATCACGTGATCACATCACCAGATGATGTTGCAGTGTCACCAAAACCCGGGTCGAATTAAAGTGCGTTTTCAATCTGTGGAAAATTGCAAATTTTGTTTTTATTTCGATGCCAACATATACATTGTGGTTAGATGAATCTATATATTAACATTTAGCATTAACATAAATAGTATACCACTCGCTCACCGTGCATTTTCCCAATTTTAATGTTTTAAGTGTTTGTAGTTACTTGTCCTATATTTCATCTTTGTCCTGTTTTAATTTTTAAATATATGAGAAGGAGGACTTAAGGTAGTTATAACAGTAGTATTAAAGATTTTCCCGTTGCTAGGGATTGCTTGCACCATCTAATCTATTTGAATTCTACGTATTATGCTGAGGGAACACAACACCCACGACCTTTGTGTTACCATGCCGGCGTTTTACATACCTAACCACTTAGGCCGGCGAAAATACTATCGATATGATTGCTATACTGCTTAGGCATTTTTTACCTATAACTTTAGTTGTCATACCCAAAAAAGAGGTAAAATGCGCACATTACCCAAAAAGGAAGTACTAGCGGTCGAAAAGATTTGATGGGACACTGAATAATCTTTTTTCAATCAAACCCAACTTTTGAGATGGATAACTAGTAAGATAACACTTGAAAGTACCACAAGACAGTGTACTTTAATTTGACATGCGTAAATAAATTATACTGTATCCTTTTCAAGTGAGGTGCAAATACCTAAAAGAAATGCTCAAGTACCTCACATGGAGATTATTGCAGTAGTAATAGTAATCACAGTAATATTAATTACTCATTTATTCCACTCCGACAATTGCTCATAAAATGAAAACAGAAAAAAGTGAAAATAACCGAGACGAAAAAATACTAATGTTGAGCATGGCAGTATGTATTCAGGTTAGTTTGTATCGTCTCGTTTGTAAAAAATATTAATGTTGGGGTTACCATTCGTCGGGTATGGCAGCATGTATTCGGCAAATGAATGACTATGCAATTGAACATGCAAAAGTAATTTTCTTTCATTTTATCGTAAAAGGTGTGTCCATACTTGTTATAAATATACATATATTGTCTTAGCACACAGATAATTAACGTGCATATATAGAAAATACATTTAGAACAGGTATAGTTCTATATAGAGCTATAGTTCTATATAGTGTAGAGGAAAAATGAACGTGGTCAATATACCCTTATTTTAATTAAACTTTAGTACTATGTCGATTTCAAATAGTTTATCCTGTGAAGCATTTATCTTTTGCTCTTCCTTTCCTTTTTTATAGAATTCAAAAGATTCTCGGCCTGAACAGTCAATTCCAAATTTTCAATACGAATGCAATACCTCCTCCCAGAGGAATATAGTAGTGATCCCTATGTGCCCCAGCCTCGCAAAGGGTTATGAAAAATTACACTATTAATTGTATCCTTTTTCTCCGCCTCCCATAGAGAATCCTCAATCGTGTGAACGAACCGCTTTCCCTCGAGTTTTAATCGGCTCTCGAGGATTCCGCTTTGTGAATCAATTGGATGTGGTCGCTGAGAATTCAGGTCAAGGACGATTACCCAAAAACGCTTTGAGCATCATAATCGTTTTCTATCCGCTTTTAAATCGCTATCACTTGACGCTTCTTTTTTGATCGTTTGCTACCTTCCGTAATTGAGGGATTCTTTTGTCAACTCGGGTATAAATCCACTGAGAGAATATAATCATCTTCTTAGATTGCGTGAGCTAGCAACATAAACGTTTTAAATTCCACGTATATCACCACAAAGAGTTATGGATTTTCGTAAAAGACACATTTTTCGCTTTCCATATTGAGTGTTTCCATATGTGCCTAGTTAGTCAAAGAATGTTATTTGCTTTACTAATTAATGTTGTTTCATAATACGATTAACAATCATTATCTGAGCGTAATATATTTTAAGAAATTGATGATTTGCTCTGAATAATTACGGCTATTCATGTCTTCTAAATATCTTCATACTTCCTTTTCTAAAAAGTAAATACGCGTAAAATTAGGACTTCGTTCTGAAAAACTCTTAAAATTGTTGAGCTTCTCGCTATATTATTAATTTGATTTGAAATATGATATTTTGTGTTTTACGTCGGCTATTGTTTTCTTCTTGGCCCTTGTATTCATGAAATATGACACACATACCCAATCGGTTAGTCAAGTGATAATACTATGTAGCTAAGTATACCCACATCCAAAAAACTTCCGTTGCTTTATGTCCACCAAATAAAAAATATATATGTTATACATTCATATATATTGGCAGCGATAAAAACATGAAATAAAATTTTGATGTAATATTAAAAAAGATGGATAGATATGTTTATTCATGTACATTATGCTGTACAATTGTATCACATACAATACAACGTAAAACATTGCTTAACTAAGAAATTAATTAGGTACTGCAATCTTTCTCAAATAAATAACTGAAAAGTAACCGCTTGAATTTTTTATTGGATGGGGCTCCACGAATATCACGGGGCAGCTCATTCTATTAATAGGTTGCACTAATGTGAAATGAGCGACGAAGGGCTTCCGTGCTGAAATTAGGGACAACTAACGGATCATGCGCACATGTTCGTCGAGGGCGCGCGCTGGTGCTGACTCTGAAAAACTCACAAAGATAGATGGGCCTGTTGTTTTTAAAAAGTTTGAACAGAAAACAGGCTAAGAGATTTTTTCTACGATCTGCCACCGTGAGCCAAACCAGTTCCCGCCTGTAGGGCGTGATATGTTCATCCCACCTTGTACAATACCTTGTACAACCTTATGCCCCTGTTTACAATACGCTGAAGAACAAGATCCTATTCTGCTGAAATACCTTAGTGAACCAAGGAGTAGTAGTCAACGATGGAAAAAAGAAGTGTTTCCACTGAATCTTTTCGTAGTGCCAGAATGGTACTTTTTTGAAGAAATGAAGGCGGTACATGAAAGAATTGGCCTTTTTGCAGGCAGATTTCACTTGTTCCTTCCAATTCAGCTTGGAGTCAAGTATTACTCCCAAATTGTGCACAGAGGATTCGAGAGGGATCATGGAACCGTGAATGATTATATTAACGGGTTCGACCTCATGTCGACAGCAATTGCTTTCGTATTAAGGACATTGAGTTCGAGGAAAAGTTCTGTGAACACATGCAGTTTACAAATATGTCTCGGACCTCTGAAATAATTAAGGCACGGTCCCAATCTATTCCAGATGACGTGAATGCTGAGAAGAAACTAGGCCAGGAGTATCATGGTGAAATTGGAGCTTGAAAGGTAGGTACTTCATCACCCTAATCAACTGTATCTCACAAAGAGAGAGAGCTTTAGCCCACTTCTCTCACCTAAATCCCACAATGACGGTAAATTTATGCGTTTAAGGCACACCAAATCATATCCAAATTGCGTTAAATGTCTCGATTTTGGATTAATCACGAAGTTCCAAACCAATCAGGGGCTCGTGGATATATGGGATATCTCACACGATCTCTGACCTACATGGGATATTTTCGTTTCCACAAACGTGCGGGGGAAGTGAAGCATTTAGCGTGATCGCACCTGATCTGAGCTGCATGATTGTTATGCTAAATAATCGATCCTAATTTCGCCCTCCTTTTTTTGTCTCCGTCCAACGTTATTGACACTATATCGGGATTATCGGGATCCTTGGAGAGAGGGAAAGCTAAGGAACAGGGCCGGATTATTGAGGTCGGCTTCTATGAGAAACGGCAATGCCTTCAGCCACATTGACATTTTTAATACACGACAGAGTTTTTGTTGGCCGACCAATCTCTAAGTTGCACTCATTATCAAGTTACTATCCCTCTTTTATTGCATTTTAAAAATTATTATGGCCGTTGTATCTTACGATGACGTTTACCAAAAGAAGAAAACCTCAGGCAAGATCCTTGAGATGGGATTTGAAGAAAAATTTAGCGAAGAGCTTGATTTGGAGCGTGACTATGAATCTGAGACCTAGATTCTCTGGATATATGGAAACGGGCGAGAAAAGATTGGAAGCTTTTAACAGACTGTGGTAAGCTTTTAAGAGGTGTTGAACACGCTTAGGGAGGCAAGAAGGTTGTTAACGTAATTTATTAGGGTACAACGTAAGTAAATTGAACAGGTAGCTAGGTAGGTGAAAAACGGATAGGTCAAGAAAAGGTATTATATATAGTATAAATGTATGAAGGAATAAGCTAAAATAAAATGAAAAAGCGATAGGAAAAGCCGATGTGCGATAGAAAATTAAGGAAGTGAGTAAAACACCAAAACCTACCCTAATAGGTAGAACACTTTTCAAAAAATCGAAATACTGATATAATTGCTCTTGTGGTTTGAACATGAAGCAAAGGCCGAAAACGGTAGGCAATCAAAAAGGAAAAGTTGTAAAAACATTATAAGTCTTTCGTTGAATGGAATTAGCCCGTTTGAGTGCGTTTCTACAGATGTTATTGATAAAATCTGATGGATATCACCAATTTCTGCATCTACTGACTATCATACATCCTCGAGGGTGTGTGGCAGGGAGTGAATTATCACCGACCGTGTACTATGTACATGAAGTAATGTTTACATTGCTACTGAATAAGATACTATGTGTCGGATCATAAGTGAGTACCGGGGAGAATCACTAAAGCAAAATTCTCGATTCGAATATTTTGCATTAGTAGTATCATAGAGTAAGCATAATATCACCTCGCAAAACTGTTATACGTTTTGGACGTAATACTGGAAGGTTTTCATAGATGGCGTGGTATGAATTTTTCGCGTTACGTCACAAACGATGTATATCGCTTCCATCGCTTTCGTTTTTCTAATCAACTTAAGTGGCATATAACATATTCTATAGTTGTAGTTTTGTTTTTTAATTGTAATGGTGCGATATGCATTTCATTATCGTTGACAGTCACATGGTAAGTTAACATTTCTCTCACTATTAAAGCAAACATATCTTATCACAGGAGATTTTCCTTGTTTTTTCATTAAAAACACATAATCTACCACTGCAAGGGGCAGACGGAGCAGACTACAAGACAATTCTCAATTGTGCTGCTTGAAAAACGAAAGCGATGGAAGCGATATACATCGTTTGTGACGTAACGCGAAAAATTCATACCACGCCATCTATGGAAACCTTCCAGTACTACGTCCAAAACGTATATAGTTGTCCCCAAGGAGAGTAGAGATCTCTCCCTCTCTACTCTCCTTGGTTGTCCCTATGCGGTGAGCTCTCTATATTACACTTGCTCTATGGTAGTAGATCTATTCGACACATTCCCAATCTTCTCTGATCTCCTTCGTATGGTTGGCCCAAAGCGTGTTTGAGAATACGAATGGCCTTGATGGGCTCGGTAACTCATCCAGAGCCCAGACACTCTTTGAGAGAGAGAGGGATGGAGGAAGGTAGCCCGACGCAAGAAGGGGGAGAAGGCGCTTGCTCGCCATCTTAACAGTTGACGAGTGTGCATACAAAATGGCGTGTGTCTTCCCCCCTTCCCACCCCTCCCCTCCATTCTCTCCCTGCTAATGGGTCACTACCGACTCACGCAAGCACAGCCGGACATTGCCTCTGACCCAATATTTCTCCCTCTTTGAGTCACACGTTATCCTTTCCCTCACCCCTCACCCCACACACCCCTCCCCTCCCATTGCTCTCTTTCTCACCTAGTTTCAGCACTCGCAGTTTTGTTCGCTTCGTTTCGAAGTCAGGGGTAAGATTTAAGGGTTGACATATAGGGAGTCAGGTCATAGGAAAAGATGTTCCCAGCTAATGGAACACAAAGAGTCCCTTTCGGCGTTAAAAAATGTATTACTTTAACACCGATCATTATACTGATGAAAAATATATTTTGTATTACAATGATTATTATATCAAAGACTCCACTCAAATGCATATCACCTCAAAGTATGCTATTCGCCAATGACTCAGGCCGAAAGCCAATGGCTGTTGAGCCTAGCTACTTTTTAGTTCGTTATTTTACTTTTCGTCTGCTGATTGTAGTACGCAAGTAAACTAAATCAAGCGCGTGAAATATTTCTGTCGCATATAGAAATGCAAAGAAATATTTATCTCTACCTTTTAACTTTCTTATTGTAGGCTGAAAGCCTTCTTTTGCATAAAATGAATCCCACTATCCACCACAAATCTACCTCTATCTATCACTAATTTACACACTTACGTTTATGTATACACATTTAATGTTGAGGACCCATAGTTTTGCGAAATGTGGGAGGCGAGCATCATTTGTTTTGACAACCAACTGGATTTCTCGAAAATGTGTTTTCCTAATACTACCTACTGCTAATATAGTGTAAACTTCCTGTGCTAATTATGATTCTAATTACAATTACATTTACCTGCACCACAAATGCTACCAAAATCATATTGTTATGCAGAAAATGCAAAAATAACTCATTTTTTGATAGGTATACTCACAAAAACTCATGCTAGCGTCCTTGCAATGAAAACCAGAAGGTAAATATCATAGCCGCAGCAGAAAAAATCTAACTGGCTAATCACAAGCTTTCCTATATTCATCGCTATTATATCGCAAATAAGGATGGCTATTGCTTAGAAAACGTCCAGCATTTTACTGCTTTGATTTTAACCATAAAAATGCGCATTTTCAGTTAAGTTCAGATCAGCAATAAAAACTGAGTTATGGTAAAGTGAAATAATTATTCTGCGTAATTTCTACATACCATGCATGTGCCAGAGATTCGGATATTCGTTTTTGCATCATCTACTATTGGGCTGTTTTGATATAATATTGAGCTCTTATTTTCTTAAAAATGTTACAAGATACATTAATCTATTACTATTTGTCCATCATAGCCATCTCCAGAGTTGGAATACATTTAGAAATATTCTTGGCATATAAAATACCACCTATAAGTTAGATATAATTACTCAATAATATATTTTTAATAGATTGAATATTGTCCCACAAAATACTTTGCATTAAATATTATGTCATATTTTTTCAAATCAGATAAAACGTATTTGCAAAGTCCTCCCTGACTGTTCCGATCCAAGGCTGATTGTCGGAAAGCCGTGGAAACAATCAATTGTTGATAATAATTATCAATAATTATTATCAGTCCCTATCTCTCTTATGATTTCATGAATTATCTTATCAAATTTCAATTAAAAAGTGATGATATTTTTAAAAAGCGAAGGTTGAATTTAGCTACGGCTAACACTTGACTCTATTTGCAATAAATTGCTTACGCCAGCGAGTTCTTATTACATGGCTTACCTTTTGCGTGCTTCTCCAGGAAAGTATGGGAAGGCTACGTCACACTCTTGTGTAAACAAAAACAGAGTGACGTACCATCAACCTTTGGGTTCGACCTATATTCCACTTTCCATGCCTGATCAACGCGCCGTCTTTAGATCCTATCCCAACTTAACCTTGATGGAGATTCTCCAAGGTAAATGTTGTATCTCCCTTCATTTTAAATTACTCCTCCTCCTCTTCAAAGCTTGATGATGATACGTTAGGTGCTTTATGACTTGAATAGTTAATATATCACGATACTTAGCTGTTGACAGTTTTTTGTTTTCAATACGGTTTATATTTGCCTAAACTAGTACCAAAAATTATTTTTTATCATTGGTTGACAGAATAGTGTTAAGTAGTACGCACATCGACAGTTTTCGCGACATCTTAGTCAGAAAAAATTTAAGAAAATGGTATATTTAAAAATTTTACAACAGGCTAATGACAAATAAGAAAATCTAATATTGACCTTTTTGCAGTCTTTAGCTATTACTTTATTACATTCAGATTAGCTCTCACGATGCCGTAAGTGGCGAAGCCGGTCAATGTCATTAAGTTGTGGAACTTAAAAAAGTAACCGCTGTTATTTGTGTTGTAAAACGAGGTAATTTCTCTGGTGAATATTGTTATATACAGTTATATAAATGTATTTTTAAGTAATGCATTCAAGCCTTGAGCTTTGATTGTAAAACATCTAAATAGACGCATTTTCCGTCGCTGAGGTATACATCCTCTCAATGAATGGTTTTCACACGATCCATGGCTCATAATTTATTCATCTCATGCATGGATATAGCAGCATATATAGTAGCAATATAATTCTTAATATTATAAACGTTACATTAGGACAATTAGTCTCTTAGATGGAACCTCCCTGGATATTTCCAGATTGTTCTCGAACGCATGTCCCTCAACAAGTGGGCCCTCCCAGGCTTTCCGAGGAATTTTCAGACAGAGAAAGAGAAGTATCCCTCTTGTCTTCTCCGAACGAATTTATCACGAAATCGATACCTCTCACGAATGGGGTGAAAACCACCACGAACGAAATGCGAAGCTCGTGAATCCCCCGTTCCAAACCAATTCAATTAGGACATCGATAAAGTTGGCATTAAAAGGGCCTGTATTTGGAGCTTGTATAAAATTGCATTTAACGACGATTAAACGGATGATCAAATGATGAGACTTTTTGGCTTAAAGGTCCCAATGAGGGAAGCTCGTTGTGCTGGAATTAAATAGCTTTCTAATCAAAATAAAGTAATCAAATTGTTTAGCTAAATGAGGTTTGCCGACTTAAATTCAATCGATTATATGTACCTTTAATATTGCGTAATTAAAACAGGCAATATAACTAAGCCACCTTATCAGTTATTTTACATGCATGACGCAAAATAAAATCATCAAAATGGAAATAAATCCTATGATTTGTTTGATGCAGCTCTCCACTCAACGCTTCTATGTCCAATTCTCTTCATATTGACGTAATTCTTCTCTAGTAAATCACGATGAATGGGAGTATTCACCCAGACATCGGTAAAAAATTGACGTGAGAGCTGTAATCGTTTCGGTGCACTAATATTTGCTACATAACAGTTGACATCACGTTGGCAATTAAGCAGTAATTGCTGTTCTATCGATTAAATACATTTAATATCAAATACAAGTGCACATTATGGTGACGAACATAATCCTTACTGGCTGATTCTGAGTGGTTGTCGAATGCGTGCTGTTTTTTCGTTACCTTGGCCTTCGTTCTGTTTACTTATTTGTTGAAGTAATTACATTTGTCACTGAAATACTTCATTGACTTCAATACTTCATTATATGTCATCAACTGTGCTGCTTCGGTGGTAATGTTGGCAACTTTCCAGTCTGATAAACTAAATATTATTGGTGACTTATTTCCATTTTATTTATATATCATCAACAATTCAGCCTTAGGAGAGACAAATGATAAGTAAAATTTTTTTCAGAGATTCCTCGAAAGATATATCCGTGATAATTACCAAGACTTTGAAATAGCAAAGCATAAAGGCGTTTAAGGTCGTCGATAATGGATGATAAGGTGAAGAAAAAAAGTGTGTAATCCAGGGATGTTGTCCTTTTGTATTTACTGATATTAAATAATATGTACCCTTCTTCCTCCGTGTTAGTGTACCATAATATGAGATGAATCTGTTCCATTTGTTAAACACCACCTCAAATATTTTATCACATTTAAACCTGCTAACGAAATATATGGGCGGTATTATTTCCTTGGTTTTGGTATCAACAAGTTTGTGTAGACAACGGAATGCCAAAGGTCGTCATTAAGTTTAGAATGTTGGAAAAGTAAGAGTAATTAAGTCAATGAAGTATATTGCAGATACAACTAATAGAGGTGAGACATTCGCTGACATGAAGAGAGAGTGAGTAAGGACACTCCATCAAAGCCTAACCTATAAGTTTGAAAACAATACTGATAACTGATAACTTAATAATAACTTAATGAATATTATCTTCCTGTTTCGACAGATGTATTCAAGTGTACTCAACTCAGATATTGTCATCTAATAAATAGGGAACGATTTGCATTACTCGGACGGATATTCCAACTACATTTCAGTGGCGAAACTGATTCCTTGAGCGGCTTCAGACCACATATCCCTATCCCTTCTATCCCTTCCATCCCTATCCTTATACCTTTCCTCCCGGTCTGAAGCGCCTATTAGTGCGGAAACAGACTTGAAAACACCATGAGTGAATGAGTGATTCCTTGAGAAAAATGTTTCCTAGCACTTGCTGCATATTGATTTCCCATAAGAATATGCATATTTGAACTTGAGCTAGAATTCATGACCCTGCATTCTGGAAGTTTTGCATAGGGAATTGCTTTCTTTGGCAAAATATATTAAATGAAAAAATTAGAACAGTTTTTTACAGTGTTAAACTATTTTTTCTGTAACATCCCGATGGCCTGGGTACTAATCCCGAAAGGTATATAATTTTTTGGCACTCCGTCGGTCCCTGCTTCAGTGCTGTGTGAAGGTCAAGGGAGTTCAGTGCTCAGTCCGTCAGATGGGACGCCATTCGTTAAGAGTAGACTAATAGGAACGCCATGCTTCCTTACCTTTCTGCTATTACTGCTGTTAATGAAAAGAATATGGCTACAAATATTCACTGAGTCAGCACTTGCTAATAGTTATCCGCGTGTATTTGCACCACTTAGAGTGCATGGACATGTGTTGAAATATTTCAAGGAAGGGGGAAGGGTGGAATAAATCCGAAATCAGTATTAGCTAATGCATTTTGTATAGTCGGTATTAGCTCTTAGTGAAAAGCGCAATGTGATTATCTCATTTTTTAAATGAATGTATTGCCATAAATATAGGTATAAATAATTATCATATTCCAAGAACTATTGATTTTTCTCATTGATCATTAACACATTTATGAATAATATGTCGAAATTTTTACTACTAAACGCTAAGTTATATGCGCTGATTTCTTAGTTCACCAAAACTTCGATCACATTGGTCAGTGCACATATTCCTTTGCTACTTTCACTTGAGTGTGTATGAAGAAATGCTTATCATTTATGTGGTTTGGCATTACTTTAATTATGATTTGTGTTCAGCTGTGTAAGGAAAATTATTTTTAGTGTGTCTGTTATTCTTCAAAATATTGATTGGCACTCTTTTTATATAGGTAATCAATAGCATGCAAAATACTCAACCTCAGCAATTAAAGATAAAGGATATTCTACGTTTTTAAAGTCGCTCACTTAGTGTCTCACATATTTTGCCTTACTCGAGCCACATAACTAAAAATAGGTCGGTGTTCTCAATTAAAAGCGATTCTTTCAGCAGATTAGGTTGCGTGGTTTTAGCTATTAGACCATTTCGCTTTCTCCAGATTCGAATTATTAACGAAAATGGCAGATTTAGGCAGCAGCATGAGATGGAAATTTATTGGAATCATTAAGTACAGGCGTTTGGGAAAAATCCGATAGTTAAAAAAAAATATAAATTCAATATTCTCCGGGACAAGCGTCCTAATTCTTCCACCATTTAAATTATAACCAAAATTTCAAAATGGGTCACATACCTACCCGTGTGGATACCATTCGCGAATTTCCATCGGCTGTTTTGAAAATGTTACACACTCGAATGTGCCTCAAGCCGAGTGAACTGTAAGGATGAGAATGGATGGGGAAAGACGAAAGGTGGAAGGAATACAACAAAGACTTATTTTATTTATACAAAGTCGAAATTCCACCAAGTTGACATACCTGCTAAAACTATGGTTGAAAGAAACCATTAGCCTGGCAATAGCCTGCTATATGTATAATAAAAGCACCAATGTGTCCTTAGTCTAACGACATTAAGATAATTAACTTTTTAAGTAAAATTAACTTTTAAGATGCTCCAACACCGTTTTGCGTCACTTTTCCTAATCTTATGACAAAGTTAATGGCCAAGCCCGAGGTAGAATTCTAACCCACAAACTTAGGGTTGTCTTGCTGGCGTGTTACTGACCTGATTAACAAGGACATTAGCATGTGCTGGAGGAGGCATCTTAGCTGATTTGAGAAGCCAGTCGCCATCTTCGTAAGTAGGGACATACGGGCTTGCTACTCACGATACTCGTACGGATATTGCTTTTACACGCAATACAACTTAATAGTAAAATAGTTATATAAACATATGGAAGGAAATTTTAATATCATCAATGAAACAGACAAAAATACGTTAAGACGCGCATGAGTGCCAAGCATATAATTTAAATAGGTTAAAACTGAAATAGTTTTCGCAATAAAATGTACTCCGATGGGAATAAAATGTGTTATACCTCGCTTAAATAGCCTTACAGAGATTAAATGACGCTGCTTCGATGAAATATGATTACATTTTGATCGCTATTTATGTTTTAAAACGCATGCATTTGCCATTTGATGCTGCAAAAAATGCAATTTATGTACGGAGTAGGTGGGGCATAATCGTTCCCAAGCATCCCCATTCTTGTTTCATTTTCATCCATGGGCTAGCATGCCAATGTCTCCTCCAGCAAATTCTAACTCCCTTGCTGGCTACCATGGCAGTCTACATTCAATCTGGCGGATGGGGCATCAAACATCAAATTCTCAGAACAGAGCATCGAATACACCTATATATCTGCTGGGATTCGAAACTTGCTCTAAGTATGGGGAGCCAATAATCTTGCCACCCAATCCCTATCCGTTACCTATTCGTGAATCCGGTCTGTCCGAAATTAACCAAGTTTACACACTCCTAGATAGATATGTCTACTTTCCGAAAATAACCAAGTTTACTTTCTCCTAGATAGATATGTCTACTTTCTCAACTAGGTTTGCTTCCAGTTGATGAAACAAATGGATGTTTTTTCGGCTGCAACAGTCCAGTTGGTAACGCAGCGTCCTGCGACCCCTGCGAGCGATATGACCTAAGCAGTCAGGAAATCTTAAAAATATAATTCTAGGAGGGTGAGTCAAAATCTATCCTCAATATTATCATAAAAAATATAAAACACGTTACTATCTATTATACTCTTGTATTGATATATGTTCAAGCATACCTAAACTTGTATCGGTTAGCTAATTGTCACGTGTGTTGTGGCGTCACCATAACAAAACAGATGTGACGGAGCCCTTAGTAACAAGCACCAATGAGGAGCAGTGTGCAAGCGAACGATGTTTAAGTAGTGGAGGAGAAAATCCAATGGATATCCAATGAATTGGAGAATGTTTAAGCAATAAGGAGAGAGTTAATTATCATTACAATAAGTTTAAGAGTAGCTCAGGCAATTCAAAAGTGGCGTTACGAATGTGATTGATTCAGCACTCTCCAGCCGGTTGTAAATGCAGTTTTACCTGATGTTATTGTTATGTATCTCGAGGAAATGAAGTGCCTGTGAAGCTCTGTCGCACAAGTATTGAGCCAAAAAAGGACCACACTGAAAAATTAGAATTATAAGGTATAGTCTACATAAATTGGTGTTTTTCTGAATAAAAATCAACAAAGGCCATATAGATCTAATTAAGGGCCCCTTGGTAGTTTTGCTGTCTAAAGTAGTGCTTCCCAACCAAAGTGATTCGGCGCAAGGGTTTGCGGCAAAGGTACCTGACATGTCCCACGGAAAATTTAACCCCTAAGTCCTGGTTGAGACGACGGTATTGGATGGGTAGGCAGGATATCCCAACTATTACTCGTTGTGTGTGAGTGTATTAGGTATTTACGATCTGTTTTTATTTGCTCATTTCGTGTAGATGACGGTGCAGACTTACCGGACACCAGTGTCTCGCTGGACTACTAAATGTGAAATAGTAAAACTTAATCATGTCAATAGAAAAATTGCCGTCACTGTATCCTTAGGAAAAAGTTTTGCCTCTAAGGTGTGCCGTGACGTAAAAATTATTGGAATTTTGGTAAGTACTGGAATAAAGAAATCAACCAGAAATTTGGGGTAAAATGGTTCGAGACCTGGGGGGTTGTGTTTTAAACCGTTGGGATTATCCCTAATAGGTAACCAATGAGTCATGTGCTGCAAACACGAATGGTTTCAAAATTTATTGTGTCTGAACCGCTCTTTACAACATCATAAATTGTTTTCAATTGAGTTTTTCTGATCTATTCCAACTAAAGAGCCCCCAGTTGAGATATAAACACAAGTGTAAACAAAGAATGAGGTTGCAATCAGCAGTTTTAACAAACCAAATTTGCGAAGCATTCAAGTTTATACCACGTGACTCCTTGGTTACCTTTTATAGATAACCCCGACGGTTTCAAACACAGCCCCCCAGGTCAAGGTGGATCATTTTTACCAATTGAAATACAATTATTCGTGAAGGTAACTTTATGACTCTTGCTTGCAATGCTACTTCTACTCATACCGATGCTTTTCGCACCAAAAGTAGTCCGGTCGTCCGCTCCCTCGACATAACCCCAGCGCACCCACGAATCAATGAGGCTGACTGGTGACCCTCCCACATCTGGAAACACTTTCTTGAGCCACTTGAAGCGTAAACTCAATCGATCGGCTCTTGAGCGCATTCGCGCCTCTCGTAAAAATCGACCGGCTCCTCGAGTTGCAAAATAATTGATGCTCCATTCATGCGCAGAGCCCTCCGACGGGAATTTCCAGAGCCAAATATTGTTGGCCAATTGTTTTTATGAACGTCCAGCCCTTGAATATATTTCAATGATGGTGTCCCCCATTACAACGAATTATAATATTTATGAGGTAACAGTGAAAGAAATACTGTACTGACAGAAGAAAGAGTACTGGCCTCCCATCCCGAGGGCCCGGGTTCGATACCCGGCAGTGGCGGATTTTTCAGTGGAAAACCGGTCCCCACTTGAGTGCCTAGTGGAGGGCAAGTTCAGTACACCGTCCGTCGGATGGGACGTTAAGCCGTGGTCCCCTTGGCGCCTTTCGTTAAGAGCAGGCTAATGCCGACGCCGGGTTTCTCTCCACCCTTCCTCCGTTTCCTGAAAACTCCTACCATTACCCAATTATCCACCTATCCTATATGGCGCAAATGACCTCAGCTCCTATATGCCCCCCCCCCCTCCTATCGCATGCCCCCCTCCTATATGCCCCCCCCCCTATATTGTCCCCCACCTATCCTATATGGCGCAAATGATCGCCTCCCCTAAATAACCAACCAACCAAGTTAGTAGAATAGCTCAGTCAAAGAGGGCATTCTATCAAAAAAAAAGAATCTACTTACAGCTGGAAATACAAGCGTAGAAGTAAGGAAACAGTTCATCAGAACATATATCTGGGGCATGTTTCTTTACGGCAGTGAGGCATGGACGATGAGAGCAGCGGAGAAGAAAAGGGTGGAAGCATTCGAAATGTGGTGCTACAGAAGAATGCTGAAGATTAAATGGATCGACCGAGTAAGTAACGAGGAAGTCCTAAGAAGAGTAGGAGAAAAGAGAAGTCTGCTGAAAAATGGAAAAAGGAGAAGGGACAACTTAATCGGCCATATCTTGAGACATGATGGCCTGAGGAAGACTATCGTCGAGGGAAAAGTGAACGGGGAGATTGGAAAAGGCAGGCCTCGTATGAGATACATGGAACAGGTTGTGAAGGATGAAGAGGAGAATTACGTCACAATGAAAAGGTTGCCCGATAGAAGAATTGAGTGGAGAGCTGAGTCAAACCAATCCTAGGATTGTTGACCACTGATGATGATGATGAGGTAACAGTTTTTAAAATATAAATATTTGCGCGTTGCCTCATGAATTATGTTCATTGATTTTCATGACCGGCGAAAGTTTATTTCTCAACACACTTTTGGGGAAGAAAAAAAATCGATAACAGCCTCAAATAAGAATATTTGCAGGAACCATCATCATTATGACGGATCTAATAATAATGGAATTTTCCACAAAATAAAATGCACAAACATTCTAAGTTTCAATTTACAACATCATCTTCAGAATCCATCCAATCTGAAGATGACGCAGCGCCTACATTGAAACGTAAGTTCTTATTAAAATCTGTATTCTGTAGAAAGTTTTTTTATATGATCTGTCATAATGCATGTAACAATTTCGCCATATCCAGCCGGTCTTATAAACAAATTAATTTCTACTCTTATTATTTAAAATTACGACTTTAACCTTGCCCTATAGTTCCAAAGCCCAATTTTTTTTAAACCATAAACCAGCAGTTCCAAACCTGTGATACGCCTACTGATACAGGAGGGTGAAATTGTTAACTATCCGTTGTCTAAAAATGTCCTCTTGCCTTAAATTTATCAGTATTTATTAATGTCGTAATGGTTAGGAAACAATATCTTAAACCTCACTCTTTTTCTGAGTTCTTCTTCTATTATTCTTCTTGATAGTCAATATCCCTATTGGTTTCCTTTTTCGTTTTTCTTTTGAGGTGAGGCGACCGACAACAACGAGATCTTCGTACGATCCTGTAAACCTATTTATTACTGGTAGCTATTTGGGAAGATGTAGAAATTCGTGGATATACGTAGATATTGAGTGAAATCCAGAGTTTTATTTAGCCAACTTTTAACGAAATGCACCAAGGGGTACACGGTTTAACGTCCCATTCAACGGGCGGAGTACTGAACTCGGAGTTTTCTCCATGCAGTAGGTACTCAAGAAGGTACCGGCGCAGCGTACCGATGAAAAATCTCTACCACCTCTGGATACCACTTATCTTCTCTCTCACTCTCCGATGTATACATTCAACTCCTATGCATACACTCAACTCAATTAAAAATTCCAATCGCTTTCAATGGAATTTTGAAATATACTGAGCACATCTCGCGGCTGAGCTTAAAGCCACCGAGTGCGTCCACTGGGTTGCGGATGGTGGGTCGACCTCTAGACCCCCATTCGGATCTCCGGGCGGGGACTACCCGAGAGAGTACATCAGTCAAGTGTGATACTCATTTTAGGGTAGGAATGTGGAACGTGCGATCACTTCGGACCTGCGGAAGACTGGAGAACCTGAAGGTGGAAATGCGGAGAATGGACCTCGATGTATTGGGAATCAGTGAAATGAGATGGCCCGAAGAAGGAGACTTTTGGAGTGGAAGTTATAGAATTATTCACACCGGATCACTGAATGGTAACGCTGGAGTAGGCATAATGCTCAGGAAGAGTGCGGGACTGCGTGTGAAGAGCTTCCTGCAATACAGTGAAAGGATTGTAATGGTTAAAATACAAACTAAGCCTACAGATACCATTGTGGTGCAAGTTTACATGCCTACGTCGGACTACGAAGATGAAGAAGTGGAAGACGTCTACGAAGATATCACTGAAGTAATAAAACAGGTAAGAGGAGAAGAAAACCTAATTATTTTAGGAGACTGGAACGCTGTCGTCGGCGAAGGACAAGATGGAAGAATAACTGGAAAATATGGATTGGGAAACCGAAACGAAAGAGGAGAAAGACTGCTGGAGTTCTGCGCACAACATAAGTTAGTGGTTACTAACACATTGTTTAAAAATCACAACCGAAGAAAATACACATGGAAGATGCCAGGAGACAGAGGAAGATTTCAAATAGACTACATTTTAGTGAAGCAGAGGTTCAGGAATCAGGTGAAGGACTGCAAAAGCTACCCGGGTGCAGACATCGACAGCGACCATAATTTAGTGATGATGAAATGCCATCTAAAATTCAAGAGATTGAAGAAAACAGTAAAGAACATTTGGCAAGTAGAAAAACTAAAGGAGACTCAAAATCAGCTGGAATTTCAAAAAGCAGTAGAAAACAACATAGGAGAGGACCTGACTGAGAAACCAGTAGAAGAGCGTTGGGAAAACATTAAATGTGGACTACAAAAAGCCGCAAAAGAAGTTCTTGGAAGAAGAAAAGTTGTTAAGAAGAAACCATGGATCACGGAAGAAGTCTTAGTGCTGATTGAAGAAAGAAGAAAGTACAAGAATGCGAAAACTGAAGAAGGGCAGCTTTGCTACAAAAGAATAAGGAACGAAGTAAGTCGCAAAGCCAGGAAAGCTAGAGAAATGTGGATGAACAATCTGTGCGAAGATGTACAAAACAACCTTACCATTGGAAAGGTGGAAGCTGCCTATAGGATAGTGAGGAACCACTTCAAGGAACGGAGCGCAAGATGCAATGCTATAAGGGACAAGAATGGAGAACTTTTGATTGAAAATGAAGACAAAGTGAAGAGATGGAAAGAATATCTCGAAGAGTTATACAACGGGAACGACCTCAGCACGAAAGTAAATGAAGAGGAAAGCGAAGTCGAGAAGGATGATATGGGAGCATCAATATTGAGATCGGAATTCGACGCAGCAGTAAGGGACCTTCGGATGAATAAGGCTTCTGGAATTGATGATATACCCGCAGAACTGATAAGGAATGCAGGAGAGAGGACATTGACCCAACTTTATAATGCCATCTGCGACATGTACTCAACAGGAGAAATACCCAGGGACTTCGAGAAAAACATCATCATTCCTATTCCCAAAAAGAAGAGAGCAGAGAAATGCGAAAATTTTAGGACTATAAGCCTGACGACACACGCATCGAAGATATTGACAAGGATCATCTACAGAAGAATAGAACGAAAAGCAGAGGAGTTCCTGGATGAAGATCAATTCGGATTCAGGAAAAGTAAGGGTACAAGAGAAGCAATATTGGCCCTTAGGCTGCTTATAGAGAAGAGAATGGAGAAGAACAAACCGACCTTCATTGCATTTGTGGATTTAGAGAAGGCTTTCGACAACGTGGACTGGAATTCAATGCTTGATATTCTGAAAGGAATTGGAGTTTCCTACAATGATCGAAGAATTATCCACAGTTTGTATAAAAACCAAGTAGCTGTGATTAAATCTGGACCCAGCTGTGAAGAAGCAAGAATAAGGAAAGGAGTGAGACAAGGCTGTGCACTGTCTCCCGTAATTTTTAACGTCTACATTGAGAGAGCCATCAATGAAGTCAAGGAGAAGTGTTCTGGAGTGAACATCCACGGAGAAACAATCAGCATGCTACGATTCGCTGATGACATAGCTCTCATAGCAGAGACAGAGAAGGAGCTGAATAAGATGCTAACAACCATGGAAAGGACAATGACCAGACATCAGCTGAAGATCAATAAGAAAAAAACTAAGATATTGGTGTGCAGCAAAAGAGAAGAGGCCAAAACCAACGTTAAACTAGGAAAACAGAAACTGGAAGAGGTGAAAGAGTTCTGTTACCTGGGAAGCAGAGTAACCAACGATGGACGAAGCAAGAAAGAAATAGTGAGTAGAATAGCCCAGGCAAAGAGGGCATTCTATCAAAAGAAGAATCTACTAACAGCTGGAAATACAAGCTTGGAAGTAAGGAAGCAATTCATTAAAACGTATATCTGGAGCATATTCCTTTATGGCAGTGAGGCATGGACGATGACAGCAGCGGAGAAGAAAAGGGTGGAAGCATTCGAAATATGGTGCTATCGACGAATGATGAAGATTAAATGGATCGACCGAGTGACAAATGAAGAAGTCCTAAGAAGAGTGGGAGAAAAGAGAAGTCTACTGAAAACTATAAATAGAAGACGGGACAACCTAATCGGCCATATCTTAAGACACGATGGCCTGATGAAGACAATCGTCGAGGGAAAAGTGAACGGGAAAAATGGAAGAGGCAGGCCTCGTATGAGTTACATGGAGCAGGTCGTAAAGGACGTGAAAGAGAGGAACTACGTTGGTATGAAGAGGTTGGCCGATAGAAGAATCGAGTGGAGGGCTGCGTCAAACCAATCCTAGGATTGTTGACCCTTGATGATGACTGAGCACATTTCCTTCCCCCTTAAAAATTGTTTCGAAAATTTCCAATTCTCACCACACCTAATTCACACCTTCATTCACTTAATCATAGATTCCTTTTCAAAGTCTCATAACTTGGTTAAAACTAAATCAGGCGGCGGCAGGAGAGCCCAACAAGTATCTATCCTAACAGAGTGATAAATTCACACAGCTTGGATTGAGGTGAATGTAATCAAAGAGTCTCCTGGATTAGAACCTGGGACCTCTAGTCGGAAGCCCATCGCTCAAGACCTGGACTTTAATTTAAAGTAATGGAAGAAATAATTTGAGTCCTAATGGGTTAACAACAAGTGTTTTTGTGGGCATATGATTGCTACGAATCGTACGTTTGCCAGTCAGCAGAGTATGTGCAGAGATAGGGGAGAAGAGGCTTTTCAAGAACCATCGTCAAGGACACCGCTACGAGCCAGGGGAACGAGGGGAGGGAGGAGAGGCAGCTAGCCCATCAAAGACGTCGCGATAGACACGACTGCGCTGAATAATTCACCACTCTTCCTCCTTCCTTGGAACTAGCGTTGAGTCACTCCGCAATGGGCATGGAAATCAGCTCGCGATGAAACCAGTAGTCACGTATTTCCCTTTCTTAAGCGCAAAATTTACTCTCTCAAACTTTTGTACCAATTATTTGTATTCTGCGATTAGTTGGCATGCATATATGGCAATAATTAAATAACTCTAGTCTTCTTCTGGGTACTTCTGCCTTGTGTCTTCGCCATTTCATCTTCGTTCCTCGTAAGTGTAGTTCATGTGTCATTAAATATGGTAATAGATGCATAGAATATTATATATTACAATAATAATCATCTAATACGATATTGACAAAAATATATTGCGACTTAATTAGCATAAAGAGATGAAAGGAAATTTTTATTTATTTTTTCAATTAAGAAATAACGTAAGTGAGATGATAGTAATGACTCAGGCTCTCAATAGGTGGCATTTATATAATTAAGGCCGATAAATTGGCAGTGATTGCACATTATTATTCGCAAAGTTTCTGATAAAGAGGCAATTTATACCGAAATCAGATACCTTTTGCTAACTGTTAATACCAGATTTCATGATCATACTTAAACATTTTGCCGCTCACCAGTTTAAAAGAAAATATTCAAGATCATCATAATTATTCTGCATGCTTAACTGAATTTGGTCAAGAATTGAGAGTTCGGTATAGCATTATAATTAGTTGTTACTTCATCGATAAATTGGATTACAATTTAGCCAACTTTTAAAAGAAAATCATGACATAGCCTTGAACTCCAACATATTGAAATGGAGAAAAAGCATATAAAAGCTGTCCAAGGACTGTCTGGCTAAATTTCTCTTGAACTTAGATAAAATAAAACTATTTCCTGGTTAATTCCCTGTTGTTAATAGAAATTGCTATTATCGACTGTTTGCAATTCATGATGGTCGAGACGACCATAAAATGTGATTTTAGTGCTTCTTACTTCCATAAAATTAAATGTCTTATTTTCTAGTTTTCTCTAGAGACTGCTCATTACCCGTTAATTTCAAGGCCAAAGCAATCGCCACAAGGATTACTCTGCAAATCGAGAACCAATTTCAAGCCTCCCGTGACAAAAAATCTACCGCGGAGAAATTAATTACGTTCTGTCACGCTCAAAGAGAAATGATTTGCAATTAGCTTCACAGTAGATTTTTGAGGTGAGGCGACCGACAACAACGAGATATTCGTACTACTTCGTACTTCGTGCTACGCAGTCTACTTGTCATTCTTTAAAGAAATGGAATTGACAATCTAAATATTTATTTCATGAAAAAAGTGGTCTATTTTTATTGTGCGGTAATAAAAAAGCCTTTTCATGCAAAAACCTTGAGGTAACAGTTCAAAGAGAAAATATCTAATTTGTGTAGAAAATGAGAATGTCATGTCTAAGCTATTTAAAGGTCAGAAACAATATTAGGACATTATTCGTGTGGATAGCATCGGTAGCAGTGACCTTCCTAATACATTTCTCTACATATTTACCCTTATATATTGTCGGATATGTTTAACCCTCGTGCCACGTTAAGTTGCGAAATCTGCATTCACATCATGCCCTTCAATTTGGCAATATGCCCTGCGATAAGGGGTTTAAAGGGTGTTAGATAGGTTCATTTAATCATATCAGAGTGTTTTTATTTGTTGGGAGTCCAACTGCACAGTCATATTCAGGGTTCACTGATGGTACACACATGGGAAGGACTATCATGAGTACTGTTATGGTAACGAATTGTGCGAAGGAAGACCTATTTTTTTAAATGTACCGAAGTTGGTATCCAATCTTATCTGTTTCATCTAGTCTGCTGATTTACTGCGGTGTTTACTGGTGTCGGAGGAAAACTCGACTACTCTGTACTTATGCAGAAATCAGTCTAGTTTGTTGTCTCCAAACCCGAAGGGTTTCTAGTACTAAAGACACAGCAACGTCGTCATGAAACTCATTATTAATGATCCCCCTATTTGTAATAAATTAGTTGGTTTAGAGTAATTCCTTGCCGTAATCTGCTTTCCTACTAGGTAATATCGTATACCGTTATTGCAATATCTCAGTTTTTTTTGCGTAAGGCATTTACTTTTTACTGCAATATCTCAGTTTTTTTCCGTAAGGCATTTATTTTTACTTAATTAAGGGTTATCCTTCGTTGTCTGTTTTTCCGTTGCTCCCTTGTTCGTTCATTTTTCTATATTTTGACAGCTAACACCCAGTTTTTTTTTACTTTTTCAATTATATCCTTCCTGACGTTAATTTTTAAAGGCGTGTTATGTATGTCACATTTCATCGGATCAGTTTTGTCATTCAAGAGAAGTGTACAATTTGGTAGAGGTAGGAATATTTTAGGAACAGTGGAGGAGTGGAGAGAAAGGGGCTTCAGCATTAGTCCTGCACTTAACAAAAGGAGGCGATGGGGTTAATGGTTTAACGTCCCATCCGGCGGACGGTTTACTGAACTCAAATTACTCTCCACAAAGCACTCAAACTGGAACCGGTATTCCGATTAAAGTCCGATACAACCGAGATTCGAACCCAAGCCCTCGGGATGGGAGGCCAGTACTGAATCCACCGCACCAACTTGCAAATATTGTCATCCTAGTTAAGATTGTAGATTTAATACTGAAACCAGACGTTAAAAAGGTTGATCAATATTTGAATTTTTAGATTTTATCTCGAAAATCAAATTGTTACCGTTTTCCTGTGCTTAAATCTGTTTCTTAATATAAATTTTAATGTTCCCACATTTTCACCAGTCGACCATGCTCGCTGTCGACTCTGTTATGGAGGAAGGTCGTTCACCAACAGTATTCGAAGTTTGCATTATGATTTTAAAAGATAGCGCGGTTGAACATTAATTCGCAAAGCAGAAACGGACACTAGATAAGAGGGAAATATCTTTTATCCAGGAGAAACGCCGGATTACTCGAGGAAGACGATTGTAATCTCTTCACAGCTCAAGTTCTTGGGGTTGGGGTTCTTGGGGTCTTCGACCTGTCCATTTAGAATTTAATTTTACGTGCGTATTCTTCTGCAACGCAGCGTAGATCTATAAATTTGGCCGAAAGTGGAATAACAAGTAATACATAGTAAGCATAGTAAAAAAAGATAGATGAATTGTTCTAGATGAACAACCTAGATAAATAAGATTATTTTGTTCTAGATAAATAAGGTATTTATCCCATAATAAAGTCCATCTAGAACATTTTGTTGACAATACATTGATAAGTTCAAGTGTTTTAGTAGCTAGATAATGGTGCGAGGTGTAATGAAAGGGTAAAACTATCGATTTTGAAGATGATAAAAATGACTTTTTTAAGAAATGTAAAGCCGCTAAACAGGGACTAGAGCTAGCCACTGTTTAGTGTTTAGTGGAAGTACGATGTATCACGAAATTTCTGTGATTATGTACAGCTCGAGAAATGCTCAACGGTATTGTAATATACATTACCGGGAAGTATTTTAATTGCCTTGAGGGTTGTTTTTCATTTGAAAAATCTTCCTCCGGCGATCTGCAGGGTTGCCAAATCGCTATATGGGAATATCGTACTTTTTTCAATTATCATTAAATTTTATCGCACAATGCCGTTCAAAAAACCTACTTAGTCGTATCTTCGCCGGCTATGCGATAAATATGATACTTTCGGGTTTTAGTTATAAACTTTTAAATTGCATATTTAACTGCAAATGGTCAACTTCTGTGGTGGGGCCTCCTGCAGTGAGGGTAGGGTCCATACGAGCCCCGAACTCGAGGAAGGGTCTTGGATTAGCTGTCTCGAGAGGTAATGAGGGTCTGACCGTCGGTCCTCCCCACGAGAGCGACATTAACCAAAATGCTTACCCCAGTTAATTGAAGGGACATGATGGCCTAATGAACTGAGCTACTGAATGGAGGGTCCCAGGTTCAAATCCCGGGCAACTCGGCATCCCAACTTAAAATCCTCGCGATTCGATTTTCTGCCCGCCAGAACTTCGTAGGAAACCGCAGGTGGCCTGGGGAAAAAAATTCCCCCCTAACCTGAATACGTGAATTTCACACGCCAATGACTTAGTTCAGGGTGAGGTCTTCCCTCGCCTATCAACAGAGTCCTCTATATTGCCAAATTATAACTATAGTAGTGTTGCGAATGCCATCTAGAGGACTCTAGACTATCAAAAACCAACCTCCGGGTTGAACACACCCTTTTTTGAACCAATTACCCACCTATCTTTGCTGTCCATCTCTCTTCCCCGAATAATTAATAATGTAATCCTTCGTCTCGTATTTTCTATCGCGAGAGGTCAAAGCACCTCTCTTAGCGGACGAGTTGATTTTCTTCTCACATCCTCCGGGAGAGTGCAGCACTTGAGTTCCTCTGAGGACTCCCTAGAAGACTCTGGGCTATCAAAAACCAACCTCCGGGTTGAACACACCTTTTTTTAACCAATTACCCACCTATCTTTGCTGTCCATCTCTCTTCCCCGAATAATTAATAATGTAATCCCTCGTCTCGTATTTTCTATCGTGAGAAGTCTTAGCGGACGAGTTGATTTTCTTCTCACATCCTCCGGGAGAGGGCAGCACTTGAGTTCGTCTGCCTTGGTTTTTCGAGGGGAGAGCGGAGGGGAAGAAGGGGGAGGGATGTCTGGTAGGAGGGGATGGGGGTCGAGACCCCCGCACCCTTTTTATCACCTCTCCCACCCCGGCCGCAGGTCGGCCACAGCTGTCACGCAATGGTTAGCCCTCACAGTTCTGCGGAGTGGGTACAGGGGGGAAGGGGAGGGTTAGGGGGAGGTTTTCGTGTGAGGGAGTGCTCTTGAGGTACTCGGGGCGGTGGGATGGGAGTGCGCAATTGGAGCAAGGGGATGAGAGGAAGGGGCGTGAGATATGCGGCCGCTTGAGATTGCATCTCTTGAGCGGTAGGGGGAGTTGTTGCCCGCCCACTTCACCCTCTCCTCCCACCCACGGTCCTGATTTATTGCCGGCCCTGACTTGGCCAGCCAAGTGGGACAGTCCACGTAGTCAGGGCCGAATCAAGAAGAGAGGATCACCCCCATCTCCGCCGGCCCTGAGACCAATGTCTCCCGAGGTAAACGAAGGAATTTATTTTCCACAAAGCTCATTGTTATTGTTGTTATTAGGTGAAGCGACCGACTGCCCTGGTTATTTGCGCCATTTTGGATAGGCGCTAGATTGAGGCTGGAGGGAAACCCAGCGTGGGCATTACCTTTCTTTTAACATAAACATCATTAACCGCTTTTTCGATTGCCTAGACAATCTAAAAAACTGTTTCGGAGATACTGTCTTCCATAATTTAATTTGGTATTTGGATATTCTGGTCTTCGTATATTTTCAGTTAAGTCAAATTAGAAGCTCACCTTATTTCATCTAAACTTGAACTGCTCTACACAAATTACTTAACGGAGATCAGTATACCAATGAAAAATCTCCGGCCAGGATTCAAACTCAGACCCACGGAATGGGAAGCCAGTACTCTGATTACTACAGCCACTCAATCCCCTTTTAATTCTCCTCGTAAGATTATGATACTAGCAAAATATCATAATGACCTGTCACGGATGTGGCCGATCATGTTCGTACACCTTTTGACTCAATAGTGAAACTCGTACGGATCCCATTCATGGCCATTACCATCAAAATCCATCAGAACCAGGTCAATATATCCTATTTTTGCTGATAATGCTCTGGCCTTGCATTCTAAAGGTCACTGGTTCGAATCCGGCCTATTTCATTGATTTTGTCCCAGAATTGTGTTCTTAGGTTAGACAGTGTGATATAGCATTAACCATTGGAGTACCTAAAACACCGATACTATTACTACTAACTCTACCACTACCGGTACTCGAACCTTAGCCCTCGAAATGGGAAGCCATAGTGAGGAGCGGTATACCAATATCTGCCTCAGACAAGATACGAATCTAGTATACGAACCTTCAGGATAAGAAATCAGTACTCTATCCACCACGCCAATTCGACTCTACAGAGCTCGTTCTATTGTAGTTGCAAGGAAAGATGATCAACAAATAAGGACGTTTCAACCATTAGGAAATAATGGCTATCGGTTAAGATGGAATTATTAAGGACAATTATTAAGAATTATTAAGGTAATGTGAAGATAAACGGGCTTCTCCTATCTTTGTGAAAGTACCACAAGGGCTCAACAGTTAAATATCCCAAACGATGGACGGAGCCGGCCACAGTAGCCAGGTCTGTATTGCGCCGGCTTGGAAACCCAAAGGTCAACAGTTCGACTCTCACCTCGAGTACGGATGTTTTTCTCAACTTTGCGGTTTGAGTTTTTTTATACAGATGTACATCTACATCTACGTAATACCCTGCAAGCCACCGCGAGGGTGTGTGGCAAGGGTTCAAGATCACCAAGCATGCACTATTGACAAACAAACAAGGCACTGCATGGAAACATGCTACAGAATATAGTCACATGCAGCTGAATGGCTAGTATCTACTTAGTATTTAAGGGATTGGTTGTTGATGCATGAGTCATGCACTACAGACTACTCTAAAATATCCCCCCTACCTATCCCTACACTATTGACATGCAGATAACAAATTAACGATAAAATATTGACGCGGACCGTAAGTTGAATACTTTTACCCAGGAAAAGGTGCGTGTGTGCAATTCAAGTTGATGCGGTCCTCAAGCACAAATTTACTGATTTAAATTATTAATACCGCTCGGAACGATATTTATCTGGGGTAACTCTAGGGGCTATGTAAAACACACTAGGTAACATCAAGTGAGCCGGGTTAGCTCATCACCATAAATGACAAACTGACATTATCACTTCTTCACCACGTAAAAATGATAATGTGGCTTTGGTGAGAGAGCTGAGAGATCGGTAGGTATACCTAACCTGATTGACGGCTTTAAAACAGAATTCTTCCATTAATGACGAAAGAATAGTACACTAGAAGTGCCCTTCGTACAGCGGCCAATGGACGGAAATTTTAGTAAAAATTCTTTATCAGTTTCGGGTTTACTCGAAACCTAAGCATCGGTATGGGAGAGCAGCATTCGAGCCACCATACCGACCTGGTTTCCGAAATACGTCTGGCAGCTAAAAGTACATTCATAAATATTCAAATCAAATAATCAAATAAAAATTTGGCAATATGAGTGAATTTGTTTTTGACATATATATTGCTGTTTCACCACTAATTCTCCACCGTCAAAGAATTTAGATTTTTTACGATGAAACAAAAATCTGTATACTATACTCGCACTGCATTTTCGTTATAACACAAAAGAGTCATTACCTAAGTATGAAATGAAGTTTAAACAAGACCTTAAATTTACCACTCAAAGAGGGGAGAAGGACATAAAATGGTGGGGACCACTTGGAGGGTGAGGTCAAGGTAGATGGATTGGGTCAAAAATGGGATGGGGGAAATGAGTCACTGAAGAAAGCTGAAAGAGAACTTACGTCACGTGAAAATCCGGGAAAGTTAGCGAAAAAATAAGAACAGTAAATATCAAAGTCATGCCCAGATATCACGCTGTAAAACAATTGAATGAAAAAAACTATTGTCTCGTGCAACGAATATAATTGCCTTAATGTCACAAGTCCTTGAAAGAGGTGATAAAGAAAAATTTTTGTGGTCACTAAAAAGAAGACTTTCAACTTGACTTTTTAATTACATATTGCTCATGAAGTTTAGTATACTCCGTTATTCCTAATATATCAGAACACAATTTCAATTCCACCCAAATATTCTCCTTCAAACAGATATTGGGAATGCCTGGATCTCTCGATACTGGTAAAACTGTATTTATGTTATATATGTAAACTTGATTCCGTAAGAAATAAACTTCTAGTTTTAATAATATAACTGGTCTCTTATTAATATAATGGGTTCTTTTTTTAAATAATCATTAATTAAATTAATGTTATTTCACCATAATGAGTTCAAAGTATACTTATCTCCAAATATTTCATATTTTTCATCAATGCAATATACATTTCAATTAAAATTGTTATAGAAATTCTTATTGCAATTAATGGTCTCAAATAGATAAATTTGGTATGGAAATGGTTCTTCATTGATCTAAGTTGAGATGAGGCGTGATGGCAATGGCCCATGCAGCTTTATTCATAGTTGCACAGGCAAATAGCTTTGAAACAATACATGTCCCTAAACATTCCCGGGTTACAGTAAATTCTATAATGCCTACGTATATCAGTTATATTTCGAATTCAGTATGTTTCCATTAGTTGACATGATATATTAGGCGTAAAACAGCTACAAAAAGGTTTTACAAGTCATTTTTATCTGCTAACCTAAATGAAAGCAAACTTTATTGACTGCTAAACTTGTTGGAAAATTGTTCTCCGCAACTATATCAATCGTATTCGCTTCAATTGATGTGCAAGGGAAACCTTTTCTGAGGTATAGGAATAAATGGAGTCAATATCTATATAACACCAGAAATAACTATGAAAATTAGCAGATTAGAATGAACATCACATTCTTCTAGAGGAATGTAATGGCACCGGCAGGGAAGAGGAAGGATAAAAGAACCGCAATATAAATTGCAAAATATGGTCGGTAAATGAGTCTTTTTTTAGTTGCCTACGCGATAACACGCTTAAAAGTATATGTAAAAAATGAAAAATGCACACTAATAATTTTCCAAGATGTTTTAGGTACGAAAAAAATATATAATATATAAATATTTATATATTTATAATATATTTATATATTTATAATATATTTATATATTTATAAATTTCCAATATTTCCCACCATATCAATAGAATGAGAAATGTGACATCAGTGTTCTGGTATTTTGTCATTGAAATGAGCTGGGATAGAGGAAATGGCAGAAGTTTAACTTCAAGTTTTTTCGTTTTGAGGTGAAATTCAACTGGTTTTAGAACAGTCAAAAGTCTGCTTTTCAATGTACCAAAATCCTAAAACAAGGAATATTTATCGATATCGATGTACACATAGATTATCCATGACTGTAGGAAGCCGCTGAAAGTTAGTTTTCAATTTCAAAAAAAGATTTTGTGTTAACATTTCAATTAAAAAAAACACCAGGTTCGCAATCTATCTACGGTCTTTTTTATAAGAAAGTGGAGTCTTTCTATCAAAATAAAAATGATATGCTCAGGTCCTATTGAGGTAGAGTGTAGTATACAATGGCTAACTGCCTGATCTGTTTTTCGACGCACGAACTTATTCAACTTCTGAACAAGACCTAAGAAGACACCTTGCTTGTACGTTCAACTGCATCTACATTTACCCTGCGAGCCGCCACAAGGTCACGTGGTTCGTTGATGGTAGGTCATCAAAAGTTGAAAGTTAGCTGAAAAAAGACTCTTGTCAATTTGGTAACATAATTAGTAATAAAGCATGGTTTATCGACAAATAAATATCTCCAACAGCCTGGCCAACTTAGTGTCTTGATGGTAGATTGGGGAGCACTTCGGCATTATTTATATTCTTGGGCCAGGTAATTTCGAGCACCAAAGTTCGAGTTACACAGTGTATAAAAGAAGTAATTAATAATACAATAAAATCCTACTTTCAAACTTATTATTCACAAAAATCTCTTTTCACACGAGAAACACAACTCGATCCTCTCATTTCTAACAATCCAATCCCCAAATCCTTTTTTGTTTATTTATCAACAACCCGTTTCCAAGCAGGCTGCTAAAGTAGAACCCAGCCAAGGTCTAATATAAAAATAAGTTATAACAGGTAATGGAGACCTTAATTTTTATAAATGTAACATGATTGTTACAATGGTTAGTAATTTGACAGAATAGTACTTTGCCCGCCTGGTATTCATATATTGTGCGAGGGAAAAAGGAATTCTTCCATCCCTCTTCCGATAGCTGATCTCTCTTAAATGGTCCATTCTGCATGTCCTGATGATCTAGTGAGGGGGTAGAAATATGCCCTGAGTGTCAGATTCAAAATCGTGTGATTTGAATTTTTCAGGTAACTTTATTTATGTCAGCAACCCTCTAGTCTCTTGGGTTCCCCAACCAAGCTCTTCAAATAGCAAAGTGTCACTTTCTGTAAGCTCATAGAAATTAGTGACAAAACACGAAAAATGAAAAACTTTAAGCACTTTTCCACAGATTTAATAAACACACTACTACGTGTTTCAACTCACAGAGCCATCATCAGGTGCAGGACTGATGATGACTCTGTGAGAATGACAATAATGATGCTCAGGTGAATCTACAATAAATCAAGCCTGGATCTGTTGATAGCTTACAAAAATCGATGCTTTCTTTTGAATCTTACTCAGTCCCCGAATTAAATCCTAACTCATTGGATCCCAGTGATTTAATTAATACTCCAGGTGAGGCCTTTCAAAGAGAGCTAACTCTGTTTTATAGGACCAAGTTATTATGAGCTAACAGAGCAATACAATTATTTGAGATATAATCAACAGTCATTCCACTTTTTATGTTCAATGATTGAGCCGCGCATGCAGACGTAGTGATATTTGTTACTATTCTCAGGTCCTATTTTTTTCTCAGGGCTAGCGCAGACGGTTTGATCTGATAACAGCCTATCGGTTTCTTTTTATGTGCTTCGAATGTTCAGAGGCATTTTGGTGACCTCGCCTCGCGTCCACTCGTCAGGAAATCCTCAGAAAAATTTCGCGTGATCGATTTCTCAGTCATTGTTTCGAATACGGCGTTCCTATAGAAGCATATTCCTTGCCACGTTAGACAATGGCACGGATTTGGTCTCGGAGCTGGATAATACTTTAGGAAAATTGCTGGCTTTTGGGGAGTCCAACAAACAAAATAAAAATCCGAACTTCATGACGAGTCGCGTATTTCTTTTTTTTTCTTCTCATAGCTCTCGAAACAGTGGTAAACGGCATGATGACTTCCACAAATCATTGTGTGGAGGGACGGAAATACAGCATGTACTCCGCGATATATTTTTAATAGTGATTACCGAGGACAGGAAAGCGAGAATTCGATTGGTTGGGTGAAATGCCATGGGTGGGTTGGGATGGAATTGTGGGAATGAGGGTGGAGGTGGGTGGGGGGGGGGGAGAGTTTGGTGGGAAAAGGAGAAGGGAGGGGGGAAGTCGTGGGCGGAGGGGACATGACCTAAATGAGAATGGTCAGCACGATATATGCAAATGAGCTCTCCCGCGCGATAGTGTTTCCAAGGATATTCGACGGACGAAGGGAAGGCCGGGCTCCGGTCAACGGCCAAGGCGGAAGAGTCCGTGAGAAGGCGCAGGGACGCTATCACTGGAACTGACCGCGCATGCGCGAGTTCTCGGGGTGACGTCATCGATGATTTATTCAAAACCAGCTCCTTGAAATCGCCAATGAGTCCACCACGCGTGAATTTCCTTCCTCGCCCTAAGTATGGTCGGTCACTTGAGTGGAACATCTTTCCTTTCCACCAAATATGGCCCTATTTACCTGCCATTGGTACTGCGCATGACAGCAAACAATATCTATGACCTCATCCTTTGTAAATTTCTTATCAACAGCTCTAACTATTACATTAAAACAGTTTATACGGGGTGTTCATTTACTAGTGAAACTGTCAACTTAAGCCTTACGTAAAAATAAAATAAAAATACTTTGTATATTCCACACAAGTTTAATCCATCGACCCTGGTTTCGCCTACCAGTCCCTGAAAATGTCTAAGGAGTAGGCAAAACTCGGGTTTTTGGATTAAAATGGTGTTAAGTATACAAATTATTTTTATTTTACTTTTAAGTAAATATGCAGTTCCACCAAGTTACGCCTGAAACTGTGCACTTTAACTTAAGCCTTGGTAAAACACGAATTTAAAAAAGTATTTTTTTATGCCTTCAGGCCATTATATCCACTTATCATCAGGTATCACTAAACTTCTTTTCTATAATATATATATTCAATGGAGGGTTATTCTAATACTGATCCTACAATTTTTAGTCCTTTGGGACTAATTTACTTGAAAGCTGTAAATTCTATAGTTCACAAAATAAAATTATAATAATTTTAGTATTTAAAGAAAAACATGTTAACCAATTTCATTATATAACTTAAATTATGTTCTTTTTATGAGAATAATCTCATTTTTTTAATTTTATGACTTCCAGGCATATGATGCGAGTGAATTCTTCCTGGGATTTTGACTATTTCGGTGGGAATACCGAGAATATTTTGCTTACCATTCTAACACTGTTAAGTTTCATTGAATGTCTAATTTGGCAAATAATTATTTACACTACATATACCCAAATATCAATATGTTAAAATTATTTTCAAGAATAAGTTTCCATAAAAATGAGGCTGAAACAAGTTAGCTTATACATTTTTGTTATTGGAACTATGAATATGGATTTCAACGTTCGTCAACCCTCCTAAATCAATAATTTTGCATTTGTTTTTTGTGTTAATGATCTATTTTAAATTTTAAACGTCACGCAGCTGTCCTAATTTCAGTGCCCTTTAAGAATCTTATCTCAATCTGTTACCAATCCGGAGCTCCAAAGTCAAAATTATACTCACACTTACATGGGTTTGGTGGATAATGACTCACGTGGATAGGGAAGCAAGAAGGTGGAAGAAATATTATATAAAAATACTACTCATCTCTGGCGATTACAGAAATATTAATTAAGCCTCTCAAGAGAAACGTAACAAACTATTTCCCCTGAATATGAGATGACGTATTCTGTTAAGGTAACAAAAAGTTTAATTTAATATCCATGGAGATATGCATAGCACCTCTAGATGACTGCTTCAAATAATTATTTTTTCTTTCAAAAAACACGACACATACTCTGAATAGAATGCATATTTAAGTCTATTTAAAACTACGTGGTTAATTTTGTGTTCATGCTCGATAATTTAATCAATTTTAAAATTTCATTTGTTTTAATTAGAAAAAATTATTTTAATGCATAATTCCTCCTTCAGACTCACTCAAAGGGGATAATGGTTTGAATAATAGTTCCTCGGGTATTTAACATTTCCCTATCAATTAAGTAGTAAATCAATTTTAAGTTTCTCTATTGTTTTCCATTACCAGGATGTTTACACCAAATGCAATATAAGGTCGTCCTTTTTTTTAATGAACCTAGTATGGGAAAATTATTAGTCAAAGAACGGGGAATTTGAAGCGGGAAATTTAAAAGAGGAAATGTTACCTTTACGGGGTAGAGTGTGGTTAGAGCGTGGTAGATTGGACGTAAGTATGAAATGATGAGATTTAGGAGGTAAGAGGATATTATGGTCGCGATATACGGCAATTTCAAGAAGTAATTAGAAGATTTCTTGTTCTAAACATATATAATATTACTAAGCATCTTTGGTTATAGGCAATTGATAATAGCTATATACCTACACTACGGCTAAACTATAGTTAGCTTTTTGGCAACTTAGCTTACTTTCAGAAATACTTATTTTTATTTTTACTGCAAACATTTTTAATTAACATTGAAAACCTCATAGACCTATTATATAATGAATAGCAGGATCATTGAAAACTGTTAACTTGAATTAATTTTTTAATAAGCAGAAACTTCTGTGATTTATTTTTGAAATTATTCAATGTTTATTTTTAAAAAAAGTCCAACAAATCTTTGCTTCCCAGATACCTTATCTACTGTAAAATCTATTCGCTTCGCATTTTATTGAGGCGTTTGGCCTTCAAATTAAAATAGCCAGGACCAGGAAAATGGCCTTCAGATATTCATCAATCTTATCTGTCTATGTAATTTACTCTACCTTTTATACTCTAGCAATTTTATTGCCTGTAATTTTCCACCGTATTCAATCTTGGTGTCAAATAAACAACACACTTGGGGAAAGAATAATGGAAACTGCCTGAATATATGTTATATTTCGTAGGAAGCATGAAGAGTTGCAGAGGGATTAAGTGGAGAGTTCGAATACTTTTAGACATTTTGAGTAAATATGGAGTAAAAATGGATTAGATAAGGTAGGAATTTTAAATGAAGTATACCATTTTTGGTGGAAAACTGATTGAGAAATCTCTCTACATGTGCTTTTCAAGTCTATTCTCGCACCAACAGGTACCTTAGACTGTGGGGAAAGGTACAAGGATAGAAATGGAAGTGTGGAAAGAAATCTAGAGTCAGCTTTAGTCAGCTCTTTGCGAAAAGCGCAAAGGGGACCACGCGTGGTGGTGACCTGTGGCCACGGTTTAACGTCACATCCGACGGACGGAGTGAGGAACTCGATTCTCTCTACATAGCGCTCAAGTAGATGCCGGTTTAACAATGAAAAATATCTTCCACACCCGTGATACTAACCTGAACCTTCTGGGTGACACCAGTAGGTACTCAAAGTAAGTAGTAAGGAAATTAGGTACTGGTACCACTGCATAAAGTGGTAAATCTAGATCAACTCCGTGTCCTATCCTCAATGTAATTTTATTCACCTTTAAGTGAGTTTTGATGTTTGAATTAATTTATTGCCCCGTCTTGGTTAGTTTCATTTTTCGGATATGCGTGCCATATAAACTACATTTCTTTTATTTTAATGCCCGTTGTTCCCTTTGCAATCTTCTTATGTTTGACTTCTCTTCAATCAAACTTTTAAGGTTAAGATGACGACGGTAATAAGCAGGTTTCCAATTTTGGCGAAGTTCAAACAAACAAAAATTTCTTTCAGCTCAGCACTATAATTCAGCATTCAGTGAAAACTATCAATCGCCTTCCATGGATTAGGGAGGATTTCAAAGTACCTTCCCTACTTTGCAATAAATTTTCCTAACAGGATCTTCCCTACATTCTTTCTTTCCAAAGATCAGGTTATTTATTGCTTCCAATTATTTTAACTGATATGCTTCATCGTTAACAACCATAAAACCGTTGCTAATTAGCTGCGATCGTTACTAAACCAGCATTTTGCCTATAATAACAACTTAAGTATCCGATTTACCATTAGTACTTTTTTGTAAATATTTCTATCCTCTGATTATTTACAACATCTTACCTTCTTCATGAAAATGGCTCAAATTTTTTTCTCTCTCATATTCTGGCATATTCTCTCCTCCTCTACAAATATTATGTAGCTGTTTGGAGGAAAAGCAATATCCTGATGGTAGAAAGCTAGAATGAAATCCAAAAACAAAATAAACTAAACTTTGCACCCTTTTTGCCTATTCTGAGACTGTATTTTAGCTGTGGGCAATAAATCCTCTATTGTATAAGGCAATCCAATTTTTAAAAAAAATAATACAATCATCTGTTCATGGACTGATCTCATTTTAGGACGTTACTAGAAAAAGGCGGCACTTGAGAAAATATTTTATGAGTAAATAATCCGGGTGACGAAGTTAAGAAAATGGAAATGCGTGGCCTTAACCAAAATTTTGGCCAAAAGGACAGAATTACAATATAATTTTAGCCTGAAGATAATTCAGTAGCATATTTTTATCTCAATTTGTAATGGGAGTAAGATTAGAGGATTTATTAGATAGTAATAAATTTAAATTTTGCGACTATATCCAATATCCGTGGAAAGTTCAGCATCGTAAAAATTGTAATCTATTTCTTCAAGGTAATCAACTTTGCAAGCTGCCAACCTTGAAAGCAACGAAAAATTAGGGCTCTATTTTTGACGAGGTCATTTGAACAAAACTTCTCAAAATTTTATTTGACTACTGTGAAACATATTGGTTTATTTGAGTGTTTGAGTCTCCAGCACTTGAGGTGATTTTCGTTTATTGCGCATGTGTAAATAATAATTCTTTATTAATAACAGTGAAACAGAAGTTATCGCTATGCGATAACCTCTGTAGAAATTATGACGCTTAAAATGTTTTTCGTTAGTTGAAAAAAAATGTAATGCTATCATGCGAATGTCATCACTAAGCTAGAGACATCTAAATTTACTGATTGTTTTGCAAGCTACGTTGAGGGAGCACAGAAGGGGGTAGTTTATCACCAAATATGCTCTGTGTATTTGAAAAAAAAATTAAATACGACTAAATTAGAGGATAATACCAATATAATGCATGATAGACGCTAAACATTTTGCATTAAATGACATGGAAAAGAAATAAACCCGTGCTATAAAAAGGGAATATACTATTATTTTTATTGTCCTGTTCAAACGTTTATAACCTCAGGAGTATGTATTTTAAGCCTTTTAAAATGGCTTTAAATATTTTTCCTCATTAATTTAAAAAAATCAATGGCGCGAAAACGCGACGGAAAAATATTGCATGCCGGAGAAATTATACGTTTGACGTCAAAGGTAATTCGTCTCCCTGCCGCTAGGTAGGGCTGCGGTCACTTGCAAGTAGACTGTGCACTCCGTGAGAGCATATAAACTAGTATCTGTGGTACTTTTATTCAGTTAATTTATAATGATTTAGTTTTATTTGTTGATATTAAATTGCTTATTCAGTTAACTCATTTAAAAACAATTAGTATTTATTTTACTAAGCATACTGTGAAGATGGCCATAGTTTCGCGAACTTCACGCCATGCTTCAAGGTAGCCGAGGACTCCACGAGAAGAAAGCTTAGGGGCCTATGAAACGAGATTATCCTGGGTGATTATTTATATATGTCTATTAGAGCTAAGGGGCTATGAAGTACAATGGTAAGTTCAGGAGACGAATATTCCCAACGCCTTGCAACGTAGGTATACTATATACCCGTTACGTCAGCAGAAAGGCTTCACAGTCCCACTATTACGAGATATTTCAAATGAACTTAAAATTAACAGTTTATTCTCTAGTAAACTAGTTTTCTTCCATCCAAATTATTTGCCTATAATTAATACATTCTTGGTGGAGCGCCAATCGCAATTAATGCTACAGACGCTTCCAAGCACACTGCGCACTCCGTGAAAGCTTAGAAACTAGCAGCTGAGTTTCATTTATTTAGTTAATTTATAATGATTTACTTTTATTTATTCAATTTAAAACTGTTAATTCAGTTTATTCATTTAAAAAGGTCAGTATTTATTTTACTTATTTTTCTTTGATAGAGAAAACTACCCTATTGTATCACTCCGTAATGCCGATTAATGTGTTAACCGAAATCAATACTGGAAATATTATATTATATATGACATTATAGGTATCATCATCATTGGTCAACAATCCTAGGATTGGTTTGACGCAGCTTTCCACTCGATTCTTCTATCGGCCAACCTTTTCATTGTGACGTAATTCTTCTCTTTTACATTCTTCACAACCTGTTCCATGTATCTCATACGAGGCCTGCCTTTTCCAATCTGCCCGTTCACTTTTCCCTCGACGATTGTCTTCATCACGCCATCGTGTCTCAAGATATGGCCGACTAAGTTGTCCCTTCTTCTTTTTAGAGTTGTCAACAGACTTATCTTTTCTCCTTCTTTCTTAGCACTTCCTCATTACTTACTCGGTCGATCCATTTAATCTTCAGCATCCTTCTGTAGCACCACATTTCAAATGCTTCTACCCTTTTCTTCTCCGCTGCTGTCATCGTCCATGATTCACTGCCGTAAAGAAAAATGCTCCAGATGTATGTTTTGATGAAATTTTTCCTTACTTCTATGCTTGTATTTCCTGCAGTAAGTAGATTCTTCTTCTGATAGAATACCCTCTTTGCCTGGGTTATTCTACTCACTATTTCTTTCTTGCTTCGTCCATCGTTGGTTACTCTGCTTCCCAGGTAGCTGAACTCTTTCACCACTCTAGTTTTTGTTCCCTAGGTTAACGTTGGTTTTCGCCTCTTCTTTCTTGCTGCACACCAATATCTTAGTCTTCTTCTTATTTATCTTCAGCTGATATCTGGCCATAGTCCTTTCCATGGTTGTTAGCATCTCATTCAGCTCCTTCTCTGTCTCTGCTATGAGAGCTATGTCATCAGCGAATCGTAGCATACTGATTGTTTCTCCGTGGATTTTCACTCCAGAACTATAGGGTATATTATTATAGGCTATAACTTCAACACGCCCTATATGCCGTCCATATATCATACACGTAAGGAATGGATATAACACAAAATAGGACGAATACAAGGAAGGCAGTGAAGATGGAATCAAGCCAGATCAACACGGAAAAAGTTTGACTCGACCGGGAATGGAACCACGAATTGTCTGATTTTTTATTGAAAACAAAAGTATGAAGTATGTTTATGGAAAATTTGGACGTTCCTAAACCTATATCGTCTTCGACAGATGTCGTTCCGACAGTTTGACGGTAATCACACAAAAAAATGTGAAATATAAAGTTCGACTTGAAGCAATTGTTATGAGTTGTTAAGGCACCAGCCTTTTATCATGTTTTAGTTTGTTCATGTATGAAGATTTTTCACGATGTTTCATTAATGAAGGTTTTTTAATTGCAGGACTTGCTAGATTATATGGTCGTGAATTATGTGAGGGATGACTTAAGGAGGAGTTCCGCTATGACACCGCGCATCAAAATCCCGTAAAACAGCTATTTTATTTATTGAATATTGAAACTATCGAAAATGGAGTCCGCTGCTGCGCTAAGGTTTCGAATTCGTTTGCAGAGTTAATTGATTAACCACATGTTGAACGGTAGCTTTCTGTCCAATTGATGACTAAAGAGGTTTTTAATGGAAAATTCTCAGGACATAAAAACAATGGTCAGAAAATTAAGGGGAACTAAAATGTAAAATATTCAGGAGTTAAGACTCCATTCTCATTTACCTCTAAGAAAAACCCCAAGTACTTTCATACTTAAAAGCAGCCACCATGAAAGGAACCGCCCCGTATATTTATACTTCCCGAATTGCAGGTACGTCTCTGTTGTTGCGTTTCATTTATTTCAGGGGGCATCCGTATGAGGTTCGCAGGACGCTGATTTTCCAATATTTTTCCTACTCCTCACCACGGATTAATATACTCACCTATAACCTCTCTAATACCTCCTTAATACCTCACCTATAACGCCTCTGTAGCATTCTCTAAGAACCCCCAACCACTCGCCCATCCAACCGAAGTTACGTCACGCTGCCGATGAGCCCCCTCTTTTTGAGAATGATATAAAAGAAATGCTTTCTAAATATTTTACTTATTTCCGAATACTATCACTCTGCTATCACAATTTATCAGGCTGCTACAAATACTTTTATAAGAATCTTCATTATTATTTTACCACGGAATCGATTAATAATGTGACTTTCGACCAATTCCTTTATTTCTCCTTTAGCATAACGGTTGTCCAGAACACTGCCCTAGTCCTTTACCGTTAACTAATATTTGGTGGTCCTCAAATAAATTGAGTTCTCGGAAACGAAAAATAGGGTATTGGCTTTAGTGGACGATGTCCTTGCTGAGTCAAAGATTTATTGCATCTTGTTTTCTGAGTTCTACTCAATATTCTTCTGTTTTCATTGGATTTTTGCGTGCGTAATCGTTGCTAATCTTCACACAGGGTTGATGTAGCTAGGTTAATAATACCTTATCTTCGCTGAACTAGTTCCAATGTTCTACTCATCTGGGGATTAAGTCAAAGCTTGACTGTTTTTCAAACTATGCAATCCATTTTTAATTGAAACATACTTTCCACTTCCACAAGGAAAGAGAAGCGAGTCCGTTAGTATTTGAATAGGCTTCAACGAATTTCAGTTCTTTTAAGCCTATTCAGGCTCAAAAGAATTTAAATTCTCTGAAGTCTCTTCAAAGAATAAAAATTGAATACGTTTGATTTTTATGCATATTTTTATAAAAAATTGTTTTCGATATTTCATCATTTACGATCATGTATTCCATATCAGTATCCACTAACTAAGTAGTCATCGGTGCATGCAACGCAAAATCACTCTCCTAGCATAATGATAATTTTCCAAATTTTCATTTAAAAACATATTTCCTCATTAGGTCTTTTAAGAGTAGATGTTTAATAGTGACAATCAAAACGATCATAATTAAGTGAATGACTTTCATATACGTTTTATCACAGGTAAATGGAGGTTATAGGTACGTGGAAACAAAATGGTTGCAGAATATTTAAGGAAAAATATATTTATTACTTAATGGACCAAAATATAATTTTTTTCACTTTTTAGTTGCGGCAAAACAGTAATGGCTTTTCAAGGTATTCTGTCAAAAGCTGTTCGTTTGTATATTTTTTATTCATATTTCAAATGTGAATAGAACTAAAAATTTTCAAATGATGTTATAACAAATGGATTTAATGATTCAGCGTATACTACGTATCGTAATTTTTTATGCAGTGTTACGCGATACATTTCTTTGATATTTTCCTCGCAAAATATATTTGGAAGCAGAGAGCGTTATTAATCATTATGATTGCAACTTCTAGATCTCCATCATCTGCTATATATACGAAAGAGTCTCTAGTGTACAATAACTTCTAGTTTGTCTCCTCTCACTTAATTAACTTGACCTTAAGTTTAAAATAAAGCCCGAGGAGGAATATCGGAAAAGGAACTTTAAAACCACCTTTCCCATAGTTTGACCATTCCTATCTAAATTCCGTGAAACTTTATTGATTGAAACTCTATAATAAAGGCTACTTTTTTAACTTACTAATCTTTTAGCGTCTATAAACTTTTGATTACACTATTTTACTCCTTATTTTAGTGTATAAAAAAACCTGTTACTAATAGCTATTAAAAAATGGCTATAATTTTAATACAATCCTGAAATATGCTATGCTAAAAATGAAGCTATGAACTTCCATTATTTTACTTGATCCATAGAGAACCTTAAGTTTAGTTATATTACCGTTAGTAAAATTATTCCTATATATGCTGTATTTATCATGTATTCCTCAGATTGCTTGTATATAAATGCAAATATAAGTATACATAGTGTTTCTCCACTTTTAACACGTTTAATATCACACTAAGGCCTTAGAAATGCTATGTAATTCATTACGCAGTTCCTCAAGCGCTAATTCAAGACAGAATTAATTTCAAGGAACTTACAAACCCGTCGACGCTATATTCGGACTCTAAGAGAACCCGGAACTGGATCGGTAAGGGTAAGAAAGCCGCATAATCTGACTGATGACGCAGCGTGGTCAAACCCATATTAAAGCGGGAGGGGTGAGGCCAATGACCTCGGCAAAGATGCATATCTTGAGGTCAACGCTTTCCAGTGTCGGCGGTTCGGGCATGAGAACTTAAAAGGGACCTATTCGGTCTTAGCCAATGAGCTTCGCGTGACCGGGCACGTGGTATTCGACGCCTCCTGTAGTCGTTTTGCACACACGGATCCCACTTAAGCAAGAGTAATAAACCATTTCAAGATCCACCCTCCCTTTCTTCTTGCGGAATAATGCTCCTCGGTTGTTCCTGAGGTGTGGGGCATGCGTAGGGATGCAAATTTCACGAAGGTTTCCCACAAGTTTCAACTCTCTTGATTTATAGGTTTTTTGCCACGTTTTAACCAACTCATATTGAATTTTCCGGAACCAAATATTGACGAAAAAAGCGCACCAATTTTCTTCGTCCGTTGAACCACGTCGATAAGATTTTCTAAATCGAGAGGGGAGAATGCCGTGGTGATTAACCCTTACTTTATATTCGTAACGGTGGATTCTTTCTGAAAAATAGTTTGATCGCTCAAAAAAGAAATTATAATGTTTTTTTTCAACGCAGTGTGAAATATTTTCTCACGTTGTTGGCAATTACTAAGCCAACATTAAGCTGAAAACTTCATTATTTGGCATGAATTCAATGTTGACATTATATAAATGAGTGATTTATGGCAATAGAGACTCCAGCTGAGTTCAGAGATATGGGTGCTTATTGAAATAATTTTATATTAACTTTAATTGTATTTACCAGTATGAGCTCAAGTTATGCCTATTCTCACATTTTTAATATTTCTAATCAATGAAAAATACATTTCAATGAAATCGTATTTAAAAATTATATTATACATTAACTGACTATGAATTTATAAACATAATATATAGATAATAATATAATATATATACTATATAATATACACATAATATAATTATACATAATATAATTATATATAATATAATATATATATAATATAATTTATATATAATATAATATATTCATAATATAATATACACAAAAGTAACTTTCTGTTTTCTATATTCATGACTTCACTATGCTTAGAAGCATCAGCTTCATTAAAAGATTATTAAAACTGAAAAAAAACAGTAAAGGAATACCTTTAAAGTTTGATAAAATTAAAATTATGACTAAAATGTTTACATTATTAATGATGTTTTTTCCATTTACGCTACTGAAGAGTAAAATTCAAAAGTATTCGTCTTAAATGCTTTTCGGCAGGAGATTCGAAACAGTCATTGGGTGGATACACCATGCCATCTTTAATGTGTCTCACGGCATTACAAATAATTATCTCTTGAAAATTTAATACCATTAATGCCCAAAAGAGTTAATAGAAAATTAAGATGAGTAGAAATTTGGAATTAAAGCATATATCTGCACTCAAAAATTAATCCGTTACGATAAAAAATCGACTGAAACCACGAGAAAATCTATAATTCTCGCACAATTTTTCATTATTACATTAATGATTTTCACATAACGTTTTTAACTATCGGGATTTTAATAAAAAATATGTAATTTTCACCCCATATTATTTTCAAAGCAAAAATTACATAGACGCATTCAGTAGACAAAAAACTAACTTAATTAGCAAAGAATACGTATGAAACTCACTCGTGTAATTATCCTTTCATCTTCCTATGCCTTTTTTCATATCTTTCCAGTAAAAAACTAAATAATAATATTTATATGAGGGTAGTGATTCAAATTTACTACTGTATTGAATGAAGCTTTCATGACACCGAGATTTACAATGTTTCTGAATTTCTTTTTAGTCGAAGAAATTGGACACATGACCTTACCATGTGAAGAAAAATAATTGATCTTATTAGGAATGAGACAAAATTCTACGACAGCCAACCAGCAGAATTTTCCTCAGAAACGGGGCGGAGTTGTAGAAGTGGGAGGAGCTAAAGAATGCGGTTCTGAATTCGAATTGGGCTTCAGTCCGAGTGAGGAGAAATGACCCGCCGTCAAAAACGTAAGCTTTGCCTTCGCCATGCTCTAACTCCCACCCAATCTTTTAAATATCTGTTCCAATGGCTCCGTCCCTCATTTATTTCATTGGGACACCCCCTGATTAGTCAACCAATTGCTCATGCCATCCACGGTAGCTTCTTTGGTAGATTAGACGGTGAAAGCATTTTTGTTGCCGCTGAAGGAACTAAGAGCCAAGACTACAGCTACTATTGTTGTTATTTAACACCTATCTTGATGTACATACAGTTTTTGTTCAGACTTCAGGATTTGTAATTTCTGCGTCTGAAAGTGAAGATAGTAATATGTACACTACCCGTACGACAAATATTTGTAAATCACTGTGTCTAACAAAATAATGTGATTGATGCTAAATACATATAGAAGCAGTGACTCGTATAATTCACTATGAATGTGCCCGTTAAGCTTATTAAATAAATAAAACTATCAGTTTATATCATTTTTTTATGTAAAAATATGCTATGAATAGAGCATTTTGAGATCAAAGAAATAAATACTTAACTTTTTCAAAGCTCAGCATAAACAGAGAAAATGTGAAATGTGTCACACAGACATTCTAACTTGCTTAGCAAAGAATTTCTATTATCTAGTTCTAATTCTTTTTCTTTTATATTAAGGTACAGTAATTAATTGTAGCTACACTAAGCTTTGTTTAGCACGATATTTTAAATAAATTTTGTCCTCAAAGTCTCTTATTTGAAGCTCGCTCAAGTAACTTGGAAGATGGTCAAAAATATGTAAACGAATGTTACTTATCTCGCTTTAAATGTTCGATCTCAGAGCCTGCACGCGAATTATTCTCCCTCATCTAGTAAATTGTTCATGACCCACAGTATCAACATATATTGAGGATTTTTCTTCAATAGAAACTGTGAAATATTAATTTTATTCCAAATAAATCACAAAGAATTACAGATAGGATTCATACAATAATGAAACCGTTAAAATTTCTTATCGGTGCACCAAAACTTCGATGGAATACGTAATACATCAATGCCTTAAGAGAAAAAGGTGCTAAATAAGGTAAGAACTTTAACGATCTATATTGCCACATACCGCCATTGGAATATAAATAAAAAATAAATGAAAAAATGAGACTGAGATATCATTTTTGCATTTGTCGTATGCAAGTGGCTATTTGCATTGCAATCCAAACAGATGCGTTGAAATTACTTCCTTTAGCGTGCCGCCGACTTTGATTATGGATAACACAATTGGAAAGATATTCATTATTCATTCATATCGAGGCCAAATACAGTCTGTGTTTGCATTTCGATCCAAGAAGGCACGATTCTCCATTTCTGTTTCCGCTCCGGACAAGCTTTCATGCTTCTGTGGTTTTTGTATTCAATGAATATTTTCACGGTTATATGTCATTTCCTTACAAACGCGATGCTGATAGTCAAACTTTACGTCAACCTTAAGCCATATATTTTTTTACAAATGGTTCTAAATTAGTAAACTGCACACTGAGGTCCTTGAAGATTAATTTATTCATCTTCTACTTCTGTTTTCCTGATTTGATCTTATAGTCATCACTTGTATTTTTTACTCATTTACCATCATCATGAGTGCAATGCAATGTAGGGTATGATTTAATGGATATCCACTCCCTGTTTTGGCTTGTTTTTCCATAGTGCTCTTTCTCTACACTATTTCTTTCTTCAAATCAGTATGCATGCTACTTCCTTTCATATTATACAAATTCCCTTTTCTCCCCTTTCCTCATTTACCTATTATTATTATGTCTCAATGATGGCTTTCAGTATCCCATTGTCCCTGGTTATTAGTCCCATGCATCCATTGTGTGAGAGTGTCTGAGATTTTCTGAGTGTCTACACATTATGGGATTTTTACCGTTTAGGATATATTTTGAATAATGGATGGTCCCTAATTGCGATACATTTCCTAATGGCTTCTTCCGTAGATATACTATTACTTGCTACCGAGCACCGCACTTCCAATTTTCCTTCATCAATCACCAATAATGTCTCTTTCTTCCTCCTTTTCATTGCTTACCCATAATTCTGCCTGCTGTTACAGCCTTCTGTGTCCCTTTGTCCTTAATTGCCTCCTCCAGATATCCACTCTTCCTCATGATTTCCGCCAACATATCGCTCAACGCTTTATCATTCGTTCTTGTTTCCGTCCACCTCACCCTTTCCATTAACCCTTACATGCACGTCTTAAATGCCCCTACCTCACAATTTCTAGATGACATTATTACTATTTTTCTCCCATTTTTCAATGCACATCACAGCCAAATGTTTTATCGTAGAACAATTATATGAATCAAACTTCGACTTTTTTATACTTATTCTTACTGCTAACCATGTATTCAAAGGGGCGGAATACCAAAACTTGAATTTGACTTTTACCTTAACAATCTAGTTGTAAAATTGAACCACTCGGTAATATTATGTTTCTTCCGCCGATCAAATTTATGCATCTTAAAGGATCAGTTAACTGACTCTGTTTAACTCTGAATTCGACGAAATAAGAAGCGCTGGTTTGTTAATTTTGTCCATGGTGTTTCTAGGCTACCTGTAGGAGCTTTATTTTCTGTGTCGAATCAGCATTGTGGCGACATTTTTGATGTCATTCACGACAGATTCTCCACTTCTGATGAATTTGATACATTTTCAGCGTCTTCTGTGCGCCTACGTAGGCTGCCGGTTGCCGGTTTTGTCGTGTTCTAAACCAAGAAAAAAGGAAGAGTTCACTTATATCCGGAATATCTAGATGAAAATAGGTTCAGAAGCACGCACATCAGATACAGAATACCGCCGGCCCAGGAAGTATTCGCGAATGGAAAGAAATTTGGATACATAATTTGTCCGCCAATCAATGTGACCGCTTTTGCTTCTCATATCAGCCGCGATGATGACTCCAGTACATTCTAATCTTTTTTGACACGTTAAATTTTTGATAATATCGCAAGTATGTAGGATATCCGATCATCATTCCGTGGTCCTGAGATCAACCCCGACGCGCACAGTTATATATGAACTATTCCCCGAAATATAAGCCACCGCTCCTAAACACGTGTTTGGAAAAGAGAGAAAATTGCTTGAGAATATCGTTAGGAGGAAGTGTAGCTACAAGGCCACATTATTTGAGGACGATAATTTCATGAAGACCGTTTTACAGGTCAGATTCATGGGAAAGAGAGGAAGAGGGAGGAAATGTGGAGGATTTTTGAATGGTTAGAAGAGTGAATGGTTAATTTTTGAATGGTATATGCCGTATGCTGGACTATAAAGGAAAATGGCACGTGAAAATTAGCCTTCAAAGTAACAATAGAATGTGCATTCTTGGTCCATGAAGAAATAAAAGCAGAATTCTATTCCCACTTTGAATATCAACTCTATTAGTTAATATCAATCAATGAACGAATGCATTGCTTTTCCACAATGTGCTTATTTTTCACCACCTGTTTCGACTTCTTTGGTCATCATCATGGAACCATCTAAAATAACCATGGAAAACAAATGACTACTTGAACATTTTCCCACTGAATGCAACCTAATAGTTTTCAAGGCACTTCATTGAAAGTGGATAGTATATTCATTTCATTACTAAAACCCTTCATTTGGAAGGAAAGATAATCACGAAGACGCTCTAGAGCAATTGGAGATTTTCGAGAGCGCCAATTCATATCGTAACATTTTAAATGACCATTTGGATGTCTCGCCCTTTCACGACATCCCCCATTATCTCTGGAAACCCTTTCCCCTTTCCACCAAAGTATATAAATAGAAACCCGTACATTTGTCTTCCGTGAATACACCTGAAAATGACCCAATCAGCAGAAACAGCTAATGAAATATAAGCATATTGTGGAAAAACAAATTGTTTATTCACTGATGATGAATCACTTTCACCAAGTGACACTTAATAATTTCCAGTAAACCTGTGATCATGAGCATTACTAATCTAGTCCACCTGAGATACTCGACGTTAAAAAGTCTAACCCGTTCGTGAACTATAAACATATTGTGGAAAAACAATACGTTCGTTCATTGCTTGTCCAATAGTTCGTTCGATGATTGAAATTTTAGTCCAGTCAAGTTCGGAGAGATACGTTCTAACAAATTAAAAGGGGAAAATTCTATACCCTCCTCAAGTCTAAATTATTAGGAGACAATCCTGAAAGTGTGAAACGTCTAATTTATATTTTTTCAATAAACTAAACTGCTCTACCTTGCCTCAAATTACCACAAAGCATATTTTCTTTGTACTGTGCCCAATTCTGTGCATATTTCAGCATTTATTTTATAGAGATTTAATCAAGATGTACGGTGCTAATGACCACAGTTATCGACGCATCCTATGAATAGCATTCAAATCTATCCAACCTCAATCTATAACTTGGCTTTGCTTACCTATCCTGATCGGAAAAACGCCATTAATCTCGTTTCCGGTTCCGTAAGCCAGGTTGGTAAAGAGCCGGCCTGGCTACCGTACCCGGGTTTAAATTCCACCTCGGGTATGGATTCTGTGTTTGTCGTAGGTTTAAGATAAGTTGGGACATGGTGATATAACCGAAGCCTTAGGATCAACTAAAAACATTTGCTGGTACATTCTCCTATTTTTTTTACTACCAATCTTATCATATTCAAACGGTAACCTGTCGAAACAGGCCACCAAACAGGGTACTTGAGAAACTTGTGTCGTCTGCGATGCATACGAGTTTGATATCGCAACGCGGTATGGATACGGCAGTCAAAGTGATATATCAATACCACATACTGTGTGATATTACCTGACATGCGATAAAACGCGGAATTGTTTGATGGGCGAAATCATGCTATACGCGTTATTTAGGATAATTGCATCAGCAAAAGAATCCTTTATTCGTAGGCATGATTAATCACAGGGGTGTTGAGTAAGGTAGTTAAGAAAATACTGGTGAAAAGTTTAATATGGAGCGTGGCACTACATGACGCGGATACGTGGGCTTTGGAGGAAGAAGGTGAAAATAGACTGAGAACTTTTGAGATGTGGGTGTGGAGAAGGATGGAGGATGTGAAGTAGTTCGCTAAGAGGACGAACGATGAAGTGCTGGAATTGGTAGGAGAGGAAAGAAATGTTATGGATGAAATTAGGAGAAGGCAGAAAGTGTGGATGAAGAAGGTATTTAAGGGCAATGGTGTTTCGAAGGACGTAATTGAGGGAAGAATGTTGGGTAAGCGTGGAAGAGGAGGATAAAAACAAGTGGCTTGGATAGAATGATGGGAGGCAGGAGGTATGAGGGGCTGAAGAGTGTCATCGGGTGAAATTTAGGGGTGTTGGAGAATTAAATATCCGTTTGGACCTATGTTCACCGGTAGAAAACTAATAATTATTATTATTATTAGATTGCAACGCCCCAAAACAGATGTATGGTAGAAGTAGGTGCGGGTGCATATGCCTCTCTCCGCTCTACAGAGCAGTTCAACTTACCCCTCTCCTCTATTCCCCCCTGCCTATTCCCCTGTCTATTCCCCCTGCTTATTCCCCCTCCCTTTACTTCACGGCTGAGTAGGATCACAAGCGCACAACGGGGGGGGGTGGAACGTGGGTTTAGGGGAGGGGAAGGACGCCGACTCCCCTCCCCCACTTCCGCTTCACGCAACGTGAGAGCGGTGGAGACCGAAGGGCGATTTCTTTCCCCTTTTCTTACCATTGCCATCATTATTACCGCGAGGGTGGGCGGCGGGGTGGTGGAGCCACGCAGGAGTCGATTCAGGGTTCTCAAAAGGAAATACGCGCCCTAAACCCCTGATCCAAATGCGAGGAGTTTTTTTATTCCCCTTCGTGCTCCTCCGCCCTTCTTCCCCTGCCGTAAGACGGAGAGCGATCGAGGAGTTTTAAGATCTCATAACGCTTCTTCATGAAATACGGTCGTCGCGACGAGCTCCGTTACATCGCTTTCCCTTTTACTCTTACTGCATATTGCCAGTTAAAGGGGTACCAGCAAATATCTGGAAGAAGTCTCTAGTACTGGAGAACTAGAGCCTCTAAAACTGGAAACTATTGGCTAGTAAAGCATACAGTTATTTTTCCATCATTTATTTCTCCGCCATTCTTTTTTGAGAAAGTTTCCGGAGGACATTAGGGATACGTGGGAAGTTGATGGATAGGGAAAGTAGTGAAAGTGTATGGTTTATTGAAAGCTGTTGTAGAGAGTAGAATGATAGGGAGGAGAGGAAATAGGATAAGCTTTATGGGCATCATGAACGAGACAGGACATTTTTCTGAACTAATGTGGGAAATAGTGCAGGGGAATAAGCGTTCAGTGGTGTCGGGTGAAAGTAATCCATGAAAAATCTACCCGACTGGCAGCACGCAACTGACTCTAGTCTCATGTTTCATAGTACACGACAGCTTTCGGGGCAATACGTACGATAATGTGGCAAACTTTGAATGAACTACGTCCTTTTCAAAGCTTGGAAGGCGTATTTACACATGGACTCCGAGAATCATGGAATAACTCTCATGAGTCATGAACCCTAAGATTGGTTTGTCGCAGATCTCCTCCCCATCCTTCAACAAAGTAGCATTTTCGTTTTCTCTTTCATATCCTTCGGTGCTTATCTAATAAGATGCCTTCCCTTGACACTTGTCCCATACACAATTTCCTCAACCACTGTCTTCAAAACACGAGCATACCTCAGGATGTGTCCCATTAGGAAGAAATATTGCACAACTTTACGAAAATTTTAATATATCCAAATAATATTGATAACCTCATCCGGTATATTCACTTTCCATGTATTTCTTACTCTAATACATTGTTCGTTATATCCACGAGAGTTTCTCTAAGTAGGCTTCATACTTAACTACTTCTTTCTTGAATTTCCCACCAAGTTTAAAGTAGGCGATGTCAGTGCTATTTATAGCACTGACTATTATTGTACGACTTGTATTGACTGTTATTGTACGTAATGCCCCGAAATTATATCACTAATGAACTGATTTCAATATCTGCCTATGACGGGTAATATCATTATTAACGTAGTAACTTCGCCTAAATCTACATACAACCCAAGGTAAAAGTTGCAATGGTTGTGGCAGGTGGCAATAGGCTACCATATGTTAAAGATAAGGGGTTTGATTCAAGGAAATACACGGAGTAAATGAGAAATTTTGCTTTCGGAAACTTTCTGTTTGCATTGTGGTTGTGAATCACGCACGGGAAAAACCAATCGCAAAATCTTTCCATATGATTGTTGATCTCCCTCTATTTTCAATTAAGTTCCCTGATTCGCTGAGCAGACTTAGAGTAAGGTGATAGAAATTGATCCTCATTGATTCAAAATCGTGTGATTTGAATGTCTGAAGTAACTTTAATTTTGAAAAAATCTTCCAATCGTCAGGGTTTCCCAATCAAGCTCTTCCAATATTCGAATGATACTTTCTGTGAGTTCACAACAATTGGTTTAAAAAATACGCTGCTTTCCATCTAATATTATCCAGTTCCTGAATTAAATATTTACTCGTACGACCCCAAATGCTGGATGTATACTCCATATGAGGCCTTGCAAGTGCGAAATAGCATCTTCCTTTTACTTCTCTTTCTTTACAGTCTCCAACTCGTGCGATTAGAATTTATCTCCTAATTTTTTCACAAGTTTCCACATCTTAATGTGATAATCTATGCAGGTGACTGATGAGATCGGTACGATATAGCGTCGATTGCAAACTTAGACCGTGCACAAGAAATTTGGGCTAAATTTGTGAAAGATTTTAATGATAAATCTAAAGATTGCGAACTGGTGGCAAAACACCCTTATTTAGAGTCACATGCTTATTTGTACAATGGCAGAATTTCCATAGAGAAAAATCATTTACCCTGACTGGAATTCGAACCTGAAACCCCGAGAATCACATACTGAGTTACGATGGTGAGTAAATTTATTTATTTATTCATTTCTATGTATTTTTATTTATATATGTATTTATTGTTTGTTTATTTATTTACTTATATCAGTTATTTATTAATTTGTTAATTAATTAATTTAATTGTTCATTTATTTGTTAATTTACTTGTTTGTTTGTTATTTTTATTTATTATTTACTTATTATAGACCCGAATATATCACAGGTGGCCTTTTACATCGGTGATTTAACTAATAACAAATACACAGCACATACAAGCATGCCCTGGGTGGTGAAAACCAGACCCATGGGGGTCTTCAGCCTGCTACTCCAGTAATAGTAGGTGAGGACTTTATCCCGTCGCCACCGAGGTTGGAAAATTGTTGTGGGAACGGGTTCCTAGCAGTCTCGTTGGTACGCACGATGGTGGTGGAAGCGAAATATGCGTGAGCCTGCTTGGGTGAGTTCAGAAGACTTTGAGGCCTTGGCAACGGGAGCCTACCGTCAATAAGTCCTTGCCCGTCTGCTTCCACCCCCGCTCATGCATGCATCATGAAGGGGTGGGACCACGTGTTCGAGCTCCCTCGCCCCCTCCCCTTCTACCTACACCCCCCTCCTTCCCCCACTCCCCGCTTACAACCACTCCACCTTACTCTTTCCGTTTCAGACGGCTCCCCTCACTTCCATTGCCCACCCTCAACCCCGATTGCGGGGGTGCAGGTTTGGAACGGTATTCCGAGCGGGGTGAAGGAGTCGTCATCATTCCATTTATTTCAATAAGAAGCTATTGGCTGGAGGGATGAAAATATTTTGGCCCGAAAGAATTGCATTTCCTCTTCGCAAGCGGAGTTTTCGGAGTGAGAGGATGTCCTTGTTTCTACCAACAAAAATCAGGAATTAGCATATCAAGTAATCATTGAAAATTGGTTTGAAAAGCATTCAGCAATGAATAAAAAGTAGTATGTTACATATGCTTCACCTACATCTCTTCAATACACTATAAGGCATCTCATGGGCGTGTGGCAGGGGGTGAGTGATACGGAAAAATTCATCGCAATAATTCATGACTAGTTGAAAAGTACTTAATCAGTAAACTTACGCAAAGTTTTCGTATACTATATATTCTCCCCCTACCCCAAAAATATGACTCAGTATTCTGTTTGGTTATTAAAATGCAATAGTTATGCAAGTGCATACGCAAATAGTTAAGGAAATTTTTTTATTTGAACGTTTTAACAATGCACATTACATTTTATTAGTTATTTATTTGCACGATTAAAAGAAACATGCTTGCCTCCTGTCGTCAATAATCCTTTCGTCTTTGTTGTTTATTTACTTCATCTCCTTGGAGATGCTCTTTTTTCGTTACGCTTTTGCCTAAAATATTTTTATTTTAACTTAAGTTATTAACAAACAATTTGTTTTACTGAAAACAAATATGCCATGTGAGACTTTGGTAAAAATTTCCATTCTAATGATACCTATTTGATACCTATTCATCACTACAGGCCTTGTATTACTCGAGAAAAATATATGTTGACAAAAATATACATTAACAGATATAATATAAAGAATAGAGTAGACCTACGATCGGATTACCACCCGCGTTCTTCTGGTGAAGGTCTTTCACAAATGACATTATCATGACGACCTTTCATAATTCTCTCCAATCCTCTTTGAAAGCGCTGAAATTCGAAAATCAGTCCTGTATCATACGGATCCCACACACAAGAGGCATTTTCTAGATGAGGCCTTGGGGGAACCGTCGGGATTATCTCGAATAGGTAACCAAGGAGTCACGTGGTACAAACACGAATTGCTCGCAAATTCGTTGCCTTTCAATCGCTCGTTACAATATCACTCATTGTCTTCACTTGAATTTACCTCATCCGGGGGCTCTATGCTCGAGACGGAGTGAGGGAATCGTTCATTATCTCTCAAAAATTTGTCTCTAACTTTCTCATCGCAAACAAAAACTCTTCCTGGGAGGTTTATTTTTTAAACCGTCGGGATTATCTCGGTTTGAACCAAGTTTCATTTGGTATGAACACGGATGGTTTGAAATTTTTTTGTATTAAAACGGCTTATTATAACCTCATTCGTTGTTTACACTTGTCTTTCATCACAACTGGCGTCTCTACAATCGAGACAGATGAAAAAAACTCAAGTGAAAACAATTAATGATATTGTAACGAGCGATTCAGGCACTCTAAATTTGCAAACCATTCGTATTTGTACGACGTTACTCCTTGGTTACCTACTCGAGATAATGCCAATGCCACGGTTGCAAACACACTATCCTTGGGAACCCTAATAAGAGGTTTGCTACACCAATTACTTCCCGGATATGATTACCCCACGACATGTCCCAGTAATGCCAGCAATATTCTATGAATGCTTAATTTTTTTACACATTTATACATTTCGATTATTATTAAGTCCTTTATCGAAGGAAGAATGCTGAGTAAGCGATAAGAAGGAAGAAAAAAACTTGTGTTATGGATAGTGTGGAGAGGGGTAGGAAATATATATATGAAGACAGAAACAGCATGAGAAGGCGGTTTTTGATGAATTAGATATAAATAGGAGGAGGAACGCTTCTACCAAACCTACCCTAACCGGTAGAAACTATCAATCATCCCATCTGTAATAAAACCGATTGTGGTAGGTTTTGATGGAGAACTCCCATTCAGATCATATTTGACTCTTTTTTCCCATACTTTTCTTGAACACATTCATTCCCACAAATCTCTCTCTACGGATCAGGTTATTTTCTACTCCCTTTCATGTGATCCAAAATGCATATTCTTCTCTGAGCTCTTTCTTGCATTTTCAGTTTTATTTTATGTAATCTATGCAGTGCAAATGATACAGAAATAACACTAAGCAAAAGTTAATGAAAGCAATGAGATGTTCAAGAGTAAAAAGGGCTAGGTAAAATTTATAAATAGATCACAAGCGAGAGCAGATGGAACCATTAAGGTTCCTAGTTAGTATATTTTGGTGTAATAGGGGTATATCTACATTTTCTTTCACTCCGAAAGGACGTGTGGCAGGGGATGGAAGGTCTCCAGTCGTGAAGTTGATTTTAGCTGAAAAAACTTTGTTAATTAATAATGACGTATGGTACATAATATGCTTAAAAGATTTATACATATTTTGTTTCCGTTTTAGTCTTACGTTGAGCTTGGGAAAAACGAAGGTATAGCAATAATATAGTTATAAAGAGAATGGCCTAGGCAAAAATGACATTTTCTCGTAGAACTATTCAGGGGGTCATTGGGTAGAGGCGTAAAGAAAAGATAAGCAAAAAACCTAATATGGAGCGAGACATTAAATGGAGCGGAAACATGGACCTTAAGGAAATAAGATGAAAATTGACTTATAAAATAGACGGATTGGTGTGATGTATAGCTCATATACTGAAGGCTCGGGTTCGAACCCCGGCAGTGGGCGAGATTTTTCAGTGTTATACCAGTCTCGACGAACTTTCTTGGTTTTTCTAAGTTCTTATTTCCATGTTTCATACATTATATTTGATTCAATCATGAGATAAAATTTTCATCTAGACTTAACAAGTGGAAGAGTAAGAGAAACAAATTTTCATATAACTATGCCCAATGAAAGCTACATCAGGAGCATGCCTCTTAATTGAATTGAGAAACGGATGAAAACAGCAATAAAAAATTGAAGACTGAATGCCTTCAAAAAATGTTGATGCAGAAGAATGATGTAGATAAAATGGTTCGACTGAGTGGTAAACGGAGAAGTCTCAATAAGAGTAGGAGAAAAGAGATGTCTGATAAAAACTTTGAAATGTGGGACAACGTGATCGGTCATATCTTGAGACATGATGTGTGAAGACCATTGAAGTCGAGGAAAAAAACGGAAATAATGCCAAAGGAAGGCCTCGTATCGACCAACTAGTGAAGAATATAAACGAGAATATTTATGCGAGTGTGAAGAAGTTATCCGATAAGAGAATTAAGATGAAGGCGTAGAAACAATCCTAAGATTATTGACTGGTGCTGATATTACTTCCTATACTGAGGAAAGATTATTATTGATTATTGAAGATTCTGAAACAGAACTTGGTATTATTACGACGATATCTACCCTGCCAGTTTCATCAACCTACTTTTAATAATATAATAATAATATTATTTATTTATCGGATAATTCAACACTACAAGCACAACTTACATTTTAATTGAATAAGGATAAATTAGGAATCCCTTTTAGGCATAGCCTTTACTTGTGATGCCTCAAAACAAATTTTATTGCGAATGATTTAAACAGAAAATTAATAAACTGAGACAAGATACGTAAAATAAATAGATGCATGAAAAAGATAAGAGTTTTTTGTTAAATCTCAAGCTGTCGTGCATGCAGTTTATAGTATTACTCATACTATTAACAAAAAACACATCTGAATTTTCTACATCAAATAACCATTTTTTTACTCTTTTCAAAAATAATGTTAAACCAATTGTATGTACTACTTATGTTATCTGACAGTCTAAGAAATAGTTTTGGCCCTATACAGATAAATGAGCGTTTGAACAGGGACAAATTGGGCTAGGGCAAAATATACATTGTTGTAGATCTTAAGTTGTGCACATTGGTTTTTGGTTCTTCCTTAGGTTTATTGACTCTCCTGAGGTAGAACGTCACCACCTAGCTTTCTACTGGCGTCTTTTTCTCCACTTCTCCATACACAACTTCTCATTTTATCCTTCATTCTTTCAATATTTTTTCTTGCCCACAATTTTCTCCAAAATCTCCCCCATAGAGGAGGACGAAGACAAAAGAAATGAAGAAAGGAGCTTGGACTCCTTCAGTACCAACAATTCCCTCAGAGCCTCTGCTTATCTTTTTTCTTTCCTCAGAACCGCTTGGATATTCAAGATGGTGAATAAGTGTGGTTCTGCACGTAAACCGGCCAATGCCTCCCGTGATCCTTGGCGGAAATCGGATTCAGCCGACCGACAATAAATCTTCACCCATCAATAAGCCGAGCAAGATATTCTGAGTCTAGGTATTCGAGTTTTTCGCCAAGGTTTCAAAACACGTGCACAGCGCAGTAATTCCAAGAGCAATCTAGTCTACGTATCGGATGAAAAATATTCTCTCCGTAACTATTTATTACCAATCCTCTTCTCAATTACGCAGTCAGTTTCAAGACTCAATACCTCAATACCTTAGTACATTTAAAGAATAGAGACTTTTAAAGAAAAAAACAGCTCTCTTACCTCAAATACGTAGAAGCATTTTTTTAGTAAGGTGGAAGTGAGCCACGCAACTGATATAAAAAGAATATTTTTATGGAAAAATCTATTTAAAATATAACCCAATATTTTTAAAATGGTAATTCTCACATTTCACGAACAGGAATTTATTTAAGAATGTAAATAGTTTACCTCTTAGCTTTTTGTAGCAAAATAAATGATATTAGTTGTTACTTTGTGAAAATGCCCAATATTCATGATTAAATAAATGAGCAAGGTACTATTTTTTACAAAGAATGACCTCGATTTCAAAGCATAAGTACTGTTATCTTGGTAATTCATCAAGTTCCAGCGAGTTTTTATGAACCAAAAGGAAGCAGTGTGTGGAGAGTAGACATTAAGGGAGTTGAGGAAGTACCTACTTATCCTTCTATTTCATCCCACACCTACTTCACAATTCCCCTCACCTTCTTTACGGTACAGGAAGACTCGCTTGAACGATTGATATGTTACCTACCTAGGTAATATATCATGTCTTCTGTCTTGAAATCAGTTTTAAACGTAATTAAATACAATGAGGAAATAATACGTGTTTATTTCATTATTTATAAACACCTGCATTTTTGTACGGAAACAGGCCTTACCGCAAGATATTTTTATAATTTTAATGTATTTTTATCAATAAAATATATAAAGCATTATGTAGCAGCTAAGGAATACTTTTTTTGGTCTACAACCAGAAAATCATACAATTTTAACGAAACAAAACAAAAATTATCATCACCATCAGTCAGCAATCCTGAGATTGGTTTGATGCAGCTTCCCGCCTAATTCTCCTATCAACTAATCTCGTCGTATTTTCATATTTCTTCTCTTTCACGTCCTTCATCACTGGAGTGTGTTTCTTTACGGCAGTGAGACATGGACAATGACAGCAGCGGAGAAAAAAAGGGTAGAAGCATTCGAAATGTGGTGCTACAGAAGAATGATGAAGATTAAATGGATCGACCGAGTGACAAACGAAGGAGTCTTAAGAAGAGTGGGAGAAAAGAGAAGCCTGCTGAAAACTCTGAGAAGAAGACGGAACAACTAAATCGGCCATATCTTGAGACACGGTGGCCTGATGAAGACAAACGTTGAGGGAAAAGTGAACGGGAAGATTGGAAAAGGCAGACCTCGTATAAGATATATAGAACAGGTTGTGAAGGACGTAAAAGAGAGGAGTTCCGTCAATATGAAGAGGTTGGCCGATGGAAGAATCTAGTGGAGGGCTGCGTCAAACCAATCCTAGGATTGTTGACCTATGATGATGATCTAATAGAAAATGCTGATTAATGATAGTTACTGGCAACAAGGGCGCTGAAGAAGTCCGCGGATAATGCTAACTTCGGCGTCAACCTCCACGGTGGGTGATACCTACTGATGATGATCTAATAGAAACCTATGATTATGATCTAATAGAAAATGCTGATTAATGATAGTTACTGGCAACAAGGGCGCTGAAGAAGTCCGCGGATAATGCTAACTTCGGCGTCAACCTCCACGGTGGGTGATACCTACTGATGATGATCTAATAGAAACCTATGATTATGATCTAATAGAAAATGCTGATTAATGATAGTTACTGGCAACAAGGGCGCTAAAGAAGTCCGCGGATAATGCTAACTTCGGCGCCAACCTCCACGGTGGGTGATACCTACTGATGATGATCTAATAGAAACCTATGATTATGATCTAATAGAAAATGCTGATTAATGATAGTTACTGGCAACAAGGGCGCTAAAGAAGTCCGCGGATAATGCTAACTTCGGCGCCAACCTCCACGGTGGGTGATACCTACTGATGATGATCTAATAGAAACCTATGATTATGATCTAATAGAAAATGCTGATTAATGATAGTTACTGGCAACAAGGGCGCTGAAGAAGTCCGCGGATAATGCTAACTTCGGCGTCAATCTCCACGGTGGGTGATACCTACTGATGATGATCTAATAGAAACCTATGATTATGAACTAATAGAAAATGCTGATTAATGATAGTTACTGGCAACAAGGGCGCTGAAGAAGTCCGCGGATAATGCTAACTTCGGCGTCAACCTCCACGGTGGGTGATACCTACTGATGGTCATCCATTTGGACAAACACAATTAAAGAAAATTATCATTCATTTAACCTTTCGCAGGAAGCAGGAAAACAATTCACATACCAAAATAAGTATTTAATCCTCTTTTTGGATAGGAAACCAGAACATGACAGATTATTCGCAAGTGACTATTCCTCAACACAAACAAACACCTGTAACATCGTTCTCTGCGTATCCTCAATTCATTTATGCCCTTCTGGATCTCAAGCTTATCTCCGCGGAGAAATGAAAACTAGACCTTTGCTCCGCAAGCATTCACCTGATTCCCAACCATGCGCTAAATTTTTATTCTTATCTGTGTTTGAAGTGGAATTCTTGATCCTGGTTTTCAACTACCAATTAGCTCATTTGAGTTTGTTAATTTGTTTCACGTCTAATATTTTCAATTAATAACGGATACGTAATTACCATAGTCATCCTCATCAACAGATTAAACCAAAAAATATAGATTTTTGCAAAAAAGAAATCCTTAGCATTAGGCCTTCAGTTATTTTTTATTTAAAGCGTTCTATCCCGTATCAAAAGTCATTGGATTCTATCAAACATATACTGCCAACAAAAAAATAATTTGAAAGTTTGGTTTCATAAATTTATCTTTTGTCTGTGAATTCGTATCAGTCCGGAAAATGGATGAACTTTTTCATTCTTGATTGTTAATATTAAAGCCTCTCAGAAACCTATGCAAACATATAATCATTTATGTATTCCGACATTAAAGCACCATTTTAACATTTTTCATACCGATATTTTAAGGGTGAGCATCATGTTTTTCACAAACTTAACGTTTACGGGTACATTTATGTGTAAAAACCATAGTGACTAGTTTGAAGTTTAATATTCATTGCCTGTAACGAAGTAAGATGTACTGAGAGTCTAATTTTCTGAACGATTCGACAGTAAAAATAACTCGGACAATTTTATGCCTCGCAAAGAAATGCCCGAAGGCCGTAGGTACAATGCAAAAGTCTCCTGTCGTTTTAATCATGCAATTAACTATCTATTTGTTTGAGTACCGACCTCTCATTCCGAGGATCCGGGTTCGAATCATGGGAGTGGAATATTTTTTGAGAGGTATACGGACCCGTTCTTGAGAACTTCATAGTGAGTCTAATGACAATAATATGGGAATTCCCGAAACTGAGAAAAAAGAAAAAAAACAATTCTTTCTAGCTCCTGGTGGTGGCATTAGAACAACTTCCTTTGTCCAACTCTAAAGTTTGTTTTCGCGTTGAAAATGACACTTCAGTGTGAAAACCATACTAGTGATCATGAGAAACAATTTCCTTTCCCTATGAAAAGCTATAATCTAAGGTTGTTCTTTGTGGCACCGTTTACTCAAAGATAACGCACAATAAATATAATTTCCACACCTTCCTCAATGAACATTGAGGAGCCTTCATATGTAGCTGTTTCGCAGGTCCCCATGAGCATCTACTTTGGTTGGTAGAACTCCACTAAGTTCACCTAAAATGAACATTGAGGAGCATTCACTCGTAGTCCTTTTGTCCACTTTAGTTTTCCAGTTTCTACACACTTTTCTAAGCATGCGCGTGATCGAAAAAAAATCTACTCACGATTACGAGGCGAGGTTCTCGCGAGAACAAGTGCACCCGTCACAGAGGCAGGACTTCATTCCAGCAGCATCACGCCCTCGTGATAGAGGAAAGCGTGCAGCACTGAGGAGATGGACATGATGAGGCTCAGCGTCCAGACCACCAGCACCAGACCCAGGAGCCAGAAGAGACCTCGGCGCAAAAGATCGACCATTTACGGGTAACCCGGGTTTCTACGAGTGTCTCCGTTGTAAGCGGACGGCCGTAGCGGCAACGGCGTTGTGAAGAGTCGGGGATTCCTCCGGGTTCCCCCGTTGGGTGGTGTAAGACAGTGCCCGGCCGCCGGTAGCGAGGACTCCCGCCCCACCTCCTATATCTCTCTCTCGCTCAACGCCTCTGGAACAGAAGCTCGCGACCAACTGGCGAAGCGAGAGGAGAAGGGGGCGCCCTCAGGAGGGGGTCAGAGGGTTAACTGTGGAGGGGGAAGGGGCCGTAGGGGAAGTGAAGTAGGAGAGGGGGGAGGGGAGGAAGGAAAACATGAATGGGGCGCATCCCTCTACGTGACGGGGGGTTGAAGACGCTTTCGGAATGGAATGGGGAGATGCCGCGCAGAAGGCAGGGCGGTTGTTTAATTCTTCTCGCGGTCTCGCGATCGTGGGCATCAATGGCTATTTCACACATCCCTTTCGCAATCCTCCTGTTTATAAATGCATTCCCATCCATTGTTTTTCAACCTTCAGATTTGCTCGTTCAGGGATCTTCTTAATCTTCTGCCTTTTTTCTTTTATTCATTCACATTCATTTACTTATCAGCCTTAAAACTGTCTCTTAAGGAAAAATTTCATTAGAGCGTACATCTGGAGCATGCTTCTTCATGGCAATGAGGCATGGAGGATAACATCAGTAGAAAATCAAGGGTGGAAACATACGAAATGTGGCACTACCGAAGAACGATGAAGATAAAATGGATCAACCGAGTGACCAAGGGAGAAGTCCTGAGAGGAAGGTAGGAAATAAAAGTCTGCTGACAACCCTAAAAAGAAGAAGGGACAACTTAATCGGCCATATCTTGAGACACGATGGTCTAATGAAGACTATCGTCGAGGGAAAAGTGAACGGGATGATTGGAAAAGGTAGGCCTTGTATGAGATACTTGGAACAGGTTGTGAAGGATGTAAAAGAGAATTACGTCACTAGGAAAAGGCTGGCCGATAGAAGAATCGAGTGGAAAGCTGCGTCAAACCAATCCTCGGATTGTTGACGAATGATGATGATGATATAAGTTGTAAATATTTCCCAGTGTTAGCCACTTTCACCACATTCACCCACCCTTACTTTCTCTATCCACCCCCGAGATTGAGACAAGATTGCCTCTTCTGCCATCTTCCTCCTCGTCAAACTATTTGCACGTAAATTATGAGGGGCTATGCAAGAAATACAAATATGAAGAAAAAATAAAAATATGCACTTAAAATTTTCAGTAAGTACATAAATAGATATTATTTAAGGCATTAAAAAGTAAATGAAGAAATATATACATGTATATGTCAACACATTAAGTGACTGAAAAAGCATGGTGTGCGAATGTATTTGCAACTGCGAGAAAACGTTAGGATTGTTATATATCCATTCTTTACGAAGAAACCCACAGTAGGAAAACGCCCACACAAGAAGGGGGGGTGAAAAATTGAAAAAGGAAAACGCACAGAAAAATGATATGATGTGAATGCATGGTGTTGTGTGTGCGTTGGAATAGCCAAGGTGGAAAAGGCACTCTACCGATACAAGATTCTTCTACTTACGACTGGAAATACTAGCTAGGAAGTATGGAATCATTTCATTCTGCATCTGGAGCATGCTTCCTTGTATAAGTGAAACAGGCGATAACAGCAGCAGGGAAGTCAAGGATGGAAGCTTTCAAAATATGGTTATACAGAAGAATGGTGAAAATAAAATGGATCGACTTACGTAAATATGAAGAGGTTAGTGGATAAAATAATCGAGTGGAGAGTTACGTCAGACTAGTCTTAATATTCATGAATAGCAATGACAATGTCTCGCTTTAAAAACCTTTTTTATCTCGCTTAACCATTTTTGTCTCGCTTTAAAAAACTTTCTTTTCTTTGCGTCCCTACTCCACGACCTTGTCATAAATTCTGCGTTACAACAATAACGCCTCTTCACCTAAGGCAATTCTCCTCCGAACCTTTTACGTGCAATATCCTTTTTCTTCAAACTCACAACCAGGTAGACAAATTGTGGCAACTACTGCACTTCGAGTCCATTTCCTTGTGAATTTGACGTGTACTCTCTTTTTCCTTTCTCATTCTCTCATTATCATACAATAATTAGTTTTCCAACTCTTATCACTTAATCTTTCGTCCTCCTTTCGACCCACTTTACTTTATCTATCCTTCTCCACACCCACATCACAAAATTCCTAAGTCTATTTTCCTCATCTTTCTTTAAAGCCCATGTTTCCGTGCCATATAATGCCACGCTCCATATTAGACTTTTCACTTATCTTTTATTTAATTATCTACTCAATGCCCCTTTCATATGTTAACGTCTACGAATAAAAGCTTTTTCCAACGCGATTCTCCTTTTGATTTCAATGCTCCTTTCCCCACTATCCTACAACACTACCCAGATAGCTACATTGCTCCACCCTCCCCTCTGAATTAAAATATCATTACTTTCGTTCTCCTAAAAGTTTATGACTCTCCGTATCCTACGCACTGATTACCACCACGTTATGTTCAATCACGCATGCAGGATTGAAGTGGTTAAAAACTTGACCTAAATGCGCGAAGCTGAAAATCTAAAATAACGATTGACCCTCCGATTTCCCTTGAATTATGAAGTGTCCACTTTCCTCGGGCAAGAAAAATCTATCGACTGCTCCAAAACGATTTCAATCGCCGATATTATGGCCGGGGAAAGGGAACGAAATTGGGCAACAACCCCTTGAGGAGGGAGGCGCTCCCCAACGTGTTTGGAAACATACCTCATCTCGTATGCATCGGGGTCAGTGCGTTTCCTCGCCACCCTACCTTCATCAGCGGTAGACTACCCCGCGAGTGGGTTGATCGAAGCGATATCGCTTCGGGCGAAAGGCAGAGTTGCCAAGTACCACCCACTTGCTTGAACCCGCAAACGAGTGACTCATTTACGTGCTGTTTTATACACAGGACATACAACCGTAACGGAACCGGATAAAAAAAGATGATTTATCTCGGAGTAGAGTTGAGGATATCATGTTAATGTGGTGACTCGAGTACTGGCATCCTATTCCAAGGATCAGGATTCGAATTCCGACTGTGGCAGAGACTTTTTATTGGTATACAGGTTCTTACGTGGGTACTCCTTGTGGAGAACTTCCGTTGGGACTTACGTTCTTCATATGGGATATTCATCCGTGGATTCCTTATCGTCTTTCGTTAAGAGCGGACTACTATGCCGAAACCGGGTTTCTCTCCACCCTTCCTCAGTTCCCCTGAATAATTTCTACCCCTAACGAACCTCCTGAAATAATTGGCACGAATGACATTTGCTATCAGTCTCCTTCCCTCGGCTCTAGTACAACTCTACAACTAATAATGCTGATCCAGAGCAAAGAAACATAACTTGTTCCATAATCGAAACCTAAAACCACAATTTACCTACATCTGAAACTAATAATTTTCTATAATTTCAATACCTTTTCAAAATTTTCGAGAAGAGGTGTTTTTTCCTCTTTTACAATGTCAACGAAAAATTATTTCTTAAGAATTATTTTTCTTTGAAACTCTCCATCGAAGAGGGGCAGGAATATATCATGGATGGCCTAGAGCATAATTAAAAATTAAGAAAAATATTTTTATCTTGCATAGGAAAATAAATTTCGTACTCAAATACCAGGAAGCATATTCATCAATCTAGAGAGAAACTCTGCATAATTAATTCCAATTTTGGTAACGATTACTCATCATCACTACCACTAATCAAAAATCTGAAGATTAATTTGACACAACTCCCAACTCGATTCTTCTATCGGCTAAGCCTCTTCATATTTACATAATTCTCCACTGTTATATCCTTACTTTCATTGATAGAAATAGGTCAATAAGCTGAGGCTACTCAAGATTAAAATTTGATTATTTCTTTTGCCTCCCACAAAAAAGTAATACACCTGTAAAGTAACTGTTATGTCGCTTGTAATGCAATGAGTGCCATTCTACTGATAACTGGCATCTCCACTTTCACTCATCGGAAGAAGAACTGCTGTCCTTCCCTATGTGATGTAGTATAATTGTCAGTGGCCTCCCATTGCCAAGTTAAAAACACAAAACAGACAAAAAATATAGTTTATGTTGGAGTAGAGCTGAACATGAAGGGTAAAAAACTAAACTTGCCTCAAAATGACTGTGATTGGGCCTCGCAACTTTTATTACGTTTCTCTTTTTATTTACGAGTAAATATTTAGTTGATGACCACAGGAAGAAGTCGATCTTATGGAGGAAGCCAATTAATCCTTTCGCTGCTGTGAACGTACCTAGTATGATCGCACGGTAGACTGCTGTGAATGTACCTTTTCGTTCTCCCTGTAGCACTTTTACTTTCCACCGCAGGTGACGAGTAGGTTTCCGGAGAGTGAGCCGCAGCAAAAGGGTTAATTGCAATAAAATATGCTTTATGCAGCATTGACCCCCAATGAACTATAAAAAACTAGCAGTGTAAATGCAATTGGGCAAAACACTCTCAGCATCTTTTTTAAGCATTCTAGCAGGCTATTGACTACCAATTAGGTTTGCAGAAGTGATACCATGAATGACAGGTATGTTCCCAAACAAAGAGATGGATTTCATGGTTCATGCTATAAATAGGGCTATGGTATAATATACATATAATAAAGTAGTGTAACCTTTAGGGCTATTTGGATATGAAAAAACTACTAGTAATAAAGAATTTAAACAATGATAAAAACTAATTGTTATTTCCTGTTGGATTTGTTGGATTTGCAAATCCATAGCACCGTATTCGGTATATAAAAGATGGTCACCGATTAATATACGAACTTGTTTTAATCTAAAACCGCCATGATCACATACATAACATAGGAAGAACGAAAAAAGGAACATAGAAACAAAAAAGGATCTAAATGCACACGAAAGAAAAACAATCGAACATTATCATAACAAGACACCCTAATTAGAACATGATCATGAGATAGAAACCATAACATATCAACACTCCTCCTTAATTAGGTGTCTTCAACCCTAGTTCATTCACAAATTGTCTAAATTTAGGTCCATAAAGTCCTTTGGTTAAAATGTCTGCAATCATATCATTAGTTGGCACATACTTGATAGAAATATCACCACTCTCAACTTTATCACGAATAAAGTGATATCTAATGTCTATATGTTTGGACCTTCGATTCACAATTGCATTGCTAGCAAGTCTCTCAGCCCCTTGATTATCGTTACACAAAATGACACTTTCTTTAACACTAAACAATTCTTCCATCAACCCCTGCAAATAAATCGCTTCCTTACATCCTTCAGACAAGGCCATATATTCAGCTTCCGTGCTGGAAAGTGCTACAGTTCTTTGTTTTTTGGACTCCCACGACACTGCCCCACCACTCAGCATAAAGGCAAAGCCTGTGTAGGACTTGCGATCATCTTCGTTATTTCCCCAATCTGAGTCCACATAACCAACAACACTCTTTCCAGTTCTTTCATAAGTCAAGCACAAATCTTTTGTTCCCTTTAAATACCTGAGAACACGTTTGGCAGCTCTCCAATGGCTCTCATCATAACAATTATTAAATTGACTTAGCTGACTGCAGGCATGGGCAATGTCCGGTCTGGAGTTAACTGCTAAGTACATGAGAGACCCTATTAGCTGCTGGTAAGGGTATCGCTGCATCGCATCTCCTCCTGGCTCAGCTTTCCTTAGCTTCTGGTTAGGGTCCATTGGGGTTGTCACGGGTTTGGCATCTTCCATGCCGAACCTCCTCAGCATGTCCTCCACATGCAGCTGCTGGTCCATCGCAATGGTCTGCCTTTCCCGATCTCTGCGAATGCGTAGTCCAAGGCAGCTCCTCACCTCTCCAAGATCCCTCATCTTAAATTTCTTTAAGAGATTAGATTTCAGCTGCTGTGCCTCTGGTTTGCTGTTGGAAAACAAAAGAAAGTCATCCACATAAATAGCAACAATCATGATACTATCATGTTTCACTCTGTGGTAGATGCACGGCTCCCTCTTGGACTGGACCAGCCCCTCCTCCAGAAGAGATGCATGCAGCCTCTTGTTCCAGCTTCTCGAAGCTTGCTTGAGGCCATAGATGGCCTTTTTAAGTAGGCACACCTTATTTTCCTCTCCCATCTGCACATACCCCTCTGGCTGTTCCATGTAGACTTCTTCTGCCAAGTCACCATGGAGAAAAGCTGCTGTTACGTCCACATTATCATCGGGTCGTAGTCGTCGCTTAACCCATTCAACATGATGACTCCTATGAACTCATCGTCCATTCCCGCATCGATAGCGTCCAGTTTCTGGGTAAGTGATAGGATTTCATTCAAATATTCTTCCATTGAACAGCAATCACTTAGTTTGACCCTGAACAATTTTCTGAGTAAGCTTAACCTCCGGGAAAGTCCTTTATCTTCGTATGTGTTTTGAAGCTTTTCCCAGACTTCTTTTGATGAACGACCCCCTTTTACCATTGGGTACAATGACTCGTCAACCATCAGGCAAATTTTCGATCTTGCCTTCGCATCCTTTCGTGGGTCTGTTTCTGTGCCTTCTACAACGGGCCATAGATCCTCAGCAATCAGGAACATCTCCATCCCGAACTTCCAGTTACTATAGTTGCTTCTGCCGACGAGCTTCTTTATGGTAGGCATCATCCCTACTCCTTGCATTGACTGCGAGGCTGCCTGCTCAGGCCCCATCGTCGACGCTTTACAATTTCCGCCGCGAAATATTCCTCAGAAAATACGTCTGTTTCTTCATTCACTCAATGCAAACTTTTTCGACATTGTCAGCAACAACTGGACGTCTTAAGAACAAAAAAAAAAACCTTATCATTCACTGGCATCACCATGCGGTCTGCATTCCACTACTTATTCCTGCGGAAAACTCACATCTATCCACCAAGTTAACCGAATTAGTTAGCGCTCTGGGCCCATAACCTGTTGGATTTGTTGGATTTGCAAATCCATAGCACCGTATTCGGTATATAAAAGATGGTCACCGATTAATATACGAACTTGTTTTAATCTAAAACTGCCATGATCACATACATAACATAGGAAGAACGAAAAAAGGAACATAGAAACAAAAAAGGATCTAAATGCACACGAAAGAAAAACAATCGAACATTATCATAACAAGACACCCTAATTAGAACATGATCATGAGATAGAAACCATAACATATCAACATTTCCACTTCATGGAACCCACTAAGTTGCATCATACATATTTTCTGGCTGCATAAAAACTATACAAAAAGTGGTAAGAGAAGAGTTGTAAAGGACATGGAATCTTAAAGAAAATTAATAATGTGAGACTGTTGAGTATGCGCAAGGAAATGAAGAAAAGGTGTTTAGGGTAATGTGAAGTATTAATAAGATATAAAGAAGGGTTTAATATAAGAAATAAGGACCAGGAATGGAAAGGGAAAGGTTATCTGCATAGGTAAGGAAGGTAGGGACTATGTCCTAATCTACTAATGCTAGAGTAGAACACTTATCATTCTAGACAACCGAGAAAGGATCTTCAAAAACCCAATCTTCAAAAACCCAAATCATCCTGACATCTTCAAAAACCCAATTAAATATTCCTTTAAATATACTAATGAATTGAAGGTGATAAATATATTTATTTTAAACAGTTTTATTCCTATTATGTGACAAAATAGCCAAATGCCACATTACAAATGATGAATAAATGAGTCACTCAAATGCACAAAATATACATAACTTACTCCCAGTCATAGCTCAAACATACAACAAAGAGAAATTACACCATTTGTTACAGAAAAAAATACCAATTTGAAATCACTAATCCTCTTCCAATTCTAACTCTTCCAGCAGTCTTGTTACCTGCTCTATTTTTGTCACAACATATTCCAGGCTACCTTCTATTTGGTTCATGCGCTCCTTTAACCTGAAAGGTTCAATATTTTCTAAATCTTCTCCATAGAAAATAATTATGAGCAAGTCATCCACAGCTTGCTCATTCAATACACATGAATGATGAAGAACATTTATTTGAAGGCTTCCGTGGCTTATATTTGACTTTATTAATATTATTATTTTCGATAATTCTTAATTTAAAGAAGATGAAGAACAAAGTTAAGGCACTTAGATCAAGAACTATTTCAATTATTCTATGGTTGAATATAAGCTGATATCACTCACAAATCGAACTCCTCTCGTGAGACTTGTGTGGTCCCAACTTTATCCATGGGCTCTAATGGAGGAACCTCACCTGAGGGGAAGACAAACAAACTTCAATTATAGAATAAGGTACTTACTATTAATAAAAATGGTGCTAACTCTAACATGTGATGGAACAAAGTTCAGACTGCTTACATTTTTACCACATGAAAATGTATATATTAGAGAAAACCATTGCCTCAGGTGAAATTTGAACTATTTTTTCAGAAAACTGTCTCCTATACAAAATATTAATATTATGCATTTATTGCTGGGTGAGTGATCTTTAAAAGCATCATTTCTAAAGTTTAATTATACATCATGGTACAAACTTTCTGTTTTTCATTGTATTTTTGGTAATTATAATTTGGAATGCACATAAAATTACTTCCTCTAGTAACAGAAATCGGTTACAGATGTCAACAGCTTTTATAAAGAATTAAGATAACCAAGAAGTTCTCTATGACCCAATTTCTACCGGGTACTATTTCTAAATAATGGACTTGGGTAGTAAAGTCATTCCTTCCCATTGAATCATTTGTTCCCATGTTTTCCCATTCCCAATTCCAATTTTCATTGATTATTTGTTCACTACAGTGTGATGAACAGGTTGTAGCTATCACAGTGCCCTCAAATACTGAGAAATTCAGAGAAATTCCCTGGATATTTGGGGTTTGAGAAAAAAATTTGAGGAGGGACCAGCACATTTAACATTATCAATTGACATAACATGTACAGACCAGGATAGATGGAATAACTGTTTTAATGGACATTTCACAAAAGTAGGTTGTATTTAACCACTAATTCACATTTGTTCCTGCCCTCAAATAGTAATTTTCATTTTCTTTAGCTTGTTTCTTGGTTCAGCCCTCTGAGTGAATGAATTTGCTTTGGTTTTCTTTAAGTCAATTCATTACCACTCTTCATCATGCACTTAATAAGATAATGGTAAAAGTTTTAAAAATATACAGTTGAATTAGGAGGTCATTTCCAACTCTAGGAGTGAAGATACCTGGTGTTCAATTTTTTGGTATTATATTTGTGGTGCATAAAGCCATGCAGCCATTAGCCTGGCATAGTAGATTGCCATGTCATGATTAGCACCCTTCCTAGTATGCTAGTTACTGGGGGCCCTGACAGGTGGCACCAAGGTGAAAAGTGTGCGACAGAGGGAGCAGTTTAACAGGGAGACTCGGAGAGTGAACAGTCAACAGTTGTCCGAGACAAAAAGTGTCCTACCATAGTAGAAGTGTGCAGTCATAATAATAAAATAAAAGTGCATCACTATAAACAACCACAGTACTCCATAAAATGTAGTTTATAGCAATCATGCATTCAGAAGTACCCTCCATTGGTGAACATGATGGGGTTAGAACATACTTGTGATTATCCCTTTAAAGGTAACACATTCAATCATCAATTGATAAAATTCCCATTTTTTCTATGCATGCCAAACAGTACCAACATTCTACATGGAGTCCATGGGTTAAGGGTTCATTCTATCACCACAAGACCCAGAGTATAAAATTATATAAATGAATTGTAAAGTTAATGGTCCCTCTGAAATGTACTCCCCACATAGTAGCAAACAAGAATATTATGCAATCAATTAGGCATATTCTCTATCGTTCAAAAACAAAATTCACCCAATACAAACAAAATTTGCCTCCCTATTACATCCACTACCATAGCATCCATAGTATAGGAATAAACACTTGTAAGCACTAAAAATTATTGGCTCTTAAAGCTTGACTAAAAATAATGAGGACAAAGAGGAACTCGAAGACAATCATTTGAATAAATGTCAATTTTAAGAACAGGCTTTTTAAATTGCTATTGATAAACGTGTCACCATGATCAATGACTGCATTAATTATTTAAATAAGAATTAATTCTTTCTTCAATACTCTTTTGAATTGAAATTTATGAAAATATTCCCACCTTCTGGACTGGATCCATACAAATCTGCTGTCATCCTGTTCACATCTTCCTTTGTCAGATATCCATCACCAGATAAATTGTATTTTGCAAAGAACAATTCAATTTCCATGTCAGTGAAATTGAACCTGAAAGAAATGTCCACATGTTATCATCTTCACAAGTTCTACAAAAGTTTGGAAACACCCATTGCTACTCTTTTGTAGAACAACTGGCAGCGGTGCCCACTGAAATTCAGCAGGAGGGAGATAAATCATATACCTATACATATGTATTACTATAAGTAGTTTTGGCATTTCCCAATATGAGCAGAAGCTTAACTAGTGTTCCGAAGCTACAATTGGCTTAAATTCTTAACACAGCGCAGTTCACGGTAGATACCTCAAAAGGACAAACTGTTTATGTATCATCATCAACGTTTCATATTTCGTCAATGTTTGTATTCAGAAGCAACAATAGTAACAGGCTTGGAAAAGCCTAAGAACAATGCTTAGAAAAGAACCAAAAAACAAAAATGAAAGAACAATTCCAATAATTAGACATTTTTAAGTCTGTCCATGTAGCATAGCAAAGATGAAAGAGATCAACTAATTTTTACATATTTTAATGGGTTAAAGGACATATATCTTGCATTCTCTGAAAATGTAAAACCTAATTTTCAAATGTAAAAATTGTAAATACAATATCAAATTTATATGTTTATGTAGGTAATTGTTTGAGATTTGATTATTCTCATAAATTATTGCAGTAATAATTTAAATTGTTTATATATTAAGAATTTTCCTACTTTTTGAGATTTTCCTTGATCTCTTTGTGAGATATTGAACCTTCTGGCACTTCATCAACAGTGCTGGTCTTACTTTTCCCAAATTTCCGCTTGATTTTCTTCATAAGTTTACGAAAATACTTTATTGGATGAAAATCTTGCCTTTTAATTGATATCTCAGTTTTTACAGCTGAGTATGTATCATTGATAATTGCAAGAAACATATTCTGTAACAAAATAGGGACAAGACTTGTCAAATCTTACTATGAAGGAAATGAAGGAGGACTAAAATAAATACCCAGATTTCAATGCTCTTTTCGATTGAAAAAGTTCTTATTAACAACCAACAGAGAAAATATTGTGGAAAAATTCCAACATCATTAAGGCATAATAAAAGTCAATCTTCAAAATCATTATTACTAATTGCAAGTAAATTCAAAATAAATGGTGATTAAAAGGTTACTTACTAGCAGTACAAAGAATACACAGAAAACATAGCAGAAGAAGAATATTGGTCCCAGGATTCGATTAGCATTTTGTAAAGATTCAAAGTCAAAGTCTCCCAGGATTATGCATAACAGAGTAAATGCAGAGTCTCCAAATGATCTGAAAGCTTTGACCTGAGCATAACATATGAATTAATGGCATATAGGAACCAAAACTGACATTAGTAATGCCGATTGAAAAGCATTCTCTCACCTGAGAACCAAAAAGAAGGTGACCAAGTTGAGCAAATGCAAAGAATACTATGAAAAACATTAAGGAAAATCCTGCGACATCTTTCGCCGACTGTGGGAAGAAAGAAAACAAGAGTTAAAAATTGAAGAAAAAAGAGAGAAAACATCAAACTTATTCCACACACATGTACATAAGTACAATATCCCTCTTCAAAGTCAAATTCAACAGCAGGATTTAGGAAGGGAAAATATCATCCACTTTGACAGGAAGTCAAATGCTGATCACTTGATTTCCAGCCAAGTGCTATCTAACCACCTTAATTCACAGTGAAGATGATAATTTTTGTGTGGAAGTCTTGTGACTGAGCATATCATTAGGTGACTCTGTTAAGGTTTTCTGTGGATAGTTAGCAATCTTGTATTTCCTAAAAAGAGGGGGAATTCCATTTTCCTAAATATTGGGGGCATTCCATTTTCCTAAATATTGGGGGCATTCCATTTTCCTCCAAGAATCTCCTTGTGCACATTCAAGTTGAGGATTATAAAGAAAAGGAAAAACGTCAATCTTTTCATTTGTATTTCTGTCTCAGTGGAATAAAAGATGAGACTCACAAATTTGAAACTATTCTGCTCCTAACTTGAGGGGGGAAGCTTCCTTTAGGTTACACCATAATAATAGGCATTTGAACACAATTAGTAATTAATATACATGTATTTTCTTACTGAGTTCTGAATGAAAATCACATGATGACATTCACAGGTTGAAGCATAACTCTATACCATACAACGGTATCAATACAATGTTCGAGTTCAAATATTGTGATAGGTATGGACCAAGTAAATCTCTATGATGAGCTGGGTAAGTTCTAAAATTTACCCATGGGATGGATCTTATATTTTATTATGGAGGTGTGTTTGTTCTTGGTCAATATCTTTGACATACTTATAAATTGAACAATGACAAGGTAATGACAATCAATTGAGATAGTGTGTGATTTTTATTATCATTAGTTTTCTACTCATGAAGAGAGGTCTAAATGAGCATTTAATTCTTCCCACATCCCAATACTTTACAAGATGTTCCTCTTTAGCCCCTCATGCCTCCTACTTTTCATCATTCTATCCAAGCTACCTATTCTTCTGTAACCTCTTCCCCAACTACCCAATATTCTTTCCTCCGTCACGTCTTTTAAAACACCATCACCCTTAATCACCTTCTCTATCCACACTTTCTGCCTTCTCCTAATTTCAACAATCAAATTTCTTTCCTCTCCTACTAATTCTAGCCCTTCATCACTCATCCTCCTTTCGACCCACTTTACTTTCTCCATCCTTCTCCACACCCACATCTTAAAAGCCCTGAGTCTATTTTCATATTCTCTCCACAAAGCCAACGTTTGCACCCCATATAGTGCAACACTCCATATTTAACTTTTCGCTAGTCTTTTCTTTACTTCTCTACTCAACTGTCATAGTTCACTCCTTAGAGTAAAACCTTCCTTAGACAAATTTTATCTCCTTCTCACTTCAATGTCACCATACACTTTTTCTTCCACCACACTACCTAGATAGCTAAATTGCTCCACCTGTTCTAGCTTCTGATCTTCTACTTTTATGGTTAATCTCATTTTTTACACATTCCTGCAAGCCACGGGCTGGCTAACGAGCCTTCTGTGGCATGTAAAAATTCCAGATCAGTTTCCTGTCTCTCCAGTCTACTCCTATCTTCCACCGAATTCCCATTAACTTGTCCCACGTCACTCTGTCGAATGCATTTTTGAAATCAACAAAGCACACGAATATGTACATCCGGATTATATTCTAGATTCCTTTCCACTAGTATTCTCATCACTGCAATCGCATACTGAGTGGCCCTCCCTTTCAAAAATCCAAACTGATCCTCTCCTAGAAATTCATTTGCTATATTTTCCATCCTTCTGTTGATGATTCTAAGCACTACCTTTGCCACATGAGAAATCAAACTTATTATTCTATAGTTTTCACATTCTTTTGTCATCCTGTTTTTCAGTATAGGTATCAGCATGGATTCTATAAAATCTTCTGACCAAGCCCCCTACTCCTATATTCTACGGAACAAGTTCATAAAATCTCTCCCTTCCCCTCTTCCTATAAGTTCTTCACAAGTTCAGCTGGAATTTTATCTATCCCAACAAAATTGTAATGCTATAAAGCCCATAAATTAACAAAACACCCCTAGTTCATTTTTTATGATTTAATTCCATGCCTTTCCTTGTCTTTCATCAGGAAAACATGTCACTAAGAAATATGTAAAATGGGACTCACCCTTGACAGTGTTTCACTGAGATCTGACATATTTTTGCTGAAGCTCATAAATTTAAATACTTTCACCCATGCAAAGAATACTAAGAGGGCTACTCCATTGTTTAACTGAGTTTGCCAAAATCCTAAAAATTCAAAATTGGAGTATTTATGCTTGTCTTCTAGCATGCTAACTAGGTTCATTTTCACAACATTGTACTGATATATATTGAAAGTAATCACCACCCAGGATATCTGCAATGATAGGTTAAAATTTCAATTGATTAAATCATGTGAAATATTACCAATAACTCCCACCCATTACTTACTTACCGACAAAATTATTAAATCAAGGTAGCTCCAAAAGGATTTTATATATTTCCATCCCATAGCATACATTTCATAAAACTCTTCCATTGTATAATATATTATGAGCACAGCAAAACATATTTCACAGGTTAAAATGAACTTATCAATTGTAGTTAGGTAATATATCAGTTTTATCACGCTGAAAGACCATGAGGGAATAACTCCACCGGTGGGCGGGAACTCCAAGACCAACCTATAAGAATAAACTGCATGTTATTAGGATAATATGTATACGTTTCAGGTGTACAATACTTGGTGAATTGTTACATTTAACATTAAATATCTCAGGAATCAAATGTAAAAATTAATAAAAATTACGCAAACTAATGCATATTTTACTTATATTATTGCATTATTGAGTAAGGCAGGGTGGCTATTCTTCAACATATAATGGAGGAAATGGCAAGAGAGACCTGCAAGGAGTTTGATACAGGAATAAAACAAGAATACCTACTCGAATTGATCAGAACTGCACATTAACAAGTATTACCTTGACAGTATTCTAAGTGATGGCAGTCATTGATAAAAGCATTAATGTTTCAGAACATTAGATACATGGTGAATATTAATCAAAATTGAATAAAAGTGTAAGTTGAGATATTCCCAGTAAAAGAAATTTGAACTAAACTCAAAAGTAGGTGGACAGAGCACAGGACAGGTAGAACAACTTTGTTACTTCATTACATTGGATTAAGGTATACACTGAGACTTCCAGGATGATTCATCTATTTATTTGAAATTAATAGCGATCATGGCCTTCTATTATTTAAATTATCCAGGGGTGAAAAGGATTTTTTGGGAGCTTCCCTTAATAATGCTTTTGTTGTTTACTTGACTCTGTTACATTACTGTAGTAACTAGCAAAGCTGTAGTTTCTGAATAAGGCCAAAATACTGTAGGGAAAGATGAATGAAGAAGAAACGAATGGAAGCTATGGATATGTAAGTATGAAGGAGAATGGAAAGCTAAAAATAGATGGAAAGCTGGACAAATGAAGAGTTGTTGAATGTGGTTGCAAGGAGAGAATATTAGAATTTAGTAGAAGACAGGTAATTGTAATGGGTAATTAATTAATTAAAGACATGTTAATTTTGTAGATCATTATCTAAGGTAATGATCCTCTGAGAATGAAAGGAAACAAGGAAGTGATGGACTTAGCAAGAAAGAAATAGCTAGCAGAATAGCCCAGGCAAAGAGGGCACTCTATCAAAAGTAAAATCTAATTTCCACTGGAAATACAAGCATGGAAGTAAGGGAACAATTTATCAGGACATACATCTGGAGCATCTTTCTTTACAGGAGTGAGGCATGGACAATGACAACAGCAGAAAATAAAAGGGTAGAAGCATTCCAAATTTGATGCTGCAGAAGAAAGATGAAGAGTAAATGGATCGACCATGTAACCTTCTCCCGGTCACGTTTTTCTTTCTTATTCAAAACAAATTCAATAAACCTTCGCTATTACACAAACACTTAAAGAGCTTACCTCCTTGCTGAAGGGATTAATGGTTATTATTATACAACACATAAATAAAAACACTTTGTTCAATCATTTAAATAGTTTAACACTTTCTTTTAATGAGAAATTAACCATTGTATAAGCAACACCAATATTTAGAGCTTTGTAAAGATATTTTGGGCCCAATTTACAATGTTAATCTTTATGCTCAATACATTTACATTATTTTTCAGGCAGTAACAATTTTAGTCATGAAGGTTATTGTATTTCATTCTTTTATTATCCTTAAAGGCTACACTTATCGGTCACTGGGTATTTCTGCCTTCACCCCTACGGCTGCAAGTATGAGTTCGTGGTCTGTCTCCTTCCTTATCTTCAGATTTCTAGCCCATATGGTTTATCTCTTAGGTCTCCTGCCCGATTCCTTCCTGGCCTCTCTATAAATTTCTGGTTCCTCTTTCGTCACCTGGATACTGCTTAGTCTCCGCTTCCTGCCATCTTTATTACCCGACTTTTGTATTTCTTTCCTCCTTCGCATGCCTTTTGATCTTAACTCCTCCACTTATCTCCCCTGACTCCCCACTGTTAACTCTCTCTCCGTGTCTCCCATTACTTATTGTTACTTGTTTATTATTTGTTGTAGTCCTGAACTCCCCAGATGTAAATATTGATTTATTTTAGGCGTTCCTAGTTATCTATTGTTATATGCTATTTTATTATTATTTACGAGGGCAAACTTAAAAATAAGGTCTCCAATTTTTTTTTCATAGAAAATGAAATTTATTGATATTGTTGGATAGATTGTTGGAAAGGTCATGGCTTCAGCTATTTTTCGATGTAGTCACCCTGGCAGTTGATGATTTTCTCATCCGCACGATGAACTTTTGCATCCCGTCATCATACCAGCTTCCGTCCGTGTTGCAAAAATAGGCGTTGACCTCCTCTTGCACCTCGCCATCCGTCGTGAACTTCATCATTCATGATTCATAATTCAACTTATCCTTTAAAATTACACGAATTGAGTCTCTGCTACACACTTCTCCAAGTTTTTCTTCCAACTCCTTCACCGTTACCCGGCGGTTTTTCAGCATTTCCGTCTCCACTGCTTGCACTGTCTCATCTGAGTGCGATGGCCTGCCACTTCTTTCCTCGTCGTGGACGTCTGCGTGGCCGGAAAGGAACTCGCGGCACCACTTACGAACGTTTTTAACATCCATACATTTTTCACTGTAAACTTCAACCAATTGGCGATGAATGTCGATAGGTGCCACCTTTTCGCAGTCAAAAATCATATGACAGACCGAATTTTACACCTGGACAGAGACGCAAGTGGAAGCTCCATCGTGGACTGCTGCTATGCCAAGATTGAGCTGTCGACAATGCTTCGTGGCAGCAGAGTGGTAGTGGGGAAACCAAGGAACACGGTGGTGTTGCCGGATTGCACCTAGCGCTTCATGCGGCAACGTAATAGGAGACTTTATTTTTAAGTTTGCCCTCGTATCTACTATTAATTTGAATTGCGATTTTATTTTCGGATTTTATTTATGGTGGTTTGGTTACAACCAAGTAAGTAATGAGGCAGTCCAAAGAAGAGGGGGAGGAAAGAGAAGTCTTCTGAATATCCTAAGAAAAAGACAGGACAACTTAATCAGTCACATCATGTGACATGATGGCCTAATGAAGACAATCGTCGGGGGACAAGTGGACAGGAAGAATGGCAAAGGAAGGCCTCATGTGAGATGCATGGAACAAGTGATGAAGGATGTGAAAAAGAAGAAATAGGTTAATATGAAGAGATTAGCAAATAGAAGAACTCAGTGGATAGCTGCATCAAACCAATCTGAGGATTGATGACTATTGATGGTGATGATGAAGCAAGGAAGAGGAAGGAAAAGAAAAGGTATTTTGAAAAGTATAAAGGGAGAGAGATCTGAAGAGAAAAACAGCATCATGAGAAAATGCAATGCAAATAAGAGTCAGAACACTCCATCAAGACCAAACGTGACAAATGAAAACTATCATTCAAATCATTTTTAATACACACCAGTCAGTATTTCTTTTTGTCAGTGTCAGAATAGAATCAGAGAGTATGAATAATTTCAAAAATTACAACTTATAAAGAGAATATCCATGTACAAGAGAAAGACAAAGCGAGTAAGGTTTGATGAGATGATGAGGTGGGAAGCCAATGACAGTAGTGAGAGTTGCAGAAATGGATGAAACGGGGGCTAAATAAAATGTTGGACCTTGGACATTAGTTGAAGTAAATTCTAGAAACTATGGGAAATACCTCCACTTTTATCAAAGCAAGGCCACCAACTGATGAGCGAGCAAGATTGGTAAATCCTACATGTAGGCATCATGAGCCTAAACCAGAATTTTTATTTCGATATTCTCATATTTAGGAGTAAAAGCAGGGATTCCACTCACTTTTTGATACAGAAAAGTGAGAAAGTGAGCGATTTTTGCCAAAAAGTGAGGGGAAAATGTGGAAAAAGTGAGAAAATTGGTGATTTTTACCCCATGTTACACTTCTGACAATAACTATAACCCTACATTATTCAATATTTTAAATGGGAATTCTTATTTAAAGCAGAAGCAGTAGGGATAAAAATTACAAAACAAAGAATTGGACAATGAAAACATGTATTTCAGACTCAAGAAAGATTGAAGAATGAAAAAACAATGAATCTCGACTAGAGATGAACACTACAAAATAGATGAGAAGGAGGCACATATTGTACCATACATTAGGAGATCAAATAAACAATAATAATTCAAATAAAGAATAATAATTTTAATCTAGGCAGGGTCCACCTGCTCCTTGAGATCATCAAGATCTTCATCCCACTACTTTTTGTGATTCTTAAAAAGCTGCTCTAGTAGAGACGATATCCTCTTCTCTACTTTCTTTTGTAAAGGCTCCTTTTTCTTAAGCAAGTCATCCACCCGTGACCGCAGTGTTTGGGCACCCTCCAACATACCTTGGGCGATCTTGACTTTTGTCATATATTTGTTGGCAATAGCCTCCTCCAGTTTCTTTTTAGCCTTGTTGACTAGTTGATCAGAGGCCTTACGCTCCTCAATCTCCTTCTTACTTGTCGCATGCAGGTCGGTCATCCTGTAGGTTGCCCAACACCTGTCGTTCCTTTAACTGGGCAGCTTCTTGCCTCTCCCTCTCCAGGCGAGCGTTCTCCTCTTCTTGTAATCTCTTCAGCCCATCTTCCATTAGTTTCCGCTGAACTTCCAGGTACTCTTCATACTTTCCACGTGCTGCTGCTGCAAGCTTGAGCAGTTGCGACGTCATGGGCACATGTTCAGGGATGCCATTGTAGTCTCGAAGGCCATCCCTGATGTTGAGCCTGGCATTAAGAGTACGCTCCAGAATAGCCGACCTGTCAGCAGGGAGCTGATTTCTGGAAAGAGAAAATCCTCGCTCGACATCAGAACTGCCATTGGCCAAACAGAGGGCAGCTTTCACCACTTTGCTTATGAGTGGATATTTGGGATCATTGGCAACATCTGTATTGGTAAATATCTGAGTCCAGTAATCGTCAATCCTAGTTCCAGGTACATACGGCGGAAGGGTTTCCAGCTGCAACAATCTCCACTCATTTGCATCCAACAATCTCTGCATCTGGAGCATCTTGTAAACGGATACAATGCTCTGCGAGGAGCTTTCTTTGATGTTTTGAGGCTTCAAACATTTCAGGTGACGAGCCTCACTCCCTTCGCCAGGACTGATTTTTGGAGAAGGTGGCTCGCAGCCGCCTGATATTGTTTTAAAGCTTCTTGTTGAAATTTCAAACTCCTTCCACAGTCGCGACACTCAATGCTAAAAAATGGAGACAGACGCGCCAGAGTGGTGGCGGTTGTCGTGGGCAGAAGGTCCGTTCCATATATGGTAGTAACCTCCCCTACTTTCCCCATCCCAGTTCCCCTCCTCAACATTCCCAATTCCCTCGTTTCATACTGTGGCGTGGGTTGCGTTTATGCAGGTGTTGCAAAGGAAAAAAAGCAAAAGTAAACAAATGCTCACATCGTCCAGCTGGCACGCAACAACACAAACATGCTCCGACGCCTACCAGTGGTTCCTGCCTGGTGGTACCAGTGGTCTCCTCGCTTGCCTGCCTGGCCGCCGCTAGCCCACGACACCAGCACCCTTCCAATGCAGTGGCCGGGGAGTGGCCACTATGGTAACGCAATTGCAGTGAACTACGTCCGCCACTCGTGGCGCAAGTGCAAAGGCGACCGATTTCCACGAAAAAGGTGGCTGATTTCCATGGAAAGGATGGATTTTCTTGTGGGATAAGCTCGCACTTGCCAGAAAAGTGAGCATTTTTACAAAATAGTGAGCATTATTTCAAAATAGTGATAAAAGTCACCCGGTTTTCGAATAAGTGAGTAAAAGTGAGAAAAGTGAGTCAGTGGAAGCCCTGAGTTTAAGTGACTGGCATATTGTTGTGAATAGGAATTTAGGAAGAGAGAATACTATTACATTTGACAAGAGCCACAAAGGTGGAGGCTATCCAGATCAAAATCAAATTTTCTATAGCTATGCATATATTACAGGAGCACAATAGCATAAAATGGTTCGATTTACATTATTATTACACATATTATAATTTTCAGATGGCTAAAGAAATTTCCTAAAAAAATTAATGTCCCTCTGTCATAGCAGTTTAACACTTGCCTCTATTCAACAGGTTAATAATGAAATCAATTAGTAGATGCTGAAAAATGATGCATCACAAAATTTCAACTGACTTGAGTGAATTCTGAAGATTTTCCTCACTTATAATTTGGAGGGTAAAGTGAACTTGCTTAAAGATCTTTTACACTTTTCTTTAACTTAATGCATAGGCAATTGCCTATAACTAACAAGGAGAGGTCGTGTAATAGGAGTCACGAAATGAGCTGAATCTTTTTTCAGTGAAACTAGAAGAAAAATAAAGAGATACGTGTCTCGGCTTTCCTCCCCATAGGCCCGGGTTCGCGAAAAAAAAATAGAATAGCAAAAATGCACCGCGGGTTGCCTACATTCGCCGGCCTTGGTTAAGCCGACAATGGCTGAGTGGCTGACAACGGGAGATAGCGTTCTATCCTCGTCGTGGTATGATGCTGTTCTTTCGGTCATTGTATCTAAAACTTTATCATCATCAATTTCCTACCCTTACGTGTGAACACTTCCTGTTTTCTAACTTTATAGTGTAAACTAGATTTACATATGTCCCTATAATTCAAAAATGCATAGTAAACTTAATGCAATTTTCCGGGATTTTAAGTATGCAGAAAAATACTTTCCCATTCACTTTCTCTAGGGCCGACTTTTTTATTTTCATTTTATTGACATATACCTACATTCTAATAATCCATCTCTTTCATGTGCCTACTGGTACTTAACAGTGGTTTTCAAGTTTGTACCCGCACATAAATGTGGTTCGGACTGGGAGGAAAGGTACAAGGATAGGAATAGAATGGAAAGGGGGGCATTTTATTGTAGAGTAGGGTAAGACAAAGTTAATGCTACGTGACGGATAGGGAAAATTGCATAGACATTCTAATAATCCATCTCTTTGATGTGTCTACTGGTATCATGGGCTGTATGCCGACGGTAAGACATAGTCCTATCGATGGATGGCCTTCTCAAAAACTGCTAAATGTTATTTACAACTGCAAAAGTGTTGCCAAATATTGTTCTTTAAGTATCTACTGGAATAGTTGCTGTATTCCTAGAGTAGGTTAGGGTTTCTATCACCATGAGTAATTCCTAAAGTTGTTAATGGCAATAAAACGGGAAGGTTGAAGCAAAGGATGGCTGCCGAAAATAAACGAATATATTTCGTTTCAATCGGGTATTGAAACGTTTACATGTGGTTCAATTTTTTTCCATTCCATTATAACATTGAATGCACTCGGTAGTTTTGTTTAGACCAAGGAGAAACTTCATCTCGAGAACGAAACGATAGTTTTCGTAATTATTTTGCTCCTAATTAACTTTCAGCCCCAAAACCTGGGTGGAGGGGAGTAAGTTTCATTAGTTTTAACCCATGGATAAGGATGTATTTGTGTTGTGGCTAGGGAAATGAGATCTAAACGATGAGTTACTGTATTGCTTTGCCTTCGTCTAATGAAACATGATGAATGCATGAAATGTATGGTACTGTTTTGAAGGCCTATTGTTGACGCTCTTCAAACCACGAGTGTCAACAACAGATATTATGTAGCCGATTAGTTAAGTTCCTTGGATTTTATCCAATTTAGTTTTTCTTCTGCAATTCGCTCCTAAACAATGAATCTATTAAAATATTACTTTTTACTTCCGTTTCGTTTCCTTTGCTTTTCGTGGTTGCAACTGTGACAGATTTATTTTGAACCCTGCGTAATCAGTTAAACTTAAGTTACTGAGCTATCCAGAGCGGAAGAAAAGCGCAGAAGAGAGAATCGAACGTATTAAAAATAACATTGGTAAAAGCTGAAGAGTTATTTAAAAGGAACATAAATGGAGATAGAACTAATTGCTGGACCCTCCACGTGTAGTGGCTCATCAGCTGTACATTTTGTAAGCAGTCTTACGTAGGTATTAGGTCATTACGATAGGATAGTATTATCTGGTGCTGTTCGTTATTTTGAGGGTTAGTAAGTAATATTACAAGAACCAATGATGTAGATGAAAGATTCGGGAGGAAATTGAATTCCAAAAGCCAATTGAAGGAAGAAGAAAGAATCTATGATACTGATATTTCGGGAATTTTTAGGGATATTAGGAAATTGATGATGATAAAGTTTTAGATACAATGACCGAAAGAAAAACATCATATCACGACGAGGATAGAACGCTATCTCCCGTTGTCAGCCACTCAGCCATTGTCGGCTTACCCGAGGCCGGCGAATGTAGGCAACCCGCGGTGCATTTTTGCGTTTCTATTTTAATTTTTTTCCCGCGAACCCGGGCCTAAGGGGAAGAAAGCCGAGAATCTCTTTATTTTTCTTCTAGTTTCACTGAAAAAAAATTCAGCTCATTTCGTGACTCATATTACACGACCTCTCCTTGTAAGCCAAACTTATGCCCAAAGAAAATTTACTCCCAGCATCATTTCTCATATGCATAATTAAGGAATTAATTATCTACATTTTTAATCAGAAGTCAATGGATGAGGTTTTATTAAAAGACTAAGTAAATTGAATTAAATACTTCTCCTCACTTAATCACACAAAATAAATCAGTGTTGGCATTGTAGACAGTAAAATCCAAGAAAATGACTCTGGTTGCTCTCGTAATCCAGTTGTTACTTCTTAAATTTCTAATTATTTCAAGAGTTGACTTTTTGTCTCGAGACAAGTCCTGGTAATAGCCACCACCAGGGTAGTTGGCGAGAAGTCCCCAATGAGCCGAGCCATCAAGCTGAGACTGGGAGTGATAAATCCATCTAGAAAATATTTAATTGGTGAAACAATGTTTAAGGTGATCTTAAGGAGGGATATAGATCTAAGAAAAAGCTTACGCAGTGCCATTTCTTGGGCCAAAAGGATTTCTATCTTCAGAATGTGAGGAATAGGAATCATAGCAATAAAGGAATGTCCGTCGGAAGTTGTCATGTATATCACAAGAATCATTTCTTACTCTGAGCTTCAGGATTATTCAACATTGTACATGAAAAGAAATTCATTTAGTTCTTCCAAATCTTTTACCTATGCCTAGATAATTGAAATAGATATTAATTTTATTATTATAATAAATGTAAAAAAAACAGTTGCCACGGATGAATTTTTCATAATCCTTTGAGTGATATGAAATGTTATGGCACCATTTTCGAATGATCATTAATACATTTGCTGTGGATGATACCAACTGGAATCTGGTGCCATTAGGCAAACCTGCTAAGCACACACTTACCACTCTGTGGGAAAGTCCATAAAAATTCTAACCAGAACATGTGTGTTAACTGTCAACCAAAAATCTTTTTAAATTAACTGGAAATTTATTTGGAGCACAAGAGAATACTACAATTAGTGCATTTTTAACCTCATTAATCAATTTATTTTTTAGGATTAAAATGCTGGATGATTTGCAAGGACAGTGCGAAAGATACAGGATGAAGATAAATCAGAATAAAAGAAAGTGATCTGTTTTTCAAGAACAAAAAAGTCGAGTTTAACTATAAAAATAGGAGGCCAGAAGCTAGAGGAGGTGGAGAAATTTAGCTATTTAGGCCGTGTGTTGGATGAAAAAGGGTATAGAAGCATATTAGCAGGGACATATTTATGACCTCTGAGGCCCCCAATGTTATAGTCTTATAACCTGGCAGCTTAACATAGACTATTCCTTGCATATTAAGAAAAGACAATTTGACTACAAATATCTAACACTGTTAATACTCTGCTAGTAGGCGCCAGGTTACTCACAACTATATTTACATTTTCTCTCTCACGTGGCCCCCAGCAGCCACTGGGAACGCCATATGGTAAATACGGCCCTGATGGACAGTATCCCTTGGACTTCTGCTAGATTATTGATTACTACTGCTTGCTAGGAACCGCTATTTCTTAGGTATAATAGCTATTATGAATGATGAAAAAATTTGAATGTATGAATGATGAAATTGAGATGAAAATTTTTGCTTTCCATTTCCTTTCCGCAGGCAAAAGGAAAGGAAACGGAAAGCAACTTTGCTTTCCAATTGGCTTCCGATGCTTTCCAGTTGGCTTGCATTGTGGCTAGTTGCCATCCGATTCCTTTCCCATGGACTTGGAATTATTGCAGAGAATAATTGTGACTATGTTGCCATCCAATTGCTTTCCATTTCCTTTCCCTATAAATAAAGTTTCAGGAATAAAGTTTCCGGTAATGAGTAACTTTGTTTGCTTTTGATTTCCATTAAACCTTCCAATCTAGGATAGTGCACTGAAATGTATTGTGACTTATTTGAGTACTATTAATGTTCTGGGGGGATAAGGACCCTCTGAAATTGAAACATACGTGTGGTCACATCTAAAGCAAAGCTCTCCAATGCATGTCTTCTTTTCGTGGTGGTTGGAGTCTGATTTTTAGCATCTTCATCTTTAACACTAGAATGCCGAAGGGTGTCATTTTGACACCCAACACCTACATTTGTTTGCATAGCTGCCCATGAAACTGTATTGAAGAAAAAATCTTTCGTGACTTTTACTCATTTTAAGAGCTGAACAAGACCACTGTGTGAGATATAGCCTTCTGCCTTTTTTTCATCTGAAAAATTAAAATTTACCATAAATGCCGGAGGGTGTCATTTTGACACCCAGTAAATGTTAGCAGTTCTACTTTCATTTTAGGTGTATATTCGGAAGCCATTTCATTACTACTAGTCAAACGGGTATTTTCGAACAGTGCGTCAAGTTTGCATTGTCTAATTCTACATATTTTCGATAAAAATACACTGTTTACCGATTTTTCGAAAATTTAGTAGCGCGTGAGGTAAGTCTATTTTCCACTACTTTTTTGCAAGTGATTCACCTGCTATCCAGCTCATTAGTCCGCGGTGATACAGAGATGTATTTATCTGCCGTAAAGAAGCACTGTTGCCGTGAACAATGTAGTGATGCGACAATACAGATGACAACATCCGAGCGTCTGTAGCTGGCTGTCTGGCTCATTGGCGTATTGCGACCGGTCGAGACTTCTCTTAGCATCGAGGCGGTTGCATTGACATAGCTTGCGTCTTAGTTATGGCGCTACGTAGAGGTATTAGGCCGGATCAAATAACGGCAGTATTAAATAACATTTCTGAAGACGCGTCCTAGCAACGGTCTGATCAAGATGTTGAGCTTTTGGGAAATTTTACGCAATCTTCGCTTTGTTGAAAAGTCAAATCATTCTGCCCGGTTGCAGACAGACAAATTTGCGATGTTTTCATATATGTGAAAGAAAATTATTGATAACTGTGTTGCATGCTCTAAGCCTGGACCTTTCATTACTATTGACTAACATCAGTTTCCAAGCTCCTTTACGCAATACATGGCATTGAAGCCTAATAAACATGGGCAAAAATACTGGCTTGCAGTAGGTAAGGACGGTAAATATTTGATAAACGGATTTCCCGACCTTGGCAAGGATTACTCTCGTCAATCTGGCGATTGCGTTGCAGATCATGTTGTAATGATACTTATGCAGCCTTGCTTGAGCAAGTCCAAAATGTCACAACTGATAACAATTTCTCATCACTTGTGCTCACCTTAGGCCTAAAAAAAAAGTTATGAGTCGGATGGGATCCGTAAATAAGGTAAGATGAGAAATCTTTCCTGAAACAACAGCTTTTCGGGGAGAGTTGTACTCAAGTAAATTGTTAAAAAACGGTGACGCAACATTTACCGTTTATGAGAACAAACCGAGAAAGTGTGCTGTTGTTCTAAGCTCTCGTCACCATGACACTGACATTAGTGAAAACTCTGAGAAAACGCTAGAAACTGTAAAGTGTGACAATGAGACCAAGTATGGAGTGGATATCATTCATCAGATGGGGCAGAAATTTTCGGTTAGAACCGGAAACAGATGATGGCCAATCCATTTTTTTCAGAATACTCTTGACTTGCCCCGTATAAATGCCTGGATATTTTATAAGGAAATAACTCTACAGAAGATATCCCGAAAGGGTTTTTGCAGAGTTAGCGGGGGAGCTTGGAAGTCCTAACCCTGCATCAAGAAATGTTGTTCAAACTTCTGACGAGTGTCATGCAGTGCGAGAGCCAGAACTGACTACGAACTGTCAAATAAAGATAAAATGCAATAAAACAGAACTATTGGATTTTGTAAGCTGTGTAATAAATAAGTATGACACGCATACGGCTAAAACAAGGCTAAAGTGCCATAAACGTGAAGCAATTGAGATGAAGTTTGTTGTAACCCTGTAAAAAAGAGACCTTAGATTTCATTTTGTTTTCCTTTACACAAATTTGTGGTTTACGTGCATATAAATTATACATAATTTTACGTAAACAATAAATGATTGTAAAAAATGATTATTTACTAACCACTTATGTGCGCCATCCTGCGTTTCAGAAAAATCTTCGAAAAATTGTGTGGTTGAAAGAAAATTTTGCAGGTACATAATAATTTTCTATAATCGAGCTACATTAAAAAAATTATTTTTGAATTTGTAAAAAAAAAAATGCCAAAAAATACCGAAGTTGCCACATTAACACTGGCAACCACAGAAGATAAAATAATACGCACAAAAACACCGCTATGAACACATAAACAGATGGGTGTCAAAATGACACCCTCCCGGCATTCTCGGGGGGTCCAATATGTCCAGCATTCTAGTGTTAATAGGCTATGATTAATAATGGTGGAGTATATGTTTTACAACTGCAGAAGGAAGTAAATGATTGTTTTTCCTGATGGATGCATTTCACCCTTTTCAATTAATACTTAGAATTAAATTGTTTAATCATATATGTAATGTCAGTGGAACAATTGTTTGAATGTACCCACACAGCACACAGAAAATTTATGCCGTATAAAATATGCATAAATGGATTGGTATAAATAGTAAACAATATTCCGTCAATTATTAGCATTAATTTGAATAATATGCGCGCACTACAAATCGATGTCTTGCAAACAAGATCGACTTGGACCATCTCGAAAATCAAAATGGCAGTCCTGTTGATAAGCCGGTAACGTGAGAAAAAACTAGCTCCTCCAATATTTACGTGTTCTGGCAATTTGTGATCGTAGAAACTTAATTTTAATTCTAATGGACAGTTAAGTTACGGTGAGTACCTAAATGATTGTTATGACCAGTGATTGCGTTGATTATTTACGAATTCGTCATTGTTTACATCAGCCTTCCATGTTGATTTTTTTAATTGCTGCCAATTGACTCTATTTATCATGTTTCAGGCACATACAGTCTTTAACAAATTGGGACATTAGGAATGATCCAGCGATAATTCAGATCATCATTCAACTATTTGATAAACGTGAAAAGTTTTGCGTGTGTTATGACAGTGCAGTGACTTTCGGTGATATTTGAACGAACCAACTGTTGGAAAAATATAGTTTCAATTTTTAGAAGAGCGTTGTTTTTTTAAAAGACAGCAGGTTTTTGTGTACCCAGATAAAATATTTGGTAGATGTGAGCTTAAGTGTATCGAACTTCAAACACTTGTCCCGCCAAAACGGTGTTCACATGCAATGTAGTTTGATATTGGTGATTGTCGCACTGGCTGTTCTTGAGGTCATGCCTTATGTATTGGAATATTATGTGTTACAATGTCTAGTGAATGCAATGATTGAAAATGGAAATAGTGTCAATAAATGTAATTAATTTTATTAAGAAACAGACGTTTTCGTTTGTAATCGTCTTAACTCGTATAAATGTGTTATTGAAATTGTGAATTCTCTATGTGATATCAAGAAACGGCAGACGTGCACAAATTTTGCACGGTATAAGTCTGTGTATAGTTAACGTGTGCCAAATCATGCCGTATCAAATTACGTGATCTGCCTTATCCAATCCGAGATCGTGCCAGTTCAACTTTTTCAGTGCCTATTCTGCAAAGAAGTATGTCCTTAGTTTTCTGTAAATTGTTTGACATGGATCCATGGTCTAACTAGATATATAATGGACCTAATAAAATGTGCAATAGATTAAATAATATGCGATTACAGTACTATGCACGCGATATATAATATTAAATTATATGCAAAAAATATTGAAGTATTATGAAACGTAATATTTCAGTCACCGTCTAGATTCAGCATATTATGCACATAAAAGTGGTCGCTATGCGGACATTAGCCCATCTATATAGACAGTTCATGTAAATTTTATGCACACCTTATACCACTGCCATGGTATATTTGGTGCATAATATTTGAACATAATGTGCGTATTATTCCCTTTGTGCTGTGTGGGTAATTATCTAATGCCTGGGGTAACATTTCCATTTCACTTGCAAAATTCAAAAATTTATGCAATTGTGTGCAGAATCTGAACAATGTATGTACCTATAGGTATATACATATATATATATGTCACAGCTACATGTGTACCTGTACAAGCAACTTGCAAGTAACAATTTGATTAACCCTTAGTCATAGAAGCCAATAGTAACTGTTACAGTCTGCTAATTTGTCATACTTTTACCCTCCATTGTATGTATCAAGTGGAAAGAACCACAATAAGGGTAACTGCTGGCCAGCCAGTGTACTTTCCATTTGATTTCCAGACATTTTCCGAATTGACAGCCAGCCCTGTTAATTCGGAAAGCAAATGGAAAGTATGAATTTGCTTTCGGAATGCTTTCCAATTGCTTTCTTTTTGCACCATTGGCAGGCAATCGGAAAGCAACCTACGGAAAGCAATTGGAAAGGATGTGGAAAGCAAAATTTTTTCACCTGGGAGGGATAGTGAAGGAGGTGAATTTCTTAGTTGTATCATGCTTCATTACCCATGTAGCACAGACGGTTGGGCCAACGTTGGGGAACGGTTAGGTGCAATGGTTGGCCAACCGTTATTTATGTCCGTTTTGCCTACTGTTCCCCAACCGTTGGGCCAACTGTTCCCCAACCGTTCCCCAACCATTAGCCCAACTGTTCCCCAACGGAACAAAATTGAAAAAAAAGGAAATAAACTAGGTTCTCACTCGATGACTAGTTATACCTCGCACACTACAGATACACCTACCTAACAACCTACACTTTACTCATGTGTATGTGTCTGTCAGGGCGACCTGACACATTTTCCAACTACAGGCAATAGACTGGGATGCCATATATATACAGCTGCTGGTTGGCATCAAGTCGTTTGTGATTATTAACTTTACTAAAAGGGTGACACGGATAATTTGCACCATAAAAACATTTCCCTAATAACCATTTTTTGGTTAAAAATGAGCATGACCATTGTAAATATTCATAACTGATATTCTTTTCACTCCAGGAGAGATAAATAAGAGTTTCCTCAATAATGCTGAGAACATGTTTCCCGGCGAGGGCACCAGTATTTTCTCCAAGTCCGATACCGTCTACGAGGGACTGAGAAAAATCATCCGTGGACCAATGTTCAATCACTTTTAAAGATCGTAAATCGCGTTTAAAACCACATTTCAGATGTACTTTCACTCTCACCGATCCTCCTGGCCTTAGATTTTTCCGGCGAGCGCACCCGTATTTTTTCAAGTCCAATACCGTCTACGAGGGACTGAGAAAAAGCATCCATTCATGGATATCCATTTGAATGGATATGAGATGAATATGACATTTGAATCCATATCAGATGAATAAAAAATAAAATTTTCAGATTTAGGAGATGTCTAAGATATTTTCCAAACATCTTGTAAACATTTAAGATATTTAAGACATTGAAGATATGCTGTAGATATCTAGTAGATATTTTGTGCTATGTGGGTACTAATGATGACAGTGATAAACAAAATGTATATACATTAGCACAGTACGTTCGTTGAATGGAATACTCCCTCATTAGGTCAACGAGGAAGGAAAGCTATGCAACGGATGCATAAAAATCCAATAATATAGGATGGATGAAGAGAAACGTGCAAATAGGTGCATAAAAAAATTAGTACTTAAAGGGTCATTATTCAGAGTTGTTCCTTACGGATTCACTACTTCTCGGCTAAAACTCTTGGATAACAAACGCCATGTAGCTGAGAATGTGCTAAGTGAGATAATATCCAGCTTGGATGCGCTGTAATCAGGCAGTCCCCTTACACCATCTCCCAACGTTGGCCCAACGGATCATAAATAACCGTGCGATTGGCACCGTTACCCAACGTTGGCCCAACGATTCATAAATAACCGTGCGAATGGCACCGTTTCCCAACGTTGGCCCAACGGTCGTAAAATAACCGAACCGTTCCACAACCGTGGCACCGTTTCCCAACGTTGGCCCAACCGTCTGTGCTACATGGGTAATAGTATGATACTACATCTATATCTCTGCAGAGACCATATGGTCTGATATCAGACAACACCATTTGGTGTTGTTTTAAATTTGATATGCAGTATATATTTATGTGTATATGAGACATGAATTGGTGGCTCCAGCCCAAGAGTACCAAGACACCAAATATCAGTAGAAAGCCACTTCCATTTAAAAGAAAAGTACTTCCATTGTACAGCAAAAATAAAAAAGAATAGTTTTCCAGAAAGAAGACCTGTCTTAGGCGTGGCAATCCAAGGAGTTCATTTTCATATAATATTTTTGCACCTTCTTCCTCACCATCATGTGACCCTCTCCTTTGCTTCTGCCAGTGATTCCAATATAGGCCCTTGATCATTACTTGCTCAGCAAACTATAATAAATATAAAAACTACTTCATTGTTGGCATTCTCACAAGTAAAGTACGCTTATTATTTACCAGGTGTTAATAAATGTACACAGCTATGTAAACACCATTCAATGATATTTAACATTAACAAATAATTTAAGCATAATATGCTAAGTCAGTGTAATGGAAATGGGCATTATAATAATATGAATAATAATTGACATACATTTTTGAGAAGTAGAAAAGATGATTGTTCTCATTGTGGGTATTTTAGATTTTGGGGCATATGAGGTATGCTAAGTATGTATTATACATTATACGATGTTTTAACAGTTGTAAAAGACAGTGGAAACCAATGCAATGAGCATAGGAAAAACAAGGGAAAGCTATAGTAGTTGCTACGATGGGTAATTCAACAAAATTGATATAATTACTCAATAATAGGTGGGACCTTTAGTCAGTAATTTTGCATCAAGTGCGCGTGGAAACCATTCTAAGAATATGGGCCTCAAGTCTGGCTGCATGCTGGGAAAACTACCTTTTAATAGGGGAATTAACTATGCATTAGTAAATTTGATAGATTGATGTAATTAGATATAGCTTAAATTTTATTCTACATTTTAAATATTAAATATAGTTATTAAAAACTTATTGTAATTCTTAAAAACTCAATTAATTTCCATTATAAAGGTAAGTAACACAAGTGGCCGAAATTAGTTACATTCCAAAAATCCCATATGTGGAAAGCTTCACGGAAACTTCCTTCTCCATTATCAAATGAAGTATCCAAGAAGAGGGAAGACATAGCGTTTTTGAAGTAAAATCTTGTAGGGCCGGCCACCCTAAATGCCACTGAAAAAGAAAGGTCAACAAGCTTGAAAATCTTGTCACCATACTCCCTGCCAGAAGTGCAAATATACAATGATGACATTTAGCCACACTGGGCGTGTAGGCACTATATCAATCATTCGAGTAGGTTACAAAGGTTTACGAAAATATTCCAGTGTGTATGCAATGCTTAAGTAAGCATAATTGCCACTCTTTTGTGTGCCCTTCCTTAAAGGAATGAAAATAATTTACTTGAAAACTACTCTAATTAAATGAAAATACTGACTTACATATGCACAGTACTGCCATAAACACAATAAATACCACCAATTCCTTCAAAATTACTCTCACATATGTGGTTCTTTCGCTAGGGTCAGTTGTCTGCTTTGTGCGAAGTAAAACTTTAAGAGAGCGCTTAATAATTATTTTTTAATTCAATGACATTGAATTTAATGCTTTAAAACTTCTATGAAAAATTATCATACATTTTAGCCAATACTTAATAGGTGATTCATTCACCTCATTTCCCTCGTCGGTGATAGGGATCTGCACGGACTTTCTTCCTGCTGAATGAAACAGCTCGTCCTTTGGAATGTGGGGTAATTTAATCGTTTCCCTCCTCCTACGACTCATACGTAAAGTTTCTAACCAAAAAGACGGTGCAATTAAATTTATACTAATTATCAACCGGTAGTATTAAATATATTTTCCTAGAATTCTCGATCAAATATAATAAATTTCACCGCGAAGAGTTTACACTATTTTAATTGCGTGCCAAACAAATGAGAAACGAAAACTAAGTAAAAGCACGTAGTGTAGTGACACCCATTATCCGTAACTGTAACTATCAGAGCTGAAATTATTAAACGGCAACTGGGGAAAAGTAAACACAGGTTATTGTTGCAGTCAGCTATGTGAGCGTTTAACTTAAGGGTAGCTTTTGTGGTGCTCATCTTCGTCATTTTAATATTATTATGCTTGTTTCACTAATTGTGACTTAGGCAAGATAACGTTCCATGTCATAATGTGGAAGTGCCATAAGTGCGGAAAACCAGTTTATTTCGGTAAGAAGGGTCAAGGCTGAGAGTTACTGAGTGAATTGTATTTATTTCTATGTAAGCTAACAAGCTTGACGTTTCAGCCGAGCGTAAACAATCACTGGGGTACGATTGGCACCCAGAATGTCTCAGGTGTGAGGAGTGTGGGAAACGATTAAATCCTGGGCAACACGCAGAGGTGACTATATTTATTTCCTGACACTCTCTATGTAATATTTCTTGGTGTTGTGCTCTTAAATGAGCTGTAATGAGTATTATGAGTGTTTTTCTTGCCTTACAGCACAAGGGTGTACCGTATTGCCATGTACCTTGTTATGGAGCCTTATTTGGTCCTCAACTCTTTGGTCATGGCACCCGAGTTGAATCTCACACCAGTTTTGGGAAAGTGGAAAATCGTGTAGGAGGGACCAATATGCCAAGGTTCAGAATGTTTGATTAAACTAATTACGGTTATAACCCTATCAATTCTGTGGAGAACTCCTTAATAGTTATTAAGTTAATGCAATGAGGAAATCATCATATCATGAACATGGATATGGACTGTCAACGGACCAATAGAAAGTGAACCCAAACATTCCGCATCAATGACATCCTCGCTTACTGCGCAACCATTCGGAAGAAAGCGGAACTAAAAATGTAAACACGATGGTTTAGATGCGTAGTGTACGTGGGAGATGAGCGTAAAATGCAATAACATCATATTAAAGTAACAGCGAGTAAATATCGGAGATGGCTGAGCAAATGACGAAAACTTTCATATGCATAATATCACCTTATTACTAACCAACGGCTTCTAAATGTCTGGTTTGGAGACATCGCAAACATGCTCTACGTGCCAAGGATGCAGCTAGGATTTTATCAGACCTGCAAGCGAATGGAAAGCACTACACCAGCCGGTAACGAAGTTTAAACAGACGGTAATGGTTCTAATAGTTAGGGAAAAAGTTACAATTAGCCCTTGAAATAGTCATCCGAATGATATTATCAACTGCAAATTCGGATCCGTCGGTAGGCTCAAGTAGCAAGGAATATATATATGCACTCACATACAAGATTGTAACATTGAAATTTCAGATAATCCTTGCTTATTTTTAATGGCATTAAATCAGGTCCCATGGAAAAATTCACAATCGGCAATCACAATTTCACCGGCTCAAAAAAGGTCCTTTTAACTCGTTATATATTTCATATCCAATTAAAATATAGCCTTCAATCGCGGTAAATCACCAGATAAACATGATCTCTTGATCTCATAGGAGAGGGATTAAGTTTGTGGAATGATCACTGAAACCTTCCTTGGCAGACATTTTATTAACCATGAAGTACAACATCCAAAGACTAATACAACACATTAATATAATAAATGCATAACATGCAATAGCATATCCTTTTCATATCAACAGCAAAAGACATGCTTATAATCTCTCAAGATGATTCTCAAAATAATCTCAGTTAAAATACCACAGCACATTGAAATCAGTTGATACACTTTCCTTCAGCAACCGAGCATTGGGTGGATGAGGATTGTCAAACTAGTACGGATTGATTACCAACCACAAATGACATCCTCATCTGAAAATGAAAACATGAGAAAGGTAAACATAACATACTTCAGACATGATCACAGAGTACGTCAACAATATCATTAATCACATACCTGTCAATAATCTCTCAAGAAGATTCTCAAAATAATCTCAGTAAAATATCGCAGGGCATTGAAATCAGTTGACATTCTTTCCTTGGGCAACCGAGCATTGAGTAGACGGCGATTGTCAAACGAGTATGGATTGATTACAAACCGCAAATGACATCTTCACCTGAAAACATGAGAAGGGTAAACATAACATAATTCAGACATGACCACAAAGAACTTTATAGAGAAGCGTGAATATCACCAGAGCACCATAAAGGTATTATCCATTTTCGCCATAGTTGGACGCCAAATATTTATAACGTCATCAGTAAAAATATTTTCTAGGAATTTAGTTAAGTGACAAAGTCAAAAACTCAACTTCAGGTCAGATAAAAATTCCCAATCCATGAAATAAAGTAATACAATTACACAAACATTACCACGAAAAGTTTCGTTTATAATTAGCACTGATTCATCCTGTTCTATGGCTTGCAAAGCAGTGGAAGCTTCATCATATTTTAATTGTTGTCGCAGCGCTTTAGTCCATATCTAGTATTGTTTAGAATGTGAAATAAGTGATACATCCATGGTCTATAAATAAAATAAAATATAAGTTTGGTGACCATCCGACAAAATGTGGCGATTCGATAAAACCCTACTATACACCATTACTGCTTCAATAAAAATCCACTATGCTTTCCCAACCAAATGTCCACTTGACTACTTATTTACGGAGTTTACTCCCGCCAAGACGTCTTTGATGACGGTAAAACCAACGTATTTATCAGATACTGGGCATGTTCTACTATGGAAATATTAAACGTTTACGGATTTTCGTACTATTCTGAACCACAAATGAGCACTATTGTTATGATATTGCACTTGATAACAAAACAAATAGAGTACTACAAATGCAGAGCATTAACAACAAAATGTGTACTTACAGTGGCTTTGAAAAATCACTTGTTCTTCACATCCAGCTTGGCATTTCTTCCCTCGTTTTACTATATCCCGTCTTGCATCCTTGCACGAAACACTGCTCTTGATAGTGATGGCTGATGTGCTTAGAAAACGTTCAACGCCAGAAACGAAAATGCACAAATGCCTGCAGAGAGTTCCGTGGTCTGGAGATTTTTTACCACTAAAGTACTCACTCCCTAGGAATGATATTGACCCTCCAACAGTCTCACACACAATTCTTAACATCAAAGAATAAATGATGTAATCGATATCTCTGAGGGTGGCTTTTCAGCTGAAAAATGAGAAGATAAGTGGCTTGCCGTCACAAAACTCCCTACTGCCGCCATGTATTTTCACAGAAAAAGACGCGGCACTTGGAACGCTAGCGACATCACCAGGGAAAAGTTAACAAGCGGAAGTTCCGGAATCAACGCAATACATGCAGCGCCTTAGGCCGATTACAGTCCTTATACATGTTCGTGCATCATATTATCAACTATTAACGGACGCGCTTCTTTTATTATGAGTCCTAATTAATGTCATTGTAATCTAACTGCTTTAACTCCTACTTTTATAGTATACATTGATATCTTGCATAAATGTAGGATGGTATTTTTCTGATGGGTAAGATGATGTCCAGAACGTTTGACAGGTAGGAATTATTTGAAATAATCCATGCCTAAATTGTTTGCATTCTAGGTCACATTTGGAAACAAAAATTAAGGCATTTAACCAATACTATGATGGGAAGAGTGGCGAAATTCGCAGCCGGCAGGTAAGTGTCTGTCAATTATGTAGCTTTCGCTTTCTCAGTTAACTCAGCATTAGTGGTGTCTTACGAGATAGGTAAATAACACTTTTATTTATTTTGAATAGGTTAACGGGCGCTTAGTGCTAGAAGGTGCTCTCCGTATCCATTGGGGCGTGTTGAATATGATTCATTTGAAAGAAGACGATGACCAAAGAACAGTTGTTACTATCCGAAAACGTAATTCTTATCGTAGTGCAATAGTCAATGGCCTAGATGATGAAGATGACGATGAACTTGAGTCAATGGATTATGTTGACAAAGATCAAAGTATTGTTGATCCAGATGAAATTGTTGTGGAGTCAGAAGATACCCCAGACTGTCAGGATTCAAAGAAATGCCTGACACTTCCTGTGAAGCTTGATAAAAAGCAAATGGAATGGGATGAATTGGATGATCTGCTACAAGTTGAGAGGCAGATAGAGGATGGTGAAAAAGTCTTTCGAACAATGCCCACTGGTTTGCCTACAATATCATCCCAATCAAGTGTGGACGAAAGTTCTGAAGTTGGTGAGTAATATCATTAATTAAGTCCTTCTAATATTCATTATATCCACAACAATTGTAAGAAGTGACATCATTTTGGCGATCTAATGCCAGTAAAAGATTTTGTTGTGTGACATGCTGGGTAGTGGGTGAATTTTCTGGGTGTTGTGTATGGTTTCCTTAAATACCTACCTACTTTTTGGCTGGAATAACTTAATACATGCTATATTCTGAGCCTAAAATTTTATTTTTCTCTCTCTCTATCTTATACTGCAGTGTGATTTGGGCTTCTTCCTGCCAACTTTAGTTGTTACATCAAATTATTTTCTGCAAAATTAATTCAAAACACATAGTCGTTGGTGATGTGCAAGCTTTCCTGCAAAGCTTTTTTCGCCTATTTTTATGCTTAACCCCATTAGAAATACTTCTAAAGTAATCCATTCAATTAATTTAACTTGCACCATTTTATTCATTTCACTAGGTTATCTTTTGTTTCGCTCTTTTTCTCTGATTCCTCTGGCAGCTTCTTGCTTATTAATGTCAAGGTGATTATATGCATGGAATGATTGTTTATAACCTTTCTGACCTCACATTATTAGCCAGCACTAGAAACAAAAATGGGTAATATCTGGAGAAGGTAACCCTTTATAGGGCAGAAGTCAAGGCAACACAAACGTATGCTGAGGAAAATTTGTTCAAAAAATCATAGAGACCGTCAGGATTGAGGTGGACGCTCAGGGGACCACCAACCTATAAAGGGTTAATATGTACTGCTTTGATATTAGTGCATAGGTACCTATATGCCTGCTTAACTTAAGGTTTTCGTGCAAGTGCAGATGGAACTTTAAAACTTCTACTTAGGCTAAAATACTTCAATCCCTCACCTTATTTGTGAAGGGGTTTGTGAAAAATATCTCAGCCTTAATTTTCATAAGGTTGTCCATTCTGAAATTTAAAGTTTTTATGACTGAGATATCCCATGCAAAGAGATTTTTCAGGTGATAAATTATCGGAGGAAATAAAAAAAGATAAATGTGAGTGAGAGGGTTACATCGTTCAAAAATTTTTTTCGCCCCCTTAAAATCGACATTTTTCGACGAAATTTTCAGGACGCAACCTGCTGCGATCACAGTACATTTTAGCTAAAAACATAGATGCAAAAAGTGTAAAAACGTACGTTTTTCCATCGTTTAAAACCCAAGAGGTGACTCTACGCCGTGCCGCCTTATTAGAAAACGGCCGTGTTTCCCAGCGTAGACACCAGGTGATGAGTCGAACATTGAGTGGCCCCTCCCCCACCAACCGACGCGCGAACATCAGAATCTCACTGGGATAATGAATTATAGGTATGTTCACACACACTTTTGGGTATGATCACAGAAACCCATCCCGTAAACCGCACGTTTGGGTATGATCACACTTCTCAAGAACCAAGAAAAGGTATTTTAAAGAATCCCCCCACCTCAACCCAACACGTAAGCCACACTTTTCGGTATGGACACACAAACCCACCCCGTAAACCACACTCTTGGGTATGGTCACAAAAACCCACCCCTTAAACCACACTTTTGGGTATGGACACACAAACCCACCCCGTAAACCACACTCTTGGGAATAGTCACACAAACCCACACCGTAAACCACACTTTTGGGTATGGTAACACTTCTCAAGAACCAAGAAAAGGTATTTTAAAGAATCCCCCCACCCCCTCCCACCCCAACCCAACACATTATCCACACTCTTGGGTATGGTCACTAGGCGAGCAATGATTCAATTCAAATGGGAAGAAGTTGAGGTGCGAAAAGTGTCCGGCACTCAGTAGCTACAGTTGCAAAGATAGGCGAGCAATGATTCAATTCAAATGGGAAGAAGTTGAGGTGCGAAAAGTGTCCGGCACTCAGTAGCTACTGTACAGGTGCATGGATGATTGCAGAGAAGAAGTGAAACATTGCCGATTCCCTCTAGCGGCTGTCTCGGGAATAGCCCAATATGGCGTCGAAATCATCGATTTTCGGGTGAAAATTGGTGAAATTGAAAGTATTATATCTAAGGAAATAATGCTTTACCAGCAGTGAAATTTGTTCAAAAATGTACTGTCATCCTTCCTCTATGTTACGCAGTTCGAATAAAGTCGGTACCTTACATCGTTTTTGCGTGATAAATGTTTGAACGATGTAACCCTCTTGCTCACAACTACCAAAAAAAATATCTGATTACTTGTTTTGCTAACATTACCTATTGTGGATGTACCTATTCTCATAGTAAGCTGGCTATGTGCTGACCCCACTACATGCGTTTGTTTTCCCTTTAATGATGTTTGTCATTTTAAATCTGGACCTGAGAATCTTTTACAAATAACCATGACACATTGTTAGTTCTTAGATTGGAAACAGCTGCTTGGTACATATTCATTGAATAAATATAGTATGAGGGTGTAACATTTCCTTTTGTTAGAGATAAATGAAGTGATGTAGAAACACATTACTACGTTATTAAATACAAGCATTCCTGTTTGGAGTGCTGTAAATCATTTATTTGACCTGTTGAAGCAGAGGAGTACAGTTAAACCCAGTGTGTGTACACCAACTACCTATATAATACATTTTGGTATTATTCTTAGACTGTTTCATGAAGTGCAGTGAATTAGTCTGTGGTGATTTTATTTTATCATCTTATTTAATTATCTAAAGGTCCTTTCCCTTTATTTTTACCTATATTTTTTCACATTCTTTCTATTCATGTTCATATAGGTGTCACTTAGCCTCAGTGTGACCAATCTTTCTAAGATGCTGTCTGTGGTGAAAATCAGTATTGGTGGCTTAAGGTTTGTCACCTATATTGTCCATTGTGTATGAGAGTGCTTGACATTAGCCCATCCATTTGAAAGTATGTTGACCCAGTGTGGTGGATTTTGGATTCTTTGAAAATGTGTGGTGCTTGTTAAAGAATGACTCCATTTCTGAAGGGACTGTTCAATCATATGGACAGGCCTAACTGCCAAAGTGTAGTGTCTGTCAGCACCAGGCTGTATGAAGGATTAGGAAAATGAAATTAGGTCGCTTCTTTGGTATACATGTGAGAATTGTGTACTAGTTTTGATTTGTTAGATTTATTGTAAAATTGTAAATTTCTTGTTTTTTTTGTAAACATATCATTCACTTTTTAGGTAGGGTAAACATTTTATTGCAGTCAAGTACATATAATTTTCACCTCCTTTATTTTGAATGTCTTCTGAGAGCCGTATTCAGAATCTCAACTCGGCATTGCTTCTACGGTTTAAGTCATAAAATTTCTACTACAAGTTCATAATGGTGTGCAAAATCTCCTCAATACAGTTCAAAATGGTACGTATATACTTCTCAGAGGGACACTGAGACAGAGTCACTGCATCAAGAATCTGTATACCATTTCAAGATCGTAGAAGATATATTATAATCTAAGCAAGAGAAGCAAGGTTATAGTTGAGATCCTGAATACGGCCCTTATTCTTCCTAATTGATTCATCTATTTCTTTGGAATTAATTGCAAATAATGGCCTTACATTATTTAAATCAGGTGAAAGGGTGAACAAGATTTATTTGAGTGTGCCCTCTTAAATGTTTTAATTGCTAGCCTGATACTATTTCGTCACTTTTATCGTTTCTTTTTTCTTATTTTTTGATGGTAGTTATTCAAGGGAGATGACTCACTGATAAGGACTTGAGTGTCTGAGGGACAAGGAGGAAACTATCTGGATGTAAGAATTTCTTAGAGAACAGAGGAAGGGTGGAGTGAAACCTGGCATTGGGCATTAGCCTGCTAGCTCAAAGGAAAAGAAGCCAAAGGGTTATGTCACATTCACAGGTCGACGAATTTGATGCGCCCCCCCTACAATGCAACAGTAAAGAAAAAAAGGCCTCGAGCATCACTAGGTAGAATTTATCCATCTTGAAAATAGAAAAAAAAGAGTGCACTGCAATCCCACTAGTGAAACCTAGGTCGTTTAGTTAGGTTTCATATGTGGAATTGCAGTTCTCTCTTTTTTCTATCTTTGCAGCAGTAAAGACCATAATTTTCCAGAAAAATCTCAGTCCTTTTTAACCCAAGAAATGGATTGAACAATGCATATGGTACTGGAAATCACTTCGCTTTTCATCATTTCATTGATAGGCCATGTGCAATATGATTCCTTTTATCGCCTTGCCATCTCAATCTAATTTTTCGACTCACTTATGCTTTACAATGATGATATTTAATATATAGTAGAAAATATTTAACAATCTAGAATGGTATGAATGCTCAGCATTAAAACTGTACCATGATTGGAGAGTTTCTTGTGTACCTGACAGTGTGAATATTAAAATCAAAAGTGAAACATATGGGCTAGAGGGAAAATATAGTGGACATGTTGGTTAGTACAACTGAAATATGGCTATGAAGCAAGTGGAGGAAAAAATTGCAGATGTTGAAAAGATTGCGTCATAATATATTTTGGTCATCGACGAAGTATGCACCAATCATCATAGGAATTAAGGGTGAATTGGGTGAAGTATTGGCTTAATTGAAGAGAAAATATAGCTAGGGACTTAGAATGATCGTGAGAGTCATTAACTATTTTCAACTGAATCAAGATGTTATAAGGATTTAGTGAAAAGCGTACAGCCATCGGTAAATTTAATAATGAAAGTAGTGCTTGAAGCATTGATTGTAACCAATAATATCATTTGGTATTGGTTACTATCTCACCTACAATGTGGCATGGAAATCTCCCTATTCCAGTGGTTAGCCATTGTTTGAGACTTGTGGCTTCAATTTTCTGCTATATTTGCATCCTTCCATTCCTAAATACCTACCATATTTCTTGGAAAATGATGTGCTTCTGCTAGATAAAGCACATTTAAAATGTTTCATTGCCGTGATAGTTAGACTTATGAAAAAGTCTTTTCTCTGATAATGAAATGATAATGCACTTTTGAAAAATATTATATTTTTAATTTAGCACAGAAGAAATTTAAACTTGAAAAAACATTATATGGGCTAATGAACAAGGAAATAAATCAGTCTTGATAACTGGATTTTACCTGATATATCACACACTATCTTTTCGTACTCTTTTTCTATGCAGATAACATGCATGCTATCCAGAAAATATGGTAATTTTTAAAGTGTTATATCAAACATTTGAATTTCACTGATGCCATTATAACTCACAAAATAAGCTGATTATAAGCTAAATTTTAAGATTGCTTCTTCTTGTAATTTGAGCAGAATTTCCCTGGAATTTTTAACCAAGGATTATTACCAACCTCTGCATGGTGTGTAAATGATTTCCAAGAGCTGAAAAGGATTTTGATCTTGTTGTTTTAGAGTGAAGATAAATTCTTGTGATTCATGGTGTGACACTTTTTGAATATTAATTGGTGTGTTCGCTTGTCGGTTAAATTTTGTGCTCCATAATAAGCACAACTTTCTTTTAATACACATGATTTGTCAAGTGTGAAGCGTTATACTCGCATGCTCGTTTAACGAATGATTAGCACCAATTTGAGTGTGAGACGCATGGTGGTGTTTGAAATGTGATGGCAAGGTTGAGGTGGAGCGCCCAATTGTTCTCCTTTCCTCTCATCCAGCCTTTATTGTTTCAGATGAAGTGATCATCGGCAACGAAAACTGCTCAGGGAACGGTATTGAAAGTGTTGGTCGGAATAAGGATGGGCCTGTCTGCCACCTCCCTCCTCATGTGCCCGCAAAAACAGGTAGTGCAGCCATCAGGAGGCGACCTGGACGGTTGCGTTCCCGGACGAAACTGAAGAGACGCTGTTCGATAAATGGGCACTTTTATAACAGGGAAACCAGTTTTTTCACTCCGCCTTATGGAAGCCAGATGAGCGTGTGGGTAACATCATTGGTCAGCACAAATGAAGTGATCAACCTCATGTTAGAGAAGTACAAGGTTGATAGCAAGCCGTACAACTTTGCCCTCTTCGTGGTCCGCGACAATGGAGGTAAATATTTCATTTTCGGAAACTTTCATTTTTAGAATAATATGAAATATTTTCTGCAGTTGTTTCAATATACAGGATCTGCAAAAAAGAACTGCCTTGTGGTTTTGTACTCAAAATAATGTACGTTTATTGCATAACAGGTTTCTTAGCTTTAGGCCATTTTCTGATGAGGTCACATAAAAAATTGAAAATTATTTGTATTATGATTGAAATTATATTAATAATTAAACACAGCTGCATATAAATTTATATTATTTAAGTGGAAAACTGCAAGAGAGTCCTTTCATGATGCACGATTTCCATGTTATCAATGCATGCATAATATGGTGTGAAGTACAGCTGTATTCAAAGCAAAGATTTGTTTGTTTTATGAGTGTAATGCTTACAGATTACTGAGCCTAATGGTTTGTGAAATTCACACACATCAGGGTATGGTGACCAATTCCTTTCCCTGTGTTGGTTTGGGGGATCAGGTTGGTGTGGTGGCTAGAGTACTGGCCTCCCATCCAGAGGGCCCAGGTTCGATTCCCGGGGGTGGTGGATTTTTCAATGGGAAAACTGGTCCCCACTTAAGTGCCTAGTGGAGGGCATTTCAGGTTCAGTACTCCATCCATCGAATGGGATGATAGGCGGTGGTCCCCTTGGTGCCTTTCATTAGGAGTAGGTTCTCTCCACCCTTAAGATTCGTTAAGATTCCCAGGTTTCTCTCCACCCTTCCTCCGTTTCCTGAAAACTCCTACCGTTACCCAATTACGCACCTATCCTAAATGGTGCAAATTACCTAAGCTGTTGATCACCTCCCCTGAATAACCAACCAACCTGTGTTTCCCAGCAAGATGTGGTGCCCTAAAATTTGAGAGCACGAGTTCGGCTGGACATGTCCAATTGCCTCTCTTGGATTTGAACCCAATTGAAAATTGCTCTTATTGGTTCTGTATTAGCATTCTGTATTGCATTGTTCTGTATTGCATCTTGTAAAAAATATAATTCAGGTAAAAATCCAGGTTGTAAATAGTGTTTTTTTTATTTCACACATGATTACCAGTGGGAATCAGTCTTCGAAACTATGTTTGTTTAGTTTACAAATTTGATGTATGCTATTTAAATAGAACTACAATAATTTTATTTCAATTTTGCTTCCAAGTTGCAATTACGTACCCAAAGAGCTTTATCAAGTCCAAGCCTCACATACCCTAGTTAGGCACAGAACTTGATGCGGTATTGGTTCTGTGAATGTTTGATTATTGTAATGTAAGCAAGAATGAGAAAATTCGCATTGCATTCCATCATTCCTAGGCAGTTGGGTGACATGACTGGAGGAAATATGAGTTAAAGAGAAAGCAAACTAATGGGTTAAAGTCATTTGTCTAATCATTGTTGCCTTGTTTATATCAGGGTTTCTAAAACAAGATCTTTTGTTGACCCCCTTATGCCCAAGAAAATGTTGAAAGACCTTTGTTATAATGTAACAACATAGAGGGTCATTTCATATCAATTCAACCACAAAAATGAGGTTTTGCCACCCACCGACTCAGATTTTGGCGAAACTAGGTACATATAATCCCTTCACCAATGTAAGAAAAAATCCCATTTTTTTTACCTAGTCATATTAGTTTTTGAGTGACAGCCTCTCAAACTTTAGGAGACTTCTGAATTTCTTCCATTCAGGATGCACACTTCTCAAAGTGCACTGTTTTACTCAAAAAATGCTATCTCACCCATTTCTGAATTATTTCCAATGAAATTTTTCAGCTATTAATTCAAGGTTATGAGGACTTAAGAAAAAAATAATATGGCCCCTTGACTTTTCTTTTTAGCCTTAAAAAAATTCTTAAACATTGTCCTTGCAACATTTTTCGGCTAGAAACATGGTTAACAGTTGATGCCATTATCACAAAAAGGGTCTTCATTAATCTTAATAAATTTTGGATCATAATTATCCTAAAGCTATGTGCTTTCATCCTCAGGAGTAAAAATAATGGCTTTTTCATTCCTTCATTAAAAATGTTTACCATTTTAGTGCAATTTTCTCAAAGTGGCTGCCAGCAATCTGTTATTTTGACATCATCCATCAAAGTTGAGAGACCCTCATGAAACAATTGTGATGAAAAAAAGTGTTTGATATTATAAATTCATAATATAATGTTTAAAGACACTTGTATATTAGCCCTATTATTAGTGACTATCTGATTTTACATTATAGCTTCCATGTAGCTAGAATAATTCTAATAATTCATGTGTAATTACCAAATTTTTGCCACCTGCCATCAACAGTTTAGCAATCCCCTATGGGGTTGCCATCAACAGTTTAAGCGGCCCTGGTTTAGATGAGCACTCCTTACCATTGAAAAAAATAAAATTCATGCTTTTTGTCATGATTTGAATAAAGGATGCAGATAAAAAAGGTGCAGCATGCAAATAGTGGAAATTCATCTTAAGTAGGTTACTAAGTAATCCTTAGTGTTCCATTTCCTGAAACATCATTTTTTGCTGGTTTTGCTATACTAAAACATCTTTTGTGCTGTGAATTTAGTTGTGATCAATAATGTTTCAAGAATGGGAATACTAAAGTATTATTTAGCTACCTACTTTTTGTACAGCTCTTGCACTCACTCCATTTTGTGGAAATATCATTCCTTGAGAAGGCACATGAACATCTTAAAGATAGCGTTTACAATCCTCAATTTTAATATTATTCTGTCTAAAGAAATACCTTCTTGCTTGGTGATTTGTTCTCTGAAAGTAAGATTAATGGAGAAATCTGCATGCCTCTTTGATGTAATTACTGAAAGGTAATGAGATATTTTGCCATCTATCTCAACAAGTTTTTCCCTCAAATTAGTAGCCTAAAATTTTGAATTTTACTATTTCTCATTCCAGAACAAAGGCGGCTTCGTGATGATGAGTATCCTTTACTCGTTCGGGTGATGTTGGGACCACATGAAGACGTAGCAAAGCTGTTTTTGATGGACAGGCAGGGAACAGAAGAAATCAGCAGTGAGGTGGCCCAATTTCTGAATCTCAGTATTGCCGAGTGTCGAGCCATTTTGGAACAATTCAACCAGGAAGAGGAGAGAGAGGCGAAGAGGACTCGTGCCAAGTAAGTTTGTCTTCGTCACTTTTGAGAACCATGACACTCTTTTCCGTTGTACACTCGGGCAGCATTGTAAATTTTTATGGTTGATGTGTTTGTTTTTCGGGTGTTTGTGTTTCGCCGATATATATCGGCGAAACCGGACGCTCCGTTAAAACCCACTTACAAGAACACGAGCGGGCTATTCGACTGGGACAACCCTTAAAATCAGCTGTAGCGGAACATGCAGCCTCGGGACACGCGATTGACCTCAAAGAAACAAAGATAATCGCCAAAGTGAAAAACTTCAAGCCCCGGCTGATCCGCGAAGCTTTGGAAATAAGTAAAAGGCCAACAAAATTACAATAGGGACTGTGGCCTCCAAGTCAGCCACACGTGGGACCCTGCTTTAAACCTAAATAAAAATGCAATGACTACTCCTTCCACTCCTCCCCTTCCCATGCTTTTCCCTCCATGAAACCCCTATGTAAACTCCTCCAACTGGACAGACACCTCATTCACTTTGATAAAGTGACCAGCAACGGCCACGAAACGTCAGGTATCACACCTGGTATAGAACGTGGGGTACACCCGAAAAACAAACACATCTATAATGACCCACGAGAGTTTTAATCAAGAATTTTTATGGTTGTTTGGCGAAATCGCATATCAGGCATTCCTCCACATCTGGGTGTCTCTTGGCGACAACAGTTTCTCTAGCCATCCTGCTGGCATCTTCAGGTCAGAACTGACAATGCATCGAAATTGTCTGTTTTATATAAGGCGTGAACATCAATGCCCAAAGTGACGATGCTTCGAAATTGTCCGTGAACATCAACATGCCTCAGAGAAAAAAAGTACCAGAATGAGTCCAATATACCACCTACTGCCTTCTGAGATCCTTTTTCTCCTGTAAATTTCATCCTATTAGGTCTGAATTCAGCATCTAGCCATTTCCACTCCTATGAATTTGGTTTGCATTGCCACCGGTTCATCCTCATTTTCACTTATGTCACCATGTGATATGCACCCTTCTTCTGCAGCATTATCTAATCCACCTTCTTCATCACTAGAATCACTAAATTGGTCGCTGTCATCATCACTCTCTTCTAATATTTTCAATATACTCTCTCCACTACCATAAATCACACCATGATGCCTGACCATTGCTGCATCCGCCACAAATGAAAAATTTATTCCTTTATATGAGTAGTAAAAAAAAAATGTTCAGGTGGCAGCATCTGTCAATAACGCAATCCAAGGACAGTCTCTGTGTTACCTAGTGCTCAAGAGGTTCCAAAAAAAACAGACCAGATGGTACCAGTGTTCCATTTCCTAGGAGCAGACACAGGACATACCCGTGAACGGCGAACCGCTGACGTTGGCAGCAAAGGGAGGACGTATACGTCGAACCAGCCTAAGGGGTTAAGAGGAAGATGGAATTTGAGAGAAATAATGTTGGTTTAAGGCTGTCGGATACCACGGCCAAAAATGATTCCGCAGATGTCTTCGCTTGAAGCAAAGACGCCTCTTCACTTGAAGACTCCGCTATGCTACTTAAACAAATTTTTTCTGCACAAACTTCGAGAATAAGGATTGAAGTATTCATTAAGTGAAGTAACTTTTCACTCGCTGCTTTTCCCATAATTCTGTTGACCTTGGAAAAATGCAAATTTTGGGAAAAATAAGCTGACTGCCATGACGTGCATGACGTTAAAGTCTGAACATAATGACTGATTATGGCACTCTCTTGAAGTGGGAATCCTTCATCTCCATGAGGGTCCATCTTATTTTTGTGTGCTGTTCGTTACAACAACACAATGACCGTAATCCCAGGCTCATGCACCGCAATTTCCACTTGCCCCTCTGCGTGTTCTCACGGGGCGAGGATTTTCCTGTAGCCGGAGAGCGAGTCCCAGCACGCACGAGGGACGTGGAGAAAAACGGGAGGATGGGAGAATGGTAGGACTCTCGGCCCTGTGCTTCCCCCTCCCTTCACTTCCCCGAACCAGGGATTCTTCTCTCTGGAATTCTCCCACCATCGCCTATTGCTCCACTAGGCTCGCCTCTCCCTCCACCTGCCTTCACGTCAAGTGACTGGCCCTGAGGTATCCGGAGGCCTTAACTTTCATAATTTTTTAAGGTCCACGTTCTGTTGTCCTTGTAACCAAGTTAAGAATTTCAATTTGCTACTTTGATTGATTTGAAATTCGTGCTTGCCATTGTTAAATTTTTAAGATTTGGTCATGTTTGTGTGGAGATCTCTCGGGTTTCACACCAGGTCAGGTTCTCCATATCTTCCTCCGACGTTTCGATGCGGGAATCGCCCATCGTCTTCAGGGATCCAGGAATCCAAGTGACATTCCTTCCAAAATTGCCCGCTTATATATCCTCCATTGGTGGGTCAAGTCGCATTATGAAGGAAGCAATCCAGATACGATTGCATAAAAATAACCTCAACAGGGACACCGGCTACAACATCAGCAGGACTTGAAATCACCTCCTAAAAATCAGAGAGAATGGAGGACCAATCAGGAGACGCGGAGAGAGAAATACTCAACCAACCAATCAGCAGCCACTTGACCCGCCAACGGAGGATATATAAGCGGGCAATTTTGGAAGGAATGTCACTTGGATTCCTGGATCCCTGAAGACGATAGGCGAGTCGTGCATCGAAACGTCGGAGGAAGATATGGAGAACCTGACCCGGTGTGAAACCCGAGAGATCTTCACACATATTATTCGCCGGGAAAACACCAGATAGCTATAAAATTTAGAAAACACCAGATAGCCGGTGTCCCTGTTGAGGTTATTTTTATGCAATCGTATCTGGATTGCTTCCTTCATAATGCGACTTGACCCACCAATGGAGGATATATAAGCGGGCAATTTTGGAAGGAATGTCACTTGGATTCCTGGATCCCTGAAGACGATGGGCGATTCCCACATCGAAACGTCGGAGGAAGATTTCATTAGCTAATTTTTTCTGCTCCTCCATCCCAGCTCAATAAGTGTATATGTTGGATTCTGGGATGTGGGAATTTCATGCAATACGTTTTCCTGACTGATGCCTGCATGAAATGCTCTGTTGCAGGTACAGGGAAATGCGGCGCCGAATCAAACAGAGGATGGAAGAACTGAAAGTCAGACTGTGAGACGTGAGAGTATGTGTGTGTAAGTTAAAGCTTGTGAAAATGATGTGATTGTAAATTGTTTGCTGAGGGAAACGCACTCATTGCGGCATATATTCTAAGATCAACATATTTTATAATGTTTTTGTAAATATTTTTAAATTATGCATGACAACAGAACAGCATAAGTATGATTTTATAGCGTCCTTTATTTCGAAAAGAATTCCATTTTACTACTTACATTAACAACTCAAGAACTTCTCTCATCAATTATAAGGGAACTTTTCTAAAATATCATATGTATTTCCCTAAAATAAGTACCTGTTGGTTATTAGCTCTTCAGAAAACTTTTTTTGCCACCAATATTGATTTTTTTTTACATTCCTCACCACATATTTGTGGTGTGTACGATTCAATTGGCACTAACAGAAGCTGTTTCTAGATATAATTCTCGGAATTAAATATTTGTTGGCCTAATGGCTTTGTTGTAGCTATGCCAATGTTATATTTTTCATAAACTTGTATGTTTTCTTGACGGCAATTCTCTTATCTAGACTTTAACTTTTGTAATAGTTATTATTGATCTGATAATTAAGTTTGCATAATATGTCAAAGGTAATTGTTCCTCACTGTAGATTGTGTTCTAAAAAAATTACCCTTATTTTAATTAATATCATTTGTGAAATGTATTGGCTATGATTTTGACTTAGAGTACAACCACTTACCAAAAGTACAATGCACTTAATCTGTGTAATCAACACACAGCAATGAGTGTGACATGGGTGGTTTTTTTCTGTGTAGAAACACTTCTTAGTCCAAATTGATGACTAAGAGTTTTTCTTCATAAACAAGGTGCTAAGTTCTCCACTGCATTGCTCTTCCAAAATTGAATAGCAAAGCAGAAGAAATGTCTTAGATATTACTTGAAATATATCAATATTTTTACTATCACCTTAAGTGACTTTAGATCAAATACCTCTAAATCTAGGGAGTACTGTGGAATCAAATTGTTGAACTGAGTCACTGCTTAGTTCATCTCCAGTTTAGATGATAGAGGCAGCATCTTCTCTTATAAATTCAACCTTGTGTTTTATTAAATATGTATTAGCCCATCTTGAAGGATATGAATCATATCACACTCAATGAGCATAATGATCTGCTTTGAATTTTTCAGACTGAATTCTCTCCAACCACTAAAGACCTATTCGCTAATGAATGTTCCTCCTAGTAAATTCCAATATTCTGAGAATTGTCTGATCTATGATTACTATGTCTTTCACTCTATTGTACAAAGATCTATTTTGTTTCTTTGTTATTCTTTTTCTCGTCCCATGAACTGTTCTGTACGAGATATGGCATAAGTTCATTAAATCTCAGTTAAACCCCTAGCTAAATATTGAGGTTTTGAAGTAATAATTGTGTATTAACTCTTTTAAAATAACATTATTCCTTGTGAATAATACTATTTTTTATTTTCTTTATATTCAGTGATCTTGTTAGAGAAGACAAAATGTTTTCATTATGGCTAGTACATCTTTTTATTCTTTTAAATTTAAAATATGCTATTGAAGTGGACAAAATATACATAATCCCTTTATTTAGCCCCTTAACCCTAGGGAAGGAGATTTAGGGAGAATTTTTTTAGTGCTAGAGATTAAAGAAGTTTTCATTTGTTTCATTTTTTGTAATCTTTATATAGACATTCAAGGTGAAAATTCATAGTCACTAGTCATGTGGTAGCATAATTTTATTTCTAGTAGTCGAGCAGATGATCAAATGCTGTAATTTTGTGGTATGGAAATGTCGGAAGAGAAGGTAATTTTGATGGACAATGATACCCAAAGCAAATGAATTTTTGAAAATTTTGATGAAAGGTTGTGTCTTCACATACCCTACAAATGTTTAGTTTAACTCTATTCTGGATTGTGAAGAAATGATTTTTTTAGAGTTGGAACCGTACAATGAAGCACATTTGTTTGCCAAAATAACTTTATTATAGCATAATACCTATAGGTATGCATTGATTTTTATTCAAGTACTAATACCAAAAGTGGGTATAACATTTTGTAGTATCAGTGATGTGAAGTACATGCAATCCAAAGTTTCCGTGCTTTAATTAATGTACATTTGATATGCGTAAATTGAGATTACTCTTACACTCAACTCATTTTATGGAAGAAAGTTTAATTTTGCAATTTGTAATGTTAAACTTTGCTTTAAATAAGAGTGTATCTTATTTGGTAGGGAGTCTTATTTGATTCACTGTGATGGAAAAGACCATAAGCTTTCTGAATTGAGGAAAGGAAAAGCTATCTGTGCTCATAGTTCTCTTGTTTAATTAGGTCCCTTCTATAAAAGTGAAATAAAACTAATGGACAGCTACTCTGGGATAAAAAAACTTATTTTGTGTTATTCAGTTCTGTCTTCATTTTTCATTGCAAAGAATTCATGAATTTTTGTGTCGTGGTACTGAGGTACCTTTTGACAAAGATCTATGAAGAATAAATTTGAACCCCATTTTCAGTAGAATGACTTACTTTTTAAAGCTTCATGTATTATCCTCTCAAGAAGACTGTTATTTCACCATTGTTGTTTTTCCTTGCCAAGTCCATTCCATTCAATTAATTCATACATCCCATCTTCTCTTCAACTTTTTTTATATTTACTGGGAGACCTAGCTCCACCTAAAGCAGACTTTGTCACATGTTCAGCCTTCCAAATTGTATTTATGTTTTACTGGTTAAGGTATTTACATGACGTTAAGTTACAATGCAATATTATCATTCAGTAAAGGCTATCATCAGATTAATGGCGCTCATCAGTTTGTGCTGCTAAATGATTTGAGAGGAGGTGGCTTTGTAATTTGAGAGGATCTTATGAGTGAACGTCATTATTTTATGTCAATAAACTTTGTTGATATTTTCAATGTAGCTTATTCCCAATGCCTTATATATTTTTATTGTTGTGACAGTTTTTATTATTCACTACAAACCTTTTGCTCCATCCTGCTATTTTTTGTGAATAGATGCAATTTTTTTTAACCGTAATATTTTTTTATTTTACACATACTTCTGAATTATCATTTGGATTTGGGCCTCTATGCTGGATGAGGATTAGGAAAACTGAAGTGCACATTTTCATTTTAATTGAATTTCATGCCAATAATAATGTTATGCAGTGTTTTATGGGCATAGTGAAAAATAATATCTTTAAGAGGTTATGCAGAAGAATGTCATGAGCACATAATAATGTAGATTATATCCTTGTTTTTGAGAGGAAGTGATTAAAATGGACATAAATTTTCATATCGAACAAATTACATTGTTACCTTTGTTAGCTCAAAAACTCATATGAGATTGATTCTTAAGTCCAGTTTGTCTTCTGAGATAATTGATGATATAATACTGTGAACTTGATAAACGTTATCGTAAAGTCATGATTTCCTGTTTCATCCACACACAATGCCCATGCTTCTGAAAGACTCCTCACCAGTCTTTTCATAATATCCATACTCATCAACCCTGTCGTTAATTTTGTACAATAAACGTCCATCTTTTTCACCAAGGCAATTCTTCTTTGATCATGACAGGTACACTACCCATTTTGCTCTAAATTATTACCCGTGTAGCTAAATTGCTCAAACTGCTCTAGTTTCAGTCCTGCTTTTCCCCTCTTAGATGATTTTTTTTGTGACATAAATGCACTTTTGTGTAAGAGATATCACTTAAAATGTGTATACACCCAGCATTGAAAAAGTTCCAAAATTCTCATTAATGTTAACTTAATCTGCATTAAGTTATTTTTGGCCACTTACGATGAGAACTTATAGTCTCCAGGCATAAGTCATTTCCTGTTTTAAGTTTTTTTTGGCTCCAAGTACTTAAAGGCAGGTGGCTTAGCAAAATCTCTTTATCTCATTGCGAATAAAAGTTGGAATTTTAAATCAGTCATGCTTCTAATGTGAATTGCCTATTAATGTGACATAGATGCTGAAGATTTTGGTTGGTTAGCCATAATGCAACCCACTCTTCTTTCCCCAAGTGAAAAGAGAGGACAAGCTCATCCTAAATGTATGTCAGCATTGCAAAGTATCAGGAATTATTTCCCAGTTAAGGGTTAATTAATTTCATCAGGTATATTTAAACAAAACATTTTTGTTCAAAACATATTAGTTATAATATGTAGATACTAGTTATGCCAGTCTTATGCTATACTAAACTAGTCCCTACATATGTTTTTTGCTCTCTCAGACCATTTATAAAAATCAAATGTTGGTGTTTAAAATTGCAATAATCACCTCATAATATCATTAATGAAAAAAGACTGATCAACTTTACTGCCATTACCTCCTACTGTCTAAATATCAAAAATCAAATGTAATGGAATGAAAACTTGGGTAAGTCATACCAATGTTAAAGGTCATGGTTGCTCTCAAGTATATCTATTCTCAGCTGTTAATGTTGCTGACCTCATGTTTATAGTGTATTTTTACTTATTTTGGGTCAATATTATATAAAAGATATTGCAGCTCCAGTATTGATTGTATGATTTTCCCACTCATTCATAGAATTGTTCATTTCAAGCAGGCCTCTTTATCACCAGTATTTTTTAAAATATCGAGCAAACTTATTGCTAAATTTGCAAACACTCAAATTTTAATTCCACTTTAACACAACAATTTTGGACTTGATTAGCTGAGATTTCCCACTTGCCAGGAAAATTATTGTTTATGTTAAGGAATAAATGTTTTTTCTGTGCAAAATTTTTCACATTTTTTTTCTTTTTGTGAGTTTACATTTTCTTAATCTTGAATCGTTTTTTTTAATGATCCTTAGAAGCCCTAAAATTTTCATTTGATGGATTTTAAAATCTTATTGCTGTTTCTCGAATTAGTTTCCAAATTCTGTTAATTTGTGTATAACCTGTGATAGATCCCTCTTCTAAAGCATACTTTATATTTTCCTGGGATGGTGCTTACATGAGAAGTTCACTTCTTAATAAAAGCTGGTTTTTAACACACAGTAATGATTGTGGTGAGATTTTTGGTAAAAATACGTTACCTGTGATTTAGGTGACCGTTAACTTTAAATCAATTACTTTCTTTTGTTGATTTAACTCTCTGGCATAATTGTTTGCTTAGATGAGATGAATTGTAGAGTTTAGTTTGATAGAAAAATTTAGGCAACAATTTGTTTGTAGATAATATGTAATCATTTTTATCAATTTTTAGCAAAAAGGCTTACTGTGGGAATGCTGGAAAGGCTTATAGCTCCTTTTAAGTTTCCCTTAGGTTGCCTGGTCACTGAATCATAAGCTCTTGCATATAATGAGAGTTGCAGAATTAAGAAAGATCTTAAAATGTAATATTTAATGGTAGTACAAATCATAAACTATGCGCACAAATAAATTGGCCACACAGAATAATCTTTTTCTCATATCATAGAGTTGTCCTTGATTCAAGAATAGTTATCAAGCACTTCAAGTATGCTGCCTAACTCACTTTCTCTGTTGTTAAATATACATGTCTCCTTAACACTGCCACTAATAATAATTTTATTTGGTTCAGCGCTAAGTACATGATGTAGGAGTCAGAAAAAATTGGAATGGGTTAACTGTTGAATTTTGACATATAAGGAATATATCACTGATATATTCCTTAATGTTGCAGTGAAATGCATCGAGAAGAAATTGATGGAGTCTAGACTTAAATAGAGAACTTTGAATATTTTGCTGCTTATAAGGCAATGCATTGAAGAGTCTGATACCCACTCCATTAGGACTGAGGGGTAGGGTTTTGATATAAACAAAAGGAATGAACAATTTGTTTCTCTCTCATAAAATGGTCGTGAATGCTATAATTTTTAGCAAGTCGGTTAATGTGTTTGTGTGTATGCCAATGCATAAATGCAAGGTGGAAGCAATAGACCTGACTTACAGTGAAAGGAATGGTAGAGTGCAAGAAAGTGCTCATAAGCAATCAGCCTAAAAACCCCTTGAATTTGTGACAAAAATATGTAAGGTGTATATGGTGAGGAACCTCAGAAAAGACTAATTGAAGTAGCCATTAAAGTCCCTCTAATAAATCAGCAACAGGACATTGAGAGATATACAACTTCTTATAGAATTCTTGGGGTATTTTCCTGTGTGAAAGTGTGTGGATGTTGAGGTTAATTAACGTGTCTAGTGTGCAGGAAAAGTGGTTGAAAGTGTGAGGTGGGAATTTTGTGGGGATTTTTTATGAGTCTGAAATGAACAGGAATTATCTGAGAAAGGAATTTTTTAAAGATGATGAAACTTTTCACTACCAAGTTCTTTTATTGACCAATGCAATTCCAGAAGCAAAGCTTAGTACTTTGAGACACAGCAGATATCCAAGAGCATGCAAACTTGTTGTGCAGGGCACTTTTGTGGAATCAGTTGTTCCTAATTGAAGCTGCAGGAGTGATGTTCCAGTGTTAAGCATTAAGTTTGAGGAGGAGGGTATTTGCCAAGAGATCGCAGTGTCTTAATAAAGGGATGTAGTGCTCGTTAATTTCTCCATCACAGTGCAGTACCAGTGAATTTTGACCTGAAGGAATATTTGACAGCAGGTTTTGCGACAACACTTTTTGAACTGAGTGGGAATTTTTCTACTGTATGGGAATGACATCAGTACAATTTACTATGCACCCAAATTTTAGAGTATCTTATGCATCCATATACAAAAGAAGATTTTTAAATCCAACTGGTAGTGTCACTGAAGGTATACAGAATAACTAAATCCTCTGGTTTTGGTCTGACTACAAGTGGAAAGTATTACGGTACAAATGTTTCTCCCTCATTTCAGTGAGTGTCTGTGGGAGTAAAGGTACAGGAAAATCAACTCCTCATTACATATGCTATAGTGTGAGAGAAAGGCTGAGGCACAATTTGTTTCAAAGGTAGCCACACAGACAAAAGTTAACCCAGCATCTGATCATTGCTGCTAAACCCTATGATCTGCAACTAAATGCCCTGATCTGTTTTGATTGGAGGTAGCACAAAGGAGACTCAGTGCTTTTTCATTAAGTCTTCTATAATTCTGGCAGCTTGACCAGAATTCTGCCACATATCTATGTTTAGGTACCTATATTTCTGTTAAGCGCAGAGAGCAAGAGGTAGTGCACACACATGTTATTTGCTAGAATAGATTGACATGCACAGTGAAGTATTTATTACTACCCTGATATAGATGGTGCTCCATGCATTACAGTTAACTTCCCTTTAATATATGTACATGCACAGCAAAGAAGGTTTACTTCATATTTTTTTCTTCTAATCAGCAAGTGTCCAAAGGTTACTGTTTTCCCCAGTCCGGACATTACATAAGGGCCTAGAGCCATAGTGACATAAATTTGCTTCATTTACAAATTTAGGTGTTGTGTTCAAGCATTATATGGTCAGTCACAGACTTTCATCAAACATTAATTCCCGTGCCATACATGTAATGTTTTAGTTGCTCTCAAATGTTAACGAATTGCTGAAGTTATTCTTCATTTGCTGTGAACTCCCAGTATCATTTATTAGAATGTTTGATATAGCAATGTAAAATTGTTTGGTAAATGCTAGTTGCATTCTCTGTACTAAGTCATTCTGTGCTATTAGATGAAGTAGAAGGGACGAATTGTATAGCAACCATTCAGGTTCAAAATGAGGGTATGTATAGAGCCTTCCTGAATTAGGAATAGCGGATAGTACAGAGGAGTTTACAGGCTGGTCTGTGCAGTTATTTTGAAAATGGCATGGTGGGGCAGTGGTCACTATGAGTGGGTAGCTTTAGTACACATAAAAATTAAGGGTAATCCTTAGATAAATGAGGAAAACTTTATGAAAGAGTTAAGAGGTTACAAATTAGGTGGTTAAAATGTCTTAGAGGCCTTATAAAAAAGATTTCCTCTTCTCACTTAGGGGAAAGTAGGAGTCAACATTTCAGGTTCAATAATTAGAAATGTTTCCAAATATAAAGAAAAAATTGATTGGTACCTGTCTTATTAATTTGATTTCCGCTTTGTTTTAATGCTATTTATTGGCTTCAGTTTTGATGGTGAAGAAACTGTCCAGTTTACTGTTTCTATTGTAATAAATATTCTATTAACTCTTGACTCAGTTAATAGTTTTTTATGGTCCATCCAGTAATATTTCTTTGACAGTTCCATGCACTCTATCATAACATGCTGTCTTGCATTCGCAAATGAGCCAATTTTCTTTGAAAAGTGATTATTTGAATGCCTTACAAGTTATTTACAGTAATGGGTATTGTGTGGTCAATTCCTGTACTGTAAATCTATGCTAACATGTATGTTGTGTGAATTTGAAGCATTAGATTGTTTGTAATTAATTGTTGAAATTCTGTAATTCATGTTAATTTTTTTATGAAAAGTGAATTGTGTTGCAAACTCTTTTGTTTGCTTCTTATGATCAAGGCATTGTTGCCTGATTCACAAGTAGATAATTATTTGTCTCTAAAGACACTTGTATGCTTGCTAAATGTGCTTATAATGATTAAGTTCTCATACCTTACCGGAGCTTCCACTTTATAGTGCTACATCTGTCTCTTGCATTATAATATTTTAGTTTTTGTGCCATGCATAACTTTCCATAACATTCTGATGTCAATTGGTATACACTAGGCATTATCGGCTCAAGGTATGGCAATTTGTGAGGCAAAACATTTAGTATGCAAGTTTTTGTGCATATGGTATAAGTTTTGCCAAAAAAAAATATAATTTATTGGACTAAAAACTTTGCACAAGAGTAGTTGCTCATCTGAATAAATTTACTTCCTCTTTTTTGATAAGGAAAATTCAATGATACACCTGGTACCTCAGTCCAAATTCAAAGCACATAAGCACCAAGAATCACAATAATGAATCTTCAACCTTTTGCAAAAAAATGTTAATAATATTTTTTCCTACCATTTGATACTTTTTTGTACATTTTCATTGGCTGATTCCAATAAAAATCTTGTGATTATTAATCATGCCTTAAGTTTTCTTATGTCATCTTCGCAGCATCCACTAGCCTTCGTAGTTTCTCACCTCAAAAACTATAAATCGCTGCATTAAGTATTGGTAAAGAAAGTGTAAAAGGTCCCTAGAGCTGTAAACAAATTACCTGCTTTATTCAAAGAAAGCAGGGATAATAGAATAGTACAGATGGGGAAAACATGAAATGGAAAAAGTGATTGGTAAAGGAAATCAACAACCCACTCATTCTGTTGTTCGTGGAAAATTTTATTTCTTGCCAGCGGTAGCTAGAGGAAACACACTATGTAATTTTTTAGAGCATCAAAAGCTTCTTATTTTGACATATTTTATGTCAGTTAGAAGCATTCAAGTAGTGGTTAAGAGTAATGATGCTCAGGGCATTTATAAACTTACCACTCAAACCAGAATAGATAACATTCATGGGAAGTAAATAATGCCTGGAAGACAGATGGAGCACTCCAAACTATATTTATTTCAGGAAAACAAATACTTGAAAATTTTTTCAAGTCTCCAATGGTTTTCAGGGAATCGTGTATTTGTAGATTGGTGTAATTCTTACATTTTCATTTGGGTTTTCTTTGCTCAAGGCCCTAAACTATTTAAAACCCCAGCCAATGAGCACACTGGCTCAGTAACAATGCCAAGTGTATCTAGTGTGAGTGTCTGGGCCACAGGGTCCATATGGAAAATGAGTGAATCCACTTTTTAGACAAAGAGACGTCTCAAATACAGACTATCATTGCAATACAATTGATTGCGAGTCACTCTCCTCTAACCTCTACTTTTAGACACTTTTGCTTCTGCCATGTTGATGAAATTTTGCAAGAAAAATGGAAAAAGGTTGTATTTTGTTGAGTGCAAACAACATTTTAACAATTTGACCTTTTGACTCCATGATGGCAGTGCAAACCCAGATCCAAATTTAAAAACCCAAGTTATGGGGTGTCAGTGTAAAAACACTCAAGGTACAAAAAAATTCAGGATTATTTGGCTAAAATTTGCACCTTCAGGGTTTTTGACTATGACCCCTGTAAGAATACAGTCAAGGTCATCTAACGTGTAAAATGATAGGTTTTCATGATTGAAAAGATCGACGGTAAGCTCCCTATATTTTTATCTCCTAACCTTCAGGGATTACATGGAGGTCAAAGGTCATGAGGTATAGGCAAGCAAATTGGGGCAAAAAAAGTGTTGCATCATAGTTTTAAGTAGATTACTAAATTGATGTAAATGTCACAAGATACTTCCTGGCTTTCTCTGACTTTCAAGGGTTACACAGGGGTCAAAGGTCACGGGGTCTAGGTAAGAAAGTCTGGTCAAAATGTTTCATATCACAGGTTTAAATTACTGCCAAGTCAATGGTTATGTCCAAAGATTCCCAGAATTACCTGCATTCCTAAGGTTACCCATGGGTCAATTGTCACAACATCTAAGCAAGCAAATTGAAGCTACAAACATGTTGTATGATAGGTTTGAATGGTTTCCCAAAGTCAATGGTAATGTCCCTAGATCCCTCGTCCTCTTTTGACCTCAAAGGGTCACGTTTGGGTCAAAGGTCACATGGTCTATGTGAGCAAATTGGGGAAAAACATGTCATAACGTAGGTTTAAAAGGGTGCCCAGGTAGGAGATAATGTTGGGCCTGTCCAGTGACAGCCCATGGCAATAGATGGAGGGCGATGAAGATGCCAATATCGTTTCCATAACTCCATAGTTCTGGAATTATGTGGTTGATATGTGAAAAAGGACACTGTTCGATCCCTCTTCTGGAAATTTTCAAAGTGGAAATAAATTTATGCCTAAACTTCTTCGTCATGGGTGTCAGTACCACCTTCCTTAAATAACCCAACTCACTTGATAGTATGCTAACGATTCATCTTGGATCTGTAAGTTTTCACAAGATGGCGATCGGTACTGGCCGCCAATTCGTTATGAAAAGTGAGGAACCGAATAACTGAGTTAGGTCCACAGTCACAATGGGGGCGTTTACTCGGAACTGAAAATGCAATTTTGTACATGAAATTGTTAAATGGACACGAAAAATGAATTTTAGTGAAAAAATTAATCTTATAACCACAACCATTCACTAATAAATCAAAAAAGTAAAATAAGCAAAAGGTGACGCCTACCGAAGAAGCTGCTTTGATATCATTGACTTCATTTTCCTCCCGTCCTTGACTACTTTTAGGAGAAGGGAAGGGAGTGGAGGGAGGCTCTCGGAAGGTCTGCTCGCACAGTTCCTGTCACAATCGCTCCTATTGGCAGAGTCAGCTATTCCCCCCCCCCCCCTTTGCGATAAGGCAAAGTAGCCTCGCGGGCTCAGTTGTGATTGGACGAAGTTGATATACATCAGAGGTTGCACCACGCCCACTTTTCCGATAGGGTTAAAAACATCATTTTTTCGCCGCTTATAATAATAATAATAATGTTTATTGTTCTAGGACCATGTCCTATGGAACATAAATCATTTAACAAAATTAGACTCTGCAGGAAAAAACAGAATTAAGTACTTGCCTAACTAAATAAATATATAATACAAGTATACAATATAAATACAATACAAGTGTACAATATAAATGCAATACAAGAAATATACAGTTTACAATACAAGTATACAATCAAAAGAGAATGATACAGAACAAGAAAAGACATCACAATTTCCCATTTCAAAGATCAACAACAGTGGAAAGATGAAGTACCTAATAACAAAATAAATGTATAAAGTAACTCAATAAAATAAGTCAGTGATGTGATTGTACAATTTTACAAAATTGAAGATTACCTTATATTGAATTTTACAAAATATTTGACAGTAATAAAGAGAAAAGGAAAAATCTCGATTTGAATAATAATATTAAGTAGTAGATAACATTTATAGATTTCAATGTAACAATGCAATGTTGTCTTATTATTATATGATATAACAATAAATTTTAATTACAATTGTATTTTTCAAACAAATATGAATACATTTTAATTTTGAACTGATTTAAAGTATCACAGTTAATAATGTCGTCCGGTATATTATTCCATATTCTTATAGCAGAATTTAGGGTTGACAATTGGTACACCGTAGTTCTGCAATTTGGAATTTTGAATCGTCTTCTAGCTCTTACTGTTCTGCAAGCTTCACTCTGGTTACGTATGATCATTTCATATAGATAATCGGGTGTTTTACGTGACAAAATTTTGTATACAAACACAGATAATTGAAAATTTGTTTTCTGTTGAGGTTTCAACCACTGCAACTTAGTGTAAAAAGGAGTGACATGATCCTGGATATGTATATCATATATGTATCTAATCATAGAATTTAACAGTGCTTGCAACTTCTTATATAATTCACCCGTTAGGTCAGAAAACACAAGAGAACAATAATCCATATGTGGAACCAACAAAGTATTAACCAATTTTTTTCGAACCTCTATTGGCATTAGGCGTTTGAATTGTTTGATCTGTGCTAATATTTTATATACCTTGTTGGAAATAGCGGATACACGTTCATTCCACGTTAGCGTGTTGTTGATATTAACCCCTAAGTTTTTTACCATATCTGAATAGCCAATATCAATGCCTTCAACTTTTATTTTCGGTATTCTATCATAATTAAGTTTTTTGACATACTTAGCGGTACCAATAATAATAGCTTTAGTTTTTTGAGGGTTAAGTTTTAGTAAATTCGTCCTGGCCCAATCACAGATATGATTAACATCTTCATTTAATTTTTTAATGGCATTATCGATATTTGTTGGATGACAGTCAAGGTAAATTTGTAAATCGTCTGCGTAGAGGTGATAGTTTGAGATATAACTTATAACTCGAGAAATAATTGACGGATCAAAAAACGGAAAAATACGGGTCTTTTTATTTTACAAACTCTATCAGATCCGGCAATAAAAAAAATATGGTAAACAACCCCATTGAGTCGAGAAAGGATTCACCCTCAGTTTGAAAACGTTCAAGGAATTCACGTGCAGCCGAAACACGATTTTCATGGTGTTCCAGAGTCAACATTTTCGGCAGCCACCTTGCACACAACTTCCTAAACCCAAGTCTCTCAGGCACAATTTTACCCAGGAGACTTTGTGAAAGGAAACTTTCTTTAAGTGTGTCAAGAGACACACGACGATCATAACAAATTTTTTTTCAACCTGCTGCAGAAGCTCTTCTGAAATGACAGACAGTCTCCCACTCCTATCTTCGTCGTGGTTGTCAGTGCGACCTTCCTTAAATAACCCAACTCACTTGATAGCATGCTAACAATTCACCTCGGATCTGTAGGTTTTAACAAGATGGCGATCGGTACTGGCCGCCAATTCGTTATGCTAAGTCAGGAACCCAATAACTGAGTGAATCTCACACCTGCGGTAGGTGGAGCAAATGGAGGTTGAACTGGTTGATGTATTAGGTTGCTGTAACAACATTTCGTAACAGACTGAGGCACTTGATGTCTTATTATGACTGTTAGGAACCCCTCTACACATCACGGGTGCCAAATTTGAAAAGCAAAAATCCCTATGTCTTACAAAGCCCTTGTATTCTTACTTTCTGGACATCCCTCGTATTTATGCTGAATTGCATCTATTGGAGGCAGTCACTGTTTATCAAATATCCTTTTCGAATCCTCATGGAGACTTTTTGTTTGAAATTTGTCACCTTCACATCATATATCGACCTTGACCCAAGGAATAATGTGAACCTAACCACCATGACTACCGATTATCCATTTCAAATTACTTGGGAGCTGAAAGGCAGGCTTAAAATATGTGTGGGTGGGCAAAGAGAAAATTTCTTGCCACGTGACTCTCAGAGCAAACTAGAATTCAGTAGATCAGCAATACGCAGTAGTAGGCAATTCTGAAAGGCACCCAGCACCACCAATTTAATTCACTCAGCCCCCTAGATATTTGAAATGGATAATAACTTCATTGAAACAAATAAAACAAAAACACATTCGTGACTTCCACAGTTTAATAAGACTTATGACCGGTTTAGGCTGTTAAGCCATCTTCAGGCCCCCTATCTTAGTGTTTCCCAAGCTATTCCGAAGACTGATTTTAACAATTTGGGCCACCTTTTAAACAATTCAAAGGATAAAGTTGAACCCAATTTAAAATTGGTGCATACAAATTGAAGTGTGATAACTGTGAGTTTTTTTTAAATTGGCCAAACTGGATGCAATTTTAAGACAAGATCCATGGAGCATGAGGCATGATGGAGAAAAAAGGATGACTCTTCAGCTTTCTCCCATCACCTATTGGAAACAGACCATCAAAGTGGCTTCCAACCAAATATACTCCATTTCTCCGAGAAAGGATGCCGGATGGATGCCTTGGAACAATGGGAAATCGGCTTTCAAAACAAGCATTACCTCCTCAATGGTGTCACATTCCCTAACCTATCCCCCCTGTTACACATTACCTTACGATCTCCCTCCCTCCCCCTTACCTGCCTCTCCCCCATCCCCCAGCTATTCTCGTGAAACCTCCCCTCCCATTTCCCTAGCTAACTCAACAATACAACCTTCACCTTTTCCACCAACAACTCTGCCCCTCCTCCTCCTCTCTTTTCCCCCAACTCCTCACACTAAGAATTTCCCATGATCCCCCTAGCTCTATATAAGCGTATGACAATTAAGATTCTACACCTGATGATGGCCTAACAACCAAAACCGGTCATAAGTCTATGATACGACACATATTTTTCCCCAATTTGGTCACATGACCTTTGACCTCTGACCCTACGAAACCCTCGGAGGTCAACAGAAGACAAAAGAGATCTGGGGACATTATCATAGACTCAGAAAACCATTTATGTCTATGAAATGACACATTTGTAACCTCAATTAGCTCACTCAGACTTAATGACCTTTGACCCATGCTTAACCTTTGGAGGTAAAAAGAATGCCAGGAGATATCTTGGGGCATCACAATTGACTTGGTAGCCTGTTAAACCAATGATATCGCTCATTATTGGACCAATTTGCTTGCCTACACCACGTGACCTTTGACCCCTACAATACCTGAAGGTCAGGAAATAAAAAGAAGTATGGGGAGCTAATGTGTTATAGTGATTATCTAAATAAAATTTCATTATCACTTGGAATTTATTCTGTTTATATGTATCAACTTATATATCAATATTGCCTCACACTTAAAAACCCTCTATTTATCCTTTCTTTTGTCACCATGGTGTTAGATTAATACAAACAATAAAAAACCAAAAAGTAAATACACTAAATAACAAATGAACATCAAAAATGAAATACATAAAAAGAATGGAAATATATAAATTTGATGTTGGTTATCTAAGGTACATACATGCATCAATTATCCCCCCAATAACCTAAGTCACTTTTTAATTCTCCGAGGCACTAGATAATATTGTGGGTCTTCACATTCTATCCTTTGGGCCTCATCCATCATCCCTTCCTCGGCCTGGTCTATCACTCCCTCAGCATGCTCGGATTGCTCTATCTCAATTTTCCTTGGCTCCACATCATCGTCTACAGCATCTAGTCCACCATGTCCATGAAGGGGATGGAGGATGGATGCTGCATGGACTTTAACCAGGGTAGTGGTTTTCAGCATGTACACCCCATGTCCCAGTCTCTTATCCACTTCAAATGGTCCAACCCACTTTGGTGCTAGTCCTGCATGGAATCCTTGGACCTTACTGCTGACAGGATGTATGCGTCCTGATGCGAATGATGTCCTGGTTGGAACACCTGGTCTTCCCCAATGTCTTGTGCTTTAGCCTGGTCAGAAATTCTTTTCTCTGCCACCTCACACCTTATCTGTAACTCTGCCTGCTGGTTATTCTGCCAAGTGGTGAGGGAGACTGCATTGTCATCCAGCCCAGGTTTTGTAATCCAATCGCCAGAATGGTGTAGTTGCCTTCCTAAAAAGAGCTCTTTAGGGGAGTAGCCAGTGACAGGGTTAATCCGTTGTCGTAAGGAGAAGAGTGACTGTGGTATTTGATGGTCCCACATTTTGTGTTCTTTATTCCGCAGCATCCGTTTCAACTTCTGGTTCCGTCGCTCTGTAGGGTTGGCCCTTGGGTTGTAGACAAGGGTTGTCCAGTGCTCTACCCCCCAGTCTGTTGTTACCTTCTGCCACCTTTTTGATGTGAATTAACTTCCATTGTCTGACAGAATATATCAGGGATACCCATAGCGGCTGAAGACTTCATCCTGCAGGAGTCTAACAATTTGTTCTGTTGTCGCCTCTGGGATGGCAAATGCTTCCACCATCTGGTGAAGAGATCGGTGACTAAGATAAGCCGTTTTACCCTTCGATGTCCTAGGGTAAGGACCGATTAGATCCAGAGCTTTGACATCCCAAGGCCGATGTGGTCTTCGTCCTCGCCTGCTTGCATGCACCTTCTGGTTGCTCACCTTGGTGCAAGCGCAGGTGTAGTATCCCTGTACATAGGTGGTAATGTCCTTGCGCATAATAATCCAGAAGAATCTTCTACGTATGGACTGGAATGTCTCCTCACCCCCTGGATGACCAGCTTCAGAGAAGTCATGAAACTTCTCCAGGATTTCCATAGAATGTGACCTGGGGACAATTACTACAGAAGGCATGTTAGAAACATGTGACCCAATTGGACCAATTTTCTTGCCTACACCTCGTGACCTTTGACCCCTACAATACCTGAAGGTTAGGAAATAAAAGAAGTACGGGGAGCTAATGTGTCAAAGTGATTATCTAAATAAAATTTCAGTATCACTTGGCATTTATTCTGTTTATATGTATCAACCTATATATCAATATTGCCTCTCACTTAACAATCCTCTATTTATCCTTTCTTTTGTCACCATGGTGTTAGATCAATACAAATGATAAAAAACTAAAAAGTAAATACACTAAATAACAAATGAACATCAAAAATGAAATACATAAATAGAATGGAAATATATAAAAGTGATGTTGGTTATCTAAGGTACATGCATCAGAGCTTACCATGGATCTTATCAAGCATTAAAACCTATCATTAGACACGTTTCTCGCCCCTATTTTCTTTTTATCACCCCTGTGACCTTGACTGTACACTTTCAGGGGTCGTTGTTTTTTCAAAAAAGAAAGAGGATCCATCGTGTTTATCTAGCCAAAAACGCCAAAGGTACAAATTTTTCCCAAATAATTCTTACATTTTTACATCTAGATTTTTTTTTACATTGAAACCCCATAGGGCAGAATTTGGGTTTGGACCCCCATTATGGGGTCAATAGGTCAAATTCAGAAAATATTGTTTGCACTCAACAAAACATACAAGCTTTTTCTATGCATTTGCCAAATTTCATCAACATGACTACGAAGTTCCTAAAATTAGAGGTTAAAAATGACATATGATCACAGGGGCATCGGAACTATTGTTGCTGGGGGTGGGCCAACCTTGTAAAGGGCCCAGCTCCTAAGAAAAGGGGCTGCATTATTTTGTGGATTGGAGGAGGTGAGACTAGAATTTCACTATAAGAGCATATGAAGGTGTAAAAATATGTCAGAAGGGAAAAGCAAGCTGGAAACAAGTGAAATTTAATTTTTATTAATGAAGACCCTGGCGAAAATGTTTGTGTACAACTTGTGTGAAAAACTGGTACACTAATTATGTACAAAATGTGGTAAATGTGGTAAAAGTTGTGTGATTTTTTGTGTGCTTTTAGTGTGCAAGTAGTGTGTTATAGAACATTTTTGCTGTACAGATTTCAGGTACAACTTGTGTGAATAACTGGTACACTAATTATGTACAAAATGTGGTAAATGTGGTAAAAGTTGTGTGATTTTTTGTGTGCTTTTAGTGTGCAAGTAGTGTGTTATAGAACATTTTTGCTGTACAGATTTCAGGTACAACTTGTGTGAATAACTGGTACACTAATTATGTACAAAATTTGGTACATGTGGTACAAATTGTGTGAATTTGTGTGCTAATTGTGTGTTATAGAACATTTTACTGTACAGATTTCAGGTAGATTGTCTACATCAGAGTAGAGGTACAGATTGTGTACAGTATGGTACAGAGTATGGGCAGGGATTATTGTGCGAAGTAAAAACTAGGAATACAAGAAATTGGAAAAAATACGAAATGAACATCCCATTGATTGATTGAATACCCAATGAAATGTGGCATTTGGTTTTAATAGAATTATTTTCCAACATGGCAGAGTCACAACTAAAGCCTATTAGAAGGGGAATAAAATGATTTGTGGGTTAAAATTCATGATGGAAAATGGAGATGCATTATCAATATTTACCCACTGAAGATCTCCAGCGAAAAAACTGTTGAAAACCTGTTAAAAACTGTTGAATCTAACAGTCCCTGTTGAAAAAACTGTTCAATCTAACAGTTACTATTGAAAAAAAACTGTTGAATTCTACAGGTACTCTTGCAAAAAACCATTGAAAACTTCACATTAAATCAGGCCAATGTTAAATTCAATAGTTACTGTGGAAAATTACAAACAGCAAGTAAATCCAACAAAGTTACCTATTGTTGAAAATTAGTTAATGTAGAACTTTTAACAGTAAACTGGTGAAACCAAACAGTAAACTTGAAACCTAACATTAACTGTTGAAATCTAACCATTTACCTTTTAAGTCCAATAACAGCTACTAAATATCTGATATCAGAATTATCATGTTGAACCCATCATCGTATACATGCTGAAAAAATTAAATTATAAATCACATAATGAAAGGGTAAGTTGAGGAGCTCTAAAAATTTAACCAGGTATCATCGTCATTGGTCATCAATCCTCAGATTGGTTTGATGCAGCTCTCCACTGAGTTCTTCTATTGGCTAATCTCTTCATATTTACGTATTTCTTACCGTGTTTACAAATAAGAGAAAAAGGGAAGGTCTAAGACTTCCCCTACTACAAGGAAGGTTTTTTACAACCTTCCACATCAGTTAAATACCTTGGGGTTATTCTAGACTCCAAGTTCAACTGGGGAGAACATCTAGAGACGGAAACAAAGAAAGCCTGTGCATCTCTATGGTCTTTCAAGAAAGCTCTGGGAAAAACCTGGGGGCTAAAACCGAAAGCCAGGTACTGGCTGTATACAGCAGTAGTGAAGCCTAGCCTTCTGCACTGCTCACTTGTCTGATGGACAAGGACCCGGCAGAATGTTACCAGGGACAAACTAAACCACTTGCAGAGAATGGCCTGTATGGGCATTTCAGGGGCAATGAAGACAACCCCAACCTTGGCAATCAAGACGCTCCTAAACCTTACTCCACGATATGTGGAAGTTGAGATCCAGGCTAGGGCATCAGCATATCATCTTAAAAGCCTAGGATAGTGGTACGACATGGGAAGTTCTTCCGGTCACAGAATTCTATGGACGGAGCTCAGGAAGTCGAGCCCAATTTTTGAAATGGGCTCTGACTCAATAATTGCGAAGTTCAACCAATCACCCCTCCTCTTCAAAATCCACTTCCCAACTAGAGAAGAGTGGCAGAGAAAGGAGGGGAAGGACTACATAAAGGAGCCTATGTATGTTATACAGATGGCTCCAGGAAAGAAGGCAGAGGAGGAGCCGGTATATACAGCTACAGCCTATCCAAGAAAATATCTATCCCTCTCGGGGAATAAGCTACAGTGTTTCAGGCCGAGGTTTATATGCTTCTGACCTGTGCATATGCAGCTAAAGAGGCTGGCTTGTATGACAAACCAACTCATATCTGCACCGACAGCCAAGCTGTCCTCTGAGCTCTCGCATCACCATGGTGCAGATCGCGGCTGCTGCTAGAGTGTAGAAATGCACTCAACACACTAGGCAGCTGCCGTAAAATTGACCTCTTCTGGGTACCAGGTCATGCTGGCATTGCCGGAAATGAAATGGTGGATGAGCTTGCCAAAGCAGGAGCCAACCGAAGACCGTTTGGTCCAGAACCATTCATACCTATTGCACCCTCAATGGGGAAAACGGAGATCCGAATGTGGGGCCTTGCTCGACATGCTGAGATCTGGCAGAAAACGCCGAAGTTAAGGCAGGCCAAACTTCACATAGAGGGACCTAAACCTGATCTAGCTAAGAAATTACTCCTATTAAACAGGAGTCAATTACGTACGATAGTGGGACTGTTCACTGGACACTATCAAGTGATGAGACACCTCCATCTCCTGAAGATCACTGATTCAGCTAGATGCAGATGGTGTGAAGAAGAGGACGAATCAACCTCTCATCTCCTCTGCGAGTGCCCAGCCATAATGAGGACTCAGAATAGATATCTTGGCTCACCTTTTCTGGAACCCAATGAAATTAAAGGGATCCTCATAGGAGACCTCTTGGCCTTTAGCCGGACGGTTGGTCTCTATGGGTGATCTCCTGAATGGTGGTTAGCATAATGGATCAATAGGTCGAAGTGCCCCAGGGACTCTTAGATTACTTCAACCTACTTTTCATCTCAATCTAATCTACGAATTTCTTCTCTTTCACATCCTTCGTCACTTGTTCCATACATCTCACTTGAAGCCTTCCTTTGCCATTCTTCCCATCCATTTGTTCTTCAACGATTGAACCAGGTATATTGCAGTATTGTACTACATTACAATACTAGGTATTAGTATTTATACTAGTTTGTTTAAAAGGATAATGGGTCTATAAATGTTTATTTCTTAACTTATTGCTCTATATTGAGAAAATTGATAAATAAATAGTGATCATTTATGAGCCGTTCTAAATGTCGTTTAGCAAAAATTTTCCTCTGTTTTCATTAAGTACAACATGCTGGTCTGTACACGTATCTCACCAGTAATATAATTTAACCCATGCATGTAAGAGCTACATACCTTGGGGAAATTAATTTAAAAAACACCAAGGAATAAGCAATGTAATGAAAACGAAGGTTCAACCATTGGATTGCAAAAGAAAAAAAAAGATGCAGATAAATTCTTTCTTATGCTCGCAAGTACGTAACCGCAATCAAATATTGAGTATTCAAGAAAAGAACAACAAACTCTTAGCAAAAAATATATTTCCACACAAAACTTAATTACTTAAAACAAAATATATACATTAGTTTACAACATCATTGAATGGTTGTCTTTCCTTTTGAGATATTATTTAATTTCATGCCTACATATTTTAAAATCTCCTCCCCAAATTGCCATGCCTTCTGTTTCACATTGCACTTAGGTCTGCACACTTCTGTGTATCCTGGCAAGTAAAAATGTTTTTTTTTCAAACGTTGCTATGACAATATAAAAATCGCAAGTTTTAATATGTGGGAGAGTGCATGCAAAGGAACTTAGGGCAAATAAAGTGTAGTTGTACTCACCACCTTATGCCAGGAGTCTTGCCAGCACAATGCTCCAAGTTGCATGAACCAACTTTTTTAAAATGTTGATGAACTTTAATTATCACAATCAGGCCAGTTCACTATGCAATGTCGCTGTATTTTCACTAATCCTCTAAAATAGTTCTCCTTATTTCTTTCACCATCATCATGAAAGACCCAAGCTAAGATGCCAACAGAAACAGCTTCCTCCTCATTTACGAATTCAAATAAATCACATTCAGAATGGCTAATTTTAAGAAGTAAAGTCAAGGACTGCATTTTCAAGATTATCCGAGATGAATGAGAGGACAGAAGATTCAGCAATTCACACTACTTTTTGGATGATATGTAGCATTGTAGAAGTGTAAACACAATATTATTATATGCATAGCAACGGTTGTTTTCTAGTTGATATATCAAACAGAAAACAATTGTTGCTATGCTATTTTGCATTCCATTTAAAAGTAATTATTCTAGATATTTTCTAGACATAATGTATTTGTCATTGTAGAAATTTTGTACTTATTTGAATTACTTTTCCTCAGACTCTACTTTCTTTCACTAACCAAAATCCAGAACAGTTACAGCTCTTCAAAACCTACAGCACAGTTACAGACTGTCAAAACTACAGTACATTTACAGACCACCAAATATTGAACTGCACATGAAGAAAAAATACAGACTAGTTACAGACCAACAGATATTGTAGTATAGTTATGGACCAAAATCCAGTTCAGTTTCCAGACAAAATCCCTTCTCTTTATTGCAATCCAGACAAGTCCAGTCCTGTTACAGACTTAGCATCCAGAAATTGGCCTTTCAAGCATTACAGACCAGTTTCAGATTGGCAACAGACTAAGTATATACTTATAAACATTCTAATATCCTAAGCATATAAACTGCTGAAATTTCAACAAACTGTTATGTCCTTCAACATTAATGGCAATTTACTATTTAATGTTGGATTTCTACCGTTAAACATTAAAATCCAACAGTAACTGTTTCATTTTATCAATAATCTGTTGGAAATTTATACTGTGAATGTTCCAATAGACAACTATTGAAATTTAACTGTGACTGTCAGATTGCAACAGTTACTGTTAACAAATCTAAGTTTTTTCGCAAAGGAGACTCAGGAGAAAATGAAGTTCGCCTCATTTTCCAAGAGGCAACTTTAGATCAGAACCCAATTCTACATTGTCAGACAGTTACTGACACCCACATCAAAAAGATTCAAGAGTTAGGTGATTCCATAATCATCAAACCTAGTGATATCATTGTTCAATGTATCAACATGTGTACTGATACTGGCAACTTTCCAGTTGTAATTACAGCTTTTAGTGCAGTGTATCTACTTTTCTTTGTTTTGCTTTTATCTATCCCATGGGTAAAAATCCACTAAAATTTTAGTAGATATCCACTAAATATTGTGGATATCCACTAAATATTGTGGATATCCACTAATTATTGTGGATATCCACATAAAATATAGTGGATGTCCACTAAAATTTGTGGATATTCACTTAACATGTAGTGGATATCCACTAATTACTGTGGATATTCACATCAAATATAGTGGATGTCCACTAAAGTTTGTGGATGTCCACTTAACATGTAGTGGATATCCACTAAATATTGTGGTTATTCACATAAAATATAGTGGATGTCCACTAAAGTTTGTGGATGTCCACTAAAATCTGTGGATATTCACTTAACATATGTAGTGGATATCTACTAAATATAGTGCTCCACTAATGCAAATAGGCAGTTTGTGGATGTTCACAAATTTTAGTGGATCCTTAGATGTATCCACTAACCTAAGTTGTGGATATCCTCCTTTCAGAGGATACGCACGTTTTATGGGATATGATGAATGGCATTATTAACAATTCCATTTTTGTCGACAGGATCATGTTAAAATAACTGTTATCCTTATACCTCTTCTTTTGCTCCCATCTTTTATTTCCCCATCCAATTGATTAGGGGTTAAACTTTTGCAAACAACCTATGGATTTTAGTCCCACAAATAATATCAAATTATAAAATCTATTTTTCACGACTATAATAGGTAGGTATAACTTATCCCATAAGTAGAACGTTGAATTTGTTTTATTCGTGACGGCGACACTGCGACGATTATGACGTCTTCTTCTGCGTCTACGCATAATAACTACCAATATTATAGGTAGACGATGAAATTGTTGGTAATACGATTTGCCGCAAAACCGCAGGGTAGGTAGGTATCTATTTTTCAATATACAATCGTTTTTCTATCATAATTCGCTAGTTTTTTAGTTACATGGTCGTGGTTATTCAAATTCATGTTGATCAGCGAAAATCTAGCAGTCACGTGACGTTCGATCGTAACCCGTAACCATAGTAACAACAACAACCAATAACAGACGCGGCACAAATAACCAGTCATATTGATAATGGATATTTGTTTCTAGTAATCTTTGTTGCATCAGAGGATTTTCACATAAGGCCATGGTGAGCTTTACGTATGTATAACGTTACGCGGAAAGAGTGGAAAGACGATAGTGCCGATATCTTTCGTAAAAGACTTCAATAAAAAAGAATGTAGTCCAAAAACACTCTACCAAGTTTTCAGAAGTAGCATGGAGGACGATTCCCCGAGGGAAAAGCTACAGCGAGAAGTGAAAACCCCGGAGTACGACAAATTTCGCGCCTTAACCAGTGCAAACGCTACTGTGGATGTTGCTTTCTTTTTTCCGCTTAAACATGTCGATCTTCGAAAATTTTAGTGGACTCCGATATCGCCACTATTTGTGGATCCATTAATTGTGGATCCACTAATTGTGGATCCACTACTAGTGGATCCACTAAAATTTTAGTGGATGCCGAAATCGCCACTTATTGTGGATCCACTAATTGTGGATCCACTAAAATTTTAGTGGATGCCGAAATCGCCACTTATTGTGGATCCACTAATAGTGGATTTTTACCCATGGGATTATTAGAAGATTAAACAAAAGTATCTTGTTTTTTATCTTTGGAAAATTATTCCGTTGTTATGAAATTACCTTACCTCCATGGCCCCACCAACAATTTTATGTCATCATTCTCTGCTTCTATTGTCACTGTCGAAGTTCTCATCTTTCTTATTGTCTTTCTGGATTCAGCACCACCATTATAGTCTAGGTCTCCACAAGTCTTTTTTTCCTTCAGGTCTTCCTGTTAATGTTTCTTTCAAGATTGTTACTGAGGCTTTGGGTGGGGGGAGAGCGGTTGTCGCCCCCTCCCTCCCCAGAGAACTAGAGAGACTGTCTTTTGATCGGAGGGGTGGGGGTAAAGAGGAGGTCAACATTGGCGACAGTCCTCCCAAACTTGATGTCTGGGTCCACCTCTAAGCCCATCTCAGACATCATGTTTTAAATATGGCTATTGCGACAGGTTGAAGAAATAGTTCCCTCAGTTATTTTAATGTGTACCTATATACCATAATATCTTCTATTGGTAAATTACATATGTATACAGAATGAGAAAGAGACTATCTGTAAGAACAGCACAATTCAGGATAATGTACAGCTGTGGTGTAATTTGTGTACAGGTAGCCTCAAGAAACGGTGTGAAAAGTTGGTACATTCTGTGTACAGTTTAGGATTATGTACAACTGTGGTGTAATTTGTGTACAGGTAGCCTCAAGAAACAGTGTGAAACTTTGGTACATTCTGTGTACAGTTCAGGATCATGTACAACTGTGGTGAATATTAGGTGATTTTTGTGTGCTAGTCTGGTACAGTACACCACTGTACCACAAAAATGTACACAATCATTTTCGCCAGGGGACTACTCATTTCTAAAGGGCCCAAGGTGATTTCTGGGGCGAGGGGCCTTCGGCTCCTCCTGCCCCCCACTTCCAAAGCCGCTGCATGATCAATGGGACATTCTAGTCATTTTCAACACACTTAAAGTAATGGCCAAGGCACAAACAGCTCCTTCTAGAGAAAATACAATTAATATGATACTGTAATCAAAAAACTTTCTTATCACAAGGTTATTTGAAAGGTTTATTTTCCTTCTTTCATAAGTTTACAAGGTTCTTTCGAAGGTTTACTTTCCTTCTTTCCAAGTTTACATAAAAAACAGCTTATAAATTTAAAACCAAAAAAAGGAGAATGGAATCTCTTCCTTTTATAGATACTTATTTTCAAAGCATCATGTATTCTTGAGTCAAAATGAACTGAAAAAAGCTTTCTTGAATGTAGTACTTCATCAAGAAAAGAATGAGCACAAGAAAACCATAAATGCAAATAACTCGTATATTAATTAATAAAATCAAGCATGTTCCTCACAGATCTTCAGCATGCGTCTCAAGTAAGCTTCATCTTCTTCAGAGTAGACAAAACTTCTTTGTCTTATTGCACTCTTCAGACACTCATAAACATTAATATCCTTACTATAATTCCGCACTTGTCCTCCTGAGAATAACTTCCAGTGTTTCTGAAAAAAATTAAAAGCATTATTCTCCAAAAATTTTATTGTAGGAAGTCTATATATTAGTATAATATAATATATTATGTATGTAATCCACATGATTGAAAAAATTATTTCATAGGAACAAGTTTTTTTTCCAGACAAGATATTTTTACCAGTCAAGTTAAATCTAGGAATTTAGGATCCATCAGAACCCACGTGGTTCAGAACATAGTAATGAAGGGGAGTTACAGGTCTGTTCATTTTGAGTTATGCATAAAAAATTTAAAGACTTTGAAATATCATCTTGAATGGTTTACATCAGCGTATTTGTCATTTCCTCTATGACAGGGATGCTACATCAGATAGAAAACATCGAGTGACAAAGGTACTCACCAATCACTCAACATTCACCGACAATAATATTTATTTCCTGATTTTTTAAATATTTTCATGTCATCTTACTTTCAGATCAATCAGCTCCCCAGTGAAAAAACTGAATACAATTTTTATACAGGCTCTATACAGTGTGTACATTTTGTATACATTGTATACGGTGTATACAGTTGTATACATTGTATACCCTGTATACAATGTGTACATTCTGTATAAAAATTGGACACAAAATGTATACATTGTATACAGTTATTACAAATTGTGTAAAATTTACACAGTGTATACGATATGTATACAAGGTATACATATATACTGTATACAAAAGGCATGCTTATATACATTTTATACATCATGTACAAATGGTAATATTGTTCGGTTCTGGTTTGTAAATGCACAGTAATTTCTTATGGTCTGTTATTGTGCTGCAGTATTTGATAGCCTGGAATCCGGCCAGTTGAAAAAGTAGAGGTAATCGAGTTTGAGATGCTCTTTTTTCAAGGCAAAGAAATCTTTCTTCAAGGTGAATTAGCATTAGCAATAATAGAAAATTTCCACTACTTATAAAAATTCATCATGCTGACACTCAAAGGCCCACTAAATTCCTCGCAATTTCAGTTGAGCCATTTGCAGGGTTTTTTTTTGCATGCACGATGGAGATTTTCCTATACAAAGGAATAGATTTCATGTATGCTGGTGTAGAGAGAAGTGACCGCGAAATGTAACGGTCCCAGTGAAGCAATTTCATTTGAGATTATCAAACGCTAAGACTATACCCAAAAGGATACCAGACTCATTTTTTTCAGTAAATCTCACAGTTAATCCACCATAATCACCTTCGTTGTAAAAACTGAAAAGTCTGATTGTAGCCAAGTACATGCCGAAAAAGTGGAGGAACGCTAAACTATTCGCCTCTTTGATAATCTTTTGAAAAGTTAGATCGGACTGACAATTTAGCTGTAATAAAACTAAACTATTCCATCGTTAATACTATGAACATGGGAAGTAATATTCTTAGTGTATACCTTGAAATTATTGAGTTTTGACTTTCAATGATAAAAATAAGTCCAAGCAATCTAATTAGAGATTAGGAAATATTTTTAAAGAACACTATCATTAACCATAAATGACAACTTCGGTGCCCACGAGTAACACGCGAGTATTCATTTTATAGTTCGCGGTTATTGGAAAGCTTTCGACCCGAATGGACTACTATCGATGTTGCAAGCAAGAGCGACTTCGACCACTTCGAAAATCGAAATTCAAAATGGAAGTCATCATGGTTATTAGCGAGAAACACGAGAAAAAAATTCTCTCATCAAATAATTACGTTTTATTGTGATTCGTGATCAAAGAAACGTAACTTTAAATTGTAATGGACAATAAAATACGGTAAGTAAATTATTGCTATGAAAACCGATTGTGTTGAAGAAAATTCACGAATACGTCATTGTTTTCCTCTGTGTTCCATGATAACTTTTTGATTTGCAGCCACTAGAATTGACGGTATTTATAATTTTTCAGGCACAGAAAGTCATAAACAAATTGGGACATAAGGAATGAGCCAATGAAAAATCGGATCATCTTTCTACTACATCATAAACGTGAAATGTTTTGTGTGTGTTATGACAGTGCAGTGATGACCATCGATGATATTTAAACGAACTGTTGTACGAACTCCCTGAAAAATTTCGTTTCACTTTTTAGAGGACCGTTGTTTTTTTTTTTGAAAGACATTTCGTTGCTGAATACCCAGCTCAGCCATTTAAAATTGAATGTTATGCAAAAATCAAGCTCGATAACAGCTTTTGATTCTCATGCCATGTTGTTTGATATTGGTAATTGTTGCATTGGCTTACCTTAAGATTATGCCACAGATTTGGAATCTTATGTGTTACAAAGGCAAGTGAATGCGATGAATGAAAATGGAAATAATGTCAATAAATATAATTTATTTATTTACAAAGTCATTTTTGTTTAAAATCATCTATCTCGCATAAGTGTGTTATTAAAATTGTGAATTCGCTATGTGGCATCAAGAAGCGCTAGGCGTTAACGAATTTAAAACGGTCTACGTCTGTATAGAGTTCGTTGTGTGTCAAATTATGCCGAATCAAATTATATGTGATCTGCTATTCAATCCGAGGTTTATTGCTTACTTTTGCAATGCTGCATATCATCTAGACAGCGGTGTGAATATTTCAGCAAACCTTATAATTGGAATTTAACTTTTAGGTAAGTCTCATTACTTCTCTAAATAATCAGAGTCTTTGGTGAGTTAATAACTTGCATGCACCTACTTAATTATCACAAATGTGTATAAGTGTATACATTTATAATGTACCGTACCTCTGATAATTGAATCCTTATAAATTAATTTATAGCCCTAATTTTATAAGCAATGCATGAAATGAAATTACCGTGTGATATAATACTATTGAATTAACTAGGGAGGGGGACCATATGCTCTTGGCTGCATTTAATATTTTACTTTCTTGGTAGGTTTTTTGCTTAATTTAGCTTGGGTCATTTGCATTTAGGCCTAAAAGAATACAAAAATTTGAGGTAAAGTGAGTGTGAATAATAATAATAAAAGGTCTTTATTGGGGTGAGATTGAGACAAAAGCTACTACTAGCAGTATAAAGGAGGATAATGTTGGCTAAAGATGCAGAAAAAATTAACTTATTGTTAATGAGAGGAGTGAAGGGTTCACTGGAAATCTTGGACAAATAGTTCTGCGTAAGCTGGAGTTTACTCTATAACCTTATCATAAGTATTGCAAGACTAATGATAACATGAATTTTGGATCCATGATTCTTACCTCGGGTGTAAATACATGAGACAATTTCATGGTGCAAACATTATAAAAACATTTCAATTTTGTGAATAGGCTGTCACAGGCTTTATTTATTTTCCAGGATTGAAGGAGATGCAGTTAAGTAGGAATGGATATGGAGTAAGCTCTCCTGTAATTGATCCACATTGATCGACAAAAAGTAAAATTTCTCTGGTTTTGCCACCCAGTTTGGCATCAAACCCTCACACAATTGCTGCAAGCCGGTGGGAGCCAGAGAAATAGCTCGTGGATGGAGTTACAAATTTTTTCCCCTTACCCACACAGTCCTGCGGGTCAGGGTGGAAAGGGATATTTGTCATTAAAATAACAATAATGTGTAATGTGCAAAATTGATAGTTATACTGTTTTGATATGTGTAAATTGTTTAACTGTTTTACTCGTTCTAATAAATTTAGTAATTGTAAGTTGCAGTTTGTCATAATTCAATCACCCCAAAATAATTGTATACATAATGATACATATAGATGCATATAATAATTGTATACACTGTGCACAAATTGTATACACTGTGCACAAATTGTATACACTGTGTACAAATTGTATACATTGTGTACAACTGTATACATTTTGTATACATTGTATGCAAATTGTATACAATTTGTACACAACAAAATTTGTATACATTGTATACAATTTGTGCACAATTTGTATACAAGCTGGTCCTATACATTGTATACAATTTGTATACAATTTTTTCACTGGGGCTGTGTCGTGATTTGCCAATAAGCTGCCAAAATTCTCCCTTCCTATATAGGAAGCATCTTGTAGTGTGTCTGAATTCATAGGCATCTTTTAAGTCACTGAACTTAGTCACATAGTGTTGTCATCAGCGAAGTGAGCACATAGTTCGTACACCCTTTTGCAATGCCATCTTTAAAGGACCATCCCATATTTCTCAACAGTTAGGGGGGTATAATAATAATTTTTGGGGTCACTAAGTATTAAATAATTATTAACGGGATGTTTGTTATTCATTATGGAGCCGGCAAATACTTCAACTATGAGTTTGACATCAATTTCTTTTTTACTGCAGAAGCATTGAAATTACAAAATATGTATCTTACGAATAACAAAGATATATTGAAGAAGCAATCATAATGAATAATGTAAAAGCATTCTTAAATTAAATAATTTGTTCTTAATTTGTTCAATAATTATCTAAGTATACGTGCTAAGTAAATGTAAAGTAACAAGAGAGAGGGAATGAGTCATGAGGCCAAAGGATCTCTTTTACAAGAGGCTGCTTCAATATCTGGGCTTTCTCTGAGGGATAAATGGGCAACTGAACTAAATACAATCACAGACTATTTTTGGTAATGAAAGAGTACTGCATACCCTACCTAATATTCATCAGGGAGTTTTATGCAATTGGAGGCAGGTTGTATGATGCTCAAGAGATATTTCCACAGTATAACATATATCTTTCTTCTGAGGATATAGACACAATACCATTTCACAGAATTTTACCCTTTTAAAATTTACAATGTATATCAATTATTTTCATCAGCTAGTGGACTACTGGCTAGTTAATGGACAATGCTTAGTACTCTATGGTGATGTGCTGGATAGGTCTGTTATAGCTATCAGTATAAGATCACTGTGTAAACATCTGTAACCTGTACACATTATCTGCAGACATAAATTTTACATGACTTTACACACCATACAGGATTTTATTTGGTGTGATGAAGAACAATATACACTGTGAGAAGACGAAGTAGATACCAGTCCATAAATTCCCATGGGTAAAAATCCACTATTAGTGGATCAACAATAAGTGGCGATTTCAGCATCCACTAAAATTTTAGTGGATCCATTAGTAGTGGATCCACAATAAGTGGCGATTTCGGCATCCACTAAAATTTTAGTGGATCCACAAATAGTGGCGATATCAGAGTCCACTAAAATTTTCTGTAATTAAAGACATGAGACACTACTGTTTAACTTACTACAATACTATCCGAGTCAGGAGCAAGTTCTATTGCTTTCTCCCATTCCTTTGCAGCATTAATCAAATCCTTTTTCACAAATAGATAATACTCTCCTTTAGTCACATGAAATGATGCTTTGACAGATATTTCCTCAGATTTTTTCATGTATTCATCACACTCTTTCAGTGGATTATAGTTCTTATCCATCTTGAATTTCACCTGTAAGAGATTAAAAAATAAATTTTCTTTTTTGCACGAAAGAATGTTTATGATATTTTTGTGTTCTCTGCTAAAACTTTCAGCTGTGTTCAAGGAAATTTTTCCGCATAAAATCCTTTTACTATGCTTTAGTGTTGCAAAATTTCCACAAGGCATCCCTTCATTCAATTTCACCCAAAAAAAAAGAATCATTTTCCTTGCGGTTTAAACACTGTGAATTAAACATCCATGGGGCTTTGCTGAAAGTTAGCCATAAAGCAAAGACTACAAGATATCCCTGCAAACACAAAATACTGCTGATGCATGCCTGGCACCCTCGAATTTCTGCTTTGGGCACTCATATCCAGCCAACCACAAGGACTGTTGCTCTTTGCATCATTATATTAGCGACTAACTTAAATGGAAACCATATAATTGGCACTGGGAAGTATTGAAGAAATGCATGTTCACATTCTCCATGATAAAACTCCAGGCACAGTGACTTACCTCACTCCTCAAATGATAAAATCATACATCATAGAATACACAAGCAATAACAAAGTTGTGGGACAACAATGTAAGTTTTCTTCAATATGTGCAGCACTAGCCCACGGTTCACCTTAAGCACCTCAAATGTGCCTTCATTCGGACATACCCAGATAGCACAGCTGCCAACGTATACCCTTAGTATCTGGATACTATCCAATGCTGAAGAAGATACGGAGCTCTGCTGTCGCGCTTCGGCAATGGATACCATCCACTACCGGACAGTATGCGAACGAGATATCAAGGCGTGCAATGTCCGCTACGAAGGAGATACGATTAGATACGAAGCGTAGGAATTCCACATCGGTCCCAAGATCTCACAATCGATAGTCCTCGATTCTCACAATCGATAATTCTTGAATCTGACGTTCGATATTCATCGAATCCCACAATCGATTATTCTCTAATCTCTCGTTACCAAGGTTACCAACTTAAGTTGACTAAAATGAAAAATAGAACTGTTGGTGACGAAACAGTATATTTCAAATCCGCATTTACATCTTAAACGAATGTTTCGATCAAATTATTAATAACAAATACATTTCATACATAACTCGCAGTTGGCTGAGAGCTCACAAGCTTCAGTGACTCCTAGCAATGAACCACAACAATCAAATCACTGCGGCAGTAAAGAAGTTTTACTTAAATGGACCTGCGACATTAAGAAATGGAGGCCTTATGAAATCACAAATACGAAGGCACGTAAAAATAACCAATTGGTAATAAGGAACTTTTCCACACTCAGAACATACCTTCAGCAAGAGCAATTAGAGCTTCCTGAAACAAAGTTTAAACTTTGTCACAATTGTGATTCTGGCCGCGATCATGGATCTTCATAAGGCGTGCGCTAGCGTTACCGTTGATTGAAAATAAGAATGAACTTTGTAATTTTCCACACGTTTTTTATTAACCAACCGGTTTCAACACTCACGTGTCATCATCAGGGACTAAAATTTTTGAGCAAGGGAAGGCCTTAAATAGTGCACTGGTGGGGGGGTGGAGGTTAACATGGAAAGGGAGTGAGGCATGGGGCTCCATCACAGGGGTAAGAAGAATATATTGGAGGTTATGTCAAATGTTCACACTGTGGTGAATAATGCCATAAACTCTATGTTACACCGGCTAGTGAGCATCCCACTTCAAGATACCTCATTTAAAGATGAACTGCACACCATAAAAATGATAGCTCATCAGAATGGCTACAGTGAACATACAGTGGAAAAATTATTAAATAAAATTCAAAAGTCAAAAGCTACAAAGTTACTGTGCAATTTGGACCAATCTCCCCACGATAAATCAAAGAAATGGTTTAAACTGCCCTTCCTAGGTAATATTAGCCAAGTAATAGCTAGACATTTACCCAAAGACATTTTTAAGGTCTGTTTTTATAATCCGACTACACTAAGCAAATTACTCTTCAATTCCAAAGACAAAATTGAGGTGGACCATAAAAGTGGTGTGTATCTGATAGAGTGTGGTGATTGTAACGCAGTGTATGTGGGGCAAACCGGGAGAAGATTTGTGACCAGGGTGAAAGAACATGAGAAGTGTGTTAGATACTGTGACGAGACTTCAATGTATGCTAAACATCTACTAGAGACTGGCCACCGGGGAAACTTCAAACCTCAAGTCTTACACGTCCAAGATAAAGGTTTTAAACTTGACTTTTTAGAGAAATATGAAATTGTAGAACGACGGTGCTCACCCGATATTTTACTTTTAAACGATTTGACGGATTTTAAATGTTCCCCGTTGACCACTTGCTCTGGTAAACCCCATTATTCACCACAATGTGAACATTTGACATAACCTCCAATATATTCTTCTTACCCCTGTGATGGAGCCCCATGCCTCACTCCCTTTCCATGTTAACCTCCACCCCCCCACCAGTGCACTATTTAAGGCCTTCCCTTGCTCAAAAATTTTAGTCCCTGATGATGACACGTGAGTGTTGAAACCGGTTGGTTAATAAAAAACGTGTGGAAAATTACAAAGTTCATTCTTATTTTCAATCATGGAAAAATTCCACAAGGTGACGGCCGAAGTTGTTTCATCGAGCGTTACCGTTATTTTTTGATTTAACTTATGTCAGAGAGAACCTGATCTACATTCTTCATATTTCGCATGGCACTTAAAATTGCTTATCACTATTAGTGGAGCGATTTTATTGACAGTTACTGTTAACCTTGCGCTACTTTAGGGGTAGGTAAGCGGTATTGATACAGATTGCCATAACGGGAAAGATGCATCCGTGATTCCACACCAGTGACTCACTGGAACATGCTATTTATACCTGTATGAGGAAGAGAGGAAAAGTTTTGGATCTCGAAAATGAAAAGATAATGCAAGGAGTTACGCAGAGATAAAAAATTAACATTAAAGTAACTAAATATACTCACCCTGTGACTTACGCCTACAACAATGTCGTGGTTCTACGCTTTATCAATATCGTTCAGAAATTGTTTTCTGCAGAGCTACCTATGCATGAGCTTAAAAAACTTTTATCAGTACATGCAGATTGCCAATATCCTATCACGAAGGAAAAATTAAGAGCTTGAAAGTTAGTTATTAAAATTTGATTAATTTTTTTGTTAGAGGCTCTTTAAAGAGCTGACCTCCGCGTCAGATGTCCGTAGCGCTGACGAGTTAGACAAAAAATAGTTCCAGGTACGAAAAGATACATGTATCCTGCCGTGATCCGATATGAGGAGATACTATGTATCTTGTGTACTTATTTTCCATTTTAAGAAAAGAATAATGCTCACGAATATATTTCATCAACATATTCGTGATTTGCATCCATTTTCTTCATGTACAAGCTCATTCGTTCTTCAATTGGTGCAAAATATTCCACAAACACCTTTTACAAATGACAAATGTGTGACTTAATCTTATCTTAGTCTAACGACAAATCTTATCCTGATTGTATCCTTTCGTATCCAGATACGAAAATGCCCATGCTATCTGGGTAGAGAATAAAGTATTAAAATTGTAGGATAAAAATATTTTTTCCCATGTTATAGGTTAAATGCCGAATATTATATTCTAATGTTGGCTATAAGATTTTGCTCACACTTCATTCCAACCTACCTTACATACTTTTCAATACCTCACTATATACCTACCTAACTACAAGTGTCTACCAATTGTCACCTCATAGTTGTTGTATCTAAGGTAGCAGGATGTTTTTATAAGGCTGATCGCTGGCACCAATATAATTGCAAGAAATAATATTAAAGGACTAACATAGAAGTGATTTCTGCCATTACAACATCCCAATATTCATTTAATGAAAAAATAAACATCCAATTATCAATGCATAATTGATATTCTTTTAATGTTGGTAAGATAATTGAGTGTTTTTTTTATTCAGTACTGAGAAACAAAGGACAGTGCTACAGGATTGTGACAACTTGTGCTGCTACGCATGGCATCAACATGCAAGTAAATTGAAATTAAATATATCTGATGAAATTCTCTGGAAATTAATATCCTCACACATCTGCTGTGTACATCTCCCCTCATCTGGCATTGTCTCCAGGAAAAAATAGAACAATATTGTATTCACTCTTCCTTTTTCTTATATTTTATATTATTTGCCATTTCATTGCATTATAATCTGCCATCTATCTGTTACTGAAGACATCACCAAACTGAGCAGAAAGCATGCTTCAAGGTTGAGAGCTTGAACTTATGGGGTTTATATCAAATCCTCCATTTGTCATAAATGCCACAGGGAGTCAAATGAAAACTTAAAATATATTTTTACGTGTGATATCATTTTTGAACGAGGTCTCCATGACATACAACATACTTCCTCCAGTGCACAGATTCCTCTGGAGAAAAGTCTTGTGGTCATGTGCGCAGCCAGTCGTACACTGTCTGGTGCACCTCTTCATTAGAACAAAATTCCCTTCCTCCCATCGCCACTTTAAGTGATTCAACATGGGGTAATTACTTGGGATGAGGTCTGGCGAGTATGGCGGATGTGGAAGAGTATCAAAGTGAAGATCAGTAATGGTCGCAACTGTCACCCAAGCAGTATGAGGTTGAGCATATTAATGTTTCATAATGACACCTGCAGTCAGGCGTCAACGTCGCTTTGATCTGATTTCAGGCCATTTCAACACATCGGAGTATGATGCACTGTTGATGGTGAACCATAGGAAATAGGATATCGAAACTCATTTTGGTTGCCATAATACGGGTTATATTAATAATCTTATATTCTATACAAAACCGAATTCATCTAATTGTAATAAATAAAGTATTTTCACATACAATACTTGTACCACTAGAAATCCATCACCCTCAGGGAGAGACACCTATTTTGCACAAATATTTGACAAATATTGCCGACCATACAAAAACGTTTTAAGTTTCGTCTCGTGCAAAATTAGTGAGTAAAAATAAATCTATAGAACAGAATCTCGATGAGTCAGATGTTTTAAGCAAACTCTGAGTTGGGTCTTAGAATTTTCTGAAAGCTTGGCGAAGGTTATCAAACTCTCACGACTATCAAGCCGATTCAGTAACTCTAGCTGAAATGTTTGGTGTTTCAATTCTTAATTACCAAAATTTTTAATAATCGGGTACCAAATCATACAATAAATTTAATCTATTGCATGGTTATTTTCATTGAAAATGTAATAATTTTAATCGAAAAGTATCCTATCAAACATGTTCGGTTGTATCTGGCAAACTATTTTTTTCCATGTACAGGAATTTACTTCAAAGTAAACAATAGGGTAGTTTTATATTATTTTTTATTGTCTTGATCGAAAGTTTATAACCTCTGGAGTACGTGTTTTAAGCCGTTCGATTTTTAAATGACATTAAGTATTTTTCCCCATTAATTAAAAAGTGAAAAAAATCAATGGCGCGAAAACGCGACGGCAAACTATTGCATGCCTATGCCAATCCTACATGTGACGTCAAACTATTTCCTCTATATGCCACCAGGCGGTGCTGCGGACGCTTCAAATTGATGCTGCACTCCATTAAAGCTTATGAACAAGTATTGGAGGCATATTTATTCCATTAATTAATTATAATTAACTTTTATTTATTTATTTAACATTAATTATGCAGTTGATTCATTTAAAATCAGTTAGTATTCCTTTCACAACCACACCATGTAGTTCTCCTAACGCCGCACGACCTTCACGCCATGCTTCGTCGTAGCGGTCGTAGCAGAAGACACAGCGAGTAGGACGTCCTTGAGCATATAAAATGACTAATAATACCATGTTTGACTGTGAATACTTTTCCAACTTTAATAGTTTTTACAGGTTAATACTAATAAATATTCACTAGAGCTGATGGGCCCTGAAATACAACGGTAAGTTCAGGAGACGAATTTTCCTATGCCTCGCAACGTAAACTATCTACCTGTTACGTCAGCATGAAGGCAGCGCACCCCGCCATTTCAGAGCCTTTTCAAATGGCCTTAAAATTAACATTTAATTCTCTAGTAAACTGGGATTTCTCAATACAAACTTTTTGCGTAAATTAAATACATTTATGGCAGGGCACAAATTGCTATCAATGAAGTCTGTTTTCTTTGATGAAGGAAACTACCCTATTGTAAGAAGATTCTTTATCGAGGGATAGCAAATTTTAAATCAAATACCGGCAGTAATAAAATGTAAATAAATAAATATTTAAAATATAAATTAAATAAATATTTAAAAAATAAAGTGAATGAATATTTCGCCGTTAAAAAATTTATGTTTCTTTTTCGTATGATAATTCCGAAAACAGAGTTCAACATCAGCCCTTTTGCAACTATAATCCTCTTGCTTAGTAAACCACTATACCCACTTGACAGTTGTCAAATGGAGCATTAAAAAATGTGTTCATAATATGCAGTGACATTCAATACAGTACCGTTCAACTGAGTTGTTTCCGCGGAATATTATCCTTTCATTTTTCCCCACCTACTCTGCTACGCTGAGAACATATTTTAGGGGCCCCTACCGGGTTTACTGGAAGTCCCTGAGACAAACTGCTTTCCTTGCCCCCTCCCCACTCTGGGCGGCCCTGCCAAACAAGAGCTGCAGAAAGTGAGACTGACGGAAGCTGAACGAGTGACGGATGCACTAGTTTCAGAAATGACTTGCCTAGCTAAACGCCTTAGCCATCTTCAGTGGAGGTGATGGGCGAGGTTGGGCACAAGGCACGTTTTGCGTATGGAGTTAAGCTAGACAAGTCATCTCCAAAACTGGCGCAACTGTCACTCGTTCAGCTTCAGTTGGTCACACTCGGAAAAGCTTGTTAGACAGTGCCATCCAGAGGTAGGCGGGAAGGGAGACACCAGCCCCCTTAATATCAGGCTCCACCTGATATTAAGGGGGCTGGTAGGTAACGCTGTTGCCAGTGGACTCCGCAAGCATTCTTCTTACACGGAGGCACTGCAATCAGTATTGAGTGCCTCTCTCTGTTGAAAATAGTCGGTGAGGGTAGGGAGATCCACGAGCTTGCGACAGTAATTTTGTGCTTGACCGAGAAAAAATTACGCCACGAAGTTCATGTTTCATAAATTTTATTTGCAGCATTGTGAAGCGATTTTGAGAAGGATAGTGCTTCATGAACTGCGAAAGGGAGGGAGTAGTCGACCCTGAAATTTTCCAGTGCGCACCGATGTTGACCCACTCCAAGCACATAATGAGGAAGTGATTTTCTGTCTTATATTAATTATAAAATGGCTAATATAAGCAGAACTTGTTTTTTTCTTGGCTGCAAAATTGGGTGCAAGAAGACCTGAGCCAAAAATGCGGAACTGGGTGTGATGAACAAGCATTTATTCAAGGCAACGATAGGTGAAGTCATTCTTACTTTTGTTTTCTGGTTTACCCATAATTATTAGTGTTAGATTTTCAATGTTGTTCAAATAGCCCTATAATTTTGTGAGTGGTCATGAATCCTTTAAGTATGTCATACTACTGCTTCAGCACTTTTCCCCATGTGTGGCAAATATCTCGAAGTGGACACTTCCTGTGTGAGATAATGTCCTCATGGGGTCTCCATGATACTAGTATTTAGTGTAAATGAATATTTGTTTGGAGTAATGAATCCGTAAAAAATAAAATACATAAATAATAAGAAAAATGATTGAAGCATTCCGTAAAACTACTGCAGCACGTTACCTTGTGTGCACATGTGAATTAGAAATGGATGCTTAAATTTTGGGAGAAAATGCCGTCAGGGGGTTTTCATGCAATTCTAGCATTTAGTATTAATCTATTTTGTTAAGGGTAATTAATCCTTTAAATATTCGATGCAACTAATGAAGTACTTAATGCTATATATGCATGTTAATTAGAAATGGATGCTTGTCTTAGGAGATTATGTCCTCGTAGGGTTTCCATCCAACTCATGTAGTGCACAGTGAAAATAAAATTTTGCTACAGTTTACATGAATCCTTTTATAATTCAACATAGCTAATGAAGAACTTTTCCCCACTTGCACATGTTAATTTGAATTAATGTAAGTTTCTTCCCTGACATAATTACCTCTTGAGCTTATGCTATTAATTTTGTGGTAGTTCCGATTCATTATTGTATTGAATAATTGTTCACAAAATGTGAGACAGATTAACAGATTTCTAGAGTTACTTTGCGATATTTTAAGTATGCTATGACTCATAGCATGACAGTGTGGTGATGAAGTATTCCTGATATCATCATCAGTCGCCTACGCGAGCATGTGCTTTCTTTGTCCTTCCATTGGGGGTTTTGATGTAAACCTTGGACGGATGTGTTGCTTTTAAATTCTGGTCTATTTTGGTTCATTATTGCTATGGATGTTCTATTATTATAATTATTGTTTGAGAAGTACTGTTTATACATTTATTTAATACGAGAGTGTAGGAAGTAATTTGTCATGTCGTCCTCCGTAACTCATTTAAATCGCCGCCTTTCATTTTAGTACCGTCCTCTCATGAGTGGTGGCGCTGCTATCATTACTGTCAAATATTTCGGGGCTTGCAGAATGCTCGGCAGCACCCTTTTGGGGGCAGATTTGTATTCAGTTTCTATATTCAAGGGAGGCACTTTGCCCCAAGCCGCCACTTAAAATTCATCCTCATTGTAATGGGGTATTGACACCGAAACAGATTCTCTAAAATGAGGGTATAGGTAGCTTGAATTTGGTCTTTTTATGTCGTGTCTTTGACAAAAAAGGAACAAATACTGTTGTACATATACTGTCAAACATTATATGACCTTCTATAAATCCTTTATTTTTACATTTTGGTTTGGTCATCGGCAAATCCCGAGATGACGGCACGCTATGCCACTGACCCTAATACAGTATTAATACCAAACCTGTGCTGTCTGGGTTTAAACCTATTGGGATAATGAGCATTTTGTTCTCTATAGATGACCTTATTGATACCTTTTAAGTATTATTTTCTCTGACCACCAATTTAAGTTAAATAGTTGCTAAATGTATTACCCTCATTAAAGAAAGTGCAGCACACAAATTTCCATTATCTGCAGACAACTTGAAGTATTGTATTGCTTTATTCCAGTTTTGCAAATGCCTCTCATTCAAAGTTCCCAGTGCATGGTACGCTGGAGCATTCATAGGATCCAGCTCTATTGCTTTTTCTAGGATTTTTGTAGCCAAGGGTAGATCTTGGTATGGACGAGGCAACTTCATCAATCCATTGCCACACCTGCAAACCATTTGAAGATATTAATTCAACTTTAAATCCGGTTAAATATTTCTATTGATCAAACGCACTCAGCATGCAAAAGCTAAGAATACTTGGTCTCCTCCATTTACCCTACTACAGTAGGTACAACCCCATACATATTTGCATTATCTGAATTTATGTTTTCCGGCAATTTACAATATTTTTATTACGTCCAATAAAGTTTCCTATTTCTCCAATGTGCCTAGAACCCTTTACTTATATGGTCTCATTTTCCATTTTCCCGTTGTTTGCGTCACAAAGCAAATGACTTTTTAAATATTTAGCCTTGCATACCAGTATAAACCACTTTTTCACACATCATTTCATGCATACACACTTTGAAAAGACAAGAGACAGTTATTTCTACTGAATTATAGAAGAATATGAAAGTAGTTAGGCAGTACAAACCTTCACTAGTTAAGAAAAGATTAAATACTTACTCGTCTCTTTGCCTGGAAAATATTCACGGAATTTATGCTATGAAATGAAAAAAATTATGATGCAATTTATACTTCAGGAACCCATGTGGGAGTATGTTTAAATTATTGTACTGAAGTTGATATTATGATGAATGAAGATGACTTTTTTACCCAGATATGATGAAACGTTAAAAATACAAGAAATGAATTGGGATAATTTTCTCTGGCTCCATTCAGCAGTTTTACTGTGACAGGTTACTACAAAATGAAACCTATTTTTAGAACATTATTTATTGTACCAAAACCACAGATCAAAAAAACTATTTTAGTTAGAAATTTTTGAAGGAGGATAACTGCTTGTAGGTACTAGCCAACTGGCAAGGTAGCTCAGAATCTCATGTGTCATTTATGTTATCCTCAATAACTTTGGGACTTTAATTTTATCCTACTTAACATGGAAAGTTGAAGCAAACTAGAATGTTTTCAATTTAAGCTTGTGTAACAATTGTGGAACAAGTAGATTTTTCACTATGCAACTCGCACTGATGTGGTGAAACACCTGAGATTACCGGTCTTTACAATGGATGCCATTATGAAAAATCATGATATGATTCTGAAACATCAAGCCAGTGCAGACATCTCTCAAAAAATGTAAAATGTCAAGAAATCTTATCATGAAGGAATACTAAAGTGGATTTTAAGTTCTTGATCGTCAAATATCACCCTGAAAAAAAGTTAGCAATGGCCATATTTGACATAAAAGATGCACCTTTTTTCCAAAATTATGGTTTAAAAAATCATCTTTAAATAATAAATAGAATAAGCCTTTGACAGGAAAAAATTCTCAACAAAATGCTTTTCAAGCATGTCATTAGTGAAAAAGCATTGCACAACACCTAAAGTTTGGGAATCAAGGATTTGACAATGTCCAATGGCTGGTTGAAAATTTGGAAGCAATATATCATTCATGAGTAAATCATGTCTGCTATATAATTTAAGAAATAATTAATGACATTGTTCTATATATTCACATTATCAGTGGTTTATTATTTCTATCTTTACTCATTCGTGTGTACCTATGTTTGTATAAAAAACTGAAAATTCTTCTTTTCCCACAATGTATTTTATACCTTTTTCCAGCGGTCCCGAGAAATGAGTAAATATGGGAATTTACTGCAGTTTCACTCACCTTAAAAATGTTACTTTAGATCAATTTAAACCTTATTGATCATAAATGACTAGGATCCAATTAATAAGAAGTGAGCAAGAAATTTAATGAAATTGCTACATAAAATCTAGCCAAACTTACCTTCTTAAGGTGCTAACATTTTCATCATCCAACTTGAAAGCCAGCTTTAGAAGCCTTTGTGCGTCAAAATAGAGTCTGTCTATTTCTCTTTTATCTACTCTTTGTCCTCTGACATTCTTTATCCATACAGCCTTTTCCCTTTTGGCTTCCGCAAGAACAGCCAAGGAAACTGGGAATGGGTTATATTTCGTGGCCCTCTCAAGCAATTCAAATTCTTCCTCTGAAGGCATCTGCAAACATTTCATAATTTAACACTGTTACAAAGTATGTTACAGCACCAAGATCCTGCAAGCCCAGTGAGCCTGAAGAAAAGTCCAAGTTAGCAATGACCATATTTGGCATACAAGACCATAGTTGGAATTAACGATTAAAATTAATAATTAAAAATGTGGTTAACTATTTAATAAAATCATTAATTTTTAGAAGAGTTCTTTTAACTTTAATCGTTAAAGTTATGCATTAACTGATACAAAACTACCTTCAGTTAACTTTTTTGTTAATTTTTGGCAAATGTCGACCTGTCTGAATTTGTTCGCAAAGGTTCCCCAACAGACAAATAGGAAAACAAAACGGTACCCATGGGTAAAAATCCACTATTAGTGGATCCACAATAAGTGGTGATTTCGGCATCCACTAAAATTTTAGTGGATCACTTCTCGCTGTAGCTTTTCCCTCGGGGAATCGTCCTCCATGCTGCTTCTGAAAACTTGGTAGAGTGTTTTTGGACTACATTCTTTTTTATTGAAGTCTTTTACGAAAGATATCGGCACTATCGTCTTTCCACTCTTTCCGCGAAACGTTATACATACGTAAAGCTCGCCATGGCCTTATGTGAAAATCCTCTGATGCAACAAAGATTACTAGAAACAAATATCCATTATCAATATGACTGGTTATTTGTGCCGCGTCTGTTATTGATTGTTGTTGTTACTATGGTTACGGGTTACAATCGACCGTCACGTGACTGCTAGATTTTCGCTGATCAACACGAATTTGAATAACTACGACCATATAACTAAAAAACTAGCAAATTATGATAGAAAAACGATTGTATATTGAAAAATAGATACCTACCTACCCTGCGGTTTTGCAGAAAATCGTATTACCAACAATTTCATCGTCTACCTATAATATTGGTAGTTATTATGCGTAGACGCAGAAGAAGACGTCATAATCGTCGCAGAGTGTCGCCATCACGAATAAAGCAAATTCAACTTTCTACTTATGGGAAAAGTTATACCTATTATAGTCGTGAAAAATAGATTTTATAATTTGATATTATTTGTGGGACTAAAATCCATAGGTTGTTTGCAAAAGTTTAACCCCTAATCAATTGGATGGGGAAATAAAAGATGGGAAGAAAAGAAGAGGTATAAGGATAACAGTTATTTTAACAGGATCCTGTCGACAAAAATGGAATTGTTAATAATGCCATTCATATATCCAATAAAACGTGCGTATCCTCTGAAAGGAGGATATCCACAACTTAGGTTAGTGGATACATCTAAGGATCCACTAAAATTTGTGAACATCCACAAACTGCCTATTTGCATTAGTGGAGCACTATATTTAGTAGACATCCACTACATATGTTAAGTGAATATCCACAGATTTTAGTGGACATCCACAAACTTTAGTGGACATCCACTATATTTTATGTGAATAACCACAATATTTAGTGGATATCCACTACATGTTAAGTGGACATCCACAAACTTTAGTGGACATCCGCAAACTTTAGGGGACATCCACAAACTTTAGTTGACATCCACTATATTTGATGTGAATATCCACAATAATTAGTGGATATCCACTACATGTTAAGTGAATATCCACAAATTTTAGTGGACATCCACTATATTTTATGTGGATATCCACAATAATTAGTGGATATCCACAATATTTAGTGGATATCCACTACATGTTAAGTGAGTATCCACAAATTTTAGTGGACATCCACTATATTTTATGTGGATATCCACAATAATTAGTGGATATCCACAATATTTAGTGGATTTTTACCCATGGGTATCTAAGAATGCAAGGTTGGTTATGCAAGAATACAATGAATAGGCCCAGATAAATTCATCCAAACAAAAGCGGAGCTGAGGGGAGTGGCTGCCAAAGTTTAGGAACACACCCTCAAACGAGAAAACATGAAATTCGCAAACACAATGTCCTGAGGGTTGGTAAGCCTTACTCGGTGACATCATGTCATCTATAGTACAGAGTGGAAGCCGAGAAAAAAGGGTTGCCTAAAAACCTATAACGGATAACAAGGGGGAGGGGTTCATTCAAACTAACGTATCTGTTACAATGCGCCAGTCTACGTATGCCTTACTTGGCGATATTGCGTCATCAATACATCAGCCCCCAGTGAATCACAAGAAAAGGTGCACAGGCACACCCTCCGCATCTACTGTAACTCTATATAACTAAGCTATTTACACAGCAATTTTACAATTGTGAAGGGATACTTCACAATGCAATGTGGGGATTGATATAAAAAACTAACCTTAAAGCACTTTCTACTGCTCAGAACAATCTTTTGCAGCAAATGGGACACACCAAGGATGGCCAGAAAGTCTTACATTCATGTCAACTTAAAAATTCCAGAGTCGAAGACCCACCTCAGAAAAATCACCGAATCCTTTCAGCAGGCACTAGGAAACCTACCAACAACGCTCTGGACACTGAATGGAATTACAACGAAAATCCCCAATTCATATGTTTTTAAACAAATGGATACGGATGGAAGAAACCACAATGACAGTTTTCAGTGTTTGCTTTGTTTGTCAAAACAAAAAAACCATCAAGGCCTCTATTACCAAGCATCCAATTTGCCAAAGTAACTTTTAATGTAAAAGTTAATTTTTTTAACTTTAACTTCAATCAGTTAATTTTCAAGAAAAGTAACTTTTAACTTAAACTAGTTACTTTTTACAGAGATTAACTTTAATCAGTTAATTTTTTTTGGTAACTTTCCCAACTATGTACAAGACACTTTTTTCTAAAATTAAGGTTTAAAAATCATTTTCAGAAAATAAATACATTAAAACCTCCATACAACGAATTTGTTGGGACCGGAAAATTCATGACTTCGCTGTAGGGGGTTTCAGTGTACGGAGGTGATATGCGGGTTGCGTCATCGCAGGGGCACCCAAGTGTTCCGTGATGTTTAAGATGCAATTCGTGTAAATTTCTTAATCTTGCTTTATTCACCTTTCCTATAGCGATGATGAACAGTTGTTATTATTTACCATCAAATACCGTGGCTATCACCTCGTGATTTTCAATCTGCGTATTTCTAATTGAAATTATTGTTTTTCTCGTCCATTCTGCTCTACGCCTCATTGCTTACTTTAGTTACGTTCTGATATTAAAGGAATTCCAAAATTAATTACTGTGGATTACGCATTTTTAAAGTGCTCCATAATTTTTCTGAGTATCTACTCGATATTATTCTTGGAGTGCAATAATTTAATTCAATATCAATCGGCAGTTTTATGCAGAAATTTTGCTTGAGAGTCTAACAATGGCACATATTGCCATTGTTAGACTTACGAAATAAAATGCATTGTTGGAATTGAAATTGAAATCCCATTGAAATACGGGTAATATCTATGTTCGTGACCAGTATATATTAGATATCGGTAAACAACGATGGAAGTTAGGTGGGGTGAGTTAGTTACCACGAGTAAAAACGTGGCAGTTGGCAATGCCCTGAGGTCACAATGGCAATCTCAGATGATAATGCATTGATGATGCCTTCATAGAAGCTGGACACGATCGGTATTCTGTTGGCACACCCGTTCTTCGGTGCCAAAACGCCAGTACCATCCTCGATTACGCCAGGTAATATTTGAATCTACGCCTTGTTGCCGTCATCCAGTAATTACCTCTTCATACTTGAAGAAAATTAAAATCAGGTTTGCCCTTTTTCAGTCCTTTGAAGAACGTCTCTCATTTTAAAATGTTCGCCATTTGCAGGCTAAAACTATTAAACTGGAATAAGTGGTCGCTTAAGCAGAATCACATGAGTTAAATATGTCTTATGTTAGCAATTAAGAGAATAAAAACACGTAAAAGAACCTGAGCCCACTCTTTTCGCGTCTTTTATCACATTAGAAGGACCTCTTTCTAAACCAAGTATACGAGCGAAGATCGCTGTTCTGAAAACTCTAGTTGCACCAGTAATATTGCATGCTAACAATTTGGAATGGAGACGTTTTGAGTTGGACGCAGCAAGAAATCTAACCTAGCGCACGCACTGAAACGAGTAAGAGGAAAGACTGCATTGCCAACTAACCCCTCTTAAACATTCCATACCAAAATGCCTATTATTCAATAACCTTCCCCTCCGAAAGAAAGAATAACTACGCCATTACTCGCCTCTTTCTCTACAATGCTGCTGTTATCTACCCTCCCCTTCCCAAGTTCCTTCGGGGAGACCTCCCTCGCCCATTCCACTCCTCAATGACTCCCCTTACCTCTAACCAAAAGCTCATGTGTTTCCAATATATCGTGGCCCAGTGGTATGCCGCTCTTCAAATAGCCCAACTGGTTAGGCACACCGACAGAAGAAGTACAATAATTCCTGTAATAATAAATCCGGTTTTCGATTTATCTCTCCTGCACTTACCTCCTCACAAATATTAATACAGGACCATCTACCATCCTCGCCGTACATACAGTCAGCTCTCGTGCGACTTACCTCAGCCGAAACATTCCACATTGCTTGAAAATGAGTATATTTCAGGAAGTTAAAACAAATTTCAGAAAATTACATAGGTTTGAAGCAATTTTTTATTTATAAATAAGAATCGGTAGCTGTTTTTAAGTAATATTAATTCAAAATTATTCTATTGAAAATAGTTTTCCAAAGTCGTCTGTCTCATTTCTTTGCTGGCTGCTTGCTCAACCTGCCGCAGAATCTTCAAATTCTCTACTCCATCTTCTGACATTAAAAAAACTCGCTCCAAAACATCTATTGCGTCCACCACTTCCTTCCAACCGGGGCGCACTACGCTATTGCTGGGCTCCTCTCTCTTCATCGCTCACATCCTGCGTCTCCGCCAATATTTCGGGATCCTCATTTTCGGCAAATACAGCGATATCATTATCAATACTCGCATACTCTTCGAAAGATACCCCTTCAATGTTTAATAATTGAGCGAATTCACTCCATTCCTCCCTCTCCTCCGGCTGTGGGTCGTCTTGGCCGTCCCATCTCTCCGGGAAAGCCTGCCCTCCTGAAGAAATTCGAGATCGCTCTTCTCTCTACTCCATTCCAAGCAACACACAGACGCTGAATGGCTTGCAGGATGTTCCACTTCAATGACTTGATGTCTTCAGTGTTTCCTAGTCTATTTAGAAGATATTCGACTAGTTGCCTTCGATATGTGCAATGAGTGAAAACAAAGGACACTTGACGTGACGCTGAAGGCATCTGTTCGACGACATTTGATCAGTTGACGTCTCCGATGCATACAGCGCTGAAGATTCATTGAGCCTAACTACTTTTTCGTCGTTTATTTATTCATTCATACCAACTGCAAATCCATTACATTTTGTACAGTTATCAAATAATATATATGTATCTTAAAGACATCGTTGTTGATCCTATTTCTAAAATAAGGATTTTTTGTCTTGAATTAAGAATTTTAAAAATTCCCGACTCAGACCAGAAAATCATGAATAATCCATGAACGTTTCCCTGCATTGAAAATTCACGAATAATTCCCGATTTTCCGGGTTTTCCCGGTCAGTGAACATTATGATAAGGAATGCTCAATGGGATATTATCGAATTTAATTTAAAAAGAGCTGCTCCGTGGACTTTCTGTCAAACCAGTTCGACTTGTAAACTGCCTAAACGGTTCAGAGAGGAGCGCAAAATTGCCAAGCGCTCCTGCTTGGAGCGGCACAAATAGCAATAGAGCGGAGCAATAGACGGAGCCACGCGGAGCGGAGCTTTGGCTTCACTTACACGTTTCTTATGGTGGAAACCATCAGAGTTGACTATGGCCTGCACCGAGCCAGAGCGTCAAGTTTCCTTCATGCCATCCTCTCTGTAGGTCTCAGATTTGAACCCCTTCGAAGCTCGGAGCAGAACGTTTAAGACGCGATACACTCCGTTGCGGTTCTACTTCCTGCTTATTACGTAAATATCGATGGAAAAAACTACCTGTAAATGCAAAATACTGCGTTTGTTCTCAATAATTCGTTCTAGAGGGGCACTTTTCATGTTTTGGGCCCATTCTCAGACTTCGTTGTAGGGAGTTTTCGTAATTAGAGAGGTTCGTTACTGGAGGTTTTTTTGCGTGCATTGTCCATTGGAAGGGTCCGGGACCGGGCCAATGACTTCTAAATAGGGAGGTTTCCTTAAAATTTCGCTGTATGGGGGATCGTTATAGAGAGGTTTTACTGTAGTTGGATTAACTTAAGGAGGGTAAAATTTTCAACAAAATGTTTTTTTAACCCAGATGGTCTGTATATCCCATTCCAACTCTATTCCATTTATTACAATACCATAATTTTTGGTAGATAACACACATCTAATACCATACTTTTATCTACTGCATATCTATTACCACAGTTCATTACATCTAATACCACAGCTCATACCATACTTTTTCGACATTCTTTTTTATTTAAGGACAAGGTACAGCTACTTACAAAAAATTCGTACCACTTCCCTACGCAACCCGCTCAACAGGCTCTTTAATTCCTCGATGTGACAACACTGTCACCGATTCGACTGGCGAACACCTATCGCGTCTGGTTGACGATCTCAGAAGCAGAAGCACCCGAATGAAACATGACCTGGCAAAGCAAGGCCCCATGATACAGGGGGTTGGAAGCTCACCGGCGGCGAGTAAGGTTTTCTTTCCCGAAACAACTGACGAATGCCTTTTGCAATGCGGACCACTGTCGTGCCTCTCCATCTCGCTCGCTGACCATGCAAGCACAGAATTTAGGGACCCCAGTTTTCCAAATTACTAACAATAAGAGTTTATATGGCTGAACTGCTTTTCAAGGAACACTCGTGGACCTTCCATTTCCGATTCGGCGTCATCGCACTGCCGTTCGCGGAAGTCGGGAAACCCCGCGGATTAATGTGTCGACTAAACCAAGCCTCATAGATCTACCATGCAAGCCACCGCGAGGGTGCGTGGCAGGAGGTGTTGCTGAGGAGTGGAATCTCACGGGCGAGGAGAGAGAGGGGACGGTTTTTTTATTCCTAAGATAAGTTTCCATTGCCTTCCAGCAGTGAAAACTGACATTTTCTCACTTAAGTAATGCTACTTGCCGTTATTAGAAATTTATGCTTTAGTATTAAATACTATTATTAGCTAAAATTCACTTAGTTTGAAGGCGGCGAAGAGTCTTCGAAACAGTTTCAATGACAGTAATCTCGACACATCAGCGATACTTTTCTATTCTACCTGAATAATATGATTATGTTTTTCAACTTTATAAAAACAAAAATTTTCTATCGAGAATAAAAAATATTTTTTTCTATGGAAGCCACATGCAATGCCACACATCGAGAAATTAATATTCCTAGATCTGAATCATACACATTTCCCTTAAGGAGCTTTCATTGACACTGCCGAGAACATTTATCTTTTTTCAGACACGTAGTAGAACGTGGGCATAGCACCATGGTGCTTTTTTCTGGGCTACAACTCACCAATTCCCGAAAAAAAGTGAATGCGTATCATTTTAACTTATTTTTCATTGTTGCATTAGGCAAGGAAGATGTTTTTCGGAATCACTTCGTGATGCTAACGAAATGAAAGACGATCAAAAATTAAAAATATAAAACACCAATGAAAACATAAGAAATGAAAGAAATCCAGGCGTGCAACTTTGCGAGCATTTGTAAGAAATTCCTTCACGCCTTACCCCAAGTCCTACGCATTGCATCCTCCGACGCACGGTCTGTGGACATGTCCGAACACGAACAGCATCCCCAGTCTCTTCGGCAGTCGAACCACAGACCTCCAACTTGTCAGGTTAGAGTGCTGTCCAGTTACACCATCCAGCCAAACGTAATCTCCATGAGTCAGGTTTATATCACCAGATGCCCAGGAATAGAGGTGAATATATATTACCATAAGTTTAAGTAGATAGCACATACATTTTCTGTATGTGCATGTTATGCATTTGAAAGTGGTGAGAGGTATATCCTCAAGTAACGTGTAATGAAATGCAGTTAGTTTAGAGCTGATTTATTGTGATGCTCATAATTTTTCATTTATTTCTTCAATGCTGAGATATGAAGGCCAACTTTGAGTTGTCTCACATAGGCTTTCCATGGGAGCAATGCAATGCAGAGCTAAAAATGGCACTATAGCATCATGTACAGCTACTTACAAAAAATTCGTACCACTTCCCGACGCAACCCGGCCAACAGACCTTTAAAATCAGCGATGAGACAACACTGTCGCTGTATTCGACTGCCGGGTGTTGGCCGAACGCAGTTACGTCGGACTGGAGAGCTCGGTATGAGACGCGCCCGAGCGAAACATGAGCTGGCGACCCAAAGCCTACTTGATACTGGAAGCTCACAGGCGAGGAGGGTTTCCTTACTTCGAAACAAAAGCTGGGCATATGATGTGCACTCGAGTTTGAAGGGTGTTTACAAAGTTACCTAATAACAGAAAATTTAAAAATATTAATTTTTGTCGTTCAATTCTGCGCTAATGAATGTAAAAAAGCATTTTTCAAAAACCCAAGATTATTAAACCCAAATTATAACTCCATATAAACAAGAATGTTTTATACATTTTCTATAAAGTTTAGAATTTTAGCTGAAAAAGAAATGATACTGTAATTATATTTAATCAGAAGGGTTTTTCTCCGCACTAGGTGATCGAAAAAATACAATTTTAAGTGCGTCACAATCCTTAGATATCCTAATGTATAATATATCGATGTTAATAACGTAATTTAATCAACTAATTTTATATTAGTTTAAATTTATGGCTTAGAATGAGACGGTTCAGCATTTATTTGTTGCTGGGAAAACCGTGCGACGTTGCTGCAACAAATAGCCGCAGACTTGTCTCACTCTGGCCCGTGCAAATATAAACTGATATAAAATTAGTTGATTAAATTACGTTCTTAACAATGATGTATTATAACATTAGGATATCTAAGGATTGAAACGCAATTAAAATAGTATTTTTTCGACCACCCAGAGCCGAGAAAAACGTTTATGATAAAAATTATTTCCGTATCATTTCTTGATAGTTAAAATTCTGAAAGTAATAGAAAACGCATAAAACACTCTTGTTTACATGGAACATTTGTATCAAATAATTTGAACTGTTTCTAAGATTAAATTAACTGTTTAATTAATTTAAAAATTAATTAACTGTTTAAATAAGCTTTTATACTCGGTGTAATAGTTGAACACGTAAAAAACCGTCACTTTTTCCAATCAAACTTTAATAAGAAATACAAAAATATAAGAAAGAAAATTAAAGTGCCCAATTAATGTAGAATTCAATGACAAAAAATACTATATGATTAAATTTTCATTAGTTATTTTGGTTACTCGTAAACACCCTTCAAACTCGAGTGCACATAATATTTTGGTCGACAGTAGGTGTCAACTGCGGCATTCCTCTAGCGTAACTAGCGCGCACCGTCAATGTGAATTATCGGCTTACTTTTCCTCCCAAAAACACACGCTTCGCCGCTAACACCACATGCTGAATTGGGAACGAGATTAATAAATGGCAAAGCAGGTTCTCGCTCAAATCGGAACAGAGCATTTTAAACGCATAGTTACATCATATGCCCAGCTTTTGTTTCGAAGTAAGGAAACCCTCCTCGCCTGTGAGCTTCCAGTATCAAGTAGGCTTTGGGTCGCCAGCTCATGTTTCGCTCGGGCGCGTCTCATACCGAGCTCTCCAGTCCGACGTAACTGCGTTCGGCCAACACCCGGCAGTCGAATACAGCGACAGTGTTGTCTCATCGCTGATTTTAAAGGTCTGTTGGCCGGGTTGCGTCGGGAAGTGGTACGAATTTTTTGTAAGTAGCTGTACATGATGCTATAGTGCCATTTTTAGCTCTGCATTGCATTGCTCCCATGGAAAGCCTATGTGAGACAACTCAAAGTTGGCCTTCATATCTCAGCATTGAAGAAATAAATGAAAAATTATGAGCATCACAATAAATCAGCTCTAAACTAACTGCATTTCATTACACGTTACTTTAGGATATACCTCTCACCACTTTCAAATGCATAACATGCACATACAGAAAATGTATGTGCTATCTACTTAAACTTATGGTAATATATATTCACCGCTATTCCTGGGCATCTGGTGATATAAACCTGACTCATGGAGATTACGTTTGGCTGGATGGTGTAACTGGACAGCACAACCTGACAAGTTGGAGGTCTGTGGTTCGAATTCTGGTTCATTCAAACTTTTTTCCATCATGATTCAGCTCTATTCCATCTTCTCCACCTATAGTGCGTTTGTTCTTTTACTCATGTATGTTTGTTATTACCATCAGAAATGTTCACATGAAATAGGAGGGTGTCTAATAACTAGAGATGAGTTGATACCAAAATTTATCAACTCTAGATACCGATACAGATTCCTGGAAAATCGATTCTTGATGCCGATACCATCAACCTATACACATACACATATTTTACCTAGTTTTCCTATATATTATTATTAAATGTCCCATGAAATCTAAAAATACAATTTTAAGAAACAAACATTTGAATATACTATTTGCATAGGGAAAACTTCTGATATTCCATATGAGGACATTATGAAAATAGTAGTAATGGTAGTAATCATGAATTGTCGTCTTTGACTTTTTGATCGTTGCGCTTAGCAAAGATGAAAACATCGCAAATGCATACCCTGAAAATTGTACAAATGCATGTACTGTTCCATGCACTGTATAACCACTGATTCATCCATTCGTTCACACAAACATACATGTATCCATTCACACAAACGTCATGAAACCATTTGTGCAAATGTACATGAACTTGTACGTTTTAACGTATCATGTAACCAGGCCTTAAGAGCAAAAAAACTCATCAGGCAAGTGCTTAAATAAATAGGGACTATTCATTTTTAGTCAGTTTAAAATAACTCAGGTCCTTAAATTCAAATGTACCTTATATGTTTTCACAGAGCTATAAATATCAACAAACAGGTGCATAGATCTGCATAGAAAGTACTGAGCTTCCAAGTCTTTTGTCTAAATTTTTATTTTTTCACTCATGATTCCTTCTTAAAATTTAGGCACATTCTGTATGTCTATAAATATGATAATTTTTAAAAAATACACCCTTATAGTCATAGGTTAAAAATTCTCTCATTACATATCACAAATATAAAAGTCTATTTAATCAGTTTACTCTTTTCTACTGGTACCTAGATAACAAATACCAATGCTTAAATGATGAAATATAACAGTAATGCTTTTTAAGAAAGCAGTAATATAAATCAGTTGATGAAATACAGTCGGATCCGGATTTAGGGTTTTCGCATTTAACGTTTTTCCGCATTTAACGTTTATTTTTTGAGGTCCCAATTCATTCCCTATAAACACAATGTAAAAATTGTCCTAATTTAGTGTCTCCGCATTCTGCGTTTTTCCGCATTCTAGGTCGTAAAAAATTTTCCCCCACAAGATTTTTTACCCGATTTAAGGTTTATTCATGACGATTCATGCAAATGATTATCCATACATCAGTGATGACTATCACCAGCATTAGTTTTCAATAGGTTGACGGTCCTTAAGTTTCGCTTTAAGATGCTTGTATATGTAAAATGAATGAATGTATAATGAACATACGAACATTAAGATATTGTATGATGAACATACGAACATTAAGATATTGTATGCTCTTGGTAATACATACATAAATGTAAAACCGCATTTTCCCCTATAGTAGGTTTAACCCAATGATGATATGCCATATTACGCAGTTGAAATTGTCGAAATTTTCCCGGGCACTGTGTAGAAAAAATGAATGTGGAACTGCGCGCCATGTGAGAAACTTGCATGTGCAACAGCAACTTAATTTCTCGGAGCTACAAATCAAAATTGATTGCTAAATAAGGCATTCTCATTATGTCGTACCATAAATAATATTTCATAATCGGAAAGTATCAATATTTTGCTAAATGAAATGTCTTTCTTTCGCTCGTCTTTAATAATGCTATGATGATGATTTTTCGAGTACATAGCCGCCTACACCTCGCTTTTACGGAATAAAATGGGTGTAAAAATGCATTGAGACCACTGAGAAAAGTGTAAAAATGGAATTTTTAACGTTGATAACTATCCACACTAACATTCCCAGTGGGAATTTTCCTTAACTCCATTTTTCTTAGGAAAATTTCCAACATCTATTAGGTGCCGCAGTGACAACGACAGTAAATTTAACCCCAGAAAATGCAGAGGTTAGCTTCATGGTAAGTTACGGCCGCACAAAAAAAAGGCGGGAGGGTTGCATTACAATGTGTTTTGCCTGAAGGTTCAAATTAGAGCATTTACGAGTTAGGGTTGGATGGTCGGTAGTCAAGGTTTATGTAGTTGCGTAACATTAAAAAATACAATTTATTATATAGCCACATTTGAAGCCAGTGAGAAGTGGCTGAGAAAAGAGAGTTGGCGACTTCTTTGTAAATCATATGCTCCTCGGCAGTCGAGTCGGCAGTGTTACAAGGAAAAACTCTTCAACAAGACCACTGATCGACCAGTACCAGTCTCCTGGGTGCTATTGGTTTATAGAGAGCAGAAGCTGCTGGCTTTGATTTTGGGATGGCTTCAAAAAGGAAATCTCTTAGCTTCGAAGAGAAGAATTATTGAGGAAGTGGATAAAAATCCTCACTTAAAGAGAATTGACTTGGCGAAGAAGCTGCTCATGCCAGTAACAACATATTGAACAACATCATAATGAATAGGGAAGCAATTTTAAGAGAATCCACAGCATTGGGTGTTTTATCTAAGCATCGTAAGCACTCAAAAAAGTCCTTGTTTGAAGAACTGAAGAGCCATTTACATTGCATTGGTGAGAAAGGCAATTGTATCAATAAATTGTGGGCAGCAACAAGCCAAAATAAATTTGCTACCGGCAATCCATTTCATTGCAAGCACATGGAAAAGTGTGAATAGTGCAACCATCTAAAATTGTATTGCCAAAGGGGGGTTCCAGAATACCACTGAAACAGAATGTGATTTGCAAACTTTTGTGGGCGATAATGAATGGCAAACTTTGAATTCAGAAATATCGTTCAGTGATTTTGTTGAATGTGATGATGACCTGCAGACCAGTGGCATTGTTTCAATAGGGGAATTGTGTGGTACATCAAATGAAACTGTTTCTAACTGCAGTGAGAATGAGGATGAGGAAGAGCCGACAGTGGCTTATTCCTTTTCGGAGGCTGTGGTTGGACTTGAAAAATTGAAATCATACTTTTCATCCATTGAGAACAATCAGCCTACTTTATTGACGGTTTCAAAACTGGAAAAGAGCTACTTCTTAGTTATAGTAAAAAAAATAAGCAGAGTAAAATTTCAGATTTTTTAAAAAAGTAGCTGTTCAGAAATATAATTAGTCTCGAGACGAGAGGACATCTCCTAAAAGTTTTAAAATTGATATTGAATTCCTGAGTAGTCAGAAGGCTAAAGCATTGTATTTGTGGTTAAGGCATTTTCATTTTTGGTTCATTTTTCATTTATTTCCGTTTTGTCACTGAATCCAACCTCCTTTGGGAAGAGCATATAAAACTAATGAAAACTTTTTATTGCTTTATGTGACCCCTTTTAGTGACTTTTATATTTTTATATTTATTATATCATTATTTATTATATTATAATTATATTTTCTTTTCGTAGAAAGGTGTTCTAATCATTACAGACCCTAAAACCTCAAAAAAATGGCAAGTCCTCATTTAGTGTTTTTCCGCATTTAGTGTTTTAAATTTTGTCCCCCCTGAAAAACCTTAAATCAGGATTCTACTGTATTCAGATGTAATGTCCATGAAGATTCAAGGATAGTGGACTAGCCGTGAAAAACCTTGAAGGAGTTACAGCTGATAATACACAATAACAGTTTCCACAGAGTAAAAATCATTTCCCTTCACAGGGATACCAGTCTAGGTAAATGATTTTTTCTCCATGAAAATTCATGTATGAATATTCTGGTGTAGTTACAACTAAGTATAACACCATCATAAGAGCATGCATTGGTAGAAATATGTTAGTATGTATGTACATTTAAAAATAATGTAATGCCACACAGTCTTTGGCCAGTCAGTTACTGCTCCACCTCAAGCTTTATGAGGTGTCTACTTATTCCCACTCTTCATAACAATGTTTGGACATATCACCATGAGAACCACCTTTCCTCTCATGCTGCTTATTGGACATTCGTACTTAGAAACTTAGCAAAGGATCATGAATTCTACAGACTTAAGTCTATAAAACCTTAACCGACTATCGTTTCCTTTGCAGTCAGGTACGAAAAAAAGTCTTATAATATCATTGGTGTGTTCAAGACCAAAATAATGTTAAAAATTATTATTTTTAACAAAAAAACAAGATAATATAATTTTCTACAATAAAAAATGCAACACTGTGGAGTGGCTTCTGCCAAGACAGGATGTCGATCGGCGGCCCAATTTCAAATTCCCGTATGTTTCCCGTATTTCCCGGACGATTATTTGCTAAATTCCCGTATACGAGAAGTCCGTGTAATTTGAACCGGCGTGTAATTCGGACCGATAGCTTTACTTTGTATTCATTAAGGGTAGCAACATATATAGGGTGTAGACGTTTGGGTGTATCTTTGGAATGTCTTCTCTCCAAATTTCAACAATCAAGCCCAGGTGATTGAGGCATAAAGGCTAAGTGAGCGAAATCGTGAAATTCCCTTCCCCCACACAAAGCATAAACAACGAAGACACACTCTAGACAAATACACCCATTGGAATGGCTCTGACTCCTAAGGCGACAGCGAAATATAAAGTTACTTTTGCTAGTTGAAATATAGAAATTACTCCACTCTTATCATAATTCGTGTAGAAAAGTGCAAATAATTCTCTTTAATGTACGAGGGTCGTTCAATAAGTCCTTAGAAAATCCAAGAGATTGCGCTCGTAGTATCGAAAATGAATTTTTCCCAGTAAGCAGCACTTCTAACTAGTCGGGTGTTAGTATTTCAGCTGTATCCATCACATAGTTCCATTGTTGTTGTCGATTGTAGTCAACAACTTTTGTTTATTTATAAAAATGGAAAAAAGCGAGTTTAGCACGGCGATAAAACATTTTTATTTAAAAGGGTTAACGTCGAAAGAAATCAAAGCTGAGTTGGACAAAGTTCATGGCACATCTGCTACTGTGTTTGCAACTGTTTACAATTGGATGCATGAGTTTGAACGTGTCCGTACATCCACAAAATATGAACATCGTTCCGGACGCCCTGTGGAAGTATCTACCCCCAAAATGATTGACAAAATCCACGATATTGTTTTAAGTGATCGACGATCAAAATACGCGAAATAGTTGAGGCCACAGGCATATCACAAGGCACAGTCACTTCAATTTTGCACGAAAAATTAGGTGTGAAAAAAATATCGGCAAGATGGGTGCCGCGTTTGCTCACAGTGGAGAATAAACGGAATCGTGTGGTCGACTCTGACGCTGTTTTGGCGCTTTTCCGCCACAACCGTGATGAGTTTCTACGTAATACATAACTGTTGATGAAACGTGGATAAATTACTACACTCCAGGGACAAAAAAACAGTCAAAACAATGGATTTTCAATGGCGAACGGGCTCCGAAGAGGGCAAAGACGGTGAAATCGGCCGGCTAGTTTATGGTCACGGTCTTCTGGGATGCACGCGGAATCATCTACATCGATTACTTGGAAAAGGGTAAAACGATAACAGGAGAGTATTATGCGTAGCTATTGGACCAGCTTGGCGAAGAAATCAAGGGAAAACGTCCTCGTTTGAAACGGAAAAATATCCTCTTTTATCAAGACAATTCACGGGTGCGCACCTGCGCAGTTGCGATGGCCAAAATTACGGAATTAAATTTCCAATTATTACAACATCCACCGTATTCACCAGATTTGGCCCCCAGTGACTTTTTCTTATTACCTAACTTGAAGAAATGGCTTGGCGGACAAAGGTTTACTTCTAACGAAGAGGTCATCGCCCACACCAATCCCTATTTTGAGGAGCTTCCGAAATCCTACTTTTTGGAGGGTTTAAAAAATTGGAATAACGCTTAGACAAATGTATAGAACTGAAGGGAGATTATGTTGAAAAATAAAAATCTACCCAAAAAATGTTTTTTCCTACTATTTTCTAAAGACTTATTGAACGACCCTCGTATCTAAGGATGTTTCTGTGAAATTCAGTCTCATTTTATTTTGATCCTCATAGTGTATTTCGGACCACCGAAGAGCGTGTATTTTGGACCGGTCCAAATTACACTGATAGTTACAAAATAATTCGCCATATACATTATCTAATGCAACAGGTAAAATAAAGTGATCAAATTTTCTATCTTATTAAATTAGACTTTCGAACCGGATAAGTCACATTATCACGCTGCATTTTTCGACAAAATCGTGCGACGCGTAACCTACTACTGTGACAAGGGCGACAGACGTTGTGTGTGTGCTGTTGCCACACTTGCCGAGTCAGCCTCACGTGCGCTGAAATGACAACCTTGCGCTCTGTGGGTTACGAAATCTTCATGGGCTAAACACTGCGACTCCCGCACTGCTAAGGTCCCACAAACCGAAAATATGGGGATCTTCTGGATCTGTTCATTACAGAGCATTTCTTGAAATTTCCCGGACACTATGCGAATTTCCCGTATATTTCCCGTATTTTCCAGGGTAATGTTAATTTCCCGTATATTTCCCGTATTTCCCGTATCGATCGACATTCTGCAAGACTAATGCTTCCACAAAGAATCTAACCAATCTTGGATGAATGCATTTGCATGAATTCTTTACTCTGTTGAGAAATATTTCCATAAAGAAATGGATCACTGAAAACCCTCTATGGTACCAGCAGAAAAAGTGTATAGGTGCATAAGACCTTGGAGCGGACTTTGATGAAGAGTGTCGGGATGAGGCATTCAATATAAGAGAGGGATGAACATCATCTTGAGTTGCCATCGATAACCGGACAGGAACAATAAAGAGGAGAGGACAGAGTGTTATTGACTTCATTTGAGCACAGTTAGTGACAAATAAGAGAACATGTTTGTGAATAAAGTAATCTCCAAGGTAGATAGTGATTTAGTTGAGGTTACTTTTAATGTAAAACATGAATGAGTAAAAATTAATAATTTTGTCTTCTTGAAAAATAAATTCAAAAGAATAAACTATGAATCAGGATACGCATAATTCGAAACATTGCAGATATTTGAAAAGGTCAACTTGATTCCTCTTAAGTGCAGCCAGAGTTTGAGTGAAACCATGTAGTTTTTACTTCCAAGAATTTGTAAGTAAAGTGGCAAGAATATAATAGTGTTCATTTTTAACGTTCTACAGAAAATACAAACAAAATTTAAAAAATACTTGTTATTTATTTTTCTCATTGTGTAATGGATGACTTTTAGGAAAACTAGCTTGTGGCCAAAGTCACACCATTTATTGAAGTGTCTTCCAACACTATACTTTATTTTTTGAACAAATAATGTTGATTTCAGATATTTGTTTTGACCATGATTTGCATGGCTAAGATTATCTTCTATCTATATACATATCTTTTTGGTGAACCAAAATTAACAACTCAAATGAATAAATACAAGTGTTAAAAATGGCTGAATTCACCCCATTTTTCAGTATGTGAGTGGTATAGCGTGAGAAAGACTCATAACACATATTACAAACACAATCACGACTCGTAAGTGGAGGAAGAAACACTTAGGGAAGTTTATTCGTGATGAGACATTGATATTCATCTTAATATAATGACTTACCTGAGTTCTATATTTGATCCTCCGAATCTGTCCAATTAGTTTCCCTGCATTAAAGTACCAAGCCCCACGGCGTGATCCTTTTTCATCTGGATCTAATTTAATCACCTCTTTGAACTTGGCGAGATTCTCTTCTTTGGGTAGCAACCCAAAGTCATGAGAGGCTGTAGCATGCATTGCCAGCAATGCACCTCGGCAAGGTCCACTGAGATCCTGTCAAAGAAAAAACTAGTATTTCTCCAGAATAATTCGGTAATTGGTATCGAGGACGGAAAGTAGCATGACTGGGACCATCCCAGAAGGTTTTACGTGATCACTGAACTTGCTCTTGCTATGAAGCACTATTTCATACTTATTTAAAATAGAGAAGATTGCTCAGTGATTGAAACTTGACGTGATTGGACAATGGCCACTGGGTCCTACTGGGAGCTAGTAGCAAACTGATACCACAACAAATACAAAATTGAGCATCATAGAAAGTATGATGGCAATCATGCTGGTTAGCCAGCATACTGTTTCTATATAGATAGAGTAGATAGATTACGATTGTAGTGGAGTACCTCACAAAGGAGGCCCTAAGGCTCATACCCCTATTGGTCCATTGTGCCAACCACCCTTCTGAAGAAATCACCCATTGAGGCCAATCGCCTTGTTGAAGGCCAACAGGTCCCCTATGGGGGATCTCCCTTACCTCCCTGGGTTCCATAACTGGAGGTTTCTTAAGGAGAATACAAATATATACAAAAGGTGAGTAATTGAAACCCTTAAGAAACAGATCACCGACCAGGAAGAAAGGAAACGCCTCACACCGCAAGATCCAAAAACTCCATGCATGTACGGATTACCGAAGATCCACAAAGATGATGTACCACTAAGGCCCATGGTAAGTGGTATAGATTCCCCCACATACAAGTTGGCCAAATATTTAGCAAGTATTTTGCAACCAACAGTGGAGCAGGCGAAATCTTACGTTAAAAATACGGAACATTTTCTGCAGATTGTGAAAAACATCGAAGTTAGTGAGGAGGATATACTCGTCAGTTTCGACATAGTTTCTCTCTTTACAAGCATACCCTGTGACGAGGCAGTGAAAATAATGGAAGAAAAATTTGACAAAGACATCGCCGTTTTGACCAAAATATGCCTCAACAGCACCTTCTTCCGGTGGGGAGATAACTTTTACAAGCAGACCTCCTGGGATCCCCTATTTCACCAGCCATGGCCAACATTTTTATGGAAAATTTAGAGATGACAGCATTAAAAACCGCAGAGAACAAACCGAAGATATGGCTAAGGTATATTGATGACACTTTTATCATCTGGATACATGGACATAAGAAGTTTGAAGAATTTTTTAATCATTTAAATGGCACGAACCAGAGTATTAAGTGAACAATGGAGATTGAGCAAGAAGGGAAACTACCCTTTCTCGATGTTTTAATCCAAAAGAAGGACGATGGAACTCTAGGGCATACAATACATAGGAAGCCGAATTCGACCCACCGTTATCTCCACACCACATCACACCACCATCTAGCCCAAATAAATAGTGTCATGACCATTCTAATCCAACAGTCAATGCAGATCAGTGATAAGGCGAACTATTCAGCCAAAAAACAAAAACTAGAAGCCATTTTATGCCAGAATGGGTACAATGATGGAGCTATCTCCCGAGTTTTTAGAAGAATTAATGACAAGGGCAATCGGCACCCACAGAACACAGTCGCCTCGCAACGTGACGACATCACGATCACAAAGAAAGTCTGTCTCCTGTACATAAAAGGCATGACTGTTAAGACTGTTAAGGAAATATTCTAAAAAAATATAAAATCAAGACCATCTTCAAACCTCGCCTACAAGTTAAATCGTTACTGTGAAACGTTAAAGATAGGATGCCCCTGCAAATAGAAGGAGTTTATGAGATTCCCTGCACAACATGCGGAAAGAAGTACATTGGGGAAACCGGACGGAGCATTAAAACAAGGGTAGAAGAGCATCAGCGGGCCACTCGACTCGGACTATCTTTGAAGTCGGTGGTGGCAGAGCACGCGGCCCTTTAAAAACAACTTCGAAAAAACTAAAGTTCTTGCCAGGGTCAAAAAAATTCAAACCTCAGCTTTATGGAGAGGCCATCGAGATAAGAAAACAGAAAGGAAACTTCAATAGAGATGGTGGCCTTAAAATGAATCACACATGGATGCCCGTACTAAATAAACTTTCTACCTCAACTTCTCCCCCCTATCCTCTTCTCCCTACCACACCCAACCCACTGACCTGAAGTGTATATATACCAACCCATACCGGCATGCATTACCATTCCCTCAGAAGAAGCGACCAGTAGGGGTCGCGAAACGTCAGGCTAACCCGAGTACGCGGTAACACCCAAAAAGTTACTTTAATCATCACTATGAACCGCGAAAGCCTCAACAAAGAATAGTAAGCCATACTTTATGATTTTTGCTGGATTATAGGTCTTAATTTTTAATCTTCCTCTCCATGGAATCATTGCTTCATCAAGAGATAGCTCCTGCCTTGGTTCATATACGTTCTGAAAATTTTCAATGAAGTATTCCAAGACGGATCTTATTTTGTATAGTCTGTTCGTCGCGTCCAAAATTTTCTCATTATTACTGAAGTGCCACTCTTTCCAAATCTGTTCAAATCTCTTTCTCATCACTGATGAGTCATCAGTAATTCTCTAAATAAGTTCGCAGCAATACAAGGATCAGTGCTCCAATACTCCTTCAGTGAATCTTTCCTCACCTGCCCCATGAGAATCAAATTAGCAAAGAATTTTTTTCATTTCAGTAATGGTTATGTCAGACCACTTTCCTGTTTTTGGTAATTCTTTGTATTTATGTTGGTTTTGACGGTAATACAGATTTGACTGAATGCACATCATTTTGAACAAGTCATCAGCAGCAAACAGTAAGACTACATCAAGGACACTGGTATAATTTTCTGGTACATGTTTTACTCCAGGTTGGCCCAAAAATTGCTCTAAATCCCTCTCAGAATCATTTTTTTCCCATATAGTAGAGATTCCTGGTGAAGTCTTCATTTGCACTCTTATCGGAGTCACCTTTACTTATCAAGAGAGGAGTGGATTTTCTATTTCTGTTCTTCACTACAATGTTGGAATCACTTCCGCTCTTGTAACTATCTTCATCATACTGTAATGGTAAATCTGATAAATTTCTGGCACTCAGATCTAACAAAATTTCTTCCTCACGCAAAGCACTGTCCATTCTATGCAATACCATTGCATTGAATATTTCAAAATACAGCTTGAGCAAACCCTCTCGCAAGACAATCCCGACACCAAAATCACAATTCACTGGGACTCGGGCTTCTCAAGACTAGAGATGGGCAACTTGGTAAATTACCGTGGTATTTTTCGTAAATTACCAACACCACTGAAAATGACGGTAATAAACGGTAATTTTCAGAAAAGTTATTTTTCAGAAAATTTCTTCCTCACGAAGAAACCATTGGAATGGGTAATATAATAAATTAAGAAGCTAAAACGATTTTGTTTACACTGTGTCCATGATTAATTCCAATTAATTCAGAGTAAAATAAAAAATGCACATTGCGCAGAGGTATGACTTTGGAACGAAAATTTCTCATAGTGTGACAAAAGAGAGGCAAATTGCGTGTTGCTGCCAACTTCGTTTTAATTTTTTTGATTAGTTATAATAGATAAACGTCGTGATATGTTTGATATAAGCATCGGCATTTATATCTCAATGCTATTTGATTTTGTTTGGAGTCCTCTTATAAAAATTTGCAGCTCAAAACTTAAAATTACGGGAAAATTACGGTAATTTTTGAAAATTACCGTAATTTACCACTGTAATTTACCTCAATTGAAAATTACGGTAATTTACCCATCTCTACTCAAGACACACGAGAGAAGGACTAACCACAGCCGTAAAAGAACAATGAGCGATTCATGATTGGCCCCCTAACCCTTTTCATACTGAATGTTTTCATTGATAGAGCAGAGCTGAGAATGCATTTCATCTGCTGTGAGAGGAACTTGAAGGCGAGGCAATACACATATGGTCCTTGCTGCATTAGAGATACGGTTCCTCCCCGCTGGCTAAGCTAGGGCTATGTGGAGAAACATTCTGTAAACAATGAGGTAAGGAGGTGGGGTGACCGAGGAATCTGTGAAAGAAATATACCCTCCAAAAAGAAGAGGGAAGATGAATAAGATTCTAGTTGATGAGATTGAAGTTACGTGCTATTACCGCTACACCGGGCTGAGATTTAAATAGAGTTAAATGGCTAAAATTAACGAAATTACTTCGGTTTATCAAAAATTACATTACGATTATTCTTAATAAATAACAGAAGGCTAATGAAAAACATTCACCATATACATAAATAACACAATTTAAAACTTTACCATGATGCGCCTAATGGCGAGAATTCTCATCATCCGTTCACAACAGATGGGATTAACATGATGAGAATTCTCGCCATCCGTACGCAACATGTTAAGATAAGCATGGAATAGTTATGTAGTTAAGCATAGAATGAACATTGAAATACATAGTGTTAGATGCTGTGATAGCATACATTTGCTGTTATGGCAAGATAGCCATTTAATAATCAACCATGGGTGCAGCCTTCCATAGCAAACAGCTCACTACTACCATCACTTTAATATTTGCCTAGGATCATTTTCACTTGCATAGTTAAAGAATACTTGACTCATTATGAATGGAGTACTGCAGTTCCATGTCCCACTAAGTTATTCAGAGGGTAATGAAATTTATCACTTTTTCATAAGTGGAATTGCAATGCTCCTTTTCTCTATCTTTGCAATGGATAAGTTCCACCTAGTAATGCTTGAAAACATTTCATTTATCAAATAACTAGGCTTCCATACCACCATATTAGCCATAAAAAATGTTAAATGTTTACATTATTTTCATCCTTTGCCTTCATATATGTGTATGCTGCACATTTTGAAACATCAGGAGCATGCTGTAGTTTCAAAACCTGCAGTGATATCCTATATATAAGTGGAAGATGAATAACAACAGCTGTAGAATAAACAATCCTGGAATTTTTGTACATATGGTGTTCAAGAAGAATGACAAAATGGAGTCTAAGAAGTTAATTACTTTCAAAGAAGATTGAGAGAAAATAAAAGTCTGATGAGAATAAACAAGAAAACAGGGCAACCTTATCAGACACATCTTGTGACATTATATCCTGATGAAGACAGTCATTGATGGAAAACTGAATGGGACAAACAACTATGAAAAGCTGAGATGTATTGAGCAGGTAGAAAAACTTATAAAAGGGAAGAATTTTTTCCTTCAGTAAATTTGTTAGTCATTTAGAGAAATATTTGAGGAGAAAAATACATAGTGTCACTTACTCTAGCTTGTGTCTTACTACTGTTACACTTAACATCACCCTTTTCTTATCAAACATATCATTACTTTGTTTTCTTATGGTTTACCTATATCCTCATGTTTCACACTTCTTTTGTAATGCATTTGATATTTTTTCCATACCAAGTGCCAAAATGCTACCCGATTGTAAAATAGTGACAAAAAAAGGAGAATCAAACAAGTTAACAAAACTGTAAGTATCAGGAAAATGGAATCTAAATTGAAGATTCATGACATTCTCTATCCAGGAAAAAAATTAAGTGATCAGAAGGTTTACTTAAGCGCTAATCAGTGCTCATTGAGTTCCACAAAGTGTTCCTAAAATGCAACAAGCGGTAGGTATCCAGAATGCCCCCTAATGTGTTCCCGGAATGTGTAAATAGGTGCTAAAATGATCGTAGAAGTGCATGAATATTGTTCTCCTATATGAAATAATCCCCCATAATAGCTGCTTGCAGCAAAAATTCCACCAGGCGGAATGATATCACTGCTCAGTTCTAAAATAACTCCCATTGTATTTTAGGCATTTATCTAGCCACATGTAAAATAACCCTCCATCGTCAAAAAGTTATGCATAGTAATGAAAGTAATACGGTAGGCTTCAATTTATTAATTGATGCAATATTAGCCATTCACACTTATAACAAATAACTATTCCAGATGGGACATTGTTCATTTAATTGTTAGACTTCATCACAGCTCGCATATGAATTACGCCCGCAATTCAGAAACAAATGCATATTCACTCTCAGTTGAAACTGACAGAAAATTTTCACCAACTTTCATGGGGCATCTTGTCTTCCCTTAGTGAAGAATATTACCTATTACTGTCAACTCACCTGCTCTGGAATAATTTTTCCCAGAATCACAATGGCTTCCTCTGGATCACCTTTTATGAAATGGATGTGCGCCTCCATTCCACTCAGAGCATGGTTCATCCCTTCGTGTATTCCCACAAAGAACTCATTCTGGGCAGAGAGTTGTTCCTCGCAAATTTTAAGGTGATCAAATGCCGCATCCAATCTTCCCAATCTGGCTTTGAAATACGCTAAATAAATATTTGTGCAAAATATTTGCCATTCTTTAGGATCTCCAACCACAAGGTTTAGGGAGTTGGAAACAATTTCCTCAAGCTGATTTTGACTTATAACCTCTGTCCAAGTAAAGGGACATTGGACTGAATAGAAATTTTCCTGGAGAGGGCCATTATAGAAAGGATATGCTCTGTTTTCACTTTTTTCGTCAGAGATTGTCAATTTTGATAAGTCTGGTTCTCCACCGGAGGAAGTTTCTAATGCTTCCTTTCTTGAAATCAGTTCCATAGTTTGTCCCGTGAGTGATCAAACCTGCAATTTCCAAGACAAAAAGAGTTAAGAGTGGGAAATACATATATGTACATAATTTGTTCTTGGGTCATTGAAATCAACACTCAACCCTTGATGGCCTGGGGATTGGCATCCTGACCATCATGGAGGATTTGACGTTAGCACCAGAAAATGATTTGATTAGCAAATAACTTCTTGGATTTAAATAAGTGCAGACAATTCCACTATACAGAGCCCTGACAAAAGCGCAAGTAAGGATGTAAGCACTTGTAATCATAAACGAGAACTTTTTTGCCTCCCCACCGATATTATCACAGGGACTTGTTAGGATGAAGATGAAATATGTTTTGGGTATCAGAAGCAATCAGGTGCTCTCATGAGCAAATTTTATTTCTCCTTCACTGCTAAAGCTTGCCACGTGTGTCATAGGTTTGTGTGATCTTGTCATTCTCAGGGTGTTGAGTTCTGCGAGTTATACAACCAGGACAACCATTGAAAAATTGACTGTTATGGCCCTATGACAGAGACGACCACTTGCTATAACTGATGGCAACACTCCATACACTTTTAATCGGGAACCAGTATGACCAGTATGACAAGAAATTCACTTGCTATTGTGATATTCTTGTTATATATCATACTCACTATAACATGAGAAACCCAGTGCCTACATTGGCCTGCCATAAACAAAATCCACCAAGAGAAAGGAATATTGAACTTGACATGCCCTCTACGTGTCACTCACGTAGGCACCAGCTTCACTCATATCTGCCACTGCCACTATTCGAGCTGGGGTCTCAAGATCAGAGGCCAGATTTCCGCACATCACACCAACCTCATCTCCCTACAATAATATGTACTAAATTTGACATGCATTAAATGAACACTAATTAGGATTGTTTTCCTCTTAGCAGTGTTAACCTTTGGGTATGATAAGGACGCAGGAAAGATAGAGCAGTATTTTAGTGCTAAGTATTCGTAGTATTTAAGTACTGGTATTGCAGACTTAGGAATAAAATTGATGATTTGATCAGTTTATCAAGGGTATGGTGGAGTACTCAATGAAGTTTTTAGGTATTATCACCTATTTCTTTGCCGTCCTCAAACTTTCATGGAATACTTAGGAAAATGTTGACCAGAATTTAAGTAATTTTTTTTTAAACTTCATAGAATTCATGAGATACATCAATGATATACACATTACTAGTGCTGAGTATTTTCATGCCGAGTATTTTCGTGCTGAGTATTTTAGTGCTGAGTATTTTAGTGTTGAGTATTTTAGTGCAGAGTATTTTATTGCTGATTATTTTTGTACTGGGTAGTTTAGTACTGATTATTTTAGTGCTGATTATTTTAGTGCTGAGTATTTTAGTGTTGAGTATTTTCGTGCAGAGTATTTTAGTGCTGATTATTTTAGTACTGGGTAGTTTAGTACTGATTATTAGTGCTGAGTATTTTAGTGTTGAGTATTTTGGTGCTGAGTATTTTAGTGCTGATTATTTTAGTCCTGGGTAGTTTAGTACTGGTGTTGCAAACTTAGGAATAAAATTGATGATTTGATCAGTTTATCAAGGGTATGGTGGAGTACTCAATGAAGTTTTTAGGTATTATCACCTATTTCTTTGCCGTCCTCAAACTTTCATGGAATACTTAGGAAAATGTTGACCAGAATTTAAGTAATTTTTTTTTAAACTTCATAGAATTCATGAGATACATCAATGATATACACATTACTAGTGCTGAGTATTTTCATGCCGAGTATTTTCGTGCTGAGTATTTTAGTGCTGAGTATTTTAGTGTTGAGTATTTTAGTGCAGAGTATTTTATTGCTGATTATTTTTGTACTGGGTAGTTTAGTACTGATTATTTTAGTGCTGATTATTTTAGTGCTGAGTATTTTAGTGTTGAGTATTTTCGTGCAGAGTATTTTAGTGCTGATTATTTTAGTACTGGGTAGTTTAGTACTGATTATTAGTGCTGAGTATTTTAGTGTTGAGTATTTTGGTGCTGAGTATTTTAGTGCTGATTATTTTAGTCCTGGGTAGTTTAGTACTGGTGTTGCAAACTTAGGAATAAAATTGATGATTTAATCAGTTTATCAAGGGTATGGTGGAGTACTCAATGAAGTTTATAGGAATTATCTCCTATTCCTTTGCCGTCCTCAAACTTTCATGGAATAGTTAGGAAAATGTTGACCACGGTTTAAGTAATTTTTTTACTTCATAGCACTCACAAGATACATCAATTATATACACACATTATATGCATCAAGAACTCCTAGGCTGCAAAAAAATAACAAAGGACACTACTTATGGTCAAAACAGATCTTTTACGATGTTTTTAAAAGTAAGTTTTCTAACTAATGAAAATCAATCCTTGAGCATACCTACTTATAGCTGGGTTGTGAAAAATTTTACAATATTTTAGGAGTATCTGAGAAATAAGAGGCTACTTAAATACGCACCATTAAGAATACTGTACGAATAATTTGTAGTGGTTTGCAATGCCCCGGATATGAACGCCCTTTTCCAAGGAAAAAAATTATTTAGTTAACTCCACTTACTGGTGTTTATTTATACTATAAACTTATTTATTCATAATAAAAACTATGAAGCCAAGTAAGCAAAGTAATTTTTTTAAATCTGTGTGAGGCTCTCGAATAATACTGGAAAACCGAAAATAATCGTCTAAGTGGTTTTAACCACTCAGCAGGGATTGCAGATAGCGTAGTCTTCAGTTCGATTTGATGCACCCAAATTCTAGGCGCGTACTTGAGCAAATGCAGATTTTTTTTATCTAAGATTGGGGAAAAATGGGCAGAGAAAAACTCTTAGCATGCATATCTTAGCGAAAGGATCAAAAACAGTATTTCATTCTATGGACGGAGAACTGCACCTGTAATGCCCTCCACAAACCACTGAAGTTGGGAATGGTATACAAGTGCAAATACTTACCACTGTAGGGATTCGAACCCGATTTCGAATGAAGGTAACCGCGTGAGCACAATAAAGAGAGAACTATAGTGATAAAATTTGCCTCGTTAATACTTCCACAATCATCGAGGAAAAAAGACCATGTAGGCACGCAACTGCTGTAGAGATCATAAAACAAGAATAAAAACAACACCACCAGTACGAGAAAGAGGGGATTCGATTGATTTATACCAACTTGCATGTTTTATGTTTGCGCAAGTCGTGTTTATACTCGCGCAATTCCGTCGAAAAAATATACATTATACAATAGCTGAACAGAAAAGCAATAATACAAAACACATACAGATTACATGGTAGTTTCAACAGCAACATAGATCTGCTTTAAATTAATTTCTGGAGTCTCCGTCGCGTTGGCTATTATTAAGACAAATGTTTCATCCCTTATCTTGGGGCGTTTTCAGCACAGGAATTCAGATCCATCTTTTCATGTTATCGCAATCAAAAACGGGAAACGCTCTAGAGGTGTGCTGATCCCCAGAATCAACCTTAAAACACTCGCTCTACCCAGGGCTGTATTTACTATATGACGCACCCAGCAGCCGCCGGGGGCCTAGCGAGAGTTACGAGGATGGACGTTTTTCCTGTAGACATAGTTGTAAGTAACCTGGCGGGGAGTTTTAATAGTCATAGATATTTTTACTCATGTTTTGTCTTTATAAAAATGGAAAAATCTCTGTGAAGTAGACAGGTTGTAAGACTATAACATTGGGGACCTCATTCTAGTTCCGCCGGGGGCCTCAGAGGTCATAAATACGTCCCTGGCTATACCAGGAGAAAAGTGTGATTTGAAGCATCGCACGAAACTTGAAGAATTGAGATCACGACATTGATCTTCTAAGAGCAGTTAAACGATGACGCGAGTGCACGCCGCGGTTTTAGTTCATTAGATACGCGTAAGTGATCTTTAGCATGCAGATTAGTCATGATTTGCAATCGAAAGACAGCCTGACATAGTGCTTATTGAATTGGCTATTTGTGCCAAAATATTGTGGACAGAGAAAATCGGGAATATCTCAGCATAACCCCCACCCTTCGTGGATTATACTTATAATAATAATAATAATAACGTTTATTATATTCAAGGATTTACATCCCCTATGAACAGTGGTGAGTAAGAAATGTTACAATAGAGCTCACAGTGTGATATTATAACAAAAAAAACTAAGGGTTCGATAGAATATTACAAAAAAACATTGAGTTATAAGTGACTTTTGTTTGAGGCATTACAATTTTGTTTTTTTGGTCAGCGAGAGAAAGACAACATAGGCAGTAATAATAAACATAAGCTAAATACAATAAAATTGATTACTCAAAATATAGAACATCACTTGGTAGATAGAACAAAACAAAACAAGAGATTTTCCTTTGAATATTACAAATAAAGGGATTTTTCTTTCAGTAGTTTTAAGAGTTTCCTCTTGAATATGTTCAAGGATGGAGAGTCTTTGATATTTTTAGGGAGGTTGTTCCATATATGCGATCCTACAACTGTGACCGAATTTTGATAAGTCGTGGATCTAATTTGGGGCCCATAAAGGTAATTAGGATCCATCCTAGTTACTACATTAAGGGACTTTACCTTAATTGGATAAAATTCAACTAAATAATGGGGTTCATTGTGTTTAAAGAGGGAGTACATGAAACAGGCCATCATGAATTTGCACCTTGTTTTTAGATCAAGCCAAGAGAGCTTATCGAGGTAGGGAGAAATATGATCCTCTCTCCGCAGATCGAAGACGTACCTGACACAAGAATTTAAGAGACGCTGGAGCTTGATATTGAGTTCCTCCGTTAAATCATGAAATACCAAGTTGCAGTAATCGAAATGTGGAAAAATAAGGGAGGAAATCAGCCGTGTCCTAATATAGGTGGGCAGCAGGGTTTTGTGTAATTTCAGCTGATGAAGGATTGCATTAACCCTATTGGCTACACTCATTATGTGTTCCTTCCATGACAAGTTATATGTTATCGTAACACCTAAATTTTTTACACTGTTGGAGTAGGGAACACTGGTATTTTGCACCTTTATCATGGGCAGCGTTACAAGGTTGAGTTTAGCAATGACCCTGGGATTGCCTACGATCATAGCTTTTGTTTTGTTACTGTTTAATACCAGATAATTTTCCTGGGCCCACAGACTGATGGCAGAGACGTCATCATTCACCTTATTTATCGTTTCCATGAGGTCTTTTGGGTAACAATGGCAATAGATTTGTAGATCGTCAGCGTACATCATATACTTACAGTTTGAAATACAGTTTGGGAGATCGCGAACATATAATGAAAACAATAGTGGACCAAGCACCGACCCTTGTGGTACACCACATGAAATAGGAAGCCATTTTGACCGGTTTCCAAGAGAGTCTTTCACTGACTGCCGTCGCCCATGTAAGTACGAAAAGAACCAATTTAGGGAGGAACAGGAAAAATTCAGATTTTTCATTTTTTGAAGTAATAGTGCATGATTTACGTGGTCAAATGCTTTGCTAAAATCAAATAGTACCAGGATAGTTAACAGTTGTTTGTCCATGGCGTATCTTATGTCGTCTGTGACTTTAATGAGAGTGGACTGCGTTGAAAAGTTCTTACGAAAACCAGATTGGAATGGGTCAAACAGTTTGTTTACATTGAGGTACTCCACAATCTGTTCGTGGACAATTTTCTCAAGGCATTTTGAGGCGGTGAAAAGTAAGGAAATGGGGCGATAGTCCGCTGGTGACGAGGGATTTTTAACTTTTTTGATGGGTCGAATTAGGGAGGACTTCCAGTCAGACGGAAATATGCCAGTCATTAAAGAGGAGTTAAAGATATTGAGCAGAGCAGGAAGCACAGTTGATGATGATGCTTTTAGAAATTTTATCGAGATATCGTCTACACCAACCGAGTTGGATCTAGAGGAGAGTAGAGCTTTCTGCAACATTTCAGGTGTGATGTGATGAAAGTAAAAATTTTTGTCGTCGAACGGAACAACGGCATCCACAGACGAAATATTGAAAATGGCAGCACCGGTGTTGCTGGAAGGGGAAATACCACTCGAGGAGAAGCATTCATTCAGTTCGTTCAAGGAAAAACCACTTAATGAAAATTTATCTGGCTGTCTGATGAGACCAAGGTATTTCAGTTCTCTCCATATTTCTTTTGAATTTGTAAGTTGTGAAAAGGTAGCCATGTAGTACCCTCTCTTACTTTTCGTTATTAAGCCTTTGACAAAATTACGCTGTTTTATGAATATTTTGTAGAGAGTTGGGTTTTGCGTCCGGATGAAAGCGCGTCTCAATCTGTCTCTTTCTTTAATTTCTCGTTTTATTTCCTGCGTTATCCACGGAGCTGAGGGTCTTTTAGGTATTAGTGAACGTTTTGGGGCAAAGCCTTCAAGACAGCTAATAAAATTGGAGTTGAAAAAATTGACTTTTTCATCAACATTAGGAGAAGTAAACAGCTTTTCCCAATCAACCTCGTCCAATTTTGTCTGAAATCTTTCTACATCCATGTTCCTAGCTTGTCTAAAAGTAATAGCAGGTGACTGAGAAATGGCAGTATGAAATTTATACGTTACAGCAATTTTGTCGTGGGTCGAGAGAAACGTGACAGGTGACTGACAGTAGGATGAGACTTTGTCTTGGGAATCAACTATACATAGGTCAAGAAGCGTATGACAGTTTTCGGTATGATGGGTTGCATTCAATGGGATCAAGTACAAGTCATTACAATAAATGAAGTTTCTCAGAAATGTACCATAATAACCATCACGAAGCAAATCAGCATTGAAGTCCCCAACAATGATTACATTTTTATAGGTGGGACAAAACTTCAAATAAGCATTTTCAATGTCAGATAAATGCCCCACTTTAGGTGGTCGATGAACAATAAACAATAACAGTTTCGACAGGTTTCCCCCCGTTATTTCAATTACCAGGAATTCCGGCCGGGCCTCATAGATCAGAGGCGAGGTTGCCAGGACCTTTGAGTGCAGGCGATGATGTATGAAGGCACCGACTCCGCCACCAACTTTGCCAACTCTATCGTGGCGGAGAAGATGATAGTTGTCAAGTTCCACCATTTCGTCTGGAGTACTCGGCTTTAACCACGTTTCGGTCAAACAAATTATATCAGCTGGGTGACAGGTAAAGTGGTTCCGGAACTCATCAATATGACATATGAGGGACTGACAGTTGACAAGGGAGACGGTCATTTCACTCAGACTGGTTTTCACTTTTGGAAGTAGCGGGGGGGGCCTGATGCTAATATATGTTACAAAGGTCTTCTTCCTTGGATATTTGAATGCGCTCGCCGCCTTCTCGGACTCGTACAAACACTCGACCATTTCGCACCCACAAATATTTAATTTTACCTATTATAGGCTTATATACTTAGGCACGTAATTGGCTGGATCGGTATTAACCAAATCGGTATTTACCATATGGCGTACACGGCGGCCCTGGGGGGCCTCGCGAGAGTCAGGAAAAGTCCATGACAAGCTGCCAGGTTGCAAGACCATAACATTGGGGGGCTCCTTCTACATTCCGCCGGTGGCCTTAGAGGTCATAAATACGTCCCTGGCAATTGGCGTATTCAAACACTGCTCCAATTATCCCTCTTCACTCCGACGAAAACCATCTCGAAATCAGCAAAAACGAATCAACGCCCTGCTATATAGGTACATTCTAAGTTCATTGGCGCTGATGTTTTAATCACTGCAATTTCATCGGGAGGCGTATTCTCCTCGCGCGATCCAAGGAATTTGTTAGTTTTACTTTCCATTAAACTTTGAAAATTCGGGATTAAACTTTGAAAATTACTAATTATACGGAAGAACCTTAAGAATAAGAAGAATAAGGGTACTTAACTCTTTGTCGTAACTGGTACGAAGTGAAAAAGTTCAGGAAAAAATCTTCGACCAAGCACCTTCGTCGTCTATCCAAAGTACAAAATCTAAAATTTACCGTTCACATTTGTCCCAAGGTATTTTTCAGTAAATACGATGGCATCTTATGGATTTCCACCACTTTTTCAATGAGATAATCCTCGTGGCTGCAGAAAAGTGTTGTATTTCCCACCTTCGAGAAAGTGTCACGCGAGGAAGAATTCGATGAAAATTTTCGAGCACGTGGACATTGCAACCATAAATTCTGCGATCCCGAAAGTGATATCTGACTCATGGAGGTTTACCTGTGTGATCTCTCACCAACCGGCCTCCCGTAGATTTGTGTTGACCACTCACTGGTGGACGGATCCTTTGACTGTCACTTCAACTTCTTGCTGCGCCCCACTGATAACGACTGATCTCTATGTCACCACGGTCACAACCCCTCGACTGCTGACCACATCTCCGTGTGGGGCCGCTGTAGTCGCTGATGATGTGTCCAGCAGGTGGGGTGAGTCAAGCCCTCGGAGAGAGGGGTAGGACAGAAAGGTGCAGTGGGGGAAGTAACTTTTCCGCTGAGATGTAGATGGCAATACTTGGAAAGAAGACCTTCGCTCTCCTAATCACTCGTTGATTATTCGGTTCGAATAAGCTTGAAAATTGAAGCAAGATTTATTATCTCTTTTATGACTGGGTAGTCGTGGGATAGAAAGATAGAATCAATCAATCAAGGACACAAACTAAAAGAAAAAAATACGTTGAACGAAAAATTTACTCGGGAATTTTGCATAGTTTTTTGACGGTTATGAAATGAAATAGTAGAAATACAAAAATACGTGGTATTCAATGCAACAAATGCATACCTAGTATTACATTTTTATTTTATTTGTCTATTTAAAATTCATTCACGGGCTGAAACCATTTTACAAGAGTATAATTGAAACATATTGCACAGTAATCACATGTAAACATAAGAAATACACCATTAACATAAGAAACATGGCAAGAAATATTATTTAAAAAATCATAAAATGAATTATAAGATAGACAAATACATTAGAGGAAAATCAAATAGAATTTTAAAATTGATAATAATTTAAAAAAGGAAAATATTTAATAATTATTGATAAAACCATGGTTGCATGGTAGATACATTGGTCAACTGCCCAAATTTTCCTGAGGTCTTACATAATATTTGCCATGTTTACTATGAAAAAGAGGCATACAAAGCTGAATGGTGATCAACATAACAAAATGCCAGTTAAAAACATGCCTATAACTACCGACAATATTTAAAAAATCATATATGTAGAACAATGGAGAGAACGTCTCCACTGCTGTATGCAATGCAAAAGTGAAGAAGAACATATCCCCAATGCGAGGAAAAAAGGAGGGAGGGGGGAAGGAAGGGGTATATACAATGGAACAGCTCTCAGTCACTCGGACAAAATCAAGCATGCTAAGACAACTAAATGAGAGCAAATGACACACTCACTCACTAACTCATTAGTGTTACTAAGCAACTAACAAACAATCATCACCCACAGAATTAAGGGAAACAAGGTAAAAAATAAAAACGAACGGTGACTCACACAATCACTCACTCACTTAGTTTTGCATGCTAAATACAGTCACCTTCAATCACACATACAAGCAGGGTTTACGAGGATTTCTCCGACGCCAGTGGCTCGTCATACAAACAAGATAAAAATAAAAATGGGTGATGGTAAATAAATGATAAAAATGAAAAGAGGGTTGGAAAGTTCTCAGTGATTCTTAGTCACACATTCAAGCAGGGTTCAGGGACTTTTTTCTCAATCACGTACTCGGGTTTGTACATTCACAGAGTACAGTCGCCCTTGTGAATCACATTCACACACACAATCAGGGTTTGCGAGGAATCTCCTTCGCCAGTGACCCGTCACACACACAGTGAAAGAAGTAAGGATCTGAGGAAAGGGTGCCCAACGTCAAAAACACCGGGTGTTTCGCGCGCCAAGCAGGCCTCGCCAGAGGAGAAACCTCGTCGTCAAAGGGCCATCTTCAGCATGATCATTCGCCCCGTAAAACGGCCTAATGATTAATTTTTCAAAATCCCGCAGCTGATCTCTTCCGTTCACAACTTCTTAAGCTCGTTTTACGCGGTGCGATTTGTTGTACAACGATGCATGAAACTGAACGCAAGTGTATGTTTGTCTGAATGGAATAAGAACAGGTTCTACTTTCCGTTCAGTCATTCAGACCTTCGCACAAGGGTTCACACGATTTGCCGCTTTACACGGTACAATTTCCTCCCTACAAGCGTTTGTATACGGGCGTCGGAACTATTTTCACTGGGTGGGGGGGGGGGGGCAACCTTGAAAGGACCCGGCTCCTAAGAAAAGGACCCAGCGCGCCGGGTCTTAGGGCCCTTGTCATAGGCGCCTAAGACAAGGGCCCGCACTTTTTGCGGATTGGAGGGGGTAGAGACTAGATTTCGCTAGAAGAGCATATGAATGTCTGAGAATATGTGTCAGAAGGGTACAAGCAAGCTGGAAACAAGTGATATGTAATTTTTATTAATGAAGACTGCTCATTTCTCAAGGACCCTGGGCAAATTTTGGGTGGGAGAGGCCTTCGGCCTTTCCTGCCACTCATTTCCGATGCCGCTGTTTATGCGACAAATTTTACAAAAAAATATACCCTGTAAAAAGGCCTTTAGGCGTCTCATTTGCCGTCCAATTCGATGTTCTCCGAGATACACAATATTCGTGGGAACGGTGGAAACGAATCTTTCGCAGGGTTCCGATGCTATGAAGAGAAAGAGGTAACCCGACACTATCCGTGAATCACTCGCTATCAGTGCCGCAGCTGCAAGCTTCTTGGGCGGATGGATTTCTCTCCCTCAGGAGTTTCGTAAACAGAGGGGGTGCGAAGCTTCCGAGGATAGAGTGGGGGTAGATCATCAAAAGGGAGAAATCTTTCTGAAGATGAAGGTTTTATCTCGCAAGTAAGGAAAGAAAAAATCCTCGTTGCGGTTTCCTAGCATGGTAAATACTTGTAAGGTTTGTGTAAAGGTGTTACGATGAATTTATGATTGTTAATAGAATTATTAGAAGAATTACTTATGGAATAATTATCGGAGCGTAGTTTCATACAATTACGAAATCGTTTTCCTGAATGCAGCCACTATTATAGTTTGTCGATGAGGTGCTCTCTCAAAAGCATGAAGGCATTAGAAAAATGCATCCCGAAGAAATAAGGCTGGTTAATCACCATCGATGAAAGCAATAAGAGAGAGTGAGATAACTTGCTTCCATCTCGGCTCAGATGACTTCCTTGAACTGTACTCTCCTATGGCCTTTGTGTAATTTGGTCTGAGTAAATCTTTAGATAGTGGCTCCACTTGGGTCAGCGTTTGCCCAAGCCTTATCTTCAACTCTACCAAGCCTCTCCGACCTCATTATCATGGATGGAAAACGCTGCTCTGGAGGTCTCTAATTGACGGGCACGTAGCCAGGGTGGGGGCTTCTGGGGCTTCAGCCCCCCCCCACCCCCTCCCCGAATTTTTTTCCCTATGCGGCAACTGCCTTCGATTCATTCGCCGAGGTACCCCTAGCCAATGGGCACTATGACTACGGATACTAGGTTCAGATGTGTTAATTTCTGCCTCCGAATCACTTCGAAACATGTCCATTTCCCTCCCGTTAGGTTCTGAGCGATTGTATACATATTATAAAAGAATATTACAAAATGCACTCTCCTTTGTAGCATCAAAATTTTCCGCGGTATGTACTTGCATGTAAAGACTCACAACCAGAGCATGAAACTATGGAGTGAAAGTCATTTATAATAGTTTCATAGTCATATGTGTGGCGTGGAAAATGAGCCGAGGATGTGGTTAGACCGACGATGCTACGGACTAGGGCTGGGCGGTTTTCCGGTGCACCGGTTCAGCGGTTCGGTTTTTTTCAGAACCGGAAGGCCGGTTCAGATGTAGGAAAAAACGGTGCGCCAAGGATCGGTTGCACAAGGGAAGCGGTTCTGAAACACCGATGACCGTTCGATGCTCGGCTCCCACGCATCCGCGGCATTACAAAATGCACTCTCCTTTATAACATCACAATTTTCTGTGGTATGTGCTTACATGTAAAGACTCACAATCAGAGCAAATCTGAAGGAATCATTGCGGGACAGGTGCCCGGCCATAGCGTAGCCAGTGCCACCAGGATCGTGTAACGTGACGCAGCCGAAAGGTTTACCTGCGCGGTATTACTTGATGATGGTGATGATGTATTTCGTCTAGCTTCTTCCTTCACAGTGTTTCAAAGTTTGAATTTAAAGGAAAAATCTCCCATAGAAAACAATCGCTTTGAGGAAAATATGAGGTTCAAAGATGAAGAATCTACGTTATATTATTAATGTTGATGCGTCGCATATGTGTGACTAATTATGCAGATATTTCAGGACATTTTTGTTCCATTTATAATTTCGAGCATAATGTTTTCATCCATCTTGCCATTGATTTATTAAAATAAATTCTCCAAATACCCTGCCACAAGGAACGCATTCTTTTTTCGGAGAGGTAGATGGATAACATTTCTTCCCCTGTGCCCGTGCATTCCTTGAATCGTAATTGGTCCTGCATATCGTACTATTCTTCTACAGTTGATCGTTTTAGAAATCTTCCAGGAGTGTGTCATCAGGTCCTCAAATTTTTGTATTTCCCTTATTTTTCCTTTGGTAAATAACATATACAATGGTTCTTTGTCTTGAAATCCGTCAGTATGATTCGGTTATATCTGCAGTTACGTAATACCCTGGATGCCACCGCAAGTGTGTATGGCAGAGGAAACACATCCAGCGTAATTAGCACCAATAAAATAGCATTAGCTCTGACAAATCACCAAGTGTCGATTCCTATCAAAATGCCTGAAACATCAGCATCTGAAATATCAAAATAGGTACCCATAAAGAAACTCAATCACACAGTGTCCAAAGATTGGAAAGTTCGTAATTGCTATATTTATCTCCCTGCTTCATCCTCTTTACATGTATATAATTATGGCCATTTTTATACTTCGATGCTTACTCTAAATGTTTCGAGCAAGGCTGTCATTTGCCGTTCTTTCTATTCGAATTCCCTTGACGATTGCCAATACCTGACAATCGAGTCTCTAGATATGACCAAATAGGTTTCACCGTTTTATTTTTGAATTTTTCAGCATACTTCTCTCTTCTCCCTCTATTCCATAGCCCTCTTTGCTTGTTAGCTGGTATTGTATTACATACTAGCGGAACCCGGCAGACTTTGTCCTGCCAGTGTATATTTATTTCATCTTTATACAGAGCCATCGAAAACGTTGTTCGTAATTTCATTTGACAATTACTCGAGAAATAATTATTATCGAGTCATCAATATGAAATGAATGCGTGATTGAGCAGCACCTGTCCGAGATTTGAAATCAGTGTTGATGGTGTTGATGTTGAAGTCACTTCAGCATGTCAGCCAGCATCTTTACAGAAAATTCAACAAATGTAGGCCTATCCGTTGCTTTGATTTCATGCCTCAGTTGAATATTGTAAGCATGCAATTTAAGACTTCATATATAATTTTGAATAGTTATTTTAGCAATGCCAAGTTCCAAACTGCTTCGAGAAATGGACATCTTAGGACTTCGTATATTATTCATTAAGATCATAGTAGAAGACGTCCTTATGGCGGTGTCAGAGTTTGACAAAGAAAACGCTGGCTGTAGGAAAAGCACTCACCTAAGAGCTCCCGAGAGAACTTCACACATAAAATACGCCAGGAAAACACCAAAAATTAAAATGTATCTACCGAAATCGTTTGTATGACGTTGCCTTTACCATCGACGTCGCTATCCACTTTTTCACTATTAGATAATCGAGCCTCCGATACATTTTTCCAATGAATTTCCGTAAAAAATACCTGTGGATGAGTTTTTCAGTGTATTCTTACTGTCTGGTATTCTAAGTTGCCGAAATACCGGATAATTAGGGTAAGACGAACGTTAATTTTCAACTTATTAACATATTTATTCAATCACGAAAGTACCGGTACACCGGTATTTTTTCGCCGGTACTACCGGGGGAGTACTATTATTGCTTTTTAATACTCATCACAAAAATACCGGTACTTTTTTAAGTACCGCCCATGCCTAGTCCAGCTCTCTTTCGCTCCCTGTCCAGCAACACAGCACATCATCCACATATCTGAACCAATATAGAATATTCTTAGAGAATTTGTTAGCACTGAAGATCTTGCTTTCAAATTCATCCATGAAAATTTCTGCGAGGAGTGGGGAAAGGGGTGATCCCATAGCCAGTCCGTCCTTTTGTTTATAGAAGGAGCCACAAAAGGAGAAATAATTTTGGTCGACACAGATTTTAAGCAGTGAACTTAATTCATTGAAGAGATGTTGGTTAAACACCTCCCTTCTACTAGGTCCCAGCGCTTCAGACAGAAAGTGGTGCAAAATCCCTTTCCACCATAAATTATTTTACAAGATAGCCAACACTTTTCCTAAAGATAAGTTGCGTGTTTCCTTCTATACTCCCTTGACCCTAACTAAAGCCCTCTGCTCCAACAAAGACCCCATAGACCACATCAAAAAGTGCGGTGTGTATGAAATTAAATGCGAGTGTGAAGCCATCTACATCGGCCAGACTGGAAGGAATTTTTCCACACGCATCAACGAACACAAAAAGTGCTACATTTTAGGCAACAATAATTCTATTTTCACCGAACACCTGTTAGAATCGCAACACACATGTAATTTTGATTTTAAGTTGCTCCACACTTTAGACAAAGGCAAGAAATTAGACGCCATGGAGCCGGTTGAAATTATTCAACGAAGGGATAGGAATCTCCTCAACGATGTGCAAATTTATTCATCCCCCTCCCCACTCCTCTCAATCACTTATCCCCTCTGAGTGTTTTTAAACAAGGGCTCCCTCACCTCTTTTCCCTGGCCCACGTGAGTTTTCATTGTGCTAACTTAACCAAGTGCCCCCCCGTGTCCCCCCCCCCCCACCACGCCCATGTGGACACTCGCCTCAGCCCCTTCCATGGACCTGGCATTCGATGCATCGCCGCGGGACACCCCTTAGGCCCCGTTTCCACTACTGACATTTCTACGACGGTAACTCTCTACCCGCGCAATGCTAGTAATGGAAACGCTCGAAAACGCCTACCATGGTCGATAGTCCTACTAGCATTGAGTTACCCTTGTTAGATCTGAGAATAGTGGTTACCGTCTTGTCCTTTTTGTAATTGGAACGCAAGTTAGTCAAAATCCTGGTAAGAGTTATGGGAAAACAGTTGAATCACGGATAGCGGTTAAGGATCGCGGAGTGTGCAATCTAGGAAAACGTAGTTGGTGTGGTGTCTTTGTTTGGCTTAATACTTGATTTTTGTCTATGCTCAATAATGCTCCAGAGTGGTTATTACCTATGGTTTACATAATTTAATTATATTTTCCCAGCAATGACCGAACAAAAGAATTGCAAAAACTTTGCTCACGAGGAGACGGACTTGCTCCTTAGGCGTACGCGATAATCCCGACGACATTTTATTATAACAATCAATATAGATTCTTGAATAAAACTTCAAGTGCTTACACACTTTAATGTGCTACCATCTTTGCGCATTTCTATAACGATCGTCGATTTTCTTTTGAACTGGAATACTGGTAACCGCTATGTGACGAAAGCAGTGATTACAAGGGTAACTTTGTAGCTAACTGGAACGCAGGTAGGTTATGAGGGCGGAAATAACCGTGGTAGAATGTCAGTAGTGGAAACGGGGCCTTAGCGGCCAGAGGCCAGTGTTTTCACCGCCTCTCTCTTATCTGTGGGCTCGAAGACCAGGAGCGGCCTACTGTGTTAATCCCCCTCCCCCCACTTTGCCACTGTGCCTTCGTCGGGCAAGGCCGAAAGACGGCCGACTCTCATCCCGCAGGACGGCGCACATTGGGGCCAAATCGCATTTTGCCGGACAAAAGTCCAAAACTGCTTTTTATGAGATAACGTCTTGAAATTTGGCACATATACACACAAATGATTGCTGATGATGGAATGGTAAGTCATTTTTCATAGGTATTACCCGTTACTTAGATACAGTGGCTCAAACACGACCGAATTTCGAAAAAAGCGCCCACTCTCATTTTTCTTCGAAAATCTTAAAAGTTGAGCAGATATAGGAGTAATAAAAGGATTTTTATGAAATAAAAAACATTACCAATTGTGAACAGGGTACTTTGCCTATACTATGCATGAGTTTCAGACATTTTTGCCTATATTTGAGTGCTATTACGTCACAAAATGGTGGACCATTTTTTTTAGACAAAATTTTACATAAAGTAGACAATATAATCCTTATTCGGAAAATGGTCTCTGGGATACTTCACCAGAGTATAAATTGAAGATATTTCTAGGTTATTCCGTAAAAATATTTGAAAAAAGTTTGCGACGCCGAGAATAAACTCGATTTTTCGATCGAGCGTCGCGGCCCGGCTCCGCGCAGCGGGACCTGGAAATACCGAGACTCCGTTGGATTGTTCATGTTGTGTGGATAATAACTCCTCGAATATAACTTTTTCAGGGTTTGCATGCTGTCACTGATTTCTAAAGAGTATATAATGAAGATCTTTCGAGGATATTGGTTCGAAAGAATGGATCAGTTAGTAGTGTCCATATGTTCTTCAGTGCACTCCATTCAGTTCACTCGTAACTGAGGTAAATTTGTTATTTGAATAATTTTCTGAATCATTTTCAATCACAACCACTCTTAGTAGGGCAAGGAGAGGGATTTCAAATGTAGGAAAAGTCCTGATGTGGTGACGGAGATGTCACCTGAGGAGGTTTTGTCCTTACTGATCACTAGGGGGCTGACTTATAGTCAGTATAATACACTTAGAAGCTCCGTTCTTAGTCACTAACAGGAGTTGTATCCCCGATGCGGATTACCCCGATGGAATAAGTATAACCGAAAACATGTGGGAAGTGAATCTTCAACATTTATTAAATCACACGGTCTCACGGGTACTGTAGTGCGTATCTACAGCCCAAACCTCCAGCGATGAAGTTAATTGCACTTTAATATGCAAGTACGGATTTGATGGAAGTTCGGGCCACGCCAAATATAAACAACTGTGGGAATGAGCAAATTCGTTACGTGGATTTTTATTCATGAGATCCCTAGTGCCTCTTACTTTGGTAAATCATTCTTCAGGTAAGAGATTCAAGTGTATCTATTTTATCTTTGGCCTATCCGCATATAGAACAAACGGGCAATATTAATGCTTTTCCTGTTTTAGCTGTGATTATCTGGGCTGTCGTCCGTCAGATTTTGCCGGCCCATTCGTCTTCAGTGGCTTAAAGAGACGAAGGAAATTGCCAAGACAGAAAATAATTATTTGCAAAGGCAGATTCACGATTTATAAAATTGGATTTCGGGATGTTATTCATTGTCCTATATGCCGACCACGGTCCATAAAGTACCTACTCATACATGGCGCGGATTTTTCGAAAGGGGCAATTCTTCCCTTAGCCCAGCTATCCGAAGAGGCGATGGAGGCCCGCAATAAGGACGCCATGAAATTTCGAGAAAGATTCATGCGGAAACATTCCAGGACGGCCACCATTGAGGACCGTTTCAAAAGACTTGATCAAGTTCGATCCGTTGCTTTCCTCCACCATATCATTGACTACGAAGACTCATAGGAGGCTTCCGAAGGAATTACGAGAACTATTACTAGTAGTAGACAAAGAAGAAGCATAGAATCAAACTGAGATGATGGTTACGATTCTTCCGAGGACTAAGCATTTTTCTTGAATCGAACAAATGGTAAAGAAAGTTTGATCAAAGGTGTTGTAGTGACGAATTCGTGGGGATGGTTGAGTGGTTAAGGAAAGGATAGTGAAAAGGCGATCGCACTGTCAGGAGCCCGCTACCAACCACCCTTTCCTTAACCGCTCCCTTACCCACCCTTGCTAATCCCTCATTAGAACAACCTCCACCCTCCTTTCATTTTCTCCGGGTATTCCCTTCTTGGGTTTTTCCCTTCATTGCCGCAGACAGATCTCTTCTCACCCTTATCTCTCACTCAAGGAGCGTATCGGTACACGTACGAACAACCCATCTCCTCTAACTGTTTTTTCGCCTTCTTAACCATTCCCAAATATAAACATGGTGTGTGCTTTAGAAATTTGTCAACTACCTGAAGAGGACTCGGTGAGTTAAAACTAAGGATGCTCTGAGGGTAAAAATCATTTGGGATAATGATGTTTATGCTCTTTTCAGTGTCTTACAAGTAATGGCATTTCATTTATATTATTCAATTGATTTTATCGGTACTGACAATATCAAAATGAATTTGAGTCATTCTCGTTTATTGCCATCCTCTTTTCAAATTATTTTCTCTTTCGCCATCTCTGGCGCTGCAAATTCTATGCAAAACATCAGTTTTCCAGTTTTGTTTAATATATTATTGATAAATCTAATTGTTTTTCATCTATATTACTTTTCGTCGAGAGCATTGCAACTTCACATTATGACATTGTGTGATCAGAATTGCGAAATAAAAATGCAAAACCACTGTAATCTCAAGTTTAAATGAGTCCATCCCTCAAATCAAATGATCCAGCATCTCACTCAATACAAACAGATGATAATGCGCACAACAGAGCTTTTAGTAAACACTCATGAAAACATGCTCATTTTAAACAGAATTTTGAATTCCATTGTAAGAAGCTATAAAGAATGATATTGTGAAAATGATACCCTTTAGGTAATCCTTAAAATTAAATATCAATTTTCATATATTGTCAGTTCCAAGTTACTTATAGGAGAGTATCCACTAATATTATTTCTGACGCATCAAAGAGTCAGATAACAAAGAGCAACAACAAGTTGTAATTTGCCAAGCAGGCATGTTTTTTTTAAGACTACACTTTGTCATAAAAGGTTCCGTTTTAGCCACCCTCCTCGGGTAGTAAAGGCGTAGGATGTAGTTCGGGGTGGAGGAGGAGAGTGTAAAGAAGGGAATCCCAAATGTTGCCTTTTTATGGAGAACATGCATGGTTCCCCGAGAACAGGCATTCTTGCTCAAGAGCTGAAAGACGTTCATAATTTTCAGCATGATTCCGAAAATTATCCTAATAAAACAATTACCGCAGTTACGAGTGCACTAATCCATTCTCTAGAACCAATATCCTCGAAAGATCTTCATTATATACTCTTTAGAAATCAGTGACAGCATGCAAACCCTGAAAAAGTTATATTCGAGGAGTTATTATCCACACAACATGAACAATCCAACGGAGTCTCGGTATTTCCAGGTCCCGCTGCGCGGAGCCGGGCCGCGACGCTCGATCGAAAAATCGAGTTTATTCTCGGCGTCGCAAACTTTTTTCAAATATTTTTACGGAATAACCTAGAAATATCTTCAATTTATACTCTGGTGAAGTATCCCAGAGACCATTTTCCGAATAAGGATTATATTGTCTACTTTATGTAAAATTTTGTCTAAAAAAAATGGTCCACCATTTTGTGACGTAATAGCACTCAAATATAGGCAAAAATGTCTGAAACTCATGCATAGTATAGGCAAAGTACCCTGTTCACAATTGGTAATGTTTTTTATTTCATAAAAATCCTTTTATTACTCCTATATCTGCTCAACTTTTAAGATTTTCGAAGAAAAATGAGAGTGGGCGCTTTTTTCGAAATTCGGTCGTGTTTGAGCCACTGTATCTAAGTAACGGGTAATACCTATGAAAAATGACTTACCATTCCATCATCAGCAATCATTTGTGTGTATATGTGCCAAATTTCAAGACGTTATCTCATAAAAAGCAGTTTTGGACTTTTGTCCGGCAAAATGCGATTTGGCCCCACTGTGCGGCGCCCTTTTCCTCCCCCTCCCCCCCCCCCCCCCCCACATATGGCCTCTCTTGAACTTGAAGCTGTAAGATCTGCCTTGGTACTCCTCAACGGCCAGGGTTTCCCATTTCTATGTGTGGTTTTTCCAACTCCCACCCCTAGCCCCATTTCTCCGTCCTCTTCCCCCTTTTTCCGTTGTTACCCTTGGTTTAGGCCCTCTTCCCCTCCTCTTTCCTCACTCCTTTTTTCCCCTGGTCCCTCCCCTCATTTGTATATATACTGGACTTTGTTGAGATTTGGTCACCTGATGATGATGTATCACATCGAAACCGGTCGAAGTAAAGATTTCTTTGTGGAAAATTGCCAATCGTATTTAAAAAAGGCTAATGATAAGTTTCAGTGTGCACACTGTAAAAAGTAGATCTGATTTTAAGGCACAAAAGCGATCTGAATTTCAGATGCAACAATTTTAAGACAGGGTATGTTGAATTTCAGCAGTAATATCTTGTCTAAAAATAAGGCAGGTGAACGACTGAAAATCAGACCATCCAGAATCCTGCTTCCTCTGCTTCCTGCTTAACTGCTCCTGTACCAACCATCCATGTTCCTGCCTCTTCCGCACCTTGCATCCGTGTTCCTGCCTTAAACCAGTCAGCGCTTAAATTCAGATCGCACTGAAAATCAGATCAACTTTTTACAGTGTGGACCCAGTTTCACATCTTGCCATTCATTGTATCGGGAGTTATTCTGGCACATTTCGAACCCTTTCATCAATTTGAATATATTCGTAGAATATACATCTACATAATACCCTGCAAGCCACCATAAGGGTGTGTAGCAGGGGGTTAACTTACACCAAACATATCATATCATGCATAAAAAGAATTAGTAATATAATATGCCAGCCTAAACTTTAATTTTTGTTGAAATATGAATAATAGCAAAGCAAGCATGCAATATCATGCTGTTAGTTGTGTTAGCTTAAAGTCTTTATACCAACATGCAACTACCTATGCTAACCATTGATACACTCGTATTTACCGCTATTCATATCTCTAATTGTATGAGGAAAAAAGGACATTTTGAATCTGTCAGTTCCGCAATCAACTTCTCTAATTTTGTGATTATGGTCCAGTCTACCATCATGAGTTGGAGCTCGCCAAATATTTTTAATTGCATCAGTGAAATTATTATCTTGGAATTTATTTTTGTGGTTAAGTATAAATTCCAGCCTACGATCTGACAATCATTCCCATTTTAATTTATTTAATAGACTGGTTGCGCTAATATAGTTATCGTACCGCCCCTTTACAAATCTTGCCGATCTTCGCTGCTTACGTTCGAGTTCATTATTTAGGACTTTTTGGTATGGATCCCATATACTGGCAGCTTATTCAAAAGGAGGTCTAACAAGGGAAACTTAGATAATTTCTCGTGCAACATGATCGTCACATTTATCCAGTACTCTTTTGATGATTCCCAGTTTAAGATTAGCTTGACCCATCACTTCACGCATGTGTTTACCCCAGGAAAGATCATGTGTCATTATTATTCCAAGATATTTAAGGGATTCCACGTTTGTTAATTTATTATTACTTATTTTGTAAGTGTAAGGAGGACAACTAATCTTTTTCCAAAAATTCATTACTACACATTACATTCTAAGCCCAACCCGGTCACCAGTCGAATGTTAAACTGATTTCCTAGATTATCATTTATTATATATTTGCACTACAGCTGAAGAGCTTTGGTTGATGCAAATAAATTGAAGCATATCGTATTCAAATATTCCGATGACCTAATGTATGTGCAAGTTCAGAAATAGATGCTGAATGTAATTAACACATTAGCGATCACATATGTTTTTGAGAATGCACGTGAATGATATTCCTACATCCTTTAGCACTTTAATTATTGATATGTCCCATTTTCGCGCAAAATACCGAATTGGGACTTGATTCATTGTCACCATAAACATCTACATCTACACGATACACTGCAAGCCACCGCGAGGGTGTGTGGCGGGGGGTGAAGATCACCAAGCATGCACTATTAGTGATGAGCGATATATCGCTGTGATTGCTAACTGTGATTGAATCACCGATACTGAAAAATATCAATCACCACCTGTGACTAAATAATCGAAATCACTGTGACTGTGAATTCCGTGAATTTAGCTCAGGCTGCTACCGCTGCTACCAACTGCACCAGTGCAACCAACGAATAAAAAACTACCACTGCTACTCTGCGCATTAACTGTAATGAACGTGATCGCTACTTCTGTATCGTGCGTTAGTCGGAGTGAGGGTGATCCTTGCGATTTGACAGTTCTTTAAGTGCTTAATGGAAAAAAGAAGAAAAATTAGTTAAATATGGTACTTTTTTCCCGTGATTACTTGAGAAATAGCATCTTGCATAATATGCAAGCATAATCTCAAGTTATTCTTGCAGTTTCTGATAATGCTGCTAACATTAAAGCAGCTATTAAAAAAAATCGGGATGGAAACATCTTGGTTGTTTTGCACACACATTAAATTTAGTGGTGAAAGAGGGACTGAGAGATAAGGAAATAACATCTTTAATGGAAAAAATTAAAACAATTGAGAGTCATTTTCGGCGCTGAGTTACATCTAATTCTTTGCTTCGGAGTACTCAGGAGAGTAGGGGGGAACAGCCTTTGAGGTTGCTACAAGACGTTGCAACCCGATGGAACTATACGTACTCATAACGATAAAGATATTTGTTCACCTAGAAGTTGCCATCAGAAGTACAATAGGTCTAATAGACAAAGATTTTCCCGTTTTGAGTGTGGAATAGTGGAAGGTAGCCAGTTCTCTTTGTTGCATCCTGAAACCTTTTGAGAATGTAACTAGGATGATCAGTGGAGAGAGGTACCTACCTCACTGCGTCCATGGTAATTCCCATCGTCAATGGCCTAGTAACTGTCTGTGGGAACCTCATGAAGCGAGATTTGCCACGATCCGTAATAAACGTCATTTCCACCTTCAAGAGCGGGATTAATTCCAGATTAGGAAATGTGGAATGCAGCAACACGCTTGCTGTGTGCACTTTCGTGGTGTGGAATCACGGATGCATCTTTCGCGTTATCGCAATCTTTATCGTTAACGCTTACCCCTAGAGTAACTCAGGGTTAACGATAACCGTCTATAAAATTAGCTCCACTGTATATGATAAGCGATTTGAAGTGCAGTGCGAAAAACGGAGATCATGTTCTCTCTGACATAAGTTAAATCAAAAAATAACTATAACGCTAGCGCTCGACTTATGAAGATCCATGATCGAGGCCCCTGACCCACGCTTATATCTATATCTATATCTACGACATACCCTGCAAGCCACCTCGAGGGTGTGTGGCAGGAGGTGCATCCACACCAGGAACAATGACACAACAAACAAAAGTGAACACTACAAAACAAACACTACACCTTTAAAAGTAATTGGGGAAAAAAAGAAGAAAAACTACTAAATCCCAATCATGCAGGACACACCCATGAATACCATGCATGCCTTGAAACCCGACACCAATTTCATAGATACTCATGCATGCAAAAAAAAAGCATTGCATGCAAGTCACACGTTGATTTGAACATGCAGGTAATAAAAAAATAAACTATCGACCTACTCTGAATATTACCTCTATAATTATTACCGATTTACGCGATGTTTAATGTTCTGATCTCGAATCGTACGAGGAAAAAATGACATTTTAAACCTGTCCGTCCTGCAATCTATCTCCTTAATTTTATTAGAATTATTGAGCCTACCATATTAAGTCTGAGCCAGCAATATACGATTAACGTCATTAATGAAATATCCCTCCTTAAATTTTCCTAGAAGATTAAGTCTATAATTCAGCCTGCGTTGTAGCAGCGATTCCCATCCCAATTCGGCTAACATACCAGACACACTGCTTTCCCTATCGTAACACCCTTTTACCAAGCACATCGCATTAACGATCACAAGCGGAGCTGAAAATTCGAAAGCTTTGGTATTAGGTTTATTGGCTTCAGTATCTTCAAATACGGAAGCGGGAGCTGCTGTGATGGAGTTTACCCCCAATTGCACCACTCTCAAACGAGGATGACCTCGAGGTATGGCATGCTCTTGATAAAAAGATAGCTAGCGTCCATCCCAGATGAACCGCTACATCAAGGGCAATAATAGAACTACAAAGGTACCAAGACGCTGACATTCTTCAAAGAAATGAGCACTGAGCATTCGCCGCGTGATCATTCGCATCAGCATGATCATTCGCCGAGTAAAACGGCCTAATGATTAATTTTTCAAAATCCCGCAGCTGATCTCTTCCGTCCATTACGCGGAGCGATTTTTTTGTACATACGACGATGTATGAAACTGAACGAAAGTGTTTGTCTGAATGGAATTAGAACAGGTCCTACTTTCCGTTCAGTCATAAATACATTCGCACAAGGGTTCACACAATGGGGGCGTTTACTCGGAACCGAAATCGCAATTTTTTGCACGAAATTGTTAGATGGAAACGAAAAAAGAATTTTAGTGAAAAAATTAATCTTCTAACCTCAACCATTCACTCACACAGAAATCAAAAATTAAAATAAGCAAAAGGTGACGCCCACCGAAAAAGCTTCCGTGATAACATTGACGTCATTTTCCTCCCGTCCTTGACTGCTTTCAGGGGAGGGGGAAGGGAGTGGAGGGGGGTTCTCGGAAAGTCTGCTCGCACAGATGCTGTCACAATCGCTCCCATTGGCTGAGTCAGCTGTGTTCCCCCCTTTGCGATAAGGCGAAGTAGCTTCGCGGGCTCAGTTGTGATTGGACGAAGTCGATATACGTCAGGGGTTGCACCACACCCACTTTTCCGAAAGGGTTAAAAACGTCAGTTTTGGGCGGCTTATACTCCGAGAAATAGTTGACGGATCAAAAAACGGAAAAATACGGGTCTTTTTATTTTACATACTCTATCAGATTAGGCAATTGAAACATATGGTATACGACCCCATTTGCCGCTTTACATGATACAATTTCTCTCCTACAAGCGTTTGTACACAGGGGTCGGAACTATTTTCGCTGAGGAGGGGTTGGTGCAATCGTGCAATCTTGAAAGGGTCCGGCTCCTAAGAAAAGGACCCGGCGTGCCGGGTCTTAGGGCCCTTCTCATAGGCGGCTAAGACAATGGCCCGCACTTTTTGCGGATTGGAGGGGGTAGAGACTAGAATTTCGCTAGCAGAGCATATGAATGTCTGAGAATATTTGTCAGAAGGGTAAAAGAAGCTGGAAACAAGTGATATTAAATTTTTATTAATGAAGACTACTCATTTCTCAAGGACCCGGGGCAAATTCTGGGTGGAAGAGGCCTTCGGCCTTTCCTGCCCCCCACTTCCGATGCCGCTGTTTATACAAGAAATTATACAAAAAATGTACCGTGTAAAAAGGCCTTTAGGCATCTCATTTGCCTTCCTCTTCGAAGTTCTCCTAGGTACACAATATTCGTGGGAACGGTGGAAACGAACCTTTCGCAGGGTTCCGATGCTATGGAGAGAAAGAGGTAACCCGACACTATCCATGAATCACTCGCTATCAGTGCCGCAGCTGCAAGCTTCTTGGGCGGATGGATTTCTTTCCTCCAGGAGTTTCGTAAACAAGGGGGTTGCGAATCTTCCGACGATAGAGTGGGGGTAGACCATCAAAAGGGAGAAATCTTTCTGAAGATGAAGGTTTCATCTCGCAAGTGAGGAAAGAAAAAAATCCTCGTTGCGGTTTCCTGGCATGGTAAATACTGGTAAGGTTTGTGTAAAGGTGTTACGATGAATTTATGATTGTTAATAGAATTATTAGGAGAATTACTTATGGAATAATTATACGAGCGTAGTTTCATGCAAATGCGAAATCATTTTCCTGAATACGGTCACTAGTTTGTCGATGAGGTGCTCTCTCAAAAGCATGAAGTCAGCAGAAAAATGCATCCCGAAGAAATAAGGCTGGCTAATCACCATCGCTGAAAGTAATAAGAGAGAGAGAGAGAGAGATTGCTTGCTTCCTTGAACTGTACTCTCCTATGGCCTTTGTGTAATTTGGTCTGAGTAAATCTTTAGATAGTGGCTCAACTTGTGTCAGCGTTTTCCCAACCCTTATCTTCAACTTTACCAAGCCTCTCCGACCTCATTATCATGGATGGAAAACGCTGCTCTGGAGGTCTCTAATTGGGCACGTGGCCAGGGTGGGGGATTCTGGTGCTTCAGCCCCCCCTCCCCCCCGAATTTTTTTCCCCATGCGGCACCTGCCTTCGATTCATTCGCCGAGGTTACCACTAGCCAAGGGGCACTACGACTTACCGATACTAGGTTCAGATGCGTTAATTTCTGCCTCCGAATCACTTCGAAACATCTCCCTTTCCCTCCCGTTAGGTTCTGAGCCATTGTATACATATTATAAAAGAATATTACAAAATGCACTCTCCTTTGTAGCATCAAAATTTTCCGTGGTATGTACTTACATGTAAAGACTCACAACCAGAGCATGAAATTATGGAGTGAAAGTCATTGAGAGGAGTTTCATAATCATATGTATGGCGTGGAAAATGAGCCGAGGATATGATTAGACCGGCGATGCTCCGGACTAGCACTTTGCGGTTTTCCGGTGCACCGGTTCAGCGGTTCGGTTTTTTCAGAACCGGCAGGCCGGTTCAGATGTAGGAAAATAACGGTGCGCCGGGAAATCGGTTCTGAACCGGTGTACCAGGGAAGCGGTGATGAGTGGCAAGGACCTAGCCAAGTTGATAAAACGGTTCCAGTCAGATCACCGAGGTTAAGCAACGTTGAGCCTGGACGGAGGCTGGATGGGTGGCCCCTTCAATACCTCTACCGTGGTGCTCTTGTCCCCTGTCTGCAAGTGGCGGGCAGGTCAAATGTGGGTTGGCACAATCTCTACCACATGGAAAATGTCTACCACAAACTTGAGGAAACACATGAATTCCAAACATCCCACTGTGGCCCTGCCATCGTCCTCGAGGCGCAGAAACATACCCAGCGAGTGCATCTGGAGTGCAGAAATGAGTGGTCTCCACACAAGCCAGAATCTGGCTCAGGAGCTTTTGAGAATTACTTCTCATGGGGGGGGGGGGGGGGGGTAAAAGTTATTCTTGCAGTTTCTGATAATGGTGCTAACATTAAAGCAGCTGTTAAAAAGAATCGGGATGGAATCATCTTGGTTGTTTTGCACACACATTAAATTTAGTGGTGAAAGAGGGACTGAGAGATAAGGAAATAACATCTTTAATGGAAAAAATTAAAACAATTGTGAGTCATTTTCGGCGCTGAGTTAAATCTAATTCTTTGCTTCGGAGTGCTCAGGAGAGTAGGGGGGAACAGCCATTGAGGTTACTACAAAACGTTGCAACCCGATGGAACTCTACGTACTCATAACGATAAAGAGATTTGTTCACCTAGAAGTTGCCATCAGAAGTACAATAGGTCTAATAGACAAAGATTTTCCCGTTTTGAGTGTGGAAGAGTGGAAGGTAGCCAGTTCTCTTTGTTGCATCCTGAAACCTTTTGAGAATGTAACTAGGATGATCTGTGGAGAGAGGTACCTACCTCACTGCGTCCATGGTAATTCCCATCGTCAATGGCCTAGTAACTGTCTGTGGGAACCCCATAAAGCGAGATTTGCCACGATACGTAATAAACGTCATTTCCACCTTCAAGAGCGGGATTAATTCCAAATTAGGAAATGTGGAATGCAGCAACTGCTTGCTGTGTGCACTTTCCTCGTGTGGAATCACGGATGCATCTTTCGCGTTATCGCAATCTTTATCGTTGACGCTTACCCCTAGGGTAGCGCAGGGTTAACGATAACCGTCTATAGAATTAGCTCCACTGTATATGATAAGCGATTTGAAGTGCAGTTCGAAAAACGGAGATCATGTTCTCTCTGACATAAGTTAAATCAAAAAATAACGATTACGCTAGCGCTCGACTTATGAAGATCGAGGCCCCTGACCCAAGCTTCAAGCACATCGCATTTACGATCACAAGCGCAGCTGAAAATTCGAAGGCTTTGGTATTAGGTTTATTGGCTTCAGTATCCTCAAATACGGAAGCGGGAGCTGCTGTGACGGAGTTTACTCCAATTGCGGCACCCTCAAACGAGGATGACCTCGAGGTATGGCATGCTCTTCATAAAAAGATAGCTAGCGTCCAACCCAGAGGAACCGCTACATCAAGGGCAATAATAGAACTACAAAGGTACCAAGACGCTGACATTCTTCAAAGAAATGAAAATCCCCTAATTTGGTGGAAAAATCAGAGATTCAATTTTCCAAATGTGTCAGCGGTAGCACAAGGAAAACTTTGCGCTTTAGCCAGTACCGTGCCATACGAAAGACTATATTCTCAAAATCCGTGATGCTCCTCGTGAACGTCGCTGATGAGACGAGAAACGGAATGCAATCCTTTTTTAAATTCAAATTTATAATACATGGCGAAAAGTAAAGCTTATGAAACTACTTTATGTAGTTTCATAGTATACATCATCTCATTTCATAGTACACATCTATGACAGTATTTAATTATTACTTGGCATATTGTTTTTCGTCATATATTCATGGGGATCGGGTTGGCGTGGTGGCTAGAGTACTGGTCTCCCATCCCGAGGGCCCGGGTTCGAGTCCCGGATTTTTCAGTGGGAAACCGGTCCCCACTTGAGTGCCTAGTGGAGGTTTAGTACGTCCGTCGGATGGGACGTTAAGCCGTGGTCCCTTTGGCGCCTTTCGTTAAAAGTAGGCTAAAGCTGACGCCGGGTTTCTCTCCACCCTTCCTCCGTTCCCTGGAAACTCTTACCATTACCCAATTACCCACCTATCCTAAATGGCGCAAATGAATTCAGCTGTCGGTCGCATCCCCTGAATAACCAACTAACCATATATTCATTATATTGGAGCATGTGTCCTAGTATTATTAATTTACTTTAATTAAAGAGAATTTTTTAAAATATATTTTATTTACGATAGATAAGAGTGGGACTTTGTTTAATTATTGCTTGGTATATTATTATATCATCATATTTTATCATAACTGGAGATTATGTGTCCTAGTCGTATTGCCTTATTTTTGCCAAAGGGACATTTTTGTTAGATAAATATTATTTACGATGGATAACACTGATCATTATGTTTAATTATTGATTGGTACATCATAGATTCACATAACTGGAGCATATATGTGTTCTAATCATACTATTTTATCTAAAGAAAAAAAATTATTTTATTGATATTCATGATTTATAAGACTATCCTTTATGTTATTTACAGCCAAGAACAGTTTGAATAAATTCTATAAAAAACACCTACGGGATATTAAAGTGAAGAGATGGAAAGAATATCTGGAAGAGCTATACAATGGAAAAATCTCAGCACAAAAGCTATTGAAGAGGAAAGCGAAGTGGAAAAAGATGAAATGGGGGCATCAATATTAAGATCGGAATTCGACGCTGCAGTAAGGGACCTTCGGATGAATAAGGCCTCAGGTATTGATGATGTCCTTGCAGAACTAATTAAAAATGCAGGAGAGAAGACATTAATTCATCTCTACAAAATCATCTGCGACATGTATTCAACAGGAGAAATTCCAAGGGACTTCGAGAAAAACATCATCATTCCTATTCCCAAGAAGAAGAGAGCGGAGAAATGCGAAAATTTTAGGACTATAAGCCTGACGACACATGCATCGAAGATACTGACCAGGATCATCTACAGAAGAATAGAACGAAAAGCAGAGGAGTTCCTGGATGAAGATCAATTCGGATTCAGGAAAAGTAAGGGTACAAGAGAAGCAATATTGGCCCTTAGGCTACTCATAGAGAAAATAATGGAAAAGAACAAACCGACGTTCATTGCATTCGTGGATTTAGAGAAGGCCTTTGACAACGTGGATTGGGATTCAATGCTTGGAATTCTTAAGGGAATTGGAGTGTCGTACAATGACCGAAGAATTTTACAGTCTGTACAAAAACCAAGTAGCTGTGATTAAATCTGGACCCAGCTGTGAAGAGGCAAGAATAAGGAAAGGAGTGAGACAAGGCTGCGCACTGTCTCCCGTAATTTTTAATGTTTACATCGAGAGAGCCATAAATGAAGTCAAGGAGAAGTGTTCTGTAGTGAACATCCACGGAGAAACAATCAGTATGCTACGATTCGCTGATGACATACCTCTCATAGCAGAGACAGAGAAGGAGCTGAATAAGATGCTAACAACCATGGAAAGGACTATGGCCAGATATCAGCTGAAGATAAATAAGAAGAAGACTAAGATATTGGTGTGCAGGAAGAAAGAAGAGGCAAAAACCAATGTAAAACAAGGAAAACAAAAACTTGAAGAGGTTAAAGAGTTCTGTTATCTAGGAAGCCGAGTAACCAACGATGGACGAAGAAAGAAAGAAATAGTGAGTAGAATAGCCCAGGCAAAGAGGGCATTCTTTCCAAAGAAGAATCTACTTACAGCAGGAAATACAAGCATAGAAGTAAGGAAAAATTTCATCAAAACATACATCTGGAGCATATTTCTTTACGGCCGTGAATCATGGACGATGACAGCAGCGGAGAAGAAAAGGGTAGAAGCATTTGAAATGTGGTGCTACAGAAGAATGCTGAAGACTAAATGGATCGATCGAGTAAGTAACGAGGAAGTGCTAAGAAGAGTAGGAGAAAAGAGAAGTCTGCTGACAACTCTAAAAAGAAGAAGGGAAAACTTAATCGGCCATATCTTGAGACACGATGGCCTGATGAAGACTATCGTCGAGGGAAAAGTGAACGGGAAGATTGGAAAAGGCAGGCCTCGTATGAGATATATGGAACAGGTTGTGAAGGATGTAAAAGAGAAGAATTACGTCACAATGAAAAGGTTGGCCGATAGAAGAATCGAGTGGAAAGCTGCGTCAAACCAATCCTAGGATTGTTGACCAATGATGATGACTTCAATTTCATTGCTTTATCAAATTATAACTTAATTATCGTAATATAATCCGAATCAGAACTGTTCTCTCAAAAAAATATTTTGCCTAATCTTCCAATAATCAATTAAGTTTATTCGTTTCATTTGCGAAGATTTCCTTCCTAGGAATTAGGCAAATTAGCAGACTTCTAAAGCAAAGAGTACGCAAAATGGCATTTCGAGTGTTAAATCGGAATTAGCAGCGCCACTAATCACTTACGGCTGATTTTTGTGAGTGATTCTCCCCTTTGATCGCGATCAGAGTTAAGAATCACAGATACTGATGAGTAGCAGTCACAGGTAACGAAGTGACTGGAATATCACAGTTACACTAATCTCTATGCTCTATAAACACGCTTTTTTTAGATCATACGTTTGAAATTCGATACATAACTAATTATACTCTAAATCCGAGTATTAGTTGACGTGTAATAAGTTTTTTTGTTACATTACATTTTTTGTTACATGTTACTTGTGCTATATCACCGTATTACCTCCTAACCCAAGTTTTTTTTCTACTGGTCTGCTATGTTATGTGGTTAGTTTTTTGTGTGGAACAACGAAGTCTTCCACAGGTCCGAAGTGATCGCACGTCCCACGTCCTTACCCTAAAATGGATATAACTCTTCACTGATGTACTCTCTCGGGTAGTCCCCGCCCGGAGATCCGAACGGGGGACTATTTTAATTCCGGAATATTTTACTCGAGAGGGTTCCATCACATCTTGATTGAAAGAAAAAAATGGAGCAAGCTGCGACTCCTCTGGATAGTAATGTGGTGGTTTCCCATTGCCGTCCACATCGCAGTACTACAGCCGTTAAAGTTAATGTTACCACGCCTGTAGTGAAATTAGTGTCGATGTACCGACCACTTTGGTCTCCACCTTCACTCATATGAAGAAGAGCTGCTGCCCTCTCCTCCGGGTGATGGAATGCATACCTAGTTGTTGGCGGCCTCCCATCGCCAAGTCACGGCATGTTCATAGGTTCTGTATTATTTAATGGCCTATCTTACCGTGAAAGTGTTTATCGTCACTAATGTACGCATCTCTCTTATCCTTAGTTCCTCTGAGATGAAACAGAACCTCATAATATCTGTCACAACATCCTCAAGATCCCAAAGGCCTAATGAGTCTTTGGGATAGCATATTATCACCAGTGAAGTAATGAAAGAAGATTCTGGAGTCATTGTAGAGGAAGGCTTGTTCGCTGAGACTTGATGAGCTATGGTTTCTTTAATGAATGAAAGGACACTTTGTGATGCGAGAATAGTAGATGAAAACACCATGGCTGCTATGGCTTGTTTAGGCGGCCCAGGCGTCCTCTCTCTCTCCTGTAAGATAGCCGAAAATGGGTGACCAGTACTGGCTTGAGAAGAGTTTTCTTTCGGTCCTTCCAGGATTCCGCCTCCTCTAGGGAGCATTCGTTTTTCTAAGTAATCGCCCATTCCTACATCACGCTCAAAGAGTCATGTAGCTTGCCTACCTACTCATATGACCTTGTTTTCATATTTTCACATTGTTACAGTAGTAATGAGATTGGCCTCTATCCTAAATCTGGATTTGTTAATTGTTTTGCAGCAATTTCAACATTTTACTTGTTGGCTTATTAACGCTTGATCATCGGCGAGCCATTCTATTCAATCTTTTCACCGCTATGCCAACCTCAAACTCATTCCTCACTTCTTTTATCATTTCTTTTACATAAATATTCATAACTACTGAAGACAGTGGCAGCACTAACTAAATTCCGGTCCTCACATCCAAGTCATCCGTTCGCAGATCTTAATTGTAGTGCTTGATACATATATAAGTTACGAATGAAATATTGCCTTCTAAATCTACTCTTGTCTTCTTTCATCATTTGTGATGTATTTGTTAGTTCTCCTCAGTCCAGTAAAACAGATTATCATCGAAAACTACGTGGGAATAAACATTTGGATTTTATTTTACACTCCTCTTACTATTGTGCTCATTGGGCATAACGAGTTTTCCTCACAGCAACCCTAAGTTTTCTTCATCTCTCAAGCTACATCTGTAAGGTATTAGTAGTGAATGCAACCCCTTGTCCTTCTAGGTAAATTGTTCTTCTGCAAATCAGACGCATTTTCAGACTTCATCCACCCTACCCTGCCTTTGATCCTGTGTCTAGCTTTTCTTACACTGCCCTGACCATTTCTTCGGCAATCAAAAGATTATAGAACATGGGTGAGAATGGGTAACCTTGCACCATTACAGCACTTATCGTTGTACATTTGGATTCTCCATCTGCTATGACCGGTGCTGTGAGTCCTATACGTATATTTGAATGGGTCATGTCTTCTTAGTGACGAGCAAATCTGAAGTTATGTACACAACTTTACCCAATTTATTTCATCATGCGCTATCACATAGTCAGAGGAGCAATGAAAAACATCATGATTGTACTAAAAGTTGCTTTTATTAATAAAACTCTCCACTCCAGTAGCATTCAGGATTGCCCTTCCCTTCCTAAAATCAAAGTTATCTTCACATAAATAGCCATTCTACCTCTTCTCTTCCCTACACTACAATGCCTCATGCTTCGTCCGGGTGGCAAATTAAGTTCATTGTACTATATTCTTCTCAGAATTGCACTTTTTCTTTTTGGGATGGAGATCGGTGCTGGTGCTACCAAGTCCTTGAGCCAGATTCCTTCCTCTGAGATCCAATTATTATTGGTATTCTACTGGTGAAGGTAGGTTTAAATGGAGATTTAATTCCTCCCACCCCCTAAATTTCAGCAGGTGGCAGCACGTCGGGAAGATTTTTTTCCGCTCAAGGTCTACCCTGCACACTATCCACGAGGTCTTCGCACCCCTCTCCCATTCTTCGCAACATGAAGGAAGGAGAGAAATCCATCAGTCAGAAGCTCACAGCTGAGGCACAGATGGCGACTAATTTCTGCATTCAAACTATCATCCACCATCTAAAATCCGATGGAATGCTAACTTCACGAGAAAGTAACAATGACGGACCGTACATCTTATAGATTTTTTAACCAAGATAATCACCACTGCTCGGTTGACGAAAAATATTACCTTATATTCACATAAATCTAAAAGCGCAGACTTCGTGGAAACTCGAAATGAGATATCTTATCGAATGCTTTTCTTACTCGAGATATTTTATCACACTTGGAGTGGCGGATAAATTTCTTTGTTTTCGCATTAGCTTAAAATGACACGAAAATCAAGAACGAGTAGTGTTTTGCGAACTGTATTCTAAATAATCACCACTGCTCGGTTGACGAAAAATATTACCTTATATTCGCAGAAATCTATATATTATCACGATTGCAGACTTCGTGGAAACTCGAAATGAGATATCTTATCGAATGCTTTTCTTACTCGAGATATTTTGTCTCACATGGAGTGGCGGATAAATTTCTTTGTTTTCGCATTAGCTTAAAATTACAGAAAAATCAAGAACGAGTGGTGTTTTGCGAACTGTATTCTAAATAATCACCACTGCTCGGTTGACGAAAAATATCACCTTATATTCGCAGATATCTATATATTATCACGATTGCAGACTTCGTGGAAACTCGAAATGAGATATCTTATCGAATGCTTTTCTTACTCGAGATATTTTGTCTCACATGGAGTGGCGGATAAATTTCTTTGTTTTCGCATAAGCTTAAAATTACACGAAAATCAAGAACGAGCGGTGTTTCGCGAACTGTATTCTAGATAATCACCACTGCTCGGTTGACGAAAAATATTACCTTATATTCGCAGAAATCTATATATTATCACGATTGCAGACTTCGTGGAAACTCGAAATGAGATATCTTATCGAATGCTTTTCTTACTCGAGATATTTTGTCTCACATGGAGTGGCGGATAAATTTCTTTGTTTTCGCATTAGCTTAAAATTACAGAAAAATCAAGAACGAGTGGTGTTTTGCGAACTGTATTCTAAATAATCACCACTGCTCGGTTGACGAAAAATATTAGCTTATATTCGCAGAAATCTAAAATGGCAGACTTCGTGGAAACTCGAAATGATATATCTTATCGAATGCTTTTCTTACTCGAGATATTTTATCACACTTGGAGTGGCGGATAACTTTCTTTGTTTTCGCATAAGCTTAAAATTACACGAAAATCAAGAACGAGCGGTGTTTCGCGAACTGTATTCTAGATAATCACCACTGCTCGGTTGACGAAAAATATTACCTTATATTCGCAGAAATCTATATATTATCACGATTGCAGACTTCGTGGAAACTCGAAATGAGATATCTTATCGAATGCTTTTCTTACTCGAGATATTTTGTCTCACTTGAAGTGGCGGATAAATTTCGTTGTTTTCGCATTAGCTTAAAATTACACGAAAATCAAGAAGGAGTGGTGTTTCGCTAACTGTATTCTAAATAATCACCACTGCTCGGTTGACGAAAAATATTACCTTATATTCGCAGAAATCTATATATTATCACGATTGCAGACTTCGTGGAAACTCGAAATGAGATATCTTATCGAATGCTTTTCTTACTCGAGATATTTTGTCACACTTGGAGTGGCGGATAAATTTCGTTGTTTTCGCATTAGCTTAAAATTACACGAAAATCAAGAACGAGTGGTGTTTCGCGAACTGTATTCTAGATAATCACCACTGCTCGGTTGACGAAAAATATTACCTTATATTCGCAGAAATCTGTATATTATCACGATTGCAGACTTCGTGGAAACTCGAAATGAGATATCTTATCGAATGCTTTTCTTACTCGAGATATTTTGTCTCACTTGGAGTGACGGATGAATTTCTTTGTTTTCGCATTAGCTTAAAATTACACGAAAATCAAGAAGGAGTGGTGTTTCGCCAACTGTATTCTAAATAATCACCACTGCTCGGTTGACGAAAAATATTACCTTATATTCGCAGAAATCTGTATATTATCACGATTGTAGACTTCGTGGAAACTCGAAATGAGATATCATATCGAATGCTTTTCTTACTCGAGATATTTTGTCTCACTTGGAGTGACGGATGAATTTCATTGTTTTCGCATTAGCTTAAAATTACACGAAAATCAAGAAGGAGTGGTGTTTTGCCAACTGTATTCTAAATAATCACCACTGCTCGGTTGACGAAAAATATTACCTTATATCCGCAGAAATCTATATATTATCACGATTGCAGACTTCGTGGAAACTCGAAATGAGATATCTTATCGAATGCTTTTCTTACTCGAGATATTTTGTCTACCTTGGTGTGGCGGATAAATTTCTGTGTTTTCGCATTACCTTAAAATTACATGAAAATCAGAAAGAGTGGTGTTTCGCGAACTGTATTCTAAATAAACACCACCTCTCGGTTGACGAAAAATATTACCTTATATCCGCAGAAATCTATATATTATCACGATTGCAGACTTCGTGGAAACTCGAAATGAGATATCATATCGAATGCTTTTCTTACTCGAGATATTTTGTCTCACTTGGAGTGACGGATAAATTTCTTTGTTTTCGCATTAGCTTAAAATTACACGAAAATCAAGAAGGAGTGGTGTTTCGGGAACTGTATTCTAAATAATCACCACTGCTCGGTTGACGAAAAATATTACCTTATATTCGCAGAAATCTATATATTATCACGATTGCAGACTTCGTGGAAACTCGAAATGAGATATCTTATCGAATGCTTTTCTTACTCGAGATATTTTGTCTACCTTGGTGTGGCGGATAAATTTCTGTGTTTTCGCATTAGCTTAAAATTACACGAAAATCAAGAAGGAGTGGTGTTTTGCCAACTGTATTCTAAATAATCACCACTGCTCGGTTGACGAAAAATATTACCTTATATCCGCAGAAATCTATATATTATCACGATTGCAGACTTCGTGGAAACTCGAAATGAGATATCTTATCGAATGCTTTTCTTACTCGAGATATTTTGTCTACCTTGGTGTGGCGGATAAATTTCTGTGTTTTCGCATTACCTTAAAATTACATGAAAATCAGAAAGAGTGGTGTATCGCGAACTGTATTCTAAATAAACACCACCTCTCGGTTGACGAAAAATATTACCTTATATCCGCAGAAATCTATATATTCTCACGATTGTAGACTTCGTGGAAACTCGAAATGAGATATCATATCGAATGCTTTTCTTACTCGAGATATTTTGTCTCACTTGGAGTGACGGATAAATTTCTTTGTTTTCGCATTAGCTTAAAATTACACGAAAATCAAGAAGGAGTGGTGTTTCGCGAACTGTATTCTAAATAATCACCACTGCTCGGTTGACGAAAAATATTACCTTATATTCGCAGAAATCTATATATTATCACGATTGCAGACTTCGTGGAAACTCGAAATGAGATATCTTATCGAATGCTTTTCTTACTCGATATATTTTGTCTCACTTGAAGTGGCAGATAAATTTCTTTGTTTTCGCATTAGCTTAAAATTACACGAAAATCAAGAAGGAGTGGTGTCTCGCGAACTGTATTCTAAATAAACACCACTGCTCGGTTGACGAAAAATATTACCTTATATTCGCAGAAATCTGTATATTATCACGATTGCAGACTTCGTGGAAACTCGAAATGAGATATCTTATCGAATGCTTTTCTTACTCGATATATTTTGTCTCACTTGAAGTGGCAGATAAATTTCTTTGTTTTCGCATTAGCTTAAAATTACACGAAAATCAAGAAGGAGTGGTGTCTCGCGAACTGTATTCTAAATAAACACCACTGCTCGGTTGACGAAAAATATTACCTTATATTCGCAGAAATCTATATATTATCACGATTGCAGACTTCGTGGAAACTCGAAATGAGATATCTTATCGAATGCTTTTCTTACTCGATATATTTTGTCTCACTTGAAGTGGCAGATAAATTTCTTTGTTTTCGCATTAGCTTAAAATTACACGAAAATCAAGAAGGAGTGGTGTTTCGCGAACTGTATTCTAAATAATCACCACTGCTCGGTTGACGAAAAATATTACCTTATATTCGCAGAAATCTATATATTATCAGGATTGCAGACTTCGTGGAAACTCGAAATGAGATATCTTATCGAATGCTTTTCTTACTCGAGATATTTTGTCTCACATGGAGTGGCGGATAAATTTCTTTGTTTTCGCATTAGCTTAAAATTACAGAAAAATCAAGAACGAGTGGTGTTTTGCGAACTGTATTCTAAATAATCACCACTGCTCGGTTGACGAAAAATATTAGCTTATATTCGCAGAAATCTAAAATGGCAGACTTCGTGGAAACTCGAAATGATATATCTTATCGAATGCTTTTCTTACTCGAGATATTTTATCACACTTGGAGTGGCGGATAACTTTCTTTGTTTTCGCATAAGCTTAAAATTACACGAAAATCAAGAACGAGCGGTGTTTCGCGAACTGTATTCTAGATAATCACCACTGCTCGGTTGACGAAAAATATTACCTTATATTCGCAGAAATCTATATATTATCACGATTGCAGACTTCGTGGAAACTCGAAATGAGATATCTTATCGAATGCTTTTCTTACTCGAGATATTTTGTCTCACTTGAAGTGGCGGATAAATTTCGTTGTTTTCGCATTAGCTTAAAATTACACGAAAATCAAGAAGGAGTGGTGTTTCGCTAACTGTATTCTAAATAATCACCACTGCTCGGTTGACGAAAAATATTACCTTATATTCGCAGAAATCTATATATTATCACGATTGCAGACTTCGTGGAAACTCGAAATGAGATATCTTATCGAATGCTTTTCTTACTCGAGATATTTTGTCACACTTGGAGTGGCGGATAAATTTCGTTGTTTTCGCATTAGCTTAAAATTACACGAAAATCAAGAAGGAGTGGTGTTTCGCGAACTGTATTCTAGATAATCACCACTGCTCGGTTGACGAAAAATATTACCTTATATTCGCAGAAATCTGTATATTATCACGATTGCAGACTTCGTGGAAACTCGAAATGAGATATCTTATCGAATGCTTTTCTTACTCGAGATATTTTGTCTCACTTGGAGTGACGGATGAATTTCTTTGTTTTCGCATTAGCTAAAAATTACACGAAAATCAAGAAGGAGTGGTGTTTCGCCAACTGTATTCTAAATAATCACCACTGCTCGGTTGACGAAAAATATTACCTTATATTCGCAGAAATCTGTATATTATCACGATTGTAGACTTCGTGGAAACTCGAAATGAGATATCTTATCGAATGCTTTTCTTACTCGAGATATTTTGTCTCACTTGGAGTGACGGATGAATTTCTTTGTTTTCGCATTAGCTTAAAATTACACGAAAATCAAGAAGGAGTGGTGTTTCGCCAACTGTATTCTAAATAATCACCACTGCTCGGTTGACGAAAAATATTACCTTATATTCGCAGAAATCTGTATATTATCACGATTGTAGACTTCGTGGAAACTCGAAATGAGATATCATATCGAATGCTTTTCTTACTCGAGATATTTTGTCTCACTTGGAGTGACGGATGAATTTCATTGTTTTCGCATTAGCTTAAAATTACACGAAAATCAAGAAGGAGTGGTGTTTTGCCAACTGTATTCTAAATAATCACCACTGCTCGGTTGACGAAAAATATTACCTTATATCCGCAGAAATCTATATATTATCACGATTGCAGACTTCGTGGAAACGCGAAATGAGATATCTTATCGAATGCTTTTCTTACTCGAGATATTTTGTCTACCTTGGTGTGGCGGATAAATTTCTGTGTTTTCGCATTACCTTAAAATTACATGAAAATCAGAAAGAGTGGTGTTTCGCGAACTGTATTCTAAATAAACACCACCTCTCGGTTGACGAAAAATATTACCTTATATCCGTAGAAATCTATATATTATCACGATTGCAGACTTCGTGGAAACTCGAAATGAGATATCATATCGAATGCTTTTCTTACTCGAGATATTTTGTCTCACTTGGAGTGACGGATAAATTTCTTTGTTTTCGCATTAGCTTAAAATTACACGAAAATCAAGAAGGAGTGGTGTTTCGGGAACTGTATTCTAAATAATCACCACTGCTCGGTTGACGAAAAATATTACCTTATATTCGCAGAAATCTATATATTATCACGATTGCAGACTTCGTGGAAACTCGAAATGAGATATCTTATCGAATGCTTTTCTTACTCGATATATTTTGTTTACCTTGGTGTGGCGGATAAATTTCTGTGTTTTCGCATTAGCTTAAAATTACACGAAAATCAAGAAGGAGTGGTGTTTCGGGAACTGTATTCTAAATAATCACCACTGCTCGGTTGACGAAAAATATTACCTTATATTCGCAGAAATCTATATATTATCACGATTGCAGACTTCGTGGAAACTCGAAATGAGATATCTTATCGAATGCTTTTCTTACTCGAGATATTTTGTCTACCTTGGTGTGGCGGATAAATTTCTGTGTTTTCGCATTAGCTTAAAATTACACGAAAATCAAGAAGGAGTGGTGTTTTGCCAACTGTATTCTAAATAATCACCACTGCTCGGTTGACGAAAAATATTACCTTATATCCGCAGAAATCTATATATTATCACGATTGCAGACTTCGTGGAAACTCGAAATGAGATATCTTATCGAATGCTTTTCTTACTCGAGATATTTTGTCTACCTTGGTGTGGCGGATAAATTTCTGTGTTTTCGCATTACCTTAAAATTACATGAAAATCAGAAAGAGTGGTGTATCGCGAACTGTATTCTAAATAAACACCACCTCTCGGTTGACGAAAAATATTACCTTATATCCGCAGAAATCTATATATTCTCACGATTGTAGACTTCGTGGAAACTCGAAATGAGATATCATATCGAATGCTTTTCTTACTCGAGATATTTTGTCTCACTTGGAGTGACGGATAAATTTCTTTGTTTTCGCATTAGCTTAAAATTACACGAAAATCAAGAAGGAGTGGTGTTTCGCGAACTGTATTCTAAATAATCACCACTGCTCGGTTGACGAAAAATATTACCTTATATTCGCAGAAATCTATATATTATCACGATTGCAGACTTCGTGGAAACTCGAAATGAGATATCTTATCGAATGCTTTTCTTACTCGATATATTTTGTCTCACTTGAAGTGGCAGATAAATTTCTTTGTTTTCGCATTAGCTTAAAATTACACGAAAATCAAGAAGGAGTGGTGTCTCGCGAACTGTATTCTAAATAAACACCACTGCTCGGTTGACGAAAAATATTACCTTATATTCGCAGAAATCTGTATATTATCACGATTGCAGACTTCGTGGAAACTCGAAATGAGATATCTTATCGAATGCTTTTCTTACTCGATATATTTTGTCTCACTTGAAGTGGCAGATAAATTTCTTTGTTTTCGCATTAGCTTAAAATTACACGAAAATCAAGAAGGAGTGGTGTCTCGCGAACTGTATTCTAAATAAACACCACTGCTCGGTTGACGAAAAATATTACCTTATATTCGCAGAAATCTATATATTATCACGATTGCAGACTTCGTGGAAACTCGAAATGAGATATCTTATCGAATGCTTTTCTTACTCGATATATTTTGTCTCACTTGAAGTGGCAGATAAATTTCTTTGTTTTCGCATTAGCTTAAAATTACACGAAAATCAAGAAGGAGTGGTGTTTCGCGAACTGTATTCTAAATAATCACCACTGCTCGGTTGACGAAAAATATTACCTTATATTCGCAGAAATCTATATATTATCAGGATTGCAGACTTCGTGGAAACTCGAAATGAGATATCTTATCGAATGCTTTTCTTACTCGAGATATTTTGTCTCACATGGAGTGGCGGATAAATTTCTTTGTTTTCGCATTAGCTTAAAATTACAGAAAAATCAAGAACGAGTGGTGTTTTGCGAACTGTATTCTAAATAATCACCACTGCTCGGTTGACGAAAAATATTAGCTTATATTCGCAGAAATCTAAAATGGCAGACTTCGTGGAAACTCGAAATGATATATCTTATCGAATGCTTTTCTTACTCGAGATATTTTATCACACTTGGAGTGGCGGATAACTTTCTTTGTTTTCGCATAAGCTTAAAATTACACGAAAATCAAGAACGAGCGGTGTTTCGCGAACTGTATTCTAGATAATCACCACTGCTCGGTTGACGAAAAATATTACCTTATATTCGCAGAAATCTATATATTATCACGATTGCAGACTTCGTGGAAACTCGAAATGAGATATCTTATCGAATGCTTTTCTTACTCGAGATATTTTGTCTCACTTGAAGTGGCGGATAAATTTCGTTGTTTTCGCATTAGCTTAAAATTACACGAAAATCAAGAAGGAGTGGTGTTTCGCTAACTGTATTCTAAATAATCACCACTGCTCGGTTGACGAAAAATATTACCTTATATTCGCAGAAATCTATATATTATCACGATTGCAGACTTCGTGGAAACTCGAAATGAGATATCTTATCGAATGCTTTTCTTACTCGAGATATTTTGTCACACTTGGAGTGGCGGATAAATTTCGTTGTTTTCGCATTAGCTTAAAATTACACGAAAATCAAGAAGGAGTGGTGTTTCGCGAACTGTATTCTAGATAATCACCACTGCTCGGTTGACGAAAAATATTACCTTATATTCGCAGAAATCTGTATATTATCACGATTGCAGACTTCGTGGAAACTCGAAATGAGATATCTTATCGAATGCTTTTCTTACTCGAGATATTTTGTCTCACTTGGAGTGACGGATGAATTTCTTTGTTTTCGCATTAGCTAAAAATTACACGAAAATCAAGAAGGAGTGGTGTTTCGCCAACTGTATTCTAAATAATCACCACTGCTCGGTTGACGAAAAATATTACCTTATATTCGCAGAAATCTGTATATTATCACGATTGTAGACTTCGTGGAAACTCGAAATGAGATATCTTATCGAATGCTTTTCTTACTCGAGATATTTTGTCTACCTTGGAGTGACGGATGAATTTCTTTGTTTTCGCATTAGCTTAAAATTACACGAAAATCAAGAAGGAGTGGTGTTTCGCCAACTGTATTCTAAATAATCACCACTGCTCGGTTGACGAAAAATATTACCTTATATTCGCAGAAATCTGTATATTATCACGATTGTAGACTTCGTGGAAACTCGAAATGAGATATCATATCGAATGCTTTTCTTACTCGAGATATTTTGTCTCACTTGGAGTGACGGATGAATTTCATTGTTTTCGCATTAGCTTAAAATTACACGAAAATCAAGAAGGAGTGGTGTTTTGCCAACTGTATTCTAAATAATCACCACTGCTCGGTTGACGAAAAATATTACCTTATATCCGCAGAAATCTATATATTATCACGATTGCAGACTTCGTGGAAACGCGAAATGAGATATCTTATCGAATGCTTTTCTTACTCGAGATATTTTGTCTACCTTGGTGTGGCGGATAAATTTCTGTGTTTTCGCATTACCTTAAAATTACATGAAAATCAGAAAGAGTGGTGTTTCGCGAACTGTATTCTAAATAAACACCACCTCTCGGTTGACGAAAAATATTACCTTATATCCGTAGAAATCTATATATTATCACGATTGCAGACTTCGTGGAAACTCGAAATGAGATATCATATCGAATGCTTTTCTTACTCGAGATATTTTGTCTCACTTGGAGTGACGGATAAATTTCTTTGTTTTCGCATTAGCTTAAAATTACACGAAAATCAAGAAGGAGTGGTGTTTCGGGAACTGTATTCTAAATAATCACCACTGCTCGGTTGACGAAAAATATTACCTTATATTCGCAGAAATCTATATATTATCACGATTGCAGACTTCGTGGAAACTCGAAATGAGATATCTTATCGAATGCTTTTCTTACTCGATATATTTTGTCTACCTTGGTGTGGCGGATAAATTTCTGTGTTTTCGCATTAGCTTAAAATTACACGAAAATCAAGAAGGAGTGGTGTTTTGCCAACTGTATTCTAAATAATCACCACTGCTCGGTTGACGAAAAATATTACCTTATATCCGCAGAAATCTATATATTATCACGATTGCAGACTTCGTGGAAACTCGAAATGAGATATCTTATCGAATGCTTTTCTTACTCGAGATATTTTGTCTACCTTGGTGTGGCGGATAAATTTCTGTGTTTTCGCATTACCTTAAAATTACATGAAAATCAGAAAGAGTGGTGTATCGCGAACTGTATTCTAAATAAACACCACCTCTCGGTTGACGAAAAATATTACCTTATATCCGCAGAAATCTATATATTCTCACGATTGTAGACTTCGTGGAAACTCGAAATGAGATATCATATCGAATGCTTTTCTTACTCGAGATATTTTGTCTCACTTGGAGTGACGGATAAATTTCTTTGTTTTCGCATTAGCTTAAAATTACACGAAAATCAAGAAGGAGTGGTGTTTCGCGAACTGTATTCTAAATAATCACCACTGCTCGGTTGACGAAAAATATTACCTTATATTCGCAGAAATCTATATATTATCACGATTGCAGACTTCGTGGAAACGCGAAATGAGATATCTTATCGAATGCTTTTCTTACTCGAGATATTTTGTCTACCTTGGTGTGGCGGATAAATTTCTGTGTTTTCGCATTACCTTAAAATTACATGAAAATCAGAAAGAGTGGTGTTTCGCGAACTGTATTCTAAATAAACACCACTGCTCGGTTGACGAAAAATATTACCTTATATTCGCAGAAATCTATATATTATCACGATTGCAGACTTCGTGGAAACTCGAAATGAGATATCTTATCGAATGCTTTTCTTACTCGATATATTTTGTCTCACTTGAAGTGGCGGATAAATTTCTTTGTTTTCGCATTAGCTTAAAATTACACGAAAATCAAGAAGGAGTGGTGTTTCGCGAACTGTATTCTAAATAATCACCACTGCTCGGTTGACGAAAAATATTACCTTATATTCGCAGAAATCTATATATTATCACGATTGCAGACTTCGTGGAAACGCGAAATGAGATATCTTATCGAATGCTTTTCTTACTCGAGATATTTTGTCTACCTTGGTGTGGCGGATAAATTTCTGTGTTTTCGCATTACCTTAAAATTACATGAAAATCAGAAAGAGTGGTGTTTCGCGAACTGTATTCTAAATAAACACCACCTCTCGGTTGACGAAAAATATTACCTTATATTCGCAGAAATCTATATATTATCAGGATTGCAGACTTCGTGGAAACTCGAAATGAGATATCTTATCGAATGCTTTTCTTACTCGATATATTTTGTCTCACTTGAAGTGGCGGATAAATTTCTTTGTTTTCGCATTAGCTTAAAATTACACGAAAATCAAGAAGGAGTGGTGTTTCGCCAACTGTATTCTAAATAATCACCACTGCTCGGTTGACGAAAAATATTACCTTATATTCGCAGAAATCTATATATTATCACGATTGCAGACTTCGTGGAAACTCGAAATGAGATATCTTATCGAATGCTTTTCTTACTCGATATATTTTGTCTCACTTGAAGTGGCGGATAAATTTCTTTGTTTTCGCATTAGCTTAAAATTACACGAAAATCAAGAAGGAGTGGTGTTTCGCCAACTGTATTCTAAATAATCACCACTGCTCGGTTGACGAAAAATATTACCTTATATTCGCAGAAATCTATATATTATCAGGATTGCAGACTTCGTGGAAACTCGAAATGAGATATCTTATCGAATGCTTTTCTTACTCGAGATATTTTGTCTCACTTGAAGTGGCGGATAAATTTCTTTGTTTTCGCATTAGCTTAAAATTACACGAAAATCAAGAAGGAGTGGTGTTTTGCCAACTGTATTCTAAATAATCACCACTGCTCGGTTGACGAAAAATATTACCTTATTACCGCAGAAATCTATATATTATCACGATTGCAGACTTCGTGGAAACTCGAAATGAGATATCTTATCGAATGCTTTTCTTACTCGAGATATTTTGTCTCACTTGGAGTGGCGGATAAATTTCTTTGTTTTCGCATTAGCTTAAAATTACACGAAAATCAGGAAGGAGTGGTGTTTTGCCAACTGTATTCTAAATAATCACCACTGCTCGGTTGACGAAAAATATTACCTTATATCCGCAGAAATCTATATATTATCACGATTGCAGACTTCGTGGAAACTCGAAATGAGATATCTTATCGAATGCTTTTCTTACTCGAGATATTTTGTCTCACTTGAAGTGGCGGATAAATTTCTTTGTTTTCGCATTAGCTTAAAATTACACGAAAATCAAGAAGGAGTGGTGTTTTGCCAACTGTATTCTAAATAATCACCACTGCTCGGTTGACGAAAAATATTACCTTATATTCGCAGAAATCTATATATTATCAGGATTGCAGACTTCGTGGAAACTCGAAATGAGATATCTTATCGAATGCTTTTCTTACTCGAGATATTTTGTCTCACTTGGAGTGACGGATGAATTTCTTTGTTTTCGCATTAGCTTAAAATTACACGAAAATCAAGAAGGAGTGGTGTTTCGCGAACTGTATTCTAAATAATCACCACTTCTCGGTTGACGAAAAATATTACCTTATATTCGCAGAAATCTATATATTATCACGATTGCAGACTTCGTGGAAACTCGAAATGCGATATCTTATCGAATGCTTTTCTTACTCGAGATATTTTGTCTCACATGGAGTGGCGGATAAATTTCTTTGTTTTCGCATTAGCTTAAAATTACAAGAAAATTAAGAACGAGTGGTGTTTCGCAAACTGCATTCTTTCTGAGCCCAACCCGGTCACCCGTCGAAGGTTAAACTGAGTTCCTAGATTATCCTTAATATTAGGGATGGGTCGGTTCGGTTCTTCGGTTCTCGGTTCCACCGGTTCTTGAGCTTAGAACCGGAACCGGAACCGAGGCCAAAAATAATCGGTACCGAAATAATTGGCGCGAAAACCAGTTTGAAACCTGCTCACACTCTGAAAGTGGGGGCTTCGAATTAAAGCCTGATGAAATAGTGTACTTAGATGCTTCAAAGTTTCCACGAATTATTGTAGTTCAGTCGTTAAAATGACTATTAGATTTATTTTATTACATCCAATTCTAGTAAGTGATGAACTAGCGCCGTAATAAGGATATCCTGATTGATAGGTATATGTTACGTCCACCTCCTTTGGTGGTGCGAGTCCTCATATCACTTTCGTAAATTATATCATAATATAGAGTGTATAAGTTTAGAAGATTTCATTCATGCTTTGGACATTGCTTTCGTTAAGTCAGCAAATTATTCGTCATTTGTACAATAGCATTAACTTTGCTCATGCAAGAGAACGCTGTCTACTTCGCCGCGCAGTAATTAGCAGACGACAATCGACTATTTGAAAAATGGACAGCGCAAATATAGCCGGAAATGAAAGGCACCCGCAATATGCGGTCAATTACAACTAAATTGTTTCATCATGTTTATTCTTCCTTTGATGCAAGGGTCGTGTTCAGCCAAGTAACCATCAACCGTTTGCCGTTGACCATTCTGCTTTCTTGATTAATCGACTATAAATGGGCGATCATTACAAAAACGTTGGGTTAACTGGTCATTAACTTTAAAAAATTGGTTAACTTTAAAAAATATTTGTGCATTGAAACGTGAAGAAAAATGCACGTGTCGGATATAAAAGCTGATATTGGTATGGCTGATATCTTCCAATGGGAGAGTGTAACTAAGTATTTGCAGTAACATACGAATTTAAATATTTAAGTTTATGAGAAATATGTTAGTATTGACAAAACCGTGGTCGAAAGTACACCCTCGGTTTATCTTACGAGGATTATATTAAGCAATTGTATCGCCGCTAAATAAAATCACGGCATTAGAGATACCAAGTGATTCCGAAACGAAATAGAAAAGCAGAACCTTTTGAAATGACGGAAATGGTACACGTAAATTTCTGTCAACGCATGTCACACAGATGGTCTAACTTAGCTGTAAGCCAATGGTGAAAAAATTAATCACGCAAGGTAGTGCAAGTTACCATCAAGAGCCATGGCATACGAATCAGCACTGTTAGCACGTCGTATGTGCCCAGATTAAAGCTTCCTTAGTCGCATGTTGATAAATAAAGTGCTCTCGAAATACGGCATACCTATCGATATTATACCATGCCTATCGATATTGTAAAAATATCGATAGCTGGTGAAATCACGCCTTAATTTACTCACGCGACTGAATCCTTCGCAATGTCTTCCGAAGTGGAAATACTTCACGGTTGATGCAGCAAATGAAAATTTCACAAAGTGTAATATTTGTCATTCCCTGGTTTCCAGGGGTGCATGTAAATCCACTTCTAACCAGAAAGGGCATGCGGAAAAGAATGAAATAAATGTTCGCGAGAAGAATCCAATCGTGTTTCGTAAGAGTCGGACTTCAGTATCTACGATGAAAATGTTTGTGACCACCAACCTAAGGCGAGTACCATCAGTGAGGAAGAATTGAGTGAAGATGAAGGGGATCTTTCAACTGGTAAAGTTGCAACTACGGCTGAAACACTTCCACTTGAAATAGCTCCAGTCTCCAGCCTTGAAGTCCATTGTACAACATTGTACCAGCAGCTCTCTTGAAAGTCTGTCTTTACCAACTGCTTCCACATCGGCTGCTAATTATCCTAAATACATCAAACCTGAGCCTAAGTCAACATCATACCACCTTGACTCACTTTGCCACAGGTCTTCGTTGAAGTAAAAAAAATTTAAACACCAAGATCAACGAGCTCTAGCAATTACACGATTAACTGCTGAAATGATATGCTTGGATATGTAGCCATTTAGTCTAGTGGAAAACATAGGCTTCACGAGGTTACTTACTCACTTAGAACCTCGTTACACAATCCCTACCAGAAAAACTATTAAAAATAAAATGATTCCAGAGATTTATGAAACAACAGTGATGAATTTGAGAGCAAAATTGGAAGATGTTAAATTTGTAGCTGTGACTACGGATTTGTGGACATCTGTGAGTAACAGTGATTACTTAGCAGTGACAGTTCACTTCTACGAAGATTCAGATCTAGGTTTCCATCTTCAGCATAAGACTTTGGAGGTTATTTCATTTGTAGAAATCAGCCATTCAGCAAATAGCCTCCTAGCCTTTTTAAGCCAGGTGCTAAGTGATTTGGGACTCTACAGTAAAACTGTTGCTGTGGTGAGAGATAATTGGAGGGACATAACTGCTGCTTTGAATAAATATAAGTTCCACCACATATCTTGTATGGCCCACACCCTGCCATAAGTTATTAAGGGTGGTTTATGGATAATCATACAGTCACCAATGTTATTCAAAAGTGCAGAAAAATAGTAGGAAGTTTTAAACATTCTGTGAAAATACTAAAATGTTGCGGCAATGTCAGAGACAGCTGGGACTACCAGAGCATCGCATGATACAGGATGAGCCCACAGCTCAGCTACACAGAATCTTTTGGAACAAATGGCCAATTTTTCTTGTCAGGGCCCTGCCATTGAGGAATGTAGAGTAACATCACCTGTTCCATCTGCGTCACATAATATCTGGGTGAAATATAAATATGCTTTTTCGATTGCTTTGGTAGGACCTTGACAAGACAATATCAGGGCTGAAGATGAGCTAAATTTGTACCTCTCAGAGAGAACCATTAGTCCTGATAGAGATGCAGTCATTTTCAGTCAGTACTGGTTTTCTACTAACTTCAAAAGACTGACATGCTTAGCAATGAAGTATCTCTGTGTTCCTCCTGCTACTGTTTTTAGTGAGATCCTGTTTAGTACATCTGGCAATATATGTGACAAAAAATAAACAGGCTTGATCCAGAAATAGTGAAAATGCCGGTGTTTTGGAACAAAAATTTGAAATGAGTGCCTCTTTTCCGAAAATTTTCAAGTATGCATAGATTAATTTGTGCAATATTTAAGCAAAAGATTTATTTAATGGAGTTTAGTCCCTTAATATTATGAAGTGTTTTTATTTTTGTGTACAGGATAAGTTAATGGCAACGAGTACAGAACCAAAAGTGCTTGAGTTCCATAAATATTTTCACATAATAGGTAAAAATGGATTAAAATTACATAAACACAAAAATATAATTAAGTATTCTTTTTCAAGCAGTATGTCTCTGAAAATGATTTTTGATTATCTTATCTTACCACTAAGCAATGCAAAGTAAGTGGTAAATTAAGAACCGGAACCGAGAACCGGAACCGAGAACCGAAGTTAAGAACCGAACCGGAACCGGAACCGAAAAAAAGTGGAACCGACCCATCCCTACTTAATATATATTTGCACTACAGCTTAAGACCTTTGATTGAAGGAAATAAATTGAAGTATATCGTATTCAACTATAACGATGTCCTAATGAATGTACAACTTCAGAAATAGATGCTGAATGTAATTAACGGATTAGCGATCACATATGTTTCTGATAATGCACGTGAAAGGTGAATGATATTCCTACATCCTAAAGAGTTTGGTACTTTTATTATTGATAAGAAAATTTCGCGCAAAATACCGAATTGTGACTTGATTCATTGTCACCATAAACTTCACAGTTCAAGGCAGAAGGTCAGGCACATGCTTTTTTTTTAAAAAGCATGCGTTTGAAATTCGATACATAACTCATTATACTGTAAATCCGAGTATTATTGGACGTATGATTAGTTTTTTTTTGATGTTACATGTGCTATGGTACCGTATTACCTCCTAACTTAGGTTTTTTCTCTACTGATCTGTTAGTCTGGTGGTCACTGAACACACAGGATTCACAGGGTGCATCCGTTTCGTCCTCGCTCCCAGCATAAAAATTAGAACCATCTTCTACGCGACACCCTGTAAGCCACCGCGAGGGTGTGTGGTAGGGGGTGAAGATCACCAAAAATGCACCACTGACATGCAAATAGGTACTACATGGAAACATGCTACATAATAGAGTCGCATTCAGCTACATGGTTACTACATAGTATTAAAGGGATTGTACCTTCGTGTTCAAGGAATAATTTACCCTCGGTCTCTCATCCGAATTAATCAGCCCTTTTTGACATTTCGTATTTCGAACGCCTAGTCATTAGGTAAATATATTAATTTTCCTCAAAGTAGTAGTTATTCTTGTGAGACGACCGACAGGTGAGGTCAATCGCACCACTTATGATACATGGGTAATTGGGTAGAAATTATCAATAACCGCAAAAGTACAGCTCATTCAATCTAACAAAAACCACCATCACCATCTACATAATAACCTGCAATCCACCATAATTATGTGTGACAGGGGTTGAATTCTCACCAAAAATTCACTACATTTCATACATAAAAGACAATTAATATTAATATACTAGTCTAAACTTCACTATTTAAAAAAAGATAAAAATAGCAAAGTAAGCATGCAAAAACATGCTGTTAGTTGGGTTACCTTCAAGTCCTTACACCAACATGCAGCTATCTATGCTATGATTTGATACACTCGTATTGGAAATATTTACTTCTATTCATATCCCTAATTGTAGGAGGGAAATAGGACATTTTGAATCTGTCAGTTCGGCAATCAAACTCTAATTTTGTGATTATGGTCCGGTCTTCCATAGTAAGTTGGGGCTCGCAAAATATTTTTAGAATTATCACTGAAAATATTATCTTGGAATTTATTTCGGAGATTTAGTCTAAATTTCTCTCTCTTCTCTATAAGCAGCATAAGGGCCAATATTGCTTCTCTGATTCCCTTACTTTTCCTGAATCCGAATTGATCTTCATCCAGAAACTCCTTAGCTTTTCGTTCCATTCTTCTGTAGATGATCCTGGTCAGTATCTTCGATGCATGTGTCGTCAGGCTTATAGTCCTAAAATTTTCGCATTTCTCCGATCTCTTCTTGTTGGGAATAGGAATGATAATGTTTTTCTCGAAGTCCCTGGGTATTTCTCCTGTTTAGTACATGTCACAGATGGTTTGTAAAGATGGGTTAATGTCTTCTCTTCTGCGTTTTTAATTAGTTCTGCAGGAATATCATAAATTCCAGAAGCCTTATTCATGCGAAGGTCCCTTATTGCTGCGTCAAATTCTGATCTTAGTATTGATGCTCCCATATCATCCTTCTCGACTTCGCTTTCCTCTTCAATCACTTTCGTGCTGAGATGGCTTCCGTTGTATAACTCTTCCGGATATTCTTTCCATCTCTTCACTTTGTCCTCATTTTCAATCAAACGCTCTTCATTCTTGTCCCTTATGGCATTGCATATTGCGCTCCGTTCCTTGAAGTGGTTCCTCACTAATCTATAGGTGGCTTACACCTTTCCAAGGGAAAGGTCGTTTTGTGCATCTTCGCATAGGTTTTTCATCCACATTTCTCTAGCTTTCCTGGATTTGCAATTTATTTCATTCTTTAGTCCTTTTACCAAAGCTGCCCTTCTTCAGTTTTCGCATTCTTGTACTTTCTTTTTTCTTCAATCAGGTGTAAGACTTCTTCCGTGATCCATGGCTTCTTCTTGGCAACTTTTCTTCTTCCAAGAGCTTTCTTTGCGGCCTCCTTTAGTCTACATTTAATGTTTTCCCTACGCTCTTCCACTGATTTCTCCTTCAGGTCTTCTCCTAAATTGTTTTCCACTGCTTTTTGAAATGCCTTCTGTGGTTGAACCTCCTTCAGTTTTTCTACTTGCCATACATCCTTCTTTGTTTTCTTCAATTTCTTGAATTTTAGATGGCATTTCATCATCACTAAATTATGGTTACTGTCGATGTGTGCCCCAGGGTAGCTTTTGCAGTCCTTCACCTGGTTCCTAAATTTCTGTTTCACTAAAATGTAGTCTGTTTGAAATATTCTTGTCTCCTTGCATTTTCCACGTGTATCTTCTTCGGTTGTGGTTTTTAAACAATTTATTGGCAACCACTAACTTATGCTGTGTGCAGAACTCCAGTAGTCTTTCTCCTCTTTCATTTCGGTTACCAAATCCATATTCCACAGTTATTCTCCCATCTTGACCTTCGCCGACGACCGTGTTCCAACCTCCTAAAATAATTAGGTTTTCTTCTCCTATTGCATGTTTTATTACTTCAGTGATATCTTCGTAGACGTCTTCTACTTCTTCATCTTCGTAATCCGACGTAGGCATGTAAACTTGCACCAAAATGGTATATGTAGGCTTAGTTTCAATTTCAACCATTATTATCCTTTCACTGTACTGCAGAAAGCTCTTCACACGCATTCCGGCGCTCATGCTTAGCCTTATGCCTACTCCCGCATTGCCATTTAGAGATCCTGTGTGTATAATCCTGTAGCTTCCGCTCCAGAAGTCTCCGCTCCAGACTGTACTGCAGAAAGCTCTTCACACGCATTCCGGCGCTCATGCTTAGCCTTATGCCTACTCCCGCATTGCCATTTAGAGATCCTGTGTGTATAATCCTGTAGCCTCCGCTCCAGAAGTTTCCTTCTTCGGGCCACTTCATTTCGCAGATTCCTAAAACATCGAGGTCCATTCTCCGCATTTCCACCTTAAGATTCTCCAGTCTTCCACAGGTCCGAAGTGATCCCACGTCCTTACCCTAAAATGAATATAACTCTTATATTTATATATATAGGCATGTAAACTTGCACCAAAATGGTATATGTAGGCTTAGTTTCAATTTCAACCATTATTATCCTTTCACTGTGCTGCAGTACTCTTTACACGCATTCCGGCGCTCTTCCTTAGCATTATGCCTACTCCCGCATTGCCATTTAGAGATCCTGTGTGTATAATCCTGTAGCTTCCGCTCCAGAAGTCTCCTTCTTCGGACCACTTATTTCGCAGATTCCTAAAGCATCGAGGTCCATTCTCCGCATTTCCACCTTAAGGTTCTCCAGTCTTCCGCAGGTCCGAAGTGATCGCACGTCCCACGTCCTTACCCTAAAATGAATATAACTCTTGACTGATGTACTCTCTCGGGTAGTCCCCGCCCGGAGATCCGAACGGGGTACTATTTTAATTCCGGAATATTTTACTCGAGAGGGTTCCATCACATCTTGATTGAAAGAAAAAAATGGAGCAAGCTGCGACTCCTCGGGATAGTAATGTGGTGGTTTCCCATTGCCGTCCACATCGCAGTACTACAGCCGTTAAAGTAAATGTTACCACGCCTGTAGTGATATTAGTGTCGCTGTACCGACCACTGTGGTCTCCACCTTCACTCATATGAAGAAGAGCTGCTGCCCTCTCCTCCGGGTGATGGAATGCATAGTTGTTGGCGGCCTCCCGTCGCCAAGTCACGGCATCTTCATAGGTTCTGTATTATTTAGTGGCCTATCTTACCCAGGGATAGACCAATATCCCCTCGGAATGCTGTCGATTTTTGTCCACGACTGCTTATTAGACGAGTAAACTCGCTTATCTCGTAGCTAACCTCTATCTAGAGGTCGACCCACCATCCGCAACCCGGTGGACGCACTCGGTGTCTTTAAGCTTAGCCGTGAAAGTGTTTATCGTCACTAATGTACGCATCTCTCTTATCTTTAGTTCCTCTGAGATGAGACAGAACCTCATAATATCTGTCACAATACCCTCAAGATCCCGAAGACCACTGGTGATAATATGCTATCCTTGGGATAGCATATTATCACCAGTGAAGTAATGAAAGAAGATTCTGGAGTCATTGTAGAGGAAGGCTTGTTCGCTGGGACTTGATGAGCTATGGTTTCTTGAATGAATGAATGGAGACTTTGTGATGCGAGAATAGAAGATGAAAACACCATGGCTGCTATGGCTTGTTTAGGCGGCCCAGGCGTCCTCTCTCTCTCTCTCTCTCTCCCTTGTAAGATAGCCGAAAATGGGTGACCAGTACTGGCTTGAGAAGAGTATTCTTTTGGTCCTTCCAGGATTCCGCCTCCTCTAGGGAGCATTTGTTTTTCTAAGTAATCGCCCATTCCTACATCACGCTCAAAGAGACATGTGGCGCAAAAAAAGAAAAAATCCTTTAGCCCGCCTCACCCTTTCTCATGCCCCTTTGGAGTGAGACGCTGAGTGATGGCTCCTTAGGTCATAAGACCAGTTCCCTTGACCTGTGAGGTCTATGCGAGGGAGCATTATTGCAGGGGAGAGATAGAGAGAGAGACTCAAATGGTATACTGAAAAGAAACAGACCCAAGTTAACCATAGAAATGGGTGATTTTTTAATCTCTTAAAGATGTGTGGCCCCGAGGATTTGTCATCACCAAAAATGCGTTTCCCGTACTTGGTGTTCGTGGAAAATGCAGAATAGTTTCAGAGCAAGAAACTCCTTCCAAATGCCCCTCAGTTCTGACCGTGGCTTTTTTGAGTGCAGATGATATAGCGAGAGAAGTGGACAGAGATGTTTCCGTTAATGATACAGTGCCGAGGCTCTTCAGACGAAGCGGAGGAATTGCTTGAACGTGCCAGTTCTGGTGATTGTGATATAGAAGAGGATGATACTCCCAGTGTCAGTGATGCGACAGGTGGTAATGCACTCCGCCCTAAATGGGAATATTCATTGCATTACGATGTTCCACGCGCTTTTGTTGGAGGAAGGAGGCCAAAGCACGACTTACCCTTAGGATCGAAAGAATTAATTTATTTGAAATGTATGTTAGCAGGTGAAGATTTTTTTCACAGAATAGTAGGAAATGTTAATAAATAGGCAGAATATCACCAACGAAGGTCAGGAGAAATAGATAAACATTGGGTTGACGTTACTGATGAGGAAATTAGGGCATATTTGGGTGTCATGAGGGTTTTTGATCTGTGAAGTGATGGCCACTGTCTGCATGACAGATGAGACATTTGTGTTCTATCAACAAAGTGCGATCCAAACCTGAGTGTGATGGTTCCCAGGAAAACTGGGCTGGGCATTATGTAAACATATTCTTATTCCGTGCCCAGAACCCATAGTAAGGTATGACAAATTTAAGGGTAGAGTTGATAGAGATTTGGAGAAGGCATTTGACAACGTGGATTGGAACATGATGATAAATTTTCCGAAAGAAATTGGAGTATCATACAATGACCGAAGAGTTATTCACAGCTTATATAAAAACCAGGTGTCCATAATCAAATCAGGACCCAGCAGTACAGACGCAAGGTTAAAGGAGTGAGGCAAGGCTGTGCACTGTCTACCATATTATTTAATGTCTATATCGAGAAAGCCATCCAAAAAATCAAAGAAAAGTCTCCGGGAGTGAATATCCACGGGGAGAAAATCAGCATGCTACGATTCGCCGATGACATAGCAGTCATAGCCGAAACAGAAGGAGATTTAAAGAAGACACTAGGAAATATGGAAAGAACAATGACCAGATATCATCTGAAGGAAAGGAGTGAGACAAGGCTGCGCACTGTCTCCCATAATTTTTTATGTTTACATCAAGAGAACCGATAATTAATAATAACGATAAGTAATAAGCATACATAATGGTGCTGCAACGTGCGTAGTCTTCCCTTGTAAAGTTCCGATGAGGTAAGAAATTGTGATACATAAATATATTTTTGCTAAGAAAATGTATGGAAGCTGCTGGTGCATGTAGAATTCAGTCGGCACCAAAACATTTATCCCCTTTGCTTCTCAATAGCACGCAGATGATGAGCTAATTTCTTTCGTTACTATCCTTTTCGGTACCTAATTCGACTTCCCCTTCCCCTCGGTTCCAAGGAACCAAGAATATTCATGTTAGTCTCCGCTGGTCAAACCCGATGCGTCATGAATGAAAAATATTGCCGTCCTTTACACTACCAGTGCTGAGTCAGCTGTGTAGGACTGAAGTGGAGGATGGGGTACCGACCCTTCTCGAGTTACGTAAACAAGTGGCAGCAAAGGACAAGGGGCTAGAGTGTGAGTAAGACAGAAAAAAAAGAGAAATCTTCCCCACCAGCATGCACAGATTGCTAAAAATCGCAATACTTTGATAAAGCAAGAAGACTTGACGGGGTAAATGAAGTAATGCGTTCATTGATATCGGCGGAAAAAACTTCATCGATTAAATAGAAGCAAAGAGGGGAAGAAATGAATTAAATAAGCGATGTAAATTTGAGCCCATTTTTTTTGTACATGCTTCAATGTAACTAAATGTAAAATATTTCATTTTCTGCACGAGTGTCAAGATGTGTCAAATATTTGTGAATTGAGAGACTTCAATGTCTTATAGAATTTAAGATGAACAATGAACCGTGGTCACTGAAATGAGTTTTGAGTTCTTGAAATTAACACCTGGTGATGGTTCCACATAATACAATTTTTAACGTTTTAGATCGAATAGGAATTGAATTTACACCTACTATCACCCAGGAGGGCTATTACGGAACCGCGAGTCGCCGGCGATAACTAGCATTTGGGCGACTCAGGCTGAGTTCTCACCCTGATCGATTACGGATCTTGAGTCGCCGGCCGAATGGTGACTCAGAGTCGCCGGCTACTCAGCTCTCGCCCCGAGCGATTACGGAACACCGTTCTGTCGCCTTCGGCGACTAAGTAGTCGCTTCCCCATGTCACCCTCGACGATGGTGATCACTCGTCGAGTCGCCGCACAGTGGTCGGAAATCGAAAATACCTGGCCAAAATTCAAAAAGTGATTTTTTCAAGCCAGGAAGCTGAAACTTTGCAATAATATTCTCAAAAGACCTGTGCATGCGATGACGCAAAGCATTTTTCTTAGTACACAGCACTTAACAATTAGCATGAGGTCAAAGTTGCACAAATTTCGCAAAAATTGTCTACACTCAATTTTCTCACGAAATCTTCAAAATCAAGCCCATACTAAAGCATTATGTGTAAATAATTGGAATAAAAAGTCATTTCATTCGATGAAACAGTTTTTTGTCTTGGTTCTCATGTAGTCTGCTTACATTTTTGTAATTATTTACCAAAGATATTAAACAAAATGGCAGACCCTCATTTTTGGTCATTTTTTTAATATATGTAGAGAAAAAGTAAATTGCATCGCCGAGCATCACGGAGTAACTTATATGGGGAAACTCTACAAAGCTTCCACAGTGCGAATCCGATGAGTGATGCTGCGACCGTTTGCGACGCCGAATTTCACATCAGTTTTTCGGTCGCGCGGTCGAGTCTGGTTGAACCCGCCTGCAGCGGGGAGTAACGTGGCGCGGCAAGTGTGTGGACTGGATTGTAGTCGCATCCACTCCGCTTTGGAGATTTTCGAGATACAAACATTGACAAGATCCTCCATGCATTATATTTGGCAGAAATCGCGGAAAAAATTACGCATTTTATCACGTGGGGTAAAGGTCTAGGAGGTACTGAAAGACTTCTTTCTTCGGGTGCACCGCGGGAGTTTCTCTTCTTACCAACTTGACATCGCCTACCGACGAATACGTACACTTTTAACGGAGACAGCATGCATACCACACAGGATTATTGTCCATTCGAGGCAAGGTGAAGGTGAAGGCAAGAAAAAATGCTTTGTAGGCTTCATTTGCTTCTTTAAGTTTCGATGACCACCCTGGCTTGTGGATAGATTGTCTTAAGCTCTAGTATTTAGCCAATTATTTCCGGAAACATATCTCTTCTCTGATGTCTTTAAATTTCAATTTCTTCAAAACATACATTTGTCAGTGGCGGATTTAGGGGGGGGGGGGTTCACAGGGGTCATGATATAATTGTAAAATGTATGATTGTATTACGATGTAAAATTGATATCGTCGATTGTATCTTAAATTGATATCGTTTTCCGATGCAAAGATAATGTCAGCTGAGCTGACTAATAAAGGGCATAAAAATGATCATATTTTTCTGGTCGTTGGATTTTATAATTTTGAGTATTCACATTTTTTCCCCCGACGACAGAGAGAAGCACGGGCGGTCAACTCAACGATATAATAGTTTGACAAGATTTGGAGGTGAAACTCAAAACGTGACGTGTCGACTACTAGCACATCTTAGAATGTCTACCGTTACTAGCTGAAATTTTAAAGGCAAATAAGCCGTGGTGCACGCAGTTCTACATACAACCGCTAGATGGCAGAACTTGTTCACATTCATGATTCCTTCTTTACTATATATCATATATTCTTGATACTTAAACCCCGTTAATTTTTTCGTTTTAATCAAGTTTTCGGCGAGAAGTTTAGCAACCCTGAATAGGAAACCGTGCATGATTGATTAAATAAGGTAAAAGTCCAAGCTCAACTTGCTAATTTCGCATACACACGGCTAATTAATTGAGAAGCCACACTAATCACTAAATTCTTGGCAGTTTACACTAAGTTTACTATTCCAAGACCGTTCTACTTCATACACGAAGTAAATACTGCATTACCTTCATCGATGGAAATTAAATATCGTCACCAGATGTATATGACAAGGCGCAAACTCTGAAAATAAATACGTGGACAGGAATTCATCTTCAAAATAAATAGAAATTTGTACCTTTTGTACAAGAAGAAGTTTATTTGATTGGCAAAAATTACAAATACACCAGTGAACATCTATTGGTCAAATCACGATTTGAGCAATCGTCATTTTTCAAGATAGAGGCAATAAAATATAAATAAGCTATTTTTATTCAGTAACCCATCTGCAGCCTCCATACAAAATCCTGCTTGTTATGTAAACGATTAATTTTCAGACATCAGAAATAATTTTTCATTAAGATCTGCACAAGTCCCACAAAATATCAATGATACAGCAAGTGACTGACTTACAACAGGTTTAATTTAATAAATAAACGTTACCATAGCTAACAGTGAATTCACATCAACTGCATGCTAATTGATTCAACAACATAAAAGGCATTAAAATTAATATTTAACTGTAATAAAATCTATTCCAATTAAACATGGAGGGGCACAGAATGGGCTATAACTTCCACACCAAATATCAATCATATTGACATCATGCACAATGTTAAAAGCAGTCAGTACATTCCAATCAAATAACACAAGTTTTCAGTGCAAGTATATCCTACAGATCTGAATTACTTCCCAAATAGATAACTTTCTCAATAGAAATTATGTCATAATGATCCTTCATCAATGACAGGTTCATAACAATGGACATAAATAAGTTACTTATCCACACTAGCAGGCCAATATGTCTTGAAACTACAGAAATTTGAATGAATTGCTATGATATCCAGGAAAACTTTGCATTAAAATATATCATTCAGGAATAAAGAGTTTAGGAACATAATATAATTTAAACGAGGATACTTAGGAAAATTTCTCTAACACAGTCAAGGTGAACTGTGTTCGAACACACACCCCTAAGAGCTAAGGAAGTCACTCGGGTCATCAGAACGTTATTAATAGTAGTGTATTGCTCCCCAAATACAATTGAGTGCTTCACAAAAAAACACCTGGATAATACAAAAGGAGGACGAAGGTAGAAAGACTTACATATTATGATGAGTGAAACAGGCAAAACATTTACGAACATGCGATGTGAGTGGAAATGTTTCCTTGGCACTTACGACCAGCAAGAAGACATCTGGGACAATCCATTTCCTAGAAACTCGTGAGTGGCGAAGGAAAGCTAGCTTATGTATGTCCACAAACACTTTACACAGACCACCTCCACAAAGCAAACAAGATCAATGTTGTTGTTTATGTCTCTCGCCTTATTAACGTTAACCGTTAGCTGGCGAGTATTTACAAGGTCATGAGGCAGTAGCGAGATTTAGTCGAAAAAACTTCGTCAAAATGACGGTTATTTGAAAGTTAACATTAGCTTTCCAGCACATCAGCAATCACTTCCACACTTTCACTATGCCAAACGGGGCATAAATCGTGCTACGTTTAAAATAACTGACCATAACAAGATATGAATTCAGCATTAACAAAGCACACGTCGCATACACATTCTTGATACACTTTCTCCTACAGTAAACGACTAAAAACACAATCAGGAACTAAAACACCAAGAATAACACACAACCATGGAAGAAGACACAAACATTCCTCGAGGCTCTGCGTGTTGACTAATGCAACGCTACAAATTTGAATGAAAACGTTCGCTTCCCCGACCAATTACAGACGAGCTACAAAAAATGTATAAAATAAAAAAAATAGTTCCGAGTTCCGGTAGACAAGAAAAAATATCTAAAAAATAAAAAAGTAGTTCCGACTTCCGGTAGGACTTTTGAGATGGCGCAGAACGCAGTCAACGATTTGCCCGGGAAGATGAACGGGGGTGGAGAGAAGAAAGTCAAAAATTTGTGATTGGTCAGAACATCAGAAACCATTTGGAGGCCTACATTTAAAATAAGAAATATTACTATTTAAAGATTCGATAACACAGAAAGAAAAAACACGAGCCTGCGTTATCATGTTTCGCGTCCACTCCATATCGCTTGAATCTTCAGAATTAGTAAGGATTCGATGTTTGCTTACAAATTGCCGTTCACGCGGCAGGCTTGGAATATCCTACATTTACCGCCAAGCGTGGCTTTAGCGCTGGATGGGGTCACCTTTGGTCGTAGCTTCTTTGAAGCCCTTTCTCCCTTGCATTGCCTTCCTTGATGGACCGCGAGGGCTCAATATCTAGTACCTTGAACCTCGGTAAAATTGCCATGCGAATAAGGGATCCTGGGTAGCGTAATGGTCTGAGCAGCCAAAGGTCCGTGGAGGTTCCGTTCCCGGTCCAGGTTAATTTTTTCGCATGGCAATTAATGTGAACCTCCCACACTCCAATAACTTCAACAGAAAACGAGTTTGAAATATTTTATTACGATGATAACGCTTAAAGTTACGTATCTTTCAGTAAGGGAAGTTCAGTCAGGAGTAAAGTAGTTGTCTTATTACTATCATAAACGCTTAAAATTACCCATTTCTTAATAAGGAGAGTTGGGTCATGTGTAAAATGCAGGGTTCTCAATGTGAACGATTTTAGATCGAAACTACCTCTCGCAATTTTGTTTTCCATCGCAATTTTATTGTACGACCATCCCTTATTATAAATATTTGTAACATTTTTATCCAGGATATATTTTAGCTATCTTACTTATTAAATCATTCCAATATCATGTTAATGAAAAATCAGTCCATGGTAATATCAAATATACGTCGGACCAATATCGTATTATGCCACTGTATAGTGGTGACAGATGTCTTTTTATCATCAAATTAATATCGGCCCAATATCGTCAGAAAATGTCATTTTTATAATGGCAAATTTTATCACTTTTGACATTTGCCGATATCGGTAGCCAATATCGGATTGACCAATAATTGATATGTGACGGTGTAAAAATGATATTGGGCCGATATCATGATGCTGCGTGGGGAAGGCTACGTTGTTGCAGAAACCGTGGACTCCTCCTTTAGACGACCAGTTCCCTCATAACGAAGTAATGAAGAAAGGAAAGCCTACAAAAAATATGCACAGAGATCATATCTTGACAAGTTCCACTGGCTTGTGCTGTCTCATAAAGACAGGGGGCTGTATTGTAAATATTGTGTACTTTTTTCATCTGGCTTAGGAAGTGTCCACCACAACGTGACTCCACTTATGAAATTAGTTAAGGAACCCCTTAAAAAGTTTGATAATCTTTTAGGAGAAAAAGGTGACCTCACCACTCATGAGGAAAACCGATTCCATGTATGTGCAGTTGACAATGGTAAAGACATTTTACTAACATACAATGAACCATCTTTAGAAATAAACAACCGACTAAGGGGATCGGGTTGGTGTGGTGGCTAGTGTAATGGCCTCCCATCTCGAGGGCCCGGGTTCGATTCCTGGCAGTGTCAGATTTTTCAGTGGAAAACCGGGCCCCACTTGAGTGCCTAGTGGAGGGTAGGTATTTCAAGTCCAGCACTCCATCCGTCGGATGGGACGTTAAACCCCCTTGGCGCCTTTCGTTAAGAGTAAGCTAATGCCGACACCGGGTTTCTCTCCACCCTTCCTCCGTTCCCTGAAAACCACTACCATTGCCCAATTACCTACCTATCCTAAATGGTGCAAATGGCCTCAGCTGTCGGTTTTTTTAAACATTTTTGCATGCAATTGTTTTCTAATTTTCCCACTTTCGTAATTTGAAAAACTGATCACGAGTTGGCTTTCTATAAATTCTTTTGTTACATGATACTGATGATACCGTACAGCAATATTAACACCCAACTCAAACTTTTTAGTAATCCCCTAATTAAACAGATAGTTTTTAACTTTTATATATGTGCTTATCATCACTGTAAACCTTTTCCAATGAAATTTTTTCACATTTTCTGTTGTATGAAACATTAATATTTTATAATTATTTTAAACTTAAAATTGGCTAATTATTTCTTCTCCATTGTTAAACTTCTTAAATGTCTAAAATTGTTCAATTTCATCAGTTGTTAAGAATACAAATGAAATTTTAGGCTCCAAAATGCGTAAAAAATGGGTATTTAAAAACATTTACACGGGAGAATGCCCCTCTCTCCCGCGGGGGGGAGAGAGGGGCATTCCATACTTCCATACTCCCCGGACCCAGGTCATGACCTCCCCCAAATTTGATGCTGAATCCGCCCCTGACCATTGTCCTTCTAATTGTTCAAATTAAATTACGATAAATGAATGCTTTGTCTGATTTTATATTTTTAAAAAAACAGGTAGGGCCTGTTTTACCAATGAAAAATATCTTCCACTGCAAGGGATTCGACCTCTCCTCGACATCTCGGGCCACTGGTGAGGAGCCAGTATTCTAACCACTACAGCAACCCCTCGTAAGTGCTTTCCCGATCGGCTGTGAATGATAGCCGAGGAACTCCATTCAACCTATTATGTTGAGAGGCACTTGGCTGCTCTCTGGGATTCAAGGCCCCGTGCAAGTGAACTCCGATACGAATTTGTCCGCGGGGCATTTGATAGTCCATATTCCACGCCTCCTTGGCTTCTCGGAGAATCACTTTCCCCCCCCACCGAAAAAAATGCTGCCAAAAAGTAGTCGCGCCACCTGGCGAATTTTCAACAAACCATTCAGTTGTATGGGGACTTTGCTTGGAGGTACATCGTAAGAATCGAAAGGTAAGGTCTTACTATGAATAACATTGCTCATTTAGTTGTATTTTTCTTGATAATATTGCTAGGTTTTACTATTATTGCGTTCTTTAATGAGGTAAATTTTATGATCTACGCATTATCCAAATTTTCCGATCATCATGTGAATTCCAACATAGACTACATTCGTACATACGTATGTACATTTTCTCATGCGTAATTTATGGCTCGTATTTCCTTTTTGTGGCATTCTAGGAAAGTCCAGGCTGAAACAAAAGCTGACATTGGAACTAAGCTGCCTGACGGATTATTCTACGGGAGCATTCCGCGTCTCCAAATCACTTGGGTAAGTTTGTGAATACGTAATGAGTTTTTTTCCATATTTTTGTGGGCAGTAATTGGAGAATGTCTCATTGAATTTTTGTTATTGTGGGGGCATAGAGCCCGCAATAGAGTCATTCAGTAATGGTGGTTAATATTGTTTACCCCAACTCCAGGGGTCCGAGTTCAAATCTCGGAAAATCTATCCTCTTGAATGGAGTCTCAGAGATTGAGTTTCAGTTGTATATTGTTCCTCGTTTGAATATTGTGTTAGAAATTTTTCATCAGCTGCTCTCCGTCCGCCGGGTGGGACGTGGATCTTTGGATCCACATGAGACTTTAATTGAGAGAGATAATTTATAATTTTTAATTACAAATTTTATGCATGATATGTAGTGCATGTTTGGTGAGAGTTCACCCCCTGCCACACACCTTTATGGTGGCTTGCAGGGTATTATGTAGATGTAGATGAGACTATGCGACTAAAGAGGACACATGTCAATACCGGGTTTCTCTGCGCCCTCGCTCTCTCTCTCTGAAAAAATCGTTGCCGTCTAGAAAAGCGATTCCTTGCTCGAAGCAAGTAACCTTCGTCCTCGGCCCATCAAACGAGCTGCGTTAAGGATAACTACGTCATCCACGTCCGTGACTGTTTTTGGGTGAAGGGGAGGGAGTGGAGGTGGGGGCGGGAGGTCTGCTCGCACTGATCCTGTCGCTACTAAAGCTCTGTATTTAGAGCTGTATCTAAATACAGAGCTTTAGTCGCTACTGCTTCCATTGCCAGAGTCAGTTGTGATTAGACAAAGTGGATGACATACAAGTCCTTTGAACGCCCACTCATCCAAAAGGCTTAAAAATATCAGTTTTTCGCCACTTATAACTCACGAACTAATTGAGGGATCGAAGAACGGAAAAATACGAGTAGTTTTAGTTTACAAACTCTTATCAGTTTCGGCAAAAAATATGGTAAACGACCCCATTATGCTCTGAAATAATATTATGAAATTTTTATTGCAACGGAAATGGTTGAAAACACTGCCCACTTTTTAAAAGGGCATGGCGATGTTCATTATGCCTTAATTCCAGGCTCGGGTCTTGCTCTTGGAATGCAATGTTTCCTTAACCAACGAACCCCTCTTCAGCTGCAATCTTTATTTTCGTCTGGAATAACTTCATTTGCAGGCCTTGGGGTGTGCGTCTAGCGTAACTCAGGCCCTTTCGTGCATTCTAACTGCTAGTCAAATACAGTAGACTTTGCATAAAATGCCCGTGATGTCCGAGTAAGCTTGTGCTCTCCCCTTATCTGTATTTCATTGAACTCGATCTTCTTTTCGTTCTTTTCCCCCAACCCTCTTCCACCCCTCCCTCATATATCTCCCTCAACCCTCACCTGACCTTGTTGAAATATTTTACTTCCCCTCGTCTTTACCTTTCCTCAGTAGCCTCGAGGCTTCCTGTTTTCATAGCGCTTATAAACGATGATAATTTGTAAATTCAACCATATTCGGTGGAAGTTGTGTAGTTTCATTTCAATAGATAATATTTTGATTGGGGATAATATTTTTAGGTTGCAAATGGCATCCGCTGAATGTTTACGCAGAAAACTTGCGATGTTGGGAAACTTATGTTTACTAAGAAGTTTGGATTCTTTATAGTGCGGGGAAATAAATTCTCACCTGCTGGTGGACCGTCTTTGAAATTCTTTTTCACCACTTAACACTCCATTTGTGGTGGCTTGGTAACTCAGAGCGGAGCGAGTACTGCTATGAGCCCAAACGTCTCGAGATAAATTCCAGGGCACCTTTTTGGGAACCTCCCTAAACATTTAATCGGTGGGGTTTAAAGTATCACAGGTTATTAGAAGAAAAATGTCCCGAAGGAAAATCAATTTCCGTCCCCGTTACCTTGAATGCATTAAGGAACTATTAACATATTAGATGGAGTGTCTAGTATTAAATATTACGTGACTCCAGATGTGTAGGGAAAGCCGAACTGTCTAAAAAGCCTTAATCCTAAGATAGAAGTGATACCAATCTGAAGCTGGATCCAAACCCGCGACTGCCGGATTTTCAGGTAGCGCCCTTAGAAAAAATTACTATACAGAATCTTTAGTTACTAAAGAAATTCTTTAGTAACTAAAGGTGTGCACCTTTAGTTTTCCAAATACTGTACAGACTGTTTAGTTAGAGGTCCAAAAACTAAAGAGCTGTTTAGTTGACATTTTAGTTTTCTTGTAGCATAGGTTTTGTATAGTTTTTGCTCATTAAACTAAAGGGTCCTTTAGTAATCATTCCCTAGTTACTCTTGCCTTTTAGTTTCCAACAGTTAACTATACATCTATTGAGTCAAGATTCTTCAGTTTTCTCATAGCAGAGATTGTGTTCAGTTTCTGTTCCTTAAACTGAAGGATCATTCAGTAAATACTCCTTTAGTTACTCTTGCCTTTTTGTTTTTAATAGTTAACTTACTGTAAATCTAGTTAGTTGACCTTTTTTTGTTTTCCTACAGCCTTGGTAGTGTTTAAATTATATTCCTTAACATGAAGGGGTGCTTTATAATTCACTCTTTAGTTACACTTCCATTTTCTTTATTACCACCAGTTAACTCTATAACAAGGTTTCGTTCATAATCAATCAAGGTCTACAATTTATTGTTCATGGTTTTCAATGTACAGTTTTTGGTCTATAGTTTACGGTCTATAGTTTTGGTAAAACTTGTTCCAATTCACTAAAGGTTAAAAACTAAAGAAATTAACTATAGTTTTTTCTTTAGTTCTGGGGTAATATTTTCTTAAGGGCGTGTTAATAACCTTATTACCGCGGCCGACACTCAACAGTTTGATAGATCAAATCAAAGACAAGGTATAATAGGCAATTGAATGGAAATCCATTACCAATTTTAGCCTGTCAACCTAAAAACTATTTCCTCTATCATTCCCCCTTCAATATCTCACTTATCTTCCGTACACACTGCTACCTCACGATGCTATCTCCGTGGCCAGTTTACAGCCCCGGGATTGAATGAACACAGTTTCTTACCCCTCGATAGGATATTAATTATGTTCCAGTGCTTCCACGTTCGGTGGAATACAATCGTACGCTCGTTCGGGCCGAGTGCCCGAGATACTGCGCTCAGCCGCCTTTACGAGTGATGGCTCAGTTAAACGCGACATTTTATTTCAGTGACTCACATCCCAAGCACGAAAATTGCCAGCCTAGCGTGGACTTAAAACTCTTTGAATTCTCGGCACTTGGCATTTGAAGGAGACGTTAGAAGAAGTTCGATGACGTTAGATATATATTAAGAACCCCTACGTATTATGCTAGGTTTGATCAGATTAACAAGATTAGAGAGATAGATTGTCGTACAGATTGGTTGGCTGATAGAAGAATGGACTGGAAGGCTGCGTCAAGATTGTAGGTAGGTCTCGTATGAGATACATGGAATAGGTTGTAAAATATGTAAAAAAAAGAGGCATTGCGCAGATTTGAAGAATTTGGCTGATAGAAGAATCGAGTGGAAGGCTGCGTCAAACCAATCCTAGAATTGCTGACCGATGATGATGATGAATATTTTATAACTAAAAAACAAAATATTGCAATAAATGGAGCATTTTCCAAAAATTTTAGTAGACATAAAGTTATTAATTAAGCAGTGTTAAGTCATCTGATTGGAGGACGTTACAACCCAGTATCTTATAATTCGTCGAATTTATTTTACCAAGAAATAAATGAACTTTTTAAAATCAGAGGTAGCGCTCATTTTCAACAGAAACTTTTTGGCTGTTTCGCATATCTCCTCAAATATCCGAGTTTTAATATTAGGAACCGTATAGTTGAAAGTTCTAAGTGTGATCATATAACACAAAAGAGATAAAAATTTGTAAATGAGTTAATAGTAGCCACTTTTGGGGCATAACGTGTCCACTTTTGTGACCTCATGAAAATACTCCGATATTCCAATGTTTTATTTTTGGAAATGAAACGTTTTCTTGTTAATTTCATTACCAAGTGGCTATTAGGAACTAGAGAATTTAAAAAATGTCGGTAAAGAAACAAAAATGGCTTGGTAGAGACATCTGTTTTTCAATCAATACGCCTCAGCTATTTGCAATTGAATGAATATGCAACTAATCGTCTATTTGTTTCTTTCAAAGGAATTATTCACGTTCAAGCGACGTCAGAGCGAAATTTCTTTGTGTTTAAGCGGTGACTTCAACTGTCAAACGCTGGACAAATGATTCTCCGTGTAACTGGCCAGTGGTTAATATCATTGTACATATGATAAATACCGAAGGACCCATTGAATAGAGTGAATTGATGGCATTCCAAATCATGAATGGCCGAGTTCTATCATTTTAGGACCGTTAAATCGGAGGTTTCAAAACACGTTGAACACCCTTAAGAACATTTGAGCTTGTGAACGACGTGGATTCACAATTTAGTATCCACTTATCGAAATTAGAAGCCATGGTGGAAACGGAAATAGAGAAGAACCAAAAACAGAAACGAATCACAGACTTTTTTGTGTAGTTAGATATCTACATAATACCCTGCAAGCCACCACAAAGGTGTGTGGCAGGGGGTGATTTCTCACCAAACATGCACTACATATCATGCATAAAAAAGGAATAGTATTAATATACTAGTAGGAACTTCACTATTTAAAAAGATAAAAATTGCAAAGCAAACATGCAAAAACATTCTGTTAGTTAGGGTTAGCTAATCATACCAAAATGCAGCTACCTAGGCTATCCATTGCTACTCTCCGATTGGACATATTTACCGTTATTCGTATCTCTAATTGTGCGACGGAAAAATAACGTTTTGTATCTATCAGTTCGGCAATCAATTTCTATAATTTTATGATTATGGTCCCGTCTGCCATAGTAAGTTGGGGTTCGCAAAATATTTTTAACATCATCACTGAAAATATTGTCTTGAAATTTATTTAAGAGATTAATTCGAAATTTCAACCTGCGATCTGACAATGATTCCCATTTTAATTCATTTAATAGACTGGTTACGCTAATATAATTATCGTATCGTCCCTTTACAAATCTTGCCGATCTTCGCTGCACACGTTCAAGTTCATTATTATTCCAAATGAGGTCTAACAAGGAAATAACAAGGAACAAATATCTCGCCCACAAAAAAACTATTTTTTCCAGAATAAACTACTTTAAAAAATGCATATTTGGCTCTATTTACCCCTAAATTATTTTTCAGGCTATTCCGTGTACTCTCTTATAGGCCATTTAGTAATGAAGAGAAGCAATCTTAAACTCTAACCAGGAACTTTCCCTCAGCCTTCTAGTCCCCTCCCTTTATTCTTTCCTAGGAAATTTACATTTTTCCAAAACTTCATCCTCACTCACTCCCTCCTACAGCCTCCTTTCCCCTCCCCTTTTCCTATATTTACTCCCTCCTACAGCCTTCCCGTTTCATTCACTCTTCCTGGATACCCAACATACTCAACCCCACCCTCTTAGCTTTGGCCATTATCTTTCCTCTTGTGGTGGTGATTACGTGAGTGATAAAAAAAACACTTATCCCGACTCAGCGATAGGCAAGACCCAAGGCCCCTTACCCACCCTTCTTTCTCCTACCATTTCATGTCCCAACTTCTCCGCCCAGGCAACCCCCCCACCATAGGTTTCAATGTCCCCACTTGGAACTTTCACGGGACTACGCACTTTTGGTTGAGAAACGCATGGCTTCCTAATCCCTGAAAGAGGAGCAAGTTTCCAGCTGGAGAAGTACCTATATTTCGTTTTCGGGGGAATGGACAGAGAAACTAGGTTTTCCACATTGATTTTCTTTGCTACGACTCGCGTTTTGTCTCGTCGCGACATCTCAGGGTGAAGTGTTGAGTCCAGTTGTGTGAATTGTGATTTTCACAAAATTTGATGTGGGCCAGTTGCCGTCACTGAAAACGAAGGGATTTCCTGGGCAGCAGTCCTCGTAAAGTTAAGGGATGTGTGAAATATTGTTCCAGGCGCGATGTGGTGGAATTGTGAAGAATTAACAATGGAAGACATTGCAACGTTTCCACTGAGAACTTTGTCAGAAACTACTTGTTTTGTTGTTACCACTACATTTTCAAGTGTACAGAAACGATTTTACCAGCGTTTATATTGTGAGCGTGGACGGGGTGAGTGAGGGTGGGTGATGCCGTTTGGAAATTTGGGCGGGTTATGTTGGTGGGGGTAAGGATTATGACGGCCGGGGAGTTTGGGTTTACGTTGCGTGGGGGGGGGGGGGGGGGGGAAAGGGTCCAGTTGGGGACATGGGCGTAGCTAGGGGGGTCCCTGGGGGGGCCCGGCCCCCCCCAGAAGGCTCGTGGCCCCCCCCAGAAAAATTTAACAAATCGAAATTTTGGTGGCCACGCTTCACACAGCGCTGGCAACCGCGCGCCTGCGGCCGAGCCACAGCACGGCGCGCGGCGGTCCGGTCCCTTTGGCCCCGTTCACACTACTAGGTTGGAAAGCCAGTAACCCGTGCCAATATGCTAGTAACTTAAGTATCAAGTTCGTCCTATGAACGCAGGTTGGAGAAACGCTGGTAAACTGATTTTTCCACCCTTGAGTTGCTAGGTTTGGCGCAGGTTACCTGAATTTGTGGCTTTCGAATTTCGAATTTCTGGAAAAATCAGGGAATCCTCGTATCAGTCAGGGAGAAACTGGGATAGGAAATTCTCCTTATTTTTCCACTATTACGTTTATCGGCCAGTCTTTCCCGCCCTTTATTTCACCATGTAAAACTAATGTCCGTCGCTGACGTGCATGGAATAAGCTCCATGGCCGTAAGCCGTAGTAATTCGTGGAGCATTCAGTAGTGAATCTTAGAGTTATTTAGTTGTGAATCAGATGTAGGTACAATCCCTTTTGTATATCCGTGTTGCGATATTTGCCTAGTTGTGTCAAAATTCATGATCACAATGTATTTCGCTCATCACAAGGAATCCGAAGCTATGTTGTCCTGAAAATTTTACCTCTTTTTTTTTAACTTCCGAGACTAAGGCCGAGAGGTAGTGGGAGCACACTAGCTCGTAGTAAATACATTCTTGCAGTTCTAAAAACACGATTATTATTAAAATGGTAATACAAGTATGATCTCATGCGTAAACATAAACTTACGCAAGATCATCTTCGATTCCCATACTCCCCTTCGTGAGACAAGAAGAGCCCTCGTCCCCTCCCCACCTTTCACGCTCATTGAATAGTCCCCTTACCTCCCTCTCGAAGCAATTTAGTTAAGTCACAAAACACCTCAAATATGATATATGATGCTGCCGTTACTAATTGTCCCCTGTCTTCACTTGCAGACTGAGCAAGCATCGCGCCTCGACGGCGCCGTAATAATATTTCTTGAGATAAAAACGTTGTAACTCCCTTCACGATTGAGATAAAGAAATGATTTTTTCACTAAGTTAGCAGGCGACTACTTTTTACCTTACAAAAATTCAAATTTTCGTCCTTTAGATATTTACATCAGTATAACAACCTTTTAGCTCAATTAACCACAAAAAACATGTGCACTGTTACGAAGAAAATAGTATGAGAAACCTTTATGTACAAGTTTTAATCCAGCATGAGGAACGGTTTGCCGACAATCGAGTGAAAAAAATAAAGTGAAAAGAACCGCGTTTCTAGGGGAAGTTTAAGGAAATATTTTTTATGAAAATTTTTATAAACTGTGTCGAAAAACTATTGGCACCACTAAATAAAGCGTCTCTTTATGCATTATGGCACATTTTTATACAGTGCATAGTGCAATATTAATTTGAATGCTGCATTTGACAACAGCGCACCTCCGCCCTTGTGGAAATTAACATGGGAAACGAATCTCCATGGGAGCCCATACTGTCAATTAAATGCGGAAAGCGCTATAAGTGTTGTGAAGTTGATTAAGTTTCGCGAAATCTTGTGATTTTTCCCTTCTATTTTGTTTTTCTTTCGGCGCAAGATGAAGAAAGTTTCTGATACATTCGATCATTTTTCAAGAAAACTCTCTCTCCCCCTCCAAGAAATGATCAACGTGAAGATGATGATCCTCCCAGAGACGACCGCATATTCCCCTCCTCTGCACCATCAACGTTTGGAACTTCAACTAAACCCACAGATGAAAAAATGGAAGTAACCGAGGAAAGAGCATCTGAACCGATGGATCTTGGTACTTTGGAAACTGGACCGAAACAACTGAAAATTAATTTCCCGAAAACACTATTTGGAGACAGAAGCCGATCATTTGCCGATGCTTACTATGTAAACACCAGTGGTTGGAGTACAGTGTGGAAAAAGATCGAGCATACTGCTTTGTGTGTAGACTTTTCTTTACCGGGGTTGTGCGAGACCAAAACGAAAAGTATATTAAAACGTGGTTTTGCAAATATTAAAAGATGCGATCGAAAAACACGAAAAATCAGGATCTCATTCGGATTGTCATCAAAAGTATCTGGGGTACCAAATAGCTAACGCATCTGGTACTGTGCACGAGAGAGTCGTAAATCAGAGTAAAGAAGAGATTGAAGAGAAAAAACGTTACTTGACAGAAGTAGCTGATATTATTTCCTATCTCAGTTGTCAAGGCATGCCACTGAGAGGACATGATGAGAGCTCTGAATCTCAGAATAGGGGAAACTTTGTTGAATTGTGTAAACTTTTTGCGAAGTATGATGACTTTTTTGCAAAACATTTTGAGCAGTGCCTTAACTACTGCAACCCAACGGTTCAGAACGAAATAATAGAAGTTGCAGCCGGTCTAACTCTTCAAGAAATTGTAAAGGAAGTGCGGGAGTGTTTTATTCATTGATGGTTGATGAAGCCAAATGTTACAAAGAAGAACAGTTGTCAGCAGTTTTGAGGGACATATGTAAGAGGATTGGAGCCCATCGAAAGGTTTCTGGGTTTCTTAAATTGTTCCACAGCAAGAGATTACGAGTATCTAAGCCAAATGATTCAAGATTTTTTAACTAAATACAGCTTGGACGATATACCAATGATTGGACAATCATACGATGCTGCCAATGTAATGTCAGGAAAGAATGCAGGTCTCCAGGTGAAAATGAAAGAACTACACCCACAGGCAATTTATATCCACTGCTTAGCTCACGAAGTAAATTTGGCCGTTGTCTATTCCTGCAACGATATCCAGTCAGCTTACATTTTCTTCAATACTCTTGAAGCCCTCCATATGCACTATTCACAACCTGGTAATCATGCCATCTCAGCAGAGATTCAAAAGAAGATAGGCAGGCTAGAAGGCTAGGCTAACTCGTTATCTTCGATTTAGCAAGGGTCTGCAGAGCCGTTTTCTGCGGGGAAAGAAATGGGGAACTTAAGTAGTACAAGATGGTGCTGCCGTTACACAAATTGTAACGTTGTAATAAATAACTTCAACGCAATCGAAGAAGCCCTTGAGGAGGAAATCAACGCTGCACGAGAGTTTATGGTGGAGGCCACCGGTTTGTTGAGATCTATCGCACAACCTGAATTCGTAGTTAATCTTTTCGTAATCCATTCAGTTTTATCGGTGACCAACGTGCTGAGTAAGTATTTGCAAGGCCCAGATGCGACGCTCGGGAGAGCAAGTTGAGTTGTTGCCAGTATTCCAACTACTTTCGCAGAGAGCAGAAATAATTTTGATGGTTTATGGGCCGAGATAGTAGAATTTGCGAACAATAACGACAATTTGCCAGAGCCTGTGTCTGTCTCAAAGAAAAGAAGGCAGCAGTCGTCCGCAAAAATGGACGATTACAATGTTGAAACTACCGTAGGAAAAAGCTAGCTGACCGACCTACCATCTGACCAACCCCAACACTTGAGATTACTGGAAAATCAAGGTGTACAACAGGGTTTTGGATATTTGGTTTTGGATTTATTTCACATTTTCAGCACAGGTTTGAGTCCGTTCCCGTGGCAAAGGCAGCGGATGCCTTTACACAGTTGAACTTGACTGAAGCTGAAGATTTCATTAATAATTAAAAAGAAATTATGAATATTGATACCCATTCCTTAAATGCCCAGGCAACACTATTGAAAAAAATATTAAAAAACAAGGAACTAGAGGTCAAACTTAAAAATGTCTGAGTAGAAATAAATGAAGATATCATGCCGAATATTTACAGACTTCTTCAAGTAGCAATCGGCCTGCCTGTCAGCTAGGGTGGATGTGAAAGAAGTTTCTCAGTCATGCGAAGAATCAAGTCGTGGGTTCGGTCTACAACCGGCCAATCAAGATTTTCAAATCCATCCATTCTCCAAATCGAAAAAAAAATTGCTAAAGAAAGGGTTCCCATCACTACCATCATTGAAAATTTTGAAAAAACAAAAATTCCTTTAAACCAAATTTTTTGTTTCTTTTCTTTGTTCCATTTAATATTGAAGTTGTATTTAATTTATTAACCATCCCAAAGTTTACTATGATCCCTCTGAAAATGTGTGAATCCTCGTTGAAAATAAAAGCTATTTTATTTTCCAACTCGGTGTGATCATTTTCTAGTCTGCAACAATCCCGTTCAGTAATTTACAAAAATGTCATCACCAATTTGGCTTAATTTCAGTTCTGAGAAGGTTAAATTAAAAATCATTTCCGCGGGAGAAACACCCCCTCTTGAAGTGGGGTACCCCCCAGAGGTGGTCCCATGGGTGGAGGGTGGGTGGTCCCATGGCCCCCCCCAGCCAAATTCCCTGGCTACGCCCATGGTTGGGGAGAGGGAAGGTCCCACTTGCGGGCGGGCGTCCCACTTTATCTGTCTTGCTGAATGAATGGGGGAGGGGGAAAGTGCGGAGAGGGTTGGTGGATGGCGTCATGGAACGTCTGTGACGTTCCTTCTTCTAAGGGGCAACCCTGGGGGGCTCGTGCCGGTGGCTGATTGGAACCGCTTCGGGTGCTGAGTGGAATGGAGAGGGTCAGGGATGCGGCGTCCTTTGTTTTCGGGATGGTCTTCGACCCTTCCTCTCGCACTCTGACACCTCTAGAACATCCCTTCCCCTCCCATAACCCTCGAAGACCCGTAAGCAAAAGACGACGCATCCCTGACACTTCCCATCCCACTCAGCACTCGAAGCAGTTCCAGTTAACCACCTGCACGCAACCCCCAGGGTTGCCCAGAAGAAGAGGAAGGAACGTCACAGACTTACCGCGACGCCATTCCCCCACCTCCTCTCCACTTCTCCCCTCCCCCCTCCAAGCTCAGCAAGACGTAAAGATACGACAGCTACTGGGATCTGCCCACTCCACAATCAGACCCTTTTCCCCCACACTCAGTATACCCTAACTCCCAGCCGTCATATAATCGTTGAGGAGACGATGCGAAAAATATGCCCAATCACGCCCAATTTATCATCAACGTCTTAGTAGTAGAAATGAAACAATATTACCCCCAAGCTATTATTCAGCTGACGATACGGAAGACGCCACAAATGATAACCTGTGAATGATTTTTTTCTGGAAACGGGCTTAGTTCAATGCTTTTTTTAAGCTATGATTGGGCGATAGAGGGCAACTAAAGCGCGGTTGGGGGTTGGGCCCAGTTGGGCCAACTGCCATCATAACTGATCATAACTGCGTAGATGTTGGAAGCAAATCTCTATTTTTAACGTCCATACGAATTGCTAGTCTCTAGTGACTGTGGATTCCAAAAATAAAATTCTTATTACAAAATGTTCAACTATTGTTTTATATGCGTTTTCGATGCTGGGACGAAATTTTGCCAACATGACGATCGCCAACTTTAAACCATTTACGTAGGAAATACAAGTAGATATTTATTTTACCACTATTAATACATGCGATGCAGTGTATACAAAGGTATCTTTTAAGAATGCTTTCACGAACAGCGACCAAAAATCTTATACAATGTCGCCGAAGACAACAAAAGTTAGAGAAAACAAAGATAAATTTTTTTTCATGATTTATTGAAAATGTTCGAAATTACGAAGTGCCAATTTTCCAGTTCCGCAGACTTCGTAATATTGAGATTCTACTGTAGAAGATAATTGCAGATGATGTTAGCCAAATTTTTTATTTTTATCGTAAATAGTGCTTGGGAACCAATAATCTCTGATTCGCCATTCCAAGTATGCCGTTTTGTTTTCTAGCATTCCTTCCCCTGATATAGTCCTCTAGTTCCCAGTTTAGAAATTATTATTGCCCTCTTAGAAGACTCAAAGAGTCTTCTAAGACTGCTTTCCCCAATTACTTGCATCAAAGACATAAAAAATAAATGTTCATTTAAGCCAACTTATGTCTATGGAATAGGTGTATAAAAAGTGCATACATTGATTTATCTGCGATATGTCGGTTATATTGCTTTAAATTTCATGATTATATCACCATGGTGTCCACCATATGAAAAACTAATTTTGCTATACAATTTATTGTGTTGCAAATAATATTGCTTATGTTTTGCTGCCTTCATTATCATTATTCTCTTTCATCTTTCAGCCTCATCGAAAATGGTGTCGAGTCCCCCGCCTCAGAAGGCTCCATTTTTCTTTTTATTCAGCTTCAGAGAGTAACATCACGACTTCAAGTGGGCATCAGGGTCGTAAGGGAGGTCAACAAGGCAGTGGACAACCCTTCCCATGGATGTCCTCCATTGTCGTCCACTCCGATAAGTGAAACTGATGTTAATTTCTTGCCATTTTTATCAGTCTTTTTGGCCAACAGGATGTCATGACGTACTTCATTAGCATCATATTATTCCGATATTCGATTTTCATTCTCCTTAGAGATCAGCTAGAGCAATATGCGAGTAGAATTTGGGCAGTGCATTACGATTAAGGTAATATCATTTGAAAAAAGAGCTTAAAATAATTAGTAAAATAAGAGTTTCAGATTTACTGACTAGCGCACAACCAGTTGTATATTTATGTAAGCAAGTGAGACATTTGGATCTATGGTTTTCGCTGGGTTTATCATCAATGAAGAGAGCTTCTGGGTGTTCCTCCGCGTTGGATAGTCTCTGGGTGTTAGCAGTCTCCAGCCACCCTTCTGTTGTTTTCAGGTCAGAAGTGTAGATGCATTCAATCCGCCCATGTTATATAGTGGCCTGGGGGCCCTAGCTGGGCTCTGATTGTTTGAGAGAGCCGTGCTCTCTCCCGACTGGAATACTCTCTTCGAGATGTGACCTAGAAAATATCCATCCCCTGAAGAATTACAACCGAGATGATGGATGCATTCTCGGCCACACCTGGAAAAGAGTATTCCAGTCAGGAGAGTGCGTGGATCTCTCAGCCAATCAGAGCCAATCCTAGGACCCCTAAGTCACTGCATAACATGGATGGATTCAATGCATCGACACTTCCTTAAGACGCCAGCAGGGTGGCTGGAGAAACTGTTGCCCAGAGACAAGCTAACGCAGAGGAACACGTGGAAACTCTCATCGAGTGAGACATCTGGAGGAGTCAAATGATTTTTCACCAACCAAAATCCTCTATATTTATGTTTTATCCACGGTAAGGTTCTCTAGATATAGTAAAGCTGATGTATTTTGAAGATGTAAATATTATAGGCATAAATTGAAGCATAAGGAGTGATTACCAAGTATAGGATGGGCTTAGGATAAAGCTGGGTATAACATTGATTAAGTGGTAAAGCAAGTAAAAGCAAGGCAGGGGAGTTAACTGGTGGTCAAAAGTGGATATTATTTGATGTTGGTTCCATAAAAACTGGAGCAAATGCATCCGTTAAATGTAAAGAAATACCTACTAAGTGGTTGTGTGCTGTGGGGGAAGGACTTCAAAATGGGAAATCCGGAGGGAAAAGTGAATGTTAATGAAGGACCTAATGAATTATGGGGCTCCAGAAGGCCACGAAAGATGAGATATGTGTTAGGAGGGATGTTTAACGAGGAACTTGGGTAGGTCGTTTAAAATTGTACGAGATATGAAACATTTAAAAAGGAAGGGAATGTGTAGTGAGTCAGAAAGCATTCGTGTCCTAATATATTTTATTGCCGGTAGTGAACTACCATTCAGGATAGATTTTCATTGGCAATTCCCACTCTTGTGCCGGTTCTGAACCTTTCCTTGCATAAGTTCATAAAGCATAATTTCAAAGCGGTTAGTAAATATCTACTCCCTCATTATTACCATTCAGCAATACTGAATTTGATAAATGGTGCTGCTCACTACAAGATATCGACTAGTGTTTTCACTTTTACAGTAACCTTTTCTTTTACATTGTTCACATGTTGCTCCATACACACAAGGCCTTCCCATGCTATTCTTTCTATTCTTTCCATTAACTTTTCCATCGAATATTGTCTTCTTCAGGCCATCATAGTAGAAGTAATTTGGGGAAACGGTGACTTACTCATCAGGTCTCAAGATATGGCCGATTTAGTTGTCATGTCTTCTTTTTATGGTCTTAAGTCTTTTCTCCCACTCTTTTTAGGAGTTTGTTAATCACTCATTCGATCTATTTTATCTTCATCATTCTTCTGTAGCACCACATTTCAAATGCTTCCACCCTTTCCTTCTCCGCTGCTGTCATCATCCATGCCTCACCACCATTTAGAAACATGCTCCAGATGTACCTTCTGATGAATTGTTGCATTACTTCTGTGCTTGAATATCTAGCTGTAATTTGATTCTTCATTAGAATGCATCCTCTTCACCTGGGATGTATTCTAAGACTATTTCCTTCTCGCTCTGTCCATCATTGGTTGCTCCGCATTCCAGGTAGCAATGCTCACTCACCTCCTCTATATATTGACTTCCAAGTTTAACATTGGTCCTTGCCTTCTACTGTATTACCTTAGTTATTTTACTGATCTTTGGGTGGTAGTTGGCCAACTCTCCAAACTCACTAGAGTCTTCCACAAATCTCTTTCTGTCAACACCACGACCACTTTTCAATCGGTAAAACACAGAATGCGTATTTTTTCCAATGATATTTAGTCCTGAATTCTTATTTTTAATTCTCTTTTATATATTTAATAGCTTCCTCGATGTAAGCATGGAAGCTTTTGCTGGACAATGCACAACCCTGAATCACTCCTTTCTTAGTCATGTTTCTTTAATGCTGAACCCAAATTGTATCACTGCCATCTTCTCTTTATGCAAACTGTAAATTCTACTCTTTCGTCATTGTATGACATGATTTTCCTTACTAATTTCCGGTGCTGAATTCCCATCCATGTTGTCTAATGCTTTCTCTATGTCCTCAAATACAACGACAGATTATTCTTCTACAATATTTTCTCAATGAGTAGGGTAAGGACTAAAGGTTTTCTCTTGGACTCTTGCTTGTCCAGAATACGAAATGATCTTAATCCAAACAACCATCAGCTTTCTATCTGTTCTTCATTGTAGATCCATGAGAGATCTTTGAGGCATATGTGGCCATGCTTGTGGCACCAATGCTTTCAAACCTCCCTCCCCTCTTCTCTTTCGGTATGAAGTAAATGTGTTTCTTGGAAGTCAGTTATATCTCTTCAGTTGCATACAAATGGTTTGTGTACATTTGGGATAATATATTATATCTTGTATTTTTATTTAGCTTGATAAATGTATCACTGAATGCGAGAGCCTCGTATTTTTTGGGCAGATCTCATGCTACTGCTTTGTTTTTTGGGCAGATCTCCTGCTACTGATTTGATCTCTGATCCAATTGTCAATATTGAATCTCTTATGTGTGTGCCTCTTACTTTTTGACATTTTTTCTCTGCTGTTACATTTACACTTAGGTTACCTCCATCTCACGATTGCTCCAAACATTCATTACATCTTAAACTTTCCGTCTTCAAGTTCAATTAAATGATCTCTGATCTTGTCTCTTATTGCATAAGTGACAATATTACTTACTGCTTCCTATTCATTGCAATTTTTCTTCACTATATTATTGGCAGCTTCCACCTTTTCATTTGAGAGGTTATTATGTACATCTTCGCAGAAATCATCTACATTTCTCTGCCTTTTCTCACTTAAGACTTTGTTCATTTATTATTCTTTTGAGGCATTTTCCTTGTTTAGCTTTCATTTTCTGGTATTTTCTACTCCCTTCGATTAATTCTGTCTTCTTCTTTGGCCTCTTCAATGTTCTCCTCTATTTAATTCACAGTCATGTACTCTCCTATCTTATTATCATTGCTCAGTGGAAGGCCAAGCAATTTTCAGGCTTTGCATTTTTTCTACTTGCTATTTTTCTTCGTTGTTTTCCTCAGTTTCCTGAATTTTAATGACATCAAAAATTCAAGTGATGGTTGCTATCGTTGTCTGCACCTAGCAATTTTTACAGTCTTTCACATAGTTCCTCAGTCTGCTTCCCTTAAATATACTTCATTTCAAATACTCAGTCATCCATCTCCGGGCATTTTCCAAGAATATCTTCCAATAATATCCTCAAATAAGGTTTTTGAGCAATGTGTTTACCACCACTGAGCTGTGCTGGGCGCAGAATTTTAGGAGGCTTCCCCTCCTCTCATAATCTGATTTTCCCGTCTGTATATATTTTTTTCCAACTTGACCTTCCCTGACTTTAGCATTTTATTCTCTTTCAAATGTTAAGTTTTCTTCTCTTCTTACATTTTCCATTACTTCTCTGTTATTATCATAAATGCCTTCCACTCTTCATCCTCGTAGTCTCTCGTAGGAATGTAAACCCTCACCACAACCGTTGGACTAAGGACTTGGTCTCTATCCTTGCCATAACTATCCTTTCATTATGATGCTTAAAGCTCTTCTGTCACATCTGCAGCTCTGCATAGACATTGGTCCTACTCCAGCATTACCATCCTAAGATCAGGTTCGTGACTAATGGGTTTACAAAATATAGGCATGTCCGTATGTCCTGAAAGGAAAAGAATAGTCACTTTGTTGACATTCCACACTTTATTGGTACCGACCATGGTTTTGGCATAAAATGTCGCTATCAAGTTTCATGTCGGCTATTAATATCCTGATGCAGTCCAATTGGGTAGTGGGTGGGGGATAGAGGAATGGGTAATGGAGGGGGAAGAGAAACATCAGGGTTTTTAAGTCAATCCTAATCCAAATGTATTTTATTGCTCGTGTGTCACCTACCATAAGAAAGAACTTTCATGGGCAACTTCCAATGCCTTTTGTCATTTTAGAACCTTTTCTCCTCACACACTTTTAATTGTTTCAGTTCCTAACACCTCATGCCTTAAAAATGCCGATCCCATAACCTTCTATTTTCTTTGTCTAAGGCTCTATCTTGTACTTTGACATTCTCTTTTAATACACCTTCTATATTCCTCTTGGTCTATCCATCTACTTTGCCTCTCTATTAACTTCTCCTGTAATCTTATCTCTTCCCAAGTGAATCCTAGTGTTTTTTCACTTGCCCCTTATATTCTGTACATGGTACTTTTATCAAATATTTCCTAACGTTGACTAAAATTACCCTCCAATATAATCTCACCCTCTTATCCAAGATTCAGGTCACAGAATGATATAACACCGTGCCCAATATCTTCTCTTACTGACCGTGCCATTAAATATTTACAAATGGTTCTGATGGAAATTCCTTGTAGTTAGTGGATCCCTCATCCTCAAACGTAAATCTTCCCATCGCTTCTTATACATATATCTCAATACAAAAGTATATCCATGACACTTAGGTTGTTACTCCACATGTTCCAGTTGTACACATCCTCTTAGCTTGCCTACCTATTCATATGACCTCGTTTTCATATTTTCTCTTTGCTTCAGTAATAATGAGATTGGCCTCTATCCTAAATCTGGATTTGTAAAGTGTTATGCAGCAATTTCAACATTTTACTTGTTGGCTGATTAATGCTTGATCCTCGGCAAACCATCCTATTTGATCTTTGCACCGCTATGTCAACCTCAAACTCATTCCTCACCTCTTTCATCATTTCTTTTACATAAATATTCATAACTTCTGGAGACAACGAGCAGCGCTAACTAAATTCCAGTCCTCACATTGTCCATCCAAGAAGTCCATTTGCAGATCGTAATTGTAGTGCTTGATACATGCATAAGTTACGAATGAATTTTTGCCTTCTCAAAGTACTCTTTACTTCTTTCATCATTTGTAATGTATTCATTAGTTCTCCTCAGTCCAGTAAAACAGCCTATCGTCGAGAACAACGCAGAAATAAACATTTGGATTTTATTTCGCAGCAACCCTAAATTTTCTTCATCTCTCATGCTACATCAGTAAGGTATTTAGTAGTGAATACTACTTAATTACCTACTAGGTAAATTGTTCTTCTGCATATCAGACGTGTTTTCAGACTTCATCCACCCTCCCCTGTCTTCACTCCTGAGTCTAGCTTTTCTTACGCTACCCTTGCCTTTTCTTCGGCAATCTAAAGTTATAGAACATGGGTGACAACGGGTAACCTTGCACCATTACAGCACTTATCGTTGTACGTTTGGATTCTCCATCTGCTATGACCTGTGCTGTGGGTCCTATACATACATTTGAATTGGTCATTTCTTCTTAGTGACAAGCAACTCAGAAGTTATGTACACAACTTTCCTCAATTTACTTCTTCAAGTGCTATCTCGTATTCAGTGGAACAATGAAAAACATCCCAATTGTACATACTACAAGTTCCTTTTATTAATAAAACTCTTCACTTTTATTAATAAAACTCTCCACTCCAGTTGCATTCAGGATTGCCCTTCCCTTCCTAAAATTAAAGTTATCTTCACATAAGTAGCCGTTCTCCCTCTTCTCTTCCCTACACTATGATGCCTCATGCTTCGTCCAGGTGGCAAATTAAGTTCATTGTACTATATTCTTCTCAGAATTGCACTTTTTCTTTTTTGGGATGGAGATCAATACTGGTGTTACCAAGTCCTTGAGCCAGATTCCTTCCTCAGAGATCCAGTGAATAAGTAAAAAAAAATTTTGTCATAATTTCTTTTCCTGATTATTCAGTGATTCAACCAAGATATCGTCCAGTCTTACAACCTTTTACGACTTCATTCCCCACTGAGATGTAATAATCTCATAATCCAGCATTTATATTTCAAGAGTAAGATTGCGTCACATTTTCTTTCCCCGTTTATGCCCATTAGTCATCATTTCTATTGTTAAGGTCTTAACGTACATATTTCTCCATGTATCCATGTCTCTTCCTTGCCCACTACTACTTCTTCTGCCTTTCCCGATCACCTTCACTTTATGACAATCTGAAATAATATTCACTTTTGCGTATAGCACATCCAACATTCCTTCTTGCAGTGATATTTCCATTTCGTCACACTCTCTTCTCTACCTTACTTTCATTGCCCTTTTAGTTTCCTATCATTTTATAAAATTTTTTGTACATTTTTTTCACAGCTCTCTATTATTTACTAAGTATTCCTCTCTTTTTCTTCCTCTTCCGGTTTGTTCATATTGCATTTTCCGTGGTTTTCCATATCCCATTTTCTAGCTTTTTTTTTGCCATTATTGGATGCTAACATTTTTTCTTGCCCATGGGTTTTTGTTGGTTAATTTTCGGGAGTTATTCATTTCAATCCTGTCAGGGCTACTGCAATATATTGAAGACTTTTGAGATGTGGATATGAAGAAGGTGGTGTGAAGGTGGGTGGAATGGGGGACATGTGAGGAAGTGTTGGAAGGTAAGAGATGGAGCTAGCTGATCAATGCAATTGCGAGGAGATAATGAGGGAATGGAACAGGTAATAGGAGAAGAAGGAGACTTTAAAGGACATGACTGAGGGCAGGAGCAAGCGGAACAGGGAGAATAGAAGAGCAGGCTGTTTGGGTAAAAGTAGTAAGAGACAAAAAGTATACGGAACTAAATAAGACACATATTTTAAGGATAGGGTGATCCTTATACATGAGGATGTTTTTAAGGTTTCACAAGATGTTTTATCCATCCAATTCTACCTTTAATGGGGTCGTTTACCGTATTTTTTTAATTGCCGAATCTGATACAGTTTGTAAAATAAAAGGACCTGTATTTTTCCGTTTTCTGATCCGACAATTATTTCCCGAGTTATAAGCGGCGAAAAACTGATGTTTTTAACCCTTTCGGAAAAGTGGGTGTGGTGCAACCTCTGACGTATATCGACTTCGTCCAATCACAACTGAGCCCGCGAAGCTACTTCGCCTTATCGCAAAGGGGGGGACACAGCTGACTCGGCCAATGGGAGCGATTTCGACAGCATCTGTGCGAGCAGACATTCCGAGAACCCCCCTCCACTCCCTTCCCCCTCCCCTGAAAGCAGTCAAGGACGGGAGGAAAATGACGTCAATGTTATCACAGCAGCATTTTCGGTGGGCGTCACCTTTTGCTTATTTTCATCTTTGATTTACGAGTGAATGGTTGTGGTTAGAAGATTAATTTTTTCACTAAAATTCGTTTTTCGTTTCCATCTAACGATTTCGTGTACAAAATTGTGATTTCGGTTCCGAGTGAACGCCCCCATTCTAGTTCACTACTATAATAATTGACCTTTTCAATCTAACCTAGTACATACTTCATACCTTTTTAGCTATGTTTAGAATTTATATTGTTAATATCTTTGGGAATTAATGCATCTAAATCTATATCTAACTAGTGTAGTCTAATTATTAACTCTCAGGTTTGATCGATGACTGTGGATTGTAAATAAGTCAATTTTGGTGTTTTAACTCCATGCCTGTCACAACAAGTATGTTTCTCCTGCAGTGCTAGACTACTTTATCATCACGTTCATTTCTTCCATCCTTCCTATCCTATGCCTACCTCTTTTACTCCTTTTTCTTCATCAACCGCCGCGTTCCAATCAACTATCACAATTAAATTATTTATCACTGGAATGTTACACATTAATTCTCAAGTTCTTCATTTCACATCACATTCTGTGCCTTTCACATGGCTACTTGTAATTTGTGTATTAGCTATATAATGTTTGTATTTGTGTGATAGCTTAACTAGTTGAACCTCATTATACTCCATATTTAGAGTCCAATCATACACCTCCTCCACTGTCCTCATTCTGAATTCCCTATCCATCACAAAAACTGCTCTTTGTTGATCTTAATACGAGGGCAGTTTGATAAGTCCATGACTTTTTGAATAAAAATATTTTTTTCGGCAAATAAGCATTTTATTTCTCAACATAGTCTCCTTTTAGCTCAATGCATTTAATCCAGCGTTTTTCCAATTTTTTTATTCCTTCCAAATATGTAGGAAGGTTTCTCAAGGCCCTCAAATAGGCGTTAGTTTCAATGTTAACCTCTTCATTCGATGCAAATCTCTTACCACCCAGCCATCTCTTCAGATTTGGAATCAGGAAGTAGTCGCAGGGGGATAAAACTGGTGAATATGCTGGATGGGGTGGCAGTTCGTAGCCTAATTTTTGGGTTTTTGCCATGGTGACTACATATGTGCATCCGTGGATTGTGTTGATGGAACAGAACTTTCTTCTTCTTCAAATGCTGTCTGTTTCTGTCTCAAATCAATATCAAATGTGTCTAAAAGCTCGGAATAATATTTACCGGTGATTATTTTACCCTTTGCAAGGTAACTGATGTGAATGACACTGTGTGCATCGCAAAAAACTGTGAACATGACCTTGTTGGCTGACAGACCCACCTTGGCCTTCTTTGGTGCACGTTCACCCGTAGAAACACATTGTCTTGATTGTTCCTTGGTCTCTGGTGTGTTGTGGTGGATCCATGTTTCGTCCATGGTTACGAAACGGCACAAAAACTCATTTGGATTGCGTCTGAACATCGCCAAACACTCCTTTGAAGTGGTCACACGGTTGCGCTTATGGTCGAATGTGAGCAATCGCGGCACCCATCGCGCGGATAGCTTTTTCATGTCCAAATATTCATGTAAAATGTGATATGTCACTCAGTTGAGATGCATACAGCCTCAGCCACCTCAGGCACTTTAATTCTAATACTGTCCAGTATCATTCCATGGATTTTATCAACGATTTCTGGCGTGACGACCTCTTTTGGGCTCCCTGAACGTTCGGCGTCACTTGTGCTGGTACAACCACAAAGGAACTCAGTATACCACTTCTTCGCCATTGAAATTGATGGTGCAGAGTCCCCATAGTAGTTCTCAAGTCTTTCCTAGCAACTGACGGGAGCATTGTTGCTTTTAAAGTTACTGCACAGGAAATTAAAAAAGTCACTGACTTATCAAACAACCCTTGTACCCTCTGATATAAATTATCCGGCAGTCATCGTTTCAGTAATCCCTGAAAATCTAATCCATGAAATATGTCTTTTAAAACATTCCCTGAGTATTTCTTCTTCAAAATTTTCACAGCAGAACAGGCTGTGTGGGTGGGACAGGGTGTGTCTTCCGTCTACAATATGACCTTTCTCACATCAATGACCCTACAGGGAGCAAGTTTTATATGACCTTCTAACTAATATGTAGGGGTCACAGGAACTCTCCAATTTTCTCCCCACCACAACAAGGTCCATGCCATACTAGTATTCTTTCAATAAGTGGTTAGTTTTAGGGTAACACCTACTTGAACGTCTCTCTTGCAAATGTTGCTAATGTTTCATATTCTCTCGGTTCTAGGGTCTTTACCACGTCCTTCTTTCCACCTAAAAATAAATTATTTTTTCCCTTTTCCCACCAACCCAGTAATCTTACTCTCTTGCAGTTTCTTATTCTCCCGTAATTCTTGTATAACATTCTTCTGCTTCTCTTTCCTTCAAATTTCCTCCCTCATATTTTATTTTCCATCTCCCCAGTCACATTCCACAGTTATTGTCTTTCTGTTCTTACAGAAATCTCTTTCCTTCTCACCTGAACTCAAATAGTAGTCAACTATGCATATCTTCTTCCTCAAAACCAAATGCCCAAACACACACGCATTTGCATCCCCTACATTAATTACTTTTTTCGCATCCTATTGTTGAATTTTCACTGATAAAACCTCTCGTTAATTTTTCCTTTTTTTTAGTGTAATTCTATTCCTTCTAACCTAGTATTTTAGCCTGTTCTATCTAAAAATGCAAACAAGTACTTAATTCTCAATCTATTGAATTAATGACCTTTAACTTTAATATTTGTGCATACCTACATACTTCTTTGTCTGTGTTCCTCCGTACACAATTACTCCTCCATCCCTCTCCGAGTCAACATCTGAAAATCCTTTAAACTCTCCCTGTCTTATTTACTCCCCCTCCCTCACACACGAGACTTCGTATGCATTCTGTATCACACTAGATGTATTTACAGCTTTTTTCGGATGCATGCACTTAAAATTGCCTCCAATTAATGCCCTTATTATGGAAAATATTTATTATTTCTTTTACTGAAGCATTTCTTTATTTATTATGTCTTTTCTAAACCCTTTGACATCCAAAATGCTACACAGGTATGTGAAAACACTCCATCTGTTGTAAATAATGTCCTCACAATTAATATTTTGCGATGGTTCCTACTTGTTGATAATTTTATTGGCTTATTTTATTTTGTTATTCTTCCCATACTTCTCATATTCATCTCATGTTATCACATGATCCCGTTGTTATAGTGTCCCTTGATTTCAACACCACATTATTAGGCATACTTACTTGACATGCTGCCGTTACAACTTGAATTTTATATAAATTTGAATGATTCCTTCAATCTTACTAAATTGAGAAAATCTCAGTTTCATTTAACACATTTGGATGAGACCTACTCGAATCATCAAAAGCACAGTGTATTTACTTTTGTGCATCCATGCATATGCAATGGTTGTTTTCTTTGACATCAATATCTACATTGTACTCTGCAAGAATCATAAGGGATAAGGCAGGGGGTGAATCCACTACAGTCTCTCTTGATTAAACCATAATACTGGTCACTCTGTTGGCTCATTTAACTGATATGGTGAAGAAACATGCCGACCTGACATAAATCTAGCCTCTTACTTCAAATTAACATCATTCTGGGCAAATGCTGCCTATCTACTATTAAAATATTTTTGGTTTCCTGCCAAACAAGCTAGAAGATATCTAAAACAATTGCACTCATATACTGCACACTTATAGTTTCATCCATACTTATAAAAGGCTAAAATCCATGTTGCTTGTCCTAAAAATCTATTCGGAAGCTCCAATTCTATCAATCATTCCTACTTATCTGCGCCAACAGAATAACATTTTAAACTACTCACCCCTAATTTCTACCACTTTAATTTTATCTTTTTGATTATCTGCATAATATGATGAAATATTATTTTTTCTGCTTTTCGATTGAGTGTTTCACTTTTCATTAATTTCTAAACATATGTCTTAGAAATGCTTTAGAAAATATGACCACAGAATATTTACTTTGCAATTCAGCCTGATATTGGATAGTGATTCTCTGATTCTAGTAGTAGTACAGGGTTTTTATTCTACAGCGAAGTATGTCCTCATTGTAATTATGTATTATGTAATAAGTATTGTTCATTTTTAGTTATTCTGTTCCTTTTCCATCATAATACTTGAAACAAAGCTACCACCCAATCTCATACAAATTATCATCTTCATCACTGGAGTGATATATTTCAAAGTACTTCCACCAGCAGTCAATGACTTAGTATCCATCTTTGATTGCCTCACCATATTTGTTCATTTTTGCCCTGATTATTTTTTCTGCTTTCCAGTTGAGTATTTCCCTTTCCCATTTATTTTCAAAATATTTATATTTCTCATCTATATTGCCTTCTATTTGGAAGCCTATGAGCAACTGCGAGGTTATGTAGTATTGGCAGGGGCAAACCCAGACATCAGGTTTGGGGGGCACCAGTCTTGTACTCCTTATCTCCACCCCTACATTGGAAAGGCAGTCTATCAATATGTATTATTGAAATCATTGTTGGGGAGGGTGACCTCCCCCTGCCCAGGGGTCGGATCCACACAGCCTGAACAGAATGCACAAATGAGCAGAATATGTGAAAGTGAACAGTAATTGTTGCATAATACTTAATTACAGTAAGGATATATCTGGTACCCTATTTTACCATTTTGATCACACACACTATATTCTTCCATGTGACCCATTTTTCAGCAGATACAATCAGGATACTATCAAGTGGTGGGAATCCTCAATTCACCACTTGTATTAACGCTAACATCATTCATCCACAATTCTCAATATATATTACTACTTCAGCTCTCAATACTACTCAATGTCTTCCCATATCTGCGGTTTCGGATCGGATTTGGAATCTTGTTCATAAGATCACCCTTTCTCTAAGTTCAAAAATAATTCTTTTTTTATTTTAATGAAGGAATTCAAGAAAAAATCCCATGTCAATGCATGGACAATGTTTCCAGCTTCAGAATTCACTTGAAGGTCAACAGATGTTCGAATAACTTTTTCCAGTGTATTTTAATGGAGTCATTCTCGTAACATGCCACTTTTCTTTCGTCGTTAGCATTTTATGCATGTTATGTTATGTCGTTCTTTTGCCCGAACAACATAAATCCTCGCTCAGTTTTCCAAGCACTCACCTTTCACTGATTTTCCTTTAATTTACCGACTGTCACGTAATATGAAACTTTCTTTTCTTCTTGTGTCAAAAACCGTACAATACTAAGGAGGACATTAGTCATTGGGGCTCATGCTTCTTCACGACTGAGTTTGGGCTTCCATTCGGAATTAAGCATGAGATTAAAATTTATGCACGCCTTGTCACCTCCTCAGCATGATGCCCAATCATTGCAATCAAATTCCAGTCATCAAAATACCTCTTCTTTGCATATCTCCAACAGTACCTTATTGAAATTATCAAAATCAGACTGCAAAACTTTAGAATAAAATTGATCCCCCCTTTGAATATCATGTCAATGATTTCTCTTTCGCTAACCTTTTCCACTGAACTTCCTGTGTGTCCTTCAGGTCCTAATATATTTTTAAAATAATAACTGATGGTTTCGACGTACTTCATTTACCTGCTATGAGCAGAGCAAATGTTTCGCGCAACCTGATGCAGCTGTGTACTTGCAATTGTTTAAAAATGCACACATCATCTATAACATTTTCCAACTAGCAGTTTTATGCAATGGATGGTCATGGATCGAACTGAACAGTGTTGTATACTTCCTTCAAGTCTTACTCAAAAATCATCAATTTTAAAGCATCTCTTCATCTACAGCGACATATTTTGCAAGCCACCGCAAGGGTGTGTGGCAGGGGAATTACAGTCTCCAGGCATACATTACCAATTTCGTACTGCCATGTGGGAATGCAAAAACACTACCCCATATTTATACTACTTACATGGTACCAGGAATCACAATACTACCAACATGAGGAAAACATTAAGCCTGCAGTAATGAGATACGTAAAATGTTGGCTTTAAATGACACACTTCTCAATATACATTCGATATTACCTTCTAGGATAATTCATAATGGGACCACAAAATGTAATCATAAAATATTTCTTCTTTGAATAATACCAATTGATTTCTCGTTCGATTTCCTAAAGATCTTGGCTGTGTCCTGAATGACATATTTCCAGTTCCAGCCATAACATTTTATATGTTGTTAATGCATCAATGAACATATCCATTTTGGTCCTTCTTTAAGAGATCATGGGGTGTCATTTAAAAACAATCTCACTTCTTAGGACACCATGATATCCTCTTTTTCTTCATTCTACTTTAATTAATGCCATTAAATATTCAAGTAGAGTCATCTTTCTAACCTCCTCCTGTCGCAGACTAACTTATCATCGTGTCTTCAAGAATGATATATTTTTCCATTCATTTTGTATTACCAGCTACTAAACAAATTAGATATTCCAGACATTCCATTGCAGCTTTTTCCATGCAATTATTTAAAAACACACATTTCCAACTTGCACTTATTCCATTCTAGTCATATTAGAGCCGTATAATTAATTCGAGAAAAGTCATCTCCTTTTCCTTCCCCTGCCACCAACTGTAATGTATATTCTTGTCTTCTAAAATTTGTCTTACTCTTGCACTTGATCTCTTTTGTAAACAAGCGTTGTTGATTTAGCACACCATTGACTTTCTTCGACCATTTGTTTGAACTCACATGAATTATATCCATTTCTGCTATATTATTATTCTAAAAGGGTATGTTTCTGGTCATTTTGTCTTGTATTTTCAGAATTTTCCAATCTTTTACTAGAACATGTCCATTTATCCATGATGAAGATCCAACTAAGAGGTTCCTTCCTCTCAGGAACACTTCCCAGATGTGCCACTCCAGGGGTCAGGTGTTCTTTGATGGGGTTCCATGAGCCGGAAATGCCGTGTTTTGACCAAGAGCCCTGCTGCTGGATGACTCTCCCCTCTGTCATTGCTGATCTTCAAGGGCTGCACTCCCTCGAATGCAGAGGACATCGGGTGTCTGCCGTGTCTGGAGTCCTTGTCTCAATGCTTGGCAGTACCTTGTATGTTGCTGGGCATCGGGACTTCGGCTCTAGACACTGCAGACTTCCGATGTCCTCTACATTTGAGGGAGTGCAGCCCTCAACCAAAATGTTGTACTCAGTTGGATTCAATAAAATTTTTTATGGACCATACCCAAATTTTATCTATCAAAGTTTCAACGCTGAACAGAGACTAATTTTTTTTGCGTTGGACTTATAATATATTTAGCCGCTTTTTTTGGCCAAAAAGTGCCTAAAATTGGCTCCGATTGAGATATTTTTCTCATTTTTGCTTTTATTTTGCAATTGTTCTCAATGACCAGTGAGAAGTGGTCAAAAATATTCTAAGTCCAAAGTGTAAACAATGAAAAAATGGCTAAGTCCAAAAGGTAAACAAAGGAAATGTGCTGTCCAGAGTATAAACAATGCATTGGCAGTTGACATCTATTTATTGGAGCAAAAAAAGTAAAGTACATACAAATTACATGCAACCAAGTATAGAAGAGCAAAGCATGAAAAAGACAAAGTATTAGTTTTTAAACAATGCATGCAGCCACTCTAACCAACTCTTTATTGGAATGGCTGCATGCAGTACATGAGAATTATGGTGGTCAATGCAACTAAGTTCTCTTGAAGCATCACAAGCAGCTAAAATCCTCGAGGCCCATCTTGCAGTTCCAGAGGTCCAAGCACTTGATTTATTCTTCCTATCAGCTGGAGTGTCATTTTCTTCATCCAATCCAGGGGCATGCCCCACTATTTCCAGTTACTGCATGTACACAGCAAGCTGGCAGTGTGATGAAATCTCAGGGCTGTCCAGGAAAATGGCAAGTATGGATGCAGAACACCTGAAAGATGAGATAGCCAAAGGTTAAATAATGTTAAGGATGAAAAAGTAGTTCAGGAAACAAATTATTTAATTCCATAAACTTCAGTAATCTCACATCCATGTTCCAAAACCAATATTTTAGCCTTAGTGCCATTGAAAAAACTTTCATTCACTATCAAGGACGATATACACTTCCAAGTCTGTTTAAACTCCACAGAATAACCGAACTAAGTGTTGCATAACTAGCCGTGAACTTACTGACTAAAGGTTGTAGCTAATTAACAAGTTGAAACCTAGCCGAGCTTAAATGGTGATAGTAAATGTATACGCATAGTACATATTTGGAATGTAACCTTCCAAATATGAACTACCTTGAAAGATATTTTCAATCATCTTAAGTTTTAAACACTTTTTATGTACCTCGAATCTTAATTGAATTTGTTCACATTAGCTGCACTTATTTACTGCGACATTGCCTCATGAGAAAGAAGCCTATGTTCAGTCCACAAAAGTAGAAATCCCCTGAATGATTTAAACAATTTTCTTTAAGGATAATATTGTCCTTAACTTCATCACTATCCCTGGAATTGTCTTGGAAATTTGCTCAAATTTGATTAAGTTCCAACCAAAGGCTTCATTTATACCTTAAGTCATTACTGAGTAATTACCTACAATACAGAAGGGTGCATGAACAAATTGAACTCCCTACACATCAAAATCACCATTTAAGAATTTTAATGTCTTCCAATTCAACATGCTTGTTCATTGATGTTTTGAAGTTAACTATATCCTAATTTGCCAATTCCATAAAATGCATAATGCACATTTTATCATCATTGTGCATCATCCATTAAGTGAATGTAATGTAAAGCAATATTTTAATTTTCATCGAATTTTGGAATCAATTCCTAGCTTTGGCAACTTTCCCAAAAAGCTAAGCATCATGTTTGTAGGATGTCAATACATAGTAAATATCAAAAATATCAGCTAGCAATTTCCTACATGGCAGTTTTGTCTTCGATATCCACGTCCAAATTGAAAATAAGTTTTTTTTTAAGGCTTCGAGCAGTCTAATGCCTAAGTGAACTATACTACTGACGTTTAAGTAAAGAGAAATACCTGAATATAGCTACAACTTTCATTGTGCCACAATTATAACAGAAAGAATTAATCAGAAAAAGTAATTTAAGTTTGTAATTCTGGTATAATTTCTTTTAAAATCTAGCAGACAACTTGGCTGATATATATATATATATATATATATCAGCCAAGTTGTCTATCTTTATCACATGGCCTCTAGTAACAGTGCCGGAATAAAATCAATTTGGATTCGTAAACTGGAATGACATGTCTAACACGGAGAGAATGTCTAGTATGACATGCTTCATTTCAACTAGGTGTTAAGTGTATGACATACACTGAGCATTTCCTTAGTTCTATGAAAACTCAGGAATGTTTCTCACGAAGTTTAAGCTGAATGTCGTTTGAAAGATATTCAGAGGAAATTTTAATACGGAAACATACAAAAAACTCTTGGAACTGTCATTTACAATAGTGACAGGACTCCTATACTGTGGTTGAAGTTAACCAATGCCTAAATTACCGACAACTTTAATCTCTACTTAACAAAAGAAACATATGTAAAGCAATGAGCAAGCACTGAACTTCAATCCCTTTCATAAAAACTGACCGAGTAAAAAGTTTCTTTGTTAATGCTATTCAATATTGGTCATGGATATAAGAATACATTACGAACCCAGATGACGTAGATTACAGGGACTCGGGATCAAGAAAATTGAGCCGAATCAGAAGCATAAAAATATTTTTTACAGATTTTATTTCATGGCAAAAAGTCAAATATATAACAGTTTAGCACACAGAACATCACCTTACACACAATGGTAAACAGAATCTCCCGTCTCTCACAAAAATAATCCATCAAAAAAAAATTGTTATATTTAACAAATAAGTTGCATCACTTTTAATAAATTAATTGACCTTTATCACTAATTGCACCATGGTTCTATAATTGGAGCATTTTAACTGTGTGAGACATTTATAATTGTCTGTTTCCTGAAGGCAGTGACAGGAATTGATGAGTGCAAAGGACAACTCTACTGATACTCCTGTTGTTTTACCTAATTTGATCATTATCTGATTTCCATTACTGTTTCAGAGATTAGGGAAAACTTAACAACTTTGAAAAAACAAAAAGAGTGCCCTTTATTAACAACAAAGTGGTGCCCAGGATATTGAAATTGAACATTTATTTCAAAAGGAACAAATCACACCTGATATCAGCAGACAAAACTAATGCAGAAAAGGGAATTATGAGAAAGCAGTGATTAATTATGACGCTGATATCATTTTTCGAGTTCAAGGAATCAAATTTATTGACTTTAACTTCAAACCAGTCCTCAACAGCAATATTGGGAAAATGCAGTCATAAGCCTCTGACATATGGTACATTACATATGTTATATCTGACATACTTCAACTACACTTAACTTCCATGCAGTAAAATGTTTGTTAACTCAAAAACTCAAAAAAACCGGCACGTCTGCACGCTATCACTGGCATTAAGGACAACTCCGCTGCCTATCACTGAAATCTTGATATATAAATTTATAAACTACTTCATTCACGTTGTCAATTATTGAGAAATTCCATTAACTAAAGTCATAACTATAGGGACCCTCTATAAGATTCTCCATGTCTATACAATGAGAATACTGTAGAATTTTGCTGTTAGCTGATACATATTCAACGGGATACTGTTGAATATTATATCAGTTAAAATCATTGAAAAACTGAACACCGGATATACCCTGGAGATTCAATATGGTCTCGAACCAACAGTCACTATTCCATTCCAAAATTATCAATGATCTATTTATTAGAGAACTATAGAAAATAAAGGCACGGAAAAAGAAAATTATCAGACCTCAGAAATACAACAATTGAGACAAAGATGGCTGCACAATGAATTAATGATGTTTTTTTCCAAATACATAGTTTCCAGAAATTATCAATTTAATGGAAAATGCGGAGTTTATGATGAGTGATATTAGGACTAAATAGTCCATTTCTCCACTTAACTCGATAAAATAAATCTAGAGGAAAGGACAGTAGCCGTCACCCAAGGATTCGCACATCAATAGTTTACTAATGAAGAATACCTAGTATACATTTGATTTGCCGTTAAAAATAAATCTGTGCGAAAATCTACGTATTAACAACACAAACGGGCCAACGTGCACTATAATGCAGTGTAAAAGGTCTGACTAACAAAAATCTGAGATTAGCTAAGTTACTTCAGTGAACAATAATCATAGTATGATAATAGGAGGATTTTGATCTCCATTTGTCAACTGGAATATACATTTTTTTTGTGACAGGAGGTAATAACAGCTAACTCAATGCATCATTATTCGATATTTTTATGTACCATTCCCTTAAAAAAATTTCGTCCTTGACTTGAACTGAATCATGATTTTTCAATTAATTGACTAATTTCCCCGGGTTGACGATATTCAGTTACCAGTAATGATCTTACAAAAGGTTCAAGCTAGCATTTTCCCTGGGTATAGACAATCATTGGAAACCAAAAAGGAAACAGTTTGATCAAGCTATTAACGCAGGGATGAAACAGGGGTAACGATTCATATAACACAAGTGTTAGTATACAGAGATTCGTAAAAACGTTAACACAGGCTCAGCCGATAATATTAATTCTAAAGAAATTGAAATGAAACTATAGAAAAGAAAAATATGAGAAGGTAAGAGAGCCATTGAAACAATGAAGAGTATGCAAAGCTACAGTGAAAAAAGCGAATACGAAGAGGAAATTAAGGAGAACACAAAATTTAGGTATATTAGAAAGTCATAAGCGTTTGTAATGAAAGCATGTCAAATACCTTTAGAAAATTTCCTAAGCAAAATATGGCCGAGCATACAAGTTGCTAATTGGCCTTGGTAATATGCACAAATCCAAGGAAATATGGCAACCATTGTGAAATAACCATTTGTATTTCATATAATAGCAATGTAATGAATTTCTTTAACAGTTTTATTCATGTGCCCATACAATATAACTACAATGCCTCGAAGTCCAACAAAAGCACATAGTTGTAGGTACATGTATCATGACAGGATGGAAAAAAGTGCCGAATAGCATTACACCAAGCAAATTAACAATCTCCTATCAAAGTCATCCCGAAATCTATAAAGCTTTAGCATCCAATTTCCTAATTTAGAATGTATTTTGATACATAAATCATTCAAGTACCACACTAGCAAATTACAAAAGAAACCAACATTGATCGGTATCTACATTGTTCTATCTTAAAATTAATCTGCATGAGTTTCCGAACGTTAGACCCTACGATACAAAATTAGCCTTATTTATATGAAATATTAAGTCTCTACTGAAATTTACACCTAGGTTGATGCGACATTCCTATAATTAAAATAGGGTATTTGATCAAGCTCATTACAATTTTGTCCCTGGTGTTTTTAAGTTCCTGATATCACATGAATATTAATAAAAATAAATCAAGGTATTGCTATACAGTAGAAGAAAACAAGTCAAGACCAATGAAAACTAGGAAAACAAAAACTTGAAGTGACAATATGTATTGTTATCTAGGAAGCTTAGTAAGCAGCAATGGAAGAAGCATAAAAATGTCGGAATAGCCCAGGCAGAAAAGGGCATTTTACCAAAAGAAGATTCTTCTTACAGGCGAATATATAAGTATGGAAGTAAAGAAACATTCCATTAGAATTACATCTCGAGCATGCTTCTTAAAATGGCACTGAAGCAAGAATGATTACAGCAGGAGATAAGGCTGGAAGCCTTCAAATGTGGTGCTACCAAAGAATTAAAAGGATAAAATTGAACAGCCAAGTGACAAACTAAGAGATCTATTGAAGAGTAAGAGCCTTCCAAAAACAATAAAAAGTAGAAAAACAAATTAATTGGCCATAACTTACGACACGATGGCTTCATTAAGACAATACACTAGTACAGGTGAACGGAAAGAATAGAAAAGGCAGGCTTTGGATGATATACATACGACAAGTTTTGAAGGATGTGAAAGAATTACGTCAACTTGAAGAAGTTGGCCATTAGGAGAATCGAGTGGAGAGCTGCGTTAAATAAATCATAGGACTCTTGACCGATGATGTTGAAGGTAAGTAAAAGAGGATGTGAAAGAATTTATACTCGGGATGTTTGTGAAAACCATTAAGATTTTGATAAAGAAATTAAGTAGAGTAATCAATGCTGTATTATGATCATACCTCTAAATTTAAATTTATCGTGACCTTTGAACAAGTGAAACAGGTAATTAAAATTATTGTGTTCTTATCATAAATTGACATTAAGGACAGATACAGAAAATCCATTCTACGAACCAAATGTGGCAAAAAAAATTTTGAATTATTTTGCTATTTTCAATATCCAACATACATGGAAATATAATATCTCATCTTTGAGGATAGAAATTCAGATAAATAGAAAACAAAACTGAACGCAGCGTTACTAAATTATTAAGGAAATTAAAACCACCTAGATAAGATTGTATTGATGATGAACCACTCAAGAATGGAAAATGACTGACAATCAGGAAATTCTGAAGAAGGGAAAGAATATGAGGTTGAGGAATTTAAAAATTGGAGAACTGGAATCTCAAGTATTACCTTGAAAAATGGGGAATGGATGAAATCGAGAAAAATTTGAGGCATTAACCTCATGTATCACATAAAAATTGTTGCAAGGATCATAAAAAATATACCTAGTGAAGAATGAAAGTAGCCAAATATGAAAAAATGTTCATAAGCGGGCGAACTTGCAATAATGCAATCTTATAGTGAGAAATTATTGAAAAATCGTTAGAGTTTAATATATATGTTTGCATTTGTTCTGTAGAGAGGCGCAAAGCATTTTATAGTGTATGAAGGATCGATATAACTTAATTCACTACATAAAGTGGGAGGACCAGGAAAATGAAAAAAATAAGATGCATAAAGAAGTAAATTAATAAATTCTCAATAGGCAATCTTGAAGAGAAGACAAAAGCCAGGGAGACTCAGTCCACTGTTTTTCGGTGAAGTGAAGGACGAAATAATAGCAAATGGAATACATGAATGAATAATGAACGGGTGCTCACAATACAAGAATCGTGGACATTGCAGATGCACATGAAGCCTTCTTAGTTGCTGAAAATTAAGATGTGCTGCAAAGAATTCTTCTTAAATTTCATAAAACCCTTGCAACAATCTGGACTAATATCTGAGAAAACTAAATGTGTGACAATATGGCCTTATTCATATGGGATAAGGAAATAAAGTTATAGATTATATAATTAAAATGAAATACCTCGGAAAAATCAACTGATTGAAAATGTCACTGGGTAATGGAAAGTTGTTAGTGCTAGTGGGATATCTGGAAGTTAATACTTAGCATGCTGGAAATTTACAATGACAAAGTTAAGAAAATATACAAATTGATATTAAGATTGATATTAAGATCCATATTAACAGGTAAAAGAAACAAACACAAAGCTTCTAAGATAAAACCAAAAATGGAGACTGTTGAAACAAAAGTGTTAAGTGTATTGAAAATCTCAGAGGGAAATCGGGAGAGGAAGAGATTCTGAAAAGAGGAGAACCAGAGCTATGATGGAGCTACCCATGGTCCTACACATGCCACAATGCATACGAAGAGTCAAATACACTCACAGCAAAGGGGAAAAGGCTAAAAAGATGATTAGAGAAAAAAATTGAGAGGAGATTGTACCCTTGAAAATGATGTCTTGTCTTTGGGAGATTGTACCCTTGAAAATGACACATCATCAAGACCGGTTTGGTTTAAAAACCATCTGTGGAATAAGTACTAAGTGCATTATTTCTCCCACAATTAAACCAATAGAATAAGATGATCCTATCAGAGCTATGATTTCTTATTCATAAAATCTTGTAAAATCTTAAGTCAATGAATTGAAGCCATCCGATTGGATAACACTAGAAAGTATACAGAATGGCACATTGGCAATGATAAAGTAGTTAACAGATTTAGAAAATATACACTAGGTGGAATAAGTAGGATGACCAAGGAAAACAAAGAACCATCTGATTTGCATAAAAATACGTAAAATAGGAAAAATTGTAACAACATTCACTGAACTCTAGACTATCAGGAAATATATAAACTGCCAATTTATTAAATCTCAACTACCAACTTGATTGTTTGATTGACTCATTGATTAAATTTTATTCTCTTTAATTATTCTCATTGATTAATTAAATGTAACACAAAATAAAAAGCAATTTGAATCATAAAAGAATAAATTTAGCAAAAAACTGAATTACTGAACGCAAAATCACCAAGTTGAGTTGAAGTAATATCATGAACACTGTACAAGTTATACAGTGTTCTTGAGTAATATATTGTAGTTCCAAGTCAACAGTTGCAACAGAGAAATGAAACTGAAGTTGTTTATCCTGTCAATTTCAGTGCCAGTCACTGATATTAAATCAAACAAAATTAATTTACATTCTAATGCTTTGCAACAACAGACTAACTACACAAAACATTTGGGGCATCAGTTTATGGGGAATAAAAAGTTCCTACCACTCATTAAAATGCTTCCAAAATGAGATTACTAATTGTTTAAAGATTTGCACTCATCATATCACTGCACTGCTTAAAATAGTATTCCTGCAGTAGGAATCTAAAACTATGCCCTAAATCAGTAATGCATTTGCACAAGAATCATATCTAGTATATGATCACAGGTTAAGAAGTTTCTCATACAAAATTTGTAGCTATTAAATTTCAATGATTGCTGTCACTGCTTTTAAAACAATTCACATAAGGTTTAAAAATATCCACTCAATCAAGCACTTACTTTGCGCTGATGGCAAAAATTCGGCAACAAGTGTTGAGTTCCTGCTTAATATATCTTCCTTCTTGGCACCTTCCATCTTCACGATTTATACAGTAGTCAGACTTGAAGTGTCCTGATAAGCTGGTTGCCTACAAGCTGAAACACAAAATCTGTATTAGTGGGAGAAAGTACGAAAAAGTAAAAGTAAATAGTAACTTTCTTTATCATGGTTGTGGAAGAGAGGTCTTGAGTGATCAGTAATTAATAGAAGAGTTAATTGGGTATTGAGATAGGAGAATAAAATTACCATTTGTATTCCTGTATTTGTATAGCATTTCTAAAGTATTATTTGAATTAATACAAAATATGGAGATCATGTATAATTTTCCTCGCAGTAAAATGGTTAAATGGTATGAAACGTTTGTCTGCATGCATTCCTTATGAGAGATTTTTCATTTTCATTCTTTTTCAAAATACAAACTTTTCTTTTCCACATTCCATTACTTTTTCATTCCTAATCCCAACTGGAACCCTAATAGTTTTCCAAAACCCATTAAAATAAATGGAGAAGATCCTTTCCCTTGCCGATGTAGTTGTCTAAAAGTTTTGGTCATTGGTCCTTTTTTCCATGTACCTATTTAATTTGAGAAACTAGGTGAGATGTTTTAGGAAATACTACATTTACCCTAATTCTGAATACACTAGAATCAGTGGAGCACTGGGAAAACTAGTGGCCAAAGCAGAAAATTCATGATAAAAATTAAGTTTAAATTTATCTACATGCAATTAGATGATTAAATTTACTTAATTTTTGTTATATTGATTAGGTCACAATTTGTTGGGAATAGATAAAAGCCATAGCACTAATACAATCTTAATATATGTTCTTAATTTCACTATCATCATTGTACACAAATTGAGCGCACTGCCTTTTCTATCACTTCTGGGATATCTAATTTTGCAAATTTCAGAATTAATGAATGATTAATATTGGTTATTACCACAGCGATGACTACAACCTTTCAAGGAATATTTTAATTTCAATCCTCAATCTTCCAAGTTGCAAACATCATTCTTTCATCTCTTTTGAGTAAATTTTAAATGAGATCGAAATATTGCAGGGCCTTGATGTCAATATGGACATTCGCCAAGAAATAAATGCTCGAGTATCATCTGTTCTTTGGAATGTTTCCTTGATTAAAAATTTATCATCCAAGGCAGCAATTTAACATAACTACGTTTTTCCTCAAAACTTATTAGAACTGACTAAATAGTCTTATTGCAATTCGGTCATTCATTGAAGTTGATAAAACAAATATGTAATTCGATTGAGAGACTTATAGAAAAGTGGGTGATATAATCCGATGAATTCACATCAACTGTAGATTCTTATGGCTTTTCACTCTATGTCGATTCGCAGCTGTGTAAACAATTCTGAACTTGCAAATGCATTTCAGGTTCTATCAGTTTCATTCATTTACAAAAGTAATGCCCGCAGTAACTGAGGATTTAGTGTTAATACATGTTACGTGAAAAATAAATACCTTTTAATAAGAATGTCACAGCCATGTACGCATATGTTTGTCATAATAATGGGCGACTTTTGAATGAAGCGGCTGTGAATTTTGAGACATCCTAGCAATTTAGCATATCTTTAACGATTAGTGATTCTAAAGAGTATTTCCCAAACATTAACCATAATAGTTGTGCTTAGGTCTTCATGTTTTAGGAGTTAACATCATACAGCTACATCTCCTGCTTTCTCCGAACTTTCTGTCAAAATATCTAAATTGATACTCGGATAAATAAGATGTTCTCCAATAAAGAAGTTTATGGAGTATATAGTTTATGAACTTGTTCTAAATTACGGAACTAATGCATATTGATACCAGTAATCAGAATACGTACTTAGTCAACATGTACAGTGCCTTGATAACTAGGTAAAAGAATGACCATCCTAGTTTCAGCAGACATACATTGATACTTGAGAAAGTACATGAGAAAGCTTTTGATCTTATCTCAATTAATTTACCACTGGAATTATGTGAATATGGTAGCCTTTTCTATCATATCTTTAACCTAGGTAAAAAATTGGACATATAAATGATAGAATGGCATTGGCAGCTATAATATAGAAGGAAAACTAAGATGATCCTCTTTCTTTAGGTCTCAAACCACAAGGGAAATTAATTTTCAACAAAAGGATCAATCAACAATCAATCAACGATAGCAACATGAACATTGAACGAGTTGAGAAACTGTTGATGAAACTAACTCAGCCTTTCGTTAAACACATAGGTAAACTTTAAATTCCGCAGTTAATTGAAGTCAACAACTGTCCTCAGGATAGCAAGATTTCCTCAGAAAAAAATCATATTGACTGGGGTAACTCCATTAAGGTTTTTCATGGATAGTTCATAGTCATTTAATTTCGTTGCAAAAACCATCCTATTTTATTTCTGGAAAGAAAAAGTTACATAGGTATGCACAAAAATGTTATTACATAAAAAACTAACTGAGATACTATAAGCAAAGTAACCTCAGTAGTGCAGAATGGAAATCGAGAAAAAAATTATGCTTGTTAAAGGGTTCTATTAAGTCAACATACACCACCGAGCCATTAATTTTGTATCCATAGGAATGATTGAAAATATCTGTTGGTGCAAACCAACATCATAAGTAGGCAAACTAGATAATCAATGATATGAATTTTTATCGATTCCTCCGAATGCAGTTGATAATAAAAATTTGAAAAGAAAATTTCTAGCTAAAAACAGCTGAAAAATTTATCAAGTATCAACTAACACTACAGGCTTCACAAATAAAATTGGGAGCCTACCCACACCCATCCATGAAGTACGGGAAGAGAAAAATAGGGAAAGGACCAATTGGGATGATGAAAGCCCTGTAGAAAAACCCTAGCTAAGTTCAATTTGAAATGCCATTATATTTCTAAAATGTACCATCATACTTTAGGCATTGCATTGCGAAAGGGTTCCTCTCTAGAAAAAGTATGATATGAAGCTTCATTTTCCCTAACTACCATGAAACAGTTCGGATGGGAAAACATTACCCTCTCCCCCATTACAAATGGAAAAAATACTAAATTGTTACAAAGGCTTCTGAAAAGAATATATTCTGTGTTAAGGATGCATTTATATGCATGCAAGTGTTAGCTGACGGTTAAACATCGACTGTTAAACGGCTTATTTTCAGGAATGCACGACGACACGCCGCACAGCGGTGCAGGATCCCTAATAGGTAATTGGTATTTTGGATTAAAAAATGTTCAATTTATATGAAATTTGGTCTATATAGGTTTTTGAGGTCTCTGAATATGAATTTAGATTCAAAACTTTTGGAAACTAATTTTTTCACAAAAAGTTTTGCAATTTTTTTACTTAATTAACTCTTATTTAAAACATCGCGAATAATGTGAACAAATATACGTTTTCTCAGTCCCTGAATGTTAATTTGACATTTTTCACAAAAGTATTTGCAATATTTTTATTACTTGGATGTACACAAACCCAAATTTTCGTTTCATTAAAAATTATAGCACAAAGATTTTCGCGATCTCTGAACACAAATTCAATGTTAATATTTTCATAAATTAATTATTTTGCAAAAATATAAAAGTGAATTATAGAAAAAATTCTTTTCTTTGAACAAGAAAATGTGTGAAAAAATAATTTGGCAAATTATATTTGCAATATAGGTATTAATAAACATTTAAATAGCACTCACCTTCAGTTACAAAACCCATTTTTCAGAACAAGAATTGGGGCAATACACGTTATATTAGAGGGAATTGAAGGTGAAGCTGTGCCTGCTCCTTTTCATACGATGCACTTGTTACCAGTGAAACATTTTATCTTATCTACTACAGGAGTAGCAACAGCGGTATGTCCTTACTTAAGATGGTTTTGAATTCGTCAATCGGTGCATCCAACGTATATGCACAAAAACCCTATAAAGAAAGTTTTTCTAGACTCATAAATACCAAGTATTAGGGATCCTGCACCACTGTGAGCCGTACACTGCGGTCGGGTTCGCGCCGTCCCGTGTGAAAGGAGCCTTTGAATGAAATAATGTCCGTCGCCAGTCCAACCAAAGGCACCTCTTGAGCACACACCAACTCGAATACTGACGAACCAACTCAACTCGAGCTGGCGAATGCAGAGTTCTCCAGTAAAAACGAACGATTTTGTTGTAAACTCGCACATGCCGACAGATGAACTAGACTTTCCGGCGGCTTTCGAGCTCGCCATCAGATGAATAACAAAGACCGCACCGCACTAGCTGGCAAATTGCGAGTTGTCCAGTATATCATCGAGCCAACGACATATTCGTCGGCGGCGGCACGTATGGCGTCGTTGGCTACAACGTAACATAATGAGTTAAAGTTTCTCAGGTCTTCCACCAGGACAAAGGCTCCATCATCCATCTCTGCCTACGTTTCGGAAAACGAGTCGTTTTCGGAAACGTCGGCAGAGATGGAGCCTTTGACCCGGTGGAGGACCCGAGAAACTTTCACTATATTCACATAATCCGCCGGGAAAACACCAAAATGTAATAATGTTTTTACTTTCCAGGGGCTGATCTCTGTTCTATCACGAAGACGTTATGCTTGCGTATAAAAGCAACAAAATTCAATGGGAAATGCTAATAACAAAATGGCAAACGGTAAGCTTTACTGAATGGATGAGAGAAAGAAAACATTCCAATTCCACAGTAAAGTTAATTAATCCCACCCGATTATGATGATGCGCAGCATGGAAACTTAGGACGCGATGGTTTAAATATAATATTTCTAGTGGAATTTAATCGAGTTACACCCTCAGAGGCATGGCAAAACGCATAATGTCACAATCGAACCAAAGCACGATCTATGGATCGCCTGAATCTTTGGGAGCGTTGTAATAACCACGGTCAAGGTCGTTCTTTCGAAATGGCATTCATGGGCAGGAGGGAGGTATACGATCTTCAACCTGAAACCGACCAAGCCGATTTCACACGCGGCGGCATGCAGGAAACGGTGCCGATGTCTAGTGCAATCGAACTACGAAAGTCACGAACTCACAAATACTGACCAGAGGTTTAAATAACACCTATTTGATAATGACAAATAAAGAAAAAGGGAAACAATATCTCATTTCGTAATGCTATATCTGCCGTTCCAATTTTTGACGATTTGCAAGCAACCATTTTTCCCGATTTTGGATTATTTTTCAGCGAATTCCTGACCTTTTCCAGATTTTTTCCCGACGTTAATAAATTCCCGACTTTTTCCTGGATTCCCGTCTTTTCCCGACCGGTAGACACCCTGTTCCAGTGTAACTTATAGGCACATTAACATGGGAGTAAGGAAAAACAAGAGATGTTTATTCTGACTAAGTCTGCAGAGCACCTTGCAAATCACTTCAATGGTGCTTGCGGTAAGGATTGAACCACCATCATACAATTGGTAGAAACCTGTAAAAGATGTGCTACATTTCGAAGAAACTACGGAGTTAGGCATCAACAGGATACATGCTACTAAAGGGGTAGCGAAGTGCAAAACTATTTATTGCTTGCAAGTTGTTTGGCAATCACCAAGGTTCAATTTTCAGAAATTATTCAAGGCAGGAAAATGTGTGACAATATGACAATCCCTATGTACAATCATGCAAATAGGCTCTCCACAAAGATAACTAGCCAATAGTTTATTGAGACGTTTTGTTCTCTTTAATACGCAAATAAATTGCTACATGCACTCAATTTAATCTATAAATTGCGACTACTTCATAAACCCCATGACCATAATGAAATGCACTGATAATGTGCGCGAGTACTGCTTTTGAATTTTTATGAAAGTAAACATCCAAGGATATAAACTAAATCGGACATTGCGGTACACGGTTCCTCCAGATTTTTCACATGCTCTGTTTTAAGAAAATCTTATCTACAAAAAAACGGAGGTGGGTGGTTACAGAGCATACTTCTAATTGTGGCTGCAGTGTTTCAAATTAGAGAGTAGCGCAGCTTCCGTATATCATATTTCGTATTATCATCACATTTATTTAAAAATAATTTTTAGCATCTCTAGCCAACGGTTGGCTTGGTTGACAATCCACCGCATATGCTGTCTCCGCAATAAGTCTTCGGTGGTAGCCACGTCAAGGTATTTACAGAATTCTACTGGCACTATGCCTGATGAGCTGACATAAGAGAGAATATCTTATTCAAAAATCTCATTGCTATAAAATTATTCAAATTTAACTTAAGATGTCATGTAACAACAGACTAAATTTCTTCTGCGTCGTTCGTTGAGACTTTCTAATCTTTGTGGAGGATTTATCCTTACACTATCGCGTCTTCGGTAACGAGCGTCGGAACTATTTCGCTGGGGGGCTAACCTTGAAAAGGGCCAGGCGCCTAACAAAAGGGCCCGCATTTTTTTGGCGGGTACAAGGTGGTAGGGAGTAGAAGTTCGCTAACAGAGCATATGAAGGAATGAGAATGTGACAGAGGGAAAGAGCAATCTGGAAATAAGTGAAATTTAATTTTTATTAATGAAGACTACTCATTTCTCAAAGGCCAAGGGCAAATCCTCGGGGGGGGGGGAGGGGAGGGGGAGGGAGAGGGGGGGGGTAGGAGTAATAGGATGCTTCTGCTCCAATGAGTTGTATCAGATGTGGAGTGTCATTAAAAAAAATTGAAAAGAATATTTGCACTATGATTTAAGAACTATAACCAAGCTTATCTGTCACAAAGAATCTCGGTGACTTGAAACAAGGAAACTCATTGCATGACAATTTTAAATGAACGAACATAAATTAGTAAAACAATTATCTCCACCGAAGAACAAATATTATAAACAAAAGGCGCGAGTTAAGTCACGTAAGACATACCCTTTCGGATTCCATCCTAGCTCCTTGCCGGAAATCTTGTATATTCGGAGACTCCTCTTCGAAATGGTTGCTTCCTGGGGGGATCACGCCGATTCGCGACGAAATGGTAACACATTTGATGATACTGCTACAAGCATTCCAACGATGGCTTCTCCACTGTCGAAAATTCCTGCCACGACCCCCCCAGCCAAGGGTCCTCCTGCGAGGTGGTTTCCGTAGTTTGGATTTCCGACGAAAGGAACTCTACCGTTGCGATCTCCAGCGACGGGCGTCCCACATTAGTTCTCTCCTGCAACGGATCCTCCAGCGATGAGTGTTACAACGAAGAATTGTCCGCCGCTGCAGCACACTCAGGAATCATCCGACGTTTTCCATCACAAGATCGACGCAGTGCTCGACGAAATTCTCGGTTGTCATTTGATCAATCATTGAATCTGCAAATTCAAACAGAATTTTTGTGACAAAAAAATACGAAATGACAGCAAGAATGCAGAAGCACGCGTATATTCCTTAATTATCACAAATTAATCAAAGACCCTAAAGTATTCAAGTCTTAATGAAATTAGGGGGCGCCGAAAGCGGATTCCGGTACCGATTAACATTAAGATACTCTAAAGCTAGAACCTCTGATTTGAGCTCGCATGCATTTGCGTATCATTTCTCGTCTGCAAAATTATAAATTTTCTGAATTAAAATACATTCACCTACATCGAATGGCCAAAAAAATTGGAAAAGTCACTCGTGAGCCCTAACCCCAAGGACTGATGTAAACGACACTCCAAGTCCTCAATTATTGACTACTCGTCTCCCTTCGAAAACAACTTTATAATTTTAAACTACTACACAATAAATGTCCAACGGCGCTCTTAACTGCACTCTGGACATACTATGAAATTATAATATTAAGGCAGAATATTCTTCGACTCCGATGTGACCTACGTTACGGAGTTGGCATAGTACAAAGAGATATTTGGACCAAAATATGGGATAATTCAAGCGCCCATGGCTATGTCAGAATATTTTCTCTAGAGACCTTCGGTAAGTCCTCGCTGGGAAGAGCGAAACCGCTCAAGTAAAATGGCACATGAGCGGCTCCGAAAAAATTTGACACGATCACTCAAAAGCACCAGATACAATTTGATAAATCTTTTTACCTAAATAAATTAGATTGGACAAGAAATATTTCAAATACTTACTGGTTAGGACGAAGAGAGATAGATCTCAAAACATGTTACCATTAATTGAACTTTAAACTCGAGGCGTTTGGTGTAATTATCACATTCCCGAGATAAAGGTCCTTTTCTTAGGTCAGCCACTGTGATTAACTCTGTGCGAAATAAATTTAACGTATAAAATTGCCTACCAACTTCATTTGAGACCGATTGTAATTTTACTTTCCCGGATTCCAACTTTCATCCCCCATTAAACAACTTGACGCACTCCCACTGGGTATCTACGTAGTCTTTAAAACTTTGGATTTCACATCGATCGATCCTCAGGAAAGCGAATAGACACAACACCATTCATTTTATATTTTCGGCACATACGAGTATTGGCAAATTACTCCACATTTCGAAATGAAAACGGGTTTTCGGACGATTGGCGACGCACAAGTGACCTGGAAAGTTGGCACATGGCTAGAATAACGACACTTTTTCGAAAAAATGTAATACTTCTAAGGATTCATTTCAAAAGAATGCGGTGAAAATTGAATAAATGATCATTCATCAGCTTACATGACTAGTATTGGATTACAGTCCTCACTCTGTCCGTTGCTGTGGCCACGCCGTCGTGAATCGCAAGTAGAAGGACGAATTCAGCAAAACTCCGCGGAGCCTCCTCGTGAGGTGACAATCCGCTCCCGAAGCCGTCCGGAACAGAAAAGAACGAACTGTGTGGAGGGACGAAGCATGTGGAATGCGCTAGTGACGTCACCGGAGGGGAGGGGTTGAGTCGAGTTGAGAGATTGGAGGGGGTTGAGGGGAATGAGGGGAAGAGGAGACGAGGGGAAGAATACTGCGAAGTGAAAGAAAGAGGAGTCGGGGGAGGGATGCCCAACATCTACCTAATACCCTGCAAGCCACCATAAAGGCGTGTGGCAGAGGGTGAACTCTCACCAAACATGCACCACATATCATGCACAAAAAAGTATTAGTATATATACATATAGGTACTGTTCAAAACTACACTATTCAAAAAAAGATAAAAATAGCAAAGCATACATGCAAAAACATGCTGTTAGTTGGGTTAGCTTTGAGTCCCCATACCAACATGCAGCTACCAATGTTATTCATTGCTACACTCGTACTGGATATATTTAACGTTATTCATATCCCTAATAGTACGAGGAGAAAAGGACATTTTGAATCTGTCAGTTCGGCAATCAATTTCTCTAATTTTGTGATTATGGTCCAGCCTACCATAGTAAGTTGGGGTCCGAAAAATATTTTTAACATCATCACTGAAAATATGGTCTTGGAATTTGTTTAAGAGATTAAGTCTAAATTTCAACCTGCGATCTGACAATGATTCCCAATTTAATTCATTTAATAGATTGGTTACGCTAATAAGGTTATCATACCGTCGTTTTACAAATCTTGCCGATCTTCGCTGCACACGTTCAAGTTCGTTATTTAGACCAATTTCGTAGGGATCCCATACACTGGCAGCATATTCCAAACATGTGCCCTCAAGAGCAGAATTCCTTACCCCACCCTACTCCTATCCTTGCAAGCTAAAGTGAGCGGGTGGTTTGCGTTTGACTACCCTTAATCAAATGGCACCAAGGCCCGCAAAAGTGTACTCGGTATTGAAAATAGACTGCGCTCGGGAGAACAAAAAAAAAGATCTAGCGCGTCCAACGAAGAGGGCTCAATTGCATCTTCCCCACCCACTTGCTAAGCAGCGAAAAATTATGCCCACCCCCATTCAGCTGCGCTATACCGATTTGAACTTTTTCAAAAAGTGAATCCTTGGCGAGGCCGATTCCGACCCCCGAAAGCGCATAATCCTGGGCGAGTCATTCTCCGAGGCGACGACAAGTCCCCCGCTCACTTCAAGTTGGGGTTCGAGGGATAAATATCACTGAAATGAAATAATTACCACAACCAAAAACGGGCACATAGCTTCTTCAAAAACGGATATGCCTCTGATCTGATCAGATATGCTCGAGTATATCCGTTTATGAAAATGCTTTGCTGATGAAAATGAAAATGTTTCCATCTACATCTACACGATACCCTGCAAGCCATCGCGAGGGTGTGTGGCAGGGGATGAAGATCACCAAGCATGCACTATTGACATGCAAACAAGCAACTATAGGGTCTCGTGCAACTAGATTGTTAGTATCAAAAATATTTGAGGGATTTATGCATGCAGCATGCACTACAGACTACTGTAAAATATTTTCCCTACCTATCCCTTTGCTATGCTGCCTATTCTGTTCTCTTATAGTACGGGGGAAAAAGGCCATTTAGAATATATCAGTACGACAATCTATCTCTCTCATCTTATTTATCTGGTCGAATCTAGCATAATACGCTGGTGTTTTTGATATGTGCCTAACATCTTCAGTAAAGCTATCCGATTGAAATTTCTCTAATAGATTTAATCTGTACTTTAACCTACGCTCTGATAATGATTCCCACCCTAATTCTTGTATTAATTCTGAAACACTAATCAACCTATCGTAACACCTTTTAACGAACCTAACTGCTCTACGCTGCACACTGTCTACATCTCTGATCCAACCTGATGCTTGCGGAGATGAAAGTTGGGGTTTGGGGGGAGGGTATTTTTACCCTGTGTTTCCCCGTAATGACAGTACTCTTTGTATACCATGAGTTCTAATGTCTCTCTCGCCTAGGAAGGTAAATACTTAGAACATGAATACTCTGATGGACATCATGGGTATATGATGAAAACTTTCTCGGGTAACATATTTCTATGTATGAAAATGTAGTTGTGATGGGAGATTTTAACATTAACCTGCTTAAACCCTCCTCAGAAAAAGATAAGCTGTTGGAAATGTTGAATGGATTTAATCTCTCCATTATAGAAACCGGACCAACATGCCATACACACAATGCCCACTCTGTTTTAGACTTATTTTGTGTTGATAATCCTAAGAAGGTGGTAAAAATTGAAATATATGATGAACCTAGAATATGTCCTGTCACAATCAAATGACCCTTATATATGAATACAAATCCATTCAGTAGTAAAACACATAACCATCAGGGACTTTAGTGGTTTTGACCACACCAAATTCCACTCAGACCTAAATAATAGAGACTGGGATGCAATACCCAAGACACACTCACCGGATGACAAAATAGAGATATTTAACTCCAACATTTTGGACACCTTTGACCTGAACGCTCCAATTCGTTCCATTCGCGTGACCCACCCACCAACTCCATGGATAACACCCGAAATAAAGACGACAATTAAGAGGAAGAATCATGCCCGTGCATTGTACAGAAGAAATGGTGACCCAGATGCTTTTTCCTCATACAAGGCTTTGAGAAAGATCACGAATAAAAAGATAAGGGAAGCAAAAAATAAATATTATCACACTTTATTCTCAAAAAACCAGAGTTCAAAAAACACATGGAAAAACTGGTGTGAAGGTTTCCGCGGCGTCGTTCAGATGTTCTCTGCATCTCGGGTTCTGCGTCCGCGTTTGTTAACTTGGGGCGACAACAGTTTCGCTAGCCGTCCTGCTAGCGTCTTCAGGTCGAAGGTGAGGAAAGCTGCTTTTTCGCCGTCTTATATAGGGCTGGTAGAGTCCGTGCTGCGCTGTGATTGGCCGGGATGGATGATTCTTTTCCACGCAGTGTTTAGCCATTTCAACAGAGAAGATGGCTATCCCCTAAACACTGCGTGGAAAAGAATCATCCATCCCGGCCAATCACAGCGCAGCACGGACTCTACCAGCCCTATATAAGACGGCGAAAAAGCAGCTTTCCTCACCTTCGACCTGAAGACGCTAGCAGGACGGCTAGCGAAACTGTTGTCACCCCAAGTCAACAAACGCGGACGCAGAACCCGAGATGCAGAGAACACATGGAAAGGATTGAGGGCCCCGGTGGCGGCGTGGTTAAGTCCTCGCCTGCTAACCTGAGGGTCGCGGGTTCGAGTCCCGCCTGAGTGGGTTTTTTCACCACTCAGGACATGGCTGTGTGCTCGTCTGTTGTTACATTGTTAAATACCCCGATGTAAAGGCCACATGTGCTGTTTTCGGCGGTAGTGGGAAATAAATAAAAAAAAATAAATAAAAACTTACGAAATATAGGAATAGCTACAAATCCCAAGGACGAGAAGTTAAAAATTCACCCAGATATCCTAAATAATTACTTCTCTACTAGAAGGTTAACTATCCTCCCCCGAACGTTCGTCAGTAATGAGACAGTTAATCTTGACAATCGATTCTTTTTTTCACATGTGACACTCATAGAAGTCACTAAAGCAATTAAAAATATTACCTCAAACGCAAGAGGCTACGACGAAATCCCAACAGATTTTATCAAAAAGTCATTACCAATGATGCTACCTGCTCTTTTAAATATCTTTGACTCTTCATTACAACTAGGCATATACCCAGCTATTTGGAAAAGAACCTTATTGCGGCCAATACCTAAATGCTCCAATCCTTCCAACCCGAGCGATTATAGGCCAATCGGATTACTATGTGCCACCGTGAAAATACTTGAGAGAATATTTTTCGACCAAATTAACTCATACATTACCGAGCGAGACCTGCTCGACTCAAGACTAAATCTGGTTTTAGGAAGGGACACAGTACCCAAACCATTCTACTTGGCCTAACTGAAGATGTCATAAAAGCAATGGATAATAGGCAATTTACTGTGCTTGTTCTGTTTGATTTTTCACAAGCATTCGACTCAGTGAACCATACACTACTAATACAGAAGTTAAAAGGGTATAATTTTTCTGACAGTGTATTAAAATGGTTCCGATCATATCTTACCGAGCGAATGCAGGCAGTACCTAATAGGAAGGAACGGAGATACATCTAACTGGCTAAACGTGGACACAGGAATGGTTCAAGGATCTGTTCTAAGTCCATTATTATTCTCTTTGTTCATTAACGACCTACCGAAATTCTTCACTGACTCACAATATTTCCTTTATGCCGACGATTTTCAAATTTACCAACATTCAGCACCAGAAAGCCTAACACACACTATTGATAGTCTAAATGCTGACATTGTACATATCAACACATGGGCTGAGAACAATGGTCTGAAACTGAATGAAAATAAAACAAAGGCCATAATCTTCGGCAGTAGGAACCTTTCCTCTAAGATAAATTTCCAAAATATCCCTACAATCACAGTCAAAAATAAAGCACTCCCCTACGAAGAACAAATAAAAAATCTAGGAGTAATAATGGACAGAAACTTAAGTTGGAATGCCCATTGCCTAAATATCAGGAGTAAAAGCTACAAAACTCTTCATCACCTATACAAATCCAAAAACCAGTTGCCGACAAACATACGAAAATCGATTTTAAACGCCATTATATTCTCACATTTTGACTGCTGTCGTGGTTTGCTAAATAATATTAATGAAGAAACTAATAATAAGCTTCAAATAGCGATGAATGCCTCTGTAAGATTTGTACTTATGTGCTTTAAAACGATGGGATCATGTTACGGATTCATACAGAAAATTAAAATGACTCAAAGTCAGAGAAAGACGGCTGTATTTATCTATTCTTTCCGCCTTCAAAATTCTCAAATCAAGCTGTCCTCCATACATCTTCAACTCCTTCGCTTTCAAAAAGGACATCCTTAACCGTTCAACAAGATACCATCATTTAGACTTACAGATCCCCCAGCACAAAACAGAAATGTATCATAAATCCTTCATAGCTACAGTATCAAGAAACTGGAATTCATTTCCAGTTGATGCTAAAACATGCCAATCTGTACCCTGTTTTAAAAGAAAATTATTAAATCATATATACATGAAAAACTGTCAACCATAAAAATGTACCTATTTCAATTAATATTATCATACATAGTTACAATGTATCTTGGCTTTATCTTATATCTTGACTTTATCTTATTGTGTATCAAGTATTACTCTTCCTGTTGTTTTTGATGTCGTCAAATTGTGAATTTCATTCTTGTAAACACCATTTCAATAGGATATCTATTATAATGATGGAACTTGGAGTAATACCTTATATTATTTTGATCATTTTTTTGTGTATTATAACATGTATTATGGTAAGTACTATTGTATGCATTTTTGTTTTCGTTTTTGGAAATATTATGTAAGCTTAGTGAAATTGCCTTAAAAGTCTGAAAGACTTTAAAAGGTCTAAGACAATAAACGTTTATTATTATTATTTGTTACTTTTGTAACATCCACCTCCGAGTCTCCGGCTAGCATCAGGTTTCGTTGCCGACATAATTGTCGGGGACTCGAGAGGGGTCGTGCCTAGGGGTAGCCACGTCCACCACCGGTGGATAGGTGGCTACCCGGCATTAGGGTCATGCGCACGAAGCAGGCGGAGAGACCCGAGAAGGACAGCCTTCTGCATTGCACTTGCAAGTGCATCCGCTCGCGCCCTGCACGCTGGGATGCACTTGAGATTTTCGATCAGTGAGCTCTTGACACCACCAAGCACGCCCACGATGAGGACTACCAGTTTCACAGAGTAGCCCGCGTACATTTGCCGGAGTTCGCACAGCAGATCTTGATATTTAGTCCTTTTTTCAATCTCCTTCGATGCCATGTTCATTTCGGCCGGTGCCGAAAACTCGATCACGAACATGGCATGAGAGAGATTGTCGAGGAGAACGATATCAGGCTTCGTCGCCTCCAATTGCCTGGAGGTGGAGAAGGAATAATTCCACCAGATTTTACACTTATCGTTCTCCACGACGGACTCGATGTCTCCAGGGACGTAAGGCAGCACCAGATTCGCGTCTATGCCGTAATGGTGTCTTAGATGGTAATACAACACCCGCAGAGCTGAGTTGTGCCGGTTTATATATGCGTTCTTCGCATAGAAGCTGCAGCCGGAGAGTAGATGACCTAATGTCTCCGGCTGCCTTCGGCACGCTCTGCATCTCGTGTCCGTCACGTTTGCCCCAAAGATGAGGCGACGGTACACGAGGGTGTTGATGACACCATCCTGGCACGCAAGCACGAATCCCTCGGTCTCGGACTTCAGACCTGCGGAGCGCAGGAAGGCGAACGTGAGCTCCTTCGATAGCCCATGCGTTTCCAAGTTTCGATAGAAACTTCCATGCATGGGCTTCTCGGTATGCTTGCGGAGCAGGATCTTTTGCTCCGCATTCTTTATTTCGAGCTTTAACACGTCCGCCTTCAGCGACAAGATTGATTTTTCGCACGCTTCTCCGCTGGAAGTAAGGTCCAAGTCCAAACCGAGGCCGTCTGCTGCCCTTTTCGCCGCCTGGAATAGGAACGCCCCTTTGCCGACACTCTCGTGTTTCTTCACGAGCAGCATAAGGGGGTCCGTGCTGTGGAACACGCGGCAAGCCGTATTCAGGACTACTCTGTCATGAAGGCACTCCAGGCTTATCAGCCGTCTACCACCTAGCCTTCTCGGGAGATACAATCTGGCGACGGAAGACTTCGGATGAAGACTGCGGTATATGGTCATCATTTTCCTCGTTCCCCTGTCGAGGTTTTGCAGCTCGTTGACATTCCATTTGATGCAACCGAAGGTGTAGAGCAGTGTTGGAACCGCGAAGGTGTTGGTCGCAAGAACCTTGTTCTTGCCTGACAGGTCAGAGCTCCAGATTCGCCTGAGAGTCTGCCTGTATTTCGCTGCAAGCCTTTCCTTCACTGCTCTCACCTCCTGCAACCGGCGCTGGGGGACGCCAAAATATTCATACGCTTCGTCTTCATCAAGAAGACGAATAGCGTTTCCGTCAACGAGCTGCGCGTCTTCCTGGTATTCCGAAATCTTTCCTTTCGCCAGATGGATGGTCGCGCACTTGTCCAATCCGAATTCCATCCCTATATCCTCACTGTATCTGCGTACGGTGTCCAACGCCAGGCGCAGGTCTTTCGCGCTTGAAGCATAAAGCTTCAGGTCATCCATATAGAAAAGATGGGTGACTTTATGCTCCCTTTTTGACGGGACACCGCACATATATCCCCTACCTCGTCTCAACTGAACGGACAGTGGGAGGAGAGATAAACAGAACAGGAGGGGACTGAGGCTATCGCCTTGAAAAACGCCACGGTGGTATGTTACCAAATCCGTGTAGACGGTCTTCTTGCCAGATGGTATGGCGAACCGCGTCTTCCATAGTGGTAACAGGTGGTCGATGCAGGACACAACCTCTGGGTGGACTTTCATGTACCTCAGCATTGCTATAATCAGCTCATGAGAGGTGGTATCAAAATCCTTCTTGTAGTCCACCCAGCCCATTGACAGGTTACGCTTGTATTGGCAAGCGTCCTGGCTCACACACCTATCAATGAGCAGGTTGTCCTTGCATCCCGCGATGCCTTTCTTGGAGCCCCTCTGCTCGTACACTTCCTCCCATACCGGTTGGACGTGGCGGAGGATAAGGTCGTTCAAGATGGAAGTGAACGCCTTGTATACAGTGTTGAGACAGGTTATAGGGCGGTAATTCTTCGGATCAGACAAGTCTCCCTTTTTCGGTATTAGGATCGTTCGCCCCTCAGTCAGCCAGGACGGAATTGGCTCCGTTCCTGACAGGAAGGATGTGAAGATTCTGGCCAGGTGTTTGTGCGTGGAAGAGAACTTTTTCCACCAGAAGTTATTCACTGCGTCCATTCCTGGAGCAGTGAAGTTCTTCTTGCCAGAGAAGGCCTTCTTCACATCACTTTCCGTGACTGAGATGGGACGATCCATATCGTCTAGGTGGCGGTCACAAAACTCTTTAAAGTGGGCAATAGCTGGAGTACCTTCGTTGAATGGCTTCCTAGTCTCGTAGATGTCCTTCCAGAAACGTTCCACCTCCGGGACAGTTGGTGGTGTTTGGACAACAGGTGGAGGGGGTCGGAAGAGGCGGGACGGCTGAAAGGAGAAGGTGAAGTTTTCTTTCCTGGCGTTGGTCCTTTTGCCCAACTTCTTCCTCGCCGTTGTAAGTGCCCGCACTCTATCCACCTCGTGCTGTTTAAGGATAAGCAGTACTCTTTTGTTCAGTGTGTGGTGGTCTCTCCGGATTGCACGCGCAATGCGCTTGACCTTCGGCGTAAAGGCCCGACCGGAGGAAAGGTAATCCATCACACACTGAAATCTCGACACCTGTTGTCTTGCCAGCGTGATTTTGGCATTAAGCTGTTTAAGCCTGTTTGCTGCTTTAGTCTCCCAAGTGGCAGGCACTCGGGGAGATGCCAACAGTGTGGCGGCAGCATATACCACCCAGTCTATTTCCCAGAGGCTACTCGTTTCGGTCAGGATCATATCTACGATGCCATTCAACTGGGACAGCTGTTGGTCCCGCAGAGAAATTTTATGATGAATATTTCTCTGCCTGGTAGTCGTCTCATCGTAGCTTATCGTGTTTTCCAACCGCTGAAGTAGATCAGAATCGGCCTTCGGCTCGTCTCCCTTCGCCGAAAGTTCGGCGGGAGCACCAGCAGTAGGAGGTACATCTGCCTTGGTAGGAGATAGAGCCTTGGCCGGTGGTGTGCTACTCTGATCTTGCGGTTGGGGTGTCGTTTTCTTGCGCAGGTGATTGGCGTAGTCGCGCAGATTCTGCTGCGACAGATGGTTATGTTCAGGATGCATCTCACACCACAAAGAGTGCATCCTCGCCATGTATCCCCTGCGACTTGGCTCACTGGCAGCATGGCAAGCGAGACGGTCTCCCCTCAGGGTCTCCGTCCACTCCATACGAGCTCCCTTTTTTGATGGCATAAGTTTGCCACACCCAACTTTGCTAGGGCCCTCATCCGAGAAGGGCCGGTTGTGGGTGGCGTCACTGGATTTCTTAGGAACCCAATATTTCCGCGAGTGGGGAGGTTAACCCCACAAGCAGACGGCCACCATTAGCCGGCCGAAGTCGTTACCGGGGACGCCACGAGGAGGCTGGTGGTCCGTTTTTGACCCCTTATTATTATTATTATTATACCCCCCGTTCTCCTTGTTTTTCAGCCTGGCACATTGTCCCGAAACCTATGACTGAGGGATAAGGACATCGTGATATGCAATGGGGTCATTTATCATGTTTTTTTAATTGCAGAACCTGTTGGAGTTTGTAAAATACAAAAGACTCGTATCTCTCCGTTTTTCGATCCGTCAATTACTTCTCGAGTTATACGCGGCGAAAGACTGATGTTTTTTAACCCTTTCGGAAAAGTAGGCGTGCATGCGACTTAGTACATCATCCACTTCGTCCAATCACAACTGAGCTCGGGAAGCTACTTCGTCTTCTCACAATACGGGACGCACAGCTGACTCTGCTAATGGAACTGGTTGCGACAGGATCTGTGCGAGCAGACCTTCCGACTCCCCATCCACTCCCTTTCCTTTCCCTAAAAACATGAGTCAAGGACGGGAGGTGGATGCCACTAAGTCTCAAAGCAGCTCGTTTGGCAGGCGTCATCTTTTGTTATTTTAATGTTTGATTTATGAGTGAACGGCTCTGGCTAGAAGTTTATTTTTTTCTTCGCAAACATTCATTTTCCGTTTCATCTAACGAGTTCGTGTACAAAATAACAATTTCGGACTTCATTTGAGAAACCAAACTTATCGTTCTATAGTCTTCACATTCTTTTGTCACCCTCTTTTTCGGTATATGTATCAGCACGGTATTAAAAAAATTCTCCGGCCAAGCCCCCTCCTCGTATATTCTACGAACAAGTTCATATAAGCTCTCCATTCCCCCTCCTAGGTTTTTTCAGAAGCTCAGCTGGGATGTTATCTATCCCCACCGTTTTACCTGCCTTCATTTCTCACAGTGCCTTCTCTATCTCACTATCCAGTATTCCGGGGCCCACGTCATTCTGATCTACGTCCTTTCCCTCTTCTATGTCCAAGTTCCTAGGCCTATTTTCACTATCATACAGTTCCTCAACATATTCCCTCCAACGACGCTGGATCTCCTCTCGTTCCATTGCTAAATTTCCTCTTCTGTCTTTGATGCACGGGACCGTTTTCCATTTCTTGATTCCCGATAACATTCTAACCTTTGAGTACAGACTGCCTATTTCTCCTACTCTCTGGAGTCTTTCCATCTCCTCGCATTGCCGACTCCACCACTTTTCTCTTGCTTTCTTTGTTTCTCTTCTAAGCCTGTTGTTAATCTCCTTATAATGCCTTTTGCCTAGCTCGGTATTTACATTTTTCCATTTCCTTCTTACCTCGATCCTTTCCATCATTTCTTCTGTTACTCATGGTTTCTTGATCCTCCTAGCATCTACTGTTCCTATTGTTTTTTCGGCTGCTTCTTATATGCCCATCTTTATCATTTCCCATCTATTGTTCGTCTTCCCTCATGCATCTGACCACAATCTACTGATATTCCCTCCTCTTCCCTCCAATCAGTTCTCCTACATCCCACTTTTTTATTTTCCTTCCTACTTTCAACCTTTTTAGTCTCATCTCACATTTCATCACCACCAAGTTGTGGTCGGTGAGATCCAATGAATAAGTAAAAAAAAATTTCATCATACTTTCTTTTCCTGATTCAACCGAGATATTATCCAGTCGAACAGCCTTTTATGACTTCATTTCACGCTGAGATCTAGTAATCTAAAAATCCAACATTTATATTTCAAGAGTATCTTTGACTGCATCACCTTTTTTCCCCGTTTATGCCCATTAGTCATAATTTCTATCATTAAGGTCTTAACATACATATTTCTCCATCTATCCATGTATTCCATCTTTTTGTAAATTTTTTTTTACATTTTTTTCACTGCTCTCTATCAAGTTTCAAGCATTCCTCTTTTTTCTCCCTCTTTCCGTTCCTAATCCTCTCAGTTTATACCATTCATATTGCATTTTCCGTGGTTTTCCATATCCCTTTTTCTAGCTTTTTTCACCATTATTGGATGCTAACATTTTTTCTTGCCCATGGGTTTTTGTTTGTTAATTTCCAGGAGTTTTTACTACTGCAATTTATTGTTGACTTTTGAGATTAGGATGTGAAGAAGGTAGGTGGAATGGGGGACATGTGAGGAAATGTTGGAAGGTAAGATGTGGAGCTAGCTATTCGATGCAATTGTGAGGAGATAATGAGTGAATGGAACAGGTAATAGGAGAAGAAGGAGATTTTATAGGACATGACAGAGGGCAGGAGTAAGCGGAACAGGGAGAATAGAAGAGCAGGCTGTTTGGGTAAAAGTAGTAAGAGACAAAAAGTATATGGAACTAAATAAGACATACATATTTTAAGGATAGGGTGATCCTCATACATGAGGATGTTTTTAAGGTTTCACAAGATGTTTTATCCATCCAATTCTACCTTTAATGCTAGTTCACTACTATAATAATTGACCTTTTCAATCTAACCTAGTAGGTACATACTTCATACCTTTTTAGTAGTGTTTAGAATTTATATTGTTAATATCTGTGGGAACTGATTCTACTAAATCTATATGTAACTAGTGTAACCTAATTATCAATTCTCAGGTTTCATTGATGACTGGATTGTAAGTAAGTCAATTTTGGTGTTTTAACTCCATGCCTGTCACAACAAGTATGTTTCTCTTGCAGCACTAGACTAATTTATCAGCACGTTTATTTCTTCCATCCTTCCTATCCTCCGCCTACCTCTCTTCCTCCTTTTTCTTCAGCAACCACCGCATTCCAATCAACTATTACAATTAAATGATTTATCACTGGAATGTTACACATTAATTCTCAAGTTCTTCATTTCACATCGCCTTCCGTGCTTTTCACATGGCTACTTGTAGACATGTATATTTGTATAATAGCATACTAACTAGTTTAACCACTTTATATTCCATATTTAGAGTCATATCATACACCTCCGATATATTCACTGTCCTCATTCTGAATTCTCTGTCCATCACAAAAGCTGCTCTTTGTTGTTCTTGATACCCTCCAATATAAATTATCCGTCAGTCATCGCTTAAGTAATCCATGAAAATCTAACCCATCAAATATGTCTTATAAAACATTCCCTGAGTATTACTTCTTCAAAATTTTCACGGAGGAAAAGGTGGTGTCTTCTGCCTACAATTTGACCTTTCTCACATCAATGACCCTACAGGGAGCAAGTTTTATATGACCTTCTAACTCATATGTAAGGGTCACAGGAACTCTCAAATTTTGTCCCCACCACAACAAGGTCCATGGGTAGGGAGCCATACTAGTATTCTTTCAATAAGTGGTTAGTTTTAGGGTAACACCTACTTGAACATCTCTTTTGCAAATATTGTGTATAGTCCACATTCTCTCGGTGCTAGGTTCTTCACCACTGTGATGTATTTTGAAGTTGCCGCCATATCCATTTGTGCTAACCTCCCCTCAACTGTTTTGTTCCGCTGTCCCCTCCCCCCGCGACTAACATCCGGGACTGTAACTTCTGGAGGCATGTTTAAGGCAACTTTAAAATCATCCACTTTCTTAGTGCATATCGGCAAACGCCTAGCACGGTAACGGGATGTTCCCTAGCAGAAATACTTTTAAATATTAAGCCCAGAACTCTGATGACAATACTAAATCCTCCAAAAGAGAGTGATTACCAAGTATTACGCCCAAAAATGCAATTTGTAATTAATGATCCTGTTAAAATACGATTGACACCAAAAAGTTCTGTGGTTTTTGGGAAAGTTGTCAAGGTCTTAGGACCAACGGTGTATCTTTGCTTGGTGGGTGAGGAGGAAATTGTACGATGTCACATAAATCAATTGCAACTAAGTGCTATCCAGGAGGTGCTGACTCGCACTCCAGAGGGTAACCATTGTGCAATGCACGACAGTTCATTAGTGCCACCACCAGCTGTGCAGAAGCCAACACCCCCTGTGATGGTGCAGCAGTCGCCAATGTTTGAATCAGGTGTGCCTTCCCCACCACCAGTGTTGTCAACACCAATGGTGTTAGAGGCACCTACCCCTGCACGAGTTACCAGTGACACAAGATGAAAGAGAAGGGCTGATACTGTCCCCACTGAGTACTCCCCCAGTGCATCAAAGAGCGATTCCTTCGTCTCAGACCCCAAGGCCACCACTGACACCACAATTACGACGGTCTCAGAGACAACAGGTTTTGCCCAAGAGATATTTGGATTTTCAGTTAACAAGTCAATATTTTGTTAGCCACAAAGTGGTATCTTGAGTTCTTTTATTGTGTTACCTTAAGAGCATATCTATCTCTGTGTAATTTGGATTGTTTGAAATGTAGGAATTCTTTTATTTTCTGCATGTAAAGTTTTTTTTGGCAGGGAGAGGGTGTGATGTGTTTTGAAGTTGCCGCCATATCCATTTGTGCTAATCCCCTCAACCGCCTGTACCTTGTCTCAATGTGAATATTGTTTTTCTTTTGTTTTTCTGTGCTCTTCAGAGCTGGACTTGTTCAAACACTTGTATAGTCGACTCTACAGTGAAAAGGTTGTATTAAGTGAACGCTCTTGATGATAAATATCAACTGAGTCTTGTCCGCAAACTGGGGTACTTATTTATAAATGCCTTAATAGCTACATAGAATTTCAACAGTAACGACATTCGCTAAACTCTAGACTATCAGGAAATATATAAACTGCCAATTTATTAAATCTCAACTACCAACTTGATTGTTTGATTGACTCATTGATTAAATTTTATTCTCATTTCTCATTAATTAATCTCATCGATTAATTAAATGTAACACAAAATAATAAGCAATTTGAATCATATCAGAATAAATTTAGTAAAAAACTGAATAACTGAACCACTGACTATGCAAAATCACCAAGTCGAGTTAAAGTAATATCATGAACACTGTACAAGTTATACATTCTTCTTGGGTAGTATATTGTAGTTCCATGTCAACAGTGGCAACAGAGAAATGAAGCTGAAGTTGTCTATCCTGCCAATTTCAGTACCAGTCACTGATATTTAATCAAACAAAAGTAATTTACATTCTAATGCTTTGCAACAACAGACCAACTATGTACTATATATATATATATATATATATATGTGTGTAGAAGAGAGAGAAGAGATGTCCTAATAAATGCTAGCAACAAGGTGTTGAGGGTGGGGGTGAAGGAAAGGATAATCAGTGGACACTTACCAGTAGATGACCCATGGAGAGCCTGGTGTCCACTGCGCTTTGGAGCTTTCGGGTCACGAACCCTTCTTCAGCTGGAGGAGATCACTACTGGGGTGTCACACTGGAGTCAAGGGTTTCGGTTGGTGTGTGAAAAGGGGATTGGCTAGGGTAAAAAGGAGGGAGGGGGAAGAGGGTGGACTAGGAAGGGGAAATGGAGAGGGAAATTGGACGGGTGGAGAAAGCTAGCGAATGTTGATGCCGGGAGAAGTGGTTGATTTTAATATGGAAATATAGGCGAGCTCCCAGTGACGGAGCTCTAACGTAGATGTTTCAGGTGGGAATGCTCTGATTACCTTCACTCTGAAGCAGTCATTGAAGGGAAGGTTATGAGAATTGGCGTGCTCGGCTACTGGCAACCTTAAATGTCGGGTGACACTGCTCCTATGGTTATTGATTCGCATATTAAAAGAGGTGGTCGTCAGTCCTATATAGAAGGCCTGGCAGTGATTACAGGAAATTTCATAAATTACATTACTCGAAGAGCAGGTTCCTCGAGAATGTATTTGGTATGTTTGTAACCGGGCTGATAAAGGAGTGGGAGTGGGAGTTAATGGGGCATGTGAGGCATCTGGGTTTGTTACAGGGATGTGAGCCAATCGGTTGGAGATCGGAGGCCCAAACTGATGATGGTAGTTGTATCTCGCGAATCCAAAGGCTGTTTTGGAGATTGGTAGGACGACGAAAGGAAAGCACGGGAGGTCTCGGGATAAGTGAGGAAGTTAAGGGGGAAGATAAAAGAATACATTGGGCTGACTTAAAGATAGTTTTTAATGCAAAATCTAGGCCCGGATGAAACGTGGTGGCGAAGATGGTAAGATTATTTGGTGATATTTCTTCTGGCTCTGCTGTTGAGCGTGGCCCGTTGCGGGGAGCGCACGCCTTGGCCAGCTGCTCTCGGACTATTGAGGGTGGGTAACCACGGTTGAGGAAGGCTGATTCCAGGTCTTTTAAATAATTGAGGAAGAAATAGGTTTCAGAACAGATACGGCGACCTCGACGTGCCAAAGAGTATGGTAGGGAGCGCTTGCAGTGTTCGGGATGGCAGCTATCCCAGTGTAAGTACTGCTGCAAGTTCGTAGGTTTCACGTGGACCGATGTGCTTATTGTCCTATCATGTAAGTGGATGTCTACATCTAAGAATCTAATGAGCGAGTTGGAAGAGTGGGTGGTGAATTTTAGGCTAGGGTGCGAATTTAATTGTTGAATGAAATTGTTTAGGGTGTCAGTGCCATGCGTCCAAATCATGAAGATGTCGTCTATGTAGCGGAGCCAGATTAAGGGTTTAAGGGGAGATGAGGATAGAAGTTTTTCCTCCCATTTACCTAGAAAACAAGACGCGTAGGAAGGTGCCATCCTCGTTCCCATGGCCGTACCCCTGACCTGAAGAAAATGGCGTCCTCCAAAGGTGAAGTTGTTTTTTGTGAGCACCATTTTCATCAGATCAAGGAGGAATTCGGTGGAGGGACGTGATTCCGTGGGTCTGCTGATTAAAAATTCTTTTGCGGCTGCCAGGCCTTCTTTATGGGGTATGTTGGTGTACAAGGAGCACACATCTATTGTGACCAGGATGGAGCCGGGAGGAAGAGGTGAGTGGAGGAGTTTTAGTTTTTCGAGAAAATGATTTGTGTCACGCACGAAGGACGGCAAGTTGCGGACGAATGGCTGGAGATGGAAGTCAATTAGGGCAGAGATTCTTTCGGTGGGGGAGTTGTAACTAGAGACTATCGGGCGACCAGGGGTGCCAGGCTTGTGTATTTTGGGGAGTAAGTAAAAGGTGGGGGTGCGGGGGTTCGGGGGAATAAGGAGGGAGATCTCACTTTTTGAGAGACCTTCCTTAGGGCCCTCAGAGCGTAGCTTCCGCGCAACTACAGTGAGATACTCGGGGGTTGGATCTGAGGGAAGAGATTTGTAGGAAGAGATGTCGCTCAGTTGGCGATTCGCTTCCTCCTCGTATTTCTGCCGGTCCATTACGACTGTTGTGGAGCCCTTGTCGGCAGGAAGGATGATTATTTTTTGGTTCTTTCTAAGGGAGATAAGGGCATGTAGTTCGTCCCGCGAAATATTCTTAGAGGTCGGGAGGGAATTGGAAATTTCTTGGGACGCTAACTGAGAGGAAATATAATTTAGGTATAATTCAATAGGGTGATTAGCGGGAAGAGTGGGCGGGCAGAAAGACGATGGTTCCTTAAATTTTGAAAGAGGATTTTGCGGTGGAAAATTTCCCTCCTCGTTGGCATTGAGTGCGGCGATGGAGCAGTTAGCGAAGTAATAATTTAGTCTTATGTTCCGCGCGAAGGCATGAAAGTCAGAAAGGAGGCGGAAGTGGTCGAACCTAGGGGTGGGGCAGAAGGAGAGACCCTTGGACAGAAGGGACGATTCTGAGAGGGTGAGTGAGTGGGAGGATAAATTGACGACGGCCTCCTTAGAGCGCTGGTCGCAGGGATTCTGCGTCTGGTCACCAGATGGAAAGGAGGTCCTGGGTTTTTTGGGTATTTTATGGTGCTTTAGCTGTCGCGGAGCGGGGGTGGGCAGACCTAATAGGTCCGCCAAGCAAGGCCTTTCGGCGAAGAGGGGTGCACTAGTGGAAATGGGTTGTCCGAGAGAAAAGGGGAGGGGGAGGCCTAGCCGCAAGTGCTGGAGACAAAGGTTTGAGAGTTTTTTTGTGAGGGCAAGTCGGTGCTTACGTTTTTGGGAAGACGCGCGAGAGAATATTCTCGTTGTGTCTATTCCGTTCATACGGGTCACTTGTTTTAGTTTATTAACGTTTTCCGAGTGGAACTTGGCCATCGTCCGGTACTGAGAGAGCACAGCACGTGTCACGGACAATGAAAAGCTGTATTGGAGGATAGCAAGCGGTTGACGACATTCAGAGTTCAGGCCAGATAGAGGGAGACGAACGGTGAGACCGTTGGGGGATATGCCGAGTTGTAGGCAGGAGGCAAGGAATTCAATATGACAAGAGAGAGATGAGAGTTTATCGAGATGGTATCTCAATTGTTGTATAGACTCCATTGTGACTAGAAAATATGGATAAAGAAAGGCAAAGGAAAGAGAATTCTAAGAAATAAAAGAAGAAAGTGAGTAGTGATAACGAGAAAAGAGAATAAATAATATAAAATATGTAGAAGAGAGAGAAGAGATGTCCTAATAAATGCTAGCAACAAGGTGTTGAGGGTGGGGGTGAAGGAAAGGATAATCAGTGGACACTTACCAGTAGATGACCCATGGAGAGCCTGGTGTCCACTGCGCTTTGGAGCTTTCGGGTCACGAACCCTTCTTCAGCTGGAGGAGATCACTACTGGGGTGTCACACTGGAGTCAAGGGTTTCGGTTGGTGTGTGAAAAGAGGATTGGCTAGGGTAAAAAGGAGGGAGGGGGAAGAGGGTGGACTAGGAAGGGGAAATGGAGAGGGAAATTGGACGGGTGGAGAAAGCTAGCGAATGTTGATGCCGGGAGAAGTGGTTGATTTTAATATGGAAATATAGGCGAGCTCCCAGTGACGGAGCTCTAACGTAGATGTTTCAGGTGGGAATGCTCTGATTACCTTCACTCTGAAGCAGTCATTGAAGGGAAGGTTATGAGAACTATATATATATATATATATATATATATATATACTATACTATATATATATATATATATACTATATATATATATATATATATATATATATACTATATATATATATATATATATATATATATATAAATGCTAGCAACAAGGTGTTGAGGGTGGGGGTGAAGGAAAGGATAATCAGTGGACACTTACCAGTAGATGACCCATGGAGAGCCTGGTGTCCACTGCGCTTTGGAGCTTTCGGGTCACGAACCCTTCTTCAGCTGGAGGAGATCACTACTGGGGTGTCACACTGGAGTCAAGGGTTTCGGTTGGTGTGTGAAAAGGGGATTGGCTAGGGTAAAAAGGAGGGAGGGGGAAGAGGGTGGACTAGGAAGGGGAAATGGAGAGGGAAATTGGACGGGTGGAGAAAGCTAGCGAATGTTGATGCCGGGAGAAGTGGTTGATTTTAATATGGAAATATAGGCGAGCTCCCAGTGACGGAGCTCTAACGTAGATGTTTCAGGTGGGAATGCTCTGATTACCTTCACTCTGAAGCAGTCATTGAAGGGAAGGTTATGAGAATTGGCGTGCTCGGCTACTGGCAACCTTAAATGTCGGGTGACACTGCTCCTATGGTTATTGATTCGCATATTAAAAGAGGTGGTCGTCAGTCCTATATAGAAGGCCTGGCAGTGATTACAGGAAATTTCATAAATTACATTACTCGAAGAGCAGGTTCCTCGAGAATGTATTTGGTATGTTTGTAACCGGGCTGATAAAGGTGTGGGAGTGGGAGTTAATGGGGCATGTGAGGCATCTGGGTTTGTTACAGGGATGTGAGCCAATCGGTTGGAGATCGGAGGCCCAAACTGATGATGGTAGTTGTATCTCGCGAATCCAAAGGCTGTTTTGGAGATTGGTAGGACGACGAAAGGAAAGCACGGGAGGTCTCGGGATAAGTGAGGAAGTTAAGGGGGAAGATAAAAGAATACATTGGGCTGACTTAAAGATAGTTTTTAATGCAAAATCTAGGCCCGGATGAAACGTGGTGGCGAAGATGGTAAGATTATTTGGTGATATTTCTTCTGGCTCTGCTGTTGAGCGTGGCCCGTTGCGGGGAGCGCACGCCTTGGCCAGCTGCTCTCGGACTATTGAGGGTGGGTAACCACGGTTGAGGAAGGCTGATTCCAGGTCTTTTAAATAATTGAGGAAGAAATAGGTTTCAGAACAGATACGGCGACCTCGACGTGCCAGTGAGTATGGTAGGGAGCGCTTGCAGTGTTCGGGATGGCAGCTATCCCAGTGTAAGTACTGCTGCAAGTTCGTAGGTTTCACGTGGACCGATGTGCTTATTGTCCTATCATGTAAGTGGATGTCTACATCTAAGAATCTAATGAGCGAGTTGGAAGAGTGGGTGGTGAATTTTAGGCTAGGGTGCGAATTTATTTGTTGAATGAAATTATATATATATATACTATATTATATACTATATAATTATATACTATATATATATATATACTATATATATATATATATATAGTACATATATATGTACTGTATATATTTATAATAATTAACATTAATTATTATTATTCCGTGAATTAATTTCTACTCTACGTCAAATCATTTGGTCTTATTTGGGTACCCCACCGGACTGCTGAGGTGATTTCACTGTTTAAAACATTAGGGCAATTCATTATACGCAGGAATAAGCCGTGTTTCGGATCTATCAATAGACCATAATCATCAAATCTTCATCATATTCAGTTTCGATGAAAGAAAAATATAAAAAGTGTGTTTTTCTGAGCTGAAAAAATTAATGTATCAAAGCTTAGCTGAGGCCTTAAATTCTACAAAAGAAATAGGTAATAATTAAGCAAATCACTAAAAACAGTCAATGTATAAGGAAGATTTATGGTTAAAAAAATGTGTGTTTAACGTAATTACGCGTGCAAAAAAAGAAAACAGGGATGATAGTACAGTAAAAATGTAAAAGAGAATATGGTATATATAAACTAAAATAATACAAGTAACTGATGTATAAATATTGATTAAAAAAATAATAACATATACGTACGTGGACTGAAAAATGTGGACGAAAAATACAGGGAGGCTCCCGCAACGTTTCCGTTCAGCCACAGCTATCTATTCACGAACGACGCACACAGTACGAAAGATGGAAGCCTACTGAAGGTCATATACACGGTCGGGAGTCTCCGGAGTGGGTATTAGCCTCGTACGAAGCGAAGAAGTGGGTTCCCGGGCCGACCGGCGGAGCACGTCAATTGACGTGCTCCGTATCTCGGCTTGGACAGGAGCACGTCAATTGACGTGCTCCGCGCTGAATGTGGTAATACGGTATGGTCTGACTAGAGATGGGTAAATTACCGTAATTTTCAATTGAGGTAAATTTCCGTGGTAAATTACGGTAATGTTCGAAAATGTCCGTAAATTTTCCGGTAATTTTAAGTTTTGAGCTGCAAATCCGTATCAGACCCTGAAAACACAAAATGCTACTGACGCACGGTGTAAACAATGAAAAAATGGCTAAGTCCAAAAGGTAAACAAAGGAAATGTGCTAAGTCCAGAGTATAAACAATGCATTGGCAGTTGACATCTATTTATTGGAGCAAAAAAAGTAAAGTACATACAAATTACATGCAACCAAGTATAGAAGAGCAAAGCATGAAAAAGACAAAGTATTAGTTTTTAAACAATGCATGCAGCCACTCTAACCAACTCTTTATTGGAATGGCTGCATGCAGTACATGAGAATTATGGTGGTCAATGCAACTAAGTTCTCTTGAAGCATCACAAGCAGCTAAAATCCTCGAGGCCCATCTTGCAGTTCCAGAGGTCCAAGCACTTGATTTATTCTTCCTATCAGCTGGAGTGTCATTTTCTTCATCCAATCCAGGGGCATGCCCCACTATTTCCAGTTACTGCATGTACACAGCAAGCTGGCAGTGTGATGAAATCTCAGGGCTGTCCAGGAAAATGGCAAGTATGGATGCAGAACACCTGAAAGATGAGATAGCCAAAGGTTAAATAATGTTAAGGATGAAAAAGTAGTTCAGGAAACAAATTATTTAATTCCATAAACTTCAGTAATCTCACATCCATGTTCCAAAACCAATATTTTAGCCTTAGTGCCATTGAAAAAACTTTCATTCACTATCAAGGACGATATACACTTCCAAGTCTGTTTAAACTCCACAGAATAACCGAACTAAGTGTTGCATAACTAGCCGTGAACTTACTGACTAAAGGTTGTAGCTAATTAACAAGTTGAAACCTAGCCGAGCTTAAATGGTGATAGTAAATGTATACGCATAGTACATATTTGGAATGTAACCTTCCAAATATGAACTACCTTGAAAGATATTTTCAATCATCTTAAGTTTTAAACACTTTTTATGTACCTCGAATCTTAATTGAATTTGTTCACATTAGCTGCACTTATTTACTGCGACATTGCCTCATGAGAAAGAAGCCTATGTTCAGTCCACAAAAGTAGAAATCCCCTGAATGATTTAAACAATTTTCTTTAAGGATAATATTGTCCTTAACTTCATCACTATCCCTGGAATTGTCTTGGAAATTTGCTCAAATTTGATTAAGTTCCAACCAAAGGCTTCATTTATACCTTAAGTCATTACTGAGTAATTACCTACAATACAGAAGGGTGCATGAACAAATTGAACTCCCTACACATCAAAATCACCATTTAAGAATTTTAATGTCTTCCAATTCAACATGCTTGTTCATTGATGTTTTGAAGTTAACTATATCCTAATTTGCCAATTCCATAAAATGCATAATGCACATTTTATCATCATTGTGCATCATCCATTAAGTGAATGTAATGTAAAGCAATATTTTAATTTTCATCGAATTTTGGAATCAATTCCTAGCTTTGGCAACTTTCCCAAAAAGCTAAGCATCATGTTTGTAGGATGTCAATACATAGTAAATATCAAAAATATCAGCTAGCAATTTCCTACATGGCAGTTTTGTCTTCGATATCCACGTCCAAATTGAAAATAAGTTTTTTTTTAAGGCTTCGAGCAGTCTAATGCCTAAGTGAACTATACTACTGACGTTTAAGTAAAGAGAAATACCTGAATATAGCTACAACTTTCATTGTGCCACAATTATAACAGAAAGAATTAATCAGAAAAAGTAATTTAAGTTTGTAATTCTGGTATAATTTCTTTTAAAATCTAGCAGACAACTTGGCTGATATATATATATATATATATATATCAGCCAAGTTGTCTATCTTTATCACATGGCCTCTAGTAACAGTGCCGGAATAAAATCAATTTGGATTCGTAAACTGGAATGACATGTCTAACACGGAGAGAATGTCTAGTATGACATGCTTCATTTCAACTAGGTGTTAAGTGTATGACATACACTGAGCATTTCCTTAGTTCTATGAAAACTCAGGAATGTTTCTCACGAAGTTTAAGCTGAATGTCGTTTGAAAGATATTCAGAGGAAATTTTAATACGGAAACATACAAAAAACTCTTGGAACTGTCATTTACAATAGTGACAGGACTCCTATACTGTGGTTGAAGTTAACCAATGCCTAAATTACCGACAACTTTAATCTCTACTTAACAAAAGAAACATATGTAAAGCAATGAGCAAGCACTGAACTTCAATCCCTTTCATAAAAACTGACCGAGTAAAAAGTTTCTTTGTTAATGCTATTCAATATTGGTCATGGATATAAGAATACATTACGAACCCAGATGACGTAGATTACAGGGACTCGGGATCAAGAAAATTGAGCCGAATCAGAAGCATAAAAATATTTTTTACAGATTTTATTTCATGGCAAAAAGTCAAATATATAACAGTTTAGCACACAGAACATCACCTTACACACAATGGTAAACAGAATCTCCCGTCTCTCACAAAAATAATCCATCAAAAAAAAATTGTTATATTTAACAAATAAGTTGCATCACTTTTAATAAATTAATTGACCTTTATCACTAATTGCACCATGGTTCTATAATTGGAGCATTTTAACTGTGTGAGACATTTATAATTGTCTGTTTCCTGAAGGCAGTGACAGGAATTGATGAGTGCAAAGGACAACTCTACTGATACTCCTGTTGTTTTACCTAATTTGATCATTATCTGATTTCCATTACTGTTTCAGAGATTAGGGAAAACTTAACAACTTTGAAAAAACAAAAAGAGTGCCCTTTATTAACAACAAAGTGGTGCCCAGGATATTGAAATTGAACATTTATTTCAAAAGGAACAAATCACACCTGATATCAGCAGACAAAACTAATGCAGAAAAGGGAATTATGAGAAAGCAGTGATTAATTATGACGCTGATATCATTTTTCGAGTTCAAGGAATCAAATTTATTGACTTTAACTTCAAACCAGTCCTCAACAGCAATATTGGGAAAATGCAGTCATAAGCCTCTGACATATGGTACATTACATATGTTATATCTGACATACTTCAACTACACTTAACTTCCATGCAGTAAAATGTTTGTTAACTCAAAAACTCAAAAAAACCGGCACGTCTGCACGCTATCACTGGCATTAAGGACAACTCCGCTGCCTATCACTGAAATCTTGATATATAAATTTATAAACTACTTCATTCACGTTGTCAATTATTGAGAAATTCCATTAACTAAAGTCATAACTATAGGGACCCTCTATAAGATTCTCCATGTCTATACAATGAGAATACTGTAGAATTTTGCTGTTAGCTGATACATATTCAACGGGATACTGTTGAATATTATATCAGTTAAAATCATTGAAAAACTGAACACCGGATATACCCTGGAGATTCAATATGGTCTCGAACCAACAGTCACTATTCCATTCCAAAATTATCAATGATCTATTTATTAGAGAACTATAGAAAATAAAGGCACGGAAAAAGAAAATTATCAGACCTCAGAAATACAACAATTGAGACAAAGATGGCTGCACAATGAATTAATGATGTTTTTTTCCAAATACATAGTTTCCAGAAATTATCAATTTAATGGAAAATGCGGAGTTTATGATGAGTGATATTAGGACTAAATAGTCCATTTCTCCACTTAACTCGATAAAATAAATCTAGAGGAAAGGACAGTAGCCGTCACCCAAGGATTCGCACATCAATAGTTTACTAATGAAGAATACCTAGTATACATTTGATTTGCCGTTAAAAATAAATCTGTGCGAAAATCTACGTATTAACAACACAAACGGGCCAACGTGCACTATAATGCAGTGTAAAAGGTCTGACTAACAAAAATCTGAGATTAGCTAAGTTACTTCAGTGAACAATAATCATAGTATGATAATAGGAGGATTTTGATCTCCATTTGTCAACTGGAATATACATTTTTTTTGTGACAGGAGGTAATAACAGCTAACTCAATGCATCATTATTCGATATTTTTATGTACCATTCCCTTAAAAAAATTTCGTCCTTGACTTGAACTGAATCATGATTTTTCAATTAATTGACTAATTTCCCCGGGTTGACGATATTCAGTTACCAGTAATGATCTTACAAAAGGTTCAAGCTAGCATTTTCCCTGGGTATAGACAATCATTGGAAACCAAAAAGGAAACAGTTTGATCAAGCTATTAACGCAGGGATGAAACAGGGGTAACGATTCATATAACACAAGTGTTAGTATACAGAGATTCGTAAAAACGTTAACACAGGCTCAGCCGATAATATTAATTCTAAAGAAATTGAAATGAAACTATAGAAAAGAAAAATATGAGAAGGTAAGAGAGCCATTGAAACAATGAAGAGTATGCAAAGCTACAGTGAAAAAAGCGAATACGAAGAGGAAATTAAGGAGAACACAAAATTTAGGTATATTAGAAAGTCATAAGCGTTTGTAATGAAAGCATGTCAAATACCTTTAGAAAATTTCCTAAGCAAAATATGGCCGAGCATACAAGTTGCTAATTGGCCTTGGTAATATGCACAAATCCAAGGAAATATGGCAACCATTGTGAAATAACCATTTGTATTTCATATAATAGCAATGTAATGAATTTCTTTAACAGTTTTATTCATGTGCCCATACAATATAACTACAATGCCTCGAAGTCCAACAAAAGCACATAGTTGTAGGTACATGTATCATGACAGGATGGAAAAAAGTGCCGAATAGCATTACACCAAGCAAATTAACAATCTCCTATCAAAGTCATCCCGAAATCTATAAAGCTTTAGCATCCAATTTCCTAATTTAGAATGTATTTTGATACATAAATCATTCAAGTACCACACTAGCAAATTACAAAAGAAACCAACATTGATCGGTATCTACATTGTTCTATCTTAAAATTAATCTGCATGAGTTTCCGAACGTTAGACCCTACGATACAAAATTAGCCTTATTTATATGAAATATTAAGTCTCTACTGAAATTTACACCTAGGTTGATGCGACATTCCTATAATTAAAATAGGGTATTTGATCAAGCTCATTACAATTTTGTCCCTGGTGTTTTTAAGTTCCTGATATCACATGAATATTAATAAAAATAAATCAAGGTATTGCTATACAGTAGAAGAAAACAAGTCAAGACCAATGAAAACTAGGAAAACAAAAACTTGAAGTGACAATATGTATTGTTATCTAGGAAGCTTAGTAAGCAGCAATGGAAGAAGCATAAAAATGTCGGAATAGCCCAGGCAGAAAAGGGCATTTTACCAAAAGAAGATTCTTCTTACAGGCGAATATATAAGTATGGAAGTAAAGAAACATTCCATTAGAATTACATCTCGAGCATGCTTCTTAAAATGGCACTGAAGCAAGAATGATTACAGCAGGAGATAAGGCTGGAAGCCTTCAAATGTGGTGCTACCAAAGAATTAAAAGGATAAAATTGAACAGCCAAGTGACAAACTAAGAGATCTATTGAAGAGTAAGAGCCTTCCAAAAACAATAAAAAGTAGAAAAACAAATTAATTGGCCATAACTTACGACACGATGGCTTCATTAAGACAATACACTAGTACAGGTGAACGGAAAGAATAGAAAAGGCAGGCTTTGGATGATATACATACGACAAGTTTTGAAGGATGTGAAAGAATTACGTCAACTTGAAGAAGTTGGCCATTAGGAGAATCGAGTGGAGAGCTGCGTTAAATAAATCATAGGACTCTTGACCGATGATGTTGAAGGTAAGTAAAAGAGGATGTGAAAGAATTTATACTCGGGATGTTTGTGAAAACCATTAAGATTTTGATAAAGAAATTAAGTAGAGTAATCAATGCTGTATTATGATCATACCTCTAAATTTAAATTTATCGTGACCTTTGAACAAGTGAAACAGGTAATTAAAATTATTGTGTTCTTATCATAAATTGACATTAAGGACAGATACAGAAAATCCATTCTACGAACCAAATGTGGCAAAAAAAATTTTGAATTATTTTGCTATTTTCAATATCCAACATACATGGAAATATAATATCTCATCTTTGAGGATAGAAATTCAGATAAATAGAAAACAAAACTGAACGCAGCGTTACTAAATTATTAAGGAAATTAAAACCACCTAGATAAGATTGTATTGATGATGAACCACTCAAGAATGGAAAATGACTGACAATCAGGAAATTCTGAAGAAGGGAAAGAATATGAGGTTGAGGAATTTAAAAATTGGAGAACTGGAATCTCAAGTATTACCTTGAAAAATGGGGAATGGATGAAATCGAGAAAAATTTGAGGCATTAACCTCATGTATCACATAAAAATTGTTGCAAGGATCATAAAAAATATACCTAGTGAAGAATGAAAGTAGCCAAATATGAAAAAATGTTCATAAGCGGGCGAACTTGCAATAATGCAATCTTATAGTGAGAAATTATTGAAAAATCGTTAGAGTTTAATATATATGTTTGCATTTGTTCTGTAGAGAGGCGCAAAGCATTTTATAGTGTATGAAGGATCGATATAACTTAATTCACTACATAAAGTGGGAGGACCAGGAAAATGAAAAAAATAAGATGCATAAAGAAGTAAATTAATAAATTCTCAATAGGCAATCTTGAAGAGAAGACAAAAGCCAGGGAGACTCAGTCCACTGTTTTTCGGTGAAGTGAAGGACGAAATAATAGCAAATGGAATACATGAATGAATAATGAACGGGTGCTCACAATACAAGAATCGTGGACATTGCAGATGCACATGAAGCCTTCTTAGTTGCTGAAAATTAAGATGTGCTGCAAAGAATTCTTCTTAAATTTCATAAAACCCTTGCAACAATCTGGACTAATATCTGAGAAAACTAAATGTGTGACAATATGGCCTTATTCATATGGGATAAGGAAATAAAGTTATAGATTATATAATTAAAATGAAATACCTCGGAAAAATCAACTGATTGAAAATGTCACTGGGTAATGGAAAGTTGTTAGTGCTAGTGGGATATCTGGAAGTTAATACTTAGCATGCTGGAAATTTACAATGACAAAGTTAAGAAAATATACAAATTGATATTAAGATTGATATTAAGATCCATATTAACAGGTAAAAGAAACAAACACAAAGCTTCTAAGATAAAACCAAAAATGGAGACTGTTGAAACAAAAGTGTTAAGTGTATTGAAAATCTCAGAGGGAAATCGGGAGAGGAAGAGATTCTGAAAAGAGGAGAACCAGAGCTATGATGGAGCTACCCATGGTCCTACACATGCCACAATGCATACGAAGAGTCAAATACACTCACAGCAAAGGGGAAAAGGCTAAAAAGATGATTAGAGAAAAAAATTGAGAGGAGATTGTACCCTTGAAAATGATGTCTTGTCTTTGGGAGATTGTACCCTTGAAAATGACACATCATCAAGACCGGTTTGGTTTAAAAACCATCTGTGGAATAAGTACTAAGTGCATTATTTCTCCCACAATTAAACCAATAGAATAAGATGATCCTATCAGAGCTATGATTTCTTATTCATAAAATCTTGTAAAATCTTAAGTCAATGAATTGAAGCCATCCGATTGGATAACACTAGAAAGTATACAGAATGGCACATTGGCAATGATAAAGTAGTTAACAGATTTAGAAAATATACACTAGGTGGAATAAGTAGGATGACCAAGGAAAACAAAGAACCATCTGATTTGCATAAAAATACGTAAAATAGGAAAAATTGTAACAACATTCACTGAACTCTAGACTATCAGGAAATATATAAACTGCCAATTTATTAAATCTCAACTACCAACTTGATTGTTTGATTGACTCATTGATTAAATTTTATTCTCTTTAATTATTCTCATTGATTAATTAAATGTAACACAAAATAAAAAGCAATTTGAATCATAAAAGAATAAATTTAGCAAAAAACTGAATTACTGAACGCAAAATCACCAAGTTGAGTTGAAGTAATATCATGAACACTGTACAAGTTATACAGTGTTCTTGAGTAATATATTGTAGTTCCATGTCAACAGTTGCAACAGAGAAATGAAACTGAAGTTGTTTATCCTGTCAATTTCAGTGCCAGTCACTGATATTAAATCAAACAAAATTAATTTACATTCTAATGCTTTGCAACAACAGACTAACTACACAAAACATTTGGGGCATCAGTTTATGGGGAATAAAAAGTTCCTACCACTCATTAAAATGCTTCCAAAATGAGATTACTAATTGTTTAAAGATTTGCACTCATCATATCACTGCACTGCTTAAAATAGTATTCCTGCAGTAGGAATCTAAAACTATGCCCTAAATCAGTAATGCATTTGCACAAGAATCATATCTAGTATATGATCACAGGTTAAGAAGTTTCTCATACAAAATTTGTAGCTATTAAATTTCAATGATTGCTGTCACTGCTTTTAAAACAATTCACATAAGGTTTAAAAATATCCACTCAATCAAGCACTTACTTTGCGCTGATGGCAAAAATTCGGCAACAAGTGTTGAGTTCCTGCTTAATATATCTTCCTTCTTGGCACCTTCCATCTTCACGATTTATACAGTAGTCAGACTTGAAGTGTCCTGATAAGCTGGTTGCCTACAAGCTGAAACACAAAATCTGTATTAGTGGGAGAAAGTACGAAAAAGTAAAAGTAAATAGTAACTTTCTTTATCATGGTTGTGGAAGAGAGGTCTTGAGTGATCAGTAATTAATAGAAGAGTTAATTGGGTATTGAGATAGGAGAATAAAATTACCATTTGTATTCCTGTATTTGTATAGCATTTCTAAAGTATTATTTGAATTAATACAAAATATGGAGATCATGTATAATTTTCCTCGCAGTAAAATGGTTAAATGGTATGAAACGTTTGTCTGCATGCATTCCTTATGAGAGATTTTTCATTTTCATTCTTTTTCAAAATACAAACTTTTCTTTTCCACATTCCATTACTTTTTCATTCCTAATCCCAACTGGAACCCTAATAGTTTTCCAAAACCCATTAAAATAAATGGAGAAGATCCTTTCCCTTGCCGATGTAGTTGTCTAAAAGTTTTGGTCATTGGTCCTTTTTTCCATGTACCTATTTAACTTGAGAAACTAGGTGAGATGTTTTAGGAAATACTACATTTACCCTAATTCTGAATACACTAGAATCAGTGGAGCACTGGGAAAACTAGTGGCCAAAGCAGAAAATTCATGATAAAAATTAAGTTTAAATTTATCTACATGCAATTAGATGATTAAATTTACTTAATTTTTGTTATATTGATTAGGTCACAATTTGTTGGGAATAGATAAAAGCCATAGCACTAATACAATCTTAATATATGTTCTTAATTTCACTATCATCATTGTACACAAATTGAGCGCACTGCCTTTTCTATCACTTCTGGGATATCTAATTTTGCAAATTTCAGAATTAATGAATGATTAATATTGGTTATTACCACAGCGATGACTACAACCTTTCAAGGAATATTTTAATTTCAATCCTCAATCTTCCAAGTTGCAAACATCATTCTTTCATCTCTTTTGAGTAAATTTTAAATGAGATCGAAATATTGCAGGGCCTTGATGTCAATATGGACATTCGCCAAGAAATAAATGCTCGAGTATCATCTGTTCTTTGGAATGTTTCCTTGATTAAAAATTTATCATCCAAGGCAGCAATTTAACATAACTACGTTTTTCCTCAAAACTTATTAGAACTGACTAAATAGTCTTATTGCAATTCGGTCATTCATTGAAGTTGATAAAACAAATATGTAATTCGATTGAGAGACTTATAGAAAAGTGGGTGATATAATCCGATGAATTCACATCAACTGTAGATTCTTATGGCTTTTCACTCTATGTCGATTCGCAGCTGTGTAAACAATTCTGAACTTGCAAATGCATTTCAGGTTCTATCAGTTTCATTCATTTACAAAAGTAATGCCCGCAGTAACTGAGGATTTAGTGTTAATACATGTTACGTGAAAAATAAATACCTTTTAATAAGAATGTCACAGCCATGTACGCATATGTTTGTCATAATAATGGGCGACTTTTGAATGAAGCGGCTGTGAATTTTGAGACATCCTAGCAATTTAGCATATCTTTAACGATTAGTGATTCTAAAGAGTATTTCCCAAACATTAACCATAATAGTTGTGCTTAGGTCTTCATGTTTTAGGAGTTAACATCATACAGCTACATCTCCTGCTTTCTCCGAACTTTCTGTCAAAATATCTAAATTGATACTCGGATAAATAAGATGTTCTCCAATAAAGAAGTTTATGGAGTATATAGTTTATGAACTTGTTCTAAATTACGGAACTAATGCATATTGATACCAGTAATCAGAATACGTACTTAGTCAACATGTACAGTGCCTTGATAACTAGGTAAAAGAATGACCATCCTAGTTTCAGCAGACATACATTGATACTTGAGAAAGTACATGAGAAAGCTTTTGATCTTATCTCAATTAATTTACCACTGGAATTATGTGAATATGGTAGCCTTTTCTATCATATCTTTAACCTAGGTAAAAAATTGGACATATAAATGATAGAATGGCATTGGCAGCTATAATATAGAAGGAAAACTAAGATGATCCTCTTTCTTTAGGTCTCAAACCACAAGGGAAATTAATTTTCAACAAAAGGATCAATCAACAATCAATCAACGATAGCAACATGAACATTGAACGAGTTGAGAAACTGTTGATGAAACTAACTCAGCCTTTCGTTAAACACATAGGTAAACTTTAAATTCCGCAGTTAATTGAAGTCAACAACTGTCCTCAGGATAGCAAGATTTCCTCAGAAAAAAATCATATTGACTGGGGTAACTCCATTAAGGTTTTTCATGGATAGTTCATAGTCATTTAATTTCGTTGCAAAAACCATCCTATTTTATTTCTGGAAAGAAAAAGTTACATAGGTATGCACAAAAATGTTATTACATAAAAAACTAACTGAGATACTATAAGCAAAGTAACCTCAGTAGTGCAGAATGGAAATCGAGAAAAAAATTATGCTTGTTAAAGGGTTCTATTAAGTCAACATACACCACCGAGCCATTAATTTTGTATCCATAGGAATGATTGAAAATATCTGTTGGTGCAAACCAACATCATAAGTAGGCAAACTAGATAATCAATGATATGAATTTTTATCGATTCCTCCGAATGCAGTTGATAATAAAAATTTGAAAAGAAAATTTCTAGCTAAAAACAGCTGAAAAATTTATCAAGTATCAACTAACACTACAGGCTTCACAAATAAAATTGGGAGCCTACCCACACCCATCCATGAAGTACGGGAAGAGAAAAATAGGGAAAGGACCAATTGGGATGATGAAAGCCCTGTAGAAAAACCCTAGCTAAGTTCAATTTGAAATGCCATTATATTTCTAAAATGTACCATCATACTTTAGGCATTGCATTGCGAAAGGGTTCCTCTCTAGAAAAAGTATGATATGAAGCTTCATTTTCCCTAACTACCATGAAACAGTTCGGATGGGAAAACATTACCCTCTCCCCCATTACAAATGGAAAAAATACTAAATTGTTACAAAGGCTTCTGAAAAGAATATATTCTGTGTTAAGGATGCATTTATATGCATGCAAGTGTTAGCTGACGGTTAAACATCGACTGTTAAACGGCTTATTTTCAGGAATGCACGACGACACGCCGCACAGCGGTGCAGGATCCCTAATAGGTAATTGGTATTTTGGATTAAAAAATGTTCAATTTATATGAAATTTGGTCTATATAGGTTTTTGAGGTCTCTGAATATGAATTTAGATTCAAAACTTTTGGAAACTAATTTTTTCACAAAAAGTTTTGCAATTTTTTTACTTAATTAACTCTTATTTAAAACATCGCGAATAATGTGAACAAATATACGTTTTCTCAGTCCCTGAATGTTAATTTGACATTTTTCACAAAAGTATTTGCAATATTTTTATTACTTGGATGTACACAAACCCAAATTTTCGTTTCATTAAAAATTATAGCACAAAGATTTTCGCGATCTCTGAACACAAATTCAATGTTAATATTTTCATAAATTAATTATTTTGCAAAAATATAAAAGTGAATTATAGAAAAAATTCTTTTCTTTGAACAAGAAAATGTGTGAAAAAATAATTTGGCAAATTATATTTGCAATATAGGTATTAATAAACATTTAAATAGCACTCACCTTCAGTTACAAAACCCATTTTTCAGAACAAGAATTGGGGCAATACACGTTATATTAGAGGGAATTGAAGGTGAAGCTGTGCCTGCTCCTTTTCATACGATGCACTTGTTACCAGTGAAACATTTTATCTTATCTACTACAGGAGTAGCAACAGCGGTATGTCCTTACTTAAGATGGTTTTGAATTCGTCAATCGGTGCATCCAACGTATATGCACAAAAACCCTATAAAGAAAGTTTTTCTAGACTCATAAATACCAAGTATTAGGGATCCTGCACCACTGTGAGCCGTACACTGCGGTCGGGTTCGCGCCGTCCCGTGTGAAAGGAGCCTTTGAATGAAATAATGTCCGTCGCCAGTCCAACCAAAGGCACCTCTTGAGCACACACCAACTCGAATACTGACGAACCAACTCAACTCGAGCTGGCGAATGCAGAGTTCTCCAGTAAAAACGAACGATTTTGTTGTAAACTCGCACATGCCGACAGATGAACTAGACTTTCCGGCGGCTTTCGAGCTCGCCATCAGATGAATAACAAAGACCGCACCGCACTAGCTGGCAAATTGCGAGTTGTCCAGTATATCATCGAGCCAACGACATATTCGTCGGCGGCGGCACGTATGGCGTCGTTGGCTACAACGTAACATAATGAGTGAAAGTTTCTCAGGTCTTCCACCAGGACAAAGGCTCCATCATCCATCTCTGCCTACGTTTCGGAAAACGAGTCGTTTTCGGAAACGTCGGCAGAGATGGAGCCTTTGACCCGGTGGAGGACCCGAGAAACTTTCACTATATTCACATAATCCGCCGGGAAAACACCAAAATGTAATAATGTTTTTACTTTCCAGGGGCTGATCTCTGTTCTATCACGAAGACGTTATGCTTGCGTATAAAAGCAACAAAATTCAATGGGAAATGCTAATAACAAAATGGCAAACGGTAAGCTTTACTGAATGGATGAGAGAAAGAAAACATTCCAATTCCACAGTAAAGTTAATTAATCCCACCCGATTATGATGATGCGCAGCATGGAAACTTAGGACGCGATGGTTTAAATATAATATTTCTAGTGGAATTTAATCGAGTTACACCCTCAGAGGCATGGCAAAACGCATAATGTCACAATCGAACCAAAGCACGATCTATGGATCGCCTGAATCTTTGGGAGCGTTGTAATAACCACGGTCAAGGTCGTTCTTTCGAAATGGCATTCATGGGCAGGAGGGAGGTATACGATCTTCAACCTGAAACCGACCAAGCCGATTTCACACGCGGCGGCATGCAGGAAACGGTGCCGATGTCTAGTGCAATCGAACTACGAAAGTCACGAACTCACAAATACTGACCAGAGGTTTAAATAACACCTATTTGATAATGACAAATAAAGAAAAAGGGAAACAATATCTCATTTCGTAATGCTATATCTGCCGTTCCAATTTTTGACGATTTGCAAGCAACCATTTTTCCCGATTTTGGATTATTTTTCAGCGAATTCCTGACCTTTTCCAGATTTTTTCCCGACGTTAATAAATTCCCGACTTTTTCCTGGATTCCCGTCTTTTCCCGACCGGTAGACACCCTGTTCCAGTGTAACTTATAGGCACATTAACATGGGAGTAAGGAAAAACAAGAGATGTTTATTCTGACTAAGTCTGCAGAGCACCTTGCAAATCACTTCAATGGTGCTTGCGGTAAGGATTGAACCACCATCATACAATTGGTAGAAACCTGTAAAAGATGTGCTACATTTCGAAGAAACTACGGAGTTAGGCATCAACAGGATACATGCTACTAAAGGGGTAGCGAAGTGCAAAACTATTTATTGCTTGCAAGTTGTTTGGCAATCACCAAGGTTCAATTTTCAGAAATTATTCAAGGCAGGAAAATGTGTGACAATATGACAATCCCTATGTACAATCATGCAAATAGGCTCTCCACAAAGATAACTAGCCAATAGTTTATTGAGACGTTTTGTTCTCTTTAATACGCAAATAAATTGCTACATGCACTCAATTTAATCTATAAATTGCGACTACTTCATAAACCCCATGACCATAATGAAATGCACTGATAATGTGCGCGAGTACTGCTTTTGAATTTTTATGAAAGTAAACATCCAAGGATATAAACTAAATCGGACATTGCGGTACACGGTTCCTCCAGATTTTTCACATGCTCTGTTTTAAGAAAATCTTATCTACAAAAAAACGGAGGTGGGTGGTTACAGAGCATACTTCTAATTGTGGCTGCAGTGTTTCAAATTAGAGAGTAGCGCAGCTTCCGTATATCATATTTCGTATTATCATCACATTTATTTAAAAATAATTTTTAGCATCTCTAGCCAACGGTTGGCTTGGTTGACAATCCACCGCATATGCTGTCTCCGCAATAAGTCTTCGGTGGTAGCCACGTCAAGGTATTTACAGAATTCTACTGGCACTATGCCTGATGAGCTGACATAAGAGAGAATATCTTATTCAAAAATCTCATTGCTATAAAATTATTCAAATTTAACTTAAGATGTCATGTAACAACAGACTAAATTTCTTCTGCGTCGTTCGTTGAGACTTTCTAATCTTTGTGGAGGATTTATCCTTACACTATCGCGTCTTCGGTAACGAGCGTCGGAACTATTTCGCTGGGGGGCTAACCTTGAAAAGGGCCAGGCGCCTAACAAAAGGGCCCGCATTTTTTTGGCGGGTACAAGGTGGTAGGGAGTAGAAGTTCGCTAACAGAGCATATGAAGGAATGAGAATGTGACAGAGGGAAAGAGCAATCTGGAAATAAGTGAAATTTAATTTTTATTAATGAAGACTACTCATTTCTCAAAGGCCAAGGGCAAATCCTCGGGGGGGGGGGAGGGGAGGGGGAGGGAGAGGGGGGGGTAGGAGTAATAGGATGCTTCTGCTCCAATGAGTTGTATCAGATGTGGAGTGTCATTAAAAAAAATTGAAAAGAATATTTGCACTATGATTTAAGAACTATAACCAAGCTTATCTGTCACAAAGAATCTCGGTGACTTGAAACAAGGAAACTCATTGCATGACAATTTTAAATGAACGAACATAAATTAGTAAAACAATTATCTCCACCGAAGAACAAATATTATAAACAAAAGGCGCGAGTTAAGTCACGTAAGACATACCCTTTCGGATTCCATCCTAGCTCCTTGCCGGAAATCTTGTATATTCGGAGACTCCTCTTCGAAATGGTTGCTTCCTGGGGGGATCACGCCGATTCGCGACGAAATGGTAACACATTTGATGATACTGCTACAAGCATTCCAACGATGGCTTCTCCACTGTCGAAAATTCCTGCCACGACCCCCCCAGCCAAGGGTCCTCCTGCGAGGTGGTTTCCGTAGTTTGGATTTCCGACGAAAGGAACTCTACCGTTGCGATCTCCAGCGACGGGCGTCCCACATTAGTTCTCTCCTGCAACGGATCCTCCAGCGATGAGTGTTACAACGAAGAATTGTCCGCCGCTGCAGCACACTCAGGAATCATCCGACGTTTTCCATCACAAGATCGACGCAGTGCTCGACGAAATTCTCGGTTGTCATTTGATCAATCATTGAATCTGCAAATTCAAACAGAATTTTTGTGACAAAAAAATACGAAATGACAGCAAGAATGCAGAAGCACGCGTATATTCCTTAATTATCACAAATTAATCAAAGACCCTAAAGTATTCAAGTCTTAATGAAATTAGGGGGCGCCGAAAGCGGATTCCGGTACCGATTAACATTAAGATACTCTAAAGCTAGAACCTCTGATTTGAGCTCGCATGCATTTGCGTATCATTTCTCGTCTGCAAAATTATAAATTTTCTGAATTAAAATACATTCACCTACATCGAATGGCCAAAAAAATTGGAAAAGTCACTCGTGAGCCCTAACCCCAAGGACTGATGTAAACGACACTCCAAGTCCTCAATTATTGACTACTCGTCTCCCTTCGAAAACAACTTTATAATTTTAAACTACTACACAATAAATGTCCAACGGCGCTCTTAACTGCACTCTGGACATACTATGAAATTATAATATTAAGGCAGAATATTCTTCGACTCCGATGTGACCTACGTTACGGAGTTGGCATAGTACAAAGAGATATTTGGACCAAAATATGGGATAATTCAAGCGCCCATGGCTATGTCAGAATATTTTCTCTAGAGACCTTCGGTAAGTCCTCGCTGGGAAGAGCGAAACCGCTCAAGTAAAATGGCACATGAGCGGCTCCGAAAAAATTTGACACGATCACTCAAAAGCACCAGATACAATTTGATAAATCTTTTTACCTAAATAAATTAGATTGGACAAGAAATATTTCAAATACTTACTGGTTAGGACGAAGAGAGATAGATCTCAAAACATGTTACCATTAATTGAACTTTAAACTCGAGGCGTTTGGTGTAATTATCACATTCCCGAGATAAAGGTCCTTTTCTTAGGTCAGCCACTGTGATTAACTCTGTGCGAAATAAATTTAACGTATAAAATTGCCTACCAACTTCATTTGAGACCGATTGTAATTTTACTTTCCCGGATTCCAACTTTCATCCCCCATTAAACAACTTGACGCACTCCCACTGGGTATCTACGTAGTCTTTAAAACTTTGGATTTCACATCGATCGATCCTCAGGAAAGCGAATAGACACAACACCATTCATTTTATATTTTCGGCACATACGAGTATTGGCAAATTACTCCACATTTCGAAATGAAAACGGGTTTTCGGACGATTGGCGACGCACAAGTGACCTGGAAAGTTGGCACATGGCTAGAATAACGACACTTTTTCGAAAAAATGTAATACTTCTAAGGATTCATTTCAAAAGAATGCGGTGAAAATTGAATAAATGATCATTCATCAGCTTACATGACTAGTATTGGATTACAGTCCTCACTCTGTCCGTTGCTGTGGCCACGCCGTCGTGAATCGCAAGTAGAAGGACGAATTCAGCAAAACTCCGCGGAGCCTCCTCGTGAGGTGACAATCCGCTCCCGAAGCCGTCCGGAACAGAAAAGAACGAACTGTGTGGAGGGACGAAGCATGTGGAATGCGCTAGTGACGTCACCGGAGGGGAGGGGTTGAGTCGAGTTGAGAGATTGGAGGGGGTTGAGGGGAATGAGGGGAAGAGGAGACGAGGGGAAGAATACTGCGAAGTGAAAGAAAGAGGAGTCGGGGGAGGGATGCCCAACATCTACCTAATACCCTGCAAGCCACCATAAAGGCGTGTGGCAGAGGGTGAACTCTCACCAAACATGCACCACATATCATGCACAAAAAAGTATTAGTATATATACATATAGGTACTGTTCAAAACTACACTATTCAAAAAAAGATAAAAATAGCAAAGCATACATGCAAAAACATGCTGTTAGTTGGGTTAGCTTTGAGTCCCCATACCAACATGCAGCTACCAATGTTATTCATTGCTACACTCGTACTGGATATATTTAACGTTATTCATATCCCTAATAGTACGAGGAGAAAAGGACATTTTGAATCTGTCAGTTCGGCAATCAATTTCTCTAATTTTGTGATTATGGTCCAGCCTACCATAGTAAGTTGGGGTCCGAAAAATATTTTTAACATCATCACTGAAAATATGGTCTTGGAATTTGTTTAAGAGATTAAGTCTAAATTTCAACCTGCGATCTGACAATGATTCCCAATTTAATTCATTTAATAGATTGGTTACGCTAATAAGGTTATCATACCGTCGTTTTACAAATCTTGCCGATCTTCGCTGCACACGTTCAAGTTCGTTATTTAGACCAATTTCGTAGGGATCCCATACACTGGCAGCATATTCCAAACATGTGCCCTCAAGAGCAGAATTCCTTACCCCACCCTACTCCTATCCTTGCAAGCTAAAGTGAGCGGGTGGTTTGCGTTTGACTACCCTTAATCAAATGGCACCAAGGCCCGCAAAAGTGTACTCGGTATTGAAAATAGACTGCGCTCGGGAGAACAAAAAAAAAGATCTAGCGCGTCCAACGAAGAGGGCTCAATTGCATCTTCCCCACCCACTTGCTAAGCAGCGAAAAATTATGCCCACCCCCATTCAGCTGCGCTATACCGATTTGAACTTTTTCAAAAAGTGAATCCTTGGCGAGGCCGATTCCGACCCCCGAAAGCGCATAATCCTGGGCGAGTCATTCTCCGAGGCGACGACAAGTCCCCCGCTCACTTCAAGTTGGGGTTCGAGGGATAAATATCACTGAAATGAAATAATTACCACAACCAAAAACGGGCACATAGCTTCTTCAAAAACGGATATGCCTCTGATCTGATCAGATATGCTCGAGTATATCCGTTTATGAAAATGCTTTGCTGATGAAAATGAAAATGTTTCCATCTACATCTACACGATACCCTGCAAGCCATCGCGAGGGTGTGTGGCAGGGGATGAAGATCACCAAGCATGCACTATTGACATGCAAACAAGCAACTATAGGGTCTCGTGCAACTAGATTGTTAGTATCAAAAATATTTGAGGGATTTATGCATGCAGCATGCACTACAGACTACTGTAAAATATTTTCCCTACCTATCCCTTTGCTATGCTGCCTATTCTGTTCTCTTATAGTACGGGGGAAAAAGGCCATTTAGAATATATCAGTACGACAATCTATCTCTCTCATCTTATTTATCTGGTCGAATCTAGCATAATACGCTGGTGTTTTTGATATGTGCCTAACATCTTCAGTAAAGCTATCCGATTGAAATTTCTCTAATAGATTTAATCTGTACTTTAACCTACGCTCTGATAATGATTCCCACCCTAATTCTTGTATTAATTCTGAAACACTAATCAACCTATCGTAACACCTTTTAACGAACCTAACTGCTCTACGCTGCACACTGTCTACATCTCTGATCCAACCTGATGCTTGCGGAGATGAAAGTTGGGGTTTGGGGGGAGGGTATTTTTACCCTGTGTTTCCCCGTAATGACAGTACTCTTTGTATACCATGAGTTCTAATGTCTCTCTCGCCTAGGAAGGTAAATACTTAGAACATGAATACTCTGATGGACATCATGGGTATATGATGAAAACTTTCTCGGGTAACATATTTCTATGTATGAAAATGTAGTTGTGATGGGAGATTTTAACATTAACCTGCTTAAACCCTCCTCAGAAAAAGATAAGCTGTTGGAAATGTTGAATGGATTTAATCTCTCCATTATAGAAACCGGACCAACATGCCATACACACAATGCCCACTCTGTTTTAGACTTATTTTGTGTTGATAATCCTAAGAAGGTGGTAAAAATTGAAATATATGATGAACCTAGAATATGTCCTGTCACAATCAAATGACCCTTATATATGAATACAAATCCATTCAGTAGTTAAACACATAACCATCAGGGACTTTAGTGGTTTTGACCACACCAAATTCCACTCAGACCTAAATAATAGAGACTGGGATGCAATACCCAAGACACACTCACCGGATGACAAAATAGAGATATTTAACTCCAACATTTTGGACACCTTTGACCTGAACGCTCCAATTCGTTCCATTCGCGTGACCCACCCACCAACTCCATGGATAACACCCGAAATAAAGACGACAATTAAGAGGAAGAATCATGCCCGTGCATTGTACAGAAGAAATGGTGACCCAGATGCTTTTTCCTCATACAAGGCTTTGAGAAAGATCACGAATAAAAAGATAAGGGAAGCAAAAAATAAATATTATCACACTTTATTCTCAAAAAACCAGAGTTCAAAAAACACATGGAAAAACTGGTGTGAAGGTTTCCGCGGCGTCGTTCAGATGTTCTCTGCATCTCGGGTTCTGCGTCCGCGTTTGTTAACTTGGGGCGACAACAGTTTCGCTAGCCGTCCTGCTAGCGTCTTCAGGTCGAAGGTGAGGAAAGCTGCTTTTTCGCCGTCTTATATAGGGCTGGTAGAGTCCGTGCTGCGCTGTGATTGGCCGGGATGGATGATTCTTTTCCACGCAGTGTTTAGCCATTTCAACAGAGAAGATGGCTATCCCCTAAACACTGCGTGGAAAAGAATCATCCATCCCGGCCAATCACAGCGCAGCACGGACTCTACCAGCCCTATATAAGACGGCGAAAAAGCAGCTTTCCTCACCTTCGACCTGAAGACGCTAGCAGGACGGCTAGCGAAACTGTTGTCACCCCAAGTCAACAAACGCGGACGCAGAACCCGAGATGCAGAGAACACATGGAAAGGATTGAGGGCCCCGGTGGCGGCGTGGTTAAGTCCTCGCCTGCTAACCTGAGGGTCGCGGGTTCGAGTCCCGCCTGAGTGGGTTTTTTCACCACTCAGGACATGGCTGTGTGCTCGTCTGTTGTTACATTGTTAAATACCCCGATGTAAAGGCCACATGTGCTGTTTTCGGCGGTAGTGGGAAATAAATAAAAAAAAATAAATAAAAACTTACGAAATATAGGAATAGCTACAAATCCCAAGGACGAGAAGTTAAAAATTCACCCAGATATCCTAAATAATTACTTCTCTACTAGAAGGTTAACTATCCTCCCCCGAACGTTCGTCAGTAATGAGACAGTTAATCTTGACAATCGATTCTTTTTTTCACATGTGACACTCATAGAAGTCACTAAAGCAATTAAAAATATTACCTCAAACGCAAGAGGCTACGACGAAATCCCAACAGATTTTATCAAAAAGTCATTACCAATGATGCTACCTGCTCTTTTAAATATCTTTGACTCTTCATTACAACTAGGCATATACCCAGCTATTTGGAAAAGAACCTTATTGCGGCCAATACCTAAATGCTCCAATCCTTCCAACCCGAGCGATTATAGGCCAATCGGATTACTATGTGCCACCGTGAAAATACTTGAGAGAATATTTTTCGACCAAATTAACTCATACATTACCGAGCGAGACCTGCTCGACTCAAGACTAAATCTGGTTTTAGGAAGGGACACAGTACCCAAACCATTCTACTTGGCCTAACTGAAGATGTCATAAAAGCAATGGATAATAGGCAATTTACTGTGCTTGTTCTGTTTGATTTTTCACAAGCATTCGACTCAGTGAACCATACACTACTAATACAGAAGTTAAAAGGGTATAATTTTTCTGACAGTGTATTAAAATGGTTCCGATCATATCTTACCGAGCGAATGCAGGCAGTACCTAATAGGAAGGAACGGAGATACATCTAACTGGCTAAACGTGGACACAGGAATGGTTCAAGGATCTGTTCTAAGTCCATTATTATTCTCTTTGTTCATTAACGACCTACCGAAATTCTTCACTGACTCACAATATTTCCTTTATGCCGACGATTTTCAAATTTACCAACATTCAGCACCAGAAAGCCTAACACACACTATTGATAGTCTAAATGCTGACATTGTACATATCAACACATGGGCTGAGAACAATGGTCTGAAACTGAATGAAAATAAAACAAAGGCCATAATCTTCGGCAGTAGGAACCTTTCCTCTAAGATAAATTTCCAAAATATCCCTACAATCACAGTCAAAAATAAAGCACTCCCCTACGAAGAACAAATAAAAAATCTAGGAGTAATAATGGACAGAAACTTAAGTTGGAATGCCCATTGCCTAAATATCAGGAGTAAAAGCTACAAAACTCTTCATCACCTATACAAATCCAAAAACCAGTTGCCGACAAACATACGAAAATCGATTTTAAACGCCATTATATTCTCACATTTTGACTGCTGTCGTGGTTTGCTAAATAATATTAATGAAGAAACTAATAATAAGCTTCAAATAGCGATGAATGCCTCTGTAAGATTTGTACTTATGTGCTTTAAAACGATGGGATCATGTTACGGATTCATACAGAAAATTAAAATGACTCAAAGTCAGAGAAAGACGGCTGTATTTATCTATTCTTTCCGCCTTCAAAATTCTCAAATCAAGCTGTCCTCCATACATCTTCAACTCCTTCGCTTTCAAAAAGGACATCCTTAACCGTTCAACAAGATACCATCATTTAGACTTACAGATCCCCCAGCACAAAACAGAAATGTATCATAAATCCTTCATAGCTACAGTATCAAGAAACTGGAATTCATTTCCAGTTGATGCTAAAACATGCCAATCTGTACCCTGTTTTAAAAGAAAATTATTAAATCATATATACATGAAAAACTGTCAACCATAAAAATGTACCTATTTCAATTAATATTATCATACATAGTTACAATGTATCTTGGCTTTATCTTATATCTTGACTTTATCTTATTGTGTATCAAGTATTACTCTTCCTGTTGTTTTTGATGTCGTCAAATTGTGAATTTCATTCTTGTAAACACCATTTCAATAGGATATCTATTATAATGATGGAACTTGGAGTAATACCTTATATTATTTTGATCATTTTTTTGTGTATTATAACATGTATTATGGTAAGTACTATTGTATGCATTTTTGTTTTCGTTTTTGGAAATATTATGTAAGCTTAGTGAAATTGCCTTAAAAGTCTGAAAGACTTTAAAAGGTCTAAGACAATAAACGTTTATTATTATTATTTGTTACTTTTGTAACATCCACCTCCGAGTCTCCGGCTAGCATCAGGTTTCGTTGCCGACATAATTGTCGGGGACTCGAGAGGGGTCGTGCCTAGGGGTAGCCACGTCCACCACCGGTGGATAGGTGGCTACCCGGCATTAGGGTCATGCGCACGAAGCAGGCGGAGAGACCCGAGAAGGACAGCCTTCTGCATTGCACTTGCAAGTGCATCCGCTCGCGCCCTGCACGCTGGGATGCACTTGAGATTTTCGATCAGTGAGCTCTTGACACCACCAAGCACGCCCACGATGAGGACTACCAGTTTCACAGAGTAGCCCGCGTACATTTGCCGGAGTTCGCACAGCAGATCTTGATATTTAGTCCTTTTTTCAATCTCCTTCGATGCCATGTTCATTTCGGCCGGTGCCGAAAACTCGATCACGAACATGGCATGAGAGAGATTGTCGAGGAGAACGATATCAGGCTTCGTCGCCTCCAATTGCCTGGAGGTGGAGAAGGAATAATTCCACCAGATTTTACACTTATCGTTCTCCACGACGGACTCGATGTCTCCAGGGACGTAAGGCAGCACCAGATTCGCGTCTATGCCGTAATGGTGTCTTAGATGGTAATACAACACCCGCAGAGCTGAGTTGTGCCGGTTTATATATGCGTTCTTCGCATAGAAGCTGCAGCCGGAGAGTAGATGACCTAATGTCTCCGGCTGCCTTCGGCACGCTCTGCATCTCGTGTCCGTCACGTTTGCCCCAAAGATGAGGCGACGGTACACGAGGGTGTTGATGACACCATCCTGGCACGCAAGCACGAATCCCTCGGTCTCGGACTTCAGACCTGCGGAGCGCAGGAAGGCGAACGTGAGCTCCTTCGATAGCCCATGCGTTTCCAAGTTTCGATAGAAACTTCCATGCATGGGCTTCTCGGTATGCTTGCGGAGCAGGATCTTTTGCTCCGCATTCTTTATTTCGAGCTTTAACACGTCCGCCTTCAGCGACAAGATTGATTTTTCGCACGCTTCTCCGCTGGAAGTAAGGTCCAAGTCCAAACCGAGGCCGTCTGCTGCCCTTTTCGCCGCCTGGAATAGGAACGCCCCTTTGCCGACACTCTCGTGTTTCTTCACGAGCAGCATAAGGGGGTCCGTGCTGTGGAACACGCGGCAAGCCGTATTCAGGACTACTCTGTCATGAAGGCACTCCAGGCTTATCAGCCGTCTACCACCTAGCCTTCTCGGGAGATACAATCTGGCGACGGAAGACTTCGGATGAAGACTGCGGTATATGGTCATCATTTTCCTCGTTCCCCTGTCGAGGTTTTGCAGCTCGTTGACATTCCATTTGATGCAACCGAAGGTGTAGAGCAGTGTTGGAACCGCGAAGGTGTTGGTCGCAAGAACCTTGTTCTTGCCTGACAGGTCAGAGCTCCAGATTCGCCTGAGAGTCTGCCTGTATTTCGCTGCAAGCCTTTCCTTCACTGCTCTCACCTCCTGCAACCGGCGCTGGGGGACGCCAAAATATTCATACGCTTCGTCTTCATCAAGAAGACGAATAGCGTTTCCGTCAACGAGCTGCGCGTCTTCCTGGTATTCCGAAATCTTTCCTTTCGCCAGATGGATGGTCGCGCACTTGTCCAATCCGAATTCCATCCCTATATCCTCACTGTATCTGCGTACGGTGTCCAACGCCAGGCGCAGGTCTTTCGCGCTTGAAGCATAAAGCTTCAGGTCATCCATATAGAAAAGATGGGTGACTTTATGCTCCCTTTTTGACGGGACACCGCACATATATCCCCTACCTCGTCTCAACTGAACGGACAGTGGGAGGAGAGATAAACAGAACAGGAGGGGACTGAGGCTATCGCCTTGAAAAACGCCACGGTGGTATGTTACCAAATCCGTGTAGACGGTCTTCTTGCCAGATGGTATGGCGAACCGCGTCTTCCATAGTGGTAACAGGTGGTCGATGCAGGACACAACCTCTGGGTGGACTTTCATGTACCTCAGCATTGCTATAATCAGCTCATGAGAGGTGGTATCAAAATCCTTCTTGTAGTCCACCCAGCCCATTGACAGGTTACGCTTGTATTGGCAAGCGTCCTGGCTCACACACCTATCAATGAGCAGGTTGTCCTTGCATCCCGCGATGCCTTTCTTGGAGCCCCTCTGCTCGTACACTTCCTCCCATACCGGTTGGACGTGGCGGAGGATAAGGTCGTTCAAGATGGAAGTGAACGCCTTGTATACAGTGTTGAGACAGGTTATAGGGCGGTAATTCTTCGGATCAGACAAGTCTCCCTTTTTCGGTATTAGGATCGTTCGCCCCTCAGTCAGCCAGGACGGAATTGGCTCCGTTCCTGACAGGAAGGATGTGAAGATTCTGGCCAGGTGTTTGTGCGTGGAAGAGAACTTTTTCCACCAGAAGTTATTCACTGCGTCCATTCCTGGAGCAGTGAAGTTCTTCTTGCCAGAGAAGGCCTTCTTCACATCACTTTCCGTGACTGAGATGGGACGATCCATATCGTCTAGGTGGCGGTCACAAAACTCTTTAAAGTGGGCAATAGCTGGAGTACCTTCGTTGAATGGCTTCCTAGTCTCGTAGATGTCCTTCCAGAAACGTTCCACCTCCGGGACAGTTGGTGGTGTTTGGACAACAGGTGGAGGGGGTCGGAAGAGGCGGGACGGCTGAAAGGAGAAGGTGAAGTTTTCTTTCCTGGCGTTGGTCCTTTTGCCCAACTTCTTCCTCGCCGTTGTAAGTGCCCGCACTCTATCCACCTCGTGCTGTTTAAGGATAAGCAGTACTCTTTTGTTCAGTGTGTGGTGGTCTCTCCGGATTGCACGCGCAATGCGCTTGACCTTCGGCGTAAAGGCCCGACCGGAGGAAAGGTAATCCATCACACACTGAAATCTCGACACCTGTTGTCTTGCCAGCGTGATTTTGGCATTAAGCTGTTTAAGCCTGTTTGCTGCTTTAGTCTCCCAAGTGGCAGGCACTCGGGGAGATGCCAACAGTGTGGCGGCAGCATATACCACCCAGTCTATTTCCCAGAGGCTACTCGTTTCGGTCAGGATCATATCTACGATGCCATTCAACTGGGACAGCTGTTGGTCCCGCAGAGAAATTTTATGATGAATATTTCTCTGCCTGGTAGTCGTCTCATCGTAGCTTATCGTGTTTTCCAACCGCTGAAGTAGATCAGAATCGGCCTTCGGCTCGTCTCCCTTCGCCGAAAGTTCGGCGGGAGCACCAGCAGTAGGAGGTACATCTGCCTTGGTAGGAGATAGAGCCTTGGCCGGTGGTGTGCTACTCTGATCTTGCGGTTGGGGTGTCGTTTTCTTGCGCAGGTGATTGGCGTAGTCGCGCAGATTCTGCTGCGACAGATGGTTATGTTCAGGATGCATCTCACACCACAAAGAGTGCATCCTCGCCATGTATCCCCTGCGACTTGGCTCACTGGCAGCATGGCAAGCGAGACGGTCTCCCCTCAGGGTCTCCGTCCACTCCATACGAGCTCCCTTTTTTGATGGCATAAGTTTGCCACACCCAACTTTGCTAGGGCCCTCATCCGAGAAGGGCCGGTTGTGGGTGGCGTCACTGGATTTCTTAGGAACCCAATATTTCCGCGAGTGGGGAGGTTAACCCCACAAGCAGACGGCCACCATTAGCCGGCCGAAGTCGTTACCGGGGACGCCACGAGGAGGCTGGTGGTCCGTTTTTGACCCCTTATTATTATTATTATTATACCCCCCGTTCTCCTTGTTTTTCAGCCTGGCACATTGTCCCGAAACCTATGACTGAGGGATAAGGACATCGTGATATGCAATGGGGTCATTTATCATGTTTTTTTAATTGCAGAACCTGTTGGAGTTTGTAAAATACAAAAGACTCGTATCTCTCCGTTTTTCGATCCGTCAATTACTTCTCGAGTTATACGCGGCGAAAGACTGATGTTTTTTAACCCTTTCGGAAAAGTAGGCGTGCATGCGACTTAGTACATCATCCACTTCGTCCAATCACAACTGAGCTCGGGAAGCTACTTCGTCTTCTCACAATACGGGACGCACAGCTGACTCTGCTAATGGAACTGGTTGCGACAGGATCTGTGCGAGCAGACCTTCCGACTCCCCATCCACTCCCTTTCCTTTCCCTAAAAACATGAGTCAAGGACGGGAGGTGGATGCCACTAAGTCTCAAAGCAGCTCGTTTGGCAGGCGTCATCTTTTGTTATTTTAATGTTTGATTTATGAGTGAACGGCTCTGGCTAGAAGTTTATTTTTTTCTTCGCAAACATTCATTTTCCGTTTCATCTAACGAGTTCGTGTACAAAATAACAATTTCGGACTTCATTTGAGAAACCAAACTTATCGTTCTATAGTCTTCACATTCTTTTGTCACCCTCTTTTTCGGTATATGTATCAGCACGGTATTAAAAAAATTCTCCGGCCAAGCCCCCTCCTCGTATATTCTACGAACAAGTTCATATAAGCTCTCCATTCCCCCTCCTAGGTTTTTTCAGAAGCTCAGCTGGGATGTTATCTATCCCCACCGTTTTACCTGCCTTCATTTCTCACAGTGCCTTCTCTATCTCACTATCCAGTATTCCGGGGCCCACGTCATTCTGATCTACGTCCTTTCCCTCTTCTATGTCCAAGTTCCTAGGCCTATTTTCACTATCATACAGTTCCTCAACATATTCCCTCCAACGACGCTGGATCTCCTCTCGTTCCATTGCTAAATTTCCTCTTCTGTCTTTGATGCACGGGACCGTTTTCCATTTCTTGATTCCCGATAACATTCTAACCTTTGAGTACAGACTGCCTATTTCTCCTACTCTCTGGAGTCTTTCCATCTCCTCGCATTGCCGACTCCACCACTTTTCTCTTGCTTTCTTTGTTTCTCTTCTAAGCCTGTTGTTAATCTCCTTATAATGCCTTTTGCCTAGCTCGGTATTTACATTTTTCCATTTCCTTCTTACCTCGATCCTTTCCATCATTTCTTCTGTTACTCATGGTTTCTTGATCCTCCTAGCATCTACTGTTCCTATTGTTTTTTCGGCTGCTTCTTATATGCCCATCTTTATCATTTCCCATCTATTGTTCGTCTTCCCTCATGCATCTGACCACAATCTACTGATATTCCCTCCTCTTCCCTCCAATCAGTTCTCCTACATCCCACTTTTTTATTTTCCTTCCTACTTTCAACCTTTTTAGTCTCATCTCACATTTCATCACCACCAAGTTGTGGTCGGTGAGATCCAATGAATAAGTAAAAAAAAATTTCATCATACTTTCTTTTCCTGATTCAACCGAGATATTATCCAGTCGAACAGCCTTTTATGACTTCATTTCACGCTGAGATCTAGTAATCTAAAAATCCAACATTTATATTTCAAGAGTATCTTTGACTGCATCACCTTTTTTCCCCGTTTATGCCCATTAGTCATAATTTCTATCATTAAGGTCTTAACATACATATTTCTCCATCTATCCATGTATTCCATCTTTTTGTAAATTTTTTTTTACATTTTTTTCACTGCTCTCTATCAAGTTTCAAGCATTCCTCTTTTTTCTCCCTCTTTCCGTTCCTAATCCTCTCAGTTTATACCATTCATATTGCATTTTCCGTGGTTTTCCATATCCCTTTTTCTAGCTTTTTTCACCATTATTGGATGCTAACATTTTTTCTTGCCCATGGGTTTTTGTTTGTTAATTTCCAGGAGTTTTTACTACTGCAATTTATTGTTGACTTTTGAGATTAGGATGTGAAGAAGGTAGGTGGAATGGGGGACATGTGAGGAAATGTTGGAAGGTAAGATGTGGAGCTAGCTATTCGATGCAATTGTGAGGAGATAATGAGTGAATGGAACAGGTAATAGGAGAAGAAGGAGATTTTATAGGACATGACAGAGGGCAGGAGTAAGCGGAACAGGGAGAATAGAAGAGCAGGCTGTTTGGGTAAAAGTAGTAAGAGACAAAAAGTATATGGAACTAAATAAGACATACATATTTTAAGGATAGGGTGATCCTCATACATGAGGATGTTTTTAAGGTTTCACAAGATGTTTTATCCATCCAATTCTACCTTTAATGCTAGTTCACTACTATAATAATTGACCTTTTCAATCTAACCTAGTAGGTACATACTTCATACCTTTTTAGTAGTGTTTAGAATTTATATTGTTAATATCTGTGGGAACTGATTCTACTAAATCTATATGTAACTAGTGTAACCTAATTATCAATTCTCAGGTTTCATTGATGACTGGATTGTAAGTAAGTCAATTTTGGTGTTTTAACTCCATGCCTGTCACAACAAGTATGTTTCTCTTGCAGCACTAGACTAATTTATCAGCACGTTTATTTCTTCCATCCTTCCTATCCTCCGCCTACCTCTCTTCCTCCTTTTTCTTCAGCAACCACCGCATTCCAATCAACTATTACAATTAAATGATTTATCACTGGAATGTTACACATTAATTCTCAAGTTCTTCATTTCACATCGCCTTCCGTGCTTTTCACATGGCTACTTGTAGACATGTATATTTGTATAATAGCATACTAACTAGTTTAACCACTTTATATTCCATATTTAGAGTCATATCATACACCTCCGATATATTCACTGTCCTCATTCTGAATTCTCTGTCCATCACAAAAGCTGCTCTTTGTTGTTCTTGATACCCTCCAATATAAATTATCCGTCAGTCATCGCTTAAGTAATCCATGAAAATCTAACCCATCAAATATGTCTTATAAAACATTCCCTGAGTATTACTTCTTCAAAATTTTCACGGAGGAAAAGGTGGTGTCTTCTGCCTACAATTTGACCTTTCTCACATCAATGACCCTACAGGGAGCAAGTTTTATATGACCTTCTAACTCATATGTAAGGGTCACAGGAACTCTCAAATTTTGTCCCCACCACAACAAGGTCCATGGGTAGGGAGCCATACTAGTATTCTTTCAATAAGTGGTTAGTTTTAGGGTAACACCTACTTGAACATCTCTTTTGCAAATATTGTGTATAGTCCACATTCTCTCGGTGCTAGGTTCTTCACCACTGTGATGTATTTTGAAGTTGCCGCCATATCCATTTGTGCTAACCTCCCCTCAACTGTTTTGTTCCGCTGTCCCCTCCCCCCGCGACTAACATCCGGGACTGTAACTTCTGGAGGCATGTTTAAGGCAACTTTAAAATCATCCACTTTCTTAGTGCATATCGGCAAACGCCTAGCACGGTAACGGGATGTTCCCTAGCAGAAATACTTTTAAATATTAAGCCCAGAACTCTGATGACAATACTAAATCCTCCAAAAGAGAGTGATTACCAAGTATTACGCCCAAAAATGCAATTTGTAATTAATGATCCTGTTAAAATACGATTGACACCAAAAAGTTCTGTGGTTTTTGGGAAAGTTGTCAAGGTCTTAGGACCAACGGTGTATCTTTGCTTGGTGGGTGAGGAGGAAATTGTACGATGTCACATAAATCAATTGCAACTAAGTGCTATCCAGGAGGTGCTGACTCGCACTCCAGAGGGTAACCATTGTGCAATGCACGACAGTTCATTAGTGCCACCACCAGCTGTGCAGAAGCCAACACCCCCTGTGATGGTGCAGCAGTCGCCAATGTTTGAATCAGGTGTGCCTTCCCCACCACCAGTGTTGTCAACACCAATGGTGTTAGAGGCACCTACCCCTGCACGAGTTACCAGTGACACAAGATGAAAGAGAAGGGCTGATACTGTCCCCACTGAGTACTCCCCCAGTGCATCAAAGAGCGATTCCTTCGTCTCAGACCCCAAGGCCACCACTGACACCACAATTACGACGGTCTCAGAGACAACAGGTTTTGCCCAAGAGATATTTGGATTTTCAGTTAACAAGTCAATATTTTGTTAGCCACAAAGTGGTATCTTGAGTTCTTTTATTGTGTTACCTTAAGAGCATATCTATCTCTGTGTAATTTGGATTGTTTGAAATGTAGGAATTCTTTTATTTTCTGCATGTAAAGTTTTTTTTGGCAGGGAGAGGGTGTGATGTGTTTTGAAGTTGCCGCCATATCCATTTGTGCTAATCCCCTCAACCGCCTGTACCTTGTCTCAATGTGAATATTGTTTTTCTTTTGTTTTTCTGTGCTCTTCAGAGCTGGACTTGTTCAAACACTTGTATAGTCGACTCTACAGTGAAAAGGTTGTATTAAGTGAACGCTCTTGATGATAAATATCAACTGAGTCTTGTCCGCAAACTGGGGTACTTATTTATAAATGCCTTAATAGCTACATAGAATTTCAACAGTAACGACATTCGCTAAACTCTAGACTATCAGGAAATATATAAACTGCCAATTTATTAAATCTCAACTACCAACTTGATTGTTTGATTGACTCATTGATTAAATTTTATTCTCATTTCTCATTAATTAATCTCATCGATTAATTAAATGTAACACAAAATAATAAGCAATTTGAATCATATCAGAATAAATTTAGTAAAAAACTGAATAACTGAACCACTGACTATGCAAAATCACCAAGTCGAGTTAAAGTAATATCATGAACACTGTACAAGTTATACATTCTTCTTGGGTAGTATATTGTAGTTCCATGTCAACAGTGGCAACAGAGAAATGAAGCTGAAGTTGTCTATCCTGCCAATTTCAGTACCAGTCACTGATATTTAATCAAACAAAAGTAATTTACATTCTAATGCTTTGCAACAACAGACTAACTATGTACTATATATATATATATATATATATATATGTGTGTAGAAGAGAGAGAAGAGATGTCCTAATAAATGCTAGCAACAAGGTGTTGAGGGTGGGGGTGAAGGAAAGGATAATCAGTGGACACTTACCAGTAGATGACCCATGGAGAGCCTGGTGTCCACTGCGCTTTGGAGCTTTCGGGTCACGAACCCTTCTTCAGCTGGAGGAGATCACTACTGGGGTGTCACACTGGAGTCAAGGGTTTCGGTTGGTGTGTGAAAAGGGGATTGGCTAGGGTAAAAAGGAGGGAGGGGGAAGAGGGTGGACTAGGAAGGGGAAATGGAGAGGGAAATTGGACGGGTGGAGAAAGCTAGCGAATGTTGATGCCGGGAGAAGTGGTTGATTTTAATATGGAAATATAGGCGAGCTCCCAGTGACGGAGCTCTAACGTAGATGTTTCAGGTGGGAATGCTCTGATTACCTTCACTCTGAAGCAGTCATTGAAGGGAAGGTTATGAGAATTGGCGTGCTCGGCTACTGGCAACCTTAAATGTCGGGTGACACTGCTCCTATGGTTATTGATTCGCATATTAAAAGAGGTGGTCGTCAGTCCTATATAGAAGGCCTGGCAGTGATTACAGGAAATTTCATAAATTACATTACTCGAAGAGCAGGTTCCTCGAGAATGTATTTGGTATGTTTGTAACCGGGCTGATAAAGGAGTGGGAGTGGGAGTTAATGGGGCATGTGAGGCATCTGGGTTTGTTACAGGGATGTGAGCCAATCGGTTGGAGATCGGAGGCCCAAACTGATGATGGTAGTTGTATCTCGCGAATCCAAAGGCTGTTTTGGAGATTGGTAGGACGACGAAAGGAAAGCACGGGAGGTCTCGGGATAAGTGAGGAAGTTAAGGGGGAAGATAAAAGAATACATTGGGCTGACTTAAAGATAGTTTTTAATGCAAAATCTAGGCCCGGATGAAACGTGGTGGCGAAGATGGTAAGATTATTTGGTGATATTTCTTCTGGCTCTGCTGTTGAGCGTGGCCCGTTGCGGGGAGCGCACGCCTTGGCCAGCTGCTCTCGGACTATTGAGGGTGGGTAACCACGGTTGAGGAAGGCTGATTCCAGGTCTTTTAAATAATTGAGGAAGAAATAGGTTTCAGAACAGATACGGCGACCTCGACGTGCCAGTGAGTATGGTAGGGAGCGCTTGCAGTGTTCGGGATGGCAGCTATCCCAGTGTAAGTACTGCTGCAAGTTCGTAGGTTTCACGTGGACCGATGTGCTTATTGTCCTATCATGTAAGTGGATGTCTACATCTAAGAATCTAATGAGCGAGTTGGAAGAGTGGGTGGTGAATTTTAGGCTAGGGTGCGAATTTAATTGTTGAATGAAATTGTTTAGGGTGTCAGTGCCATGCGTCCAAATCATGAAGATGTCGTCTATGTAGCGGAGCCAGATTAAGGGTTTAAGGGGAGATGAGGATAGAAGTTTTTCCTCCCATTTACCTAGAAAACAAGACGCGTAGGAAGGTGCCATCCTCGTTCCCATGGCCGTACCCCTGACCTGAAGAAAATGGCGTCCTCCAAAGGTGAAGTTGTTTTTTGTGAGCACCATTTTCATCAGATCAAGGAGGAATTCGGTGGAGGGACGTGATTCCGTGGGTCTGCTGATTAAAAATTCTTTTGCGGCTGCCAGGCCTTCTTTATGGGGTATGTTGGTGTACAAGGAGCACACATCTATTGTGACCAGGATGGAGCCGGGAGGAAGAGGTGAGTGGAGGAGTTTTAGTTTTTCGAGAAAATGATTTGTGTCACGCACGAAGGACGGCAAGTTGCGGACGAATGGCTGGAGATGGAAGTCAATTAGGGCAGAGATTCTTTCGGTGGGGGAGTTGTAACTAGAGACTATCGGGCGACCAGGGGTGCCAGGCTTGTGTATTTTGGGGAGTAAGTAAAAGGTGGGGGTGCGGGGGTTCGGGGGAATAAGGAGGGAGATCTCACTTTTTGAGAGACCTTCCTTAGGGCCCTCAGAGCGTAGCTTCCGCGCAACTACAGTGAGATACTCGGGGGTTGGATCTGAGGGAAGAGATTTGTAGGAAGAGATGTCGCTCAGTTGGCGATTCGCTTCCTCCTCGTATTTCTGCCGGTCCATTACGACTGTTGTGGAGCCCTTGTCGGCAGGAAGGATGATTATTTTTTGGTTCTTTCTAAGGGAGATAAGGGCATGTAGTTCGTCCCGCGAAATATTCTTAGAGGTCGGGAGGGAATTGGAAATTTCTTGGGACGCTAACTGAGAGGAAATATAATTTAGGTATAATTCAATAGGGTGATTAGCGGGAAGAGTGGGCGGGCAGAAAGACGATGGTTCCTTAAATTTTGAAAGAGGATTTTGCGGTGGAAAATTTCCCTCCTCGTTGGCATTGAGTGCGGCGATGGAGCAGTTAGCGAAGTAATAATTTAGTCTTATGTTCCGCGCGAAGGCATGAAAGTCATAAAGGAGGCGGAAGTGGTCGAACCTAGGGGTGGGGCAGAAGGAGAGACCCTTGGACAGAAGGGACGATTCTGAGAGGGTGAGTGAGTGGGAGGATAAATTGACGACGGCCTCCTTAGAGCGCTGGTCGCAGGGATTCTGCGTCTGGTCACCAGATGGAAAGGAGGTCCTGGGTTTTTTGGGTATTTTATGGTGCTTTAGCTGTCGCGGAGCGGGGGTGGGCAGACCTAATAGGTCCGCCAAGCAAGGCCTTTCGGCGAAGAGGGGTGCACTAGTGGAAATGGGTTGTCCGAGAGAAAAGGGGAGGGGGAGGCCTAGCCGCAAGTGCTGGAGACAAAGGTTTGAGAGTTTTTTTGTGAGGGCAAGTCGGTGCTTACGTTTTTGGGAAGACGCGCGAGAGAATATTCTCGTTGTGTCTATTCCGTTCATACGGGTCACTTGTTTTAGTTTATTAACGTTTTCCGAGTGGAACTTGGCCATCGTCCGGTACTGAGAGAGCACAGCACGTGTCACGGACAATGAAAAGCTGTATTGGAGGATAGCAAGCGGTTGACGACATTCAGAGTTCAGGCCAGATAGAGGGAGACGAACGGTGAGACCGTTGGGGGATATGCCGAGTTGTAGGCAGGAGGCAAGGAATTCAATATGACAAGAGAGAGATGAGAGTTTATCGAGATGGTATCTCAATTGTTGTATAGACTCCATTGTGACTAGAAAATATGGATAAAGAAAGGCAAAGGAAAGAGAATTCTAAGAAATAAAAGAAGAAAGTGAGTAGTGATAACGAGAAAAGAGAATAAATAATATAAAATATGTAGAAGAGAGAGAAGAGATGTCCTAATAAATGCTAGCAACAAGGTGTTGAGGGTGGGGGTGAAGGAAAGGATAATCAGTGGACACTTACCAGTAGATGACCCATGGAGAGCCTGGTGTCCACTGCGCTTTGGAGCTTTCGGGTCACGAACCCTTCTTCAGCTGGAGGAGATCACTACTGGGGTGTCACACTGGAGTCAAGGGTTTCGGTTGGTGTGTGAAAAGAGGATTGGCTAGGGTAAAAAGGAGGGAGGGGGAAGAGGGTGGACTAGGAAGGGGAAATGGAGAGGGAAATTGGACGGGTGGAGAAAGCTAGCGAATGTTGATGCCGGGAGAAGTGGTTGATTTTAATATGGAAATATAGGCGAGCTCCCAGTGACGGAGCTCTAACGTAGATGTTTCAGGTGGGAATGCTCTGATTACCTTCACTCTGAAGCAGTCATTGAAGGGAAGGTTATGAGAACTATATATATATATATATATATATATATACTATACTATATATATATATATATATACTATATATATATATATATATATATAAATGCTAGCAACAAGGTGTTGAGGGTGGGGGTGAAGAAAAGGATAATCAGTGGACACTTACCAGTAGATGACCCATGGAGAGCCTGGTGTCCACTGCGCTTTGGAGCTTTCGGGTCACGAACCCTTCTTCAGCTGGAGGAGATCACTACTGGGGTGTCACACTGGAGTCAAGGGTTTCGGTTGGTGTGTGAAAAGGGGATTGGCTAGGGTAAAAAGGAGGGAGGGGGAAGAGGGTGGACTAGGAAGGGGAAATGGAGAGGGAAATTGGACGGGTGGAGAAAGCTAGCGAATGTTGATGCCGGGAGAAGTGGTTGATTTTAATATGGAAATATAGGCGAGCTCCCAGTGACGGAGCTCTAACGTAGATGTTTCAGGTGGGAATGCTCTGATTACCTTCACTCTGAAGCAGTCATTGAAGGGAAGGTTATGAGAATTGGCGTGCTCGGCTACTGGCAACCTTAAATGTCGGGTGACACTGCTCCTATGGTTATTGATTCGCATATTAAAAGAGGTGGTCGTCAGTCCTATATAGAAGGCCTGGCAGTGATTACAGGAAATTTCATAAATTACATTACTCGAAGAGCAGGTTCCTCGAGAATGTATTTGGTATGTTTGTAACCGGGCTGATAAAGGAGTGGGAGTGGGAGTTAATGGGGCATGTGAGGCATCTGGGTTTGTTACAGGGATGTGAGCCAATCGGTTGGAGATCGGAGGCCCAAACTGATGATGGTAGTTGTATCTCGCGAATCCAAAGGCTGTTTTGGAGATTGGTAGGACGACGAAAGGAAAGCACGGGAGGTCTCGGGATAAGTGAGGAAGTTAAGGGGGAAGATAAAAGAATACATTGGGCTGACTTAAAGATAGTTTTTAATGCAAAATCTAGGCCCGGATGAAACGTGGTGGCGAAGATGGTAAGATTATTTGGTGATATTTCTTCTGGCTCTGCTGTTGAGCGTGGCCCGTTGCGGGGAGCGCACGCCTTGGCCAGCTGCTCTCGGACTATTGAGGGTGGGTAACCACGGTTGAGGAAGGCTGATTCCAGGTCTTTTAAATAATTGAGGAAGAAATAGGTTTCAGAACAGATACGGCGACCTCGACGTGCCAGTGAGTATGGTAGGGAGCGCTTGCAGTGTTCGGGATGGCAGCTATCCCAGTGTAAGTACTGCTGCAAGTTCGTAGGTTTCACGTGGACCGATGTGCTTATTGTCCTATCATGTAAGTGGATGTCTACATCTAAGAATCTAATGAGCGAGTTGGAAGAGTGGGTGGTGAATTTTAGGCTAGGGTGCGAATTTATTTGTTGAATGAAATTATATATATATATACTATATTATATACTATATAATTATATACTATATATATATATATACTATATATATATATATATATATAGTACATATATATGTACTGTATATATTTATAATAATTAACATTAATTATTATTATTCCGTGAATTAATTTCTACTCTACGTCAAATCATTTGGTCTTATTTGGGTACCCCACCGGACTGCTGAGGTGATTTCACTGTTTAAAACATTAGGGCAATTCATTATACGCAGGAATAAGCCGTGTTTCGGATCTATCAATAGACCATAATCATCAAATCTTCATCATATTCAGTTTCGATGAAAGAAAAATATAAAAAGTGTGTTTTTCTGAGCTGAAAAAATTAATGTATCAAAGCTTAGCTGAGGCCTTAAATTCTACAAAAGAAATAGGTAATAATTAAGCAAATCACTAAAAACAGTCAATGTATAAGGAAGATTTATGGTTAAAAAAATGTGTGTTTAACGTAATTACGCGTGCAAAAAAAGAAAACAGGGATGATAGTACAGTAAAAATGTAAAAGAGAATATGGTATATATAAACTAAAATAATACAAGTAACTGATGTATAAATATTGATTAAAAAAATAATAACATATACGTACGTGGACTGAAAAATGTGGACGAAAAATACAGGGAGGCTCCCGCAACGTTTCCGTTCAGCCACAGCTATCTATTCACGAACGACGCACACAGTACGAAAGATGGAAGCCTACTGAAGGTCATATACACGGTCGGGAGTCTCCGGAGTGGGTATTAGCCTCGTACGAAGCGAAGAAGTGGGTTCCCGGGCCGACCGGCGGAGCACGTCAATTGACGTGCTCCGTATCTCGGCTTGGACAGGAGCACGTCAATTGACGTGCTCCGCGCTGAATGTGGTAATACGGTATGGTCTGACTAGAGATGGGTAAATTACCGTAATTTTCAATTGAGGTAAATTTCCGTGGTAAATTACGGTAATGTTCGAAAATGTCCGTAAATTTTCCGGTAATTTTAAGTTTTGAGCTGCAAATCCGTATCAGACCCTGAAAACACAAAATGCTACTGACGCACGGCAGCAGCGCAACGTCGAAGCGCTGCAATAGCTATGGACGCGCCACTGCAGCATGCCTGACACAGTCAAATTTCCTATATTTTCATGTCAGCAGCGCTACAGATGAGCTGCAGCCGCGTTATAAAACGCTTCCACAGCGCTGCAGCAACGCATTTGCCGCACTGCAGAAGCGTATCAAATTGCGTCCACAGTGCTGCCTGCCAGGGCCCCCGCAGCACGTTATCAGGTTAATAACCTTAGGGTTAATAATAATAGGGACCTTCATAATAATGAATAAAAATGCCTAATAAAATCCCATGTAACTTAATTGTTATCGGCCTAGGTTTGTTCCGACGCACGTCATTATCAGGGTGATATTTTGTCGAAACCTAGGCCGGAAGCAATATATTCGTGAAATTATGACCAATGAAAAATTAATTATGACCATTACACTACTCCTCTAATTAGAGGAGTAGTGTAATGGTCAATTTGACTGTGTCAGGCATGCTGCAGTGGCGCGTCCATAGCTATTGCAGCGCTTCGACGTTGCGCTGCTGCCGTGCGTCAGTAGCATTTTGTGTTTTCAGGGTCTGATACGGATTTGCAGCTCAAAACTTAAAATTACCGGAAAATTTACGGACATTTTCGAACATTACCGTAATTTACCACGGAAATTTACCTCAATTGAAAATTACGGTAATTTACCCATCTCTAGTCAGACCATACCGTATTACGGCCTCAGCTAAGCTTTGATACATTAATTTTTTCAGCTCAGAAAAACACACTTTTTATATTTTTCTTTCATCGAAACTGAATATGATGAAGATTTGATGATTATGGTCTATTGATAGATCCGAAACACGGCTTATTCCAGCGTATAATGAATTGCCCTAATGTTTTAAATAGTGAAATCACCTCAGCAGTCCGGTGGCGTACCCAAATAAGACCAAATGATTTGACGTAGAGTAGAAATTAATTCACGGAATAATAATAATTAATGTTAATTATTATAAATATATATTATTATTTCTTATTATTATATTTAATATACTATACACAATACATGCACATATATGTTTATTTTACAGCAAAATACGAATTTAAGATGAGGGATATTCTTTTTCATAAGTTACATTTATTTACACGATGTTTTAATAATTCACTTTCAAAGAAGTTGTCATCAATTAACACCTATTTATATAATTCTCTTAATGGAACAAACTTAGATTTTTATACACTCCACTCACATTTTTCTCCTTGGTCATCAAATGTGCTATAATTGTATTCTGTAAGGAACCAACTTTACCATGGTGGAGTTTGTACTAACACAAAACGTCTGACCATACCGAAATACAGCCTCAGCTAAGCTTTGAAACATTAATATTTTCATCTGATAGGCCAGGAATACTTATGATTTGATATTTGAAACAAAATACACCTTTGTTTGTCACATATATATTTGACATGGTTACTAACACAAAATCTTTCATCTAATTATATTCCCAAGTATTTAAGACGTTTAACTTGGGTAATTTTTGCGCACAAAAAGTATGTGCACGAATTCCCTGGTTGGCCTACCTGGTTAAAGTGTGAACTAATTATTACTATGGTAAATAATTACTAAGTTGATAACATTGCATATAGATTACTAACCTTCTCCGAGAAAAAAATCTTCCCGAAGTATCAGGCATCTCCATTAATGGATGAATTGTTTGGAAAGCAGTGGTATCCTTCGAAGTATATGACACACATTACCACACCGGGGTTCGAACCCTATATCCCTGTGAGATGATTGACTCTATATCGATGGACGCGGGGCTGTTTTCCAGCGTCCCCCCTTCTGGATTCCCCCAAAAATTTCATCCGTTCCCCTCTCCGACGCCTACTTTGGCCGCAAATCGCCATTTTTCATTTCCTCAAAATGCGATTTCCGTCACCGAAAATACTCCCATTAACTCCTTCCCTTCAGAAACTACCGCCAATTTGAATGGCAGCGATTTCGTTTCCATGAATAATTATGGATCCTCACACTTAGTGTTGTGAAACTTTCACACGAAAATCCCTCTTTTAGATAGATATTACTATATTCCACTGTTTTAACAATTAGTTAAATTCTGAATAACACTTTTTTTATATTTTTCTTTCATTGTAACTAAATATAATGAAGATTTGATGATTATGGTCTATTGATATCTGCGAAACACGGCTTATTTCAGCGTATAATGAATTGCCCGAATGTTTTAAATAGTGAAATCACCTCAGCAGTCCGGTGGCATACCCAAATAAGACCAAATGATTTGACGTAGAGTAGAAAAAAATAATTCACGGAATAATAATATTGAATGTTAATTATTATTAATATTTATTATTTATTATTATTATTCTTTTTTGAATAGAATACATGCACATATATGTTTATTACACCGCAAAATACGAATTTAAAATGAGGGATATTCTTTATCATAGAAATTTTTTCATAAGGTACATCATAATACACAGCATAATATTGATATCTCTGCTATTGGATGAGAAGAATGGATCATTGATGACGATATCCACCATCTCATGAGTTTAAAATACGATAAAATATAATAAAATATAATACATTACAGTTTAAATCCCAAATGCAATAAAAAATAATGTATTGCAATTTATGTCCGCCTAAGCCAGAGTGTCTGTCAACAGGTGCTTTTGTTAAATTATTCTTTTTTTCAAGCTGTGCAGCTTTTGGACAATTTATCTTTGCAGCCACTCTTCCAATAGATTATACTTTTAGTACACATATACATACATTGAATATCATGCATTGACATATTGAATTCTTTTAACATCCCAGTGACTACATGTGCCAAAGGCCTCTTGCCATGGAGGTTATAATAGTGAGGTACAGTCAACCGTTTTATTCGTCGAAGATGCATGTCAGTGTTTATTTACACGATGTTTTATTAATTTACTTTCAAAGAAGTTGTCTTCAATTAACAGCTATTTATATAATTCTCTTAATAGAACAAACTTAGATTTTATTACACTCCTCTCACATTTTTCTCCTTGGTCATCAAATGCGCTATAATTGTATTCTGTAAGGAACCATCTTTAACATGGTGGAGTTTGTACTACCGCAAACCGTCAGACCATACCGAATTACGGCCTGAGCTAAGCTTTGAAACATTAATATTTTCATCTCATAGGCCAGGAATACTTATGATTTGATATTTGAAACAAAATACACCTTAGTTTGTCACATATATATTTGACATGGTTACTAAAACAATATCTTTAATATAATAATATTCCCAAGTATTTTAGAAGTTTAACTTGGGTAATTCCTGCACACTAAAAGTATGTGCACGCATTACCTGGTTAGCCTTCCTGGTTTAAGTGTGAACTAATTATTACTATGTTAAATAATTACTAAGTTGATAACGTTGCATATAGATTACTAACCTTCTCCAAGAAAATGATCTTCCCGAAGTATCAGGCATCAGTATTAATGGATGAATTGTTCGGAAAGCAGTGGTATTCTTCGACGTATATGACACACATTACCACACCGGGGTTCGAACCCCGTATCCCTGTGAGGTGAGTGACCCTATATCAAAGGACGCGGGGCTGTTTTCCAGGGTCCACCCTTTTGGATCCCCCTAAATTTTTCATCCGTTTCCCTCTCCGACGCCTCGCTTAGCCGCAAATCGCAATTTTTCATTTCCTCAAAATGCGATTTCCGTCACCGAAAATACTCCCATTAACCCCTTCCCTTCAGAAACTACCGCCAATTAGAATGGCAGCGCTTTTGTTTCCATGAATAATTATGCATCCTCACACATGTGCCAAAGGCCGCTTGCCATGGAGGTTATAATAGTTAGGTACAGTCAACCGTTTTATTCGTCGAAGATGCATGTCAGAGTTTTTATTAACACGATGTTTTATTAATTTACTTTCAAAGAAGAGTTCTTCAATTAACAGCTATTTATATAATTCTCTTAATGGAACAAACTTAGATTTTATTACACTTCTCTCACATTTTTCTCCTTGGTATTCAAATGTGCTATAATTGTATTCTGTAAGGAACCATATTTAAAATGGTGGAGTTTGTACTAACGCAAACCGTCTGACCATACCGAAATACAGCCTCAGCTAAGCTTTGAAACATTAATATTTTCATCTCATAGGCCAGGAATACTTATGATTTGATATTTGAAACAAAATACACCTTTGTTTGTCTCATATATATTTGACATGGTTACTAACACAAAATCTTTCATCTAATTATATTCTCAAGTATTTAAGACGTTTAACTTGGGTAATTTTTGCACACGAAAAGTATGTGCACGAATTCCCTGGTTGGCCTACCTGGTTAGAGTGTGAACTAATTATTACTATGGTAAATAATTACTAAGTTGATAACATTGCATATAGATTACTAACCTTCTCCGAGAAAAAAATCTTCCCGAAGTATCAGGCATCTCCATTAATGGATGAATTGTTTGGAAAGCAGTGGTATCCTTCGAAGTATATGACACACATTACCACACCGGGGTTCGAACCCTATATCCCTGTGAGATGATTGACTCTATATCGATGGACGCGGGGATGTTTTCCAGGGTCCCCCCTTTTGGATTCCCCCAAAAATTTCATCCGTTTCCCTCTCCGACGCCTACTTTGGCCGCAAATCGCCATTTTTCATTTCCTCAAAATGCGATTTCCGTCACCGAAAATACTCCCATTCTCCTTCCCTTCAGAAACTACCGCCAATTTGAATGGCAGCGATTTCGTTTCCATGAATAATTATGGATCCTCACACTTAGTGTTGTGAAACTTTCACACGAAAATCCCTCTTTTAGATAGATATTACTATATTCCACTGTTTTAACAATTAGTTAAATTCTGAATAACACTTTTTTTATATTTTTCTTTCATTGTAACTAAATATAATGAAGATTTGATGATTATGGTCTATTGATATCTGCGAAACACGGCTTATTTCAGCGTATAATGAATTGCCCGAATGTTTTAAATAGTGAAATCACCTCAGCAGTCCGGTGGCATACCCAAATAAGACCAAATGATTTGACGTAGAGTAGAAAAAAATAATTCACGGAATAATAATATTGAATGTTAATTATTATTAATATTTATTATTTATTATTATTATTCTTTTTTGAATAGAATACATGCACATATATGTTTATTACACCGCAAAATACGAATTTAAAATAAGGGATATTCTTTATCATAGAAATTTTTTCATAAGGTACATCATAATACACAGCATAATATTGATATCTCTGATATTGGATGAGAAGAATGGATCATTGATGACGATATCCACCATCTCATGAGTTTAAAATACGATAAAATATAATAAAATATAATACATTACAGTTTAAATCCCAAATGCAATAAAAAATAATGTATTGCAATTTATGTCCGCCTAAGCCAGAGTGTCTGTCAACAGGTGCTTTTGTTAAATTATTCTTTTTTTCAAGCTGTGCAGCTTTTGGACAATTTATCTTTGCAGCCACTCTTCCAATAGATTATACTTTTAGTACACATATACATACATTGAATATCATGCATTGACATATTGAATTCTTTTAACATCCCAGTGACTACATGTGCCAAAGGCCTCTTGCCATGGAGGTTATAATAGTGAGGTACAGTCAACCGTTCTATTCGTCGAAGATGCATGTCAGTGTTTATTTACACGATGTTTTATTAATTTACTTTCAAAGAAGTTGTCTTCAATTAACAGCTATTTATATAATTCTCTTAATGGAACAAACTTAGATTTTATTACACTCCTCTCACATTTTTCTCCTTGGTCATCAAATGCGCTATAATTGTATTCTGTAAGGAACCATCTTTAACATGGTGGAGTTTGTACTACCGCAAACCGTCAGACCATACCGAATTACGGCCTGAGCTAAGCTTTGAAACATTAATATTTTCATCTCATAGGCCAGGAATACTTATGATTTGATATTTGAAACAAAATATACCTTAGTTTGTCACGTATATATTTGACATGGTTACTAAAACAATATCTTTAATATAATAATATTCCCAAGTATTTTAGAAGTTTAACTTGGGTAATTCTTGCACACTAAAAGTATGTGCACGGATTACCTGGTTAGCCTTCCTGGTTTAAGTGTGAACTAATTATTACTATGTTAAATAATTACTAACTTGATAACGTTGCATATAGATTACTAACCTTCTCCAAGAAAATGATCTTCCCGAAGTATCAGGCATCAGTATTAATGGATGAATTGTTCGGAAAGCAGTGGTATTCTTCGACGTATATGACACACATTACCACACCAGGGTCGAACCCCGTATCCCTGTGAGATGAGTGACTCCATATAAATGAACGCGGAACTGTTTTCCAGGGTCCCCCCTTTCGGATTCCCCCAAAAACGTTTGAGAATTTGAATTGAGGATGATAATTTTGAGACATCCTAATAATTTAGCTTATCTTTAACGATTAGAGATTCTAAAGAGTATTTCCCAAACATTAACCATAGTATTTGTGCTTAGTTTTTCATGTTTTAGGAGTTAACATCATACAGCTACATCTCCTGCTTTCTCCGGACTTTATGTTAAAATATCTAAATTGATTCTCGGATAAATAAGATTAATGTTTATAGGGTATATAGTTTATGAACTAGTTCTAAATTTCTGAGCTAATGCATACTGATACCTTTAATCAAAATACTTAGTTAACTTGTAGACTGCCTTGATAACTAGGAAAAAATGACCATCCTAGTAACAGCAGACATACATTGATATTTGAGAAAGTTCTGGGTATATCCTTCGAAGTATATGACACACATTACCACACCGGGGTTCGAACCCCGTATCCCTGTGAGGTGAGTGACTCTATATCAAAGGACGCGGGGCTGTTTTCCAGGGTCCACCCTTTTGGATCCCCCTAAATTTTTCATCCGTTTCCCTCTCCGACGCCTCGCTTAGCCGCAAATCGCAATTTTTCATTTCCTCAAAATGCGATTTCCGTCACCGAAAATACTCCCATTAACACCTTCCCTTCAGAAACTACCGCCAATTAGAATGGCAGCGCTTTTGTTTCCATGAATAATTAGGCATCCTCACACATGTGCCAAAGGCCGCTTGCCATGGAGGTTATAATAGTTAGGTACAGTCAACCGTTTTATTCGTCGAAGATGCATGTCAGAGTTTTTATTAACACGATGTTTTATTAATTTACTTTCAAAGAAGAGTTCTTCAATTAACAGCTATTTATATAATTCTCTTAATGGAACAAACTTAGATTTTATTACACTTCTCTCACATTTTTCTCCTTGGTATTCAAATGTGCTATAATTGTATTCTGTAAGGAACCATATTTAAAATGGTGGAGTTTGTACTAACGCAAACCGTCTGACCATACCGAAATACAGCCTCAGCTAAGCTTTGAAACATTAATATTTTCATCTCATAGGCCAGGAATACTTATGATTTGATATTTGAAACAAAATACACCTTTGTTTGTCACATATATATTTGACATGGTTACTAACACAAAATCTTTCATCTAATTATATTCCCAAGTATTTAAGACGTTTAACTTGGGTAATTTTTGCACACGAAAAGTATGTGCACGAATTCCCTGGTTGGCCTACCTGGTTAGAGTGTGAACTAATTATTACTATGGTAAATAATTACTAAGTTGATAACATTGCATATAGATTACTAACCTTCTCCGAGAAAAAAATCTTCCCGAAGTATCAGGCATCTCCATTAATGGATGAATTGTTTGGAAAGCAGTGGTATCCTTCGAAGTATATGACACACATTACCACACCGGGGTTCGAACCCTATATCCCTGTGAGATGATTGACTCTATATCGATGGACGCGGAACTGTTTTCCAGGGTCCCCCCGTTTGGATTTCCCCAAAAATTTCATCCGTTTCCCTCTCCGACGCCTACTTTGGCCGCAAATCGCCATTTTTCATTTCCTCAAAATGCGATTTCCGTCACCGAAAATACTCCCATTAACTCCTTCCCTTCAGAAACTACCGCCAATTTGAATGGCAGCGATTTCGTTTCCATGAATAATTATGGATCCTCACACTTAGTGTTGTGAAACTTTCACACGAAAATCCCTCTTTTAGATAGATATTACTATATTCCACTGTTTTAACAATTAGTTAAATTCTGAATAACACTTTTTTTATATTTTTCTTTCATTGTAACTAAATATAATGAAGATTTGATGATTATGGTCTATTGATATCTGCGAAACACGGCTTATTTCAGCGTATAATGAATTGCCCGAATGTTTTAAATAGTGAAATCACCTCAGCAGTCCGGTGGCATACCCAAATAAGACCAAATGATTTGACGTAGAGTAGAAATTAATTCACGGAATAATAATAATGAATGTTAATTATTCTAAAAATTTATTATTATTTATTATTATTATTGTATACAATACATGCACATTTATGTTTATTACACCGCAAAATACGAATTTAAGATGAGGGATATTCTTTATCATAGAACTTTTTTCATAAGGTGCATCATAATACACAGCAAAATATTGATATCTCTGACATTGGATGAGAAGAATGGAACATTGATTACGATATCCACCATCTCATGTTTTTAATATACAATAAAATACAGTAAAATATAATACAATACAGTTTAAATCCCAACTACAATAAAAAATAATGTATTGCAATTTATGTCCGCGTAAGCGAGAGCGTCTGTCAGCAGGTGTTTTTGTTAAAATCCTCTTTTTTTTCAAACTGTGCAGCTTTTGGACAATTTATCTTAGCAGCCACTCTTTCAATAGATAATATATATTCAGTGCACATATAGATTTAATATAACGATTGACGTATAAAATTCATTTAACATCCCAGGGACTAGATGCGCTAAATGCCTCTAGCCATGGATGTTAAAATAGTTACGTACAGTCATCCGTTTTATTCGTCGAAGATGCATGTAAGTATTTATTAACACGATGTTTTATTAATCTACTTTCAAAGAAGTTGTCATCAATTAACACATATTTATATAACTCTCTTAATGGAACATACTTAGATTTTTATACACTCCTCTCACATTTTTATCCTTGGTCATCAAATGCGCTATAATTGTATTCTGTAAGGAACCATCACTGTAAAAAGTAGATCTGATTTTAAGGTACAAAAGCGATCTGAATTTCAGATGCAACAATTTTAAGACAGGGTATGTTGAATTTCAGCAGTAATATCTTGTCTAAAAATAAGGCAGGTGAACGACTGAAAATCAGACCATCCAGAATCCTGCTTCCTCTGCTTCCTGCTTAACTGCTCCTGTACCAACCATCCATGTTCCTGCCTCTTCCGCACCTTGAATCCGTGTTCCTGCCTTACAACCAGACAGCGCTTAAATTCAGATCGCACTGAAAATCAGATCAACTTTTTACAGTGATCTTTAACATGGTGGAGTTTGTACTACCGCAAACCGTCAGACCATAGCGAATTACGGCCTCAGCTAAGCTTTGAAACACTAATATTTTCATCTCATAGGCCAGGAATACTTATGATTTGATATTTGAAACAAAATACACCTTAGTTTGTCACATCTATTTTTGACATTGTTACTAACACAAAATCTTTCATCTACTATTATTCCCAAGTATTTTAGACGTTTAACCTGGGTAATTATTGCACACGAAAAGTATGTGCATGAATTTCTCGGCTGGCCTACCTGGTTAGAGTGTGAACTAATTATTACTATGTTAAATAATTACTAAGTTGATAACATTGCATATAGATTACTAACCTTCTATGAGAAAAAAATCTTCCCGAAGTATCAGGCATCTCTATTAATGGATGAATTGTTCGGAAAGCAGTGGTATCCTTCGAAGTATATGACACACATTACCGCACCGGGTTTCGAACCCCGTATCCCAGTGAGGTGAGTGACTATATGTCAATGGACGCGGGGCTGTTTTCCAGGGTCCCCCCTTTTGGATTCCCCCAAATATTTCATCCGTTTCCCTCTCCGAAGCCTACTTTGGCCGCAAATCGCCAATTTTCATTTCCTCAAAATGCGATTTCCGTCACCGAAAATACTCCCATTAACCCCTTCCCTTCAGAAACTGCCGCCAATTTGAATGGAAGCGATTTCGTTTCCATGAATAATTAGGGACCCTCGCACTTAGAGTAATTAAACTTTCTCACCAAATTCCCGCTTTTAGATAGAGATTACTATATTCCACTGTTTTAACAATTATTTAAATACTGAATAACTCATTTTCTATATTTTTCTTTCATTGTAACTAAATATAATGAAGATTTGATGATTATGGTCTATTGATAACTGCGAAACACGGCTTATTTCAGCGTATAATGAATTGCCCGAATGTTTTAAATAGTGAAATCACCTCAGCAGTCCTGTGGCATACCCAAATAAGACCAAATGATTTGACGTAGAGTAGAAATTAATTCACGAAAAAATAATAATGAGTGTTAATTATTATTAATTTTTATTATTATTTATTTTTATTGTGTTATTTTACAATGCATGCACATATATAGAAGTTGTCATCAATTAACACATATTTATATAATTCTCTTAATGGAACATACTTAGATTTTTATACACTCCTCTCACATTTTTCTCCTTGGTCATCAAAGGCGCTATAATTGTATTCTGTAAGGAACCATCTTTAAAATGGTGGAGTTTGTACTAACGCAAACCGTCAGACCATACCGAAATACAGCCTCTGCTAAGCTTTGAAACATTAATATTTTCATCTCATAGGCCAGAAATACTTATGATTTGATATTTGAAATAAAATACACCTTAGTTTTTCACATCTATTTTTGACATGGTTACTAACACAAAATCTTTCATCTAATATTATTCCCAAGTATTTTTGACGTTTAACCTGGGTAATTCTTGCACACGAAAAGAATGTGCACGAATTTCCTGGTTGCCCTACCTGGTTAGAGTGTGAACTAATTATTACTATGTTAAATAATTACTAAGTTGATAACATTGCATATAGATTACTAACCTTCTCTGAGTTAAAATATCTTCCCGAAGTATCAGGAATCGGTGTTATTGGATGAATCGTTCGGAAAGCATTGGTATCCTTCGAAGTATATGACACACATTACCACACAGGGGTTCGAACCCCGTATCCATGTGAGATGACTGACTCTATATCAATGGACGCAGAACTGTTTTCCAGGGTTCCCCCTTTTAGATTACCTCAAAAACTTCATCCGTTTTCCTCTCCGACGCCCTCTTTGGCCGCAAATCGCAATTTTTCATTTCCTCAAAATGCAATTTCCGTCACCGAAAATACTCCCATTAACCCCTTACCTTCAGAAACTACCGCCAATTTGAATGGCAGCGATTTCGTTTCCATGAATAATTATGGTTCCTCACACTTAGAGTTGTGAAACATTCACATGAAAATCCCTCTTTTAGATAAAGATTACTATATTCCACTGTTTTAACAATTAGTTAAATTCTGAGTAACACATTTTTTATATTTTTCTTTTATTGCAACTAAATATAATGAAGATTTGATGATTATGGTCTACGGATATCGGCGAAACACGGCTTATTTCAGCGTATAATGAATTGCCCGAATGTTTTAAATAGTGAAATCACCTCATCAGTCCAGTGGCATACCCAAATAAGACCAAATGCATTGCCGTAGAGTAGAAATTAATTCACGGAATAATAATAATGAATGTTAGTTATTATTAATATTTTTTATTATTAATTATTATTATTATTATTGTACACAATACATGCTCATATATGTGTATTTCACCGCAAAATACAAATTTACGATGAGGGATATTCTTTATCATAGAAATTTTTTCATAAGGTAAATCATAATACACAGCATAATATTGATATCTCTGATATTGGATGAGAAGAATGGATCATTGATTACGATATCCACCATCTCATGAGTTTAAAATACAATAAAATATAGTAAAATATAGTACAGTACAGTTTGAATCCCAAATGCAATACAAAATAATGTATTGCAAATTATGTCCGCCTAAGCCAAAGCGTCTGTCAGCAGGTTCTTTTGTTAATATCCTTTTTTTTTTTAAACTGTGCAGCTTTTGGACAATTTATTTTAGCAGCCACTCTTTCAATAGATAATGTATATTCAGTGCAAATATAGATTTAATAAAATGCATTGACGTATTAAACTAATTTAACATCCCAGGGACTACATGTGCCAAATGCCTCTTGCCATGGAGATTAAAATAGTTACCTACAGACATCCGTTTTATTCGTCGAAGATGCATGTATGTATTTATTAACACGATGTTTTATTAATCTACTTTCAAAGAAGTGGCAATCAATTAACAGCTATTTATATAATTCTCTTAATGGAACATACTTAGATTTTTATACACTCCTCTCACATTTTTCTCCTTGGTCATCAAATGCGCTATAATTGTATTCTGTAAGGAACCATCTTTAACATGGTGGAGTTTGTACTACCGCAAACAGTCAGACCATACCGAATTACGGCCTCAGCTAAGCTTTGAAACATTAATATTTTCATCTCATAGGCCAGGAATACTTATGATTTGATATTTGAAACAAAATACACCTTAGTTTGTCACATATATATTTGACATGGTTACTAAAAAAAATCTATCATCTAATTTTGTTCCCAAGTATTTTAACGTTTAACTTGGGTAATTCCTGCACACGAAAAGTATGTGCACGAATTCCATGGTTGGCCTACCTGGTTAGAGTGTGAACTAATTATTTATATGTTAAATAATTACTAAGTTGATAACGTTGCATTAAGATTACTAACCTTCTCCAAGAAAATGATCTTCCCGAAGTATCAGGCATCAGTATTAATGGATGAATTGTTCGGAAAGCACTCGTATCCTTCGAAGTATATGACACACATTACCACACCAGGGTTCGAACCCCGTATCCCTGTGAGATGATTAACTCCATGGTACTACTAAGTAAGGTAAGCCATTGCGCATGCCGACGGTCGCGGAACGTCATGCGTGACGTAAACTGGATTTCATTTCCGAAGGGCGACTTCTATCGGGCGGGCATCTATCATAGAGATCCATTCAGAACCGTGTAGAGAAAGATTTTTTTTTGGCATTTATATTCACGAACTTGCGGTGTCTTTTTGTTCGGTGTTTGGATGTAGCAATACTGAGTCCAAGGATTCCAAGGGAGACAATGTTGAGGGTTTATTGTCCAATTATTTTACACCTGGAAGAATACAATGTATTCTCAACCCAGGGAAAAGGATAGTAAGGTCTAACTCTGACATCTCTGCCGCAATATCATTGCGATACATAAGTAGAAAAGCATATTGCTACTTGAGAGAACACCTCAAATATCCCCTACCATTCTTTTCCACCTTGAAATCTTGGGTAGGAAGGTATGAAATTTTTCATGGTCTACAGAATGTTTTATCCATAATGAAAGTTAAGAGCCAGCACTTGTCTGATCTTGAGCGGTACACAGTGATATCATTTGATGAAATGAAAATTCACAGTTCACTTTGTGCTGATCGCAAACATGAGCAAGTTCTTGGCCCCTATGACTATGTGCAAGTCGTAATGGCTCGAGGCTTGTTTAGTAAGTGGAAACAACCAATTTTTTTATGACTTTGATACTCCTATTTCGAAAGAGCTCTCTCCATAATCATTTCTCTGGAGGAGAAAGGTTATAGAGTGATAGCCGAGGTGAGTAATTTGGGGCCAACCAACAGAGCATTATGGAAGAAACTTGGAATCACTGTGGACAGGACCTCATTCAATAATCCACCTGATCCCGCAAGAGAGGTATTTGTTTTTTCAGATGTACCACATTTAATGAAGTTATTCAGACACCATTTTATTGACAGTGGGTTTCTATTAGATAATGGGAAGATTATATCTGCATCATGCCTCAGTAAGCTGCTATCATTGAAGGGAGAATTGAATATCATACCAAAAATTTCAAATGATCACCTATATCCATCTACTCTTGCACATCAGAAGGCGAAATTTGCCACTCAATTACTCTCAAACCAAGTTGCTTGTGCGTTGATACATTGTCAGGAGAAAGGTGTAATTGATGATGTCACTGATGTGGCAAATACAATTAAATTAATGAATGACTTCTTTGACATATTCAATGCAACAGTACATTATGATAGATATTGTCCTCGGAATGCCTACGGCACAAATTTAGAGGCCCAACCCAAGGTATTGGATCAAGTGGAGAACTTCATCAAGGGGGTGCATGTCATTGGTTCTAAATCCCACCAACCATTTCAGTGTGGGATATTAATTACCATTACATCATTGAAAAAGCTATATGACTATTTGTCTGCAAATCATGAATCACTTTTTATTCGGACTACAAAGCTCAATCAAGACATTTTGGAATGTTTCTTGTCTTACATCAGGGGGTTAGGAAGTACTAATGACCACCCTAACCCAGTCGAGTTTTCCTAGAGATTGAGGGCATATGTCATGGGAAAACATTCTGCAGCAGTATTGGCTGTTAACACAAACACAGTGCCCAACAATAAAGATCAGGTGCTTATTGATTTCGGGAGTGAAGACAACTCAAGCCAACTTCACAATGAGTTATGCATTACTGTAGAAGTGTTGAAAGACCTGCTTCCTCCAAATGCCTTAAATGAAAGAGATGAAGAACAAGAGGATGTTTCATCCTCACAGATTTAATATCAGACAAGCTGGATAATGATGGCCTAGTGTATGTTGCAGGATATGTTGCCTCCAGCTTTAGAATGCAGTACCCATGGTTAGGAGATGTGACTAAAAACCTAGCTGCCACTGGAAAGGAATGGACGATGCGCATATCAAGAGGAAATTTAATGCATCCAACTGAAGAATTCATGACTTGGATTAATTCGATCAACAGAAAATTTTGTGATTTTCATGGGGAATATCTTTCCAAAGAAAGGAATATATTTCTATATCTTGCTAAACTGGTGATGAGAGAAATAGACCCGATATGGCCGGGAGAGGTTATTTCATGCTTCATTAGGACAAGGACGTACATTCGGGTAAAATCTATTAACTGCCTTTTAAAAGATGATGTAAATGGTAGGAAGTTTAAGAAAAAGTTGAAGTTGAGAACATAGGTACATAAATACATTTGTATTGTCTAGAACTACATTTGCAACACTGGCTACCCTGGATTCTAACCTTTTTTTGCTATTATTAGGCTATCTGCTTCATTTTTTCTGTTGTATGACTCTTCCAGATATTCCTTCCACCTCTTCACTTTGTCTTTATTTCCAATCAACATTTATCCATTCTAAATTCTTGTCCCTTATGGAATCGCATCTTTCGCACCATTCCTTGAAGTGATTCCTCACTATCCTACAGGCCGCTTCCAAGTGCAAGGTTATTTTGTGCATCTTCGCATAGATTCTTCATCCACATCTCTCTACCTTTCCTGGCTTGACGACTTATTTCGTTCCTTATTATTTTGTATCAAAGGCGCAGAGAAGGAAAGGGTGGAAGCATTCGAAATATGGTGCTACAGAAGAATGATGAAGATTAATTGGATCGACCAAATAAGAAACGAGGAAGATCTAAGAAGAGTGGGAGAAAATAGAAGCCTGCTGACAACTCTAAAAAGAAGAAGGGACAACTTAATCGGCCTTATCTAGAGACACGATGGCCTGATGAAGACAATCGTCGAGAGAAAAGTGATTGGGAAGATTGGAAAAGGCAGGCCTTATATGAGATACATGGAACAGGCTGTGAGGGATGTAAAAGAGAAGAATTACATCACAGTGAAAAGGTTGCTCGATAGAGGAATTGAGTGGAAAGCTGCATCAAACCAATCTTAGGATTGTTGACCAATGATGATGATGATGTGCTTCATTGTGTTCATTACTGCCAGTTGCTGATTTTGATGAATGTTTAAAGAGGTTCATGGGATATGACCAAAATTTGCAACACTGGCAGCCCTGGATTTTATTATTGTTTGTGTTATTATTACTATTAGGCTATGTGTTTCATTGCATTCATTACTTCCATTGGCTGATTTTGATTAACATACAAAGATTCATGGAATATATCCTTACACATGGCTGTTTACACATACTTTGCCTCTTATCAGTAAAATATTCCCAAGATATATATTTTTTATTATTTCAAATTTCTATCCCTTCATTCAAGCTTGAAATATACCTATTGGCAGAATGGCAGCTAATAAATAGCAATGAAGGTATGTAATAGTCTAGGTATAATAGGTAGAATAGTCTATTTCATCGGGTACACGACGTACTTTAACTTAAATTTATCGAAGAAAAGTTCATTTACGACGATTGTAATGGCTCTCGTATTTTTCATGGTTGATATAATTACGACGAAGAATGCTTTTTATCTTCTTCCTTTCAATAATAGCCATATGTTCAACCTCTACCTATCATCACAAAGTTGAGTATAACGTCACTCTCTAAAAATCACAAAACGACGAAATAAACTCATGGTTCGTCTTAGAAAATCTTGATTGGAAAGGTCAGAGTGGAAAAAAAGGACAAAAATATGGTAATATCCATTGTTATACGATATTTCTACCATATATATGGGTGTTTCATAGGTCAGTTTTTGCGTGCTCCGCGTATGATTTCACGCTAGATTTTAAAGTGGCGCGGCCGTATGACTCCCAGATGACGTCATGCGCAGACCGGTCTCGTTTTCGTTCACCGGAATGGCTTACCTTACTTAGTAGTACCATGATTAACTCTATATCAATGGACGCGGAACTGTTTTCCAGGGTCCCCCCTTTCGGATACCACCAAAAATTTCATCCGTTTCCCTCTCCGACGCCTACTTTGGCCGCAAATCGCCATTTTTCATTTCCTCAAAATGCGATTTCCGTCACCGAAAATACTCCCATTAACCCCATCTCTTCAGAAACTCCCTGTGAGATGAGTGACTCCATATAAATGAACGTGGAACTGTTTTCTAGGGTCCCACCTTTCGGATTCCCCCAAAAACGTTTGAGAATTTGAATTGAGGATGAGAATTTTGAGACATCCTAATAATTTAGCTTATCTTTAACGATTAGAGATTCTAAAGAGTATTTCCCAATCATTAACTATAGTATTTGTGCTTAGGTCTTCATGTTTTAGGAGTTAACATCATACAGCTACATCTCCTGCTTTCTCCGAACTTTCTGTCAAAATATCTAAATTGATACTCGGATAAATAAGATTAATGTTTATAGGGTATATAGTTTATGAACTTGTTCTAAATTTCTCAGCTTATGCATACTGATACCTGTAATCAGAATACTTAGTTAACTTGTACACTGCCTTGATAACTAGAAAAAAAATGACCATCCTAGTAACAGCAGACATACATTGATACTTGAGAAAGTACATGGGAAATATCCTGATCTCATCTCAATTAATTTACCACCGGATTTATGTGAATGTGGTAGTCTATTCTATCTTGTCTTTAACCTTGGTAAAAAATTGGACACATAAATGATAAATGGCATTGGCAGCTATAATATAGAAGTAAACTAAGATGATCCTCTTTTCTTTAGATTTCAAACCACATGGGGAATTAATTTTCAACAAAACGGTCAATCAATGATAGCAACATGAACATTGAGCAGTTTAGAAACTGTTGATGAAAATAACTCAGCCTTTTGTTAAACACACAGGTAAACTTTAAATTCTGCAGTTAATTGCAGTCAACAACTATCCTTAGGATAGCAAGATTTCCTCAGAAAAAAATCAGTTTGACTGAGATAACTCCATTAAGGTTTTTCATGGATAGTTCATAGTCATTTAATTTCGTTGCAAAAACCATCCCATTCTATTTCTGGATAGAAAAAGATAAATAGGTACTCACAAAAATGGTATTACGTAAAAAACTAACTGAGATACTATAAGCAAAGTAACCTCAGTAGTACAGAATGGAAATCGAGAAAAAAATTATGCTTGTTAAAGGGTTCTATTAAGTCCACATACACCACCGAGCCATTAATTTCGTATCCACAGAATGGTTAAAAATATCTGTTGGTGCAAAACAACATCCTAACTAGGAAAACTAGATAATCAATGAGTGGAATTTTTATGGATCCCTCCGAATGCAGTTGATATTGAAAATTTTAAAAGAACAAAATTTCCAGCTAAAAACAGCTGAAAAATTTATCAAGTATCACCTAAAACTACAGGCTTCACAAATAAAATCGGGAGCCTACCCACACCCATCCATGAGGTAAGGGAAGAGAAAAATAGGGAAAGGACCAATTGGGATGATGAAAGCCCTGTAGAAAAACCCTAGCCAAGTTCAATTTGAAATGCCATTATATTTCTAAAATGTACCATCATACTTTAGCATTGCATTGCCAAAGGGTTCCCCTCTAGAAAAAGTATGATATGGAGCTTTATTTTCCCTAATTACCATGAAACAGTTTAGATGGGAAAACATTACCCTCTCCCCCATTACAAATGGAAAAATAGTAAAATGTAACAAAGGCTTCTGAAAAGAATTTCTTCTGAGTTAAGGATGAATTTATATGCATGCAAGTGTTAGCTGATGGTTAAATGATGGTCTTAGTGAGGACAACTACTAATTAACTTACTCATGGTTGATGGACGCAAATATCAGTAGGCTAAAATGAATCAAACAGACGTGTCAAAGAAGTTATGGAGCACATCAATGCTGAAGTAATTACTGAATAGGCAAATGAGAAATTTAACAACAAAAGAAGCAGCCAAGGAATTGAAGAGAACAAATAGACATCTTTCCATTACTAGAGCGGAAATAAAAGTGAAACTAAGTGCAAGATTAAAATTATTAGGGACCATTCATATTAAGCAATGCTGAATTACCACATTTTACAATCCCACTAATACTCCAATAACTCTCCCTAAAATTGTTACTCACTGCCTAAATTAAGTAAAGGTACCAATTAGGTACTCATTTTTTAAGTGCTAAAACAGATATTTGAATAATTTTTTTCTAGATTATATTATTTATCCATTAATTATTATGTGTACAATTTAAAAAAAAGAAGTCATTTATAATTATCTTTCTTGGTATGTAATGGGATTCTGAACACTCAACCCCCTCCCAATCAATAGCACATCATTGCAGTTACTGATTGCGCCTTTAACATTACGTAACACATGTTACGTAATATCATTAATGGATGGCCTCATCACTGTGTCCAGATAGAGGGAGTCTCTAGAGGTACCATTATGTTTTTTTTCGCGAAACACACTGGAATTCACATAAAAATCAAGGTCATTCCAATTTACTTATTGGTACACTAACATCTGAGTAGGGAAAACAAGAGATGTTTATTCTGACTAAATCTGCAGTGCACCTGGCAAATCACTTCAATGGTGCTTGTGGTAAGGATTGGCCTTAATTGATAATTCTGATGTGGTATTGGTTGTGATAGCAATAGAAGTCAAAGATGCACAATCTATGTCAAGGTCATGGTGATGGAGGTGATCAAGGGGGGAAAGAGTTGATAGGTGAGAAACTAAAATCGATGAATGGATCAAAGGGATCCGTACTTTTAAAAGCATAAGATGTAAAATTTGGATTGTGTGACAAATTGGATTTTTTCTAAAATCCAGCATATCACTTTTGTCACATGCACGTAAAATTTCAAGTCGGAGTTACGCTAAGCCACATAGTGCTTTCGCCAAGTCATGAAGGGTGGGTCGATCTCTAGGTATAGGAAATAGCTGAAAAATAAGCGAGATTTAACTAGTCAATTAAGCAACCGTGGACAGTGGAAACCAAAGTGGAACTGTCCCGCCATTGGGTAGAAATTAATTAGGTAGGCATCAAATGACACAGAAAGACGTAAATATGTCATGACTAGTTGATAAAGATATTCTGGGAACCGCCACCATGTTCTATGCAGTATTACAACAGACTCTACAAGGATACGATCATCCACTGTCAACAGAATCATGAATAAATGTGATTCAGCTCAAAGATAAGCAACATGGAATGCGGGGCTAAGAGACGGAGAGGAACGGAGAGCATTTTCACGTGTCTAAGTAACCAGGCAAAACTGTCTCCACCCTCTCCATGAGAGAATTGCTGTGCATTAGTCGAGGATGCATATGAAGGTGAAAGAAAATTTGAAAGAAAATATTTTAAGGACCGTAATGGTAGGGAAGTGCTTAAATCGTAAGAAGGAAGACTGAAAAGGGAGGCTATGAACCAAGAATTTGCATTTTGGTTCAAGAAAGATGGAGAGTGAGATGGCTGAAGACGAGATAAGATAAAAGGCAGGAGAATACCTTTTCCTGTCGAATCAATTTACGTACTTTTTGAGTAACCTGGTGTGGAATCACGGATGTATCTTTCGCATTACCGCAATCTTTATCGTTAACGCTTACCCCTAGAGTAGCACAGGGTTAACAATAACCGTCTTTAAAATTCGCCCCACTGTTTGTGATACGCAATTTGAAGTGCTGCGTAAAAAATGAAGACGGAGATCACGGTCTCTCTGACATAAGTTAAATCAAAAAATAACGATAAAGCTAGCACATGCCTAATGAAGATCCATGATCAAAGCCCTGATGAAAGTGGAAGGTTTCTCCTTTGGGATCCCACCTCTGTAGTGGGTATTCCCATCTGAGACCCCACGGACCCTCCCATTCAAGATGCCCGCACTATATTGTTAAAATCGCTTATCAATCCTCATCATCATCATCATTGGTCAACAATCCTAGGATTGGTTTGACGCAGCTTTCCACTCGATTCTTCTATCGGCCAACCTTTTCATTGTGAGGTAATTCTTCTCTTTTACATTCTTCACAACCTGTTCCATGTATCTCATACGAGGCCTGCCTTTTCCAATCTTCCCGTTCACTTTTCCCTCGACGATAGTCTTCATCAGGCCATCGTGTCTCAAGATATGACCGATTACGTTTTCCCTTCTTCTTTTTAGAGTTGTCAGCAGACTTCTCTTTTCTCCTACTCTTCTTAGCACTTCCTCGTTACTTACTCGGTCGATCCATTTAATCTTCATCATTCTTCTATAGCACCACATTTCAAATGCTTCTACCCTTTTCTTCTCCGCTGCTGTCATCGTCCATGATTCACTGCCGTAAAGAAAAATGCTCCAGATGTATGTTCTGATAAACTGTTTCCTTAATTCTATGCTTGTATTTCCTGCTGTAAGTAGATTCTTTTTTGAAAGAATTCCCTCTTTGCCTGGGCTATTCTACTCACTATTTCTTTCTTGCTTCGTCCATCGTTGGTTACTCTGCTTCCCAGGTAACAGAACTCTTTCACCTCTTCCAGTTTCTGTTTTCCTATTTTAACGTTGGTTTTGGCCTCTTCTCTTTTGCTGCACACCAATATCTTAGTCTTCTTCTTATTGATCTTCAGCTGATATCTGGCCATAGTCCTTTCCATGGTTGTTAGCATCTTATTCAGCTCCTTCTCTGTCTCTGCTATGAGAGCTATGTCATCAGCGAATCATAGCATACTGATTGTTTCTCCGTGGATTTTCACTCCAGAACACTTCTCCTTGACTTCATTTATGGCTCTCTCGATGTAAACATTAAAAATTACGGGAGACAGTGCGCAGCCTTGTCTCACTCCTTTCCTTATTCTTGCCTCTTCACAGCTGGGTCCAGATTTAATCACAGCTACTTGGTTTTTGTACAGACTGTGTATAATTCTTTGGTCATTGTAGGACACTCCAATTCCCTTCAGAATTCCAAGCATTGAATCCCAATCCACGTTGTCAAAGGCCTTCTCTAAATCCACAAATGCAATGAACGTCGGTTTGTTCTTCTCCATTCTCTTCTCTATAAGTAGTCTAAGGGCCATTATTGCTTCCCTTGTACCCTTACTTTTCCTGAATCCGAATTGATCTTCATCCAGGAACTCCTCTGCTTTTCGTTCTATTCTTCTGTAGATGATCCTGGTCAGTATCTTCGATGCATGTGTCGACAGGCTTATAGTCCTAAAATTTTCGCATTTCTCCGCTCTCTTCTTCTTGGGAATAGGAATGATGATATTTTGCTATCAATCCTATCGATTTTAAAATCGAAAATTGCTATATCGCCCGATACTATTTGGCTAAAAAATAAATTGTTTTAGTATTAAAATACAACTACAGTGCAGTGCTGACTATCCGATGTTCGATTAAATGACCATCAGATTATCCCTCCTTCCCCCCCTCAACAAGACCCCCCCTCCTGCCCCCACTCTCCCTTTCCTACCTTTTTCCTTTACATGTTCCAAAAAAGTCATAGAATGGGGTTCATCTTAGATTGGTGAAAGTATGATACATGCCAGTGTGTGTTTCCACCAGTTTATGTGTTTATGACCCCCCTTCCCTCAGCTCCGCCTCATACCCTACCCCCGGAACTCATGCCCTCCCATTCACGTGTCTTTCCTCTGTCTGCCAATAGGTTTTCCACCGCTCGCCCCCCCCCCCCCCCCCACCTTCTCCCGCCTGCCACTTCCCCACTCCTCACATCCCCACATATTATATATACAGTGTGTCCCATTGATCGTGTGTCATTTCTAACCTATAATTTTAGACACTTCCTTTCGAGCCACAAGGATGAAATTTGGTACCTGGCTAGAAAAAAGATGTAAGTTTTGTGTAGTCTAAGCAAAATATGAAAAATATGACCTTTTGACCCCAAAAATAGGGTCCAACCTAAAATCCAAATTTTGCCTTATGGGCTTTCAATGTTAAAATATTCGAAGTACAAAAAGATGGAATTATTTAGCGAAACTTTCGACTAACAGGTTTTTGGACATGAAGAACACGATGGAAGAACTATTGAGGTCAGAAATTGCAAATGTGACCCCTGAAAGGTCACAGTCAAGGTCACAGGGGTTACAAAAAATGAATCACGGCTTCAAACCTGTCGAATCATAGGTTTAAAAAGGTGCCAAGGTCGATTTTAAGGTCTTCATATCCCTCTTTTCATCTCGTGACCTTCAAGGGTAAATCAGAGGTCAAAGGTCACAGGGATGGAGAAAGAGAATCCAGGCTACAAACGTGTCGAATCATAGGTTTAAAAAGATGCCAATGTCGATGGAAAGCTCATCAGATCCCTCTTTTCATCCCTTGACCTTTAAGGGTTACTCATGGGGTCAAAGGTCAAAATGGTGACAAAAAGTGAAATTAGGCTAAACGTATCGAATCATAGGTTTCAAAGAGTGCACTATGGATGTATGTGCACTATGGATGTATGTGCACTATGGATGTATGTGCACTATGGATGTATGTGCACTATGGATGTTATTTTTCACCTAACTATGTTGCAGTGCCAACGAAACCCGGGTCGGAATAAAGTTTTTATGTGGTAAATTGCAAATTTTGTCTTCTTTCTGACTTTATATTTTATTTGCAGTTCATCAAATCGACGTACCATCTATAAATTCATTTGCTATTTATCATTACAGCAAATTACAAACCTTGGGGAGCTATAATGCATGAAGAATTCTTTATCTTTCTTCTTTAGCACTGCACTTGAGCATGAACGGCAATATTCCACTGACAAATTTAAACTTGGGGTCATTCCATGTCAAATCAGTGAGACCTTAACTTAACCACTGACTCGGATTTCCATGAAATTTGCTGTGGACATACATTTGATAAGAATAGTGACCAAATAAAATTTTAGCCTCTTACTGTCAACAGCTTCTGGAATGTGAGCGATTGAAATCAGGGCATGGCCCCTACAGTGCTGCAACATGTGACACTTGTTGATTTTTGTTTTCACCCGTAACTCCATTTCTATTGCATAAAAAATTGTCAATTTTTTTCCTGGAGCTAAGAAGTCTAACCCATGTAGCAGAGTTCGTTGTCACAATGTTGCATGCACGTGCACAAGGTTACTTTGTAACGTGCACGTGCATGCAACGTTGCATGAACCTCCAAAAGCAACGTCATAGTGTAACGTTGTTCAACGTGCATGCAACGTTGTCGCCGAGACTCGGCTCTACCTAATATTTCACACATTTTACCGCACTTCACGCCACACATTCCTCTTTCCATGAAGGTTTTACTCGTTCTTTTAATAGTGGGGGTTAATAGTGGGGCCTACTGTTGGGCCTAAGCAGTTGGATAACAGTTAGTAAAATGGCCATAATAAATGTTTTCCAAACAACTGAGGATCCATGTAGCACCAACCGTTGGTCCAATGGGTCCTCTGTTTCACCACATCAGGACTAATCAATGTTGCCTAATTGTATCGCAATTTATAATCTCAAGGAGGGAGGAGTGATTAAAGAACATTTTTGGTGCTAATTTTTCTTTCTAGGAAGTATCATGGTAGCCATGACTCACAGATCTTCATCTCTTGCGAGGAACGCCTTAGGACTTGAATGTTTAGGGAGGCCATGGAAATAAGAAATACAACTACATTAGGTCTGGAACTGAAGGTAAGCGAGTAATGGCTTCCAGTACACTCTGGATAGAAAAAACACCCAGAAAGTTCTCAGCCTACTTCCCCCTCCCCCTTGAGAGTATCAATTCTGATACAGAAGCCAAACCCTAGTGAGATGTCCAGCTGAGGAGGGTTATTAGGATTTATAAATCTAATTGCAGGTAATCCCAAAGGAATAAGGTTTTCAGTTGTAAAGGTGCTCATTTCACTGTGTGCACACCAGTACCCTGCCACAACCAAATTTTTTTTGGATGTTACAACACAACGTTGTTACAATGTTCTGTGGTGGGAACTTCGTACATGCAGTGCACGTGCATGCAACGTTGTGTGCACCAACAACAACGTTGTGTGCACCTAAGGCTCTTCCCAATGTAACGTGCATGCAACGTTGTGACAACATTCTCTGCTACTAGGGTAAACAGATCCCAGAAATATCATTAACGATGCCATACATGAAATACTTCTGCAGAAACAAATTTAATTCGACGAAATATTATCCAGCGTGTACCAATTTCAATTGACTGTATCCACATCGATACGCATACATTTTTCATCACGTATAGTGTGTCAGCAACACAAATTCAGGTGGTGATGATACAAGTTAAATATATGAGCCTTGGAAATCTAAATGTTTTGATTATGTTTATATGCATGCCAGTAAATGTATTTTATACTTAGGTAGGCCCCAAGGGAATTACAAATGAAATAAAGGTATGAAGTTAATGCTAATGGTTTTATAATGACTCCATTTTTGTTTATTTAGAGCAAATAAACGTTCTCTTTAAAACTTTATTGCCATAGGCAGTAAACATTAATTGACCCAATAGTATCAAAAGAGCATTATGAATAAAGAGAAATTGCAATATTTGATCATTCAAGAATAAGCCAATGAGATACAAAAGCAACTTTGAACACTTAAATTATTTTGGGGACATTCACTGGACATGAAATAATGGTTAAGGGAGCATTCATGGTACAGTTACAAATGGCTACAGAACATCTCAGAATGGTTGCAGGAGCATTCACTGAGCATTTCAGAATGATTGCCAGAACATTCATTGACTGCTTCAGAATGGTTGCAGGAATGTTCATTGAACATTTCAGAATGGTTGCAGGAACATTCATTGAATGCTTCAGAATGGATGCTGGAATGCTCACTTAACGTTCATTTTGAACGTTATAATAACATAACATGTAGTGACATTTTGAATGTTCAGGGAACTATTATCTGAACTTTATTACAATGCTCCTGCAATGGATTAATGATAGTTATTTCAACATTGCAGAAACTTATGTGCAGCAGTGGACATTAGTTTCAAGGAAAATGTCATCAACACCTTTGTCCAAAGGAAAACCCGCCGAATTGAGTTGAACTACAGAAAACATTAAGGTAAGTTATTTAGCCCCTCAGTGCTGACCTCTGTGCATGGTTGGGTACAGGAATTTTATTTCAAATTAACAGTGGGGCGAGAGGTAAAGAAGTGAAAAAGCATTCTTGAAGCATCTAGAGTTCTCTTCGTATACAATGCATGTTCAAAAACTAGAATTTAAAAATCCAACAGAACGGAGGGTTAATCCCCATTTAAATACCCTGGTACACAATGTGCTAAGTCGACTGATTTCTGCCGTCTGGAATATTTGAGTCCTGGAAGCAATTAGGGGGCCAATGAGCTAGAATACCCACTTGAATACCTTAGCTTTGCCACTGGTTAGCATTAAGAGGGTTAAGTTCTGCTCCTTCTACCTGCAGTCAATAAGTACATAATTATCTCCTATTTCATTTCAAATAGTGAAATTATAATTTCTATTACCTCAAAAAAGTCAATTCCTTGTAGAATGCCACATTTCATGAATTCAGGATAAATTTCTATATGCTTATATCAGCCTCCGTGATGCCTAAAAATCACATGCTTTCTTTGGCATTTCCACTGTCAAGTCCCCAGGGCCATCATAACAGATTCACATAATGGAAGGGTCATTATTTACATGATTTAATTACACAGTACCATCCATGCTTCACTACGCCTGAGCCACCCAACCTTCAGCCAAAAACTACACCACCATCAATAACTTTTATAATTGAGTCTTCAGCAAATGTTCAGAGCCAATTGATGCCAAGAAAATCAATTGCAACAAAACAACCACATGTGCAAAGACCATGCCATGAAAACAAAACCTAGGCAAGTTGTTTTCCTCCATATACAAAAATAATGACACCATTATTACCTATAGTTTTTTTTTAAGATTCCACCAGTATATAACATTAGTGTAAAATATAAAACTGATAAATTAATCCTAACCTTCTGTACATGTGATTCAGACATTCAGTGCATTCAGACACTTACAGATTTGTTATAGGTGTCGAGATTGTTTAGATGGCTGTCTAGTTTGTCTTTTGTGCTGCAGATTGTGACCACGTATGTTGAGAGGTGGAGCGTTTGGTGTGGGTCGGGTGGCAGCTACCATAGTGGAGGTATAGTTGTTTGTTGGTTGGTTTTACATGAACGGAGTTGTGTTATATTGCTGCTGTTGAGGAAGATTTCTATGTCAAGGAAGGTGATTTGAGTGTCTGAAATGGTGTGTTTCTAAGTCTGGGGATGGCTGAGTAGCGAAGTAGTTGAGTTAGGAACCACAAAAATAATTTTATGGATTGTTATAATTTTTTTCAGCTTTTTTCATTATTCAGATTCACATAGTCTTCGACTGCTCATTTTCATCTTAGTTCTATCATTTTTGGCATTTTGTCAACAGGCTAACTCCAAAATGGAGTAAATGAAAAAAATGAAACTGGCAGAGTACTCACCATAGAAGTGTAAAATATAAAACTAATAATTAATCCTAACCTGCTCTACATGGTGTCTCCCTTTCGTGTATGTGTAATTCAATATGGCCTTTGCATTTGATGTTTGTCACTACACCTAGTACCATTGAAGTCAATTTACTATGGTAATAACATGTCCCATCTAGCTGATATGCCTAACAATGACATTTCTTGAGAATATTCCCCGCCAATGGCAGATTAGCTAATAACTCATCCACTGCTATGCTCCATACAGATTTCCTTCACTCAACACTATACTTCTGTCTTCAATTACCCTTACCAATACAGAGGCCACAGATTTAAATTCAATACCACTACTTCATCACTAATGTCTCACGCTTTGAGGCAACAGTATCGGTTACAATTACATCCAATGAAGTAATAAATACACTTTCTTATATATTTATTAAATGCAAAAATTTGTTTAACACACAATTACATTGAATGCAGTTCATATTTCCACCGGCAGAGCTTCAAGTAACTGTTTAAGAGATTTAAAGAATAATTGCTTTAAAGCATCAAGTGTCAATCACAAGAATAGATTACACCACAGGTTCACCAACTGCATTGGCCAGGAGAAAGTCATTGACCAGAATAATGTTCTCATAGTAATTGCTACTATCCACATTGCTTTCCATGAACTTTCATTCTCAGAAAACTAATCTGGATTCATGTCTGGAATAGTAATAATTTCATTCTGACAAGGACTGTCTCCTGTTTCACCCCCACGCCACGTTGAGGCCGCAGTTTGGATTTGAGGGGGGAGCATGCACTAATACTACTAACTACATGCACTAACAACTATGTACTACCAAACCATTTTGAAAAGCAAAACTATAGAGACCAATACTACTCTACCAATATCAAATATATATACCAACTAACTTCTGCATGCACGCTATGCACACTCACAATAATTCTCATTCACACAACACTTATGTTCCATCCCACCATTGTCAACTTCATCCTACAAGTTCGCAGTTCATTGTTCACTCACTAGTGTCTGTGGCCTACTAACCTACTACCTACAATGCCGGCGGGCTGATGTCTTATCATCAACTCAGACTCTTTCTACTCACTACGGAGCTCGGTAACACTACTTCCTACCAACTACCTAAAAGTTCACATCTCATCTGTTCAAAAGCACATGCCTACCAACTAACTATACAGCTACCAAATACCTACCTAAGAGTTCACATCTCATCTGTTTAGAAGCACATGCCTGCCAACTATCTATACAGCTACCAAATATCTATACAGCTACCACATACCTATACAGCCAATCTAAGACTTAAGCAAGTGTAAATAACACACAAATAAGTTTAATTTTGTTGCAGAAATTGTTCATCTCCAGGTTTGGAAGAGACCATTGTCCTCTACTTCACAGCACCTCCAAGTAGTGTAATATGTTGCTCTGTAAGCTCTCTCCGCAGTCCACTCCTGCTCCAAATGCATTGTCCTCCTACTCCAAGCCTAAAAGACATCATACTTACGGTTAACACACTGCTCCAGAGTGGTTTAGACACAAATACATGCAGGAATCAAGATGCAAACAGTCAATGGGCCTAGAGTACATTTCATCAGAGTTACCAACAGTGCCTTGTATTGTGAAAAGATCTTCAGTTAAGTAAGTTTCAGTTAAGTCTGTGAAAAACTTAAGCTTTCTGAGGTGTGAACATTACTATACATTTTTGCCAATTGTAGCTGAATATATAAAGTCAGATAAATTTTATTTCAATGCCCACTTGAAATGACAACCACTTCAATTGATGTGGTCCGTAGCTCAGCCTAGCACAGACCACTACATGAAAATGGTTCACGCTACATTTTTTGAGTTGCCAGTTTGAACAAAATTTGATTTTGGGTGACATGAATCAAGTGCCAGGAGGGTATGAATAATTTCATATTAATCTTTTCCACTCTGGTGTTGAGTGATACTTGACACAGCATAGCTCACTACCAACTCGCAAAGTGTCTCCCGACACACGAAATCCAGGGGCATTTAAAATTATATTCCGAGTGAACTACTGGTATAGAGGGTGAAAAATCAGTGTGCAAAGGGGTTAATATCTTTGCAGCAGTTGATGTTGATCCTTCTGGGAAGAAGACAACAAATAGGGTACATCTTAAAATATATTGGTCTGTTGAAGACAATTGTTGAGGGACATGTGGACAGGAAGAATGTGTTCTTTAATGGGATGAATAGTGCAAGCAGACAAGTATGCAGAAGACTAAAATTACATCCCCATGTGAAGAGGTTGGCCAATAGGATGTTTGAGCATAGTACATTCTCAAAACAATCATCCAATAGTCACTTTGATGATCAATCCCTTGAGGAACATTCACTAGAACTATATTGTTGTACACTTAAAAGGTTTGAATATGGCATGTCTCAATAGCTATCCATTCAATTCCCTGAAATATTTAAACCTGTGATTTTTTCTTGGGGTGAAACCACCACTATTTGGCCACAGCCACTTCACCAGCAAGGTGCAAGGTCTTTGTCCTGCAATAATTTGTTATAAACAGTGTTTGTTTACAGTCCACACTTGAGCACTATTCACAATAGTTGTGGAATAAAGTTACAATTGCTTACTACTTAAAAAAACTTTGAATGATGAGAAATGGAATATTAGGAATAATAGAGGCAAAATAGATTCATTCCTATGGCTATGCTATTTATGTGGGAACTTTTTTCTAGCCTTCCTGTTACTTCTAATTTAAATTAATGAGCCTTATGTGGAAGAGAGGAAGTCAGATTAGAAGGGTAGCAATAGCGAAAGAATCAGCAAAGTTTAATTACCTTTGGCTTTAAGTGATCTTTCAAGTTTGTTGGATATTTTGGGAGCAGCTATCTGCAAAGAGGAAGAAATTGTTTCTTCGTGTCATCATATTAAATAAATGTACAGACATCTGAAACATTGAGTAATTTATGTGAAAGCCTGCTCTATTCCTAACCAGAACAAGAGTGGAAGTGCAAATGTAATTCACTTTGTTGGATGGAACAAGGAAAATATGTTTAACCTAGCTTGCAGCTTCTCTTAAAAGTGAAACTGGGCAGGTAATTTTATCCATCTTTTTGTGAATGTTTTATCTGAAACCTTAGCTGAATTGTTATTAAGTGTAAATGGTGTGGAAGGTAAAATTGCCAATGCAATAAAACATTTCAGTGCAATATTTTGTCACACTCTCAACACAGAATCGCAAACTTTAAATAATCAATTACTCTGTTTATAACAATAGTCGAGCTGCACAACCCACAACCCATTTATAAATGGGTTGTGGGTTGTGCAGCTAGACTATATATTATGTTTGTTTCAAGTGATATAGTGACCATCGTGACGTTGTAGTAATACCCATCCATTACTGCGATGAGTAGTGGCGATCAAAGCTCTCTCATGAAATAGCATAAGATGTTAAGATATACACAACTACCTTTCTCTGTGGTGGAGCATATCATGAGCAGCAAGTCAGCCCTGGGTATTGCCATTGGCATTCCCTCCGAGATAGGAAAAATTGGGCTAGGGCTGAAATGGCCTTGGATGAATGGAAGAGGCCTAAACTAAGATATTGTCTACCAATGGCAGAAGCTGTTGCATTTGATAGGAATGGATTTAATATATGGTATGAATTAAACATGAGAGCCCACAAAAGCAATTAAAATTATAGACATATAGACAAAAGCATTAAAATTCGACAGTATACTTCCCTAACTTTAGGCTACTTATGGACTATTTTCGAAATGTAAAGAAACGAGGTATTGAATATTTCAACAGAAATTTGGGCCAACTGTTATATCAAATAGTAACTGTTTAAATATTCAACAATATATTGGGCCACTTCAAATATTAATTTCTAAAAGTTTTTTCGCAAAGTTTTGAACTGGCCTTAATATCCCAATACTAAGCTATAGCCTACCAGTGACTGCAGACTGGTGTTGCCTGTGAAAAAAACACATTAAAAATATGGAATTGATTCAACTAGCGAGTCCACAAAATCAATTAAATTAAAATGAACACAATCCTTCTTTCCTAACTTTATGCTGCGCACAGTATTCCCTATGTAAAAAAAAGTTGAATATTTCAACAGTAATTTGGAACTAAAGTTATATCCATAGTTGCTCTATAAATGATAACAGTGTATTGGGCCAACCCAACTATTAAACTTGAACAGATTTTCGCAATGGGTTGAACTGGCCTTAAAAACCCAAAAATAATTTCTTCTAAGGACTGCAAAGACTGGCTTTTCCTGTTGAGAGAACAGATTAAGTACATTAGTACATGAAAAAGAAATAACATGAGAGTAAGGAATGAGAATTAAATTAGATTCGACCCCTCTTTCCTAACTTTTGGCTAAGTAAAGGGTGAATTCCTATGTGCATAAACTTTAATATTTCAACAGTACTTTAGGCCAACAGTTGAATCATATAGTTACTGTGAAAATATGCAACAGTAAATAGGGCAAATCCCAACTATTGTCATCTAACATTTTTTTCGCAAAGGGTAAACGTGTTTAAAGCACAAAATTAAGCTAACACATAACTACAACTGAAGACTGGTGTTCCTTGTTGAGAGAACGTATGAAGTATATGTAATAAATAACTTAAACGTCAAAAAATAATGAAAATTAAATTCAAATCGACCATACTTTCCTAACCACTGGCTATGAAAATGTAAAAACTTCATTTCTTCAACAGTATATTAGACCAAAAGTTATATCCAATAGTTACTTTGTAAATATTCAACAGTAAATTGAGCAAACCCCAGCTATCAAAATCTAACAGTTTTTCGCAAAGGAACTGACAATTAAATTAAACTTGACCCTGGTTTCCTAACCTTAACCTACGGAAAGTATTCCCTATGTGGAATCACTCTTGAATATTTATTCAGTACTTGGGGCCAAAAGTTATGTCCAAAAGTTGCTGTGTTAATATTCAACAATAAAATTGGGTAAACCCCAACTATAAAAATGCAAAAGTATTTCGCAAAGGATTGAACTGAAAATTAAATTTTACTCGACCCTGGTATCCTCACCTTAAGCTACGGAAAGTATTCCCTATTTGAAAACACTTTAATATTTATTCAGTAAATTGGGGCAACAGTTATATCCAATAGTTACTGTGTAAATATCAACAGTAAATTGGGCAAACCCCAACTATTATAATCTAACAGTTTTTCGCAAAGGGTTTAACTGAAAATTAAATAATACTCCGACCTGGTTTCCTAAACTTAAGCTACGCAACGAATTCCCTATTTGAAATCACTCTTGAATATTTATTCAGTATTTTGGGCCAACAGTCATATCCAATAGTTACTGTGTAAATATTCATCAGCACATTGCGCAAACCCTGACTGTTAAAATCTGGATTTTTTTGCAAATGGTTCAACTGGCCTTAAAACCCCAAAACTAAGCTTATCTCTTTAAGCGACTGAAGACTGGTGTAACCTGTTGAGAGAATGGATTAAGTACAAGGAATAAATTAAAAGTGGAGTACAGAAAAGCAATGAAAATGAAATGGAACTCTACCTTACTATCCTAACCGAAGGCTAGGCAAATATTAAAAAATTGAATATTTATTCAGTAATTGGGCCAACAGTTATATCCAATAGTTACTGTGTAAATATTCAACAGTAAATTAGGCAAACCCCAACTATCAAAATCTAACAGTTTTTCGCAAAGGGTTTAACTGAAATTAAATTAAACTCTACCCTGGCTTCCTAAACATAAGCTACGCAACGAACTCCCTACGAAAATACACTTGAATATTTATTCAGTAATTTGGGCCAACAGTTATATCCAATAGTTACTGTGTAAATATTCAACAGTAAACTGGGCAAACCCCAACTATCAAAATCTAACATTTTTTCGCAAATGGTTCAACTGGCCTTAAAACCGCAAAACTAAGCTTATCTCTTTAAGCGACTGAAGACTGGTGTAACCTGTTGAGAGAATGGATTAAGTACAAGGAATAAATTAACAGTGGAGAACAGAAAAGCAATGAAAATTAAATGGAACTCTACCTTACTATCCCAACCGAAGGCTAGGTAAATATTAAAAAATTGAATATTTATTCAGTAATTGGACCACCAGTTATATCCAATAGTTACTGTTTAAATATTCAACAGTTAATTGGGCAAACCCCAACTATTAAAAAACTGTTTTTTCGCAAAGGTTAAACGGGCCTTAAAACCCCAAAACTAAGCTAATATCGACCAATGACTGAAGACTGGTGTCGCCTGTTGAGAGAATGGATTAAGTACATGTAATTAATAAACATGAGAGTCTAGAAAAGCAATGAAAATTAAATGAAACTCAACCCTACTTTCCTAACCATTGGCATCGCAAATTTAAGAAAACCGTTGAATATTTATACAGTACTTTGGGCCAATAGTTATATCCAATAGTTCACGTGTAAATATTCAACAATAAATTGGGCAAACCCCAACTATAAAAATCAAACAATTTTTTCGCGAAGGGTTTAACTGAAAATTAAATTAAACTCGACCCTGATACCCTAACCTTAAGCTACACAAAGTATTTCCTATGTAAAAAACTGTTGAATAAATACACAGTACTTTGGGCCAACAGTTATAACCAATAGTTACTGTGTTAATATTCAACAGTAAATTGGGCAAACCCCAACAATTAAAAATCTGTTTTTTCGCAAAGGTTAAATGGGCCTTAAAACCCCAAATTAAGCTATTATCTACCAATGACTGAAGACTGGTGTTGCCTGAAGAGAGAACGGATTAAGTACATGGAATAAATAAACATGAGAGTCTAGAAAAGCAATAAAAAATTAAATGAAACTCAACCCTACTTTCCTAACCATTGGCTACGCAAATTTAAGAAAACAGTTGAATATTTAGACAGTACTTTGTGCCAACAGTTATATCTAATAGTTCACGTGTAAATATTCAACAATAATTTAAGCAAAACCCCAACTATAAAAATCAAACAATTTTTTCGCGAAGGATTTAACTGAAAATTAAATTATACTCGACCGTGATATCCTAACCTTAAGCTACACAAAGTATTTCCTATGTAAAAAACTGTTGATAAAATACACAGTACTTTGGGCCATCAGTTATATCCAATAGTTACTGTGTAAATATTCAACAGTAAATTGGGCAAACCCCAACTATTAAACATCTGTATTTTCGCAAAGGTTAAACGGGCCTTAAAACCCCTAAACTAAGGTAATATCTACCAATGACTGAAGACTGGTGTTGCCTGTTGAGAGAACGGATTAGGTACATGGAATAAATAAACTTGAGAGTCTAGAAAAGCAATGAAAATTAAATGAAACTCAAGACCACTTTCCTAACCATTGGCTACGCAAATTTAAGAAAACCGTTGAATATTTATACATTACTTTGAGCCAACAGTTATATGTAATAGTTCACGTGTAAATATTCAACAACAAATTGGGAAACCCCAACTATAAAAATCAAACAATTTTTTCGCAAAGGATTTAACTGAAAATTAAATTAAACTCGACCCTGATATCCTAACCTTAAGCTACACAAAGTATTTCCTATTTTAAAAAACCGTTGAATAAATACACAGTACTTTGGGCCAACAGTTATATCCAATAGTTACTATGTAAATATTCAACAGTAAATTGGGCAAACCCCCAACTACTAAACATCTGTATTTTCGCAAAGGTTAAACGGGCGTTATAACCCCAAAACAAAGCTAATATCTACCAATGACTGAAGACTGGTGTTGCCTGTTGAGAAAACGGATTAGGTACATGGAATAAATAAACTTGAGAGTCTAGAAAAGCAATGAAAATTAAATGAAACTCAACCCTACTTTCCTAACCATTGGCTACGCAATTTTAAGAAAACCGTTGATATTTATTCAGTACTTTGGGCCAACAGTTATATCTAATAGTTCACGTATAAATATTCAACAATAAATTGGGCAAACCCCAACTATAAATTCAAACAATTTTTTGGCGAAGTATTAAACTGAAAATTAAATTATACTCGACCGTGATATCCTAACCTTAAGCTACACAAAGTATTTCCTATGTAAAAAACTGTTGAATAAATACTCAGTACTTTGGGCCAACAGTTATATCCAATAGTTACTGTGTAAATATTCAACAGTAAATTGGGCAAACCCCAACTATTAAAAATCTGCTTTTTCCGTAAGGTCAAACGGGCCTTAAAACCCCTTAACTAAGCTAATATCTACCTATGACTGAAGACTGGTGTTGCCTGTTGAGAGAACGGATTAGGTACATGGAATAAATAAACTTGAGAATCTAGAAAAGCAATGATAATTAAATGAAACTCAACCCTACTATCCTAACCATTGGCTACGCAAATTTAAGAAAACAGTTGAATATTTATACAGTACTTTGGGCCAACAGTTATATCCAATAGTTCACTGTAAATATTCAACAATAAATGGGGCAAACCCCAACTATAAAAATCAAATTATTTTTTCGCGAAGGGTTTAACTGAAAATTAAATTAAACTCGACCCTGATATCCTAACCTTAAGCTACACAAAGTATTTCCTATGTAAAAAAATGTTGATAAAATAAACAGTACTTTGGGCCATCAGTTATAACCAATAGTTACTGTGTAAATATTCAACAGTAAATTGGGCAAACCCCAACTATTAAACATCTGTATTTTCGCAAAGGTTAAACGGGCGTTAGAACCCCAAAACTAAGGTATTATCTACCAATGACTGAAGACTGGTGTTGCCTGTTGAGAGAACGGATTAGGTACATGGAATAAATAAAGTTGAGAGTCTAGAAAAGCAATGAAAATTAAATGAAACTCAACCCTACTTTCCTAACCATTGGCTACGCAATTTTAAGAAAACCGTTGAATATTTATTCAGTACTTTGGGCCAACAGTTATATCTAATAGTTCACGTATAAATATTCAACAATAAATTGGGCAAACCCCAACTATAAATTCAAACAATTTTTTGGCGAAGTATTTAACTGAAAATTAAATTATACTCGACCGTGATATCCTAACCTTAAGCTACACAAAGTATTTCCTATGTAAAAAACTGTTGAATAAATACTCAGTACTTTGGGCCAACAGTTATATCCAATAGTTACTGTGTAAATATTCAACAGTAAATTGGGCAAACCCCAACTATTAAAAATCTGATTTTTCGCAAAGGTCAAACGGGCCTTAAAACCCCAAAACTAAGCTAATATCTACCAATGACTGAAGACTGGTGTTGCCTGTTGAGAGAACGGATTAGGTACATGGAATAAATAAACTTGAGAGTCTAGAAAAGCAATGAAAATTAAATGAAACTCAACCCTACTTTCCTAACCATTGGCTACGCAAATTTAAGAAAACAGTTGTATATTTATACAGTACTTTGGGCCAACAGTTATATCCAATAGTTCACTGTAAATATTCAACAATAAATGGGGCAAACCCCAACTATAAAAATCAAACAATTTTTTCGCGAAGGGTTTAACTGAAAATTAAATTAAACTCGACCCTGATATCCTAACCTTAAGCTACACAAAGTATTTCCTATGTAAAAAAATGTTGATAAAATACACAGTACTTTGGGCCATCAGTTATAACCAATAGTTACTGTGTAAATATTCAACAGTAAATTGGGCAAACCCCAACTATTAAACATCTGTATTTTCGCAAAGGTTAAACGGGCGTTAAAACCCCTAAACTAAGGTAATATCTACCATTGACTGAAGACTGGTGTTGCCTGTTGAGAGAACGGATTAGGTACATGGAATAAATAAAGTTGAGAGTCTAGAAAAGCAATGAAAATTAAATGAAACTCAACCCCACTTTCCTACCCATTGCCTATGCAAATTTAAGAAAACCGTTGAAAATTTATACAGTACTTTGGGCCAACAGTTATATCAAATAGTTCACGTGTAAATATTCAACAATAAATTAAGCAAAACCCCAACTATAAAAATCAAACAATTTTTTCGCGAAGGATTTAACTGAAAATTAAATTATACTCGACCGTGATATCCTAACCTTAAGCTACACAAAGTATTTCCTATGTAAAAAACTGTTGATAAAATACACAGTACTTTGGGCCATCAGTTATATCCAATAGTTACTGTGTAAATATTCAACAGTAAATTGGGCAAACCCCAACTATTAAACATCTGTATTTTCGCAAAGGTTTAACGGGCGTTAAAACCCCAAAACTAAGCTAATATCTACCAATGACTGAAGAGTGGTGTTGCCTGTTGAGAGAACGGAGTAAGTACATGGAATAAATAAACATGAGAGTGTAGAAAAGCAATGAAAATTAAATGAAACTCAACCCTACTTTCCTACCCATTGGCTACGCTAATTTAAGAAAAGAGTTGAATATTTATACAGTACTTTGGGCCAACACTTATATCCAATAGTTCACGTATAATATTCAACAATAAATTGGGAAACCCCAACTATAAAAATCAAACCATTTTTTCGCAAAGGATTTAACTGAAAATTAAATTAAACTCGACCCTGATATCCTAATCTTAAGCTACACAAAGTATTTCCTATTTTAAAAAACTGTTGAATAAATACACAGTACTTTGGGCCAAAAGTTATATCCAATAGTTCACGTGTAAATATTCATCAATAAATTGGGCAAACCCCCAACTACTAAACATCTGTATTTTCGCAAAGGTTAAACGGGCGTTATAACCCCAAAACTAAGCTAATATCTACCAATGACTGAAGACTGGAGTTGCCTGAAGATAGACGGGATTAAGTACATGGAATAAATAAACATGAGAGTCTCGAAAAGCAATAAAAAATTTAATGAAACTCAACCCTACTTTCCTAACCATTGGCTACGCAATTTAAGGAAAACCGTTGAATATTTATTCAGTACTTTGGGCCAACAGTTATATCCAATAGTTCACTGTAAATATTCAACAATAAATGGGGCAAACCCCAACTATAAAAATCAAACAATTTTTTCGCGAAGGGTTTAACTGAAAATTAAATTAAACTCGACCCTGATATCCTAACCTTAAGCTACACAAAGTATTTCCTATGTAAAAAACTGTTGATAAAATACACAGTGCTTTGGGCCATCAGTTATATCCAATAGTTACTATGTAAATATTCAACAGTAAATTGGGCAAACCCCCAACTACTAAACATCTGTATTTTCGCAAAGGTTAAACGGGCGTTATAACCCTAAAACAAAGCTTATATCTACCAATGACTGAAGACTGGTGTTGCCTGTTGAGTAAACGGATTAGGTACATGGAATAAATAAACTTGAGAGTCTAGAAAAGCTATGAAAATTAAATGAAACTCAACCCTACTTTCCTAACCATTGGCTACGCAATTTTAAGAAAACCGTTGAATATATATTCAGTACTTTGGGCCAACAGTTATATCTAATAGTTCACGTATAAATATTCAACAATAAATTGGGCAAACCCCAACTATAAATTCAAACAATTTTTTGGCAAAGTATTTAACTGAAAATTAAATTATACTCCACCGGGATATCCTAACCTTAAGCTACACAATGTATTTCCTATGTAAAAAACTGTTGAATAAATACTCAGTACTTTGGGCCAACAGTTATATCCAATAGTTACTGTGTAAATATTCAACAGTAAATTGGGCAAACCCCAACTATTAAAAATCTGCTTTTTCCGTAAGGTCAAACGGGCCTTAAAACCCCTAAACTAAGCTAATATCTACCAATGACTGAAGACTGGTGATGCCTGTTGAGAGAACGGATTAGGTACATGGAATAAATAAACTTGAGAGTCTAGAAAAGCAATGAAAATTAAATGAAACTCAACCCTACTTTCCTAACCATTGGCTACGTAAATTTAAGAAAACAGTTGAATATTTATACAGTACTTTGGGCCAACAGTTATATCCAATAGTTCACTGTAAATATTCAACAATAAATGGGGCAAACCCCAACTATAAAAATCAAATTATTTTTTCGCGAAGGGTTTAACTGAAAATTAAATTAAACTCGACCCTGATATCCTAACCTTAAGCTACACAAAGTATTTCCTATGTAAAAAAATGTTGATAAAATACACAGTACTTTGGGCCATCAGTTATAACCAATAGTTACTGTGTAAATATTCAACAGTAAATTGGGCAAACCCCAACTATTAAACATCTGTATTTTCGCAAAGGTTAAACGGGCGTTAGAACCCCTAAACTAAGGTAATATCTACCAATGACTGAAGACTGGTGTTGCCTGTTGAGAGAACGGATTAGGTACATGGAATAAAGAAAGTTGAGAGTCTAGAAAAGCAATGAAAATTAAATGAAACTCAACCCCACTTTCCTAACCATTGGCTATGCAAATTTAAGAAAACCGTTGAAAATTTATACAGTACTTTGGGCCAACAGTTATGTCAAATAGTTCACGTGTAAATATTCAACAATAAATATAGCAACTCCCCAACTATAAAAATCAAACAATTTTTTCAAGAAGGATTTAACTGAAAATTAAATTATACTCGACCGTGATATCCTAACCTTAAGCTACACAAAGTATTTCCTATTTTAAAAAACTGTTGAATAAATACACAGTACTTTGGGCCAACAGTTAAATCCAATAGTTACTATGTAAATAATCAACAGTAAATTGGGCAAACCCCCAACTACTAAACATCTGTATTTTCGCAAAGGTTAAACGGGCGTTATAACCCCAAAACAAAGCTAATATCTACCAATGACTGAAGACTGGTGTTGCCTGTTGAGAAAACGGATTAGGTACATGGAATAAATAAACTTGAGAGTCTAGAAAAGCTATGAAAATTAAATGAAACTCAACCCTACTTTCCTAACCATTGGCTACGCAATTTTAAGAAAACCGTTGAATATTTATTCAGTACTTTGGGCCAACAGTTATATCTAATAGTTCACGTATAAATATTCAACAATAAATTGGGCAAACCCCAACTATAAATTCAAACAATTTTTTGGCGAAGTATTTAACTGAAAACTAAATTATACTCGACCGTGATATCCTAACCTTGAGCTACACAAAGTATTTCCTATGTAAAAAACTGTTGAATAAATACTCAGTACTTTGGGCCAACAGTTATATCCAATAGTTACTGTGTAAATATTCAACAGTAAATTGGGCAAACCCCAACTATTAAAAATCTGATTTTTCGCAAAGGTCAAACGGGCCTTAAAACCCCAAAACTAAGCTAATATCTACCAATGACTGAAGACTGGTGTTGCCTGTTGAGAGAACGGATTAGGTACATGGAATAAATAAACTTGAGAGTCTAGAAAAGCAATGAAAATTAAATGAAACTCAACCCTACTTTCCTAACCATTGGCTACGCAAATTTAAGAAAACAGTTGAATATTTATACAGTACTTTGGGCCAACAGTTATATCCAATAGTTCACTGTAAATATTCAACAATAAATGGGGCAAACCCCAACTATAAAAATCAAACAATTTTTTCGCGAAGGGTTTAACTGAAAATTAAATTAAACTCGACCCTGATATCCTAACCTTAAGCTACACAAAGTATTTCCTATGTAAAAAAATGTTGATAAAATACACAGTACTTTGGGCCATCAGTTATAACCAATAGTTACTGTGTAAATATTCAACAGTAAATTGGGCAAACCCCAACTATTAAACATCTGTATTTTCGCAAAGATTAAACGGGCGTTAAAACCCCTAAACTAAGGTAATATCTACCAATGACTGAAGACTGGTGTTGCCTGTTGAGAGAACGGATTAGGTACATGGAATAAATAAAGTTGAGAGTCTAGAAAAGCAATGAAAATTAAATGAAACTCAACCCCACTTTCCTACCCATTGGCTATGCAAATTTAAGAAAACCTTTGAAAATTTATACAGTACTTTGGGCCAACAGTTATATCAAATAGTTCACGTGTAAATATTCAACAATAAATTAAGCAAAACCCCAACTATAAAAATCAAACAATTTTTCCGCGAAGGATTTAATTAAAAATGAAATTATACTCGACCGTGATATCCTAACCTTAAGCTACACAAAGTATTTCCTATGTAAAAAACTGTTGAATAAATACACAGTACTTTGGGCCAACAGATATATCCAATAGTTACTGTGAAAATATTCAACAGTAAATTGGGCAAACCCCAACTATTAAAAATCTGTTTTTTTGCAAAGGTTAAACGGGCCTTAAACCCCAAAACTAAGCTAATATCTACCAATGACTGAAGAGTGGTGTTGCCTGTTGAGAGAACGGAGTAAGTACATGGAATAAATAAACATGAGAGTGTAGAAAAGCAATGAAAATTAAATGAAACTCAACCCTAATTTCCTAACCATTGGCTACGTAAATTTAAGAAAACAGTTGAATATTTATACAGTACTTTGGGCCAACAGTTATATCCAATAGTTCACGTGTAAATATTCAACAATAAATTGGGCAAACGCCAACTATAAAAATCAAACAATTTTTTCGCGAAGGGTTTAACTGAAAATTAAATTAAACTCGACCCTGATATCCTAACCTTAAGCTACACAAAGTATTTCCTATGTAAAAAAATGTTGATAAAATACACAGTACTTTGGGCCATCAGTTATAACCAAAAGTTACTGTGTAAATATTCAACAGTAAATTGGGCAAACCCCAACAATTAAACATCTGTATTTTCGCAAAGATTAAACGGGCGTTAAAACCCCTAAACTAAGGTAATATCTACCAATGACTGAAGACTGGTGTTGCCTGTTGAGAGAACGGATTAGGTACATGGAATAAATAAAGTTGTGAGTCTAGAAAAGCAATGAAAATTAAATGAAACTCAACCCCACTTTCCTACCCATTGGCTATGCAAATTTAAGAAAACCGTTGAAAATTTATAGAGTACTTTGGGCCAACAGTTATCTCAAATAGTTCACGTGTAAATATTCAACATTAAATTAAGCAAAACCCCAACTATAAAAATCAAACAATTTTTCCGCGAAGGATTTAATTAAAAATGAAATTATACTCGACCGTGATATCCTAACCTTAAGCTACACAAAGTATTTCCTATGTAAAAAACTGTTGAATAAATACACAGTACTTTGGGCCAACAGATATATCCAATAGTTACTGTGTAAATATTCAACAGTAAATTGGGCAAACCCCAACTATTAAAAATCTGTTTTTTTGCAAAGGTTAAACGGGCCTTAAACCCCAAAACTAAGCTAATATCTACCAATGACTGAAGAGTGGTGTTGCCTGTTGAGAGAACGGAGTAAGTACATGGAATAAATAAACATGAGAGTGTAGAAAAGCAATGAAAATTAAATGAAACTCAACCCTAATTTCCTAACCATTGGCTACGTAAATTTAAGAAAACAGTTGAATATTTATACAGTACTTTGGGCCAACAGTTATATCCAATAGTTCACGTGTAAATATTCAACAATAAATTGGGCAAACGCCAACTATAAAAATCAAACAATTTTTTCGCGAAGGGTTTAACTGAAAATTAAATTAAACTCGACCCTGATATCCTAACCTTAAGCTACACAAAGTATTTCTTTTGTAAAAAACTGTTCATAAAATACACAGTACATTGGGCCATCAGTTATATCCAATAGTTACTGTGTAAATATTCAACAGTAAATTGGGCAAACCCCAACTATTAAACATCTGTATTTTCGCAAAGGTTTAACGGGCGTTAAAACCCCTAAACTAAGGTAATATCTACCAATGACTGAAGACTGGTGTTGCCTGTTGAGAGAACGGATTAGGTACATGGAGAAAATAAACTTGAGAGTCTAGAAATGCAATGAAAATTAAATGAAACTCAACCCCACTTTCCTAACCATTGGTTATGCAAATTTAAGAAAACCGTTGAAAATTTATACAGTACTTTGGGCCAACAGTTATATCTAATAGTTCACGTGTAAATATTCAACAATAAATTAAGCAAAACCCCAACTATAAAAATCAAACAATTTTTTCGCGAAGGATTTAACTGAAAATTAAATTATACTCGACCGTGATATCCAAACCTTAAGATACACAAAGTATTTCCTATTTTAAAAAACTGTTGAATAAATACACAGTACTTTGGGCCAACAGATATATCCAATAGTTACTGTGTAAATATTCAACAGTAAATTGGGCAAACCCCAACTATTAAAAATCTGTTTTTTCGCAAAGGTTAAACGGGCCTTAAAACCCCAAAACTAAGCTAATATCTACCAATGACTGAAGACTGGTGTTGCCTGTTGAGAGAACGGAGTAAGTACATGGAATAAATAAACATGAGAGTGTAGAAAATCAATGAAAATTAAATGAAACTCAACCCTACTTTCCTAACCATTGGCTACGCAAATTTAAGAAAAGAGTTGAATATTTATACAGTACTTTGGGCCAACAGTTATATCCAATAGTTCACGTGTAAATATTCAACAATAAATTGGGAAACCCCAACTATAAAAATCAAAAAAATTTTTCGCAAAGGATTTAACTGAAAATTAAATTAAACTCGACGCTGATATCCTAACCTTAAGCTACACAAAGTATTTCCTATTTTAAAAAACTGTTGAATAAATACACAGTACTTTGGGCCAACAGTTATATCCAATAGTTACTGTGTAAATATTCAACAGTAAATTGGGCAAACCCCAACTATTAAAAATCTGCTTTTTCGCAAAGGTCAAACGGGCCTTAAAACCCCAAAACTAAGCTAATATCTACCAATGACTGAAGACTGGTGTTGCCTGTTGAGAGAACGGATTAGGTACATGGAATAAATAAACTTGAGAGTCTAGAAAAGCAATGAAAATTAAATGAAACTCAACCCCACTTTCCTAACCATTGGCTATGCAAATTTAAGAAAACCGTTGAAATATTTATACAGTCCTTTGGGCCAACAGTTATATCTAATAGTTCACGTGTAAATATTCAACAATAAATTAAGCAAAACCCCAACTATAAAAATCAAACAATTTTTTCGCGAAGGGTTTAACTTAAAATTAAATTAAACTCGACTCTAATATCCTTACCTTAAGCTACACAAAGTATTTCCTATGTAAAAAACTGTTGAATAAATACACAGTACTTTGGGCCAACAGTTATATCCAATAGTTACTGTGTAAATATTCAACAGTAAATTGGGCAAACACCAACAATTAAAAATCTGTTCTTTCGCAAAGGTTATGTGGGCCTTAAAACCCCAAAACTAAGCTAATATCTACCAATGACTGAAGACTGGTGTTGCCTGAAGAGAGAAGGAATTAAGTACATGGAATAAATAAACATTAGTGTCTAGAAAAGCAATAAAAAATTAAATGAAACTCAACCCTACTTTCCTAACCATTGGCTACGCAATTTTAAGAAAACCGTTGAATATTTATTCAGTACTTTGGGCCAACAGTTATATCTAATAGTTCACGTATAAATATTCAACAATAAATTGGGCAAACTCCAACCATAAATTCAAACAATTTTTTGGCGAAGTATTTAACTGAAAATTAAATTATACTCGACCGTGATATCCTAACCTTAACCTACACAAATTATTTCCTATGAAAAAACTGTTGAATAAATACTCAGTACTTTGGGCCAACAGTTATATCCAATAGTTACTGTGTAAATATTCAACAGTAAATTGGGCAAACCCCAACTATTAAAAATCTGCTTTTTCGCAAAGGTCAAACGGGCCTTAAAACCCCAAAACTAAGCTAATATATACCAATGACTGAAGACTGGTGTTGCCTGTTGAGAGAACGGATTAGGTACATGGAATAAATAAACTTGAGAGTCTAGAAAAGCAATGAAAATTAAATTAAACTCAACCCTACTTTCCTAACCATTGGCTACGCAAATTTAAGAAAACAGTTGAATATTTATACAGTACTTTGGGCCAACAGTTATATCCAATAGTTCACTGTAAATATTCAACAATAAATGGGGCAAACCCCAACTATAAAAATCAAATAATTTTTTCGCGAAGGGTTTAACTGAAAATTAAATTAAACTCGACCCTGATATCCTAACCTTAAGCTACACAAAGTATTTCCTATGTAAAAAAATGTTGATAAAATACACAGTACTTTGGGCCATCAGTTATATCCAATAGTTACTGTGTAAATATTCAACAGTAAATTGGGCAAACCCCAACTATTAAACATCTGTATTTTCGCAAAGGTTAAACGGGCCTTAAAACCCCAAAACTAAGCTAATATCTACCAATGACTGAAGACTGGTGTTGCCTGTTGAGAGAACGGAGTAAGTACATGGAATAAATAAACATGAGAGTGTAGAAAATCAATGAAAATTAAATGAAACTCAACCCTACTTTCCTAACCATTGGCTACGCAAATTTAAGAAAAGAGTTGAATATTTATACAGTACTTTGGGCCAACAGTTATATCCAATAGTTCACGTGTAAATATTCAACAATAAATTGGGAAACCCCAACTATAAAAATCAAAAAAATTTTTCGCAAAGGATTTAACTGAAAATTAAATTAAACTCGACGCTGATATCCTAACCTTAAGCTACACAAAGTATTTCCTATTTTAAAAAACTGTTGAATAAATACACAGTACTTTGGGCCAACAGTTATATCCAATAGTTACTGTGTAAATATTCAACAGTAAATTGGGCAAACCCCAACTATTAAAAATCTGCTTTTTCGCAAAGGTCAAACGGGCCTTAAAACCCCAAAACTAAGCTAATATCTACCAATGACTGAAGACTGGTGTTGCCTGTTGAGAGAACGGATTAGGTACATGGAATAAATAAACTTGAGAGTCTAGAAAAGCAATGAAAATTAAATGAAACTCAACCCCACTTTCCTAACCATTGGCTATGCAAATTTAAGAAAACCGTTGAAATATTTATACAGTCCTTTGGGCCAACAGTTATATCTAATAGTTCACGTGTAAATATTCAACAATAAATTAAGCAAAACCCCAACTATAAAAATCAAACAATTTTTTCGCGAAGGGTTTAACTTAAAATTAAATTAAACTCGACTCTAATATCCTTACCTTAAGCTACACAAAGTATTTCCTATGTAAAAAACTGTTGAATAAATACACAGTACTTTGGGCCAACAGTTATATCCAATAGTTACTGTGTAAATATTCAACAGTAAATTGGGCAAACACCAACAATTAAAAATCTGTTCTTTCGCAAAGGTTATGTGGGCCTTAAAACCCCAAAACTAAGCTAATATCTACCAATGACTGAAGACTGGTGTTGCCTGAAGAGAGAAGGAATTAAGTACATGGAATAAATAAACATTAGTGTCTAGAAAAGCAATAAAAAATTAAATGAAACTCAACCCTACTTTCCTAACCATTGGCTACGCAATTTTAAGAAAACCGTTGAATATTTATTCAGTACTTTGGGCCAACAGTTATATCTAATAGTTCACGTATAAATATTCAACAATAAATTGGGCAAACTCCAACCATAAATTCAAACAATTTTTTGGCGAAGTATTTAACTGAAAATTAAATTATACTCGACCGTGATATCCTAACCTTAACCTACACAAATTATTTCCTATGAAAAAACTGTTGAATAAATACTCAGTACTTTGGGCCAACAGTTATATCCAATAGTTACTGTGTAAATATTCAACAGTAAATTGGGCAAACCCCAACTATTAAAAATCTGCTTTTTCGCAAAGGTCAAACGGGCCTTAAAACCCCAAAACTAAGCTAATATATACCAATGACTGAAGACTGGTGTTGCCTGTTGAGAGAACGGATTAGGTACATGGAATAAATAAACTTGAGAGTCTAGAAAAGCAATGAAAATTAAATTAAACTCAACCCTACTTTCCTAACCATTGGCTACGCAAATTTAAGAAAACAGTTGAATATTTATACAGTACTTTGGGCCAACAGTTATATCCAATAGTTCACTGTAAATATTCAACAATAAATGGGGCAAACCCCAACTATAAAAATCAAATAATTTTTTCGCGAAGGGTTTAACTGAAAATTAAATTAAACTCGACCCTGATATCCTAACCTTAAGCTACACAAAGTATTTCCTATGTAAAAAAATGTTGATAAAATACACAGTACTTTGGGCCATCAGTTATATCCAATAGTTACTGTGTAAATATTCAACAGTAAATTGGGCAAACCCCAACTATTAAACATCTGTATTTTCGCAAAGGTTAAACGGGCGTTAAAACCCCTAAACTAAGGTAATATCTACCAATGACTGAAGACTGGTGTTGCTTGTTGATAGAACGGATTAGGTACATGGAATAAATAAAGTTGAGAGTCTAGAAAAGCAATGAAAATTAAATGAAACTCAACCCCACTTTCCTACCCATTGGCTATGCAAATTTAAGAAAACCTTTGAAAATTTATACAGTACTTTGGGCCAACAGTTATATCAAATAGTTCACGTGTAAATATTCAACAATAAATTAAGCAAAACCCCAACTATAAAAATCAAACAATTTTTCCGCGAAGGATTTAATTAAAAATGAAATTATACTCGACCGTGATATCCTAACCTTAAGCTACACAAAGTATTTCCTATGTAAAAAACTGTTGAATAAATACACAGTACTTTGGGCCAACAGATATATCCAATAGTTACTGTGAAAATATTCAACAGTAAATTGGGCAAACCCCAACTATTAAAAATCTGTTTTTTTGCAAAGGTTAAACGGGCCTTAAACCCCAAAACTAAGCTAATATCTACCAATGACTGAAGAGTGGTGTTGCCTGTTGAGAGAACGGAGTAAGTACATGGAATAAATAAACATGAGAGTGTAGAAAAGCAATGAAAATTAAATGAAACTCAACCCTAATTTCCTAACCATTGGCTACGTAAATTTAAGAAAACAGTTGAATATTTATACAGTACTTTGGGCCAACAGTTATATCCAATAGTTCACGTGTAAATATTCAACAATAAATTGGGCAAACGCCAACTATAAAAATCAAACAATTTTTTCGCGAAGGGTTTAACTGAAAATTAAATTAAACTCGACCCTGATATCCTAACCTTAAGCTACACAAAGTATTTCCTATGTAAAAAAATGTTGATAAAATACACAGTACTTTGGGCCATCAGTTATAACCAAAAGTTACTGTGTAAATATTCAACAGTAAATTGGGCAAACCCCAACAATTAAACATCTGTATTTTCGCAAAGATTAAACGGGCGTTAAAACCCCTAAACTAAGGTAATATCTACCAATGACTGAAGACTGGTGTTGCCTGTTGAGAGAACGGATTAGGTACATGGAATAAATAAAGTTGTGAGTCTAGAAAAGCAATGAAAATTAAATGAAACTCAACCCCACTTTCCTACCCATTGGCTATGCAAATTTAAGAAAACCGTTGAAAATTTATACAGTACTTTGGGCCAACAGTTATCTCAAATAGTTCACGTGTAAATATTCAACATTAAATTAAGCAAAACCCCAACGATAAAAATCAAACAATTTTTCCGCGAAGGGTTTAACTGAAAATTAAATTAAACTCGACCCTGATATCCTAACCTTAAGCTACACAAAGTATTTCTTTTGTAAAAAACTGTTCATAAAATACACAGTACATTGGGCCATCAGTTATATCCAATAGTTACTGTGTAAATATTCAACAGTAAATTGGGCAAACCCCAACTATTAAACATCTGTATTTTCGCAAAGGTTTAACGGGCGTTAAAACCCCTAAACTAAGGTAATATCTACCAATGACTGAAGACTGGTGTTGCCTGTTGAGAGAACGGATTAGGTACATGGAGAAAATAAACTTGAGAGTCTAGAAATGCAATGAAAATTAAATGAAACTCAACCCCACTTTCCTAACCATTGGTTATGCAAATTTAAGAAAACCGTTGAAAATTTATACAGTACTTTGGGCCAACAGTTATATCTAATAGTTCACGTGTAAATATTCAACAATAAATTAAGCAAAACCCCAACTATAAAAATCAAACAATTTTTTCGCGAAGGATTTAACTGAAAATTAAATTATACTCGACCGTGATATCCAAACCTTAAGATACACAAAGTATTTCCTATTTTAAAAAACTGTTGAATAAATACACAGTACTTTGGGCCAACAGATATATCCAATAGTTACTGTGTAAATATTCAACAGTAAATTGGGCAAACCCCAACTATTAAAAATCTGTTTTTTCGCAAAGGTTAAACGGGCCTTAAAACCCCAAAACTAAGCTAATATCTACCAATGACTGAAGACTGGTGTTGCCTGTTGAGAGAACGGAGTAAGTACATGGAATAAATAAACATGAGTGTCTAGAAAAGCAATAAAAAATTTAATGAAACTCAACCCTACTTTCCTAACATTGGCTACGCAAATTTAAGAAAACAGTTGAATATTTATACAGTACTTTGGTCCAACAGTTATATCCAATAGTTCACGTGTAAATATTCAACAATACATTGGGCAAACCCCAACTATAAAAATCAAACAATTTTTTCAAGAAGGATTTAACTGAAAATTAAATTAAACTCTACCGTGATATCCTAACCTTAAGCTACACAAAGTATTTCCTATGTAAAAAACTGTTGAATAAATACACAGTACTTTGGGCCAACAGTTATATCCAATAGTTCACGTGTAAATATTCAACAATAAACTGGGAAACCCCAACTATAAAAATCAAACAATATTTTCGCGAAGGATTTAACTGAAAATTAAATTAAACTCTACCGTGATATCCTAACCTTAAGCTACACAAAGTATTTCCTATGTAAAAAACTGTTGAATAAATACACAGTACTTTGGGCCACCAGATATATCCAATAGTTACTGTGTAAATATTCAACAGTAAATTGGGCAAACCCCAACTATTAAAAATCTGTTTTTTCGCAAAGGTTAAACGGGCCTTAAAACCCCAAAACTAAGCTAATATCTACCAATGACTGAAGACTGGTGTTGCCTGTTGAGAGAACGGAGTAAGTACATGGAATAAATAAACATGAGAGTGTAGAAAATCAATGAAAATTAAATGAAACTCAACCCTACTTTCCTAACCATTGGCTACGCAAATTTAAGAAAAGAGTTGAATATTTATACAGTACTTTGGGCCAACAGTTATATCCAATAGTTCACGTGTAAATATTCAACAATAAATTGGGAAACCCCAACTATAAAAATCAAAAAAATTTTTCGCAAAGGATTTAACTGAAAATTAAATTAAACTCGACGCTGATATCCTAACCTTAAGCTACACAAAGTATTTCCTATTTTAAAAAACTGTTGAATAAATACACAGTACTTTGGGCCAACAGTTATATCCAATAGTTACTGTGTAAATATTCAACAGTAAATTGGGCAAACCCCAACTATTAAAAATCTGCTTTTTCGCAAAGGTCAAACGGGCCTTAAAACCCCAAAACTAAGCTAATATCTACCAATGACTGAAGACTGGTGTTGCCTGTTGAGAGAACGGATTAGGTACATGGAATAAATAAACTTGAGAGTCTAGAAAAGCAATGAAAATTAAATGAAACTCAACCCCACTTTCCTAACCATTGGCTATGCAAATTTAAGAAAACCGTTGAAATATTTATACAGTCCTTTGGGCCAACAGTTATATCTAATAGTTCACGTGTAAATATTCAACAATAAATTAAGCAAAACCCCAACTATAAAAATCAAACAATTTTTTCGCGAAGGGTTTAACTTAAAATTAAATTAAACTCGACTCTAATATCCTTACCTTAAGCTACACAAAGTATTTCCTATGTAAAAAACTGTTGAATAAATACACAGTACTTTGGGCCAACAGTTATATCCAATAGTTACTGTGTAAATATTCAACAGTAAATTGGGCAAACACCAACAATTAAAAATCTGTTCTTTCGCAAAGGTTATGTGGGCCTTAAAACCCCAAAACTAAGCTAATATCTACCAATGACTGAAGACTGGTGTTGCCTGAAGAGAGAAGGAATTAAGTACATGGAATAAATAAACATTAGTGTCTAGAAAAGCAATAAAAAATTAAATGAAACTCAACCCTACTTTCCTAACCATTGGCTACGCAATTTTAAGAAAACCGTTGAATATTTATTCAGTACTTTGGGCCAACAGTTATATCTAATAGTTCACGTATAAATATTCAACAATAAATTGGGCAAACTCCAACCATAAATTCAAACAATTTTTTGGCGAAGTATTTAACTGAAAATTAAATTATACTCGACCGTGATATCCTAACCTTAACCTACACAAATTATTTCCTATGAAAAAACTGTTGAATAAATACTCAGTACTTTGGGCCAACAGTTATATCCAATAGTTACTGTGTAAATATTCAACAGTAAATTGGGCAAACCCCAACTATTAAAAATCTGCTTTTTCGCAAAGGTCAAACGGGCCTTAAAACCCCAAAACTAAGCTAATATATACCAATGACTGAAGACTGGTGTTGCCTGTTGAGAGAACGGATTAGGTACATGGAATAAATAAACTTGAGAGTCTAGAAAAGCAATGAAAATTAAATTAAACTCAACCCTACTTTCCTAACCATTGGCTACGCAAATTTAAGAAAACAGTTGAATATTTATACAGTACTTTGGGCCAACAGTTATATCCAATAGTTCACTGTAAATATTCAACAATAAATGGGGCAAACCCCAACTATAAAAATCAAATAATTTTTTCGCGAAGGGTTTAACTGAAAATTAAATTAAACTCGACCCTGATATCCTAACCTTAAGCTACACAAAGTATTTCCTATGTAAAAAAATGTTGATAAAATACACAGTACTTTGGGCCATCAGTTATATCCAATAGTTACTGTGTAAATATTCAACAGTAAATTGGGCAAACCCCAACTATTAAACATCTGTATTTTCGCAAAGGTTAAACGGGCGTTAAAACCCCTAAACTAAGGTAATATCTACCAATGACTGAAGACTGGTGTTGCTTGTTGATAGAACGGATTAGGTACATGGAATAAATAAAGTTGAGAGTCTAGAAAAGCAATGAAAATTAAATGAAACTCAACCCCACTTTCCTAACCATTGGCTATGCAAATTTAAGAAAACCGTTGAAAATTTATACAGTACTTTGGGCCAACAGTTATATCAAATATTTCACGTGTAAATATTCAACAATAAATTAAGCAAAACCCCATCTATACATATCAAACAATTTTTTCGCGAAGGATTTAACTGAAAATTAAATTATACTCGACCGTGATATCCTAACCTTAAGCTACACAAAGTATTTCCTATGAAAAAAAATTGTTGAATAAATACACAGTACTTTGGGCCAACAGATATATCCAATAGTTACTGTGTAAATATTCAACAGTAAATTGGGCTAACCCCAACTATTAAAAATCTGTTTTTTCGCAAAGGTTAAACGGGCCTTAAAACCCCAAAACTAAGCTAATATCTACCAATGACTGAAGACTGGTGTTGCCTGTTGAGAGAACGGAGTAATTACATGGAATAAATAAACATGAGAGTGTAAAAAAGCAATGAAAAATAATGAAACTCAACCCTACTTTCCTAACCATTGGCTACGCAAATTTAAGAAAACCGTTGAATATTTATACAGTACTTTGGGCCAACAGTTATATCCAATAGTTCACGTGTAAATATTCAACAATAAATTGGGCAAACCCCAACTATAAAAATCAAACAATTTTTTGCGAAGGGTTTAACTGAAAATTAAATTAAACTCGACCCTGATATCCTAACCTTAAGCTACACAAAGTATTTCCTATGTAAAAAACTGTTGAATAAATACACAGTACTTTGGGCCAACAGATATATCCAATAGTAACTGTGTAAATATTCAACAGTAAATTGGGCAAAACCCAACTATTAAAAATCTGTTTTTTCGCAAAGGTTAAACGGGCCTTAAACCCCAAAACTAAGCTAATATGTACCAATGACTGAAGACTGGTGTAGCCTGTTGAGAGAACGGATTAGGTACATGGAATAGATAAACTTGAGAGTCTAGAAAAGCAATGAAAATTAAATGAAACTCAACCCTACTTTCCTAACCATTGGCTACGCAATTTTAAGAAAACCGTTGAATATTTATTCAGTACTTTGGGCCAACAGTTATATCTAATAGTTCACGTATAAATATTCAACAATAAATTGGGCAAACTCCAACCATAAATTCAAACAATTTTTTGGCGAAGTATTTAACTGAAAATTAAATTATACTCGACCGTGATATCCTAACCTTAAGCTACACAAAGTATTTCCTATGAAAAAACTGTTGAATAAATACTCAGTACTTTGGGCCAACAGTTATACACAATAGTTACTGTGTAAATATTCAACAGTAAATTGGGCAAACTTCAACTATTAAAAATCTGCTTTTTCGCAAAGGTCAAACGGGCCTTAAAACCCCAAAACTAAGCTAATATCTACCAATGACTGAAGACTGGTGTTGCCTGTTGAGAGAACGGATTAGGGACATGGAATAAATAAACTTGAGAGTCTAGAAAAGCAATGAAAACTAAATGAAACTCAACCCTACTTTCCTAACCATTGGCTACGCAAATTTAAGAAAACAGTTGAATATTTATACAGTACTTTGGGCCAACAGTTATATCCAATAGTTCACTGTAAATATTCAACAATAAATGGGGCAAACCCCAACTATAAAAATCAAACAATTTTTTCGCGAAGGGTTTAACTGAAAATTAAATTAAACTCGACCCTGATATCCTAACCTTAAGCTACACAAAGTATTTCCTATGTAAAAAACTGTTGATAAAATACACAGTACTTTGGGCCATCAGTTATATCCAATAGTTACTGTGTAAATATTCAACAGTAAATTGGGCAAACCCCAACTATTAAACATCTGTATTTTCGCAAAGGTTAAACGGGCGTTAAAACCCCTAAACTAAGGTAATATCTACCGATGACTGAAGACTGGTGTTGCCGGAAGAGAGAACGGATTAAGTACATGGAATAAATAAACATGAGTGTCTAGAAAAGCAATAAAAAATTTAATGAAACTCAACCCTACTTTCCTAACATTGGCTACGCAAATTTAAGAAAACAGTTGAATATTTATACAGTACTTTAGTCCAACAGTTATATCCAATAGTTCACGTGTAAATATTCAACAATAAACTGGGAAACCCCAACTATAAAAATCAAACAATTTTTTCGCTAAGGATTTAACTGAAAATTAAATTATACTCGACCGTGATATCCTAACCTTAAGCTACACAAAGTATTTCCTATGTAAAAAACTGTTGAATAAATACACAGTACTTTGGGCCAACAGTTATATCCAATAGTTACTATGTAAATATTCAACAGTAAATTGGGCAAACCCCAACTATTAAAAATCTGCTTTTTCGCAAAGGTTAAACGGGCCTTAAAACCCCAAAACTAAGCTAATATCTACCAATGACTGAAGACTGGTGTTGCCTGAAGAGAGAACGGTTTAAGTACATGGAATAAATAAACATGAGTGTCTAGAAAAGCAATAAAAAATTTAATGAAACTCAACCCTACTTTCCTAACCATTGCCTACGCAAATTTAAGAAAACAGTTGAATATATATACAGTACTTTGGGCCAACAGTTATATCCAATAGTTCACGTGTAAATATTCAACAATAAATTGGGAAACCACAACTATAAAAATCAAACAATTTTTTCGCGAAGGGTTTAACTGACAATAAAAAAATTAAACTCGTCCCTGATATCCCAACATTGAGCTACACAAAGTATTTCCTATGTAAAAAACTGTTGAATAAATACACAGTACTTTGGGCCAACAGTTGTTTCCAATGGTTACTGTGTAAATATTCAACAGTAAATTGGGCAAACCCCAACTAATAAAAATCTGTTTTTTCGCAAAGGTTAAACGGGCCTTAAAACCCCAAAACTAAGATAATATCTACCAATGACTGAAGACTGGTGTTGCCTGAAGAGAGAACGGATTAAGTACATGGAATAAATAATCATGAGAGTCTATCAAAGCAATGAAAATTAAATGAAACTCAACCCTACTTTCCTAACCATTGGCTACCCAAATTTAAGAAAACAGTTGAATATTTATACAGTACTTTGGGCCAACAGTTATATCCAATAGTTCACGTGTAAATATTCAACAATAAATTGGGCTAACCCCAACTTTATAAATCAAACAATTTTTCCGCGAAGGGTTTAACTGAAAATTAAATTAAACTCGACCCTGATATCCTAACCTTAAGCTACACAAAGTATTTCCTATGTAAAAAACTGTTGACTAAATACGCAGTACTTTGGGCCAACAGTTATATCCAATAGTTACTGTGTAAATATTAAACAGTAAATTGGGCAAACCCCAACTATTAAAAATCTGCTTTTTCGCAAAGGTTAATCGGGCGTTAAAACCACAAAACTAAGCTAATATCTACCAATGACTAAAGACTGGTGTTGCCTGTTGAGAGAACGGATTAAGTACATGGAATAAATAAACATGAGAGTCTAGAAAAGCAATGAAAATTAAATGAAACTCAACCCTACTTTCCTAACCATTGGCTACGCAAATTTAAGAAAACAGTTGAATATTTATACAGTACTTTGGGCTAACAGTTATATCCAATAGTTCACGTGTAAATATTCAACAATAAATTGGGAAACCCCAGCTATAAAAATCAAACAATTTTTTCGCGAAGGATTTAACTGAAAATTAAATTAAACTCTACCGTGATATCCTTACCTTAAGCTACACAAAGTATTTCCTATGTAAAAAACTGTTGAATAAATACACAGTACTTTGGGCCAACAGTTATATCAAATAGTTCACGTGTAAATATTCAACAATAAATTGGGCAAACCCCAACTTTAAAAATCAAACAATTTTTCCGCGAAGGGTTTAACTGAAAATTAAATTAAACTCGACCCTAATATCCTAACCTTAACACAAAGTATTTGCTATGTAAAAAACTGTTGAATAAATACACAGTACTTTGGGCCAACAGATATATCCAATAGTTACTGTGTAAATATTCAACAGTAAATTGGGCAAACCCCAACTATTAAAAATCTGCTTTTTCGCAAAGGTTAAACGGGCCTTAAGCTAAGCCCAAAACTAAGCTAATATCTACCAATGACTGAAGACTGGTGTTGCCTGAAGAGAGAACGGATTAAGTACATGGAATAAATAAACATCAGAGTCTAGAAAAGCAATGAAAACTAAATGAAACTCAACCCTACTTTCCTAACCACTGGCTACGCAAATATAAGAAAAAAGTTGAATATTTATACAGTACTTTGGGCCAGCAGTTATATCCAATAGTTCACGTGTAAATATTCAACAATAAATTGGGCAAACCCCAACTATAAAAATCAAACAATTTTTTCGCAAAGGGTTTAACTGAAAATTAAATTAAACTCGACTCTGATATCCTAACCTTAAGCTACACAAAGTATTTCCTATGTAAAAAACTGTTGAATAAATACACAGTACTTTGGGCCAACAGTTATATCCAATAGTTACTGTGTAAATATTCAACAGTAAATTGGGCAAACCCCAACTATTAAAAATCTGTTTTTTCGCAAAGGTTAAATGGGCCTTAAAACCCCAAAACTAAGCTAATATCTACCAATGACTGAAGACTGGTGTTGCCTGAAGAGAGAACGAATTAAGTACATGGAATAAATAAACATAAGTGTCTAGAAAAGCAATAAAAAATTAAATGAAACTCAACCCTACTTTCCTAACATTGGCTACGCAAATTTAAGAAATCAGTTGAATATTTATACAGTACTTTGGTCCAACAGTTATATCCAATAGTTCACGTGTAAATATTCAACAATAAATTGGGCAAACCCCAACTATAAAAATCAAACAATTTTTTCGCGAAGGGTTTAACTGAAAATTTAATTAACTCGACCCTGATATCCTAACCTCAAATTACACAAAGTATTTCCTATGTAAAAAACTATTGAATAAATACACAGTACTTTGGGCCAACAGTTATATCCAATAGTTTTTGTGTAAATATTGAACAGTAAATTGGGCAAACCCCAACTATTAAAAATCTGTTTTTTCGCAAAGGTTAAACGGGCGTTAAAACCCCAAAACTAAGCTAATATCTACCAATGACTGAAGACTGGTGTTGCCTGTTGAGAGAACGGATATGGTACATGGCATAAATAAACTTGAGAGTCTATGAAAGCAATGAAAATTAAATGAAACTCAACCCTACTTTCCAAATCATTGGCTACGCCATTTTAAGAAAACCGTTGAATATTTATTCAGTACTTTGGGCCAACTGTTATATCCAATAGTTCACGTGTAAATATTCAACAATAAATTAAGAAACCCCAACTATAAAAATCAAACAATTTTTTCAAGAAGGATTTAACTGAAAATTAAATTATACTCGACCGTGATATCCTAACCTTAAGCTACACAAAGTATTTCCTATGTAAAAAACTGTTCAATAAATACACAGTACTTTGGGCCAACAGTTATATCCAATAGTTACTATGTAAATATTCAACAGTAAATTGGGCAAACCCCAACTATTAAAAATCTGCTTTTTCGCAAAGGTTAAACGGGCCTTAAAACCCCAAAACTAAGATAATATCTACCAATGACTGAAGACTGGTGTTGCCTGAAGAGAGAACGGATTAAGTACATGGAATAAATAAACATGAGTGTCTAGAAAAGCAATAAAAAATTTAATGAAACTCAACCCTACTTTCCTAACCATTGGCTACGCAAATTTAAGAAAACAGTTGAATATTTATACAGTACTTTGGGCCAACAGTTATATCCAATAGTTCACGTGTAAATATTCAACAAAAATTGGGCATACCCCAACTATAAAAATCAAACAATTTTTTCGCGAAGGGTTTAACTGAAAATTAAATTAAACTCTACCGTGATATCATAACCTTAAGCTACACAAAGTATTTCCTATGTAAAAAACTGTTGAATAAATACACAGTACTTTGGGCCAACAGTTATATCCAATAGTTACTGTGTAAATATTCAACAGTAAATTGGGCAAACCCCAACTATTAAAAATCTGCTTTTTCGCAAAGGTTAAACGGGCCTTAAGCTAAGCCCAAAACTAAGCTAATATCTACCAATGACTGAAGACTGGTGTTGCCTGAAGAGAGAACGGATTAAGTACATGGAATAAATAAACATGAGAGTCTAGAAAAGCAATGAAAACTAAATGAAACTCAACCCTACTTTCCTAACCATTGGCTACGCAAATTTAAGAAAACAGTTGAATTTTTATACAGTACTTTGAGCCAACAGTTTTATCCAATAGTTCTCGTGTAAATATGTAACAATAAATAGGGCAAACCCCAACTATCAATATCAAACAATTTTTTCGCGAAGGGTTTAACTGAAAATTTAATTAAACTCGACTCTGATATCCTAACCTTAAGCTACACAAAGTATTTCCTATGTAAAAAACTGTTGAATAAATATACAGTACTTTGGGCCAACAGATATATCCAATAGTTACTGTGTAAATATTCAACAGTAAATTGGGCAAACCCTAACTATTAAAAATCAGTTTTTTCGCAAAGGTTAAACGGGCCTTAAAACCCTTAAACTAAGCTAATATCTACCAATGACTGAAGACTGGTGTTGCCTGTTGAGAGAACGGATTAATTACATGGAATAAATAAACATGAGAGTCTAGAAAAGCAATGAAAATTAAATGAAACTCAACCCTACTTGAAGGATCGCGAACTAGCCGCGAGGACCTTAACGGCGTTACCCGCTGAAAATGCACAATTGCAGAAATTCCACAGACAAAAAATCATTCGCCTTGACCGGGATTCGAACCCGGATCCCCTGATTTCCGGCCAGGTGCTTTACCAGTTAAGCTACCGTGGCGTCATTTATCCCTGTGGAATAGAAGAGGCCTTAAAGGAGCTAGATGTTCTCGAACTGCTATTTCTGCCATTGAACCCTACTTTTCTAACCATTGGCTACGCAAATTTAAGAAAACAGTTGAATATTTATACAGTACTTTGGGCCAACAGTTATATCCAATAGTTCACGTGTAAATATTCAACAATAAATTGGGCAAACCCCAACTATAAAAATCAAACAATTTTTTCGCGAAGGGTTTAACCGAAAATTAAATTAAACTCGACCCTGATATCCTAACCTTAAGCTACACAAAGTATTTCTTATGTAAAAAACTGTTGAATAAATACACAGTACTTTGGGCAAATAGTTATTTCGAAAAGTTACTGTATACATTTTCAACAGCAAATTGGGGAAATCTGAACTACTATATCGAACTGCCTTTTCGCAAAGGGTTAAACTGTCTTTAAAAGCCGAAATCTAGGCTAAAATCTATGAACGACTGAATATTTGTGTTGCCTGTTGAGTGAATGGATTAAGTTCAGGGAATAAATTAACATGAGAGTCCAGAAAAGCAACGAAAATTAAAAGAAACTAAACCCTACTTTCCTAACCATTGGCTATGCAAGTGTAGGAAACAGTTGAATATTTATACATCACTTTGGTCCAACAGTAATATCCAATAGTTACTGTTTAAATATTCAACAATAAATTGGGAAAACCCCACCTATTAAAATCTAACAGTTTTTTTGCAAAGGATTTAACTGAAAATTAAATTGAACTCCACCCTGGTTTCCTATCCTTAAGCTGCAGAAAATATTCCCTATGTCAAAAACTGTTGAATATTTTTACATAGCTTTGAGCCAACAGTTGAATCCAAAAGAAAAAAAAAGGGTTTGGAGAAGTAGCTTTGGAAGATGATTACCACATATTTTACTCAGGAGTAGAACAACGTAGCAGAGCACAGGAAGGAGTGGGCAAAGTGATGTAGGGTTGATATAGATACAGAGTAATGGAGTGGGAGCCAGTTACGAATAATGAAAGTGAATCTGGAAATAGAGCAGAGAATATCATTTATTCAGGTTTATGATACGACACAAGATACTGAACAGCTTTAGAAGATCTTTTCTACACACAAATGCAGGAAACTATGGGCAAAGAGAGCAGAGCAGATCTCGAACTGCTGGCACTTAACCAGGGAATAACCAAAAATTGATTGTCAATATGAACTTACCAGGGTCAAATACTTGACTAACCTCATTGTTGTTAAAAGGTAAAAAGCTCAATTACTATTTATCAGGAGAGAGAAAAATTAAGAATACCTTATTCCTCTGGCTGGATGGGAATATTATTCTTCAACTTTCAGGACTCCAAGATGACTTCAACTGGCATACTTCTCACTAAGGTCAATGAGAGGGCCTAGAAGGGTGCAATTATTATGCAAGCAGGAAAAAATCACTTTTTTTATCATAGTCAAAATACTATGAGGACTTGGCATACTATTTATTGAAAAAATTAAATTTAACTTGACTTGGAATTTTTTTAGTTGAAACAATTTCATACAGTCTCAGCTTATAGTTATCACATATACAACTGAATGGAAACTAATGAAGTTTTAGCGACACTACTTCCAAATAATTTCCTCAAATGTTTTATATTTGCTGCAAGCAATGAAATTTGCAGAGATTATAAAAAGAAAAAAATGTGCATTCCAACAGGAATGCCAAATGCAAAAGCACTCGACCATGTCTAAGAGGAAATATACAATTCAGTCTTCAATAAATTAAAGAAGGTTTAAAATGCTGGATCTAATCATCACATGAACAATGCACGTATGCCAAACTTTTTCACTATCAACAAGGATAGAAAAAGAAAAATTAGCATATCTCATTACCAATTGATTGCAGGAGGATCCCATAATCCACTCTTGTGTCATCTGTCCTTGATCTCTTAAGGATGAGCCTATTGAGAGAACTGATAAGTACATGGAAAAAATCAACAGTTTGGATTCGCATACAATGTGAAAGCCGAATAGTAATAATTTAGGATGTTACAAGAAGGAAGGCATCACAAGAATATGAATTATGTCATTCTACACCACGTAAAACAATTCCATCATTACAGAGAAAAGTAATTTTGAACAAGCCAGTCCACAAAAGCAATGAAAATTAAATTAAACTAATCTAGTTTCCTAACCCCAGACTACACAATTTATTCCCTATGTAAAAAAGAAACTTTAATATTTCAACAGTAATTTGGGCCAACAGTTGAATCCAATAGTTCCTGTGTAAATATTCAGCAGTAAATTGGGCCAACCCCAACTGCTACAATCCGAAAGTTTTTTCGCAAAGGGTTGAACTGGCCTTAAAAGCCCAACACTAAGTTAATGGCTACCAACGACTGAGGACTGGTGTTGCCTGTTGAAAGAACGGTATTTGGAAGAAATTGAACATGAGAGTACACAAAAGCAGTGAAAATTAAACTCAACCAAGTTTCCTAACCGTAGGCTAGCAATGTATTGAACTCACCCTGAAGGCCCAAAGCTAAGTGTATATCTACCAACACCCTTTCCCTGCCCCCAGGCCTGGAGAGTCTCGTACAGTAGTTACCTGTATAGAGAACGGGTTGGTACGTATGCCACATACATATAACAATCAACAGACATTAAAATCATTGCAATGCCATACAAAACAATGGGGGCGTTTACTCTGAACCAAAATCGCAATTTTTTGCACGAAATTGTTGGATGGAAACGAAAAAAGAATATTAGTGAAAAAATTAATCTTCTAACCATAACCATTCACTTATAAATCAAAATAAGCAAAAGCTGACGCCCACCGAAAAAGCTGCTCTGATAACATTGACGTCATTTTCCTCCTGTCCTTGACTGCTCTTAAGGGGAGGGAAGGGAGTGGAGAGGGATTCTCGGAAGGTCTGCTCGCACAGATCCTGCCGAAATCTCTCCCATTGGGAGAGCCAGCTGTGTCCCCCCCTTTGCGATAAGGCGAAGTAGCTTCACGGGCCTAGTTGTGATTGGACGAAGTCAATACACGTCAGAGGTTGCACCACACCCAATTTTCCGAAAGGGTTAAAAACATCAGTATTTCGCCGCTTATAACTCCCGAAATAATTGACAAATCAAAAAACTGAAAAATAAGGTTCTTTTTATATTACAAACTATCATATTGAGCAATAAAAAAATATGGTAAACATCCCCATTGCAGAGAATTATAGCATACACCAAAGATTAACCATATACTATACACATCACTTACACTAGACAACCCATAATACCACTGTTTTTCTACCACCTATATTTTGTGATTATTTATTCACTTTAAACCTTGTGTGAACACCCCGGTTGTTCATATTATCAGCCATTGCCAATGTCAATACCTATGTGAGCTCACATGCGCCTTCAGAGCTGGATTCAGCTCTTTTCGACATTGATGTGTCTGAATCTCAGATCACCACCTTTTTGTGTGGAAGGTGGAATACCATATATAGACACCCAAGATACACCTTTACCAGTTTCACCATTGCCATGGTGTCCATACCTAAGGTTAACCTTAAAGAATCGGATACCTTTTATACATTACATGAACATAACATACAAATATACGTTACACCAAACATATTAGGAGTATATTACATATAACAAAAGATATTTTTATCTCTTATTATGCTGCACTGATTATCCCTCATCTTTTTCACGTGATTAGCATGGATAGCTGCTATCTAAATACACTTGTCCAGCCACACCTTTTATCACCCAGTAAGGGATAGGAGAAAAAATTAATTAGAGTTTCATTATCAGCATTAAATAAGATCAGCAATACCAAATTATAATCTATATTAATAGAACAGAGGGCATTTGGCTTGCTTTTGACAATCAATTCAATGATATTCGGTGAGATCACCGAGAGTAGAGTTAGCTTCCTTGCAATGACTGATGACGCATCATCCGTGAATCACAAGCGATTGCAGGGGAGCATTTGCTTTCATTTCATGCATGGCACTTGAAGGTAAAAAGTGTTCGTTTACCTGCCTCAATGACTGGCAGCTAGAGTGGCTAAGGCAAGGTGCGTTACTGAATAATTACAAATAAAATGATGAGAGAGAGTCTTCATATAATACCTATAAAAGCTTTGCTTGAACAGTATTCTAACAAAATTCAATTAAAAACTCATGTACTTAATGTATAATAAATACCGATGCAAATGAAAATGAGCACAAACTGACAAAATGTACGTAAGTATTTACTAACTGTAGCATTAATCCTTTATAAATAAGGTATGCATTCGTTCAGGTTACTGAAATTAAATTTAGGGAAAATATCGAAGAGATGATGGAGAAATTAATAAATTAACGGGTCCAAGAAATATCTTTAAGTTCTCTTTTTTCTTACTCCTCAAAGGTGTGATATATTGTAACTAAGGAAATACTTTATTTACAGTAACAACATAGCCAGATTAGTGAATTTAGGTTCATTGCTTTGCATATTCAGTAATAGTGCAGCAGAAATACTTCATGCTTACATCCACCAATTTCAACATACCCCAATCCACCATGTACTCCTTCCACCATGTCTTCTCTCGCACAGTTCCACAGTTGCCTTCCTTCTACTCCACATTTCATGTAACCTCAGGGTTTAAAGGAATATACCAATGACAAACCTTTCAAATTTACGTATGAGGATCACTCGTTATATTTACATAGTTCTACTTACACTCAATCACGGTATCAGACCTGAATAGAAAAATCTTAATAAGTTAACATAAGGCTAAATACAAAATACCTTATTGCAAAAATAACAAACCCACTGATCAGATTTTGACTCCATCCTTCGCTGTGTTCTTGGAATTGTTTCAACCTATTTACAAAAATCACCCTTTTCATTCTCCTGTAAGAAAATGGTTAACATCTGGCAGAAAATAACTCAAGATGTTGATAGTACATATCAAAGTGCATTAAAAATATATTAACAATCTTAATGCATAAAAGTAATTAATTAAATCATCAATAAAGAACACTTAATTACCTAAACTAGAATATGTCATTGAGTTTTAAGGTAGCTATGAAGATATCAAGGGTATTGCTCTACCATGTGAGTTAACATGCATTGCTAACTACTGCATTCAATAATTTAAGGTTTTCTCTATGTATAATCAAATCAAATTATACAGAATATTAGCTAACTACAGGAAGCTAAAGTTAGAAAACCTACAACCTACAAACTAATCTTCCACTCCTCTCTTATCTTCAGTCTTCATTCTTCACTCATCCATCTAACAAGATGTGCATTAACTGAGGAGGGAACTGTTATTTTAAATCATGCCATGAAAAGAAAGCCATTCTGCAAGTAAATCCAAATTTGTAATTTTAACTCTCCTAACTCAGTATACATTACTTAACACCAGTATTCATGGTCCCAATTTTATTCAATGTATATTTTCTGTATTCTGCAGCCTTTCTTATGGCTTCATCTTATAGTGGATAGTTTCCCAAGGGTTATGAAAAGTAAAATCATCAAATTTAAATAAACATTTCACATAGCATACAAAGTGATTAGGTAGGTACCTTGGATACATGTGAAACCAAACTAGGGTACAAAAAATATTCGGAGTGGTGAAAACACTATCCAGTCCGTAAATCAAGTCTTGTCTCAAAGCATACATTATTTTTTGCAATTAAAACCAAGAATAGACTGATACAGTGCCTCCATTTCACAATGCCCTCAATGTGAAGGCTTTTATATCAGAGGGAGTTTGCATGGTGCTATGGATTTCATCTGCTACATTGCCTACTCGTGTTACACCTGCTATACTCCTCATGAAACTGATTGTTGTAAAGGAACATCTTCCAATTTGTAAACTTTTTCAATAAAAAAAGACACCTTTGTGAGGCAAGGTCACATTTTCATGTTGTGACATTTGGACCTCAAGGAACAGGAGATAGATTTCATTTCTATTAAGGTTTTCATGACTCATTAATTACCTCATGTTTAGAATTGCCACAATGTGTACATGTAAGACTAGATTCATGTTTTTTAACACTTTTTCTCCTAACTACATAAATGTTATTTTTCAAGTGTGTTTTGCCTTTTTATGTAAATATACTAAATGATAAACCATGGTGAGGCATTTAAGTTTTGTTTGTGACCTTTTTGCATCACTTTTCCTCATATATTCATCAAACATTGGAGTATTTTGCATTGTTGTCAATAGATTACCCAGGGTAGGGCATATAAGCATGTTGGCTTAAGAGGATTTTCATTGCAAGGATGTATACCAGTATCATGTTGTTTTTGTAAAATTGACTCATTTACATTAGCAGAGACTTATTCAATAATTTGACACATTTCACCTGGATTGTTACTTCTACCACATGTCACACAATGTTTCAATTTCATGTGGCAGTGCACTGCCAGCAGAATACCATCAGAGGATTTAAACCACCCACTCAATATTTTTGCCAAGGTACCTTGTGCAACCTACCTAGGTGCGTTGTATCTTTTACCTTCTGTGAAAGCTACTGATACTTATCACCCCAATGGAATTAATCCAAAATCTCTGGTGGTGTATGATAAACTAGGTAGGACTGGGGCTGGCCCAGTAACATTTATGCCCAAGAATTCAGAATTGGGCTTTGACTATGTAAGATAGTAGACGGCATTCATCTGCCAACATTTAATCGGATATGGCATGGAAGAAGTGTTCTCTTGAATTGGTAGCCATTGCCAGATTAACAGGGTTTAGTTCATTGACTTTTTTGTAAGAAAAGAAACCTTGCTTCAGACCTAAGCAATACTCTCTAGGACTTAACCATTGCCACTAGAGAAAAGATTTTCCTTCTTGATTCCATTATTGTGTAAATTTGTGTGTATTTGAAGTGTAAAATAACATACCTGTTCTTCTTTCGGAGCTCTTTGAGAAACTGTCTCACTGCAATTCATCATGTGTAGGGTACCTTTTGGTGTGATAGTTCCAATACCCTTGCATTATCTGAATAGGCTACCTAATACATGGGTAGAATTGTTCTCTGGGAGTTTTCCAACTCTGATTGTGTGTGGGTACAAGTGGATCTTGCGTCATTACATACTACCATCATTGTTTAGGTTTTTATATATATTTGAGGACATTCATTACTACACATTTTGGGTCATGGGAGTTGTTACAGTTGAGACATCCTGCCCTCAAAGGAAATTTCATAGTCAATTCAACCTGTAGGTCACCTGTTGTTCGCTGAATATGTTTTTTAGAGAAGCGGAGCATGGCCATGTCCATGTAGTGTTCATGTGGAAGAGTAAGTTAGTATCTGTGAATTTTAACTTGCCTTATCAATAGTATTTCCAAATCTTACTATCTGCAGCTGACGAATCTTGCGCAGTTTATCAGCTTCACATTATCCGCTCTCTCCATCTATCTGCCGATCTGTTTCCAGAATGTCTCCCATGAACTATACTTACGTTTCGGTGAGCACTTTCTTGATGTGGATATTTCAGCTCCTCAGTTATCATGAAGCAGTTTCACTGACAGGATTTGCAGGAAGTTCAGTACTAACCATCTCATTCCACTGGATTCTTACCTGCTTCGCCTGAAAAGTCAAGAAAATGAATGATAACTGAGTAACTATGACAGAATTTTCTGTGTAATGATCAGCAAAGTTGTGCCAACCATTATAATAAAAAACTGAGTAAATTAATTTTAAAAAATGACCAAAAATTAATAACTCCAGGAAAATTAACCATCAGAATATATTTCCTGAAAAACATTAACACCATGATCTGTTAACCACTAGGATATCCATAGGTTTTACCGGCCATTGACCATTATGATTATTACAGTTTTGTTAGGTAAACATTCGCAGAATCAGTAAATTGTTGGCTACTTTACACTAGCAAACTAGATCTCAAATGACCATATTATTTTTTTCCCTCTGGTACAACGTCAAATTTTGCGATAGCTTTTAATGCAGCATGTTCCAAAAATCACAAATATTTAGCATTTTAAATAGGAAAGACTGCCTAGGAGCTATCATGCCAGTAATAGCACTACAACCGGTCAGCTGAATAGATTACATTCCTGGATGACATACTTAGGTAAAATACTTCAGTCTCCATTTAGATGATTGCTGGTTGCTCATCAAAGAAAAAGGGTGTACTAGTGTAGGAACGTAATCATCAAACACCTTGAGCCAAACAAATTCCTTCGAGTGCAATGCAGCGTAAATGTGAATCCTAGAAGAATAATGCATCAAAAGGAAAATAAAGCAAGAGTGCATAATAAAAGTGGTATTCAACCCGAAGGTTTGCCTGGTTGGTAAGGTTAGAGCTCACCTACCCAACTGTGTGTGAAATTCACATTTCCTCGCCCTGTACCGGCTAAAAAATCTGGTATCCTGAAAATAACGCCACTTTGGGTTTGTAGGGTCATGTACAAAGGTCTCACTCCGGATTTAAACCCAGAAAATCTAGTCAGCAGAACAATACTCTAATGAGCTACCTCATGGAGGGAATACTGAACCATGCCTAGGGATATATTAGAGTAGATGAAGCATATCTGGGCATAAGTAGATGCTTGGCACGGAATATGTAGTCCAGGGGTATTTCAGGGGAAACTTTAAGAAACAATGAGTCACGTAGGGGAAATAATTGCATGGAAAGAATTGTTAAATCGCAAAAAAAGATAAAATCGTTGAGGGTGCTAAAAAGACTATCCCGACGTCTGGTGTGCAGTGGTGTCGTAAAATGCGTAACTAAGTCTTTGATTAAAGAAGAAAGGCGTCCGTCAGTTTTGAGGAGTGGATTTCAAATGGCTTTTAATAAGGTGCACCGAGATGGAGAGAAGTTTAGGAAAGATGCTCGTCTTAGGAGACCGTGACCAAGACCAAGGTAACAGTTTAGGAGCCAATAGAAGTGTTGATACAGCGGCGCCGAAGGCCCCCCCCCCCCCAGAATTTGCCCCGGGCCCTTGAGAAATGGGAAGTGTTCAGTAATAAAAAATAAATTAAACTTGTTTCAAGCTTTCTTTTTCCCTTCTGACATTCTCTCACCTTCATATGCTCTTTTGGCGAAATTATATTCCCCTTCCTAGCCGCAAAAAAATGCGGGCCCTCATCTTAGGAGCCGGGCCCTTTTCAAGGTTGCCTCCCCCCCCACCCCCTCCCGCTCCTCCCCTCCCCAGCGAAAATAGCTCCGACACCCCTGTGTTGATAGGTACAATATTCTATTTATTACGCTTCCATATGATAGTTAACTTCCATATAAGATATACCACACTTGATTTACACTCCAAGATTTCAACCGATTTACCGTACTGCTAATAGACCATTTCCTCCTATTGATATGCTTACAATTAGGACTACTCAGCGTGTGACGAGCGCACGCCTTAAAGTTACTGTATAGACTTCATGGAATTATAACGGAAACATAAGAAAAATCAATGCAATCCTAAGTAGTAAATGAAAGTTAGACTAAATTTATAAGACATCACTGCAATAAGGATCCATTGCGAGCTGTATAAGCGCAGACTTTCATTATAGTACCTTTTCCAAGCGACATTATCTACGCGCATTAGCCCAGCTACGACCTGCGGAATATATTGGTGTCCCCTAAGTCTTAAACATTAATGATCGGTAGAAAATTGTACTATTGTTCACACCATTCTTAAAAATTTCAAGCGAATACTCTCTTCAAGAGTGCTATTCGATTTTGGAAACAATGAGTGAAGAGTAACTAAGTGTTCTACTATTACTACTGAATTTCACTAAGTTCGTTTTCTGACTATTTATAAAAGTAGTCTTTTTTACTAGGTACCTTGCATTCTAATCTAATTAGCGTGACGCTAAAGAACTAGGGGAAGGGTGAGTTCAACTGCTACGATTTACTGTCGAGGGAGAGGGGGTCCACCCCTCAATTACACTGGGAGAAACACCATAAACATTTCTAGTTCACATAATAATAATCACACAGAATAATTAGTTAATTAACAGTAGTATTGAGAAAAAAGGTATTTATTAAATTTTTTATCACTCGCAGAAGATAGGGTTCGTTGACAGCGTTATGCACAGTCACACGCAGAAGTAAATGAATATACATTGCTTTGCAAAGGCGCCACTCATCAAATTCAGTAAGTTGAGGAAGAATATTTTAATTTTTATGGAAAGCAACAAAATGGGCTTAGTAAACCGCAACACGTGGATATAGAACGCAGCGTTGAAGGGTCGCGTTGACGAACCAAAGGGGATAATTTGTGGCGTGATTATGACGAGTGAAATTTAGCTACGATCATTGAAAATCTTATCCCTTGACCGACATCTTTATGTGGATGGTAGTTGAAGACTATCAGTTTTCTGAAAAAACTATCGCGAATCGCCTATTCAAGGCGTGAAAAGCACTGAGAACAAGAATGTCGTAGTTGGCTGAATTGGGTTGCCGCTTGAAACTATACCAATGTACTAAGATTATGAGACGTATGCCGCGCATTACTTTTACGTAAATGAGAAATAACTACGTTTGCCGTGCAGTTCACTCACTGATGCTAATATAATGACGTAACTGATAACAGGAAAGATAAGAAGGTAACATTTTGAAATCTTCGAATGAGGATAGTGAGCGAATGAACAACGCTAAAATTTACGCATTCGTAAAAGCGCTTTCATTAATTTTTTTATTTCTATTATAACGTTTAAAGCAGAGTATCTCATTGACTACTACCCAGTCACAGTTAGATGTCAAGAAGATGTCACAGTAAGAACGAAAAATGTCATTAACGAATTTTCGAGCATTTTTCAATGTTTCTTGTCCCATTTCAGTTGCCTGACGGGGAAAATTGGTGCGGATGCAAAAAAACGTCTGCTACGATATATACACGACTACGGTGTTAAGTCAGTCTTTGGCAGGAGAGGGTTGAACTCCTGAAGTACACGGGCTAACGGTACGTGATAACGACACATCAATGTGAGCAGTTCACCCTGGCTTCCCAGACACGGGCACCCAGAAAATCATAACTTTAGTATAATTGGACTTTTCCGAAGTTCTTTTCTGGATTTAAACCGGTATCTCTGGTCAGGAGCCCAACACTACCCAATAAATCTATGCCATCACTTACTGATGCGCTGGAAAGAGTTTGAAATGACCTTGCCTGATTGAATTGGTTGTATCGATTGTAAGACCTTCGGTACCCTTCCGCACTACAACAGTTTACAGAGGACATGCATTTTAGAGGCATGATGGAGATATTGGTGGTTACTAGTAGAATTCCTGTATGTGAAAGTGAACTTTCATGGGAAGTAGAGAATTAATATTGCATGAAAATTGTAACTATTCATACACTTTTCAGTATATGTTTTATAACCTTTTCCCAGCATTAATACACCAAAGTTCAAAATGTCTCTAAATGAAACAGAGCGTTATTTTTATCTAAGATAATATCATTACTTGGTTAGAATGAGTTCTCTTTATGTAAGGTGACATGTTATGGTTATTGAAGATATAATATTTGAATGGCAGATATAATATTTAATTGCCTCTAGTCGAATCTTAATTATTTTGTGAGAGAACTTTCCCCTGCTATTCATTCTCCAAACGACTCCACCTTGCATTATTTCTATCTCCAGATAGTCATGTACCCCATCTTATTCGCTTCATATTGACCAATATCCCTTTTCATATAGAGGAGAATATTAAGGTACTTTTGCTCAAATCAGAAATATTACGAGGATCATAGGCGAGAGACTAACTTTATCATTTTTAACTTATTTTTCGAACGGCTATTAGGAAGGAATATGTTCCCAAGTTACACAAGCTAGACCAATAATTGTCGAACGCGTAAGAGAATACGATACGATAAGGGCTGGTTTCCCACCAACAACAGCTTCGTTCCTATAATTTAACTTCTTTGCTGAAAGAAAATTTTCTTCCCATAACCGCAGTGATACGGAGTGACGGCAATTCACTCGTGCTTTCTAGGATGAGACCCGCACTTTCTTTGTCCGAAATCGGTACTGAGTTCCTATACTAGCCCGTGTGATCACCAGATTTAAATCCTCTTCAAAACACTCCCCGCGACTATAAATATTGTTGGACCCATGAGAATAGAACACCTCTACTTGCACTGAATGACTGACTGTTCTCAGAGACGTTAAATAAATAGGATCATTTGCACCATTTAGGATAGGTGGATTATTAGGCATATGTTGAAATTTAGCACTGAAAGAACGGTGGTGAGATACCTGTCATCGGTGTTAGCATGGTCTACACAAAAGGAACTAAGGGGTTCATAATTTAACGCCATCCTACAAATGGAATACTGAGCTTGATTTCTGTACACTGAACTCCAGTAGGATCAGGTATAGGTACCGATGGAAAAGATGCCACTGCCGGGATTCGAACACGAGCCCTCAAGATAGGAGGGCAGCTCATACTACTACGCCAGTCACACTCACTCGGCTGTGGGGATGCCATTGACTTAAATGAACAGTTCACTATGAAGAGTGAGACATTTCTCAATGTTCTAAATGCCGTGTGCCCATATGCACTGAAAAAAGATACTTCACTCTCTTGTCTCATAATATTGCAAATTCTTTTAACAAACCGTAAAGTCTTAATTGACATTCGTAAATGAACAATGAAAAGAACGTATCTACGACTGTAATAAATAACAAATTAAGATTAAAATCCACAAAGCCGTGACCATAAAGGGGACAAAGGAATAACCCTCCTCCCCTTTTTTATTTCTTTGCCCCCTCATGGTTACGGCTTTGTGGATTTTAATCTTAATTTGTTATTCGTAAATGAAGTGAGTGAGAAAACTAAGTTCTCGTTGATAGAAAATAAATTCGTGGCACATTTTAATTACTTGTTTTACCTCAATGGTGTTTCACATCGCTGCTCAACGGAGGCCTTAACATTATTTTTCCTACTACTTCTTTCCACGTCTGTGAGTAGGAGAATGGGGGCGTTTACTCGGAACCGAAATCGCAATTTTGTACACGAAATCGTTAGATGGAAACAAAAAACGAATTTTAGTGAAAAAATTAATCTTCTAACCACAACCATTCACTCATAAATCAAAAATTAAAATAAGCAAAAGGTGACGCCCACCGAAAATGCTGCTGTGATAACATTGACGTCATTTTCCTCCCGTCCTTGACTGCTTTCAGGGGAGGGGGATGGGAGTGGAGGGGGATTCTCGGAAGGTATGCTCGCACAGATGCTGTCGAAATCGCTCCCATTGGCCGAGTCAGCTGTGTCCCCCCCATTGCGATAAGGCGAAGTAGCTTCGCGGGCTCAGTTGTGATTGGACGAAGTCGATTTACGTCAGAGGTTGCACCACACCCACTTTTCCGAAAGGGTTAAAAACATCAGTTTTTCGCAGCTTATAACTCGGGAAATAATTGTCGGATCAGAAAACGGAAAAATACGGGTCCTTTTATTTTACAAACTCTATCAGATTCGGCAATAAAAAAAATATGGTAAACGACCCCATTGCAACAGCTTCTTGAAAATGATCCTGTCTCCTACACCTTTGTCTATAAAAGAAATGGTTGGAGAGTTTACGTTGTGGAAGTTATTCATTATAAGAAAGAAAAAACTTAGTTCTTTTCCTCAAATATATTTAAAACAAATCTGCCGTTTTCGGCCTTCTCAGGCCATTCTCAATATTACAGTGTGAAAAATTCATGACTAAAACAGCTTATATATATTTGGTACCTCTCCAAGGCCGATACCGGTTGATTTGTTTTAAATATATTTGTGGAAAAGAACTAAGTTTTTTCTTCTGTCCATATCAGATGTTGGAGTAAGTTTAATAGTTTCTACGGTTTCCGTTCAATTACTTTCGCCGCGCACCACAAAACATTTCCGCTGGGATTAGTGAAACTAGCTGATGCTTTCTCCTCTATCCTGCATGGTTTAGAATAGGGATGGGTCGGTTCGGTTCTTCGGTTCTCGGTTCCACCGGTTCTTGAGCTTAGAACCGGAACCGGAACCGAGGCCAAAAATAATCGGTACTGAAATAATTGGCGCGAAAACCAGTTTGAAACCTACTCACACTCCAAAAGTGGAGGCTTCACATTAAAACCTGGTGAAATAGTGTACTTAGATGCTTCAAAGTCGCAAATTATTCTAATTCAGTCTCTGAAAATGATTATTGATTACTTTATCTTACCATTGAGCAATGCAAAGTAAGTGGTAAATGAAGAACCGGAACCGAGAATCGGAACCGAGAACCGAAGTTAAGAACCGAACCGGAACCGAAAAAAAGTGGAACCGACCCATCCCTAGTTTAGAACTAAGTCTCTCTTATTTTATTTATGGAAATTTGTTACATCCTTTCATATTTCTACATGATGGGGTCCGAGCGGCGGGTAGAGACGTTTTGCCCATTTGCTTTTGCGTGCGACTGTACTTTAAGGATGGGGGGTATAAAAACAGCGATCACCAACGGTGGTCTGCGGACCAGTGATGGTCAGTGAAGCTTCTGGAGGTCCGTGAATATATTTGACTTTGTATGCAATTTTTAGCTTCATTGTATGTACTGTTCGCGGATGACCAAGCGTTAGTCAGCCAGTTAGCCCAACCTAACAAAAAATATGTAACAAATGAGTTGCAGGGACAGTGCTAAAAGTACAAGATTAATATAAATCAGAAGGAAACGAAAGTAATGTGACTTTTAAGAACAAATAAAGCCAGTTTTTCCATTAAAAAAGTCAGAAGCTGGAGCAGATGGAGCAATTTAGCCATCTAGGTGTTGTGTTGGAGTGAAAAGGTTACCTATAGCAGAATTGAAGTGAGAAGGAGAATTGCATTGGCAAAAGAAGTTTTTACTCGTAGGCATGAATTAATTAAAGGGGCGTTGAGAAGGGGAGTAAAAAAGAAAAAAAGGCTAGTGAAAAGTTTCATTAGGAGCGTGGCAATATATGGGGCGGAAACGTGACCTTGCGGAAAGAAGCTGAAAATAGACTTAGGGTTTTTGCGATGTGGGTGTGAAGAATGTTGTGGGTGTGAAGAAGATAGTAGAGTATAAAGTGGGTCGAAAGGAGGACAACGATGGAGTGATAGAATTGGTAGGAGAGGATAGAAATTTGATAGATGAAATTAGGAGAAGGCAGAAAGTGTGGATGGAGAAGGTAATTAAGTCCGATGGTATTTTAAGAAGTGGTTGAGGGAATATTGTTGGGTAAGCGGGGAAGAAAGAGGAAAAGAATGGGTAGTTTACATAGAGTGATGGGAAGTGGGAGCTATGAGGGGATAAAGAGGGTCATCGGATGAAATGTAGGGGTGTGGAAGAATACATTTCCACTTAGACCTATCTCCACCGGTAGAAAACTTGATAATAATATAATTCATTTAATAATCTAATTCATCCGCGTCATCAAGAGGGTAGACGAGCGACTGAAATCTTATTGACAATAATGATCGCATGGGCACAGGGAAAAAGTTAAGTTCTGTGGCATGGAAAAGATTTAAGGGGCCATACGATAATAGGATTCCTTTCAACAATACAGGAGAAACAGTTTTCTCACAATACTCTTGGATTGGAAGCGTGTGATACATTTAATTTAAATCGGAGTGTGATATTTCGTGACATGGAAGGGTTTAAATTAACTTGTTTTGATTTATTTTAAATTTGAATTAAATCCACAATGAGTGATAAACTCGCTGCAACTAACTGTAGATAATTAGACGGTGGATGGAACAACTACCTGTGATTAGTGATTGCCGTAAAATAATTATCACAGCTGTTAGGGGGCATTGTAGGTAGATATTTTGTGTCGACTGTGCTTACTCTCGCCATCTAATATCGCCAAGGCATTTGAAAGCTTCCACTTCGCGTTGACAAAACAAGATATAGATTTTAATATAGTCGAGACTAGATTACAATTAACCATTACTAAATTGAAATGAGATTCCACGATGAATAACTCACGATGTACGACTGACTGGTGATACAAATTATTTTTTTTAATATCTGCCATATGAAATCTTGAGATAATTTATTTTTAATGTTAAACGAACCAAGCCCACAAACAAGGCAACGAAATTTTCAAAATAACAGCACAACGCTCGCTTGACTATTTCGTTACAAATATAGTTTAGTACTCGGGGTCCATGTATGCATTATGTAGCTCTAATGCATTGGATTGGGATTAGGTGCACTGCTACGATGCACTATCGATAGGGAATGGAAGTCCAGCTTTCCCTTAGCTTGTCGAAGATGCATTATAAATTCGTCGCTCTTCGAAAAATAATGATAAGGATTATAGTAATAAGCGAATAGATAAAAAATAACACCATTTAACAGTAAATAAGGATTTCATAAGGCATCTCTTATATTAACAAATAAGGAGTTCTTTCTCAGATTTACGTAATTTATGGTAAGGGGTTTAAAAACTTGAAAGGGAGAGTTATTATAACGATACGATACGAGGAGATTATAGTAAAGTGGAAAATTAGGTAATGTAATGGTATATGAATGCCTTCTTAAAATTTTTAAAACTTCGTTTAAACACTCCGAAATATTCCACCTCTCATATTCCGAATAAAAACCAAGTAGCAGTAATAAAATTTGGACCCAGCTGTGAAGAAGCAAGAATAAGGAAAGGAGAGAGACAAGGCTGTGCACTGTCTCCCGTAATTTTTAATGTTTACATCGAGAGAGCTATAAATGATGTCAAGGAGAAGTGTTCTGGAGTGAACATCCACGGAGAAACAATCAGTATGCTACGATTCGCTGATGACATAGCTCTCATAGCAGAGACAGAAGGAGCTGAATAAGACACTAAAAACCATGGAAAGGACAATGGCCAGTTATCATCTGAAGATTAATAAGAAGAAAACTAAGATATTGGTGTGCAGCAAGAGAGGCGGCCAAAACCAACGTTATACTAGGAAAACAGAAACTGGAAGAGGTGAAAGAGTTCTGTTACTTGGGAAGCAGAGTAACCAACGATGGACGAAGCAAGAAAGAAATAGTGAGTAGAGTAGCCCAGGCAAAGAGGGCATTCTACCAAAAGAAGAATCTACTAACAGCTGGAAATACAAGCTTGGAAGTAAGGAAGCAATTCAATAAAACGTATATCTGGAGCATGTTTCTTTACGGCAGTGAAGCATGGACGATGACAGCAGCGGAGAAGAAAAGAGTAGAAGCATTCGAAATATGGTGCTATCGAAGAATGATGAAGATAAAATGGATCGATCGAGTGACAAATTAAGAAGTCCTAAGAAGAGTGGGAGAAAAAAGAAGTCTGCTGAAAACTATAAAAAGAAGACGGGACAACTTAATCGGCCACATCTTAAGACACGGTGGCCTGACGAACACAATCGTCGAAGGAAAAGTGAACGGAAAGAATGGAAAAGGCAGGCCTCGTATGAGTTACATAGAACAGGTCGTAAAGGACGTGAAAGAGAGGAACTACGTTGGTATGAAGAGGTTGGCCGATAGAAGAATCGAGTGGAGGGCTGCGTCAAACCAATCCTAGGATTGCTGACCCTTAATGATCAAATTCCGAAAATCACGAATATAAAGTTTCATTGAAATGAACTCTCATACCAATGAAAAACATCTAATTACGAAATAAAATCTGTAAAATAGTATACTGCTCTAGTAGACATTTCCAAAATGTAAGTGTCACTAGCGAGCAACCCAAGTTATCACTAAGAATTGATGTTTTCAGACACTAGAATGGCTTTTAATTCGATGGAATTCAAAGTCTGAATGGTTGCCATGATCGGCGAAGTACACTCCTAATGCTGAGCATCACTATGATTTTCATAAAAGGAAATAATGATTTCTAACAATTTTAAACCTGAGCTAAGTATTAACTCGTTAAAAACTCTCCAAAAGAATTTTAAAGTATCAATTTCAGTTTCGAAATACCGAAACAATCAAAATCTGATTAAATACACCAATGACAGGTCTGTTCTGGCTTTTAATTCGATATGACTCTCGAATGGTTTATTGCAAAAAAAAGAAGAATCGATACGCTCAACTTTTAAACTACCTACTTAGTAGACGTTTGCATCTATTGACCAGCGAACGAACGGAAAGCCAAGGCTGATACCACTTAGAAGTTTTTAAAGAAGTATTCAGGAAAATACTAGTCACGTTTACTTCATTCCATTCGTTAGAGAAAAGTATAATAAATGGCATTTGTTTAACTACACTGTCAGAATAATTTGTGCAATCAAAAATAAATACTATTTTTTGCCAGCATGAGTACCGAGATGGAATTTCATTACTTAACTCAAAGTTCAAAACAACTTTGAAATGAGCTTCAAAGATATCCCAATAGCTCAGATCTTCATGATAGAGGGTCCATTTGCAGACAAAATGTACGACAAATAGTAAAGTTAAGTTAACATCACATTTACCAAATATGGCAATTAACTATATTGGAGGCAAACTGGATTGTCCATTATTTTGCTACATTTTAGCGATATTGTTGCGATTATAGTGAGTAATTATAGCACGCTCCTATCGTAACCCCTTTAACCAACGAGAAATTCGTCAAATATGACGCAAGGTATCTCTGATTTTCGTCATATAAACTATGCTGACTCTGAATTTCCGAACTATGTCATAATAAATAGCTCGGTTAACCTGTAAAAAACATTCATTCAAAGAAATATAAAGACTATAATTGACCAAATGCAAAGGATTCACAGAAAATATTAAGAAAACACCAAGCTATAGGTCCAAACAGATATTTGACTAAGTCGGCGCGTGGAAATTGGAAAATATCAATTAATTCTGAACGTTGGTTACGCACACATGGATGGTACTGAAATCTGGGGCTCGATCGCCGACTAATTACGCGCACGTCATTACTTAAAATGGCCAAGAAATAATAAATTCATCAAAATTTGCCAAGGGTTGCACAATCATAATCAACTCACAAATCGAGTGATTGTCGGTTAATGTGAGCAATACGCTTCTGCAGACGTTTTTCCCCACTGCCGCGACTATTTGGCAGGATTTTGTCGAACATTACACTTTTTGATCCACTCCTGAAACAAGCGAACCTTCCATACAACTAAACTTCAAGAAATTTAATATACAGGAATTTCCTCAACTCTTCACATTCCTTACCATAAAATATGAAAAGTATCCATCCTAACCACGCGGATAATTTAACTTAGGAACATGAATCGCAAACCCGATTCTGCGCGAGATAATACAATAGGTTTGCCAATTACAAGAAATTATCTTGAATATAGGAAATGTACTTACAAGTAACACAAAAATCACCGATTAGAAACGGCATGCAACTAATTAAAACTGAACTCACCTCTGCTCCCGTCGATGTTCGACGACCGCCTGTGCAGGGAAGATGTTACGCGACCGGGAGGCTAGTTGACGTCGTCGGAGCAGTCCCATCCAGAATACATTTGCCACCTGTGCGGGAATTAGTGATTATAATACTCTGATGTAAGAGTAGTTTCACGTATCTAACTTAATAGACTGAAATATATTAAATAGAATTATCCCACTTTAGTAGAATGAATTACTGGTTGGTTATTCAGGGTTATTCAGACTGACAGTTGAGGTCATTTGCGCCATTTAGAATAGGTGGGTGATTGGGTAATGGTAAGAGTTTAACAGGGAACGGAGGAAGGGTGACGAGAAACCCGGCGTCGGCATTAGCCTACTCTTAACGAAAGGCGTCAAGGAGACCACGGCTTAACGCCCCATCCGACGGGCGGAGTATTGAATTTGAAATGCCCTCCAATAGGCACTCATGTGGGGACCGGTTTTACACTGAAAAATCCGCCACTACCGGGAATCGATCCCGGACCCTCGGGATAGGAGGCCAGTACTCTAGCCACCACACCAACCAGATCCCCAAATTACTTAGAGGAATACAACATATCAGACCATTCGCACTTTAATATTGGTTCAAAGCGAAATATAGGCAAGAGATGAGGAAACACGGCTACGACAAAACTCAAATTTAGGTTAAGGCCTTGATTTAACGTCCCATTCAACGAGCAGAGTACAGACACTCAAACGGCTCCCAAACATCTCTATAAAAGGGACCGGGATGAAAGTGAAAAATATCTGCCACTCCTATGATTAGATCCACGGGCCCTCGGGGTGGTAGCCGATCCTTGTGCTACTAATACAATATCCCAGTTTCTCGGCTCTCGACATAACATGCACTGATAAATCAATTCCACATACTTCCTTGAGCCATAATGAAGTAACGGGAAGCTAACATTAAAGTAATACGAAGACTATTGAAAGTAAACGACGCAATATCGTGAACGATCAAATGCCATTTCCGAATTCAACTGGTAACTACGTGAAAGTAAATCATTAATGACAAAAAAGACTACGTGATCGAAAATGCGTTCACATATCACCAAAGTTACGTCATTAATCACTTCACATTGATCCGCAAAAGGAATAGCAAAAGAACGAGAATAAAATATTTTTCCAATCAACGTGAGTCTACTTACCCTCATTCCGTTTCTTCCATCTTCCACCCATTCCGCCGTAAAATTTCCGACTTAAAACCGCAAATGCATTTCAGAGAGGAAACCAGACCTCAGCTCACCAAGCTGAGGGATCCAGTTCTAGCGACGAACTGCTGTGAAGCTTCTTCCGCGCAGGCCGGATCGTGAATGACGCTCTGACCAGCTCTGACGGCAGTAAAAGAAGTCGACTGGTGGAAGTCACGTGGGCGTCCGCTCTCGCACAGAAGGCGAGTCGCTGAATGCCCCGAATCCCGTCATTTTACCTCCATCCCGGAGGTCAGGGAAAAATTGCAGAAGGCTGGTGCGGGAGACGCATTCAATTGTTCGTACGCCGGCAAGGATAGCCCGGCACATGGTACTAATACATTAGGTAGGCCATTGCGCATGTCGGTCATATATCGATACCTCTCAGTTTCGATTGTGTGACGTAGTGTGGAGGACAGACCGAGTGAATTCCGTGTGTTGAGCATTGTTTACTTTGAATGGTGAGTCACTTTTTGGAGGTATTTTTACTCTCTGGGGACAAATACCATCGGAGAAGATGTCTTCCTGTACTGTATTTGGCTGCAACAATAGCCGCCGAAATTGTGAGGGAAAATTGAAGTTTTTTCGTTTCCCTAATGATAGTGAAATGAAAATGAAGTGGGTTCGAGCATGCCGGCGAAAGGACGACTTTAATGTTAAAACAGGTCGGTGAAATCCAGTATCAGTGAATTCTGAATTTAAAAATATTTTGGTGCCTACTATGGCAGCTGTGTTTACATACCTTTTAATTTCGGTGTTGAGTAGAAGTGCTTTAAATGAAAGGTACAATATGTAGCTGCTCGTGAATGGTAATACGTGTTTAAAGTTCCTTTATCTTAAGAAACCAATTTTCCAGGTTTTACCAAGAACTTATCAGAGAAACTCTTTATGCTGGTTATTAATCCTGAAGAATGAGTAGTGTGTCCCGAATACTTGAGTGGAATCAAAAATATTAGATTTCATCTTGTTGTGGTAGCTGAAATTATTTGTTACAAGGAACTTTTATTGTTACTGGAGGGTAAGTCATTTGTTCATTGATTGTGTGCAACTTAAAATTCATGGTGTTAGGTTGTTTGATTAACACCTTAAAAATTTTCCAGGTTTTACCAAGAACTTATAAGAGAAACTCTTTATGCTGGTTATTAATCCTGAAGAATGAGTAGTGTGTCCCGAATACTTGAGTGGAATCAAAAATATTAGATTTCATCATGTTGTGGTAGCTGAAATTATTTGTTACAAGGAACTTTTATTGTTACTGGAGGGTAAGTCATTTGTTCATTGATTGTGTGCAACTTTAAATTCATGGTGTTAGGTTGTTTGATTAACACCTTAAAAATTTTCCAGGTTTTACCAAGAACTTATCAGAGAAACTCTTTATGCTGGTTATTAATCTTGAAGAATGAGTATTGTGTCCCGAATACTTGAGTGGAATCAAAAATATTAGATTTCATCATGTTGTGCCTAGCTGAAATTATTTGTAACAAGGAACTTATTCTTACTGGAGGGTAAGTCATTTGTCCATTGATTGTGTGCAACTTTAAATTCATGGTGTAATATGGTTTGATTAAGCCGATAAATAACTTAGTGGGTAGCTGCATCAAACCAATATGAGGATTGATGACTAATAATGATGAATTTTTTTTTGTTATTCACACTTTTAAAATTTTCCAGGTGCTTTTGCAGGTGGTGCTATGTTATTGGATTCTTAGTTGATGGCACAGGTCTTGCCAAGATCAGTATCTTACCAGGATTCATAAGGAGAGACAATGTTAATCCTGGTTATTGATGCTGAATAATGAGTAGTGTATGCAGAATTCTTGAGTGGAATAATTTCATTTCTTCATTTTGTTGGAGCGAAATGTTATCTGTTATAAGGAGCTCTCATATTTTTTGTCCACTAATTGTGAGAATCTTAACATTCTATGTATAGGCTTGTTTGATATGCACACTTTTCAAAATTTCCCAGGTTTTATCAAGATTCGTACGCTGAGAAACTATTGATGCTGGTTATGGATGTTGGATTTTGAAGTATGAGAAATGAGTATTGGTTGTGAAATTGACCTCAGTTCTTATTTTACTAAGCCATGTATGATGGAAAACATAAAATCATTGATGCTGATCTTTTGTACAGAAGTCTATGATGAAGGATTTGTCTACTGGTTACCTCTGTGGCAAAAAAATTTTATTTCCTTCGAGTTATCTGATATTTCTATGTTATGTTTGTATTTATTTTATTAGGCATGTCCCCAGACATTATTGGCATTTCTATGTGTTCACAATAAATCTAGGTAATTATTATATCATGGATTATGCCGATACTACATATTACTTTCTTCTGTGAAAAATGGATTGTAGTGTTTTTTAATTAGAAAATTGAATTCTGTGAAGTTTTTCAATTCTTATTTATCTAATTTAAGATATTTTTTCAGGTTTCTGTTGACCTTTTAATCCTGTAGTATTGGAAACAAATTTGGATTTTGTGTTGTGCTTTTTGTTATTGAGAGAGTCACAATCTGGCCATTATTCTGTTGCTTTCCCTTGATTTTCTACTTGAAGGGAAAGGAGGTGGTTTCATCGTGGTAAAAATTTGTCATTTGTTGAGGTGTTTCAATAATCTATTACAACCATTTTTGCTTGGGTAAATTTCCATAAATAGTGCTTATCGATTAGGAAATATGTTGAATTTTTATTTACTAGTACTTGAACTTGTCACCCAGCCTTTCTTTTTTCATTTATTCTGGATAGGCTTGCAAGTTTGCTGGACCTTTTATTAAGCATTTTCTGGGAACCATTTGTTATTTACTTTCCTGTAATCAAGAATAAGTATAGTGGCAATTTCTGACTGGAATAGTTGTGACTTGCTATTGTGTTATGCTGCTTGCAGAATGGTTTTCCATTTTTGACCTCACTCATTCATTGTGTATATTTACATTCGATGTTGATTAGCCCAAGACGTTATATCTTGTACTTGAAAAATCTGACTATTGTATTGTGAATTTTTGTTTTTTTCCTTTAAATAAATATTTGTTGGAATTTTTTTTCCTTGACAAACAAAATGTTATGGCCTTTTTGTAAATTTAGCAGCATGAATCTTTTCGAGTTCACTGGAGTACAAACGTGCATAACGAGAGGTAACACGGCTCTTTTCCAGGTGCTTTGATAGTGAAAATAGAATAATATAAGTAGAAAATATAGTCTTTTTAGGAAAATTATTTTATCTGGAAATTTGGTCAGTATTTATATCGTACAGTAGCGATCATTAACAAGTTGAATGCTGACAATTTGCATTCACGCGCTGACTAAAATGTCGTTTCTGCATTCTTTTGAAATATATATTTCGAAACCAACCATAAAACGGGCATTCACTCAGTTTATTGTGAGTACTATAAGTTCGCGATAGCCTCAACCACCGTACTAATTCTTGAACTCAACCTTCGTTTTCGTGCACTGAGATTTTTTTTCCGGTACGAATTTCGCCAACACGCACGAAAATATCATAGCAATTCTCAGCATTATCTAAGAGATGCATAATGTCAAATACGTTTTTACTATCAACAGTATTAAGGCCGCTTTGCACGACACAATTTCTTGTACAAACGCTTGTATCAGGAAATTGTACCGTGTAGAGCGGCAAATTGTGTGGACGCTTGTGCGAATGTCTGATTGACTGTACGGAAATTAGAACCTGTTCTAATTCCATTCAGACGAACATACAATTTCTTTCAGTTTATTCAAGCGTTTGTGCAAGAATGTATAACAAATTGTATCGTGCAAAGCGGTCTTTAGGCTCCATTTTAAACGCCCGCCGCCGCTTGTCCTCCACACTACGTCACAGCGAGGCTGCGCAGAACGGACGCATTTTCGTCCTCGGGAGCGACCTACCTAATGTATTAGTACCATGGCCCGGCATTTCACTTCTTTCTCTCTCGCACTCCACTCGCCCCCGCCATAAGAACATTCCTTTTCGATCCCACGCGCTTGTGCAGTCCGAAGGCAAACATTTAACTCCACTCATTCCCACCAATTCATTCAGCCTACCACGCGTGCTAGTCACACTTCCGACCAGAAGGAGAGGATTGATGATGGGATTGCTTACGAGGAGAGGAAGGTCGGAGGGAACTGCTTCGGTTTGCTCTCATGTAAAGGTGCCAAACGGTCCATAGGTGGCTAACGAACTGGCCGACCATTTGGAAGGCTCGGTTTCAAATTCCGGTTGTACCAGATTTTGCTACAGTATACCGGTCCCTAATTAAGAGCTGTGAAGAAGTAGGTAGTATGAGTATAAATAGTTTATTTGGTGCATCAGTTGCTGAGAAATCATATCTCACTCTCTTGCCGATACTTTAACCTAAGGCAAACTATGTTCGAGACAGGATTCGACCCCGCACCCTTAGGGTTGCCAAGCCATCGCATTATCGGACTGCCTACCGCGGTCAGCTGCTGTGCGCAGAGCGCTGCAGGAGTATAAAGCTACGTTTTCATGTGGGCGTTTTTGCGTTGACGTACACTGCGCCACCAATCAGAAGCGAGCACGCCAACGCAGCCTGCGTTGCCGTCGGAGTTGGCCAACTTTCATCTTTCAACGCAGCCTGCGTTGACGCAGCTGCGTCCAGAGAGCGAGGAACAACGCATTCTGCCTGTCATTTGTTCGTCACGTGATTCTTTCGCTACGGATTGTGGGATATCCCTTTACTTACGGTACCCTGAAAGTTCAAAATGGAGGAGAAGCTCATCGAAGTGGTGAGAGATAATTTCTCTTATATTTATGATGTGCGGGATAGAAGGCACCGAGATAAATATTTGAAAGAGAAGGCATGGAAGGAAGTAGGACTATGTACTGGGGTTGATGGTGAGTATTCTACATGTATTTGTATCATATCAACTCATGTGAACATGCATCAGCGACTCGACCTAATTGCTGAAAAATAATAATTTCAGCCGAGGTAGCGAAGAAAAGGTGGAGGAGCCTGCGGGATCGGTACATGAAGGAGAAGAAAAAGCCGTGGAGTGGTGCTTCGGCGGGCACACTCGAACTCGCCAACTTTTTCGACCGCGAGGAAGGGATGGGAAAAGGTCCGCTAATCCTTACACACGAACTGGACAACTCTCCCTTTCAGTTAGAAAGCTACACACTTTTCATGGTTAAGTTTTAACTGCCATTTGTCGCACCACTCTCAAATTGCATCTAAATCCGTACTACACGAGGAAACAACATTCTAGACACCTTAGCAACAAATACACCGAAAAAAAGCTGTAAATATAGCTATAGACACCGAAACTAGGGATCATAAGATAGTGCATGCAAAATTTATCGTAGGCTTAGAAAGATATTATAAACCAAGGAGGAGGGTATAATTATTTGGCAGAGCTAATTACGACGGTATGAAAGAGGAGTTAAGCAAATAAAACATCGAGAGTATTAGCAAGGAAATCATGTCGGCAAGCGTTTCCAACAAGCTCAACTTGAACCCTTTTCTTATGATATTTTAGCTTGGGATGGGAAAAAGTTTGCTAAACCCTACACGAACTAGTGTAGCAAACCGTAGAGTAGCATTCGTAAAATTCGTTCGAGTCAGGCCTATGCCAACATCCACATCTACATAATACCCTGTAAGCCACCGTAAAGGTGTGTGACAGGGGTTAAATTCTCACAAAACATGCACTACATATCATGCCTAAAAAAGGATTATTATTTATATGCTGTTCTAAACTTCATCATTTAAAATAAGATAAAAATAGCAAAGCAAACATGCAAAAACATGCTGTTAGTTGGGTTAGCTTTAAGTCCTCAAACCAACATGCAGCTACCAATTAGCTCTGCCAAATAATTATACCCTCCTCCTTGGTTTATAACCTCCATTGCTACAATCGTATTTGATATTCACCGATATTTATATCCCTAATTGTACGAGAAAAAAAGGACATTTTGAATCTAAATCTACATCTACATAATACCCTGCAAGCCACCAAAATGGTGTGTGGCAGGGGGTGAATTCTCACCAAGCATGCACTACATGTCATGCATAAAAAAGGATTAGTATTTGTATAGGTACTGTTCAAAACTACACTATTTAAAAAAAGATAAAAATAGCAAAGCATACATGCAAAAACATGCTGTTAGTTGGGTTAGCTTTAAGTCCTCATACCAACATGCAGCTACCAATGTTATCCATTGCTACACTCGTACTGGATATATTTACCGTTATTCATATTCCCGATAGTACGAGGAAAAAAGGACATTTTGAATCTGCCAGTTCGGCAATCAATTTCTCTTATTTTGTGATTATGGTCCAGTCTACCATAGTAAGTTGGGGTTCGCAAAATATTTTTAACATCATCACTGAAAATATGGTGTTGGAATTTGTTTAAGAGGTTAAGTCTAAATTTCAATCTGCGATATGACAATGATTCCCAATTCAATTCATTTAATAGACTGGTTACGCTAACTATGTTATCGTACCGTCCCTTCACAAATCTTTCCGATCTTGGCTGCGCACGTTCAAATCCATTAAGCCCGAATCACACGATCATTTTTCTCGTCCCTGTAAAGGGATCATTGAGGCTATAGCTTTCAGGGACCGCAAAAATGATAGCTCAAGCTATCATTTCGCCGCTCACACGATCATTTTTATCGTCCCCTCTCGTATCATTTCTGTTCGCCATGTACGGTAGACAACTTCGTAACTATGGATGATTTACATCGTCGTCGACTACTTTTGGCTGCAGCCAAACGTTTCTTTCAGAACGTGCGCCTTGATTGTCTAACAAGGGAAAAATAGCTGACTTCTCGTACATGATCATTAAAAAAAATTTAATTCTAACTGTCATGTGCGACACCATTGTTCAAAGATGTTAGGCATTTACTAAAATCATCTGTATATCGTGCTAGATTAAAAATCTAGTTGCATGAGACCCTATAGTAGCTTGTTTGCATGTCAATAGTGCATGCCTGGCAATCTAAACCCCCTGCTACATACCCTTCGTCCACTCGAGTCGTTGTTGGCGAGTTACTATAGGTATACCTGGAGTATAAAGGGACCCTACCTATGGCCAGCAGTTGGCGAGTTCGTGTGCGACGGTATGGGGTCCGTGATAAGGATGTTGGCGAGTTCGTGTGCGGCTGTATACCTGGAACAGTTAGAGTTGTCGAGTTCGTGTAGACCCGCTGCGGCAACGGAAACCAAGGAGTGGAAGTACATCCCACTTCTTGGTTTCATGGATGACATTATTGGTGATAGGAGGTTGGTATTTTTTGCAATTTTTAACAATGTATTATGGTTGGTAAGTTGGATTCCAGACCTCGTTTTTTAATTGTATGGATATTTTTTTCGTGATTTAGGGTCTTTTTTTTTGGAAATGGAAAAAATGTTTAAAGTAACAGTGCTTTACAATATGATTTTTTACTCATTTTTATGCAAAAAAAATTACACGGAATAAATTTTACATACCTAAGTTCTATAAGGTGAATTTGTTTACAAATAGGTTGTTAAGGTTTTTTGTTATAATATTTAATTTTGATGTCTTAAATCGTTATATATGTATTTCATTTAAATTGGAATTGTCAGTTCAAAATCATCCATATATTGCGATTATTTATTTTAAATGGTGCCCAAAGGCCCCAAAACAGTGTTTTCAAAGTTACCTCATTATAGGTACTAAACTAAATAACTGATGTATTTCATTTCAGCACGACCAGCAGTATGGATGTAGAGAATTTGGCTCCGGAGGTGGAGATGGCCACTGCCACAGACTTGTCGCCGATCCCCACATTCTTTCTGTCCGGGCCTTCCCCTCAGGAGTTCATCCCCCTTCATGTGCCATCATCTCCATCAATTTCAACTACCCCATCCCCATTAACGTCCCCTGTGTCTGGGCTAATGTCGGGGAGGCAGCCAAGTAAAGGTGAGTACATGAGTGACGTTGTAGTAATAGTAATAATTTTATTTACGGGCAAATAGTAGTGGAACTACTTCGTATGTAGCTTAGATTTTGACTCTGAAATCGTAGTCACAACTCAAGATGAATGGGAGACTAAAATGAGTTTCTACTGCTGTTGACAGTTAACTTCACAAGTGGATAAACATCCTTCAAATAGTGTTATTACTATTCATCTGCGGGTCATTCCATGTCAATTCAACCACAAAAATGAGGTTTTGCCATCCACCGACTCGGATTTTGGCGAAACTTGGCACATGTAATCCCTTCACCAAAGTAAGAAGAAAAGCCCAATTTTTTTACCTAGTTCAAGTAGTTTTTCAGTTACAGCCTCTCAAACTTTAGGAGACTTATGAATATCTTCCATTCACGATGCACACTTCTCAAAGTGCACTGTTTCACTCAAAAAATACTATCTCACCCATTTCTGAATTATTTCCAATGAAAGTTTTCAGCAAAGACGACAAGGTTTCTTTGAGAGTCATAAAAGTTACATTCATACTGTCCTTCGAAATGTGGTGGAAGTTAATTGTGTCAATGTTAACTTTAAATCAGTTGAAAAATTCAAGTAGTGTTCTTATCTGCCTGCCTAGTGGACTGGTGCCTCTTTTTTAGACCCTGTCATTTAACTCTACCCCCGATTCGATCAAATTATAACCACTCGGCATGTAACTGAAAATCTTCCTCATGGAGACAAATATTTGAAAAATGGTTCCATTTTTATGCTGTGCTGCACAGCCATCACTAAAATAATGAAATATGTAATGTTATCAACGCTTTTGAGAAAATCAGTAATTGTTTCCTGGATTTTAAAATAAATGCTCACGCCATGAGTTAAATCATTGTATATTACACTGTTCTTAAAATATATCACGACAGTATGAACAGTACATGCATCTGAAGTCCAACAATGTCCTTGAACCTCATATTGAATTATTAAGGAATAGTTCTCGCTGAAGTCCATCGAAACTGTCACTGTATCTGATGACATATTCTCTTTCATTTTTGAAAAGAAGAAGACTTTGATTTTGCTACAAAGGAGTGAGGGATCAGTTTCTCCATCTTGTTGGGCAGCTCGTCAATGAAATCATCATCTGTACTTGAAATTTTTATCATCTGCATCCTATCAGTCGAGGCCCATTGAGAAAACTCAACATTATCACCATCACAAATTTGAATGCATTTCACGTACATTACCCAATATGATTCGCTTCCTTTCATACTGTTTTCTTCCTATGCTTACTGCATCTTTCATCCCCAGCATTATTCTTGATTGTTTGCCGTTTTCAACAAACGTAGTCACCAAATCCATAATCTCAGGCTTAAGTTTATTCCCACACCTAGGATTTGATTCTGCCAAAATTGCTTCGTCAGAATACATTCTCTGGGCTTGACGAACAGAATAGTCTGACACATTGAATGTTCCTTTTATTCTTTTCCTACTCCACCCCAAGGAAGCTGGGATTGTTAGTACAGTCAAGCCGACTTATATCAAACCCATTTATAACGAAGTCCCGGTTATAACTAAGTAAAGGCTATTCCCCATCAAAGAGAGGCTGGTCCACAAGGACCAAAGAGAAATTGGTCCACATAAAATGAGGTTTGGTTATTACAAAGTAAATATTCGGCCCCCTCAACTTTGTTATAAACAGGTTTGACTACAGTTGTACTTGCTTTTTCTTTTCACAAATGCTTAAATTTTCTCTGATCATTTCTGTAAGATTGCCACCATCAGCAGCTTTCTCTCCCATAAGGTTCACTGCTTCAGCCTCTTTTTATGGAATGTCTACTTCAAGATCTAGCTCAATTTTACCACGAGTATTTCATGAAGCTTTTCTAATTCGCACGTGGCATGGTGGGGTTGAACTGACATGGAATGACCCCTATAGCATTCTGCTGTTGATGAGCATTGCCCATTCATGAGCCATGAAAGGTTTGTGTAACATTAACCAAGCAGTCTTTCAGAATGGTGTAGATGTGATTGTACACATGGAATCATGTCAATTCATACCGATGCATTGGAGTAATTCTTATTTAGTGTTTCATTCTTGCTAATTTGTTACTGTAGTTAATCTCTGTATCGAAGCACTGTGTGGAATCATTTTTAATTGGGTAATATGTCAAGGAAATGGATAATAGCTACCACTTCCTATGTTTTCATTACAGCTTCAATGAGGAGGAAGGAGGAGCAGCTAATGGATGTCCTCCTCGAAAATCAGCCGCAAAGACTTAACTCCATGGAGCACTACTGCCTATCATTGGCCTCCAGGATGGACCGCCTCAGCACACAGAAGCAGGCCCAGGCACGTTGTGCTATAGAAAAAATGTTCTACCAGCTGGAATTCGAGAGTTAAATTTCGGAGAATAAAAAATATTGAAAAATAATATTCTTGTCAAATCTTTGTCATCAAATTGCAGTGGTAGCCATAGTTGACACCTTGCCTTCCTTAACATGTTTTATTCTAATGAGCCATGCTCTAGGTTCTTCAATTTCGGTTTTAATTTCAGTGCATCTTATTTTTCATACATCTTCATGCGAAATGTATGCTGCCTAGCACTGAGTAATGGTTCTTACTTGGGTATATAAAGCAGTGTTATGAGATATGTACTATAAAACAAGATTTTCTTAAAAAACTATTCTAATCAGTTTAGGTTATTGCAACTCAAGTCTTCTACTGACGTGCTCATGGTGAGAGATAGCTTAATTTAATGCCGTATCACAAAGATGTGGGTTACCTATTGAACTTTTACATAAGGTATCATCACCTGCTCCTTCGTAACCCTATCAAACCTACTTATGCCAGCAACTCTTCCGCAAAAAACTCATGTGTACTAGTAGTAACCGTGCTGCTTACAACTGTCGTTTATTTCAGTTGAGCTTCGATCCTATTTTCTATCCAGATTCACTCTAGACACAATAAAATAGTAGTCTCTCCCCTGTTAGGCTCCCTTCGTCACCCACAGTCATTAATCGATCTCTCATAATGAAGGAATGATACCAACAGTTGAAGGTGAGAAGTTACTTATTTATTTTTGCAGTAATTGCTTTGCACCAATTGCCATTTGTACATAGGGTATAAATTAATTGACAACTGTTATAATGGAATGGTAGCAAACAAAGTCATGAAGAAAAATTGTTCATTCTAACTGGAATTGATATTTTTTTTTCTGCAGTTAAACAACTTGAACAAAGCAAACCATGGACACAACGAACATCAAATTAGTACAAGACAATAGTTGTAACATACAAATCATAAAATGAGCTCCATTACTAACTTAGACAAGGTATGGCAGGAGTTCCTAAAAAATACAGTGCATTGGGACAGCAGGAACCTCTCGGTATGGCAAATCTTTAACCACAGTTGTTCTGTCAAATTAATTGCCAAGTACCCTTCGCCTTAAGCAGTGTCAAAAGGCAGAATTCAATTTGATCACCACTCACGTCCCTCACAATGAAAAATTAGCTCTTGAGGGGGACATTACAAAAAAAACACTAAGTTCATAAAACCATAAATACCATTTAAATTTTTTCCCACTGGATTTTCCTAGCCAGGTGACGAAGGGCGCCGATCGTCTGACTTCCGAGCCCGTGGAGTGTGCGGCCCTGCCTCTTCGGACTCCATCCTCTTCGGCAACCATCTTCGGACGTCTCCTCAGAACACTCGACCACGGAGCATACACACTTCCCGCATTGGGAGTTGAGACGAGAGCTTGACGGCTGCTGATTTCCGGCGGCTGCTGATTTCCGGCGGCTGCTGATTTCTCGCGCGCTGCGGATTCGTAGGCGGACGCTGGTCAACGACGGCTGCCGTGCGCGGCGGCTGCTGGTCCCTGGCGGCTTCCGTTCCTCCCGGAGGCTGCCGGTTCCTCGGCGGCCGCTGACTGCTCGGCGGCTGTCGGTACCGGCGAATGCTGGCTTCTCTGCGGCCTGCTGCGTGTTCGGCGGCTGCTGGATCTCGGCGGCTGAAAGGCTCTCGACTCCTCCCACTACTGACATCACAGCCATCATCCATAAACAAGAGCTACATCTACCGCCGTCTCGCCGCCTTAGTGGGCTCCGGCCCGGCAAGGCGACCCGTGTCCCACCACAAATGGAAGGGACTTTAAATAGAGCTGCTTCTCCCACTGCCAGGGAACCTGCCCTATCCCATTAAAATATTCAGAAAATGCTTCCCTAATTCTCAAAACCTCACGGCTATAATGGTTACTCCCTATCCTACCAAAATCTCTGACTGCTGCACCAGGCAACACTTCGTTTCGCCACTGCCCCTGAATTATTGCTCCATTCGGACCTACTCTATCAGCAAAACCTAGAGGACAATAAACCCTCTCTCTTCTATCCGTAAATAAGATATAAAAAGAAGTAAGTAGGAAACAAAGTTGCCATGATACTATATCTCTGTAGTGAATTCATAAGGAGCTTACCTCATTCATTAAAATCCAGTTGTGCAGGCATACGCAAGCTTTAATAGTCTTCTCGATGTTCTCAACAGCCCCAAAAATAGGTCGCCGGAATATTCTAAATCGTGCAGACATTATGCCAAATGAGTTTTCAATAACCCTTCTGGCTCTGCTAAGGCGGTAGTTGAAGACCCTCTCTCTAGGGTTATGTAACCCCAAGCCAGGAAAGGGGCGCATTAAGAAATGCCTCAGGGGAAAAGCACGTTAGTGAGTGGAAGGCAGTCTGGCTTGGGTACATTTAAGGGTGCCGTCCTCAAGGTGTTTCCCCAGGGAACTCTGTTTGAAAACACCACCATCACTTTGGCGTCCAGCAGCTCCAATGTCCACCACAGTGAAACGGTACATAGAGTCACATGTGGCAAGCAATATAATGCTGTGAGTACCCTTGTAATTGAAAAATTCTGAACCAGCATTATCAGGTGCCTAAAAAAATGAATTAGAAGCATGGGTTAATACATAAGTGTATATCATGCATTCTTCTATTCACATACTTTTGTAATATCTCACAACATAAATAAGTTATTTTGAAGTTCAATAAGTACATTTGTGTAGGCTGAAAAGTCTTGCCCTGGTGAGTCACTTAAAACTCATTAGCTCGTAAATAACAATAGCTGGATTCCACACATCACAGAATAAAGATGGGGTTGACACAATGCATCAAGAAAAGTATAAGTGCCTAGGTTCCTGTCGAAGGCCCCCCTAACCCCACTATCTACTATTTTAGTACCTCAGTCTTGATATGAATATATAGATGTGGTAGATATATTAGTAAAACACATTTATTACCTGCATCACAACATGTTTGCCATCGATTGCTCCCACGCAATGAGGAAAATCCCAGGTATTCCGGAATCCACTCCCAACCTCCTTCCAGAATTCCTCGGTAAGGACCGGGAATTTTCGACTCTTTAAAGTAACCCAGATTACTTCACAGGTCTCTTTCAATATATTCGAAATGGTCGTCTTTCCTAACCTATATTGGCAAGAAAGGCTCGTCATACTGTCTCCAGCAGCAAGATACCTATAAGCTAATAATAGATATTGTACAAAGCTAGATATGTGGATACATAATCATCGGCACTTAATTTACTTTCTGATACCGCACACATAGCTACCTTAGAGTGACACTGAGCCTTTCGGCGGGAGACACGGCTTCTCGGGTCATCGAAATTTTCGTTATCGATGGCCCCACAATGGCCAACAGGTTGTCGAACTTTGTCAATGTCATATTATGAAAATTCTTGAAGGACTCGGCATCACCAAACCTCATTTCTTGAACAAGGTTGTGGTGATGCCCTTGCCGTCTTCTCTCCTCAAAAATCGGGCGAACCCACCACCTCTTCGTCGCCCGTCTTCTCGCTCGTCTTAAAACAATTATCGCTTGAGCAGCCCATCGCCAATAATCTTCGTTTATATTCATTGTAAACGATTTACACCAATAAATAATATCACACCGCCAACTGTAACCTATACCACGGTTTATCACCGTCATATGTTTTGGTGCGTTGCTGCTGGCGCTGCCGGTGACATGAAAACAGGGTATTCTCCTGACGCACAACGCAGCGTCAACGCAACGCAAAAATGCCCACATGAAAACGTAGAATACTACCCTCCACTGCGTTCCGTTGGATGGATACCCCTTGGCGTCTTTCGTTAACAGCCGGCTAAAGCCAACGCCGGGTTTCTCTTTCCCTTCCTTCGCTCCATTCATCCACGCCGTCCTCCCAAATGTACCCTATGGCGGAAATAAACTAATTAATATTTGCTGGCCCCCTCCTCTAATAATGACGACGATGACAGTGGTCCATGGCTTTACTTCCCATCCGATGGACACACTAAACCTGAAATTCCATATGGCGTCCAATTAAGAATTAAGACTCCGTTTAAATATCACTGCTGCCTCCCGGATTCAGACCCGTGGTTATCGGAATGGGAGGCCAATGCTCTAACCCCCGTCCTCTTACCCTATACCTCGAACTATCGCGTTTGGTTACGCTCTAGGCACTCCGAGCGCCGAAGGACGGCGTCAGCGGCATCGGAAGTGGGGGGAAGGAGGGGCCGAAGGCCCCCTTCCCCCCAGAATTTTCCCCGGGCCCTTTCAGTCGAAGCGGGTACTTTTTGACACACATTCTCACACCTTAATATGCTCTTTTTTTTCGATATTCTAGTCTCTAATCCCTCCTATCCGCAAAAAAATGTGGGCCCTTCTCTTAGGTGCCGGGCCCTTATCTTAAGAGCCGGGCCCTTTTCAATATTGCCCCCCCCCCCCCTCCAGTGAAAATATTTCCGACTCCTCTGGACGGCGTCATGCGGAAAGTGTTCGAAGGGATCGGGTTTGCGGGGTAGCAAGAGTACTGGCGTGGCGTAGGCAGAGAGTTTTCAATGGATTTCCGGTCCCTGCATTTATGAAGATAATTTCAAGCTCAGCACTCCGTCAATCGAATGGGATTTTAAGCTGTGGACCCGTGGCTCCTTTCGTTCAGAGCAGGTATAAATTATGACCCTAAATTTATCTTCATCTTTACTTCTTTCTCTTCTAATCCCGTCCTTTAACTGTACCCCACATTCAAGGAGGCTTTTGAATTTGTGGGACAGCTTTGAAAGTACTTCGAAACATCGGTGTCCAGATGCTTTGCAACCCAAAGGTCAAGGGTTTGAACCTTGGGCATGGTTGTTGCATTTGCCCTTTAATTAAAGAGCACGGATTCGACGATGTGGTATTGCCATCGGATCACTTAAAACCGTGTTATTCTACCTCTACAGAGTGTGTTGGTGTGAGGGCTAGAATTCAGGCCTCCCATCCCGAATGTCCGGGTTTGAATCCCGGCAATGGTAGATTTTTTTTATTGGTATACCGGTCCCTACTTGAGTGACCGGATGAGAACACTTTGAGTGCAGTACTCCGTCCGTCAGATGGGACGTTAATCCATGGTCCCATTGGCATTTTTCGTAACAGCTGGGCAACGCCGATGCCGCCGGGTTTCTCTCCACCCTTCCCTTAAAACTCCTACCTTTACCCATTACCCACCTATCCTCTTTGGCGCAACTGACCTTAGTTGTTGATCGCCTTCACTAAATAACAACTAGATCTACAATATTCATAGGTATCGGCGACCGAGTATCAAGCTGAAAATATCCAAAAGCTTCGAATTAGGATGAATGCACTTGATTTGACTTAGAAATTCCAATTATGGACTTCCCAAACGTTGTATCTCGAGCCAAGGACAGTCGACCACACGCCCCTATGCCTGTGGCTATTTGGTCTTACATCCTCTCACTGCCAGAAGATCTCCCGTTACCTCCCATCGCTCATTCCATCATGCTGAACAATCTCCTCTTGCAGAATATCAAGTGCAAATATGTCAAGCAGGTGCTCGCAAAAATAGTAATAGATTAGGTACTTGAATGGCTGTTTTCACCAGCCCACTGTTGCGTTTCCTGTTGCAAGAGCATTTTAAAATCAATTTCAAAGAATATATTAAGCATTGATTGAAAAATATCATTTTACGTAAATCAGTTTTACTCGATACCAGTTTAAACCCTTCAAATAAAGAGAAGGAAAGTGCTTTCATGTGCGTAACATTTATCTCCATTATAAATATTTTCCAAGTATAATTCCATAATCTAGGTACGAGTCTCCTCTTTACACAGGCAGCCTAACAACACTCCTTCCCTTGGATCATCTGTCTTCTTCTAAGTCTGTACCCACATTTAATTAAAGGTGCTGCCTAATACTGGTACTTGAGTACTCTTCATAAAACATTCACGTTGTTGCTGGCTTACCAATGTAAAATATCTTTCACTGCTAGGAATCAGATCCAGGCCCTTGGAGTGAGAGCCCAATACTCTTTTGCCAATTTACTTTTACTATATACCTTTACCAATTTGGTCCCTTCCTTCCCTTGAGTAACAGCAGCAGCCGTTAGTTATAGGGATTCTTTGTGATCCTCAAATGTTCCTTCTCTCAGCTTTCTCCTTGGGGTTGCTTTTAAAGGAGTGACGTTGTTTATTATATGCAGCTTTAACTTTGCTGTTCTGGTATTGCTGCTTAACCAACTTATTTAATTGTTGTTGATTAAACTACTTATGAATAATTTACAAAATAGCTCATCGTTAAATCTCAAAAATTGATAAGAAAAACAGCTGGGAATTTTCGTCAAAAATAGATTCCCCTGCATTTTAAGGTAAATGTATCTACTACAGATTTCTTGATGCTTTCCATATCAGATAAAATGTAAATTAGCATTATAACTGTCTTCTAACAGAGAGTATGTTCTTCAAGGCTTACTCGAGTCAAATATTTCTTCATACACCAATGGTATTTTAAGCATTTAAATGTGGTGCAGGTGTGCAAAACCCTATTGTCCTACCTAAGATGCCATCCTGTAGGCTCTGCTGTATATTTCCTGGGATATGTGCTCGAGTGCTCGAGCCCCCCTGCCACACACCTTTATGGTGGCTTGCAGGGTATTATGTAGATGTAGATGTCATTTCAGTCCTGATGTAGGTAGAAACAAAAAACCATCACAGGCATTGTAGATTGATTACCAGATGAAACTAAGTAATGAAAACTAAAATGTGGAATCACCAAAGAAACTTTCTAAAAAATATATTAAATCAGACGTTTCATGAACCATGAAACCATGGAAAGCACTAGCCATCGACAAACCATCCACTCCCGAATGTAGATTGAAGTTGTCGAAGAGAATCAAGTGAATACGGTAAAGGATTATCATTCATTCACTATCTCAAACTCAGGTAAAATATTTCACAAGAGTCCAATGATGAAGGGTGAAGTTCACAATTTTTTTAAATGACTACAGATCATAAGACGGATCTTAGTCCATTTCGTATTGGTTCAGCCTAAACCACTCAAGAGCTAAATATACCTCCGAATTATTAGAACTGTACAGATTAAAATATAATAAGAATGAATAAACTTGATTTTTCCACAAATTTTATTACTTTCCACTACCCAGGTTTCGACGGTTAAGTCATCATCAGGTGAATAACAAAGAAACAGTTTTTCCACCAAGTATATATACAAACAGTGAAGAGGGGCGGGTTTAGGTTTGCTAGGAAGGATGGTGGGAGTAAGAAGGGTCAAAGGGGCGGGGAAGGAGGGCGGGGGTAAAGAAAGTCAAAAGGGACAGGGAGAGTGAGGGTGGTAGTTTGAGGGAAAGGTTTAGCGTTGAGTGACACATTGGGTCGTTATGGTGGGTCGGTGTCCCTGAACAGTGAGAGGTCTAGGAAGGGTGAACGGGAGGCATATAACAAATCATTGAGTATTTCACACTTCGACCCAACGGTTTTCATAATCTCTAGCTGTTCTAGAGCATCCAGGCGGAGGCCTTTCTTTTCCACATGGAGAATTTTAGGGGTGAGGTCACTCACATGTCTTTTTTCCAAGAGGTGTTTCGCGAAGTGGGAGGTGTCGTTTGAATTTTTGAAACACGCCTGATGTTCCTTTACTCTCTGTTTGAATTGCCGTCCTGTTTGTCCGATATATACGGCCGAGCATTCGCATTCAAGCTGGTACACTCCGCTCTTTTCTAATAAAGGGATTTTATCCTTAGTTTTGGAAAGAAGATTCTGCAAGTTAGCTTTGTTATAGAACGCTGGTTTTATTTTTTGTTTAGGCAGGACTTTCGTGGCTGTGTGGGATAACTGGCCGAGATATCGTATTCTCTTCCACTTAGCATCCGTATCACTTGTTGGGGAAGAGCTACTATAGATGAAGTTTATGGCTATCTTGTTGAGTTTTTTTTGGTACAATTTCTCGATTAGCTGTGGGGGATATCCGTTATTAATAGCTATGTATTTAATAGTTGCCAGTTCTTTTTGGGTGCTGTTAGGTGACATGGGTATAGTTACCAGGCGGTTAATCATGGAATGAAAGGCAGCATGTTTTTGGGAAATGTGGTGTCTTGATTTGGCGTGAATTATTTGGTCAGTGTATGTGTCCTTCCTGAAAATCGAGAATTCAAGTTTACGTTTGTTTTTGGAAATAGTGATGTCTAAAAGGTTGATGGAGGATTCCTTTTCTTTTCCCAGAGTGAAATTAACAGTTTTACTAATAGAGTTTAAAAGGTTCAAAAATCTGTCTAGTTGTCTCTCAGAGCCGGACCACACACAAAAAATGTCATCGACATATCGATGCCAGCAGAAAATATTTTTTACCAACGCATTTGAAGAGGCAAATAGATCACTTTCCACAGAGTTCATAAAAATGTCCGCTAGCAATGGAGACAAAGGAGAGCCCATGGACCTAACCTAAACCTAAACCCGCCCCTCTTCACTGTTTGTATATATACTTGGTGGAAAAACTGTTTCTTTGTTATTCACCTGATGATGACTTAACCGTCGAAACCTGGGTAGTGGAAAGTAATAAAATTTGTGGAAAAATCAAGTTTATTCATTCTTATTATAATGAATCGTTTCCACCACGTCACGGCCGATAATACCCTCTACAGATTAAAATAAGTTTGGATGGACGAAAAACCTAATCCCAACCTTCACTTTTCACATGATGCGTGTCAATGATTCTGCTTACTTCCCGCCCTTAAAAAAAGTACTGGAGAAAGGTAACTGAAGTCTCACTGAAAGCTCTTCAATAAATGAAGAAAATACTGAGAAGAGAAGAACTGGTGAAGATCGGCAGTAACTGAAGAAGGACTCCAGTAAAGAAAATCTGGAGAGAAAAAAAACTGGTGAAGAACTAATGGAGGTTTCCAGTTACTGAACAGTGTTCACCAGTAGCTGATAAAATCTTATGGCTACCGATCAACTTTCTCCAGTACTTCTTCTTTAGGGTGCCTCCCATTATTCTTTTCAAACTAACCATTTATCTCCTCCCTTGACCCAGCTAGCATTATAATCCTCTCTACCTCATTTTTCAATATATCCTCTGTCCTCATTACCTGCTTCATCCACTCTCTCTCTACCTTCTCCTAATACAAACAGTTTTTGCAGACTGAATCGAATACCATTACCACGTATGGGTGCGATGATAGGTTTTAAGTAGGTATGCTACGTATGTACGTTTCATAATCTCAGATAATGAAGTATGTTATCGACCACTATATTTTATGTAGAAATGGATAGTTTGTCTGGAGTAGTTTGGTCGTATAGAGAAACACCAATTTTACCAGTGTTTCGCCTCTTTATTGTGGCATCATCAGGGCTAATTGATGCAAAATGAAAGTTTTTACGTTTTCATTAATGTTTTACAGACAAGGAACAAAATTTAAAGAGAGGAAAAAAGTGATTACAGAGCAATATTGTACATACCTTTTGGTGACAATTTTTTGTATAAACAACAAACAACAATGTTACGCTTCTTGGTTACATAAACCATCCGTACTTGGTTGGCCCTGATGATGCCACAATAAAGAGGCGAAACGTTGGTAAAATTGGTGTTTCTCTATACGATCAAACTACTCCAGACAAACTATCCATTTCTACATAATCTCAGATGTTCGTATATTTTCATGATAAAAGTTTAAGCATAAGTATCACTCGTTAATTCAAAATATTCGTATTTCCTATCTATTATGTCCTTCTTATTTCCGCTGCTGTAAAAACATTATAATTACAGAATAAATTTATTTTGATTTGATTGGTTGTTCAGGGGAGGCGACCGACAGCTGAGGTCATCTGCGCCATTTTAGGACCGTGGGTAATTGGGTAATGGTAGTAGTTTTCAGGAAATGGAGGAAGGGTGGAGAAATACCCGGCGTTGGTATTAGCCTACTGTTAACAAAAGGCGCCAAGGGGACCACGGCTTAACATCCCATCCGACGGGCGGAGTACTGAACTTGAAATGCCCTCCACTAGGCACTCAAGTGGGGACCGGTTTCCCACTGAAAAATCCGCCACTGGCGGGAATCGAACACAGGGCCCTCAGTACTCTAACCACCACACCAACCCGATCCCTTTTTGTTCGAGTAGGTGAAAATATGAACAGCTGGAAGTAGTAATGGGATAGAAGTGAATGGAATTAAAAATCTAGTTCAGCGGAATACGGATAACGCAAACTTCATGGGACCATTTTAAATACTCGAATAAAAAAAATTGAATTAAACACAAAAGGTTAAGGAAAAAACAATCCGAGGTTCATGATTTTTTAGACATTTTTAGTTAAGATGTATCTTATGACCTTTTAGTCTATATTTTAGGCATTGATAGAACATATCTTATGACAAATCAGATCCGTTGTTGATCAAAAACGTTAGAGATCAGAGCTTGATTCCTTGATTTATACCACAATCTCATGGCATAAATGATTCCCGTCCCGGAATGGTGGGGAGACGGGACCTTGACCGTATTCCAATGCTGCATAGCCAATTGCTTTGAATATCCGAGTTGTGAAGTATTGTGCTGTATCGTTGACGTAAAAATTTCAAATGGACTATGATAAAATTCGAGGTACTCACGGTTTTTTAACATTGTTTTCATACAAAATTCTAGGTACCAAACAAGGGCTCGAATCATAGAAGATTTAGAACTATAGAATTTAAAGCTATCCAAGTTCGACTGTAGTACGTAATAGGAGATCGGAATGCAGGAGTAAGGGGAGGGATGGATACAGGCACGTAGGCAGCCAGAAATTTGCTTCGAGGGGGGACTAAGTCTAGTGTATCGTAACTTTAAACAAATCAGCCTTACCCGTTCCGTGCCGACATGTTACAAATCTCTTCCCTTAATTTTCAGTGCTTGGTATTTACTTTCATAGTACCGATTCCTATCTCTTCTCACTAGTAGAGTTCATTGCAAACTTTGTTATGAAGTGGTTAATTTGACCGGCCCCACAGCAGAAGTTCAACGCATACATAGATATCAGATTGAAAAGAACAATTATTTACCACACTCGTGCATCAAACTTGTGATCACGTTTCAAGACACTTAACACCTGAATGATACGGAGTGTAATCCGGATTATCATACCCAGTCAAAATCAGAACCCCAAAATAATTGGGAAAAAATTTCGGCGGGGCTGAAGCCCCTCCATCTGGCTACGTGCCTGGTTGGAAGTGAGGTAGAACAGCACGAGAAGGGTGTAATGAATGGCAGCGGTGGGGAAGGAACGGAGTCCCGCGGGAGAAATGGTTTAGAAATCACCAGCACATAATTTAAACATCATAACAGGCGTATGTGCACTTGTAAAATCTCGGGAGGCACTTGGAAATATCAACTAAATTACATCATGGCCAGACCAAGATTCAGCAACAGCTTTGAATAGAGACGTAAGGGCTCGGATTGGCAGAAAAACGAAGGGAATATAAGGAGTTGCTAAGTAGCCGACAGATGCGTTAAAGAAAGTAAGGTACAGGGAACCGTTGTGGAGTGAACGGAAAAAATTAATACAGGCATGAGAAAAACAGCAGAAAAACGATAAGAGCAGACGCTAGAAGGGTCAGGGAGCCAGGATAATAAAATGTATGATGGAAAAGATTGGGGAGAGAGGAAAAGAGAAAGATTTTAACGGAGGTCGGCAGAAGACGAAATAAGTTGGTAAACAATGGACTTGGTACAGAAAAAATAGAACGAGAGAAGTGGTTTAGTCGGCAAGTTAAGGAGATGGACAGGCTTCAAAAAGAAGGACAAATGGGCGCCTTGTACTCAAAGGTTAAGAATACTGTCAGGCATCTAATGGAAAACGGTGCGCTGAATAAAGGAAAGGACTGGATGTGGTGGAACCAGAATTCATAATATCTTAAGATATTCAGCGTATGTGTAAGGAATGCGCGGAAAACTGTACAATGGTGACAATGGATAAGGAACTTGGGTATAGAATAGAAAAAGAATGTAGATAGGTGGGACCAGGAATACTGGGTAGTGAGATAGAGATGTAATTTCAAGTAATAAAGGCGATTAAAGCAGTGGTGATTGATAACATCCAAGATGAAATACTAAAGAACCTCCGGTCGGCTCCGGTGGCGGCGTCCTCGCCTGCTACCCGAGGGTCGCGGGTTCGAGTCCCGCCTGAGTGGGTTTTTTCACCACTCAGGACATGGTTGTGTGTGCTCGTCCGTTGTTACATGTTAAATACCCCGATGTAAAGGCCACATGTGCTATTTTCGGCGGTAATGGAAAATAAATAAATAAATAAATAAATAAAAACCTAGTAAGAGATGAGTAGAGAGATTTTATGGGTTCGTTCGTAGGATATACGAGAAGGGAGTTCGGCCGATGGATTTCGTTATAGGCTATAACTAGAGCGCGGAAAAAAGTCTTTTGACATTTTTCTAAAGTGGGGGACTTTAGTGGTTTTAATTCAAATATTCACCAATCTCATTAGATAAAACTGTTTTTAATTAATTTTTAGAGACTTTTTGGGACTTTTTGTTTTGGCGTGGCGAGACTTTTTATGATAAAACAGACTTTTCTGGACCTTTTTATTTAAACCACATGCCTAAGTTAATATTTGGTTGTTCTGGTCACTTTTGTTGAACTGGGTATTGGACACATCACATGTTTTTCATACGGTATTTACGGATACGGTTTCATATTCACATGTTTTTCATACGGTACTCCACGGAGCTGAGATGTACTGCAAAAATGTAAGCTCCTGACAATTGTTAGTGCGAAATTTTATTAATAGCTCCGGAAAGTTCAATAAATTCTAGGTAAAGAGTTAGTAGGAGGGACAGGACAAGGGTTTCTGTCCCTCCCCCAAGAGAATTTTATGCCGTCCCTCAGCCAAATATTCCAGCCATAGCTACAAAGCCCCATTACCTTAGCCATTCTTCCCCCCTACCAACCTATTTATTGGGTCCCGCTCCCCATATTCCAACCCAAATCCTCCCCCCTCCCCCTTGGATGCAATACAAATAAATACCGCCACAGGAAAGCTTTGTATTGTCCCTTGAGAATGACACAAAAGTGTTGATACCGGTCGGGCTGTACCCAATAAATAATGTGGAAGAACAAAGTTTACTTGATTTCACTCTCGTCTCAATCCTTTGGGATTTTGCTTTAAAAAAATAAAACACTTCCAATCTTCCATCCTGAGCATAAGTGATTCACTGTCGTCAATTACGGATGTAAAGAAGAAACTTGGATATGCAAAGGGTGAACAAGCCGTAAGTGTTTATACGAAATTGTACAATGTTTTGAGTAAAGACGAAGGCTTCGAGTGGATGAGTGATGTAGCTCAGATTCTCAACGGAGAGTTCAAGGGGCAGACAACATTTTATAAACACCCTCTCTAAGTGAAGTGGCTACGCTCAGGTATTAGTGCCACTTACTACTCACGGCTGAAGCTGAGCGAAAATGATCGCTCAGCTTCAGCCGTGAAGCTGAGCGATCATTTTCGATTTCGAACTTATTTTTGAGCGACCGTCGCACAACATTCACTAAGGAAAACTCTAGAAAAACTCGTGAAAAATAATCTTGTCTGTCGCTACTTCATGACGCGTCGTCGAGGCAAAGGAACTTAAAGTAAATGAAAGCAGGCAGATATTTTTCTTATATTTTATATGATGCAACACAAAATAAAATCTGTTATCTAAAACTTATATTTTAACTATAATATTCCCTTCCTAAAATAAAGTTAGACATTTATCAATTATGGACATAATAGTGATTTCCATTTGTCTTCCACAATTGCTGGTCATCAAACGAAGTGTTATTCAGAATTTAAAAAAATATTTTGTAAACTGTGGTTTTTCCTTTCATAAAGTCCATATAACAACTCGAAAACACATGAACCCGCATCTCTCGGCTCTTTTTTCCAATAATTGAGTTAAATTTAGCAATTTTCTCACGAAAATACCTCAGACTTTTGAGAGAATTTTATAAAATATTTGATTTTTTAGGCGACTTTTTTTTTTGCAAAATTGAGGACTTTTTTCCGCGCTATAGTTATAACTGCACTTACTTAATACCTATATCGAAAAGAAGACAACAAGGGAATGCGAAGATTACTGGGCGGTAGGTACGTTTAATTTCGTAAGCGGCAAAGGTCGTCCTTAGAATACTCAATAAAACAATAGTAAACAGGTATTCCGTTCTTAAACTGTTCTGTACTTGTGTTTTGCATGTAGAGCACTATGAATGCAGTACGCCATCGGTTGGATGGGACGTAAAACCTTTGGTCCTTAGGCACCTCTCGTTAAGGGGCGCCTTTCGTTAAAGGGAGCCTCTATTGCCGATGTTGGATTTATACCTCTACACTTTCTATCCTAAGTGGAGCAAATAACCGTAGCTGCCAATCGCTTACTCTACGTAACTACTATTACGAGTACTTCTTTCCAAAATCTTTATCTCCCTCTCTACCCATCTAATTTTATTTATTCATCCTTCTATGCCAGATTTCGAAGGCTAATATTCTTTTCTGATGCCCATTTTTTTCGTCTTGTTTCGATCTAACCTACCACGGAATACGATCACACACTCATGACCTCTCTTTAATTTTATGTTCCAAAGCATGACGAGAACGTTTTGATCCGACGAGGTCGCAGTCGGGATTGAGAGCAGTCTTATACCCGGTTGTAAACTATTCCAAATATTGTTGCCGAATTGAGATGTAAAAATAATATTGAAAACCCCACGGACATATTTCGTGTGTGGGACACTAATGACATTCAAGTAATGAGAGCATTCGGAAGTTTGGCACGAGTTTACTGCGTTCTTGAACCAAGCTCTCCTCGAGTCGTTTCACGATGAGACATTTCACAACAAAGTTGATAATTTACGCATAAATGTCGATGAAACGACCCATATCGGACGATGCGCAACTAAAAATATTTATCGACAAGGAATATCCACCCTACACTGCGGATGATATAAACTGAAGTGCTTCTCTCACTTAGACTCATCGAAATTTGACCGTTCCTGAATAACCACAGCCGCTGGGAGAAGTCGGAGAGTTGCGGAGAAGACATGGCGTATTTCTTCTTGGTGGCCCTTGCAATTTTTACAATCGTCAGTGGTGCACTCACGAAGGTCACCGATGAACCCACCTGCTCCGATCGACAGAGGGACAACCACACTCTGCGTCTGTTCATCAATAGCAGGAAAGACTCTGATGGAGAGTGGGTGACGACTTATCAAGCGACCAATCAGGGTTCGAACGTGAAAAACATCACCTTGGACCTAAAGCAGAGTTCCTATAGCTGCGAGGGCAACGAGGCTGTTACTTTGATGGGAATGATCCGGGGTGAGTAGACTGTACACTTGCTCATGTTCCTTGCGAGGAATTTTAGCTTGGTGGTATTTCACCAATTAGGTTACGTTTTCATGGGTCACTTCTACCCCTGCAGACAGATGTGTTCTTGCTACTTGAGGAACTGATTGGGTTATTTACTTTCGAATATCTGTATTCAGCTAAGTACTTAAGATATTTCCTCATCAACACACAAGTGTGGGGAGGAAATGGAAATATCATTCATATAAGTGGACTGGCATAGGTGTTGGAACAGCTCAGATGAAGACGTTTACCCAGGTCAAGGCTTAGTATGACAATGAAAGATTACATTGGAATCATGAGGAATCATTTGTAAATGGGTACAACACTGATTCAAGTACAAATGTTTAGGAGAATTAAGGTGATGTAAGTGTAGATGAGAGTGTTGAAAATGCAATGGATGGCGAGGCAATAAATTAAGAGGTGTTTAACATGATTGGGGAGGAGAGAAGATTGCTGGCAGATATCAGGATAATTATTATTAGTTTTCTACCGGTGTAGGTAGGTCAAAATTGGACATGTGATTCTTCCACCCACTAAATTTCACACAATGTCCCTCTTCAGCCCCTCATACCTCATGCCTCCCATCATTCTGTCCAAGCTATCCATTCACTTACCCAACGTTCTTCCCTCAATCACTTCTTTCAAAACACCATCCCCTTTTATTAACTTTTCCATCCACACATTCTGCCATCTCCTTATTTCATCTATCAAATTTCTTTCTTCTCCTACCAATTCTAGCACTTCATCATTCATTCTCCTTTCGACCCACTTTACTTTCTCCATCCTTCTCCACACCCACATCTCAAAAGCCCTAAGCCTAATTTCATCTTCATTTCGCAAAGCCCACGTTTCCACCCCATAGAGTGCAATGCTTCATACTAAACTTTTCACTAGTCTTTTCTTCACTTCCTTACTCAACGTCCATAATTAGTTCTTGCCTACAAGTAAAAGCCTCTTTTGCCAATGCGATTCTCCTTCTCACTTCAATGTTGCTATACCCCTTTTCTTCCAACACACTAACTAGATAGCTAAATTGCTCTACCTGCTCTAGCTTCTGACCTCCTACTTTTATAGCAAATTAGTTAGGTGGAAGAGGTACCTACTTAAGAAGGATGGAATGATGAAGCATGTAGAGATAATGCTGTGACTGCAAGGACCAGTATAAAGAAAAAGTACTGTGGGAAATATTAAAAGGGGGCAGGAAATCTTGAAGAGAGGAAGTGCAGGGTTGGAGTTGATACGTGAAAAAAATATGAAGGAGAGTGAGTCACTCCATTAAAACACACCCTAACTGGTTTAAAACTAATTGATCAGGCATTATTGCTATCAATGTACCACTGATTATGGTAGGGTTTGACAAATACCATTGCTTCGCTTTGATCTCTCATCATAGAGTCTTGTTATTTCTTCAGAATAATACATATGTGCATTACATCTCTTCATCCTACCAAAAAAAACCTTGTAATTTCCTCCCTTTTTCATGCTTGCCTAGTATTCTACCTTCTGTGATGGCCTTCAGGATCCCGAATTACTGCAATTCCATGTGACCAATGTGTACCTGCTAGATATCGTTCATTTAAACAAATTTTAATGCACTAATAATCACATTAAAATGCACTTCCAAAATCATATCAACTTTTTCAATTTAAAGCAGAGCAAAAATCATATTGAATTTACCATGCTATGGATAAATAAACGACAATATAAACCACTTTGCATACCAGATATCCATTGTACACCACACACAATCATTTCAAACATTTTTCTATGTTTTAACCCTTTGCGGTCCAATTTTTTTTGTGGAATTCAAGTAGTAGCCGAAAGAAATACTATTTGCAAAATAGGTGAAAAGGCTTCATAAGGTACTAGAAGTTCACAAAAAAGACATAAGATGGTAGCACCTTACATAAAATGCGCATAATCGCAGCGCCATCTGATGTCGAGCTCAACTCGACGTTGGACCTGCTGCTAGAGCTAGGCCTGTCGAGCCAGCCTCGACGTTGGACTGCAAAGGGTTAAAATAGATAATAGGTGCTAAACATTTTATAGTATTTAGCTAGCTATTCTATCATTTAAAAATACTAGAACACGTCAGTTATTCAATCAAACCACCATCTCGCACTATTTTCTACCAAACCCTTTCTTTCTTCCCCTACCCTTGTCAACATTTCATTGAAGTATCTACTTATTTCATCCACCTGCTTACTCTACCCTTCAATTTCCATGAACACTTTTCCGCCCTACCTCCTACCAATTTTCATCCTCCTCTCCATCCATCACACTTCATTTCTTTCAGATCCACATCTTAACTGTCTCCCATCTCTTCTATACAGTCACTTTGTCCTAGAGTCCCAGTCTCAGATCCCCACACAAAGCCAATCTCCATACCAAGTGCTTCTCTTAACTTGTGCTGATGTTGTAGACAGTATGGTAAATAGACTAACCAGGAAACCCAAATATGGCCAGTTTTAATACAAGCCATGACATGGATGACTTTTAGTCTTGACAGTAGTTAACCCCTTTAGTGGTAAATATATTTTTCCTTACCACTCCCACAGCAGGAAATGTAGAGTCAACCCCTGCTTTACAATGATTCCTTTATGATGGATTCAATTTATGATAGGCATGCTAGGAATTTTAAGAACCTTTAACATTTTTAATTACTTGATTTCAGCATATTTTGTATCTATACTCCAATTGTTACCACAGAATGCTTTGACATTGATGCAGTAATACTGATTCAACAATCGATAATATGCTGGTTCACTTTATTTTGAAATTCACATTATGAACCATCCTGTGGAATGAATTAACACCGTAAAGGGTCTACAGCAGTTTAAATGGAAAATATGCAGATATATCTGGCCTCATCATCTAAGTGGTTAAGGTTAAATGGTATATTGTAACTGTAGCAGCCGAGACAACTGAGCATGAATTCTACAACTGCCTAACTTTCATTTACACCTTTACTCATGCTTCTTTTTACACTATTTTTTGTGAACGTTTGTTCATTGAAGGGAATTCTTAATAAAATATCATTAGTTCTTGGCCCACCTAAAAGAGTGGGAATATTAGAAAAAAATAAACATGAAAGAGAAGAATAGAAAGATTGATAAAATATTGGGTTTCATAAAATAAATTCAATGATTTTGATTGTGGAGAGTGTATTTTGGGAAATGGGAGGAATAACAAATTAGAAAAGTATGTACCTACACAGACCTGAACTTTGGAATGTGAACTGAAACATGTTACCAACTCTTATGCTAAATATACTTGAATGACAAGGAAAAGTAGGTGAAGGGAGCATACACTGAATGTGAGGAAACTCTCTGAGACAGAGAAGAGTGGATCTGCTGTAGGAAAAAATAAGTTGGGTGATGGGAAATGGGTGAATGATGTCATCAAAATAAATCAAGGCGTGAACATTACTGAATCAACCAAAATATTTTCAGGAGATGGATGAAATTTGCTGAAAACTTGTAACAATAAGCATGAGGCCAAATTTCATTAGTATATTTACTTCAAAAGTTTAATGAATTTTGTGAAAATTAAAGTTCACTTGTTTCTACACTTAGGGCTCCTACCATATAAAACCTCAGAAGAGATCATTGAAACCTATAGATAGAATGGAGCAGACGTAGCAATTAAAAACTAATATGGCTTTCTCTCGTTTACAGCTAATCAAATTGACAACCATGATCAACTCATGTTCCACCCTAAATGTGGAAAAAATGCTGCCATTAGTAACGATGGAAGATCAGCGCAGAAAATAAAGTATGCCATAAACATGATTTCTTATCATTAGATTAGCATGCAATCACTGCTTTTATAGTTATTTTCTTGGCAAATTCCTATTGTTAAAATTACTGCTCATGATACACTCATTTTGCTCTTAAAATAATGTGATCGATTCAATAGTGATTTTCGTTTACCAGGCTGGATGATCCCATCAATGGTGTGGTATTGACTCATAGACCTCTAAGAAGGAATGAAATGATGGAAGTGAGATTTGACAAGAAACTAAGTTTACATCCATGGAACCTAGGAATCGGAGTCACTTCCTACACCCCTGACTCATTTGATATACCAGACCACATGTATAGACTGAAGTAAGTTTTGAATTTGCTATTATTGAAGAAAAAAATCCTATATCTTTGCCTTAATGATGGCTGACTCCAAAGCTATATTAAGTCCTTTCTCTATGGAAAATCCAAATTTTTCTTTGAGCAACTGGAACTAATTTCTTTTTTGTTTTCAGCCTGAGTATATCGCACTAGATAAAAATCTTGTTGCAGCATTGTCTCCATTAGGTAATGTTGGAAATATAATGCATGTTGACAGAAAAACAACAAGATGTTCAATGTTGAGAAGGAACCCTTCTATTACAACCAAATTAGATAACTCATAATACAGTCAAGTCCGTTATAGCGAAGTTGAGGCAGTTGTGTGTCGTTACATGAGGGGGCCAAAATATTTACTTCATAATAACCGAACTTAGTTACATGTGGACTAGTTTTTCCAATCCTCTCTTTGATGGGGAATAGCCTTTACTTCGTTATCACCAAGACTTCGTTAAAAACAGGTTTGATATAAATGGGCTTGACTGTAATAACTAGTAATCAATTTGTGGAATGGTTTTATGCACCTCCCCACTTGATTCCACAATTGACTTAAATCTTCATTTTTATAAAAATCAGTTATTTTTTTAATATAGAAGAGTATCAGGCTGAACTTGTGGAAGTACTTGACATCCATTTCAAATTCAAAACAGAAGTAACTTTCCACACAATGTATTTAAATAACTAAGCCGACCATGGTTTCAGCACGTAGTGCCAATATCAAGGTACAAATTTTCGCAAAACTCCACTTTATACATATAAGTACCAAGGAAATTAGGTCAGAAGGAGGGGAATGGGGGGGTAAGTGAAACAGAAAAGCCACTGGTGGTGAAGGTCAGGGTCAGATAGCATGATCATGGGGTTGTCGGATGGAAGGGAGAACAAGGTTTAAAAGAGGCTATTTATCATTAAAAGCAATGTCATTACATAACTTAGCCGGGCTATGAGCAGTGGCGAAGCTAAGGTATTCGAAGAGGGTATTCTAGCTCATCGGCCCCTTACTTTTCTGCTTCAGAGATAAATATTCCAGTTGACAAAAATCAGTCAACTTAACACGTTGTGTACGGGGCTATTTAAATGGGTTATAACCCTCTGTTCCAGTGGGTTTTTAAAATCTAGTTTTTTTAAAACATGCATTGCATACGAAAAGAATGCTAGATGCTTGTTCACTTCTTTACCTCTCGCCCCACTGTTAATTTGAAATAAATTTTCCGGCACCCAACCATGCACAGAGGTCAGCACTTGAGGGGCTAACTAATTTGCCTTAATGTTTTCCGTTGATCATATAGATTTGGCGGGTTTTCCTTTGGACAAAGGTGTTGATGATGCGTTCCTTGAAACTTTCGTTGCTCGAGTGGTTGTTCAGTAAAACCTTTTCAACCGCCAGGGTGCTTAAGTTGCTTAGGCTGGAGTCTGTCATGGGGTTTCTTAAAAATGTGCTCTCTGTCTTCAACGTACTCATACTTCTTTCGGATAATACAGTTGATACAGGAAATTTCTGAATCAGTCTTATGATTCCCACAGTTTCTTGATATACCTACTTTATCCAGGCCATTGTCCAAAAAATATTTAAGTAACAAATGTGCAGGCAAGTGCTTATTCTCGTTGGAAGAGACATTAATGAGTCCATTTTTTAGCTGTTCACTGTTAAATAATTAACATTTTATTACGCTTCTCAATTTCGCTGAGGGAAATGATGTATTTTATGCAGGATCTTCATCTAGTAATTCTGCAAAATAGAAGTTATTGAAGTCCTCAAAATGAGATTCCATGTGGACAACGAAGGTGTAAATTATTTCAAAAGCGAGCCTTCTGAATTAGTGAAACGTGTCTAGTCCACCCTGGTTGTTGTTGTTCAGTCCTTAGCCGTAGGTTGACTTGTTATTTTCCAACCACTAAACGAAGAAAAAATTCACATGCAGTGAAACTGTTTCATACAGAATCAGTCTCTCTTAATTTTCCTCCATCTCGCCATCTCTTGATCATTCGCTGAGACTCGGAAGGGCGCGAGAACTAGGCGCGAGTGTCTAGGCTCTCAGTGCGCAAGAATTACGCAGTTTCAGGTGCAAGCGTCCAGTGGCGAATAAGCATATGCGCATGCGCCATTCGGCCATTTGGAGTCTACCAGCAGCCAGACTCCCAAGCCTCCAAAACATCCAAACCACTTCAACGCAATGCAATGTGCAGAAATATAGGCTATATTTATTTTTCCTATGCTTTCTCGGCAACATAAAATGCATGACAGAACTGAAAAAATAGTATGTGTTTTACTGTAATCATTTTGGGTATTCTCAGGCTCCCTGACTACCCTTCAGCTTCGCCACTGGCTATGAGCAACTTCATATTGCTCAAAAAAATCCAACTTAGCCTGAAGTTGTCAAAATCACCCTGACCTTCATTAACAATGGCTTTTCTGTGTTTCCCTAACCCCCCCTTATTCCCCTTTCTGACCAAATTTCCTAGGTGTATATGGTGGAGTTTTGTGAAAATTTGTACCTTGATAATCACACTACATTCTGAAACTATGGTCGGTTAAGTTGTTTAAATATATTGTGAGTAGAGAGTTACAACGGTTTTCAATTTGAAATGGATATAGAGTTTTTTCACTGATGAAGTTTGTCTAAATGGGCATTAAGTTATTCCCATGACCCTTACATTAATCACAATGCCCCTCTTCAGCCCCTCATACCTCCTATTTCCCATCATTCTCCATTCTTCTCCACACCCACATATCAAAATCCCGAAGTCTAATTTCATCTTCTTTCCTTTTAGTTCATGTTTCTGTGCCATATAGTGCCAAGCTTGATAGCAGATTTTCAGCTATTCTTCTCTTTACATCTCAACCCAACAACCCTGTTATTAATTTTCTCCTATAGGTAAATGCTTATTTTGCTGATGTAATTCTCCCTCTATTTTCAATGCTGCTGTACTCCTTTTTCTCCAACAAACTACTCATGTAGCTAAATTGCTTCACCCATGCTAATTTGTGGCATTCTATTCTGATATTTAACCTGATCCTATTTGTTCTTGAAAATCTATATTGTCACCTAGATATTCATTTGCTTTCTTTTGTGAATGGCATTAAACTAAATGTATCATTGTATGAAGAAATGGAATGTCTGAATAAGTAAAAGTTGAACTTTTTAATTTGAAACTATAGGAAGTGTTATGCTGAAATATGTACATGAAGTTCTCAAATCTACCCACACTTTCTAGAGGTATGATCGCTTCACTCATGTCTTAATTTAAGCCATAATTTGGTAGACTGCATCACCATCTTTTCTTCCTAACAAAATGTAAATTCTCTAATGCCCTCAGATCTCTTCTCAATAAAAATTATACTAAGTACCAAATGTTTTCAATTTACTACTGGACATCCCACTTTTTATGCCCGCAAATTATGTCCCCAAAAAATGATAAACTTACTTTTGATTACTCAATTAGGTCTGGTAATTGGATGATGTATCATGCAAAAATGCATGTGCATGGAGCACTGACTATTGAGAAATATGGAAAAAGCATAGATGACCTTAAGGTAAGTGAAGAATAGGGTGTCATCCGATTATAATATCTTTAATGAGTTTTAGAAATAAATTTGGATTTATATTTTTACATGAACTGCTATGCATTATGACAAAATAATGAGACATGCGCATATCTATGGATGTCACAACAATACAATGAATCTATATACATATTAGGTAGGTATCTACTCAGATACGGTGAATTATGGAAAGTGACCACTGGCTAAATTCCAGTACCTGCCTTTCTTATCAATAAAATGATACTCCTGAATATACTTCGAGGGAAAAAGATTTGACTGCTATGCAAAATGATACTGAGGAGTTAATAATGAAAAATAAAAATAGGTAATTCATAAGTGAAGAGGAAAAATTTAATTCAATTGATGAGAATGCACTTGAGAGAGAGAGATAAATATTTGTAAAATAGAAATTAAAATACTTTGTATGTTTAAAACTTAGCACATTCATTCTATAAAAGTGTTATTACCTATGGAAATAAAAGAATACTGAAAATTAAGGAGGAAATCTGTCAAATCCTGGGGCAACCCTTAGGAAAATCAACTGTAGAAATAGTTTGTTACTTAAAAATTTCAAAGTTAACTCAAAAAAGACTTCAGTAACTTTAACCATCCTTAAAGTTTCTCCAGAAAATTTTAGAGAACATTTAAGTTACTTTAATGTTTTATAAGAACTTAAGATCACTCAACAGTTTCTCTGCATAAGTTATTGATGACTTTAAAGAAACTTTCTGGCCCCGAAAGTACTTAAGCCCACTGGGCAGTTTCTGTCTGAAGTTGTTGACACCTATAAAGTAACTTATGAGGAACTCAAAGTAGTTCAACTTGTCAACAGTTAGTGGCAACACTTAAGTAACCCTGCACTTCGAGAAAAAATTCACAATGGCACCACAATGATAGTGTCCAAAATTTCATTGGAATAAAATTTGTCACCTGGGTTGATCTTAGAAATGTTTTTCAAGAGTTGCTGGTGTTTTCGATCTAACGAGGAAGGGTTGAATTTTGGTGTGAATATAACCAGTTGTGACTCAACATCTCACCTAATCATTTCATGCTGTGCATAATTTAAGAGATGTCCAAATACTTTCTGTTACTGTTTACAGGTGTTGACAAAATTATAATGACACTATAACATTTTCCTTCAAACTCACCGGGAAAAAACCTTTTATTTGAGACCTTTCGATTGCAGAGTGTCCTATGTGAAATTTTTGATAGGGTGGGAACTGTTCCTGTAAAAGTTTTCATTTATTCTTTCCACAGTAACATTGTCCTCAGTTTCTTACCTTAGAATACAGTTTTGTATAAGTTTTAAAACTTAACCTTAAATTATTGGGAAAGTTTGTATAAGATGAACAACTTTTAATCAATAGTTCTTTTCTCAGTTTTGGCTTCAGTTTGGAAACTTTCAATTTACTTTGTCACTCATAAAGTTTCTGGCCTAGTATTTCCTTAAGCTGGAATCAAAAGTTTTTTGTTAAGTTTTTCCAGTAATTTTGTTAAGGGAAGACATTAATTCAACTACTTGATAGTTGTTAATACATTTGTAATTGTTTAAATTTGCTATGATATTACAATTTTGAGCATCAGGGATAATTGACCTAGAAAGCCTCACAACGCTCTACACTATGAATATTCAATATTTACAGGAAGGAGATCGCGTTGGTGTGATGGTTAATAAGAATGGAGCCATGCATGTTTTCATCAATGGTGAAGACCAAGGGCCTGCTGCATCAAACTTACCAGAATTGCTATATGGAGTAGTAGAGCTTTCCAGGATAGCTAAGGTGACACTTGTGGATTAATCACAATATCAAGAGGTTTGAATGTATGGCAGAGAAAGGCCATCATCATTTGTCATGCATTTAATAATTTTTAAAATTCAGACATTTCAATGTGTACCAATCTGTCTTGTCTATTCACACTCATTAAAAAGAAACCGCAATATGGTGATTATCATCAGAAGAGTGCCATGCCTCACAAGTTTTTCAAATTCATTTTTTAATGTATTTTTTTCAATTCTTAAAATGTGTGAACTGTCTTAAGTTAAACCTGACGCTAGCAAAACTGAAAGGAATTTTTTATTAGTCAAAAATCCTCTTTGTCTCCCAACATCTAATCCAAAGGAAAGGTGTGTTCAACCACAGAGTAAGTGTAGTACTATACTTACTCTATGGTACAACCCAAAGGCTTGAAGGTTGGTGAGGGTAGAAGTCACCAAATAAATACTAACAATGGTGGGTGAAATTCATGCACCATTCACCAGGGGTCCTATTCCCTTTTTTGTGCTGTTTGCAGTTTCCCAGTAAGATTCGATAACTATAAAATAAAGAACTTTGAATGTACTCTCTTTAACCTCTTTGTATTAGTATGTGGTAATTAACAATGCATTTCACTACATATTTAATATGATAAAATGTAAGTAACACATTCAAACAATAAATATGATATTTTGTTAGATAATCAATCATGTTAAGAATAGTTACCTACTATGTTCATATTTCCCATTGATAACATCAGTTTTTAACATTTGACATAACACCTATTTCCAAAATTGAAAAAGGCCAATACCCAATCTTTGACTCATTAAAAGTGCTGACATGATTGCTCCAAGGAGTATAGACTCTTAAGAAACAAAAAACTCTAAGAAAAGTTAATTGTAGATGATGTATACAAACTATGTTTGATGTTAGAGATGTAGGGTAGAAAAGAAAGTTGATTGAAGAAATTAGTAATTGGCAGAGGGACTGGATATAGCAGTTAACAAGAAGCAAGTGTTTGTTGAAGTAGGTGATACAAGGAAAAATCTTGGGTAAGCAACAAATATTAAGTGACAGAAGGAATAACATTGGGGTAAGGGAGGAGTTTGTAGTTTGTATACAATGATGAGAGATAGGTGGTATGTGAAACTAAAAAAGGAATTCATTTGAAAGATAGGGGTCATGGGATGAGTTTTATGCCTATCAAAACCTATTTAACTGGTGGATCACTATTAATGAACGATCCTTAACTGAGTATTGTGTTCAGAGTATTCCAAGTTCAGCACTCCATCTGTTGGATAAGGTATTAAACCAAAGACAACTTAAAACCATTTGAAAAGAGAAAGTTAATTTTTCATGGAAACTTTCGTGGCACATCATGAAGCATAAGAATTTATGATTTTTCTCGTGCCATGTGCCTGGTAACAGCCTGACATTTCGCAACCCGTTCTGATCATTTCTTCAAGGGAATGAATGTTGCTCTGTATGCATATCATTTTTGGTGCAGTATTTTTATTGATGGTAGGGTGCAGTATTTTTATTGATGACTGAATCCCATGTGTGGCTGATTTTGAGGCCACCATCCCTATTGAAATTTTCTTCATTCCCCCTTATCTCAATGGTTTCATGGATTAGCCAGCATTCCAATTTTTCAATCTTGGTGATGTTTCTGGTTCTTCCAAAGTCAAATATCATCAAATGCACGTCCTGGATCTTCATGCTATATTGGGAAGGTAGAACTTTATTAACTTTGAGAATTGACTACAGTGGATAATTTTTTTTGTAGATGGTAGAGTCAACATTCTTCTTCCTTCTCCGAGAAGGCAGTACAAGATTTCATTCTACACCTCTTTATTTATATCCGTCCTCACTGGCAGGAATGCTGTGGGTCATAAAAGAATTTTTTTTGTTTTAGAGAGCTACACATTGTCATAGGAGAGGATCAGTTTGGATTTCAGAAGAGGAGGACCACTCTGTATGTGATTGCAGTGATAAGAATACTAGCGGAACGGTATCTAGAAGGCAATCAGAATGTATTGGCATGCTTTGTTGATTTTGAAAAGGTGTTTGACAAAGTGAGATGGGAATAGTAATGGAAATATTGCGGAAGATAAGAGTAGTCTGGAGAGACAGAAGACTGATCTGGAATTTGTACATGGTGCATAAGGTGCAAGTTAGAGTTGTTGATGGAGAATCAGATTGGGCCACAACAGGGAGGGAGTTAGGCAGGGCTGTCCGTTATGAGCAGTACTTTTCAACATATACTCGGAGGAAATGGTAAGAGAGGCTTGGGATGAGCTGGAGGCTGGAATAAAGGCCAGGGGGAAATTGATAAAATCGGCCAGGTTTGCAGATGACCAAGCGCTAATCAGCCAGTGAGCCTGTTGCTTGCAAAAAATGCTAGATGCATTGCAGGGAAAAGAAGTTTTTACTTGTAGGCTTGAACTGATGACAGGGGCGTTGAGTAGGGAAGTGAAGAAAAGACTAGTGAAAAGGTTAATGTGGAGTGTTGCACAATATGGGGCAGAAACATGGGCTTTGCGGAAAGAAGATGAAAACAGACTTAGGGCTTTTGAGATGTGGTTATGGAGAAGAATGGAGAAAGTAAAGTGGTTCAAAGGGAGGATGAACGATGAAGTGCTTGAATTGTAGCAGAGAAAAGAAATTTGATTGATGAAATTAGGAGAAGGCAGAAGGTGTGGATGGAAAAGGTAATAAAGGGGGATGGTGTTTTGAAAGAAGTGATTGAGGCAAGAACGTTGGGTAAGCAGGGAAGGGGGAGGAGAAGAATTGGTAGCTTGGACAGAATGATGGGAGGCATGAGGTATGAGGGCCTGAAGAGGGACATTGTGTGAAATTTAGGGGGTGGGAAGAATTAAATGTCCATTTAGACCTACCTTCACTAGTAGAAAACTAATTACAATTAATTGCCATGCATGTTCATTATGCTCATGTCATTCGAACGTTATAGAACACAATAGCAGAAGTTCAGTGGGTTATGCCGTTAAGGTTCTCGCGGCCAGTTCTCGGTCCTTCAATTCGTAATAGAACACAAGGCTAAAGATAATTCAAAGGTGTAACATGGATAACTCTCTATTTGAGTGGCAATTTAACTACCTCTCGCTACCTATTCACCTATAGAGAAGATGTGAAAAGGAAGAAGGGTGAGAAGGGGCTATGCTTGAGTATAATGGTATGAGAATTATAAATATAGCCAGATAATTTAGTGAAATATCAAGCGCTATAAAAGTAGTAAACCAAGAAACACTTCTGCTGAGCGGCGATAGTGTTTCTGCTGCGTGCCGACGGTGTTGCTGCAGAGCTGTGGAAGCGCTTCAAAAGCGCTGCTTCAGCACCTCTGTAGTACTGCTGATATGGGAATATCGGAAATATGACGCTTACACGGTACTTAATCCGTACAAGCATCGCGAGTAGCAAGCCTGTATGCCTGTACCTACCAATAAGGCCGAACTGGCTTCTTAAATCATCTGCGATGCCTCCTCCAGTGCATTCCAATCTCCTTGGTTGGTTAGTGAGGCTGGAGTTCTTCAAATTCTATGCCCAACGACGAGTGAAAACCGAAATCAGGGTAGGAGGATGAACAATTCCTATTACCTTTACCTGCGGTTTCCCAAAAACATAGAAACCTTGGTTGTTTGGCTGGAAATGGTCAAACTCCACTCCGGCCTGAGTCAAACCCTGAACCTCCAGTGTAGCAACACGGCCATGTAATGCACCCACTCAGCTTCTAAGCTCGAAATTTATCATTTAAGTAAGTACTATATCCAATTTTCATGTGTATACAATGCAAATTAAAAAAGGTACTGAGGTACTTGACAGGAATTAGGCATATTCATACGTGATATATGTCGCGTGCATCAATATTTATTAGCAGCGAGGTTAAAAGATAAACAGTAGAGGTAAAATGTTTTTGATATAGCATAAAGGCGGGTATGCAGCGTGAATAGTTCGAAGAATGTTGAACCCTGAACTACTGGATCTAACTAACTGGAACTAACTTTTTGTGAGAGGGTCTCTCGGGTTCTCAACTGACTTACGTCCTTCAGGACCATTGACGTTACGTTGCGTCCATAGTTGAGAAAGTCACCGAAAGTGAACTGATTAAAGTTAATGTTAATAAAATGTTTATGGCTTTAAAGAGTAACTAGTTATAGTTAAAAGTTACTTTTCTGAAAGATTAACAGATTAAAATTAAAGTTAAAGAAAGTAAGTTTTACGTTAAAAATTAGTTTTTCAGCTACTTTGGCAAATTGCATGCTGTGGTAACGGAGGCCTTGATGGTTTTTTTGCTTTGGCAAACAAAAAAAGGAGTGAGACAAGGCTGTGCCCTGTCTCCCGTATTATTCAATGCCTACACGAGAAACTCACCATGGAGAAAATCAACATGCTACCATTCGCCGATGACATAGCAGTCATGGCAGAAACAGAAGGAGATTTAAAGAAGACACTAAGAAATATGGAAAGGACATTGGCCAGATATCACCTGAATATCAATAAAAAGAAAACTAAGGTTATATATATATATATATATATATGCTAAAAATAGGCATGCAGTAGAAGAAAAGAAGCCAGGACCAATGCTAAACTAGGGAAACAAAACATCGAGGAGATGGAAGAGTTCTGCTACCTGGGAAGCCGTGTGACCAGTAGAATTGCCCAGGCGAAAAGGGCATTTTACCAAAAAAGATTCTGCTTACAGCTGCAAATGCAATGGAAGTGAGGAAACATTTCATCAGACCACATATTAGGAGTATTCTACGATATGGCAGCGAAGCATGGACAATAACAGCAGCAGAGAAGTCAAGGCTGGAAGCATTTCTAATGTGGTGCTACCGGAGAATGATGGAGATAAAATGGATCGATCGAATGACAAACGATGAAGTCTTAAGAAGAGTGGGAGAGAAGAGATGTCTACTGAAAACCTTAAAAAGAAGACGGAAAAAACTTAATAGGCCACATATTAAGACACGATGGCCTGATGAAGACAATCGTCGAGGGAAAAGCGAACAGGAAGAATGGAAAAGGCAGGCCTCGTATGAGGTATATGGAGCAAGTTTTGAAGGATGTAAAAGAGAGGAGCTACGTCAATATGAAGAGGTTGGCCGATAGAAGAATAGAGTGGAGGGCTGCGTCAAACCAATTTTTGAATTACTGACTGATGATGATGATGAAATAAAACAAACACTGAAAACTGACATCGTGGTTTTTTACATTCGTATCAATTTGTTTAAATATTTGAAATTTCGGGTCACTACAAAGGCATTTTAAAAGTGAAAAGTGATAATATTTAATTAATTAAATGACAGTGTATGAGGGTGCGTTTCTTAACTTAGGCGGTCACTCTCGTCAACCCCGCTTTGGGTTGGATGCATTCATCTGGGCCTATTCATTGCATTCTTGAACAACTACCCAGCCATATTGTATTCTTAGATACTGTTTTATTTTCCCTTTTGTCTGCTGGGCAAACTTTGCATCGGTATTCGAACATGTCGACATTAATAAAAATTAACGAGAAAAATTAACTGAAGTTAGTATTGTATCGGTTAGAGTATAATTTTAAAGAATAAAAGTTGACTCTTCTAAAACGTAACGGTTAAGTTTAATAGTTAACTACATTTTTAACGTTGATATACGAACATCAATTTTTGTTCGGAAAGTTATATATTACTAATTCTCTAGTACAAAGAAAAATAGAGTTTAAAGGAGCTCTTAAATCCCTGAAAGAAAGTCCCTGTCATGTACATAAAGCAGGCCCGGTGACAGGATTTTCGGGCCCCTGGGCAACTGAGTGGCCCGGGCCCCCTAAATCCCAGCAAACCCCCTCACTCAATTTAGACCAGTACTGCGAAATTTCAGAACATTATATAACCAAGGCTTACCTGATTATTAGCTTTTTTTGCAGAAGAAACTTGCACACTGACATACATATCTTTTGATTTACTATAAATTATCCTTTTTCTAAATTAAACAAGTCAGTGGAATGAGATGGGGAAACAATTTCAAAATGAAAACCTTTTGACGGTGTAACACACGTTACAGTGTCATTTTACAGTAATCAAAACTAGGACTTACTTAAACTTGAAAATTTGACAAAAACCCCTATATAAAACGTACTTTTCTTTTTTTCAACATTAGCATATCCACAATTACTCCCATCTTTTCGGAGATACGGATATAATTATATCACCACCATATTAAAATGAATGCAGAGTATTCACTTCTACTAAGCTTTGCTTTCACTACAACTCTCTCAATGAAACATAATAGCAGGGAATGGTTAAAAATAATGTAAGTTAATGGTTTTGACGAACAGAATATATTTTATTATGCCTCAATATTAAGCTATTTTCGAAAATTTGTTTCCTTCTTGTGTGCATGATTCAATTAAAGTAGAAACTAAAGATTTCCTAGATGAATAAAGTCTAATGTGACGTATTAATCAGGGATATGCATATTGAAACGCAGGGAAAATGAAAGATTTGAGTAGATTTTCTCGATGAACAACCAAAAGCTCCGCGGTGTCCAAAATGTACCTTTCTGCATGAACCTCCTAGTAGGGTCAAAGGCTTGGACTGCTGGGGCGAAAGGGCAAATAAACGGAAAGAAGTCCTTAATAGTTTCCCTCTGGAACGTAAAATAATGTTTCATGTGAAAAATACAGGAATTTTAAGGCTTTCAGGGGGTGAATGAGAAGTTTATTTTTGAGAGGAGAAACCTTGAACGCGATTTCGCGTACACTTACAGACCTTAATATTTCTATATCCCCATGATTTTATACGTGTAGAGCCGGTGGAGATCGATAGTAATGCACACATATTAAAAAAGGCGAATAAGAAGCGGTATGTTCCTTATGGCTTGAAAAAACTTACACGCGTCGCGTCATTTCCAGCCCCCGGCGCGTGTCTCAAGCTCCGGACGCGCGTATGAAAAATCAAATGTAATTTTTGGCGCCGCAAACGAATTTTCAATTTTTTTTCAGATCTACCTTTAAAAATCATTAACAATTTAATATGAGTCAATTGACAGGCACATAACATTCCAGATATTTACTACTTGAAATGAATTTTTGCGTGAAAATAGCGTCCGCCATTCTGTTACGTAATATCACCTACATTTAGGAAAAACTCCCAAAGTTAAGCACAGTAAAGTAAAAGTGTGGTTTTAACAGACCTACTAGTTTTTTATCCGACCAAATTCCTCCCACAGCGTCACTCTCAACTTAAATAGGAAGATTTTCGTAGAAAATTGAAGTCGGGTGTACTTTTGGAATTTTGGCTATGTTTGAGCCCCTGCATCTCGGTAACTGCAACAGAACATGGCCAATGACATGCCATTCCATGGTTGCCAATCAATTATGAGTATTTGTACCAAGTTTCATGATTCTATCTCCAAAAAAGCCATTTTGGAAATTTGTCAATTTCTTTCGATTTCAGCCTACTGTGCATCGGTTCAAATTTTCCTTCCTCTCCTTTCTATTAACAAAAACCACACAAAATCATGACAGTGCGTGCATGGGCCTTGAACTTATTTAAGTAAAACAAGGAAACACATTTAGAACAATTTCAGAAGTATAAATTATACATCATGTTTAAGAATTAATAACTTTCTGAAATAATTCCATTAAAAAAATTTAAATATAAAATATTTTTTGCTTCCCTTTTTTATTTTACCCGGGAGTTAAGGATTGCAATCCCGGAATATCGGATGAAATGACAATCCCGAAATCCCGGGAATTAGTATGTACGAATCTCGGGATTCCGGGATTGACGTACACCTTTTCGCTAACAGGAAGCGCTAATAAGTAAGTTTTCTTGGACATAAAATGCAACACGTTAGACGTCTGAGTCCTTTGACTAATACATTTTATTGGAATAAGTAATTTATCATCATTTGTCATGTCATAAGATAAATGGAAATGAGCTGACGGTGCGCGTGTTAAAGACATAGTGATCGCCAGTATTAAACAAGATGGACTAAATTCCAGAAAATGTTGTCTAACTTTTGATGATGATCCCGTAATCCCGGGATTGAAAAATCTCTCTGGGATTGCAATCCTTACTGGGAGGCTAGGTTGGGGTGCCGCGGTCCCTTCCTACCCCCCTACCTTTAAGAATTAATAACTTTCTGAAATAATTCCATTGTATGGGCGCTCATGTATACAAAACCAATGACACAACACTAGAATGTGTAGCTTGCTACTGCTAATCTGTAACTTCGACAGTAGAATATGTGATTATTTACGGTCTATTAACAAGTAAACTAAATAGACTTTAGGTGGGGGATGGGGTTTCTTGTCGTTCAGGTAACAACATGTCGCTGAGTGGCGAATGTTCGCGGCAAAGGGGGGGGGGGGGAAGTGTCGACACAGCGCGTCTCGCTCTATCGTCCCCATCACTCTAAAACCCTCGATGACCACAACAACAATGCTAACGTCATACTTCTCTATTGCACACTGACACACGCTCTACCTTCATTTGTTTTTTTCACTTTTTAAACAACAAAGTTTTGTATTCTTTTTGGTGTTTAAATTTATTCATACTTAAAATTTTTATTTTCAATTAATTTATTTTGGCCCGGGCCCCTGGGCATTTGCCCCCCTTGCCCCCCGTTGTCGCCGGCCCTAACGTAAAGTATGCCAAGAGATTTTGAAGAAAATGTACGTCAGTTGTAGCATAACACTAATGGATGTGGACGGAAAATTCTTTGGATATTTCTAACAACATGAATGATTACAAAATTGCTTTCCAAAACACTGCTAAATTTTAATAGTTGAAACTCATTTTTATTCTCATTGGTATCTTTACTCTTTTGTGGTTTGCTTTTATTTTTTTCCGTTTGATTTTCTTTCATCATCATCATCATTGGTCAACAATCCTAGGATTGAATTCAAAGACCGCGAACTGGCCGCGGAAACTTTAGCGGCGTCACCCGCTGAAAATCCTAGGATTGGTTTGACGCAGCTTTCCACTCGTTTCTTCTATCGGCCAACCTTTTCATTGAGACGTAATTCTTCTCTTTTACATTCTTCACGACCTGTTCCATGTATCTCATACGAGGCCTGCCTTTTCCAATCTTCCCGTTCACTTCACTTCAATTCTTCATTTATGGCTCTCTCGATGTAAACATTAAAAATTACGGGAGACAGTGCGCAGCCTTGTCTCACTCCTTTCCTTATTCTTGCCTCTTCACAGCTGGGTCCAGATTTAATCACAGCAACTTGGTTTTTGTACAGACTGTGTATAATTCTTCGTTCATTGTAGGACACTCCAATTCCCTTCAGAATTCCAAGCATTGAATCCCAATCCACGTTGTCAAAGGCCTTCTCTAAATCCACAAATGCAATGAACGTCGGTTTGTTCTTCTCCATTCTCTTCTCTATGAGTAGCCTAAGGGCCAATATTGCTTCCCTTGTACCCTTACTTTTCCTGAATCCGAATTGATCTTCATCCAGGAACTCCTCTGCTTTTCGTTCTATTTTGATTTTCTTTAAAAGTGAAAAAGCTAAATGACTATTTTAATTACTCCTTTTTGTTTCAATTTATGTAGAATTGAGTTGATATGGAAATTCACTGTCATCTAATATTCATTCTTCACTAAATTATTTGTTAGAAATATAAAAAAAATATTATTTTCATTATTCCGTTTGTTTTAAGATTACAAAACAAACCCCAAACTTGTAGCTCCTTATATTTTAATGCTAGCTTTTAATATTTTGTAGCTTATTGCAAGATGTAAATATTCAAAATTAGGAATTAGATTACCATTTCAGATTCGACAAAGAGAATCGAAAACACAGGAATCGGAATCGGGTTTGGAATCGAGAGAAACTGGAAACGACCCATCCTTACTAAAAATACATCGAAATCAATTACTAAAACAAACTTGCGATTATCGACACGCATTTTACTGGCCTTTTTTCACATCGGAGGAACGGGTATCATTAAAATTTTCCCGAAACATTTCAGATTAAACAAAAGAATACAACGCGGGAGGATGATACGGAATAAATTCAATTCTACATCATCCAAGAGGTGTATTACGCCGAGATGAAGGGTGCCCATATATTTTTAATTAAAACTTCCTGACCCGAAATTCAAATGGGTAAACAATGTCTCAAACTCTACCGGTTGTTTTGTTGGAACAAGTTTTTCAATCATGAAGATGATAACATCCGCTGTCTTTTCTCGGGTACAAAGAAAGGAAAAAGATTTTTTTTCACGCGAAATGAGAGCTATATTCCTCCGTCTTCCCGGATTTCATTATATGTTTCGCGTTTTCCATCACGAATAAACTTGCTTCATGAGCATTGCGCCGAAAACCACAGCCAAATCCTTAATTAGTCGAGCGAATTCATGTCCGAAGGATGCCAATGATGGTGATGTAAATAAACAAAAGACAAACTGAAGTCTAACGAAAGCTCCCCTTTGAAAGGAGTCACAGAACGTCTTATGGAACGCGTAATCGAAGAAAGGAACTGGAAAAGGTGGTCAAACGCATTCATATCTTCTTTCCTCTGTGCATTCGTTGAATTTTACATACATTTCTTTATTCATAAGAATTACGACATGCAAAAACAACTTCATGAGTATCCCGAGATTGGAACGGGAAGATTGGAAAAGGCAGGCCTCGTATGAGATACATGGAACAGGTTGTGAAGGACGTAAAAGAGAAGAATTACGTCGCAATGAAAAGGTTGGCCGATAGAGGAATCGAGTGGAAAGCTGCGTCAAACTAATCCTAGGATTGTTGACCAATGATGATGACTGTATATTTGCCATATAACTATCTTACAATATACTTTTTGTTTTTCCGAATGCAAACCTACTTGATCTGGGAATAGCGCGAAAAGTAAGTTGGTATGATTTTGCCGAATGAAATGGATTATCTGGATTCAGGAATTAGTTGCGATGTCTCTTTTAGTACCTTCCTTTCAATATCTTAAAGTAAATTCTATTCTTATTACCTAGTACAGATTTAGCCTACTTAAACCAGTTCATCGCATCATTTCGCAACCGAGCAAAAAGTTCCTGGTTTATATACTTCTACTGTATATTTGACATTACAATTTTTTTCATCTTGCTACTCTAATTTTGATTAGACTTCATTTAAGTTTTTTATAACTTACTTGTGTTTCAAAAGACAACGATTTTGAAAGCAGTTCACTTCGGAATATCGTATAAATCGATAAAATATTCACCTTTGGAACCCGAGTTTCCCAAGAAACCCAGAAAGTTTCATTTATATACTTTTATTTTTATCGAATACAAACGTATTTGATCTGGGAGTAACGCGAAAAGTAAGTCCGTATGATTTTTCCGAATGACTTGGCCGATCTAGATTCAAGAATTAGCAGCGATACCTCTTTTAGTACCTTTCAATATCTTCACGAAAAGAACAATACTGTTTACGGCATCGCTTTTGGACGAACGTTTTAGCATCATTGCAATGGCATAAATGAGCATATCACGGATACATAATGTGACATTATGCTCCATTGACTTTGAATTTTATTCCCTGGTTTTTGTTAAACTATCTCCAATCTCAAGCTATCTTCATCGACGACGATTTCGAAAGCGTTCAATCTCTACTCTTCATGTCCCAGGTTAATTCAAATGCACCAACCCGTAAAGAATAAAAAAAAACATTCACAATTTGAACCCCGCCGAAGCATTCATTTAAATGAAAATGTCCGAAGACTGGAAAACAGTATCTTTTCTAGATATTATGTGGCATTTGGATATTCTATAGAATATCCAAATGCCACATTTGGATATTTGGCCACAAACGGCATTTGGATATTCTATAGAATATCGAAATGCCACATAATATCTAGAAGAGATACTGTTTTCCCTAATTAATTTGGCATTTGGATATTCTAGTCTTCGGAAATTTTCAATTAAGCCAAATTAGAAGCTCACACTATTTCATCTAACCATTTAAATACTTCTAATATTAACCGAATGCAGACCTCCTAAATCAGTGAGTAGCACTAGCAGTCAGCACGTATTTTTGTGCGGAAAAATATGGCTGATCTTGCTTCACGAATAGCCTACAATGCCTTCAGTACCTCCCAATATCCTCTCGAAAAGCACAATGCCGTTTACGGCATCCTATTACGACGAACTGTTTTAAGCATCAACGATGTGTTCATTTTGGGCCTTTTTTTATATTGCCTACAGCACCTTCTAGTGTATGCTCTAGAATCCTACAAACTTTCAGCTCAATCGGTTCATTAGTTTTTGAGGAGATGCGTAACATAGAACTGGCAGACAGACAGACTCCACTTCATTTTTATATATTAGTATAATACATGTACCAACAAAACCCAACTAACTATGATAGGCAAGTACATGACGATAAAATTAGAAAGATGGAAATTTCATCAGATAGTTTTGAAATATCATTATTTCCATGTAGAAAAAGGGAGAATGATACATTAAACCGAAGCAGAATCTATCCACTTGTATACATAATGCTATCTACTGTGTTCATTGGTAAATTACCTTTAAACTGCGCAGTCAGCAGTGAAGTTGCTAAAGAGCGTATCACATTACTAGTTTTCGGTTATGGTTGTTGTAAACTTTTCCAATCTCACTGCAGAGGTATTCCCAAGGAGGTTGGAATGTACTGGGGGAGGAATTGGTACGCTTTTCCAAGGGTGACAATGAAGCCAGAATGGGGTGGCTTGGGCACGATTAGGCCCCTCCTACTCCGTACAGAAGATTGTGTTTTTATACGGCCTCTTATGGAGACTGCATGTCTATTAAAACAAAGCACAATCAAGCTCAAATTTTATCTCACAGTCAGTGGCGTCAGTTTATCTTCCTAAGACTCTTCAAGGGAGGTATTAATGCATTTTATTCCCCGGTGGAGTAAAATTTATAATTGAAACGTAATAATTTAACCTGTCTAAACTACATATTTGGCTTTGACAATAGTTTTTCTCTGTCAATAATACGTGAATGGTGTGGAGTCACGCGAGTGTACCCTGTCACACAACCTTGAGGTACCTTGCATGGTATAACATGTTTGCACATGTCTCCAGTTGCCTACCTCCTTGAAGTGTTGGCGGCTTCGTCCTCGGCTGTGTTCTTCCGATCTCTTTGTGTTTGCTGAAGGTACCATGGTGATTCTTCCTTCACCTCGAGCACTCGGTAAGACAAGCGTTAGACATCGATCCCTGCGGGAACCGAACGCGTCCAATGTGCAAGGGAGAGAAAAGGATTAACTTTGGCATGAAATTTCGCACTTCCCCCACGAAGTCCATCACCAACCCCTCTTACTTCGAATACACCATATTTGCGAACCATTCGTGTTTGTACCACGTGACTCCTTGGTTACCTTTTCGATACAATCCCGACGCACAGTGGTCCAGGTACCCATAAAATCATGGCATCGTCCATTAAATCGTCTGATTGCATCCAAATTGGGTTCAATTTGGTATTTTCGACCGCTGATTACGAATGTCAAAATGTTACAATTGCAATTAGGTTCACGAATACGAGGGATAATTAAAAATAAAATGGCAAATATCTCGTTAAATAGTTCCCATCATACTGTAAAGGTTTTTACAGCACGCTGATCAGGAGTATAAAGTTAAAGTACGCAAAATTCGAATAGGTATATAAATGCACGCTATGTATTTTAGTAATGAAAGTACGATCCTAAGTTTTTTAAGTCTCACAGTCATCATCATCAGTCAAAAATCCCAGGATAGGTTTGACGCAGCCCTCCACTCGATTCTTTTATCGGTCAGCCTCTTCATATTGACGTAGCTCCTCTCTTTTACACCCTTCACCTCTTGCTCCATATACCTCATACGAGGCCTGCCTTTTCCATTCTTCCCGTTCACTTTTCCCTCGACGATTGTCTTCATCAGGCCATCGTGTCTCAATATGTGGCTCATTAAGTTGTCCCGTCTTCTTTTTAATGTTTTCAGTAGACATCTCTTCTCTCCCACTCTTCTTAACACTTCTTCGTTTGTCACTCGATCGATCCATTTTATCTTCATCATTCTTCGGTAGCACCACATTTCAAATGCTTCCAGCCTGGACTTCTCTGCTGCTGTTATTGTCCATGCTTCGCTGCCATATAGTAGAATGCTCCAGATGTATGTTCTAATAATATGTTTCCTCACTTCAACGCTTATATTTGCAGCTGTAAGCAGATTCTTCCTCTGGTAAAATGCCCTTTTTGCTTGGGCAATTCTACTGGCAACTTCTCTTTTACTTCGTCCATCGCTGGTTACTCGGCTTCCCAGGTGGTAGAACTCTTCCACTCCTCGATGTTTTGTTTTCCTAGTTTAACCTTGGTCCTGGCTTCCATTTTATTGATCTTCAGATGATATCTGGTCATTGTTCTTTCCATATTTCCTAGTGTCTTCTTTAAATCTCCTTCTGTTTTTGCCATGACTGCTATGTCATTGGCGAATCGTAGCATGCTGATTTTCTCCCCGTGGATATTCACTCCCGGAGACTTTTCTTTGACTTCTTGAATGGCTTTCTCGATGTAGACATTGATCAAATCGGAAAACAGTGCACAGCCTTGCCTCACTCCTTTCTTTATGCTTGGTTCTGTACTGCTGGGTCCTGATTTGATTTTGGCCACTTGGTTTTTATACAAGCTGTGCATAACTCTTCGGTCGTTGTATGATACTCCAATTTCTTTCAGAACCTTTAGCATCATATTCCAATCCATGTTGTCAAATGCCTTTTCCAAATCTACAAATGCAACAAACGTCGGTAGATTCTTCTCTATTCTCTTCTCTATAAGTAGCCTGAGGGCCAAAATCGTTTCTCTTGAGCCCTTGTTTTTTCTGAACCCGAATTGGTCCTCATCCAGGAACTCCTCTGCTTTTCGCTCTATTCTTCTATAGATGATTCTGGTCAATATCTTCGACGCATGTGTCGTCAGGCTTATGGTCCTAAAATGTTCACATTTCTCAGCGCTCTTCTTTTTGGCAATAGGAATGATGATGTTCTTCTCAAAGTCCGTGGGTATCTCTCCTTTTGGGTACATATCGCATATGGTTTTGTACAGCTGAGTAAACGTCTTCTCTCCGGCGTTTTTTATTAGTTCGGCAGGAATATCATCCATTCCCGAAGCCTTATTTATCTTCAGATCCCTTACAGCTGCATCAAATTCTGATCTTAAGATTGGGGGTCCCAATTCATCCTTATCGACTTCACTTTCTTCTTCGATTACTTCTGCTCTAACATAGCTTCCGTTGTACAACTCTTCCAAATATTCCTTCCATCTCTTCACTTTATCCTCATATTCAATTAAGAGTTCTCCATTCTTGTCTCTGATGATGTTACATCTTGCAGCCCGTTCCTAGAGGTGATTTCTCACCATCCTGTAGGCAACTTCCACATTTCCTTTTGCGAGGTTGCTTTGTACATCTTCGCATAGATCCTTCATCCACGTTTCCTTGATTTTCTTGCTTTAAGGTTTATTTCATTCCTGATTTTTCTGTAGCAAAGTTGCCCTTCTTCAGTTTCCACATTTTTATATTTTATTCTCTCTTCAATCAATTCTAAGACTTCTTCTGTAATCCATGACTTCTTCCTGACAACTTTTCTTCTCCCCAGAACTCCTTTTGCTGCTTCCTGTAGCCCGATTTTGATTTTCTCCCATCTCTTTTCTACTGATTTCACGGTCAAATCCTCTTTTATTTTGTTTTTCACTGCCTTTTGGAAGGCCAGCCGTTGTTGAGGTTCCCTTAGTTTCTCTACTTGCCATACGTTCTTCATTTATTTCCTTAATTTCTTGAGTTTTAAGTGAAATTTCATCATCACTAAGTTGTGGTCACTGTCGATATCTGCACCCGGGTAACTTTTGCAGTTCTTCATCGGGTTTCTGAACCTCTGCTTCACTAAAATGAAGTCAATTTGAAATCTTCTTCTGTCTCCGGGCATTTTCCACGTATATCTTCTCCGTTGGTGGTTTTGAAACAATGTGTTGGCCACCACCAACTTGTGTTGTGGGCAGAATTCTAAAAGGCTCTCTCCTCTCTCGTTTCAATTTTCCAAGCCATATTTTCCGGTTATTCTTCCATCTTTACCTTCGCCAACAACAGCATTCCAATCTCCTAAAATAATTAAGTTTTCTTCTCCTTTTACGTGCTTTATTACTTCTGTGATATCCTCATAGACGTCTTCCACTTCTTCATCTTCGTAATTCGACGTAGGCATGTAAACTTGTACCACAGTGGTATCTGTAGGCTTGGTCTCAATCTTCACCATTATAATCCTCTCACTGTACTGCATGACTGCGAGGAAGCTCTTCACGCGCAGTCCTGCACTCTTCCTGAGCATTATGCCTACTCCAGCGGCGTTACCATTCAGTGATCCGGTGTGAATGATTCTGTAACTTCCACTACAAAAGTCTCCTTCTTCAGACCATCTCATTTCACTGATTCCTAATACATCGAGGTCCATTCTTCGCATTTCCACCTTAAGGTTCTCCAATCTCCCGCAGGTCTGAAGGGATCGCACGTTCCTACCCTAAAATGATTATCACACTGCAGTTTTAGTATTAAAATTAATTTTCGGGGGAATAAAATGGATTAATACCACCCTTAAAAAGCTTTATGGAGATAAAATGACGCAACTGCGATGAAATTTAGGCACAATTTCACTGTTATGTTTAAATTCGCATGCAGTCTTCATAAGAGGCAGTCTCGTTAAGGCAGGTAGGGAGTGCAAGTGAGAGTAGCTGTTGGAGAATCGGATTGGGCCACAATATGCAGAGCTGTCTGTTTATCGCCGGTACTTTATAACATATAATCGGAGGAAATGGTGAGAGGCTTGGGATGAGCTGCCACACACCACTATGGAGCCTTGCAGGGTACAATGTAGATAGTGCCTCATTGAAAACAAAGAGTGGTACTGCTCGCGGATGTGCCCAGCACAAAGGCGTACATTCAAAGGGGAGGTCAGACGCCGCGTGAAATAACTCAATTTCTTTTACCACCACAATCCTAAAATGGATGAAGGAAGGGTGACTTACGCTCGTAAATCATAATTCAAGGGTTTTTTGCGGGTACAATTATCATCCAAAAACAGCGGATAAGCATATTAGTAGGCCATTTCTAAAATGATTCCCCTTATTGTGCCAATGCCGGTAAACTTGAGACTGCATGTCAACGGATATCGAAAACTGAATGTTATTGACGAAAGAGCCGGCCAATTGTCAGGTAAATTAATGACAAAAAAATTGTCTTTATTTGGGGCGAGATTGAGACTGGATAATAGTCTCTCCTTCCACCTTCATCCTAAAAGTACGTATGTACAATCCATTCAGCCCCCTGGGCTCATCGTCAGAAAGACGGTGAGCAATATTTTTAGCGTACTTTTTCACCCACCAAGTTGGATTTTCCCCCTTTTAGATTGACTTCGACACAATGAGTGTCATAGTATTCCACCAAAGAAAGATCATGCAAGAATAGGATTAGGAATTTAGGAATCAGGAAAAATGAAGAGTTTCGAATCTATTTGTATACACGTGTGATGTTTTAAGATAGAGGTTGAGGGTTTCACAGAAATAAACCACGAATTAAACAGTAGAATATGTGCAATAATTTTTACTAAGCTTCCGCGTCAATGACACATAACTTTAACAAGTAACGAGCATGTTGATTATATGCTGAAAAGAACAAAAAAATCTGAGAGGATTACAGCACAAATAGAACAGAAATCCGTCGCTCTCAGGGTGAAGGTCATTGAGTTAAAATGGGGAATAGTGGTAGAGGGGGGAGAAAAGTGGAGGTTCCTCCGCAGTTTCCTAGGATAGAAAAGTCGAACGCTCATTGCGTCCAGGGGAAGTAACAATTGGTAGGAGCATTTAGACTGCGGGAGGAAGAAATGAGCTGGAAAGTCTTTAGCGTCTCTTCATTTGCTTCAACATCACAAATCCACTCTCCACTTTCCCCCCACACATTTCGTTTTAACCTGAGGTCGTTTCTGTTCATCTCTTGTTTCACATCATAATTATTAACCATTATTTTTTTAAAATGTCTACGTCCATCATAATAAAGTAATGCATTCTATAAAACTTCAAAAAGAGATGTCTCAGTACAAAAAATGGAAAAAAAAGGAAGTAAACATGACTGGCCACTACGCTTTTTGAGATGCTCGTCCATAAACAACACACAATCGCAAATTATGACAATTATTATAGTTATTTACACATTTCCTTCATATATATATAATTGATTCATTCCTTCTGGCTTGAATGTTTTTTTCTTCACATAACAACACAACCCATGGTTAGGTACACCATTTAAAAGTTTCCGTCCATATATTTATACATATATATTTAAATCTTCCTGTACATTTTCGTTTCCCGTGTTCTCACAAAACTTGGGACTGGCCGGCGCCTTTCCAAACCAGCCCCCAACAATCTCACTATGGCACATTTTAAAAGTCTTCTTCTCATGTCTTCTTCTTCTGTTCGTTCGATAGCCTTTTCCCTCACCACCTTGCACATGAGAAAACCTTGACGGGGAACAGAGGGTGATAAAAAAAAAATAATAATATTCCCTTCCGATCTTCCCGGAAGGTCCACGAGGAATATCGACTCCGACGACCGCAACCTCTCGTGGGGAGCTAGGAATTTTGCAACTCGAAAAAAACTGGACTAAAGACGACACCAACAAACTAATGCCACTCTATAAGTCCTCCACACTTAAAAGATTGGAGCAGGGGAAGAACATTTTAAGGGGTAGAAAATATCTGGGGTTATTTCGTAAATACACTTAAAAAAAAAGGAAGTCCAAAATTTACTTACGGGAGTCAGGAGGAACTTGGGCCATAACTTTCACACACTTTTTTTTTAATGACTTTGACTCATACACGAAGCCGAAGGGGGAGTCTACAGAGGTAACTGCAACAACAACTATGATCAAGTCCCAATTCCACCTGTGTTGCCTATGCACCCTCACACAACTTCCTCCGCTAAACGGGCAATAATTTTCCAGGACTATGTTGAGAGGGCTAATGTCGACCAGGGGGAGACTCGAGGAAGGCCTAAGTAATCCAAGAGGAAACAGCCTTGGACACTAAGAAAGCTTTGCCGAGAAATTGTCAACTCTTTCCGCCACGATCGCCGTCCCGCGCTACTCCGACCACCAATCAGGACGAGGAGACGGAATAAGAAGTTTCCCGCGCGCGGGAAATAAAACAAGAAAAAAAAAACTATACAAGAAAGCTCCCTCTTATCGACCCATCCCCCCTCGCAAACCCCAAATATATATATATTTTAAAAACATTCATCCGTAACGCATATTAATTCCACTTCTTTGGTATGCAACACACACAAGCACGCATTCACACACTGCATAAACCCTATGGTGTCGATCAAATATCAGGGGGCGGTTAAGAAGGCAAGGGTTTTATCAGCAAGGTCAACGTGCAACGACAATCCCTTCATCTTCTCCGCCTCCTCCTACTTCTCCTGACTATCGGAGACGAAATTGGCTCTAGGCCGATTCGCTGGAGGACATCAAATTGGCGAGGGCGAGGACAATTTTTTCCTGGAGTCCAAGTGGCCGTGGGATGGTCTGGAGGTAGTTGAACGGTAGTTTCCTATCCTTATTTTTTTTTCGCTTTTCAGCTAATGACCAATGGAAAAACAATTCTCAACGCCGCAATTTCAACAATCACTTGAGCATTTCCATCAAACAGAGTGGATTGATTGAGAAGGGCTATCCGACGAGATGATGAATGTTCATGGGGGTCCATCGTCCGTACCGACCGGGGACTTGCGTCCATCAAAAACCAGACGACGCAGGGAAGAGCCTGCTGCATGTCTGAAACCTAGACGAAAGGGTTCCCGAGGGTTCTCGCCTTTTCTTAAAACAAAGGAACCCATTTTCTTTACCTTTATCCAAGGAAGAAAGTCTTGCCAAGAGTGGAGACCTCATCTCGGGTCACCGAGCGGACTCATCTATCGGGTACGTCAGTTGGCTTGGGAACCACACTGGTTTCTCAGGATTCGCCCTCCCTACACCTTAACTCACTTCTTTCAGCCGCTAGGATCGCCTACCTGCCGCGCCCTTGGGAACTTTACCGAGCAAAACAACACCACGGCAGGTGACGTAAAAAATTAAACAAAAACAAACAAAACACACGAGGCTTCGAGATCAGTGAAATAATAATAATAACATTATTTATAATAATATATCAACGCCATGAGTTAACACTTCTCCCATCTTCTTCATGGGAGAGGGAAATGGGTATAAAATACACTGCAGTAATCTTCACCATACTTATGTAACCACATAGTAATAATATGTATATAATCAATCTAGCCAAACACTTTTAGACTCCGACGCGTCCACATGAATGGGTTTGGTTTCTGGGGAAGAGCCGGGAGGAGGGGGAAGGGGTTTGAGGAGGGTCCTTCTTCTGATGAGGACCCGAATTCGGGCCCTCGATCTCCGCCCGGGGCAGCAACACGTGTGGGGATGTCGGCACCTGGGACCCCAATCTTTGGCCCCTCAGCCATTGGCTCTCATCGACCGTCGCCTCGATCAGCGTCAACAGAAACAGAAGACTGATTACGAGCGGCGAATCTGAAAAGTAGAGAGAGAGAGATGCGATTTATTCTCCATGGTAACAACTCAAAGAAATGGAATTGGACAGATGAAATTTATTAATCCAGCCCGGCCTGGCACCCAGGTCAGAGGTCACGGGTTCAATTCCCACTCCGCGCATGGATTTTGCACATCTTAGGATTTAGCTTAAGTCAGTTTCACACGATACTTGATCCAGCACAAGGTCGAGTATACTAGCAAGTGTTCTAGCTTTCCAGTTTCGTGTGAATAGAACTAGTATGCTGGCTAACAAGCAAGCTCGCTAGCATACTCGTTGAGCTACTGGATTTCATACTTGATGCGGTACTAGATTTCTAGTAGCTCCCAGTAGGACCAGTAGCCATCGACCAATCACGTAACGTTACAGACGCTGTGCGAACATCTCTTTTTTTAATTAGTATGGAAACATATGGAATAACTGCTTCATACCAAGCACAAGATCAATGATCGTGCGAAACCTCCCAGTACGGTTCCAATCATGCTAGATGCCATCTCAATATCAAGTAGCGACTAGCACACTAGGTCTTGTGCCGGATTAAGTATCGTGTGAAATAGGGAAACGGGCTTTAGAATAAGTTAGTTTCGACGGTGCGATATAATCTCCGTAGTTGGAGTACTTTACAATCTAATCCTATCACCATGTTATTTATTTAACAGGACTCTTTTAAACATCAAAAGCTCATGGTAAAGTTTAGGGAAACTACATCTCCAGTATTACGAGTTAACGACATCGTTTCGTTAGATCGACATGATGGGACTTAAGCATCATGAAAGAGAAATTATTCTTCGTTTCATGAAAAGTTTATTGTACGACCGGTTTCCATGATTTATATTATTTTCAAGAGCTAAAAATTATCGAAACCCGTAGCGCAATGGACTCGTAAGTGGAAAACTGCTAAGAATTCTTTCGTGAAGCAGGTTTGAATTCCGGTAGTATCAGGGGTATTTTCATTGGTATACAGGTCGCTTTTTGAGTGCTACGTGGAAGGCACTTAAGTCCAATATTGAAACTTTGATGTGGGACGTTGGCCCCATGGAACGTGGACTCATGGGAAAGCATGGAAGCGCAATGTTATGAAGAAGTTATGGCAGCACACTGAGGAAAAGGGAAAGAGGGTGAGCATAGAAAAAGGAAGGAATTAAGTGGATGAAAGTTCCTCTGCTTAATAAAACGGAATTATAAACAGTCCGAGGACTCAATGCAGTCGTGGAATTTGATTTCCATGTGCTTCAACTGCTAAGGTTGTAACGTGCCTTATAACCTAAGTTCAATCCTCAGATATACACTACGGATTAAATAGCTTACGAACTTTAGGGTACACTGAATTTAATTATGTTCATATCCATTTGGAGCATTTTAACTTTACATCTACATCTACACGATACCCTGCAAGCCACCGCGAGGGTGTGTGGCAGGGTGTGAAGATCACGAAGCATGCACTACTTTACAAACCACAAAGAAAGAATTAGCGACAAAAATTATTGCACCATTTAAAATATCACGGAATAAATATTCTGAACAAACTCTATATAGTAAACTGCCCGATTATCCGTGCGCGCGTTATCCGAGCTGCGGATTATCCGTGCATCGCCAATCGATTTAGTGTATCGGCAGAGGTCTCAAAGGTACGTAAACTTTTGTCATTTTCCTCAAATCGTGACTTTCCTCCGACCGAGAGGTCCGATGTCTTAAGGCCGCTTTACACGATACAATTTTTGTAAAATTTCTTGTACGAACTCTTGCATGACGAAATTGTTTCGTGTAAAGCGGCAAATTGTACGAACGCTTGTGCGAATGTCTGAATGACTGAACAGGAAATAGAACCTGCTCTAATTCCATTCAGACAAACATACAATTTCGTTCAGTTTATACAAGCGTTTGTACGAGAAATTGTACCAAAAATTGTATCGTGTATAGCGGCCTTTACGCCAGACTAGGTGCTGCCACCAGACGCTGGCGAACATTTAATTGCGACCGGGACATCTCCACTGGATTCTTTTTTTGTTATAAAATTATGTACGGCGAGGATCTTTTCATTGCCAGACTGCGTTATTTTCTTAGGGAGTTTATTTATTTTGGCGGCGCAACGTAGAGAAATGAATCCGGAGAGAACCAAACTGCGGATTTTCCGTGTTTCTCGATGATCCGTGCACCCATTACCAGTCATTAGCACGGAAATTCGGGAGTTAACTATACATTGAAAACAATAGAGCCGACATACATGGATCTGTGCCACTTTTTCATCTGGAATCGAAAGTCGATATATCGGCCCGCGGCACTAAGAGAACTAATAACTCGCACGTGTTTGAAGAAACTCCGCGAACTATCCAGGTTTCCGAGATTCCTCCCCCCGGGTCGGCGGCCGACGCGTTCTCTGATTCCCCAGTTCTGTCGCCACCCTGGCGAGAGATAGAGGCAATGGGGAAGAGGGAGGATGAGGAAACAATAAAAAAAAAGAGATCGTCAAGGGATGCTAGCTCTCGCAAGGAACGGGAGGGCGGCCGGGGGAGGAGGGAGGGAGAGAAAATGAGAGGGTGGTGGTGACGAGGATGGGGATGAAGACCGCTCCACTAAGCTTCCGCGGATGAATCCCTGGGGTTGGGGAGGGGTTGAAAGGGGTCCAGGGACAAGGGTGCAGCAGCGCAGGGGGTTATGGGAGGGGAGGGATGGTCGCGGGGAGGGGGGGAGGCTATGGGAACGAGGCGTCGACAGGGTGGCTTCCACTGGCGCCACCGAAAAGGGACGGGAGGGTGGTTTCGGGGATGGAGGAGGGAGGACGGGGGAGGGTGTCTCCCTGCCGCGGGGAAGGGTGCGGGGGCGGCGCGGAGTCTGGCGCCAACGCTTCAAAGGGAAAGCAGTCGTCAAGTCTGAGCCGAGAGGAAAGAAGAAGGTTTCGGGAGCGATGGGGGAAGTGGTTTTGGGAGGGGTTGGTTGGTATGAGGAGAAAAGGGAGAGGACGGGAGAAAGAGAGATAGGGCAAGTTTGGATAAGGGGATGGAAAAGCAGGGGCGGTTGACGTGCTGGGGGAACCCTTCTTGCGCCGGGGAGATATGAATGAGACGAGGAGGAGGGCAGCCCCGCGGTACATACACGTTTTACCTCGAGAGCGGCGTAAGGGTGTGTGGCAGGGGGTGGATGGTCACGAAACCTGAAGCTGGAAAAAAGATGAGTGAGCGGTTGCTGTACAAATCAAGAATTACATATTATTCATTTTTTAGTTCCAAATTGCTGTAATATTTTGTGACCACTCCTTAGTTGTATTTTAATATGTAAATCTTTCACGTGCGTCACGATGGTATCACTTGGTTGCTTTTAGGGGTTTTGCATCCACAGCATCGATATGAATTTATTCTATTTTTCAGTTGGAGAAGTTTCAGAAATTTTCAGTTGGAGAGTGAATTGAGAAACATTATAGCGGAGTCATTACAGGTCATCTTTGCGGGGGATGGAGGAGATGTTGATTGTGGCGATAATAAAATCCGTGCAGAGAGTCGCATAGTCGCCAAAAATTCTCACCACCTTGGATGAAATATTAGATATACTATGATGAAAAGTATTGTAGAGGGAAGCGGACAGGAACCATCGACAAAACGGAAATTTAACCATAAACAAAGGGAATCTTCATGTGAAGGAACGGTAACTAAGTGTCTACGAAGCGAAATAAACCATAAAATGAGAGTATCGTACTGTAAAATGAGACAATGTTGATGTTTGTTGTCACAACGTTGTATGCACGTTGCCTCAACATCCGACATGGCCAGGTTTGGAGGTAGTGGTCACATGATTCCTGAGATACGCTCAGTGGTGGCGTTGATATTGGGGACTAGTTAGTGTCCGTCCGTGACCAGCCGTGAAGTTGGAAAAATATCTTTGCTATTTAATAATGAAGTATGGCGAAAGAAGTACATTGTGATCTTAAAAAAAAAGTGGGATCAGGGAGGAGGAAATAAGAGAAAGAAGGTTATTCATAAAGAAAATTGCAGCGGCAAAAGATTTGGATGAAGATAAGGTGAGATCTAAAAGATTGTTTTCAGAAGAAGGCCGGGAAAAAGTGAGGAAGCGAATGACGGAGTACTGGAGAAAGAGAAAAGAAAAGGATAGGAAGAGAGTAAATGGCATCGTGTGAACGTAGCTCATAGATGGATGAAACGGAGAAAATTAAGTATGATGTTAATAATGTTAATATGGCATAATAAATTACACCATTAAGAATTAAACTTTGTTTGCGTTGCGCTAGTGTTTCGTGTGAGGGATAAATTAATTCTTCCATGTCTTCCATTTCTTCCCGACGAATTTTTTTCTCTTAATATGTCCCTTCCGTCCGTCCTGTTGACGAAGTATGGGGATATAAATATGTCTGCAGTCTCAGATTCTAATTCGTTAGATTAGAAATTTACGAGTAACTTAAATCTTGCAAACAACCTTTTAGTCTCTAAGATTACAGCACGTGGGGAAATATTTAGACTCGATGTTAACAACGATTAACTGAGCCTGATGACGGGCGCGTGATTTAAATGATTTCAGCCCGGCAAGGCTATTCGAGGAAATTACGAGTAGAATGATGCAGAGCTCGTAGATGGAACAGGTGCTTATGAATAACGCAAGGCCAGAGTAAGACCCTTAGAGATCGTAAGAACTTATTAGGACCCTTTTAGGTCCTAAGTACTAATGAGATATTGGCACCCCCATACATATAGAATTCATAATATAAACAATAATAAATAAAAAATGTTATTTTTCGAAATGAGACAAAATGCGTTCAAAGATGGAAAATATAGTTCACGAGTTCATTTTAGAAATTATGGAGTTAATGTGACGTTCCTGTTTAACTACTAATATTAACTTATTAGGGGGGAAAATAACTCAGTTAATATTTTTACTCGCAATTTCCTTTGCTTATGTATCGATGTGAGTGGAAAGAGAAATGTACTACGCAAGTGGTCTCACAGAAATATCGGTTTCAGAAAACCTCTACAGCAATCACGATGGTGGAACGCAA